>CM057842.1:6687500-9087500 GCA_030068075.1 Paguma larvata | reverse complement strand
TCACATAACATAAAATTAACCATTTAAAGTGTTCGATTCCGGGGCGCCTGGGCAGCTCAGTCGGTTAAGCGTCCGACTTCAGCTCAGGTCGTGATCTCACAGTCGTGGGTTTGAGCCCCGCGTCGGGCTCTGTGCTGACAGCTCGGCGGAGCCTGGAGCCTGCTTCCGATCCTGTGTCTCCCTCTCTCTCTGCCCCTCCCCCACTTGCGCTCCGTCTCTCAAAAATAAATAAACATCAAAAAAAATTTTTTAATAAATAATAAAGTATTCAATTCCAGGGCACCTGGGTGGTGACATTGGTTGAGCATCGACTTTGGCTCAGGTCATGATCTCATGGTCCGTGAGTTCGAGCCCCACATCAGGCTCACTGCCGCCAGTGCAGAGCCTGCTTCAGATCCTCTGTCCCCCTCACTCTCCGCCCCTCCCCCTCTCTCAAAACTAAATAAACATTTAAAAAGCAAAAAATAAACAGATAAAAATAAAGTGTTCGATTCCATGGCACTTAGTACACTCCCAATATTATGCGGCTACCACCTCTGTCTGGTTTCAGAATAAACCCTGTCCCCGTGACCAGTCACTCCCCATTGCCCCCTCTCAGCTTCTCGAAACCACTAATCTTTTTTTTTTTTAACATTTTTTATTTATTTTTGAGAGACAGAGCGTGAGCAGGGAAGAGGCAGAGAGAGAGAGAGAGAGAGAGAGAGGGAGACACAGAATCGGAAGCTGGCTCCAGGCTCCGAGCTGTCAGCGCAGTCACGGGGCTCGAACCCACCAACCCTGAGATCATGACCACAGAGCGCTCCCTCAGCCCTTCCGCCAGGGAGAGAGCTCTCGCCAGGTGAAAGAAATGTCCCTTGTTCCTAAGTCCCTCGGCCCGTGGTGTTTTGTTACAGCAGCCGGCGCTGACTGAGATACATCCCCACCTGGGAGCCCAGCCTTCCAATCCAGGAAATGGGCGGGACCCCGGCAGGATGTGTGCAGGTGCACGCTGGGAATCAAGAGGGTGAGGGTGCCGAGAGGCAAGAGAATGAGGCTGCGTGCCTCCGGGGGTGCCGGGGAGGGGGGGGCTTGGGAATTGGCTGCAGAGCCCCGTGTGTAAGACCAGGGAGCACTCCCGGCTTGGGGGTCCCCCTGAGTCGGGGCGCCGTCCACTGGGCTTGTCCCCTGGTGCAGGGCCCGGGCAGGTTGGGAGAAGGTGGCTTGGGCGGGGAGACTTCATGGCAACAGGGACCCAGCCGGGGGGTGGGGGTGGGGGGGCTGCCACAGGATTGCTCCCTGGGGAGGGGTCCCCAGCTTCTCAGGGCAGACCCGGCGGGGCCTTGGGGCCACACCAGGCCTCCCTCTGACTCATCCATCCTGGTGAGGACCCCGCAGTGGAGGCGGAGAAAGCAGCCTTTAAATATAGCTCGGCACCATCTGACGCTTCGGGACGGGTGGAAGGAAGCCAGTGGCCGCCCCTGACCCAGCCAGCCTCCCTCTGCGCGAGGTTCAGACATCCCCCCGCCCCCCCGCCCCCCTGCCTTGCCGCCCCTTCCCTCATGGGCTCAGATGTTTCGGCTTTTGGTAAATGTAAGATATCAAAAGAACGGGGGAGGGGGGCGCAGGGGTAGGGAATGGCCACTGACTTGCTAAGAGAAGCCTCCCCCATAGGCCCCTTAGCGCTGCAAACACCCCCCCTCCCCGCCAAGGGGTGCAGCGCGTGACACTGTGACAAGCCGGCATTTAGCGTCAGGCAGAAGGAGGCCAGCCAGCTGGGGGAAAGCCAAGTCTGACTTTACCCAGGCCCCTCTCCTTGGCCCAAACTGGGCTCTAGAAATGGCAAATTGTGGGGCCCCCGGGGGGCTCCGTCGGTTGAGCGCCTGACTTGGGCTCGGGTCGTGATCTCACAGTTCCGTGCGTTCCAGCCCGGCGTGGCGCTGGCTGCTGTCAGCCAGCGCCACGCCTGCTTTGGATCCGCGGTGTCCCTCTCGCTCTCTCTCTCTCTCTGTCTGCCCCAAAAATAAAAAAATTTAAGAAACTCTTGTTCTAAAAAGAAAGAAGTTGCACATCGCGCGGATGCCGGGAGCCAAGGCGAGTCAGACCTGCCCCAGGAACCTACCTCCCACCGAGGACGCCGCCTGCGCATCCTGGTTCTGGCGGCCGGGGTCACAGGGCTCCAGCCCCAGGCTGGTCCCCCGCGGGCAGGGCGGCCCCGGATACAACAGCACCCTCCCCCTGCCGCCTCAGGCACTCCCCCCAGACCTCACTTCCGGGCTGCACTTCTGTTGGGGGGAGGGGGGTCTACCTCTCCAGGCCCCCCACTTCTCTGAATCCTCTACGCTCCCTGCTCCTGCACCCGCGCAACCTGTCACCCGTGGGCGCCCCACACCCACCCAGAGCCTCACACATCCACCTCCCCCCTCGGTCCGCCCACCGCCCCCCTCCGGGCAGCAGCCACTCCCTTAGCCCCCCCCACGCCCCTGCTTGCTGCTGGGGCTTCTACTATATACTGAGCACCAGCTGTGTGCCAGGCACAGGTCCAAGGGCAGTGGATGCAGTCGTGAGGAAGACAGACATTGTCCGTACCCTCCTCGGCTCACAGATGGAGGAGGCAGAAAGCACGTCAAGAGACCTACACCACCCAGCCAGAAGAAAAGGCATGGAAAAAATGAATTATAACCGGGATGTACGCTGCGAGGAAGCCGACCTCCCTCAGAAAGGGAAGGAAAAGTGTCCATGAGACCGAGAAGGAGCACGCTGAGAGCACCACGATGCAAAGTGCATCCTCCTTGGGACTATTTGGTCTTTACCCTGAGGGCAGCAGGGAGCCACTGAAGGCTCAGGAGAGCTGGCATGGTTGGACTTCCACTGACTTGTAGACAGAAAGCGGGTCGGGTGATTGCCAGAGAGTGGGGAGGGAATGGAGAGTCAGGTTTAAGGGGACAGAGTTTCAGTTTGCGAAGATGAGAGAACAAGTTCCGGAGATGGGTGGTGGGGACCGGTTGCATGACAATGTGAACGTACCCAAAGCCACTGAACTTTCACTTAAAAATGGTTAAAATGGTAAATCTTACGTGTCTTTCATAACAGTTTTATTTTTTTTTAATTTTTTTAAATGTTTATTTATTTTTGAGAGAGAGAAACAGACAGAGTGAAATCGGGGGAGGAGCAGAGAGAAAAGGAGACGCAGAATCCAAAGCAGGCTCCAGGCTCTGAGCCGTCAGCACAGAGCCCGATGCGGGGCTCGAACCCACAAACCATGAGATGGTGACCTGAGCTGAAGTTGGATGCTTAGCCGACTGAGCCACCCAGGCGCAAAAGCAGGGGTGCCTGGGTGGCTCGGTAGGTAGAACATGAGACTCTTGATTTCAGGGTCCTGAGTTCAAGCCTCATGTTGGGTGTGGAGCTCACCTACATACATATATACATACACACACAGGTTAATTTAATGTTACATGTGCTTTGTCGGAAGGAAGGAAGGAAGGAAGGAAGGAAGGAAGGAAGGAAGGAAGGAAGGAAGAGGGAGGGAAGGGGAGGGAGGGAGGGAAGGGGAGGGCAGGCAAACCCACTGGCTGCCCTGGACACATCTCTGGCCCCAAGGCAGTGACAGCTGATAACACCCAGAGAGGGAGGCGACAGCAGGCGGGGGACAGGGAAAGGCTGAGGCAAAGGGACAACACTGGGACGGTAGATGAGACCCAGGTGGCTGGCCAGGCCTGCCAGCCGGGCCTGGAACCCTTACCGTGTATCTTCCCAGTATGATTACTGGTCCCCGTGTGTCCCCGAGCCACACTCCATGCGCACTGCAAATCCCACCCGTGTCTTCACTGAGGAAACACCCCCAGAAGCCCTGAGTCAGAGGCAGGTTGATGCTCGGCGCCCAGGCCCTGTAGACCGGGGGTCTCTCCCAGCCCCTCGGAAAGGCCACGCGGGAAGTGCTTCAGCTTCGCGGGCCAGGCGGCTAGGTGCAGTGACTCGACTCCGCCCCTGAGAATAAAAGCCACCAAGGACTAGCGGAAACGAGGAAACAAATGAGCACAGCCGCGTGTCAATAAAACTTTATCGACGGACACTGGGCGGTGCCGCCGACACAGATTTGCCCGCGACCCCGTGTGAGCGCTGGGAGGAGGGCGCATTACCGCGATACGACACGTCGATGTACTGTAATGCGACAGCCGTCGCAGGCACCCGGATCGCGTTGCGTAATGATCATTTCCTCGTAGTAGCTGAAATAACTAAGCGTTCTCGTCTCTCAGCGAACCCGACGGTCGTGACACAGGAGTGTCGTGGGTACTCGGCCTACCCTGCGTTAGCTCCTCGGGGCTGAACTGTCCCCTCCTTGCCAACATCTGTCCTTTCCCACCAACCCCCTTGGATACTGAAATCCGAACTGCATGTAATTTTCACATCGTGGTGCTGGGTTGGTTTTGTGTTTTTTTTCCTCCCCAACCGTTTAAAAATGAAAAGGCCATTCTCGACTCGCAGGCTGTGCGGAAAGAGGCGAGGGGGGGGTGGCATTTAGCAGGCGAGGGCTGCCCACCTCGACGCCGCCCCTCGGCCCACATCGGCTCCTCCTAACACCCTATCTATCAGGGCTTTAAAAATAGAGTCTGAAGATGATAGAGGGGCGCCTGGGTGGCCCCATCTGTTAAGCGGCCGACTTCGGCTCCGGTCATGATCCCGCGGTTTGTGAGTTCAAGCCCCGAATCAGGTCTCACTGCAGGGGGCACGGAGCCCGCTTTGGATCTTCTGTGCTCCTCTCTCTCTCTCTCAAAAATAAGTAACCACCAAAAAAAGATAATATAGGGGTGCCTGGGGGGCTCAGTCGGTTAAGCTTCCGACTTCAGCTCAGGTCTTGATCTCATGGTTTGTGAGTTCGAGCCCCGTGGCAGGCTCTGTGCTGACAGCTCGGAGCCTGGAGCCTGCTTCGGATTCTGTGTCTCCCTCTCTCTCTGCCACTCCCGGGCTCACGCTCTGTCTCTCTCTCCCTTAAAATAAAAATGAACATTAAAAAAAAAATTAAAAAAAAAAAGACTCCAGGATCCCCCCTCATTCCTTCCAGCACACGAGAACGCGGCAAAAAAAAAAACTCGTCTGCAGACAGGGCTGGGGGGAGGGAAGCCTCGCGTTCCTGAAGGAGCAGGAGTGTGGGGGGGGGGCAGGCTCCTTCCCCTCACTCCTGCACTGGGCTGCCTCCCCCCCACACCTCTGTAAATTTGAAGCCAGAGCAGAAGCACGAGAAACGCTTCCAGCCTGTTGACTTCCTTCTGGTTTTTCAATTTTGATAAAATTCACAGAGCACACAACTAACCCTGAGCCATTGTGAAGCGTGTGATTCAGCGGCACGTGGTAGTGTCCCCGTGTTGTGCAACCACTGCCACGACCTAGTTCTAGAATTCGGCCAGCCCCCCGCCCCCTGCCCCCCTCCCCCTGCCCAAGAAGAAGAATTTGTACCCATTAAGCAGTCACTCCCTGGGGTGCCTGGGTGACTCAGTCCATTGAGCATCGACCCTCGGTTTCCGCTCAGGGCCTGATCTCAGGGTTCTGGAGTTCGAGCCCCGCATCAGGTTCTGCGCTGAAGGCTCGGCGGCGGCGAGGGGGGGGCCTACGTGAGATTCTCTCTCTGCCCTTTCCCCCACTGACGCGCGCTCTCTCTCTCGAAATAAACAAACTTAAAAAAAAAAAGCAAGCAGTCACTCCCATTTCCCCCTCCTCACGTGGCCTCTTGTGGTTGGCTTCGGACATAGTATGTCAAGGATCAACCACGTCAGAGCACGGATCCGAACTTTGTTCCTTTTTATGGCCAAATACCAGTCCGTAGTGTGGACAGACCACATTTGTTTGTCTTTCTTTGTTTCTGTTTTTGTTTTTTGAGATTTTATTTTTCGGGCCCCTGGGTGGTTCAGTAGGTTCGGTGCCTGACTCTTGATTTTGGCTCGGTCACCATCTCCCGGTTAGTGAGTTCGAGCCCCGCGTCAGGCTCTGTGCTGGCAGTGCAGAGTCTGTTTGGGATTCTCTCTCTCTCTTTCTCTCTCTGCCCATCCCCTGCTCGCCCTCCCTCTGTCTCTCTCTCTCAAAATAAACAAATAAAACATTTTGAAAAGGTCTTATCTTTAAGTAATCTTTACACCCAACTGGGGCTTGAATTCACAACCTCAAGATCAAAAGTCCCATGCTCCGCCCACCGAGGCAGCCAGGAGCCCCTCTGCGTTCATTCACTGATAGACTTTTGGGCTGTTTCCACGTTTTGACAAGGGTGAAAACGCGGGATTTATTTGGACGGTTTTGAATTCTTTAGGGCAGGCTGACTTCAGTTTGGGCTTAACGGTGCAGCAAGGGTGGGGGCGCCGGGGGGGCTCAGTCGGTTGAGCGCTTGACTTCGGCGCGTGATCTCGAGGTTCGTGAGTTCGAGCCCCGCATCGTGCGCTTGCAGCTGTCAGGGCAGAGCCCACTTCAGATCCTCTGTCCCCCTCCCCTGCTTGCGCTCTCAAAAACAAACAAACACACACACACACACACACACACACACAGTACAGCGAGGACACTGCAGTGGAGAGCCCGGTCTGGCTCAGGAGAGAGCCTTAAACGCCCCAGCTGGGGGTGGAGGGAGGCAAAGTCCGAGGAGTCCAGCGAAACGGAGGGAGGGGTATAGACTCCTTCCTGAACTCCTAGTGGTTTTCTGGAAAGATCCCAAAGGCGAAGCCCAGCTCTAAGGGACAGAGGAGCGGGGTTCTTCCAAGCCAACCCAGGGGGTGAGGTCAGTCTGTCGAGCGGAGGCGGCATCCCCAGCAGCGATGTGCCCGCTGTCCCCTGGGCTCACCCCTCCCCCCACACCTGGCCACCTGCTCCCAGCCCAGCCTACAGATGCCAGGGATGGGAGGGCGGAGGAAGAGGAGGCACAGGCACCAGGCAGGATCGGACAAGCGCTGTGACGACCTCTCGTGGGAAGGATCAAGGAACAGCAGCGTCCAGGCGCCCGGCCCGGCCCCGCGTCCAGCGCGGCGTGGCAGTGAGGAGGATGGCAGGCCACCTCTGTCTCTGTCACCGGCTGGGGACAGCCTCCCTCTTCTCTTCCTCCCCCGCCACCCCCCCCCCCCCCGCACATCTGTCACCTTCCAAATCAGGTCACACTGCCCTGGGATGCTGCCCGGAACCCTCAGACATGTCACTCAGTCAGAAGCCACCCACGCCGGCACCAGCCTTCTGAGCCAGCGGCCACTGAGGGTCAGGTCTCCCCGACCTCCTTCCCAAACTAGCCACCAGTCCCCCCAATCCCCCCAACTCTCCCCCTCTCACAACCCTGTTGTATTCCCTCAGAGTGTTTATCTCTATCTGACTCGCCAGTGTCTGTGTCCCCGCCTGATAGGGGACGAGGGCTCGACAAACCAGAAGAGGCTCTTTTTTTTAAATTTTTTAATGTTTATTTATTTTCGAAAGAGAGAGACAGAGCACGAGTGGCGGAAGGACAGAGAGAGACAGAGGGAGAGTGAAAATCCGAAGCAGGCTCCAGGCTCCGAGCCGTCAGCACAGAGCCCGACGCGGGGCTCGAACTCACAAGCCGCGAGATCATGACCTGAGCCAAAGTCAGACGCCCAACCGACTGAGCCCCCCCGCACCCCCCCCCCCCCGGCATTCTCACAAGAGACTCTTTTTTTTTTTTTTAACGTTTATTTATTCGACTGAGCCCCCCCGCACCCCCCCCCGGCATTCTCACAAGAGACTCTTTTTTTTTTTTTTAACGTTTATTTATTTTTGAGAGACATAGAGTAAGCAGGGGAAGGGCAGAGAGAGAGGGAGACACAGAATCTGAAGCAGGCTCCAGGCTCTGAGCTGTCAGCACAGAGCCCGACGCGGGGCTTGAACTCACAGACTGCGAGATCATGACCTGAGCGAAGTCGGCCGCTTAACCGACTGAGCCACCCAGGCGCCCCAAGAGACTCTTAAACTAGAGAGATCACACTGGTTGCCGGCGGGGTGTTGGGTGGGGGGATGGGCTGAATGCGCGATGGGCGTTACGGGGAGGGGGGGGCGCTTGTGGGGACGGGCACTGGGTGTTATCTGTAAGCGACAAACCACTGAATTCTACTCCTGAAATCATTACTCCACTATATGTTAACTAACTGGAATTAAATATAAACAAACAAACAAACAAACGAGTAAATAAAACAAGGTCTCCAAAGACGGGACTCCCATCTGTCCAGTCCAGGGACTGGCCAGACAGGAGACATGTTCAGCTTTGTGGGTCTGTGTCGCAACAACCGTGTGCTGCCCCTGTAGGACAGAAGCGGCCCCAGACGCCACCTCACACCCATCACGATGGCTATTATCAACAAACTCCAAACGGGTGACGGCGGGGGACGTGGAGGACTCGGAGCCGCTGTGCACTGGTGCTCAGAACGTCCCACGGTGCGGCCAGCCCGGAACACGGCACGCCCGCTTCCTCAAAATTAAAACATAGAATTTACCATATGACCCGGCAACGACACTTCTGAGTAGACGCCCCAAAAGAATTGAAAGCAGGGTCTTCAAGAGATATTTGTAGGGGCGCCCGGGTGGCTCAGTCGGTGAAGCATCCGACTTCGGCTCAGGTTCATGAGTTCGGGCCCCACGCCAGGCTCTGGGCTGTGTCTCCCTCTCTCAAAAATGAATAAACGTTAAAAACAAAAGAGAGAGAGAGATTTGTATGCCCATGTCCACAGAAACATTATTTCCAACAGCTAAAACGTGGAGCCCAAGTGTCCACCGACGAACTAACCGATGACCAAAACGGGGCCCGTCCATATAAGGGGACAGTGTTCAGCTGTAAAGAGGAAGGAGATTCGGACACAGGCGACAACATGCGTGGACCCCGAGGTTATGCCAAGTGAAATCAGCCAGACACGGAACGACACACACGGTCTGATTCCACTTTATACGAGGCCCCTGGAGGAGCCGAATTCGCAGAGGCAGGGAACAGAATTGTGGGCGCCGGGGGCTGGGGGAGGAGAACGGGGAGTCGGCGTCGAACCGAGCGAGCGCTTTGGGATTGACGAGAGTCCTGGAGCTGGGCGGCGGGGGCGCGGCCACGTGCAGGCTCTTAAGGTCAGTGATGGGGGGGGCGCCTGGGGGGCTCAGTCGGTTAAGCGGCCGACTTCAGCTCAGGTTATGATCTCGCGGTCTGTGAGTTCGAGCCTCGCGTCGGGCTCTGTGCTGACAGCTCAGAGCCTGGAGCCTGTTTCACATTCTGTACCTCCTTCTCTCTCTGCCCTTCCCTGCTCACTCTATGTCTCTCAAAAATAAAATAAACGTTAAAAAAATTAAAAAAAAAAAGGTCAGTGATCGGTACCCTCGTAAATGGCTAAGCAGTAAAATCTTCCGTATTTTAACTCAATTAAAAAAAAAAAAGACAGCCGCAGACAACATGGACATGAATGGGCATGACCGTGGACACCTAATTTACACCTGCTGAAACCGTATTTCCTATGCTTTTTACATCTCAAGGAATATGCTTTTTCTCTTGTTTTCGTCTGTTTAATAATGTGAAAACCCTTCTGAACAGGAAGGCTGGCAGAGAACGGGCGGGCGTGGCCCGTGGGCTGTGGTTTGGAGACCTTGGTCCTGTTCGCCTGGCTGCCTGTTGTGCATCTGGACAGGCAGGGGCTGGGGCCCCGCGCAGACTTGCTGCAGGAATGAATGAATGAATGAATGAATGAATGAATGAATGAATGCAGCCAGCTGGAACCTTCACTTGTTTCCTGAGCAACTTCAGGAAAGCCAACTAACCTCTCTGGGCCTTGGAGTTTCAGCCGTCCCGGATCTTGTCTGGCCCCCCCCCCCGCACAGGGTGTGTCTCCACTCCCGGGGCCTCCTCTGGTTCCTCCTGCTCCTCCTCCAGCTCCAGGGCAGGGGTGGGGAGGGGCAGTTCGGAAACCAGGAAGCTCTGACTTTGAGAGCAGATAGAAGGCTTCTGTCCTGGCTCGGGGCCTGGCGCCTGGCCCGTACCCCTCCCCAGCCCGGGGGGTTGAGGGGGGGACGCTGGGGTCTGCTCCACCCCTGCTCCTACCACACACAGTCTCTCGTCCCCAAATATATTCCAACCTCAGAGGCATTCCACACCCCACACTCATTTCCGCCTCTCTGCCCTGGCGCTGGGCCAAGAACAAAAATTCAACTGGAAGGTTGGGAGCGGGGGTGGGGCGGCACGTAGGCAGAGGAAGAGGAGGAGGGAGGGCGCCGGTGTGGCCAGTCTGAGATGTGGCTTCCAGGGTCCTGGTGGCGATGGGGACGCTGGGAAAGCTGAGAATGAGGGGGACTCCCCCCCCCCGCCCCCACCCCGCACAGCGCTTCTCTCCTCGCAGCTTTGTGAGTCACCATCCCGGCATTCGCTGGCACGGAGCCAGGGCTGGGTGGGATGTCAGGGCGGCGGGCGGGGAGACCTACTTTAGCCCTGGTTTCTCCCCCACGCCCACGAGGGCCTTGGGTCTCGGAGCACACGCCCCGGGCACCCACTCAGTGAATCCGGAGGCCGGGCTGGGGCTCCCCACGCCCGCTGGCTCCCGGGCAGCTGCTGCCGCCGCCGCCACCGCCCACCCCTGGGAACCAGGAAGGAAGGGGCGCCTGTCACCACCCACCTGGGGTGCCGCCCAAGCCCAGCGAGTCCAGCCACCAGCCGCTGGGGAGCCGGCACCCTTCCCTCCAGGTGGAGCGGATGTGGCCTAGAAAGGTCGGCCCGCTGGCCCCTCCCCCAGATGCCAGGACCGGCCAGACACCTCCACGCTCGGGGCTCCAGCCAGGGCCCCCCAGCTTTACTCCACACCTGTACTCGGGACAAGACACGCACACAGACGCGCGCGCGCACACACACAGCGCGGAGAGGCAGGGCAGCGGAAGGCAGGCGGCGAGCCTACGCCTCGCCCACTCGGCCCCGACATCCAGCCACATCGGGGGACATTTTTCGGTTGCCGCAACTGCAGGAAGAGGCACTCGTGGTACCTAGCGGGTGGAGGCCACCGCCGATGCACCAGGCAGCCTAGCCACAGAGAGCAATCCGGCCGCGGAAAGTCCAGAAACGCCGGCATATATGCCTACGTTCGAATCCAGGCTACGGCACTTTTCAGCTGTAAAGACTATTTGCAGGCGGAAGGCTGTCTAACCCCACGGTGCCTCAGTTTCCTCCACAATAAGTCAAGCGGTGAGGACTCCGTGAGTGCAGCACTTTAGCGAGGCACTAGCTTCTAGGATTGTTGTCATTCTCTCTTTTTTCTTCTTCTCCTTTAAGTAGTCTCTATGCCCAGCGCGGCGCTCGCTCGAACTCACGACCCTGAGATCAAGGATCCTATGCTGTGCTGAATAAGCCAGCCAGGCGCCCCTGCGGTGGCTCTTCAGACCTCGGGCTCCAAGTCCCACAGACTTGAAATCAAATCTGACATTTGCGGTGAGGCACCTGGGCGGCTCAGAGCGCAGAGTAGGCAGCTCTTGATCTCAGGGTTGCAAGTTCAAGCCCCACGTTGGGCGTCGAGGTTACTAAAAACAAACACACCACACACGCCAAAAACAAAACAAAACAAAAACACACACACACACACACACAAAACACTTAGCCGCTGAATCTGGACACGTGCGTCGCGGCCTGTCTCTGGAGTCACTAGGGGCAAGAGAGGAACTACCGGGCACCCAGCCTGAATGCGCTTGGGGACACGGGGTGCTGGGTACACGCTTGCTGAGCTCCGAAGTGCCTGCGCCTGGAAGAGGCAGGAGGGGACGTGAGACCATCTGGCTTCTGGGTTCCACGGATGCCATGGCAACAGGACCGATGGGCTCAGGTGCAAGAGAGTCGGAGGCGAAGGTCCCAGGGAGGACTCCCGCTGGCCGGGAGCACCAAGCGGGAAGCGTGTGGCCCCGTGCGTGCGGGAGGCCAGGCCGGCCTGCAGCGTGGCTGGCAGGAGCCTCCTAGCGGAGGAACTCCCCCAGCTTTCCAGAACGTACAGCTGCAAGGAGCGGAAGTCACTGGGAGCAGGGAACAGGCACGCTAGGGTGGCCCGGGATAATGGGGTGGGGGGGGGCAGAGAATTTCCCCGGAGCCGCGTACGCGTGAGTGTGCTGGCGGCTGTGCGTGCGTGACCTACCGGGCCTGGCCTCGGCTCGGCTCACGGTGTTGAGGGGACTGAGCCCGCTCTCCCCAGCCGAGACCCAGGTCCAAGCTTGGGCCCCCTCACTCTGGCCTTCCCGGCCTTCGGGGAGAGGGGCTGGCTGGAGTCACAGCGGAACCGCTGGGGGACAGCCCCACGCGTGCGCCCGCACCCCTGCCGTGGTGTACGGAGAGTCACGAGAAGGAGGGCCGAGCCCGAGGAGAGAGGAAGGAGGCACAGGGAAACTCGAGGCGGCCCTGGGAGACACAGAAGCGGCGCTGATGCCGACGAGTCCCCGAGGGCCCTCCTCCCTTGCAAGTGGCAGTCGGGACTCCGCGGAGATGCTACGCAAAGCGGGAGAGGGGATGACCCCCGCCTCCTGGCTGAGAGGAAAGCTTTGGGGGTCCCAGTGCGTGCCCGTTCTCCGCTTCTCGGTTTTTCAGAACTGGCTTCGCACCCACCCCCCCCTCGAAAGAGAACGCCTTGTCCCAAACACCATGGCGGCCCTTGGAAAATCCCGGTGTCTGTTCCTAAGGCGGTGTCCCGGGGGGGGGATCTCGAGGGCGGCTGGGAGCACTTGGGACTCAGGGCGGCAGACTCCAGCCGCCGCTCCGACACAGAGCCCGAGAGGGACGGGGTCTCAAGGCGCCCCCTCTACCCCGGGAGTCTGAAAGCGGCCGCCTGCGGGACTCAGCAGTGAGTAATTGCAGGCTTGCTCTGCCTTCCCCGGTGGTGGCGGGAAGCCAGGACAAGGTTCATTCCGGAAGGGCGGGCCGCAGAAGGGAGGGGAGAGAGGGGAAGGGGGCCTCAGGTGGAGGCTGGCTGGCGGGAGGCCGGCCAGGGGCCAACCCCAGCTGCCGGGCCTCTACCCGGCCCTCCCCGCCTGCCCTCCGGCAGTGAGCCACTTCCTGTCCCAGGCACCAGCGAGGGGGGCCCGGCAGCAGCCTTCCCGGTCTAGAGGTTTGGCTTTGCTCAGTAAATAACGAAAATAATGATTACAAAAAAACAAAAACAAAAGAACAAACAGAAAAAAAAACCCACCCCCAACCCACTTTCTCCTCCTGGAGCCCTTGGGTTGAGTGTTTACATACTGGCCCCTACGGGGAGGCTTTTGCTCTCAGGAAGAGGAGAGGAGATGGTACAGTCACCCAGCAAGTGGGTGCGGAAAAAGCCGAAGAGGGCATTTGTGGGCAACCCTGGTGGGCAGTCGACTGAGGACCCAAGGAGAGAGAGAAAAGGCCACCCCGTGGTGGCAGGGAGACGTGGGGCCAGGTGGCTCTCACCCCGCCCCCCCCCCCAGCTCTCTTTCCTTATCGGTGAATGGGAGATAAGCCGCCGGGTATATACAAGCAAAAGTCCCCTGGTGTGGACAGGGGCCCCTACGTAACCCCTGCCCCCACCTCGTCGCGCCAATCCAGGGGAGGAAGAAGAACAATGGACTTTGTTTTACTAGACACGTGTTTGCTCTGTGCCTTATAATTCCCTCATCTGTAAAATGGGGCCGGTGAAAGGGCCGACTTTTTTTTTAGTTTATTTATTTTGAGAGAGAGACACGCGCGCCCACAAGTGGGGGAGAGGCGGAGAGAAGGAGAGACAGAATCCCAGGCAGGCTCCACGCCATCAGCGCAGAGCCCGACGTGAGGCTCGAACCCACGAACTGTGAGATCATGACCCGCGCCGAGATCAAGAGTTGGATGCTTAAGGGAGCGACTGCGCCACCCAGGCGCCCCGGGCCTACTTTAATTCTGACTTAGGCTTGGGGTGACGGATGTGCAGCCTCTGCTGAGAACGGGGCCTGTTATCTGGTCTGTAACTACCCCAAAGCCTCCGGGGCCGGATGCCAAGTCTCCGGGGGCCCCTCAGAAGCTCCCGGAGGCTCACAGAGTCTCCTGAGGGTGAACTTCTCAGGCTAGCTCTGTAAACAGAAGAGACTTCGCGTGAATTCTCAACTAACACAACAGCTAATTCCCCAGCACGTCTTCTCGGAGCTCCGAGACACAGCGAAAGGTTTCCGAGACTCCCAGCTCAGGCCGCTCTGGCCCCTTAGGACCACGCTGCGCTCCTCTCAGGCCCTTGGAAGCACTTCCCAAACAGGGAAACTGAGGCCCAGCCCAGCGAGGGAACTGGCCCAGGGCTCGTGACCTCCAGCTAAGCTGGCGGGGCGGCCAACGTAGCTAGACCTTGGATTCGCCTGGGTCCCTCGGCCCGGCCCAGCCCGCGGCGCGGGATGTCTCAGCACTCAGGGTGGAGGACCTACGCCCCGTCCCCTGGCTGCACAACCCTCAGCTCAACAGACAGCAAAGACCCAGGCTCTACGAGTCCGCTGAGGACGGCCAGGTCCGCCTTTGCCTGGCCCTTTCTGACCGCTCGGGAACACAAGCGGAGAAAAAGAGCTGCCTGTTCGCAGGCTTTGCCGACAAATCCCTTCCCGGTCCCCTGCCACAGTCCAGGCCCCCGAGATGCTCCCCGAAGCTGCACCCGCAGGGAAGGGTTAGCAGGAAGCGCCTGGCGTCCAGCAGCCAGAGAAGCCCATTGTTCGGTCGGTCCCCTCCCCCTCGTCCAGGAAGACCCTCTGGGGAGCCCCTTCAAAAGGGCCGGACTGGTGTCTCCAGGCTGCTGGCAAGCCAGTCCGAGAGGGAGCACAGGAAAAGGAAACCCGCCGGGCGCGGGCTGGGGCACAGCTGTCACCGCCACGTCCCCCGGGGCTTTCCGAGGAAGGGGGGGTGGTGCTCAGCCTTGCCTGCCCCCGGGGGGAGGCAGCCCTCCCTGCGGTCCCCATCTGGAAGCCAGAAAGCTTTTGATCTCCAGCCTTTAGGTACAACTTAAGCTCCTGCCTCCCTCCACCCGGCTGGCCCCTCCCGCCACCACTCCTCCCCCGGCTCTGGTTCAGAGTTTCACACCCGACCCCTCCTCCATCTGATTTCAGATCTTCCCTCTCCAGGTCCTGTCAGCTTTTTCTGATTAGCCACTCCGGCGGGGGGGGGGGAGGATGGAGGAAGCGTGTGCTTTGGTGGGGCGTCCTGGGTTTGAGGGGCGCACGGAGGAAGAGAGCTGTTAGCAATTCCCTGGGAGACCCTGGGGGGGGGCAGGGCGAGGGCCAGCAGCTGGCCACCAGATGTGAGTGGACAGGCTGAGGAGGAAGTTAATTGGTGCCAGTCAGTGGCAGGCGAGGAAAGGCAGGTCCCCGGGGGGCCAGGGGGGGCCACCCAGGTGCGGGAGGGAACCGAAGGGGTGGGGTGGAGGGGACAGTGAATGTTTGAGGTTATTTCCTGAGAGTCAACAACGTGTGGGTGGAAGGGGTGATCTTGGCCGGATTGGGCCGGGAGGCGGGGACCTGGAATTTCTGCGAAGAGGGGCCGCATTAAAAAGGGTCAGGCAGAAAGGTGGGTGTGAGGAGGTCTCAGGCCTGGATATGTATGGAGGTGGAGGACCTTAGGCCTTGGGCTTAGCTCTCCTGGATACAACAAATATAGGGAGACCTAAGCTCCCCTTAACGCAGAGGTGGGAGGAATAAACCCCGAGGCTGAGCCTCGGGAAACATATCAAGTTCCCCAGGTGAGACCAACCGTGGACACAGGTGGGGAAGGTGTGCACTCCCCTGAGTCCCCTGAGCTCACGTTTGTGGATCTGAGCTCCACCGGACTGTGCTGCGGGGGGCTCTGGCTCCCCCTGGACACCGGGGTGGGGTTCTGGGCTCTTCTGGACACGCCGGGGGCTTCAGCAGCCTCCGCGACAGCGGCGGGTAGCACGAACCTCTCAAACCCTGGCAATCCCCGTTTCCCTTCCGCTCCTTCCGCGATTTACCTGATTCGGAGCGGGCCCCCAGCCCCACACGCCCCGGCGCGGCCTCCGCCTTCCGGCACGGCCCCTAAACCCCACCACCGCTTCCGCGCGGCGTGCTTGGGGGTGGGGGGCTCCCGCGCTGAGAGCCTGGGCGGAATCCGGAAGGGACCGGTTTTGGGGGCGGGGGGCGTGGCTCGGGCCACTGACTACACTGGGAGTTCTTGGAAGTCGCTCGGCGCTGCGCACAGGGGCGGGACCCGGGGAGGAGCGCGAGAGGAGGTGAACTCGTCTAGCCCGCCCCCTCCTGTGATTGGCACCCGGATAGCCCCGCCCCGCGCGGTGGTGGTAACTGACCTCGAACTCCCCGCCTAGGACTCAAATTTCCTGGCGGTGATCAAGGCCCCGCCCCGCCTGGCCTCGGCCAGCGCCTTCCCGGCTCGGACGCGCGGACCTCGCCCCGGGTTCCTGGAACCGGGGAAACCGGTCCGGGTGCTGCTGCTGGGGCCCAGCCCTTTTCCCAGGTTTGCGGAGGCTCTAGCCGGGCGCCTGTCCCTTAGGTCCTGCAGAGAGGAGAGCGGAGGGGATCTGGGATGGCCGCCACGACTAGAGCTGTCCCTTACTTGCCCTCCTGCAGGGCGATCCTCTCTGGCCTCAGTTTCCCCGATCCGTAAAAAGCGGAGTTGAAAGGACCAGTCTCAAAGGAGAGTTGCGAGTGAATCATTCATTCACAAAAACCACTTCGTAAGCACCTGCTCGACTCGACTCTGGCCCCGCATGGAGGCCGCAGGCCAGAAGAGGAGACAAACCCAGAAACGAATATATAAAATTGCAAGTGTGGTGTTACAGAAAAAAAAAGAAAGAAGAAGAAGAAGGAAAAAAAAGCTCTTGATCTGAGCATCAGGAAGCAAAGGTCTTGGACCAAAATGGGGGGCATGTGTAGTTTCGTCTCTCTTCAAGAAGCAGAATTTTCCTAACTCTGGAAAGGCGGCCAAAGTGATCCAATGATCTTTAAATAAGAGAACGAATCCCTTAGTTTCTCTCTTTGCAGCTTTTAGTCTTCTGGCTGAAGATAGGCCTTCTCCTATCTCCTGTGGTAATAACGTGTCTTAAACCGTCGCTAATCTCTTCCTAACTAGGAAAGCTGTCTGGACCCTCATACCGGCGACTATTTCAGCAGGATCTTAGGACATTGCTTTGTTTTCACTGTAACTTTTCTTAACTGTTACCTTCTAAGTATGGGTAGTGATTAACAAGTGGGTTACGTCCAGAAACATTTTCGGATAAATAATAGTACAGTTGTGACGCGGCTATGACAGAAATCCTGACCATCGACTGTCTGAAAATTGGGAAATTCTATTCTTTTTTTTTTTTTAATTTTTTTTAACATTTATTTATTTTTTAGACATAGAGACAGAGCGTGAGCAAGAGAAGGGGAGACACAGAATCAGAAGCAGGCTCCAGGCTCTGAGCTGTCAGCACAGAGCCCGATGCGGGGCTCGAACTCACAGACCGCGAGATCATGACCTGAGCTGAAGTCGGCCGCTTAACCAACTGAGCCACCCAGGTGCCCCTGGGAAATTCTATTCTAAGAGTCATGAGAAGCCACTGATTCAATGAAACAGTAAGTACTAAGCACTTAGCACTTGCTTTCCCCCAGGCAACCTCATTCGCTCTTGCAGGCCTGGACTGGGCGTGGAACGGACCCTTGAATGAGGACACGGATGCTCACTAGAACACTGATTTACCCTTTCAGACAGCAAGTAGTGTTTTCAGGAAGGCCGAGAAGAGGGGTAAAGGGGCCGAGCGGCAGAGTGGGGAGCTCTTTTCGATCAGGCGCCCGGAGACGACCTCCCCCAGGAGGGGACATGGAACGAAGTGAGAATGAATGCTTGAGAGGAGCATTGCAAACAGAAGGGACAGCAAGGGCAAAGGCCCCCGGGGCTGGAACATGCTTGGCCTGTTCTCCGAGCAGAAAAGAGGCCACTGGGGCCGAAGCAGAGGGGAGCTGGAGAGTGAAATTATCCAACTTGCATTTTACAAGATCTGTGTGGCCGCGGGGGAGGATAGATGGTGGGGGCAAGGGCGGGGCGGGGGAGGGAACCACCGCCCCCATCCAGGCGAGAGGTACCACCAAGCAGCTCACACCAAGATGGGGACCAGAAGGTGGGGGGGGTGGTGGAGCGGGATGAGGGGTCAAGTCGACAGCACCTGTGCCTGGGTGCCATGGGAGGGAAGGAGAAAAAGGGATCCTAGGAAGTGTCCTCCGTTGGGAAGCTGGCGGGAAGCGGCAAGAATTCTCTTTGGGTCCTGTTATATGTGGAGCACCTTAGTGCCCCACAAAGGACACCTAGGGAGGGGGCCGTGGACAGAAAGCCTAGGGGTGGGGGAGGGGGTCCAGGATGGAGGGCAAGATTTGGGAGTCGGCATAGAGTGGGATTTGGGGCCCACTAAGGCGCAGGACGACTGAATGGGGCTACCTGAGGTGGGAGGAAACCAGAGGTGGGAGGCCTGGAGGAGGGGAGAGTCAGCCTGGTCAAATCCCTACGATGAGCCCAAGCTCTGGAGCCGAGAGGGAGCGCTGAGTCTCATTCTCACAGAGCGACTGGAGGCAGGAGCTGTGTTTCCAGCGCGCCGCGATGACACAGCATGTGTACACACGTTCCCGTACAGGTGTGCCTGTCTCGCTGTATGCGCTTGTATGTGGACGACACTGTTAGCATCCTAAGTTCTACCGATAATAAAAAAACACTTCCTGTGTGCCAGACATCCCCCCCCCCCGCCGGGGCACTTTATATGTATTATCTCACTTAATCTTGGCAATGAACCCGAGAGGTGGGGACTATTATGGTCCACGGGTTACAGCCAGGGCAACTGAGGCTCAGAGAGGTGAAGCGACTTGCTCGGAGCGGCACAGCAAGCAGGTAGAGCTGGGGGTCTGGCTCCAGCATCTGTGTTCTGACCCCGCAAAGTCTGCCGCTGGCCTTGATCATGCAGCATCCTGGTTCTGAGCTATGGGTGTTGCCAGAAAGTGTAGCTCTGTCCCGGCTCAGGCCATGTCTTCTCCGGGGAGGCGCGGACAGTCTGCGTTCTGCCAGACCAGTCGGGTGGGAGGGGCATGTGGGTTGTTCCCAGTTTGTAGCGTGGCCAACACTGTAGTGAACACCCTTCTGGAACCCTCCTGCTGCAGGCCTGAGGTTCCCTGGGGGGAATCCACTGGTCAAGGGACTTGTGACATGTTTAGTTGTCACAGCTATTGTCCCATGAATTACTCCCCCAGAGGGCCTATCCCAGTGATCCAAGGCCATGAAACTGTGTGAAAACCCCAGGCCTCATCAGAGTCGGGTTATGGACACATCGCCTATTCTGAAGGGTGAGCGGGGGTCTTAGGAAGCGGGATATATTAAAGGGATGGGGGTGTGTGTGTGTGGAGGGGGTGCTTCTCCTGTCTCCCACCACGTCGTCTCCAGCCCCCAGCCCGGAAATCCCCAGGAGGTGGGGCGGAGATCAGCCTGACCGCTTCCCGGGAGGAAGGGCGGGCCAGAAGGTTCCTGCGACAGGAAGCGCAGCGAGGCCCCCTCCCCAGCCGCCGGGGACTTCCCGGGGCGGGCCGCGCTCTCAGGGGAGCTGCCCCCGCGCGGACGCATTGAACTGCCGCCGGGGTGTGGGGCTCCGGGCTCCCCACGTCCCACTGGGGAGTTATGGGTCAGGACCCCGAGTGGGTGGCGCCGAAGTCTCCCATGTTTCCCAGGAAAGAACCAGGTGGCCGCGGAGGCGAGCTCGGCTGGATTCCCCCCGGGGGGACCCCGAGGGAGGCGGGGAGCAGGGCGGGTGGACGAGGCCGGAGCGGAGACGGAGGCGGGAGTTCTGGGGCGGGTCCACCCTCCGTCTCACCCTCCTCCTCCCACCCTCCGGCCTCGGGGTCAGGTCCCTCGGGGTCGCGGGAAGCTCGCCGTGCCGGAGCCAGCCGTCTGGAGGCGGAGCGGCGGCTTTCCCGGCGCCTCCCGCCGCCCTCACCGCCCGCACCTGCGGCTCCTTTGTCCTCCTAACTGCCACCCCGCCACCCGCCCTGGGGCCACGCCTCGCAGCCCCTCTCCTAAATCGGCACTGGGTAAATTATGAGCGTTTTCTCCTCTGGAGTGACTGAAATGGAGCCAAAGCAAATCACCAGGGCTCTCGGGGTGGGGGGGGGTGCATTTCTACACCTACGGCTACCTTTCGGGGAGGCTGTTTAGAGGCCCACTTCACAGATGGGGAAACTGAGGCTTGGAACGCCCCTCCCAGCCTGAGTCACAAAATTATGCCGCCAGAGATAAGAACAAGGGTATAAAGGGCGCCCCAAAGCTCACCTCGGCTCCCCCGCAAGCTGAGGGACCCCCGCCAAAGCGGATTCGCTTGGTCAAGTGGGGTGGGGGGGGTGAGATCGGCTATCCTTCGAAAGCCTCCAAAGGAGGCGTGGCCTTCCCAATTCCGCTTGGGGCACGGTACCCATCCGTACTCCCCCCTCAAACGTCTGAACTCGTTAAGCCCTCGTCCCTCTCCGCCCCCCCGCCCCACCCCCCGCCGGCCCCGAGTTCCAGGATTTCGATGGCACCACCAAACGTGGGGGAGCTTCAGCAGTCAGGACACCGGAGCGGAGCGCCCAGCACTGAAATGCTCCGGCGAAGAAAAGGGGGCCCAGCCCCATCCCGCCCACTCTGCCCACGTGATAGCCGGTCAGACCGGTTTCTGCGGCCCCAGCAAGCCGCCGCCAGCGCCTGACCCCTTAACCCTGCCCCTCCCCCACCAGGGAAGAAAACCAGACGGGCAGCACAGACTTTATTCAAATAGTCTTTATTTTCCGATCTGGCGTTTCTAGCGAAACGCCGGAGAGATGAAATTAAACAGAATCCACCACAGTAAAGGTAAACAGACCTCAGCACGCCCTGGCAAGAATCTTCCCCTTCCCAAACTGGCCCAGTCTCACCAACGACTGGCCCCAGCTCTCGGAACACCCCCACCCAATTCTGTGATTCAGACCAGGGGCGGCTGGGTCGTGTCTGTGTGTCTGAGAGACGGTCACGCTGGAGACTGTGAACGTATTACCACCTCTAACGCACCAGATGAGGAAATTTTTAACCTGAAATTAGACCGGCCCCCACCTTGCCCCCGCTATACACCCGAAGGCGCAGGGGCGCGGGGCACAAGCCCGCAGCGCGCGGGGCGAGGTGACTCAGGACGCCCTCCTCCCATTCCCCAGGGCGGTCCACACCCCAGACCCTCCTCCCAGGCCCCACACCCACGCAAGGCAACAGGAAGCTCCCCACGTCTGCCCCATGACGCAACGATGACCGCTTGCACAAGTATGTCACTGGTGGGGGAAGGGAGCGAGCGCCTGCCTGGAATTCTCGGAGGTTGGAAATGCAAACACCAACTATCGAAAAACCTTGAAAGGGCAGCACAGCTCCCAGTAAAAAAAATAAAGTCCGACCCTGAGGAGTTTAAAGAACCAAGCCTCCCTGCTCCCAGTCCCAGAAGGAGAGGGAAAGGTCCACGTCCCAGTCCGTTAAGACAGCACCTGTGGGCGCAGCAGGTCTCGGCGGAAGGCGCTCGCGCTCCTGGCTCAGGCTCCTCGGCGCCGCCGCTGCGCACGGGCGGCGACGGCTCCCCGGGGGCAGAGTCCCTCTTCGGGCCTCTCAGCGGCCCGGGCGGCAGCTCCTCTCCACGGTTTCAGCGGGCGCTCCCCTGGGGGTGGGCCTCGCCTCGGGTGTGCGCACTCCGGCCGACGGTTCGGCCCGCGCTCTGGGCTCCCGTAGCGCCGCTCGGGGACCCTCAGAAGGCCACCACGGCCCGCACCAGCACGTTCAGCATGCTGTCCGCGGGGCGGCAGGCAGGCTTCGCCTCGCATGCCGGCGGCGCCGTCGGGGGGGCGGCGGGGCTGCAGTTCAGGAGGCCAGAGAAGCGCCTCTGTAAGACGCGCGCCAGGTTGGGGAAGGCGCCCTCCGCTTGCGCGGGAGGTGGCTGCAGGCGATCAGGGACTTCCGAAGAGGCCCCTTCTTCCTCCTCTTCTTCTAGACGGGCTTTCTTGCTTGGGACCAGTCCGGCGTCCCCGCCGTCACTCAGGCTGCTGCTCCGCCGCTTGCGGCTGACTTTCGTGGGGCGCGGGGCACAGGGGGCTGGGGTCTCCTCGGCTCGCGGCGCCTCCCGCGTGTCCATGGGCTCCGGGGAAGGCTGCTCACCGTCGGGGGGCGCTGCCTCCGCTACAGCTTCCGCTTCCCGCAACTGGTGCAGGCGAGGATCAGCGGAGCGGACGGGCGCCAAGGGCACCTCGGGCTCGTGGGCTTCCACCTTGGCCGAGAGGTAGAGCTCTCGCGCGCTGCGCATGACCAGCGACAGCTGCAGACTCCGGTGCAGCCGCAGGCCACCGCGCTGCATGCGCGAATGGTACATCTTCCACACCGACAGGGTCATGATGCGTTGCGCCTCCTTCTGCACCTCCATGGCGGCTAGACGGCGGGGGTGAGGACGGCAGGGGCTCTCTGGCTGGGCAGGACAGGTAGTAGGTGCACTCCGGGCTACGCGCTCGTTCACGCTACTCCCCTCGCGACAAACCACGCCGTGACACTGCTAAGACGCTCTGCCCCGGCGCCCGCCACCCGGGCCCTTTTGTACCCGGAGTGAAGTCACGGAGACGCCCCGCCCAATCAGAGAGCCGCATCCGGGCTTCCCAACGCACCGCGGCGAGAGACTCCTTAAAGCGACAGGGTGGAATTTACCGAGGCGGGAGAAGGGACGGGAGTCGGGGCGTGGAAGTGCATTCCCGAGTCCACGCAGAGCTCTCCGGGTGGTCTCCTTTCTCAGGGCCCTCAATGCGCGGACGCGCGGGCCCGGGAGAGCAGGGCGGCGGCTGGGGATCAGAGTCCGCCCACGTGCTTGCGTTTGAAGCCCCAGTGGTTTGTAGGCGGAAAGTTTCCCTTCGCACCGGGGAAGACCGGGGTTCGAGCCGGTACCTCCCCCGTGGGCACAGTTCCTAGCAGCTACTAGGTGTCTGGTTAATGTGTTTTGAATCAGTAACCCATTAATCTTTTTTGAATCAGTAACCGTGCTAACAATTACTAAAGCACTTACTACCCGTCAGGCGCTGTTAAGAATTTTCCTTTACTAAATACCAGCTCGATGCCTCACCTCCACTCCGCGGAGGGTATACTGCTCTACCTGATTTCTTCAGTTGGGGAAATCGAGACAGAGTGACTCGTCCAATAGTGGCTAAACGAATAAATGGGCCACTGCAGTAAAAGGGGGCCACTGAGGCCTCCAGCTCTTACGTCTTTCTAGCATAAGCCGGCCCTCCCGACTCCCCTTCTCAGTAGGCAGTAAGGAGGCGGGAAGCGCGGGCTGGCTCCAGGGCATAGCTGCCCACTCACGGGCAGCGGATGTCTGCAGACACGAGCGCAGCCTTGGGTGCCATTCCTGTGCTCCACACCGAACACACCCCCCCTTTCCCTCTACTCGAGCTCCATGGGTGGGCTGGGTGCTCGCAGGGCAGAGGACCCAGCAACAGGACAGTC
The DNA here is from genome assembly GCA_030068075.1 of Paguma larvata. Classification (NCBI taxonomy): domain Eukaryota; kingdom Metazoa; phylum Chordata; class Mammalia; order Carnivora; family Viverridae; genus Paguma; species Paguma larvata. The sequence continues at coordinate 9,064,087 of CM057842.1, read as the reverse complement.
CGGGTGAACACGTGGCTGCGCCCCTGCGTCCCAGGAGCCGCGGTTGGGGTAGGTGCGGTAAACTGAGCAACGCAGAGACAGAGCAGATAGAAAACACCCGCCCCCCTCCGCTACGCCCTATCGCTCCAGTTCCTCCAAAACAAGATGCAAAATTGTTCCTATAGCTCCATTCATTCGTGGCAAGGCCCCTTTAAAGGAAGGTTCGTCTCTCCCTCTCCACCCCCCACCCCCCACGCCGCCAGGCGAGCGGAGTCTTCCGGCCACTGGAAGCGCCAGACTTCCACGACTAAATTTGGATGTAATGACGTAGGGCAGGCGCACGAGCCGCTTCCGGCTGCCCATATAAGGACAGGGGCCGGGATCTCCACTCGGAGCTGTGGCAGCCTCCTTCCGGTCGGGCGGGGGCGGTGCCTTGGCCTCCGAACACGCCCCCTTCCTTTCCCTCCCCCTCTCCCGGCCGGTAAGGATGGCTGTAGTCGCGCGCTTCCGGACCAGAGTTTAGCAGGGCAGGCGGGCGGGGAAGGAGGAGAAGGCTTCGTTTCCTTTCCTCCGGAGGCCAAGAAGGCGTGACGCCTCTGCGAGAAGCCCCCCGCCGGCAGATAGGGGCGATCTCTGTGCTTCCACTGACGCCATCGCCCAGGGATGCTCCCCAAAGACCTTGCTAACACAAGGGGCGATTCGCTGAGGACCCATTCGTCCCTGTTCCCCTACAGAGACCCACACAATTATTTCCCTACAAGGTTCTCTCCCAGGTGTTCCTTCTCCCCCACAAATATCCACCCTTGGAGAACCCCACGCCCTGCCTTCCCACCCCCTGCACCTAAGGACTCAACAATTATTTGACTTTATTAAAGAGCCCTCCAAAAACTGTCCCTAGTCATGGATCCTGCCACACACTACGGCGACCCGCTGAGGACGCCCCCGTCTGCCCTCGGACCCTCGCGGCGAATCCACGATAACATCCCCAGCCCAGGCGCTGTCTCTGAGACTCTACGAAGCGACTCCGAAACACAGGGGCACACAGACTCTCCAAGAACTTCAGACGTCCTGCCCAGATTTCTTCAGAGACAGACCAGGACCCCACTTGGGTGATGGCTTCCCCCCCAAAAAGAGTGCTTTTCCGGAGACTCTGTCACACACAGCGCCTCTGTCACACAGGGGTCCACCCTACGAGTCTCCAGAGACCCCACACGCCGAGAACTTCCTTGTATACAGCACCCTCAGAGCCACCACCACGCCCCCTTTTCCCTTCCCTAGCCTCGCATGCAGAAAGATCCCACACCCCAGAAGCATCTCTGGGGCTCCCACTCACAGCTACCCCGCGCAGGGCGATCTTGGGGGCGCCCTCCTCCGTAGGACAAAAGACGAGGGGGAGTTCAGCAAGACTCTCCACGGGAGAACGCCCGCACCTCACTCCACTTCCTGCGGGAAAGTGGGGAGGACTACCTCTCCCCCCCACTCCTTCCCAACCCTGAGCTGGTACGGTCTCCGAGGACAGATCAAGGTGCAAGCTCAGGAAGTCTGTTAAGAGTATCTACAAATTGGGGACGCCTGGGTGGCTCAGTCGGTTAAACATTTGACTTCTGCTGGGGTCATCATCTGGGGGTTCGTGGGCTCGAGCCCCGCGTTGGGCTCTCTGCTGTCAGGGTGGAGCCCTCTTGGGGACCCTCTGTCCCCGCCACTTCTCTCTGCTCCTCCCCGGCTCTCGCTGTCTCGAGAATAAACAAACATTAAAAAAAAAAAGAGGCTCTACCAATCGAGTGATCCCCTTCCCCAGCCATTATCTCCTCTGATTTGAAGAAGGTTATTATTATTCACATTGCCCAAAAGGGAAACCGAGGCTACCGCAGCAACAATCCGAAGGGCTGGGTCTCCAACGGAGATAGCACGAGCTGCGACCCCCAGATTTAACTGGGACACTGCTAGGGGCGGGCGCGGCGAAGTACAGGGACGCGAAGCTGTCTCTGCCCACAATAAAGATGGCCGCGAGGAGGGCGGAAGTGCGGTCCTCCGAGGCCTCTCTACCCCGGCGTCCCGGTTCTCGGTGGTGGCACGGGTCACGTGACGGGGGCGGGGGTGGCGGCGCTTCCCCTCTGCTGATAGGGAACCCGCTACCAAAGCTGAAAGGGGAGGGGGGCTTGGCCTCGGGCGGGGTGTGTGTGACATGTCTCTCGAAGACCCGTTTTTTGTTGTCCGAGGGTGAGTGACAGCAATGGAGGAGAGAAGAGGGTGCTCGGTCCTCCCGCCAGCTAGTGCCCGCGTGCCCGGCAGAGCGTGCTAGGCAGTTTGGGCACGGCCGTCGGCGTGCGCGGGTCAGGGTAGACCCGTGGCCGAGTGGGATGGGTGCGCAGGGGGTTCTCAGGGTATCCTGAGCCCTCGCTCGTTTGGGGGCGCAGCGGCCGGCGGGAGGACCGCCTGCCCCCGGCCGTGACCGGTGTGTGTGCCCCTGCCCGACAGCGAGGTGCAGAAGGCGGTGAACACGGCCCGCGGGCTGTACCAGCGCTGGTGCGAGCTCCTGCAAGAGGAAGCGGCGGTCGGACGCGAGGAGCTGGACTGGACGACCAATGAGCTGCGGAACGGCCTGCGCAGCATCGAATGGGACCTCGAGGACCTGGAGGAGACCATCGATATCCTAGCGGGGTCGCAAGGCGTCCTGGGAGAGCCCACTGATGTGCAGGGGGCAGCTGGACACCTGGGAGGAGTGGAGGGCAGAGGAGCGGGGGTCATGTCTGGCTCTGGCCTTGACCCTTGACTGGCGACTCACGCATAGTGGAAGCCAACCCGGGAAAGTTCAAGCTCCCAGCAGGGGACCTGCAGGAGAGAAAGGTGTTCGTGGAGCGGATGCGGGAGGCAGTCCAGGTGAGGAGAGTTTCCGGTGGCGCCAGTGTGGGGAGGTTGGAGCGTCTTTACTCTCTGACGGCCGTCCTCACCCCCAGGATATGAAGGACCATATGGTCAGCCCCGCAGCCGTCGCCTTCATGGAGAGGAATAATAGAGAGGTAAGGAATCCAGACTCGACCTCCTCGCCCCGGCCCCAGCCTGACCCCTCTGTGTGTGTTCACTGGCCTCCCTTGCACGTATCGTCAGTCCCTTCTGTGTCACTGCCCATCTCCGAGCAGTCGGCTCCTGGCTGTCTGCCTGCCTGCTCTTTCTGGGTGCGTACACCGGACCCCTCTCTCTGTGTATAATCCTTTTGGTCTCCTGGTGTGGGTCTATAGGCCTCTTTTTTTTTTTTGGCTTGGTATGTTACGGTTCCAGGATGTATGCCTACCTTTTTTCCTGGGTCTGTACCTGGCACTTTCTGAGCCTGTGAACTTGGCGTCCGAGTAGATCCCCATCTGCGGTCCCCTTGCATACCATTTCCCCCAGTGGGTGCGCCTGCCCGTGCCTTTTGTGTGCAATCCCCCAGCTGCCTCTGTTGGTACTTTTTTCCTTCGCTGTGTCTGTCCAGCCTGTCTCCCTCCCGTCATGGGATCCCCACGTGAGATCTGGGAGGGTGGGGGGCTGAGACCTGTGCCTGCCTGTGGGCACAGGTGTGCCGCCTGGAGGATCAGATTCCAAATTCTTAAGTCCATCTGTTTGTCTGAGGAGTCCACCATGGGTTTGGGAAATCCGCATTCCTGCCCCAGCAGTTTCCACTGCTGATGAGGAAATCGAGGCATAGGGAGGCCAGTTGATAGGACCGTGGGGTCACCTTGTTTAGTAAGCAGTGGGCTTGGGGAACCCAGGCTATCCCATTCCTAAGACTACCTTCCTGAGTACCAGCCATCCAGATTAGCCACCGATCTGTGTCTGGCTTTGCCGTGAGCGGCCGCCTCTCCCTGAACCTGCGGTCTGTGCCCCCGTAGATGCTGACGGGCAAGCCAGCTGCCCCAAAGTCATCCAGCGATCTGCTGGACGCCAGCATGGCCTCAGCCACCTCTCGTTACATCGAGGAGCAGCAGGCCACACAGCAGGTTCGTGCGGGTGGCTGGGGACCCAGGGGCCGGGGGAGCCTTCGGGCAGCACGGGGTGGGGGCCCGCTGACAGCAGTCTCCCACTCCTCCAATCGGCAGCTCATCATGGACCAACAAGACCAACAGCTGGAGATGGTGTCTGGGAGCATCCGGGTTCTGAGGCACATGTCTGGCCGCGTTGGGGAGGAGCTGGATGAGCAGGGCATGTGAGGCCAGGACCCGGGGGGTGGGCTGGGTGCCCTCAGCTGGCCGCACCGGTGTGCCCAGAGCTTCCGGAGGCTAACGCCGTCTCGGTATCAACAGCATGCTGGAAGCCTTTGCTCACGAGATGGACCACACCCAGTCCCGGATGGACGGGGTGCTCAGGAAGATGGCCAAAGTATCCCACATGACGAACGGTAAGTCCCCTCGGGGAGGCAACTCAGGGGTGGAGGATGTGGGGGGGCGGCGAAGGTGGTACCTTGTCCCCACTACCCCCCCCCCCCGCCCCGCCGCCGTGACCCCCGACCCTCTTGCCCCCAGATCGCCGACAGTGGTGTGCCATCGTCGTGCTGCTGGGGGTGCTCCTTCTGGTTCTCATCCTCCTCTTCTCCCTCTGACGCCGGCCCCCCCCAGGGCGCCGGGCCCTCGGGCTGCTGGAGCTAGCAGGGCCCTGCCCCTGGGAGAAGGGGCTCCTTCCTGGAGAGCTGCCTCGAGGTTCTCATCTGGAGCCAGTGGGACCCTCGGGGCCCTGGGCCAGAGCCCCTGCCACTGGTCCTGTCTCAAGTGCGCTTAGGAGGTGGTAGAGGTAGGGGAACCTCAGATGCACTCCGCCCCCCCCCCCGCCCCCGTTTCTACTCTGGTGCCCCAAAGCCATCCGCTCCTGTGCCTTCCGCGCGTGCCAATCTGGAAATAAAATACCAGCCCCCCCTTTTTTATACACGCATTTGTATCACTGTGTGTGGCGGCTCCTTAACTCGTGCCTGCCCCCTAAGTGGGACTCCCGTTGTGAGCCCCTTGCTTGCACACACGGGGGCCCAGGTGTGTAACGTGTGCACACACGCGCGCGCCTGTTAGGGCTATTGGTGGTCGGGGTTTGGCGCAGAAAAGACCGGTCCGGTTTATTTCTTGGGTTCACGACGGAGAAGGTTGAAGAATCCCAACCCCTGACTCTTCCTTGAGCGTTTGAAGTTTAGTCTAAGCCTCCTTGGCCTGTTCTCGGCCTGCCCTGGGCAGACACCTGAGCGGTGGAGCCGAGGAAGTCGCTTCCCAGGCGCCCGAGTCCCTCGGGGCTCCGCCGTGCAGCTGGCCACTGGCGAGGCCGTGTCTGCAAATTCCAGGGCTCTGCCGGAGCTTGCCCGAGGGAGGCCCGCCAGCCAGGAGAGCGTGCAAGGGCCGCCGACCTGAGATTGCCATCTCAGAGGCTTCCATTCCGCGCGTGACACGGTCACGCCTCCGAACCACGCATCTTAGTCGCTCATCTACACGCTGCAAGGTGCTGCCTGTTACAGCCGTGCCGTTCCGTTCGGCCGATTTGTCAGACGTTAGAAAGAACCGAGGTTCAGTGTCCGGATCCCCTTTTTTATGCAAACCTGCCAATGGTTTGGGTTCTCTTGACCTCTCTGCACTTCGCTCCAAGTCTCCCTGAGGTTAAAAGGGTGCACTTCTGGGAGGGGGTGGGTGGTCGCGCGACCCAGGGGTCGCCCACAGGTCAAGACAGGCAAGACTTCCTGTTACCTGAGGGGACTGGGTTTTTTGTTGGTGGCGCTGCCGGCTGTCGGAACCCTCCGTTCTGGCAGCTGAGACTGGAGTGCACCCCAACCTGAAGTACACCCTGCCCTCCCTGGGAACCGAGATCTGGCTCGATCGTCACCCCGGGATGTCCGGACACTCTCGCCGGTCACCACGGAGCGGACAGACCTGGCCCCGGCGGGGCCGACGCTTCCTTCGCCTCAAGCCCAACACCTTCTGACTTGATGGGATTCCTACCCTCAGTGCAAAACCTTCCCGCGCTCCTGGAACGTTTCCGCACCAGGGAGACCTCAGCGCACACCTGCGTCTCCTCCACCCGATCTGAGAGAACAATGTGGCTTAACCTCCGGCCCTGCGAGGTACCCTCGGAGACGCCCGCTGGACGGGACTGGCCATCTCGACTCCCGCTCCTCCGGACGCGAGCGTGGGTGCGTCGGCTCCGGTGCCGAGAAGGGTGCGGGTGCGTTCAGGATGTGTATCTGGGGCTGGGGGTGTCAGGCCGCAGAAGCGCGGCGAGCCAGGGGTCTGTCACGCAGCCAACTCAAGAGGCCCCTCTTGGCGGCGATCCCGTGGGACACCAACGTGGGGCTTAGGGCTCACGCGCGTCTAGGAAGAGCCCTAGGGGGACGCGTACACATCCCGGTGTCTGCATGCACCAGAAGGGCCTAAGTGGAAGTTACATTCAAGGACGCTCCATACCCAACGTGGGGCTTGAACTCGTGACCCGCCGGCACGAGCGCCAGGCACCCCACCGGAGGTGGAAGACCTCGGCAGCTTGGGTCTGGGCCTCAGCTTCCCCGTCTGAAAGGGGCATCCCGCCCCTGCCCCCTCGCACCGCAGTTCTGAGGTGTGCCGCCTGGCGTTCCCGGGCACCCCGAGCCCCGGGGTGCGGCGACTGTCCCCTCCTGGGCCCGGCGCCCCCAGAGAGCAGCATGCGGCAGGGCTGTTACAAAGGCGTTTAGTTTATTCTCCTCATCAGTGTCACTGATATTCTCATGGTTCACATTTCCCAGTGCGGCTCCTCTCCTTACAGTAGTTAATGTGCAATCTCACTTACGGGCCCGGGGAGTGGGGGGTCGGCCCAGGGCGGGGAGGGCGTTGGCACTTCACACGGACAGGGCGGGCGGTCTGTCCTGCGTGAAAGAGGCGGGTGAGTGGGCGGCCGGGGGAGGCGGAGGAGGGGGGGGCCCCACAGTCTTTTTTTTTTTTTTGCGTTGGTTGGTGATTCTCCATTCGTGCTCCTCCCTGGGCTGCCCGGGGTGGGGGGACCATGCAGCTCAGAGCAGGGCAGGGCAGGGCAGGGGAGGGGAGGGGAGGGAGAGAAGGAAAAGCAGCAGGCCGCCCAGGAGGTGGGGAGGGCAGAGGCGGGAGGGGCGCAGGGGTGGCTCCTGGGGTAAGGCACAACCCTGTCTTTGGCTCTCCTGGTGAGGAGTTTCCTCCCCTGCACCCCTGCCCGGCCCCTCCCCCCCCAACACAGCCCCGGGAGCCAGGGGCACCTCCTGGGGTCCCTGAAATGAGGGGGCTCTGCCACCCAACCCAGTGCTGCAGGGGCTTGGAGGAGGGACAGGGGCAAGCCCCACCCGAGGACAAGGCAGGGAGGGGCTGGGCAGGGGCCTGTCCAGGACAAAGGGGTGGGGAGGGAGAAGACCCCAGTCCCAGAGAGCTGGCCCCTGCTAAGGCCTGGAAGGAGGGGAGCGCCTGGGGACTCCTTCCTCGTGGGGTCTGGCTGGAGCCCCAGCCCGCCCCTCGGCCTTGGCCGGCCCGGCAGCTTGCCAAGTGACCAGGATATTGTGCTTTGGGATAGATGCTGGGGTGGGATGTCAAGGCCAGGACAAGGGCGTGGGGGAGGTGCGACTAAGGTGCTTGTGCTTTAGCTGGGGCGTCGACTCCCCCCATACACCGGGCCGGCTGAGGGCTAAGGTGCAGCGACCAGGCCAGGAAAGTGGGGTGCCAAGACCCCAGCCGGACCAGACACCCCCCTCATCCCCACAAGAAGATGTCAGGAGGGGACCCCTTCACAGACCGGTGGGGGCTGCTGGAGAGGGTGGGGGAGACCTCCCCAAGGGTCGGGGCTGACCCCCACCCCCACTTCCCACAATCCCGCTGCCTCTGGAGAGGCTGCCGGGAGCAGGGGGAGCGTTGAGCCTGTCAGATCGGGGAGGAGGAGACGAGAGGCAGCGGGGACAGGGCTAGAGGAAAAGGTGAAATTGTAAAGGACACCCGGTGTGGGGGACAGAGAGTAAAAAAAAAAAAAAAAAAAAGAAAAAGAAAAAGAACCCTCCACAGAGTTCACACGTAAAACTCAAACACAAGCCCCTCGCGCTGGGCGGGGACAGACAGAGGAATGGTCAGAGAAGATTCTGCCAGCTGCTAACCACGGAAGCGGGCCCTGCCTTGGCCCCAGAAGCTGGGCTCAGCCAAGAGGCCAAGGCCAGGCCCCTCCCCCTTCAGCTGGAGCCCCCCGCTGGGGAGCAGAGGAGCGAGGGGGGGAGCTGGCCAGACCCACGGGAGCCTGAGCAGAGGCCTGGCCGGGTCCCCACCTCAGAAATGCGCACCCACACGCCACACTCACGCACGCATTCAGCCTGCCCCCATCCCCCACCCTGCCCTGCCTGCCGCGTCCCCCGGGGACTGAAGGGGACATCAGACAGTTCCGTTGGTTTGAAAAATAAAAGGAATCTTATACTTCAATATTTCATTAGCTAAAAAAAGGCTTTAAAAAGTATGTACAGGGGGGTGGGGGCAGCGTGGGATGTGGGGGTGGGGGGAGGGCAGCAGCCCCCCAGCCTGCTCCCCTAGCTTCTAGCCCTGGCCCTACTGCCTCTCATATCCACGTGTTTAAAAGCAAAACTTCCACACACACACACACACACACACACACACACACGCATGCACACACGCACACACTGCTGTGAGCCCAGGAAACCTCTCGTTCTATTCACAGAGACCCTCAGTCTGTCCCCAAGAGCCTCCCACTCGGGACCTGCCCCACTCAGGCCCCAGGGGAAAGGTGGGGGAACAGAGGTGGGCACGCGGTGGGGGAGAGAGAAAGGCGCAGGGCCCGCCACCGCCCACCACCTTAGGTCAGTTGTGGAGTTTCTCTGAGCCTCAGTTTCCTCAGCTGTGAAATGGGCAGTCCCCTCGGCCTCGCCTGCCCAGCCCCCAGGCGCAGGGACCGACGAGGGAGACAGGAAGGCGCTTTTGGAAACCTGGAAGCACTGGGAGGTGGTGGCAGGAGGGGTCCTGAGAACCCTGGGGCCCCTGCGAGTCCTAGGAGGTGGCAGCTCAGGGCCCAGGGCCTGGGGAGGGAGCCTTCCTGAGCCCCCCCAGGCCAGCCCCTCCCCGCCTGGCCTGGTGAGTGGGGGAGACCACCGCTAGGGGTTGGGAGAGGGGGAGCGGGAGCCCCCCGACGGCGCCCGAGTGTGCTAGGGAAGGCAGTGCAGAGCTCGCGCCTCTCCCAGCCCGCTCGGAGTGGGGTCGGAGAGTGGGATGGGGAGGCAGAGGGGGCTGGGAGCATGCAGCGCCCCCCGCGGGTCCTGGGGAGGGGACAGACAGTAGCTCGTGACCAAGATGGTGGGTGGGCGTGACTGGGGGAGGGAGGGGAGTGTGACGGCCCCGCGGGGAGGGTCCGGTGGTAGTTACTGGAGGGCCTCGGCCGAAGGGCCGGCCTCGCCGTCGTGGCTGGCCGTCTCGAAGCTGTGCTCCACGCCCATCATGTCCGGCTCGATCTTGCCCGTGTCGCTGATGAAGGTGGTGTAGGCGTCGCCCTCGGCCATGAGCACCTTGAGCTTGGGGATCCAGCTCTTCCGCACGACCCGGCGGGCGTTGGTGCACATGTCGGCCGCGATGGCGTTCATCTCGCTCTCCTTGAAGTTGGGAGCAAAGTTCTGGCAGTAGTCTGGGAGGGCACAGACAGCGTGCGGCTCAGGCCGAGCGCGGCCCGCGGCCCCTGGCCCCTCGGCCACACTGCTCCTTGAACCCCGCCCCCCACGCACACGGCAGCCCTGAACCCCCTCGGAGGTGGCAGAAGGGAGGCACTCGTAAGCCAGGGCGTCAGCTGACCCCGCGCCTGACTGCGCTCGGCCGTGTGTGGGGTTTGAGAGGACGGCCCAGGGCTCTTGGAGAACCTGGGTGGTTTGCCAGAATTTCGGAACTGGGAGAGTCTGCCTGACACCCGGCTGGGGCCTGGCTGCTTCAGGCTCCCAGGACTCGCCGAGGGCCCTTCCCTCCCCCTGCCCCAAGCAGAAATCTCTATCCAATCACAGCCCTCTTCCCAACAAGCCTAGACTGAGCCTCAGAATCTTCTCGACACCCAAACCCCATCCAGCGGTCAGGGCCGACAGACACCGAAGGGGACCGTCCGCCTGCCCCACGCCCCGCCCCCCCAGACACTCACACTTGACAGCGTGGAGGACGCGGCTGTCCAGCGGTTTGCGGCTGGGGTTGTTGGAGGAAGAGCGGATGCCGGTGCCACAGCTGTTAGCCAGCGTGTTCCTGGGGTGGGGGGCACGGAGGAGGGGGGGTCAGGCTGCCCGTGGAGGGGGTAAGAGGCGGTCCCCCCACCCGGGCTCTGGGAGGGCCTCACCGGTCAAAGAAGGAGGCCAGGAGGCGCCGCAGCAGGACCTTGTGCCGCGTGCCCGCGCTGACATGGCAGTTCATGAGCTGCGCCCTCGTGATGTACACGTTGGTGCCTGGAGTGGGGAGCAGGAGGGTGGCCGGGGGGCCCCAAGCTGCCACGTTCCCCGGGCCCGGCCAAGATGCTCCCCGACACCTTGGTGGTCCGTCTGGAGAGGACCGATGGTGGTGCCACCGTGCACGGGGCGCCTACGACGCGCAGGGCCCTGCTCGCACATGGGGGGCTTTCGCCCGCATGACCGCGGGGGCATCGGAAAGAGCAGGCGGCGGAAGCTCACGCCGAGGCGCCCTGACTCCACGAGCCAAGACTCTTAACCGCCGTGTTGGTAAGCCCCACGCCGCCCTGGGAAGCCGCTCGCCCACCCGCGTGGCCGCCGCTGCCGACCGACAGCCGTCCGGCCTCTGGGATGAATCGACGCCAAGGAGTGTCGGCTGCCCCGAGACACGGCCAGCGGGCGGCAGCGGGGCTGGGGTCGGACCCCGAGTCTGGCTCCTAACGGCCGTGCCACAGGCGCTGGCTAGGAGGGCGCGGCGTGGGAGGAAAGGGGGAGTGCAGGGCGGAAGCGGTGCCGGCCCACCTGTCACCAGCTCCAGCTTCTCAGAGGGGTCCCCCTCGTCGTAGAGCTTGGGGTGGCAGCGGTTGCCGATCTGGTTGATGAGCTCGGCCGGGAGAGACGCCAGGTCTTGCCGCACCCGGATGCGATTCCGGGACTCGGGGGCCACCTGCTCAGGGAGGGCCTCCACCTTCTCGGCTTGGGGGCAGAGAGCAGCACGTGTCGGGGCCGGGCTGGGGGGGGAGGGCGGGGGGAGCAGGGGAGGGCCGGGCGGGGGGGGCGGGGGAGCGGGGGGAGGCCGGGCGGGGGGGGCGGGGGAGGGCGGGGGGTGCAGGGGGAGCAGGGGAGGCCGGTGAGGGGGGGCGGGGGGAGCAAGGGAGGGCGGGGGAGCAGGGGAGGGCCAGGCGGGGGGAGCAGGGGAGGCCGGGCGAGGGGGGGCGGGGGGAGCAGGGGAGGGCCGGGCGGGGGAGCAGGGAGGCCGGGCGGGCACCTCACCTGTCTGGCCCACGTTCATCATGCTGTACATGGTGTACATGTTGCATATCTGGCGGTACTGCTCGTCCGTGCCCTCCTCGCCTGCGTCCTCCTCCTCGTCCTCCTCGTTGTGGTACGAGCCGGGGCTGTCGCTGGTGTAGGCACTCGAGGTGCCCGGGCTGGTCCGCTCTGACGTGCTGGGCCCGCTCACCACGCCCCCTGCCGCCGCTGCCGCTGCTGCCGCCGCCCCCCCCGCCGGTTGCCCGGTGCCGGCCCCCGCCGCCGCCACTGCCGCCGCCGCCGCCACGGCCACCCCTGCGGGCTGTGCCGCCGCCACCACGGGGGCCTGCTGGGGCGGCCGGTTGGCAGCCAGGTCTGGTGTGGAGAACTTGGCCATCTTGCGGCTGCCGTTGCCGCTGCCGCTGCCGCCGCTGTCCCACAGCCGCTTGGCCACGGGCGTGCACTGCACGGAGTCCGACTCCTGCTGCTCTGTCTTGACGCGCGACACGAGGGGCAGCGGGGTGCCGCAGGCCGGCCAGCTTGACGTCTGGGCCACGGGGCTCTGGGGCTCGGACGACGGGGCCTCCTCGGCGTGCAGGCCCTGGGAGTCGCAGCTGGGGGAGCTCACCTTGAGGAAGAACTCGGTGCCCTTCTCCATGATCTCCTGGATCTGCAGGAAGCCGGCCGTGTACATGAGCAGGAACTGGTCGCCCACGTTCATGCTCAGCCGGCCCGTGTAGCAGAAGCTGAGGATCCGCTGGAAGGACTGGGGCTGCACGGCGGCCGGCAGCTCCACCACCGCGCTCCGGCTGCTGTTGAACAGGTCCCGGAAGTAGGAGCTGCTGGCGGCCAGCACGGCCCGGTGGGCCTTAAAGGCGTGGCCCTTGACCACCACAGACACGTCACAGTACAGGCCCTGCAGCCGCTGCTCGTTCAGACACTCCAGGATGCTGTTGCCGAAGTTCGGGATCTCCATCTGCAGGGTCTGGGCCATGGCGGCAGCTGCGCGGGGGACGGGGAGAGACAGACGGGGGGGGGGCGGGGGGGACACGGGGTCAGGCGGCAGGCTCGGCCCTCCGCTCACGAACCTCACCTGCTGCGGGGAGGCAACCGGGGAGCAGGCACCCCCTGGGGGACCCTGCCGTGCCGGTGAGGATCCCCGGGCGCCACCCACGCCTTCGGTCCCGGCAGGGACTTGCCTCTGTGACAGATTGGCAGATCAGTTGTGTCAGCTATGGACCCGGGGGGGGGGGGGGGGGGGCGGAGGCGGCGCACCGGCTGTCCCTTGCAGACAAGAGGGCAAATGCATACTTGCACACTCACACGTATGTGCCCGAATTCGAAACGAGTGAACGCAGCGAGTATCCGTGAGCGTTAACCGTGACCGCACTACACGCACAGACAGGGCAACCAACCCCTAGCGCGGGGCGCCGGCATCGGAACCCCGAGAGGCCGGGGTTGTCTGAATTTTCACACTGCATCCACGGGGCTGAGCGCGTGACCCCCAATCACTGTCTGAAGAATCACTGAATAACCTACTCAAGAAACCCTGAGACCGCACGAGAACATCGCCAGTCGTCAGGGAAATGCCAGCCCGAACCACAGGGAAACACCGTTTCATACCCACGGGGCTGGACAGAATGAAGCAGACAGACAAGTGCTGGCGAGGACGAGATCGGAATCCTCCCACGCTGCGGTGGGGATGCAAAATGGTGCAGTTGCCATGGGAAAGTCTGGCGGCTCCACAAACGGTTAAACATGGAGTCGCCATATGACCCAGCAAGCCCATTCCTTAGATTCCTTCCCAAGCGAAACGAACACCCAGATCCACAGAAACACCTGCACACGCATGTCCGCGGCACCGTTCACAATCGCCAAAAAGGACGAAACAACCCAAATGTCCGTTAACTGGCGAGAGGATATACAAAATACGGTCCAGGCATACAACGGAGTAGTACTCAGCCGTATAAAGGAATGAACACGGGGGCGCCTGGCTGGCTCAATTGGTTAAGCACCGACTTCGGCTCAGGTCATGAGCTCACAGTTGGTGAGTTCGAGCCCCGCGTTGGGCTCTGTGCTGACAGCTCAGAGCCTGGAGCTTCTTCGATTCTGTGTCTCCCTCCCTCTCTGTTCCTCCCCTACTTGCACTCTGTCTCTCTCTCTCAAAAATAAAAAGATTAAAAAAAAAAAGGAATGAACACGGACACGGGCTGCAATATGGTGAACCTTGAAAAAGTTGTGCTAAGTGCGAGAAGGCAGACAAAAGACCTGTACGTTATATAATTTTACATACATAAGGATGGATTCTTTCATTTACTTACTGAGTTAAAAGACTGTAAGTAATCTCTACACCCAAGGTGGGACTCGAACCCACAACACCGAAATCAAGGGTCACGGGTTGTACCCACGGAGCCAGCCAGGCTCCTTCCTTTCGATTTTCTTAGGAGCCTTTTTTTCTCTAGCTTACTTTAAGAACACAGTAGCGGCGCCTGGGTAGCTCAGTCAGGTAAGTGTCCGACCTTGACTTCAGCTCAGGTCACAATCTCGTGTTCGTGGGTTCGAGCCCCGCATCAGGCTCTGTGCTGACAGCTCAGGGCCTGAAGCCTGCTTCCGATTCTGTGTCTCCCTCTCTCTGCACTTCCCAGACTCAAACTTGCTGTCTGTCTCTCTCTCAGAAATAAACGTTAAAAAAAAAAAAAAAAAAAAAAAAAAGAACGCAGGATAGGACACATGTAACATACAAAATATGTGTTAACCGACTGCTTACGTCACCAGTAAGGCTTCTGGTCAACAGTAGGCTACTAAGTTTTGGGGGAGACAAAAGTTACGCGTGGGCTTTCAACCTTGCGTGCCCCTCAACCCACTCGCTGTTCAAGGGTCAACTGTACTTTTAAAAACCATGGAGTTGGGCGCTTTAAGTGAACCTCATGGCGTGTGCACCCCAGTAAAGCTGAGGAAAGAAAGAATCCACAGAACCGGCTTCTTCTGGGCAGAAGACCGGAGACACTTGCCACCAATACTCCTGTCTTTTGACTTTTGAACCTGGTGACCATACTACGCCTGCTTACAAAAATAGGTAATATTTTAAAATACATTGAAATCTGTGAAATCATATCGTACACAACTAATTTATGAAAATTAACCCCGAGGTGCTCGAAAACACCAATTTAAAAACCGTCTGTGACGCCGCTCAGGGAGGCCCAGGCTCCTCTCAAATGGGAACTTCGGCACCACGGCCTAGTCCATCGGTGCACATTCCAGCACATTCCAACCCAGAACTGGTGGGGCGGGATGGGCATGGCCAGTACTGAGGGCACTCACGAAAGGGCTTTGAAGGACAAGGCGGCTTTACAGCTGTACCCACGGTAAAAGTGAGTCCCCTGTAATTCTAGGGAAGATAGAAGGCAGTAGTCCTGAATGGGCTGGGTGGGTATGAGCCCAGCTGGTGAGGAGGAAAGTAGGTGTGCAAAGGCCCTGGGGCAGGTACCAACTAGAGACTCGGCTGTTTCCCCTCATTCTCAGATCAGCTGTCTCGCATCTTTCACGTTCTTCATCCACTAGCGACTCCCATCCTGAGCTGCCTCCACGGGCTGAGCGCGGGGCCGCAGTGGACACCTGGTAATGCCAGGCACCAAGAGGACAACAGAAGCAGCCCTGTGCCCATGGCTAAGTCCTGGCTCCAGAACCAACTTGCTCCTGAGAGCAGGAACTCCAAGTCTCTGCTCCTCCATTTGGAGACAGACGTCGGTAAGGCCAACCCGGTGGCACAAATCCAGTCTGCACTCGCTAAGCGGCTACACGTGGTGGGCCCTGAGGGAGACGCTGGCAGGTCCCCTGGCACCTGGGCCACCAGCTGCCGGTGACCTACAGGAGTTCTCTGAATCCTCTTAGCAAACCCACAGGGCTGACTTCATACTCCCAATTCTCAGACGGGAAAGCTGAGGCCATGGGCGGGGCGGGGGGAGTTAACAACAGTCTCAACGTCACTGCTGAGTAAACAGTAGGGACAAGATTCAAATCAGGGTCTTTGTGGGCACAGAAACTTGTAATTTCCCTTGGTTATGCCCTCTGCTTCCTTGTCCTCATCACAATCACTGTCGCCCCCAGGACAAACAATGTAGGGCAATCAAGGGGGAGACAGAGACAGGGGCTCTCCCGTTAGAAGGCAGCACCGGATGGGCTAGGAGCTGGCCCTCTGTGCCTGGACAGGAGAAACTGAGGCACCAACCGGAGGCAAAGGACAGAGCCCAGAAAGCCCACTCCAGGGGCCTGGCACCCCGACCCCAATTCCCAAGCCTGCCAAAATGAAGCTACTCCAGCCCCAGGTACTGGGGCCCAAGTGACCAGAGCCAAGGCGCTCAAGGGTGAGGCTAGCTCCCAATCCCTCAACGGGAACCCAAGATCCCCAGTTCGGAAGGCTCACGCCTGTGAGGGGAAGGACCGCGGCAGGAGAGGCACGCAGAGGGGTCAGAGCACCCCCCCACAACCCCAGACCTGGGCTCAGCTGCCAGGCCTTCACCTCTGTGCCTCGGTTCGTTCATCTGCAAAAGGGGGACTCATTCATCCAACCCACCCTGAGAAACTGCAAGGCGCGAGGGACAGAGCCCTGAAGGAGACGGTCGTCCAGTGGGGAGACATGGGGAGTGATACAATTACTGCTGGGGCGAGTCCGTCACTGAGGGGCTGCCTCTGGGAGTGAGGTGCAGGCAGGGGGACAGACAGCAACCTGCAGTCTCAGGCAGGAAGGAGTGAGGCGCAGGCAGAAGACCCTCAGGAGGCCAGTGTCGGCTCGAGGGGAGGGCAGGGGCAACAAGGCTGCTGGGAAAAGGACGGCACAGGGTTCCCCCCCCCCACCTGGAGAGGGCAGTGTCTCTGAGGGAGCAGTGGGAAGCTCGGAGCGAGGGGGCCGCAGGCCCGGACCGCCTTAGGGAGCTCCGAACTCCCAGCAAGGCAGGGGGAACAAAAGCAGGGGAGACCCCGAGGGCTGGGCCAGTGGTGGGCAGGCAGGTGGCAGGTGGCAGGTGGCAGGTGGCAGCGGCAGGGATGGAGAGAGGATGGAGAGAGGCCGGTCTGACTCAGGAGTGAGCGGCTAGGAGGAGGGAGCACCGAGGCAAGAAGAAAGGCCTCCCATGTGGGCAGGGGGCGGCTGCTGGGAGGGGGGGGTGTCTCCTGACCGTGCGGCTGCTGCTGAGGGCACTCTCCGCAGATCCCCTCCGCGGCGGGCGCCAGGACTGCCCCGCTTCATAGGCGGGGACCGAAGCGCGGCCCTGCCCCTCCCGGGGGCCTGACCCCTCCCTGGGAACTGGCACTGGACGGCAGACCCGGGGACGGGGAGAGCTCAGAATCGGAAGTGCTGAGGTCCCCGGGACAGGCAGCGGGAACGCACACAGGCAGGCGCTTCCCAGGGCGAGAGCCAAGCCAACATTCAGGCAGGGGTCCCCCAGGCCTGTGAACCCCCGCCTCGGAGCCCAGCGCCCAGGGCTTTGAAGCCTCAACCGTTTGGTGCGGCAGAGACGAGAGGTGCAAACGGCTCGCCCAGTCAGTCAGTGCACAGGAACCCCCTCCACGGTGCAGGGGAGTGAGGTGGCGGGTCTTGCGATGCAGAGACCCCGCGTGGCCTTGCTGTCCCTGCAGGGGCAGTGGAAGGCGAGGGCTTGGCTGGTTTTAGCAGCACAGGACAGGTCACCCCAGGCTCCCCTCCTTCCCTCCAGCTGCCCTGGCTCCGCCCGAGGCCCCTCAGCCCCTCAGCCACACCGGCCCTGTGACGGGAGGGACCGTGGAGCCACGACAGGCTCCTGGAGAAAACAGACCGGAAGTACCTGCTGCCGACGCAGTGATGCGACGGAGCCACGAGTCGAGGTTCCGAACCACCCGGCAGGTCTGTCCCCACCGAGCACACCGAGCGGCCCTCCCGCCCCGCCCCGGCCAGGCCTTCATCCGCGCCCGGCACCTGCCCGGAGAAAACCTTCTCCTCTCACTGCCCACGTCTCCCTTTTCCACTCTCGGTCACCCCCGGGAGAATTCTCCAGACTGGAGAAGACGCCCCCCCCCCCCACAGCACCCTAATGCTTACCCTGAGACAGCATGGACTCCCTGAGGGCGGAAACCCTCACACTGTGGCTTATCAGCCCGCCCATCTTCTGGGGTCCCCAGACTCCCCCTCGAAGGAAGGGGCAGCCCCCAGCCCTACGCGGCGCCGAAGGGACCCTCCCGGCACCGCTTAGTGGCCTGGCCCGAAGCATGAGCAGGTCTCCCGGTGAGACGCGAGGGCCCAGCACGCCGTTTCCATGACCTCCCGAGCCGCTCAGCAAATATTTGCCAAGCGCCGGCCTGGGGCACGAAGTGCCTGGGAGCCCGGGGCAGGATGTAACCGAGACGGGGCCTGCCTCCAGGGCTCGTGGTCCAACAGGGACCGTGGCCAGATGTCCGGAGCCCCACAGATCGCCCGGAGCCCCACAGATCACCCTGCTGCGCGCGTGGGCCTCTAACATTAGAGCTGATACCTTGGGGGGGGGGGCAGATCTAAGGAGGCGGTGGCGGAGGAGGAGCACGGCCCTCAGCGTACCGAGAGGGAAGCAGGCAGGGTCCTTCCGGAAAGCGACGGTAAATGAAGGCTGGGGCCGGGCCCACCCCTGGTTAGTGCCTCTCCTCCCAGGGACTGAACCCAGACTGAGGGCTCTGCTCTGGACCCCGCTGTGCCCCGTCGCCCCAGCTCGCGTGCTGAAATCCCACCCCCCAACACGTCTGTATCTGGAGACACCGTCTTTAAGAGGAATTATGAATTAAGATTAAACGAGGGCCTAAGAGGGGGACCCTGACCGGCTAGGGCTGGTCAGTCTCCTTAGAGAAGGGAGGGATTTCTGTCTCCGGAAGCGCACACACTAAGGCCCTGTGGGCACACCTGATCTTGGACTTCCAGGCCCCAGAAGCGTGAGCCCCGTCTCTGGCACGTTGCTACGGCAAGCTGACTCAAGGAGGGCTTGAAGTAGCATCCACTCACCTGCGACTCCCCCCACGGAGCCCCTGTCCCGGGCTTCCTGTGGGTGCCAGGCGTGCGTATGTCCCAGACACTAACTCACCGTGCCTGCAACCACACCCCCCCTGCCCCCCCCCCAAGTCCGCTGGCCAAAGCTCTCACCAGCTCCAGCCTTCCTCGCTCTGGTCGACACCCTCAGATTCGACCCCAAACTCTTTCAAAACCGGTTCTGACCACCTGCTCTTGGGACTTCCCAGAATCCTGTCCCCAAGATGGCCACAGCGCGTCACGCCTGCCCAATCACTCATCTCGAACTTCCAAAGACAGAACCTCTCCCAATCCTGATTCTTTCCCTGCTCCTACTCGACTGTTCCTCCTGGGCACTTCCTGCCGTCCAGCTAGCTGGCTGTGTCCTTGGCTTCGTGTCAGGTCCACCGGGGCAGGGCGCCTGCCCATCTGGTTCATACTGCAGTGCTCGCTGCCCCCCCGCCCAGGACCAGACAGGCGCACAGAGGGTGCTCGATAGTCGTTTGTGGAATGAAAAATTATTTCCGACCTAACTCCCCGTTTTGTCCCGCGTGAACGTGACTAAACGGAGCGGGAGCCCCCCCAGGCCGGCAGGGAGGGTGCCGTGCCGCGGGGTCCTGCTCCGGGCTCAGCGTAACGGAACTTTAGATTCCCGCCCAAATTCACACCGCCACCGGATCGTGCAGGGGTGCGGCAGGCTTGAACTGCAAGTGCTTGGGTGGCGGGGCGATTCCTGGGAGCGGAAACTGGCAGGGATTTGCAAAGGGAGCTCCAAATTCCCCAGGCGGCAGAAGCCAGGGGCGCACATGTGCGCCGCCACCGGGGACGGGCTGTCTTTCCAGGGAAGCTGCCTGATGACAAGTAAGCCGGTTAAGGGAAACCACCGACCCCGAACGAAAGGACCAGAGGCCCTCGGAGAGTGCCGCAGGACTCAGAGCAGCTCAGCATGAGGTCAGAGTGAGGTGGGGGGAGGGGACACACCCCCGGGGCTGCTGGAGCAGCCTTCCCCGCCCGCCCGGAGCCGGTCAGACCCTCAGTAGGAGCCTCAGTAGGAGCCTCAGTAGGAGCCTCAGTAGGAGCCTCAGTAGGAGCCTCAGTAGGAGCCTCAGTAGGAGCCGAGGGCAAGGCAGCGGAGGCAAACATTTGCTAATGAAGTGCAAAGTGTTACCTGACTGAATGGTTCTCTCTGCGGGCATTGGAGAAAAAAAAAACAAAAAACAACAAAAAAAACATTATTATTTTTTTTTTTTTAGTAAGAGTCACAGGCTCTTCTGACAGAGCCAGCCAGGCACCCCCAGTACTGTTGGCATTTTTAAAGCATGCCCCCACCAAAAGCTGCCATTCTTTTTTTTTTTTTAACGTTTATTTTTGAGAGACATAGAGACAGAGCATGAGCAGGGGAAGGGCAGAGAGAGAGGGAGACACAGAATCTGAAGCAGGCTTCAGGCTCTGAGCCGTCAGCACACAGCCTGACTCGGGGCTCGAACCCACAGACCGTGACATCATGACCTGAGCCGGTCAGCCGCTTAACTAACTGAGCCACCCAGGCACCCCCAAAAGCTGGCATTCTATCCACGGTGGGTGACAAGACTGTGACAGGGTGATAGCTGGCACCTGGCATTTACACTGAAGAAACAACTCTTTCAGCCATTTTCCAGGTGAGGAGAGCAAGGCCCAGTGCGGGCACCTGGGCCCTCTGGCCCGTCCCAGGATCGGAGGTAACAGCGGCTGGCCCACGCCAAGCTCGTCCCCCACGTGGTCCCGTCGCTCCCCAAGGCACGCAGCCACCGGGACTAGACCCATTCTGTGGATGGGAAAACTGGGGCTCACAGAGGCCAGAGCTGGGGCTCTTCCTGCTCCCCGACAGGAGGCCGGCTCCTGGGTCCAGCTCCCCCGCCCCTTCCTCCCTGCCACCTCCGGGAAATGAGCAGTCCAGCCCCACGCTTCTCCCTCTCTTCCAGCCCTGGGGAACCTGGCCTCTGTCTGCAGCAGCCCTACCCCCCACCCCAAGCCCACCTTTCGGAGACACCCCCGAATCCCCGTGTGCCTTCAGACTGGAAGGACACAGTGGTGGTGGCCATGCAAAGGGTGGTGGAGGGAGCGTCACGTGCAAAGGCCCTGCGGTGACGCTGGTGCAGCTAAGGCAGGAGGCTGGTGGTTCCTGGGATGGGGCCTGTGGACGCGGGCTCGGAAGATCACGCGCGACCTCGGCAAGGCTTCAGAATCCGAATCTTATTATTTCACACAAAGCGCAAAGTTTCCCGCGTAGAACTGTGCTTCCCTGACCCCTATCCCGCCAGAAAACATCTCCCTGTAGCAGCGCCGACCGCCTGCCTCAGTCTTCCCGACTCTCGCATGGGCTAACGGCAGCAGCCACCTCACCCGGCCGTTTCCAGGGCCGAGCCAGCAAGCGACGAGGGCGGACTGGCGCTCACCCTGCGACTGGGACCCAGGAAGGCCAGCCGTTGTTATTAGTCACGTCCCCTTCTGGGCCTCCCCCTAAGCCCCCCGCAGGGCTGTGAAGTCTGACGGCGGTGGACACTTCCCTACACCCCCCGAACCTTATGCCATTTCAGGACAAATCGGGCTGTGTTTCCTGAGGCCAACCCCCCCCCCATGCCTCCCAGCATCACCAAACACCAGCCTCCGTGCTCCTCGTGGTAACAACACGGCAAGGACGCCCCGACCTGTGGCACGGTGGCCACGGGGACCGGATCACCCTTGGGGCGGGGACCGCCGTGGACATTATGGATGCGGAGTGCGCGTCTACACTCACTAGAGGCCAGCGCCAGCCCCAGCTGTGACAAACCAACCAAACACGTCCCCAGATGTTTCCCAAGTGCCCCGTAAGAGGGGGCAGGTTCGTTCCTCCTTGAGCACCGCGGCTGCACAGGCAGGCCTGCTTCTCCCTACTCATCAGAGGGGGACACGGGAGGTGCCACGGTCACAACCTCCACCAGGGCCTCATGGAACCAGACTCCCCGCTGTGCCATGTCGGCTCACCTTTATCCACCCTCCGCCTAGTTCAGAAAAGTCAGCGTCCGCCAGAGGGCCCTCGGGTCTCGAGGGAGGCAGCACGGGAGAGATGGGACGAGGACCACAAGCAGACACCGGGCACGCGACCTCTAAGAGCCACCAGCCCAGACCCACGCCACCGCGTCTGCAGCTCAGAGGGCTCTAGGGGGGGACAGGGGGGACGGAGGGCTGACATGCTCAGCCGAGGGGACCAGGAGCAGAGGCGGGGAGACGGGCCCACACACCCTTGCTAGACACAATGGGCACGGAGGGCCTGGGGAAGGAGGAAAGGGATGAGGTGATGAGGAGCAGGGAGGACCCCAAGAGGGAGCACCGGCTGTTCGAGCACTGCCGCCTCTCTCCAAGCCCAGGGGGCTCGCCGTCGCCTCAGACACAGGCTTCCTTCTCCATCCACTTGCTCTGGCACCGAGGACTCCGAGTCGACCTGGCTGGACCAACCCCCAGCCCTCTTCCAACCCGTGCCTGCAGGCCGGCCCCGGCGACGGGTCCTGCAGGACCCACAAAAACTCAGCTGTCCTCACGGCCTTGCTCGCTGGGGCTCCCCACTGGCTGGCCAGGGCCCCAGACTTTAAAAGGCCTGGATGTGGGCCAAGGGGTCTGGACTTTCGTCTGGGGGCAGTGGGGAGTTCCAGGAGACCCTGCGACCCGGGGGGCTTTCCTGCAAATGGCACGAAGGGTCTTCATCCTCACACTCGGGTCACCCCGCACTCCTTCCCTCACGGGGACAAGATATTTAGAGTACTTAGCGGGAGGCTGGCACATGCTCAATAAAGGCTTTCAGTGCGCCGTCCCCTCTGCCCAGAACACTCGCTCCTCCCCTGCCCCAGCTTCTCTCGCCAGGCCAGCTTCTTCTTATTCAGGGCTGGGCTCCCCCACAGGCCGTCCCCGACCACCCAATTTGCAATTCCCCACTCCCCTCCCCCCGGGAGCTGTTATTCAAGGCTGCTCCCCCGGCCCCACCCCCAGCGGGCAGTCGGGACACCCTAGTGAAATAAAACTGCCCCAAGGGTCCCCTTACTTGTCGTACTCGCTATCTCGGCCTCCTCCGGCACCCCAGGTCTGTGCGCCCCGGAGTCCGCGCAGAAAAGCGGCTTCTGAGGACCCTCTCCTCTGGCTCCAGAGGCAGCTCAGAGCCACGGCCCCGCTCTGCATCCACACACCGCGGGGCCAGCCCCCGCCGGTCTCCGGCCCCGCTCCAGCCACGTGACCAGAGGTAGCCACCCCCCCCGGCCTCAGTGTCCAGCCCTGAGCCCCAGCAGCCAGCCTTGGCCCGACCGGGCGGGGGAAAGGCACCTTTAAGTGGGGCTGCGGGCCCAGTTCCTCCCCCTCCCAGAACCAGGAGGCTGGCCCGGGAGAGGAGGGCAGGGCCCAGGTGGGGTCGGTTCTGGGAACTACAGGCAGACCGGGGGCAGGCAGGGAAGGAGGGCGACACCCCGGCATTAAGCACAGGCCCAGCTGATAACCACGAGACCCAGCAGTTCGTGGCTCTCGGCCTCAGGTGTGGAAGATCCCAGAACACGCTGGTAACAATCAGCCCAGAGACAGGAGCGCACGCTGTGGGAGTCTGACCAGGGAAAAGACAAACCCGGCGAGCAAAGCAGGACGCCTCACCCTAGCTGCCTCCGCTCGCCAGCCCACAGTTCCGTGGCCCCTGACCTGGGAGCCAGGGGGCGAGGCGTGACCAGGCCCCTGGGACACCAGGAAAGCTCTGCCCACAGGGGTACGGAGCCACTCCTCGGAGAAAAGCCCTGGGCACGCGAATCCCAC
Organism: Paguma larvata; assembly: GCA_030068075.1. Lineage (NCBI taxonomy): Eukaryota > Metazoa > Chordata > Mammalia > Carnivora > Viverridae > Paguma > Paguma larvata. The sequence continues at coordinate 9,040,931 of CM057842.1, read as the reverse complement.
CCGGGAATCCCGCCACCCGCGGGAGCTCCTGCAGCCATGCCCCTCCAGAGCCAGCTCGGGAGCCCATGGGTGTGCGCTGGGGGCCGGTCAATCCCAATCCACCGCCGTCTAGCTGTGTGACCCGGAGCCAGCCACCCGAAGTCTGAGCTTCCTCCCGTCGCGGAGAAGGCCGGAGCTGATCCAGGGGTGGGAGCAGCCCAGGAGCTCACCCCCAGGGCCTGGCCCAAGAGAGCACCCCACAGGCGGGGCCCTGGGGCCCAGAGCCAGAGCCCCACGGGCCTGGGCCCGGGTGCAGCCACCGGACTCGATCTCGGCAGCCTGCCCTCACCCCATCAGGAGCCTCCAAGACACAATGAACAGAGCTTTCTCGGCCCCCCTCCCAGTTCTTCACCTCGGGGAGCCGGTGCCTGGGAGGCCACAGTATAGGCGGCTGTGAGGTCCCATTCCCGAGGCTCCGCTCACAAAAAGTGGGGAAAGAATCTAGCACCCCAAGACACTCGGGGAAGGGCAGCGGGGCTGCCTCCCCGCAGATATCTGTGCCCAGCTAGGGGTTCCAGACTCTCCAAGCTCTCCGCACAGACACCCACACGGTGGGCCAGCGCCTGGGAAAAGCCACCAGAGGCTCGCTCGAAGGCCAGGTCGGGGACCCAGAGCCTGCCGGCCATGAGGAAAAGAGGAAACACCCCAGGTCTGGCCCAGAGCGAACACCTGGTGGGGGGAAGGGGTGGCATGTGCCTCTCGATCGCACTAGTTTCTCAGGACGCCCCGCATCTCCACTAGCCCAGCCCAAAGGCGCGGCTTTCCCCCTCTCCCAAAGCTCCTACGGGAGTTCCTCGACCTACCTGCTGGCCCCCGGATCTGGCCGTCCGCCCCGCACATCTCTCCAAGCCCTAACCTCATATGACCCCTGCAAACATCGCTGGGATCTCCTCTCCGCCCCCACCCGAACTAACTCCGCCCACACCCACCCTGCCCCACTTCCTGGGCTTCTCCTCAGCCGCCCCCAGGCCTGTAACCTGACCCACCCACCTCCTCCGGCGCCCGGACACTACCTGCAGGACGGCCCCTCCCCGCCCCCCCTCCGGGCCGTTTCCCTCCGGCCGCGCCGCTCTCCCCTCCTCCCCCACTCGGCCGGCCCAAAGCCCGACTCCTCCCCCCCCTCCTCCCCGGCCGCCTCCTCACTTTTCCTCCTCGGGCCCTCCAACTTCCCGGGCCTCCGGCACCTGCCCCGGCCCGGCCTGGCGCCCCCCCGCCGCCGAGAGTGGGGCGGGGGAGGTCTGGGCCCGATCCCGCCACCCCCAAGCCCCACGGCCCGGCCCGGGACTGGACACGCAAGGCCGCTCGTGAGGGCCGGGCCTCTCCGCACTCGCCGGCCCGGGCAGAGTGCAGGCTGCGGCCCGGGTTCCTTTTCTGTCGGAGAAGGTCCCCCCCTCCCTCCCCGCTCAGCCCTCAGCCGGCCCTCAGATGCCCTCGGGCCGCCCCGGCGAAAGGAGGCCGGAACCGGGCCTGGGGCGGGCCGCCTCACCTGCGCCGCGGCCGCGCTCCGGGGGCTCCCAGCGGGCTCCGCAGCGGCGGCTGGGGCCGGGCCTGGGCCCGGGGCGCGCCCCCCTGCGCCGGGGCCTCGGCCTCCGCCTCCGCGGCCTCCGCGGCCTCCGCCTCAGCAGCAGCGGCAGCCGCGGCGGCCATTCATTGTGGGCCAGGCCGCCCCAGCCGAGCGCCGAGCGAGCGCAAGCCGCGCCGCCGCCGCAACCCGGCCAGGGAGGAGCGGCCGCGGCCCCGCCCCCGCCCCGCCCCCAGGCCCCGCCCCCGAGGCGAGTCCAGCTGAGCGCCGAGCGCGCCCCTTCGCACCTCAGTTTTCTGCCTTCGCCCCTCGGGGTCCCCGCCTGTACCTTGACTCTGCGGGAGAATTCGACTCCCGACCCTGCCACTTCCTAGTTCCGCGACCTTGGACAAGTCTCTTCGCCTTTTGGATCATTCGTTTCCTGTAAAACGAAAACAATGACTTCTATTTATTGTGCCAGGCACTGTTTTAGGCACTTTATGGGAATTATCTAGTCTAAACGTCACAGTAACACTTTTAAGTAGAAATTACTACACACTTATGCACACTTCAAAGAAAGGGAGGCACACGGAGATGAACAAAATCTGCTCAAGATTACCAGCAAGTACGTGATGGAGGGTGCCGGCATTCAAACCCAGAATCCAGAATCGACGATAAAATTAACGCTTTTATGTATATGCCACGCCAGATTCTGTTCTAAGCGTTTAACCTGCAGTAAGTCGTTTAAAACTCACCACAACCCAATAACGAACGTTAAAAAGTTCTATCCGTTTTGCAAACGAGCAAACTTAGGCATAGGGGGAGACAAGAGCAGGTAGCAAGGCGAGCTGGGACTGGAATCCAGGCAGTGCAGGCTACTTGCTCTCTTCCAGTCCGACACCAGTGAGAACCTACCGAGAACTTACTACGCAAGAGGGGATGCTTTGCACACTTTCCAGGCATTCTGTCCCTTAACCTTTGCTCCATATTGGAAGTTAGCATTCCTATTTAACCGGCAAGGAAAGTGAAGCCCGGAGAGTTAAGTAACTTGCCAAGACCATGTGATAGGACTGGGATTCAAACTCGGTAAGTCTGATTTCAGAGCCTTACTTATTCCTGCAGAGTGCCCTGAAATAATGTGCTTCCGGCACTCGGTACACAGAAGCCGAGCAGTAGATGCTGAAGTTCTCCGCTTACCGCCCCTTTTCGGAGCCTCACCTTCCTCATCCGTGAAATGGGGCGAGTTACGCGTCCCCCTCCCAGGGGAGCCGACGCGAGGAAGGCTAGCCACACACTTCCCGAGCTTTCCGCCGTGCATTTTGATCCCGGCCACCCACTGTAGGTGGCGTCCCTGACTGGCTAGATTCTATCATGTGACCCGCCCTCCCACTGTGCCAACATGGCGACGCCCAGGTCCTAATCCGGGAAACGTGCACCCAGCCTAATTCGGTCTAGCGGCCGCGGAGCAAAGGTGAGAAGGGCGTGGGCGACGCGGGGAGGGATCCAGGCCAGTGTCGGGGCCGCTCGAGGGCTTCTGGCCTCTGGCTTCTCAGGGGCCGGTACTCCGAAGATGGGGCGTAGTGTCAGCTTACCGAGGCCGCAGGGTCTTCTTAATCTTTACTGAGGTATAGGCCACCTGGCCCGGGGACGCAGCTCTCTGAGGCTCTTCCTGTGCCCTCCCCCGTCCCCCAAACCAGGCTTGGCAGGGAGAGGCAACGGCGGATGCCCCGTGCGAGAATCGTTCTGTGGCTAAGTCGGACTCTCCGCTCCACCCGCAGTCTCCGTAGAGCCGGGTTTATGGAGGGGCAGCCGCAGGGGCCGCCGAATCCAGCCGAAATGGAGAACGGCACCGAGCCCCGCGGAGACGAGCGCGCACCCGAGGCTCAGGAAACGACGGTCACCGAGGGGGCCGCCAAGATAGCCTTCCCCAGCGCCAACGAAGTCTTCTACAACCCGGTGCAAGAGTTCAACCGGGACCTGACGTGAGCAGGGGTCTGGGGGCAGCGTGGCAGAGGGCAGTGGACCTGCAAGGTCGAGGGGGTGTGAGCTTAACCCTCCGTCTCCCGCAGATGCGCCGTGATCACCGAGTTTGCGCGCATGCAGCTTGGGGCCAAAGGAATCCAGAGTGAGTGGAGAGCCAGTCTGCTTGTGGGCGGGGGATGAGGGGGGTGGGTCAGGCCGAGCTCTCTCCCTGCTCTGCCCCCTTTCCCTCAAAGTTCCGAAAAGGGCTTCCAGCCACAGAGCGGACCCTGGGTTTATTTCCTTCAGGCTTTCCCCAGGGGCTTTGGGGAAGATTCTTCTCCCACGAATCTTCTGTATATCGAGGAGTAGGGGGAGGTCTCCCAGAGGGAGCTTTGATATCCCCTGACTTGTGCTTCCGGGTGGCTGCAGTCAAGGTGCCAGGTGAGAAGGACGTGCAAAAGGTGGTCGTGGACTTGTCCGAGCGAGAGGAGGAAAAGGCGGAACTGAAAGAGGGTGCAGCGCTGGCCGCGGAAGACCAACCTCGAACAGCAGCCGTTGGGGAGATCTGTGAGGTGGGGCCTGGACACAGGAGGTGGCGGCCGGGAGGCCTCCATCGATGGAGGAAGGAAGGCAGGCTCCCGAGGCGGGAGAGCAATAGGAAGCGGGTGGTCGGGGGGGGGGCTCCTGGGGGCCCAGCAGAGGATGGAGGGGTCCATGTGAGTGGGGCTCCCCGATTGCTCCAACAGGAAGGCCTCCGAGTGCTGGAGGGCCTGGCCGCCTCGGGCCTGCGTTCCATCCGCTTTGCACGAGAGGTACCTGGACTCCGGTCTGTGGTTGCCAACGATGCCTCTGCCCGCGCCGTGGATCTCATGCGCCGCAACGTGCAGCTCAACGGCGTGGCCCACCTGGTACATCCCAGCCAGGCGGATGCCCGGTAGGTTTGGGGCGGCCGAGCCGCCGGCCCGCGTGCCAGAGCCAGGCTGCCTGGGCTCAGCTCCAGCGTCTCTCTCGTATTCTTGCTCCGTGACCTTGGGCGAGTGCCTTAGCCTCTCTGAGCCCCAGTGGTCTGTAAAATGAGAATGTTAATTAGTGTTACAGGAGTTGCTGTGTTGAGTACATGAGAGATGATGCTTAGATGGCCAGAAATGGCCACCATTACAGTTTCCATTTTCTTTTCATGTCTATTCATTTTCTTATTTTAGAGACGGAGAGTGCATGAGCAGGGGAGAGGGACAAAGGGAGAGAGAGAGAGAGAGAGAGAGAGAGAGAGAGAGAGAGAGAATCTCAAGCAGATTCCATGCTAAGGGTGGAGTGGGGGGCTCAGTCCCATGACCTCCAGGACGGTGACCCGAGCTGGTCACGGGTCACTGGGTGGTCCCACCAGTTGAGCCACTCAACTGGCTTCCATTTTACTTTTTAATTAATTTACTTATTTTTAAATTTCCATCCAAGTGAGTTAACATATAGTGCAATAATGAGTTCAGGAGTGGATTCCAGTGATTCCTCCCCTGCGTCCGACTCCCAGGGCTCATCCCGACAAGTGTCCTCCCTAATGCCCCTTGTCCCCTTCGCCCGTCCCCCCTCCCACAACCCCTCCAGCAGCCCTCAGTTTGTTCTCTGTGTTTTAAGAGTCTCTTCTGGTTTGTTCCCCTCCTTGTTTTTATGTTATTTTTGCGCCCTTTCCCTTACGTTCATCTGTTTTGCATCTTAAACTCCACATGAGTGAAGTCATAATGATGGTTGTCTTTCTCTGACTGACTCATTTCGCTCCGCATGATACCCTCCAGTTCCATCCACATAGTTGCAAATGGCAAGATTTCATTCATTCTTCTTGATTGCCGCGTGCTGCTCCATTGTATGTATACGCCACATTGTCTTCATCCAGTCATCCATGCATGGACGCTTGGGCTCTTTCCCTACTTCGGCTGTGGTCCATAGCGCTGCTGTAAACGGCACTCCTGTATCCCTTGGATAGATACCTAGTAGTGCACCTGCCGGGTCGTAGGGTGGTTCTAGTTTTCATTTTTTGAGGAGCCTCCATACTGTGTTCCAGAGGGGCTGCCCCCGTTGGCCTCCCCACCAGCAGTGCAAGAGAGACCCTCTTTCTCCGCATCCTCGCCAGCATCTGTTGTTGCCTGTGTTGTTAGTGTTAGCCACTCCGACAGGTGTGAGGTGGTGTCTCATTGTGGTTTTGATTTGTATTTCCCTGCTGATGAGTGATGTTGAGCATCATTCCGTGTGTCGGTCGGCCATCTGGATGTCTTCCTTGGGGAAGTGTCTGTTCATGTCTTTTGCCCATTTCTTCCCTGGATTACTTGTTTTTTGGGTGTTGAATTTGCTAAGTTCTCTGTAGATTTTAAATACTAGCCCTTTATCTGACATGTCATTTGCAAATATCTTCTCCCATTCCGTCGGTTGCCTTTTAGTTTTGCTGATTGTTTCCTTCGCTGTGCGGAAGCTTTTTACTTTGATGAGCTCCCAATAGTTCATGTTTGCTTTTGTCTCCCTTGCCTCCAGAGACGTGTTGAGTAAGAAGTTGCCGCAGCCAAGGTCAAAGAGGTTCTCGCCTGCTTTCGCCTTGAGGATTTTGATGGCTTCCTGTCTTACATTTAGGTGTTTCCTCCATTTTGAGTTTCTTTTTGTGTCTGGTGTAAGAAAGTGGTCCAGGTTCATGTTTCTGCATGTCGCTGTCCAGTTTTCGCAGCACCACCTGCTGAAGAGACTGTCTTTTTTCCATTGGATATTCTTTCCTGCTTTGTCAAAGATGAGTTGGCCATACGTTTGTGGGTCCATTTCTGGGTTCTCGATTCTGTTCCATTGGTCTGAGTGCCCGTGTTTGTGCCAGTGCCATACTGTCTTGATGATTACAGCTTCGTAATACAGCTCGAAGTCCAGGATTGCGATGCCTCCAGCTTTGGTTTTCTTTTTTCAAGATTGCTTTGGCTCTTCGGGGTCTTTTCTGATTCCATACAAATTTTAGGACTGTCTGTTCTGGCTCTATGAAGAATGCTGGTGTTAGTTTGATAGGGATTGCACTGAATATGTAGATTGTTTTGGGAAGTATTGACATTTTAACAATATTTGTTCTTCCAATCCAGGAGCTTGGACTGTTTTTTCCATTTTTTTGTGTGTCTTCTTCAATTTCTTTCACAGGTTTTCTATAGTTTTCAGCATATAGATTTTTCACCTCTGCGGTTAAGTTTATTCTTAGGTATTTTATGGGTTTTGGTGCAATTGTAAACGGGATCGATGTCTTGATTTTTCTTTCTGTTGGCTTAATGACTGGTGTATAGAAACGCAGCCGATTTCTGTGCGTTGATTTTATATCGTGCGACTTTGCTGAATTCACGGATCAGTTCTAGCCGTGTTTTGGTGGAATCTTTCGGGTTTTCCGTAGAGAGTATCATGTTGTCTGCGAAGATTGAAAGTTTGACTTCCTCCTGGCCAATTTGGATTCCTTTTGTTCTTTCGTGTTACCGGGTTGCTGAGGCCAGGACTCCCTATACAATGTTTGAATAGCAGTGGCGAGAGTGGACGTCCCTGTCGTGTTCCCGACCGTAGGGGGAAGCTCTCAGTTTTTCCCCAATGAGGGTGATATTAGCAGTGGGTCTTTCAAATACGGCTTTTAGGAGCTCGAGGTATGGTCCTTCCATCCCGACTTGCCGGTTTTTGTCAAGAAAGAATGCTGTATTTCGTCAAACGCTTTCTCTGCATCTGCTGAGAGGCTCCTGTGGGCCTCGTCCTTTCTTTTATTGCTGTGATGAATCACATCGATTGTTTTGCTCGGGTGTCCATGTTAGACTTAACTTCTCAACTTCCGGTACTTTTTTTCATTCAAATGAGCCAGCACACCGGGTCCTGTCAGTAAACAAAACTGACCAGATCCCTGACCTTGTGGCTTTCACATTCTAACGCAGGGGCCCAGCCAGCAGCCGTCAGGGAGGCCAGAGCCTGGGGTTTTTTTATTGTTTGTGTTTTTGTTTTTTGGGGACCACCAGCCAAGAATGTGTTTTGCATTTTTTTCCTTTTCTTTCTTTCTTTTTGTTTCTTAGAGAGAGGGCTCAAGAGCGGGAAGAGGGGCAAAGGGAGGAGGAGAGAGAGGATCCCAAGCAGGCTGCACGCTCAGTGCAGAGCCCAGTGTGGGGCTCCATCCCACGACCTTGGGGTCATGCCCTGAGCCGAAATCAAGAGTTGGACCCTCAACCAGCTGAGCCAGGCATCCCATGTTTTTTTGCATTTTTAAAGGGTTTAAAAAAAAAAAGGCACCATTTGTGGCTTACAAAGCCTAAAATATTTACTAGCTGACTCTTTTACGGAACGCAAGTAAAGTATTTGCTGTGAAAAGTATTTGCTTTCTGGACTGTATTAGAACCTGATAGGAAACAAAGACCGTGACAGCCAGATAAATGAGCAAACTGTCTAGTAAGCTAGCGGTGAAAAGTACTCTGGGAAAAAATTGGAGGTTGCCGGGGGAGGGAGGAAGGTGATGGGCAGGTCGCAATTTTATTTTATTTTATTATTTTTTTTCCTAAAAGTTTTTTTCAATGTTTATTTTCGAGAGAGAGACTGAGACAGAGCATGAGTGGGGGAGGGGCAGAGAGAGAGAGAGGGAGACCCAGAATCCAAAGCAGGCTCCGGGCCCCAGGCTGTCAGCACAGAGCCTGATGCGGGGCTCGAACCCACACATGGCAAGATGATGACCTGAGCCGAAGTCAGACGCTTCCCCGACCGAGCACCCAGGCGCCCCAATTTTATTTTATTATTTTTTAAGTTTTTAAAAATGTATTTATTTTGCGAAAGGGAGGGAGGGAGAAAACATGAGCAGGGGAGGGGCAGAGAGAGAGAGACGGGGAGAGAGAATCCCAAGCAGAGCCCGATGCAGGGCTCAAACTCCCGAACTGTGCGATCAGGACCTGAGCCAAAATCGAGAGTCAGATGTTCAACCGACGGAGCCACCCAGGGGCCCCCAGGTTGCAATTTTAAATAACACGGTCAGGGCGGGCTACTTGGAGAAGGCAGACTCGCATTTCCTCACCTACAAAGCGAACGGTGATCATTCCCAAGCCGTACATTTGCCCGGAAGATTATTTGCTTAAATGAGTTCAGCCGTAAACTGCTCGAAACGGTTGCATTTGTATGTTACAGCAGCACTGGCCGTTATTAGACCTGAGTACACTGAGGCCCAAGAAGAAACGTCCATGAGGTTAGCCAATGGCCCGGCCGGGGTCGAGCCTAGACAGCCGACCTCCAAATGCGGGGCGAAACTGGCCCACCGAATGAGCGAACGTGGGTAGGGGACAGAGCAGGTCCCCAACGCGGCGTGGGGGGGCGGGCGGCTAAGGACCGGGCCTTCTTGCTCCCAGGATGCTGATGTACCAGCACCAGAGGGCGTCGGAGCGGTTCGACGTCATCGACCTGGACCCCTACGGCAGCCCCGCCCCCTTCTTGGACGCGGCGGTGCAGGCCGTGAGCGAAGGAGGTGAGGCCACGCCCCCAGGGCCCGGAGGCGGGGCTTGGGTTCCCGGGTTTCCGGCGGCCCCCCGCTGCTCAGGCCCTCCCTGCAGGTCTGCTGTGCGTCACCTGCACGGACATGGCGGTGCTGGCGGGGAACAGCGGGGAGACCTGCTACAGCAAGTACGGGGCCATGGCCCTCAAGAGCCGGGCCTGCCACGAGATGGTGAGCCTCCCCCCCACCCCCCCACCCCCCGCTCCGCTTCCTCCCGGCAGCCCCGGGCCAGATCCAGCGCGAGGTGTCAAACACAAGCAGGTCTGTAACCAGAAGAGCTCCAGAGTCAGGGCCGCCGGTTCTGGTCACTCCGAGGCCCACGGTTTTGCCCAGCGTAGGAACCAGCGGTTGCATTGTTTTTCCTGGCATCGTCCGTGTTGGCAGTGTTTTCAGAATTGTTACTTAAGACAGTTTTCAGGTCCGGGTTTGGCTTTGGGTTCAAATCCCAGCTTCGCTGGCGCCTTTGCAAAACTCACTGCTCCCTTCGGGGGCCTTGGCGCCTGCCTCCCTGAAATGAGCCTGACGACGAATTGTCGTGGGGATTCAGGAGGGCAGGGGCCGGCTGCTGCGTCCGTGGGCCGGAGAGGAGGACGTCTTAACTTTGTTCCGAAAGGGGCCCGTCATTGGGTCGACCTGGGACACAGGTCCTTGGAGCCCATCGCATGGTGCTGGGCGCACAGACAGTGCCACCTGGGATAGTGGGCCTGCACATTCCTTAACCACGTAGTACCCCCGGGAGGGCCATAAAGAGACATAGACTGTTGGGGGGCGCCTGGGTGGCTCAGTCGGTTAAGCATCCTACTTCGGCTCAGGTCATGATCTCGCAGTTTGTGAGTTCAAGCCCCGTATCAGGCTCTGTACTGACTCCTCAGAGCCTGGAGCCTGCTTCGGATTCTCTGTCTCCCTCTCTCTCTGCCCCACCCCTGCTGTGCTCTGTCTGTCAAAAATAAATATAAAAAACTTTTTTTTTTTAAAGAGAGACACGGACTGTTGTGATTTCGTAGATGAGGGCATGGGCGCAGGGGTCAGGCAGCCGGGGACACTCGGGGCTGGGCCTGGAACCCCGGGAGCTGACCCTGGGCTTGTGCTCCGGAGCACTTGTGCGCCCCCGGGGAGCCGGGGGGCGGCTGGGGGAGGCAGGGCTGCTGGCCGATGCCACCTCCCACCCCCCAGGCCCTGAGGATCGTCCTGCACAGCCTGGACCTCCGGGCCAACTGCTACCAGCGCTTCGTGGTGCCGCTGCTCAGCGTCAGCGCCGACTTCTACGTGCGAGTTTTCGTCCGCGTCTTCACCGGCCAGGCCAAGGTCAAGGCCTCAGCCAGGTTAGTCCGGGACAAGCAGGGGTGATGGACGGAGGGAGGCAACAGGGGATCTGAGAGGAGCCGGTGTGCCGGGATCAGGCTGGGAGCTTACGCCCCCCCCCCCACCCCCCTTCCCCACAGCAAGCAGGCGCTGGTGTTCCAGTGTGTGGGGTGCGGGACCTTCCACCTTCAGCGCCTCGGCAAAGCGTCGGGAGCCTCTGGCGGCCGGTGAGCAAGGGTGAGCTGGGGAGGAGGGCGCCCCCGGGGTCACCGCCTCCTAACCACCCCACTCTCTGCAGGGTCAAGTTCTCTGCAGCCTGTGGGCCCCCAGTCGGCCCTGAGTGTGAGCACTGTGGGCAGCGACACCAGGTGAGGCAGGGCAGGGGAACCCAGGGGGACACTGGGGTTCGGGCTCTCTTGACCCCTGCCCCCCTGCCCCACGCCCCCATGTGTCTGTAGCTCGGCGGTCCCCTGTGGGCGGAGCCCATCCATGACCTGGACTTCGTGGGGCGTGTCCTAGAGGCCGTGAGCACCAATCCTGGCCGCTTCCACACCTCAGAGCGAATCCAAGGGGTCCTGAGCGTCATCACTGAGGTGGGGGCCCGGCTGTGATGGGGAGGGCGCCCCCGCCTGTGCCCAGCCGTCCTTCCCCCGCCCCCCCCCCCACACACACCCCCTGGCCCATCCTGTCCCCGCCGGCAGGAGCTCCCGGACGTGCCCCTCTACTACACGCTGGACCAGCTGAGCAGCACCGTCCACTGCAGCACGCCCAGCCTCCTGCAGCTGCGGTGAGCGCCCGGCGGGGGTGCCGGGGTGGGGTGGGGGCCGGCGGTCCTGTGCCTGCCCTCCGGGTGTCCTGGGGCGGGCCAGTCCCCCCCCCCCCAGGCCAGAGTCTTTGGTAAAACTATCCAGCATGCCTGGGGGCAGGTGCTTAGAAGTGAGCTAGAACCGTGGTGAGGGGGACAGTCTCCCTGTTGTGACCCGGGCCATGGAATCCTCGGGAGCCCTTCAGCGGCCCCAGTCCAGTCGAGGATCAGCACTGGCTTTGGGGTCCAGCTCCCTGCCCCCCACCCATGGCGCCCCGCTTGGTCCCCAGGTCGGCCCTCCTCCATGCTGGCTTCCAGGGTCTCACTCTCCCACGCCTGTAAGAACGCTGTGAAGACGGACGCCCCCTCTTCGGCCCTCTGGGATGTCCTGCGCTGCTGGGTGAGGGCCTGCCTGACCTGGGCGGGGGGTGGAGGGGCCAGGGCAGGACGTGGCCAGGCCCGGTGCCCCCTGACCTTTGAGCTTTGCCTCCCAGGAGAAGGAGTGTCCGGTGAAGCGGGAGCGGCTGTCAGAGGCCAGCCCCGCGTTCCGTATTCTCAGCGTGGAGCCCAGGTACGGGCCCGGGCGCAGCCGGCCGGCCGCGTGGGCAACACAGACACCTCCCGACACAGACACGTGCTCATTCAAGGGAGACCCAGAATCTTCCCGCTTCCCCTCCCCTCCCCTCCTGCCCCTGCCCGGGATGGGCCCCATCACTGCCCAGCTAGACGGGTGCTGCCGTCTCCGCCCTGGTTCCCCCGCGGCCCCCAGCCTCTCCCCACAGCAGCCACGGCGCACCGGTGAGGCCCCGAGTCAGACGTGTCCGCCCTCTGTTTAGAAGCCTCTGTGACTCCCACCTCACTCACTAGAAACCCAAGTTCTGCCTGCAAGCCGTGGGCCGTCTCCCTGGCCTCTCTGCCCTTTATCCCCACGCTTCCTCCCTCCCTCCCTCCCTCCCTCCATGCCGGGCCTCCTCCCTCACTCCCCAGGCACAGCGCCCCCCCCCCCCCACGGCCTTTATAAGGGCGGTTCTCTGTGCCTGGAGCGCCCATCCCGGGTCCCCTGACAGCTCTTCCTTCACCTCCCTCAGGTGTCTCTGTCCTGCTCCCCTTCCCCCGTCTCCCCCTCCCCTTTGTCCTGCTCCGTTTTTCTCAAAACTCTTCTTCGTGCCCGAACACGATACAATTTACTCACCTCGGACCGGGCCCTCACGAAGGGCAGACTTTAGGCTTGTGGGGGGCACTGGATACACGTTGGTGAGCTGGAGGAGAACCCTGACCCGGGCGGGTACCTCGGGAAGGCATGCAGGGCCGCACGGAGCTTGGCAGGTGGTCCGTGCGCACCTGCGGGGCACCCGCCCCTCAGCCCCCCCCCCGCTCCCGCGTCCCCAGGCTGCAGGCCAACTTCACCATCCGGGGTGATGCCAACCCCAGCTCCCGCCAGCGAGGACTCAAGCGCTTCCAGGCGAACCCTGAGGCCAACTGGGGCCCCCGGCCCCGTGCGCGGCCAGGGTGAGTGAGAGCGCAGGTGGCGGTGGGGCTCATCCAGGGCAGGACGGGGTCCCAGCTCCTCCTCTCCCTGCACAGGGGCAGGGCCGGGGGTGAAGCTATGGAGGAGAGACGCCGACTGCACCAGAATAAGAGAAAGGAGCCGGCGGAGGACCCGGCCCAGCGGGCTGCCCGGCTCAAGACCTTTCCCTGCAAAAGATTCAAGGAGGTGAGCCCCCCCCCCCCCCCCCCGCCACCTCCCACGGCAGCACCCAGGGACCACCCTCCTGGCAGCAGGACTGGGCGAAGCCGGCCCGGGCAGGGCGTGGGAGTGAGCTCCCCGTCTAGGAAAGGGGCCCAGCAGAGGGCGCCGAGCTCCGAGCCAGGGTTCACACCCACTGTTGTCCCACAGGGCACCTGTCCACGCGGGGACCAGTGCTGCTACTCCCACCGCCCCCCCACGCCCGAGGACACCGCCGCAGCCACCTCCCCCGACCAGCCCAAGACCTCTCCCCAGAACCCACCTGGCTCTGGCGTTGCCGCTGGTCCGGGTGTAGACTGAGCCAATAAAGACGTGTCACCTTTCCGACTGCCATTTGTCTGAGTGGGGAGGCTGCCTGTGTGGTCTGTCTATCCGTCCACTTAGGGGCCCTGTCCATCTTTTTTTACCTCCCTGGGGAGGCTCTATGCATCTGGAGGTTTGTTTGTCCCTGCCTGGCCGAAGTGTTGTCAGTATTTCTATCTGGGGTGTTCTGGCTGCCTGCGGGTGCGGGAGCTGACCGTCCTTCCGCATCCTTCCGCAGCCCGGGGCGCTCAGCCACCCCAAAGCGGGCGCCTGCAGTTCCCGCGTTGGCCACGGGACGGCAGCCGTGCGCTCGTGTCCGTGCCCCCCCCCCCCTCCCCCGCATTGGCGTGCTCCCAGACGCAGGCGGGCCCTCCAGTCACCCAGCCCCTACCCTGCCTCGCGTCGCCGCCTGGTTTCTCTGGCCGAGCTCCCCGCAGGCCGGCGGTGGCGGAAGCCGGACCGGAACCAGGCGCCTTGTGCATCCGCTCCAGGCCAGGTGCTTCCTGCCCCGCGGCCCCTCGGGCGAGCACTCTGAGGCACCGGCGGGCCTGCTGCTTCCCCTCCCCTCCAGGACAGAGGGTTAGCAACGTTAACGGAGGGGCTTAGGGCAGAATCCCCACCCCCACGTGGTAGCTGTGCCCCGCCCCCTCAAACACCTTTCTCTTGGCTTCCTCCCCGCCTGTAAAATGAACCTAATCCTAGAACCTAGTTCGTAGAGCTAATCCGTTAACTCAGGGGCTCAGAGCTGAACTCTCGCTTCCCTGGGGCAGTGGGATGGTTGGAGGCCGGCTGGCTCCCAGCCTTCGAAAGATTCCTAGGAGGGTGTTGGTAGCATCCATGCCGGGCGGCTCTCCCGGATACGCCGGAGGCCAAGTGCGATGGACCCAGGGGGGAGGGCTCTGGAGAAGGGCGTATAGTCTTGTCCCTGCTCCCTAGCCATTCCCAGGGCCCCGCCTCTCTAGCAGGCCCCGGCTGGGTTTTGAGCACCCGCACGGCCAGCAAGACACTTGCCCAACCCCTCTTTCTTACCATCCTCAAATCTGCCTGGGATGCGGGATGAGGGGCAGAGGCCGTCAAGTTGGGGCTGTGTGACCTTGTGGCCTAGAAGATCCACGTCCCCACAGGGCGGGCTGGGGGCACCGGTAAGGTTCTGCCAGCCCTGGCTCCCTAGGAAGTCCCTCCCAGCCCTGGCGCTTCCTCTCACCCTCCTGGGCCCGAAAAGGTGGTGTGGATGGCAGGCCTGGGGGGGTCCAGGCTACTGGGCCAGGCAGGACATGGCGAGGGCAGACTGTGTCAGAGCGGTCTTCCCCCCCCAGTGCCCCAGTCTGGGGTGGGGGTGGCGCGAAGGCCGCAGGCGCTCTGTAAAAAGAGGAACAAAGCAGGGTGAGGAGAGGAGGAGCAGGAGGGGGCCCTGGGTCACGAGGCTTGAGGCCCCAGACTGCCGGAAAGGGCTCTCCTCCACCCCCATCAGCACGGACACTTGGGCAGGGGGTGTTCAAAGCTGGAGGCGAAACCCAGGCGGGACTGGAGGCTGCTCCTTCCCTGCCTCAGTTTCCCCTCTGCGTGCATCCGGGTACCTCACACCGGGCTGCGCGCTGGGTCGGGGTCCTCAGAGGCCCTGGGCCACTCCAGTGCCTGGGAGGACGTAAGGTGAGGCCCTGAGGGGTGACGGCCCTGTCCGTCGCCGGCCGGGGGGGGGGGGGGGGGGGCGGGGCCGTGAGGCCCCGGCTCGGAGCTCCCCGCCCGCCCGCCGGTTTCCTCCGGGGTCAGCCCGGCTCCTTATCAGGCGCGGCCAGTCGGCCAGGCCCTTATCTGTGCCGGCCCAGCATCCTCCGGCGGGGCCGGGGGTGAGAGGGAGGAAACTGGGCCGCCGGGGGCGGGGAGAGGGCGGGCCGGCCAGGAGCGGCTCGCTTTCTCTCGAGGGATCCACGCCGCCGTCGCCGCGGCCCTAGCGAGCCCGGGAAGAGGCGCGGCCCGACGTCGCTGCTGCCGGGAGGGGGCGGCAAGCTCCCAGCGGCCAGGAGCGCAGCGGCGGGACCGGATCAGGGCCACAGGGCCTGGCCTGAAGCCGGACCCGCATCCTAGCCCTGCGGGACAGAGCCAAGGCTCTCACCAGGCAGCGGGACCAGCGCCGGGGTAAGAGCCGAGTCCGCCTGAAGGTGGGGGTATCCTGGGACCGGCTGTGTTCATTCATTCCATCCATCCATCCATCCATCCATTCATTCATTCATTCATTCATGGGGGGAGGGCGCTCACTGAGAGCCTAGGGAAGACAGGACAGAGGGGCCAGGAGTCCCAGAAGTTGCTGGGACACTCCAAGCCATGGGGGCAAGAGTGAACAGGGATGGCTAAGCAGGTCGCCAAGGAGTGGACGCTGTTGGGGCGGGGAAGGCGGAGGAGACGGCCGATAGGGCCAGAGAAGGACTGGGACACGACCGTATGCACTGGGAAGTGGGGTCAGTGTTTGGGATCCTGGGGCAGCATTTGTAATCATAATGTCAGCAGTGGGGTGACAGGGTTAGTAAGGGGGACGTTTTCAGTGGGGGTGGGGTCAATGGAGCGATTATAGAGGACTTCCAGGGTGTGCCGTGGGGGCTCTGAGAAGAGCCTCGGGGTCCTAGCCGAGGGCCACATGGTCAGCTGGGGGATGGGTAGGGGGGAGTCAGCGAAGGGTCAGAGTCGATTGGAGAGGGATTCGAAGGTCGCACGCCCTCAGTGAGGGGTCTCAGGATCAGATCTGAAGGTTACAGGGTCATCCCGGCGGCCACAGGATCCATTGTGGGTTCCTGGCCTCGCCCCTGGAACCTTATTCTGGAATAAGGGAGATTTGCTCAGGAGCTGGGCGGCAGAGGCCCTCGTGGGTCACGAACGCCTCAGAGATGGCACTGCCACGCTCGGTGCTACCCAGGGGCTCATCGGGTGCGTCCTGCCCTTGGGTCAGACCCCCCTCCCCTGTCCCGGTGGCTTCAGAGCCCGCCCACTTTTGCTCACTGAACAACTTTCCCTCTCATTCGAGGGCTCCGTTGGGCTAAGGGACGCGGGTGGCATCTGATTCTTCCC
The DNA here is from genome assembly GCA_030068075.1 of Paguma larvata. Taxonomy (NCBI): domain Eukaryota; kingdom Metazoa; phylum Chordata; class Mammalia; order Carnivora; family Viverridae; genus Paguma; species Paguma larvata. Next base: position 9,024,706 of record CM057842.1, on the reverse strand, counting down.
TCCCCCCTGGCTTCCTTCCCTCCCACAGGTGAGCACCCCCTCGGGGTCCATGTGCCCGCCCCAGGCCCAGGCAGAGGTGGGCCCCACCATGACTGAGAAGGCGGAAATGGTGTGTGCCCCCAGCCCAGCGCCCGCTCTGCCCCCCAAGCCTGCCTCACCTGGGCCCCCAAAGGTGAAGGAGGTTGGCCACCGGGGCTCCTCACCCCCCAGGCTGCCCCCTGGCGTGCCAGTGATCAGCCTGGGCCACACCAGGCCTCCAGGGGCGACCATGGCCACCACGGAGCTGAGCGCCCTGCGGCCCCCCCTGCTGCAGCTCTCCACCCTGGGAACTGTCCCGCCCCCCCTGGCCCTGCATTACCACCCTCACCCCTTTCTCAACAGGTCAGTGGGGGGCTGGGGCCTGGGGGGAATCCGGGGCCAGGGTCCTTGCCCACAAGGCGTTAGTGACCCACAACCCCTTACAGCCTCTACATTGGGCCAGCAGGACCCTTTGGCCTCTTCCCCAGCAGCCGGCTGAAGCGGAGACCCAGCCACTGTGAGCTGGAGCTGGCCGAGGGTGAGTGTGGGCTTGTGTGTGTGTGTGTGGGGGGGCCATCTCTGCGGGGCTCGTGTGGCAGGTGCACCCGGGCACACACAGGAGAGCCCACACAGGGGCTCAGTACTCAGGTTACACTCCTGTGCAAAACCACAGACCCATGGCCAGTCCCCCACAACCACAGCCACCCACCCAGCCACAGAGAGTCGTGGCCACATGGACCATGGCACGGGGGCCACAAAACGACAGCTCCAATCGAAGGCACAGCCACGCAGGAAACAAGCACAGGACAACCACCACACCAGAGACAGCCACACAACCACAGCCATTTAGGACCATGGCCACACAAGAGTCAGCCACAGAACCACAGCCACACCACCACAACCACCCAGCAACAATCAGACACAACCACAGCCACTTAGAGATCCCGGGACTTCACACAGCCACCACCCGAGACACAGGACCACGTTCACAGCCACGGAACCTCTCGGACCGGGTGCACATCCAGACACATGCAGGGGGGCACAGTCGGAACTAGGACCACAAGGACAGCCCTCCAGACCGACAGCCACAGGAAACATTTTCCCTAGGGAATCTCAGCCATTGACATAAAAAGTGTGGCCAGTCGGGTTTCAGAAGGCTTCAGCTGCCTGCCGCCTGGGCCCGGACAGTCCTAGGCGAGGCCGCCGGGGTGAGGAGGGTGGGAGAGGGGTTGCTGCCTAGCAGGATCCTACTTGTGCAGCCCTCGGATGGAAAAAAACCCCAGCCCACCACCGCCTGTGTGGAAGTCCCCTCGAAGATTCTGGGTGCTGAAGTGAGGGCCCGAGGGGGCGCCCCCTGGGCCTCGGTGCCAAACCTGCCCCTCCTGTTCGCAGCAGGGCACCAGCCCCAGAAGGTGGCCCGGCGTGTGTTCACCAACAGCCGGGAGCGCTGGCGGCAGCAGAACGTGAACGGCGCCTTCGCAGAGCTCAGGAAGCTGCTGCCAACGCACCCGCCCGACCGGAAGCTGAGCAAGAACGAGGTGCTCCGCCTGGCCATGAAATACATCGGCTTCCTGGTGCGGCTGCTGCGCGACCAGGCGGCCGCTCTGGCCGCAGGCCCCGCCCCGCCCGGGCCCCGCAGACGGCCTGCGCACCGGGGCCCAAGTGACGGCGCCCGGCGCGGGCCTTGTCGCAGGGCTGAGTCAGTGATGCGCTCGCAGCCCGCGCCCCCGGCCGGCTCCGACGGCAGCCCCGATGGGGCGGTGCGGCCCATCAAGACGGAAAGAGCGGCCGTGAGCCCGGAGGTGCGGTGACCTCCGCGGCGCTGCCTCGGAGCCGAGGGGCACCGGGGACTCAGCCCAGGGCAGTCGAGAGAGGGGGCAGCCGATGCTTTGCACCTGCTCTGGAGCGAACTCTCCCGAAGAGGGACCAGCGAGGACGTTCCCAACGGGGGGGGGGGGGGCGGGGGGAAGAGGGCCCGGGGATCTGGAAGGGCGACTGTCGCCCTCCAGGGGCCCTGTAAGGCCTTTTTTATCACCCACCGCCCGCTGGAAATGGCCTTTCCCGCGTCTTCCTCCGGGGGGACGAGGTCGGGGAACCAACATGGCAGACAGGTCATCGGACTGAAGTAGTGCCTTTTTATTTTTCGGGGCTGGGGTCACCGACAGAGGTGGGGAGGGACGGGGTGTGGGGGGGTGGTCTTTACCCTTCTCACCGGCGCCCCCTCCTGGAGACTCGTGGATACGCGCTCCTGGACCGCGTCCGCGGCGCGCCAGGTGCGCTGAGAGAGGCGCAGAAGGGACGCCGGGACCCACGCCACCAATCCCGAACCGGTCTCGCGCGACGGCGTTAGCAAAGGCTCGGGCGCTCTTACTTTTGTTTTTCTTTATTTCTTTATTTCACATACACATTAGCCATTCAATGGAGAAGCCGGAGAGAGTCAGGCAAAGATGGTATAACAGAAGCGCAGTGACGGGGGCGGGGCGGGGCGGGGCGGGGCGGGGCAGAGAGGGAACAAACGGGCTGGCTGCCTACTTGCATTCCGCTAGGACACTGAAAACCCAGAAAACAAAACAGACAGTAAACTACCCTTGTTTCTTATGTATCTCAGTGCAGAGACGGGGGTGGAGGGCAGAGAGAGGGGGAGACCAGGCTGAAGGAGGAGGAGCGGAGGGACAGGGGACGCTAAGGGGGAAGCACACCAAATCCATTAGTACTATATATAGAGATACTCGTATATACTGCGTTTCTTAGCCTAAGAAGAAACTTGTTTGACGGGACGGGCGGCCTTTGCGGTCCGCGATGCTGGTGCTGGTCGGGCGCACGGATCTCCCGGGAGGGGCCGAAGCGGGGCTGGCCCAGGCTGGCTTGGGGGGGAGGGGGCGCCCCGAAGGTGGGGGTGGGGTGGGGGGAGCAGAGGCGGGGCTGGGGTGCCCCTGGGGCTCTCGATTGGGGGACGAAATTTCTCGTGACTTTATTGCTCCTTTATTTTCTCTCGTGTGGGGGGGTCCGTTCAGCACGGTCGGGGTGAGGAAATGGTGGGCCGTCTGAGCCACCCGGCCCCTCTGGGACCCAGAGCGCGGCGTCCGCTCCGCCAGCACGGGGGTGAGAACAAGGCACTAGGTCGGCCGGCCAGCGCGGGGGCGGGTGTGTAAGGCAGTCGACGGGGCTGGTTGCAGGGTGGGGTGGGGGCTGTGTGCGGGGCCGTGTGCGTGCGTGCGTGCGGGCGCGGGCCTGGGCGAATCGACCTGTCAGCTTGGCTGGTCCTGTCCTGGAGCTTCGAGCCTTCCTCGTGCTCCCCGGTGGGTGACGGGGCTGGGGGTTGGGGTTGGAGGAATGATGTTGAGTCGGGGGGCGCCGGGGAAGAGGGAGGGTAAACTACCAACTTGCTGAGCGCGCTCCTGATAATGCTGGTGAGGGTCAAGTTGGCGTCTGGCTCAAAGAAGGGCGCTCGGGGCGGAGAGGGAGAGGGCTGGAAGGGAGGGGACGTTTGTTCGTTGGCGTTGACCTCTGCGGGGGAGGGGCTGGGGACCCCCCCGCCGCGCCCCGGTGCCCGGACGGGGATGGGGCGAGGAGGGGGCGCTGGGCCCTGGGGAGGGGGCGCCCGGGGAGACCCGCGGCCAGAGCAGCCCAGCCGCCGGGCGTATGCCGCTGTCCCGTTCCGTTAAACTCAACAAAGAAGGGATATGCGTGTTCCTAACAAGTGCAGGATATTTAATTGATTCATAAACTTATGTATAATAGTTTGTGGGTTTTTTTTAAACGTACTTTATAATGTAAGAAGCACCAGGGTTTTTATGTTGAATTATCTTAAAAATAATTTTCTCTCGTCCTTTTCCTTTTTGATCTTTTTTTTTAATGTCGAGGTGTTTTTTTTTTTTTTTTAACTCTAAAATGTGAACGTTTCCTTCAGCCCTCCCACCGGAACTGAGAACGAACGACGAAACAAATAAAAACCCCAGATCATCCTCGTCAACGCAGGAAAACGACTTAAAAAAAAAAAAAACTGAAAACGAACATAAAAAAAAAAAAGGAAAAAACACTCAGCTTTCGTCATCCCCGCGCAGGGCGGGGCAGGCCCAGTTCTTTTAGCGTCCCCAGAGCCGCGAGGACATTACAACAAAAATAGAATTTTTCTTAACAATCTCTTAACATACAAAGATAGGAAAACTCTCTGATGCATTGCACTTGGTTCAATGAAAAAAAAAAAGTTCATTTCCCCCATATATATTTTTTTTGTGGGTTTTTTTCTCTTCTAACACGTCCCCACATCTCCTGTCGCCCTCGTAGCCCCTCGCCTGCCCCTCACAACGACACTTGGGAAAGGAGCGGCCCCCCACCCCCCTGCCCGCCCGGGCAGCCCCGCCGGGCGCGCTCCCGCCCCGGCCCAGCTGGCCTGCAGCTTCCGACCTCGCCCGGGCGGGCGCCCCGCCGACCCCGGCTCGCTCCCGCGGGCCCACCGCGCCCGCGGCCCCGATTGTCTTCGAGGGAAGGGGCGCGTGCGGCTGGGCAGGGGGTCCCTTCCCCTCCCCTCTCAGCTCTGACCCTGTTTAGCCAACCAAACTGAAAAATCATTGCACTTTGACCGCGCGTCACGCCCGGCCCACCCGGCCCCCCCACCCCCCGCCCTACTCCCCACAGCCCCCCACCCCAGGCTCCCGTGGGATCCCCTGTCCCCTGCTTCTCAGTCCCGGTCTTCCCCGAGGGCTGCACGCGGATGGGGAAGGGCCTTCACTCAACTTCCAACAAAAGCCACTCCTGGGGCCAGCCACCTTGTGGCTTCCAGTTGAGGGCCGCACCAGGAGCTGGCCCCTTCTGCCCCAGGTAAGGGCCCTCCTGGCCTCCCAGCCAGCTCCCTCCCCTCCTTCCCTCCCTCCCTGCTGGGGCCACAGCCTCACAAACTAGATTCACAATAAATAAAGCCCACAACCCACCCCTGCGGTGCAATGTTGGGTTGACTGACTTTCAGAGGATCCTGACCTGTGCTTTGTGTTTTCATACAGTTAAGAAAGAGAGAGAGGCACAAAGACTCGAGAAGGGGACCTAGGAAGGGAGATGCAGGGAGGAGGGAGTAAGGCACAGAAAGACAAGCCAGAGGGGCCAAGTCACACCCCGGAGGGGGGGGGGCTGGGCATGCTCTTGCTTCCCTCCCTCCCAGGGGGCTTCTGAAGACCCTCTGGACAGGCCCCCATCCGTCCCTTGGTGGGGGAGGAAGGGGCTGCAGGGAGGGGGAGAGGAGAGCTACTTCCTGTGGTGTGTTACCAAATTGTTCCCAAGTTGCTCAAATGGAGGAGGAGTTCCCAATTGCAACAGCGAAAGACCCAAACAATGAATGCCCCACCCCTAAATAAAGAGTAAAGACATTACAGCTGAAATCCAGAGAGAAGAGGCCAGGAGGCCCATGTGGTGGAGAAAGTGGGGTTGGGGGGACAGAGAAAGCTCCAAAACACTTTTGAAAAAGGACCACACCCAACACCCTCCAAAGGAGCTGAAAGTCGGCGAGCAGGACGCCTACCTAGCGCAGGTGGCGGCTGCCTCGTCCTCCTCGCTCGGCTCCGGGGTCCCCTTTCTGCTCCACTCTCCGGCCCGGCCTCAGCAGGGCTGTCTGTGTGAGGGGCAGGGGCGGGGACCGGTGGGGCGGAGCGAGGGCACCTGCACGCGGGGCCGGGGTGTGGGGGCGACCTAGGGCCCGCCTCCCCTCGCTGGTGGCGGGGCAAGAGAGTGATTTTCCTGGCCTGCGGAGAGGAGGGAAGAGGGGGCCTGTCCCAGGCTGGGGCGGGCTGTTGTAGCATTCCGACTTTCTCCTAGGGACTGTACAGAGGAGTCTGGGGCCCTGAAACTACCCCCCCCACCCCGAAGCTCAGGCTGGAGTGGCAGAACACCCTCCTTCTCGGAGCAAGAAACGAGCTCCAGAGGACGCCTGCTGGCCACCCTGGCGGGGGTGGGGAGTGGGGTGGGGTGGGCGGACCTTCTAGCCCAAAGTTAGGGCAGGGAAACCTGGAAGCCACCGTGCCGCACCTAGTCCAGAGCAGCTGGAGGTGGGGGGGGGGGGCGAGAAGCCAGAGGCCGAGGCAGTGGGGGTGGGGGGCAGTGAGGAGGGGGAGACAGGCAAGGAGGAGGCAGAGTCTGGAGGGAGGACCCTCTGGATCTGCACCCCATCATTTGTACAAGCTTGTCCTCTGAGCTCCCTAGTGAAGCTCCGGACCGAGTTGGGGGTGGGGTTCCCCCGGGAAGGGTGAGGGCGGAGGACAGGCCCCGTTGGAACCGTGCTGGTTGCTCTGTTGGGCTGATTTTGTTCCTTCCCTCCCGGAAGGTGGGGGCGGGGCGGGGAGGGGAGAAAGGCAGTTCTGTTGCATCCTTTCTTTCTTTCTGTCCTCTACTTAACAGAGTCCGTTTTGCATGTTTCTTTCTGCTTGGCTGCTGGTGCACAGCTCCACCGAGACCTCTTCCGAGGGCTCTCCGAGAACTGGGCTGCTTCTGGGGGCCTGCAGGGGTCCCCGGGCTGGAGGAGAGAAGGGCTGAGTGGCTGACGACGTCTAATTTTTGCTTTTCGGTGGGGCTGGGCTGGGGGATTTTTCCACGTCTCAAAATTTCTTCTCCCCCCGTTTGAGGAACCTCTTCTTTACATTTTGTCATTTCTTTTGTCGATCTTATCAGAGGAACCAGGACTGAAACGGGACAAAAAAGAGGCGATATTGAGAAGAGCAGGGGCAAGGCTCTTCTTGCTCCCACCTGGCCTGCTGGCTGCAGACCAGTGCCCAAGGTCCCTGGAGGGCCCAGCTCCAGCAGAGCCTAGGACACCGCACCCCACGAAGAGGTACATCCCCATTCTGTCGGTACCTCCGATGGGAATCCTGCCGCCCCCAAGAGACCCTGCCCCCCAGAGCTAGAGTCCAGCTGGCCTTCCCGTGGGCACTGTGCCCAGCGGGTGGGACCCCCGTGGCTGAAGCTGGCACAGGCACAGACCTGGGATCTGGCCATGTTTCCGATTGTTTAGGTTTTTGTGTGGGTCCTGGAGGGTGGGGAGGATGCCAGGCTGGAGCTTTTGTCCCCAAGAGGGGTTTTGGGAGTGGGGTGGGGGTGGCACAGCTTCTTGCTGAGTTTTCTTTCTGTCTCTTTGGATTAAGAGCAGAAATTCCCGTCTGTACTCCCCAGCCAAGGTCCCACAGGCTGAAAGGCTGGGGAGGGAGGGGGGACGCCACATGGCTTCGGTCCCTAGCAGTACCAGGCCTGGGGGAGGGGCTCTGTGGCCCACTGTGCTTGATCCCCTCTCCTCAGGGCACCTGGTGCTGGGCAAGGAGGCGGCTCCCCGGGCAGAAGTGGCTTCCCTAAGGGTGCCAGCAGGGGGAGCCACCTTCCCACAAACGAGCCTTGGTGGCTCCTGATCACAAAATACACCTGACCCGGAGGCTGGGCCGCCTGGCAATGCCCCCCACCAAAGGCTCTGGCCCCACCTGGTGGCCAAAGGGCAGTGGGGGAGGTCTGGAAGGGGAAGGTGTTCTCTGTGGACTACAGTACCTGGGTAGGCCTGGCAGTACCCTTGGGACAAAAGAGGGGACCCCGAACATGTGTTTCAGGGCCCCTCTGAGGCTCTGGGTCACAGACTCAGATCTGCGGAGGCCAAGCCGAGCTAGCAGAGCACGCGCTGGGGAGTGCCCCACTCTTCCCTTGCTCCAGCCCCACACAGAAGCCAGATGAAGAGAAGGTGGCTGACCTCCCTGAGGCTACACAGCCCGCCCTCCCGGCCTAGCCAGGACGCAAATGCAGGGAACCTTTCAGAGCCGATGCTCCTAACTGCTACATGCCTGCGGCAGGCTCACAAGGAGCCTCGGGCCAAGGCTGCCACACTGGAGCGAGGGGCTGGGGTGGCCGAATCAGCCAACTTTTCAAAAGAAGCCAAAAGCCCAGACAGAATTTCACGTGAAAGTTGTCAATGTTTAAAAACACTGGTTTCAGACCACAGATTATGCATGCGGGCCAGGCCACCCCGCAGGCTCTGGTTTGGGACCACAGGTTGTCGCCTACTGTGAGATAAACACATCGAGTTTTAGTGTTAGACGGGGCCTGAAAGATCACCGGGAACTTTCTGCGATGACACACACGTTCTCTGTTTGCTCTATCCAACCTAGCAGCCAGTAGCCGGCCACACGTGGCCTCTGAGCAGCTGAACTGTGGTTAGTGTGACTGAGGGAACTGAAGTTTCCTCTGCTCGTTATTTAATTTAAACTTCAACAGTCACACGTGGCCAGTGGCTGCCCGAATGGATGGCGCGGATGGAGGGCGTTTGGAAACATGGGGGTTTGGGGTTGCCGCGATGACTAGGGTGCTGCTGGCACCTACTGGCTGGGCGGAGCTGCTGAGCTTCCCGGACGGCGCGCACGGAGGAGACCTGCCCGAAGCCCAGCCCTGTCCACTGACGGAAGGCCAAAGGGAGGCTCATGGGAGACTTGGCACTGCATGGCGGAGACCCAGGCACAAGGCCCCCCCTGAGCTGTTGGTGGGGCCTGGGCCAGCGGCTAGCCCCCGGGCGTCCGGTCCTGGCCTGAGGAGGGGGCGGGAGCTGCCTGAGGGACCCCCCTGTCCCTCAGTCCCAGGCCCCGGTGTTTTTTGGCACCCCCTTCCCAAGGGGAGACCACGCCGGAACCCTTACGCCACGGCCGCGTGAGCCTGGTGCTCACCCTCCCTGTGAGGGACGAGGCAGAGGAGGACAACCAGGGCGTGGAGGGTGCACTTGGCCCCCCTCTTTGTCGGACCAAGCCCGGACCCCAGGCTGGTCCCCTTGGGGCCCCCTGAGCTGCACAGCAGGGGGACAACCGCCAGTGCTCAGATGGGGGAGCCCCCCTCCCTCAGAGGAAGAAGAGTTAGGGACAAAGGTGGAAAGCGCCCCAGTGCCTCCTCACGGATCCCAGGAAAGGGGGGGGCATCTGCTGCCAAGCACAAAGTGGCTTTTTCTGCTCACCCTCTCTGCTTCCTGAGCCAGGTCCAAAATTGATTAAAACTAAGTAAAAAGCGCTGCCCAGGGAATGACAAAATTGCTAAAATTCTCTTTTCTTCCCTCATTCTATTGTTCTCTCTCCATCTGGTGCTCCAGAGATCAGCTAAAGTCACTGGTTACTGTGGAAACCGCCCCCCACGGTACCCCCTGCGCCCGCTGCAGCCGCCTGCCTGCCCCCAGGCCCAAGGGCTCTCTCGCCGGGCTGGGCTTGTCCGGCTCCAGTCTCCCCCACCGTCACCCCCAGACACACCTGCCTGCTGGGGCCCCGGGGCCCAGGCCCCTTGCAAAACAAGGGGGAGAAAAACCGTATCCCAAACTCGCCTCAAACCCTGACTTGGCCCCAAAGCCTGAGCAAAGTGCGCAGAGAAAGCGAAGAAGGAAAGCACACAGGCGGAAACGGTGGGGGGCGGGGGGCGGGGGGGGGGGGAGGACTCGTGGCAGTGGTCCCCAAGAGTGAGCAAGCAACACAGCCAGAGCTCTAGGCGGCTGGGGCGGAGGGAGGGAGGGAGGGAGGGAGGGCGAGAGTGCGATGGAGCCCTGCCGCCTGGTGCCAGCCCACAGCCAGGAGGGGAGGCCCGCCTGCTGTCCCTTCCTCTGGCACCCCCTCCCGCCCTCTGCCAGCAGGGCTCTCTCGGCCTCCCTGGCACAGAGCAGCGGAGGGGGCTGGCTCCAGCCCCTGCTCGGAGCCATTGTTTTTCTTCTCAACACCCCCAAGTTCAAGTTCATCTGGGTGTTACATCATGTCTGGTTGCTCCTGGAAACCAGACGGGTCAGACGTGACTCTGGGGAAAGGGGGTGGGAAGCTGGAGGGGGTTGAAGTTCCCCTCCCCTCCCCTCCTTGCCACTAGGGAGCTCTGAAGTTTAAAGTTTGACAAAGTTTTTTGGCTTTTTTTTTTTTTTTTTTTTGGAGGGAGGGAAAGGAAAAGGGAAAAAAAAAAACCAAAACCTCAAACCACACACACAAAACTTCCATCCACCAACTTTCTCTGGACTCAGGCCTCAGAGCAGTAAAGGAGCAGGAGCGGAGAGAGGTGGCCCGGGGGCCCTGGGCTGAGGTGGATTTCCTGGGGCTGAGAAAGCCTCCAAGGCCTGGGGCTCACAGGGTGATGTTTTGGTAAACCGTGAAAAAGAAAGATATTGGCATGTCCTTCTCCAAGAAGCCCCAGCCTCTGTAAAAGCCACCTGTGCCCTGCTCCTGGGGTGGGTCCTCCCTGTGCCCTGGGGGCCCTGGGTTCCGTGGGCTGTTCCCAGCCTCTGGGGGATAGGCACAGGGCGGAGGGGGGGCCCACATGCGTGTGTGTGCACAGATGCCTGTACAAAGCCGGGTCCGGGGGACACACGGGGGAGCTGGGCTGGAGGCTCTAGCAGCCCAGCCTCCCCTCTCATGGGATTCACGGGGACCTGAGGGAGGGGCCTCTGGGGTGGCAACAGGCCCTGCCCTACCCTGGGTGCCAGAGTCTGGGCATGTGGCCCACCAGGACAGCTCTGTCCCTCCTCCACCCCTCGCCCAGCCCACCCAAAGCCAAGGAAGAAAGAAGGGCTGGGGGCCAGGGCTTCCAGCTGGAGCGGGAGGAAAGCAACAGGCAGACTCGGTCCTCTTCTTGCCGGGGCCTCGGGCTGCCACCAGGCCTGGCCCAGAGCGCCTCTAGCCTCAGGTCTTTGGCCGCCTTCCCCAGGGCCGGGGCTGTCAGAGCTAATTATCCAATTAGCTGATTAGCCAGAGGACCTGGGGGCTGCCTGGGGAGGCAGGCTCAGCTGGGCACGCAGAAGACTGGGCCCTGCAGCCCTGCCCTAGCCCCTTCTCCCGGATTGGCCCCAAGGAACCGGCCTCTTCCCCAGAGGCCCCTGCCGCTGCCTGTCCCCCCTCCCCCGCCCTCGCCCACATCCACGGCGTGGGTGGGGCCTCCTACCTGAGACTGCTGTGGGATGTTCAGAAAGTTGCCGTCCCGGGGTCCGATGCTGACAAACCGGTTGGCAGAGGAGGCGCCTGTCGTTGCGAATGCTGTGGGGAGCAGGGAAGAGAGGGAGAGACCCCGTGAGGCCTTGGGGCCTGCCCGGGCACTGCCCTTCGGGGCTGCTGAGAGAGGGAGAGACTGGATTAGACCATGCTGCCAGGGCTTCGGCTGGCAGTGGGAAGGACAGGCCGGAGGGGTCCCATCATCCTCTCACTGACCAGGAGCGCACACCGTCCCCCACCCTTAGCCCTCTGCCTCAGCCAGGCGTCCTCTCTCCTGGCCCAGGGTGAGGGAGGGGCCCTGGAGGCTTCAGCCGAGGTCCCACAGCCCCTGTTCTGTTCCCTAACCAGGCACTGAGCAGGACTGAGGAGAGCCCTCACTGAAGCAAGGTACCCTTGCTTTTCCACTGACCCTCCCAGGTCTGGAAAGAGGGAGGGGGGGGGGGGTGGGAGCTCTGGTGGGCCGGCCCCACCCTGCTCAGGGAAGGGCGACTCAGCCAGGCCACCTCTCCAACCAGGGCAGCTAGGTGGGTGCTGCACTACTTAACCACACTGAGCAGACCCAAGGATGAGGCCAATGGCTCAGGGAACTTGAAGGGGCCCAACAGAGGGCTGAGTAGGGTGGGACAGGGTCAGAGAGAGGAGCTGGCTGCCAGCTTGGGCCCAATGGTGCCCAGCAGGCACTCTCGTCCTCTGATGGATGAGCAGGGGCCTGTGGTTCCCAGGGCCTGAGGTGGGCCAAGGCACCAGAGGAGGAGGACGCTGGAGGGCCTGGCAGAGCCCTTGGGCTTCAGTGCCAGGGGCGGTTGTTCTGGAGCCTGAGGGAGCAGATGGGCGGCCAAACACCCCCGAGCTCTTCTCAGGTTTTCTGGCTGGAGCCCCATGGTGGGGGGAATGGGTCCTGCACCTCCAGTAGAGAGGATGTCCCCAGAAGGGACAAGGAGTGTCACAGGCTGCCGGGGATCCCCCCCCACACCCCGTACCAGACACACCCCAGGGATTGCGTGCTCACCAGATTCTGTCCAGGGTGCCCCCTCGCCACCCGGCAGCCTGGTGCCTCCTCCCCCACCCTGCCCACCTCCAATGACCATGACCATGACTTCGTGTCTTATGGCGGATGCAGATGGGAAGATGGTATGAAGAGGATGGAGAGGGGAAAAGAACTCAAACCATGAGAAGGGAGGCAACAGAGAGCGCGAGACGGAGAGAAGTGAGATGGGCCGCCCCTCCCACTGCTGACCAGGAAGTCCTGCCAGCCCCCAGAGCGCCCGAAGCGCTGCCCGCCCCGCTGCCCGAAGACGGCACGCCGCCCACCCTCCACCTCTCCTGTCCTTCACGCGTCGGGTCTACCTTGGGCCTCGCAACTCAGATTTTTCTTTTCCCTTTGACAAAATTTGTCATTGGTTAAAAGAGAGAGAGAGAGAGAGAAAGAGATGAAGTAAGCCGAGGCCCAGAGCCCGCCCTTGTCCTTGGAACATTCGACCTGGGGAAAGGAAAGGGATGGGAAGGGGGAAAAAAAAAAAAGAAAAAAGAGGAACGACGAGAAACCAAATGTGAGATTGAAGGGGAGGAGGTCAGGAGCTGGCTTGCTGTACTGTTAGGGGCCCAAGGGCCCGGGATGGAGGTGAGGGGGCAAGGCCAAAAGGGGATGGTGGTGGCGTCGCCTTGTGGTCACATTTAATTTTTTTGGTGTAGCGGGGCACAACGAAACAACAAAAATCAAAAAACAAAACAAAAAAAAAAAACGAAAAATGAAAAAAAACAGCAATCAGGCATGAAGATGGCATGGCTGCGCCTCCCCACCCCCCTCCCACCCTGGCCAGCACCCCTGGCCTACGTGCCCCACTGTGCTCCCCCTCCCGCCCCCGGGAGGGGCCTGGGAGCAGCGGGTGGGCAGGGGGGCTTGTGGGGTGCTGGCTGGTGCAACTGAGGCCCAGGAGGCCATGACTGGGGGGCTCAGCTCTGCTCTTGTCCGGGTGGGAGGCTCCATGGCGCTCTGGGTGGGGGCGCTTTGGCGGTGGGCGGGGCAGGGGTTTTTCCTTTTGCAGTGGAGACTGTTTGGATGGGCCAGGGATGCTGGGCGTTGTGGTTTCGGTTTCATCGTCCACTTACAAGGTGATGGAGGAGTCAAGGCGGCGCCGTCTGGGGCAGTGCTGGTGGATTTGGAATCAGGCATAGGAAGGGGCACAGGTCTGGCCACTGGAGGCGGCGGCGGTAGCAAAAATGACCCCGGGACTTTGCCCTGGCCGCTACCGTTGGGCTGCGAACAACATAAATAGAGTGACGCATGAAGGCACATCACACACAGACACACGCTCCCCTGCGCGGCCACGCCAGCTCGCTCCTGAGAGCGGGCGCTCCCGGTAGAAGATGCAGGACGGGGTCCTCTCCTCCGGGGCACAGGGTGGGTGAGGGTGTGAGGCTTCTATTTGGTCTCTCAGGTGTTTCTCTTTTTTTTTTTTTTTTTTTTTTTTGTGGTCCGCTTTTGAAGTTGAGGAAGGGACGAAAGGGATATCCGACGAGTGGTCTGTTATTTCTCAGGACACACAGTTTAGGCTCTAAAACATGCCACCTAGCCACACGAGCAGCTGCACCCAGAACTCTCCCGCTCTTGAAGACCTTCTCCCTCAGCAGGTAAGATGCGCCAGCTCACCCCCCGACTGTCCCCGGAAAACACACGCGTGCCTCCCTCTGTGGGCCCCTGGGGTGGGGCCAGCTGACCCAGCCAAGAACTACAGGCACTCCAGCGTCCACCCCACATCGTGGCCCAGAGAGACACTGGGTGCTGGGGGGCTCGCCCTTGGCTCCGGCAGTCCGACGATCCCGGGGTGCCGGCCTGTTCTCTACAGAACAGCCTGAGAGGAAAATCCTTCGCGTTCCAGGTCCCACGAGCCTCTTTGATAGGACTTCCCTGAACGGCGCCCTCGGAAGCCTGGGACGCCTGGTCACCAGGTGCGCTCCTTGTCTTTATTCCCTCCCTCGTGCCTCAGATTCAAGTTTCCTCCCCAGACCTGTACGTGGCCTTGGGTGCATCAGCCTTTGGGATTCAGGGGATGTAGGCACCACGGGGGGGGGGGGCAGAGCACAGCTTCCCCGGAGAGGCGTCCTTAGACACACGTCTCCCACTGCTCTGGGCCGTGCCTTCAACGACCACCTACTGCCTGGGCTGGACCAGACCTCTTAGTCCTCAACAGGCCCCTCTCCTGAGGGGCAAAGCTCTGCCACCCCTCACCCAGGGGTGAGACTTTGGGAGGTCCCTGTGCTCCTTACCCCCTTGATGTCTCCAGCCAGCCCAACATCTGTCCTCCTTGGTTTCACCTGGACTATGACAATGAGACTCCCCCAGGGTCTCCCCTAGGCCAACATTAGCTCAGTGTCTCAGCGCCCAGCTCTGTACCTGTCACTTGACTTGTCTCCAATCCTCCAACCCTGTAAGGCCAAAGTTTTTGCTTGGGGCAGGGATGGTGGGGTGGATTCTGCCCTGGCAAGGGACGCTAGCAATGTCTGGAGACATTCTGGGTAGCAAAACCAGGGGGAGGGGGGTGCTACTGGCGTCTGTGGGGTGGAGGCCAGGGCTGCTGCTACACACCCTGCAGCGCACGAGATGGCCCCCAGGACAAAGGCTCAACAATCCAATTGTTAACTATCATGGGTGTGAAACCCTGACGCAAGGGAAGCTCTGTTCTCCCCCTTTCACAACTGGGGAAACTGAGGCTCTGTGCAGCTAAGTGGTTTATCCAAAGTCACTCGGCGGTAACTGGTGAGGCCTGAAACTCAAAACCATGTCTGCCTGATTCTAGGGATCCTGTGGATTCTTTCCAGCAGGCGCATCCCAACTCTCTTCTCCAAATGCAAAGGTTCTCAGGCTTCTCCCCTCCCCTTCCACAGCTCTGACTGCACGTAACATAAAATACAAGCTCCCCAGTTGGGCATTCAAGGCCCACATGGAGGAGTCCAGATGGGGGGCCTCCACCATTCATGCCCCTACACTCCCCTTCCCCCCCAAGTACTTCCCACTGCCGACCGCCTGGGCTTTCCGGAACACAGCCTAAGCAGGAGTTGCACACGTGCCCCCTGCAGAACCCTCTGTCCATAACACCCTTTCCCACACCTTTCGAGGCCTGCCCAGAAAGCACCATCCTCAACGTGGGGCCAGCCAGACACCCTAAGTCACCGTGCATCTCTCCCTGCCCCTTTTTTCTAAGATGCTCTTGACCTCCACTGGAGCCTTCAAAGCAGGCTGCCTCCCGAGCTCCCCAACAAGCCTGCAGACTACCACCTCTGTGTGGCCCATGTGGCACTTGTCAAGTCCCACTGACTGAGCTGAATCCGCGAGTCCATCCTGCTGCACTTGGAAACCATCGAGCCCCATGGCCGACTCGTGCAGGCCACACCCTTCCAAACCCCGGCTGTTCCGCCCACCCCCCTTCACCTCTAATGACCAGCACCAAGGTCTAACATTGTCCCTCCAAGTGGTTCCCTTGACTTGATCTTTCCTGCGGACTCAGAGGCCCCTGACAAAAGCAAGCAGGAGCTGCTAGTCCCTGTTCGTGTCCTAGGCTGGAGACCCTTTGTGCCAGGTGTCATCCAGAGGGCAGGGGTTTCCAGCTCTGCAGGGGTGAGGCTGAAATGCAGGCGGCATCTGCCTTCCCCCATTTCTACAGCCTATCTGGTGCCTGTCCTCCATCAGGGCAGGAAACAGGACAATCCCAACAGGTCACAGCCTCGCTCCTTCACACCAGGCCATCCTGAGCTTGGGCCCCCAACGACCTGGGACACATGGCCTTCCGGGCAACCCTTGGTCCCATAGGGTGGCCTGTGTCTCCTTCTAGTCCTCAGGCCCTGTCTCCCCTCAGGCGGATCTAAATTGTCAATCGCACTTGATAAAGCCAATCCCAGCACCATTTGGCCAGACATCGAAACTGCTGACGAACGACATTTAGTTTCTAGAAGCTACTTCCAACCAGGCTAGGATGTCTCAGCTCTGATTGGGGTACGAGTTGAGGTTTTAAAATTTCAAGGTCTTACGGTTTTGTGGTGCCTTAAGACCTCATGAGTTCAAAGCTAGAAGGAACCTGGCGGCTGGGATAGCTCTTCGCTCTCATCTGACAGATGAAGACGCAGGCCTAGCTGCTCCGGCGTTGCTGGATGAGGCCGAGCTACGGCCAGTCTTCCTGCCTCCCGGAGCCGCGCCATCCCATCAGCCCCTGTGACTTCTCCATCGCATTCGCTTGGTGGTCTCTTCTCTCTGCCAGAAATACGGCTAACCAGGCATCCTCCGTCTTCCCTTTGCGTCTCCTCTGAGTGGTGTCTCTATTTGTTCTTGGCCTTTACTGGTTTGGCTCTTCTCAATTAGGGCCTCATGTTGTGGTCCGAGGATGAACACGGGGGTGCCTGGAACCCTTCTGCAAACTGTAACGTTTCTGTGTGCATGTATTTTTCTGCAAAGACGATCTGTAACTTCAGATTCTCAAAGACGTTAGGAATTTACTCCTTTAGGCTTTAGATCAATAAGTCTCAAAGTGGGGTCACCCAGCCAGAAGCAGCATCACTGGGGAACTTGGGAAGAAATGCAGATTCGCGGCCCCATCTCAGACCTGCTGAAGTAGAATCAGGCGAGGCCAAGGCAGCTGTGTGTTAGCGAGCCCTCCAGGTGACTCTCGTGCATACTAAGACTGAGAACTATTGCTCTGGAGGTAGCCACGGAACAAGTGCAGCCTGGTACTGCCACTCCCTGTCACCAGGTCAGCTGCAGAGCCTGGGGCCTCGGGCTTTCTCCTCCTCCACAGCCTGGTGACGTCTCTAGCCTCCTCTCAGAAGCTGAGCCCCACGGAGCAGGCTCACTGAAGACAACCCTCCCCCCTGCCCACCCCACCTTCCCTGGCTCTTGGCACAACAGGCCACAAGAGGAAACCCAGAGAGACTCTCCAGTCAGGCTAGACTCTCTGTTTAACCAGGGTGACTGTTTGCCCTCCTGTCTGCGGTGTTTTTCCATGGAGCAAGCATCTGCCTTGAGAAGAAAACCTTCTGGATCAAAGTGAGCCCTTAATCTTGAGTGGTCAAGTCAAGAGAGAGGCCCAGGACCCAGCCATCATCAGGATGCTTACGGATGGACAGATCTGGCTCTCTGGGCTACACTGGTCCTTCAGGTCAGTCCCATTTTGAATCCAAACCCCAGCTGCCTCTGTGGGTGAGAAGGCAAGCAAGGTGGAGTTCCTGGCCTCTCTGATCCATATTCCAGACCCCAGGCCTCTGGGACACTAGGACATAGGCTGGCAGCTCCCGTAGACTCTGCTGGCATCTCTGAAGGAGGTGTAGTAGCTGTCAGGGGTCATGGCCACTTCTCCCCTCCATGCCCCTGAAAGTGGACAGAGCTTGTCCAGAGAGGTGGGTAAGGCTCTGAGTGTGCTAGGGAGCTACAGAGCCAGCAAGAGAAGACCTCACAGGGAAAAGGGGAAAAGGAAACAAGGAAAGCAGAAGGAGGAACAGGAGACGGAAGAGGCCTGGCTTCCGTTCTGGACAGCGAGAGCGAGGGGGCTGAGCCGTAGCCCCGCCCCAAATCAATACGCCAGTGCTTAGAAAATGTCCACTCTGCACAGGGACCCTGAGGCGGTACTGGGCTGAGTGGCCAAGGGCCGCCCACGGCTCTCCCTGGGCCGCCTCTGGCACTGGCTTCCGAATGCCCTCCCCACCATGGCCCTTTGAGCCCCTTCCCCCACCTGGCCTCTCACAGCCGGTTTCCAGCCTGGACCAGTTGCAGGGAGAGGAACTGGGCCTTCTCGCAGCACAGTGTGCTGCTGGGGCTCTAGAACCTTCCCAGAGGTCTAGAGACCCCCTGCGTCCCAACCCTGAGTGGTCTCCCAGGGACCAGGGGAGAATCACTGTCCCACTGAAGGGTCACCTCTGGCCTACCACCGTCTGGGATAAGCCCTTTGCTGAGTGGCCTGTGTTTCTGCTTGCCCGTGACTGTGCCCTACGGCTTGCTGACGGACAAGGGCAGGGGGGTGACAGAGCTCCTCGGGGAACCAGTGTCTCTCTCAGGCTGAGGAGCACAGGCCTTCGCTCCAGAACAGTAGCTGACCTGGGAACCCCGTGTTAAGAGTTCTGCCAGCAGAAGGCTCCGTGACAGCCCCTGTGGAAGGGGGCCTACCCTCCACTCAGGCCTTCTCGCCAGGGAACGATGGCGCTCCCGGGGCACACTGAAGTCCGGAGACATCTTGGTCATAGGAGCTGGGAGGGGGTGATTCTGCTGGCACTGAGTGGGTAGGGGCCTCAGAGGCTGCTCAGTACCCCTGTTCTGTATGGGACGGCCCCACAGAACAGAGAATGAACAGCCCTAAATGCCAACAGTGCCAAGGTTGGGAAACCTTGGTCTAGAAACTACCAAATCCTTGTAGCCCTGAGGTTTTAAGAGGGGTGTTAGGAGGTAAGGAGCCCAGGCCAGGTCAGATAAATCACGGATACGCTCCTACTGGGGGAACAGAGACCGAGGGGAGGGCAGGGAGCCCGAGCGAGGTGGGCCCAGCTGCTGCCCCGCCCTTCTCTGGACTGTGACAGACAGACCCTGGCATCATACACAGACCCCTACCCCCAGATCCAGAAGATCGAGGTGTTTGGCACTACAGGCTTTCTGCTGCTCCAGCCCCAGGAGGGCTCCTGGCTTTTGGACCCACTCCCTGTGAGCCCCGAGACAGACGGACAGATGCAGAGATGAGCTGTGGTGGGGCTCCTGGGGCCCTCTGGACTCACCTGTCCGGTGGCCTGGCCCGAGCCGTCCGAGCACACAAACTGCACAAACTCCTTCAGCGAGTCCTGCCCGTGGTGGTGGTGGTAGCGGATGGTCGGGTGCGTGAAGTACGGGCTTGACTGCTGGATGATGGACGTGGAGGGGAAGTGCAGCGCCGATGCTGTGGCCCGGGGGCTCCCTGCGTGCACGTGAGCAGGAAGAAAAGGGCATCAGGGCCTAGGAAGCGGGTGGCGGCGCCATGGGCGACAGTGGGCGGGGCCACTGTGGGTCAGACAGAGCACTGAGGAGCCGGAGGAAAGGGGAGCAAGGGGTGGGACCAGGGCGAGGAGAGTGAGGTGCTGGCCTCTGGAGAGAAAGTTAAGGCAGTGCCAGGTAACTCGGCAACTGAGGTAAGTAATGTTTTTTTTCAAAGTTTTATTTATTTAAATAATCTCTACACCCAACATGGGGCTTGAACTCATGACCCAGACAGAGATCAAGAGTCGCAGCTCTACTGACTGAGCCAGCCAGGCGCCCCGAGGTAAATATTATTTCTTTTTTTAACTTGAGAGAGAGTGTGCCTGCTTGTAAGCATGACTGAGGGAGGGGCAGAGGGAGAGAGAGAATCTCAAGCAAGCTCCACGCTCAGCACAGAGCCCGACGAGGGGCTCGATCCCACGACCCTGGGATCATGACCTGAGCTGAAATCAAGAGTCGGAGGCTTAACCGACTGAGCCACCCAGGCGCCCACAAGGCAAATGGCACTTTAATGCAATTTTTTAAAAAGTCAAATACGCAAACTAGGGCTTGTCAGTCAGCTGCCTGTCTTTGTAAATAGAGTTTGATTAGAACCAGGGCTGCAGTTAGAGCGACATGAACAAAGCAGGACCGTGCAAGTACAAGGCCAGTCCCATCTTTTGTTTCAAACATCGATATTTATTCGTTGTATGTTTTTTTGCACCAGTTTTAATTTTTAAAAAGATTACACTGAACATCATTTATCTGGATGACTAGGGTTTTGGTGCCTCCTGACGTGCCACGTCATGGTGAGTGCCGCACTGGCTTCGCCCCGGTCCGGGGCCCAGGTGGGCGCCTGGATGAGGGACAGAGGAGGCCAACAGCTCCTGGGCTGTGGGTAGAGACGGGGCCCGTTGCCTGTGTAGGAGGAGCCCCGGAAATGCAGACCCCGCTCCTGCATACAGATGACTGTGCATCTGGCCGCTGCGCCCAGGCCACGCTCTTGAGCGCTCAGCCCCACCGTCCTCACACACACGTCCTCCCTACATACAACTCCCACCCCAGCGCAGGCCCCAGCTCTTCCCTGAGTCGAGTCCTCCCCCTCCAGTCTGTTTCCAATCAGCTCGCTCTTGCTCTCAGTTTCATTAGGGGGCTGAGGAAACTTGGCTTCTCTCTGGAGTTCATAAAAGCTGAGCCGAGCTGGGCCTGCCGCCCTCCCGCTGCCTGTACAGAGGGCCTGGGGTCCCCGCCCCCACCTTGCGGCCACCACACCCTGCCCCAGTGCAGGCTGCCTCTGGGCTCTCAGCCAGGAGGCCCTGAGGAGGAAGCCGGGAGGGTAAACCTCACTCTTCTCTGCGTCCTACAGAAGGGCCCACAAGAGGGCGGCGGGCGGGCGGACACGGGGTAGTGTCCTCTTTCTGCCAGAAGGTTACTAAGGGTGGGGCGGGGGGGTGGCGGCGGGAAGCAAACGAGGGAGCGGCAAGGATGAGGACTCAGCTCCCACAACTCCCTGCCTGATTCCATCCCCTCAGGAACACTGAGGTGTTTCCCCGCCCCCCCCCAACTGAGCCCCCTCTCCCAAGACTGAAGCGAGACAGCCCCCCACAGCAGTGGGCCTGTTCCTCTCCCTGGAAAACAACCCAGGTGCCAGCATTCATCCCTCTGGCCCAGCCCTTGGCTTTTGGAAAAGGGCAGGGAGGGCCTGAGAAGGGAGCCTGGGTTCCCATGTGTGGTCTTGTCAATCTGCGCCCCCACACCGCCCTGGGCTGGTGCTGGGGAACCAGACCCCGGGCTCGGCCAGTAGCCTGGAGAGAAGGGGTAAAAGGGTGACCGAGGGAGAAGCCTGTGCTCCCCCACCCGCAGCTGGCAGGAGGAAAGAACTGGGCAGGAGCGGGCCTGAGGCCTCACTCGTCACGGGGCAAGTCGGAGAGGGCCTCAGGACAGGCCTGTGCTGCACAGCACACACGTGTGCACACATCCGGGCACACGCACAAGCACACACACAGCACCCATGCATAGTCATGCACGTGGGGAGTGAAAAGCTTGGGAACAAGGCGAGGAGGTGCCGCCTCAGAGGGAGGGCCCGTTCCCATGCCCTCTGCCTGCTCAGAGAGCCGGGGGCTGTCGCTCAGGGCGGGCCCTAGCTCCCTCACCTGGCCGGCTGGCCCACCGCCTCCCCGACTGCCCCCCCTCCGGGCCCCGCAGTTCTCACCTGGTCTGACTCCAGCAAGCACAGGCAGCGGGTGGTGAGTGAAAGCCATGCGCGGGGAGCTGCCCTGAGAGGAGAGGGCACTGCAGAAGTCCAGCTTTCCTGACTTCTTTAGAGAAGCCGGGCCTGGGGGGAGGAATCGGCAACACAGGGCAGGTTTAGCTGGGCTGGGGTGAGAGCAAGGGAGGGTGGGAAGCCAGCAGCTAGCTCCTTCGCTCCTCGGCCCCCTCCCAGGCTGTCCCTGCCCCACCACACCCCTTCCTGCCTCCTTTGCCCAATTCCAGTTCCGACTGGCCAGCTACAGGTACTTCTGACGGGAGAGGAAAAGGACAGCCCTTGGGTGTGCTGGGGAGGGGATGAGCAAAGGGGCCCATCTTGCTCTCTGCCGAGTGGGTAAGAAGTTCAGAGGGCACAGAATGGAAGGGCGGGATGCAGGGGGCAGGGGGCAGGGAAGGTGTGCAGGGGGAGCCCTAGGGAGCCAACTTCAGAGTGAAGGGGACCTCAAGGAAGCACGGGCTGGGCTGTGCTCTGTGGGGCCCTGGACTGGGGGAGGCTCTGGTAGGAAGAAGCCATCAGTCCTCAGGAGGGACCGCGGGGATGACACCACACCCGACAAGAGAGTGGGGAAGGGCCTGGGTGGGCGCTGGGGGCAGAGCTGGACACGGAAGGACTCCCCTGCTGGGGGGGGTCCACAGGACGGGCAGCCATAGGATGGGACATTTCATGGCTCTGCTCTGCTCCTGGTGCCAGAGATGGGACGGCATTCAGTGGGAGACAGGGGCACAGAGCACACCCCATCGGAGCTCTGAGCCCAGGGGGGCGCGCCACAGCAGGGTCCCCGGGCCAGGTCCTCCAGGGGAGTTTGTCTCCTGTCCTGGGCTGAGCCTTGAGGCTGTGCCCAGGGCCGGGAGAGGTAAGACGGAGTGGAGCAGATCTCCAGAGCTGCCATCTTTGAGGCACAGAATCGGTTTGAATGGAGGGTGAGGGGGCTGCAGGCTTAGCTGCAGAGGGAATGGGGGAAGGGCGAACTCCCAGCCGCCAGCAGAGGTGTTATCTGGCAGCAGCTGTGTGCCACCTGATAGCTGGCACGGTGAGGGGGTGGGGAGCACCCCCACCAGCTGTGCACAGCTGTCCCCGTGGCCGCACAGCGCCTCCCCAGCTGTTCCCTGTCCTGCAGCTGGGCTGCTTAATTGGCGATTTGTCGCAGCACGGGCAAACAACACAGCGGGGAGGGGGGGTGTGGAGGAAAAGAGGGGAAAGCGAGGAGCCAGGGGTGCCGTAGGAGGATGTTGGGAGCCGTGCGTGGCAGGACAGCTAGGAGGAGCAGAGACGGCAGGCGCCAGAGCAGACAGCCGAGAAAAAAGAGAACGGGAGCCAGGGAGGGGACGTCTCCTTGGGAACCAGGTCTGGGCAGAGGGACCTGGGGGCTGAACCCTAGGAGACAGCTGTGGTTGTGGCACTTGAGTCCTTGAGGGGGCAGTCACTTAACTGAGGCCCTGGTTGGGGAGTCTTCAGGGCCTTTTCAACCCCTTTGCCCTCCCCTGAGAAGTATCTGGGCTATGTTGACCCAGGTACCTGCTTGCCACGAGGAAACCCTGGGAGAAGCACCCCGCTCTTGCCAGAGAGCTGTCCCACAGAGGTGAGCTTCACAGTGGTTACAGCCCGTTCCCTCAGCCCAGGGTCTGGAAGCAGACCCTCCTCCCCTCCCAGGGAGCTGAGAGCAGGAGCCTGTGTCTGGGCAGCGGGAAAGCAGGAGCGCCTCCCGGCCCTTCTGCCTTGCTTTCCCCCAGTTCCTGTCCCTGTCCATCCACCTGGCCCATCTCTATAGAGGCGCTTCTGGAAAACACCAGGCAAAGGGACATTGGGTCAGACCCTTCTCCTCCGGCTTCGAGAGCAAAGCCCCAGGCCTGACCAGAGCAGACATGCCCCATGTGTGACCCCCACACATGGGCTGTGCTCTCTGGCCCCAAGAGACCCACACCTCGAGGATACACACAGGTGCACCGCCCGTGCGCCGGGCAGAAATATCCTGCAGCCAGCCTCCTCATACATTTATATGTGCATGCACACACACACATGCGAGTGCACACATGCACACACGCCCCCTCCTTTCCATCTGGGCTCTCTGGGTCTGCTCGTGCCTCCCGTCAAGACTGGAGGCGAAGGTGGGTGGGTTCACCGAGAAACGGGTGGTTGGAGGGTATTGGGAGGACAGAGCTAGCTTCCTTTAGACCTTTGCCCTTCCCTACCTTTCCTGCTTGACTGGTAAGTGATTCTGGTCATACTTCCCTAGGCTCTGCTCCTCTCTGTGATGCTGGGCCCGTCAGACCAGTGGTTCTCAACTCAGGATGATTCTGTTGTCCTCTCCCCTATGCCAGAGGGTGCTCAGCAATGCCCAGAGACATTTTTGGTCATTATCCTTTGGGGAGGACGGAGGAGTTGCTACTGGCTGGTGGGTGGAGGCCAGGGCTGCTTGCTCAGTGCCGTACAGTGCATAGAATGGCCCCGCCACGGAGAATGACGTGGCCCCCAATGTCAACAGTGCCCAGACTGAGAAACTGCTTTAAACCATGAGAACCACAGAGCTAGGGCAACCTAGGAGACCAAGGAGCCTCGGTGTCTGGGGCCTCTGCTTTCCTGTCCCCACACCTATGGGCTCTGCTGCCAGTTTAGCAACAGCCCAGCTCCTCACCTCTACTCCCTCCTTTGGCCCAGTCCGCCCTCCTCTGGAAGATCAGGAGGCAAGAAGACAGGTAGTGCCACCCACAGCAGGGGAAGCAGAGGGAGGCCGGCCAGGTAAACCGAGAGGGAAGAAGGGGCCCCGGCTGCCCTGCTCTGGCTTGGCCCCGCAGCGCCCATACCTGCATCCACATCGTTGGGCCACCCACTGGACTGGCTGCTGCCAGCTGCTGGGGAGCGGCCTGTCCCAGGATAGAAGACGTCATCGACAGGGCTCTCCATCTCACTGTCGTCGATGGACTTGGGACGCTTGGTGGTGCTGGGGAAGAGGAGACGGATCAGGGAGGACAAGGGAGGACTGATGTGCTGGTTCCCGAACTGCCCCCCGGTTCGCACGGATGACCCGCCGTGTGGGGAGCAGGTGCCTGGTGACGGCGGCATTTCCAGGCGCTCGCTGCCTGCCCTCCCGAGACGAGACTGGCCCGAGAGTCCCTGGGGACCCCTCACATCTTCTGCTCCTCCTCCTCGAACCCCTTCTCAATCCGTGACACCATCATCTGCTGAGCTGTCCAAGTCAAAGAGGGGGCAAAACCCCTCTTGACCGCTTCTGGGCCCCACCTTCTATTTCCCATCAGCCCCCAGGCCCAGGGCAAGTCGAGAGGCACTTGCCCGGAACAAAAATGCCAAGGAGTGCTACGTCAAGACACTATGTTCTTTATATTAAAATATTAGTAATACAAAAACGTTGTAGTATCATCATAATGTCATATTTTAACAAATAAAAATAAATACCAAAAATCTCACGATGAACCAAACGTTCAAGTTTTTTAAAAAAAAGCACAGGATCCCTTCCTGCCCTGAACAACTGGCCCTGACAAGAGCTGAATATGCCCACCTCCCAAACGCCTCTCAGCTCCATCCCTCCTTCTCATGTCACTCCCCCACCCAGCTGAGGCCCTCCTCCACTCCGGCCTGCTGGAAAGGCCTCTAAGGGGCTGTCAGTCCCACCCACACATGCTGCTGCGGCTGAGGGTACTTTCTAGAATACACATCCCCAGCATCTCCTGCTTAAGACCTCAAATCCTTCAGTTGGTTTCCCGTCTGAACACCTTCTGCTGACCTCCAACGCCCTCCTTGGGAGTCCCACCCAGATGCCCATCCTCGTCCTCGGCTGGGCTGGAGGCTGCTCTACCTGCTGGCCTGTACCGGCCCTCATATGTCTGGGCTCAAATATCACTTGCCCAAGAGAGAGGCCTTCTCAGATCCCCACTGGGAGGGCCTTCTAGGCAGAGCTGCGCCCTGTTTGGGCTTACGTCCCCTGCACCAAAGGCCCAGCAACAGCACAAAGCAGGAAGTTCAGGGGGTTGGTAGCATGCTGGGCCCGGGCTGCTCTGCAGTCAACACCCTCCACAAGGGGTGACCTTCTAAAGCACCCAGGCCTTGGAGGTACAGCTGCCTGCAGCACCTGAGATGGCCTGGGGAAGCAGAGGGGAGGGCCGGGGTCCTGGGCTCACCTGGTGGAAGGAGGGGAGGTGATGGACCGCCGCCCCAGGGTCACCTGGTTTATGTTGTAGTAGCTGGGACTCTCCAGGTCTGCCAGTGAGAAGTTGGGTCCTGATGCTGTCGCAACAGGAGCTGGGAGAAGGCAAGAGGGTGATAAGGCGTGGAAGGTGTGGAGGGCCCGATGGGGCCCGCTTTGTTGCCATGAGCAGCTCCCCAGAAGCCTCCTCCTGGCTGGGGGTGTTTGGGGAAGAGCCCTTTGTTGTGATTTTTTTCCTCCAAAACAGTGGAGATTAGAGATCGGGCTCTCTGGGCACCTCTGCTTCACCTAACCTAGTACCAATGGGCAGAGTGTCCCAGGACACCCAGGACAGTGTCCCCTGTCTGCCCCCTACTAAGACCCCACCAGCGGGGGGGTGCCACATGGGTTCCGAGTCCCACCTCCTCACACCCCCAATCGGCTGAGCTCAGCCCTGGCTGGAAGAAAGAGCTCACTTACTCTGTGATACTCTCACCAGCTCCGTCACATTCCAGACCCCGGAAGTCACGAAACAGTCCTGGAAACTTAAGTGCCCTGGAGAGTGGAAAGGACAAGTGAGTGAGTCAGGCAGGCTAGGAAGGGTTACCTGCCTGTTTCCCCAAAGTTCTCCCCACTCCTGCTTTGCCTCACTTCCTCCCAAGCCTCATGTTCCAGACACGGGCTGGCCTTCAGGGCCCTCACGTCTACACAGAGGACTGACTATGCTTCAGGTGAGCCCCCGCCCCTTGGGCATCAGCTGAAGTTCAGCTAGGGAACAGCTGAGTACAGGGGAAGAAATGGGGGCAGACGGGAGGCCAGGCCGGCCAGGCTGTGGGAGGGCAGAGGAGAGCGATGGGGGCGGGGCAGGCCAAAGAGGCTGGGCACGGGCCAGCGGGAGGTGTGGAGGGGCGCTGACCGTTGGGCAGTGGTTTGATGTCCGCATCTCCTTGCTGGTTTGAACTATCTGATTGTCCGGATTCTGCAAGAGACACAAAGGGGAGAATAGGTCAGGATGGAAGTGCCCCACAAACGCCAGCCGAGAAGCTGCCCCTTCAGCCCTGTGAACACCTTCACAGCACGCTCTCCTTGGAGGGGAGCAGCCTGGGGAGACCTGAAGAGAGGAGGAAGGAAGCAGTACTGACGCTGGAGCCAGGTCATTCTCTGCGGCGGGGCGTCCCGGGCACTGCAGGGCGTTCGGAAGCAGCCCCGGCCTCCGCACACTAGATTCTAGTAGCACCCCAGTGTGACAACCAAAACTGTCTCCAGATACTGCCCAATGCGCCCTGGGGGCAAAGTCGCCCTCAAGTGAGCGGCAATGGCTGAGAATCAGGGCAAGGAGGGTGCCTGTGAAAGAAGCCAGCGACCACCTCTCTGCACAGCTGGGACGAACCCAAGGGTCCCCCATCCTCCACTCAGCTCAAGCTCCCAGAGGAGCAGCCCTGTCCTTCTCTCACTTCATTAATTACAGCCATTCCTGTCAGCCTGAACCACCCCCACCTCACCTTTATGCTCACAGGCAGTGCCTGGCAACACAGAGGGGGAGGTTTGCCCTAACGCTGTCGCCCGCTCTGTGCCAGCCTGTCTGGGCTGTCTCATGCCCCAGTGCCACAGCTGCTCAGAGGGAGCCCCGAGACAAGGGCCCATTGTGCGGTAGGAGCTCACAGAGGGCTGGGGCAGGGTGGAGTGTGTGTGTGTGAATATTTTGCCGAGCTTGGGAAAGCCCCCCCCCCGCCCCCGCCCCCGCCCCCCAAGGTCCTCAAAGCTTTGTGTGCCAGGGGCACAATGGGGACCTCCAGAATGCCTGCCCAGGCACGACAGCTGGCGAGAGGGTGGCAGAGGGGGGCCAGGGCAGGTTGTGGGGCAGGAGGAAGGCAGGCATTTGGTGAAGAAAGGTCTGCTTGCAAGAGGAAAACATGGGGGTGGCATCAGAAAACTGTGCCCTGGTATTGGCCAGGGCTTTGCCCAACTCTTTGGCCCTGCCTCCTGTGTCTCACCCACCACCCCAAGGTCAGCCTACTGGCCAGAGTCCACCCTTCACTGGCCTCACAACCAAGCTGGTCACACTGGGGAGTGGCCAGCAAGGAAGTTCCTAAAGAAGAAGATGTGGGCCCCAGAGGTTGCAGCAGTGTGCCCTGCGGCCACTCAGGAGGGATGGAAGAGCGATGGTCACAGGGGCTGGTAAGAAGAACAGCATTCCTATGGGAGTGAAGGCCCAGCCTTGGCTCGGGCCAAGTTCTTGGCCACCTGCCTCAGTGTGACCAGTGGGAAAGGACAGGCTGCCTACGGGACAGTTTTAGGCCCCACTGCCCCCATTCTTTACCTGTTCAATTTTTTTTTAATTCCAAAAAATAATAATAAATCGTCTCACGAATCAGAAAAACAGAGAGGTTTACAAGGAAAGTGCTAATGACAGTCCCTCACCCCCTCCAGTTTGGGGTGCAGCCTTCCACACCTCCCTTTGCGCTCACCCCTGTGGTGTGTTTAGGGATGGCGAATCCTATCCCAGGCCACCTCTTTGCTAGTGGCACTCTCCGCTCTGGAGAGAATCCACAGGACCTCCTCCCACACCCCCAGGAGGGCAACCTCTCTGTGCCACAGTGCCTTGTGGGTATGAATTTTGTCATTCTCTCACCTTGGCCTAGTCCTGGCTATCTAGGTCTGATTCAACCCCAGCTTGTCCAGGAAGGAGCAGGTGAGGGGCTAAAGTAGTGGACAGCCCACTCTAGGACTGGGACCCTGAGCCTGCTTCCTCTCTCAGGGCTGCCCCCTCCTCCAGGCAAAACTAAGAAAGGGCACAGCCACAGGGCCAGCATGTGGAGCCCATTGAGGGGCACATACTCCAGGCTCTGCTGTCCAGGAGTCCCTGCTACTGACCCCGCCCATCCTAAGACCAACTCATTCCGCACCAGCCTTCCAGGTCTGGGGCAGTGGAGTTGGGGAGACAGAGGAGTCCCCCCACGGGTTTGGTCCCAGGCCCCCTGAAAATGGCCATGTGGAGAGAGAAAGCTGCGCGCATGCGCACATCCAGCCCAGGGACAGAAAGGCTAGAGAGAGCCCGACAAAGAAATGGAGATGGGCCAGCGACTAAGGCAGAGACAAATGGGGCTCCAGGAGAGCGCGATAGACAGGAAATCCTTCTAAACCAGGACACTGCCCCGAAACATTATTGCTGTTATTACTATTAGCTTGATGTAAAGGAGCAAGCGGGAGCGAGGATCCAGCGCGGGCGAGGCCCGCTGCCACGCGCCTCCAGGCGCTGCTGGCAGCCATTTTAGCCCTTGGCAGCCATCTTACGGCTGGCGGCCCAGCCAGCGTCCCCACAATGCCACCCCCGCCGGCCCCCGGCATGCTCAGCTCAGCTCCAGGACAAAAGGCAGAGAAATCTGGACCCAGGCTCGGAGGCTCAGGAGCCAGCCCTGCAGCAGGGGCAGCGTCAGCCAGGGCCCCACCGTCCCGCTCGAGCGGCACCCCCTTCATCTTCTGGGCCAGCACCCAGCAGAAGGGGAAGGGAGGGTTAAGGCAGGGGCCCTAGGGACACCATGCGCTACTCAAAGGCAGCGGAAGCCCTGATGGGCCATCCCCAGGCCCAGAGGCTCAGCTAGGACCCCTGCCCTGAACGGACAGTAAAGGCACAT
Source organism: Paguma larvata (assembly GCA_030068075.1). Lineage (NCBI taxonomy): Eukaryota > Metazoa > Chordata > Mammalia > Carnivora > Viverridae > Paguma > Paguma larvata. The sequence continues at coordinate 8,995,737 of CM057842.1, read as the reverse complement.
GATGGGGGCAGGCCCTTGTCTGCCCAGTGGGCTTAGGGGTGCATGCGCCTTGGACAGACAGGGGCAGGGGGCTGGCAGGAACCCATACAGCAGCTGTGGGGCCCAAACAGGCCGACGGGCCCTGGTGGACAGGCTTCTAGGGAGGGTAAGGAGACCCCCCTCCCACCCTAGGGGTGGGAGCCAGCTGGACCGGCCTTCGTGGGCCCTTTGGGGAGCTGTGCCTGGAGGTCGGGGCCTACTCTAGACAACCCTCTGGGATGAGAAGCCCTCTGGGATCAGGCTAGCACACCGGGGAGCGTGACGCCCCAGCATCTTGACTCCCTTCCCTACTGGGCTCCCTGGGGGAGGGGATAACCCCAGGCCTCAGGACAGACAGGAGGAAGGTCCCTTTATGACACCCCTCCCCACGCCCCGCCTCATGGCTGCTCAGCTTTTATCTGGCAGAATGGGGCTTATCAGAGCCACCAGCTGAACAAACATACAAATCCACGGTTAGTGAGAAAAAACCCTCTGCCTGAACTCTTTATCTCCTGTTCACAGGCCCCACGCACTGCCCCCTGCCAACAGCACAGGAGGAGACCTGACTGCTGCGCAGCGGGGGGCTCCTCTCTCCACTCCCCCCCTTCTCCCCTCGCCCCCGACCCAGAACAGGGTGGCTCTCCCCTGGCAGTCCATGCCGGGCGGGTTTGCATGAGTGAGTTGCTGCCACACGGGAGCCCCCCTCTAGTGTGTGCTTTCTCGCCAGGGATAATGGGCCAGCTGGTGGCCTGTGGGCCAGTGGAGGGGCAGGGACAGTGTTGGCTAGCACAAGGCAGACAGGTGCCCAGTTCTGTCTTTTATCCTCCCTCCCCCAACCACCCAGCCCACGCCCCCCCAACCCCCGAGGCTGTCACTCTGATTCCCCAGGCTTCGAGGGCCACATCCCCTGGACGCCTCTCTGGCCTCAACTCTTCCCAACCTGGTTGCCAGAGCAGTGCGGACCCTAAGTGCACACCCCCAGTTCAGGGCCACCCTGATCCCTCTGCCTACACCTCTCTTCAGAGACTACTGCTGCCTTCACACCCTGGAGACTGGAGGTGGGACAGAGCAGCCAGGGGCACCACTACCCCCTCTTGGCCTTGACACACTGCAACCTTTCCCTCTATCCTGGTGCTGAGGACCAGAGAGCACCTTCCCTGGTTTTAAGCTTCCTCACGTGAGGCCTATCAAAGATAGCCCCCTAAGAACAGTCCAGCCACTGTGTCTGATGCTCTGGGATGGCTGCCCTGGGCAGGCAGGCATCAGGGCCCCTGAGCCCCGGCCAGGTTTGGGGATGGAGAGAATCTCAGAGCCCACAGCTTATTCTTCATGCTGCCGAGGGTCTTGCCAGCTCATGTCACCCACAGGAGCATGCTCTGCTGACTGTCCTCTGCTTGGGACCTGGGCTACTCGTGTGATCCACACCTTTGAGGCAGAGGCCACCCGCCAGTAGTGCCTTAGGGCTCTGGCCGCTGTGGAAGCTTCCGGAAGGGAGGATTATGCAGAGGCAGGTGACAGGCTCTTGGGTCTGGGGTTAGTCCCCATTCATCTGCACACATGTCATCGGTCACCCCCCCCCCCCACCCGCTCCGCATCAGCGGCTTGCAGCCTTCTATACCCAGGCCTGGGCCAAGCTCGGCCAACATCGACCCCTCTCTCGTTAGGTCCCTTCGTATCCCCTGGAACAGCCACGAAGCTCCCCGTCCAGCACTGCCTCTCTCAACCCTGCACCAGTTCTACCTTCTCAGCCCTTGAAGCCCCACTACGTCCTTTATTGAGCTCTTCGCCTCTCCCTTTGGAATCCCGTGTCTGGTCTCATTCTCCTCGGTCTTGGCTCCGCACTCCTCTCTGTCCTTCCTTCCCCTTCACTTTCCCTCTCTCCAGCTCTCTTTCCTTTCCTGACCTTGCCTGTTTCTGTGTGCGTGTGTGTGTGTGCGTGTGCGTATCCAAAAGGGACACTTCACTGGAGCTCTGGAGGGGAAGCTCCAGCAGCCAGGAAGAGCCCAGTGTTGCACACGAACCCCAGTCGACAGCATGTTATATGTATGTATATATATTTCCAGTCACAGACGGGAAGATATTTATGGCTCCCGCTAGGTGAAGGAGGAATTCCTGCTTGCTGCAGGGAACGCTCAGCTGCGGCTCCCACCCGAAACAAACTCTCTCTGCAAAAGGGGCCACATGTAACTTCCTGGCCGGCTGCCTCCACGCACATCACTGACAGAGTGAGTTCTTAGGTGACCAAGAGGGGCGGAAAGACCCGGCTCAACCACACCCACACAAGCATATACTGAGGCAAGCACAGTCAAAGGCGCACATGCTTGGACATAAAACCAGCAATTTCCGGCTGCTGCCCCATAGGGGTAGGAGCAGATGATGCATTCGGAACTGTGGTCCCACCGTGCACAGCGTGCTCAGTGCTAAGCACTGGGCCAGAGAGGAGCCCACCTCTAGCTCTGCCAGACAACCCGCAGAGCTTGCATTTTGCCTGCCCTTCCCCAGGCTTTCTCCAGGTCTGAGGTTCGAGAAGCAGGCGGGGGTGTGCGCTGTGCTGGGGGGTCCTCTGAAGGGCCGATGCGATTCAGGAGCTGATCCTGGCCCTCCCCAGTGTGGCACCCCCCTCCCCCTACCTGTCTCCCCCCTCTTCTGTGATTCCGGAGCATCCAGGGCACTGGAAACCCAATCTCAAGGAGAGCCAGAGGCCTGGCCTGCAGCAATCAGAGCCGGAGAATGTAACTATTGTGCCTCTTGAAACCTAAGTCTGAGAATCTGAGACACCCTGAGGAGGGGAGCGGTGGAAGGATGGGGGGCTAGGGAGACGGGTCACAGAGGGGTTCTCCCCATCTCTGCAGACAGGAGACCCAGGGACGGAGGAAGTCCTTGAGAGTGCAGGGCAGCCAGAGGGCAAAGAGGGGAGGGGCTCCGCCTGAGCCCAGCCCAGGGGGCTCCTAGGATCTTTCTTTCCTTCTTTCCACTCTGTGCTCCCCGCTCCCCCCCCAGCCAGCTTGTGTGCGGACACACGGGCCCTGGAGCCATCCTGAGGTTTCTCCCTCTTCGGTCACCCCTAGGGCCCCACGTGGTGGGACACAGGAGCATGACCAGGAAGCACAGCCCTGAAGATCTGGGCAGGGGTGCGGCCAGGGGCAGGATGGGCACACATGTCGCCCCCTCGCTACCTTCATCTCTCCTTTCCTCATTTCCCCTCTATTCATGGATCCGAAGGGGCTTGAGCCTTTGACCTGAGTCACCTGTGCAGGGCAGGAAGGTTGTGTGCCAGTCACACCTGCGTAGTCTAGACCTGCTCATGAGGCCTGAGCTCAAGAAGGCCATGAAGGGCAGGTGGGGCAGGGACAACAGATCAGGCCACGGGGAACATCTGGATGGGACATTCCAGTCTCAGCCCCTGGCTCTGGCAGCAAGCACTACCTTTTCCCCCTCCACCCACCCTGCCTCCACGGTGCCGTCTGTGGTCCTCTATGAGTGAGGCCCCGATCTGCCTGCTGTAGGGCTTGGTGCCCAGTGGTGAGACCGCAGGGAGGGAGGTCAGTTGGTGGGCTCATCTGGTGGCCCAGAGACGAGCAGAATGGGCTCCGAAGGCTGAATTCACGCAAGCCGCCCTAGTGCCTTTGGGTGCTCCCCTGGTGTGAGCCGTTTGGCATTCTCTGCCCTGCAACCGATGGGAGAACCTTCCTTAGCACTGCCCCCAGCCCAGGAACTAGAACTAGAGACGGGGCCTGGTCACTGAAGCCCAGGGGAACTGGGTGCCCAACTGCTTATTCCCATGAGAGGACAGACAGACAATGGCCAATAAAGGAGAGGGGAGGAAGGATACACCTTGGTGCAGAACACGACACCCAGCAGGTGGATGGAGGGGAAGAGTCCAGGTCCGTCAGCCTGTCAGGGCCTCTCTGAGACCAGCCCAGCAGGCGGCTGAGCCCAGCAGCACTGGGAGATGCAGGGGAACCCTCAGGCTCCTCCTGCGGCTGCCCTTCTCAGGGGACCCGGCACCAACCTGCAGCACCTCAGGCATCGGTGTCCCGTGGCTCTCTGTGAGCCAGCACACCCAATGCCTTGCAGTGACATCATCTGGGATGTTCCAGAGGCGCCCAGGGGCTAGGAAATCCCATCAGACCAGAATTCCTGTCAGACAGGAATTGGGTGTGAAGTGGCCACTACTGAAGAAGCCAAAGGGAAGGACCTTTGGGCAGGAGGGAGGCAAGAGCCCCCCCCCGCCTCGGGCCCTAGTCCACCTTTGCCCAGAGCCTTCCCTTGGCCTATCCAGGGAGATGTCCTTGGTCTGGAACCCATGTCTGGTCTAAGGCAGGGGCCTCGCCCCAGCACAGAGAGGGTGAAGGGGGCACACCAAGGGCAGGGGGGATAGAGGTGGGCAACCAGTGACAGTGGAAAAGGGGTTCTTCTTGAGTTCACATCCATGCTCTAGAACCTACCAGCTTAGAGACCTTGGCCAGGTTCTGAGCTATTTCTTCCTCTGTCAAATGCAGAGGTGTCAAACGCACCACTTAGGGTTCCTGGGAGAGGAAAATGAGAAAACACGTAAAAGCTGCTTCACCTCCATTAGCTGAAACCCTGCTCCTCCTTCTCCCACTCTGCCCGCACGCTGCCTTCACGGGGAAGGGCGGCTGGCCCTCAGCTCCCTGCCCTCAGGAGTGCCTACTCTTTATGACACATTAAGTAGGCCCTAGATTACTATTTTTTAGTGTCCTGCCCTAGAAAACACAGCCAGTAAGCTGTGGGCTCCCTCAGGGCCTGGTCCATGACCATCTGCAAAGAGGGGCACAGACGTTTCTCTGGAAATAAAAGAGTGGGATGCCTTCTACAGGCGTGTCCCTCCCCAAAGTCACTGGCCACCGTAAATGGCCTTGGGATGGCCTCCACATTGGAAATCCCCTTACCCAGGGGATGGGTAAGGCCAACAGGGAGGGGGGAGAAAAATGCTTGTGCCCCTGGATGCTGAGGGTGCTAGGCCCTAGGCCTTGCCTATCCTAGCCCAGCCCTAAAGGTACAGAGAGCTGAGGACACCAGAAGCATAGGTGCTGCCCCTCCTGGGAGCGCTGGCTGGTGCCACGACTCAGCCAGCAGCTGGAGCCAACCTTTTCAAGAGGGCCTGGGACCAGGAGTCATGTAATAGTGAGGTCCAGAAGAGTGGCCCCCAGCCCCTAAAGCTTCTGTCCCCTCCTCAGCCTGAAAGACAAACTGACAGTGAACCCTGCACACCAAGAAAAGATGGGCCCTGTGGAGGGTGTGCCCCCATCCAGGCCAGGGACATGCCGAGCTGCTCCCCCACCCCCACCTGCTCTATTTCCAGCGCTGCCCTTTCTGGCCCTTTGAGCTGCCCAGGCCAGGCCAGACAACTGCCCCCACCTCCAGCTGCTCTTAGGACTATTAATAGTGTCCCCACCTCCCAGGGTCAGGCATCACCCTCCCCCCATCCCCCAAATACACTTGCCCTTGGTCTAATTATTTGTCAAGGTACAGAGTCCTCTGGGCACTCATGCCAACCAGGGGTGAGAAATGGGGGAGGCAGAAGTTCTGGAGGCTACTCGAGGGACACACATGGCACAAGCTTGAGTTTGGGAAAAGGAAGGAAGGAATCAGTGAACCCCAGAGCAAGAGAATGACAAAAAGACAAAGTTAAAACTAAAAGAGAGGAAGAGGCCAAGATAGAAAATCAGAACCAAAGCAAAGTGTTTCAAAACAAGGCTGTAATAGAAAGCATCAGAGAAGTAGAAGGTTCCAAGAGCGAGGAAAAAGGGAAGAAGAAGAAGAAGAAGAAGAAGAAGAAGAAGAAGAAGAAAAAAAAAAACAGACAGGGAGAAAACTTTCCTGAAAATACTCAGGAGTGGCTTCATAAGCACAACCGTGGCGCAGCCAGCTGTCGGCGTCTGACAGAGGGCACTCATCAGGTGAGGGACTGGAGAGACCCCAGCCCAAGGAGCCTCTACCCATACACCTTTGCAATGTTCTGGGGAAGGGAGGGGCAGCAAAGAATGAGAAGAAGAGGCAGAAAAGGAACTGACCAGGAAAATAAAGTGGGAGAAATGAGTCCCCACAGAGAGGAAAGTTACTGTCGGTGCTGAGCAGGGGAAGCCTCCCACACACGGAACCTCCTTACCTATAGAAATACGGCGAGGACAGGGCAACAGTAGGGCTCCCTGGCCTCCGTGTGCTCCATGCTACCTCTCTCTTTGTGACCATGAGGACAGTCCTACCCCACCTGCCCCCCTTTCCTAAGGAGAATCCAGGGGGCCTGGGGAAGGAGAACCCACCTAAGGGAGAGCAGGCCAAGGCCACCTGCCTCCCACTCTCAGGTGCTCTAACTTCCTCAGCCCCTAAGGGGCAGCACCTGACACTCAGGCTGGTGACTCTAAAGGAGCCTCTTTTACCAAGGACTTGCCTTCTGTGGGGAGACATACTTGGGCTCATGGAAGAGTAACAAACACAAAGATATGCCACAATCAAATGTCTAAGTGGAGAACTTCTGCCTGGGGCCCAGAAGCCAAGTAGCCCTTCCTTCAAATCCTATCCACACTGGGAGCCTCTGGCTGGGCAGGGCTGACAGAGTGGAAAACTCTGGCTCTGGAGGGCTCAAGAGCCCCAAGGACTTGGCCACCAGGCCTCCCAGACCAGGGGTTCCCAGCCGGGAGCACCCCACCAGACCATCGCCCCCTTGAAGTCAAAGCCTATCAGTGTTTTGTTCACTACTATATCCACCACACCTGGAAGTGCAGCTGGGCGTGGATAGCAAGACTCTAAATAGATCCTCCTAGATCCTTCTTCCAACTGTGGCTATGCTGACCACCCAGGGGACAGGAGCACGAGGTGTTTGGCACCTTCCACTTCCCAAGAAGAGAAGATTTTTTTCCTGCAGGTCCATCCTTGACACTCAACACCCAAGGAATTGATGTGGAAACCTCAGTGCCACTAATTTTCCTGTAAAGCCCAGTTGGGCCCAGAGTCCAGGATTGGCCACACAGACCCCTATGCTGAGGGCTGGACTAACCCAAGGAAGGATGCAGAGTCTCCCTGTGGAGGGCAGGGCAAGGAGCAAGCTTGTTCTGACTCCCACTCCCCAACCCCAGAAGAGGCCTTAAGGCAGCCACTGTCCGGAGCTGTACAGATAAGCCATGAAAAATTTGGGTCTTTGACTGCATATCTCCAACTTACAGCCCCGAAAGCCCAGGTTGGGTTGGATAAGTGGGTAGGCAGGTGGCCTCCTGAGGGGATGAGACAGATCTGGGTGCCAGAAGGAGCGCTGGGCCTGGAACCCAAATCCTAGACCTGCTGTTATTAGGTACCCAGCGGTCTCCCAGGCCTCCTCTCCTTCCCTGAGCAACACATGCAGGCTTGCCTTAGACAGCACAGGGAGCTGTGAGCTGGGGTTTTTACAAAGAAGATCCGATGGGTTTATACTCTATAAAGCGTGAGGCACACATAAGGAAGGCATAGATGGGGCAAGGAGGTCAGCTTCCAGGACCCTGTATCTCAGCTTTGCTGTGATCCTGAACAGCAGCTTGAGGAGCATCTTCCAGAAGCTGGGACCTGTACACAGCACTGAGGCTGGCCACCCGTCAAGGGGCAGCTACACAGACTCAGGGCTGGGATCGTCTAGGCTGCTAGATATCGACCCTCCAGGCTGGCAAGTGCCGAATTCCACACTGACAATGCCCTGAAGGACCAGACGGGGCTTTCCAGAGAGTGGGGCTGCTGGGCTCAGGGGCCGCACCCGGGGGAACGGCGCGCTGCATTCCCGGACGCCATAGCTAGGTGGCGCAGCTAGTTAACACTAGCTGCCCTCCTCCGGCAGCGGCAGGCACCGGGACGGAGGCGGGGGCGGCGAACCTGTGCGCCGCCCGCGGGAGGCTTCGGGGGCCCAGGTTCCCTCTGCAACACCCACGAGGCCTGAGCAGGAAGGAGGACCCGGCCAGACCTAGGCCACTCGAACCCCGGGCTGTGCTGCCCAAGGCAGCGGCTCCCGTTGCTGCCGTTGCCGCTGCCAAGCACATCCCGTGATGTAATGTGAGGGCCGAGCTTCCCGTTCTCATTGATTAGGAACAGCTTGCGGTGCGGGGGCCGGATGGAAGGGGGCCGGGGAATGGGCGAGCGAGGAGGAGCGGGAAGGGGGGAGCTGCCAGGTGCATGGCCGTGGGGGTAAACCAGTGAGCCCCGGCCCACCCTGCACGGCGCCAGCGCGACTCTCAGTCCCTACCTGCCTCCCCCTGAGCGGGGCTGCTCTGGACGTGGGCGAGGCTGCGGCCGCGTGACCCTAGGGCTGTTCCCAACACTTCCACGACGCCCCCACCTTTTGGCAGCACAGACCTGCCCCTGTACTTGATAAACGCTTGAAGAAGAAGATTTCCTTTACCCCCCGCCCCCATGCCTCTCAAAAAGTTAAAAATGGAGACTAAAAGTCAGAGATCAGGAACCAAAAAGGAGAGAAATGGAGAAAAGTCAAGAAGAAGAAGAAGAAAAAAAAACAACAGCGCTCTCTGCAGTGGCGGCAGCCGTCGGGCAGGCACACCCTCCCAGGCGGGTGTGGAGAAAGGCCCCTTTGTTCGGCAGGGAGGTTAGCCGAGGTGAGGCCCGCTCCCCCCACCCCCCTGACCCTGGGCAGTGCAGATCGCTTCTCAGGGCTCCGGACTGGGTCTGGCCGCTTCCCTGGTCCCCCAATCCTTCTCTCACTCCTGGCAGCCAGTGGAGCAGCCCAGCAGTGGGGGTTGGTGGGGGGGAGCCCTGCCTTGTCCAAGTACCTAGGGTCACACATGTGGGGCCGGGCTGGGCTGGATCCTCCAGGGGGCCTTCTGGATGCCTGCACTACCAGCCATTAGCAACTTGCCCAGGCTACTCTTAAGCTGTGGGGTTTCGGGGGGCAGATTCTGCATGCAGCAAGCCCCCCACAAAAGCATGGCCAGAGAGGGTGGCACATGCTAGAAGATGGAGCCCCAGGAGGCACAGGCTGGCTGACCACACCCCTCCCGCACACAGGGAGGCCCGGGGTGGCTCCTGCTCCTATTCTAGACACAGGACCTTTCCAATCCCCTCCGGCTCTGGGCTATAGAGATGGCCCCTGCAGGGCTTCCTCAAAGTGAGGGCTGGGCTCTGGGGCTGCAGTCAGGCTCAGATGAAGAGAGACAGGGCCTGAGCTCACTCCTGTTCCCCAAGAAGGAGCCAGAGTGGGGTTGTAAAGGGGGACTGAGAACAGGCCCACCTCCAGAGCTTGCCAAAGCAGAGGCTACAGAGGGAGCCTGGCAGCAGTGGGAGGGAAGAGACGTTGAAAAGCATCCCCTTTGCCTTGCGGCACACCCTATGCCCTACCCCACCCCACGGCCTCAGGTTGGGGAAAGGACCTAGGGCATGGTGGTCCCCACCCCACCCCAGCACTGTGTGCCCTCTGATGGCAGTCCACTCTGCCCATTAGGGAGGGCAGGGGTGCAGGCTCCCTGGAGCCCTCTGGCTTTGCAGACAGCTGGATGGCTTTACACTTGGCCAAGAAGTGCATCCCATTTCCAACCAGCAGCACCCTCTAGCTCTGAACCCAGGCATGGGCAGCAGGAAACCTGGAATGAGGGACTGAACTGGACTGGACTGGTCTGCTCCAGTCCCCTGGCCTCATGCTGGGGGGTACCTGCTTTTCAGGAGGCCCTGGCCTCCTACCAGCAGTATTTGAATGCAAGGCAGTGAGCGAAGGGAGGAGGAGTAGGGTGTCGCTGACCTGGCCCTTCCCAGGCCTCTGGATTGGAAAGTGGGGGAAGGAGAGGGGAGAGGAGCAGCAGCAGCTGGAATCGCAGGGAGCCCGAACCATCCTGTCCGGAGCTGAAACGGCTGCCTGCGAGAAGCTGCAGCTCAGATACACAATGTCCTGCCAAACCCCAGTCCTTTAATTCAATTAAGCGCGGGACAGACTTCCCAGATTTTTCTGTGTGTGTGAGTGCATGTGAAAGCCCTGATGTGTGTGAAGCCGGGAGCTGGGAGCATGTGTGCACGCATGTGGATGTGTGAATCCTGATGAGGGGAGAGAAAGACAAAAGAATGCAAATGTTGGGGGAGGAGAGGGGTGGGGCAGGATGGCTCTTGGAGAGAGTGGGTATCTAAATCTTGGAGGGCCAAATTCCAGATCCGGATCCTCCAAAATCCTACCTCATGGACTATTTGCTGTGGTGGGGCTGTCCTGTGCCCTGCAGGATCGAGCATCTCTGGCCTCCACCCACTAGATGCCAGTAGCATCACACCCCCTCAAGCTGTGACAACTATAAAGTGTCTTCACCATTACCAAATGTCCCCTCTGGGAAGAATCCGCCTGGTGGGACCCACCACTCTCACGCACAAGATGAAAACTGAGACTCTCTTATTTACTACCAGTGCCTTGCCCCACCTCTCCCCCCTTTGGGCTTAAATCCCAGTTGCTTGGCTTCCCAAGTGTCTCAGGTCTGGTTCTTTTTTCTGAAATATTCTCCCCACCTTACCCATCTGGCCAGAGGAGTCTGAGGGCAACCCAGCTCAGCAATGTTTTTATAAGCAGCATGGAGCTAGGAAGTGACTTAGCCTCCACGTCCACAGAGGAAGGGAAAGCTGTCATGGTTAAAGTCAGGAGCCAAAGTCATGCCCTGGACCAGACCTGAAGCCTAAGCTCTGTATCGCTGGGGGGGGTGGGGGGGGAGCCCACAGGAGAGGAAGGGACTTGCCTGGGGACAGACCCTTGGAAGGTACCCTGCTGGGTCCCTGGAGGCCAGAGGAAGGAAATCAATGCACAACCCTCTCACCATCCTACCACCCCTCCTGCTTGGAGGCTCCAGAGATGCAGCCCTAGCAGAAGCCAACTCCCCTCCCCTGTTCCTGGAGTCACCTGTGGCTGCCCTGGCAGGGATGGAGGAGAGGGGGTACTTAGTTCCAGCAGCCCTTCTCCCTAGGCCCAGGGAGCTTGCTTCTCTCCCTAAGCCCTCCTGGAGCCTTGAACAGTCCCATTCTGGGAGCAGAGCCAAAAAGATGGGAGAAGGATGTTTATAAGCTGCTAAAAGGGAAAAGGAAAAAATGGGAGGTGGGGCAGAGAGGCCCAAGCCTCCAGGTAGTGAAGACTGGAGACTCAGGTAGGGAGGGAAGCAGGAAGGCCACCTTCAGTGAGCCAGACATCTGGCTAACATGACAAGGTGGTGCACCCTGGCCTGCCCTGCTGAACCACAACCAGGCCTAACGATGTACGCACAGAGGGGTCTCTCACCCCACACTGACCTGCCAAATGACAGTTTCTTGACATTCTTATCCCACCCCAGAGGATGCTGAGACACTACAGGTTTTAGCTTGTTTCCTCTGCTCAGCCTGAGAAGGACAGAACCAGGGAAGGGCGCAGGGCCCTGGGGAACCCAGGCTGGGGGTGTTGTGACAGGAGCCAGGCTTGGCGGGAGCGAAAGCCGAGTCCCCAGCTCTGGGGCTCGGCACACAGCTAATGGGAGGCTGGCAGCAGCAAATTGTTGTTTACTTTTAATTAAGTAAACAATGTCGGCTTTCCGCCTCCTCCCCTGCCATCCCAGCCAGTAATTTGGGGGATGACAATGGGGTTGTTTCCTTCCTCCTGCCTCCCTCCCTCCCTCGAGCACTCCTGCTCTCTCCGTGCTCTGCTCAGCCTTTACAACTTGCCAGTGCTGGGCGAGGCCCCACCCAGGGGGTTGGGGGGACAGGAAGGTCCAGGCTGCCGGGCAGGCTCTCTGGGGAGCAATTCCATGGTCAGGTTCACCTCAGGTGGTAAGGGCAGCTAAGCACTTAGATGCGGTCCTTTCTCTTTCTGCCCCCTCCCCCCACAACCCCCGTCCCTAACCACCATCTCGAAAATCTGGAAAACAGGTGATCCGGAGTCTGAGTAAAGCGGCAGCAGAGACCAGAGCCCCAGGTGAGGAAAGTATTTTCCCAGGAGTGGGATAGGTCTTCCCCACAGGTAACCAGAAGGTGGACCTTCTGGTTCACTGGGGCAGGGCAAGGGCACGCCTGAGGCTGGTTAATCTGTGGGGCTGGAGTTCACTGAGCCAACTGGCAGCTGAATGGTAGGTACCAGCTTTCCTCAGAAGCAGGGCTGGCTTTGTGGCCTTGGTTTTTGCTATTCCTGTAGGTGGTTCTCCTGAAAGGCCGGAGTAACAGAAGAAAGCTAAGCTGGCTTTTCACCAACTGGGTCCCCTAGCTTGGGGTGCAGACACAGGGCTCCCTGGAGTGCAGTGAGTGGCAGGCAGGAGGGGCCGAACCCTAAGTCTTTGGGTGAGGCTGAATTTCAAATTACTCCAGGCGGATGGACTTGCACACAGGATTTCTGTGGAGACAAAGTGCTCTTCACACCCTTTCTCAGTAAACCTGTACAGGGATCCACCGCTCTGAGAACCTCCGCCCACAGTCGGGGCTCTACAAATGCGGCGGAACTGAGCGGAAAGAAGACTCTGTCCCCTCTCCCGCTTAGGCCTTGGAGGACCAAGCAGTAGGGTCCTGAGCCACGCCTGGCCCTGGAGCTCACTTAAGTCCCTTCCTCCCCCAAGAGGCAGAAGACTCTCTCCAAGGTGTTGCGGGGGAGGGGGCGGCCGCAGGGGGGGGTTGAGTCGTGTGCAAGCCCTGCTCCTCCCCCTGCCCAGGGCTGCTCCCCCACCTCCTTCCGAAGGGCGGGACTGCGGCAGCAGAGTTGGCTCGGGCTGGATGCAATTTCAGCCACAGAGCAGGGCTCCCTGGCTGGAAGCAATTTTCTCATTAGGACCCCAGGCCTGCCTGCCCGCTGGTTCTCAGCCCTTACTCCCCTTCTGCGAAACCGCACCCCACAGGCCTCCCCACAGACCACTCACACGCACAGGGAGCCACACGTGTACAAGTCAGAAGGGGCGATCATGGGGTCACCACAGTGGAGTCGGGCGCGGGAGAGAGGTGCTGGCACAAAGCCATGGCTGGGGAGGCCCTAAGCGGAGGTCAGAGCTCCTCAGCCACCTCCTAGCCGCCCACTTCAGGCTCCCAAACCCAGACAGCTGGCTCCTCCCTGCTGCCACGGGGAGAGAGGATCGCAGACCCCAGAGCCCGCAAGGGAGGCTGGCGGACCTTGAGGCCAGCGGAGCCTCAGGGCTGGCCTCCTCGCACAGCGCTCCCGAGAGACCCGAGCACTCAGCCGCCTCAACGGCCCTTCTCGCCCAGCTGGGCCGGCGGCAAGCAGATGGGCTCTCGGGAGGCAGACCCCCTCCCCCAGCCCTGAGGCTGCTCGGAATGGAGGGTGGTCTCAGGCGAGGGAGGGGAGCCGAGGCCCTGTGAGGGGCGGCTCCTTGCTCCGCAGACACATGTGGTTGGACTTAAAAAGCTATTAGGGAGCGAGGCGCTGGCGGGAGTGCGGCCGGCCCTCGCACCAGAGAGGGGGAGGGCAGATGCCGAGGCGGTGAGCTCAGCACCTCTCGCCTCCTCCCCGGAGGGGCCCCAGGACTCCTGGAGGACTCGGAGGACCCTCACTCAGCAGGAGAGTGGGGCAAGCCCTGGGGGAGGGCGGTACAACTGGGGCCTGGGGCGGATTCTGGGAAGAGCTGCTGTCAGAGGACTTTAGGCCCCTAGGCCCAGGTCGGAGAGACTTCTGGGGGTGAGGGAGGTGGTGCTGGGGCTTGGCTGGGGCCCAGGAGGGCACAGACAGGTCGTCAGCCTTCCTTTAGCTTTCTTGGGGTGACAACTGGCTATAGGTTGCCTAAAGAGTGTGTGTGCTTGGTGGGGCTGGGGGAGGGGGATTATTAGGAGAGAAGGAAGGGAAAAGTGGGCCCCACCCATCACGAGGCCAGAAAGAACCCGACGGAAAGTTCCCTAGAGCCGCCAGCTTGTAAAAAGCTTCTTTTCTTTCCAAATTATGAACATTTTTTAACAAGGGGGGGACCCCAGAGCAGCAATCTAGGACTTCATTAGGACCGTGTGTGACCATGAGTAACTGGTGACTGGAGGTGACGGGGAGGGGGGGGCGTGTCTTTCCAAAGTGCTCTGTTCCTAAAAGCGTAGCCGTCTCTCCATGGGGCTTCCCGCCTTCACCCTTCCCAGGTCCCCTTATTCAGAGATCTAGCCCCTGCCCCGCCCCCATGTCTAACCCAAACAGGGCAGCCCCCTGCTCTTACAGATTGAGGTAGGTGCCAGGAAGGGCAGGGGGCACAGGGAACAGGACCATGCCTGGTATTGGGGGGCTACTTGTTAAGGACCTAGCTCTATTCTGGAGTAGGGAAAGGGCTCCCCTAGGAGTAAGCCTTGGGTTCTGGGTCTCCCACAAGACTATAGGAAGTGTCTCACTCAAGGCTCTAGAGACCCTCTGAGCTCCTTAGCCATCCACTGAAGCTACCACCGGCAGCCCAACCCCCCAGGGTGCAGCGCCAATGCAGGGAGCTTGAGTTACTTGGTGCAGCCGCAGTGTGGCAGGCAGGAGCCAGGTGTTTGGGAGACATTTAATCGGTCTGATAGTTCCACGGGGTAGTTATTTCCCCCATTTTCACAGATGGGAACATTAAGGCTCAGTGGAACTGACTGAGATCAGTCAGAGCCAGGAAGGATGGAATCTCCACTTGCTCCTGATAGCTCTGTGGGCCCAGAGGCTGAGTTCCTAGGGCTCTCCCTTCTCAACCCACATCTGTTGACAGGAGGGATGGGAGCTGTGGGAGGACCCTGGGCAGGGCAGCAGAGAGGGGACTGCTCTGAGCCTAGAGGAGTTGGGCCAATGGGGGAGGAGCTGACCACTGAGCTGGGATCCGTGCTCAGGAAACACGCAAAGAATGTGGCTGGCAGCGGGCCAGTGGGCCAGGACCACAAAGAGGCCTTTGTTTCAGGAGGTGTCCAGGGAGTGGATGGACAGAACGGCAGAGGTGGGGGCAGCACCCCTTATGGGTGCGACCAAGGGAGGACAGGGGTGCCTGCACCGTCCCCACACACCACCCCCTCAAGTCTGTGCCCCCAACCCTGGTTCCAGCAGTGGTGGGTTCTCATCAGGTCCCAGAATATGGGGGAGGGAGCCTTTGGGGCCAGGTTCCCTCTCTTCTCAGCTCCTGACCTCACTCAGCTTGTGGGGGGTGCTCCGTCCCAAATTCAATCCTTCTGAACCCCAGAAGTCATTTCCTTTGCAATGTGACGCTGCAGTCCCTAGGGGCCTCACGACATCATCCTCTGCTCCTGCCCCCCCCCCCCCAACACTGGCTGGAGGTTTGAGCGAGGACGGTGCGTATGGAGCACGGCGAAGCGGGCCCTCTGACCTTCAGGTGGGCTGTCTGAGGTACCCAAGTCACCCTGCTCCCCTAGTTTCCCTCCTTTCCGGCGAGGGCGGGGTGGGGGGAAGGCCTTGGAACATGTTCCCCACCCCACCCACCCACACCCCTGCAGTTGCAGGGTTTCTCTGGCCTCTTCTTGGCATCTGGAAAAGTTCGGGAAACTTAAAAAAATTTTTTTTGAAGAGTTTGTTTCTCCCCAGCCTTGCCAGGGAGCCACAGCCAAGAGGAAGAAGGGAAGGAGGGGTCTGGGGGAGTGGGGGACAGAATAGAAAGTCACAAGAGAATACGAGCACCCAGGGGTGCCCCACTGATCAGCATTACCCCCAGCTGGGTTTCCTGGGCCCACCAGCACCTCCACAGCCAGTAGAAAAGACCCCTGCAAAATGTTGTCAAGCCCACCCAAGCACACAAGGCCTGTGGTGGCCTCTCCCTGCTGGAGCCCCACCAGCACTCTGCTCAGTACATTCCCAGGGGCCGTCCCTGTCAGACAGGTGTGTATCCAGTTGAGGAGGGGGGTAGCCTGTGGCTGTGCCCCCCACAGGAGAGAACGTGTTAAGATGGGCAAGCAGGGGCAGTAACAGCAGCTCAAAATGGGGGCAAAAGAGAAGGCAGGTGGACTCCCCACCCAGGCCTATGGGGTTTCTTCTATCTGGGTGTCCTTCTTGCTGTGAGCAGGATGAGGCCAACATGGGAATACAGACTCCTAGGTGTCAGGGGCCATATCCCTGTGTTCAGCATTCTCCCTTCTCTGGGGGCGGCGTGTGCGTGTGTGTGTGCACACGCGCGTGGGGGTGGGGGATGCGCTCGTAGCACACACCGGCTAATGCTGTGCTGAGATGGCCTGTGGTTCAATCAACGGGCAGAGTTAAGGGCACATTCCAAGAAAGAGGACACATGTGAGGCGCCTGGGTGGCTCAGTTGGTTGAGTGTCCGACTCTTGATTTCAGCTCAGGTCATGATCTCACAGTTCATGGGTTGGAGCCCTGCATCAGGCTCCACGCTGACAGTGCAGGCCTGCTTGGGATTCTCTCTCTCTCTCCCTCTCTCAAAATAAATAAATAAACTTAAAAAGAAAGAAAGGGGACACATGACACACAACTCTTTCTCTGAGAAGACCTAGAAACTGTCTGGTCTACGTCACAAGGTGGCCCCTTGTGCTGCCAAGGCCCCCAGCAGAGTCAGGGCCAGGGGATTCTCCCTTGCGTGACGGGTTCCACCTGGAAGCCCCTGCATTATCTTTTTCTTTTTTTAAGTAAACTCTACCCCTATTGTGGGACTCAGACTCATGACTCCAAGATCAAGAGTCACATGCTGTACCGACTGAGCCAGCCAGGTACCTCAGCCCCTGCCTTATTACCAGGTCACCCTCAGGTGACCCACTCCTGTGCTCTGGGAATACGGTGATTGCCGGAGGGGAGGGTTCATGCCCCACAGAGATGACTCCCTTCTGAGCTTCCCACCAAGGTGGTCTGCAGTTTGCCTCCTCAGCCTCCCAAGGGTGGCCTCACCCCTGGAGACAAAGGTGAGGACGGGGGTGGGGGGCAGCCTGGAGGGCTGGCGGCACCTGGGAACTGGTTGGAAATGCAGATACCCTCAGGGCAGGCCCAGGGATCTGTGTCTAACAAGCCCCCCAGGGGATTCAGACGCAGACTCCCATGTGAGAACCACAGGCAAAGTGAGAGGATCCTGACTAGGATGGAAAACAGGAGGAGAAGAGGAGGAAGAGGGAGAGAAAGAGAGAGAGGGAGAGAGAGAGAGAGAGAGAGAGGGAGAGAAGGAGTGCAGATGGGGAGATAGCACAAGGGCAGCACCACCTGGACACAAGGGGGCATTTGGTCCTAAATTCTACGAGGCAGAGTGGAAAGCAAAGGAAAGACAGAAGGAAGTGGTGGCAGAGAAGAGGGCTGGTGGGCTGGAGGGGGTCTGCAGAGTAAAAGAGAATCCCAGAGAGCAGGAAAGGGGGAGCAGGAGGGCGGGGTGAAGTGGGGAGGGGGCGGTGCTATGGAAGCTCCTTTCAGCTAGCCAGCAGCAATCCCAGGAGCCACCCTGCCCCCTCCAGGCACCTGCTAAGGAGGCAGCTCAGCGGTTGTGTTTCTTTAACCCCTGGGGCCTGTTGACACAGATTAGTATCGCTGGTCAGGGGTCAATAGGGAAGGCTCTTGAGGTCAAGACCTGAACAACTGGAGTTGTAATGAGCCACGTGGGGAAGAGGCCCAGGGAGAGGAGAGGGCTGCAGAGGGAGGAGGAGGAGGAGGAGGAGGAGGAGGAGGAGGGCCAGGCAGCGCCTAGGAAGGCGGCGTGTTGCCAGGAGCGGGGCCACTAGGCCTCCAGCTTGCCTGGGGAACCTGCCTGTGTGTGGCTGGTTGACTACAGCTAGACCCCCAGCTAGGATAGGACAGGGTAGGATTCAGTGGCGGTGGGGGGTGGGAGGGTGGGTAGGTGATAGGGAGAAGAGGAGGCTAAGGGTGGCCTCACCTGACTGCTGATTGATGCAGACCCCCTCAGGTGCAGACAGCATCTCCCCTTCTCTTTCCATCCCCCCTACCCTGAGTGAGTGCACCCTTGCTCCTCCCTGGGCCTGCAGTGGGGTGGCCGGCCTGGTGCTGTGCCCCCTTGAGCCACCCACCCACCTGGACCACCTGGCAGAGCCTGAGTGGGGTTGGTGCGAGGGCCAGGCAGCATCCTTTACACCTCATGGGACTGCCTCAGCCCTACCCTCTGTGATGGGATCTGGGGTGGCTGCCTCCTGGCTCCTCTGCTTGCCCCCAGCCCTGGCCTCTGGGAGGTCCCCAGGGTGCACAGGGCCCTTCAGGGTAGCCTGTGCTCATAGCCAACAACACTGGGCCACAGAGGCCACTCTGGGGCCACCTCCAGACGGGCTGGTCTGGATGGGAGGAGAGAACGACACTTCTGTGCTTAGAGAAGGAGCAAAGAACGGCAAGAAAACAGGTCACATGTGACCTGCTGTTCACCTATTTGGGTTAAAGGGGGCTGGGTTCCCTCAGAATAACCTCTGGGGCTCCTGGAATCCTGTCCCATACGCCTCCTTTCATTGTTCCCATGTGGCCACAAAGCAGCAAATGTGAGGACACTAACACCCTGGGGCCCAGAAGGCGATGGGAGGCATACTGCAGGAGTATATTCCTTTGTACATCTGCAGAGGCCCCCAGGTGGTTAAAGCGCTAACGTTAATCCAACATGTTTGTTAAGCACCTATTACCTGCTAGATGCCCATGAATTCAGAACCAGAGAAGCGGCCCTGGGCAAATCCCCCTGCAGTTGGAAGCTGGTGCATAATGGATAAAAGGCAGGGCCTCCTGAAGGAGGAGGGCTGGGCTCTGGGGGTGAGGAGTGGGGTGGGAGAAGGCTGCACCAAGGGTAGGTGACACCTGGGTTGGGGTGTAAAAGATAGAGGTGTTTGGACAAAGGAGTAAAGAGGAAGGGAGATGGAGAGAAGCATGAGCAGCAGCTGAGAGAGGAGGGCCAGCGTGGCATACTGGGGGTGTGCAGGGAGCTCTGTCTGCTGGAACAAAGTGCCAGGAACAGTGAGGGGACATGATGCTGGAACCATCAGCAGAGGCTAGGTTGTGAGAGAATCCTGGGTTCCCACCTAAGAAGACAGCACCTCTGGGAGACGGCGTGACCACCTGCCCGTTTGAAGGTGGTCACAAAACTCTATAAGAGACAGCAGTTCCCCTCCTCGGTATATACTCAAGAGAATAAAAAAAAAATATGTCCACGTAAATTACTTTTACACACATGTTCACAGCAGCACTGTTCACAAGCGCCCCAAAGTGGAAACAACCCAAATGTCCACTGACGGAAGAATGGATTTAAAAGAGACGATAGAGTCACAGTGGAATATTATTCTGTCAGGAAAGAAGGAGCGCAGCCTTGACCCACGCCGCAGCATGGATGAATGACAACAGGATGCGAGTGAGAGAAGCCAGGCAGGAAAGGCCACAAAGTGTGGGATTCCACTGATATGAACAGGCACGTCCACAGACACAGTGGTGGCTGCAGTGGCTGGGAGGAAGGAGGACTTGGGACAAACTGCTAAGAGGTATGAGGTTTTGAGGGGAGTGACAGGATGTTCTGGAGTTAGATAGTGACGGTGCCTGCACAATACTGTGAATGCACTAAGTGTCACGGAATCGTATACTTTATTTTTTTTTTTTAAGCTTTATTTTTAACTAAGCCCTACACTCAGAGGCTCAAACTTTGAGAGCAAGAGTCGCGTGCTCTTCCAGCTGAGCCAGACAGGCCTCCTCAAATCGTACACTTCGAAGCAGTGGCACGTGGAGGCACCTGGGTGGCTCTGTCAGTTGAGCGCCCAACTTCAGCTCAGGTCATGATCGCGTGGTTAATGGGTTGGAGCCTCACATGGGGCTCTGTGCTGACAGCTTGGAGCCTAGAGCCTGCTTCAGATTCTGTGTCTCCCTCTTTTTCTACCTGCCCTCCCCTGCTTGTGCTCTCTCTCTCTCTCTCTCAAAATTAAATAAACATTGAAAAAATTAAAAAAAAAAAAAAAGGAACCCAATGGACTCTTCTTTAAAAAAATAGTGGTGTGTGGGGCACCTGGGTGGCTCAGTCGGTTAAGTGTCCGACTCTTGGTTTCAGCTCAGATCATGATCTCACGGCTCTGTAATTTCAAGCCCTACAGCAGGCTCTGTGCTGGCAGTTCAGAGCCTACTTGAGACTCTCTCTCCCTCTCTCTTCTCCTCCCCAACTCATGCTGTTTTCTGTGTCTCTCAAAATAAATAAATAAAATGAAATGAAATGAAATTGTGGTTTGTATTATGTGAATTATATCCCAATAAAAATCAAATCTGGAAGGGAGAAGTTGAATTTGGAAAACCACAGAGACGGTGAAGAGGCAGGGATGCTTCAGAGCCACCATAGGGCCACATGAATTTGGTTGCAAGTACTCACAAGCTTGGGTAGTTAGTGACAAGCCCAAAGGAGACAGGCATGGGATGGACACAAGAGAGGAGCAGGGAGTGTCGTGAGGTCACTATGGTACTGTGTAAACTGGCTGTTGGCCTGGGAGCTGGAAAGAAGAGTTTGGAGAAATCAGCCCTGAGATGAGCCACGGGGATCAGAGGTTGGGGGCGGATGTGCATGGAGGGGACAGGCCCCGGGCTGCCACTCTCTGGTGCATGGCCTCCAGCAAGGTTCTTCTGTACTCAGGGCTTCCGGGCAGAACTCGAGGTAATCTTTACAACAGTTCCTAGTTCACGGGACTGTCGTGGGCTTAAGTGAGATGCGGCTCCGTGACACTGACAGCATCATCAGTTATAGGAAGCGAAGAGGAGAGAGGTGGACCCTGGGGAAATCAACCTTTATAAGGCAGATGGAGCAAGAGAACCTGGGCAAGGGACCTGGGAAGAAAGGAGCCTGGATGCCGCAGGGCAGAGGGGGAGGGCGCTGTCTACCAGGGGTCAGAGGACCAACCGGACCACAGGCAATCGCAGATGGAAAGCCAGGCTCGGGAGATCGGGCCAAGCGGCAAGTTCTTGGATTCTTGACTAAGGCACGTGGACTGGGTGGCAAGCAAGGCTCTCCTCCCCAGAGCCTCCTGACCCCGGGCTTCCCTCCTCCTCGCCTAGAGCAACAGCCCTGCCCGTGGTGCTGGGCCCCGGAGCTCAACACATGGCACCACTCAATGGTTTCTGGCACTGAAGAGGAATTTATTTCCTGGATGAAACAGCCAAAATCGTTCTGCACCTTTGTTGGCGAGATGGTGCGGTTGGAGCCGACATTTTCTAACAGGGCCGGGGAAGAGCAAAGCAAAATGGATTCGGGAAGGGTGTCAGCTGAGGAGCAGCTGAGAGAGAGAATTCCGTGGTCTGGAAGGCTGATGGCAGGAAAACGGATGTGGCTGAGGTGGTAAAGTCAAGTCCACCAGGGTTTTTAGTGAGTTTACTATACGTCAAATCCTGGGATAGGTAAGCCACCTGAAGCTTAAAAATGGACCACTCTAAGGCAACAAGAAGTCTTACTTTATTTATTTTTTTATTTTTTAGTAGGCTCCATGCCCAGCGTGACTCTTGAACTCAGCTCTGAGATCAAGAGTTGCATGCATTACCTATTGAGCCAGCCAGGCGCCCCAAAAAGTCTTAATTTAACACAAAACGAAAGGAAACAAAACAAGGGGTGCCTGGCTGTCTCAGTCGGTAGAGCATGCGACTCTTAGTCTCGGGGTCATGAGTTCGAGCCTCGCACTAGGGATAGAGGTTACTTTAAAAAAAAAACAATCAATCAAATAATTAATTAAAAAACCATAAAAAGCGCAGGGAGTGGCTTTTTAGACTGTATTGCCTAAGAGACAGCCTCATGTCCAGGGAAAAACAGGCTCCCATTCACGGGGGGAAGACCAACATGGTTCCCGAGAAGCTAAGGTGACCAGCTGATGCTGGGCGGGAGGAATAGTTCCCTCCACGACCCATCTCTCAGGGCCTCAGAGTCCTAGGCACCTAGACCCACAGGCCCACTGTCCCATTCCAACCCTGTGAACAGCCAGCCCAGAAACACCATGGTGCACAATGGCTTCTTTTCTGACATTCTCCTTGGCCCTTAAAGGGTTTGGGCCTTGAGCCCTCTCCTGATCAGGGCCTGTGATCCAGGCCAAGACAATGTCCCAGAAGGAAGGGAACCAGGACCCTCAGCCGCGATCCTTCTCCTCTCTCCTCCTTCTCTTCTCTCTCTCTCCGCTCCTGACATTCCCACCCACAGAGACGTGAACAGACACAAAAAGACGCTCTAGTGCACAGGGATCCGTGTAGAATTAATGCCTCACAGCCTATTTACAGACATTTTACCAAACAAAACATCAACTCCCAATGTTTGACAGGAAGCCCCTCCCCTCTTGTCAGGAGCGATTCCTCCTAAAGGGGGTTCCCAGAGATGAGCAGCAAAAACCCCAGGAAGGGGAGAGGGAAGAAAAGGAGCAACTACGAGACGGGAGAAGGTAAAATTATAAGGTTGGAGCTGTCAAGGCAAAAAAAGGGGGGGGGAGGCAAAGTGACTCCACTATTAGGGACTCGGTGTGAAACAGAATTCACAACAGCTGAAATCTCTGTGCTTTGTCTGTGGAATAACAGAGACACAGATGTCTGAGGGCTGAGAGGGCACCAGAAGCCACTTGGCACACAGGCCACTCACAAGGAGTGCACATACCCTAAGACGGAGGACTGAGTAGTGCCCACACCCACCTTGCGCAGCACCACGGCCCACTTCTTGTTGTGCCTCCTATTCGACCACCCTGTTCTCTCTCCGAGAAGCACCTGGGAGGGGGCCAAAGTTGGAAGCAAAAAGTGGAAACAAAAGTGGAAAGGGGACAGCAGCGCCCCTTTTGTGGACAAGAATGAATGGTGGAGGAAGGCTTCCTGCGCCCATCCAGAGAAGGGCAGATGGGTTTACTGGTGAGGCCGCTGCCCTGCTCTGCTCTGTGCCTCAGAGCAGAAGCCGGGCCAGATGTACATTCTGGAGAAGCCAGGGTGTGGCTGGTGTCCTCGCAGGAGGGCAGCAGGAGGGCACAAGCCCTTCCCATCCCTGTACACCCTCCTCCCAACTCTTCCCACCCAGAGGGGCCTGGGAGGCTCCAACTGAGGGAGAATATCTGAGCCCCTCACTTCCAGATGCCTCCATGGGCAACGAGGACATGGGCAGGGGGCAGTGAGAAAGGGCAAGTGTCTCGACCTGGGTCTAACTCTTGCTGCCAGAAAAGGGAGGGAAACGGATAGGAACGTCCACAGCCTGTGGTCCCCTGACGTGGGGTCAACACACTGGGCTGTCGCCCTGGGACGCCTGCTCTCTCCTACCCCCTCCCCGTGACAGGGACAGACTTGCTCAGGTCCCCCACCGGGACACCTCTGACATGGGGGAAGGGGAATTCTCTGCTGTGCGGGGCTGTACTGTCCACTGTAGGAGAGTCAGTAGCATCCCTGGCCTCAGCCCACTAGATGCCAGTAGGGACACTCCCCCTAGTAATGACGACCAAAAATGTCTCCAGATATTGGCCAAAGTCCCCTGGGGATAGAATCTCTGTCTCTCTGTCTCTCTGTCTCACACACACACACACACACACACACACACACACACACACGCACGCACGCACGGAGAACCTCTGTGTAGTACGATCACCTGTGCCCTCTTCTAGCAGCACGTCACACACAGCTCTGGGCAGGCACAGATCGGTGCTCCTGCGTGTCCACACAAATCAGTGGGGGACTGGTGGCTGCAGAGCCCCTTCAGAAGACAGCCACTGCCCCATCCTGACAAGTGCCACCATGTCCCCTCCATTCTATGCCTGCAAAGGCTTGTCCCTTCAGTATGGGGCCCGTGGGGTCAGAGTGGCTGGCCTTACGCTCCCCATCCTTAGCCCTGTTGACCTCCTGTGTCATGCCAGAGCCCACAGTGGGAACCCAGTCCACCCCCTCCCCCAAGCCTGCCCAGCCCCCGGGAAGGGCTGTTGTCCCCGTGCCACATCAAAACATGGGGCTTTTAATAGCAGCTTCCTGTAGGGCTGGACTCCCCCCACCCCTCGCCTCTCACTCAGCCCTGCTCCTGACGGGGGAGCCATAGCGCCCTGTAATTATGGCAATTGTAATCTCTTTTACTAACAGGTAGATTAATAGCGAGGCAGGTTCACAAAGAGCCCCAGAAAGGAGCTGCTCAGCCGCCGAGCAGGCAGGGCAGGGCCTGACACTTCGCGGCAAGTGTACACACTGCCTCTGTGGACGCTTGCTCCAGGCCAAAGGGGCTCGGGGCCTGGAGTCCTCGGGCCGTGCCCCTGGGTGACCTGGGTACTACTCACTAGACAGCAGGGGTGGGAGGGGCAGGTAACTGCACCCTCCTTGGGCTTCTGCGTCCTCATGGGAGCGACAAGAGTTTGAACCTGGTGACCCTCAAAGTTTCCTCTTATGTCCCCAGGCTGTGATTCGCACTGACATTTATACACACACTCCAACCCACACTCATACTACACAGACGCCCACCTCCTGCCACTCAGACACACACGCACAGACACTCACGGGGTAACACGTGCTGAACACTCGCGGAGGAAAAGAACGGACTAAGTTTCATAAACACGCATTCCACCTACGGTGGTGCAGCCACGGGCGCTGGAGGCATGGGATGCCACACCACAGCTGCTGCAGTGAGGAGGGAAGAAAGGCCTCCCTGTCCGAGGCTCTCTCCACTGCTGCACCTCATGGGCCTCCTGCTGGGCCTCAGGCGTCATGAGGAGGCTCCTACCTTGCCGTGCCTGAGGACAGTCAAGTTCCGGGCAAGATGGAGCGCTGAGCAGAAGGGTGGGGGAACGAGAGTCCCCAGAGATCTGAGATACTGTAGCCTCAAGGGGCCAGAGATGTAGAAAGGGACACAGGGCCTGGGTTCAAGGTGAACGACCACACGTGCTTCACACGCAGATCCAGGGGAACGCGGCAGGCGCCAGTGGGGATGGAGCCTCAGGAGAGCGGCTCACACACACATGCCTGGACACCTGGGGGAGGAGACAGTCCTGGCTCCGGGGCAGGGCACAAAGGGCTGTGTGGCCCTGGGGGATGCCTCTGGGGCAGAGGATGTATGTCTGGTGTGTGTGTGAGTGAAGACAGCCCACGGCCTGGAGTAGGGGACGTAGCCTCCCTTGGCGTCCTCTCCAGTCCCAGGAGGATGCCTCCCCAGGCAGTCCCAGGAGCTCTCAGGGCGCTTGCTGGCGGCCACCGTGGGCCTGCGCCTCAGCAGTGGCACTGGGGGGGCTGCCACTATTCAGATGCCATGTCCAGCACCTGTCACTGCCAGGTAGTCCCGGGGCTCCCCTGCCAGTTCGTGGCCCATGGGAACTGACACTTCCATGCCAGGGCCCCGAGGGCCCCTCCCCTGCCACTAGTGCTAACACAGAGATGTCCTGGGGTCGGGTCCAAGACTACCTCTTACAGTGGACGATAGCACATGTCTTCTGGGGACGTGTGAGTTGATGCGACAGACAGACATCTATGATGGCGACGGGAGGGTGGGCTCATAAAAACCGCATCATGGGGGTGCCTGGCTGGCCCAGTTGGCAGAGGATACAACTCTTGATCTTGGGGTTGTGAGTTCGAGCCCCACACTATGGGGTAGATTATCTTAAATTAAAAAAAAAAAAAAAAGACATCCTGATGTAATATATACATGATGGGGGTGTAATGTGTGTAAATGATGGTAGTGTCTTTCTGGGGCTCTGGGTGGCATGAACAGGGTACAGCTGAGGACGTGTAAGAAAATTCCTCCCCTGTCATCTGTGGGAATCAAATTTCCAGATAGCAGTTTAACAATCCATATGAAGAAGAGTCTGTACCCCTTGCCTGGTAATTCAACTGCTAGGAAGTCTTGTCTGAGGCTCCTATACTCACAGCTCCAAAGCTTGGTGCACCAGGATGTCCACCGCAGCAGCAAGAATGTACCACGCAAAGGCTTGGGACTACGATGAGGGATTACAACAACTCTTGCGTGCTCAAGTCTCATGCAGCCGTTTAAAAAGCATGTCTGTATTTTTTTTAAGTTTTATTTAAGTAATCTCTACACCCCACGTGGGGCTTGAACTCACGACCCCAAGATCAAAAGTCACATGCTCATCTTACTGAGCCAGCCAGGAGCCCCTGTAATTTTTTCTAAACAAGCACCTATAGTAGAGCACCTGGGTGGCTCAGTCGGTTAAGCATCCGATTCTTTAAAAAAAAAAATTATGTTTTTTATTTATTTATTTAGAGAGAAGTAGAGAGGCAGAGCACAAGCAGGAGAGGGGCAGAGGGAGAGGAAGACAGAATCTGATGCAGGGTCCAGGCTCTGAGCTGTCAGCACAGAGCCGGACTCAGGACTCAAACTCAGGAACCGCGAGATCATGACCTGAGCTGAAGTTGGACACTTAACCAACTGAGCCACCCAGGCGCCTCAGGATCCAACTCTTGATCTTGGCTCAGGTCATGATTTCACAGTTCATGAGTTTGAACCCCACATCGGGTTCTGCACTGACAATGTAGAGCCTGCTTGGAATTCTGTGTCTCCCTCTCTCTGCCCTTCCCCTGCCCACACCTGTGCGCGTGCTCTCTCTCTCTCTCTCTCTCAAAATAGATGAATAACTTTTAAAAAAGCACCTATTACATTAATAATAAAAGGTAATTTCTCATTTCCAAAATAAAAAGGGGATAGAATTCATTAGAAATGTTGAAAAGAGGGGAAATGCAGCTAAGAAAAGATGCTAAACCACCAAAAATTAGTTTTTGAAAAATTGTGATGTGGTAGAATACACAGAGGTGTTAACTTTAAAAGTAGCACCCTAAAGTTTTTATATCATAAACCCCACAATTTTTTAAAAATAAAATATGTGCACGAATAGGTACAAAAAATGCAACAAAGGGTTAACAGTGGCTATTTAAGTGGTAGAATGTTGATAATTTTTTACCCCTTTAGACTTTGTGCTTATTTGGTGTTTTTATGATGAATGTGCACTACTCTTATAATCAAGAAAACACCTTTGTGAAAACAGTGGACGGATAGGAGACTACACAGATGTGACTGCTCCCCCCCCTCCGAGGCAGTGGGAAGCCACGGCACTGCGGGTCCATCGGTGTTCACATAAAACTTTCATGCTCAAGTGGACTCGAGGCCAAACGACACACGGCAAGGAGGAGCGTGACGCCCCCAAACCACTGTCACACCGCAGCACGCCATACTCCCACATGCCACACTCCTGAGACTGGGAAGGGGGCCCCTCTTCTACTAGACAAGGGGGACTTTGGAAGGGACAGTGGTCTCCAAGAATGTATGGGGCAGGCACGTGGGGCCTGAGGAAAGAGGTTCGGTGAAAGGGGGAAGCGGCTGGCTGGAGAGTCTTAAGGTGGACAGGGGAGACCTGGGAATTACCTCGAAAACTATTGGGACCGACTCTAAGATCTGAGACAAGCAAAGGGGCAGCAGCGGCAGAACAGACGTTGGGATTGGCCCAGAAAGGTGACTGTGCGTGTGCGAGAAACACACTGTTCACGTTCCTTTAATAATTTATTGTTAAGAACCAAATCCAGCCACCAGAGCCGGGAGCACATGTACTGGCTGGGGGCCGGCCGCCATCTTCGAGCGGGGAGGCCAGGGTCTCCCGGAAAGACAGGGCTGGGAGAGCGGCCATGAGTCTGCATCCACACGAGGGGCCTGGAGGCCAGGGCTTCTGAGGAAAGAGGAGGGGGGCAAGGGGGAGAGCAAAAGGCAAACAATCCGGAATGCCTGAGCTCCATGCGAGCAAGCGAGCGAGCGAGCGAGCGAGCGCGGATGCTCGGGGCTGCGGCCTCCCAGCCCACACTACAAGGCATCGAGGAGGTTAGCAGGGGGGAGAGGATCTGACATGGGAGGAGGTCCTGTCACGGGTGAGCTGGGCAGCCCCGCAGGCTGCCTCTGTAGAGGACACGGGCTCAGGGGACGGTGTGCTTGCTGTAAGACTGGAAGAGGGTGTCACCCCTTCTGTCTTGCAGGGCGAGCCAGAGAGACAGAGGGAAGATCAGAGAGCAGGGGCCGGCTGAACTGGGGCCGGTGCCCCACCCAGAGGGACCCCTCTAACGAAGGGCCAGGGGAAGGAGGGGGCCAGGAAGAGAGCTGCTCTTTCCCTATCTTCCTAAAACCTCAACGGCCAAAAACCAAAAAATATATATACATTTGAGAAACCAAATCCCTTTCAACCCATTAATCCACGGCTTCTCACTTGCCTGCCACAGTCCTTCCAGCCCTCCAGAAGCTTCTTCTCTTCATCTGTCAGAATTCTCCTGTCACGATGGCTACTCAGCACACCAGCCACTCTCCCTTGCTTTCCGTCCCTTCCTTCATCAGCCCCTTTTCTGATTTTTATGCCTCTGTGTCATCTCAAGGATGGGCAGTAGGCTACTTCCCATCTGAAGGTAATTCAATATTCAAAATGGGTTTTGGGGTTGTACAAAACTATACACTGGGCAAGAGACAGATGCAAAGGCAGATAAAACATGGTCCTAGTTCCAAGATTCTAGCCTAGTGAGAAAAACCTACCAAATGAGTGCAAAGTGTCACAGGGAAGCAAAACTACCCAGCCACCAGCTGAGCCCGGGTCAAACTTGCATTCAAACGGGGCCTCGCCCAGCTGACTGTTCACTTCAGCCGCAGACTCTCCAGAGGTGTCTGTCTCCTAATGAGACACATCAAGGCAGGACTTGCCACCATGGGATCGCCCAGCCTCTCCCAGAGAGGGTGTGCCAAGGAGGCCAACACATGCCTCTGCCCACAGTCCACAAACCAGTGAGTGGGGCTCTGGCACACCAGGGGCATCCCTGAAGCCAGAGCGCTTTGTTGGAGAGGAACACAATTCAAGAGACCTTGCCAAGCCAGGCTGGCATCTGAGTAATTAATGAATCTGTGAGTTACAAAATCTAATATTAAATGGTGGCTTCAGAACCATCATCCTCAGTTACTGACCCACGTGGCCGAATACTCCTGGGCAGCAGCATGGCTGAAACAGACCGTGTGTGTGCGTGTGTGTGTGCGTGTGCGTGTGCATGTGTGTGTGTGTGTGTGTGAGAGAGAGAGAGAGAAAGAGAGAGAGAGAGAGAGTTGTTTAATTTAAAAGAAATGCTTGTGTTTGAAATTGTGCCCAGAGATCCGTGTGCCGGGCCCACTTTATAAACCACAATACCATAAATAAGTGAGAGAAATCTGGCCCATCCTCGGGGCAGGGGCCTCTCATTTGGCCCTATTCTCGGGCTGGCAATACCCTGAAGATTACTACTCCGTGGAGCAGCGGCCTTTGTGCTTGAAGCCAGCACTGCTCCCCACAGAGTTCCCCTTGGCGCAGCAGGCAGGGTCTCGCTCGCAGACTCGTGGGCCCTGCCTCTCCAGTCCATGCTCGTTAGCTATCTCGATCCCAAGTCCAAATTCAAAAGTTGAGCTCGACACACACGAGGGGCAGCCTGCAGCCCAGCTGATCCTCCTGCTCTGGCCGGCTACCCAGTGCAGACTAGACCACCGAACCACCATATCGGCCATCGTCTGTGGGCCCCCTCCTGGCGGAAACAATGACCTAACTGGCCACACCGTGCATGTGATCAGGGCCAGAGGGCGCCAAGCAGACCATAGCTGGGTAGTAAACAGGCACGAAACACAGGTGAGAAAGTGCGTGCTATACTCTCGTGATTACGTCGCACGTATGAATGCAAAATGCAATCTGCTACAAATGACATCAGGCTAAACCAGGTTTCTGTGAATTCCACGTTGCCAGAATAGGAGTCAGCTCCGTCATCCGTTCCATTTGTAAAGTCTCTTTGGGTGGCAGAGTCCTGCCCTAGTTGCTGGGTCTGGGAGTGGGCTTTTGTGGAAACCAGTCTTTGCCCTGGAACTGGTTCACTCAGGGAACCCCTAGGGCTGGCAGCCTCGGGGGCCTGCTCAGGTCTACACGAGAAGAGCTTGCCTGAAAGGCGAGGGAAGCAGGCAGGTTTTGCCTCTCGGAAACTCGTTGGTAGGCAATAAGGGATTGCTATTTAATGATTTTTCCATTTTTATTATTTTTTAATAACAGGCAGAAGATCCACACCAGTGCCATGCTGCCTAGCAGGCCTTATACTCAGCACTGTCTTAGCTGCAAAAGCCTCTGAGCTTTGAGAGAGGGAAGGACCCTCTCGGAAGCCCCCTGATTCCCTAGAAAAAGTCTCCGGGCCCCAGAACGCCACACATAACCAATCAAAGCACAAAAAAACAGAGCTGCAAGAAATGCAGAGAGAAGGAGGGGGCGGTAAGGGGCTCTCCACTAGCAGAGGCAGGGGAGGTCCTGGGGAGACACAGAAGCTCTGCTCACCCTCCCTCCCAACGCAGGGCTTCTCCGTCCCACTACTAATGACGTCTGGAGCCAGATGATTCCTTGTGGAGGGACCATCCTGTGCACTGGCCTTGACTCCCTAGATCCCAACAGCATCCTCCCCTGGTTGTGACAACCAAAATTGTCCATGGACACTGCCGAATGCTCCCTGGAGGGCAAAATCGCCCCTGGCTGAAAACCACTGTTCTAGGGTGACCAGTCATCCGCGTTTGCAAGGGGAAAAGGGATTTCCTGGGACACGGGACTTTTAGGGCTGACACCAAAAAAGTACTGGTCATACTGTGACAAGTTGGTCACTCACCCTTCCCTCCTCCCAGCTAACCTCAATCCCACCACCTGCCAACAAACAGATCTCCTCCTCTACCCTCAGGAATGCGAAGAGCAGCTCTTCACCACTCAATACGAAACTCTGTCTCACACACCTAAATAGACTGCGTCCCACCCCGTAGCTTCTTCTGGGGCCAAACGTTATCCTTGTCTCCTCTTTCTTCCCGGGCGCTATCTCCCAGTGCCATGGCTTCCACAAGGCTCTCTGAGATGTGCTCCAAATTGCTCACATATTTCTTGTATTA
The DNA here is from genome assembly GCA_030068075.1 of Paguma larvata. NCBI lineage: Eukaryota > Metazoa > Chordata > Mammalia > Carnivora > Viverridae > Paguma > Paguma larvata. The sequence continues at coordinate 8,965,036 of CM057842.1, read as the reverse complement.
CTAAGGCCAAAATTGGGCTAAAATCTCTGGTAGGGGAAGCAGTCCCGCCCTGTGGAGGACATGACTGGGGTGCAGAGCTCTGGTTTGTCCACATTCAACTCCCTTCAACAAGTGGCCCCAGAGCCACGAAGAGGTCACCTGGGAGAGGGAAGGATGGAGAGAAACCACGTGGCTCCCCCCATTCTCCCTAACAGTCACCAGAGTCAGCACAACCTGCCACACACAAGGAGGGGGCCCCCGAGACCCTCTAAAGAAGAGATGAAAGAAAATGGAGTTTCTTGCCCCTGCACTGGTTGAACACCTGCAGGCAGATGGCCTGTCTCACCCCTGCAGCCCTCCGCCCAGGGATCCCATCCAGCTCAGCCCCAGGCAAAGCCCCCCCCTCCCCGCCCAGCTTTCTATCCATTTATCTCCTCCCTTTAAAGGCCTCTCTTTGCTTGGTCCCCCCAGGGAGCGTTCTTATTACTATGGAAACAATGATGTCATGTGGCTGGGTGGGGCTACAGGTCCCTCCCACCACCTCCTAACTAGGTACCATGTCTGCCTACGTCACCACTCAGAAATTTATAGCCCACTGCTGGGTATTTATAAGGTGCCTCTGGTGTGACCACAGATTCAGTGCAGGGCTGGCAGTTATTTATAGCCAGAGAATATACACTTATTACACACACACATACACACACACATGCACATGCACACATACACACACCATATTCTGGGCCACGTGTTATATAACTGCCATTATGCAATAACACCCATTATATAATAATTATGCGCTAATGGGGATATAATAAGGACACACTCCTCAAAGGCTGCACTCAGTCAGCCTCCTGCAGGCCATCTCCAGGGATCTCCTGATCTCTCTGCACACTCTGCCCAGTCCAGAAGAGTCACCAGGTGTCACCCTACTCCCAGCTGTCATCCGCAGCTTCCCCTAGACCAGCTGACCCAGCCACAAAGCTCTCTCCAGATTCCTTCCAGTCTCGTCCCTGCCCCTGCCCTGGAGAAGACACTGTCCTCTCTGCTGTATCTTTAAGCCCAACACAAAGGATTATGATGGGATAAATCCTGGAAGGCTGGGGGACATTTCAGCCCCCATTATAAGAAAGGAAAAAAGCAGCCACCACTGCTGACCCTCAAAGGAAACTGGAGGGTCTAGAAAAGCCTCTAGGACGCCAGGCTAGTTGAAGAGTCTACCCCACACAGAGGATCACTCTGGCCCTCCAGGAAAGAGCTGGGAAGCTGGTCCAGAGAGGAGAGGCTGGGGCCAAGCAGGGCACAGCCAAGCAGGCTGCTTCTCATCCACCCCTCCTTCCCTCAGTGCCCCTGCCACACCCCAACTCCCATGGTGGCTGAGCCTTTGGCAGGGGGGCTCAGCAGGGGCTGGGGCTCAGGCCCTGACTTCTGCCACCCATGTTATACTGCCAGCAGAAAGCCCCCCAGCAGGATCTTGGCTGCTCAGATACCAACACACATTCTGCTGGTCATCCTGCTCCCAAGCATAAGCAGAAACTGTCACTGGGGGCTGGGGGGCGGGGCGTAGAGGACAGGGATATCGGCTCTTCCCTGAGGTGATGGGAGACACGGCTGGAATGGGCAGGGAATGGGAAAAGTTAAGACCACAGTGGCACTCCCTGGACCCAATTCAATTAGCCCAAACATACCATCTGCTCTTAAAATAGGTGTCTCCATATTTAAAAGTTATTTGATATATGAATTAATGAAAAAAAAAAGGGAAGAACTTACACAGGCCTGAGAAGTGAGTTTCTCTCTGGCTCAGGAAGGTTACTTGGGGAGCCTGTCTGTCTCTTTCATCTCTCTATTGTTTGAATTTTTTAGAAAGAGTGTTTTACTACTGTAATTAAAAAAATATCAAATACATCATTTAAAAAGGGTAAATGAGGCTCAGGCGACACTTCTGGTCTCTGCATCCCACGCTGCAGAAACAAATGTTTTCTGCTCTCTGGGGTCTGGGACGGGCCTGACGGAGCCGCTGGCTTGCCACACAGGCCTGGGTCTGCTGAAGAGCACAGTCCCCGGATCAGTGTGGCCTCAGCACACAGAGAGACCACAAAGTGAGGTATCAGGAGGGATATTCAGCAGGAGACTCTTAGATGGGCGCACGATTCCCATGAGGGACAGGAGCTCCCAGATGGCTTTGGCCCAGGGTGCTGCTGCCCAGAAAGGGAAAATGGCATAGGACATGTAGGAGAACAGCTGGGGCTCGGAGGTTCTGTTGCCACGAGACTGAGAGGAGAGGCAAGACGTAAAGGTGGGCAACGTTCTGCCTCAATCCCTCTGTCTCTTCTAGGCCAGAGGCTCTCAGCTGGGCCGAGTCTCTCCCCGTGGAAATGTCCTGAGGTACTTCAGTCGTCACACCGGGGCTGGAGCGTTGCAACTGACATCTAGCAGGTCGAGGCCAGAGATGTTGTTGGCCGCCCCGCAATGCACAGGACAGTCCCCGCGACGCAGAAGGATCTGGCTCCAATGCCAAGAGTGCTGTGGTTGGAAAACTCCGCTCTATAGGAGCTGTTATCAGTGGTTAAGGTTATGTCCCTATCTCGCCAGCCACGGAAACAGGAAAATCTCTAGCATGGGCTAGCCTCTCCTACAGCCCAACCCCTCCACATGCTGGAAGGCTTTTTATGGACACAGATCCAAAGTTTTCAAACTGTAAGAAAGGGCTAAGCGTGAGAGTTTACGTGAAGGGGCACAAAAGACAATGTAGAGCAGCTGACTGCAAAGCTTCCAGCAATCATCTGGTTAATTAGGATAATTACATTCATTTTTATTTCAAACTTCGGTTCCAAGCAGACTCCCAGGAAAAGGGCGTGACAGAGCAAGGATCAGGGATCCCAAGATGCAGCCGAGCAGCCTGGCCCCAGGCCTGGACTTCCTGTCTGCTCTGCCTGCCCTTCCCCACACTCCAGGGAGAGGTGCCAAGACCCCGAGTTGGCCACAGCAGGGTGGGGGCATCCAGTGGGCCCAACCCATATCATTGCTGCCTCTCAGGTCAGAGGCAGGGGGCCAGCTGGTGGGGAGGCCAGTGTCAAGGACAGGCCAGGTGCCTGATCACTGTCTCCACCCCACATGCTCAGCAGCTGGGGGAGCCCTTGAGCTGAGCCACAGGCCAGGCTCCAGCCCCACCATCTCAGCTCCTAGAGAGCAACAGAGCCCAAGGGGACCCGCATAGCTTTCTCCTCTGAGACTCTTCCAAGGCCAGCAATCCCCACGAAGTTCAAGGAGCAGCAAGGCCCACGGGTGGCAGCCTTATGACCCCTGGATCTTGGGGTCCTTCTGCTGGAAACTCACCGTGTGACCGCAGTACCATGACATCTCCGTACTTGGGTTCCCTTCTCTGTACGGTGTGGATAATAATACCTGCCCTGTCTATGTCACTCAGCCATTGTGAGAAGGGAATCCGCTTTGAGCGGCTGCAAAGACTCCAGCTGACAAAAACGAGCTGATTCCTCACTGTCTTTCAAGATGTGGTTCAAACAGGTCATCTTCCAGGAAGACTCCCAGGCCCCCGGGGCTGATTCACTGATCCCCCACTGCACAAGGAGACGGCTGTGTGTCACCTGAACACAAACACATGCAGCCGAGAGCACAGATTCAAAATTAGGATTGGTGTGAGAATTTGGGTGGTTAGCACACAGACAGGACTCAGCACGATGCCTTAGCCACACTGGACCTTCAATGGAAAAATGGAATTAAACAGGGGATGGAGAGCAGGGGCGTGCTCCCTCCTGCATCGGCAGGGAACAAGAAGTTGTTGGGAGCCTAAAACAAATGAGTACCCCCTCTTAAGTTATTGGGTGTCCCCCAAATAACAGCAAACAATGCCCTTGACCTGGGGCAGTGGCATGCCAGGTCATCACTAAGACATCAAAAGTGAGGGGAAGAGACAGAACACGCCCTCACAGACACACCAACAGACAGGCCAAAGTGGCTGGTCGGGGGACAAGTCACTTGGGAGACAAGCCCACAAAAAGCAACCCCAAAATATTTTTTAATCCCCAGAGGGACAGGAAATCAGTTATTAGATAAGCCATCCGGACAAAGACAAAAACACAGGCATCCAGGGGGTGAGGCACAGTCCAGCCAAACCTCCCTGCCGCAGCCCCTCCGCCTGCTGGGACCCTCTTCTAACGCCAGCAACCCCTCGGCTCAAACATGCTTAAAATGGCGACAGCGGCCTGTGGGGCCGGCGTTTGTCGTGCTGTTTTCCACGGTGCCCTTGGTGCCAAGAAAAACCTATCATCAGAAATGCCATCAGCTATATTTATCTATCTCTCAGCCCCCCAGCCTCCTCCTCCCGTCTGCCAACCAGGCCCTGCGGAGCCCCCTCACCCAGTGGGCACGCTTCCCTGTTGCTGACGCCCGTGACCACCTGCCTAAGACTCACTCTCCGGCGCTCCCATCCTGAGCCGCGGCAGTCGGGCCTCCACATAGGCACGACAACCCATGGGCTGCCCCTCTTCTTACTGTATGTTGGGACACACCCACGTGTGCTTAAAGTAGGCACCCCGACAGGCATCGGTCTGGGTGCCTCTAGTCCCAAACTGCTGGCGAGGGAGGGAGGCCCTCCGTCTCCTTTCAGCCTCAGCTCCCTGTCCTCAAAGTCCCCCGTGAGCCTTGGGCCTTGTGCTCCGGGAGGGGCACCCTCGCTGCGGCATCTCACAAACCATTGTGGAGAGATAAGAGGTAAGGGGGTGAGGGTGAGAGAGCAAGCCCGGGAAGTCAGGGGCTTGTCCCAGGCCTGTGGGCAACAGGACACCAGGTTGCTGGGTAGACCTGTAACTCCTCTACTTCATTCCCTGACAGAGAGTGGGGAGCCCAGCCTGTATTTAAAGACGCTTAGAATTTCCAAGGAGTACGCATGCTGGAAGGACCCCCACTCCCTTCCCATCCAACCAAGAGGGAAACAGTGGAATCTGAGACAATAAAAGGGAAAACGGCAAAGTCAAGGTTCAGGACTACTCAAATCCTACAGCTGTGACAAAGGCCTCTACTAGGGACATGGCTACCAGGGGAATGTACTTTGGTCCCGGGCACGTCAGACCTTTTCCTACCCAAGCAGTGGGTTCTAACCTGACCCTTCCCACCCTCTGGCCTAGCACAGGCCCGAGGTGAACCAACAACTATATCCGGAACCCCCCACTTCCCCCTCTTGCTTGGTGGGGGCAGCCCCCACTTCCTGCGTCAGAAGACCGCCCATTGCCTCGAGCCCCCAACTCAGAAAGGAATTCCAGGGAACCGACCCCTCTGAGAATGAAGCAACCCAAATAAAAATTTTAAAACCCAGAAGCTCTTTCTCTCCAGCCCCCTCCCCCTCCACTGGCAAATGAAAACAAACAAGAAATCAAAGAGGCCTTTTGTGTGAGCACCGTGCTGACACGGCTGGGGCCTTTGAAAGGACTTCTGAATCGGACACTGAAGGATAAAATAACTGAAGCGTGGCAGCTCCTGAGACAGGGGTGGGGGGTGGGACTGATGGAGCAAAGAGAAAAAGGGGTGGAGAGGGAGCCACCCTCTCCCTTGGGCAGAAAAGGGGATGCTCAGCTGTGCCCTCTCTGCACAGCTGCTGCAGGACACCAGGACAGAGGGGGACCGTGGCATGGCCCTTCACCCCTCTGGCCAACCCTTCCTCGGCAGCCCAGGTCTCTGCAGCACTAGAAAGTGGCAGAGATGGGCCCTGCCTCCCTCTTCGCGGCCCCTGGTGGAGCCCTAACGGGTCTTCCCTCCCCTCCAGCACGGATCACCGTACACTCAATGCCTACGGGACCGCATCTTCTAGAAGTCACCATGAGGCCTTCACCCAAACCCTACCAGCAGAATGCAGGAGTCTCTCATTCTTAGAAGGGCCTCACTCACAGTAGGTTCACCAAGTGCATGTTTCACGAATAAAGGAAATTTGACCACCCTTTGGCAGTGCCAAGAAGTAAACTGAATCTTCAGGAAGTCCTTCTGCGTGTCTGAACCCCAGCCCTCCTGCTGCAGAGCGGCCCTGCTTCCTCTGGGTGGGTGGTGGACCACAGCTGGTCACCGTGCTCAGGGCGTCCAGGTCCCCTCCGGCCTATTCACAGCCCACACTCTCTGATTTAAGCTCAGACGAGGGTAATTCTTTTTTTCCTGGGGCTACAGCTTCCAACTCAGCCAGCAGAGTGAGCACTCCACCAAGAACCCCTGTGCATCGCAACCAGTGTGGACCCGACCGGTTGGGCAGACAGGCTACGAACAAAGGTGACACGAGCAGATGGTCAGGGGAGTCCTAGAACGAGACCAAGCCAAAGGACTGCCCCAGGCCTGTAAGCCACAGGTAGCCTGTCTGGGCATTTCTGATCTCCTCTTTGGGGTCACGTCCCCTTCTTGAGGCTAAGCAAGGCATCCCAGGCCACATTAACAGAGCACAGGTGGCCGGGGCCAGCTTCACAGAAATCCAACCTGGACAGTCACACGCGCCCCGTGCTGGGTTTTAATGCTCTCACTGCTGTTGCATTGCAGTCTCTAATCATTCTGAGCTAGGAGCCCTGCACCCTCCTCCTGCACTGGGCCCCACAAATCACGTAGCTGGAAGGCCCTGCAAATCCTGTAGCTGCCGGGGGACCTGATCGTGCCTGGAGTTTCTGCGTTCCACACCAAAGGCTCCAGTTTAAGAGGGCCTCCAGGAAGTGGTGACCAAAACGGCAAGGGCTCGAGGAGCTGCATCCAATGCGGGAGGCAGGAGGGACTGGCAAGTTTGGCCTGGAGAAAGGACAGCTTCCTGGGGAGAAGCGTGGAAAGGAATCATGAGCGCGGGCTTCAGCATCTGAGGGGCTGCCGAGTTACAGAAAACTTCGCTCTCACCTGAGTCGTCCCTTAACAGAAATAAGACCGACAGGTAAAGGTGACAGGGAGGCAGCCTCGGGCTCATGAAATCACAACAACAGCGAGCGCAGCAGTGGCGATCCGCCGCTTGCCTGCTATGTGCTGGCATCTTTACGGGCTGGCTAGTTTCATCCCTCCAGCCATTGTCTGGGTTGGACGAACAGAAGAATTTTACACTGACCAAAGCTGACCTCAGAACAACCGTGACATCTCCTCAGTGTTCTAAAGGGGACCTTACGTTGGGTTAAAAGATGGTCCATACCTCTGGCTAATCTTATGAATCTGGTTCCGGGGCCCTGTCGTCTACGCCAGCCCTGGTACCAGATGGTGCTGCCTCGAAGACGCAGACCGGTGGCATTTCTGGGCCTTGAAAAAAGAGGCAGTGGGTGAGGTGGCACAGAGGCAATGTTAGGGGTTAGTCCCCCAAAAAGGCGGCTGGCGCTTCTGTGGTCCCTCCCATGCACTGCCACCAGAGCCACCAGATGGGCCAAGTGTCCAGCAAAGGCTTCGGGGCATCGCTAGCGTCAGCTGCATGTTGGCAGGGCCAGTATGGCTGAACGATGCCCTTTCTCACCATGGAAGGGCCCAGATGAGGAGTCCTCCCTCGGACCTGACAACCAGTCCTCACTGCAGAGTACTGAGCTCTGAAACAGAGAGCAAAACCAGGGGAGTCTTACACCCGAGAAGGGTTCCTGTGCACTTGAAAAAGTTCACTTAGGCAAATCCTTGGGTGCTAATCCATCTCCTGTGACAGGTAAGGTCCAGCCGTCCCAGGACCTGGAGGTGAGGAGGGAGGCAGCATCTCCTTTCAGGCCATTGCCCGAACAACCCAGGGGAGCACAGCCCGCAGAATCCAGACGGAGAAACCCGACAGGACAAATGACCCACTTCCGTCAACAGCAACAACCCCAAACCTGCCAGAAAATAAACCAAGATGGAAGAAAACCACCTAGAGATTATGAATCTGAGAGACTTATCGACCCATTGCAATGCGTGCGCCTGATTTTCTTTTTTTTTAAGTAAGCTGTATGCCAGCATGGGGCTTGAATTCAAGACCCCAAGATCAGGAGTCCCATGCTCTACTGACTGAGCCAGCAAGGCGCCCCTGTGTGCACCTGATTCTGATTCTGAGCCTGACCCAGACAAGCAAAACTGGGAGATAATTAGGGAAATATGAACACCGACTAGCCTGACCATGCTAAAGAAACTGTTGATTATTTTTAGGTATGATAGTGATAGTGCGGTTACATTCTTCAAGACTCCTTATCTTTAGAGACGTGCACAGATATATTTACAGATGAAAAGCTACAATGCCTGGATTTTCTTCTAAACAACCCAGCGTGGGTGGGCAATGGGGGATATGGATGAGGGGAGACTGGCTGTAAGCAGCAACTACCGGCCCTGGTGATAGGGGCTCTTCCTACATGTGAGTTTCTACATCGTGAACAAGCCGAGATAAAGAAAAGAATCACCACCCGAGTATCTGTACTTCGTGGGCTTCCACTCGGGCCTGTCAGAGGAATCTCACAGGGAGAAGCTGACATTTCCATTCCGTAAAGCATTTTATTACCTTCAGACTTGTTTGTTTGTTTGTTTTTTAATTTTTAAGTAATCTCTGCACTCGGCGTGGGCTCAAACTCACAACCCCAAGATCAAGAAGAGTCACATGCTCTACAGGCTGAGCCAGATGGGCGCCCCCAAAATTTTCTATTTTCTAGGACCAACGCCTAGGTTAAGGCAGGTCCGAAGATGCCAGATCCTCTTCGGAGCCCTGTGGAAGCTTTGGAGATAGGCTACCAGCACCTCTGGTCCGGCTCACCCATCCGTCCTCACACACAAGCAGAGGCCTCCCAGAGTCTCCACGCTCCCCTGTATCTCCAACCGCCAGCCTTAGGGCAACTCTTTGGATGGAAGGACTTCCCAGGAATGCACCATGGCAGGGTTCTCTGACCCCACTCTGCCTCCACCTCTCCTCCTGAATGGGACAAACACAGGGCAAGACTCCTTCCCAGAAGGAAGGCCATGCTCAAGAAGGCCATGTAATACATCCCGGGCGGTCTTCTGGACCCCACGCTCCGGGAGCGGAGCTCCCGACATCACACACACATGTCCTTTATTTGCTCTCCAAACATACCACCTCTTGAAGCTTCATGTGGGGCAAAATAAGAGCACACGAGGACCACGGATGATGACGGACCTGGAGGTAATGCAGCAATGCCCCCAGGCTTGCCACCAGGTCAAGTTCGCTTGTCATCAAACCCGGCACCCAGATTGGGTCCTTCAGTCCAGTCTTAAGGGAAGAAAAGCACTTCTTTTAGAATCCAAAGCAACTCTTGTCTGAGCCCTTGCCACCCTACCCCTGCTCCTGGTTTATGCTAGGAGGAAGGAGCGAGTGGCTCCCTGCTGAGCACATCTGGGGTGGGGTGGGGGGCATGGGCAAGAGAAGGCTGTACTGTCAATTGGTTCTTTGTGGGGGCTCAGCCAGGAGGAGGTATTTTCTAGCCGGCTGGGGTGGCTTGGGGAGAAGGCTGCGCCTGCCCCTCATAATCTCGAGACCATCTACCCAAGGCCCGCCGGCGGCCCATACCACGCCGGTTCACCCCTACCCCTTCCGGAAGGCACGTGTGCATTAAAGTGATTCCAGCGAGAAATCCTGCCTTCGTTGAAACTCTCTGGAGTCCAGGGAGCTAGAGCATAGATGAATTATTTCGAAATGTCCTCGGTTCTCCACTCAGCTTTTGTCAAGGAACTGGACCTCAGCCGGGACAGAAATGGCTGCGGCCGCATTCGATGGGGCATGAATTCGCTCCTATTCCTGGGCAAATGATCTCATTAGAGCTGGGGGGCGGGCAGGGATGCCTCCTTTCTCACAACACCTGCCTGGTAGTCCAGGAGCCAGGAGGCTGGCCAGAAACGGTCTCCTTCATCACATACACTTCATCCCACCTCAGCCTCATGCTGGCCGCCGTCAAGAATTTGGCCTAAAATAAAAGAGTCCAGGGACCAGCTCGGCTACAGGGTCTAGCTAGAGAGCAGGGCAGGAGGGAGCCAGAGAGGTGAGTACTGAGTTCCATCTTAGCGGCCCTGGCTCTAAAATCGGAAGGCACAGAATCCCCTTGCAGAGGACCTATCCGACACACACAAACTCAAGGCTCCGAGCCTCCCCACAAGCTACCTCCAGCACCACCAGGCACACACCCTCCCCACTCTGACTTGCTGTAGAGACAGAGAATGAGAGGGAAACTTTTAAATTTTTTCCTTTAGTCTCATTTCCAGAAAGAAAAAGGACGAACAGAGGACAGCACTAGAGGTTGGTCCTTCTTCATGAGGGGTCACGATAGTCACACGGGGCCAGGTGCAAGCCTACAAAGATCCATGGAGGGAAGAATGGCTGCGGGAGGCGGGGGGGGGGGGGGGGGGGAGGGCGGGGGAAGGAGGGAGTCCACTGCCTCTGACAAACTATCAAAGCCACCTCTCAGAAAGAGCGAGAATGTGAGTGAGTGAGTAAGGAGAAAGGCCTCAGATACCACCTTTTCGTCCCCGGAGTTTGCCAGCATAGAAACCCTCAGTGCTAATCCTCGTGGAAGTTACTTTCCCGACGCAATACTAAAAGTTCCCCAAAATTTCATTTCTGGATTAAGTCACACCACTCCTCCCCACTTCCCAAACAGGCAAGGGAGTGACCACAGCAGAAAAGTGAGCTGCTTTTCTTTTTTATGAATGAACAGGAAGGAAGACACACACACTCTCTTGTGGGAAAGAACATTCACTAGAGTCGAAGTTAAGCCACATTCTGTTACATTTGCATAAAGAGAGAAAGAAGAGAAACAAGGGGGGAAAAAATACCGGAATAGTGGAAAGGAAACACACACACACACACACACACACACACACACACACACACACAGAAAAAGGTTTGGTAGCCCTCTCATTACAAGTTGGTTGGGCATAATGTAAACACACTTCTGCCTTGCTTAATCACAGAGTGCCGCCCGTTTAGGTTTCAAAGGCGGCAGTAAATTGGGCGTAGCTGAGTGGAGGCTAAAAATTAACCAGCCATCTCTGTATCAATTTGTAAGAAAATAAAAGCGGAAAGAAATTATAAAAAGGGAAAGGGTGGGGGAAGGAACGGAGGAAGAGAACTGAACCACCCGGACCCAAAATGCTGGCAAAACTGGAAAAGCAACGTGGAGAACTGGAACTACTTGGAACACAAAAGGAAAAGGGAAATTCACAGAGTTTTTGGATTGTTTGTTCCTTTCGGGCCACTGCTGTAACTATGCCACTCCCCGACATGCCTGCGCTGGGGACTGCCTCTCTGCTTCCCAGCAGAGGGGTCGCCGCGGCCGGCCGCGGGCATCCGTCCCGGGTCTCCCCACTTCGGCTGGCGTGCGCATGCCTCGGAGGGGAGAGCGCCAGGAATCTCATGCTCCTCTTCACTCTCTGTGAAGTCAAATGACTTTCCTAGTCTCCGACAGCCAAACCCCAATCCCACCCCCAAACCGCTCCCGCCTGGGCCTCTGGGCCCCAGAATCAGCCCGCCTCTGCCTTCTCTCCTCTTTCCTATTCATTCTGGCTCATAACCCGGGGTTTTACACGCCCCTCTCTCCGCCGAACTGCTGCCCACCCCGCTTGTGCCAAATCCCGCTTTTCCCCAGGACTTGCGGGGAAGCCGCGGGCTAGCCAGCACCTGGTTCCCAGTGCCTCTTCTGACTCATTTTAAATCTGAGCAACGAGTGATTTTTGTACGCGTGCGGTGGTGTTCGTCACCAACCCTCACCATTGTGGATTATTCTGGGGCAGCCCGGCCCCAGTCCTAAGACCTGCATGCAGCGCCTTTGGGGTAAGAGGAGTCCTCCAAAGATGGAGATGTCCGACAAGCCCGCAGGTAAAGGGCAGGGAGCAGAGGAGGAAGGATAGAGAGCGCGGAGGGAAACAGAAGAGGTAAAAGGGAACATCAGACGGGCGCAGCCCGGGGCAGGACAGGCGCACTAGTGAGGCCTATTGCATGTATCCTTCGAAAAGAGGAGGAACAATAAACAAGACAAATGCCAGCGAGTAAAATAAAATAAAATGGGGGGGGGGTGCTGTTGAAAGTGACCTACCTGGAGTGTGGACAAAGTAAGCCAGATAAAGATCCAGTTCTTTGATTGTGACTCCAATGTGATGTGGCTGGACGCAGAGGCCGGGGTTCGAGCACTGGGGCGACTTGTAGAGCCGCTCCCCATCAGTACTTTCCAGGGGGATCCCCTTAAACAAAATCACCATGACCAGGTCCAGCCGCCACACCTTGTCGGCCTGGCGCAGGCAGTCAATCCGCCGGATCTTGCCCTTCTGGTCGGGGTTGGAGAGCACGCAGCAGGGGGGCTTCTTGCCCGTGATGGTCAGCACAAAGTCCTCTCGGAACTCAGGCCGGATGTCTTTGCGCAGCTTGGCCAGCAGCCGGGATGCCCACTTCTGCTTGATCTCGGGCTTCTCGCCCAGCAGCTCGTCCTTCACCGCCCGCTCCTCGTCCTTCGACATCCGCTTCTCGTGCTTCTTGAAGTACTTGCGCTTCCGCGCCTGCAGGTTGAACCAGGTGTAGGAGAAGGCGCGGACGTGAGGCAGCAGCGCCTCGATGAACGGGTGGAACTCATCCTGCAGGCGGCAAGCCGGGAGCATGCGGGGCGAGGGAGGACGGGAGGAGGGGAAGACGGGGTGAGGGGGAAAGAGAAAAGGAGAAAAGAAGCGTTAGAAGGGGGACACAAGAAAAACCGCCGCCTCCTCCTCCTCCTCCTCCTCCCCCTCCCACAACAATTTTCTCTTGTGATTGTTCTACAAAAGTGTGGTCTGGAGCCGCCGCCAGCCTAGCCAGCCGCTTGCTCCCATCTCAGCCTCAGCAGCCAGACAGAGGCACCCAGAGCCTGAGCACACACCTATTCTCTCTCTCTCTCCCTCACTCACTCACACACACGCGCGCACAGACAACGTTGCCGTCCACACACACACACGCTGCTGGTATCCCCGCCAGGCTCTGTCGCGCCCATGACATCTCCATGTTCTATCGCCGCCGCAAACTCCTGTCAGCTCGCCCCGGCGCGGTGTCCGGTCCGCACGGACTCCCGTGGACGCGCTGGCGAGGCGCGTGGGGGCCGCCTCGTCGTGTCCCGACACCGGTCGATTTTTGGCCACCCCCAAAAAGAGAGAACATGACATCCAGGAGCCAGCGAGGAACCGGATTTGGCTTTCCCCTCCCCACGCTGTTTTCATTCTCTTTTCTCCTGCTCCAATTGGAACATCCACCCCAGCATTTTTTTTTAAATCAGATCTAAATCCTAAATATGTGATTTCAGCTTTGTTACTGACACCGATACTAATGTTAATCACAGTAATAAGGAACAAAACACTTCTGGTTAGCACAAATAAGGTGGTTGCCTCGGCCACATTAGGGTTAAAAGCCTCGTGGGGCGTCCTGCAGCCCCTTCCCCACTGACCCCTTCACCCTCTTTCCCACTCAGTCAGGTGACAGAGGGCTGGGCTCTCGCTTTTTGTTTTTTTTTTTTTTTTTTTTTTGGTTTTTTGGCTTGTTTGCTTGTTTGAAGTTTAAATAATAATTGATTTCTGTTTACAAAAATAAAACTGGAAAAAATTAAATAATTACCATTGATCTGAAGCACCCGGCAAAGCCCAACGCCCGATTCTGAGCTTCTGGACTCAACAGAGTTGTGAGTTGGGGGCGGTGGGGGGAGGGGGGAGGGGGAGGAGCAGGGGAGGAAGGTAAATGTTTTAAAGGGGGTTATTATTGGTGTTCTGGGGAATAGGGGCCGGGCTTGGGTGGATTCTCAAACCCTTCCCCCTCCTCCCCCCTCCACGCTCCATTGCACAGAAGGGGGAAATTAATATTTTTTTTTGAAAAGGAGCAAAAAGAAAGAAAGGTCAGGGATAGCAAGCAGAGAGAGGGAGCGAGCCGGTTACCACACACGCCAGGTAAACAAAAGCCGACAAAAAAAATGTTCAATTTCGCCTCCTGTGCATCCTCTTTCAGTTTAAGAAAAAAGAGAGAGAAGGAAAATATGCAAAATTTTAAAATCAAAACCTACCTCCCAATCACCACCCCCAACAGACAGCACACCCTACCCCACCCCCCACCCCACCCCCCCCCACCCCCCCCCCCGTGCAAAACAAAACAAAAACAAAAACCAGGAGGGGGAAAGCGGCAGCTGAAGAAAAAGGCTTTCGGCTTTGGCAGCGGCACAGGGGTGTAAACTTCTGCCGCCTCCCTCCGCCTCTGAGCCTGATCACAGGCAAAGGGGGAGCTCGCAGATTCCCGGGGAAGAGGACGAGTTCGGACCGGCTGCAGACCGTCGCTGGCAGACGCGTGCAAAAGAGAGAGAGGGAGTAAGGGAGGGAGGGAGGAAAGAAGAGAAAGAGGGAGAGAGCGAGGGAGGACGTGGATGGGATGGTGCTCTGTGTGTATGTGTGTGTGTGTGTGTGTGTGTGTGTGAGAGAGAGAGAGAGTGTGTGTGTGTGAGAGAGAGAGAGAGAGAGAGAGTGTGCTGGTTGGGTTTTGGATATATATATATATTTTTTTTTTTTTGCTTTTCTCTCTCAAACTCCCTCTCTCTCCCCTTTCATGCTCAATCCCCATCCATTTGCCTGTGCCAAAGCCAGTAAAAAGGGGGGGAAGGAAGAGAGAGAGAGAGAGAGAGAGAGAGGGAGAGAGAGAGAGAGAGAGAGACAGAGAGAGAGAAGGATCCACCTATTTGGCAATGAGACATCTTCGAGCAGCCAATGGCTGTGTCCAAGGGGAGGAGGGAACCGGGCGAGCCGGGAGGGTGGGGAGAGCCCCCGGCAGTTGGAGACCAAAAACAATTTGCCCAATCGACAAGTTCGCGTCTAATGAACAAGCAAAGTCCAGCAGTTATGAATTTTTCATTCCAGGCTCCCACTCGGGTCCATTTGGCAGCAGCCAGCCAGCAAATTCGGAGGGGCGGGTAGCACTGGGGGGACTAGGATTGAGGAAGACACGGATTTTTTTTTTCTTTTTTTAAGCCAGAAAAAGAAATAAATAAAGGCCTGGCTCGGGCGGGCGCCCCAGAAGGCCTTGGGGAGAGCAGCTGCGCCTTCTCTGTGTTTTGGTTTCAGTCTCTTTCTCTCAGGCCCTCACACTCTCTTTCTGGTTCTATTTCTTTTTTTATTTATGGAGCGCACAGGGGCGAGTGGAAGTTTTCCTCCCTGGCCATACCCGCGAGCCTGCGGTGCTATGAATAGAAAGAGAAGAAGAAAGAGAGCTCGGAAAGTGTCCATGCCAGCAGCACTTCCAGGGCAGGGACCTGGCGCCCAGGGTGCGGCCACCCCTTCCTCCCCGGCCCGGCTGCCTGCCACCGGCGGGAGCACTCCCAGACGAGGTGCACCCCCACCCCCAGGCCCCCAGCGAGCTCGCCTGCCTCCCTCAGCCCACACCCAGCCACGCACGCTCCATTAGCGGTGACGAGGGATGCCAACGCAATGCAGCTCGGCTCGGGAAACTGCAACAGTTTATTAAAATAGCCTCCTGTCACAGCACTCCGCTGACAAGCACTACATGCAGCCACAAACACAGCAGCCAATCCCAGGGAGAACTGACAAAGGCAGGGAGATGGACACTACTTCCAAACAGTCCGCTGAGTCTTCCGATGCCTCCCCTCAACCCCCAGACGCTTCTCCAGCTTTGCCCCGTCCACTCGATCCGATCTGCGTTTAGGGTTTCTTTTCTTGGCCGGAGCAGGGATAACACTCCCCTATCCCCCTGATTCAGTTCAGACCAAAGGGCCGAGCCTTACGGAGCAAGGTGCGAGAGCATACAGAAAGAAGCCGGTATGAAAGGGGAAAAGCTAAGGAAGGAAACAACAGAAAGGAAAGGGCTCTAACAGGAAACGCGGGGCAACTCTGGGGAAACCAAATCACAGAGAAGAGCTCCCCCCCAACCCCTTCCAAGCCAGGCAGGAAGGTGGGCACGGGAGAGGGAGGCCAGAAGTGCCATCTCCACGGGGCTTGTCTCTACTAGGGACTGGTGAGCAGCCTGCCGTAGGCCTCGGAGAAGCTGTAAGGAGGAAACAGTTGTGAAATGAAGAGCAGGAGTACGAGAACAGGCCTGGAGACACAGATCCCGCTCAGAACTGTCCCTACAGCTCCCCTCTCCCCAGGCGAGGCTCAGCCCTCAGCTGGCATCGGAAAAAAGGTCACTGCTCACTCGTGCCCCTTTCTTCCCCATCCGAAACCCTGTGCTCGGTGGCCTTTATGCTGGCAGAAAGGTTCCCGGAAGAGCGCCTGGGGTGTGCCAAAACAAAACAGGCAGCCCTGGGCTGGCACTGAACCCTGACAATGAGAAAGGTGCCGCCAGCACCTGGGACCCCAGTCCAGGTCCGAACGGTCTGAAGTGAGCTCACGGCTGACCCCAAGAGAAACAGAGGTGAGCAGGCAGGAGGCAGGTGTCATTGCAGACAGGCCTCTTAGAGTAGCGTTCAATAATTAACATCATGTTAATAACCAGCTTCAGTCCAATTAGCCAAAGATGTTAACTGAGTGACATCTCTACCTTGAGAGAAGCAATCTTTCTAAAGTCGAGATGGGATGGTACAAACTACCAGTGAGTTTATATTTGGCACGTGAGTGTTTTTCTGGTATTTTGATTTATACTAAATATTAGACGCTGAACAGAATATGACCAACATGAGCCTCTTGGAGAAGTCTAGCATATTCCGCCTCACAGATCACAGTGTGGAGTGGAAGAGACGCGCCGAACACGGGTCGATTCCGATTCCGAATCCGAATCCGGTGGTACGGCTGGGTGGGTGGTGGGGAGACGGCAGGTGGAAGGATCCACGTGGAAGAGAAGGAAATAGGACAAGATCCATGGTTCACTCCTGGAAGGGTGGAGGGGGCCAAGGTCGATAGAGTAGCAGAGAGATTGGACACAGAAGAGGCCCGGGAGGGCCAGTGGAGTGTCTCGGTGGAGCCTCAGGGACCCACGAGGAGCCCACTGCGCCCCTCAATGATCCCTTCACAGGAGGAGCCACAGGCCCTTCCCAGGGGAGTAACACGGAAGGAGAACAATCGTCAATTGTCCTTCTGCTGCCAGTTGCTGTAACCTTGAAGGTGGGCAGAGTGGATTCCCAGGGTGTGCTCTCCCCTCACCCTGTTCCCACAGGGGCCACTGTCTGGGGTGTGAGGGAGAGTTTACTGGAAGAGCAGCCAAGGTATTCCTAACTCTTGGAGAGGGAGCGGAGAAGCTCTCTCTCTCTGTCTCTCTCTCTCTTCTGTGGGCACACACAGAGAAAAACCACTCGGGCTCCATTGGAAACACTTAGTGTGCCCCCACCCCTGCAGCCTCCTCCTCCTGCATGCCACTGGTGGTGGCTCTAGGCCCTGGACACGCCCCTCAGGAGCCCCAGACAAAAGGGGACTGTCCCCCTTTTGTTAAGAGAGTAGAGGCTCTGTTGGAAGATTACCTGTCCCAGACTCAGCCTCCTTCCCTTCTCCCCTCCCCTGAGCTCGGAGGCTCTGCGCCCTGCACACGGACAAGAGCCAAGACAAAAAACCCTCAGACAATTCAAGGCTTCTCTAGGGCTAAGTCACCCACAAGTGCAAGGGTTAAGGGGATGGAAGGAGCAAGGGGCCAGGCAGGCCTCTGAGCCACAGAGGGAAGCGGGGAAGAGAATGACAGAAAAAACCAGGGAAGGGGAGAGGAAGCCAGCGGTGCTGGTAAGAGCACTGAACAAAAAAAGAAAAATAAGGACAAGAGGGAGGAATAAAGGCAAAGCAGGCAATTTGGGGGAAAAGGTATTTTCCTCACGTAAAAGAAAAATGGAGAAGCCAGAGATAAGACTTCAAAAATCAACATGAGCTTCTGGCTTATAGAAAGGAATTTTTCTGCCTTTGCAAGAGAAGGGCCTCTCTTATTATGGTCAAGTGTATAGAATTTGATTTTTTTTTTAAGCAACAGTTTTCACTGAAACATTTCTGAAATACCCATGCCAGTTTCAGCCATCACTAGGAAAAACGTGCCTCCAAAAGAAAAAGACTGATTAGACCACAGGAAAAAGAGGAAAATAAAGAGGGAGAGAGAGAGAGGGAGAGAGAGAGAGAGAGAGAAGAAAGCCAAGCTGGGCCAAAACTGCAGAGACAGAAAGACAAAGATGGAGACAGAGAGGACAGGGCCGAAAAGAGAAAAGAAAAAAGAAAAAAGGAAGAAAAAACAAAAACCACAAGCAAGGACAAAAGACAAGGGCTCTGGGTCGGGGGCAAAAGAGAAAATCCAGCTACGGAAAATGACCGCTTCTATCGCAAGAAAGTCAAATGTGTGGTTTTCCAAAACTCCACAAAACAAATGAAGCCTTGTGTGTTATTTAAGGGAAAAAAGGAAAATTCATATAGAACCTTACTCCGTCTTCAAAAGCCTTCAAGGAAACAAAATAATTTTCCTAGCCCGAGACAGGTTTCGAAAGCGGCCCATACCTGCCAATAATGAAACACTGAGAAGAGTTAAGAAGTTACATTTTTAAGGACTGGACTGCTGTTTGAACGTTTCTTTATCGTTGAAAAAAAAAATACTATTTGTCCACATCCTGCTTGCTTTAAGACCCAAATTCATTCTCTCAGACCCTGGACACATGCTAATTTTATATATATATATATATATATATTCTCCATGCTAATTTGGATAACTATACACAGTGAGTGCAAATAACTGGCAGAACCCAAGGCCTACACAGGAATAAGCAGATATTTCAGTATGCATTTTACTACTGCAGATCTGCAGCCTAGGTGAAAAAGGAAGCAGGAAATTTTAAAAAGCCACAAATAGAGCCCTGATTAGTCTGCCCAGTTTCTGGGATTTTATAATTCATCCTTGGGCCGAACCAAAAGAGGTCAGCTTTGTACCCCCAACATCTCCCATCCTGTCCCACAGAAGAAGGGACACAGGGAGGCTCAGAGGAAGGCAGCGTCCGGACTCTGGGGCAGAGATGGGAAGAAAACTGTAGGAAGCAAAGGGCTGGGGCCAGGCTGCTTATCCTAGAGGTAGGTGGGGCCTCCCCTCTCCGGGGGGTGGGGAGGGGTGGGGGGAAGGCGGGGAAGGGGCTCTGCAGCCAGAGTAAAATCGTCCAAGAATCTGGAAATGCCAAGCATGGAAACCAGAAAACGCACATTGCGAGGAGGCTTAGAGAATTTGGACAAAGCGGGTTTTTGGCTGACTTGGGCCTGTTTTCCTCTGCTCAGGAAAGGCAGGCCCACACGGTTTTTCTAGCGTCCTCGCGTGCTGAATGGAATCGCCCCACACCCCCACGCTGGGTCTAGGGCACGGCCTGCATCAGAACCAGGCCACACATTCCTCTCTTATAAAACCGCCTCCCTTTCCCTTCTTTTTCTCCTCCTGTCTACAAACCGGGAGCGGTGGCCTGGGATCGGGCCAGCAGGCAGCCTCGTTCTGGCTCCCAACACTACCCTGCTCCAGGCACATCTCCCGTCACCCTCCTGGCCCCAGATAAAACAGGGTAGGAGCAGAGGTATCGGGGAGACCGTCTATTCTCTCCAGTGCATCTGGAAATCTACTTCCATCCTCTACAGAGAATAGCGAACCAAACCTCCAGTCTTTAATTCCCTATTTAGCTTCAAACTTCCTTGTGTCACCAAACAGAAGTAGAAGCCGGGAAGGCCAGAGCCCAGTCCTCCAGCTGGAGGGCTCCTTGGGGATTCTCCGCCGAGCACCAGGCAGATGACAGTCACCGGCTTCGGCTTCGAGAGGCAAGAGCAGGGCAGAGCCTGTATCTCACCCACCGAGTGCGGCTGGAAAGTGTCACTCCATGATGGCCGAGGCCCCCCCCCAGAAGAAGGAAGAACCCACCCCCCCTCCACAAGCCAGCTTCACAACTTTCTCTGAGAACTGAAAAACTGCCGAAAGGCACGGGAAGGGGGACTGAGCACGTGAAGATGAGGTCTGTGCCGGCCACTATAAAAATCCCCAGAGGCCGAGAGAGAAGGCCAGAGCAAATGGCAAAATGTTGAAAATTCGCCCGAGGCCAAGTGTAACTCCCGATCCCGGAAAAGGCTTGCGGCGCCTCCGGGGCAGACGTCCCCCTCCCTCCCCACACTAGTCCTCCCCACACCTCTGAGACTCGTTGTGGCCTTCCCAGGCCCTCTTCGAGAGCTCCATCAGGATCCCTTGTGACACCCCTTTGCTTCAGCTGGTCTGTTCTCCCTGCCAGAGGACAGAAGGGCCAGGGCAAGAGGAGAGTGTCTCCAAACCCCCGGTGCCCTCGGGCCGGTCTGCACTCCTCACACCCTTGGCCCACAGAGACAGTCTACTTCTTGCAGTTGCTGCGGCAACAGGCAGTGCCCAGAGCCGGGGCAGAGAGCAGGGTGGCCAGGATAGGGGCGGCCTGGGCTTTCCACTGCTCGAGGGCTTGGGGTAGCTGGGCCGGCCCTGCCTGGGCAAGCGGCTTCCCCAAAATGTACGATTTTAGGAGTTGGAAGGAAGACATTTTTACAATCCCTCAAAACGTATTGCTCCCCCCGCCTCACCCCCAACTATTTTATTATCAGGATCATTGCCAAGAAAACCCGAGAGAATCCTCATTCCCCTGGTGTTTAGCCCCTGCGGAGGCTGGCACTGGGGTGCCGGGCACTCAGGACCTGACCACCCCTCGGCCACAACCCATCCCTCTCCGGCTCCCTTTCTTTCTCCCCCTCTCTCCCCCTCTGTGTCCTCCAGCTCCAACACAAACTGTTTGCACGGGAAGTCTCCCTCTATGACCCGATTCAGCACACACAAGAGAAAACTGTGGGCGACAGACCCAACGTCCTAACGAACTTGAGTTAATTAATGCTAAGGAAGAAAAGAGGCGCCCTCGCTCTGTTGAATCACGGTTCACTAGCCCTTTCAGTTTGCTGTGGGTGGAGGAAAAAAAAAAGAGGCTTTTTGGTTCAAATATTTTTGGGGGGCGAAGGGAAAACAAAAACACCGCAGAAGGGCCGTGGAGGGTGAAGCTGCAGTACCTGCCCAGAGGAGCAGAGGCAGAGGCGAAGGCAGCCCAGAGCGTCCTCCCTGAAAGCTTCCGGCCTAAACAGTCCTGGGAAAGGCCGAGAAGGGGAAAGAAAAGGGAAGGGATTATCAATTGATTGCCAGCCTGTTCAAATAACTTGCTCAAAAAATTATACTGTCAGACTAGAAGATACATGTGTATGTATTTAAAGCCCAAGCCCCAAAAACAACTCGATCTGAACAGAGCCGTGAGGATGTTTTAACAGAGCAGAAAACCGAAATATGGATGGCACGCGTACAAAAATTTAAGTGTACAGAAAAAAAGGAGAGGTGGTAATGGGGGGGGGCAGGGAGAACAGCTGCAACTTTGCTTTCCAGATGTTGACAGCAAAATGTAATTGGCAAGTAACTTCTTCCTTAACCACTTTTCATCCTTTGGTCCCGAGATGTGAAATCCTCCAGCTAGACCTGAGTCTGCAGGCAGTTTCCTGGCACTCCACACGCACGTGGATGGGTCTGGAAGCCTCGTGGGCCACACGCCCCGTGAGCTTTTTTATCAGCCCACTAATTTTTACAAGCCCTCCCACCGTTCCTTAGCGGGAGACCTGGGCAAAGCAGGCTGGAGGACATTGTTATTTAAATCATCATTTATTACGATAATAATAATTATTATTGTTATTATTATCATTATTTTGTGAGGTAATGCCTTTTCTTTTGAGGCTGGGTCTTCCTTTTTTTAAAAACTAGACTTTTAAACTGAAGCGTGTATAAAGAGCAGCAGATCGCACACTCGGAAGTCTGGTGCGCGATACACGTTCACAAAGTGAGCACACCTGTGTAACGCCACCGAGATGAAGAAATCGAACATTTTCAACACTGCCGCACAGGCCTTTAGCGTTTAAACTGTAAAGTTCCTAGAGTTTATATGTCTTAGAAATAGCTCCCGCCCCATCAGGAGTGTCAAATGCGAGCACCTCTGGGTACACGTGTGTTAGCAGGGCACACACATCACTACTCGTGACCACAAAAAAAAAAATGCGTGGTGAAAAGAAGCCCCTCGAATCCTCACTGCTCCAGAGGAGTTTTGCCTCCCTGTCCCTCTCTCTCTCTCTCTGTGCCTGCCCAGCTCTGATCCCATCAACAGGGCAACCAACTGTGCAGCGGGTTAGCTGACCAGCAAGGCGTGCGTGTGGTGGACAAACAGGGCCCACGGAGCTGAAAGCCAAACAGCCATGGTGATCAAGGGGAGTAAGAGACCCTCCATTCACCCCGCCCGCAGACAGAGCCTGGGGCGGGGGGTAGGGGGGGTGCTCGAGTGTGTGGGGTAATGGGGGAAAAGTAGCTCTACCGAGCCAGGGATTCCTGAAGGGTAACTGAGCACCTTTCCAGGCAGGCTGCCTCATTCCTGTCCCCAAGAGTCTAGCAGGGTGAGGAGTGAGGGGGTCCTGGGGCAGAGCTGCCTCGGGAAGGGAGGCCCAAACCTCCTACATCTGCCTCCCCCTTCCCTGGCTCCAGCCCCAGCTGGCTACCCCCCTCACTTTCACTCGCACTAAATTTACTTTATAATTTTAAAATTAAATTTTAAAAAAAGCAGGAAAGAGAAAGCACTGAAGGCAAAGTACCTCCCACAATATCTCTCCAAGGGGTGGGGGGGTTCTGCTTATGTAAAAAGACAAATGCAAGGGATCGCTGAAAAGTCTAAGCACCAAATAACGAGGAAAATAAAAGAGAAACACATTTAATGAAAAACACCTGAAGCAAAGAAAGAACTCTTTGCAGCTTGAAGGCACTGCCGGCGGTGCCTGTGGGCACAAGTCTCTGCCCCCATTTCTTGCCCGCTTTTCCCTTTCCTTTCTCACAGGGAGCTGGGACTTCCCCAAGCACTACGGAAACCCTTTTTCCTTTAGAGCCCATCCACCCCACGACAGGGGGAAGACCTGGGGCAGCCGCTTAACACCCGCCGCGCTGAAGCCGACCTCCGCAGTGAAGAGGAGCCCTTTGCTCTATTCCCACGTCTCCCCAGGCCGTGCCCACCACCGGCCCTGTACCCTGCTCCCCTGCCTCAAACCTAGGCCCCCGTGGGTGGTAGCACTGTCCCGGGGCTGGACACCAGGCCCAGCCTAAGTGGGCAGCTCGATCCCCTACCACGGCTCCTCCGGGCTGCCAAGTCAGGCTCAAGGACCGAATTTTCACTTCCTATCGCAGATGGGGCCGAGAAGAAAGAACTGTTCAGCTTGATTTAAAATATGACCAGGGATCTGAGCTCTCTCATCCCGCGATCTTTAGAAACACTTGATTCTTTTGCGGGGCGGGGGTGGTGGTGGAGTGCAGGGTAGGCATCGAGACTCTGCCTCTGAGACCCCACACCCCCCACCCGGTTTGACTTTCCCACCAGTCCGCCGCCTGGGAAACGCGCCCTCGGCTGGCACAGGGGTACCAGAGCCCGGCTCCTTTCTTCCTTTCTTTCTTTTTTAAATCGCTCTAGCGCAAACCAGGCAGTGGGTCAGGGCCCAGAGGCGGGGGAGGGAAGAGGAGAGGGTTGTCTCTGAAAGAGGGGAAAAAAGGAAAGCGAGGCTCCAACTCCGGGAGAAGAACGGCTGCCGCAAGTTTCCCGGCTTGTGCCAGTTTAGGGATTTGCGAATCAGACCGGAGCGGAGGGAAAGGCGGGCGAGAAAAAAAAAAAAAAAGCCCGCATTAAAACTAACCAGCTCTGCCTAAAAGCACGCTTTTCACCCTTAAATAAGACAATGACGAGGGGAGAGAAGAGACGAGTTATTTCTCACTCTTTAATTATTCCAATGCTTAGCATTATTTAAAAAAAAAAAAACCACACACATTAGCCAATGATACATTCTAACCCTCAACAAAGCTGGTATTTTTCTCTGATTACAGACTTTGCCGCGGCAAACCCGGGCTCCGACGACAGAGGCAGCGCAGAAGCGCGCTCCTAAATGAGACACAATTTTATTAAAATCATAATAATTCCTTGCATTTCTATAGCGCCTTTTCAGCAGCGGAGATCCCAGGTGCCCCCCCCCCCAAATATGCCCGATTCTACGAGGGAACTGGCGACCAAAAAGCTAGCTCAGTCGTGAGGCAGGCGAGGCTCGCCAGCTCCACGGAGTGCCCCCGGCATGTATTTTTCTTTCTTTTTTTTTTTAACAGCCCGTTTCCATCAGCCTCTGTCTCACGCTTCAAAAAAAAAAAAAAAAAAAAAGTAATAAAACTCCTTTAAATTAAATTTAAAAAAAAAAAAAGAGGGGAAAAATGACCTGCAATATAAGGTGGGGGCGCGCGTGGGGAGTCAAGGGTGGTCTGGGAGCCTGGGGCCCCGGGGCGCTGCTGGGATGGGCCGCCTCTGGGTTCAGGGTGCATCGGCCGCTGCTCGGGTCACCTCCCCGGGCGCAGCTGGAGCCGGCTGAGTCATCTGTGCATGGAAAAGGAAAAGGACCTAACACCACCAAAGCGCGTTTAAGTAATTTGGGCGATAAGAAGTCGGGTTAATGACTGGTTTCCGCGGGCCGGCCCGGAGGGCCCCCGGGGCAATTTCTCTGAATGCCGGGGTGCTGCTCGGAGCTCCGGAGGGGCGGCTGGGTGGCTTCATCCGGACGCCAGCCCTCCTCCAACAGGTTAGGTCGGGCCCACTCCGCGCACACGTTCTTTTCCCCACTTTTCCATCCTTCGCCCCCCCACCCCCCGCCCCCCGCCCCCCGCCCGCCATCCGGGGCCTGCCCAGGTAGTGCTGCGAAACGGCTCTCGCAGCAACGCGGGAAGGGGGCTTAGCACCCCCTCCCCAATTCCATAAGTCAGCCGGGAGAGAGAAGGCAGCGTGGATCAGAGGGGATCTGGGGGAGATTTTTTTTTTTTTTTTTAAAGGCTCTTGGAGACTGCGCAACTCCCGCGGCCTGAAGGCAGAGGAGAGGCGAAGGGAGAGCGCATTTTCTGCCACTTAGTCACATTTCTTCCCCGTGCTCGCTGGAGGCCAAACGCCCCCAAACCCGGCCAACCCTCGAAACAAACAAAAATCTCCCCTGGTAAATTTCCCCTCCCTCGTTCCCCCAAACAGAGGCGGCTGCGGGGAGAAATGGGGAGACTCTCCGGAGGCCTGGGGTCCGGAGCCAGCGATGCGCGCGCGGGCACCAGGAGGCGCAGAGAAGTGACCCTCTCCAGGTTGAGGACCCAAAGTTGCCGGCGGATTCTGGGGCATTTAACCCCCAAAAGCCCCCCCTCCCCCCCACCGCCGCGCAACCGAAGAATAACAGGAATTATCAACATCGCATTCACTCCAAAGCCCTCGCGCGCGCGCGCCTTAGCCCCTGTCGGGTGTCCGGATGGTCACGGAAGAGGGACACTTAGGCGAAGGCGGCCCACAGCCCCACCCGGGGCGCCTGGGGACCCAAGCAGCTCACAGGCCAAAACGCCGCCATTTGAGCCCCTTCTGGCGGCGGCCTTTGCCGCTGCAAATGGCGAGGGCCTCCGAGCGAGCGCGAAGCCGGCCCGGCCCTCGACGCCCCGCGGGGCCACTTTTGGGTGGTCGCCACGAGGGGTTAGGCCGCGCCCCGGCGGGAGGGCGCCCGGCCGGCTTGGTGCTGGGGGAAAGGGGGAGGGGGCAAGGACGCCAAAGGGACGGGGCCTCAGGGTCTACGGGGCGGGGCGGGGCGGGCGGCTGCGTTCAAAGCCTCGCCTTTTGCCTCCGCTCCTTCGCCCCAGTTCCCGGTCGCCCCTCACCTGCCCGCGGGGACGGTGGTCCTCACACCTCTCTCAACGCCCGCCCGGCACGGTTCCGCCCAAGCGGCCCAACCGTCGTGTGCACAGGCGCCTGCGGCACGACGGCTTCCCGCCTTTTCGCCTCCGCGCACGCGCACGCCCGACTTTGCGCACGGCCCGCTCAGGGCCCGCTCGGTGCCCTAGGGCCAGGGCCATCCGCAGCGTGGAGGGCTATGTTGTCTTTTCCACCTCGTGGTGTGCGATGCGAGTGACCGTGACCATCAGCACCTATGTTCCGCCGAGTGGAAAGAACACAGCCCTCCCCCTGCGTGAGCGGGGAGGGGGGCCTCCCCACGACCTCCACCCACCCGTGCCCCCACCCCCTACCCCTTGGGGCGTGAGCCGGTGGCAGCCGCCCGGAATGCCATGGAGGAAAAGAACACCTTGGAGGCAACAATGAAAGGAGCTCGTAGGCGGCGGGCACCTGGCAAGGGGCATATGCAGGGGCCAGTACGTGGCTCGGGTGGCACATTTCTGCCTGGGTTTGCAAAGGCACATGATTGTGATGCATGGCGATTGTGATGCATGGCGTTCTGGTGGGGAGGGGGGTATCTTCAGGGCGATGCGGAAGCGGCCTGGTTGGGGCACCAAAGCGCTATGGTGGGGCAGTGGGGCCATCTATGAAGTCCCGAGACAACCCCCCCCACCTCTGCTCAGCAGCGTACTTCTATTGTAAGATATCTCCCACCCCTCCAAACTCCACCCACCCTGGCTCCCAAAGAAGTCAGTGGTGCGCTCAAGGAAACCTGCCTCCGCCCCGGGCACACCTGAGGGGAAGGCCAGGAGGGCAGCCAAGCTGGACTCAGGGGGGCAAATGTAACTTTTGCCGGAGGAGGGGGCATTAAATGGCCTCTTTGTGGAGAGGAATTGTGGGCCGTCACTCAGGATTAATTTAAGCAGCAACAGCAAACACACACCAAAAAGCAACGTCTGGCCGCCAGCACCCGCCCCCGCGATTGTGTTTTGGGGGAGCGCTGGAGGATTCGTTGGTGTGGCCCGGCCTTTAAGCATGAGGGGCGTCCACAGTGGGAAGGGGGAAGGCTGCTGCCGCCTGGCCCCACATTCCTGCTTGGCAAAATGGGTTTGCAGGTTTGGGACGAAGCCGAGTGGGGGGTGGTAAAATCCAAGTGGCAACGTGGAGCGGAAATCGGGGAGGGGGCGGGGGGGGAGGTTCTATATAAATTATATTTAAAGGTACAAATTTCCAATATAAATCTATCACATGCAGGGGCGCCACTGGGTAGCAGTTCTGGGCGCTCACCTTCGCCCCAGGGACATTTGGGGAGGCGGGTGTTCTAAGAGAAATCCGGCTGGCTGGCGGCTGGGGCTGGCGGTGGGAATCAGGCCTCCGCTTCCCTTCCCGGTCTCCTCCCCCAACAACCTGAATGCTGCTTCGGAGCCAGGTGCCCTGGGCGGCCTGGCAGGTGTGCGGCTCACGTGAAACACACGCGTGTGCAGGCTGCGGAGGTGCGTACCTGCGTGGGCCTGGAGCCACGTGTGTGGGCACCAGCGGCTCCCATAGGCTCGCTGACCCACCTGGGCCCAGCACACCCGTGCGGGCACAGGGCAGTGCCTGCACTCGGAACCAGGTCCGGGCGCAAGCAGGGGAGAGAGGGAGAGAGAGGGAGTGTGTGTGTGTGTGTGTGTGTGTGTGTGTGTGTTGGGGGGACCCCATCTGAAGGCCATGTGTGCTCTTGGCAGTCTCAGTAGGGTGCCAGGCCTGCGTGTGCCTATAAACTGGTGGTGCCTGGTATCCCTGTCGGGGGTGCTGGGCAAGGGTGTGCTTGAGACCCGTCTGAGCCCCTGTGCGGGGCTGTGCTTAGGTGTGCACCCGAGAGCCCGTCTGCGTGCCCTGCTGGGTGGTCAGACGCGGGCGTGCGGGTGCCCGGGCGCACCGTCGGGGTGCTGCGAAAGGGCGTGCGCATGTGCTTTCAAGCCCCCTAGGAGTGGCCACGTGTGCCGGGGCCACCGTCGAGGCCAGCAGAGCCTGAGCCGGCCAGGGGGCAGGGCCAGCTGCCCGGCCAGCCTCGGCGGGAAGTCATCGGAGGCGTGTTGGTTTTGGCCGGGGCAGCTCTGATGGGGGAAGCCCCGGGGAGCGGCAGGGGTAGAACAAAGAAGGGGAAAGTGAGGGAAAGCGGGCAGCAGAGGGGGAGGAGGAATCGTCCTGGAATGCGGAGGGCCTTGGGGAGTCTCTGGGCCCTGGCTTGGTCCGAGGGACTTCACTGGTGCCTACAGCCGCCAGTTTGCCACTCCCCCGCCCCTACCCCGTGGATGGAGACCCTGGCCCCCGTCAAAGGCTCCTCCGCACGGAATCCTGCCACCACAGCCCCACAAGGAGCCAAATAGCATTTGGGGTGGAGAACATGGCTCGAATTTCCTCAGCAGAGGGCAGACAGTTTGAGGCCCCGTCCCCTGTTTGTTGGCTGGACTGCTCAGAACCTCAGTTCTGCCCATCCGGGGAATGGGAAGGGAATTCCCAGAGGGAGGGCCAGGAGGGGGCGTACTGGCTGAATTAGGAGTGAGTTGAAAGGCAGGGTGACCTGTTTAAGCCTTGCTTGCCCCTGGGGGCCTGACTAATTCCTCCCCCACCCCCACTTCTAGCCCCATGACCTTGGCACTTGACCTTGTGGCCTCTGTTTCCTCCTCTGTAAAACAGGTTACTCGTATCCACCTCAGGTTGGGAAGGTTACCGGAGGTCGTGTGCGCACGAACGCGCGTGCGCACACGCACACGCACACACACTCACACACGCTCCGCCTGCTGCCCAGGCATAATTGCTCTGGAGTTGGTAGCTGTTATTTTTATTGTGAGGAGTCTATGGCTGTGACAAGCTGTGACGCTTGGTGTGATCGCGTGAGGCTGGCTGTGCGTGCGACTGTGCCGCTGTGTGTGTGTGCGTGTGTGTGACAGGTTGTGTGTGAGACTGTGCGTGGACGACAGATTGTGCCGGTGTGCGGCAGTGCCTGTGACAGGCTGTCACTGCGCGACAGACTGCGGGTGGCGGGGTGTTGCGGGTACCGACTGTGAGTGGAGATGAGGCAGTGTGTAGGGCTGGGACTGGGGGACTCCCGAAAACCCACCTCAGTGAGGGTCTGGCTAACAGTGAGAGGGGGAGGCTCTCAGGGACTAGGGAGAGTCGGTTCGGTGTCGTCTCGGGCCTTGGCCTTTCTGTTGTGTCCCGTGGACCCCACTTGCTTGCAAACCTAGGTGGGGGACGGGTCAGAGGGACCCTATGATAAAGCCTCCCCTTTATCTGCTGTTGTCAACTCAGGCACCCACCCCCCCCCAGCTTCTTGCTTGGGTTCAGGGGATTCCCGGGAGGGTCATCGGGGATCTCAGAGTATGGAGGACCCCCGGTCAGGCTGACTTCAGTGAGGGACACACACCCCAAGCCCGTTTCCCACGCTTTCCCTGAGCTCCAGGCCTGGGCAGGGCTGGTGGAGACCAAGAGGAGGAGGGATTTGGGGACAGCTCAAGAAAAGCCAGGAGAGAAATGGAGGGAGAAGGTGAGAAGACCAGACACTTCCCTGGGACCTGGAGAACCCGGAGCTGCTGGAGGGTGGGGCCTCCAGTCAGGGGGGAACACGACCCCCCAGGTTTTAGGGGGGTGGTCAGGACTGGCAGAAATGCCAGCTAACACTTAAGAACGCGGCTTGTACTCCGGGCTCATGCTCGGACCCTGATTTTAGGGCCTCACGCCTCATATCGACCGTGCTGGAGGGACGAGAAAGCCCGGGTCCTCTCCTCATACCACCCCGGCCCACCTCTTCCCTCCACAGTTGGGGAAACTGAGGCTGAGAGAGGGGAAGGGGGTTGTCTGAGCACCAGCTCATGCCCGGGAGACCTGAGAATACGGGACTTCAGGTTTCGAGAAACCTCACCAGCTGGAAAAATCCCAGGCCCTGTGGGCTGGGGGCAGCACCCTGTGAACCCCGCCCCCCTCTTGGTGTGTTAGGACGTGTATGTTTCGTGCGTTACGGTGTGGGCTGTGGTCCACGGCTGTCGTGTGTCTGGTGTGCAAGCCACCGCACGATGTATGTGTCCCTCTGTCGGTGCAGGCCTCTGTGCGTCTGTGTGTCCATTCAGGGCCAGCCTCTGCCACAGAGGGGGGAGAGACATCGAAGCACCCCCCCCCCCCCGCGAAAGTGTGTCTTTGATACTTGCAGCCTCGGCAGCGAAAAACAAGTTTCCACAGGGCCGCCTTGGGCTGAGGCCAGGCCGTCCTCAAATAACATTTGAAGTTACTTAGCAAACTTTGTTTAGTGCCGAGAGAGGCAGAGAGGCCCGGGCAGCGGGCTTGGGGGGGGGGTAGTAAACCGGTTCCTCCAAAGTCCCTTGCCCCCTCTGGGGGCATGAGTGCCCAACATGGGGCTTAGTTCCCCTCCCCAAAGTTCCAGGGAGGAGGAACAGGAATCTTGAAGCCCTGGGGGGACCTGCGGGGAGGAAGGACCTGGGCACCCCACAGATAAAGCCTTGTCTTTGCCAGTCCAGGCCCTGGACTTTGGTGAGAAGGCCCACCCTGGTCTCCTGGTGGCCCAGAGGCTGACTCTGGGTCCCTGGGTCCGGTTAGAAATGGGAGGGTCTACGCTTTCTGTTCTGCCGCCTTTCTGCGGCCCAGCTCTGCCAGCCTTGAGGCAGGTTGTGCGAGCTGGCTCGGAGCACGTGGCCCCCTCCAGACAGACAGACAGAGAGACACACACGCATACACCCAGAAAGCCCCTGGTGCCCACATGCCCGGCCCTCCGAAACTCTCATTTCCAGGGTCCCAGCCCTAGGCAGCAGAGAAGGCCCGAGAGCCAGCGATGGCGGGTTTGGAAGTGAGGTTGGTGCCTATGGGAGGGGGAGGAGGAGGAGATGCCAAAAATGGTGAGCCATTACAGGCAAGCAGGCAAGCAAGGGAGGAAGCGAACAGGGAAGATGGAAGCCAGCCGGGCATCCTCGCTGAGCTCTGGGCTGCAAAGGGGCAGCGAGAAAAGCAGCCCGGGAGCCTCCAGAGAGCAGGCATGGGGGGCGCAAGCCCCAGGTGGCACGGGACAGGGCCCGACGCTCCCCCACCCCCACCCCAAGCTTTGAAATGGAGACTGGCAGCAGCAGCCGCTGGGCTCTGCCCGGGCATGGGGTGGGGGTGGCGGGCAGGCAGGGCGCCAAACCAAATGCCACCAGGCTGGGCACGGTGGTTGCCAGCGGCAGCGCTGACCCCACCGGCCCCAGCCCAGAGCCCTCGCATCTAGAACTTTGGGGTTGGAGGAAGGTGGGGGGGGGCCCGCGGGAATCAGAGGTCCAGAAGACAAAGCCAGGTCCCCTCAAGCAGCGGGCAGGTCCCCGAGACCCTACAAAGATGGCCCGGCCTGGCACTGCCAAGGTGACGGGCTGGGGTAAAAATAAACTGGGCCCGCCCCGGGGGAGCTAAATCGAGGGGCCCAGGTGGAAGTGCCACTCCGGGCCACCAGCTGCCCCCGCCCCACCCCCAGCTCAGAGCAGCAGGGTTGAGAACACTGGGTGCCCGTCGAGGCCCGGTTTCTATACAGGAGAAACCCCGGCCCTCTTGTCTCCTGGTCTTGGGCGGGCAGCATACGGCGTATCCACGAGCACGGGTAACGGGTGGTCTCAGGCCGCGGCAACAATAGGCCGAGCGTTTGGGGCAGACGGTGGGGGCGTCCGTGCTCAGCCACATATCCTTGACCTCCAGACTGTCCCCTCTGAGAGGGAAGAGGGCCTGGGAGGCCCCGCTTTGGCCGTGGCAGCGCGGCACCACGGGGATCCCAGACCACCTCTGCTAAAGCCAGAGCCGCCCAGCACGTCCGTGGGCCCTACCTGTTCTGCGCCTCGTCGCACCTGCCACTGTCTCAAGTACTGGACACTCCCTTGTTTATCAGGTTCACTGTCCGCCCTCCACCGGGGCTGGCACCTCTGCTGATTTTGCTCCCTGCTGAGCCCCCAGGGTCTAGAACAGGGCCTGGCACCCGGGAGGTACTTGGTAAATATTTGTTGAAGGAACGCACGGGCGCCCGGCTGACCCCCAGCACTCACGCAGGCTCCCTGGTGGGTGCCCGGCAAGGTGTGGGAGAAGGCGTGGTGAAATTTTGGTAAAGGCCAGAGGAGACGCTGCCGAACAGTTCTGTCCCCTCAGTGGGATTTAGAGTGGCAGCAATCAGAGAAGAGGCTCAGGCTCTGCCGCCTCCTCGCCCTTGACCCTGACACTGGATATCTCTTCTCTCAGCTTCTCGTCTCTAAAATCAAGCACTTACTAAAAATCAAGCGCTATTTTAGTGCGCTTTCGACAAGCCAAGTCCTTTGATCCTTACCGTAACCTGGGAGAGGAAACTAGAGGCCCAGAGAGGTTGAGCGACTTGTCCAAGGTCACCCAGCTAGTGAATAGCAGGACCAGGATTCAAACCCAGGAAATCGGCTCAGAGTCCCCACTCTCCTAATAATGACCAAATGTCCCAAATGCCAACAGTGCTGAAGGAAAGAAACCCTGCCTTATTTGAACCGTCAGACACACTCCGTAGCACACACTCGGGCCCAGTTAACCCCTGCCGCACCAGTGTCACACGGAAGGACGCGGGGGGACAAGCCGGGAAGGCACTTAGCACACTGTGTAACACAATAAGCACACAGCACACTTTAGCCAATCACTGTGGTTTTCAGGACATTTCATTATAATCCTATAAAATGCTTTCTCCCTGCACGAGTCTGCCAGCCATCTTTCTTCTCGCTTTCCCTAGAGTCAGAAATGAAGAGTCCATGGCCAGAGGAGTAATGAGACAGCCCCACGGAGGACAACAGTTTCAGAAATTAGTCTCGCCTCTATCCTGACGATCTCGATGGCTTCCAGAAGCGGGGGGGGCTGCTAGGCCAGAGGGCTGGGGTGCCCTGGGGCAGGGGAGGTCTATGGCTCCCCAAGCTTCTCCCCCAGGCTGTGACAAACCGGCTCAGGGATTCAGAGTCCCAGATTCCACCAGGAGAGGTCAGGGTGGTTGAATCTGCCGTTCAAAGACAGCCAGAGGGCAGGCAGGCAGAGGGGAGGCGCGAGGAGGCCAGGCCTCCTCTCTCAGCCGCCATTTCCAAACAGGGCCAGGTGTAAGCCAGGTGTGAGTGTCTGTGTGGGTGTGACGCTCGTCCACATGTACCCGGGCAATCCGGGACTGTGTGACGCCACACCATGTGTGCCTGGACTCATGTATAAGGGGTGTTGCATTTGTGACAACATCTGGGTCCTGATGAGCAAGATGGTGTGTGCGGCGCTGGCAGCAGCCTTGTGTGTGTGTGTGTGTGTGTGTGTGTGTGTGTGTGTGTGTGTGTGTGATGGGTGCTGGTTGTGTCCATGTGTGTGTGACTGTGTGTGCCTGACAATACGAGGGCCGAGCGTCTCCATTTCGGTGCTGTTGACACTGGGGCTGGGTCACTGTTTGCGGCGGGGGCGTCTCGGGCCCTGTAGGGTGTCGGGCAGCCTCCCTGGCTTCCCCTCACTAGGTGCCAGCAGCCGACTCCCCTCCAAGTGCGATGACCAAATATATTCCCAGACATTGCCAAGTGTGTGTGCGCGTGCATCGCTGGGCGTCTGGTGGCGGGTGGGGGCGGATCAGGGCTCTCGCGTGTGTTTCTGGGTGCCCGACAGTGTTAGTTCGTGCGTGTGCCATGTGCTTCTCGCTGGGCGTCTGTGGGTCCGTGAGACGCTCCACACTCCTGTGTGTTTGGCAACAGCGGTGTGTGTGTCTGTGCCGTGTGTCGCGTGGCAGGTTAGCGTGGGGCCGTGTGGGGCCGCGGGGCTGCGCCCGTGTGCACATCCCTGCATGCAAAGCCCACGCCCTCGTGTTCGGTGGGCGCCTCTAGGTGTTTGCGTGTGGAAGGCAAGTCTCTTTGTGTGGGGACGCCGGCGTCTGTGTGCTCCTGATTTAGGGAAGGTACGCTGCGCCTGCGTGCGGCAGCGGGATTCTTTGTGCCCGCGGGTGCCGGTGACGGTTTGCGACTTTGTGTGAGACGGACCCGGAATAACCCCCCCACCCCCGAGACGATTCTCCTGGAGCCAGTATTTGGATGGGGTCTCCTGGATGATTTGCCCCCCACCCCCAGGTCCTGACCGCCCCGGACTGAAAGCCGCCTCCTCAGGCCGAGGTGGGGGGTGCCTCTGAGCTGTCCCTTCCTCTGGCTGGGCTCCCACAGATTCAGGTGGGGACAGACCCCCGCCCTTGCCCAATCTGTGCCAGGAAGGCTGGCACCGAGCTTTCGGCCAAGGGGGCAGGGTCCTCAGCAGGTGGTGGTGGCACTGCCCCCTGCCCGCTGCCGGCCACCACCCCCCAGCTTCCCTCAGGGTGGGGCCCCAGTAGGGGGAAAGCTCCCCAGAGCAACCCAGGCTTCCGATTGGCTACGGATCGCCGCAGTGCCCGCCACCCGCCTCCCCCTCCCCGGCTGGCGCGGCCACATCGGTAGTGGTGGCAAACGCAGCTCAGAGTTCTGGGCACAGCTGCGCCTCACAGAGGCCTGCCAGCCCCACCAGAAGCCAGACACCCCAGCTCCATGCCCCCGACCCCTCCCCACCTGCCCGCCCGGCCAGCCAGGCAGCACGGTCACCCTGGCGGCCGCCCCCCGCAGGCTGCCAGGCCCTGTCCCACCCAGCCCCCTCACCCAGCAGGCCTGTGCCCCCTTGGCCAAGCCCGCTTGGGGGGCCCAGGCCCCTACACACGGCCACTCCCGCTCTCCGAGGGGCTCCTCAGGAGGGGGGAGGCAGCGAGGAGGGGGAGGTAGGGAAGGGGGGAGCTAGCCCTTCTTTTAGTGAACGCGCCCAGAGCTGGAGCCAAAAATCGAGGAGGAGAGATATTCAGACGGAGCCAAGACGCGTTTGGCAGGAGGAGAGAGAGAGAGGGAGAGAGGGAGCGGGAGGAGGGGAGGAGAGAGGGAGGAAAGAGAGAGAGAGAGAGAGAGAGAGAAGGGGGGGGCCCTCAGTTTCCAAATCGGAGCTCTCGGAGCCTCCGAGGGACAGCGGGAGGCACAGGAGGTGTGGGACCCAGGGCAGGCTTGACTGTGGGGGCAGTGGGGGCGGAGGGCTCAGCCCACAGAGACAGCCGGACACCCCAGCTGGCCAGGCCAGGACGGACACAGGCAGAAGCCAAGATCAATGCGCACCCGGCAGACAGAGGGAGGCCTGTGGGCGGCCCAAACACACACCCGCACCTCGCCACACAACGGGCTTCTGTCCATGCCGGGCCAGGGGCACGGGCGGGGCCCACAGCAGGGCCACCACGGCTGCCGGACCTCATGGGAAGCCGTGGAGAGGCCGGCCTGCTCCCAGCCGCTAGCCTGGCCGCCATAGTGGGCATTTCGCACGCTGCCAAAAAGCCGAAGGAGGCCAAGGAGAGGGGCCCTTGTGGCGGGATACATATCGGCGGTCAGAGGGACGAGCCCAGTGCGCAAAATGCCACGGGGGAGGTGACACCTGGAGATGCAGGCACTGACACGTTTGCTGGCATAGGTCAACAGGCGTAGTAAGGCACACTGATACAACCCTTGCCACACATCCAAAGGCTACGTTTGGTGACACGGTGACAGGCCACGCCGCCGCAGCACCGGGACACAAAGGCGGCATGAGGCACCCGAGGAACACACCCCCTCACCCTCGCGGTTACCGGAATACACAGAGACAGGGCTTGGGATGACCGCTGGAGACACGGGCAGGCGGCACCCAACGATGGACGCTTGGAGGCACAGGGACACTTGCAAAAGGACCCGTGCAGACATCCGCGGCCGCGTGGCGGTCTGCAGCAAAATGGTGGCTCTGAAGCCCAACACACCAATGAACACAATGCGGATCAGGGAGAACCCAGGTGGCCATTCACGACCCTCCCCCTGGCTCCTCTGCCCCCACGTCTGGGGCTTCGCGGACAGGGAAATGAATACGCGCCCTTCTTTCCCCCACCCCAGCTTGGGGGGACGGGAGCCCCGTCCTCGGCACTTTGTGGGAGAAAACGCAGGTGTCTGTGCCTCCTCTACCCCTCTTGGCCCAGCTGGAGGAAAGTAAGAGACCCCAAATCTGTGCTCCGAGAGCAGAAAAATAAGGACCGAGCAGACAAAAAAATGCCAGGCTCCCAGCAGGTTGAACGAACAGGGGAGCCAGCAGTCAGACACTCACTACCAGGGGAATCTCACCGGCGGGCACAGCTGCATGCCCACCCCCTGCCCACACCCACAATGACTGCCTGACCCCGCCAAGTGCCCACATAGGACCCCCCCATATGCATCCTATCCCCGTGGGGGACCCAGGCGACACCACCCGTGTGCAAACGCAGAAACGGCTCTGGAGCCAGGCAAACGTCCCTAAGCCATCATTGGGACCCACCCCCAACTCCAGGCTCTTTGCCCCACTCACGTTTGGGCACACATGTACGCACACACTCCTGCACACTCCGAAACAAGACCGCAGAGCCCAGCCCTAAAGTAGACCTGGTTGAGGTCAGGGTCAAGATTAGGGAAAGGGGCAAGGCAGCCAGTGGCCCCCCCCAAAAGGTATCTTGGTCCCCACAGGGCAGTCAGTGCACGGCTTGTCTCTCCCCTGCCACCCCCTGCCCACCGCCCCCCCATCATCTCTGCTGCCCTCTGCCTGGCTGATAGGACCCCAACCAAGGGAAAGGAGCTGGGCCATGGGCTAGCTGGCTTCCTCCTCCCAAACTCTTCTCTTGCTTCCTCCTCCAGGCAGCCCGCTTGGACTCCTATGGTTGGGAGGCGCTCTGCCCTGCCTTCCGCCCGCCTCAGGCAGTCT
Organism: Paguma larvata; assembly: GCA_030068075.1. Taxonomy (NCBI): domain Eukaryota; kingdom Metazoa; phylum Chordata; class Mammalia; order Carnivora; family Viverridae; genus Paguma; species Paguma larvata. The sequence continues at coordinate 8,928,644 of CM057842.1, read as the reverse complement.
TCCCTCAGTCGGGAAGGCCTACGGGTGACTTAGTGAGGATAACCAAAATGACAACAAGTCATTCCGTTTCTTGAGCATGTGCGACATACCAGGCACTGCACTAAGTCTAATCAGCCTGAGAGATAGGTGCCATCACTCCCTGTTGTCCAGACCGGGAAAATCGCGTGGTTCAAGTCGCAGGATTCGAAGATGGTAGCGACAGAGCTCAAACCCTGCGCTGTCTTATAACGAAGCTCAGTTCCGATCTCTGCACCCACAGCCTCCATCGGGGAGCCCCTTGAGGCCGCACAAGACATTCTGGGCTCAGCCAGGACCCCTGGCTCCAGCACCCAGCAAGAAGGGAGCATCCGGTCCCCCAGATTAACTCGGCAAATCCCTTGGCTCCAAGCTTGGCCTGGTGCAGCCTCAAAACATCTCATGGAGCCTAACACAGCCCCAAGCATGGCCTGCCCCACCCCAGCTCGTGCCTGCGCACACCTCCTGTCCCAGAAGCGGGCGTGAAGCAGGCAGGGCCAGAGACAGGAAGACAATGCGCCATAAAGGGGGGGGGGGCCCTACACTGTGCCAGGGAGCGGCAGCATCATGGGGACAGAAGGGTGGCCGCAGTAACCCAAGGAGACGACCGAGGCAGGGGCTTCAAGGACGCGGCAGTCATTCCCCCTTCCCTGGAAGGATTGTGTGTGTAGCTGCCCGGAAACCGGGGTCCGTGAACATTCTGCTGCTCACGTGGCTGCGTGGCAGGAAATGTTCGCCAAGTGTGCATGTCTATGTACACACCTAGGTGAGCCAACAGCGTTGCGTCTCATATAAAGGTGCGCGTCTGTCCATCCGTCCGACTTTGAGTCTATATGAGCAAGGGCGGGGGTGAACACACACTCGAGTGAGCCTGCATCAGAGTGTATCTCGGGAGTATCGCCGTGTCTTCGTGAACCTACGTCGATACACAAGTCCCGTCTCGAGGGATGTGCGTGTGTGTCGCGGCTGGGAGCAAACGCAGGTCCACCATTTCCTGCGTCTGTAGGTTTGTCCATGGCCTTGCCTCTGGATGATCAGCATAAGCAGGTCATTTGTGTCCGCGTCTTGGGGGCGACGGCGATGCATGTGTATGTCCACATTCTGGTGTGTGTCTATTTGCCGGGGGAGGGGGAGGTCCCATCCATCCATCCCCTCCTGTCTGCCGAGGACTCAGGCCTACGGCTGCAGTGGGCTCAAGCAGCGCCAGCAAGCGCCCCGCCCAGCCGCCCTGGATTTCGATGCTTTTTCCAGAAGGAGATTTCCCCCCCCACACACACCGCCCTTCCCCCTCGCCCACAGTGCCTTTCCCCGCCAGGGCCCCGCTGCTCCAAGCTCGTTCCTGCTCAATCATTTATTGACTTTAAAATCGAAGCCAATTCTGGGTTGAAAAAAAGAAAGGGGGGGGGAGAGAGAGAGAGGAGAGAGAGGCCAGAAGAGAGTCCGAGACTCATGGGAAGGGGAGAAGCAGAGATGGGGCCAAAACCAAAGTCAGAGACAGAGACGAGGAGAGACAGGAACAAAGATATAGAAGGACAGAGGCAGAGAGAGAGAGAGAGAGAGAGAGAGAGAGAGAGAGAGAGACAGAAAAGGGGCAGAGCAAGCCGGATATAGAGACAGAGACAGGGAAAAAGACAGAGACTGGCAGGGCAAATTATGGAAGCAGAAAGATTTGTGAAAACAGAGACTCTGGATCCGGGAGATGTGACCGTCGGGAGGGGCAGACCAGACCCCTGCTGCCCAGCTGACAGCAGCTGCCTGCATGGATGGAGCTGAGGGGTACAACCCAGGGACACCGTGCCCACTCTCCTCCCCACCACCCTGGCGCACTCAGGCCTGTGACACAGAGCTGAGCCCTTGCTCCCTTCTGGGGTATCACAGAGTCAAGCGCTGGCCGTGGCCCATGGCCACGTGTGCCCCAGCCCTTTCCTAGTCTCATCGCCAGTGGACCGGCTGGCACTTTCTTTCCCAGGGGCCCCGGCCCTAGCCAGGTCTCGGGGGTGGGGGACAGGCCAGGGTACCGGCCGGGTAGCTGGTGGGCAAGGAGATACTCGAGCAAAGGGTCTTGATTCCGCTAGGCCCCAAACGCCAGCACGCAGTCCAGCCAAACGTAGCCCCAAAGGCAGCCACAGCTCAGACCCCGCCGGGCGGAAGGAGCTGTCATGCGGCCCTAGACCGAGCGATCGGCCAGTCGGAGGCACAGACGGGAGGCGGGGGATCCCCTCATACTGCCACAGTGGCCAGAGCATCTGCTCACACCTGCATGCACGCTGTGATACATACATATGTGTGTGCACCTCACCAACGCTCACGACACTCCGTTCTGTACAGGAAAACCCGCTTCCCGGGCCACACACGTGTCCATACCACGCAGGCCTGCCCACCGCCAACCCACAGGAGCCACATGCAGACCCCAAGAGTGACACCCACATACACACTGGCATCCGTGGATACAGGAGCATGGCGTGGCCACGACTGACACACAACCCCTGACACGCTTTCTTGCCCCTTGCCGCACACCGCCGCCTGGTAGCAGCCATAGTCACTCGCACTCCCACTCCCATCTGTGGGCACACTTGGCAGAAGGCTGGCAAGGCTCAGGCTGGGCAGAGGGGACACTTAGGACCCCAGGCCTGGCCTGAAGATTCCCCTCACAAACGTAGGCCTTGCTGGCGGGCAGGGCTGGGCGGCCCCCGGGTGTCCTCTCTTCGGAGTCTGTGTTACCAGCAGCGGCCTGGCCCGGCAGGCAGCGCTGCCAGGGCCACTGCGGGACTCTGGACAGTTCTTGTGCCCTCTCGGAGCCTGGGGCCATCGCCCAGGGAAGGCGGAGTGGCAGGGCGGGCATCCCGCGCGCTTTTGCCGCCGCGGAGCGCCGCGCAGGGAACTTCGCTGGAGGCGGGACGCGCTCTGCTCTCGCAGCGCGCCAAGGTCGGCTCTGTGGTGCCGGCGGCTGACCCGACGGCGTGGCCGAAGCACTGTCGGCCGCGTCCACGGCTGCCTCCCGCCCCTCCCGCCTCCGGGCAGCAGGACGGGATTCCCCCACCTTCCTTCCCCACCCCCGGCCCGCCTGGTCTGCCGCGCCGCAGCCGGGGTAGCTGGGGCCGGAAAGTTTGCGCCGAGGAAAGTTTGGGGCGGTGGGGGGGCCGCGGCTGCGACGTCCAGGGTCGGCCGAGAGGCGCGGCCCCGGCTGGCAGCGCGCCCGTCCCTCCCTCCCCTCCCCTAACCCTCCGAAATTTGGGAGCCCCGCCATTTTCTTAGCCCCGCTCCCATGTGAGGCCTGAACAAAGACTTTGGGGCGACGCCCGGGCCGCTCGGCCGGCCCCGGGCACCCCGGCTGCACGCCGGGGGCCGCCGCCACGCACGCCGGCCGCTGCCACCCGCGGGAAAGGCTGCGCCCGCCCCAGAGAGCGCCGCGGGACCCCGGTCCCCGCTCTGCGCCCTCGGGACCTCCCCCCTGCCACTCTGTCACCCCCGCAACCACTGCCAGTGGCCACGCTGTCCGGGTGCACAGCACAGTCGCCCACAGGTCGGCGGGAGTCCACCGCACCCCAGTCGAGCGCGCGCGCACACACACACAAACACACACACGCACACACACACACACACGCACTCCCGCTCCGCGCTCCAGGGGCAGCGCCACGCACGCAGCCGGCCACCCCCAGGGCCCCCAACAGGAGTCCGCCCGGTGGCCAGGGTCGCACGCGCACCGTGACGCCCGCAGGCGTGCCGCCGGGACTGCCCACAGCACGGCTTGCACCCCTCGGCCGCCCGCAGGCTCACTCCCCCCCCCCACCCCCAACCCCGGCCGCCGCGCGCCCCCTCCGCCCGCCCGCCAGCCCGCCCGCCCGCCGGCCTCCTGCGCCCGCTCCCCTCCCCGGTCGCCCAGGGGCGGCGGCCGGTACCTGGGTGAGGCAGTACGGGGAGTACATAGCTGGGCGCCCGGGCGGGAGCGCGGCGGCCGGCCGCGGCGAGGGGAGGCCCGGCAGGCGGCGGCCGCGCTCGGGCTCCGGCTCCGGCTCGGCTCCTCCGGCCTCCGCCGCGCTGCGCCCGCCCGGCCCGCGGCCCCGCGCTCGCCGCTCGCAGGCTCGGCCCCGCCGGCTCCGGGCCGCCGCCGCCGCCGCCGCCGCCGCCGCCGCCGCCGCCGCGCTCGCCGCTGCCTCTCGCGTCCGCCGCTGCCGCCGCCGCCGCGCGTCTACTCCATGCCGCCGCCGCTCGGCCGGTCACCCTCGCCCGCCGCCGCCGCCAACGCCGCCGCCGCCGCCGCGCTGTGAAAGTGAAAGTTTAGACAAAGTTTGGAAGCGGCGCACTCCGGGGAGAGGGAGCGGGCGGGCGGCGCGGGCGGGAGGAGGGGCGCGGGGAGGGGCGGGCAGGGCGGGGGAGCGGCGGCCGGCGCGCACACACACATACACACACGCTCGCACACGCACACACACGCACACAGGCACACACACGCGCGCGCGGGGGCGCACACCGACACAGCCACCCCGACACGTGCTGGCCCGCGTTCCGTCGCAGACACATGCTGACACACAGCAGGGTTCGGACCCCGCCACACATGTCACGTACAGAACGCATTGCCACACGTTCCACGTCGTTCCAGCGACGAGGCACACGCCGACCCCTTACACACGCACGGCGTGGACACACGTCCCCGTGCACCAGCCCACGACCCGCGCGCTGCCGGACCCCCGGGCCCACCATCCCCTGGTGATAACCTGCACACGTGCATTCCAATTACCAGCCCTGTTTACACATGCCAGCAAGGGCCTCACATGGACACACGCTGATCCACGCCAAGACACACACCAGCGCATGCTGACACATACGTCTTCACGCCGACACCCTGACAGGCATCATCACACAACCGCACTCTGACGCACTGCAGCCATACAACTCCTATACGCAGACACCCAAAGGCACACACAAAGCCACACCAAAACACCTTGGCAGTTGCAGCATTACAGTGGACACGGCCGGGCACACAGAATGACACTAGTAAAAGGGAGGTGTGCTAACACACTCTCCTACGAACACACACCATCAGAGACGTGGATACACATGCCAAATGACACAGGGAAGGAGCACGGCTGACCCTGATACAAAGAGATACAAAGTGTCGCCAACACAAAGTGACATTGGCCATCACAACTACACAGGGACATACATTACACACACCTGGTGCCCAGATGTACCCTTGGGCCTTGGGCACACTGACCAATAGTCCTTCAGAGGATCAGCCAGCCATGCACACGGGTATGACACGCATACACACAGGCCCCTCCCACACCTCACCCAAACGGCACTATGCAAACACACAGGCGCGCTGCACACACACACACACACACACACACACACATACTTGGATCTGATCGTGGACACACACAGATCTAGCAGACACCGCAGAGCCCAACCCTCAGGGACAGAAATGGGCAGGGACTCCCACCCTCCCCACCCCCACTCCTACCCTCCGGGCCGCCATGAGGCTCCAGTCTCTCACGCAGGCCCCGCTGACCCCTCATTTCCAGAGCAGAAAGGAATGGAGGCAGAAGTTGGTGCCAAGGACCCTGGTGTGGGGGCAGGGGGAGCCCTTAGGTGACCCCCCAAGGTGGGCGGGGAGGCGGTGCCCGCAGCCCCTGGGCAGCGCCTGCTGAGACAAAGCTCTCTCCTGCTGCCAGCTGCAGCCAACACCTTGCCCTCCCGGGCCAAGAAGCTGTGGCAATTCTAAGCCATGCATTGTCTGCTGGAGGGGTGTTGGTGCCCAGGTGTGTGTGTGTGTGTGTGTGCGCGCGCGTGTGTGTGTGCAGGGCTGGCTGTGCGGGGGCTGCCATGGCTGTGCCCATCGGGTCCTTGCCAGCAGCCACAAGAGTGTGTATGTGAGAGAGAGAGAGAGAGAAAGAGAGAGAACACACCTGAGGGGGTGTGCTCCTGGCCGCATTACATCATTGAGGCAGGGTGACTAGAGTTGTGTCCTCAGGTGTCTGCGGGGGTCTGAGTGTTCTCTGGGGGACAAGAGACACAGGTCAGTGTACATCCAGGAGTCTCGTCGGGCGGACCTGTGTTAGGTAGTGGTGGGTCTCTCTGGGGGCTGGGGGGTGTCTGCGAGTCAGAGAGGGCGAGCGTCTGCCAGGCCCTGTCCCAAGCGCTGGGGACATCGTGGGAAACAAGACAAAAGAGCCTGCCCTCAGAGGGCTGCCGTTCTAGGGGGAGCTAGGTGTAGATGGGGTCTGGGTTTGACAGGAGGCACTGGGTGAACAGACACGTGTGTTCCAAGCTGACCACAGTGTGTACACCAGCTCCCAGGGGCTTTTCCGTCAGAAAGAATCAGTGTGTGTGACGAACTGGCAGAGGCGTGGCGGGGATAGGAGTCTGTGTGTCCCAGAGTATGTGTAACCAAATAGGCAGGAGGGCGAGGGTCTCAGCGAATCTGTCTGTGATCGGGGTCTGTGTGGCAGAAAATGCTAATGGGTGTTACTAGGAGCGTGTGTCCGTGGGGTGGTCTCTGTGGGTCTGGGGCAGTGATGAGGATCTTTGTGAGTGTGAGTGTGTGTGTGTGTGTGTGGTGTGTCAGGGAGGGGGGCTCTGTGCGCCTGAGGATGCGTGGGTCCATCATTCAGTGCTTTGGGGGCTCTGTCCCTAGAATCCTGCGGGTCCCACACGGCCTGCCCCGCTATGCCGCAGCCACTGCCGATGCGAGGCCGTGGCAGAGGGAATCGATACGTCCTTAAAAATTCAAGGGCTTCTCGTAAACAGAAACTTTTAACACCGTTTAAAGTTTCAGGGCCATTGCTGCTGCTCCTCCCCAGCACCGCTGCAGGAGGAATGCGGGTGGGGGGGGGTCATGAGCAACAGTTTGGAGAGAAGGGGCCCGGCTGCATGATGCATGGGGGAACTGGGGGTGGGGTGGGGTGGCGGGGGGGCTGTGAGGGGTGAAAGAAGAGACAGGAAAGGGATTTAGAGATCAAGGGGGCCTGGGGCCTGGATGGTTCAGGGAAGAAATTGAGAGGGTTGGAGTGTCTGGGACCTTTAATGTAGCTGGAGGCGTGGGGGCTCCTGAGAGCCAGGCAGACCCTCCGTGCCCCTCTGCAAATGGCCACAAAGGGCCACGCCCCTCAGGAGCCTCCCCTCCTCCACTTGGGTCTAGTCCTTCCCCCCACCCACTGGCCTGTCCTCCCAGCCCCGTCCACCAGTCTTGCCAGACTCTGAGGCTGAGATCTGCCCACTCCCTCGTCATCCTCCTAGTCCTGCATCGGCCCCAAACCCAGGCTCTGCTCGCACCAGTTCTCGTACCCACTTATACCATCCCACAATCCCATTTGCACACACGTATACACACACACACACACAGAGGCATGCACCTTAGCCACGCTTCAGTTACATACGCACTCATACCACAATATTCACCCCTCTGCTCATACTTACACACGCACACGCACGCACACGCACACACACACAGCATCCATATACACACATACGGGACATCCTTCCATTGACACACACACACACACACACAGAGAACACCCATCCTTTCATTCATTCATTCATTCATTCAGACAGACAGACAGACACAGAAGCAACACCCATCCATCCATTCAGACACACGAACACACACAATACCCATACGCACACACACCACGCACACACAGGCCATCCATCCTTCCGTTTACACACACAGAGACACACAAATACATCTAGATACACACACAACACCCCTCTTTCCACTTGCAAACACATAATACCCATTCTTCCATTTACACACACCCTCACACCACTGTGCGCACCTACACACACCCGCTTCCTTAGACACTCACAAACTACATGCATTCTTGTTCACACAAACACTTGCCCCCGTGGTCGTGCACGTGTCTGCACTCAGAACTCTCCACATGCTGAGACCACCTCCCCACCTCCCGCAACACCCCCACCCTGTACACACACAGACACACACACACACACACACACACACACAGCCGCTCTGCTCCCCCCCTCCACAGCTGCCAGCTGGGAGAACTTTTACGAGGCAAAGGGGCCGCTCTAGAGGACACCCGTGTCCCCCCCGCCCCCTCCCCCACAGAGCCCAGGTCTTAGGGCCCACCTGGCCTCTGAGAATTCTCAGGGGGGGGGGATGGAGGGCGCTGCCAGGGGGCTGGGCACAGCTGGGATGCCACAGCTGGAATCCCCCACATTCCTCCCTGCCGGGACTGCCCACCTGGCTCCAGCTGGCAGCAGGTGTGTTCTTGCAGTGCAGGTGTGTGGGGGGATGAGGAGGAGGGAGCGCCGGGAACCAGGCCCGTGGCATTACCTGCCCGGGATGCTGGGGGTTGGTGGCGGGGAGGGCACTGAAGCGTCCGGGCTCTGGCAGCCCTGCCCTGGGCCACCGAAGGCGGGGCCAGGCACCGCTGGGCTCCGGGACAGCTGGGCAGGCCTCTTGGGGGTTGTGGGGAAACATCCAGCACACAGGAGTGCTGCCAGGGCACTATAGGTCTATAGGTGCTGCCAGGGCCAGGGAGGGGGTGCCCTAGGCCTTCCTGACAGGACGAGGGATCCCCACTCTCCAAGAGGGCCTGACGTCTCCCCTGCCCAGCCTGGCAGGCGCTGTCTGTGCCCCAGACCTGGGGTTCCAGCTCGGTGCTTGCCGCCCTCACCCCAGGCTGGGAGTCCCTAATGGGGTCTGAGCCCGAGGCGTCACAGGCCCTTCTCCCAAGGCACACACACCTGGCCAGGCCCCCGGGACCACGTCTCCCACACAAGAGAATCACAAAGACACACAGGCATACGCAGACGCACAAAGATACAGACCCTCCCCCTCTGGGGGAGGACACATCAAGCACCGCAATCACGCGGAGACCCAGGATCACCTAGAGATACTGTCCCACACCCTTCCAGAATAGCACAGAGACGCACAAAGCCACACGGGGCCACACGGAGAAGCCCGCCAGACCTTCCCAGATCCATCCACAGAGTAACGCCAATAACGCCCCAGGGACACACAAAGACCCTCACCATCACATAGACCCCCGTCGAGACTCAAACATACACCGACTTGCAAAGACACACTCGGACACAGGCAGACATGGTTATACAGACTCCCAGAGTCCCACTGAGCCTAGTTACACAAAGTCACATAGGGACCCAGAATCTCACACAGGACAAACCCATGTGGCCACACGCACACACACCGATGCTCTCAAAGCCATCCACGGAAGTAGCACCTGCCAAGTCACGCAAACATATGCAGATCGTTGGGGCGCCTGGGTGGCTCAGTTGGTTAAGCGGCCGACTTCAGCTCAGGTCATGATCTCACGGTCTGTGAGTTCGAGCCCCGCGTCGGGCTCGGTGCTGATGGCTCGGAGCCTGGAGCCTGCTTCAGATTCTGCATCTGCCTCTCTCTCTCTCTCTCTCTGCCCTTCCCCTGCTCACACTCTATCTCTCAAAAATAAATAAAGGTTAAAAAAAAAAAAAAGATATGCAGATCGCATACAGACACACGTGGACACCCACGTGAGATAAGCATCTCTCTTGCGTAGATCACTTATGATCACACGGTCGCACACATAGTCGGTCACACCAACACCCAAACACACACACACACACACACACACACACACACTCCTAAATCACAAATGGGAACACGCAGGCCAGCTCACAGCCGCACACAAGGCCCACAGGCACTCATTCGCACGTGCTCCTGGTGGCACAGCCTGGCCGGGGCCGGGGATAGGCAGGCGGCAAGGCACTCCTCTGGAGGCAAGGGGAAGGACTGGGGGAAATGTTTCATTTGCAGCCTGCAGGAGACCCGCCCCACCCGCCCTGGAAACCCGGCCCGGGCTCCTGAATGGGGCCTCTGTGCGCTGCCGCCGCCCGGCTGACCCAGGGAGTAGGTATCAGGGGGGCGAGGCCGGCTGCACCGTGTCCCTGGCCAAGGCTCAGGGGCCACCCGGCCACACATCAGGGCCCAGGCTGGAGTCCCCCAGGCCAGAGGAGCCCTCCCCGCACCCAGCCCCGCCTCATCTGGAGGCCACTCCCCAACCCCGGCCTGCACGCAGAAGACGTCAGCTAGCGGTCGTGTCTCCAGGTGTCCCTGCCTCAGGCCCACGTGCGTCCCCCGCCTGGGCGGCTGCCAGTCTCACGCCATGAGGCCCCTCGCGTCACAGCGTGAAGGTAGGACAGCAAGGCTGTCTGTGACAGCATGGCCGAGGACGTGACAGTGTAGTTGTGTGTGAGAGTGTAGCTGGGCTCCCTGTCGCAGCCTGGGGATGGGGGTGGGGCAGTCAGAGCCCCTTGGCTCATGTCATCACACACACTGTCACACACATAGTGTCACTGTCACACCTCCGATCGCACAGCCACGCGCAGAGCCTCACTATCTCATCCGCAGTCACACTGTCACACACAACCACACTGTCACACATGCTGTCACACATAGTTATGCTGTCACACCTTCAACCACACACAGAGCCACATTGTCGCACCTTCAACCAGCGACACTGTCTGTCACACCCTCAGCCACGCTGTTACACACAGAAATACCATCACACCCTCAACAATTCTGGTCGCGCACGCCTTCGGCCACATGGTCTCACGTGTCCTCACAGTTAGTGTGACACGCCGACCCTCATACTCCGTCAGTGTCACGCCACTGACCAGCAGAGGCACACCGACCTACTCGGTCGGGTCCCCCTGCAGCTGCAGTGGCCACGCGGAGTCACCCCCCCACGCCCCCCCCTCGTCACAAGGAAAGGAAGCAGATCTGATCACTTTGTCCCCAGGGTGTGGCGCACAGCTGTCCCTCAATCAATGTTTGAACCAAACCAGTCACTCCGACGACATAACAACATACCCTCGCTGGCATGGCGTCACAGAGCAGACAGCCAGCAGGTACGGGCCACTGCGGAATGGCTCAAAGACACTCTGAAGGCAGACACTCAAGGCCTCACCGTTGCAGGTGACAGGCACACACCTCACACTGCCGCACAACACCCAGAGTCCCCGGACAGAGCTACAAAGAAACAGTGGGTGACAGCCGCCACCGCTGTTACAAGAACATCCTGTCATACACAGCCTCTCTCCCCAGTGCCTGTCACAACATTGAGACAGCCCCTTAGCTGTCCCAACCAGCAGCCAAGCGTTCTGACATGGCCCCCACGATAGTCACTAGGATACCCCCCAGCCTCCCAAGTCGTGGAGACGGGCCCAGGCCCACCCTGACACCCCCCCCTTCTGCTGCAGCCGGTGTGCGGAGAGCCAGGGGGCTAATGGACTCGCAGCTGGAGGCGGTGGGTGTCAGCCCCCCCCCAATTCATGAATATTCATCAGCTGGGGCACTCCTGAACCTGTGGGGAGTCGGAGGTCCCAAGCAGCTGGGCACCCCCTTCTGTGCCAGGAGGCCCTCAGGTGAGGGGGGGCTCAGCCAAGCCCCGGCAGCCCTCAGAGCTCACCCCCAGTTCCACACATAAACACACACAAATCTGTGAACCAGACCCCCAGATACACAAACAACAGTCCTACAAACTCAAACCCACACCCGACAACACAGCCATCCAACACACACACACACACACACACACACACACACCCCAGACATGCAAATACAGGCACATGCACAATCGCATGAACTCACAATCACAAACACATAATCACACCCAAACCAGAGACACCACCACATACATGCGCACACGCACACATATGCACACATGGCGTGCAGACACAGGGGTACACAGTCACACAACCACAAACACATAGATACACCATCACACCCAAACTACATGGACATTCTCGCACACAGGCGTTTATCACACACGTAAAACACACACACACATACACACAGACATGCGATCACCTCCAAACCACAAGCTACTTCCCACAAAAACACCCACGTAAGCGTGCAAACATGGACCCACACGTTTATACGTATGGTCCCACGGACTTTCAAATGCAAACTCACGGACACACAACCACCCCAAAGAGCAACTTCAGGGACCATCTCTCTCTCTCACTTTCTCTCCCTCTCCCTCTCTCACACACACACACGCATGCACCCACTACAATCTCACTCTGCCCACCCCTGCCGGTTTAAAGAAGGGGAAACTGAGGCACTGAGTTCCCGAAGGCCCCGTGGGGGACGGGCCGCTCCGGTCTCCAGGCAGAGGCTGCGGCCGGGCGCCCCCTGCTGGCCTGGTCCCTTCAAGAGCGCGCGGGGCGGCGGCGCGCGGGGCGGGCACGCGCCTGACGTAACCATGGCATCCTCTTGGCACGCGCGGCCCGCGCGCGGGGAGGGCGGGGCGGGCGCGTTGCCATGGCGCCGACGGGCCGCGTGAATGGGGCATTGTTCGTCGCGGCGCCCGGGCCGGGCTGTCCGGGACCCACCCGGACCCACCCGGTCCGGCAGAGACCGGGAGACGGGGCGGGGAAAGTCAGCGAGGGAGAGAGATGGAAAGACGGGGAGAGACAGACAGAGCTGTAGACGGGAAAAGAAAGACACTTAGGAGAGAAGAGGGAGAGACAGATGCGGAAAGACGGAGAGATGATCTGGAGAGACCTGCGAGATGGAAAGAAATGCCCCAGCGAGGAAGGACGGACAGAGGAAGAGGGCCAAGGAGAGGCAGAGGAGGGGATCGAGACGGAAGACGAAGGCTGGGTGGGAAATAGGCCCACTGCGCCCGGCGCCGGGCCTGGCCACGGGAGGAAGCAGAGGACCAGGACTTCCCAGACAAAGTCAGAGACGCCGAGAGGTGGGAGCCAGCCAGATGGAGGGTCAGAGAGACCCAGGCAGGAAATAAAGGGGAATGCTCCGAAGGTCTCTGGTCCCACCCACCTCAGTCCCTTCTCCACTCCCTTTATTATTTTTTTTTCCATTCCCCTTAGAGGACTCGCCTTTCCCTGCTTGACACTCTCAGAAGGCACACCTCTGTCCTGTGCATCTTCACACACCCGCTCCAAGACACCATCAACACAGAGATCCGGTCCTTGGGGATACGGCCCCGGACACTCCAAGACACCTTCGTGGACACGGTGACACCTACAGATACACCCACAGACACCCAGAGACACAGTCATGGTTACAGTCAGACACACCCATGACAGGGACTCCTACCCGACACCAGTGCGACGGTTACACATACAGTTCCATGGATGCACCGCCACGCAAGGACCCTACCAGACATGGGGTCCCAGTCACACATGGCCACACACAGGCCCACACTCCAGGAGACGCCGTCATACGTGCCCGCCCTAGACACAGAGCTCGCTCTCACACCTGCACGTGTCTCCCTACATTCATTGACACCTTCATAGACACATATGTGCCTTCCCCCTGGTCTGACTTGCTGGTTCCCTGTCCCCTGCTCCAGATTGGGGGTCTGAAGGGACTGCTGGGTTCTGTTCTCCATGTTTGACACATAGACATCTGTCATCAGTGGAGATTGGGAAGGAAAGGGAAGGAAGCGAAGCCCCACCTCACTCTGCCTCAAAGGCCTGGGTCAAGCCAGGCCAGGGTGTTCCTGTACTCCTGGCTAGCTGGGTCAAGGTGGCCCAAACCTGGACCAAGGGTGGCCCCTGGTGGCCATGTGTGGTCTCTGCATCCATCACGTGGGGAGATGGTGGGCGGCCCACTGGCCCGGCCTGAACAGAAGGGCAGAGCGGACTGGCTCAGGCTTAGCCCAGAGCCTGGAGGCTGAACGCCAGGGACCAGAAGCGGGCACCCAGACCCAGAATTCAGCGCTTGGAATCCAGATCCCGGTTTTCAGAACCGGATCTCAGAATCCAGAGTCCAAATCTAGATTCCCAGAGACCCAAGATCTAGAAGGCAGATCCAAAGAACTCAGTTCCCAGAAGGTAAAATCCGGGTCCAAATGCCCAGAATCTAGGATCCGAGAACCCTCCCTTCCAGGATCTAAAGCCAAGGACCCGGAATCCAGACCCAAGAACCCAGAGCCCAGAACCCTCCTCGGAGCCAACCCCTGCCTTCCCCGAGCCCCCCTACATTAGACCCCGGAAGGCAGAGGTTGTCGAGGGCAGGGATGCGCTGAAGGGACAGAAGAGGGACCCTGCAGTGACTGCACAGAGCCCCCCCGCCCCCGGCTGCTGTCCCTGCGCGCTGACACACACACACACTTCAAAAGCATCTTACAGACCCACGCCCCAAAACGCACAGCCTGTGACCGTCACACGTACAGCACCCTGCACTGCCCGTATGCGCGTGCCAGCACACACTTACAGCGTGACACGCAACAGCACCTAAAGAAAGCTGGAACCGCCGTACGCTCCCCTCCCGGCACGTGGACACACGTGCGTCCCCGCACCCGTACAGCCTCGGAGCTGCCCCCAACCCCCACCCACCCTGCCGGGCTCAGACACACAGCCACCATACCCAGAGATACACAAAAACCCAGGACACCCAGGGTTTTGTGCCCCGCATCCAGACACACTCACAGAATTGTGGAGGCTGGCACAGGCGTACACACAGGCGCGCACAGGCACACACGCGCACGCACACACGCTCCCCCAAGCCTGGAGAAGCCCCGTGCCTTGGCAGCAATGCAGCCCCTGGGAACGGGACCCCCGGGACAGGGCTTGCCGTGCACCCCCGTGCCCACCCCAGCCCTCCCCTGCCTAGCCGGCTGGCGGGCTTTAATACAGATGCCAAACTCATAATTGTAACTGAGGGTGACAGGGTCACCTTGAGCCCCAGATGCTCGCGCGGTGACAGATGGCGTTGGCAAACCTGATTAGCGGCCCCCGTGCCAGCCGCCTGTGGCACCTGCATCCCTTGCCCCTCCCCCGCTCCCCCAGCACTCATTACCCACCCATTACTGGGCCTGGGGGGCGGGGGTGGGGGCCGGCTGGCACTGCCCAGGAGGGGGCAGGGACTCCGGGGGCCCCCTGGCACCAAGGTTCCCAGCTGGCTCCCCGGCTGGCAGGAGGTGGGCACAGCTGAAGGGGGGGAATCAGGCGCCTCGTGCCTGCCAGAGCGAGGGGTGCCCGCGGTGCCAGGGCTGAGCTGCCCACTCGGACTCTGCCTGGGGTTTGGCACAGAAGCCTGGAGGGAGGAGGCCAAGGGCACCCCCTGTGGGCCCCTGGTGACCCTCCCCCCACCCGGGGCCCTGGAAGCGGGGCCTTGGGAGCCGCCTGCCTGGCCCGTTCCCACCCCTCCGTGCAGGCCTGTAGGGTCAGAGGTCACAGGCTCCCACGCCCTGCTGGCCCATCTGTTTCCTCGGGTCCCCTCCTTCTGCTCCCCTCACCTGGGGCCTTCCTTCCTGAGGCAGGAAGAGGGCTGAGAGGGGCCCGGCCACCCCCCCCACCCCGCCCCACGCTCCGGGGGGCATTTGGAGGCAACCCTGACAGCGCCACATGTCCCCGCGTCTGTGCCAGACGAGCCCATCTGCTAGGGCCCCGGTTCCAGCCGCCCAAGCCAGGCTGCCCTCACGCGCCGCAGACCCCATGCCCAGCTAAGGAGGGAGCGCCCCTGACGCCCACGCCCCGACGCAGGGCCACCCGCTCCCAGGGAGCCCCGGTCAGAGGAACACACGCACACGCACACGCACGCACAACTGGGCTTGGCCAACCTTAACGGTTCCTGTTTAATACCACACGGTGCGTGGGGCTGCGTGGAAACTGAAGGGGGCGGGGCAGGAGGGGCACTGGGATCACTGCCTCTGACTTGGGGGGGGGCCCGAGTCTCCCCCAGCTACATCCGCCTCCCTGCCTTGGCTTCTTGGGGTCCCTAGGACGGGGTCATCCCTGTGTCTCCTGGTCTGTGTGGGACCATCTGTCCTCCCTGTAGCTGGGAGGGTGTCTTTCGTTCTGTGAGAAGAAGGCCGGCCTGGTGGTTGACACTGGGTGGCAGGCTGCCTAGGATTCGAATGCCAGACCTGCCACCCGCTGCCGTGGGACCTGAGCGGGTGGCTTTGCCTCTTAGAACCTCAGTTTCCTTCTCTGTAAAACAGGGTGATACTAACCGCTGTCTCAGTGGGCCGCTCCGAGGACCACAGGAGTCAGCGCGTGTCAAACGCTCAGTGCGGGGCCTGGCAAACCGAGCGCTACGATTGTGAGCAGCCCGCCCCCACAACGGGGTGGGGGGGGCGTGTCTGGTGTCCCAGGGAGCAGGGCCAGGGACTCGGGAGACCTGTCTGGCCATCCCTGTGTCCCTGGTCTCTCGACCCAGTGCCCGCGGTCCAGGCGGGCATCTTTCTGAGCACGTCCGCCCCCATCTCTCCCAGGCGCGCACATCCGTGTGTCCATCCGTCACGTTCAGATCACGCCTTCGGGCTGCACTGACACCCTTCGACCAGCACAGTAGCCGCTTTCGTCCGCCGACGGGAGCCCGGGCCGCTCGCCCGACACCACAGGACCACAGGTGCCCAGCGCTTTCGAGTGGGCACGCAGCTGTTGCAAAGGACGAGCGGGGCGGGGTCTGAGCTGGGGACGTAGAGGGAGGAGCAGCGGCCGAAGCAGAGGTGATTGCGCAGGTGAACCGCCGTGCAGCCCGGCTGGGAGATCACCTAGGGCGGGGAGAGGGAGGCCAGTGGAGTGTGGGGCCAGAATGGCGAGAGCAAGCTCCCGGCCACTTCCACCCCCACCTCAGATCCCGACTGCCATCTGCCGGCTGGGTGACTTGGGGCGAGCTACCCAGCCTCTCTGGTCCTGTTTCCTTCCCTGTAAAATTAGGGAAGTTTGACCAGGAAAGAGAGAAATCAACTTACCCTTTCTTTTTTTAATTTTTAAAAAAATTTTTTAACGTTTTTATTTATTATTGAGAGACAGAGAGAGACAGAACATGAGCGGAGCCGGGGGCGGGGGGGGGGGGGGGGGGGACAGAGAGGGAGGAAGACACAGAATCCGAAGCAGGCTCCAGGCTCTGAGCTGTCAGCACGGAGCCCGATGCGGGGCGCGAACCCACCAGGAGGCCATGACGAGGTAGCCTGAGGACTGGCATCAGCAGGACTCAGCTGCCACCCCTAGGGATGAGGGGCTGCAGGAAGGGGTAGTAATATAGGAGCCTGGGGGGCGGGGGGTGGGTTAAACAGAAAGCCTTTAGCCCTTTGCCTAGCACACAGTAAGCACTCAATAAAAGTTCCTCGTATGGGGGCCCCTGGGCGGCTCAGTCAGTGAAGCATGTGACTTCGACTCAGGTCATGATCTCACAGTTTGTGAGTTGGAGCCCCGCTTAGGGTGAGCCCTGCCTTGTTCTCTCTCCGTCTCTCTCTCTCTCTCTGCCCCTTGCTCACTTGCACACTCTCTCTCTCAAAACAAAAATTTCCTCCTATGGTCCCCTGCAAGTAAGTGGCTCTATCAACTCGCCCCCAGATCACGGCCCTTCTCTGTTTAAACCCCGCGTTCCTGCCGCCCCTCGACCCCTGTCCGCCTCAGTCACTCTGCCCCAGCCCCGCCGGCCTCTTCCCCGTTCCTCTCATACACCAATCCCAGGCCCACCCCCGGCCCGGTCCCCTTGCTGGGCCCTCCACCTGAGTCCCTTCCAGCTCGTCTTTTCTCAGAAGCATCCCCACGGGAAATGTCACCCCCTGGTGGTCTCTCTCCTGGGGCTCATAGTCATTTACAGTTCTGTCTCTCTTCTTTTAATGTTTCTCTCCTAGAACATAAGCTGCCTGGAGACGGGGACTTTCTCTGCCTTGTTTATGGCGGTAACCTCGGCGGGGGCATTACAGCCAAAGCTAACACTTCCTGAGCCCCGACACCAGGCCTGGACCGCGCTGCTCACACTAGGTGAACTCGCTCCTCCCATCACGCCACGAGCTGGGGCTGTTACTATCCCCAGACACAGATGAGGGAGCCTGAGGCTCAGAGCGGTCCCTCGCCTAAGTCCACACAGCTGCCAGAGGGGCTGCCGGCCCCGAGGCCACCTCGGTGCCACCCCAGGGCGGGGGAGGGTACGCAGCTGGATCCCAGGCCAGGGGTCCCCTCTGCTGGGTGCAGTGTGCCTGGCCCTGTGGGGCCCCTGGGGCAGGGTTCAGGGCAAGGTAGCTGGTCCAAGGCCATGCGATCGCCACCACGTCACCTGGATACGGCGAAAGTTCGCTGAATGAATAACGAGCCAAGGGGGCTTGGGAACTGACACCCTGCAGGGCCATCGTTCCAAACACCTTGCGTGCGTTCACGTCTGTCGTTAAGTCTGTCGTTAAGCCAAGATAGGAAACGAGGCTCAGAGAAGGGAAGCCGCGTCCCCTGGGACACACAGAAGTCATCGGGCTGTAAACCCCTGGCATGAATCCCCACCGCTCTCATAGAGCACGGACGGAATGCCCGTAACCGTGCCTGTCCCGTTCTGATGCCCAATAGCCCTTAAGGAGGCAGGCACTATTACTCATTTAGTCACTTATTCATTCGACAAACACTGAGTGCCCACTGCGTCCCTGGCTCTCTTCACAAGCCTCGGGATGGGGATACAGAAGTGAACAAGGCATAATAATCCCTTCTCCGGTGGGGCGGACGTCCTGGTGAGGGAGACATGATAAATACGATCACAAAATCAATTTTACATGTTAGGAGGTGAGGGGTGCTACCGTGATAAATAAAGCAGGAAAGAGGGAACAGGCGGACAGGGCTGCATGTTTAAATTACGTTTGAGTAAAAACCTGAAGGAGGGGAGAGAAGGAGCCACAGAATATCTGGGGGTGGGGGCGGGTGGAATGGTAGAGGCAAAGGGAACAGCCAGTGCAAAGGCCCTGAGGTAGATGTAACATTGGTGTGTCCGGGAAAAAGCAGGGTGGCTGGTGTGGCTGGAGTGAAGTCGGTGAGGAGGAGAGCAGGAGGGGGTGAGGTGGGGGAGGTGACAGGCAGAGAGCGCAGGGCTTTGGGGGCCCCGAGAAGGACACGGTTTTGCTCTGACTAGAGTGGGAGCCATGGAGGGTACCCTCTGGCCACCAAATGGAAGAATAGACCTGCGGAGAAGGCAGCTATCGAAGGAGGTAACCGTGTGGTCGGGAGGGAAAGGCTTAGGGCTCATAACGGAGGAAACAGAGTTAAGAGACATTTCGATGGAGGGCACGAGGCTGGCCCCCGGATCCGCGTAGGACCCCCATCCATGCCCTCTGCCAGGGCTCGAACTCAGCCCGCCCTCACCTGAGTGAACGGCACAGCCCTGCACATCTCCCGGGTCACTTCGTGCGGGTCCAGCGGCAGAGACACGGTGGGGGCCGCCTCCTCGCCGGGCTGCAGGCTGCCTCTCCCCAGGCGTCCGGTTCTCTGCAGGCCCAAGAAGGCGTTCCAGCTGCGGAGGGCGGAGGACTGCGCCTGGGAGGCCGGGACCCCTCGCCCAGAGCCCGGGTCTGATTGGTGGCGGCCCGGAGCCGAGAGGGGGGGCCCTGGGGTCCAGGCCTCCCAGAGCCTGTGGGCAGGTGGGCCCCACTGAGCAGGCTCAGGAGAGCGAGCAGCTGGTGCGGGACCATCTGTCCGTCTGTCAGGCTGGGACTGGGCTCAGGGTCCTGGGCAGGCGACCCTGCTGTCTGGTGGGTGGAATCTAGGCCCTTCGGACCTGCTTTAAATGGCTTCCCCCCCAACCTCCGCCAACCCACAGTGGGAAGGAAAATAAACTGAGGCCCGCTGGGTTCCCACCCCTCCCCCGCCCCCCCACCTCCCACCTGGCAGGGATCCAGGGCTGGGTCTGTGGGTGTGTGGGCTGCGGGGACTGGGAAAGGTGAGTGGGGGAAACAGGGGCTCAGGGACACAATGCCTGGAGGGTCTGAGGGGCCCCTTTCTGGGTCTGGGGCACATCCATCCATTTAGCAAAATCGGCCGATTGCGGCCAGGCCTCCCAGGTGTCGGCCTGAGCATTGCCACTTTCTGGCTGTGCAACCTCTGTCAAGCCCCTTAACCACTCTGGGGCTCACTGTCCTCTTCTGTTCTGGGGATGGATAGAATATGTTGGTAACCCTCCCTACCTGGTGGGGTTGTCCTGAGGACTCAAGGAGGTAATTCATGGGGCACCTGGGTGGCTCAGTCGGTCGAGCGTCCGACTTCGGCTCAGGTCATGATCTCGCGGTCTGTGAGTTCGAGTCCCGCGTCGGGCTCTGTGCTGACAGCTCAGAGCCTGGAGCCTGTTTCACATTCTGTGTCTCCCTCTCTCTCTGCCCCTCCTCCCTCATGCTCTGTCTCTCTCTGTCTCAAAAATAAATAAACATTAAAAAAATTTTTTTAAAAAAGGAGGTAATTCACGTAAGCAGCCTAGAATAGAGGCTGCTCCACAGTGGAACCGGGAGTAAACTATGACTAACATCATTATAGCTGTTTTTCTGTTAGCACCTAGTAGAGGCCAGGCAGGATTCCCAGTCCTGGGGATTCAGGGAGCGCAAGATTAGAAACGGGGTGTCTTCTCGCTGGGGGTTTGACGCTGCAGTGCTGAAAACAGGCGATGATAAGATGACTTCAGGGCCTGAAGTGTTAGGTTATCTAAATAGGATGTACCTTACAGGAGTCAGGGCGGGGACTTCTGCCCCCAGGGTGGTCAGAGAAGGCCTCCCCGAGGAGGTGACATTTTTGCAGAGCCCCGAGGCGGTGTCGGAGGTGATGGGAACAGCCTGGTGGGGGGTGGAGGCTCTGGAGCGCTGGAAGCACATAAAGAGGGTGGGAGCCGGGTCTCGGGCTTTGGAGCCCTGGGGGCGCCTGGGGAGGGGCGGCCGGGCCGGGCCCTGGCACCCCCGTAGCGCCCATTTCGCACCCAGGCGAGGAGCTGCGGGCGCAGGGGCCGTGAGAAGAGGCTCCGCCCGTCCTTCCCGCGCCCCGCCGAGCGGCGAAGTGCGATGGGGCGCGCTCGCCCTCTGGCGGCGGTTCTCGGGACTGCGCGGCGGCCGCGCCCAGGACCTCGGCTTTCGGGAAGCCCTCGCCTGGAGGTGCGAGGGGGCTTCCGGCTCAGCCCGCCACATCCGAGCCCCTGAGCGTCCCCCAACCGCCCCCTCGCAGTCCCCTAGACCCAGCCGGTGGCAGCTCCTGCCCAGTGCTAAGGCCCCAAACTTTGGAGCACCGTTGAACTCACTCTTTCTCTGACGGCACCCGCCCCCCGCATCTGATACCTCAGCAAATCCCGTCTGCACCAGAATCTACCTAGAATCCGTCCTCTTCTCACTCTTCCACCTCCCCCCAACCCCCCACCCAGACACGGCCTCCGTTATTTCCCGCTTTAACCAGTACGATCCCTGGTCTGGTGCTCCAGCTCCCGCCACCGCTCCGCAAAGTCTGTTCCCTCCACAGCAGCCAGGAGGCGCCGGTGAGCACTTGCGTCTGGGCACTTCTCTCTGCTCAGAACCTTCCAGGGCTCCCACCTCACGACAGCCAAAGTCCTCACTGCAGCCCACAGGGGTGGCCCCGCCGGCTCCTGTCGCCCCCCTTCCCCGGCTCATCTTTCCCACCCTCTCCCCCTTTCTCACTCCCTCCAGCCCCACGGGACCTCCTCCGCTGTTTTCCAGACTCACCAGGCATAGTCCCATCAAACTCCGCAGCGCTACAGGGCTAAGGAAGCTCTGTTTTTTACATGGGAGGCCATCCAAGAAAAAGAAAGTTTATAGATTTTTTTTTAATGTTTATTTATTTTGAGAGATGGTGAGCGCACGCTGGAGAGGTGCAGAGAGAGACAGAATCCCAAGCAGGCCCCGCCTTGTGAGCACGGAGCCCCTCACAGGGCTCAAACTCAGAAACTGTGAGATCATGACCGGAGCCAAAATGATGAGTGGGTCGCTTAACGGAGTGAACGACCCAGGCACCCCCAAGAAAAGTTAAAAAAAAAAAAATCGGATGTCTATTACATGCTGACCTTTTGGGGGAGGAGAGTAAGAATTTACAAGCTATGGCTTACTTGTATTTGTGTTAAAAAAGTTTTTTTAAATGCTTATTTTTGAGAGACAGAGCATGAGCAGGGGCGGGTCAGAGAGAGAAGGAGATAGAGAATCCGAAGCAGGCTCCATCCAGGCTCTGAGCCATCAGCACAGAGCCCAACGCAGGGACTGAACCCACCAACGGGGAGACCATCGCCTGAGCGGAAGTCGGATGCTCAGCTGACTGAGCCACCTAGGCGCCCTAATGACCTCATTTTAATTACTTTTTGAGACACAGAGCATGAGCAGGGGAGGGTCAGAGAGAGAAGGAGATAGAGAATCCGAAGCAGGCTCCATCCAGGCTCTGAGCCATCAGCACAGAGCCCAACGCAGGGACTGAACCCACCAACTGGGAGACCATCACCTGAGCGGAAGTCGGATGCTCAGCTGACTGAGCCACCTAGGCCCCTAATGACCTCATTTTAATTACTTTCTTAGAGACCCTGCTTCTAAATACGGTCACATTTGGAGGTCCTGGGAGGTGGCACTTTGACATATGAATCCTGGGGGGACATGACTCAGTCCAACAAGGACTGATACATTTTACGATGTGGATGAACCTCCGAAACACGCAAAGAGAAAGTCCAGACACAGATGGTCACAGATGACTCCGCCTACGTGAAATGTCCAGAAGCAGGCAAATCCAGAGAGACAGGAAGTAGTTGACTGGTTGCCAGGAGCTGATGGGAGGGGGGCCTGGGGAGTGACTGTTCATAGGCATGGAGTTTCCTTCTGGGGTGACGGAATGCTCTAGAACTAGACAGAGGTGCCAGGGGCGCGATATTGTGAGTGTACTAAATGCGACTGGGTCGTTCACTTTAAATGATTGATTTTCTGCTGTGCACGTTTTAACTTAAATGTAAATGAAAATTGCGATTTAAGACCTGCCCTCAGAAGCCTTCCCCCCTCTTCTCCTTCCACCTTTCTCCCCCCCCACCCCACCCTCCCTCCACCCTGTGCCATTTGGCCCCTGCTGTGTGCAAAGTCCTGGCTGGCAGGTGGGGGGGGGAGTTAGTGTGACCTCAAAGTGCCGGCTCTTAACTTCTAGCTGGTGTTTCTCAGGGCAGATCCGACACCTCCGGATCTGGCAGGAAACTGCTGCTCGGAAGTCCTGCACCCAGCTGCCCCTCCGCTCCACCGTGGGGACTTACTTCCTCTTTCACCATTATAATTATTTGCGTGTCTCACCCACAAGACTGTGAGCTGTTTGAGGTCGAAGGCCAGTTATACTTCATTACCTATCTCTTCAAAAGGTCAGGAAGTGGAGGAGGTGACCACTGAGTTAAACCTGAGTGACCAGAAAGAGCCCACTATCTAAAGGTCCGGGAGACAGTTCCAGGGACGGTAACGGCAAAGGTAATGCAAAGGCCCTGTGCGGCCAGTGCAGGTCTGGGACCATGGGGCCCCTTCTACCACCCAATGGGTCTTCCTGCTTCTGTATGTTGCTCCACTCCATGTCTTTTCTGCTCAGCAGCCAGAGGAGAACTATAAGTCATACCCATCTCTTCTCTGCTCAGAGACTTCCCATGGCTCCCCATTGCCCTTGGAATAAAACCGAACTCCTCCCCATGGCCTGTAATAATGCCTGCATGGCTGGGCCTTGCCTCTCGCTCTTCACTGCACCTCCTTCCCCAACCCCCTTCATTCACTGGACCTCAACCACGTTAGCCGTGTGTCCATCCGCCAGCCCTGGGGAAAGACTTGGACTTCTTGGGGCCCTCAGGGCAGCCTCCCCGTGGGCGCCGGGGAGCACAGATGTGGGGGCTCCCTGCGGCGTTGTTTCCAGAGTCAAGAAAAACTGGAAACAAATGTCCACAAAGCAGCCTGCTGCAGGGGCGCCTGGGGGGCTCAGTCGATTAAACGTCCGACTTCGGCTCAGGTCATGATCTCATGGTTTGTGGGTTCGAGCCCCGCGTCGGGCTCTGTGCTGGCAGCTCGGAGCCTGGAGCCTGCTTCGGATTCTGTGTCTCCCTGTCTCTGCCCCTCCCCTGCTCATGCTCTGTCTCTGTCTCTCGAAAATAAATAAAAATGTTAAAAAAAACCAAACAGCCTGCTGTAATAATTATAGTTGGTTCATACCATGAGCAATATGGAGCAGGGATTTTTTTTTTAACTTTTTTTTTTTTTAAACCACTAAGCTCAGAAAGAAATAGACTTTAAGGGCGCCTGGGTGGCTCAGTCAGTTAAGCGTCCAACTGTTGATTTTGGCTCAGGTCACGATCTCAGAGTTTGTCAGAGCAAGTCCCCTGTTGGGCTAGGCACTGGCAGCGCAAAGCCTGCTTGGGATTCTCACTCTCCCTCTCTCTCTCTGCCTCTCCCCTGCTCATGCGCACTCTCTCTCTCAAAATAAGAAAACACTGAAGAAAAAAAAAGGAGCTCTCAACGATATATGCCCATCCTCCACACTCTACCTACAATCCTTTGTATGTGACCTTGAAAACCCTTTGATTTTGCATAAGGCCTCTGACCCCTCCCCTTGAACCTTGGCTTGGCGACGGGCTCCACCAATAGAATCGGGCAGAAATGATGTCACGTGACTTCTGAGACTCAGTCATAAAAGTGCCAGGCACTTCAGCCTCCTTCACTTGGGACCCGGCTACCATGTTGTGAGGAAGCTCGAAAGGGCTCCCGCGGAGACACCGCCGTGCAGGTGACATTCCAGCCGGTACCCCAGCAGCGGCTCCTGCCCGCGTCAGTGAGGAGACGTGAGTGAAGGAAGATGGCTTCCGACGACTCTGGTAGCCGGGCATCAAGTCATTGGACTTCACCTTCTCCCCAGCGGGGGCTGCGGAGACTGGAACAGAGACAGGCCGTCCCCTCGGGGCCCTGCCCAAAGTCCTGATCTACACGCTCTGTGGGCATAATCGAAATGGCGGTTTGGGGCAAGGTTTGTCAGCATCCATCGCAACAGGAACAACAGTACATCCACGTATGCGTCCATGACAGGAAGCTTTATTTTACCAAAGGGTACGTCTCACCCTTACTGCACGTGAGCCAATCTGATATTTTTCTTCTATTCTTTTTCTTTCTATTGAAAATAACCACTGTACATTCATGGTCCTAGGAACAGTATTCGCAACAGCCACAGGGTGGAAGGCGACCCAGTGTACATCGATGGATGAAGGAACAAACAAAACGTGGTAAATACGTATGTCGGAATATTATTAGGTCTAAAACAAAGGAAGGAAATTCTAACACGTGCTACCCTGGGGACATTCTTGGGGACATTACGCCAAGTGCAATAAGCCAGTCACAAAAGGACAAATATTACACGATTCTATTTTTTTTTTAAGTTTAGTTTTTTTAACGTTTATGTCTTTTTGAGAGAAAGAGACCGAGTGTGAGCAGGAGAGGGGGAGACAGAGAGGGAGATACAGAATCCAAAGCAGGCTCCAGGCTCTGAGCTGTCAGTGCAGAGCCCGACGCGGGGCTCGAACCCACGAAGCATGAGATCATGACCTGAGCCGAAGTCGGACATTTAACTGACTGAGCCACCCAGGAGCCTCTACGTGACTCTACTTCTATGAAGGCCCTGGAGTTGTCAGATTTAGAGAGACAGAAATAGAACGGCGGGTGCCAGGGGCTGGGGGAGGGATGAACAAGGAGTTAGTATTTAATGGGGACAGTTTCTCGTTTGCAAGATGACAAAGTTCCAGGGATGGATGGTGATAAGGGTTGCGTGAGAACGCGAACGTGCTTAAAGACACTGAATAGCACATTTTATTACTTTTTTAAAGTCACTCCTGCCCCCAACATGGTGCTTGAACTCACGACCCTGAGATGAAGAGTTGCTTCCACCACCAACTGAGCCAGCCCGGCGCCCCTAAAGACTACACTTTTAAATGATGATGATGGGGTGCCTGGGTGGTGGCTCGGTCAATTAAGTGGCCGACTCTTGATTTTGGGCTCAGGTTGTGAGCTCACAGTTCGTGAGATCGAGCCCCACATCGGGCTCCTCGCCGACAGCACGGGGCTGTCAGCAATCCCGGCTGCTTGGGATTCTCTCTCTCCGTCTCTCTCTACCCCTCCCTTGCTCATGTTCTCTAAATAAATAAGTAAATAAGTAAATAAATAAATAAGCAGGGTGCCTGGGTGGCTCGGTCGGTTAAGAATCTGACTTCGGCTCAGGTCATGATCTTGCGGTTCGTGAGTTCGAGCCCCGCGTCGGGCTCTGTGCTGACAGCTCGGAGCCTGGAGCCTGCTTCGGATTCTGTGTCTCCTTCTCTCTCTGTTCCTCCCCCACTTGCATTCCCTCTCTCTCTCTCTCTCTCTCTCAAAAATAAATAAGGATTTCAAAAAATAAATAATAAATAAATGAGCAAACACTAAGAACTAATAATAATATAATAAAGTCACAGGGATGACAAGTACAGCATAAGGAACAGTCAGTGCTATTGTAACAACAGTGTATGGGGACAGGTGGCGCCTACACTTATCGTGGGGACATTGCGTAATGTATGCAATTGTCAAGTCACTATGTTGAACACCTGAAGCTGATATAGTATTGTATGGCAACTGTACTTTCATTTAAAAAAGAGATCTGAGGGGCGACAGGATGGCTCAGTCGGTTAAGCACCCAACTTTGGCTCAGGTCATGAGCTCACAGTTCACGAGTTTGAGCCCTGCATTGGGCTCTGCGGTGACAGTGCAGAGCCTGCTTGGGATTCTCTCTCTCTCTCCCTCTCTCTCTCTGCCCTCCCCACCCTGCTTGTCTCTATCTCTCTCAAAAAGGAATAAAACTTTGGGGCGCCTGGGTGCCCCAGGCAGTTAAGCAGCCGACTTTGGCTCAGGTCATCATCTCAGGATTTGTGAACCTGAACCCCATGTCGGGCTCTGCGCTGACAGCTCGGAGCCTGGAGCCTGCTTCGGAGTCTGTGTCTCCCGCTCTCTCTGCCCCTCCCCCACTCGTGCTCTGTCTGTCTCTCTCAGAGATGAATAAACACTAAAAAATTTTTTTAAGAAATCAATAAAACTATAGATGTATGAATGAATGAATGAATGAATAAGGGCTCTGAAAGAGTCCAGTCAAACGTTAGTATCTGTCAAGTCTGGGTGCCGACGTATGTGACCGCACTCATCTGTCCCTGGGAAGTAATTCGTTAACACTGTAAATGCCAAAGTATAAAGCAAGGCTCCAGGATGCGGAAGAAACTAACACCAGTTGGGGAAGGAGCCCGGTCAGGGGAGGGGAGGGGAGGACGGGAGAGAGGTGGGAGTAAGACTGCTCACCGCAATCCTTTCTGTTGCTTGTATTTTTGTTTCCTTCACTTGCAAAATATAAATCTACAGGAAAGTATGCAACCCACACATATACGGCTTAAAAAATACTTGTAACTCAGGGGTCACTGTCGCCCGGGTCAAGAAATAACCTTGAATACGGTCTACTTGGAGAAGAGCAAACCATGACCCGTCACAAAGTGACCCCCTCCCCTCCCCGCCCTGCCACGTGACCCACCCAGATGCCTTCTCATCCCCACCAGAAGTGTCCCATCTGGACTTCCAGAATGATCGCTGCCTTGCTTTCATCGGTCACCCCGAAAGGTGTGCATCCATAATGACACCACTATTTCTCCACTTTCCACGAGAGGGACGATTTGTGAAAACTCCGCACGATGAAAAACATTCCCTTGTGAGAAGGAGATCACTCGAGTCCTGCTGGTGGCAAATGAGAGGAGAAGATACTTGCCAACGACACGTCAGGAAGGGCTAGTCTCCAAAATCTATAAAGAACTTAGCAAACTCAACACCCCAAAGACAAATAACCCAGGGAAGAAATGGGCAAAAGACATGAACAGACACTTCCCCAAGGAAGACATCCAGATGGCCGACCGACACATGAAAACATGCTCCACAACCCTCATCGTCAGGGAAATACAGATCAAAACCACACTGAGACACCACCTCACACCTGTCGGAATGGCTAACATTAACAACTCAGGCAACAACAGATGCTGGTGAGGATGCGGAGAAAGAGGGTCTCTCTTGCACTGCTGGTGGGGAGGCCAACGGGGGCAGCCCTTCTGGAACACAGTATGGAGGCTCCTCAAAAATGAAAACTAGAACTACCCTACGACCCGGCAGGTGCACTACTAGGTATCTATCCAAAACAGGAGTGCTGTTTTGAAGGGGCTCGTGCACCCCAATGTACCCCAATGTTTACAGCAGCGCCATCGACAATAGCCGAAGTAGGGAAAGAGCCCAAGCGTCCACGGATGGATGGCTGGATGAAGACGATGTGGCGTATACATACAATGGAGCAGCACGCGGCAATCAAGAAGAATGAAACCTTGCCATTTGCAACTATGTGGATGGAACCGGAGGGTATCATGCGGAGCGAAATGAGTCAGTCAGAGAAAGACAACCATCATATGACTTCACTCACTTGAGGACTTCAAGATACAAAATAGATGAACATACAGGAAAGGAAGCAAAAAGAATATAAAAGCAGGGAGGGGGACAAAACACAGAGACTCTTAAATACAGAGAACAAACAGAGGGTTCCTGGAGGGGTCGTGGGGGGGCGGATGAGCTAAGTGGGTAAGGGGCATTTGGGAATCTTCTGAAATCACTGTTGCACCGTATGCTAACTAACTTGGATGTAAACTTAAAATATAAATTCAATTAAAAAAAAATTTTTAAATGATGTCTGTGAGAATCACTCACGCTGCTGTCGGCGGCTGTAACCTCTGCGCTTACTTCCTGTGTCGTATTCTGTCGGCTGAAACATCACAACTCGGGTCTCCGTTCTGCCGGGAAGGGACTCAGGCGCCCGCTGTTTCCAGTTCGGGATGGATACACGCACGTGCTGCTACGAACTGTGGACGTTCTTCTCCAGGCTTCCTAGTTCGCTGAGCAAACGGCAATTGGTGTGTGTGAAAAAATATATATGACATAACATATGCCATTTCGATCATTTTCAAGGGTACCGTTCGGCGCCATGAAGCACAATCGGATTGTCCTGCAACCGTGGCCGCTATGGGTCTCCAGAATTTTTTCATCTTCTCAAACAGAAACTCCGTCCCCCTTCGACACTAGCTAATGCCCATTCTTTGTCTCCTCGGCCCCTGACGACCACCACTCTACTTGCTGTCTTCATGAACCTGGCTACTCCGAGGACCTCATATAAGTGGAATCACACGAATGTATGTTCTTTTGTGCCTGGCTTATTTCACTCGGCATAAGATCTTCTAGGTTAATCCATGTTGTTCATTCAATTTCCTTCCCTTTTAAGGCTGAAATTCTGTTTTGTTTTGATTTTTTTGAGAGACATAGGGACAGAGTGTGAGCAGGGGAAGGGCAGAGAGAGAGGGAGATACAGAATCTGAAGCAGGCTCCAGTGAAATCCTGTTTTTAAAAAGTAGCATTGGGGCGCCTGGGTGGTTCACTTGGTTGAGCATCGGACTTCAGCTGAGATCATGATCTTGCAGTTAACGAGTTCAAGCCCTGCATGGGGCTCTGGGCTGACAGCTCGGAGCCTGGAGCTTGCTTTGGATTCTGGGTCTCCTGCTTTCTCTGCCCCTCCCCTGCTTGCGCTCTGTCTCTCTCGCTCAGAAATTAATAACCATTTAAAAAAATTTTTTTTTAATTTTATAAGTTTATTTTTAAATTGGTTTACATATAACACCCAGTGTTCATCCCAACATGTGCCCTTTTTAATGCCCGTCACCCCTCTCCCCCCTCCCTCATCCCCCTCACCCTCAGTTTTTTCTTAGTCTTTGAGAGTCTCTTATGTTTTATCTCCCTCCCTCTCTGTGTCTTTTTTTCCTTTCCCCTCTTCCCCTCCCCCTGGTTTTTGCTTAGTCTCACAAAGTCCACCTATTCGTGGAAACATATGGTATCTGTCTTTTTCTGACTGACTTATTTCACTTAACATAATACCCTCCAGTTCCATCCATGTTGCTACACATGGCCAGATTTCATTTTTTCTCATTGCCACGTAGTAGTCCATTGTATATAAGTACTAAAAAAGATTTTTTAAGTAGTGTTTAGTATCTGCACCTTGATCAACCAATTTAACCATTTTTAAATACGAAAAATTAATTAAAAGGTATATAGTAACAAAATATTTACAATAAAATTTAAGATAGAATTTCTACATAAAGATCTTAAATAATCACAGAATTTTAAAAAAGTGTTTTAAATAGAAATTTAAACATTTAAAACAATTGTCTAGGGGCACCTGGATGGCTCAGTCGGTTAAGCATCCGACTTCCGCTCAGGTCATGATCTCACAGTTTGTGAGTTCAAGCCACAAGTCGGGCTCTGTGCTGACGGCTCAGAGCCTGGAACCCACTTGGGATTCTGTGTCTCCCTCTCTTTCTGCTCTTCCCCTGCTCATGCTCTGCCTCTCTCTCCTTTAAAAACAAACATTAAAACAATTGTCTAGGTAAGGTCTTAAATAATTCTTTTTTTTTTAAATTTTTTAAATGTTTATTTATTTTTGAGACAGAGAGAGACAGAGCATGAGTCGGGGAGGGGCATAGAGAGAGGGAAACACAGAATCGAAGCAGGCTCCAGGGTCTGAGCTGTCAACCAGAGCCCGACGCGGGACTCGAACTCACAGACCATGAGATCATGACCTGAGCTGAAGTCGGACGCTCAACCAACTGAGCCACCCTGGCGCCCCTTAAATAATTCTTTAAAATAAAAATCTTGAATGCACCTGAGTGGCTCAGTTAAGCGACCGACTTCCACTCAGGCCATGATCTCAGGGTTAGAGATCGGAGCCCTGCATTGGGCTCTGTGCTGACAGCTCAGAGCCCGGAGCCTGATTTGGATTCTGTGTTTCCCTCTCTCTCTGTCCCTCCCCTGCTCACCTCCTCCCCTCTCTCAAAAATCAATAAACATTAAAAAAATAAATAAAAATCGAAATATTAAAAATCAAATTTAAAACCATAAAATGAAGCATAACAAATAGAAATTTAATGTTATGAACAATATCTAAATAAGTATTTAAAATGAAATTTAAACATTTTAACGAATACCTTAAATGGATTCTAAATATTTAAAATATAAAGTAATATGTAGATTAAACTTCAAATGGAAGTCATATTTGAGTTCTTCAGTATTTATAGTTTAATATTTAGCTGTTTAAAGTTCAAAATAAAATATCAAATGTTACCTTAAACATACAAAATTTAAAAATAATAATAGAGGCGCCTGGGTGGCTCAGTCGGTTGGGCGGCCGACTTCAGCTCAGGTCATGATCTCGCGGTCTGTGAGTTCGAGCCCCACGTCGCGCTCTGTGCTGACAGCTCAGAGCCTGGAGCCTGCTTCGGAGTCTGTGTCTCCCTCTGTCTCTCTGCCCCTCCCCTGCTCACGCTGTTTCTATGTCTCTCAAAAATAAATAAATAAATAAATTTTAAAAAAAATAATAAATAACTGGTAAAAAGAAACTCGAAATTATACTCGAAGAGGTATAAAACACTTATTACCCCCTTCTCTCCCCCGCCCGGAGCTGAGGCAGCGGGGACTCGCCCTCGCCCCGCCCACCCGTCTCCGGACCCCGCGCGCAGGCAGTGCTGTGGCCAGCCCCGGCCGGCCCGCGAGGACCCCGCCCGGCCAAGATGGCGGCGCCCGTGCGGCGGGCGCGCAGCCTGCTCGGGCTGGCGACGACCCTGGGCCGGGGCTCCCGCGACTACCGGGCGCCGCCGCCCCCACGCCGCTCGCCGGGGCCCTGGTGGCCGGACCCGGACGACCCGCTGACCCCACGCTGGCAGCTAGGGCCGCGCTATGCGGCCAAGCAGTTCGCGCGGCACGGCGCCGCCTCCGGGGTGGCCGCCGGCTCGCTGTGGCCGTCGCGTGAGCAGCTGCGCGAGCTGGAGGCCGAGGAGCGCGAATGGTGCCCGAGCCTGGCGGACATGCAGGAGTCGCTGCGGGTGAAGCGGCTGGCGGAGGCGCAGAAGCGGCAGGCCAGGTGTGTGCCGTCGGGTGGGCGCGGGGCTGTGGGCTGCGCCCTCTGCGGCCGGGTGCACGAACTGTTTCGCACGGTGCTTAACTCTGTCCCGCGCGTATCGCGGGCGTTTTTGCGTGCTGTATATAGATTTACCGGTATGCCCCCCTCGCTACAAAACAGATTTTTGAGGAACAGTTCATTTAGTCATTCATATCAAATCTTCACTGTGCAAGGCCTTGCCCCAAGGTGCTGAGCACAGAGCAGAGAACAAAAGATAATTTCAGATGGCGGCAGAGAACCATTAGGAAGATAAAACTGAGTGAGAAGTGTGTGTCCCAGAGAGCGACTTTGGTTGGCAAGACCTCGAACCTTTGTCTCTGGGGACTTGATACTTGAATGGCCAGATATAGCCGTGGGGAGATCTTAGGGAGTGTTACTGGTATTAGGAACAGCTCGTGCAAAGGCCCTGCAGTAGGAATATGCTTTAGAACTGCCAGGAGGTCAGTGTGACTGGGGAAGACTGGGAGGTGATGGGGCCTGGAATCAAGGGCAGAGGTCCGACTCAGAGACAGCTCTGAAGGAGACGACTTGAAGAATACAAGACCAGGGGCATCAGGATGGTACCACTTCCCGGAGGGAGTGGGCAGGCAAGCGGGAGGAGCAGGCCAGGCGCGTGTGTTCCTGGTTTTCATTGTTCTTGTCCTCACAGTAGCTCTTAGAGGAAGAGGGGGTCACCCTCGTTTTAGAGACGAGAACCGGAAGCCTGGGAATTTGGAATCACTTGTCCAGTCAGTCACCCAGGCAGTGAACAGTGGAGCTGGAATGTGAATCCCAGGCTCTATCCCCTCTCAGCCGGATAACCTTGCCCTTGGACTTCAGACCTTTGACCTTCACGTTTCTAATCTTTAAAATGGGGCTGTGCCTGGCAACTACTCATAGGGTTGTCCAGCCCACTTCTTGCCTTTACAACCGGGCCTGGCATACAGTAGGTGCTCCGCGATGTCTGTAGGAGGAGCGCGCCGTGGGGACGGCCATATGGTGTGCGGCTCCGGGACAGCTCAGCAGACAGCTCTGTGAAGTGCTGAGCTGACTCTGGCCCTCCTCCTGGGGGTTCTGGGGATTTGGCGCTCTTGTGCTCAAGATCACACGCAAGTTCGTTCGGCTCTCCTGCCTGTTACTTCACTTGTCAAGGATTTTTCTGACAGTTTTAATGACCACCGTGTCTTCCCAGTTTTCCATCTCCCGTGGGGAAGTCAATGCAGGCCGACTAGGGGGCGGGCTGGGCGGGGGAGACGGGCGCTGCCATCCTCACCACCCCACGCCCCGCTGCAGGGAGCAGCTCATCGCAGAGCGCATGGCCAGGATGCCGCAGATGATTGAGAACTGGCGGCGGCAGCAGCAGGAGCGCAGGGAGAAGGAGCAGGCGGACAAGGAGCGGCGGGCCCGACTGCAGGCGGAGGCCCAGGAGCGCCTGGGCTACCACGTGGACCCGAGGAGCGCCCGCTTCCAGGAGCTGCTGCAGGACCTGGAGAAGCAGCAGCGCAAACGCCTCAAGGAGGAGAAACAAAGACAGAAGAAGGAGGCGCGAGCTGCTGCGCTGGCCGCCGCTGCTGCAGCCCAAGACCCAGCAGCCTCTGGGGCACCCAGTGCTTGACCTGTCCTCTCCCAATAAAACCTGCCGCCTGACGGCCTCAGCCCTGGAGAGCTCTGTGTCCTCTCATCAGGCCCCTTCCTGGGCCTCCTGGTTCCTTCCCAACACCTGGGGCCAGGGAATCCCCCCCACCTTTCCTGGCTCTGCTCACTCGGGGACTCTGGGCCGTGCCGCCTAACTCAGGCTTCAGGGGGAGAAAGAGATGCAACGGGGAAATAATGGAGGAGCAGATGGCAGAGGAGAAGGAGGCTTCTGTTTACCAACATTAATCTCCAGTAATTAGCCAATTACTAGGGGGGGAAGTGTAGCCAAAACAGACTGTGGTGGTGATGGGGGGGGAGCAGGGAGAAGCAGCCCGTCCAAGGCCAAATTGGGGCTGGGGCCCACCGCCCGGGAATGAGATGGCCTCAGAGGAGGGTGTAGAGACCCCAGGAGCCCCGATCCGCAGAGGCTGACAGACCACTGCCCCTCCTCAGCACTGCTGGGTCACCCGTGCCCAACCGGCCCCCAGACCTAGCTGAGCCGGAGCGGGAAGGACGCCCTGGGAGGCACACACCACAGACTAGCTTTTAAAACTTTATTCACTTCAAAACCTTTATCAGAGACACGGTTCTGTCCTGGGGAGGGGGGTGGCCTCGACCTCCAGAGCAGCTCTGATGTTACCCCCTCCCCAGGCAGGACAAACCAGGCCGCCTCCTCCCCAGCAAAGGGATGCAGGCCAGAGGCCAAGGCCGGACTGGGGAGGGGGCTCTTAGGCCTCCGAGTGCTCACCCGAGATGGAAAGGCTGGGCCACTCCAATGGAGGAGCAAAGTTTGGGGCTCCAGCTTCCCCTCACCCTGGAAGAAGGCGGGGAGGGGGTGTCTCAGGGGCTCTTCGGGGGAGGGGGAAGCAAGCAGCCGCCTCTCCATCTGGCTGCAGGGAGCTGGGACAGAGGCCAAGAGGGGCCCATCTGTCGCCTCCAGTCCTGCCAGTTTCTTGGAGCAGGCAGGGCTGGGGCGGGGGATCAGGGACAGCTGTCTGGCCTGGGTCTTCTCAGGCCAAGATGGGAATGGGGGCCACTTTGGGGGGGTGGGGGCGGGGAATTGAGGGTTTTCGTTTTTTTAAGGTTTTTGATTTTTTTTTCCACTTCTTAAATAAACATGAATATATATATATTTTTTTCTTTTATAAAACTTTTGTGGAGCTGGGGGTGGGGTGGGGAGATGGGGAGGTGCGGCCTGGCCTCCCGGCATCACTCGTCCTCAAAGTTCTGACTCAGGAGGAAGTTGGCAGCCAAGTTCTCATTCTTTTCACAAGCGAAGTAGGCCTGGATCACCAGGCTCTCTGGGAAGCCCAGGGCCTTCAACTGTGGGGAGACGGGCAGGTATGAGCAGGGTGGGGAGGGCCTGGCCCCCGGGGACGTCACCCCTCAGCCAGGCCTCTTACCCTCTCTATAGCTTCCTTCTCCTGCGGCGTCACCTGGATGTAGTTCATCTGCGGAGCCTCCTCGCCTATGGCGCCCACCTCGCCCTCCACGTCCGAGATGTCTGCCAGCTCCCCGGGGGGCTCGTTCAGCATCTGGATGAACTGCTCCTGGTGCCGGCTAATTTGCTGTGTGGGACGGAGGCAACGAGACTGACTCCCGGCCCTTGAAGCCCTCCTCCCCAGGTCCTCAGCATGGCCCTTTTGCCTTCATTCGGCAGATCTTTAAAGGGCGCCCGTTCTGGCCACACAGCAACATGATGGTGGATCCGGGCCCCGTCCTGGTGGAGCTGATGTTCCAGGGGAGGAGGCAGGCTATAAACGAGCAAACTGATGGACGACGATTTACAATGCAAATAGTGGCCCCAGCATTCAACAGGGCAGACGGTTAGGCTAGGGAAAAAAACAAACACTGCATGCCAGGAAAGAGGAGCCTGTGATGCACAGGACGGGAAGTTTCCTCCAGACAATTAAGTGCAAAGGCCTGGAGATAGAAATGCACTTGGCAAATCCCAGAAACAGAAGATCCACGTGGCACAGATTAAATGAACAACAAAAGGCACACAAAAGAGGAGATCAGAGAAGGCGACGCAGGGACCAGACCTGCTTTCTTCCACTGCCTTCTAGTAGGTGATGGGTACACGCATCACAGCAATGGTTAAGTAGCAGAAGATGTGATCTGTATACTTTTTAAAAACATTAACTCATCTGGGTTTTCTACAACTCTATTTTTATTTATGTGTGACAATTTTAATTTCAAGGCAGAAAGTGCTTTTTCAGGAATCTGGCTCCTGGTGCAGAACAGACCACGGGGGCTGTGCGGAAGCCAAGGCCTAGGGGTGGCTGCCAGGAAACCGGGTGGGAGATGAGGTGGCAGCCACGGACGCTGGGTGCAGGGCTGGGCTGAGTGAGATGTTCCGGCAAGACAGGTGACAGATGACCCCAGCAGGGCCCCCAGGGCCTGCGGCTCAAGCAACCCCAGGCTGGTCCTTGCGGGGAAGGGGAGGCATGGGAAGAGGATCTGCTCCGTAGTCTTAGACAGCTAGAAAGCACTTTCGAGGGCGCCTGGGTGGCTCAGTCAGTAAGTATCCGACTTCGACTCAGGTCATGATCTCGTGGTTCGTGAGTTCGAGCCCCATGTTGGGCTCTGTGCTGATGGCTCAGAGCCTGGAGCCTGCTTGGGATTCTGTGTCTCCCTCTCTCTCTCTCTGCCCCTGCCACCCCCCCCCCCCCAATAAACAAACATTTAAAAAATTTTCTTAAAGAAAGGAAAGGAAGGAAAGAAAAGAAAGAGCGCTTTCATGATCGTGTCAAGTCAGCCATAGATAAGCGTAACATCTGGAAGTCCAGATTGTTCATGTCGATTTGGGGGGCATCATTTCCCAAGATGATACGCAGGAAGGACTAAATAAGGAGGAAAAATAGAGGTGTGCAGCCCAAACCCCACAACATCTGGAGAAAGTGGGGAGGACTGAGCACCAGAGACTGAGAAGTGGACAAGAAGCAGCAGACGACAGGTCTTAAACCAAGAGAGGCGGGCCTTCACGGAGGATCCAGAAAACCCTGTCACACCCCGGGGCCGCTGGCCCTGTGCACAGGAACCTTCGAGGGCAGGATGGAGCCTTGCTGGGCACGGTGGTCCTGGGCAGTGCCACGCAACCCAGTGGGCGCTTGCGATGCACCAACTTGGTGCATCCGTACATGGAAGCCAAACCAGAGCCAAAGGACCCAGAGGCTGGAGGCAGCCACACACCACAGCGGCCGCCGGACTGCTCCAAACCACCGGCATCTGCCTCGGTTAGCGGTGAGGACAACAGCGCTCACAGCTCACAGGATGTTTGGCAAAATTACGTGATACCAGGTACAGCATCAGACTGCGCGGAGCAACAGGCAGCATTAGACCCGCTTTCCAAACAGAGGCTCCTCCACACCAGGCTAGGCCAGGCTAGCTCTCTGGGGCCGTGGCGCCCGCACGGGGAGTGGAGGTGGTGCCTGCCCCGGCTCCCCCACCTCCCCAGGGCCGCACCTGCAAAAGCTGAGGATTCTCCTGGCCCAGCTGCTGGAGCAGGGCGGGCAGTAGTGCTGGGTTCTGCTGAATCACCTGCCGCATGTTCTGGAACTGGGGCTGGTCCCGCAGGAACTCCAGGGGGTTCTCTCCTGCTGGCAGGAGGAAGGTGTGCAGTCAGACACCATGCTGGACTCCCAGAATCTTGGAAGTGGGGCGAGTCAGATGCCTTGACAGCAGACACCCCACAGGCACACCACTCACCTCCTTCTGTGGCTGGCTGCTCCGACACCTGGCTCTCCTGGACAGAACCATGTTCTGGCTCGGGGCTCCCGGGAATTCCCTGTCAGGGGTCCTATTTAGTTCTAATGCACAGACTGCCCGCTGCCTCCCTCCTCCATGCACGGCCCTGGCAGAAGACAGGTGAGGCCTCGGCCCTGCCCTCCACAGGCCCGCCCCACCACTCAGGTCCAGGCTCCTGCAGGAAGCCTTTCCGGGCCGGAACCACAACCCAAAGGCTTCCGAGGGCAGGTTTTGCCTCTCTGACCGCCCGTTAAGGTAGTTAAGCCCGCCTACTCCCTTGAGGCCTCCCCAGGAGGCAGCAGCCCCACCTCACCGTGAGCAGATACTCCACGGCTCGGTGGGGGTTGTTGTAGCTGGCTCTCAGGGCGGCCACGACCCGCTCCCGCTCATAGCCCATGGACATGATCTCTGTCAGCATCGTCTCGTACTCAGAGCCAGTCACTGTGGAAGGAGCAGCAAGGCCTGGGTCACCACAGAAAGGAAAGGGCAGCTCCCAGGCCCTCCCGCACCCACGCGAGGCCCAGCTGCTGGCTGGGACACCCAACTGCTTCTGCCCTGGGGACCACCCACCCACCTAGCGTGGATGCCGCGTCTTCCTCTCGCCCGCTGCTACCTGAAGAGGGAACAGAGCTGCAAATTCAAGAGAGAGAAATCGGACCCTGACTTCTGGTGGTTGCCCTCCCCCAGATACACGGGAACATGTATGTGGGCGCTGGAATGTACCGGGAGGACAGGGCCCAAGTTGGGGCTGCTGCTCCCTTGCCTTACCCTGACACGGACTCCGGGGATGTCGTGGGGACTGATTCCTCTGACGGGCTCTTGTCCTCTCTGGCAGTAGGTGGGGGCTGGGACATGCCTGAGGCAGGGGCCGGAGGGAAGGATGTGGAGGACTCCGGGGCAGCAGTGGGTGAGGCCTCTGGGGGTACTGAGGTGCCTGGGCTAGTTTTGGCCTGTGACACCCAGAAAAAGGAGCAGGCATCAATATCCCTATCTGGCCCCAACATCCCATCCTGCCTCTGCCCCGCCCTGTTCACGGCTAATCTCTCCGGGGCACACAGGCTCTTTCCCAGCTCCCCAGCTAATTCGCCCACCCTCCCAACCAGCACACTTCACCCACCTTGGTCACCATGACGACCACGAAGTTCTTCTCGTCGATGCGATAGTCCCTGATGGGGACGTCATCACTCAGGATTTTGCCAGCATAGATGAGTTTCTGCCCGGCCACGGGGAAAGCATCGCGACCCTTCTCAGCTTCTATCTTCTCCTTTAGCACCTTCACCTGGAAGGAAGGGAACACTCATTGCAAACCTCAAGATTCTCTCTTTTCTTCTCGGGGGGGGGGGGGGGGATCAGGAGTGGAAGGAAAGACGCTTCGATGGCACAGAGGCCAAGCTTCACAGTCAAGCACGCCAGAGTCGAATCAGTCTGCTCATCCCACCATGCAATGGAGCCTTCCTCAACACTCATTACATGCCAGGCGCTGTTCTAGGTACTGAGCACACAGCGGGAACAAAACTCATCATAAGCCCCTGCTTTCGCGGAGATAACACTAATGTGAGGAGAGAAAAGTATATATAACTTCTAACGATGTAAGCTATGATAAGGATAAAACGATAAAAAAGAAGAGTCTTCGCTGTCCGCTGAGGACAGTGCTCAGTTTTTCCCAAAAACATCTTACAAAGATAGTGTGTATACACATCACTTATAAAGCCTCGTTGCTGCATAAAACAGGTATCCTTAGCCCTATTCATTGTTTGAGGAAACACAGGCACCGAGAAATTAGGTAGCTTGCCCAAAGTCAAACAGTTGGGCTGGTCAAAAAATATGAGTGGTTCCTCTTCTACAAACAGTGTTCTTGGATGTCTCCTTCACGAGCGAGTTGCGCAAAAAAGTACCAAACACAGAGTTTAGACACTCGATATCTGTTAGGTCCTAAGTCTCTTTTAAACGAAAACTGCGGCATAATGTTTACACCACGGGCTCTCCCATGAGCCAAAACCAAATTTCGACCCCCATTCTGCTATCACGTGCTTTACTGATGGCGGCAAAGTTTCCCTAATTCCTAAATTTCCACATCTGTAAAACGGGGTGGATGACAGTCAAGGATGCTCATGACAGTCAAGGATGCTCAAATGACAAGCCTGTTTCGCAGATTTAGTAAGAGAACACAAAAACGCTCAGCGACTGGTCAAGAGCAAACCGCCGACAAACACGGATCACTGAAAGTCAAGCGGTGTATCATTATCATCGTCACTGCCGTCACTACTGGCATCTCCTGGTCACTAGTCCCAAATTCGGCCACCAACGTCCCAAGGAAACGCCTGCAAAGCTACCAACTCGGAGCTCCCGTCCGGGCGAGCATGGCCTGTCCAGAAATCTGAGCCAGCGGCTCCTGCGACCCGAGAGGGCACTGACATTGGAGCTGGGGCCCTGATGGGTGCCCCGGGGTGGGGGGTGGGGCCTCATCTAGAGACCGGCCCACGAACGCGATCAACATGAGTCGCCGGGGGCTGGGCCGAGAACTATAAGGAGGTTCGGGAGACAGACGA
Organism: Paguma larvata; assembly: GCA_030068075.1. Lineage (NCBI taxonomy): Eukaryota > Metazoa > Chordata > Mammalia > Carnivora > Viverridae > Paguma > Paguma larvata. The sequence continues at coordinate 8,888,949 of CM057842.1, read as the reverse complement.
GTAGGCAGGGCTGAGCAGGGCCCTGCCCGCGCCGTCCACCCCGCCCCTCTTGTCGGGATCCCGTCCTCCCCGCCCCCACCCCACCCCCGGCACCCGTCGTTCCCGTCCCCGGGCTCCGGTCCAGCTCCCACCGTCTCGTCAGGCTCCATGCGGATTTTGAAGGTCTGCTGCTGCAGCGTTTTGAGTGTGATGGTGACGGCCATGGCGGGGCCCGAGCGACGCGGCGGCCCCGGGATCCTCACACAACATGCAACTCACGCCGCCGCCATCTTAGCGCCCAGCAGCGCCGCGAGCTGACCGCTTCCGGGGCAGGCGGTGCGCGCGCCGACCACCGGAGCACGTGACCTGCGCGCGCCCCCTTAGACTTGGTAGGCATGCGCAAGAGAGAGCCCTTTGGCCAGGCATGCGCAGATTATACTCTGAGCCTGGGGTCGGAGCCAGGTGCTTCTCATTCAGCACGCATACACATCACGTGGCTTCCTGAGAGTGACGCCATGCCCGTTAGCGGTGACGTCATACAGCCACAAAATGGCTCCGACGTCCCCACTTTCGTGCCCTTGTGAGTTTATTACATCGAACACAATTTTTCATGGTCTTGTAGATATTTGTATTTCTTCCATAAATATTTCATTTTTTGGTCTCCCAAATGAGTTTTGTTCTGGTCTGGCCACCCTTATAGGAACCCTTACTCAGGGTTGGAAAAGATACTCCAACAATTAAAAAAATGAAAATTCGAGAAACCACATTTGGCTGTGAGAGCAGGGACGGGGGGGCATTTTGTGGTCTCATTCATTACTGAGGGAGAGTTGGATTTTGGGAATGAACCTACAGTACTAGTTCCTGGGTGTCCCACCTCGCTGTCGCTCTTTCTCCGACCACTTTGTTCACCCCACTATCCCCGGTCTGACCCAAGTATCTAAGTAAATGGTCACTTTTCAAGGCCTCCCTACACAGAATACAGAATTCTCTCCACCAACTTTCCCTGGATACATCAATTCTGGAGGCTTCCCGGAGGGGTGGGGCTGGGCCACAGAACACAGTAGGGGCAGCATGGTGAACCATCCAATAAACAAGGACTTGAAGGATTGCTTAGCCTAAACTGAATATGGTGTTTTGGGGGATTGGATGGGAGCAAGGTGGGGCTTATCTCCCAGGTACTAGGCGGAGGCCGTCCCATCCTGAACCATTACCTGCCTCCAAACCTGCTTTAGTTTCCAGGCACTCACCCCAAGCGCAGCACCAGGCAGTTACCTGACACCTCACCCATTGCTCAACTGTAACAAGGTCCTACTGCTTTTCTCCTTCACAGCACACCAAGCCTAGATGTTTCCACCACAGGCCAAGTTATTGAGGGCTTCTTGCCTCTCCCCTGCAACAAGGAACATGAGCTCCAGGCCATTTACAGGACCTTCAGTGGCAGCCTTGTGGTCCCCAACAGAGATGGGCCTAGGAGAGCCTTGAGGCCTAGACTTTGCTGGCCTGTCATCTCTGCACCACCCCCCCCCCCACCTCAGGGTCATCTCTTTCCCTCCAAAAATTTAAAAAGACCACCAGCAAACTATATACCATCTCTGAATCTATATTCTTGATTATAAAAGGAATAGCTTTTAAAACCGAGATTTAAAAAAAAACGTGGCTAAGGGGCTTCTGGGTGGCTCAGTTGGTTAAGCGTCCAGCTTCGCTCAGGTCATGGTCTCACAGTGAGCCCTAGCCCCGCGTAGGGCTCTGCTGACAGCTCAGAACCTGGAGCCAGCTTCAGATTCTGAGTCTCCCTCTCTGTGCAGCCGACTGCCAGCCCCGCCCCCCCCACAACCCGCTCATGCTCGGTCTCTTAAAAATAAACATAAAAAAAAATAATTAAAATCAGTTAAGAAGTATGTACTGTTGAGTGTACAATGCATGGCTAAGGTGTGGGTTCATAGCCCTGCCCTACCTCTTACTAAATTCTGGAACACAGCCTCATCAAACTGAACTGGTATTAGAAACAAACTCACCAATTTGGTGCCGAGACTCCATGAGTTCTTATGTGGAGTATTGGTAATGGCGCTCAACAATGACTCTCCTCCCACTGGTTTGGGGCTGTGGGGGTGAACTACAGCCCCTGTGACCTTATGGGATATTTCACCAACACTTTAGCTGCTGAAAAATGAGCCTTACTCGAGAGTCCCCTCCCCCAGAAGGAGAAGACATAGGAGGAAGACACAAAACTTAATTTAATAGAAATTTTGTTTGTAGTTCTTACATTCTCAGTGTGACCCGAGCTGGAACCCACTGCCCCACCCAGAAGTGGCCCAGTCCTGGGAGCAGGGGAGGAAGGGAGGTGGTGGGTAGGGGTCAGAGCTCAGGCCCTAGGAGCCCTGTTCTTCCTCAGTGCTGGGGGCTGGGGATGCCACCCTCTTCTCCTGCCCCCCTCTGGGATCCAGGAAGGAGAGCAGATGGAATCTCGGGCCTGGGGCTTCTCCTCCACGCTCCCCTGCCCCCCCTCAGGTTGGAGGGGAAACGAAGGGGATCTGGGGCCAGAAGGGGACAGAAGGCGGCAAAGATGCCAATGAGAGAGAGGAGGATCAGGAAGAAGGACTCAGGAGAATCAAAGACAAAACACCAGTTTAAAAAAAAGGGGAAGGGGGAACAAAACCAAAATCCACCCCAAATCACAACCCGCCTGGAAAAAATGAAAGTTCTCCAGTCTCATAGAGACATTATGTGGCGCAGGCCGGCTCTGCGGCGGGAGCGCTCAGGCCTCAGTCCAGCCCTGGAGGCGGCGCTGTGGCCCCTACAGCTCGTCCTTGGCCTGGCCAGCGGCAGTCTCTTCCTCCTCTTCTTCCTCCTTCTCATCCTCGTCCTCCTCATCCTCATCCTTGTCGTCCTCGTCGTCCTTGTCTGCCTCCTCCTCTTCCTTGCGCTTCTTCTCCTCCTCCTCCTCCTTCAGCCTCTGTTCCTCGTCCTGCTTGTCCTTCATCTGCTTTTCCGCCGCCTGCACACGGACCGCACACACGCTTCAGGGTCCGGCCCCCACCCAGCGGCCCGGCCCACCCCCACGCCCGGGCCCAGACCCCGGTCCCACCTTCGTGACACCCCAGGTCTCGTTCCCAAACTCCTCTGCGTACGCCTCGTCGTTGGTGATGAGGAAGTTGTCAAAAATGGTGCCAGACTTGACCTGGGGGGGGGGGTGGGGGGGAAGATGGGTGGACCGGTGGTCAGAGGGGACAACCACGTCCCCGGCCCTGGACAACTCTCCCGGCTCCTTGTTCCCAGGACCACTACACAATGCCCTTTGTTTCTTCATCCGTCAAATGGGGTCTCAATCCCTTGTTCCAACAGTTTTCCGGAACCTTCTACCTGCCAGGCACCAGTCTAGGCACAGAACGCTTCTGAGTGAATAAAACAACAATCTGGTCTAAAACTAATTTTCTTTCGAGTGTTTTCTAGAAGTCACATTCCTTTATCTATTTCTTCACCTATTTTTCTTTCGGTAAGCTCTACTCCTGATGTGGGGCTTGAACTCACGCCCCCAAGGATCCAGGGTCGCGTGTTCTACCCCTGAGCCACCCAAGCGCCAGAGAAACGAACTTCCTAACGGGTTATCTAATTGGCTTCTAGTCGTTGAGGACAGTTGGACCAGCTTGTTTGCATAAAGGGACTTAGGACGGTCTCTGGCACATAGAGAAAGGGGGCCAGCACGCAACGAGCAAACCTCAGAGCGGGTGCTGTGGGCACGCCATAAAGACAGCCCGAGAAATTCTTCAGAAAAAGCACAAGTTTGGGATCAGACCTGCTTGGGGTTGAATGCTACCGCCCCTTTCCCCCTGGGCGCCCCTGAACCTGAGAAGTGCTCCAGGACTCCCCTGGGCCTCACCTGCCAGAGATCCAAGCCCAGAACGGCAAAGCTGTCATAGGCGTAGATGTTGCTGTCAGGGGCGTACTCAGGGTTGTCGATCTCTGGGTGGATCCAGGTGCCCTTGTAATCGGGGTTGTCGATTTGCCGGGGCTTCCACTCGCCCTGCAGATGGGGAAGGGAACCCAGTGGGTGAGTGGGGGGTCGGCGTGCTCCCCACCGCATGCCGCCCCCGCCCCCCCCGCCAACCTCAAAGCCCCAGGCTCACCTTGTACTCAGGGTTCTGAATCACCGGCGGTTCCCACTCTCCGTCCATCTCTTCATCCCAGTCCTCGGGCTTTTTAGCATCAGGGTCAGGAATGTGCTCGGCTTGTCCCAGTCCTGAAGGTACACATGGGGGGTGGTGGGGGGGGTCAGTCAACCCGGCGGCTGTCCTCTCCACCCTCCGTGTAGGGAGAACCTGCCCGAACACCAACCTCTGGCTTCGAGTCTGTGGGGTCGTCAATCTTGGCCCGCTCGTCCCAGTCTTCAGGCTTCGAGGCATCTGGATCCTTGATCTTCTTGGGAGGCAGGAAGTCCCAATCGTCCTCCAAGGAGCCTGACTCCACCTGGCTGTTGTCGATCTTCACCTCATAGGTGTTATCCGGCCGCACGATCAGCGTATACAGGTGTGTGAATTCATCATCCTGAAGAGGGTGGGGGATGAGTGGCCCCGCCCACCAGGCTGGCCTCTGACACTCCCCTACCCGCCATGTGTCACCGCCCCCAGTCGCACACCTTGCAACGAATGTCCTTGTTGATCAGCACGTTCTTGCCCTTGTAGTTGAAGATGACATGAACCTTCTTGGTGCCAGGGCCACAGATATCCGGGCCTGGATGAAGAGTTGGTCCGGTTAGAACAAGAGAATGCCCACTGTTGCAAAGCTCCCCGCCCCCCTTTACAAAGCAAGACTTAGTTCTTAAATACAGGTCTGCAAAGGGTCACAAGACAGGAGTCAAGACTCTGACTGACTCTAAGGAGCTGTAGGCGAAACCGTTAGAAAGGAAATAACTAACTAGTCAGAGGTCTAGAATTCAATATGGTATCACGATTTAACTACACAAAACCCCACAAATGAACAGTTTCACACCAGCGATAACAATGCAATCCTCCCAGCTTCCCCCGCCAAGGCAAGCCTTAACTACGTAAGTATGGGCCACGTTCTCAAAACTACCTGTCACTGGTGTTAAGGGTTCCTGAGATTTAAGTCTCCCTCTAACTCATCAGAGGTCAGCACCAGGGCGGGGCCCCTCACCAAACATGATGTTGTATTCAGAGTCTCCGTGCATGTCCGTCTGGTCCAAGCCCTCTGGAAACAGCTTCACGTAGCCGCCCCCACAGTCGATGTTCTGCTCGTGTTTGACTGTGAACTGCACCACCAGCGTCTGGCCCTTGTTGCTAAAGGGCTCGAATCTGGCCGACAAGGCGTAAAAGCGGGCATCCTGGCTTGTCTGCAGCCCTAGCAAGAAACCATAGTGAAGTCATGGCTCAGCCCCAACCTTCACGGACCCTAAGTATTGGCCATACAGACCACTACCCCCTTTCTCCTCCCTGCCCTGCTCATGGGGATCCGAGACCCTGTCCGTCGTGTGCAAGGGCTTCCTCCAGGAAGTTCCCCTGAATCTGATCACCGCCTCCCCCCACTCGCCAGGCTCTCACCTTTGTCCTTTTCCTGGTCACCGTAGAACTTGCCGGAACTGAGAACAAATTTACCAAAATCTGACTTGTGTTTGGATTCAATCCAGCGGTCGGTCCACCCGTCTAGAGGATCAAAGGAGCAGGTCAGTGCGGCCTTACTGACCGCCCCCCCACGAATATCTGCCAATAGCCTCAAACTGCTGCGGATTGGAAAAAGGATAGCCCCCGACTGCCCCCACCCCAATCTCTAGTGTGACATCTTCGAGTCAAGGAGGGATCCTCCGCCGAACCCTAACTCACGCCGCGAGAGTCGGCTGCACCCTCGACGCTCCCCAGGGACACACAAGGGAGGATCGCCTGCGGCTCTCGTCCCCGGAGGCCACCGTACTGGCCCTCTAAGCAGTAATTACAGACGACAACGCAGATCTAGACTGAGAGACCACCTTCGTCGTCGGGGCGGCCTCGAGGCGGGACCAGGCCTTACCTCCGTCCAGAAACTGCTCCTTGAAGTGGACAGTGGGCTCGGCGGCGGCCAGGCCTAGGAGGCCGAGCAGCAGCGGCACGGGTAGCAGCATGGCGGGCCGAGGGGGCGGCGGCGCGCGGGCCCTTTAAACCTCTCCTCCGGCGGCGGCTCTGCAGTAGGGACGGACGCTGCCGCCGGCCGCGCGTTTTTATACCCTGCTGCCTCTCAAACCAACCTGGCCCGGCCTCTTGTCCCGCCCCCCGCACCTTATCATTGGCCGGTGCCCACGGCCCTGACTTTCCATTGGATCCTCGTCGTCTGAGCAGGTTAGTATGTGCCTCGGAACGCAGGGTTCCCAGATGGCCGATTTCTATTGGCCATACAGCTGGCCAATGAAGGATGACCACGCGTTGTGGGGGCCGCCCACCGGTGTGGTGGGGGCCTCGAGCCCCTCTAGCCGGGTCATGTGACCAGACATCGACCCAACCCCGCCCTAGCCCGCGCGCTTAGCTCCTGATCTGCGAGTTTAAAGAACGCGCGCGAGTGCCGGTGTCACTGCGCAGAACCTGGGTCCTGCCCCAGCTCGCCTTCTCTCATCCCCTCTGCGGGTAAGGGTGGGCAAGGTTTTCCCAGCCACTTTTTACCCTGCAGCTGGGGAGCCCCTACTACGACGCTCTCGCTCTCGCTTGCCTCCGCCCCAGGCCACGGTGGGGACAGAGGGCGCCTGAGCTCAGAAGCTGAGTCCTTGGGTCTTCACTTCATCCTGGTGCCACAACTTTGCAGGCCAGAGAGTAACGTGTTAGCTTTCTCCTCTGTGGCCCCTAATGCCCTGGCCGACTGCTGCTGTGTGACTGAGGCAAGTCACTTAGCTTCTGAAGACGCAGGAGCCCCTAAGAGGCTAGGAGGAGCAACTTTGGCTACAGAACCGCTTTCAGTTCTGCTAGGGTTGCTCTGGGACAGAGGGAAAGAAGCCCAGAAGGTTCCAAGATGTGACTATAGGCTGTGGTTCCCAGAGTGGGGTAGGATTGTTCCTCTAATTGCGGCCTCTCCTTTACCCTCTCCCTCAGCCAGTAAAGGGGTCCCGGCCTGTGGTCTCCCACAAACGGCCTGGCTTTTGCAATTAAACGGCTAAAGAGGAGAACATGGGGGTTCCGTTGGGGAGGAAAAAAAAAAGAGACAGATGGTGGGGAAGATAAGGTCCAAGGGAGATGGGCAGGACCCCTGCCTGAGTCTACAGTCTTCTGAAGCCAGAAGCACGTGACTGACAGTGACTGACACCATCTCCCTGCCCCCAAGCTGCAGGAAGCAGGAAGGAGGGCTGGGGGTTTCCCGAACTCTGAGCAAACCGGCTGCGGACCTAGGAACACGGCTTGGACTGCAGAAGGGGAAAGGGGGAACCCTGGCCAAAGCGGAGGTGGGGAGGAGGGAGTGCTCCTGGGAGTGTGGTGGGGACTCAGAAAAGGGAGGAATAAGGAATCTTGGAGGAGTTGGGGTTCTGCCCCAGGCAGTATCCAGGATCACACAACCTGCAACCTGCTCCCCCTCCCCTACGAGGAGCCCCAATCTGGGGCGCCCACTGCAGGCCCGCCACTAACCCTCCAGCCTTCCCTCCCTTCCACCATATGTCACGCATACGTGAGCTTGGTGCTTCCCGCTCGAGGGTAAACACTATGACTGTCTTCCTCACTTCACCATCCCCCAGTGTGCCTTGCAGCACCTGGCACGGAACGAGCTTCAAACCTACTTGCTATGTGACAGAAAGGAGGAATGACTCTTGGAGGAATTCAATACACAAAAAAGGAGGAAAGTGCTTTGAAGCTAAGAAGGGACTCTGAGGGCCACCTCCTGAGTTTTTATCAGGAGCTCACTGCAGGGTCAGGATGTGAGTGAGTAAACCCATCTTCCAGGCCGAAATAATCATTGTGGTGGTTAAACGAGGAAGGGTGTTCTCAGAATAGTGCTGGTCACGGGGTCCACGCTCAATTGAGTATCAGCAAGTACAGGTACATGCGTGGGTAGTATTTCACTTAAATCTCACAATAACCTGGGTTTACAGTCTCTCTATCCAGGCAAGGAAACAGGCCCAGAAAGATTACGCGTTTTGGCCGAGTGGCATAAATGGGATTCGAATCTACTTACACTGTCCGCTAGAATCTCCACCGGCCACATGTGACTATTGCCCGTTTGAAATGTAGCCGGTCCCAACCGAGAGGCGCCATCATAACTGTGAAACACTCATCAGATTCTGGAGACTTAGGACGAAAAAAGAGTGTGAACTATTTCATTAGTAATCTTTACAGGCAGTATCGAAATGATAATTCGGACATACCAAGTTTGGTAAATTCTTCCAATTTCACTTCATCCATTTTGTTTTTAACATCGCTGCTAGAAAGCTTAAAATTAGGCTTATGTGCTGCGTTGTATTTCCGGAGACCAGAACCGATTTAGGGGATGCAGTATTGCCCTGACATGCAGGGACCCGGGTGGGATCTGAGGTGTGTATAGTTTCTGACGCCGCCTCTAACAACTGCTTGGGGGAACCCTGGGGGAGACCTACAGCCCTCTGAGCCACCATTGTCACATTTGTGAAATGGGGGTTTTATCAATATCTGTATCAAAGGTTTTGGGAAAATGAAATAACACGCCTGAAGCACTTAGCGCGGGGCAGAACACGGGGGGGACATCCATACAGGTTAGCTGCTACCTTGACTCTAACTATTATTAGTTGACTCCCTCTCCCCTTCGTATATTGGGATGATCCCTACGTAGCCTCCCTTTAAAAACCTCAAAGTAGGGGCGCCTGAGTGGCTCAGTCGGTTAAGGATCCGGCTCTTGATGTTGGCTCAGGTCATGATCTCACAGTTTGTGGGAACGACCCCCCACCCCCGCAGTCAGGCTCTGCGGTGACAGTGTGGAGACTGCTTGGAAATCTCTCTCCCTCTCCCTCTCCCTCTCTCTCTCTCAAAAATAAATAAATAAACACTAAAAATTAAAAAAGAAACTTAAAAGTGGTTGACTGAAGAATGACTGTCTCTGAAGTCCACAGGCCAGGAGAGAAGGGCAGAGGGCTCCTAGGCTCAGAGAGAGGGAAGTCCAAGGTCACACAGCCTGCTGGAGGTGGGGCTGGATGACACTTTAAAACAATTCTGTGATTCTGTCCTTGAGGTTTTCAATTTGGCCTCTCTAGTCCACCAGACACCACTAGTCCCGCTAGGGTGGAGGTGGGCACGGAGTCCCTCCCACCCTCCAAGGTTCAATCGCCACACTGAAGATGGCGGCATTCCGAGCCCCGCACCAGTCTGCCACACTCAAGATGGCGACACACACTCCCGGCGCCGGTTCCGGTTCCGGTTGTTCAGGCTCCGGCGGGACACGCCGAGCACGCTGGGAGCAGCCATGGCGGACGGCCCGGTGGCGGAGGTGCTGCTGAGGCAGCTGGCGGCGGCCGATGGCGGCCTGGACAGCGCGGAGCTGGCGGCTAAGCTGGGCCTGGAACACCAGGCGGTGGTGGGCGCCGTGAAGAGCCTGCAAGCGCTGGGAGAGGTGAGTCGAGCACGCGATCCCGGGCCTTCTCGCGTTTGTACCAGCAGTCCTCTTGCCTGGAAGGCCCTGCCTCTTGTGGGGTCCTTCAGGAGTTCATCCTGGGGTGCGCAGCAGGGAGTCGGACACAAGTGAGAGCCCGGGAGCGCTGGCGTTCCGTTCGCAGTAAATGTCCATTGAGAGTCGGCGTGGGGGGGGCGAGTGGGATGGGCACGATGGTGGACCAGGAAGACGCGGTCGCTGCCTTCTCGGAGATTGCGATCTAATGGGGGAGCTCCTCGGCGACCCGCAGAGTGATGGAGGAGGCACTGGGAACCCAGAGGTGACAGCCGGCTCAGCCTGGGGAGTCAAAGAGAACGTCCTGGAGGAGGTGGCGGCTGAGTCGCGCCTCTGCACTGAGGAGGAAAGCTTCAGGGATCAATGGTGGGAACGGGAAGCAGGTGCAGAAAGACATTGGTAGAGCCAAATCTCGCAAGGCCTTGTAGGTCTTTATCTCATGGAGGGTACTGGGGAGCCATGGCAGGGAAACTGGAACCAGTCAGATGTGTGCGCTGACCGCATCGCTTCGGGGAAGGATTAGCAGGGGTGAGGGTGGTGGTGAGGGGAGGAAGGCAGAGGCTGGCACATCCCCAAGGTAGAGGGTATGGTGTCTGGGTGTAGGGAGGCAGGTGGGCTGGAGAGGGGATTCCTGGCAAGGCAGGGGGAGCATGGATGAACCCCGGCCTTTTTGACTTTGGGCAAGCGAAAGGCGAGAGAGCTGTAAGAGGAGATTCCGAGAGGCCTGTAGGCCCCCCCTCCCAGCCCGATCCTCAAGGCTAGGAATTAAGAAAATATAACTGGGGTACGTATTCATTGAGCTCGTATGCTGTGCCCCACTCTGGTCTCAGCTTTATTTTTCATCCGGTCCTTGTCATAACCGGAGGGTGACAGCGCTGTTACTATGTCCACTTCGCACATGTGACAGCTTCTCACCAGTGGTCAGTAACTTGATCGGTGTCACGAGAAGGGACGGGCAAACCTGGATTTGAAGTTAAGCATTTGGGGGCGCTTGGGGGGCTCAGTCGGTTGGGTGTCCGACTTCGGCTCAGGTCATGATCTCACGGTCTGTGAGTTCAAGCCCCGTGTCGGGCTCTGTGCTGACGGCTCAGAGCCTGGAGCCTGCTTCAGATTCTGTGTCTCCCTCCCTCTCTCTCTCTTATGCTCACGCTATCTGTCTCTTTCTCTCTCTCTCTCTCTCAAAAATGAGTAAGCACTAAAAAGATTTTTTTTTTTTTTTAAATTTTTTTAATGTTTATTTATTTTTGAGACAGAGAGAGACAGAGCATGAGTGGGGGAGGGGCAGAGAGAGAGGGAGACACAGCTGTCAGCACAGAGCCTGACGCGGGGCTCGAACTCACAGACTGAGAGATCATGACCTGAGCCGAAGTCGGCCGCTTAACCGACTGAGCCACCCAGGCGCCCCTAAAAAGATTTTTAAAAGAAAAAGAAATTAAGCATTCAGGCTGCAGAGCCTGAGGTCCTCAGTGCAGAAAAGGGATCTTTGTGCATGGTGACCGTACCTTGATGGACGTGGAGTTGACTCGTGTTGGTCACAGAAGGTTAGATAGTGGCTGTGTAACGTGGGTCAGTCCAGCGGCAGAGACAGTAGTCATAACAGCAACGGGAACAGTGGTTAGAATTTATACGGTGTTTGCCGCTTGCCAAATCCTTTCCATGTTACTCACTCATCGAGAAAGCTTTCTGTGGGAGAGCCCGTGACACCCTTCTCTTGTGGACAAGAACACTTGCTCAGGGAAGCTTGGCGACTTTCCCAAGTTCACACAGGGAGGGAGGAGCAGAGCCGGGAATTAGCATGAAAAGGGAGCGAAGCCCTGTGGGCCCCCCCGCCGGCCTCCTGCCTCGTCCCTCTTTGTACAACCCGAAGGCATCCTGATCATAGAGCCTTGGGTTCCTGTGTGTAATGGGGACAGAGGGGCCCTTCTCTGACCCTCTGGGTACTGAGATGCAGACACATCAAACGTGGAGACAAATGAATTCACCCGGGACCTTAAAAATCTTTCTGAGATTCGAAAGCAATGACATTTATTTTTTTGCTAGCTGCCGGTCTTCATACTTTACGTTATTCTGGGAGGCGTGAGCCATCTCTGTCGTTACCCGCATGTTACAGAAGGGAAACTGAGGCTCAGCGAGGGGCAGTCACTCAGCTGGGAAGCGGTGCGGCTCGGGTGAGAGGCCGGGGCTTCAGGCACTGTGCAACCCCAGTGCTGCGGCGCGGGCATGCCTGGCTCTGAACCCCGTCTCTGCGGGTGCCCCCTCCCCCATGTCCTTGCAGGTCATTGAGGCTGAGCTGCGTTCCGCCAAGCGCTGGGAGCTCACGGCCGAAGGCGAGGAGATCGCCCGGGAGGGCAGCCATGAGGCCCGGGTGTTTCGCAGCATCCCCCCGGAGGGCCTGGCCCAGAGCGAGCTCATGGTAAGGGCCTAGGGGCAAGGCCCAGGGAGGGGATGGGCTCAGGTGACCCCCGTGCTCTGCTTACTGTGGCCTCCCTCTCGCCAGCGCCTGCCCAGCGGCAAGGTGGGCTTCAGCAAGGCCATGTCCAACAAGTGGGTCCGTGTGGATAAGAGCGCAGCCGACGGGCCCCGGGTGTTCCGAGTGGTGAGTTCTCGCGGGTGGGGGGGCGGGTGTGCACGCGGGCGCCCGGCCCCCACGGCCTCTCACACCCGCCATCGCGGCAGGTGGACGGCGTGGAGGACGAGGTGCAGCGGCGGCTCCGGCTAGTCCAGGGCGGGCAGGCCGAGAAGCTGGGTGAGAAGGAAAGGAGCGAGCTCAGGAAGAGGAAGCTGCTGACCGAAGCGTGAGTGGGTGCCCCGCTTCCATCACCCGTCACCCGCGCAGTCCTGGGGGGACCAGGGCGGGGGTCGTCCCGGCCGCACTGGGGCAGTGCTGTCCGCGTCCCCCGAGCCGTGTTCTGCCCTGTGGTTGTCAAGCACTCCTGCCAGGCTCATGCCACCTCGGGGCCTTTGCTCGTGCCATGAGTTCTGCCGAGAACTGTCTTCCCTTGAGCCGGGCTTGGGCATCAAACCTCTGCCCGTGTGGCACCTTCCAGAGGCCACCCTGACACCGGTCTCTCCCTTTGAGGTCCACGAAAGCTGCTCGCTTATACTTTCCATTCTGGGTGCCGTGTTTATTTCCTTTACAGCTCTCGTTTCAGCGTCTGAAATTGATTGAACGCTGGGACCGGGACAGGCTGGGGGCTGTGGTCTCGCAGGGCTGAGGGACCCTCTGAGCACATACTAAGCGGCATAGTGGTTATGAGAACACAGACTGGAGGAGGGCGGCCCGAGCCGGGTCCGGGCTCTGGCACTTACTCGTTGCGTGACCTCGGCCAGGGCACTCGGTCTTTCCGGGCCTCCGTTTCCTCATCTGTAAGATGATCTCTTTTCACAAGGCAGTGGGATGATTTCACGGGACGAGAGCCTGGCACGGGATAAACCCCTGACACTTGATCTGTTGTTCTTACTCAGCTGTGTGCTAAAGTACCTCAGACAGGCTCTGGCACGTAGTAGATTCTCATTAAGCGTTTGTTGAATGAACAAGTGAACGGACGCAGCTCCGTAGGCGTGGGCCAGATAAGAGAATTCCCGGTGACGATAAATGTCAGGGAGAAAATAAATTAGGGTGACTGGGTGGGTAGCATTGGGGTCAGCATCAGGGAGGAGTTCAAGGGAAGCCTCTTGAAAGAGGTGACAGTGGCACCCCCTCCTCTCCTCTGGCCTCAGGACCCTGAAGACCTACTGGGTGAGCAAAGGCAGTGCCTTCAGCACCAGCGTCTCCAAGCAGGAGACGGAGCTGAGCCCAGAGATGATCTCCAGGTAGGGGGTGGCCGCGGGGACGGGGGTAGGTCGGGGAGGGAGGGCAGCCCTCACCGGGCCCCTGTTCCCCGCGTCGTCCGACAGCGGCTCCTGGCGGGACCGGCCCTTCAAGCCGTACAACTTCCTGGCCCACGGCGTCCTCCCGGACAGCGGCCACCTGCACCCTCTGCTCAAGGTCCGCACGCAGTTCCGCCAGATCTTCCTGGAGATGGGGTGAGCATGGGGCCGGGGGTGGGGCCGGGGCCGGGGGCGGGGCTGCCGCAGGGCAGGGGCAGGGCCGTCAGGCTTCATCTCCCCCCAGGTTCACCGAGATGCCGACCGACAACTTCATCGAGAGCTCCTTCTGGAACTTCGACGCGCTCTTCCAGCCCCAACAGCACCCAGCACGGGACCAACACGACACCTTCTTCCTTCGAGGTGGGTGGGGCGGGCCGCGCCTTGAGAGGTGCCGGCCCGGGCAGAACTTTCCGGAGTGGCACGCTCGCTCTGCAGAACGAACCCCATTCTCGCCGTGGCCCGCAGGGCCGCTGCGAGCCGGGCCCGTCGACCTCTGTGACGTGCCCCCACGCCCTGTCCTGCCCACCTCGTGGCCCTCACCCGCGCTGCCAGGCCGTTCTCCGCCAAGAACCGTCTTCTCCCAGGTCTTCAGCACCAAACCTCTGCTGGCGGGTCACCTCATAGAGGCCGCCTTGACGTGCCCTGTGCCCCCAAGTTCAAAACGTCCCTCGTCCCCAGTCTTCAAGCCTGGTTCCCATTGTTTTCTCTGGCTCGCAGGGCTTAGTACTGTCCAAAATTGAACGACCTGCCTCAGCGATTGTTACCGTCCCGCCTGGGGAGGCAGGGGAGGCCAGCGAGCGGGTGCCTGTCACCCCGGCCAGGAGCGACGGGGGCATTGCTGTCATCGTTCCCGTGGCTCCTAAAACTTAACCAAGTACTCCCTGCACGCCAGCCACTGTTCTAATTCAGCTGCCAATTGTAGGAAGCAGCTCCGTTGGCTCCCTTTTATAAACGAGGCAATCGGGGGTCAGGGAAGGAACGTCACTTGCCCGGGGTCACGCGGCTTCTAAGCGGTGGAGCTGTGATTTGATGTCAGGCTTTTCGGGAACACCGAAATGATGTTTCTGGAAAGGGAGCTTAAGAATTTGCACATTCGCACGACACGTGATTGCTCAGCGCCTCCTGTGTGCCAGGGTCTTTATTAAACACGATCGAATGAAACACGTTTTTGCCCTGGTGAGACCCGCATCTTGGTGAGATGGGTGTGTATTAAGTCCCGAGTCTTCTGTGACGTGTCACGGAAGATGGCAGTAAACACAGTGGAAACTGGCACGGAGGGGGAAAGAACCGTCAACTCAAAATCAAGTCTTTAAGTGAAGGCCAAAGGACGTAAGGGAGAGAACCATATCTGGGAAGGAAAGTTCCAGCAGAGAGTGGCCAGTGCAAAGGCCCTGCGGCTGGAATGCCCCTGGCGTGCTGACATACCAGCTGGGAGGCCCTGTGACTGGAGGGAGGGGTCAGTTAGGAAGGAAAGGGAGGTGACAGGCCAGCACCACCGGAGAGAGAGCTTTGTCCGCCCCCCGCCCCCGCGCCCAGGGAGACAGAGCGTTCTGGGCGAGGGAGGGCCGTGGCTGACTTGGGTGTTCACAGGCACCCTCTGGCTGCCGTGGGCAGCGAGGGGGGGAGCTGCACACGTTGCTGTCTGTCCTCTGTGCAGTGGCGGTTTGAGAAATGCTCCTTGACTGACCAGGTGATGCTCTGTCCCGCCCAGATCCAGCTGAGGCCCTGCAGCTTCCGATGGACTACGTCCATCGGGTCAAGCGGACTCACTCTCAGGGCGGCTACGGCTCACAGGGGTGAGGCAGGACCAGGACTTCGGCGTGTCGGGGTGGGGGGAGGAGGGCAGGGGCCCGGAGGCCCCAGCGCGGACTCGCCGTCTGTCCTCCCAAAGGTACAAGTACAACTGGAAGCTGGAGGAGGCCCGGAAGAACCTGCTGCGCACGCACACCACGTCGGCCAGCGCCCGCGCCCTCTACCGCCTGGCCCAGAAGGTGCGGCTCAGCCTGGGGGGAGGGGGGGGTGGGCAGGGGCCTGTCCTCCCGGCCTTCTGACCTCCTCCCGGGCCTGGCCTGCCTGTCGCCCCCAGAAGCCCTTCACGCCGGCCAAGTACTTCTCCATCGATCGCGTGTTCCGAAACGAGACCCTAGACGCCACACACCTGGCCGAGTTCCACCAGATCGAGGGCGTGGTGGCTGACCACGGCCTCACCCTGGGCCACCTCATGGGCGTCCTGCGGGAGTTCTTCACGAAGCTGGGTAGGCGGGCGGGCTGCCGTGGGCGGCGGCGGTGGGGCCGCGTGAGGATGCCGCCGCGGCCGCCGGGCTCATCTTCTGCCCCTCTGTCCACCTGCTTCCTCCCCCGCCCCCCCCCCCGCCCAGGGATCACCCAGCTGCGCTTCAAGCCGGCCTACAACCCCTACACGGAGCCCAGCATGGAGGTGTTCAGCTACCACCAAGGTCAGGGCGGAACCTGGTCCTGGGACGGGGAGGGATGTCTCAGGCCGCCCACGCTCAGCCCGGGTCCCTCTCGCTGCCAAGCCCACGCCCAAGCTCACTGCCAGACCCCGCACCAGCCACACGATCCGCCCCGTCCTTCTCCCACTTCCACAGGCCTGAAAAAGTGGGTGGAAGTCGGGAATTCTGGGCTCTTCCGCCCCGAGATGCTGCTGCCCATGGGACTCCCCGAAAACGTGTCCGTCATTGCTTGGGGCCTCTCCCTGGAGCGGTGAGTGCCCAAACCACTCGGGGTGGGTGACTCGCCGGGCCTGGGGGCCTGCACCCTCCATCTCTTCACTCGATAAGCCCTTGGTGAGCATCTGCTGTATGCTCGGTCCTGCGCTCTGAGGGCGGCAGCACACACCCCTGCCTCTGAAGTTAGGGGCGTAGTGCAGTGAAAGGGATGATGATCAGTAAGATAAGTAAGATAAGTAAGTAAATTGAACAAATAAAGTTTGCTGTGTGTCCAAGGCCAGTAAGTGCTATAGAGAAAACGGCAGAGAGGGCCTTAGGAGACAAGGTTGTCTGGGAAGGCTTGAAGGAAGAGGTGGTCTCTGAGCAAAGACTGGAGGTGGATGGAATAAGCCAGGGGAATATCGGGAAGGGTGTTCAGGCAGCAGGAGTAGCCAGTGCAAAGGCCCTGAGGCAGGAATGTGTGTGCTATGTTTGGAGAATACTGAGAAAGTCCAGGTGACTGGAGGGAGTGAGTAAGTAGAGTGAGGTGAGATGAGGGTGGCGAAGGGACAGGACACAGGACACATCAGGACCTTGCGAGCCCTGGGAACAACTCGGGCTTTGATTCTAAAGAGACGAGAACCATCGGAGATGGGAGAGCCCGATCATGAAAGAGCGTGACCTGATGTGGTGTTGAAACTGTTTCCTCCCCTCCCCACCCAAAGCCCAACCATGATCAAATACGGCATCAACAACATCCGGGAGCTGGTGGGCCACAAGGTGAACCTGCAGATGGTGTACGACAGCCCGCTGTGCCGCCTGGACGCCGAGCCGGGGCCCCCGCGGACGCAGGGCACCGCGTGACGTGGACTGCCCTGGGACAGCCCGCCTGCCCGGAGCCCCTGCTGTCCAGCCCCTTAGCATCCGTGCCAGTGACCCCCTTGTATTTATGAGGCCTCCGTGAGGCCATCCCCCCAGCCCCCGGTTGTCTCCTCTTCCCCACCTGCCCCACGGCCCCGGGGCGGGGGAGCAGGTGGCAGGTTCCAGCTATGAAGGTGGGCCCTAGGGAGCCCTGCAGGCCGGCTGCTGGCTAATAAAGTGGGCACTTGTCCTCATATGGTGCCTTGCCTTAGGGACGGAGGGGTGTGAGGAGTCCTTGGTGTGAGGGGTGGTGGGTCGGGGGTCCCGGAACCTCGGACGCTCCTGGCTTGCCTGAGCCCCATCCTCCTGGGGAAGACAGGCTCCGTCGAGCCTCTACTGATCGCCCGGTGGGGCCAGGCTGTCCTCTAGGTGCATGGAAGCCCCTTACCCCGCGGAAGGGGCGTTTGGGAGGGGAAGGTCAAGGCAGGTGCCAAGATTCCCCCAGGGAGCCAAGCATGGTGGGGTGACGGGCAGCTTTAAAACACTGCCCCCTCCCCCTCCTTTTATTTTAGAGAGCAATTTCTGGCACCCGGCGAGATGGCAGGGAAAGTACAGAGATTTCCCATATACCTTCTGCCCCCATGCAGGCATGCCCCCCCCCCCCCCCCCGTCAGCATCTCCACCACCAGAGTGGTGCGTTCGTTACAAGGAACGACCTACACAGACACTTCGCAGTCCCCCACGGTTCACGGTTTGCACTGTGGTCCGTGCTCTGTGTGGTCCGGTCTCCGGGCTCGGACGAGTGTGAGACGATGTGCTGCTGTTCTTACGGTATCGTGGGGAGGACTCTCACTGCCCTGGGAGTGCCCCACCTGTTCATTCCGTCTTCCCGCTGAAAAAGCTGCTGTTTGTTTAAAAATAATAAATTATTATAAGGGGCGCCTGGGTGGCTCAGTCGGTTAAGCGTCCAACTTCAGCTCAGGTCATGATCTCATGGTTCGTGAGTTCAAGCCCCGAATACGGCTCTGCTGACAGCTCAGAGCCGGGAGCCTGCGTCGGATTCTGTGTCTCTCTGTCTCTTCCCCGCTCAGCTCTGTCTCCGTCTCTCTCTCTCTCAAAAGTAAGTGAACATTAAAAAAACATTCTCGTAAGGATTTCACACGAGCTCAGAATAGGGAGAGGAGGAGGATAGAGCTTCATGAAGCCACGTTGCACGGCGAGGGGGGTCTCTGTTTCTGTGCAGATATTTTAAAGCAAATCCGTCTCCGTGTTGCTCGCCCCGCCCCTCCCCCCCCATCTTCAGGGTCAGTGCACTTTGGAAATGGGAACAGTTCTACAACCACGAGGCCATCGTTCAACCCCAACAGTTGGCAGCTGAGGCCGTGGGCTTCTCTGGTCCCAGGGCCTGTGGGCACCGATCTCTCAAGGGCCCCTGGGTCAAATTTTTTTTTTATTTCAAGTTAACTCAGTCATACAGAAAAATACTCATTCATGCAATAAACATGCTCCTCCCGAGTGCCAGCCGTGTCCCGAGCTGAAGACCGCAAAGCTGACTCGGGTCCCTGCCCTTGGGAGCTGATGTGGGGTGGGGGGAGGGTGCCCAGGAGGCATGAACAGATGCAGAAATAGAGGGAGAGGTGAGGCCACAGAAAAGGGAAGGTGGGTGGGGAAGGTGGAGCGTTTGCAGTATCAAAGCCTAACGCTGTCTGCCGTCTGCCGCTGGTTTCATCAAATCAGAACACAGACCGTATCTGTTTTGGGTCTTTCGCATTTTAGATCCGTGCGCCCAGTGGTTTGGAGACCCTGTGGACTTGTCCCACGTAGTTCCTTTAGCCAGCACCTCGCTGCGAACACTCCCTCCAAAATTTGGTGTTTATCATTCTCCTGTGTTTTTAAACTTTTGCTACCGTATATATTATTTTTTGCAAAACATGGTTTGACTTTGCTTGCTGGTCTTCCAAAGTTACACGGACTCTGCACCATTAAAAAAAAAATCAGCCTGCAAATTGCGTGTTCCTTTTGTTTCTGTTCAGTGTGTACGTGTGTGTGTGCATGCTTAACAGTAAATCTGAGATTTTTCTCAGTAGATAATCCTCAAGTCTTCGGATCTGGTGCTGCAGGAAGCTACATTTTGTTTCCCTTGTGGCTTTGCGACAAGATCCTAAGGTTAGCTGCTGTGTATTAAACTCATTGTGTTCCGTATGTGTATCTCCGAAACCCTTACAGTCGTCTGATGGTTTAGATTTTATTGCCTCAGTTACAGGCGCAGATGGATTTTGAGACTGGATGGTGGTTTTTTGCCCCACCCACCCCTCCAGCCCCTCTTGCTGGTAAGAGACAGAGCCCGGATTCAAACCATGTTCTCCAGCATGGAGGTGTCAAGATGTGTGCCCCAGTCATTGTGTGGCGGGAGACAGACCCCTGCGCAGGCTCCCCGCTGCCTCTCCTACATGGACGCTATGACAGGTGTTCCAGGGAGCAGCTCCGCCTCCTTACCGAACTGGAGCCAAATCCTAACCCCTTGCTTTGGCTCCCAGCCCAAACCTGCCCAACACTGATCCCTCACCCACAGCCTCTCCCAAACCCCCCTCCCCCCGTTCTCCCTCCCCACTAAGCCTGGCTGGTCCTCAAGCACCCTTGAGTTTGCTCCCACCTCAGGACCTTTGCACCACACACGCCTATTCAAATCTTTTGCCCCTTTTTCAGTCGGGTTGTCTTATTATCGAATTCTTTGTAGATGCTGTTTATGAATTGAGAATATACGTTTTGCAAATAATTTCTCTCAATCCGTGGCTCCTCGGGTGCCCATTATTATTGTTATTACTACTATTAGTAGTAAGGGATATGGGCCCAAGTCTGTAAAGGCCAGACCCCGCCAAGCTTTTAAGGAGCTGACAGTTTTAGAGCACAAGTAACTACGACAAGGTGGCGCTGCATAAACTTTTTCACTTAAGGCAATAGGTCATAATCAGACGAGATCGGCGCGTTGAGGGTGTTATGGCCGTAGACAAGGCAATAGGTCATAATCAAAGAACAGCAACCGTCAGGATTTTTTATTGCAAAGATTTCTCGGGACAGCGGCGGAGAACTGAAACCTAAGCACTAACGCATAGACCGCTCGATTCCGCCTACTCACGTAGCTCCCAGGACCCTCCCTTATGGGAACAAGCACGCAGAGACCACCCCCTCCTCCAGCAGGCGCCGGCTGCGCGCGCAGCCCCTGGGACGGCCCAACCGCCGACTAACGGCCGACTCCGCCCTGCTGCGCGCGCAAGTTCCCAGAAAGAGGCGGGACCAGGAGCGCGGGATACAGCACGTGCGCAGGGGGCGGGCGAGCCGTGGGGGCGGGGCCGGCGCGTGCGCAGAGAGCGCGAAGGAGAAGGCGGGAAAAGACAGGATGGAGCGACAGGGAGTACGCGGCGTTTGTTGCCTTCGCGTGGGCGGCGGGCGGACAGACTGGGAACCGCCGAGATCTCGGGCTCCCCTGGCGGACCAGAACCCGGCCGCTTGTCTCCCACCATCGAGGCCACGCCTCGCCTGCCCGGGCCCCGATTTCTTGACTGACTGACCAGGCCCTGACTGACGGAAGGGCGGTGTGACTGACACGCCGACGGCCCGGGCCAGAAGGACAGACTGCCACGTACGGCGCGTGGCAGAAGCAGGGTAGAGAAAGGCTCAGACACCCAGGCGCCGCACCCTTTCCTTTTCTACTTTTTCTCCTGCCTCTTCTCCTTCCGCGAAGGACTCGAGCCAACCCACACGCCAGTTAGGAGCCCGGCGCCCCCAGCGTCGCTCCCGGAGCCCCTGCCCTCACCCCCGCCCGTCCCGGGCTCCCCGCCTCTGTCCTCCCGCGCTCCGGGCGCAGGGCCCTCCCAGCGCACGTCCCCGACCTCGCGGTGCCCGTGCCAGCCCCGCGCGTCCCTCCTGGGGGTCCCCGGCCTTGCGCAGCGGCACAGGGAGGGGCCCAGGGTCGAAGGGACGGGAGGAGGAAGGTCTGACCCCGTCTCGCCTTCCCTCCTCCGGCCTCTCAAGCGCTGGCTGTGCTCGCAGGTGGACATGCCCCACGTAGAGTGCAAGGACCAGGAGCCACAGCCGCTGGGGGACAGCAAGGAAGAGGAGGGCCGCGAAGAGGAAGCCGGTCGGGGGCTCGCCAGGTGAGGAAGCCCCCGGCGCGATGGGGTCCACACAGATCCCCGGGCCCTTCGCGATCACCCGGTTCTCCCGCGAGGTCCTGCCAGTGTCCCCTTTGGGCGCCTTTGCTCCGCGTCCTGGTGAAGCCCCTGCCACGTGCCGGGCGTGGTCGCGGCGCTGGGACACAGCCGAGAGCTGACACTCTAGAGGAGGGGACAGACTGTGAACGCGGGAATATATGTAGTCAGGAGATGCTGGCGCTGGGGGGCGGGGCAGGAGGGGCTCGGGAGAGGGTGCCGGTTGAGGAGATCAGAGAATCAGGGACGTCTTCGTGGAGGAGGGGACAACTGTGCGGGAGGAGCGTTAAGAGGGAGCTAGTAAGAGATCCAGTCAGGTAACAGGACGCCGGGTGTTAGTTACCCGTGAAAAGCTTTGAAATAGGGTGCCGTGAGGAGATGACAGCAGGGCGAGGACTGTTGTTAATAAAGTTTTATTGGAACGTAGCCGCTCTTGTCGACGGCTGCTTCTGCCGAGGCAGGGTTTTGCAACTGGGCCCTCGGGGCCCACCAAGCTGAAAAGATTTACTACCTGGACGTTTAGAGGAGTTTGAAGGCCTCTGGACTTCATTAAACGTCTCCCTCTGGCTGCCGCAGGCGGAGAGTAGATCGGTGAGGACAGGGGCGCAATCCCGGTGGCCAGGGAGGCGGCGGTCGGAAGGGTCGGGTACAAGACGGTTCCGGCGTGGCCTGCGGCGGGCCGGGGGCGCGGGGAAGGCGGATCCCGGGTGTTTGAGAAGACGGAACTGACAGACTCGCTCGCGGATTCGTTACTGGAGTCCGAGGACGAGCAGCGGCGGGGACGGCCGAGGACCTCCGGGCCTCGCGCACGTGTTTATGCCCCGGATGCTCACCGAGGGCCTGCCGAGGCCAGACGCCGGCGCCGAGCGGGCCGCGGTGGGCAGATCAGGCTTCCTGCGGTGCCCGGGCTTTCTCGCATGTACCAGGATGCGCTTAGGGCTCCTGCGCGCCTTTCCGCGGCGGGCTCGCTGCAGTCTTGTCGGTGCCGCGAACGCCCCGGGCCCGGACAGTGTCTCCGCTCTCGGCCGAAGGACGTCCCGGCTGCTTCCGGGTTGTGGCGGTTCTGAAGAAAGCCGCTGTACGCGCGCGCGTGCGGACCCAAGGTTCCAGTTCCTTCGCGGGGGATCCCACGGCGCGCAGTTGCCCGGGCGCGTGTTTAGTGGTGTGAGAAGCCGCCGATCTGTCCCCCAGGGTGGCCGTGCCGTTGTGTATTCCCGTCGCCGGGGAAAGAGTGTTTCCCGTCGCCCCGTGTCCTCTCCGCCACTCGGTGGTGTCAGTAGTTTGCATTTGTCACCATTTTAATGAGTTCAGGGAAGTAGTATCTCCTTGTCGCGTGGATTTTACAGTTTCCTGAAGAGATAGGAAGTTAAACAGCTTTTCATTTGCATATTTGTCATCGGAGTGGGGTTTTTTTGGTGAGGCGTCCAAATCTTTTGCTCACTCTTTAATCTGGTTGTTTATTTCTTTATTGGTTTTGGTTTTTGTGTTTGTGTTTTTGAGAGAGAGAGAGAGAGACAGTGAAGCAGGGGACAGGCAGAGAGAGAGAATCACAAGCAGGCCACGCGCTCAGCGTGAGCCCAGTGCTTGATGTCATGATCGAGATCACACCCTGAGCCGAAATCAAGAGTCGGACACTCAACCGACTGAGCCCCCCAGGCGCCCCTGTTTCCTTATTGTTTTTAGAAGTTCTTTGTGGGGCGCCTGGGGGGCTCAGTCGCTTGAGCATCCGACTTCGGTCCGTGACAGCTCAGAGCCTGGAGCCTGCTTCGGATTCTGTGTCTCCCTCTCTGTCTGTGCCCCTCCCCCCCGCTCATGCTCTGTCTCTTTCTGTCTCAAAAATAAATAAAAACATTTAAAAAAAAAAAAAAGAAGTTCTTTGTGTCTTTTAGGCCAGTCCTTGACCAGGCGTGTGTTTCACAAAGATTTTCTCCCCGTTTGTGGCTTGTCTTTTCATTCTGTTAACTGTGTCTTTTGCAGAGCAGGTTTTTTATTTTAATGAGGTCCAACTTACCAATTTTTTCTGTTGGATTGTGTCTGAGAAGGCCCTCTAGATTCTTTCCTTTGGTATCTTCCAGGAGTGTTATAGCCTCACGTTTGACATGTAGGTCTGTGATCTAGTTTTGGTGAAAGCGTGAGGTCTGGGTCTAGTTGTCCCCCGCCCCCACGGCCGTCCAGTTATTTCAACACCGTTTGTTGTAAAGTCTCCTTTCTCCATTGAATTTTCTTTGCTCCTCTGTCAAAGGTCAGTTGACTGTGTGTCATCTCTTCCGGGCTCTCTACTCTGTTCCGTTCATCTCCTGTCTGTTTGGTCACCAGGTACCATGCTGTCTGGATCCCTGCAGCCTTCTAGTAAGTGTGAGGTCAAGTAGCATCAGTCCCCTGACTTTGTTCTACTTCAGCGTCGTACTGGCTCTTCTAGGCCTACTGCGAAGCCAATTTTCGAAAAGAGAGATTAATGATAATAATAGTAATGATAATAATAATGTGATTTCAAGTGGTGGCAAGTGCTGTGAAGAAACAAAACAGAGGAAGGAGCGACTGGAGTGACAGGGAGCTTAGAGTAGTCAGAGAAGTTCTCCGAGGCAGTCTCGTGAGAAGGAGCAGCCGGGAGGCCTCTGGGGCCCGTCTGTGCCAGCTGAGGATGGAGTCTCTGAGGCGTGGATAAGCTTGGTGAGGTCAGCGGATCAGGCATTGTGATCGGCAGCAGGGACGCACCGAGTTCACCCGACAGATGTGTTCGTGCCCCACCGGTGCTTCCATCTGATCGAGGCAGATACTGAGCAAGTACTGATGAAGAAATTGGGGTGCTGGGAAAATGCTTCCCCTGGGGCAGCCAGGCCTGAACGGGGAGCCAGAGACAGCACCCTTGAAGAAGCAATGCTGAATCAAAAGGTACGAGAGTGTGGATGTTGGGTGGCCGTGGCAGTGGGAGGAGGAGGTTAGAAGAGTTTATGCAAAGGCCCTGCGCGTTCAGGGAGCTGAAGGCAGGCCAGTGTGGCTCGGCGTGAGTATGGGTGGGAGCGCTGGAGGGCTTGGCAGAGGCCAGGTCACAGGGCGTTTTGTGGGCTATGGACTTATTCTGAGGACTTTTTTGGTAATAACTTTATTGAGATAGAATTCATATACTTTACAATTCATGAACTTAAAATGTACAATTCAGTTGTCTTTAGTATATTCACAGAGCTATGCGGCCATCACCACAGTCAAATATAAATACAACCTTTTCATCGCCCCAAAAAGAAACCTTGCATCCCTTAACCATCATCCCCCAGTCTCTGCGTCTTCCCCAGCCCCTGGTAACCACTGCTTTCTGTCTCTATGAACTTGCTTCTGCTGGACATTTCATAGAAATGGAATCATACACTTATGTGGTCCTTCGTGACTGGTTTCCATCCCAGAACAGGGCTTTTCCAGGTCTCAGAACTCCGTTTCTCTACATGGCTGAATAGTATTCCGTATTATGGATATACCGCATTTTATTTATCTGCTCATTGATTGATGGACATTCGAGTTGTTTCCGCCTTTTGGTTCCTGTGAGTAATGCTGCTGTGAAGACTCACGCACAGACTTCGGTGTGGGCATACATATTTTCATCTCTCTTGGGTAGACATCTAGGAGGTTCCGGAATTGCTGTGTCAGAGACGTGCCATGTTCTGGCTCCCGTATTACAAAGACACTGGCTGCGTTGTGGAGAAGGAGTGGCAGGGGACGTGAGTGGACGCGGGAGACCTCCCGTGGGGGCAGCATCAGCAGGGCAGGTGGAGAGGAACTCTTGAGGGGGGTGGCAGGATCGTTGAGTGAGGCAAGAGGACGGGGAGAACCGAGGATGCCTCCCGACTAGTGTGCTGCAGCACAATGAAAATGCCCGTGTGTCAGGCATTGTGACTGGCACCAGGGGTCCCCTGCTGCGGTGTGCTGGAGCCAGCGCCTCCTGGCCCCGAAGAGCTGGTTCTACACCTCTTCCCAACATAGCACTTAGTGATCTTATGTTGGTAGCTTGAAATTGGCGATAGCGGGAGTCTGCACCTGGAAATTGGCAAGCACTACAAATCAGACCTTTTTTCTCCCCCACAGAGAGCCACTTGCTAAGTGTTTACTAGCACACCGCTTTGGACTGGTTTCCAGTAGGTAGTGGTTTCGGTGGCAGAGGCAAGGACACGGGTTCCATTTTGCCCTTACTGGGCTTGAGGTGACTGGGGACATGCACATGAACACATCCAGAATACAGCTGGACTTGCTGACCTGGAACTCAGGCTGGGACAAGGGACTGCAGATGGCACTGTGGGAGTCACTGTTTCAGGGGCAGCTGCAGGGTGATTGAGCTCACCTGGAGAAAGAGTGAGACAAGGCCAGACTCAGGACAGAACCCTGAGGACTCTGGGTATAAAGCCAGCTTCTCTTCACCTCCCAGATTCCTCATTTGTAAAGCGGGCTACAAGGTGGGGCGGTTTCTACGTGTGTACTATCAGTTGAGGACCAGAAAAAAAAGAAGGAAATGACTGAAGTCATTTGTTTGATAACATCTTCCTGCAAATAGCATGTTTAGACCTGCATCTAAGTGGCAAAGAGACACAGACAATAGCATATCAAAGACTTCAAGAAGTTCCACGAGAGCTTTGGGCCGAAAAAACAGATGGATTAGAACCAGCGCAAGGGCCAATTAATAGATCCAGCAGCAGACACTCAGTGACATGATTAAAATGTGAACACATTTCGGGAGAGAAAAGCAGAGTGTGAGGAACCGGCTCAGTAGCTTTGAGTCAAACCTTCCCCCTTGCTGGCTGTACTTCAGCAAAACCTCATTTTGCCCAAGTGGCGGAGACTCTGTTGTGTTCCTCCTTGAATGTTTGATTAGCTTGCCTCCCCTCCTGGGCCTGCCGCCTGCGGTGGTCAGAAGTGGCTGGCGGATTGTTTACTTGTATATCTCTTAGAGGCCACTGAGGGAGGGCCCCGCCAGCGGGCGGCTCTGGCTCATACGCTTGCCAATCACAGCTTTACCTGGAGCGAACAGATGGTCTCTTCACTTAGACCCTTTTCCTCACCGTTCCCGGGCCCCCTGCCAGTGCGGGCCCTGCTCGGGGACTGTGTCCTAATCTTCGCAACCAAATTTGGGACTCCTTAGAAGGACAGATCATAATAGATGAGTGTGGTAAATCGTTCACAGCCCCCACCCAGGCTCCCCCCCCCCAGCCCCACCCGACCCCTCCACGGGCCGTGCACACCCAGCCTGCTGTGTCAGGCCCTACTTCCATTCCCGGGCCTCCAGCCAGGGTTGGGCAGCAGAAGCAGGCCTGGGAATGAGGGAAGCTAGTGAAGAGGACACTGCATTTTGTTTATTAAAGTTAATTGGTGAACGCAGGCCCAGGGAATCCTGTGATTCATTAGCATCCTGATTAATATGCAGCTGCAGAGTATTAAGAAAAATGAAATGGAAAGAAAGAAATCCCCAAAGGAGAGGTTGGAAAAAATCAGGAAGCTCTCCGCAGACATCTGATGCAGGCCTTTGTCCCACCACAAAATTTGAATGAGATGAATTCAAGTGATTTTTCACCATTTGCATAGCTGCCTCGAAGACCGCTCCAGCCCCATCCCTCAAGCCTGAGAAAGAAGCGACTTTGAACTGTCAGCAGCTCCAGCAGCTTGTGAGCAATTACATAAAAAGGAGCACCTGTGTTTATCATTGATTTTAATTTCAGGATCCTTACATTGTCGGGACAAGGCAACTATGGGTACAAGGAAGTTTGTGAGCAGGAACATTACTCATGGCTCTGGAAGACGTTCCTTCCTTCAGGCGTCCAGGGAATACCTGTGCTGCCTTGGGGATGTGCAGAATGCAGTCCCCACCCTGAGCGTGCACGGCCTGCTGGGAGGAACGAACGTGTACAAACCGTGGCAGTGGTGTGGTCAGTAAGTGGAGGTGCTGTGGGGATGCTGTAGCAGGAACTCCGAATGGCGAAGCTGTACGAAGGGAAAGTCATTTCAGGCAAAAGCTGATGGGTTTGGTGAAGTGGAAGGTTCCAAATTGCTCAGAGCGGAGGGTGCAAAGGGAAGGTGGCAGCGAGGGTCCTGGAAGGCCCTGTGTGCTGTGCTAGGGATGAACTTGATCCTGTGGCAGGTGGGGGCTCTCGTAGACTGTCAGGCAGGAGTAGGACATCAGATTGCAGTTCAGAAGGTCCCTAGGGACCAGGTGAGACATGATAGGTGAGCTGTAAATGGTGAGATGGAGAGGAAATGACAGATTTGGGAGAGATTAAGGGGGTGGAAAGGATTTTCTCACAGGATGTGGAGGAACAGAGAGAAGCTGGACTCTAAGCTCACTGCTAAGTTTCTGACACAGGAACTAGTTGGCTTTTGGTGTCATAGGAGGATATTAATATCGGCGTGTGAATTCGGAGACGTTTGAGATGCCTCTGGGCCAGCCGAGTGGAGGAGGTCTGGAGGTAGTCAGACACGTTGCTGGGAGCTCAGGAGCAGGCGCGGGCCGAGAATAAGCTTGGAAGTTTTGGAAGATGGATGGTAATGAAAGCGGTTGCTGGCCATTCATTTATTCCATGCCCGTTTACTACCGCTGTCATGAAGCGTAGGTGTTACACACATGAAGATGAGTGGCGCATGGCCCCGTCCTCCCGGAGCCGAAGGGGGAGGCTAAGGTGCAGTCGGTGACACGTTAGGTGCTGTGTGCATGTAACTCAGCCAGGGAAGAGGCAGGATTGGGCAGGGAAAAGGACTGTCAGGCATTCTAGCTGCAAGGGTGCCTTTGGGGCATGACAGGTTGTGCATTGTGAGGTGGCAGGTTAGCAGGAATGGCCAGCAGGTAGGAGGTTTGGGGGTCCCGGCTTCAGAGCAAGGATGTGAACGATGGTGTACAGGGGAGAGCAGGGCCAGCAGCAGAGCCTGGGGATGCCACGTGATGGGAACGGCAGGGAAGGGGGGTCAGTAGCACCAGCTGCAGCCAGAAGGTCAAGGGAATTATGGTCTGAGGTATCTGCCAGGTGCCACTGAGGATGTTGGCAGGAGACTCTTCATTTGAGAACTGGAGCAGGAACCAGCGGGCTGAGAAGAGAGTGAGAGGTGAGAAAATGTGCTCAGAAAGTGTCAGCAGCCCTTTCTAGAAGAGCTACATGGCTGTGAAGGGGAGGGAAGAAGAAGGTGGCTGGCCCAGCAATACCCGGTGTTTGAGGGGAGGGGTGTGAGTATGTGTGTTGTTTTATTACATAAAACTGGAGATGACATGCCTTGGAGAGGGCCAGCCCAAAATAGAGATCAAAGGCGCAAGAAGAGGGCAAGGTACAAAGGGGATTGGGATCAGGAGCCTGGCAGAGGCATGGAAACTTCACTGGCTGCCAAGCTGGGAGTTTGGAAAGAGGAAGGGGAGTTGTGGGTCCATTTATGGGGGGCAGTGGAGGGCGTTATTGGCCTGCACTGTTTCCGTATCTGCTCAGCGTGAGGGGAGGCAAGTGTGGGGTCAGGGACAGGAGAATTACGAAAGTTTGGAATGGCTGAGAGGAATGAGAGGGAGATGACCAGCACAGACGGGATGCCCAGTGACCCTGAGGACTCCCAGAGGCTAGAGAGCAAGACTCTGCAGTGACCTTGTTCACAGGATCATTATTTCGTCCAGTGTCATTCAAGTTCCTGAGTCTGAGAAAAAATACAGCACTTGGTCATGGAGAGCCAGGGCGGGGTTTGGGTGTGGGTGTGACACAGGGTTGCAGGGAAGAGCAGCTGAGGCCCCCCGCTGGAGACTGAAGTAATAGAGCCCCTGGCTTCGGCCGAACAGGAGGGCAGTCAGTGCTTGAGGTCTCAGGGAACTCAAACGTCAGGTTTTCTTGAACCCGTGTCCCCAACTTCATTATCGTTACACAAAGCATGCCTGTCTTTTTAAGAGTCATTCACTTTGTTTTTCACATGCATCCAAGAGTTACAAAAGTTTGAATGTTAAAATAGTGTGGGGGCACCTGGCTGGCACAGTCTCAGGGTGGTGAGTTTGAGCCCCATGTTGGGTGTAGAGATTACTTAAGAATAAAATCTTAAGGGGCACCTGGGTGGCTCAGTCAGTTAAGTTTCTGACTTTGACACAGGACATGATCTCATGGTTTGTGAGCTCGAGCCCTGCTTCTCTCTCTCTCTTTCTCTCTCTCTCTCTCTGCCCCTCGTGGGATTCTCTCTGCCCCTCACTCACTTGAGTTCTTTCTCTCTCTCCCCCCAAAAAATAATAAATTAAAACAACAAAATCTTTAAAAAAAAGAAAAACAAAAAAATGTCAGTGTCCAGGGACTGAATTAATCTCCTTTTGCCTCACTTCCCTGTAGGAAAGGAGTAATCGCAAGCTAAGGGGTCATAAACTCCTTTAGTAAACCTTTGTCCTGCAGTAAAATGACTTTTTATGAGAATGCTCAGGAAGGCTTTAGTTGCTCTCTTGGTTTCTAGTTGACAGAAGGCTTTGCTATAGATTATCTGCCTCAGGGACACACACTTTCCCATCTTGATAAATGCACTGGCCACACGTGTCTTGCCTTGGAGGCTAATGAACCTGTATGTTTTGTATAAAGCCAGAGGAGGGAGGAATAGATCAGATGGAAGGTGTCCTGCGTTCATTCAACAAACAGTGGAAGATTTACCATGTGGTGAGTGCTGGGAATTTGGAGATAAATAAGACACAGTCCTCTGGAGGGGGGAGAAGAAAGGGATGTGAGCTGTGACAAGCACAGGCAGTGACAGAGACGGGCACAGGGTCCTGGACAGCTTCTCAGAGGAGCACTGGCCTGGGCTCGGCCTCACAGGTCAGGTCAGAGAGCAAGCAACGCTCTGGCAAGGAGTGCTCGAGGCCCAGCACGCAGCCGAAGCCTTGGGCCTGAGAACTTTCATGCAGGCGAGACTCTGGACACCCAGGCTCTCGTGCTCAGGGGTTTTACCGCGCTTGTATCCTGAGCCAAAAGGAAGAGCTTAGGCAGTCAGGAAACCACCAAGGAAAAATAGTTTTATGGGAAAAGCATCCAAAAGTCAAGATGTAATTTTCTAAGGAATCAGTGCCTGGCTTGTGGTCGTGGCCGCCTTTATGGTTGCTTGTCAACTGGTGCCTTTAGGAACTGCTCTCTTGGCACCTCGGAGTCTCAGCCACTAAGACCCGGGAGGACCTCAGAGGGCGAAGAAACAGAGGACCCCGGGGCAGCAAGACATGGGCTGGGAACCAGGCCAGCTGGGTGCCACACCGACCTCTGCCACACACTGGCCGGTAACCTTGAGAAAGTGACACAACCACGCTGAGCCTGCGTCCTCAGCTATGAGGTGGGTAAAGATGATGCGTGGACCAACCCCAAAGCACCGCCAAGAGGCTGCAGCAGCAGGCGTTCGGCTTAGCACAGCGCCTGACAGATGGAAGGTGCTTACAGATCAGATAAAGCAGAGATAAAAGACGAGAAGAAACGGAGCCCAGAAACAATGATGCAAGCCCCCCTCATCCTGTTTAAAGAATAGAGAGGTTCGGGGCGCCTGAGTGGCTCAGTCAGTTAAACATCCAACTTCAGCTTGGGTCATGATCTCACTGCTCATAAGTTTGAGCCCCACATTGAGCTCTGTGCTGACAGCTCGGAGCCTGGAGCCTGCTTGGGATTCTGCGTCTCCGTCTCTCTCTGCCCCACCCCTGCTCATGCTCTCTCTCTCTCAAAAATAAATAAATGCTAAAAAATTTTTAAAACCCTTACAGGTCTTGACAAAGCAATCTATATGCAAAATCCTTTTTATTTTTTTTAATGTTTATTTTGAGAGAGAGAGCACACACAAGAGCAGGGGAGGGGCAGAGAGAGAGAGAGAGAGAGAGAGAGAGAGAGAATCTTAAGCAGTGTCAGCACAGAGTGCAACATGGGGCTTGATCTCATGAACCACAAGATCATGACCTGAGCCAAAATCAAGAGTCAGACGCTCAACCGAGCCACCCAGGCACCCGATATATGCAGAATCCTTCTAGATTTTTACAGTCTCTGCCCCTATCTATAGTTGTTTACATACTATAAATAGTATAACTGATGCTCATTTCAAAGTAACAAGTTGGTGTAATAAAACGACCATGGGTTTTGGAATCAGGCAGATCCCCCCGTTCTGGAACCTTAGGTGGATTTTGTTTGCACCTCCAGGTCTGTTTCCTCAGTTATGAAATGGGGATACTGCCCCTGCCTCTCAGGGCAGCGTGTGAATGAAATAAACAGGCGTCGCCCACAGGAGACACGCGGCACTGGCTCCCCTCCCACCACAGAGCTGACTCAGATCAGCACGCTCAGGAGAGTTTGGTGTTGACCTCAGTTTCCTGTACTTTCAGAAGTCAGGTTTCTAGCCCCTCTATCGCCACCTCCAGTGCCAACCGCCAGCTGATGATGCTAGAAGGGAAGTCAGGACCCTACTTTTCCTCTCTGGACTCGAGCATCGACATCCTGAAGAAGAGGGCCCAGGAGCTGATTGAAAACATCAACGAGAGCAGGCAGAAGGACCACACACTCATGACCAACTTCAGGGACAGCCTCAAGATCAAGGTGACAGATTCTCCCACACACTGCAAAGCCCCGGTCTGCAGGGGGGGGAGTCCTACACAGGGTGGAAGGGGAGGGATGAGCTGCTGCTGAGTGTGTTAGGTTCTAGGCATGATGCTAAGCAACCTGCCAGGGTGAGGGTCGAAGGTCCGTCTGTACCCTCTTAGTTCATGCCGGTGCTAATGGCCATGGGGGTAGGGGCTGAGCCGGAGCCTTTGTTGTCACCCCATTTGTCCTCCAGAAGTTGAACGGTATGTGGGGCACCAGACTGGCTCAGCCAGTATAGCCTGCAACCCTTGATCTTGGGGCTATAAGTTCAAGCCCCACATGGGGTGTAGAGATTACCTAAAATTCTGGGACACCTGGGTGGCCCAGTTGGTTGTAAGTATCTGACTTTGGCTCTGGTCATGATCTCATTGTTCGTGGGTTTGAGCCCTG
Organism: Paguma larvata; assembly: GCA_030068075.1. Classification (NCBI taxonomy): domain Eukaryota; kingdom Metazoa; phylum Chordata; class Mammalia; order Carnivora; family Viverridae; genus Paguma; species Paguma larvata. The sequence continues at coordinate 8,856,807 of CM057842.1, read as the reverse complement.
CATTGGGTTCTGTGCTGTCAGCGCAGAGCAGATCCTGTCTCCCTCTCTCTCCACCCCTCCTGCATACATCCTCTGTCTCTCAAAAATAAAAACAAACATTAAAAAAAACTTCTGTGATCTAATTACCCAGAGGCTACTCTGTTACATATTTTCTTCCTAACCTGTTTGACCCTGTTCAGTATATATATACATACGTATATCGGGGTGACTAAGTCAGTTGAGCGTCTGACTTTTGATTTTGGCTCAGCTCATGGTCTCACTGTTCGTGGGATCAAGGCCCGCGTCGGGCTCAACAGCACAGAGCCTGCTTGGGATTCTCTCTCTCTCTCTCTCTCTCTCTCCTTGGGATTCTCTCTCTCTCTCTCTCTCTCTCTCTCTCTCCCCCCGGCCCCCTTCTCTCTCTCTGTCTGCCTCTACCCTGTTTATGCTCTCTCTCTCAAAATGAATAACCATTAAAAAAAATTTCAGGGGCGCCTGGGTGGCTCAGTCGGTTAAGTGTCCGACTATGGCTCAGGTCATGATCTCACAGTTCCTGAGTTTGAGCCCTACATCGGGCTTTGTGCTGACAGCTCAGAGCCTGGAGCCTGCTTCAGATTCTGTGTCTCCCTCTCTCTCTGCCCCTCCCCTGCTTGCATTCTGTCTCTTTCTCTCTCTCTCAAAAATAAAATAAAACATAAAAAATATATATAAAAAATTTTTTTTCAAAATATAGGCAATTTCACCTCCAGTTCACTGGAATTTTTTTTTACCATTTTCGTAAGATAAATTGCAGATATCTTAGAGAGCCATTTAAAACAAATACCTTGTGATGTCCCTTGTTTGATTTTCTAAGAACATGCCTTATTCTTTCAAAGGTTTCAGACCTGACAGAGAAGCTAGAAGAGCGGATGTATCAGATTTACAATTACCACAACAAGATCATTCAGGAAAAGCTCCAAGAGTTCACCCAGAAAATGGCAAAGATCAGCCATCTGGAGACAGAGCTGAAACAAGTGTGCCACACCGTGGAGACCGTGTACAAGGACCTGTGCATCCAGCCTGAGGTATGACCGAATCCCCGCCCGGGCCGCCTCCCGGGGAAGGAGAGTTGTGGAGGCTAAAATGAAAGCAAACGTCAACACAGACCAAGGCCGTCAGCACCGTGCCCGGCCCTAAACTCCACAGGGGCCACTGTCACTGCAAAACCCTTCGGATGCTCTTGCCGCCTCACTGGTGGCCCCGGGCTCCCCTCTGAGGCGGTGCGTCTGAGCTGAGAAGCTGGACCGCTGTTATTTCCCACCAGTGTGTGGTCAGCTGGTGGTGACGGAAAGGACAAAGGCCTCTCTGTCTACAGCCCTGAGCCCTGGTCAGCGCCTAACCAGGGTTGTTACAGCAGAGCCCAAGGCTCCGACACAGGCCCGACCACTTGAGGGGGGAAATCCCTGCCACACGGCCCCACGTTTTTCCTGAGACTGAAATGACTTCTTGGGTGGTTACAATTGAACGTGGCCCAACACTGTGGGGTCGGACATGCAGACTCTTTATTATTCTTTCACCTTCATTCTGCTCCAGCCTCCAGCATCAGGCACTTACCCCCAAGCAGGGAGGACCAGAGGCCACACAGTGAACTCTTGCTCTGGGGGGCTTCGCTCAGTCAGACACCGGATCAGTCTCAGAGATTGCTTCATGTCACTCTCCTTCCCTCTCCCTGCTCCCCTGTCAAGAGAAGCTTCTGTTCCAAGACAAGTGGAATCCATTCCCATCCACGGTTAAAAGCGGGCTGAGAAACTTGGTACAGAGAGTCCCATCTTCTTTTTAAGGAACACATTTGAACACATTTGAATCCCTTCAAAGGGAAAATTTTGATAATTAAGAATCAGTGTCTCTCACTTCCCACTATAAAAATTGGCTCCATCTGCCACCTCCCTGAGTAAGCTCCGAGCGTAGCGTTTCCCTGGGAAGGAGCCGGAGACCATCTGGGCTCCCGGGTGAAGTGTGCTCACTTGCTGGCCGTGAACGCCTGGATCCCGGTGATGGCCCTTCCGAGGATCAGAGCGTGAATGTCATGAGTGCCTGGACGAGATGGACACAGAGTTGGTTTGGAGTCTTAACAGCTCACAACTTCCCTCTTAAAGCCGATCTTCGTGTCTCTCCTCCCCCTAGGCTACTACTTCGGAAGAAGAACAAACCCACAAAGATGGCGAATGCTGACAGCTTCTGGGAGAGTCAGTCCCCTCTTAGGCTCAGAGGCCACCGTTCGGGCCATGCTGAGAAAATTGTTTTTCACAGTTCTGTAACGGCATCTTGGCAAAAAATAAAGTAAGATAAAAAAAATGAAAAAAATCCCAAAGTCCTTGCGTTAGACCCAAAACTTCGGCAAGCCCAGCTCTGGCCACGGGCCCAGCTTTGGCGCTCCCCACGCTTGGCAAACTCACCCCACCCACCCCTGCACTGGTGCTTGAATGTTTGATTTTCGGCCCGTTCGCGCTCCTTTCCCAGAGGCCACGACTGCTGCCGAGCTCTGCTGTGGAGACAGGGCAGGCCCTCCCTTACCTACGGAAGGGATGGGAAGGGAAGTATCGGCAGATCGCTGGTCCCGGCTGGTCTCCCCCGTCCCGAAACCACTACTCCCGTGTCCCACGTCCCCTGCTCTCAACTCTGGGTCACGTTTTACAGCCCTCGGTGCTCTCGTTTGCTCTCCTCAGCTTAAAGGGGCGGAAGGCAGAGATTACTGCCTCCTGCGGAGGGAGCAAACTCCCTGTGTGTATTTCCCACAGTGCATATCCGACCCCATCCCTCCCCTGCGCAGAACCCCCTAAAGGCCCTCCTCTGCTGTCCCCAGGGTCATTCCCACACCTCAGCCCTCAACCCTCCCTCTTGGTTTCCTGGAATGTCCCATCCAGAATAGCATACAGAAGCTCTTTCAAAAAGGAAAAGAATAAGAAAAAGCTATTTCGCTGCCTGTCCAGGGAGCTGCACCTCCCTTCAGGCCTAACATGCTCCCGCTTTCTTCCCAAGATGCATATCCGACCCCATCCCTCCCCTGCGCAGAACCCCCTAAAGGCCCTCCTCTGCTGTCCCCAGGGTCATTCCCACACCTCAGCCCTCAACCCTCCCTCTTGGTTTCCTGGAATGTCCCATCCAGAATAGCATACAGAAGCTCTTTCAAAAAGGAAAAGAATAAGAAAAAGCTATTTCGCTGCCTGTCCAGGGAGCTGCACCTCCCTTCAGGCCTAACATGCTCCCGCTTTCTTCCCAAGATGAGCGCCGGCCTCTTACACCTCCCCCTACTTCTGACTGGCTCATACTAGATTGTTTTTTGTGTTTTTTTTTTTTAATTTTTAATGATTTTTTCCCCATGTCTGTCTTCCTAAGGGGTTCTGGGCCCATCGGGAGTCACGGCCAGTTCCCAGGAGCAGACACCACAGGCTGATCATGATTGATCTTTTTTCTTTTTTTTCTCTTAACATAAAAGGGAGTGGTGATTCCTGGCATCCACCAGCTCACTCCAGGCATCGTGCCCCACTCGGGGGGTGCCCCACTCAGGGTCACAAGTCTGAGGAGCACCCCTCCTCCCGAGCACCCCGGGGGAAAGGGCTGAGAGCATTTCACTTCCACGGTCCCTGTGGGAGCTACTTCTGATGAAGAATGCAGGGTGGGACTCCCCCCCCCCCGCCCCGGTCGCACTGCTAGTGAGGACAACTGGGAGCAGGGCTCAGGCCTGCTATCCCCACCCCCCTTCTCTAGACAGTGAGGCCACTGTAACCCCCACCCCCCACACACACACCCAGACACCCAGCCCCTACCTTCATAGGTGTTCACGGCCTCCAGGTTCATGGCATGCCGGATCACGTGATACTCGTCGGAAATCCCATTCCCCCCCAGCATGTCTCGGGCCTGGCGGGCGATATCCAGAGCCTTCCCGCAGTTATTCCTCTTCAGCAAGGAGACCATTTCCGGAGTGGCCCTGGGAGTGGCACAGGCACGCAACAAGAAAGGGTCACAGGGAGCTGACCCCAGGCATCCCTAAGGCCTGGGCAAACCCAGCCAGGGGAGAAGATTCCCCAAGTCAGAGCCACAGCAGCAGACGCTGAGCTCCTAGTTAGGGACAAGCTGGCAGCCTTGTCCCCTCAAGGCCAAGGGGGTAAGAAGAGATAGGTCCCCAGGGGCCACCAGGCAGGAAAGACAGTTCTCCCCAGGGCCGGCCACCACCATGTCCAGGAGGGGCACAGGGTCCCCTCCTTGCTGCCTCCACCCTGCTACGCGGCCCCTACTTGTCTTGATCCTTTAGGCGGCCAAGCTGCAGGCAGGCGTGAAGGCCCAGCGTGATCTCCGTGAGCATGTCTGCCAGCTTCTTCTGAACCAGCTGGTTCCTGGCCAGTGGAGCTCCAAACTGGATCCTACGGGGGCAAGTTCAGGGTAAGTATAGGCAAGTTCACTCCCCAGTCCAGGAAGCCTTCCCAGGCTTCCTCGGCCCTCGCTGAGTTCACCCTGGCCCTGTCATTCAGTCAGCCCCTCACTGCTCAAAAGGACTTCCCAGGGGCGCCTGGGTGGCTCAGTTGGTAGAGCGTCCGACTTCAGCTCAGGTCACGATCTCGCAGTTCACGAGTTCAAGCCCCGCATTGGGCTCTGTGCTGACAACTCAGAGCCTGGAGCCTGCTTCAGATTCTGTGTCTCCTCTCTGCCCCTCCCCCACTCACACTCTGTCTCTCTCTCGCTCTCAAAAATAAATAAACGATAAAAAAAATTTAAAAAGGAAAAAAAGGACTTCCCAGGCTGTTACGTCACATGAGAAACTTAAGTCTGGTGGACAGGGAACACGGAGGAGTCACCAGTTGGGTAAGGGATGCAGCCCGTGCCCCCCCATCCCCAGAGTCCTCGTGGCAGCCCCCACAAACCTATCCAGGGTGTACTGCCGGGCCGTGTGCAAACAGAACTCAGCAGCTCCGAGCACGCCCCAGGTGATGCCAAACCGGGCGTTGTTTAGGCAGCCGAAGGGCCCCTGTAGGGTTGAGAGAGGGGCCTCAGCCCCGCCAGGAGCTGAGAGGCCCGTGCGAACTAACCCTTAAGCAGGGGGAAGCCCCCTCTCCAGATATGCAGTCAGTATAAAGAGAGGGGCTCGGGGCAGCCGTTTAAATTACACACGCTCCTGGCACCAGAGCTCACGCCCAGCAGGTCTTGCTCAGTGCCTGCTCACCCTTGGTTTGCGCACAGGGTTACCGAGCCCAGGATCTGGGTGGGATGCTCCCGTTAGGGGCTGATACAAGGAGACGAAAAGACGCACGTGCATCCAAGGACTCAACTGGTTCCGGACTGTGTGTGTCCGGGGCGGAGCCAGTATGAGCACGATGGTCCCCACAAGGGGCAATTTCCACACGTCAGTGAGCCGAGCAGAACCTCGCAGAATCACTAGTGTGTGGGCTCCACAAGCACAGGGACCGTGTCTGCGCCCCAGCCGGGTCCCCAGCATGGGGCCTGCCCAGGAAAGCTGAACCAGCAGGTGACTCGATGCCAGTTCCCAAGGTGGCCGCTGCTCACCGCCAGACCCGACGCGTCGGGCAGCACGTTCTCCTCCGGCACCTCCACACCGTCCAGGACGATCATGCCCGTGGACGACGCCCGCAGGGAGAACTTGCCCTCAATCTTGGGCGCTGAGAGGCCCCGCATCCCCTTCTCCAGCAGGAAGCCCCGGATGCAGCCATCTTCACATCGAGCCCACACTACAAACAGGTCGGCCACGGGTGAATTGGTGATCCTGAGGGAAGGGACAGGCCGTGAGGGTGTGGCCCCCGCCCCCCTGCCCCTGCCCGCCTGCCTGAGACACCCGGGCCCCTCACCAGGTCTTGGTCCCATCGAGGGTGTAGCTCTTGTTAGATGGGTTGTGGCGGGCTCTGGTCTCCATGCTGCCGGGGTCACTCCCATGGTTAGGCTCTGTGAGCCCGAAGCAGCCCAGGAGTTCCCCCTTGGCTGCGGGCACAAGACAGTGTCACAAGTCTGCCTGTCCCCCACTTGTCCCCTCAACCGGACATTGTCAGTCTCTCGATCAAGCTGGGCCAAAGGTAGACCCAGCCCTGCTCCCACGGCACTCCCAGAGGGTGTGGGAACAGCCCCCCAGGCCACAGTAACAATGCCACGGTGGGGAGAGGCCCCCACAGGCGTCAGGAAGGACCCAGACGATCTGTCTGAAAGTCAGTGAAAAGGAGTTAAAGCAGGAGGCGGCCGGGTGGAGAAGAGTGGTCCTGGCAGCGGGTACAGATGTGCAAAGGCCCGGTGGTACATTTGGAGAATCCCAAGAAGCCGGCTCTGGCTGAGGAGGAGCAGTCGAGAGAGTGGCCAAAGGTGAGCTGGAATGGTCAGCAGAGGCCTGCTCACGTGTGTGGCCTTGTGACCCCGTCAGAGACTTAAGACTTTAAACTCGGGGCGGGGACGGGGGAGCAAATTAGGAGGGAGATGATGGTGGTAAGAAAGCAGCAGAGTCAAGAGAGACCTAGGAGGGGACAGTCAGGATCAGATGTAGCGCTGAGGCCCAGGGCCTGCAGGGCATCCGGGTGGCCCACCGGGGCTGTCCTTGAGGTAGGGGCAGAAGGCGGGCTCTGGGGACAGTCCCGTTCCTAAGTTCCAGCAGGCTCCACGGGCAGCCGCTCACCCAGCCGGGGCAAGTACTTCTGCCGCTGCTCCTCGCTGCCGTAGGCGTAGATGGGGTGCATGACGAGGGAAGACTGGACGCTCATTGCTGACCTATAGCCGCTATCCACCCGCTCCAGCTCTCGGGCTAGGAGCCCGTAGGCCACAGATGAGACTCCAGCACAGCCATACCCTGAGGGGAGGGGAGGGAAGACGGGGCGATGGGAGACCAAGCCCGGTGGGATTCCTGGGGCCCAAGAGACAGAGCTACATAGGGGCGCCCAAGGAGGGGGCACCAAGCTGGCCCCGGCTGGAGGGTTTATTCATTTTCCCTCACAGCCACTTTCAGATGGAGGGGTAACAGCTTCACTTTGCAGACTGGGAAACTCAGGATCAGGGAGAGGAAGGGGCTTTCCAGAACACGGGGTGGGAGGGGGGGGCTGCAGAGTATGGAAGTAAATCTGTCCCTACCTTTGATGGTGGGGCCCAGCACACCGAGCTCCCCCATCTCTGAGATGATCTCCCGGTGAAAAACTGCAAAGAGACGGATGCCCAAATTCAGGCCCAGCCCTAGTCCGCTGGAGCCCCCATGCCAGCGACACAGGAGTCCAGCGGCCCAGCTAAAGCAGGCAGAACAGGTGGGCGGGGGAGAGGGTACCCCCCCACCCCAGCACCCCCCCTCCCCGCCTGCCCGGGCACCTTCGTTGCGATTGGCCAGCAGGATTCGGGGCATGAGGCGCTCCTGGCAGTAGGTGCGGAAGGTGTCCCTGATGAGGATCTCATCCGCTGTCAGCTGCGCCTCCAGCAGCAGCGGGTCCCTCCAGTCAAATTGGGGACGTGAGGCTGGGACAGGGAGCAGAGAGTGAGATGGGGCTTAACTCAGCCCAGCCCAGCCCAGCCCACCCCCGCACCCTCCTCTCCTGGAATCCTCAGCCCCACTCCTCCACTCCCATCTGGCTCCCGGCGGAGATGGGCTGCAAAGACTGACGAGACGGCATTTCTCCGGGAAAGTCACTGCCTCCGGCCCTGGCCACGCCCTGCCTCCCCGCCCCGGCAGCCGTCGATTCTGGACAGAACCCACCCGGGGCAGACAGACAGTCGGACAAGGGCCGCAGACGCACGGCGCAAGGAGGGATCCTTACACTTGGCCGCTCGGTTCTGGGTCTTCCCGCCCTTTTCTGCAAACACAGGACGGTAAAGTCACCCCGGGAAGGCTCTCGAGCCTCCAGTTCCACCCTCCCGACCCAGCCTCTGACCCGGCACTGACCAGTCTGCGCCGCCGCCGAGCCCCACCTGCGCAGGAGGCTCAGGCCTGGTCCACGGCTCAGCAGCCGCTCGGAAACGCCTCTCAGGGCCATTTGGGCAGCGGGCGGGCAAGCGGAGCAACCACGGCCAACCTGGAGGAGCAGCGGCGTCAGAGCGGCGTGGCTCCCACTGGCACGCCTGGGCCCCAGGCACCAATCTCCCCCCTCACCGGGGCTTACCTGCGGCCTCCTAGCTCACCGTACAGTCCACAGCACAACAGGCAAAAGCTTTTGACCTCTGGAGAGGGTGGGAGGGGCGGGTGCCGAATGGGGCTTCTCATTGGTGTGTGCTAGGACTCGGCTTCTCCACAGCTCTGCCTTTTAAAAGGGCCACGGTAGCCTTGCCGGTGGAGCCGGGAGCACCCAGGCCAAGCTATATTAGCTGCTTTAAGAAGCAGAACAGGGAGGGGGCGGAAGGCGAGTGCGCGGAGCCAATTGGCCAGCTGTATTCCTGTCCTGATTGGTCCTAGGAGGGGGCTCGGCCTACTTTTGATTGGTCAATTGCAGGGGGCGTGCGCGGAGGGATTCTGGAGTTAAGTGAGGAAACAAGAGTCAACTGAGACACAAATAAAATGAGTCCTGGAACCCAGGCCTTGATGTCTCCTCTACTGGGTGCTGTGGGGGTGTGGGGTGGGCTCCAGCGGGTGATTTCAGTCCAACCTATCTGCCAGTCTGTCCCAGGAAGTACTTGTGGCCACGTGTGACTGCGTGCGTGACTTGGAGTGATTCCACGCATTGTGCTTCAAACGTCTCTGTGGGTGATGGTGCCTGACTGTGTATATGTGGGTGTGCCCACGACGTTGTGGGGCGGTGGACTGTGTGGTGGTGGTTGTGTGCCACTGTAACTGGGGCTGTGGCTGTGTGCCGGAATGTCTTCGCGGTTTCCTGTCTGTGTAGTGGAAAGCTTGTGAGACGGTATTCGGTGTGATCGTGTGTCTGTATGTAGGATTCTGTGTTGTGATGGTTTTCTCTCTAGGTGAGGCTACTATTTATGTGACAACATGCCTGGATATTTGTGTGTACGTCTGTCGGTTGTGTACGTACATGTGTCAGTATTTGGCCTGTGTGCACTTGTCCGTGATTGTGAGTGTGACATGAGTGTATGCCTCAGTGAGTGGCTAGGCTCACCTAGGTCACTTTCAGGAGCACTTGTGTGATGTGCATTTGAATCTGGGTGCACTGCGCTTAGCCATCTCTGTATCTATATATTCTTTTTTTTTTTTTAATGTTTATTTTTGAGAGACATAGAGACAGAGTATGAGCAGGGGAAGGGCACAGAGAGAGGGAGATACAGAATCTGAAGCAGGCTCCAGGCTCTGAGCCGTCAGCACAGAGCCCGATGCGGGGCTCGAACTCACAGACCGTGAGATCATGACCTGGGCCGAAGTCGGCGGCTTAACCAACTGAGCCACCCAGGCGCCCCGCCATCTCTGTATCTAAAAGACACATATCTGCCATGACATGGCCTTTCCCCAGGTGGGGAAAGCAAAGCCCAGAAAGGAGAATGATCTTACTCAAGGTTCCCGTGGGTGGACTGCAGAGCAGGGACCGGCACTGGGATCCAGGCCTCCGGGTTCCCAGGACAGGCCCCTCCCTGCCCACCCAGAAACGCATCTTCCCACGTAGTCATTCCGGGAAATTGTGTATCATGCTCTACCTCATGTATCGGCTCTGAATGAATTATGGGATTGTGTCTGAATGTGATCACTGGCCTGCATGTCCCCGAGTGCCTGGGTGTCCCTGGACCCTCCCACTTTCTGGCCCCTCCTTGCCTTTAATATCCAAATAAAACAGTTTGAACCCTCCTTGTTACAGTGGAGGGTTCTCTCATTCTTTTGGTCACCTCCTTCCTCCTGGCAGCCAGTGGCCTCCCTCCTTCCCCAAAGCTCCCTGCGCTGAAGCTGGTGCGAGTTGGAGTTCCCTGATGCTCCGTGGTGTCAGAGGGTGACGTCAGTACACACAGCAGGAACACAAACTGAGGTTCAGACCTTGCCACCTTGGGAAGTCCATCTTTCCTCCTGGCCACATGTTCCTAGGGGACAAATGCTTTCAGCCAAACGCTCCCCTCTCTCTGGACCTTTATCTTCTCGCCTTGCATTTTAGAGCAAGTTTTAGAGCACCGTTTAGCGCCTTATCCTAGGAGATCTCTCTCCAAGACAGACTCTGCTTTCCAGGAGACCAATTCCAGCCATTTTGTTTATTAAGGTGAAATGCACATAACATAAACGAACCATTTCGAAGGGTACAATTTAGCAGCGTCTAGCACGTTCACAATGCTGTGCAACCACTACCTCTATCTAGTTCCAGAACATTTCCATCGTCCCAAGGAGGCCTTGTACCCATCGGCAGTCCTCCCCGTTCCTCCTCCCCTTGCTCCCGGTAACCACTGATGTTTTTGTCTGTATGGATTTGCCTGGATGTTAAATGAAATCCTATAAGGGATCTTTTGTGACTGGCTTCTTTCACTCAGCATGGTTTTGAGGTTCATCCACACGAATCTGTAATAGAACTTCATTTCTTTTTATGACTGAATAATATTTCATTGTATGGATGGACCATCTTTTGTTCATCCATTCGTCTGATGGATATTTGGGTTGTTTCTGCCTCTTAACCCTTGAAACTAATACTGCTCTGAACTTAGTGTACCAGGATTTTGTTTGAATACCTGTTTTCAATTCTTTTGGGTCTATACCTAGGCGTGGAATTTCTGGGTCATATGGTAACTCTTGTTCAACTTTTCTTTTTTTCATTTTTATTTATTTTTGAGAGAGACAGAGACAGAGAACAAGCGGGGGAGGGGCAAAGAGAGAGGGAGACACAGAATCCGAAGCAGGCTCCAGGCTCTGAGCTGTCAGCACAGGGCCCAGTGTGGGGCTCGAACTCACAAGCCGTGAGATCGTAACCTGAGCCAAAGTCACACACTTAACTGACAGCCACCCAGGCGCCCCTCAACTTGTTGATTCTTTAACTTTTTAAAGAATTATCAAACTTTTCCACAGGAGCTGCACCATTTTACATTCCCACCAGCGGCTTCCAGGGGCCCAGTTTCTATAAATATGGCCATCCTAGTGGGGGCATTGAGCTGGCTTTTATATTAGTTGCTTCCTCCTCCCCTTGTGACACGTGATCATTTTTTGCCTTTTTGTGTGACGCGTTGGTGACACGCAAACTCTGATGGTGTGTCCGTGCCGATTGTGTCTGTGTCTGGCCCGGGCTGTGTGCCTTTTCGCTATCAGAATGTTCGATTCCATGTTGGCGTGGTTGCGTGTGTTCGGCTGGGTGCGCCTGCCCCCTGTGGTTGGGCATTGGTAGCTGTACAATTGTGTGTCCACAAACTGGCAGTGACAGGTGGCATGAATACGTAAGGCTATAGATTTTATACAATGTTGTGCACGATTGTGTCTGATGTATAGCCGTGTGTATTACTACATGGTGTGTTTGCGAATGATTATGTGGTGTGTTTTATGTTTTTGTGTCTGGAGGATACATCTGTGTTTCATGGAGCTTCATCTTCTGCAGTGCTGTGATAACATACCCAAGGGTCTCTGTGCGTCTGTTCGGTTGTGGCAAAATTATGTCAATGCGATTGTGTGTTGTAACAGTGTGTGGGGCGCCTGGATGGCTTAGTCGGTTGAGCGGCCGACTTCGGCTCAGGTCATGATCTTATGGTCTGTGAGTTCGAGCCCCGCATCGGGCTCTGTGCTGACAGCTCAGAGCCTGGAGCCTGCTTCGGATTCTGTGTCTGCCTCTCTCTCTGCCCTTACCCTGCTCATGCTCTGTCTCTCTGTCTCTCAAAAATAAATAAACATTAAAAAAAAAATTGTAACGGTGTGTGATGGCGTCAGCACCCGTCTGTGTGATTATGAATTCTGTGTCTAAGAGAGTGTGCGGCTGTAACCTCGTGTAGCCATTGTGGTGTATAGCTGTGTTTTGTGCCAGGGAATTGGGTGTCTGTGTGACACACACAGTCGACCACACGTGCCGGGACTAGATGATCCCTGTGACTGAGGAACCGGGAGTTTGTGTCACTACGGAATTGCACGTTGTGCGTGGATATGATTGTGAACTGTGCGTCTACGATGCATATCTGTATCATTCACCCACGCTCCTGGGGCACGACAGTGGAGGTCCCTGATGTGTCCCCCGTGTCCCCCATGTGGGGCAGGAATCAAACATCAGCCAGGCCCAGAGCAGGGGCTGTGAGGGTCTCCTGTAGTTCTGGTACTTAAGTGTCCCACTTCACCCAAGAGGGGGTCACCTCCCCTGCCCCGGTGCCATCACATCAGAGTGACGGTGGCGGCCGGTGGCCCCTGCCTCCACACAACCCGACTCCATGCAGTACCACCCGGGGGGGGGGGGCGTGGTAGACAGGGAGGACTGACTGGCGGGGGCTCCTCCTGGCCCTGGGTTCAGCCCCTGAGAACTCACAATCCAGGCAATTTCAAACCAACCTAACATGAAGCCCCAGCCCCCACCCCTCCCACCCGTCGGAACAGAGCTTCGGCTGTTCTGGGCCCCCACCTGATAGTGGCCTCCAACATCTGGGCCGTCTGATAATGCTTGGCTTGGCAGGGACTTCATGCCAAATCCCGCCATCAGTGAAGTTACCGCTGCTTACTGGGGAGGAGGGAAAGATATAGGGCCCTGGTCAGGGGCAAGGGGGTCTTGAAGCCCTTCCCGGGATCCCCATTCTGTTACCCCCTTTTATAGGAAGGTAACTAAGAACAGACCCCCAAGTCTCTCCTTTTGTGGGGATTCGGTGCCTCGCTTTACCCAACACCTGAACCCTCAACCTCCGAACCCCCAGCTCCTGAACATCTGACTTGGCTTTGGATACAGGGTCAGGCCGTAAGGCTTGGCCCCTGAGAAGGCTGAGATGAGGTCTGTTCCCCAGAAACGGTGACCCCCCCCACCCCGCCCTGCCTGCCTCTTATCAGGGGCTGTAGCCAATCAGCTGAGGGCAGAGAAGAGCCCTCCAAGGGGCCATTGGTGTCTCAGAGCCCACGAGGCCACGGACGGAGAGGAGGCCCGAGGCCCAGGGTGGGCACCAGCCGGCCATGGCCGCGGCTGAGACCGCCTTGCCCTCCATCAGCACGCTGACCACCCTGGGCCCCTTCCAGGACACACAGGAAGACTTTCTCAAGGTGGGGCCAGGCCGAGGGTGGGTGGGCTGGCTGGGGTCCTGCGCTGTGGCTAGAGCTTGGGGCATGGTGGGGGGGGTGTCTCGTCTACATCTGGCTCTGCATCTTACCCAAGGCTTGGGGTTCTCAGTCCAGGCCAGGGGTCTGTCTGAACTTGGTCTGAGAACCTATGTCTGTCTGTCATATAAAACTGAGGCTTGCGGGGGCACCTGAACGGCTCAGTCAGTAGAGCATGCAACTCTTGATCTCAGGTGAGTTCAAGCCCCATGTCGGGTGTAGACCTTACTTAAAAAACAAAAAAACAACACACCTGAGGCTTGGAGCTGAAAACTGCAGGGGTCCACAGTGAGACCGCCCCAGCTTTCAGGGGGGCAACAGCAAATGCATGTAGGGACCATCCGGGTATAATCTTGGGAATTAATTCTTTGGGGGGACAGGGAAGGGGAGGGAGAGTTGGGGGGATGGAACGGAGGCAAGTCCCCCCACCCCCTACCTCCCCCCCCAGCCTTCCATTCTTGGCTCTAACCCCCTCCCCACCCCCCCCACCCCACCCCCCCCCCCCCCCCCCGCCAGACTGAGTGTGGCTCCAGATAATGTCTGTCTTATCTCGGGTCTCCAGCCCCATCCACCTCTGTCCCTGGACTTGGGGGGACTAGAGGGAGTGTGCCGTGTAAGGGAGGGGGACAGACTGACATGACAGACAAGCCAAGAGGACCCCTTTCCAGAGCCTCTGGCCAGCCTACCCCCATTACGGCATCCGGCCCCCTCCATCTCTGGGCAGGGTACCCTGGTGTCCACGGAAGCCTCATGCTACCGTCTCGCTCCCCAGTGGTGGCGCTCTGAGGCGGTGCAGGACTTTGGTCCGGGTCCCCCTGATCCCACCGGGCTGCCGCTCCACGTGAGGCCGGAGTCGCTGGACGCGCCCAGGGAGGACGAAGACGACGAGAGGGACTCGGCCACCTCCTGGGATCTGGATCTCCTCCTCACCAATTTCCCGTGCCCAGAGCCGGGCGGCGCGCCCCAGACCTGCGCTTTGGCGCCAGGCGAGTGCTCCGCGGCGCAATTCCCGCTGCCGCCCCCGCCGTTGCCGCCGCCGCCGCCGCCGCCCGAGACTCTGGGCTCGTATATGGGCGGCTCGGGGCTGGTGGCTGGGCTCTTGGGTCCCGAGGAGCACCCCGGCTGGGCACGCCCGGCCCCGAGAGCCCCGGTGCCCGACGCCTTCGTGGGCTCATCCCTGGGCCCAGCTCCCGAGCCCAAGGCCCTGCCGCTGCAGCCGGCGTACCCGGGGCCAGGTGCGAGCTCCTCCAGCAGCTACTTCTCGCGGACCGGGCTTTCGGCGCCCACGGCGCCGGGCGCCCCCTACGGGCTGCTGTCCGGGTACCCAGCGCTGTACCCGGTGCCGCAGTACCAGGGGCACTTCCAGCTCTTCCGCGGGCTCCCAGCGCCCGCTCCCGGCCCCCCCACGCCCCCATCTTTCCTGAGTTGTCTGGGACCTGGGACGGCGGGGGCGGGACTCCGGGGGACCGCAGGAGACCCGGAAGAGATGGCGGAGGCCGCGCCGTCCAAACGCAGCCGCCGATCGTGGGCGCGCAGGCGGCAGGCGGCGCACACGTGCACTCACCCGGGCTGTGGCAAGAGTTACACCAAGAGCTCACACCTGAAGGCTCATCTGCGCACGCACACAGGTGAGGGAGCGGGGCGCGGGGCTGAAGGCTGACCCTCCGGGGAGCCGGAGAACCCGAGCAAGAGCCGAGGCTGAAGTGGAGCAAGGGGCGGGGCCGAGGGAGCGGAGCAAGGGGCGGGGACGAGGGAGCGGGGAGCCGGCCTGAGACCTCAGAGGCCGGACCGGCAGCGGGGCGGGAGGCGGGTGGGGGCACGGAGACAACCCGGGAAACCTGAGGACCGTTTCGGGGAACTGATGACAGGTAAGGCCTGGGCAGGGGACCGGCTAAGACGCCGGAAGCCCGGCAAGTGACGTAGAGGGCGGGCTAGAGGAGGGGCTGCAGGGAGGGGACAAGCTTGGAATGCCAGGGGCGGGGTCAAAGACAGCGGGTTCAGGTCCGGGGCTAGCGGAAGACAGAGTTAGGGGTCGGGAATTTGAAATTTGGGTTGCTTGGCAAGAAGGCGGAGCCAGACTGTGGAGGCGTGGCTGGCACTCGGGCGGAGAGGGAGGGCCAGAGTCCGTTTCCTAGATGCAGAGGCGGGTCCAGGAGGATGGAGGGAATCGCTGGGAAAGGGGAGGGTAGGCACAGGAGAAGCCGGGTCCCGAGGATCCTGAAACGGGGGCGGGGCTGTGGAATAGAAGCTCCGGGGAGGAGAAAGGGGGTGGCCTTCGTTTAAGAATCCCTAAGAGGGTAGGGCCAATTGTACATTCCTGTGCGGGGACTCAGGGGGGAAGAGCCTAGGGAGAGAATAACCACCAGGCACAGGGCCTGGATCTCGAGACTCAAGGGCCAAGGCCAGGGGTAGAATTGGGCAGCAGCTGGAAGGTCCCGTGGCACAAGGCGGGGCTGGAACATAGGGAGCAGGGCCAAAGGACGAAGGCAGGGATGGCTTTAGGACTCAGGGGCAGGGTACTACGGCACAGGAAATGAAGCCAGTGGGGTAGGGGACACGACTTGGGTCCAGGAGACGAAAATGGGTTTGGCGCCAACTGCGGGTACAGAAGAAGGGTAGGAGTCCCGGGGGCCGGACGTGGGTGCAGAATCAGGGCCCTCCCCTGAGAGTGAGAGCCTCCTTACATTTTTGCGCCCTAGGCGCCTCGCTCGCCTCACCCTAGTACCCGGCCAAGGCTGAGCGAAGAGTGCGGCCAAATGCAGAGGCAGCCGGGGGAGTGGCGAGGGGGGGCAGTTGGTGCTCACGGCTTCCCTCGCCCCCTCTTCCAGGGGAGAAGCCCTACGCCTGCACGTGGGACGGCTGTGACTGGAGGTTCGCGCGCTCCGACGAACTGACCCGCCACTACCGGAAGCACACGGGACAGCGCCCCTTCCGGTGCCAGCTCTGCCCGCGTGCTTTTGCGCGCTCCGATCACCTGGCCTTGCACATGAAGCGTCATCTTTGAGCCCTGCCCCAACACTTGGACCTTCCTGGGGACTGGGGGTGGTAAAAGAGCAGATCCACGCAGGGTGGTTTTCCCTTGGATGGACCCTCTCCCGGATTCTCAGTCCCACAGATCCGCTCAAAGATTAAGGACTGGCCCACAGACAGACGTGTGGGAGCCTCCAACCGAAGCTCCCACACGTCCTCAGCCACAGGGAACCACACAGAAACATCCAATTGTCACACAGACACAACAAGACAAACCTCCAAATAAATGGACTCAGTTGGACCCTCAGACACTTCGAACAGAGAGACAGACACTCAGAGAGCGGGATCCTCAGACCGGCTTACAAGAGGCCCTGGGCAGTGGGAGTTGGGGGCTAACAGGGGGCGTCACACCATGACTAACGAAGCTCTGCATAGTGGCTGGATCTGCTGTGAATGGTTATGGGTCCCGTACCAATGCCCCTCCCAGATAAAGGTTCAGCGTTGGCCTGACTTTATGGGTTTTGAATGCTGGAAAATGGGAGGAAGCTGTATTCTCAGGGGTAACATCGCGGGCCCTATCCATCTTCAGACCCTCATTTCCTAAACTTCAGCGACCCCTCTTGGCACTGTAGGCTTTACCGCCTCTCTCCACCACACCCCAAGATCAGGCTACATCGCCCTTGTTTCCTCCCTTGAACCCCAGGTATATTCACTGGGACCGTCTCCCTCTGTTTAAGAGCCCTCAGGCCGGCCCCGGAGTCTCAGCACCCTTCACCCTGACCTGATCCAAAGTAATTCTTTGACTAGAAAACCCCCGGGAAAACATGTGGAAGGAAAAGGGGAAGGAGGATCAGGAGCATAAGCGCCCCTTGAAAGAGTTGGCCCTCAGACCGTAAAGCAGGAGAGAAAAAAAAACCCAAATTTGTGGCTAACCGAGGCGCTGGGGAAGGAACTGGGTCCTGGCGGAAGGGTGTAATTTGAGACTAGCCCGAGTAGAAAGAGACGGAGGCGGGGCCTGGCGGAGGGCTGTGAGACATGATTGGCCGGGAGAAGAGTCGGAGGCGGGATTCGGTAAAACCATCAGGCCACAGGGGGCGTGGCCTGAGCAGAGCGAGCCGGGGGAGCACATCACGAGTTGAGTGGAGTGCGCCGGAAGCTGGAAGCGGCAAGGGGCGCTTGAGAGGGAGGTGACCTTCAGAAATGAAGCACCGCCCCCGAAGCGGGGGATTTGACTTCCAAATCTCTGCTTCTCATTTGGCGGGCGGAGTCTCCATCCTCGTGAGGTCCCAGCTGGGGTTCCTAGGCGGTTTGGGGAAGTGAAATTTGCCGAGGGACGGGCCCGGCCCAGCTCGTGACCCGATGCCCCGCGGTCCCAACACAGATTCCTCGACCCGAGCAATCGCCATGACCACCACGCTGAGCTCGCTGCTTCTGGCCGCGCTGTTGTGGGTCCCTGTAAGGACCTTGTCCTGCTACGGGGACTCGGGGCAGCCTGTGGACTGGTACGAGTGCGCGGGCGCCGAGCGTCTCCCGGTGTTGGCCTGGGGGTTGCTGCACACTTGGGTGAAGCCCGGAGTTCTCTCTCTTCCCTTCCCTCCATTTCTGTCCATTCCTCGACTTCAAGGTTCGTCGTCTACAAGCTGCCGGCCGACAGCGGGCCCGGGGATGCGGCGCGGAGCGGACTGCGATACAAGTACATGGATAAGGACTCAGGGGGCTGGCGCGACGGCGCGGGGTCCATCAACAGTTCGGCGGGGGCGGTGGGCCGCAGCCTGCTGCCGCTGTACCGGAACACCAGCCAGGTGAAGGGGCGCCGGGGCCGAACCTGGGATGGGACTCTAGGGCCCGGCCTGGGGGAGAAACTTCACGTTGCCGCATCCATCTCCCCCAGCTCGCCTTCTTGCTGTACAACGACCAGCCACCTGACTCCAGTAGGGCTCAGGACTTTTCCAGCCGGGGACACACGAAGGGTGAGGCCCGGATTGGGGCTGGGAAAGAGCTCCGGTTTTCCCATGCATTTCGCCGGGCTAACCCCTGACCTAACCAGAGATGAGGTGGGGTGGGGGCTGCTCTGTCACACTCTGGACGTTTGCTTCCTCCTTTTATAGTAACATGGTCTTTCTCTCCATGTGAACTGACAGCTAGCTCAGCAGTGATCTCAACACTGCCCACACCTTCTCCAGGCCCCCCGAAAACTGAGGCTGTGCCTGGTGGTAATGTGCTTCTTGGGATGCCTTAAACAGTCCTTCTGACCCCTGTCTTCTGGTTCAGGCGTGCTGCTCCTGGACCAAGAAGGGGGCTTCTGGCTGGTCCACAGCGTTCCACGCTTCCCTCCGCCTGCCGCCTCTGCTGCATACAGCTGGCCTTCTAACGCCCAAACCTATGGGCAGACCCTGCTTTGTGTGTCTTTTCCCCTCACTGAATTCTCGAAGATTGGTGAGTGTGGACAGGGAGGCCAGGTGAATCCCGGATTCCCAGGCCAGAATGTGGACTAGTCCCTCATTTTCTCCACCTTTGCCCTCCAGGCAGACAGCTGACCTACACGTACCCCCGAGTGTACGACCACAAGCTAGATGAGGGCTTTGCTCAGAAAGTCCCCAACCTGGAGAAGGTGGTCCATGGCCAGCATGTTCTCCACGGCCCCTGGAACAGCAGTGTAACACTCACATCCAAGGCAGGGGACGCCTTCCAGAGCTTTGCCAAATTTGGAAATTTCGGAGATGGTGAGTCCTGAGATGGAGGGTTGCAAAACTCTTTTTCTGCAGAGGGGGTGTGTAGTGTGTCCGTGGCCGAGGGCAGCTCAGGAATAGGGACTAGGACTCTTCGGGAGCCACCATCAAATGCTGGTAGACGACCAACAGACTTGGGTTCACGTATTGGTTTCTGGCTATGTGATGTGCGATTTAACCGGAGCCTCAGTTTAACCCCTCTGAGAAATGGGGATACTGATATCTATTTTAAAGGATTGTTACAAATGCAGTGATGCACATAAAACATTTGGTAAGGGCTATTACTTTTAATGTTAGCATTCCCTGGGTTTCCAGGAATTGACAACTGAGGAAACCGAGCTCAGGGAGGGGAGGCTGGCCCTAGCAATGACCCTGAGCCTGACCCTGACCCTGTCCGTGCCCTTTTTCCATCCTCCACAGACCTGTACTCCGGCTGGTTGGCAGAAGCCCTCGGCAGTGACCTGCAAGTCCAATTCTGGCAAAACTCGCGTGGCATACTACCCTCCAACTGCTCCGGGGTCCAGCACGTGCTGGACGTGACTCAGATAGCTTTCCCCGGGCCGGCTGGGCCAGCCTTCAGTGCCACAGAAGACCACTCCAAGTGGTGTGTAGCCCCAGAGGGGCCCTGGGCCTGTGTGGGTGACATGAATCGGAACCTCAGAGAGGAGCACCGGGGTGGGGGCACATTGTGTGCCCAGCTGCCAGCCCTCTGGAAGGCCTTCCAGCCCCTGGTGAAGGCCTGGAAGCCTTGCCGGGAGAAGAGAATCTTCTCCCCGGGAAGCCCAGCATAGCATGTGAGAGCTAAGGCTCCGGAGCCAGTCGGGGCCTGAGTCTGACCCTAGTTTAATGCCTTCCTAACTGTGTGACCTTAATTATGTGCCTTAACCTTGGACTCGGTCTGCTCATCTGCCAATCGAGAATCACGATACCTGACTCGGGACAGTTGAGAAATAAAAAGAAATTGGTGGACGGGGCTGTTAGCTTTGTCTGTCTTCCAGTGGCCGCTGGGACTCCAAGCAACATTGCAGCCCTTCTCTCTCCAAAGGCCTGGGGGCAGCTGGCACATAAGTGAGACCCAAAGTGAGACCACAAGGAAGGGTCCGCCCGCGACTCACCTCTCCTCTCTTTGGTAACCAGGCCTGGAGTTCCGCCCCTCAAGACGCACACAGGCGAGGGGGCTAAAACATGAGGTCTTGCCCCGCGAGGGGAGGTGGGGTGAGCCCCAGGAAGCTCACACAGCACAGACACACTTTTATTTATATGTGTACATATGTATACAGGTGGCTGTACAGAGCAGAGCCAGCGGCCCCCTGGGCTATGGGCCAGGAGGCGGGGGGCAGGGCGCACCTTTTTTGGTCAGGCCTGCTGGGGGTATAGCTTCAGCAGGGCACCGGGAGGTCAGCCCCACCTCAGGCTTGGTGGCTGGGACCAAGAGGGAAGCGGGTGGAGGTGGGGGCCCTGCACTGCTGGGCACATTCTTTGTGGGGGCTAGGGAGGGGGTCTGGGGATCTGGAGAGAGTTTGGGGGAGGTGGGCTTGGAGCGGGGCCCGCTCAGCGTGGTCCGCTCCTCCACCACCTCCAGCACCCAGCACTCCCGACCCCGGGGGGCCTCGGGCGCAGGAGGTGCCAGGGACGGGGATTCCTGCAACCCCTTGGAGTCTGCACCGGGAGGCTGGGGCGCCCCGGCCTTGGCCCCTGGGACGCACAGGCTCTACGACAATTGGCACCGGGGGTGTGCCTGCCTCACCCGAGCTGCTGCGCCTGCCGGTCTCGTGTTCCTGCACCGGGCTCAGCGCGGCCTTTGCCACAGCCCTGGACGCCCCGCCCACCCCATCCTCTGTCTGCACGCTCTGGTGCCGCGTGCCGCTGGCATCCCGCTCCAGGGTCCGGCCCCCGGGGGTTGTGGCACGGGGTGGGGTGCAGGCCTCGGCACCCCCCGGGGACTCCTTCTCCTTACTGGAAGCCGGCGGCCGGGGGGTGCCTTCGGGCAGCAGCGGGTCCGCGCCCAAGCTCAGGGGCGACTCTTGGCGGCCCAGGCGCCGAACGGCGACCTGCCTGGGTGCGCCAGGACCCTCGACGGGGGGCGTCTCGCCGTCAGATTCGGCGAGGCTATGTAGCGCCAGCTCACCGTGAAAGTCCTTGCGGAAATCGGGGTGGCCCACCTCCAGGCTGTGTTTGCGCAGTGCGCCCTTCTTGTCGGCGCCCAGCGAGGCCCCCAGCTTCTCCGCCGACTGCACGCGTTTGAGGAGCGGCGAGCGCGGGGGCTCGGCACTTTTGGGGCGCGGGCGCACCACCGGCGGCGACGAGTGCAGCTTCGCGGGGAAGCTCTGCGTCGTGTGCGAGCTGCCCACCGTGTGGCCTGGCAGCGGCGGCGGCGATGCCTGCGTCGGGGACGGCGTGTGCGCCAGCGGCGACAGCGGGATGTTGCCGGCCGACTTGCAGCGCGCAGAGCGGTACTGGCGGTGCAGTTTCGGCGACAGGCCGTGCAGCGTGCTGGGTCGGATGTGGTGCGACGCCGACGACGCTGGCGAGTTGGGCGTGCTCGAGGCCGGCGAGCTGCTCTGGGAGGAGGCGCCTGCGGACGGGCGAGAGGGGCTGTAGCGCGCGGAGGGCACCGCCAGGGCACAGCCCCGCCACCCTGCGCCGCCTGGCCCGCCGCGCGCAGGCGCAGAGCCTACCTAGGTAGGCGGAGTCGGGCGTGGAGCGGTAGCTGTGGGTAGGCGAGCGTGCAGGCAGCCCGTGCGTGGGCGAGCCCGGGAGGCTGTCGCTGGACGAGAGCGACCGATTCAGCGACGACAGCGAGCGGCTAGTGTGCAGCAGGTTTGACTGCTTTGTGATCTTGCGGAAGAGGGAGCTGCGCTTCTTGCTGGGGGACAAAGAGGGGGCCACCTACCCTTCACCAAATTCCAGAACTCCGGGCGTCTCCCTCTGTAGGGCCGCCCCTCCGCCCCTGGGGACCGCCCACCATTCCTGGCCCCTCCCTTTCCCAGCCACCACCCACCTATCAAAACTGAAAGAACTTCCGACCGGCTGGTCCCGTTTGGCTCCTCCCACCTCAGGCTCCACCCATTCCTTCCCGGCCGTTCCCATCCCAAGCTAGAAAAACACTCATCAAAACCAACCTTTTTCTGGCCCCGCCCACCTCTCTAGCTCCTGCGTCTCCAGCTACAACCCACCTAATAGGGCTGGAAGAAATTCACCTGACTCCATTTTGTCTGGCTCCTCACTCGAATTCCCCCTCAATGACCGGTCCCGGGCAAACCCACTGATCAAAACACAATACTCTCCTGGCCCCACCCACCTCTCCTAGCTCCTCCTACCTATAAAGGAAGAAATTGCTTGCATTGGCCCCGGCTTGCCTAGCTTGCTCATTTCACCTAGAAATCCCTTCTCCTAGCCGTCTAAATATATCCAACACTCAGGACCTTCTCCTGGACAGTACCCTCTTTACTTAGTAAGTGCTGGTGCTGCCCACCTTCCAAGACACCCCCACAAAGTTTTCTTCCCAGCCTAGAAGGCTGGCGCAGCTTCCCTTCCAGCCTTCTCCCACTTTCCCGGCTCTTCTTTCTCTGTCCCCTTGTGGACTTGACCGTGGACTTGACCGTGGACTTGACCGGCCACTTTTCCTGGCCACTCGCCTTCTCAGGTCCTCACCACGTCCCACCTTAGCCTCGGCCGCTGCTCTCTCTCGCTCACACACACACACACAAACACGTGTTTCTTCAGCCTGCTGTTTAGAGACCTGCCCACTGCATCTGGCCCCACTCACCTCTCCTGGCCCTCCTTGGCAGAGGGCCGCTTGTTCCTCCTGGCCATTTTGGCTTTGTAGCTGCTGCGCCGCGCAGGGCCAATGCGAATGGAGGTATTTTCGAAGGGTGTCGTAGTCACTGCTACCTTATTGCCACTCTAGGGGTCGGAAAGGGGGAAGTGCTCTGCTAGAGGCTGCTCAGGCGGCTCCAGTTCCGCAGGACCTCGAGCCCTCCCCCCCCCCCCGCCCCCCCCCCCTCCCCGGCAGGGCGCTCCCTCCTCCCACTCACCTTAAGGATCAGCTCGACGACCTCAGGATGCACCATGCCATGCACAGGCTCACCATTCACGTGGGTGATGAGGTCACCAGCGCAAAGCCCTGCTTCCTGGGCTGGGCCCCCCTCCTCCACGTGCTGGGGACAGGACACGCCACAGGGGTAGGGTCACAGGATTGGTAACAAAGAAAGCTCCCTGAGCTTCTGTACCAGCCACCTAGCTCTGCGTGCGCAGCGATCCTCACAACGCCTTGTGAAATGGGAATTCTTCTCCCCAATTTACGAATGAAGAAACCGAGGCTCAGAAAGGGATGTGAGAGCCCAGGTCACAGAGGACTCTGACCAGGCTACCTGTTTCTGCGGTTTGAGCTGTCCCTCGTCTCTGGGGGGGGACTTCACCCCCCCACCCATCCACCCTTCGCCTTGGGGCTTAGACTCCAGGCATGAGTACTCACCCAGACAATGTGATGGACACTGTAGACATCCGAGTCACCCATGTAGACGCGAATAGCACGCAGTGTGAAGCCATACTTCTTGCCAGAGCGCTGGATGGTGATGGGGGAGCGGAGCCCAGTGACAGCCGGTGAGTAGTCCCGGCTGGGTGAGGAGTCCCGTGAGGATGGGTTAGAGGAGAGAGATCGTGGGGACATGGGGCTGGCCAGGGGTGAGCTTCCATGGGGGTCCACTGCAGACACAGAGCCATGGTCAGAGATTGGGGCCGATAAGACACAGGTCTCCCTGTATCTGCTCCTCGTTTCTCACAAGTAAAAGTCCCAGGGTTCTCATTGGTCCATCCCAGAGCCAATCATTGTGGACACATACGGTGTCTTCATTGGCTTATCCTGGCACAAATGGAGACAGCCCCGCCCCTGCTATGTGGGACCCAGGGTCACCTGCAGGAATCATGACGGACAAAGCAGTGGCGGAGGCTGACTTGATGACTTTGCCCCCCGTTCGAGAAGGTCTCTTCTCTACTGCGGGGTCTCCTGACAGCTGCTGGTGCCGCGCCCGGCGCAGAACCAGGTCATTGGTGGCCCTAGGGCCTGAGGAGTCCCCATCCTTCGAGGGTGGACAGAGGTCACCTGGGCGTGCGCGGTCAGCTGCAACAGAGCAGGTGGGTTAGGGGTCAGTCCAAGGCCACGGACTTCCGCATGCTGTTCCCTCCGCCTGGAACGCTCTTCCCGCTTCTCTCTCTGACTTGTGAGTTTCACGAAAGCAGGGAGGTATCCATTTAGCACCGCTCCTGATACAGAGAAGTGCTCACATATATTTGTTGACTGAGACGGAACACGAGGTGTGCCCCGCGTTGGTGAGAATCCCAGGACGGAGGGTGATGAGCGGGTGAGATCTTGCCTAAACAGCACCACGCTCATCGAATGCTCAATGTATGGTCGCTGGGGAATTGGGGAAGGGGGCACTCACTGGCCTCGGGGTCCCCAGCGCTGGGGGCGCCATCCCCTTGAACTGCCTCTTTGGGGGCCCGCGCATCCAGCGAGCCTGGGGGATCGGAGCTGGGCCGGGGAGGCCTGCGCAACCGGGCCTCATCTCGTCCTCTTGAGGCGCGCTGAAGCGGCTGGGCTCCAGCAGGGCAGAGAAACGGCGGCGCGCGCCCAGCGGGGGGCTGGCCTCCCCTTCTAGGAAGCTGGCCTCGGAAGCCGAGAAACGCTTGCTGCTGGAAGGGGTATGGGGGGGTCAGAGGAGACATGCCCCTTTGGGCCCCGCCCCCAGACCCATTCCTGTCCCCGCTCACATCTCCGGGGAGCCCCCTCTCCAGGTCTTCTCGCGCAGGGTCAGGCCTCCCAGGCCCTCCCGCTTGCCAGCCGCCTTGTCCTCTGGGCCCTTAGCGCTGGGCTCCCGCTTGCCGGCGCCCGCTGCCGCCACCGGGGTCTTGGGCTCGTGCTGCGACAGTTGCTCCATACTGCTATACACCTGAAAGGGCAGGCGCTGGGTGGTGGGAGGCGAGTCCCGCTCTCCGACCAATCCGCTTCCCGCTGCTGGACCCGCCCAAACTGCGCTCCACCTTCCCACGGCCGGGCTCCGCCCAATTCTGGGGAGTACCCCAACCACCTACAATTCTTCAACCCGGGCCCCACTCCGGTTAGGCCCTGCCCGGCCCTTGCCCCCAGGAATACGCTCTCCTTGCCCCACCCTCCCAGGCTTCACCCAGTGAAGTCTACTGTCGCCCAGGCTACGCTTGCACCCCCTCGCACTCCGCTTCTCAAAGCGACATCTTGCCCGGCCTTGCCACAGCCTTGCCCCGGCCCCCACCGCCCGTCCTCGCCGGCCCCAGGTCCTGACCCCACCCCATTCAGAACTAGCCCAGCCCCACCGTGGGCTTCCCTTCCACAACTGTCCAGGTTCCCGTTAGAGTCCACTGGAGGCCACAGGGCAGTCCCAAGACCCCCATGCGGCCTCCCCCGAAAGCCTTGTCACTCCCGGACCTCTTACCCCCTCCGTAGCTTCCCCCGCTCGAGACCTGGGGCCCCACCCCCATTGGCCCCGGCCCCCCGGGTCGCATCGCACCGGGCTCTAGCCCAGCCTCGGCCCACCTTGCTGAAGCGCGGCGAGCAGGAGGAGAACTGGCGTATTTCCACGGGCTCCTCTTCTGTGGTGTCATCCTCGTCATAGGAATTCACGTGATGATACCTGTCTGAGCGGGCTGAGGATTGGGGGGTGGGCCATAACCGCAGGCAAGGGTCCGCTCCTCAGATCACGCCCCCCGCCCCGCCGGAACTGGCCTGCAGGCCCCCGCCGCATTCCCGGGTCGGACTCAGGCCCCTCCCCCAAGCGGGGTCCCAGCCCCACCATCTCGGAGGCTCCAGAGAAGCCACACCTCCAGATCCCACCTTCGACCCCCGACTCTGCCCGCGCCAGCCCGGGCCCCGCCTCTTTCTGGGTCCTAGCGCCGCCCACCCGACCAGACCCAGGAACAGGCCCGACCTGAGAACTCCGCCCAGTCCAGGCCCCATCGCTACCCCGGCCTCTTTTCTTACCCTCTTCTCAGGCCGAGCCCCGCCCCCGCGCCAGCCAAGCCTCCCAGCCATCCACACGCCCACCAAGACCGCGGCCCTCTCGTCTGGGAGGTCCTCTAGCCCGCTGGGGTCCCAGCCCGGGCCCTCTCGCCGGACCCCGCCCCCGGTCCCTGCTCACTGTCGAAGTAGCTGGTGTCATCCTCCGACTCCAGGTGCGGGATGAACTCGGCCTTCTGCCTCAGCAGTCCTGTCCAGTCCAGGTCTCGAAAGAAACTGTGCTGTTTCACCTCAAAGGCACCGCCTGGGGAGGGAGGAGGTGGAGTGGGGGAGGGGAGGGAGTCCCAGAGAGGCTGAAGGCCCGCCCAGCAGACCGCCCCAGACCAAGGCCCTGGGAGTCCCGCTCTCTGACAATGGCCCCCAGCCCTCAGTTTCTCTGAAAAGCAGATCCCTTACCTGCCCCAAGCCGGACCAGGGGGTTGGTCTGCAGGAGGCTGGATATCAGAAGCTGGGCGTCTGAGGGCAGGGCCTCGTCCCCCTCTGGCCACAGGATGTCATCTACAGAAAAGGCGGGGCGGGGGGGGGGGTCGCTTTGGGAGTCTACGAGGCCTTGGGCTGGCCCCTGCCCCCGCGTCCCCGCCTGCCCGCCGCGGAGGCACGCACCGCTGATGACCTGTCCGAAGAGCTCCTCGGGCGTGTCTCCAAAGAAGGGCACGCAGCCCACCAGGAACTCGTAGAGAATGATGCCCATGGCCCACCAGTCCACCGGCTTGCCGTAGCCCTGGCGCAGGATCACCTCGGGCGCGATGTACTCGGGGGTCCCGCACACCTGGGGGCAGGCCGTCAGCCTGCGCCCTGGCCGCGGGAGGGGCCTCGAGGGAGAGCCGAGCCCTCCCCACCAGGCCCGGGGCCCCGAAGTTCTGTCGGGTCACTCCACCCACGGTGAGCCCTGTGCCCGCACACACACCTGTTTGTCCAGGAATTCGCGGGCGTCCTTCTCAATGTGGCCTTCATACAGGTTGGTGGTGAGGCTCATAAGCCCCATCTTGGAGAGGCCGAAATCCGTGAGCTTGATGTGCCCCATGGAGGTGATGAGTAGGCTGGAATGGGTGCGAGTGTCTCAGAAGTGAGGCCCGCGTCCACTCCCGGCCCTGCCACGCCGGGGCATCCCGAGGGGCAGGGAGGAAGTGGTGGGCAAGGCCGAGGCTCACTTGTCAGGCTTGAGGTCGCGGTGCACGATGCCGTAATTGTGCAAATACTCCAGTGCCAGCACCGTCTCGGCGAAGTACATGCGCGCCATCTCCACGGGCAGCGCCCCGATGTTCTTCAGCAGGGTGGCGCAGTCCCCCCCTGTGGCGGAAGGAGTTGGCCCGTGTGAGGAGGGAGGCACCCTCAGCCTAGAGCAGAGCTCTCAACATGCACCGTAACACCGAGTCCTCACCTCGCACGGCTCCCATTTCAGAGCCCAGGAAGACAGAGGCTCAGAGAGGGGCCTCCCTCTCCCCCGATCACATGGGGAGTGCCCTCTACCAGGCTTCTCTCCCCCTCTTAGCTAACACCCCCCAAAGTTAATATGATCAGCTGCTTTCACGCAGGAGGGGACTGGGACTCAGAGAGAGGTCGGGTCGTGCAAGGAGTCGTTGGTGGAGGTGAGAGCTGGTCAGGACAAACGCCTGGCGGCTTTTTTTTTTTTTTTTTTCCGTAAGATTTCATTTTTAAGTAATTTCTACCCCCAACATGGGGCTTGAACTCATGACCCCGAGATCAAAGGTCACATACTCTTCCAACTGAACCAGCCAGGCACCCCAAGCCTATTTATTGATTAAATCTGGAAGCGCACGGCCCTTGGGTTCCTGGAGTCTGAATCTTGAGGGTCTGGGGCCTTAAAATGTAGGTTCCCGGCCCTGACCAGATTTACTGTAAACAGCACGCGTATTTTGGTCTCCTAAGATCCGTTCCTCCTTCCTCTTACAAAGGCCAGATTTTCTTCCACGTGCAGCAACTGGACCAGCACGTAGCCCGAGTTGCTTCAGTGAGCCAGCCCTCAGCCTTCCCCTTCTATTTCCACAAAGATTGCCGAACTCATAGGATGCAGACCAGGATCTGCGGGGTGGCAACTCTGCTCTGTCCGAGCCTGTCTGGCGGGAAGTCTGCACGTGGGAGAACAGAGTCAGGAGATGAAGAGACTCCTGATGGCGTGGTTTGAGCACCCAGATACAGCCATTCCTAAAGGTGGCATGATTTTTTTTTTAATCACAAGTCAACAACTTCCTCCCTCCCTTCCTTCCTTCCCGCCTGAGCCAGATTTAGCTGACAAATCAGACTCCCTGAGGGTGGGGCCCAGGGATCTGCATTTGGCCACAACCCCCGGGGATCCTGACACACCCTTGTGCTGAGAGCCAAGCTGGACTGACTTCCAGATGAGACTCTGGGGCTGGGCCACACTCAGGAGGCGCATGACCTTAAACTGGTGCGGTCACGTCCATCTCGGTCTCCTTGCCTCTGCCCTCGCTGCAGCAGCTAAATGGATAGTCTTAGAACATAAGTCAG
This sequence comes from Paguma larvata, assembly GCA_030068075.1. NCBI lineage: Eukaryota > Metazoa > Chordata > Mammalia > Carnivora > Viverridae > Paguma > Paguma larvata. The sequence goes on along the minus strand of CM057842.1, from coordinate 8,828,462 downwards.
ATCGTGTCAAGTCTGCTTACAACCTTAGAGCTGATGTCTGTGGCAATGCCATTCAGGTTCTGCGAGGCCCCGTATGCTCAGCCCCATCGCCCCTCCACCTCCCCCCTGCTTTCCCTGTGGCTCGCTCACTTGGCTCCGGCTCCACTGGCCTCCTCACTGCTCCTCCAGATCCAGACACTTCTCACTTAGGAGACTGTGCTTGGGTTTCCTCTTCTAAAGGCCCCCGCCTCTCTGAACCTTATGGTCCCCACTCTATGAAATCCCCTGGTCTCCTCTGTCTTGTTTTGCTTGTTTATTGTCTGTCTGCACAGACCAGAATGCAACCTCCATGGGGGGAGAGGTGGGTCTGTCTGGGTCCTGACTGTGCCACCAGCGCCTAGTGTAGCATGTGGCATGAGGAAAACGAAGAGGGGACATCTGTTGGGTGAATGGATGGTTGACTCAGGCTTGGGGGCAACTCCATGAGACCATGTGCGTCCTTATAACCACAGTGTGTATGTTTCAGGCAATGGATGAATTAATATTTGGGTGAATATAAGCATGGATGGGTGGATAAGCAGATGAAAAAATACACTGGTGGTTGGAAGGACAGAGAGTAAATAGATGGGTACATAAACGGATGGATAAATTGTGGAAGAACAGAAGGAGAGAGCCGGATAGGACAACATGGCCGCTAAAATAGAGTTGTGGATGGATTAATAAAAATGTAGATAGTAAGTAGGTGGATGGATGATGGATTAATCAATCCATTAAGTATTGGTGGATGAATGTGTGTTGAATAAATGGTGGGTGAATAAATGGCTAGATGTATAAAAAGTTAGATACATGAAAATACACGCGCAAGGCAAAGAGTGAACCCTAGTATCAACTAGGCACTTCAGTTACGAGTCATGTATCCATATTGGTTCAATTGTAACAAATGTGTCATAGAATATAACATGTAAATCAGAGAGGGAACTGTGAGGAAAGAGGGTTATGTGGGAACTCAATGTACTTTCCAGTCAATTTTTCTGTAAAGCTAATATTCTCTAAAAAATGAACTCTTAATTTTTTTTAAATTGACATAATGGATAATAGATATATGGATAGACAAACAGATGGATAATCAAATGGGTGTATGAATGGGATGGGCAGATGGATGGATGGATAGATAGATGGATGGATGGATGGATGGACAGATGGATGGATGGATGGATGGATGAATGGATGGATGGATGGATGGATAAATGGATAGATAAGTGGATGGATGGATGGATGGATGGACAGATGGATGGATGGATAAATGGATAGATGGGTGGGTGGATGGATGGATGGATGGATAAATGGATAGATAAATGATAGATAAGTGGATACAGGATGGATGGATGGGTGGGTGGTGGATGGAGAGATGGATAGATGGATGTATGGATGGATGGACAGATGGATGGATAGATAAATGGATAGATGGGTGGGTGGATGGATGGATGGATGGATGGACAGATGGATGGATGGTGGATGGATAGATGGATGGATGGATGGATAAATGGATAGATAAGTGGATGGATGGATGGATGGATGGATGGACAGATGGATGGATGGATGGATGGATAAATGGATAGATGGGTGGGTGGATGGATGGATGGATAGATGGATGGACGGATGGATGGATGGATGGATGGATGGATAAATGGATAGATGGGTGGGTGGATGGATGGATGGATGGATGGATGGATAAATGGATAGATAAATGGATAGATAAGTGGATACAGAATGGATGGATGGGTGGGTGTTGGATGGAGAGATGGATAGATGGATGTATGGATGGATGGACAGATGGATGGATAGATAAATGGATAGATGGGTGGGTGGATGGATGGATGGATGGATGGATAGATGGATGGATAGATAAGTGGATGGATGGATGGATGGATGAACAGATGGATGGATGGATGGATGGATGGACAGAAGGACAGATGGACGGATGGATGGATGGAGGGATTGATGGATAAATGGATAGATAAGTGGATGGATGGATGGATGGATGGAGAGAAGGACAGATGGATGGATGGATGGATGGATGGATAAATGGATAGATAAGTAGATGGATGGGTAGTGGATGGAGAAATGGTACATGAATTCATGGATGGAAAAACTGATGGATTAGCAAATGAAAAGATGGAGGAGGGATGGATGGATGGGTAATTGAATGGATGTACCTACACTGAATGAAACCAAAACAGATAGATAACCCGACAGATGGCTAGATATAAATAAACAGAGGAGATGGATGATCAGTGACTGGATAGGTCCATAGGTAAATAAACATACAAGTGGATAGTCAATTAAGTAACTGAGGCTCGGCCACTGAGCGACCGTGACCAGCGTGTATCCCCCCATCTTCCCTGCAGTGCCGCAGGCAGCCGCACCTTCCACGTACTCCATGACCATGCAGAGGTGGCGCCGGGTCTCGAAGGAGCAGAACATGCCAACCACGAAGGGGTTCTCGGCGAAGGTGAGGATGTCGCGCTCCACGAAGGCCTGCTGGATCTGGTTCCGCAGGATCAGGTTCTGCTTGTTGATCTTCTTCATGGCAAAGCGCTGCCGCGTCTCTCGGTGCCGCACCAGGTAGACGGCGCTGCAGGGGGAGAGAGCGAGGACCGGCCATCACCTCCGAGACACCCGGCCTCCGCCACCCTCCCCCCGCCAGAGCCCCGGGTGGCTCACCCGTAGGCACCGTTGCTTATGAGTTTGATGGTCTCGAAGTCATTCTCTCCGGGTGGTTTCTTAGCCTTGGTGGTGGTGCTGCGGCCCTGCAGGGGTGAATGGAGACCACACCACCATCATCCTAAGATTGGAACTCTTATTATTCCATTTTACACAGGAGGAATCTGCGGCACAGGGAGGGGGTGGTTGGATCCTTCATCCAGGCGCCACGATGAAGAAGTAACAAAGTCGGGACTTGAACCTGATACTGACTCGGAAGCTATATTCCTAACTTTTTTCCATTGGGAAAGAAGCCTACGAAATAATCACCTTCATATACAAAAAGCTTCCAGAAATCAATAACAAAAACCCCACCAATGGAAGAGAAAATATAGACCAGATATGTGAACTACAATTAGAGCTCTTACCCATATGAAAAGATGCTGGACCTCACATATAGTGGCCGAAGAGCAAATTAAAACTACCCCAAGATACAATTTTTCACCTAGCAGATTGGCCCAAAAAATCCACGAGGCTGCCACACTCTGGGTAAAGCTGTGGAGGAACAGGTACTTTTATACCTTTCTATTGGGTGTGTAAAATGGTACAACCTCCATGGAAGGCACTGTGGCATGTCAAAGGATTATAAATGCATGTTCCCTTTGATCCAGTAATTTCTTTTTTGAATTATCGCTACGGATATGCGTGGGGAAAAATGACAAGTATTATCTCGCTCGTTGCGAGATTGGAAAAAACCCATAAGTTCCTCTTCAGGAAACTGGTTAAATAAACACATGAAGACATTTGTGGAAAGGAATACTGTGCCACTGTTAAAAAGAATGAGGAATCTCTCAGGACACCGATTCGGTATTTTATTAAGTGGGGGGGAAAAAGCAAGGAACAGTATGTACTGTATGATTTTTGGCAAAGTAGAGCTACCTAATCGTATTTGGGGGATATAGATCAGCGCGGGGGCAAGAGTAAGCATAAGGTGTTTCGCTGTAACCTTTTTTGAAAATTATGTTTATTTTTCTTTGGGCCAAAGAGATTTATTCCATAAGTATTACGCAAAAACGCGTGATAGGAAAATGTCAAGTTTCTGTGCTCCTAAGAGCATCGGACACAAAAACGGACAGGATTATCCGAAGAAATTGCTCGAAAGAAGGAGTAAGCACATGTTTCTCAGAAATTATTAGATTAACCAGGCAAACAACAAAAAGAAAAAAAAAAAAAGAATACGGAGATGGAAGATTCGAATCACTCAATTAACAAGCTTGATTGAATGGGATAGGTAGAATCCTACAAACAACAATGAAAGATAAATACCTTTTTAGAGTTTTAGAGTTCTGAGGGATGTCATTCCATTACCTATTCAAAACATTAAACAAATGGCACGTATGGTGAGATTCTGTTCCATATGTCTATAAAGGAAAGATGCGTGTGTCGTGTGTGAATTCACAGACATAACTGGAAACAAAGGTTACGAATTCAAATGCCTTCAGGGGTCAGGCAGGTAGGGGGGTGGGGGTGCCATGCACAACTGGGGGGCAAGGACCCCATATCCTAGGGCAGCCCCCACTTAGTGCCAGCTGGCTCTACCATGGTGCTTTCAGAACTTCTAATTTTTCAAAAGAAAGCCCGAACCCAGATTTTGACTCAAAATCTTCTCATTTATAGATTTTGCTTCAATTAAAAAAAAAACAACAACAAGAACACGGCACACTTAAGAACAAGCCCCAGTGTGGTCAGTAGAGCAGGCAGCCTCCGCTAGACACGCGGAAGGAACATCCGTCAAAGCGCGGCTGGCCCGGAGGAGGGCTCACGGCAATGTTCGCCGTGTTAAAGCGGTTAACACGGAGACACATCCGACCTACTCAAAACCCCAGGTGGGGCTCCTCGCCATCACCCTATGACCAGCAATTCGGCTCCTAGGCATGTACCCAAAAGAACTGAAACATTGTACGCGAATGTTCAGAGCAGCACTTTCATACAGTAGCCAAAAGATGGCAACAACCCAAATGTCCGTCAAGGAAGGATAAACCAATCCGGAAGACCCGGACAAGGGAATATTCTTCAGCCATAAAAAGGAATCAAGCACCGATTGGCCTTATGACGTGGACGAGCCTTGAAAACGGTATGCCAGACACGAAAGGCCACAGGGGGAGAGTGAATTGATGTGAAATATCCAGAAATGTATATGAAACACACACTTACGCCAACTGTGAAATTTACACGACGTGTCCAGAATGGGCAAATCTATAGAGTCGGAATTCAGATTAGTGGTTGCCAGGGGCTGGGGTGGGAAGGGTGAGTGGGGAGTGACTGCTTAAGGGGCACGTGGTTTCTTTCGGGGGTAATGAAAATGTTCCAGAACTGGATAGAAGGTGATGGCTGCCCCCACACTGTGAATGTACTAAAACCCACTGAATTGTTTTAAAATGAATGGTTCGAAGGGTACGTTTTATGTACCGTGTGTATATGGTGTGTAGTGTGTGGATTTTACCATGAAAAGAAAAAAGGCCTATAGAGGAATGCCTATTATTAACCCATTTCACAGATGGGTAAACCGAGGCTCCCCCCCGGGGACCTGGCGATCCACGAGCCTGAGGGCAGAGAGCCCGCGAGCCCCTGGCCTGTCCTGCCAGAACCGGAGTGCTGGCCGCTGGCCCTTCTGGCCTTACCTCGGAGAGGTCGTCCTGCTCTGGTGTGTTGGAGCCGCCGCTGTCCTGTTCCTCCAGGTGCACCACGTCTAGGGAGGGACTGAGTGTGAGCGGAGGCCGGGGTCCGGGTGGGCTCGTCCCCGCCCCCTGCGCCCGCCAGCCAGCACCTGGAAAGGGGTCCCGGGTGAGGCCCAGCTGACGGATGATGTAGCGGGGGATGTCAGTCTTGACGAGGTGGCCCTCCTTGGCGTGGCCCTCCGCCGCCTCCAGCAAGTGGTAGAACTCCTCGGGGTTGAATTCCTGAGGCGGGGCAGCGGCAGGCTTAGGGAGGGCTCCGCCCCTCCCCAGCCCCGTCCCCCCACACCACCGCCCTAACCCCCCCACCCCCTGCGCATGCTCAGTCCCCTCACCAGGCACTCCAGCAGCCTCGCGGGGCGCGAGATGATAATGAGCAGCTTCTTGACCAGCTGGGTGACGAAGGCTACCTCCATGCTCTCTGAGCGCTCATAGGCCTGGGGGAGGGGGAAGGGGAACGGTGGGGGGGGGTTCGCAGGCGCCGCCGGGCCTCAGCCGGGCCCCCCTCCCGACCCCACTGGGTACACACTGCTGCTGTCATCCCATTTTCCCGGAGAGAAAATTAAGGCTCGGGCCGCGCGGTGAAAAGAATGACGATGATGGCAGGCAAGGCTGTTCTAAAACCCTCTCCCATTCAATTCATCTTCAAAACGGCCTATCTCGCAGGCCAAGCTAGAATCCCGCTGCCGGGCATGCTCTCCCCTCCAGTCCCTGTGTGGCTACCTCCTTCTGCTCCTTCCGGTGCCTGCCATTATCACCTCCTCAGGGAGGCCTCCCCTGATCCCAGACTAAAACCGCACCTCCCCACCCCACCCCACCCCCGGCTGTGTCCTCAATCGTCATTAATGACCGTACTCTGCTTCTCCTGTTTTCTATCCCACGAATCCCCTTCTGGATTCTGTCTGTCCGTATATTAATTTCTCTATCCTGCGGATCAGGGCGGGCACCAGGGTGAGGCAAGGAGGCACTCACCCTGACGCCACAAATCTCAGGCTTCGAGATAACTAATATTTTAATGCAGTGTTTGAAAAAAGCATGCCAAAAAATCCATGATAAGCCAAATAACAAAATTTATTTTGCCAGGGTAGAATCCAACGGGGCTGCCCCAAGCCATTGCGGAACTCGAAGCAAAAGGGAGGAAGTGCGTGGCAATCTATCCTGTTTTTTCAGTGATTGACAGCTTTAATGAAAACATTACTGATGAGTAAAACCAGGAAAGCAAAATTCTAACAAATTCTGGTTTGGTTATAAATAAAACCCTCGAAATAATGTTAAGTTTTAATATACCCACTTTTCAATTTTTCCAATAATTGATGTCCTGAGGGGAATAAAAATTCAATATGCACCTCCTCCCAGTCCCAGCCCTGATGCTTTTTATTTAGCTTCTGACTCTCCTTATTAGAATGTCAGCTTCCTGAGGGCAGGGACTTTTGTCTGTTTTATTTCCAGGGAATTCTCCAGTTTCTAGGCCAGTGGGCTGCCCTTCGGGTCAGAGTGGGGGCTGGAGCCCAAAGCCCCGTGTTGGTCTTTGTGCCCTTATCCAACTTCATTCCCTCCAGACAGTACAGTGCCTTGGCTTCTGTGCGCCTAGAATCCCCTGACCTGCCTTCTCACCTCAGGGCCTTTGCGTGTGCTGTTGACCTGGCTCAGCACACATCCCCCCAGCACCTCTCATAACTGTCACTTCCTCATTTTTTTCTTGCCCCAATTTCAATGTCACCTCCTCCAGGGAGGCCTTCCAGACCTAACAAGGGAGTCCCTGACAACGCCATCTGTTTGCCCTGTTCGGTTTGCTTCATAGCCTTAAGCATGAAATCACGAAATTCCTTCCTCTGTCCGTTTGCATGTTTCCTATCCATCTTCCACATTAGAATATCAGCCCCAAGAGGGCAAGAATATTTCTCTAATCTGTTCGCTGTTGGGTTCCCATGCCCCAGCACACAGTAGTTGCTTGATAAATGCTACCCATTATCATTGAGTCGAATGCGGGTATCATCTTGTTTACTCTCATACATTCATCCACAGAGCCAAAATTTATTGATCACCTACTGTGTGCCGGGCACTGTGCCAGGCACCAAGGACGCGACAGTGAACAGACAGCCTCATCACCCACCCGTGGGGCTGACATTTGAGTAAGTGAGACAAGAAATACGCTAAACAGAAGTACACAGGAGGACAGAAGGTGCTAAGGAGAAAACTAAAGAGACGGCAGGTCCTGGGTTTGGGCAGAGGTTGACATTTTAAATAAGGGGGGTCTAGACCCCACCTGAGACGGTGATATTTGAGTAAAGACCTGAGGGAGGTGAGGGAGGTTAATCCCTGCCTCCCCCAGCGGACCCAGCCGAGCACCGCGTCCTTCTCCCGGGGGCCGCGTCTTTCTCTCTCACCCCTGAAGCTCCACGGCGGCGCCTGGCACGTCGTAGACGCCCTCTGAACGGCAATGGGGTGAAGGAAAGCATCAGGTCTGCCCGAGCCCAGCCACCCCCCGCCCCGACTCACGTCCTGCAGCAGCTTCTCCAGGTTCTCCTGCAGCTCATAGAAGTACACGGTGGTGATGAGGCCGTCGCGGGACTTGGTCAGGCAGTCGCGGGCCAGCTCGATGATCTGGTGGTGGATGAAGCTGAGCACGCCGTCGGCCAGCGGCAGCACGCTGTCGGGTTCGTAGGCGCGGGCGAAGTCGCGCAGCTTCTCCTCCATCTGCGCCGTGGCCTGCGAGGGGGGACAGAGGCCGGGTGACTGCGCGGGGCTGCGCGCCCCGGGGGCTGTGGCCGCCGGGAGCCTGCGCTGCGCGCGCCGGCCACCAGGGGGCGCGCGGAGCTCAGGCGAGCGAGGGCTCCCGCCGCCCGGGTCTCCCCGCGGCCGCCCCCCGCGCCGCCTCACCTTCGGGAACCTCTCCTTGTAGACATGGTTCATCATCACGATCTCGTTGTCGTAGGAAGAGGGGGAGCGCCCGGGGCTGCGGGGAGCAAAGCCCATCCTATCTAGCCCCCTGCCTCCGAAAGCAGCCAGGCGCTAGAGCCTACCCCCCACCCCACCCCGCTCCCGCGTGAAACCTCACCCATCGTGTTGCAACCGGTTTAATCGGGTGGGCAGGGGTCTCACAGTACACAACTCCCCCCACCCCCGACCATCAGCTTGGGGTGGGGGGAGGTTATCTGCCCACCTGAGGCTCCGCGAGCGGGGCCGCACCGCAGGAGAGCGGCGGCCACCATCCTCGTCCGTGATGCTCTCGGTGCTGCCGAAGTGTTTGGACAGGAAGTGGAGCTCGTCCACGGTGGGCTGGTAGGGCAGCTGGTGCAGGCGCTCCTGGGAGGAGCAGGAAGACTGGGGGGAGGAGCGGGGCCGGGGTCAGAGCCACCGCAGTCCCCCCCACAGCTAGCGACCCTGGGCTGGGACTCCTGGGGCTGACGGGCCACCAGGCAGGGTCGGGATCAGGACCCGGTTTATGATCCTTGGATCCCAGGGTCCAGGTTGGGACTCCTGGAGATAGACGGGGGGAACAGGGACAGACACGGATGAGAACTGTGACCCTCACACAGTTGTGGCCAGTGGGAGCCTGTTAAAACCTAAATCAAATCACATCCCTCCTCTGTTCAGAACCTTCCATGGCTCCCACCTTTCTCAGTATGGACACTAAAGTCCTCCCCAAGACCCACAACATCCTGCAAGATCTGGGCCTGTCTCCCTGCCATCACCTCTGCCCACTCTCCCCATCATTTACTCTGTTCCAGCTGCACAGGCCTCCTTGATGGGCCCTGCGCAAGCCAGGCACCCTCCTGCCCCAGGGCCTTTGCACTGACTGTTCCCACTGCCAGGAGCATATCCACTACAGATCATTCCTCCTTTACACCTTTGCTGAAATGCCACCCCTGTGGGTGACATTCACCTCTCTGAACACACGTCCCCTCACCTGACACGTTACATCACTCACTCCCCATCCCACGAGTATCTATTAAAATAATTTTTTGATGCATGTAACATATGATCTACAAAACCACAATTTCAAATAGCTCCAGCTAAGCTATAAGATCCCCCTCGCCGCCCTGGCTGAGAAGCCCCTGCAGGACCAGGGCCACTGCCTACCTCGCCCCGGTTCCTCCACTTCCACCCCAAAGCTCCATCCACCGGAAGCTGTTTTCAACTTTCAAACGCAACAAGTTCTCTGTTCCCTCTGGGAGTTTGCACATGCTGTTCCCTGGTCCCCTTCCGGAAACACCCCTCCTTTCCTTCCTCCACCTGCCAAACTCCTGCTGATCCTTTGTCTTGGCTTCAATTCCTCCTCTTCCAGGAAGCCTTCCTGGACCCTCTGCCCAGCTGAGTCAGGTGCCCCCTGCTGCGATTGCCTCACCTGGTGCCACTCCCATAACAGCTCCAAACACCCTGTGTTGTAAATGTCTTCTTACTGGTCTGTCTCCCCTCGTGAGGGCTTCATGAACCCTTGGATCCTGGCCCCGCTTATAGAGCCCGCCCACCCTCTGACAGTCACGTGACAAATGTCCGAGGAACACCATACCAATGGATGGAGGAGTGAACACGAGACACAGGCAGAAAAGGGGGCAGGTGGAGAGATAGACTTTGGGTGTTGCAGTGGTTGAGAAAACGCACTCTGGGGGACGGGTGTGGCTGGCCCTGTGGCCAGCCGAGATCCTTGGCAAGTGGCTCAACCCGTGAGCCTTAATACCATTATCTGTAAAATAAGTCAGCGATAGGCAGGACCCCCAAGAAGATACGTTGAGGGTGGAGAACAGGGCTTTCGAGGGGACCTGCAACTTGCCATTAGATGCACGGGTGATACCTTGGAAAACTCGAGAAACCCAAAACCCTCATTCAGGCCAGCCTGACCGCTGGCCTGGGTGAGGGCCCCCGGCAGCTCCCACCCACTCCCCCGCCTGCTAACTCACCGAGACAGTGGAACTGGGTGTGTTGGTGCCATAGCCGGACGAAGGAAGCGAGGCCAGAGACCACCGGCGTCCATCCGCCCTGGAACCCAGCCGAGACACTCAGAGGCTGCTAGGCCCCACTGGTCCCCCCCCCCCCCCCCGCAGGGTGTGAGGGAAGCTACTGGCCACCACTAGGGTAGGGGCCGGGGGTATATCTGTGCTCTACGATTCTGAAAGGCCCTCAGAGCCACGGACGTAAAGAGGAAGCCTTCCAGCCAGGCACCAGGGACCGGAAGCAAAGATCAGTCCCCTCTGCTCCTTGTGATGACTCTCCTGTCCTGTCCTCCTCACGCCAAACAGGCCCCCAGAGTGAACCCGGGGGGAGGAGCGGGAAAGTCCCTCCAGGGGAATCCCAAGAGTCGCCCCCCATGAGAAAGCACTCAGAGTGAGACCCCTCGAACCTCCTCAGGGAAGCAAGGCCCCTCTTTCAAATACACACACCGACACACACTCCCCCCATCGGCTCACTCCCATTCACTCAGCCACGGTCACTCCCACGGCCGCACCCGCTAGCGTTCGTGGGACCAGTGTGGTCGAGATCACACACTGACAATCATACCCGCTCACACACACGTGAGCCCTCAACGCAAACACACACGCGTTCGCTGTCCCGTCCTCGGACCCAAATCTCACACTTCCCTCCACGAACACACGATCACACACGCAAAACCAGACACACGCTCACGCGTAAACACATCCACTCGGAGATGGAGTACTCGCACTGAAACGGAGACACACACTCCCTCGCGCACACTCTGCTCTTCCAAGGTCCCGCAGACACAGTCGAGAACGCTCCCGCGCTCAGGCGCACATTCAAACTCCCACACAGCCGCGCATTCATTCACACACCCACCAGACTGCACACTCACACGGAGGCATGCCTGGAAGGGCGCGCGCTCTCTCACATTCACACACGCTTACAAAGGCACAGGTACACCGTCACCCAAGTTCACACTTGCACGCTGATGCCCACCCCCACGGACGGCCGTGTAGGCGGGGCTGCCTCACCCATTCACGGTCCCGCAAACCCGCATTCACACGTCCACATCAGCACACGGATCGCGTATCCCGCGGACTCACACTCGCGTGCACTAGCCTCCCTCCGGGCAGCGCCCTCCTAAGCCCACCCGCCATGCAAGCGATCACATCGGGGCCCATCTTCGAGCCGTTTTCTGGCTCCCTCTAGCCTTCAGCCGAATTCCACGGTCAAGGGGATCTTTTCGCACCCACCCCAGGGACGCATCCTCGGTCCCCACAGTCCCGCGTGGCTTCCACACGACAGCCTTTACCAGCCTTTGCAGTGAGCCAGGGTCTCTGGGCGCCCCCCCACCCTCAACTCCGAGGACCGAGACAGGGTGTCATTCACGCCTTACGCTCAGCTCCCAGATCACACCACGTGTTCAGATAACGTTTTTAGAATGAATCAAGTTCAGAGAAAGAGAGCCCCGCCCAGACATCCTGGTGACTCCCCGAAGTCTCTCCAAAACACATGAAAGGAATCTCTCTGCCTCCCCCAATTTCGCCAAAGGCCCCAAGAAAATTCAGTAGCGACATTCTAGAAACTCTCAAAGATCCCCGCAGGGAAACCTAAGATTGCCCCTCTTGGGCCCTCAAGAAGTAGCGCTAGGTGCCCTTTCTTACGTTGGAGACCAAGAGGCCCTCAATGGGCATCATGCAGTCTGCGCTTGCGCACTTCATCTCCGCTCCCAGTCCTGTTGCTATGGAGACGCCCGGCCTGGAGCTAGAGGCTGGAGAGACTGAGACCCTAGACTCAGAGCGCACGCGCTTTCGCTCCGCGGCAAAGGAAGTCCCACTCCTCCTCTGATTCCGGATAGGCGGTTGGCCCCGCCTTCTCACAGACTCCGCCCCTAAGGCCTGACCCTTATTCCCGCTGGGACGTTGGGGCACTCTGCGGGTCCCTCAGGCCCTGGCTCAGGTGCAATTAGGAGGGGAACAGATGGCGGCCCAGACGGCGGTTGGGGAGGGTCCAGCCAGGGTTCTAGGGCCCTGGGGAGGGGGACTCACCTTCGGGAAGAGGCAAACGAGAAGTGGGCGGGGGTGTTGGGGGAGAAGTTGCGGGGGCTGTCCAGGGGACTGCTACCTGTAGCGGAAAGAGGGGGATCTTAAGGCTTGGTGTGGGAGGCAATCCCACCAGGCCTCTCAATCCTCAAAGCGGGTTGCAAACAGCATTTCTTCCCCTGTTTAGTCTAGTCCCACCCACGTCTGAGTGGACCACGCCCCCTCACCTGCAGCCCCGCCTCTCTAAGCTGTTTTGGTTATCGAGTCAGCCCTGCCCCCCTCCAGGCCGATTCTGTCTTCATCTGGGATGGCCCCGCCCCTCAGGTATGGTTCCTCCCTTCAACCCCACCCTCTTTACAATCTTGCTCCGCCTGGGCCTCCGCCCACAAATGCCCCTTCAGCCCGTTGACCACTGCCACACAAGGATGGTCCCGCCCTCTGCCCAATCCGGGTCCTCCTCTGTTCAGTCCCCGCCCAGTCCCGCTGCGTGGCCACGCCCCTAGCATGTGGCCCCGCCTCCTCCAGTCCGGTCCACGCCCACCACCGGTCTCACCCAGGTGTCCAGGCAGTGGAGAGTGGGGTCGCGGCAGCGTGGGCGAGGTGCTGGTCAGGATGAGGCTTTTCCGGTTACTGGTGCGGCAGCTGCGGGGAAGGTGAGGCAGGGGGATGGGCCGGGCCGCAGCCCAGTGCGTTTGTGAGCCCAGCCAGCCACCTTCCCGTCTCAGATCCCCGCCTGTCTCCCATCCATGAGCCCATGAGCGCTTGGAGGTGCCCCCAGAGGATTGCTCAGAGGAGGAGGTGGTGGAGGGCTAGGCAGGACTGTGGAAGGGAAGGGATGTGCGTGTGGCACGAGTGTGCAGAATCACCGGTGTGGATCACGTGTGGCCATGCGAGGCACAGTGTCGGTCGTGGAAGGAGAGATATGTTGTCTATGTGACACCATCGGGGATACTGAGTGTATATGTGTCTTTGGGGCTGTGCGTGGGATCCTCTGTGTGTATCCGCGTGTGGCGCCCAGTATGTGAGTTCAGCACTGGATTGGGTTTACCTAGTGTGATATGACCTGTACCTTTTGTGTCTGTGTGTGTGAAACAGAGTGTCATGGCACTTGTCCATGACCAGACGTGCCCTTGTGTGCTATAGCATGTGCGTGCATGATTTCTGTTACATGCGTCTGTGTCTTTGTGAGGCATTCTAAGTCTGTGTGATATACTGCCCCGGTGTATGTGTGCACCACTCCCCATGGGGGTCCCCGTGTGGCATCTACTGCGTATGAGTTTCAGACCCTGTGATAATGGGCATGCTTGAGCCTGCCACCGTGTGTGACATTCCCTCGATGAGTCTTCCATGTGATACCGTGTGATATGGATTCCCTGTGTCATGTATTCTGGCATCTGGGTAACACCACATGTGACACGCTTAGGTGACATCAGGTGCTGTGACATTGTTGCGTACATAGATGTCATTGCCATACATGTGTCTGTGTGCGTCTTGGATGCCATAATCGTGTGTGTGTTATCACCATGCATGTGACATCTTCCTAGGTGTACACAACACCGTACCTGTGGGGTTATTCATCTGTGTGATGCTGGGGGTGCCCCTGTGTGTCTGGGCATGACCCTGTATGGCCACTGTATGTGTGATGGCTCCAGGGTGTATCTGGGCCACTAGGGCTGTAATGTGTGTATGTGTGTGACATCATGTTCTACATGACGCTCTGTGTCACTATTTTCCCTATGAGGCTGTGTTCTTGGTGGGGGATAGTTTGCGCCATGATAAAGCCCCCCCTTTCCTTCTGCCCCTTAGGATCCCAGATTCTGAAGAGGGAGCCCCCAGCCCCTCCATTCCCCTCACCCCCCGCCACAGTGACTGAGCACATTAGCGAGGCCAGGAACACGCGGCATGGGGGCGGGGGGAGGCCAGGCTGCGGCTATTGTTCCGAGGGTGCCAAGTCCCCCACCCTCCCCTTCTTCCCCTACCCCCACTGGGTTGCCGGAGCCCGCAGCGCCAGCAGACAAAGGCGCCGCAACACCCCCCCACCAACCGGCGCAGCCTCCTCCCCCCGCAGCGGTCCCCTCCGGCGTACAGTCCCCCCAGTCTCGGCCCACACTGTCCCCCAGTTCAGCCCCATCCCCTGCAGAAAGCGCCGCACGGGCACCTCTGGCGCAGCTGGACCCGGTGCAGCATCCCGGGCCCCGCCCTGCGGCAGCGGCCGGAGGGGCGGCTTTGGTGGGGAGGGCCGGGTCAGGGTCTGAGGGATGGGGTTCTACCTCTTGGTGCGGCGGAACATACTGCCGCCAGGGAAGGAGGGCATCGAGAAATTGGAAAGCGCTGTCCAGAGAGAGTCAGACATGACCCGGCGGCGGCGACATGGTGGCAGGTGCGGCAGTGGCGGCGGCGGCGGCGCGGGGAGCAAGCGCGCGGGGCGGAGGCTGGAGCCGCAGCGGGCAGGGGAGGGCGGGGGAAGGGAGGGCCGTGCCGCTGGCACCCGCCAGGAGGGGGCGCTGCTGCTCACCAGCGCTCCAGGCCCCGCCCGCGCGCGCGCCTGGCGCCCCCACCCGGACTCGAGAAGGGGCGGCCAGCCCTGCGCATCTCTCCCCAAAGCTCACCTGCTGCTTTTCCGGGGCAGAGGCAAATCCTTCTAGAAGGCAAAGGGGCAAAAGGATAGAGCTCAGAGTGGACCAGCAGCTGCTGTCTGCAAGCCCTGTCACCCCCTGAGGAGCAAAAGTTGGGTGGGACAAGCCACTCATCAGCATCCTCACCCACACCTAGGTTATGCACGGAGGGCAGGGGGAGAGGGTACCAAGGTGATTTCTCTTCCGACCCCGGACACCAGCAGAGCCCCATATGGGACTCCCGAGTTGTCATCTCAATGTGTGTGTGTGCAAACGAAACAGAAGCCTATGTGAAAAATATTTCTTGAGCACCTACTGTATGCCAGGCCCTGTGCTAGGCACTGGGGACACAGCAGCACAGTAGCAAATGAGGAAGAAACCCTGCCCTTTGGGGACTAGGATTTAGAGACGGGAAACAGACAATAAACAAATTAACGCAGAAGTAAACAAGATAATAAGTGTTGTGAATAAAATTAAGGTGACATGGAAAATGGCTAAGGAGGACACGATGGTCAGAGAGGGCTGCTCTGGGGAAGTGACTTTTCAGACAGTTGTTGAAAAAATAAGAGCCAGCCATGGAAGGATCTGTGGAGAGAGCATTCCAGGTAGAAGGAACTGCCAAGGCCCAGAGACAGGAATGAACTTGGTATGTTCAAGCATGAACGCTGAATGAATGAATGACTCCACACCCCAAGGGTTCCACCCCACGGCCAGACAGATTTAGTGTTGGGGGTGGGGTAGTTAGGGAGGCTCAAAACTGAAATTTGAAATGGGAATCAGACGATGGCCAAGCGGTCTTTTTCGATAATGGTGATGATACCAATGGCTAATGTGTGTCCACGCCAGAAGAAGGCTATGTTCTGTTTGTGAAGCACTCATAAGGCACTGCAGGGATTAAAAGTTACGGAAATCTGTGCCCTCTTCCCAAGAAAGCAATGGGCAGAAGGAGTGCCACTTTCCAGCCAGTTCAGTGTCCACTGGCCAAAGCGAATAAAGGAGGCTGGGTAGGGCTGTAGATGGAAAGATTCTGGTGAAAGTTTCAAAAGATTTCTGGTGAAAGTGTGGACTCTAACCAGGGGCAACTGAGGAATGTTCTAGATCCTTTCTAGGGTCTCTGAAAGCAGAAAGCCCTAGGTTCAAATCTCCGATTTGCCTCTTATAACCTTGGCAAATGACCTTCCAACAGTCTGTCCTTCTGGAGGATTCTGCGAGATGATTCAGGTGCCTGGCACCTTAGCATGATGCCTAACACACAGTAGGCACTCCATAAATATTAGGTTATAGGAGCAGGAGTTATCATTGGACATGCTGCTTGACAGAGGATGGGCCAAAGGTACCTCTCACCCCCATGGACAGAGGACAGACATATGGTTGGGGTCACAGAGAACACCGTCCAGATTTGCAGTCATGCCCTGCTGAGCCACGGGCGACCAGAAATCCATTCCAGGTTTTCCTTCTGTTTATGCAGGATCAGTTTGAATGAGCAGCAGCTGGGACCTGCCGGCTGGGCTGGACGACCGCAGTGGTCCAAGCGAAATCTAGACCTGGATTTTTCGGCCACGGAGGGCAGGATTCCAGATCCGGGTACACTCGGCCTTCGAAGGTGAGCCCCTGGGGACCTTTATACACTTCCAGAGTAGTCCTCGAACCTAGCCCCATTTGCTAGTGCTCCTAAATATTCTAGAGTCGAAGAAAAGGGCAAACTGGAGAAGTAGGGGATTTGGATCCTTGGCGTCAGAGTAAACAGACGCCACCTCCATCACTAGCTGCAGAGACGCTCTGCCAAGCGGATCCTGTTTCTCCCCGTGATTGATGGACGGCACTGGGGATAGGGCTTTCGAACTCAGGATGCTGTGCATATATACGATCCCAACTCCAGACAACTGGGGGCCCTCGGGCGCTCCGCAGTTGCGGGACAGCTCCTAGGGGGTTGCATCAGTGGGCGAGGGTGTATCCAAGGCAGCGAAGTGGTTAACCCTGCCAGAAAGGAAGAGGTAGGGGCAGGACTCCGGCAGGATAGCCTGGCCAAGGGGATGCCTCAGAAACGAAGTGTGGGTGAGTGGGAGGATCCCAGACTGGGGGCGGGGTCTTGAGCGTCGGAAAGCCCGCGTGGCGCTGAGCCAATGGGAGTCGGCGCCGGCTGGAGGGCGGGAACACACCGTCTTGTCGGCCCCGCCCCCTACCGCCCTTTTCCTGGGGACCCGACGGCGCGGACCCAGTCCAGCTGCTTCAGCACTTGCTCTGGGTTTGCCGGCGGCTTCCTCCTTTTTCTCAGAACCCCTTTTCCCACCCCAGCACTAAATATGGATGGGAATCCAGGGAAGTTCTCAAGAGCCCAAACCTTTTAGATGGAACCATGTGGGCTCTGTTCGAAAGCATATTAGCTTTCCAACCCAGTTCTGTTTCCAGCATCCTCCAGACACCTGGGAAGTCCCTCCTATCATCTGACTCCGATTTTTCCTGCTGCAATGACCGATCAGCTCATCTTGGTCTCCAGCCTCAGGGATGGTGGGTTAGAGGAGTCCAAAAGTGGACGAGGCCCTGGATGAGGGTTTGAATCCTCCCCTCCTTTGTCCAAGCTCCAGGCTAGAATGTAGCCTGAGTCTGGAGCCAGACAGAGTCTGAGTCTAGGCTTTATCTAACTCCTCCAGATTATGTAGCGTGGGCCTGGGCTCCAAGGAGGCTCAGAAGGACCAGACCCCAGGCAGGCCTTGGGGCGAAGCTTTGATCAGTTTCCTCGCTGGGGTCAGTTTAGGGGCAACATCGAACCCTAGTATTAACCCTTAGGAACGCAGGAAGAAGAGAGTAGAAAAGGACTCTTCTCAGCTTCAGAATCCCCACCCATCTTGAAGGTGGGAGTTCCTGACGCCTGGATTTCCCCACACTCCACAATCCTCAGTGTCCCACTCTGTGCAGTGGACTCACTCCCGCGCCTGCGCAGCCTGGAGACCAGTATCTTCTAAGTCTGCAAGGAGCTAAAAATCGCTCCCGCCCACCCACAAGCTGGGCTGGACTTGAGGATCTCGCGGGGGGGCGGGGTAGTGAAGGGAGGGGGAATGAAGAGTGAGGAGCGAGGCTGTCTAGGGTGTCTGTCCAATTAGGGCAGTAGGAAGAATCCTGGTGGCTGGGCAGATGCATGGAGGTCGCAGGGGTTCCCCATGCCTCAGAAAGGGGTTCCTGGGGTGGCGAGGGGTGAGGCTGCAGTATAAACATGTTTACTGCCTCTGCAGCGCCATTGCCCCGAGGGGAGTGAGCCCTGGGGCAATAACTTTGCTCAGGGCCCCCTCACCCCCAGATTGGCGTTGCGCCAGGGAGATGACTTCGGTCCCAGCCCCCTCCCCCTCTGGCGGGCCAGGTGCCCCTCAGGCTATCCTCGAGGGGGAGCGCTAGGCTGCACCCCCTCCGTCAGCTCCCTGGAGCCCCGGGCGGCGCCTGAGGGGCGGGGTCGCCAGCTCGGCGGGACGCGCGGCTACCGAGTTCCCCTCTGGTAGCGTCCCGAAGCCGTGGGAGGGGGCGCCCCGGCCGGCCCCGGCGCAAGTTCTCCCGCCCCCTGCCGGGCCCCGCCTCAGGGCTCCGACCCCTTCACCACCACCCGGGACCGGGGCCGCCGCGTACCTGCAGCCTCCGGCGGCGAATCAGGCCCGAATCGTCCATGGCGGCAGCGGCTTCGGCCCCGGGGAGGGAGGAGGGAGGTGGCGGTAGCGGCGGCGGCGGGAGGAGGGAAAAGGGAGGGAGTGAGAAGCCGCGGGGACCGCGGCGGCGGCGGCGGCGGCGGCGGCGGGGGGGAGGGGGGTGGCGGGGGCGGAGCAAAGTGGGGCGGACCCGGCGCCGTCACTGCGTCTGGGCGCCCGAGCCCGGCCTCGGCCAAGACTGCCCGCGCGAGGGTGGGGTGGGGTGGGGTGGGGGGTAAGGGTGGGAGGGCGCAAGCGGGGGAGGAGCTTCCATATACCCCCAAGGGAGTCAAGCTACGGAGAGACCCCAATAAGGAGAGACACTCCAGGAGAGAAACATGCCCATGGATAGACCTCCAACCCAAGAAACGCCCAAGGGAAACATTCTCACTAACATATATTCCTTACGCGGACACCCCCCTCCTCATAGCGATCCCCTCAGGGAGACACATTCCCACGGATTGATAGTCTCTCCGGGGAGGCCCTCTCCAATCAGAACCTCTCCCCTCACCGTGAAAATCATTCCTAAGACAGATGGTCTCTGAGAGGTGACGCTGCCTCTCAAAAGCCCCCTGCTGCCCCCAAGGAGATATCTTTCCGCAGAGAAAAATCCCACGGGTGAACGTGGGGAGCCTATTGAAGATACCCCCAACGAAAGACCTTCTAAAAGCCATATTCTTTGTGGGAAATTGCCCCCACCCACGAGACCCCCACATCCTGAGAAGATACGATCTTACAGAGTGACGTTTACATTGAGGACACCCATCCTCGCGGGAGATGCTCCCACAGAAAAACATTTCGCATGCCTATACAGCCCCCCTTCCCAATCAGAATCTCTTCAGGGAACCCTGCAGCCCCTCTAACGACCCCCTCCCTCACTGTCAGGATTAAGTAGCCAGGCCAGGCTGGGCTGTATTTATAGGAGCGATTAGCTGGTAGTTGGGGAGGGGGGCAGCTGAAGCGATTTACACACACACACACACACACACACGCACGCACGCACGCACGCACACCCAGTGTTCCTACAGCTGAGATCAAGCCGACTATGCTTCCCAGAGTTGGTGTGGAAAGCGTCGGTGACCTCCCCACTCCAAGTCTAGGCATTGGGGGTGGGGGCAGATTGGGAAGGGGGCTTCCCAAGGGTCCTGGCCCATAATTGACCGGGAAGGCCCTGGAGAGCGCGGTCACTGAGGGGAGCGACCCCTGCCGGCCAATGAGGGCGACGGCAAGGTCTAGGTCCAGGTGTTCCCCAGACGCTTGTTTCCTCATCTCTGCGCCTTTGCCCGAGTTATCTTAGTGTTTTTCTCTGTCTGTCGGCATATTTGTTTGTCATCTCGCTGAGTTTGTTTCTCAAACTTCTCAGTCAAAGGCCCAGACTCCTCTTTTGTCACCCCTCCTAAAGCCGGCTTCGCGGGAGCTCTCCGTGGTGCTGATCTCATGCGCTCCTGTCCACGGTGCTGAATTCCGAGGGCAGCGTTGGGGGCTGAGGTCAGGGGAGGGAAAGGGTTGGCGAAAGGCATAACCCAAAGACTGAACATATCTGACACACGAGCACCCTGGACCACCCCAAAATGGACGAGGAGAAGGTGAGCTGCACTATATCTTGATTGCTGAAGTCTATAGGACATCAGTGGGTACCCATTAGGGGCCAGGAGACAGCACCTCCTAAATGGTTCATTTACTCAACACGTATTGAGCACCCACTGTGTGCAAAGTAGTGTTTGAGATCTGAGAATACCACAGCTAAAGATAGACAAAAACTCTGCATTTTCCTGAGAAGACAGGGAGATTTGTGGTAGTGGTCATTGCTCACAAAAACACATGCACACACTACAAGCACATGCACACACTACAAGCACAGGCACACACACACTACAAACATACACACAAATGCGAACATACCAACACATGCTCAGGAAACAGACTCACATACACATAGTCACACACTCTGCAAATATGTATTTCTCAAAAATACACACGCATGCAAACACATTCTCAGCAAACACAGACTCACACACACATATACACATTGCAAATATGCACTTAGCAAACACAGACACACTGAATCCTATGCAAACACATAAACACAGAATGCAAACACTAAATCAGCAAATACAGATACACACAAACATATATCGCAAACACACATATACATCAACTCGCACTCTGCAAAGACACACAAATGCAAACACAGTAGTGTTAGAAAACACAGATATACACACATGAAGCAAATACAGACACACACAAATGACAAGTACAAACACTCAACAAACATGAGCACACACACATAATACCAAAACCAATCTCAGCTCAGCTACACACAAAGTCTCATCCAACACACAGACACTGTATCCTCCCGACACAACACATGGACGGACACACACACTCCTATACCCACTCCAGGGCTGTTCTTCTCACCAGACTCTCTCACTAGAATGTCAGCTCTGTGAGGTTGAGATATTCATTTCTTGGTCACTACTTCATCCCCAGAACTTGGCATACAATAGATGCTTAATAAACGTTTGTTAAATGAATGGATGAATTGAGGGAATGTTTGTAAGAAACTCACATTCACAGAAAGTGCCGAGAAACACACACGTTTCAGATGCAGACACACACCCTCTCCACACATATCAACACCCCTTTGTGTTCACTAATGGTCAACACTCATGGTCAGTAACCTTTATGCACTGACTTATCCACAACATTCTCACAGGATAGCCATCCTCATCCTACTTCTCCCTCCTTCACATTTATATTATAACTTACTCAATTGGACACACTTGGCTTGAGTTACATACTGGCCTCCTTGGCCAGATTTTGAACACACACACATGCACATACACAAAACCACTCAGCCAAGAGTCACACATACCATACCCTCACCCAACAAACATACATGCTCTACACACACACAGCCATACAAACACACTCTTATACAACACATATACACACAGATTGAGTTTAAGCCACAATCTCAACATAATGCTCAATACAAAGATATATACACAGCAGTCCCAGGGCCACCTGCCTTTGGTCAGATGGAGCAGGGGGTGGGGCCGTGGAAAACTCCTCCTCTGCATCAGACCACACCCCTTTTGGCTGTCACTCTTTCTTAGATTTGACCCTGAGGTGTCTCAACAGCGCCCTAGACCTCAGTCCACTTAACAGGTGAGGGGTGGCCCAAGAGGGCAGAGGAGGGGAGGGAATTATCTTGTCTCCACAGACCCTCAGCTCCCCCTACCCTGGGGCTTTTGGATTCCAGTGGCAAAACTCGAGTCCTGCCACAGCCAAGCTTGGCTCCAAAGGACCAGCCATAGTGGAAGCCCCTAAGCCGATTGTGGGCCGAGAGAAGGTGACCATGAAAGGGGCCAGCAGGGATCAAGAGGGAGGGAGGAGATTGGGCAGAAGAGCAGGAGGAATTACTGGACAGAAGAGGGAGATTGAAAGAGCTGGGAAGTCCCTTTAGTTCTGAAGACAGCAGGGGTCACCTAAGAGTCGACAGGGTGGGAGAGCCTGCTGGGTGTGAGGGGGGAGGGGCACCATGGTCAAACTAGAGGGTGGGGAGCATTGGGCCTAAAGGGATGGAGGTTACATGAGTCTGATGGGGGAGAAGGGACTCCTGGGTCAGAGGGAGGAGTTGGTAGCCCCCTGGGATTTGAAGGTCCTTGGTCATAGCCTCCTCATCAAGTGTTCATTCTCTGTTCTGTCTTGCATTGTCTCCTGAGTAGGCATCAGGAGGGTGCCACCCTGAGCTTCCAGAAAGGGACAGCCAAACCTCACCCCATACCCCAGCTTACTCTTATCTCAGGTGGACATGGCCTGCAGGGGCCACACTCGACCCAAGGGCCTGGCCTGGGCCCTGAGACTGACTCTGGCGTGGATCCTGCTGGGGGCCTGTGGAGGGAGCCGCCCACTCCCAGCTCTGTCCCGGAGACACCATAGGCTGGCGACTGATCTCAGCACAGGCCAGCTGCACCTTGCAGGTGAGCATTCCGGACCCTACCTAACCTCCAACACCCAGGAAATTCTATGTCCCCAGGGCAATACCGGATTTTCCTTATGAGAGGGGCTTAGGATGAAGCACGGGTTGGGGGAGGTGGGCAGTCAGGGCTAGTGCTGAAGAATAGTAGTTAAAGTGCACAGATTCTGGAATCAGACTGCCTCAACTTTCCCACTTCATAATTGTGTGACTCTGAGCAAGTCATGTAATCTCTCTGAACTTCATGTCGACGATTAAAAAGGGAGAGAAATAATAGACCTACCTCATAGGGGTGTTGTGAAGGTGTATATGTAAGTATATGAAAACGTATACCACTATCAGGGACATAATAAATGATAAGCTGATTATGATAAACTATCATTATTATTATTATCTGAAATTGCATATGGATCCCAAGAGAAGTGTCTTTATTTGTTTTATGTTTGAGGGGCACTGACATAACTGGGGTCTCCCCTGTTCAAGGGACCCCCAGGCCTTAGTTCCCCAATCCTACCTGAGGATCTAAGGCCCCACCTCACAGGAATCCCCTTCTCCATGGTCCTGTTGTCCCTCAGAGATGGACACACCAAAGGCATCAGGCCCTGGGACGGTCCCAGAACGCTGTGGGGAGCCGAGCCCTGGGTGAGTACAGTACCCGCCAGCGTTTCGTTGTGTTTTTTGCTCCAGTTGCCCCTGCCAGGGGCCACAACCCTGGCACATCCTGACCCAAACAAGCCTATCTTTCCCAATGTTCAGGTGCGAATCCTTCCTGGGACACCTCCAAGTTGCCCTCCACAGTCGCTTCCGTTTGCTGTTATTGGGGATACGCCAGGCGCAACCTCTCTGTTCTGAGCTCTGCGATGTCTGGTAGGGGAGGCGGGGCATGAGGGGGCGTGCCTTATGGGTTGGGCGGGACCAAAGGCAGGATCTGCAGTTTGCTCCTCCTAGTGCTCGAAGGGGCGTGGCCTACCTCCAACCAGGCCAAGGTCCAAAAATGAGGCCCAGAGTTTAGAGGCCCGGTGGAAAAGGACTGCGCCTGTAGAGGAGCCGGCTTTTAAGATTGGCAGGACGGAGGCGTGGCCTTCCACGGACCTGGGGTTTTTTAACGGGCGGGGCCTCTTACTAGAAAAGAGAGTCAAAAAGATTGGGGAATGTAAGGGGCTGGCCTGAAATAGATGTCTGAAGTCTGCAGGGATGAGGCCAATTGTGACAGGGCCCCGGGTATGTGTGGAGAATATACGGTAGGGTGAAATCTGGAGGACTGCATTGTGGGGGCGTGGTCCTAAGAGGCGGGGCCTGGACCTGGGAGCACAACAAACACTGAGTGAAGTCTGGGAGGGCAGGAATCCCGACAGAACGCGACTGCGCAGACTTTACCCACCTTCTCTCCACACACGACCCGCAGGTTTGCCACCTGCGAAAGTGATATTACCTGCGGCCCAACTTGGCTCCCGTTCCCAGAAAAGAAAGGCTGTGACTGCACTACCTATGAGCAGGTGAGCTTGAGACAGAGAGTGCGAATAAGAGACTGAGGACCTCCCCTTACTATGTCCTGTTTTAACCCACCTAGGCCCCGGAGTCCGGACTGGCACTCCAAGGCTCCTGCTCCCACCCTTCCCCCTTCCGCAGCCCAATCTCCATAGTGGGATACGTCTGTACGCTCCCTAGGGCCCATTGAGTCTGGATTTGGCCTCCCCAAGGGACTGTCTCTGCTCTAGGCCCATCCACAGAAGACTCAGAAGTCCGAATCACCTTCCCTAAAGCCCCAATCTTAATCTGACCCTCCCCCACCCCATCCCTGGGACCCAGGAAGAATAACTCGCCCTCCCCAGTACTCCGCTCCTGCTGTGACCCTGCCCCCACACTCCCAGAAGGACCCAAAGCGGATAACTGCCCACCCCTAGGCCGCGCCTTTGCCCTGGCCTCTGCTTGCAAAGAAACTCGGGGACTCTACTTTTCCAAGGCCACGTCCCCGAATTGCCTGGACTCCGCCCACTCGGGTCCTAACTCCACCCCCTTTTCCCAGGCCTTCGCCAACGGGGCGGACCTTTGCCGCTCAGTTCTGGGCTACGCGCTGCCGGTGGCAGCTCCTGGCGCCGATCGCTGCCTCAACATTTCCATCTCGGTCCTGCCCGGTCGCAGACACGAACGGAGGGCCCGGGAAATCAGTTTCCCGCGCTCCCGCCGCCCACGCACCTGGATCCTGGATGCTGCGGGCAGCGGGAGTGGCAGCGGCAGCGGCAGCGGCCCCTAGGGGGCGCCGAGCCTCGGATGGAAGATGCGTCCCTTCCCCCGACCCGGCCCGACGCCCAGAGCTCCACCCCTCTCCCTCTCCGCTTTCTAGTTTCCAGAGTCCGGTCCCTCCTCCTGGAGTCCCAGAGACTAGCCCTTCTCCAGGTTATTAGAGAAGTAACCCAACTCTAGCTTCTTTTCCCCTCTTTCCCCACTGAATAAAGTCGCCGGCTCGAGAGCACTGTGATATTGCTGCTTCTTGGGGAAACAGGCGGGAAGGACAGCTGCCAGAAAGTGATAAGTGTCTCACTTCAGAGCCTCATTGTGCCCAGAGGAACCCCATACCCTCGCTGGCCTGCTAGTGGGTTATGGGCTTGTGCCTGAGGGCCAGAGTGGGCTCAGTCCCATCTGAACCGCATGGACTGAGGATGCGGGGACGCAGGAAGAGCAGTCCCAAAGGAAAATCAGGTGCTGGAGCCAGAAGGGAAAGGAGTGCTGGGCAGGGGATCAAGATATATTGGCCACAGAGCCTGTGGGCTATGACGGCGGCTCGCATCCCAGTTCTACCGTTTACTCATGCTGTAACTTTGGGAATGTTGCCCAGTCATTTCCAGTTTGTTTCTTTATCTATAACACGGGGAGGATAATTGTCCCTCTCCTGGGGTTGTTGGGGGAATTAAATCAGTTAATGCAGGTTGTTCTGGTTCTACAGCGCGGTGTGACACCTCCAAACTTAGTAGTGCAAGACAACAATTGTTGTTTTTTCATGGTTCTGATGATGGTTCTCGTTCAAAGTATCTAATGCAATTACAGACTGGCTGGGGCTGGGCTCACCTTGAAGGCTTCCTCCCTCGTACCTGGTGGTTGGCACTGGCTCCTGCCTTGCACCTCAGCTGGGGCTGCCAACCAGAATCGCTCCCTGTGGCTTGGGCTTCCTCACGGGATGGCAGCTGGGTTCCAAGGCCAAGCGTTCCAAGATAGCCAGGTCGAAGTCGTCTCCTCCCTGACTCTCAGTGTCGCCTCTGCTTTCAATTCACTGAAGTCGCGTCACTAGAGCCAGCTCATATTCAAGGGGAAGCATCTAGACTCCACCTCCTAAGGAGGGATATCAAGTAAAATAGTTAGAAAGTGCCTGGCACGTAATTAGCGCTCACTAAATGTGGACATCACCCGTTCTTGGTTGTTCTAAACTGTATTGTGACGAGGATAAGCAGGCATTCAAGGAAGAAAGTCGGTAAGCCTTTGAGGGATCTCCGGACAGATGACCAAGCCATAGGGACGGGCATTTCAAGTACGAGGCCTGGGGATTTCAGCTTCCGGGAACTCCCAGCTGCTTAGCAAGCCTGGAGCAGAGATGGGGTCTGATGACGGAACACCTGGAACACCAGACAAAGGCCCTTGAACCTGATCACAAGGCCTGCCCTTGCGAGCAGGATAAGGGAGAAGGTGAGACTGGAGATAGGGAACACCAGCAAGGACCTGGGGACAGGAACCAGAAGGTGGGCAGAGATGGGTGAAGGAGAATCGGAGGAGTACCCCACCCAGCTGTCCCTAAGGAGAATAGGATTGTTTGCAACCTTCCAGAAACAGGGGGCTCTTGTTAACCTCATTTTATTATTTATTTATTTACTTTTTAAATGTTTATTTTTGAGAGACAGAGACAGTGTGAGCGGGGGAGGGGGAGAGAGAGAGAGAGAGAGAGAGAGAGAGAGAGAGAGGGAGACACAGAATCCGAGGCAGGCTCCAGGCTCCGAGCTGTCAGCACGGAGCCCGATGTGCGGCTCGAACTCACAAACCCTGAGATCATGACCCCAGCTGAAGTTGGACGCCTAGCCGGCTGAGCCACCCAGGCGCCCCTATTTATTTATTCATGAAGTTTATTTATCTGGGGGGAGACAGAGAGTGTGAGCAGAGGAGGGGCAGAGGGAGAGGGAGAATCCCGAGCAGGCTCCCGGCTGTCAGCACAGAGCCCAATGCAGGGTCTGAACCGACAAACTGAGAGATCATGACCTGAGCCAAAACCAAGGGTCCACGCTTAAATGAGCCACCCGGGCGCCCCTTATGTTTATTTATTATTTTTTAAATGTTTTTTTTTTTTTAATATTTTTACTTATTTTTGAGAGAGAGACAGAGCAGGAGCAGGGGAGGGGCAGAGAGGGAGGGAGACACGGAGAGAAAGGGAGACACAGAATTGAAACGGGCTCCAGGCTCTGAGCTGTCCGCACAGAGCGCGCCGCGGGGCTCGGACTCACCAACCCCGAGATCATGACCTGAGCCGAAGTGGGTCGCACAACCGACTGAGCCACCCAGGCGCCTCATGGACCGCATTTTAAACAAGACCCCGGGGATCTGACAGGTCGGCAGGTCTCGCGGGTTCCCAGACTCCACCACTCTGACAGACGATCTCGCCGCTGCTGCTCCAGGGACCCCTACGACTCAGACGTTTGTTAGGAGTAACATCAGCACAATACATCTTTAGAGCGCCCCCTAGCTTCTGCTTATTGCCAGCTGTGAAGAAAGGGGGATAGTGTCTTTACCCGGTCTAGGTAAATTCCATCAGCAGTCAGAAGGGCCTATCACTTCAAGATAAACTGTAATTCTAATAACTCTGAGAGGAAAAAAAAAAAGTAGATCCAACATTTACAGCATACATTTACATACTTACATAGAAAAGGCCAGGGCAGAATTATAAACGGAATCGGCATGGGTACTGTTTTGCATTGCAACTCTGATGCTAACCACAGGCTGAGGCTTGAATAGAGGGGACTCCTAGTGTGGGGGGGCCACAGCTCCTCCCCAAGGTCGGCCTTCACTATCCCTGCCCTTCTGCCTTCTCGAAGCAGGTCCTCTTGTTTCCAGGATCTGTACTCACGGTTCCCACTGACCGGAGCCCTCTTCACCCTCCTGTTCTGTTCCACCCCTCACCCTTCAGATCTCAGGCATCAGCTCCTCAGGCTCTGTGAGCCCCAGAGCAGAGCTGACGTCCCCCATCGTTCACTCCTGAGGTCCCCTAGACCTCCCTGGGCACTAAGAGACCTTTTGTAGCCTGGCCAACGCTGGCTTCCTGGTGCCCAGCACGGGACCTACATAGACTGACAGATACTCCGTTATGGGCTGAGTTGTATCCCATCCTCCCACATTCATACGTTGAAGTCCTAACTCCAGTATAAGGTCTTTAAAGAGGTAATTAAAGTAAACTAAGGTCCTATGGATGGGCCAGAATCCAAGGACTGGAGTCCTTAAAAAAAGATTAGGACACAGACACGCACGCGTGGAGGGAAGACCTTGAGACACAGGGAGAAGACAGTCATCAACCAACCAAGGAGAGCGGCCTCAGGAGGAATCAACCTTGCCAACATGTTCATCTTGGACTTCTAACCTCCAGAACCGTGAGAAAGTCAGTTGCTGTTGTTTAAGGCACCAAGTCTGCGGTACTTTGTTACGTCGCCCTAGCCAACTTCATTCTCAATAAATAGTACTCCCACAATGCCCTGGGCTTCTGCCATCAGAACCTTTATTAAAAGGTCAAAAGCCATCCCTTTTGTCTATCCATTAAATGGCTACTACTCAAGTCAAGGAGGGGTCAAGTGGGAGGGAGTGGGAGGGGGAGGGGACACCAGGTCTCTCCCTAACCCCAGGAGTCAGCTCTTGACTCTTTACCCCAGATATTCCATTCCCCCTGATACTCCCCCTGCTTTGGGCACAGACATGTCCTACTTCCAGCCAGGAAGTGACAGGGCAGTTGCTTGGGGAGGAGGCCACTGGAGGTTGGGATGTGATGTCTGGAACTGTGGCAGCCACAGTGGTACGATGAGAGGCAAAAAAACACCAAAGATACAAAACAGAAGATGAATTTTAAAAATGGTGTCATCGGGCCACCTGGGTGGCTCAGCCGGTTAAACGTCTGACTTCAGCTCCAGTCGTGAACTTGAGCCCCACGTCGGGCTCTGTGCTGACAGCTCAGAGCCTGGAGCCTGCTTCAGATTCTGCGTCTCTCTCTCTGCCCCTCCCCTGCTCACACTCTGTCCCTTTCTCTCTCTCAAGAATAAGTAAAGATTGGGGCACCTGGGTGGCTCAGTTGGTTAAGCAGCCGACTTCAACTCAGGTCATGATCTCACGGTCTGTGAGTTCGAGCCTCGTGTCAGGCTCTGTGCTGATGGCTCAGAGCCTGGAGCCTGCTTTGGATTCTGTCTCCCTCTCTCTCTGCCCTTCCCTTGCTCACACTCTGTCTGTCTCTCAAAAATAAATAGGGGCACCTGGGTGGCTCAGTCGGTTAAGCGGCCGACTTCAGCTCAGGTCATGATCTTATGGTCTGTGAGTTCAAGCCCCGCATCGGGCTCTGTGCTGATGGCTCAGAGGCTGGAGCCTGTTTTGGATTCTGTATCTCCCTCTCTCCTGCCCTTCCCCTGCTCATGCTCTGGCTCTCTGTCTCTCAAAAATAAATAAATTTAAAAAAATAAAAATAAGTGAATAAAAACGTTAAAAAATAAGTAAAGATTAAAAAAAATTTAAATAAAAGCATTAAATAAACAGGACAGTCACACTGAGGACTCTTAGCTATAAAGGGAACGAGGAAGGTCTTTTTTGACAGTCACTTTGGAATTACCTCCAAGATGTGGTGAAGAATGATGAATGTATATGGTATACATAGTTTCCATTTGTAAAAACAAAACCACAAGAAAGTATCTGCAGGTATATTTGTAACACGCCAGGCTAACTCCAGAAGGACCTAAAAGGTACCTGTTGTGATGGAAATGTCTACGTGCCCCCTCCCCCCCAACTCGTGATGATATCCTAATTCCCACAGATAATGGTATTAAGAGGTGGGGCTTTGGGAGGTGATTAGGTCAAGAATGGGATTAGCGCTCTTATAAAAGGGACCCCACAGAGGCCCCTTGCCCCGTGCACCGTGTGAGGACACTTAGAAATTGCCAGTCTACCCCCTGGGAAAGAGTCCCCGCCAGAACCTGACCAGGCAGGCCCCATGACCTCGGACTTCCAGCCTCTAGAACCGTAATTAATGTCTGTTATTTGTAAACCGCCCGGGTCCCTGGTATTTTGTTAGAGCGGCCCCAAAAGACTAAGACAACTTGATAAGCCCACCGGTGAGCTGCAGGGCAGGGTATGCGGGACGCTTCTCAATGTCGTCTTTTTTTTTTTTTTTTTTTAAGCTTATTCATTTGAGAGAGTGTGACCATGCTTGCGCAGAAGGGCAGAGAGAGAACCTCGAGCAGGCTGTGTGCGGTCAGTGCAGAGCCCCGTGCGCCCCTCAATGTGCTTCTTCCTCATTCCGCGTCCGACACGTACATTATGCATTTGAAAAATCGAATCAAAGTGGGGCGCCTGGGGGCGCTCAGCGGGTTGAGCGTCCCACTCTTGATTTTGGCTCAGGTCATGATCTCAGTATGGAGCCTGCTTGGGATGCTCTCTCTCTCTCTGCTCCTTCCCTGCGTGTGAGCTCTTGCTCTCTCTCAAAATAAAGACACAAATCGACTGAAAACAGAAATTAGAAAAAAGAATCGAATCAAATCAAAGCAATCGGGGCCCATCACGCTGAGGTTCCCAAAGTCTGTAAGTAGCTGGGCCCAGCTGCATAGCACACTCCCAAGCCACTTCCACCCCGAAGTCCAACCCCATGCTTGGCTTTCCTTAAAGAACTTTAATCACAGGGGCGCCTGGGTGGCGGCTCAGTCGGTTAAGTGTCCGACTTCGACTCAGGTCATGATCTCACGGTTTGTGGGTTCGAGTTCTGTGCTGGCAGCTCAGAGCCTGGAGCCTGCTTCGGATTCTGTGTCTCCCTCTCTCTCTGCCCCTCCCCTACTCACGCTCTGTCTGTCTCTCTCAAAAATAAATAAACATTAGGGGCGCCTAGGTGGCTCAGTTGGTTAAGCGTCTGAGTCTTGACTTCAGCTTAAGTCATGAAAAACACGAACAGAACTTTAATCACAAACGGGCGTGGGGGGTGGGGGAGGCACAGAGACGAGAACGGGCTGCCGCCTAGAGAGCGGTGGCTGACTCCAGGCCTCGCTCCTGGAAGTACCGGTGGGGCAGGCAGGGGCGGACTCGGGCGCCTTCGTTGAAGTAGGACGTGATCCTCCCAGGTCCCTCCTGATCCCCTGTCAGCGAGTCCTCCCTGTGGGAGAGGTGGCAACACGGACCACTCTGGGGTGTTGGTGGGGAGTCCCTGGCCACCCTCCCTCCTTCCTCCAGCACCTCCGGGGCACCCACCACACAACGCCTTCTGCCTCCTTCTCCAGGATGCTCTGGGCCGT
The DNA here is from genome assembly GCA_030068075.1 of Paguma larvata. Taxonomy (NCBI): domain Eukaryota; kingdom Metazoa; phylum Chordata; class Mammalia; order Carnivora; family Viverridae; genus Paguma; species Paguma larvata. The sequence continues at coordinate 8,797,314 of CM057842.1, read as the reverse complement.
GCGCCAGCTGAAGCGGACAAACTGGGGGAAGCCGAACACGGGCTCCACGTGCTTCCTCAGCCATGCTTTTGTCTTGGGATCTGAAAGACAGGAAGGGGTGGGGTGGGCAGTGGTGAGGGCCCCCGACCCCTGACACAATGTCTGAGTTCCTCGGGCTGGCATCTGAGGCCCCACTACTTCATCTCAGGCCTCCAGAGAACCCGAGGCACCTCCGCTGTTTGAGACCATTCCTGCCTCAGAACCTCTGCACAGGCAGCTCCCAGACTCGTCACCTGCCCACAGGTGCTCAAGGTCCAAGTTTAGGGAGACCATCTTCACCTGCTCAAGGCCGAGAGTCATTAAACCAGCCTCTGCGGACCAGGGGGTTAATACCCATCAGCCTCATGTAACTATGAGTTCAGTGGGGACAGAGAGGTCCTTCTTGTCTTCTCCATGGCTCTATCCCCAGGGCCCAGACCTGCACGGTACATACAGTAAGGACCCAGTAGGCACTGAATGCGGCCCCAACTGTCCCGGGCCTGGACCTGGTTGCCTTACTTTGGCCTCACCTGAGTTCCAGTCACAGACTTGCCGTGTCTCCCCACGCTCCTCCGGGCCTCAGAAGGACCAGAAGGTTCCCTGAACCCAGCCACCGACTCTTTAAGTCTACACATGGCGGGGGCGGGCACACGCTCACCTACCACACAGACAAGACCTCCTAACAGTAGGTTTCTGCAGTGGGGGGAGGCTATTGGACATGAGCTGACATCCCTCACCCCGGCCCCTTTCCCTTTAACAAATAGAGATGCCCACCCAGGGTGTGAGGCCCTCACTGGGGCTCCAGAGAGAGAGTAGGGATGGAGGGAGAAGGGAGGAGAGAGCCTGCCTGCTGGCCTCGGGCTCTGCCACACGCAAGCGGCCCCTCTGTCCGAGGAAGCCATAGAGGCGTGCTCGAGCCTCCCTGGTCAGTGCCATTGCCAATGTCGCCCTCCCCAGGCAGCTCCGGGTTGCTCACCGTTAGGGTAACCGGAGCCATAATCGGTGTCTGGGTGCTGCAGCTGTTCCACAAAGTGCCAGTTCTTCACAGCCTGGTCACGGGCCACCTGTGGGGAAGAAAAAACTCTGGGCTCTCCGCCCCCGAAGCAGGCACGCCTGCCCCCTTGCCCAAGGAGATGCCAGAAGTGGCCGGCAGGAGCCTAACCTTGGCACAGATGCTGGCGGCGCTGACCACAGGGTACAGGGCATCCGCTTTGGCCTTGACTGTCACCTCAATGCCAGGAAAGCGCTGCTGCAGCCGCTCTCGGTAGGTGTCCGGTGGCCCCACCGTGTCCACGAATACCTGCCGTGGTGACGGAGATGTATTCATTCAACAAACGTCTGGGAAAACAACTGAGCCGGCCTCGGCGTTTAGACTTGCTGTTCCCACTGCCTGGAATCCTCTTCTCTCAGCTCGTCCCCAGGACCGCAGCTTTCGCTCAGGCATCTCGGGTCTAAAGTCCCCTCCGGGGGCACCTGGCTAGGTCAGCTGGCGCAGCAGGCGACTCTGGGTCGCGGGGTCATGAGTTCGAGCCCCACGTTGGGGGCAGAGATTGCTCAGATAATCAACAACGACAACAAAAAGTCCCCTCCAAAAGAGGCTGTCCCTGATCAGGCGGCATCCATTCTAGATTTACTGAGCACCTGCTGTATGCCACGGCGGCACCAGATGCCAGGAACATGGCGGGAGACACACCAGACAAAAATCCCTTTCTTTGTGGCGTGGACACCCTGGTGAGGTCTCAGACGAGAAACAGGGTAAACAGGGCCGCCTGGGCGGCTCGGCTGGTCGAGCATCCGACTGTTGATTTCGGCCTGGCTCACGATCTTGCAGTTGGGGAGATCGAGCCCCGCACCGGGCTCTTGCTGACGGTGCAGAGCCTACTTGGGATTCTCTCTCTCCCTCTCTCTTCCCCTCCCCCCTGCCCGCGCGCATTCACTCTCTCTCTCTCTCTCTCTCTCTCTCTCTCTCAAAATTAATGAATAAAGCTAAAAACAAAAACAAAAAAACCCAAAAAAACCCAGGAGGGGCGCTTGAGTGGCTTAGTCACTGGATGAGCATCCGACTTCAGCTCAGGTCATGATCTCGTGGTTTGTGGGTTCGAGCCCCGCATCAGGCTCTGTGCTGACTGCTCAGAGCCTGGAGCCTAGAGCCTGCTTCGGATTCTGTGTCTCTCTTTCTCTCTGCCCCTACCCTTCTCAGGCTCTGTCTCTTTAAAGGATAGAAGAGAGTTGGGAGGGATTATCATTTTATTTATTATTATTATTTTTTTTTAACGTTTATTCATTTTTGAGAGGTAAAGACAGAGTGTGAGCGGGGAAGGGACAGAGAGAGAGAGGGAGACACAGAATCTGAAGCAGGGTCCAGGCTCCGAGCCGTCAGCACAGAGCCTGATGCTTGCAGAAACCGCAAGATCCTGATCTGAGCCAAAGTCAGACGCTTAACCCGCTGAGCCACCCAGGTGCCCCTCTTATTTTTAAGCTCTATGCCCAAAGTAGGGCTTCAGCTCGCAACCCAGAGATCAAGAGTCACCTGCTCTATTGATTAAGCTAGCCAGAAGCCTGGGAAGGGTTTATCATTTTAAACAGTGGTAGGAGAGATTCGGGAGAAGGACACTCTGAGGTGGTGACATTTAAATAAAGGGCGGAAGGAGTTGAGGGAGTGACTAGGTGGCTCTCTCAGAAAGAGGATTCTAGGCAGAAGGAAGAGCTGGTGCAAAGGCCCTGAGGTGGGAGCATGCCGAGTATGCTAGACAGCAGCAGGGAGGCCTTTTGGCTGGAGTAGAGAGAGATGGGGTCAGTGATCTCCAAAGCTATTATTCTCAGAAACCACCTTTATTATTTGCTTACCAGCTGACCACCTGTGTCCCCTGACTTGGCCATGAACTGCGGAATGCGGGGCCCTTGTCTGTCTACTCCGGACTGCACTGTCAGCTCCACATTCCAGTCCTGGACCTCGGCCACCCCCCCAGCAAGGTCTCCCTTATTACAGTCGCTATCTCAAGTGTATTTGCCCTTGTTATTCTCTCAAAACAGCCTGTTTTCTTTTTCAGGTGTTTTTTTGTTTTTTGTTTTTTTTTTTGCCTCAAACTACTGGATACAATGCCAACTTAGATTTCCCTCTGGTCATTTATTCTCATTCTCTTCCACTTGACACTGATCTTCCCAGACTTAATTTCTCCTGGGGTTAAAAAATTAAATGTTGAGGGGCGCCTGGGTGGCTCAGTCGGTTAAGCCGCCGACTTCGGCTCAGGTCATGATCTCCCGGTCTGTGAGTTCGAGCCCCGCGTCGGGCTCTGTGCTGATGGCTCAGAGCCTGGAGCCTGCTTCAGATCTGTGTCTCCCTCTCTCTCTGCCCTTCTCCTGCTCACGCTCTGTCTCTATGTCTCAAAAATAAATAAATGTTAAAAAAAAAATTAAAAAAAAATTAAATGTTGAGATTTACATTTCAAAAGAGGACTATCTGCTGCACTAGGAGCAGATTCTAAAGAATAGGTCTCAAAGAGGGGGGGGGTGGGGCAGGAATCCAGGAGAGGAGGGGCCCTGGGCTAGGAGAGAGGCTGTGGCAGGTGGACAGATACAGATTTGCTCTGGACTCTGAGCCTTTAGAATAAACAGATAAATTAAGTGAGGTGGAACTGGGGGCTCTTCCATGGTCCTGGGTGAGGCACACACTTAGGGGAGGAAAAGTAGTAGAAAGTCAAAGACAGCAACTGATATTCCTGAGGTCACCCAGATATGTCTGACCCGGAACCACCCACTACACTTGCATACCCCCACTTTATCCTGAGATATTCAAATGCGGACAACCCAAGGGCTCACCTGGGCAACTTTCACACCCTGGTCCAATGCAAACTGTACCAGCCCAGTGGCTGTATCATGGGAGAGGGAATTCAGGTTGTATTTGACCCTGCAGAGGGAGACAGAGCCCGGTCAGTCTCGATCCAGCTACCAATCCCTTCCAGCCCATGCTGGCTGCCCCTCCACCCAGGCCCCTCCCGGATGCCCCTCACCGCCCAAGCATGCTGGTAGAGATGAGGTTTGGAGACAGCACGTCCAATGCCCAGCCCACAAAGTCCCCGTCCTTCTCTATTTTCACAAAGAGCCTGTCGCGCTCGCTCTCCGATAGGGTCTTTGAGTCTGGGAGGATTGAGAGAGAAGGGAAGCGACTGGTTCCCCCAGTTCCTGCTCTCCCCTCCAGTTTGCACCCGCCCCTCCACATGCCGAGGAACCCCCCTCCCCAGACTCCCACCTCGGGCTCACCTGCCACTTTCAGGGCTTCCAGATCTGCCAGGCGGGACAGGGGGCAATAACAGATAGCGTAGACCATGGGGCCTGGGGAAACGGGTGTCCAACCAGTGAGCCGTGAAAACCGTTATCCCTATTCCATCATCACCTTTTTTCCCGGTGCCATCACCACTATCACCCCCCTCCCTGGGTAGGGTCCAATCCCGGCTCCCGTTTCAGTGCACGCCCCTCCCCCAGCCCAGCCCTGGGGGCGCACCCAGCACCGGGCCCCGGCCCGCTTCATCGACACCCAGGATGCAGGGCTCCTTGCGGCACACCGCAGGCACAGGTGAGTTCAGGCGACAGCGGCCGGTACTGTCTCTGTCCAGCTCGCTGAAATCCATGCCGCCTCTGCCGCTGCTACAAGCTGCAACAACGAAATCTGCAGGCCCAGGTCTAGGCGCGCGATTTCCGCGGGCCCCGGAGCAGCTCTCGCTCCCGACCAATCGGTGTGCAGGACACGCCCCCGACGCGCCTGACGCCGTTAACGTTTGCGCAGGCGCCGCCGAAGTGCCTGCGGTGCGGCCTCTTGGGAATTGTAGTTCCCAAGGCGGAGGGCCGAATTCTTCTTTTGGGGAACGGGGTGGTTGGGGTCGCTTTCCAAGCTCCGCCGCTGAGTCTCTGAAGCCCCGACGGTCGGGGCTGGAAGGTGGCTGGGGAAATAAAGGGGAAACTGATATGGGCCTTAGAGGACTCTGCCCAGTCCGGGCCTGGAAGGTCAAATACCACTATACAGCCAGAACACCAGTGTCCGCATCACTGGGTCCCTGTCCTCCACAGTCTAAGCCTTCTGGACTAGGTATTCCCACTTCCACTGAGCTCAGGCCTTCAGATTTGAGGTCCCCTAACTCCCTCTCTCTCGGTACTTCACTCCTACCGTCGCCCCCGCTCCCTGCTTCCTACCCTCTCTCTAATTGGGGCTAAGCCTCCCCTACCTCCCCCTGCCCCAACTGTGATCTCATATCTCTTCTGTTCAGAGTCTGTGCCCACCAGGCAGGACCATTCCCCCCAATTCGGGGTTCACGTCCTCCAATTCTCTAATCTCAGCGGGGCTCATGTTCTCGGCCTGTAAGTCCCTGACCTGCAAGAGGCTCATGCCCCTTCCTCAGGGTCACAGTTCTGCATCTACGATTCCCCCTCCCTACCCCTCACCATCTTTCTTTCTTTCTTTCTTTCTCTCTTTCTCCTCGGGTATCAACGGGGCCCAGGGCTCCTGACTCAGCTCTTCCCTGCCCCACCATCCTCAAGCCTCATCCCTAGGGGCCCCCCTCGCCCCCCCCCCGCCCTTCCTCTCTCCCCGCCCTCCCTGGGGACTCTCAACCCCGGATTGGACAGCCCGCCCTGGCCCCACCTCCTCTGCGCCAGTCTCTCACCCGGGTTCAGGGCCTCCAGTTGCAATCGATCGGTTTGCAGGACTTACAATCTTGCTGTCTGCAGGGCCGCACTTCCACCAGATTTTCGCGGTCCATGAACACCGGGCCCGGCGCAGTGCCCGCCACCTCGCGGCTGCGCTCCTGCTTGCCCAGGTCGCAGAAACAGCGCCACTTTCCCCACGGGCCAAGGATCGAGTCCCCCACTTCTAGGGATGGAGGGCCAAGTAGGGGGGGAACCTACCCCCCTTGCCTTCCTCTAGGAAGGGAGGAGGATAAAGACACTAACAAGTAACATCTCCTGTTTGCTGGGCTCTGTCTCTGTGCCAGGCACCCCGCCATAGACGACCTCATTTAATCTTCCCATTATTCCCAGGCGGGGAAACTGAGATCTTTAGAAAGCAAATCACCCTCTGAGCTCATACATCTGGCGTGTGACCCCGAGGGACTGCAAGCTGACACTTCCCACCTACGCCAGCCTGCCCAGTTGGGAGCGTGATACAACACCACTGGTGCCCACCATCTGAAGCTGACTCCCGTCTTCACAGGGGTGATAATGGGCCTTTTCAGCAAGCGCAGTGCCACCTAACCAGCGGGGCGGCCAGGTGGTAAATTAAATGACATAATTGGCATAATGAAGGCGCTGAGAGCCTGCGGCAATGTGCTAGCAAGTACTACACGAACCATTATTACGACCACTTTTAAAGCTGCTCCAACCTTCTTTGTGCTTATCCGAGGCCCTTTTACAACGTTCTTTTACTGACTCCTCCCTATGCCCCTAGGAAACAGGTCTTCTCCCAACTCAGCAGCTCACAAACACTCCTAACACTTCGCGCCCTCACCAAGCTTCTGCCAGACAACCCTGGCCTCTTCCTGTTCCTCCGTCCGGCCTCTTGGCCTTGGCATCCGCCGTTCCCATTCCCTGGCACACTCTTCCCCCTAAATCTTTGCGTGTTTTGGGTTTTGCATCCATGAGTTTATGGGTGTGTCTGCTTCGGTATTTACTGCCTACCCGCGTCCCCTCTTCCCCTGTAAGTTGCTTTAAGTCAGTCTCTATTTCAATCTACAGATAAGAAACACTGAGCGTCAGAGAAAAGTAACCAGCCCAAGAGGGGCCGCGCCAGTGTGCAGCTGGGGAGAGATTCGAAGTCCCCGGAGGGGGATCTGTTTGCAGCCAGCTGGCGAAGTGGGGCAAAGGGGCTTCTGCGGTTACCTTTCTCCTGATGCTGCTGCCGCAGCTGCTCCCAGGGGTCGCCTTCGCCCTGCTCGCCGAAATAATGGTACTCGGGGGAGAAGCGGGCAGGGGTCGCCAGCAGCAGGAGCATCAGAGGCGGCAGCAGTAACTCCGCCGGGCTCCCGGCCATGCCGGACTCCAACCGACCCGGGCGCGCTCCGGGGAGGCGCTCCTCGCGGGCTGTTTGGTGCCCGCGCTGCCCCCGCCGGCGGTGGCAGTGGTCGCGGCCGGAGCTCGGAGACGCGTCCCGCTGCCTGCAGGCGCGTGGACCGGGCCGGCTTCTCTCCCCCTCCCCTGCGGTTGCAGTGGACCCGACCGCTCCACTCGTCCGCCCACCACTCCCCCCGCCCTGTACGTCATGGTTCGGGCCGCGCATAAAAGGCCCCGAGGCCCCGAGTGCACTAGGCACTGGGAACGCGTGTTCGCGCGTCTGCAGGTCCGTGCGTCCCGTCCTTACCCACGCAGGTATGGACACCTGGAGGGCCCTGGGCTCTGTCTGGGGAGCCCCCTTGGAGAAGCTTCGGTCGGGTCCAGACTTCAGCGCTGCCGCCTTTGTTTTCCGCCCGCCGTAGTGGCTGCCTTTGTCCTTGCAGGGGAAACCGAGGCCTTGGCCTTGCAGTACAGGCCGCATCGCCGAGCTCCCCGCCCCCTTCTCGCGGGTCTCCTCCTGGAGCGGTGGGCTTGCGCTAGGGCGCTCAGGCCGCCAAGCTAATGCGGGAGCGGGGTGGGGGGAGGTCCTGGCGGCTGCGGCCGCCGCCGGGCCGCTAGTGCTGGTCGGGGGGGCGGGTCTCCCGCGGTCTTAAGGCCGCGCAGACCGGGTACGGGGGGAGGGTGTGGGGCAGCGCTGCGGCCTCTCGGTTTCAGTAACTGGGCCCAGCACGCAGCGTGACCTTGGGAAGGGAGGACAAAGGGTCTCCCCGGACGCACTGACCGGACCGGGGGGTCTCAGCTTTCAGTCATGACCTCTGGCAAAGCGCACGTCGGAAAGCCCGCCCCGGACTTCCACGCCACCGCCGTGGTGGATGGCGCCTTCAAGGAGGTGAAGCTTTCCGACTACACAGGTGAGGGCGGCCGAGAGTGGGCTCAGGTGGGGGCGGGGCCCGGGCCTTAGAGGCCTCATTCCTTGTCTGTCTCCCCGCCCTCCCCCAGGGAAATACTTGGTCCTCTTTTTCTACCCGCTGGACTTCACCTTTGTCTGCCCCACGGAGATCATTGCTTTCAGCGAGCGAGCCGAGGACTTCCGCAAGCTGGGCTGCGAGGTGCTGGGGGTCTCTGTGGACTCTCAGTTCACCCACCTGGCTTGGTATGAGCAGGGACCAGCAGGGAGGGAGGCTGCATCCTCCATAGGACCCGAGCTGTGTGTTCTGAGGGCTGTTACTCAACATCCGTCCCTCCCTTTCCCCACCTTGAAAATAATAGAAGCAATGACGCTGGAGCCCTTAATGATGATGGCAGTAATTAGCACTTGAAAACTAGTTGCTTGGCCCAGGGAGTCGGAGATGCTTTATCAGGGCAATACAGCCTCCCTTACAGCAACTATTTCAAACAGGTGGCAACTCCAGTTCTAAGAGAGGAAGGGCTGAGGCCCAGCACGCACAGTCTAGAGAGAGAATGGCGGCTCTAAGGCAGGCTTTCTGCCCCCACGTTGGGGGAGATGATCGGCACACGTGAACACACTTTGCTGGAGCCTCTGCTTAGTCTTCCCAGCTGTGGGAAGCAGCCCCGGCACCCTCTTGAGGGCGGGGTGGGTGGGGATCCTAGAGCCTTGCTCTAAAGCCCTTTATCTCCCAGTTCCAGCACCGCCTCTCCAGCCTTTATCACACCCAGACCCACAGGGTGAGGACCCCGCTCTGCCAGGCATCTTGAGGTCCCAGCGCTGTCTCCTTTCCCCCTAGGATCAACACTCCCAGGAAGGAAGGGGGCTTGGGTCCCCTGAACATCCCCCTGCTGGCTGATGTGACCAGAAGCTTGTCTGAAGATTATGGCGTGCTGAAGGAAGATGAGGGCATTGCCTACAGGTAGTGTGGGGCCTTCAGGGAGCCGCAGTCCTCAGGGAGAGGGGACTGCCCCCCCCCCCCAGCTTTGTGACCAGTAAGGAGCTGATATGCCCTCCCCGGCCCTGGCAATGGGAGCTTCCAGCTCCTCACCATGAACCTTGGTATATACCTTCAGAGGCCTCTTTATCATCGATGGCAAGGGTGTCCTTCGCCAGATCACTGTCAATGACTTGCCTGTGGGGCGCTCCGTGGACGAAGCTCTGAGGCTGGTCCAGGCCTTCCAGTACACGGATGAGCATGGGGAAGGTGAGCACACGCGCGTTCACCTGTGTGCAGACGTGGGTCCACGCTCAGCCCTCAGGCAGGCGTTTACTGCCTGCTCTATCCCTTGTGTGGGATGGATGCCAGGGCCCCAAAGAGACAGCTCCGGGCCTTGTCTGCAGGAAGTTTGTAGTCTGGTGGGGGAGGTGCCCCAAGATGAGGGTGGGGAGCTGAGAAGTAACAGAGACCTACAGAAGGCCTTGAATAATAGTTGGATCGGAGTACCTTCATATGTGGAGGACCTGGCCTGATCACAGGCCCTCAAAGTCCAGCAGGTCTATGGCTGAGGGAGAAAGCCGCATTAAAGCGGTCAAAAAGAAATAAAAATACCAGCCAGAACGTCCTGTAGCTGGACTTGGAGGCCTTCTTTTGACACGCGCTTGGGCCTGTACCACTTAGCTCTGGGCTTTTTCTTCTGCTACTCAGGCTCTTGCTTTGCTTCTGTTCGTCCCCTCATACTGCCCTATCTTAAAGACACGGCCGTAGCCTCACGTGTGCCTCCCCGTGTCTTCCCACAGTCTGTCCTGCTGGCTGGAAGCCAGGCAGCGACACAATCAAACCCAACGTGGACGACAGCAAGGAATACTTCTCCAAACACAACTAGACTGGCATACAGGAGGAAAGCTTGAGCTGTCCACCCCCACCTACGCCCCTCCCTGGATACCCATGTTGACCCAGGAAAGGCCAGACCTGCCCCCTTAAACTTCGTAGTCCCTGAGCCTGGAGGGCTTGGCCAAGGCCTTCTCATCTCTCAGCTGGGAGCTGCTGAATGGTGAGCCCCTTCCTGAAGTCCACCTAGCTGGGCACGGGCCTAGAGGTGACCAATAAAGTATTAGGACAGACATGAGTCTGCATTTGTGTGGTCTGTCTGCGCGTTCCTGCTAGCTACCTCCTCCCCTTCTCCCTGACCTGGGAAATTGACACTGTAGTTACTCATCTCCACCACAAGGTGGGAGTCTAACATCATGCTCTGTGCTTCCTCTTTCTCCACCGCCTGAAGGTGGTTTCCAAGCGGGAGTAGGGGGGTGTGGGGTAGGGGGTTGGGTAGGCTGCTGGCCCCTTGCAGGGAGCAAGTCCCAGGATGCCCTACGTCCTGAAACCTGGCCGCGCAGGGCAGCACCCACACTTTGCCATCTGCCAGCCTGGGTTCAAATGCCATTCAAGAGCTGGGATTCTTCCCTGGGTCTCTTCAACAGTAAGAGGAGAATAAAGACAACCAACTCCCATCCCTGTGCGCATCGAAAGGGATATGGTGTGTTGAAGCTCAGGGCCCAGTTAGCGGTTCTGAGGACAGGTCCCGGGGCTGGAAGAAGAAGGTGGGGACCCAGTCCTAAGAACAGAACCAGAGTGGAAGCTTGAGCTACATGCACACTCGCTGCTGCGAGGTCTGCCCCCCTCTAGGCTGGAAGGGCTGCCCACCTGCCCCTGAGGTGGAAGGGTGAGGGTGAGACTTGGAGGCGGTGTTCCCAGGGAGTGCAGTTGGACGCTGCGCAGGTTCAGGCAAGTGGCTGTGCCACTCTAAGCCCCCATTTCCTTCCACAGGGCTGATAGGCTCATTGAATCCACACCCTCATTAATATCACTCTTCAGCCTAATAACCCTCCAAGGTCATTCATCTGGGTCTTGGGATTTTATCTACACTCCCTCCCCAAGGCCTTCCGTGGTCTTCCCTGGCCTCATTTCCCGGCCTTCTTGCCCAGAACGCTGTTTTCTGAGAGCCTTGGATTCAGATCTGAAAAGTTGCATCATTAAAGGTCCACGTTTCCAATCCGGTCGCCAAAGCAGCTCACCTCTCCGGCCCCATCACTACCACTTTGACCTGTTTTCTCTCGTCTTGCTAGCACTTACCATCTCCGAATCATGTTTGCTTGTTTATGGTCTGTCTGCCGTGATCCAGGCAGTGTCTCCAGGGCTACGTTGTTCAGTATTTTATAAGTGAATTAATGAATTATCTGTTCTGCCCACCCCACCCCTGCGGTTTCCGAGCCTGTTTTTCTCTGCCGCTCTGGGGGCTCCCAGCTCCGAAGCAGACTAGACCCTCCTCCCGGCGCACCAGCCACCCTCCCATCCGTCCCAGCTGCGGGGGAGGGCGTCCCGCGGGGGCGGCGGCGACGGCGGCGGCGCCCGGCGGCCCAAGCAGCCGCCCCGGCAGGACCAGACCTGGCAGTCGCCCCGCTCCCAGCCTGGCACCCGGGAGGGGAAATTGGCAGGCGGGTGCCGCCCTTCCTGGCGGGGGTGGGGGGGTACCGCGGCGGCAACAACGCGAAGGCTGCAGCAACCCCCCGCCCGGGTCAGGTCAGACGGAGCGGGCATGGGCGCGGCGAGGCTCCGACGCCAACCCGACGGGGCGGGCCCTGGGCTGGCTCCGGGACCCAGGAGCGTGTCCCTCCCACCGCGGACGCTCTGGACCCAGGCCTGGGGCTTTCCGGGCCCGGGCGGCCGCCTGCCTGGGAAAATCCCGGCCCCCTTCCCGGCGCCGCAGCCCTGCCCGGCAGAGCGGGGGAGGGGATTCCCGGAATCTGCCCGGAGACCGCCGTCGCGTCACTGTACAGAATCGGCCCATGTAGGGGCAGCGCTTCCGCTGCGTCAGCGGGGAAAGCCCCAGCGCGCGCAGCTGGGCGGGGCTGCGCCCGCGCACTGCGCGTCTCGCCCCAGGCATCCTGCCCCCTGGTGATGGGCGGCTGGACAGCGTCCCCGCCCTGGACCTTCCAACCCCAGAGATCAGGCGACGAGAGAAGGGTTGGACGCTCGGAATAGGGCTCCAAGATGCTCGGGTAGAGCCGGCGAGGAGGACACAGATACAGGAGCGAGTCACAAACAGGAGTGGGGTGGGGGGAGCCCAGCATTCTCCTCCCTCCGCCCGCCCGGCTTGGAAAAAAAGACAACAGAAATTAATAAAGAACCATTTTTTTTTTTACTTAAATAGATTCAATAAAAAGTCTGAACAACAAACACACACACACACAAACACATCTTAAAATAAACTCTTTAGGGACCAAGTGCGTGTTTCTTATCCACAGTACAGTGCAGAGAGGGGAGGACAGGGGGCGGGGGTCCCTTCCCCAGTGTCCCCGCGGGCTTGAGTACCGGACGGCGGGGCCAGCTCCGCCGCGATCGCTCCCTCCTCCCCTCCCTGTTAAATACACAAATATATTATATTCAATATGAATCGAGTCTGTTTCCAGCAGAAAAAAAAAAACCTACAAAAAAATGTGGAAGGGGGCTTGTAAACGTCGAGGTGGAAGGACTGGGCGCAGAGCGGGCGGGCAGGAGTCCAGTGTGGTTTGCGGTGCCCCGGGGGCCAGTGCCCACCGCCTGCCCCCTCGCCCCGTGGGAGGCGTGCGCCCAGTCGTCCAGACTGGGGGGATGTCCGTGGGGGGGGGCGCTCAGAAGGCGTGTCCCTTGACCCCGAGCAGCAGCTGGCAGCCGTTGCTGACGTGGGTCATGACCTTCTGTTTGAGCTGGGCCACTTGCTCCCGAAGGAGCCCAGCAGTGCTCGACAGCCCCGCGTTCTCGGCCTTGAGTGTCTTCACCTTGTCCTCCAGGCGCGCGATGCGCTCCAGCTTCCGCTTCCGGCACTTGGTGGCCGCCAGCCGGTTCCGCAGCCGCTTGCGCTCCACTTTGATGCGCTCCTGGTCTTCCATATTGATGGGGGACACCGGTGGCGTGGCGTCGCGGCTGCGCGCCTCAGGCACGGTCTGCGGTTCCTCCTTGAAGGTGGAAGCGCCGCGGCCCAGGCCCAGTTGCGCCGGGTGGCCGCCAGGGAAGGGCGGTGCGTGTGGGAGGTAGCTGATGGTGGCCGTCGGGTACGAGCTCCCAGTCCCGACGGCGGCCCCAGCGCCTCCAGAGGGCGCAGAGGCTGGGGAATAGCTGCTGAGGTTGGTGTAGACGGGAGGAGGCTCCGGGCCGGCGTAGACGGCCCCGGGCCCAGCCGGGGGTCCCGAGCTGGCGCCCAGGGACACGTTGGGGGGCGTCACGTGGTTCATCTTGTGCAGGTCGTCCAGAGCTTTGACAAAGCCGTCAGCGAAGCCCTCCTGCTCCTCGGTGACACCGCCCCCGGCGCCCCCCGCACCTCCGCCGCTGCCTCCCCCGCGGGGGTAAAAGTACTGTCCCGGGGGCGTGGGCGTCGTCGTGATCACACCGTTGCTGTTGGGGACGATCAGGCGCTCCAGCTCTGATGAGGCAAGCTTGAGTGACGCGCCTGTGTCCGAACCCTGGCCGGAAAAGTAGCTGCTGCCACCGCTGCCCTCTGGTCCCGGGCCTCGCGCCCCGGGTGCTTTGAGACTTCGGTAAGGATCGGCTAGGTTGAGCGCCAGGCTGGGTTTCAGGAGTTTGTAGTCGTGTAGAGAAAGGCCGCCCGGAGCCCGGCCGTATCCCGCTGCTGCGTATGAGTCGTCGTGGTAGAAGGGCTGTTCCATTTTAGTGCACATCCGGGCGGCCCAGGCGGTCTGGGGGGGTCCCTGCGGGGCCGCCCCGGGCCTCGCTGCAGCGAACGGCGCTCTGTCCGCGACGGTGGCCGGGCTGGGTATCTGGACGCGCGTTCCCAGGAGCTGGCACCGGCCGGGAGAGGCCAGCCGGCGGCTGTGCGCGGAAGCTCTGTGCGGCTTCTCGAGCCCCTCTGCCCCTGTCTGGCGCGCTCGCTTTCCTGGTGTCGCTTCCCCCTGCTCCCCGCTCCCTGCTGACTCCGACGCTGGCCTGGCGGCGCTCAAGGTCCCAGCAGCTCAGCCTGAGCCACACGCCTTTATACCTCGATTGTCAGCTACGGAAGTGCGCTCCGATTGGCCGTCGCGCGAGCCGGGCCCCCGCGCCCCCCTCCTCCAGCGTGGGGAAGGGGAGGAGGCGGCTCGCGTCACTGTCAGGAAGCGCGTGTCCTTGTAAACAGCGGCCACGGGCTGGGTGGCTCGGCGCGGCTGCAGGGGGAGGGGCTCAGGGGACCCCGGAGCGCGTGAGGAAAGGGGTGCTGGTCCGAGGCACACAGGGAGGGATTCCAGGGAAGGCGATGTTTTCCCTGGATACCAGGAACTGATACAAAGCAAGTGGGGGGGGGAGAGGGGGGCTCCAGGGTATACACGAAAAGGCCTGAGGGACTCGCAGTATCCGAGGGGGGGGTTGGAAGGCTGATATTACAGAGACCCCACAAAGGTGAGACGGGAGAGTTAAGCAGAGTAAATGAGGGAAGGGTAAGGAAATGCCTGATTCAGGAATTGCGTGGGGGTCTTGAGTACAGAGGGTTTGAAGGATTTGAATTTCTACTGGAAGGCCTGAACCCAGGAAAAATGAGGAGCGAGGGAAACCAAAAGGGTAATGGGAGGGGCTGGAGGATCTATTATGCAAAATTAGTGGGGGTCCTGAAGTCCATGGGAGATACCGAGGGCCTCCATAAGGGGAAGAAATTGGGGATGGGAGGGAGGGATCTAGGTATGTAGAAAGTGAGGTTTCCTGGGTACACTGAGTCAGGGAAAAAATGGGGGCGAGAAGATGGGGACACTGTAAGGGGCTGGGGGTCGTCGGGGTCATCTGCAAAGCCCTCATGAAGAAGAGTTAAAAGATTAGGGACACCCCTTCAGGGCTGAGATGACAATGACGTAGGGTCTCCCGTTGGGACGTGAGTGGAGGGGCTTTTGAGGATCCCGGGGGTTTGGATTACAGGATTTTCCATGATTGGCACCCCTTCTTGTGGGTGACTTCTAGACGCCTGTATACTTTGTTCCCATCTCAAAGCCCTCCCCCAGTGACCCTGGGCTTGACCGACACCGCGTCGGCTCCTGGTGCCTGAACCTACCCCGACGGCCGGGGCGCGGTCGCCCAACCCCACTCCTTCCTTAGAAACAGGCTGGGGAAAGAGCGCCGCGGCAGGAAGTGTGGCAACAGCCCCCGGGGGAAGGAGCCCGGCCCTGCCTCCGTCACTCGGATCCTACAGGACCGTGCGCCCCGCCCAGGGTCCGGTCGGGTTCTGCGCCTCAGAAGAGGAACCTGGACGTGCGACCCCGGCCGAGGCCAGGGTGCGCAGAACTCGCCCAGCCGCCTTGGCCTCCAGTCAACGCACCCCTCTCCCAGCAATGGTTCAGCCCGCGGTCCCCGCAGGCGATCGCGGAGGCTGGGAGTCCGGGGACGATTCCACAGCCCGCTGCAGGGGGACACACCGGGGCGCGGGGCCTGGTCGCCATGGCAACAGACCGGAGTCCGCGGGCAGGACTGGGGGCGGGACGGCCCAAGAGTCTCTCCCCGACGCCCCATATAAGGACACAGGAAGGGGTGGGGCCAGCGCTGGCCCGGGGCCCCGAGCCAGGACCCGGGAGCCCGGGTATCTGCCAGGTCCCAGGGCGCGCCCGGGCCCCCGGACGGCTAGTCCCGACCAGCCCCGCCGCCGCCCCCGAGGCCCCCACGGCCGCCTCGCTGGGCCCCACCCAGCTGCGCTGGGGCTGTGTCCTGCCGGGCCCGGCCCGGCCCAGCCCGGCAGGTCCCCGCCTGCCCGCGGGCCTGGGTCGGACTTCGCCCCCGGCCCGACAGGGCGCGGAGGGGCGGGCCAATGTCTCGAGGCGCCCCCGGCGCCTGGGCGGGCTGGCACGACTGCCTCCTTCCTCGGGTGGGGTACCCTTCCTTTCCGCCGACAGGCCTGGGCCCCTCCCCCCACATCCCTAGGGGCCGGGATGCCCCTTCCCTCGGTCCAGTGGGCCAGGGGCCCTACTCCTGGTTTAGTCTGGGGGGGTCCGTCGACCATCCGGAATACCTGAAGTTGGGGGTGTCCCTTCCCTCCCCAGAGTGCCTCCTTCGTCTCCATCCAACCCGAGGAGATTAGGAAAATCCAAAGGGAGGGAATCTGAGGGAACCCAGTGCTGGTGAGGCTCCTAGTTAGACTTAAGGAGGGACTTCCAAGCAGTTAGAATGTGTGCCACTAGGAACAACAGGTGAGAAGCTCCAGCGTCTCTCTCTTTCTCTGAGAGAGAAGGGCCTCTGTGTTCTGGGAAGATGGAAGCTTCTTTAGGGTAGAGAGAGGCTGAGGGGCCGGGGCTGGCCTGCCTTTGTAGGGCAGACAGAGAGCACACCAAGTGTGAGGGAGAGAAGGAAAATGAAAGAGGCAAAAAAGAAACTGAGCTACGTGGGGGCAGGGGGAAGTCCAGCAGAGCAGTGGAGTTAGAAAGGAAGGTCCCATGAGAAGCTAGGGGTATCCCCATCTTTGGAGGGTCCTTGTGACCCCTGGGTGCCCCCTCCCCTCCTCCTCTTGCTTGAACTGCTCCCCTCACCCCACCCCGGGCTCAAGGGAGATTCCAGCGGCCGGCTGCTGAGTCTGGCGGGCCCGCTGCCAGCCCTGTGTCTCCCGCCCATGCTAATAACTGCGGCTGACATCTGGCCGGGCCCTGCGGGGGCGCAGCAGGCAGCGTTGGGGGGGGGGTTGGGCAGGTCTGGCCTGAGGGTAGCATCTTGGGAAGCCAACCTGCAGGTCCCAGAGGCCAGGAGGCCACGGTGAATCAGCGCTGGCCAGTGCTGGGGTTGGTTGGCCATGCCAGGGGAGTCCCGGAGAGAGGTGAGGCTGGCCCAGAGAGGGTCGAGACGCAGGACAAAGATGGGTGCAAGGAAGAGTGGATGTGTGGGGGCGGAAGGGTCAGGGCAGGGAGCCGTGCCCCGAGAGCCAAACCGGGGGCAGGAGTAGCGTCACGCAGACTAACAGTGAGACGCAGAGGCACTTAAGATAGGCAGACAGACTGAG
Source organism: Paguma larvata (assembly GCA_030068075.1). NCBI lineage: Eukaryota > Metazoa > Chordata > Mammalia > Carnivora > Viverridae > Paguma > Paguma larvata. Next base: position 8,780,382 of record CM057842.1, on the reverse strand, counting down.
GAATAACGCTTATTATTTTAATAGCTGACACTTAACATGGGCCAGGCACTCAACGCCTGCTTTCAGCAATCCAGCCAAGTGCATGCTATTTGGGTCCCCATTTGACACACAAGAAAACTGAGACCCGGGGAGGTAAGGAACTTGCCTGATACCCCATGGCTACACTCCGGCTCCACCGTATGAGCCACTATTCCTTGGATTTTCACAACCAGAGGGGTGTTTGTGCTGCACCAACTGAATGACCGTCTCTGCGGGCCATTTCATGAAGGGTCTCCTTTAATCTGGAGAGAAATGGAGGTGGGCCCAGGGCAGAGTTGGTGGGGGTGGGGACAGGCTCCCTTGGAGTGGGGTCGGGTTCCTCCATGTACTCTGCATGGGTGTTTGAGCAGGGGGTGGGGACTGGGCCAGCAAAGGAGGGCGGGGGCCCAGCAGAGCTGGTACAGCCGGTTCCAGGCCCCTGCCAGTCTCACCCTTGTGGCCTGGGCACCACCCCCTCACGCCGCCCCGCTGGCGCCAAGGCCGGCTGTGAGGAGGGTGTAAGGCTAGCCCCCCTCCCCCACCCAGCCTGGGTGCCCAAACTGGCAGCTGGGTACTGCCCAGCCCCTGGGCTTCAGATCGGCATCTGGCTGAGGAGTCTGTGCCCAGACTTCTCCAACGCCCAGGGGCCTGGGGCCTGGGGAGTGGAATAAGGAGGAAGTTCACCCACCCCCACCCACAGGTCTCTCTGGGGCTTTTGGCCTTGAGGGACTTCTCCTTCTTATAAATAGCCTGGTGACCCCCTCGCCCCAGCCCCACTGACCAGCCGGAGCCCTCACCAGGAAACTGGGCTGGGGGCTGCCCGTGAGTCAGCCAGTGGGCAGGCCAGGGCGAGAACCCACAAGTCATAGCACCCAGCCTCCCGCGTCCCTGCCCCTGGGTGTGGACAGACAGCTGGGCAGGAAGAGGCTGAGAATCACGGAGGCCCTCCCCCAGGCACCCCTGGCCTGCCAGCCGCCTCCCTCCCCCACCTCTGCGGTTTGGGGGTCCCTCAACCCCTCTCCTGGAGAGGAAGCTTCTGGGTTTTCTTGGAAGCAGGAAGGAGAGTCTGGCTCCTCAGGCTGACTCAGCTGGGCATGAGGGGAGTTTCCCACAAAGCTACTTCTGTTCCCCCCCGCTGCTGGAGAGGTCTTGGGGGGCCTGAACATGGCAGACATCCTGGGTGCCCCCCTTTTTTGCAGGGGATGTGGTGAAAACATAGGCCCACACCCCACCAAGGACCGGGGCTGATGAGCTGGGCCTCCCAGGGGAAGTGACAAACAGCAGGGAGGGAGGGAAGTGGGGGGGGGGTGGCGATGTTTGGAGAGAGGAAGCACCGGGATGGGGAGGGTGTGCAGAAACAAGCTGGAAAGCACAGAGCCCCACAGCGCCTCAGCAGGGTCCCGGAGCACGTGTGTTTCTGGCCGGCCGTGGGCCTGCCTGTGGCTGGCCTGTCAGGGCGTGTGAGCGTGCGCGTGAGGCCTGTCTCCTCAGCGCACGCGTCTCCGGGTGGGTCCAGCCCCGCAGGGGTGTGTAGGGACTATCTGATTTAGGGGCCGAGGGCTGGGTGAGTGTGTATGCCTGGCGCGTGGTCTCCGAGACAGGTGGCAGGTGGCCGACCCACGTGCGGCTGTTGTCCTGGAGTTCACAGGGCTGACCTAGTCACGTCTGGTGTGTGTGTGTGTGTGTGTGTGTGTGTGTGTGTGTGTGTGTGAGGTCCACGGCCTGCCTGTGTGAGGTCCGTGTGTGAGGTCTGTGGCTGGTCTGTATGTCTCTGTGAGCTCTGTGGCTGGTGTGTGTGTATGTGTGTGTGTGTGCATGTGTGTGTGCGTGTGTGTGTGTGTGTGTGTACGCGTGCACTAGCCAACAGATCCTGTCAGTGGGTCCCTGTGCCAGTGTGTTTATGAATGTCCGACTGTGGCTTGTTCGAGCCTCTCTGTGTTGGGTGTGACTGTCTGGCCAGACCATGTCTGTAAATATGTCCGTCTGTCTGCTCGCATCTGTCTAGTCTGTAGGTGGGTCTGGGTTGCGTGTGTTACTGCTGAGGTACTGTGAATCTGCAAGGCCGTGTCTCGGTGTCCCCTGGAGCCTTGGAGCGTGTGGGGGTGGCTGGGGCTCTGGGGAATGGCGCGTCTGTGTCCTCCCCACGGGCTCAGGTGTCTCTTGCCTCCGAGTACCTTTCTGAGTTGGCGATCGTGTTAGCATGTGCGTGCGCACGCACGCATGTCTTTTTCTTGCGTCAGGATGCGACGGTGGTGTGCGTGCGTGTTTGCCTAACCGTCTCCGGAGCAGCGGTGGAGCGCCCTGTGCTGAAAGCCCCTGTGTCTTCGGAGTCTGTCGACGAGTGTGTTGCCTGCTGTGTCTGACAGCCAGGGCTCCAGGTCTCTGTCTCTGGCCTATCGTATCGGTCTCAGTGTGGCTGTGAGCGCGGCACTAGGTCCACTGGGCTGTGCGCTTCTCCCCTGAACGTCAGTGTCCCTCTTGCCTGCGTGCCCACTTGATTCATCTGTCACGCCTGCCCTGCCTGCACGCTTCTGACCTGCCGACGTCTGCGGGAGTTTTGGGCAGCCCTTCGGTCTCAGTCCCGAGCCCCCGCTCCCACTGTCCTGTGTGAGGTAGCTGGGGCTGGCTCGGCTGGCCCAGATGTATGTCTGGCCCTGTCAGTGCGTCCCGGCGTGGCAGGCCCTCTGTGGCCAAGGTGACAGGGGTTTGTGTGTCTGGACTAGTCTCTTTCGGGGTGACTGTGTGTGTGTGTGTGTAGACTCTGTGCCACCCCCTCCCCCAAGTCTGGCCTCTCTGGGCCGTGTTTACTCTGCCCCCAGCCGAAGATCTCTGCCCTGCCCGGGGAGGGGCTGACCCTCCAGTCTGTCCGGCCAGCAGTCCACAGGATGTTCCCCAGACGCTGTCTCCGCCGACATCCCCTCCCCTCTGGCCACCCTTGGGTCAGGACCCAGGCGTCCAGGGCAGCGGGGGTGGGGCTGCACTGTGGGGGGGGTGGCCTGTCAGGGCCCCGGAATGAGGGTGGGAGGTGGGGAGGCAACGGGCCCAACAGGTTCCGCCTCATTCCTGCCCCGCCTCTCACTTCCTGGGTGCCCGCCTGGGGCAGGGGGTGGACGGGATGAACCCCGTGGCCTCAGCGCGCCTGGGTGGGGCACAGCCCGCCCCGCAAGGACTGGCTTCTGCTGGGCACCTGACACCTAGGCCTGAGAGACAGGAGGTACTTGGGTCCTCCTGCCTGCCGGGCCTCCTCCTCCTCCTGTGCCCAGCTCGGGATGCGGAGCGTCCCCTCTATTATTCACCTAATTCCCACAACAACACAATGGGTCAGGTATAATTATCACCCATTTTCGGATGGGGACAGTGAGACGGCGACAGCCATGACGGCAGAGGCAAGATCTGAACCTAGCTCTGAATGCTACCCAAGACCCCCAGCCAGCTCATCAACCGCCTTCCTTCCCTTCTCTAAAAATGGTACACGCAGGGTGGAGTGTAAACCCAGGGCCCGAGAGGCCTGGCTCAAGGGGGCGCCCGGCTTGCTCTGAGTCAAAAGGGGCCCCTGTTTGAAATGAATAAGAAAACGGCTTTAACCGTTTCGTCGCCACGATGGGCTCTGCCAAAACTTCCTGTGGGCTGGGGGGGAGGGGTGGGAGCTGGGCTCCCGGTGGCTTGGGGTGTGGGGGGGAGGCCTTGCCAATTTGAGGTGGGGGGAAACACCTCTAGCGACCTTAGCGAGGCCTGGCTAAGAGAAGTCACCGTCTGCCCCCAACCTCCGCCGCCCCGGCTCGGGGCCCCTAGAACTCGGTTCTCAGCCCCCACGGCCTGGAAGGGGTCTCAGAGCCCGCGGCCCCCTCCCCAGGGACCTGACTCACACTCGGGGAAAGCCGCGAAGGGTGAGTCACGTGGGCGGGGATGGGGGAGCAAGGTCGGCTGCGGCCAAGGGACCCCGCGCTGGCCTGAGTCACGCATGCTCCAGCCTCGCCGACCCCAGTCCCCGTCCCCAGAGACCGGGAGCGGGAAGCATTGCCGATGGACTACGGAGCAGGAGGGGGGCGGGGAGGAGGAAGCAACCGCCAGGCCGCGCGGGAAGCTCCGGTTCCTATGGTAACTGGGGGTGGGGGGTCCTCAAAGCTCCAAGAGGGGGGAGTTCCTCTCTCGGCAGGGACGGCCCCGGTGCGCCGGGGAAGCCCCCGCGCGCTCTGTTGAGGGGCCACTAGTTTCAGGTCCGGCAGGAAGGGGTTAACGGCGGCCCCCTCCCGGGTTTCATCCGCGCCCAAAGTCCCGGGAGGGGCGGGGCTATGCCCCGCGCGCCCAGTCCCCGTGGCCGCCCACGCACACGCGCACGCAACTAGCCCTCCCTCCCCCCCCCCCCGCTCGCACGCACAACCGCGTCGTGCTCCACGCACGCAGCGATCCCCGTCGTGTCTCACGTCACGCACGACGCACTCGCCCCCGCAGCGCGGGGAGGGGCCCTTCCAGGCATAGAGCGGCGGGACGTGGGGCGTCAGTGGCCCACTGCGCACATCTCCGCCTCCGACGGACGTGGTGTCCCGTGTGACTTTGAAATCCCCCCCCACACATACACAAGGTCACAAACTCTCCGATGACCCAGAGTGTCGCACGGACACAGGATACACCTGCCCTACATTGGCACAAAGCTTCACTAGTACAGCCAGTCCCGCAGCAGACATGGACAGGGTCGCACGGACACACGCAGGCACACCTGTCATTCTTTGCGTCTGGAGACAGACCAAGCCATCTTCCATACACAGATAGGTGGCATATATATATAGGTGTATTCCCATAAGGCCATACCATCACCATCAAGACAAAGTAAGCCACAAAGTCTTGGACGTCAGGACTCCAGTTGCAACACATCTATGGCTATGGCACAGAGATCGCAGAGGCACAGAGACACATGGTGGGGACAGAAACAACAGCCATGCTGTCTCACGGTCATCACAAATACGGCGCACAAGTTAGAGTCAGACAAACCCACAAGGCCACACACAGGGACACTCCGATTGTCATGGGGGTGCGGACAAATCAAGGATATACATGTCAGGGTCATTCTATCACAGAGAGCCGCATGATGGAGAGAAAGGACATGCTCACCCAGAAACACAATCTGAAGCCACACTGAGGTACTGATTATCACCCATTCACTTCTCATACAAAAAACAAACAAAAAAAAGACACAAGGATATAGACACAAAGCAAGGTCGCATATAGAGAACATTGTGCCCCAGACCCCATCAGCTTCCCCCCTCCCATCAATTCATAGGTAGTCTGTTGCATAAGCTCCCAGAGTCCCAAGACACAGGTGGATGCAGACACACAATCACTCACCCACCATCTCACACCTACATAAATGTGAGCACACTTCACATGGACTCACACACACATACACACACACACACACACACGGAGGAGGACAGGATGGGAGTTCCTGGCGAGAGGTCAGTGTCTTTGGTGCAGAAGGCCTGCCAGAGTCCCTCCCGGTGTGAAGCATGGTGTCCACCCCGTAGCTGTGGTCGGCCCTGGGGAGAGGGCATCGTTCTCCAACTGTGTGCACCCAGGGTCTCCATCCTAGCCCTCATGACTGTGGGTCTCTGCCCAGATGTGAAGGCTGGAGGGGACGGGCCGGGGTCCAGCTGTGGCCGCAGGGAGGGGCTGAGTCACCGGCTTCCCAGCAGTACAACCCAGGCTGGGCCCAGCTGTTCCTGGAAACAGGCAGGAGGGGGTGGGGTCTCCAAACCAGCTGGGGGCTGTTGGCCCCCACCCACACTCTCCGTCCCTACTAATGGAGGCCTCTGGACCCTCCCCCAAATTTGGGGGCCCCCTCCGCCAAAAATGGAGGTTTGCATCTTTCCCCAATATAGGACTTGTGACCCCTTTCATTGAATTGAAGGTACCCAGATCCCCCCAACAGTGGGGTTCCTCGCAACCCATAATAGAGACTGCCGCTCTTCCCTGCCAGCATGGGAGCTTCTTTTCCCCACAAACAGAAGAATTCCTTCCACCCCAAATGGAGAGTTATGGCTCCTCTCCCAAATTGAGGCACCCAGACCTTTCCTAAAATCTGGAGACTCAGGTCATGGAACACCTAGAAAGCCCATAATATCACAACATCAGAATTCAAGTCCATGCCCCAAATATCTGGTTTCTCACATTTCCCCTACACATCAAGATCCCTGCGGTTTTTGCAAATACTGGAGACCCCACCCCAAATATTTGGCGGTCACAGCATGTCTCCCAACATTGGGCAACCAGGCCCTCCCACAAGTATTCCTAGCACCTCATCCTTGTAATGGTCGTAGTTCCCGGCTATCTTCCACTTTTACCTGGAAGCAGCGTGGCCCCATTTCCCCCTATTGGCAGCGCCCTTTCCTCCGGTGGGTGCAGGAAGGGGGAGCCAGCGCCAGTTGTTCCCACGCCCGCCGGAAGGCAGCCCCAGTCCGGAAGCCGGCACTGCCGGCCCTTGTCCCCTTCCCTCCTCCCTTTCACCCCGCTCCCAGGGCTTGGAGGCCGAAAACAACGCGGGAAGGAGAGATGGGGGTGTAGACGAGCCCGGGAGGCCCTCGCGGGCGGCTGCGCTTCTAAGTGGCCTGTAACTGGGTCTCTGACGGTACAGTGACTGTGCTCGCGATGCGGCGTGGGGGCTCCTGTCAACCTGCTCAACCCGCTCCAGGACAGGGTCGCCGGAGCCAGACTCCGGGCTGGAGAGAGCAGCGCCCCTCCCCTCAGACCTAGACCCACCCCCAAAGCAGAGCCCGCCCCTCCCTCCAGGTACGGCTAATAACCTCTAATTACTGGTCATTACCTTGCCCTCCTCGTGGGAGAGGAGCTGCCGGGGATACTCTGGCGCCAAAGGGTGCGGGCCGGGACTTTACCCCCGCCCCCCAAAGCCACTTAGAACCTCTGTTTCCTCTCCTGCGACCGGGAATTGAAACAGCTCTTCCCACCTAGAGTCGTGGGGAGATTTCAACCGCCTATATATTTAAATCGCTTAGCGCAGCGGTTGCATACTGTAGACACTCAATAAAAGGTGACTGCAATTTTATTAACTACTATGGTTGTCGCTTTCCTTTGAGCCCCCTCCACCGCCCCAGGCGGGGTCTCAAACGGCACGTTGCTTCCCCGCAGGCTGCGTTCCTGCAGTCTGCGCGCCCCCTGGTGGGCCTGGGGGACCAGGGAGGCCAGGTCCTGCGATCTGAGGCTGAAGGACCTAAGAGGTTTGGGGCTGGGGAGGGTGGTGCAGGAGATGCTCTGTGGAACTGGATCCAGACTGGGCAAGTGTGTCTGTCCATCACCCAAGACCTGAGTCTAGCCGCTTCGTCCTGCCCTCGACCTAGGACCAAGCTCGGGTCCCTGTTTACCCCTGAGGAAAGACTCCAAGTGGAGACCCCTTTAGGAGCTCTCCTCGAAGTTCATAGAATGTGTTCTGGCCTGGCCCTTCCCCGCGCAAATAAAGGCTCCGATCATAAGGCGGAATTTCTTCCAGCTGAAAAGAAAGGACGTGAATAAGCCCGTATAACAGGGTGGGATGGCTCTGCCTCACAAGATGAGGAATTATCGTGATGTCTCCGCTACCCGCAAAAGAGCCAAGGAGGAGGGGTAGCGGGTCTGCGCTAGGGATATGCAAGCTTGGCCCAGACTGACCCCTAGCGGCAGGGCGGGCGCCCAAGCGCTGCCCGGATCCAAGATGGCGGAACTGGACGTTGGAGGGGGGAGGTCTCCGGGAGGAGACCACGTGTCTAGGGCGGGGCCTGCGCCTAGGGGGCGGGGCGGGGCGGCGCTCTAGGCCGAGCGGGAGGTCGGGGCTGCGGGCGCTCGCTGGTGGCGGATCAGAAGGCGGCTGCGGTAGCGGGGCTCCGCGGCCGAAGTCGAATCCGATCAGGAGCCATGAGCGTGGACAAGGCCGAGCTATGCGGGTCTCTGCTCACCTGGGTAGGTCGGGGGCGGGGCCAGGGACAGGTGTGCGACCGCTCTTCTCGCCTGGGAGCCCTGGCCTTGGCTCGTTCTACCTCTCTGTTCTGGGGCTGGGAGGAGGAAAGGGTCTTCGGCCTGCAGGGCGGTTGGACTCTGGCCTGAGCACCCGCCTCCGTCACGTGGCAGGTCTGCGTGGAAAGAACAGGTGAGGCCCCGCCCCTTCGCGGCTGGGTCACGTGGGTGAGGGCACAGGTGAGCTGGCCTGGTCACGTGGGGCCTGTGGGGACCAGGTGACTCGTGGTTCGGCCCTGGCCTGGTTGCGCGGGGTTTGTTGACCCGAAGTGAAGTGAGGCCACGCCCCCTCCAGCCGCAGGTGAGCTGAGGCCCCTCCTCCGCGGAGCTGGTGTGTGAAAGCCATAGAGCAGTCCCCGCCAACCGTGTGAGGTTCCTGCTGACCGGGAAAGTCAGGAGAAGGGGAGTGGTTCGGTTTTCCTAGGCCCTGACTGCCCGTTGCCCTTTCTTCTCCCTCCCCAGCTGCAGACGTTCCACGTCCCGTCCCCCTGTACCAGCCCCCAGGACCTGTGCAGTGGCCTCGCCATAGCCTATGTGCTGAACCAGATGTGAGTGGAGCTGAAGGGAGGGGCCTGAAAGGGTCCCCCAGCAGCTCATCCCACCTTCTCGCCCTCAGAGATCCTTCCTGGTTCAACGAGACATGGCTCCAGGGCATCTCAGAGGACCCGGGTCCCAACTGGAGGCTGAAGGTGACAGGTGGACTCATGACTGGGGGACAGACTGGTGAAGAGATCATCAAGGGAAGGCTAAGCTAGACATGTCCTGGGTGATGGGTCCACCGGACACATGTCCTGGGTGATGCACAGACAGACTTGGCCAAGAAGAGAGACAGATGTCTGGTGACCAGCCAACTCTGTTCTCTCATGCTCCCATGGAGCAGGCCTGGGTGTGCAGCAAGGAATGACACAGACGAAAACCTGCATTCAGGAACATAAATTTCCAGTGGCAATAAGTCCTATGAAGACAGTAAAAGCTGGACTGTGAGAGAGGGCACCTGGGTGGGTGGTTGTTCCAGATGGGCTAATCTCCACGTGAAATTTGGAGGAACGGGATGCCAGGCACAGGGAACAGCCAAGGCAAGGTTGGGAGTAAGCATGGTGTATCGAGGAAAGCCAGGGAGGTCAGACTAGAAAACAAGGGGGCAGGAATGGCGGATGAGGTCATCCCGAGCAGGGCAGGCTGGGGCAGGGAGATGGGTTCTATTTTAAGTGCTATGCAAAGTCAAGGAAGGATTTTAGCGGAGAGGAAAGACGCAACCTGGCTTGGAATTGAACAAAGCTCCCCCTGGCTGCTTGGAGAGGAATGGAGAGTAGGCAGCGAGAGTGGAAATGGAGACCAGGTTGGTGCAATAATCCAAGTGAGAGGCGAAAAGTTGGCTAGAGCCAGAAGGTGGCAGGGCAGGTGGTGAGAAGTGATTTGATTTTGGGGACATGCAAACAAGAAAGGCAGGCCAACTAGGCAGGTTGCCCCTAGGAGGGAGGACAGAGAATGGTACCGACCAGGATGAAATGACCAGGAATTGGGAAGTGAGGCAGAGAAAAAAGGCCGGGGCAGACAGATTCAGAGTGGGGGCTGCCTGGCTCCTTCGGGAGGGGGGCTCTGGGACCCTGGACACAACTCCTTGCCCCTCCCTAGGTTAGCAATCTGAAGACGATCTTACAGAGCCTGTTGGAATACTCCCAGGATGTGAGTAACCATAGCAGAATTTAGGAGCCGGGATTGGGTTGGGAGGAGGTGGGTGTCGTGAGCCCCAACGCCCCCTGTTCGCACCCCCACCTCCCTATCCTCAGGTCCTGGGACATCCCGTTTTGGAGCAGCACCTTCCAGACGTGAGCCTCATTGGCGAGTTCTCTGACCCAGAAGAGCTTGGCAAGCTGCTTCAGCTGGTCCTCGGCTGTGCCATCAGCTGCGAGAAAAAGCAGGGTATGGGGGAGGGGGTTAGGAGGTCCCAGGGGGGAAACCCGAGAAAATCCTCCTCATCCCCTGCCCCCACACTTCAGTCTTCCCCGCCTTGATTCCCCAGAGCACATCCAGAGAATCATGATGCTGGAGGAGTCAGTTCAGCATGTGGTGATGGAAGCCATCCAGGACGTAAGTGGGGGTGCCCAGTGTGGCGAGGAGCTTCAGGGGAGGAGACATCAGGGCAGAGGCAGCTGGGCACCGGCTCTGCCCTGGGAAGGTCTGGGCTCTTCCTGGAACTCGGCTGGCCAGATTCCCCTGTCTCCTGTGTCTGCCAGCTCGAAGTCACAGTTTAGCACCCTCCAAGGACCTAGCCTTCCTGCTGGGTGCATTGCAAGAGGGCCGCCTCTAGACTGCGGTTCCAGGGGGAGAACAGGCTTTGGGGACAAGAGCTTTGAGAGGTCCTTAGGCCGGATCACAGAAGCGTTAAAGTTCAGCCTCAGAGGGCCCAGCTCATCTCGCTGTCCTCCCACTTTGCCCCAGCTCATGACCAAAGACACCCCTGAATCCCTGTCACCAGAAACATATGGGAACTTTGATAATCAGGTAAGAGGCGGGGGACCTAGTTAAAGGCCCAGACCCATCACTGATTCTCAGGGCTGCCTAAGGAGGAGGAACTTGTCCTTAAGTGTGTAAACCCCCTCGATGCCTCAGGGTCCTAGCCTGTTCCCTTGCCAGGTCATCGGTGTCCCCACGTCACCTTTCCTTGAGTCCCCTGGGGTCCCAGCCCTCCCTTAGATCTTGAGAGTTTCTTGGCTCCTCCTTTCTGCCACTGGAGATGCCCGCCTCCCTTCCCCCAGTCTCCTCCCGTGGACTCCTGACTTCCTTGCCCCTCCCCACCCCCCACTCCCCTCGCCAGTCCCGAAGGTACTACTTCCTGAGTGAGGAGGCCGATGAGGGGGATGAGCTGCGGCAGCACTGTCTGGACCTGGAGCGGCAGGTGAGGCTGAGGCTGGGCGGGGAGGGAGCGCCGGGTGCTCCTATGGGCGGGGGTTGCCTGCCTCCTTCGCCTCCAAACTCCAGCTCGTCTGCGCCCCCTGCTGGCAGCTGGTGCTCCTGTCGGAGGAGAAGCAGAGCCTGGCCCAGGAGAACGCGGTGCTGCGGGACCGGGTGGGCCGGCCCGAGGGCGAGGGTGCCGCGGGCCTCACGGCCAAGAAGCTGTTGCTGCTGCAGTCCCAGCTGGAGCAGCTGCAGGAGGAGAACTTCAGGTGCGGGGAGCTGGAGTTCGGGGGCCCCAGGCCAGGGGATTGGCTCAGGTCCAGCCCCACCTCCAGTGCCCCTTTTTTCCCCTGCCTCCTCCCATCCCCAGGCTGGAGAACGGCCGGGAGGATGAGCGTCTACACTGCGCCGAGCTGGAGCGGGAGGTCTCTGAGCTGCAGCAGCGGAACCAGGCACTGACCAGTCTGGCCCAGGAGGCGCAGGCCCTGAAGGATGAGATGGATGAGCTGCGGTGAGTGGTGGGTCCCTGGGTCCCCGCTGCCTCCCCTCGTGGCCGCAGTGTCCCTCTGCGGCCATAGTCCCTCAAAAACCCCAGAATGCCCGATGAGCCCTCCCAGCGTCCCCTAAACTCCACCGTGACATCTTGAACCCCCCACTGCACCATCCTGGACTCCACCACGTCCTCTGGACCCCGCCACAGTCCCTGCTTCTGTGCTGCCCCCCAGGACCTCACAGTGGGCCCTCGTGAGCCCACGTTATATTCTCCAGACATTGTAGCATTCCCCACGACCCCAGCTACCAGTCCCCCCACCCCTGCTCCAGTGCTGCCCAGACTCCATCACACCCCAGGATCCCGCTGTGCCCTCCAGGACCCCAAATGCAATAACTTTGCCGCCGCCCTCCTTCACCCATCTGTGTCCCCCATGGGAGGACGGTTCCTTCTCATGCTCCATGGCATCCCTGCAACCCCGAAGCACTGGGTGGGCTCCCACGGCACCCACTCCCTCGACCTCACTGTCTTCTGTAATCTCAAAAGGCTCCCCTGTGACCCCACAGCACCCCTGTAATGTTAGAGTGTCTAGAGAGTCCAGTCTACGGCCATACCACCCTGAACGCTCCCGATCTCGTCTGATCTCGGAAGCTAAGCAGGGTCAGGCCTGGTTAGTACTTGGATGGGAGAGTCCCTACTGCATCTTAAAGGGCCACATAGCGCTCTGCCCCGAAGCTCCCCATGACCCCCCCATGCCCTGGTTGATCCCATAGCCACCTCCTAACCTCACAGTGGCCTTGAGGGCTCCTCAGAACCTCTGGGCCCGATCGTTCACCCTGTAACCCCTCAGCCATTCTATTCACCCCCACCGCCGAGGATCCCTGATTATAACCCTGGGCCAACCATTGATACTTAGGGCTCCCTCTGCTTTCCCTGAAGACACCCCCCCCCAACACCACCAGGCTCTGGCTGCCCCCTGACCCTCATGATCCACCACCTTGAACCCACACATCCCCAGGTGACATGACACCTTTCCCTGCCTGGGACGGGTGTGTGTGTGTGCGCGCGCGCGCACCCCCTCAGATCCAAGCTGAACCCTGACCGCAGACCCAGGCCTCCTCTCCCGACTCGCCTCCTCCCCCAGGCAGTCCTCTGAGCGTGCCGGGCAGCTGGAGGCCACGCTGAGCAGCTGCCGGCGCCGCCTGGGGGAGCTGCGGGAGCTGAGGCGGCAGGTGCGGCAGCTGGAGGAGCGCAACGCCGGCCATGCGGAGCGCACGCGGCAGCTGGAGGACGAGCTACGCCGGGCCGGCTCGCTGCGTGCCCAGCTCGAGGCACAGCGACGACAGGTGCGGCAGGGATGGAGCAGAGCCCGGAGGACCTGGTGCTCTAGGTCGCTGGCCCCCTCACCCCTTCGGCTTTGGCCTGTCCTCAACCCTCAGCGTGGTGCTGAGCCCCTCCACCCAGGGCCCCCCCTCTCCTGTATTTATAGATAGGTAACGCCCTTCGGGCGGGCCAGCTCCTCCCTAGCCTTGTAAGCCCCGCCCCTCCAAGTTCTCTGGGTCTGGTCCCGCGGGGCCCCAAACCTTCACCTTGTATTCAGTCCCCGCCCCTCTTTCTCACCCCTCCTCTGTGTTCAGGTTCAGGAACTGCAGAGCCAGCGACAGGAGGAGGCCATGAAGGCCGAGAAGTGGCTGTTCGAGTATGGAAATCTGGAGGAAAAGTATGAGTTGGTGACAAAGGAGAAGAGGTGAGGCTGAAGTCCCCCGTCCAAGGTGGCATAGCCCAATCCCCAGGAAGCCAACCCTGCCTCAAGTGGCGTCTTGCACCCCGTCCCTCCAGCGGCTGCTGGCCGAACGGGACGCCCTGCGGGAGGCCAACGAGGAACTGCGCTGCGCCCAACTGCAGCCTCGGGGGCTGACCCAGGCCGGTGAGTTGGAGGCCTGTCATCCCAAGGGCCTGGGGCACGGGTGGCCTAACGTGCTGTTAGGGCAGACAGAAAAGGCATCCCAGGGCTTGTCCAGGCCCGGGTCGGAGCCAGGCCACTTTGGAGCCAGGCTAGACCGGAAAGAGATGACGGGGGCTGGCAGCAGGCAGGGGCTGTCCTTGGGGATCAGGGCGGGGCAGAGGCAAGCTCGGCCCAAGCATCACCACTCACTGTCAAGTTGAGGGGCGAGGCTTATGTTAAGTCAGTCTTTTGGCCAAACTTGAGTCCCAAAGATGATTCTTGGCAAGTGAACCCTAGGGCTGGGGGCAGGAGCTGCGCAGCAACCTGAAGACGTGTCTCACATTCTCCAGACCCTTCGCTGGATCCCACCTCACCAGCTGTGGAAAACTTGGCAGCAGAGATCCTACCTGCGGAGCTGAGGTATCCTGGGGTCGCTCGAGGTCTAGCCCCACCCAGAGTCCACGCTCAGCTCCGCCCCCCGTGGAGGCACCTGCTACTAGCCCGGCCTGCTGTGTTGGGTTCCCAAGTCCTCCCTGGCTCCTAGGCCCACTCTCTCCTAATTCTGCCCCTACATGGCTGGAGCTCTAGCCCTATTGGTTGCTTGCCTCTCCAGGATCCATCCTCAGCGCACAGATTAGGTCTAACCCATGTGGCTCTGCTCACTGAACAAAAATCCCACAGCCCCCCCCCCTCACCATCGGACTCTGCCCCCAGGGCATAACCCTTGCCCTCAGTGTAGCCCTTGTTAGGTGCAGTGCCCTCTCTCCTTCCCTGATGAACTCCCCCACCCCAGTGCTTCCCATTTTTGCGTCTTGCTTTCCCCGCAGTCTCGCTTTGATGAATGTTCTAACCTGCTCCTGTAGCCCCGCCCCCATCTGGCTCCACCCCCAGGCCCAGCTCGAAACTCCGCCCGTTTTGGGTCCCCAGCACTCTGCCCACCCACCCCTCGGCCGGCCGTGTCCCAGTACCCCGACCCTTCCCCAGGGTGTAACGGGGCTCTTCCCCGGGGCTGTGTCCCTCTCCTAGCCCTGTCCGCCCAGTCTCCCCGCCAGAGCCCCGGCAGGCCTGCGGCCTGACCCGTCTCCAGTCCCGCTCCCTCCCCGGTCGGCAGGGAGACGCTCCTGCGGCTTCAGCTGGAGAACAAGCAGCTGTGCCAGCAGGAGGCGGCCTACCGGGAGCGGCAGGAGGAGCTGCAGCGCCACCTGGAGGAGGCCAACCGCGCGCGCCACGGGCTGGAGACGCAGCTGCGGTGAGGACCCACCCGGGAGCGGGGTGGAGGGGGGAGCCCCTCCACGTGGAGGGGGCGTGTGATGCGAGGCGGAGGGCGGGCGCAGGCACTGAGCGGCCCCGCACTCCTGCAGGCTGAACCAGCACCAGCTGTTGGAGCTGCGAGCCCAGGTGGAGGACCTGCAGAAGGCCTTGCAAGAGCAGGGGGGCAAGACTGAGGATGTGAGTGCCCACCTCCCTCTTCCCTGCCCGGCCCTCCCTCGTGCCCCCCAGTAACCCTCCTCTCTCTCCTCCCTGCTGCTCGATGCCCCCTGCAGTCCATTGTAAGTACCGTGGGCCCAGGGTGGCACCCCCTACCCTCACCCCCAGATGGAGTTGGGACGTCTGGGCTCCCGTTCACCCAGTGCCTGTTCTCTCCCCAGTCCGCCCTACTGAAGAGGAAGCTGGAGGAGCATCTGTGAGTCCCAGAGGGAGGGCCCTCCTGAGTGGGAGGGAAGTCTGGGGCATAGGTGTGGGGGACATCGGGGGTCAATGGGGAGTTATTTATGAGGAGAAGCAGTAAGCCACGACATAGAAGGTTCAGATCAAGTAGGGTCTCATGAGCCAAGGGAAGGAGTACAAACTTTTCGGGGGGAACAACGGGGAGCCATGGAGGGAATTTCAGTAAGGTAGTATGACCAAGTGACAGCTGCCTTTTACTCTTTTCATTAAAAAAAAAAACAAATTATATTAGGAGCTTCCGGCTGGCTCAGTCGGTAGAGCATGTGATTCCTGATCTTGGGGTCATGGGTTCAAGCCCCACATTGGGTGTAGAGATTAGTAAAAATAAAAATAAACTTAAAAACCATTTTGGGGTGGGGCACCTGGGTGGCTCCTTGGATTAAGCATGTGACTTCGGCTCAGGTCATGATCTCACAGTCTGAGTTCCAGCCCCATGTCCGGCTCTGTGCTGACAGCTCAGAGCCGGGAGCCTGCTTCAGGTTCTGTGTCTCTGTGTCTCCCTCTCTCTCTGCTTCTCCACCGCTCGCGCTTTCAAAATTAAATAAACATTAAAAATTTTTTTAAAAGAAAAAAACTATTTTGGGGTGCCTGGGTGACTCGGTCATTTAAGCACCCAACTCTTGGTTTCGGCTTAGGTCATGATCTCATGATGGTGAGATCGAGCCCCACATTTGCATGCTAGAAAGATCCCTGGCTGCTGGGTGGAGAAGGGGGGCTGGTCCAGGGGGCACCGGACTAGGGGTGTGGAAGGTTATCACTTCAGTGGCTAAGGAGATGGTGGGCCCAGGGCGCACAGCTTCCATGCTTGGGGGGCGGGGCACACAGAGAGGTCTCTGCAGCCAGCCGGCGCAGGCGCGTGTCGGCCAGCTGCGAAGGCTGCGGTCACCAGTGGGAGGAAGGGAAAGGGGCCGGGAGGGCAGCCTGCTGCCCGCCTCCCTCTGTCCACAGGCAGAAGCTGCACGAGGCAGAGCTGGAGCTGCAGCGGAAGCGAGAGTACATTGAGGAGCTGGAGCCCCCCGCCGACAGCAGCAGTGAGTGGGACCCAGCGGCCGGGGGTGGGTAGGGCGGCCCCAAGCCTGGCTGGAGCTGACGGGTCCCCTTGCCCCCCCAGCAGCCCGGCGTATCGAGGAGCTGCAGCACAGCCTACAGAAGAAGGACGCGGACTTGCGGGCCATGGAAGAGCGGTACCGCCGCTACGTGGACAAGGCGCACACGGTGAGAACCCTGGGCGCTCCGTGGGGCTCCTCCGAGGCTGCCGCGGCCCATCGACTCGTGCCTCCCACCGGCGCGCGCCCCTCTGCCCTCCCTCCACTTCCGCCCCTGCCACCCACCCCCCCATCACATCACAGACTTCCACACCACCGCCCTGAGCTGTCACGCTGAACACAGCCCAACGTGTCCAAGGGCCTGCAAGGCCAAGGTCACCCTGGCTCTGTCTTCCGCAACCGCTAGGTCATACAGACCCTGGAACCCAAACAGCGGCCACCCGGAGGGGCACCCCCAGAACTTCACACCCTGAGGACACAGCTCCGGGAGCGGGACGTCCGGATCCGGCACCTGGAGGTGGGTGTCCTCATCCCTTCTCGCTGTCCCCCACCCCCACCCCCAGCATATCCAGGCCCTTGACTCCTGCCTCTTTGGCAGATGGACTTTGAGAAGAGTCGAAGTCAGCGGGAGCAGGAAGAAAAGTTGCTCATCAGTGCCTGGTACAATATGGTGAGTGATCGGCACCACGGCCGGAAGTGCTGGGGTGCGCCGCGCCCGCTCACTCGACCCCAACCGCGCCCCCTGCCTCCCCTCCAGGGCATGGCTCTGCAGCAGCGAGCTGGGGAGGAGCGGGCACCTGCCCATGCCCAGTCATTCCTGGCACAGCAGCGGCTGGCCACCAACACTCGCCGCGGACCCCTGGGGCGTCTAGTGTCCCTGAACGCGCGCCCCACCGACAAGCACTGACGGACCTCAGGATCCTGCCACCTGCCCGGCCAGCCGGAGCTCAGTCCGCCCCGGCTCCCCTCCACTCACGCGGGGGCCCAGCATCAGGAAGGCTGCTTGAGAGCCTTGAGGTCACGACTTGGGCCCTTTGTTCCCTCAGACGGGGCAAGAGTGCAGGACGGGGTGGGAGGCAGGGACGGGCCTGTTCTTTTCAGCAATGTGATTCTTATCCTTGATTTTTCAACCCGGGGTTAATGAGATGCCAAGGGAGAGAGTGATTTTATATTTGAGAAGATAAATAATAAAGATTTTCAATCTGCCCTGGCTGGACTCTGGGCACCGAGGGGAGGAAGGGGAGGGGGGCCAGGGACTCAAATCGCTGCTTTTCGAAAGGCCTGGCTGTGTTACTAAAGCACAAGGGACAGATGGCACGCGCTGGGAGGCCAGAGTCATGTTGTATCTGGGTAGGTGTGGCGGTTTTTCAGGAAGCTTCGGACAGAAATCCCTGCGTTATGAAGCTGTCATCTCTTTTCTTTTTTTAATTTTTTTTTTTAACATTTATTTATTTATGAGAGACAGACAGAGCGTGAGCAGGGGAAGGGCAGAGAGAGAGAGAGGGAGACACAGAATCCCAAGCCGGCTCCAGGCTCTGAGCTGTCAGCACAGAGCCCGACGTGGGGCTCGAACCCACAGACCGTGAGATCATAACCTGAGCCAAAGTCGGCCACCCAACCGACTGAGCCCCCCAGGCGCCCCCGAAGCTGTCATTTCTAATGAAGGGAGACAGACGATAAACACAATAGATGAAGTGAAAGTTTGAGGGAGAAGTGCTGCAGAGAAAAATAAAGCCGACAGAGGTGACGGGGGCGCAGGATGTGGATTCAGGAGGTGGCGGCTTGAAACGAAAGTCCCACAGAGGAGGCCTTGCCAAGGAAGTGACGTAATTTAAGTAGAGGCCTCAAGGAGGTGACAGAGGGGCCGTGCAGGGATCTGGGAAAGAATGACCCAAGTAGAGGGAACAGCATATGTGGGAGGCCCTGAGATGAGGCCTTGCTCGGTGAGAAGGCCAGTGTGGAGCGAGTGAGGGAAAGGGGGGAAAGACGTGAGGGCAGGGAGGACTTCAGCTTTTATCTAAGGGAGACGGGACCCATGTAGGAGTCTCAGGGAAGGAGGGACATTGCCCGGCTCAGGGGTTCTCTGGCTGCTGTGGAAGAAACAGACTGGGGGGTGGGGGTTAGGGCCAGAGCCGGAGACCAGGGCAGAGATCAGTGGTCCAGGTGGGTGACGCTGGGGGCTCTGGCTAAGGTGGGGGTCCTAGAAGGGGAAATGGTTAGATTCTGGATACAATTTGAAGACCAAGCTGATAGGATTTGCTGCTGGGTCGATGGGGTGGGGGCGGGGGAGAGGGGGGTAAGAGAAAGAGTTGAAGAGGACTCTTTTTCAATGTTTGTTTTTGAAAGAGCAGGAGTGAGGGCGGGGCAGAAAGAGAGGGGAACAGAGGGTCAGAAGTGGGCTCCACACGGACAGCAGACAGCCTGACGCGGGGCTCAAACTCTCGAACCACGAGATCGTGGCCTAAGCCAAAGTTGGACACTCAACCGCCTGAGCCACCCAGGTGCCCCCTGACTTGAGTTCTAAATTCAGGGGTCATCAGCACAGGATCGAGTGAAGACCTGGGCTCTGAAGGGGTATCTGAGAATCCAGGGACTTGGGGCAGAGGTGGCCTGCGGACTCATAAAGCAAGACGGGCAGGAGGAGGCTGTGGTCTCAGGACTGGCTGGTACATTAATGAACGAGTAAAGGCATGGACACAGATGGGAGCATTTCAGCAGGCAGAGTTTGGGAAGAGGAGGGCAGGGTGGGATCAAAGAATCTGGAAGAATTCTCAAGTCTTACTCAGCCTAATACCTGGCAGGAAAAGTCAGGCTAATAATGGTTGGTAAAAACCACTAACACTTTATTGAGCACCTATTACACACCCGCACTTTAAAGCCCTCATTTCATTTCATCCCCATAACTCAATGGGGCAGGCACTCACATCTCCGTTTTAAGGAAAGAATGAAGGCAGGGCATACTGATCAAGGCCTCTCAGGCAGGGGTGGCAGGGAAGTAGGGGGGGGGGATGAACTGTTCAAAAGAGCCGGCCCACTGCCTGGCCCGCAAGAGGCACTCCAAAACCTAGGGTCAGAGGTGAAGACCGGCGCGCAGGAAGCTGGAACCCGTCAAAAGCAGATAGGTGGAGTCCACACGTGGCTTACGCAGACCCGGACTGCTGCCTGCGTGCCCTGTCGGGCCTTGTGTCCCTGTCCTTGGGGATCCCGAGCCCGGGGATCTCAGGCTAGACTCTCCTCCTCCTCGCCAATGGGGCTGGGCAGCCAGGGCGGAGCCGGTCCTCGGGGCGCCGGCATAGGCACAGTGGTGAAGGGCTCGGTGGTGGCGGGCCCGGGGACGGGCAGTTCCAGGCCAGGGGGGAGCTCCGACTCCGGCTCCCGCAAGCCGGTGTCGAGCAGCGGGTCCCAGCAACCGCACTCCGGGGCCGCGCCGTCGGGGGCGCCTGCGCACGCGCAGCTGGCGGCCGTGGACGTTTCGGACACGCAGCTGTTCTTGCGGCGCAGCTGGGACAGGCGCCGGCCCAGCAGGCCTCCTGCGGCCATGCCCGCACCTACCGGCAGGAGGCGCTGCAAAAAGTCACCATGCGCCTCGCCCAGCGGCGCGTCCACGCCGTCCAGCCGTTGGAACTGCATGTCCTCTTTGGCCAGCCTGTCGGAGGGTAGAGCAGCGTTGCGACCTCGCTCCTCTCCAGGACTGACAAAGCTGAGACGCCGGTCCGCTGCTTTTCCTGGCTCCACCCACCCCTCCGTCCCACTTCTCCCCAAAAGACCTTGGCCGCGTACCACGGCGCCGGGTTTTAGCCTCTGGCTTTGGCTCAGCCCAAACTTAGGTCCTAAAGCCTCAGTTGTGACTGCCGCGTCTCTGGCACTGCCTCTGGCCGCCAGTCCGGGCCCCATAGACCTTAGCCCTTAGCTCCGCCCCCAATTAGTGGCCGGGTCCCAGACCTTGACCCAATTCCCTGCCTCCTGCCCCCATGCTAGTCCTCACAGACTTTAGGTCTTAGCCCCGAATTTCCAAACTTAGCCTTTAGCCCCGTCCTGGTATCCCATAGTCCCTTCAGTCAGATGCTCCCAGCCGAGCCATAAGCCCCGCCTCCAAGAGCCCCCCACCCATCCAGCTGGCTCACGTGATATCAAAGGTGGAGCCTTGGAAGGAGGGCTGTTGCAACAGGAAGGCGGTGGCTGCGGTGTAGGGGGCGCGAGCCTCGGCTGCGTCCCAGTACAAATCCTTCTCCAGCATGGCCAGGTCGTCGTACATCTCGTCCACGGCCAGCATTGACACCTGCGGGCGCGGACATGCGGGGCAGGGTGGGGTTTGGCAAAGCGCGGGCACCTCGGGGTGGACCCCTTTTCCCCGCCCCCAAGATGCATTCAGAGTGTGGTGACCAAAGAAAGAAGAATGGTTCAGAGTCCAGGCCGGGGTAAGTGTTGGCGAGGGTGGGGCCAAGGCTGCTTTGGGAAGCCGGGATGGACGCCCCTCAGTCTCACCTGGAAGTTGCGGTCGATCAGAAAGTTGGTCTCAAAGTCATCGTCGTCCTCACCGAAGGGATTGATGAGCTGCTCGGCCACCTGAAGGGGGAGGGCGGAGATAGGCAGAGTCCTGCGAACCCTGCCTGTCCCACTCCGGGAGTCCCTACCTCAGCCCCCCCACCCCCACCCCACCTTGAGCCAGCCGGCATAGAAGAAGAACTGTAGCAGGGTGAAGATGGGCACACACAGGTCCAGGTTGTGACCTTGGTAGCCCTGAGCCGGGTCCAGGAACTGGCGACCGATGAGGCAGGCCAGGAAGTAGCTGTACACAGCGATGGTCACCACCTGGGGGCAGGGTGGGTCACCGGGTCAGGGTTCTCCCGGTCTCGGGAGGTCTTGGAGAGACCAGGACTAGGACGGGGCATCACTGACACGGGGGTCTTAGCTGGTCCTCAGTTTCTCCGTGAGACCAGTGGGCCTCCAATGCCAGATTTAAACGGGAGCACGGTGGGGTTACCTGGGTGTAGACAAGGGGTACGCTGATCCAGTCATAGTGAAAGAGCATCCCGCACTTGCCCCGGAACACGGTCAGCTCCTGGGTGCAGATACAGGTCATGAGAGGGCCTGAATTGTGAGCTCACACCTGGGGGTTAGGTGTGGGGACTTGGGGTGGAGGCGAGTGATGACCCGGTGGATGTAAGCACATGGTAGGTGCTTCGGGTCTCCGGGGAGAACATTTAAATTTATAGCTTTTTGTGTGTGGCTTTGTTTCTTTCTCTCTCTTTTTTTTTAAGTTTACTTATGCATCTTGAGAGACAGTGCAAGCAGGGGAAGGGCAGAGAGAGGCGGAGAGAGAACGCCAAGCAGGCTCTCAGTGCCGAGCCGGATGTGGGGCTCAGACTCACAAACTGTGAGATCGTGATGACCTGAGCCGAAATCAGGAGTCCCCGATTAACGGACTGAGCCACCCAGGCACCCTTCTCTAAAGACGGGCACTTAGTGGTGAGGGTACACCTGGGGTAGGGGACCCTGTGCACCTAGGAGTCGGCCCCCTGGAGATAAGTGTGCCCCTGGGGTCTGCTTGGTAAGGGTGCTGGGAATCTGCCTCAGGGGAGGTGCGTGGCAGGTCGGCACCTGGCACAATTCCAGCCAGGTACAGTTTCCCTGGAATTTCGTACGAGGGACCTCCCGGCGGGCCCACCTCCAGCAGCAGCTTAAGGGCGCTGTTGTCGCGGATGCGGCCCTCGCGCCGGGCCTGCGCGGCCAGGTTGGAGAACCAGACGCAGGGCACCCAGTACTTGTTGTAGGACGAGTTCAGGTTCTCGAACTTCTTGCGCTCCTCGCGGGTCATAAACCCTGGAGGGGCCAAGTCCCGGGTTACTCGCCCCGCCTCCCGGCCCGGCCCGGCCCCGCCCCCGCCCCGCTTCCGGCCGGGGCCTCACCCGCCTCCACTACGTGGTCTATGGTGGGGAAGCGCTTGAAGACCGCGGTGCTGACCGAGCGCAGGATGAGCACCGCGGAGAGCCCGGCGTAGCGCATGAGCGTGCGCCGGTAGAGGCGGCCTCGCTCGTCGCGGCCGTGCACCGTGCCTGCCACCACGCACATGAGCGCGTCGGGCAGCGGCATGCACAGGTACTGGTTCCACCAGCGGTGCACCACCAGGTTCACGTAGAAACCTGCGGGAAAGCCGGAAATGGGGGGGGAGGGGGGCTCAGTGGGGACACTAGAGCCGGGTCGTGGGAAGAGGGAAGGCTAATCGCCCAGACCTGGAGGGGCCACGTGGGTTGGGAATTTGGGGATCCAGCCTTGAGATGAGAGAGTCTGGAGCAGGCTGGGTCACCCTGGCTACTTGATTGTCACCTGGGGTATGGGACTGGGATCTCAGTACCGAGGTGGGGACACATGGCCTATGTTAGGGGCACGGAGGTCGTCACTCTGGCCACAGGGAGCCACTTGGTTGGGAGCATGGGGCCCTGCGACAGGAGGCTGGGGTCATGTTAAGTTACTGACTCGTCAGAGGAATGCCCTCCAGGCTGGATTTGAGAGGATGGGGTCATATGGGGTCACTAGAGGGGGGGGTCCCCGGGGCCCAGGACATGTAGGGAGCCACTAGTAGTCTCATGCAGAACAGGTTGGAGACCCTGAGATGACCAGGGATAAACCCATGGGTGACACGGAACTCTAACGGCTTACTGTGACCAGGTGACATCCAAGGTCTCTGGAATTGGGGCCACACCTGGCATGAAAGATGCAGAAATGGGGGGTTTGGGGGGTTAGAGGGGGGGCCCCAGAGGCATAGGAATGGGGGTCTCCCAAAGGCCTGGGAACGGGGGTCTCAGTGTTAGGGGCATGGGGACCTCAGGCGCCAACGCACCCAGCACGAAAGAGACCGGGATAAGGCTGGCATACTGGTCACAGTAAATGACGAGCTTCTCGAAGTAGCGCTTCTGCTCTTCGGTCAGCACGAAGCTGCGAGGGAGGGGGCACGGGGTCACAGGCGAGCCTCCCTCCCGGGACGCCCCCCCCCCCCCGAGGTCCCTCCCTCGTCCCCTCGGCTGGCACTCCCCGCCCCAGGACCACCTCACCGATAGGCGGCACTCAGCGCCATGTAGAGCCCGAGGAAGCAGAGCAGCTCGCGCCACAGAAGTTTGTAGATGCTCCCGCGCCACAGCAGCAGCAGCTTCGAGAAGCCGCCGAAGCGCGCGTTGGCCACGCGCGCTGTGTACGTGACCGTCATTGCGGCGCCAGGCCGGTTGCGCGGGAGGAAAGGGGGAGCTGGACCGGACCCCAGCCTGTGGGCGGAGGAACGGGGTCCCGGGAGGGGCGGGCCGGGGGCCGGCTCAGTTCGGCGTCCCGTCCTGCTCGCACCCCAGCCTCCTCGGGCGTTGTCCGTTGCCCGGGTTCTGGGCTCTTCCCCGGCCTGCTCAGTCCCGCCCTAGCCCCCAGTCCTCTGCGAGCCCGCCTCTCGCAGGCCCTCTTCCCGGGACCACTGGTCCCAGAGCCCTGCGTCTCCTCCTGTAGGCCCTCTCCCTCCGTCCTCCACCCCCCAGACCCTTGGGTCCACCGATCAGCCTCAGTAGCCCTCTGTGCGATCCCATCCTTACCTGAGCTCCGTCTACAGCCTTCCCCCACTCCGAGTCTCCAGCACCTCGGTTTCTAGAGTCTTAGGACTCCAGCCCTTCCGCAGCTTAGACCTCTTTCCTCCCTCGGGTCCCCCCTTCTGCCGCCTCTCGGCACTCCTACGGCTCCTAGTCTCAGCCCATCTTGCACCCCCGCACTCCCTTTGGAAACCCAATCTTAAGCCTCCAGCAGGCCCCCAGGTCCTGTCCCTGGGGGCCCTCTGCCTCAAGCTTGGTCTCTCCCCTGCACAGCTCCCCCCAGTCTACCACTTCCCACTTAATTGCCCTGGCTCTGCCCCTTCACCCCTCTTCTGGACCCACCTGTCCCTTCCCCTCCAGCCTTCCAAGCCTTCAACTCCCCACCCCGAGGAGTCCGATGGATTCCTGCCTGAGGACCCATATGTCCTCAAGGTCCTCTGCTCCCCCAGGCCTGGGCCCTTCTCACCTGGTGGCGTGTGCAGGGACAAACGGAGCCAGAGACAGACTGGGCGGAAGGCTTCAGCGTTAGGTGGGGCTGAGGCCAGACCCTGGGGAGAGGGGGCTGGGGAGTGGGCGTGGGCAGCCCCTCCCTGGCCCGCCCCCCCTTTGGCTGCAGCCTCAGAACTTTGTTTGGAGAAGTGGAGCCAGTTTGTTACCTGGGGCAGGGGGGGCAATCCGCCCTGTCCTCCCTTGCTCCTCCCTGTCTCTCTCCCAGTTAGTCACTGGCAGGTCCAAGAGATCTTGGACCTCAGCTGGAGGAGGGGGCAGGGCCTGTCTCCTTCCCAGTTCCAGAGAGACACACTCACTGCTCAGCGAGGCTGGGTCATTCCTCAGGCGCTTGTAATCACACACCGTCACAAAGATGCATCTAGAAGCACACACCGTAGACTCAGACACAAATTTAGTGGCTTTTAACACAGCCTCCCACAACCACGGTAACCCAGAGGGGAGGCAGTACACATTGTCACAAAGACTTCCAAAGTCACCCAAGACACACTTAGTTCCACCCACGCCCAACGTTCAAATATAGGCGGATGGACCCTAACCTACCAGGCTGGCAGCTCTCGGGTAGCCTTATGGTTCTCCAAACAGCCACTCAGGAGCACACGGGGCGGGGACCTGGGACCCTGGATTCCCTCCTGATCACACCAGGTGACAAAGACACATGCAAGGTCACACAACCGCTAAGCAGACACCCCACGATGCCTTCGCAAACACACGATCACACACAGTCACACGGGGGTAGCACGCACTCATTCCCAGTCTCTCTGGCGCAAAGACCAACCTGTGTCCACACACCAGAGGCAGGAACATCTGCTCTCAACACAGCGGGCCCCAGTCCTGGGTCAGAACAGGGTCCCAACCACATGCATACTACAGAGACCCCTCCCCAGCAGTCCCGCAGACCCTTCTATCCAGCCGGGGTCAGGCCCATCACCTGCCATGAAATTCATCTGCGTTTGCACGTCGACACACAGGACCCTCTCCCCCCAGGCCTCCCTCACTGCCGTGTGTAAGTGTCCACACCCGCACCCACACCTCGGGTCTCGCATACTCTCGTCCTGCCATGAACTTGCAAACTTAGGGATGCAAAACTTTGTTGCTGAATTTCGCACAGATGCAGACGGATGTCCCACCTTCGCAGACACATCTACAAAGGGGGTACTCCCGGCCTGATGCAAATAGTCCCCTGGCCCCCAGCATCAAACTTGTAGCCCAGTGTGGAAGGGATCCAGCCCCAAGAGGGGCACCCTTGAAGCCCCTCGAATTCGCCATGTGCCCTAGGAGTGCCGGTGGCCCATTGCAGCCCCGCCCTGAAGCCTCGCCAGCCGGGACGCCGTGTTCCCAGTCTGGCAGATGTCTGCCCTGCCCCGGGTAATTAGGAACTGGCCCGGGGCAGCCACCCTCAGACCCAAACCTCCGCTGTCCAGCTGCCGGACAGCCTGTAAAAAGGGGGCGAGGGAGTGGCGCTGCCAGCTTCGGGGCCTGGGGCAGGCGCAGGCTTCCAGTTGACGGTCTCGGTCGGTTCCTCACCAGAGGCCCCCACTTCCTGGGATGCATCCTCACTCACCCTGTGCCCCTCCCCCCTCCCCCACCCCACACGTGTCTCCACACGCTTCTGACTGCCGGACCCCCGCTGGATCTGGGGAGGTTGCCCAGGCTAGTTCACATGCTTAAGAATTGTAACGGCGAAGAATGACAAACACTCCCTGGCGGCTGCGTGCCTGCTGCTGCCGGAAAGGCCTTCCTCATCTCGTCTCATGGAGTCCTTACGGGCAGGCGTAGGAAACTGGTGCTTTTGCTATGTCTACATCCGGAGAGGGAAACTGAGGCTAGGATGACACATGCTTGTTCGTGGCACAGCTAGTATTCGAACTCGGGAGCCTGGGGCCTCGGTGTTTGTTTACCAGGGCCACCCGGAACCCGTCCACGCCTGCCTGGACAGGCACACGGGCACACTGGGCACACCCAGTGGAATAGTGCGGGGAGGGTGCGGACGCGTCTAGGCTCGTGACGGGGTTCCCCTTACACAAACCCCCTGGCTCACCCAGGGTCTGGGCGTGCACAGTCTGAACCCCACTTCCGGACTCACGCATGTCCTCAGGGACCCCCCCCCCCTCTGTCCCCTCTAACCAGCTCTGGCTCGGAACTTGCAAATAAATGGTCGGCATCATGCCGTCTTGGGTCTCTCAAGTGGAGATGACACTGGCTGTCTGGGAGCGGCTGAGGGGGTGAGGGAGCCCACGAAGTGCCTCCCAAGCTGGGGTGCGAACCCTTCCGGGGTCCGTTGGGTTTTTGCCGTGACTCTGAGCGGCCGCACTTTGCGCCTCCATGTTAGGGACGAGGGGCTCACACTCTAGGAAGCAAGGCACCTACCACTCAGTGAGGCAGACAGGACTTCGGGGGCGCGCCTGGCCCCAGTCCTCTGCCATCCCGCCTCCTAAGTGGCCCCCCTGTTGCAGCCCTGTGCTGCGAAGGGCTGATGCCACCAGCCCTCAGTGCCAGAGGGAGCAGGAACTGGGGGGGGGGTGGAGCCTGTTAATCCTCAGTCTGGCAGGCCCAGCCTCTGCCCAGGGCGCCCACTAATTCCCAAACCAAACAGCAGGCAGTGCTGGGCCCGTGCCGGCCTAATCCGCTCCCCACCGGCCTGGGGCTGGCCAAGGGGCCTCCCCGTTCCCACGCTCTGAACCGCAAGGGAAGGGGGCAGGTGCTCCTCTTCTCTTCAGGTTTTACAGCCCCGGCGGGGACACTGCGGTCCGCAGAGTCAGAAAAGGACACCCCCTTACTGAAGAAACCATGCGAAACGTCCATCTCTATCAGGTCTCCGTTGTGAGTGAGTTCCTCTAGACGTGCCACTTTTGTGCAGCGTACAACCCGTGCAACTGTACATAGAGGTGTTGACCCCCAACCCCTCTACGTCAACATCCACGGTAGTTTAAGATAATTTTATTGAGGGGCGAGAGGCAGGGAGAGGTGGGGGGCAGCTACAGCCCCCCCAGCCCCACCAGGGGGAATACACCTCCTCCCCGCCTCCCACCCCGCAAGTGACTCCCCCCTATACTATGGGGGACTTTGTGCAAACTCTGCCCCGGGGGGGGGTGGGGTGGGGTGGGGGTGGAGGGGGGGTGTGAAATGGCAGCGGCTGGGGCTGGCAGCAGTGCTACTGGGCGCTGGGGGGCTTGTAGGGCTCCAAGAGGAGGGCAGAGAAGGTGTTGACCTTGTCCGCCCCCCGCACCTCGTGGGGCAGCAGCGGCAGCTTCACAATGTGGAAGTCTTCATACAGGTCCTCCATCTGTGGCCAGGGCACAGGGCAGACGGTGGCGGTCAGAGGGCCGCAGGGCGGGGACGGAATGTGGGTCCATGGGAGGGGTGGGACCCCGGGAGAAGGTGGGGCAGGGGCCTCGGCAGGGTGACAGGTGGGAGTGAGAGCAGTGAGGTCAGAGATCACGGGGCTGGATCCCCCCTCCCTGGGGTCAGAGGTCCCCAGGCCGGGCCAGCTACAGTCCTCGAGAGCCAGAATCAGGGTGCAGAGCAGGAGGCTGGGGCGGAGGGGTAGAAGGTGGGGGCAGAAGGTCCGGGAACACAGTAAAAGACCGGCGGTGCCTGGGCCGGGCCCCAGCTGCCAGGGTCAAGGGCGCGCGGGCTGGGCAGGCGGGCGGGCATGCACACCTGGTCCAGGTACTTGGCCTGAATCTTGTGGCGGGCCTCGCACATCTTGCAGGGCTTCTCGGGGTCGGGGAAGACGAGCTGGTTGACGATGATGTTGTGGGTATCGATCCTGCACTTGGCCAGCTCCTGGATCAGCCGCTCCGTCTCGTACAGGGACAGGAACTCAGCAATGCACACGCAGATGAAGGTGGTCTGCTCCTGCGGGGTGGGGTGGGGGGGAGAGTGCGGGGGGGGGTGGTGGTGGTGGTGGTGAGGGGCGAGTTTGGGCCCCGCCCCGGCCTCTCACCGCCAGCCAGCCAGCCCGGGGCCAACGACTCACGGGGTCCTTAAACTGCTCGCTGACCGAGCGGATGACGGGCAGCGTCTCCTCCAGCTTGGAGGCCAGCTGGTCCGCGTTCATGTCCCCGAGGCCCAGCATGTTGCACATCTGTGGGGAAGACGCGGGAGGCTCACGGCTTACCTGGGGCGCATGCCGGCACCTGCGCCGGGGACTCCGAGAAGGCCGGGGGGGATGGTTTCTGACACCTCCCAGCATTAAAGGGCCTTGAGCAGACCACGGCGGGGTGGTGGTGGTGGGGGGTCAAGCCAGCTCTGCTGTTTCTGGGGGACCATGGCGAGGACAAGGAAGGCGAGGCCCAGAGAAGTGAACTGACTTGCTTGAGGTCACACAGCTGTCACACCAGAGCGTGGAGCATTCGAGCCGGGGCCGCCTGGCTCTGGAGGACGGGCTCCCGAGCTCCGTCTGGAGCACTCGGTGGGTGGGGCCGGACGTGAGTCCCCTGGAGCAGGGGGACAGGCCCCCGCACCCCGCTGCGGGGACGCTCCATCCCCTCCGCCGGGAAAAGCGGATCGAGAGGCCGTGGGTGGGAAAGGCCTGTTACTGCGCCCGTGCCCGCTCTGACCCAGGGGGTGCCCGGGCGCCCTGGGCCCCTGCCTGCCTGTGAGATGAAGGGACTGATCTGGTTCTTGATCTGCATGAGGCGGCCCAGGCCCCGCTCCACGATGGTGGGGAAGTTGAGCAGCCTCAGCGTGTGGCCCGTGGGCGCCGTGTCGAACACCACCACCGAGAAGTTCATGCCCTTCACCAGCCTGCGGGGAGACGAGGATCAGGCCTGCTCGCCCTCCTCCGCCCCGGCGCCCAGCCTGCCCCTGCTGGTGGGGGCGGGTGGGGAGGGGGCTGACCTCATGACCTCTGCGTAGCTCATGGCCTCGTCGATGCCGGGGAAGGCGCTCATGGCCTCCTGCATCATCTTCTTGCCCATGCTCAGCATGTTGTCCTCCTCGAAGAACTCGTCAGGCAGCTCGGCCACGCCAAGGCTGGGGTCAATCTCCTGAGGGCCGAGGGGTCCAGACTCAGGCTGCCGCCACCGCCAGGCCTTCCCACCCCGGCGCCGGCCAGAGAGGGCCCATGGAGAGCCCCCGAATACATCCCTTCGTCAGGTCGTGGCTGGGGACACCCCTGAGCTGCCACGGCCCTCCCCCAGGCACTGCGGGTCTCGCGTGGTCACACGAATGGTCAAACCATTTCGCCAGCATATGGAAAACTGCAAATGTGATTGGCGCCCCCCCCCCCCCCCGCCCCGTCAGAGGGAAGTCAAAGCCCAGGGCAGGGCCTTGGCACCGGCTGTTTCCCAACTGGGGCCCCCGACCTCCTCCAGATCATTCCTCGAACACGAGCCCCGCCGACCATCCCATCCAACAACATGGCCTCAGCAACCCCTGCCCTGCGTCCATTTCCTCTCCACACCTCGCCCTCCTGACGTGGCTTACTCGTCGCGTTTACCACCCGTCTCCCCAACCAGAATGTCAGCACCGCGAAAAGAGGGAGTTTTCTGTCTTGTTTGCTGCTACGTCCCAGCACCTGGAAGTGTCTGCACACACAGTAGGGCCTCACCATGTACGTGGAGTCCATGAAGGGATGGATGACTGTCCCTGGGGTCTCCGGTCCACCCTGGACTCAGTGCCCCTCTCTTCACCCTCCTCCCATGTCACTTAAGTGACTATACGGGTCCCAAAGGTGAAGCCCTCAACTCACTTGGCCTCAGAGGTCACTTCCACGCAGGGAGCTTGCCCACCCATCGCCCCCTACAGACACACCCCTGCTGGACGATTGCTGGTAACTGGCCACCTCTAAGCTCCCACACCTGACTCTCTGACCTGGGTCTCCTTGCCTCAGTTATTTGTTTGTTTATTTATTTATTTATTTAATTTGTAAAAGATACTCTTTTTAAAATTTTTTTTTAATGTTTTTATTTATTTTTTGAGAGAGACAGAGCGTGAGTGGGGGAAGTGCAGGGAGAGAGGGAGACACAGCATCCGAAGCAGGCTCCAGGCTCTGAGCTGGCGGCACAGAGCCTGATGCGGGACTTGAACTCACAGACCGTGAGATCACGGCCTGAGCCGAAGTCGACCGCTTCACCGACTGAGCCACCCAGGCGCCCCCGCCTCAGTTATTTAAACCTCTTTGGGCCATCTCGTCCCCTCACCCCTGCCCCCCGTTCCCTGTCGGTGTCTCTCACGGCTAGCACCCTTATCCCGCCCCGGCCCGGCCCCATACGTTGCCTCTGCGAATACTCCCTTCCCTCTGTTGTTGGCAGCGTCTGCACTCTGGTGATTCCCAGCTCTCGGATATGGCTGCACGGAGGTGAACACTGGGGAAATGCACTCGACGAATGACTCCCACCTTGCTCCCCGTTCCTGACCGCGAATCTCCAAGAGGCACTCAAGCCAGACAAACCCTCGGAGTCTCTTTTTCCTCAAACCTCGTCCGCCCCATTTACCCCAGCTCTCTGCCCAGACCAGTGCTATGCCTGATTAGAAAAAGAAGTCCCTGGGGCGCCTGGGTGGCTCAGTTGGTTAAGCTTCTGACTTCGGCTCAGGTCATGATCTCCTGGTTCGTGAGTTCAAGCCCCGCCTTGGGCTCTGTGCGGACAGCTCAGAGCCTGGAGCCTGCTTCCGATTCTGTCTCCCTCCCTCTCTGCCCCTCCCCCACTTGCGCTGTCTTCTTCCTCAAAAAATGAATAAACATTAAAAAAAAATTAAAACAGAAAAACAGAAACAAAAGAAAAAGAAGCCGCTGGCTGCCAACACCCTCCTCTCTCCCCAGGAAATGCCTCGGAGGGGCCCCCGCCTTGCCTCCAGGTCCTGGGTCTGTGAGCCGAATGGAGTTCACAGCCACCCACCTGCCTAAGGACTGTCCTCTGCCAACATCCTTGCTCCCTCCCTGTTAGAGTATTTGCATCAGCAAACAAACATGCGCTGGCACCTCCTCTCTCCAAAAAAAAAAAAAAGAAAAGAAAAGCCTTCTCATAACTCGCGTCACCCTGTCTCCCTCCAGCAACGGTCCCATTTCTCAGCCCCCATCATGACTGATCCTTGTCCCCACCTCCTCAGCTCAGCCACTCTGGGGAGGCTTTTGCCCCCACGCCCAGACTGGTCTCTCTAAAACTCGATATGGCTGCTAGAGCCCACAACTTCTTCCTGCAGAGGCTCTTTGTCCTCCTCGGCTCAGAAGCTCGCGATCCCTGGCCTTCCTCCCACGTCATCCACGGCTCCTTCTTGGCCTCCCTCGCTGGTCCCCATCTCCCCCTCCTAAAATGCCCCTGGATGCTAAACGCTGACGTGACGTCTGTTTGTTTCTGGGCTTCTGTGTTCTCTCATTCTCCTCTGCTCACACCGTTTTAAATACCACCCTTGGGACAATGACTCCCAAATCCACGCCAACCTCTTCCAAGCTCGCAGAACTCGCATAATGAAGCCACTGCCCCGACGTCTCCACTTGGACGTCCCGGGTGCTTTGGGCTCCCTGTGGCCAAAACAGAATTCCTGATTTGTCCCTTCAAAACCTGCCTCTCTCCTGGCCGCCGCCATCCGGCTGCCCAGGGAGCCACGGAGAGATGTATTTAATTCCCTTCTTTCCCCTTCCATTAATGACCGAGCACTTGTATTGCTTTACTTCCAAAATACATTTCCTTTTTTTTTTTTTTTAATGCTTATTTAGTTTTGAGAGACATAGAGGCACAGCATGAACAGGGGAAGGGGCAGAGAGAGAGGGAAACACAGAATCAGAAGCAGGCTCCAGGCTCTGAGCCATCAGCACAGAGCCCGACGCGGGGCTCGAACCCACAGACCGCGAGATCATGACCTGAGCTGAAGTCGGCCGCCCAACCAACTGAGCCACCCAGGCGCCCCCCAAAATACATTTCAAATGTGACTTCTCCCAATACTCCACCCCCCCCCCCCCGAGTTTAGGCTGCCATCACCTCTTGCCTGATCACTGGCCCACTCTCCTTGTCAGTCTCCTCGGTTCCATCCTTGACTTACAATCCATTCTCGGCATGGCAGCCACAGGGAGCTTTTTGAAAAGTGAATTTGGAGGAGCCACTCGGTGGCTCAGTCTGTTAAGCATCCATCCGACTTCAGCTCAGGTCATGATCTCAAGGTTCGTGGGTTCAGGCCCCGTGTCAGGCTCTGTGCTGACAGCTCAGAGCCTGGAGTCTGCTTCAGATTTTGTGTCTCCCTCTCTCTCAACCCCACCCCCACTCAGGTTCTGTCTCTTTCTCTCTCTCTCAAAAATAAATAAACATTAAAAAAATTTTTTTAAAAATGATTTTGGCCACAACATTGCCCTGCTTAAAACGAACGCCTTCCCATTTATCTTGGAATCAAACATAACTGCTCCCAGGGGCTGGTAAGGTCCTCTACCACGTGTCTGTGACTGACCTCAGTGATCTGACATCTCTTCCCCTCCCCTTGTCCCCTAAACTCTGGTCACTCCGGCCTTCTTTCTGCTCTGCAAACATTCCTCATTCTCCTGTGGGTATGTCCTGGGGTGAAATTGGAGACATGATGCAGAATGGGCAGGACATGGTAGCTGATGGTGGGTGTTCAGAGAGAGGGACTGAAGGGCCTTTGCCAGAGTGGGGAGCTGAGCCCGGCTCCACTCACCATGGCGAAGAGGTTGTCATAGCCTTTGACCTTGGTAGGCACCTTGGAGAACTTCTGGTCAAATGCATCGGAGATGTTGTGGGCTGGGTCGGTGGAGATGATCAGAACACTCTCCCTCCCCTTGGATAGCTGGACCGCTAAGCTGCAGCTGGGCGAGGGAAAGGTCAAAAGGCAGAGGGAGTGAGGGGTCAGGCTCTGCTCCCTAGGCCTGCCAAGGGTTATATAGGGCCCAGGAGCAGGGGACCCTGGTCAGCAGGGACCTCGAGAGGGATATAGGGTAACTGCGGAATCAAGTCTTAATTCCTGTAGAGGGACCCTCTCAGACTTCACCTACTGACCCCTCTGGGTGGCTACAAGTGGTGAGGTTCAGCTGTCTGAGTCGGTCTGGCCTGCTGCCTGCTGCTTCTTTGTCGGTATAGAGTGGCACGGTCCAGCTAGCCTAGGTTGACCCTGTGCCCCCTCCCTAAACACTAAGCTAACGGGTCCCTTGCATTACCCGCTAAACTCAGGATGGTTCAGTCCACTTGTTCAGGATAATTTGCCCCAGGGACCCCTCCCCCTCCACCCAGCCGACGGGGATGGTCTAATCACGTGACCCCCTCCCGCCTACCACCTCTACCCCCACGTGGTCAGGGGACGGCCAGGTTCACCAGACTAGGATAGTCGGCCCCCGTGTCCCTCCCCCTACTGAGCTCACTCTGGTACAGTCCAGCTGATTAAAGACACCTAAGTAGTCTCCTGGCTCCCGTGCGCTGGGTTCAGCGTGATTCTGCCCTTGAGCCCCAACGGGGAGGGTCCAGCTCAGGAGGGTTCCAGGCCTGCATTCGGCAGTATCTTCAATTTGCCCCAGGTAACTTCTGGAGTGCGGTCCGGAACACGACGGCCCAGCCCCCTTGCCCGGCTTAGGGTGGAAGAGCCAGTCCCGAGCCTCCCCTTCGCCCGGTGGTACATCCCACCCGTCTTCTCTACCCCCGCCGCAGGTTCCTTACCTGCAGGTGGTCTTGCCAACGCCACCCTTGCCCCCGACGAAGATCCACTTAAGGCTGCGCTGTTCGATGATATTGCTAAGCGTGGGCTCCAGCGGCTCCACATCAGGCGCATCCTCGAACTCCTCTGCCTCAACCCCCCACCCGGCCACCCCTGCCGCCATCTTGGAACGGGATCACGTGATCCAGCGGAGCGCACCATGAAAAGCACCTACAGGGGAAATTCGCTAGCACATACCCATCGAGTCTAGGAGCCTGGACTAATTTCCTCACAGTCTGACGTTTAGAAGATTATAGAAGCTATATCTCCAATGTCTTCCGCTTCTAGGGTTCACTTTGTCGCCCTCCCGTCTATGTTTCTTCAAAGATTCCCCCTGCCGAATTGACATATTGGTACTTTTCAGACTACTCCCCTTCACTGATTGGGCCCCAGGTCTCATAGCTTTCATTTCATTGGCTACATTTTTTTTCTCATTTTCACCAATCATTTTCTCGTCCCGGTAGCCGCCAACCTCTCCTTAGCAACCAGCCAAACACCCAGTCCAGGCCCTCTCCCAGAAGTTAGAGCTGAGGTCCGCCCTGGCCTGACTCCACAGGCTCAACTTCCTGTCGATCATTTTCTCTATTCTCCAAATTGGGTCCCAACATCGCCTCAGGTTCGTCTCCTCCGTTATCCAATTGGCTGTGAGCCACCTGGCTCTTGACGCAAACCAATCACAGACGAACCGATTAGTTGGCTGAAGACTGGTCCCTGGACTGCAAATGGGTTAGAGGGAGAACTCCAGTTGTGGGCAGGGTCCGCAGATCTTTGTCCAGTGCGTCCTGAGCCCCCGTGCTGGCCAGGCCAGGGCAGGGACCAGACTTGCAACTGCACTCTTTGTCACAGCAAAGACCCTATCCCCGAAAACCTTCCTGCACTTTGCTTCCTGTTGGGAGGGGAGACTCCTTCGAATTCCCTGTTTGAACCTCGGTCCTGGGCAGGAATACAAGCAGGGACCTCGGCCCTTGGTGAACACTCTATACCTTAGATAGACTACAGCCTAGAAATACCCGCGGCTTTATTTGAGTACTCCAGCCCAAAAAGTACACTCTTATTCTCAGATGGGAACCCCAGCTCCACGGAGCCAGCTGTGTTCCCATTCCCAAACGAGAGCTCCCTCTCAGA
The DNA here is from genome assembly GCA_030068075.1 of Paguma larvata. Classification (NCBI taxonomy): domain Eukaryota; kingdom Metazoa; phylum Chordata; class Mammalia; order Carnivora; family Viverridae; genus Paguma; species Paguma larvata. Next base: position 8,745,426 of record CM057842.1, on the reverse strand, counting down.
GGCAGGTACCCAACCCAAAGACATCCCCATTCCTAGCGGGGGCGGGGATCAGGCTAGATATTTAGGGACCTCGGTTCCGAGGTGTCAGTTGGGTACACGGTCTCTGATGGGGTCCTTTCCGTCAGAGAGATTATCCTTGGTGCCAGAAGGGGATCTTAGGCCCGGGAAGCTAACGTGCCCCAGTTTCAAGCGGGAACTTCACACCGGGGAGGCAGCTACAGCCCCAGTCTCAGACAATGGCTCCATTCCCCGGGAGACTATGCATAACGCCTGCCCAGACCTAGCTGGATTATAAAAAATCCGCGTGGCTGGGCGGTCTCGTCGCGTCAGGTTTCACCCCTTGTTCGCCCCGCCCCACATACTCCGCCCCCATTGCGGACGCTGGAGGGCCGGACCGCTCTTCCCGGCATGCATTGCCTGGGACGGGGCAAGTCGGGCGCCAAGCGCCTGGCCGGAGCCGCCTTCCCGGAGTCCTTTGCGCGGCACCTGGCGACAAAATGGCTGCCCGAGGGAGACGGGCGGAGCCTCCGGGCCGGGAGGCGCCGGGCCCCGCGGGCGGCGGCGTCGGGAGCCGATGGGCTGAGTCTGGGCCCGGGACGTCGCCTGAGAGCGGGGACGAGGAAGCGTCGGGCGCGGGTTCTAGCCCGGTGTCGGGCGGTGTGAACTTGTTCGCCAACGACGGCAGCTTCCTGGAGCTGTTCAAGCGGAAGATGGAGGAGGAGCAGCGGCAGCGGCAGGAGGAGCCTCCCCCGGGCCCGCCGCGACCCGACCAGCCTGCCGCCGCCGCCGCCGCGGGCCCTGGGGATCTGAAGAGGAAGGGCGGCCCGGGCCCTACGCTCAGCTTCGTAAGGAGCCGCGGGGGTGGGGGCGGGCGCCAGGGCCTGCCTTGGCAGAGGGAATCGGGGCCCGAGAAAGGGGATTGGGATCCGGGCCCACCCTCCGGCCCAGATGAGGGAGCTGTCCGGATCGCCCGCTGAGGATCCGGAATCAGGATTCTTGACGAAAGATCTGGGGGCGGGGGCGGGGACCCCCGGAGCCCGCCCGCGGAGGCCGGGAGCCAGGGAATTGCATTCGAAACCGCGCTCTGTGGAGAGGGAAATCAGGATACCGGGATTCCTATTTGAGTGGTACTTGAACTTGGATAATGGGACCATCTTCCACAATGGGAAAGGGGGCAAATTCAAATCTGGAATCTGAGCTGTGTGGATTAGAGACTCAGAGCGATTACTGTGTGACCTTAGGAAATTTTCTCTATTTCCCTGAGTTTCATGAGCCCAGTGGCCATTTACTGAGCCCCGTACCTTATGCTGAGCATTGTGCTGGGTGCTGGATATGCCGTGTTGAACATGACGGGGTGGTTGCTTTCCTGGAGTACATGGGCTGGCCTAGCCTTAAATTTACTATTTGCAAAAACGGATATTATTGCATTTTCTAACGTGGCGAAGGTTCGGTGAGGCCATCCCCGGGAGTTAGTGCCGGGTTTGTCTTCTAGGAAGGGCTAAACCGCCAGTGGTTCTCCATTGGGAATGCACACCCCACCCCACCTCACCCCCCCACCCCCACAATTTGGCAGCCTGGAGAAATTTTGGGTTGTCAGAACTGGGGGAGGGGCGCTGTTGACATCTGTGAGTAGAGGCTAGACATGTTGCTCAAACCCTACAATGCACGGGATAGCCCCCCCAGCCCAAGCAAAAATGATCCAGGTCAAAATGTCACTCGCGGGAGGCTGAGAAACTCTAGACTAAATAAATGGCAACTATATTGATGGTCGACTCTGAGCTTGCTTTGTTTCTGATATTGAGATCAAGTCCCTGGGGGCTCCTCCCTGGCTTAGTTGGTAGAACCGTGCGACTCTTGATCTCCGTGTCTAGAGTTCAAGCCCGACCTTGGGCGGAGAGCCTACTTTAAAAAAAAAAACAAAAACCTATTGACAAGATTCTTTAAAAACAACAACAACAACAACAACAAAAAGAAGAATGAAAAACAAGTAGCTAATTCACATCCCGGATATTCATTCCTTAGTTCAGAGATCAGATCCCTTTGGTGTGGAGAAAAGTGTTGGCTTGAGAGCAACAGACTGGAGGTCAAGTTTTGGATCCAGCGGTGTTGTTTGGGGCAAGTGATCTAACCTCTCCAAGCCTCAGTTTCTTCATCTGTCCAAAGGGCGTGGGAATAGTCGTAGCAGCACAGGTCACTCGATGCCCGGTTGAGGGGTAGAGATGGGATGACGTGGGCACAGGAAGTGCTGCCCGCGGGAGCCGGTGGAGGACCAGAATGAGAGCTCGAGACTTCTGGCGGGCGCCGAGTGTTACGACCTAGGTTCCTGGGTTGGTGTAAGAACCAGAGGTGGAGGCTGGGTGCCCCTTTGTGGGTGACAGGAGCAGTGGTTGTCACTGCCTTTCTCATAAGGGGCGCTCTTAAAGAGGCCGTGTTAGGGGCAGGGGAGACGGTGTCACGTGGTGGTTAAGGATGTCGCTCTGGGACTTGGACCCATCGAACCCTGAATCCAGTTCCATTGTTTGCTGCAGCACCACCAAGGGTAGGGCCCTTTCCTTCTTTTTTAAAGATGTTTCCTCGTGTGTAAAATGGGGGTGGTTGTCACCTTCACCTTAGGGCAGCCGTGGAAGTGAAGGAGGATGTAGCCAAAGCACTTGGCACCGGGCTTAGCATACAGTAAAGGGAGCTGTGGCTGCCTTGCGTGGTCCCTGCTAGGGGAGGGGGAGGCTTCGGGATGGAGAGTGAGGACAGCCTGTCCCCACCGATGTGGGGGTTCTTCTCGCTTTCAGGGAGGGCAGCCCAGGGGCCCAGGACTGCCAGGGCATCACGGGCCCAGGGCAGGCGCTAAGAGTCGCGTGTGCTCCTCTCTGATTGCTGCGCAGGTCGGCCGGCTGGCGGAGCTGGGCGCGGCGTCGGGACGGGCCACCGGGCCGGGCTAGGAAGGTGTAGTGGGCCTCAGCGCCGCCAAGGGCGGGCCCGACTCCTGTAACCGTTGCAGTCTTCTGTCCCTTCACCCAGGTGGGCAAGCGCAGAGGCGGGAACAAACTAGCCCTCAAGACGGGAATAGTAGCCAAGAAGCAGAAGACGGAGGATGAGGTGAGCAGGCCGCGGCGGGGGGTGGGGGGCGTGGGGGGGGGCCCAGGGGCACTCATCGTGCCTTTCCCTTCCGGCCTCAGTGCCTGGCTGCTGAGCCCCTTCCCTCCCTGTCTAGCCCCCCGGGGACCTTGGGCGGGTGTGCTGGGTGCGGGAGGAGGGCTTTCAGCAGGATCCCCAGATATCTTTACCTCAAACCCAGGACCTTAAGGGTGACTTAGGGGAGGGTGCGTGTCAGCTGTCTCAGGCCAGTCCTGACCCCAGGTTCTGGCCTCCTCGGTATCCCCTTGCAACCCCTGTGTGCCCCCCCCCCCCACAGGTATTAACAAGTAAAGGTGACGCGTGGGCCAAGTACATGGCGGAGGTGAAAAAGTACAAAGCCCATCAGTGCGGCGATGATGATAAAACTCGGCCCCTGGTGAAATGACCCCCTTCCCCCGCCTGCCTACGGCCCGGGACTCTCTGCGATGTACATAACTATTTAATGCAGCGGCAGCGGCGGCAGCCTGTCCCCTCCCCAAGGACTTCTACACAGAAGGAAATTGAGATGCTTCCCGCAGCCGCGGACGATTCTCCAGGACTCTTTTTTTACCTTGAGCACTTGCCTCCTGAGACTTCATAGAACAGTGGTTTACTGTCCCCTCTCCTTCTACCTCCTCGCTCTCTTCTGGCTCTTTCTGTCTTCCTCCCCACCCCCACCCCACCCCCTTAGCCATCACTTCTGGGAAGTAAAGAACTTGACTTAGTGCCGGAGCTGTGTGCTTGCTTTGCCTTCTTTGTTCTCTCCACCCTAAGCACCTCCCCCCTTCCCTGCTGTGGCCTGGTCCTGCACCTGGTCCTGGGTCGGGCTTGGCGAGGGGGGATATTGGGGGCCGTGACAGGAGTGCCTCCTCTCCTGTCGGCCTGGCCTGTCCTGTCCTCGGGGCCCATTCCCCCCTACCCCTGACAGAGCCCCCACTGTTGCTCCTCATGGTCAGGGTCATATCCTCGCCCTATCCGGCTGGGCCACAGGTGTCAGGTTGTTCATTCAGCAGACACTTAATGAGTGCCTACTGTATGCCCCCCGGGGTTTTCTGGGACCTGGGGCCACAGCAGTGAATAGAACAGACTATGTACACTCCCTGCCCTTCTGGAAGGAAACAGACGCAGAGGTGATTGGGAAGAAGTACAGGGTAGAGGCTAGGGGGAGGGTGTCTGTTTCCCCTCGACATCTGATCCGAGTCCTGAGGGAAGCGGAGGCAGGTGGAGGGAACGGCCAGTGTGAAGAGAGGTGGGAGAACATGTGGCCTTTGGGGGAGCTTCAGGGTGGCCCATGTGACAGCCTGAAGAGTGAGGAGGGGGTGTGGATTATATACACAGCCGTGTGTGCTAGGGTCAGGATTTGGGACTTCATTCTTAGAAGAAGCCTTAGGGGTGGTGGGGGGCAGTATGAGCCAAAGAGCCACAGATTATGTTTTCTATCTTTTTTTTTTAATTTTTTGAAATTTTTTAAATTTATTTTTGATAGAGAGTGCGAGCAGGGGAGGGGCAGAGAGATGGCGAGACACAGAATCCAAAGCAGGCTGCAGGCTTTGAGTCGTCAGCACAGAGCCCGACATGGGGCTCGAGCTCACGCACTGTGAGATCATGACCTGAGCTGAAGTCGGTCTGAGCCCCCTGGGCGCCCCTGTTTTCTATCTTAAAAGGCCCCCTCTGGCTTCTGTGTGAAGAACAAACTGAAGAGGGCCCTGGGGCAGAACCTAGAGATGAGGCTGGGCTGGGACTGGGGGAGGGGAGGTGGTAGAGGGTTGGGGCTTGAGGAGGTGAGCAGGGCTAGGATCTGGACTCGGGTGGGGCCGTTCTGTCCTGCCAGCTACTCGCAGTCCTCCAGGGAGGCTGGGCCGACCCCACCCTTAATGTGTATGTGATCAGAAGCGCAAACACCACCTTGCAGAACATAACGTGTTGACGTGTCAGGGGACGGAGTGTCCTAAAGGAAGCCTGACGCCCCTGGTGTCCCTTTAGGGCTCCTCGTACTTCTGTGCCCTCCTGGAAGCTGCCCGGCTGCCTCTTCTCCACTGAACCCACAAACGCTTTAAGATGTCTTTGCCTCCCAATGATCCTTTTTCAAGCCTCCTAGACCTGGAGCAATATCTGGGACCCCCCAGCCATGGGCCCACCTCCCAGGCCTTCCCATGCAGGGATGCCCAGCGGCCGGCACTCCTGCCCATCCCGGATTCAGGCTCCCATCCCCCTTCCATCAGGAGGACCACGACCTGAAAGATCATGGCAGATCATGATGGCCCCCTGGTGCCTGGGACCTGTGGAGGCAGAGGGAGCGGGGCTGAGGTGGTACCCACCTGCCTCAGACCCATGGATCCAGCCTGTGGGGGATGGGGCGGGCCTTGCAAATACTGAGCACCCAGACAGGCAAAACTCCTTGTTTTAGTGGGAGCTAACATTCTAGATGAGGAAACAAGAAACAAGATAGAATACAGAACACATCGGAAGGTTATACGTTCTATGGTGGGGGGGGAGTATGAAAGGGGGACAGAGATGAGTGTGGGAGAGATGGTGGTTTTAAGTCGGTCAGGGATAGCGCCCCTGAGAAGGTAACATCTGCCGCAAATTCTGAAAGCAGTGAAGATCCTTGGAAGTGTTCGAGGCCAAAGGAATGGTAGGTTCAAGGACACCAGCTGCGAGCGAGGCCGGCTTGTGAAAGAGAACAGCAGTAGTGGGCTTCGACCGGGAGACCTGCCCCTCTCACTTCCTGCTAGCACCTTGCAAGGCTTGTCTGGTGTATCTTCCACCTTGGCCCAAAGGTCTCTCCCTCCTACTTTGGGGATGGCGAGCTGGCCCAGGTGTAACTTTAGCCTTGGGGATGTGGCGTTGGGGGAGGGGAGATAGGAAGCCAATGGTGCCACCCTTACCTCCTCCCTCAAAGGCACCAGCAGCCGCTGGATCTTTAAAAAGAAACACAAGTGGGAGAAGTAGGTCGCCCCTGCAGCAGCTCAGCCTCTTTTCTGGAGTGTCAGGAGGCAGACGGAGCTGATGGAGTCCCAGCGTCCCCCTTCGCTGCGTTCACCAGTCCTGACCTGGGGACAGTCTGAAGGGGAAGGAGAATCGAATTCAGGGTTTGGTGAGTCACTCGGCTGTGGCTGCAAACCATTCTGATGCCTGTTAGTTGTGCGATCTTGGGTAAGTCACTTAGACTTTCTATGGTTCAAGTTCTTCATGTATTAAATAGAGGGGAAATACAGAAGCATCTGCAGCATCAAGGTCTTTTTCTTTTTTTTAAGTTTATTTATTTTGAGAGGGAGAGAGAGCACAAGCAGGGGAGGGGCAGAGAGGAGAGACAGAACCCCAAGCAGGCTCCGCACCATCAGCGTAGAGCCCATCGCAGGACTGGAACTCACCAACAGTGAGATCATGACCTGAACTGACATCAAGAGTCCATCGCTTAACCGAACGCACCACCCAGGCGCCCCAGAGTCAAGTTCTAAAGTAAGGGCAATATTGATGAAGTCAATGTTCACCCTGACATTATTTGAAACAGCTGTCGTTATTTTTCTGGGTGAAGCAATTGGCTTGGGTTGGGGGACGGATGGTGCAGTGTGAACAGACGCTGAAGCAGAGACACTGTTGGAAACGGAGAGGCCTTTGTCTCCCGTTGCAGCTTAACAGTTGAGCACCAGCTCCTTGAGTTTCTTTTTTTGCACTGTTTGTAGTTGAAGTAAATTTCTAGTTGAAGTAAGTTTGCTGTGTACAGGGCTGTCGTGAAAATTTCATTAGGTAATTACCTGACAGGCAGGAGAGTAGGCGCTTAAGAAATAGTGAAATGGGGGCACCTGACTGGCTCATTGGGTACAATGTGTGATCTTGATCTTAGGGTTGTGAGTTCAAGCCCCACATTGGGCATGGAGCCTACTTTAAAAAAAAAAAAGGAGAGAAAAAGTCTGGATTCAGTACTCAAATCCACTAGATGGGGAAAGGAAGAAAGGCTTCCATGATCACACAAGGGCCAATCTTGGACGACAAAAGCAGCACAGGTCACTTTATTCTGCCCGACGCTCCTCTCCCTCGAGGTTTGACGCAGGACCAGTCAGTGGAAACTTGACTTTATTATTATGATGATTATTAATTCTTTTTGAAACGACGTATTAAACGGAGAAGGTGAGCATTAAATTTTCTCCCCCATCTCCAACTCTCTCCCCACCTGACCCTTATCTGGGGCAACCCCCAACTCTGAGCTGAAGACGCCTACACGCGCTCCCGAAACTTCCAGTCCCAGCTCCTCAACGTCACTCTTCCTTCTGCTCAATGCCCACCTCCAGGGGGTTTCCAGACCCCCGGGTTTTGAGTTACAGCCAGAGTCCGTAAGCGCGGCAACGCGGGCGCGCGGTGAGACGGGATTTGTAGTTCTGGTGGGGGGGGGCCCTCAGGGCAAGCGAGGGAAGGCCATTGAGCATGCGCAGGCGGCGGCTTCCCGCACGTGTCTCGCAGCCGGGTTTCGGTAGAGCAAAGGTGGGAAACTCGGTCGCTCCTGTAGGGAGTCTTCCCCGACTGAGTGGCTTTCGGCGCCAGCAGATCCTTCCTAAGCCCGGGAGGCCCCAGTGCCGTCAGGAGAGGGCTTAGGTACCTGTTTTTCATGGACGAACGCAGGGGGGCTGACTTTGCTAATGGAAAGTGGGCTGAGAAACGTGTCTCCTTCCTCCAGGCTGGGGCAAAAATTGACCTGCCTCCCCTGAAGCCAAAAAGTTCTTCAGGGCAGGGCCGGGTTGTCCTTTGGGATTAGAGGCGTAGTTGATTAAGTCAATTCAGTAAATATTGGTTTAGGGTGTGGCCGAATACAGTGAAAGGACGGCCTTGAGGTCTCTGAGTAAAAGCCACGTTTTTAAAGAACAGTTTACGGCTGGCTTGGTAATGCTTAACTTGATGATCTCTAACCCAGTAAACTATTCTTATACCCATTTGACAACTGGGGAAACTAAGACTCCAAGCGGCAGGAGGTTGCCCACCTTGTTATTAGCCTGGCTAAGAGGAGGGAAACTGAGGCACTCCAGGGTCTCCAGCTCCTCCCTACTATGCTGCTCTGCTCTTAAAAGAAAAGAGGTGCCCTACTTTATCCTCAGATGGCAAACGGATTACGAAGATGCCTTTCATCATGACCCTGCCCTTGCCTAAATTTCCTGGGCTGTTTCACCCTGTGCAACTTCAGGTAGGGAAAGAGATGAGGCCTTTTGCTTCAGGGTTTATTAATTTCATATCCATGTGGGTTTTTCTGAGATCCTTATAAAAAGTGTGAAACAGTACTGGAAAACATAACACAAAACGTGGCAGAGGCTTCTAAAGGAACGCAGCCAAAGGTGCTCCCTTTGTCCGGCTTTCCTTCCTTTGTCTCTGGGGTCTAAAATCTACTGTAGGCTAAGTCTCCTCTGGTCTTTCCATGAGGGCACTGACTGCGCTCCTCCCAGGTACCCTCTGGATGCGAGGAGAAAGGCAAAGCTCAATTCCTGGAGGAGGGAGGGGGACGGGCGCAACTGGCTGTGGCCGAGAGGTTACCGGGTCCACCACCCACCGAAAGTCCCACGCGCCACCAAACTCCGCTCCCAGCAAAGAGCCGCTGTCAGGCGGGCGTGAGAGACGCTGAGAAAACGAGACGCTGGGAAGACCGAACGGCCAGAGAGGCCACGCGAGCCGCCAACTCTCTGGTCACGTGACCTGTTCTCGGCGGAGCCCGGTTCTCCCCGGAGCCGGGCCACGTGTTATGGCTGCCTCTCCCGATTGGTTCAGCTGGGCCAGTTTGAACGGTGTACGGAAGCCGTCGCGGCTCACCCACGGCCGCGTTTTTTTTTTTTTTGGATTTTTTTTTTTTTTTTTTTTTTTTTTTTTTTTTTTTTTTTGATTCCCTCTCTTTGGCTCCCTCCTTCCGCGCGAGTCTCAGGAGAAGCCGCAGCGCAAGGCGCCGCTGCTGCCACCCCGGGGCCGGGTAAGTGGGCCTTACCCGAAGCTCGACGGGCTCGGCTCGGGCTTGCGTTGACCCCCGCCGGGGTCCGGGTCTGCGCCGCGCGCGGCCTGGCCGTCGGGGCCGCGCCTGACTGGGAAAGGCCGAGAACCTGGTTTGGGCCCCATTCCCGAGGCAGCGAGAACGGGCCGGGGCGGGGGAGGGGGAAACCGAGCCGGGCTTAGGGGGTGGGGCCTCGGAGCCCGGCCAGACCCTAGTATCTCTAGAATCGGGCCAGTGGGGCGACTGGGGTCGGGCTGGAGGGGATCTGGGGGAAGCATCTGGGGACTGCTTAGGGCCTGATTGGGGAACATCGCGAGGATCGGGTGTGTGTGGGGGGCTATTTTGGTGGGGCTTTGGCTGGGTCTGGTTGGGGGAGGCCTCAGTGAAAAGTTGGGGGTCTTCTTGGATCCTGACGGGGAGGGGCGTCAGACTTCGTTCTAGAGGGCTTTGCTGGGTCTGACTTCGAGGCGTCGCTAGGATCCGTTGGGGGGAATGCTCCGGGCGGTGTTCGCGGCCAGGCCTAACTGGGGGCGGCTGCAGAGATCGGACGAAGTGGGTTTCCGGCTTGAGGTGGTGGGGGGCTTGGCCGAACTTGATTGGGGGAAACAGCAGAGATCCGTCAGCAGGAGTTAATGCTGACTGGGGCAGGGGGCGGGAGGGGGGAAAGACTTGGCCAGACTTGATTGGGGAAAGCGACCCGTCCAGGGGTCATCTTTCGTGGGGTGGGCGGGCTTGGCTGGCTCTCTTTCCTAGAGGCGACTCGGACCTGTCTGGGGATTGCTTCGGGCTCGATTAAGGGGAACCTATGGATGGGGTCTGGCTAGGCCAAAAAGAGGAGCGTCTGGCATCCGGCTCAGTTTGGAGGAACGGATTAGACGAGGTGGCAGGGATCGGGACGATTGGAGCACCTTGGGGCCGTGCATCTGGGGAGGCTCAGGGGCCGGACCTAGGCGGAGGAAGCAGCTGGGATCTGGCGGAGCGTGAGGGCTGGATTTCGGAAGAAGAGGGTTCTTTGGGGACTGTGCCTGGACCAGGGAGACCACGGGGGCCGGGGCGTTGTCGCGGTCTGGAGCAGGGCCGCTGGATGGAGAGGTGTCTGGGGCCTTGCCTAACGGCTGTGAGGCCGGCGGAAAGCCATAGGGCCCGCAGCCGGCAGAGGCGGCATGGGCCGCCCTGGGATGAAGGCTCCGTGCTGGGCCTGATGAGGACCCGCCGGGCCCCGCCACCGCCTCCCATGGCCGGCTTCCATATCCCCTCGCCTGCGCTCCCTAGCCCGAGACTGCGCGGATGTGGATGGCGCAGCTGGTGGGGACCCCGCACTTGGGCTGGTGTGGATCGGCGACCCCCGCCTGTCCGGCGAGGGCGCTCTCGACTTGCTGCCGCTGCAGCCACCTCCACGGCGGCTCAGCCCGGGTCTCACACGGGGCCCCTGGAACCCAGCGCTGACCCTGGCCCCTACCCCCGCAGCTCACCTTGCGCCATGGACTGGCAGCCAGATGAGCAGGGCCTGCAGCAGGTCCTACAGTTGCTCAAAGATTCGCAGTCGCCAAACACAGCCACGCAGCGCATCGTGCAGGACGTATCCTTCCTTCCTTCCTTCCTTCCTTCCCGGCCTTAGGGGGAACTGGGCAGAGGTCCGCAGCCCCTGAAGGCCAGAGGAAGGGGCCAATTCCCTAATTCCCAGACTCTGTTTTGTCAGGAGCTAGAATTGGCAGAGAATTGGGGATCCGAATTCTTGGGTCCCATTGCCAGAGGAAATGTGGCCCTGGGGTGGAGGGGGGAGGAACGCCTTTCACTGGTGCTTAGTTTTTGTTTAGTGTCACGGTCAAAATTAATTTTTTCCAGTCGATGTTTGAAATGCTATAACTTAAAGTTTAAGATATTTCAACCGGCAGCAAGTTTTACTTGAAAAGATGGCTTCCCTTCTTTAAAAAAAAAAAAGCAGGCCACGTGGGACTGGTCCTGAGCAGGACTGAGTAGCAGCTGCCGCCTTCAGACAGAGGGTCTGCCAACCCTCTCCTGCCCCGGCTAGGTCTCCCAGGGCTGGAAGGCTCAGCCTTGCCCCCCCGACCCCCCGTGCCCCACCTGGATGAGCCCGAAGTACCAACGCTGTGTTGTTCCGGCATGGAGGTTGACAGGTGGGGGTCTCAGGAGCTAGCCACCTCATCCCAGTGGTCAGAGGGACTTTCAGCCACAGGACAGTAAGGGGACCTGCCCGGGGAAGGCCCTTATCTCCCAAGTCCCTTAACAGCCTGGCAGAAACTCAAACAGCTGAACCAGTTTCCCGACTTCAACAACTACCTGATCTTTGTCCTGACCAGACTCAAGTCGGAAGGTAGGCCCTCAGTGCCCCTCCACGCCAGCCGGACCCCGCCTCCCCCCTGTTCCTCCCCCCCCACCGTGGTCCCCTGACCCTCGGCCCTCTTTCCCCAGACGAGCCGACTCGGTCCCTCAGCGGTCTCATCCTCAAGAACAACGTGAAGGCACATTACCAGAGCTTTCCGCCCCCCGTGGCCGACTTCATCAAACAGGAGTGTCTCAACAACATCGGCGATGCCTCCTCACTCATCCGGGCCACCATAGGTGAGAGCGGGGAGCGGGAATCGGCCCGTGAGGACTCCTGAGTTCTCACTCTCAGCCAAGAAGCTTCTCGGCCTCTTAAGGGTGTCAGTGCACTGCGCGCTCCGGCACCGTGGTTGGTGGTGCTCTTACTATTGCCGTTTTACAGATGAGGAAACTGAGGCACAGAGATGTTAAGGGACTCACCCGGTAAGTAGCAGAGCTCAGAAGCGACCAGTGCAGGTCTGGGCTTTGAACCACTCCCTCCTGCCATCGCTCAGTGTCCAGGCCCTGAGGCTGTAGCGCCTTAGAACCCGAGGGCTCCCTGTCGTGGGGAGTTTGGCGACTTCAGCTATTCGTCCCCAGTAACGAGATGACATAGGAGTTGGTTTTGTGTCGGAGCCTTCCTGACTCTCGGAGGGCTGCCCGAACAAGTTAAGGGAAAGGCGACGGAAGAATTCTCCAGCTGTTTTACCTCAAGCCTTTTCACTACTGATAAATACCAACCCAACGCTTGCTTTGTTACTGACTTGCTTTTTCTTCCCACCTTTACTGAGATGTAGTTGACTGCCAACGGACTTAGGTTTTTATTCTTTTAGTTATTGTCAACTTTTTAACGTTGCTTTTAGAAGAAAGTTGTATATAGCCTTTTTTTTTTTTTTTTAAAGTTTATTTGTTTAGTTTGAGAGAGAAAGAGAGAGAGAACGATTGGGGGAGGGACAGAGACAGAGAGGGACAGAGGATCCGAAGGGGACTCGGTGCTACCAGCACAGAGCCCGATTCGGGACTCAAACTCACGAGCCGTGAAATCATGACCTGAGCTGAAGTCGGATGCTTAACTGAGCCACCCAGGCCCCCCTAAAGTTGTATATAGCCTTTAAATGAAACATTTGTCTGCCATAAAGAGAAAGTAACCTTAAAAACATGCAGTAAAGACACAAAAACAGTATTAAATTTGAGTTAGATACTGGGCCTGCTAGAAGTGCTGGTCTTGGGGCCTGCCTCCTCTGTTAAGAGACCCTTAGCCCCGGCGACACCCACTGTGAGGCCAGTAGAACCGTCTGGACTTCCCGAGTTCACTAGATAGCCAGGTTCTGCTCTAAGTGTTTGAATTAAGGCGTTGAAGCTTCCAACAGCCCTAGGGGCCCATACCCCCCCCCCCCCCAGCACTGGGCCACAGAGAGGTTAGGACAAGTGACCAAGTTCCCCAGATAGGGACAGGGCTGGGACTGTACTTCCTGGTCCTCAGCCTACCCTCTGCAGGTAACTAACCCTTTCCTAGCAGAGCAGGATCATCCAGAGTGATGGTAGTGACAGCTTCGCCCTGCTGGGGAAACACTGCCACCTCCTGGCTTTAAATCCCATCTCCGCATCTCCGCCGGGCCCTGCCCTGCACTTCATTTGCGTATTGCATTTCACACTTGGGTTTCTAATCAGCAGTACAAGGCTTCCCCAGGGCTGCATGGCCCTGTACAACCTGCTCTGTCACCTCTCAGCCCTCGCCTCCGCCTGCTCACCCCCCTCACACACACACACACACACACACACACACACACACACACACACACACACACACACACACACACACACACACACACACACACACACACACACACACACACACACACACACACACACACACACACACCCCAGCCCCTCTGGCTCCTCACCCATCTTCGAGCCCACCTAGCCTACTCTTGACCCCAGGCGTTTGCACCTGCCTTTCCGTCTGCCCGGGATGCCCTTTCCCCAGGGAGCTGGATAGCGTCCCCCTCATCTCCTTCAAGTCCTTGCTCAAAGAGCTAAGCATCACCTGGGTGAGGCCCGCTCTGCCCCCCAGTTTTAAATTGCTGCCCTTGGGGCACCTCGCTGGGTCCATCAGAAGAGCATTCCACTCTTGATCTTGGAGTCATTAGTTCAAGCCCCACACTGGGTGCAGAGTTACTAAAAAAATAAATAAACTTTATAAAAGTCAAAAACAAAAAAATTGCTGTCCTCGCTCTCAGCCCAAAAACAAAAAAATTGCCGTCCTCGCTCTCAGCCCTCGCCAGCCATCGTCTCTGCTTTATTTCCCCCCTCTTAGCTTTTGGCCTCTAGCCTCCTCGGTCTTTCGCTGGTTTATTTCTTACTTCGGAGCCTCTCTCACTAGGCAGTCGGCTGCCAAGGGCGGGGATTTTGTGTTTAGCTCTGTGCTGCTTCCCCCCCCCCCCCCCCCCCGGGCCTGCCACAGCCGGCTTACGGTAGGGGCTCCGAGGATCTCAAAAGGAGGTGAGTCGGGCTTCTGGGGGACCGTGCGCGGGGAGCCCGGGAGCCAGCGGAGTGAGTGCGCGGCAGGCCCGCACCCAGCCTGAGGCGGCGCCCTTTCCCGGCTGCCCCAGGCATTCTCATCACCACCATCGCTTCCAAGGGCGAGCTGCAGATGTGGCCCGAGCTGCTGCCCCAGCTGTGCAACCTGCTCAACTCGGAGGATTACAACACTTGCGAGGTAGGTGCCCCGCCGTGGCCTGCCCGGGCGGGAGCGGGGGACCGGACCGGGGTTCACGTCTGCCCGCCCGCTCCTCTCCACCCAGGGGGCCTTTGGAGCCCTGCAGAAGATCTGCGAAGACTCATCTGAGCTCCTGGACAGCGATGCCCTCAACAGGCCCCTCAACATCATGATCCCCAAGTTCCTACAGTTCTTTAAGCACTGCAGCCCAAAGATCCGGTGGGTGTGGCTTCCCCCGGGGAGGGGGGCGGGAGTGGGCGGGGTCAGGGCTGACCGGCACGCCCACTCCCCCGTCAGGTCCCACGCCATCGCCTGTGTGAACCAGTTCATCATGGACCGGGCCCAGGCGCTGATGGACAACATCGACACCTTCATCGAGGTGGGCTGCCGGGCTGAGGGTGAGCAGGGCAAGGGCCGAGGGCCCGGCCGCAGCTGATCCCGCCCTCCCTGCAGCACCTGTTCGCCTTGGCCGTGGACGATGACCCCGAGGTGCGGAAGAACGTGTGCCGGGCCCTGGTGATGCTGCTGGAAGTGCGGATCGACAGGCTCATCCCCCACATGCACAGCATCATCCAGGTGTGCTGGCGCAGGCGGGCCGTGGGGGGCGGGGCAGGTGTGCACAGCCCGGGCTAGCCCAGGGGGGCTGCGCAGTGGGGGGCCTGTGGGGAGTCGCCCCGCACTGGGCCAGGCCTTAGCCTTTCTCCCACCCTGCCCTAGTACATGCTGCAGAGGACCCAGGACCACGATGAGAACGTGGCTCTGGAGGCCTGTGAGTTCTGGCTGACGCTGGCCGAGCAGCCCATCTGCAAGGAAGTCCTGGCCTCCCACCTGGTCCAGTGAGTGTCACTGCTGCCCTCTCTCCCACCGCGACCTCACCCCTCGCTGTGCTCTGCCTTCCCTCTGGTGATCTCCTGTGTCAGTCTCCGACTGTGTTCTCTGTCAGCTCATTTTCCGTCCCTGCGTGTTTCTGTTTAGCAAGCGATAAGAAGATAGTTTCTCGTGACTTAAAAATGCGGTAAGTCGTAGGTGAACGAAATGAAAAGTCAGCAAAGGCTGCGGGTGTAGCTGGATCCAGGTGCTCGAAGGATGGAAAAGACGTCTGCGTAGTCTCAGACCGACTCCCTCTGTGTTGGCTTTGTCCTCAGGCACGACCTCCCCTCATGATAGCGCCGTGGCCTTCTGCTACCTTCAGGCTTAGGAACTTCAGAATAAAGAAATTCTCTCTCAACCGGTATCTCCGGCAAAAGTCCTAGGGCTCCCCCTCCTTGACCAACTCGGGTCACTTGCCCGTCCCCGAGTCATGAATCAAGGTGTTCAATCCTGAGGTGCATGGGCGCTGGCCGAGGGGGCCTGGCTGCCCCGCCTGTTTGCACCTCTAAGCTGGCCCATCCCCGGGGAGGGCCACGTGTCCTCGCCTGACAGCATGCCAGGGATCGGCCGCTGTTTGAAGCTTTCCGGTGCATTCAGGGGTCTGGAATTCACTCGAGTGGCCAGGTCTGGGTCAGGAGCCCTGGTGGGGAGCCAGGCGTGGTGTCAGCTCTGTCCCAGTCACCGTGCCTGAGGAGACTAGGTCGGGAAGACAGCCCTAAGTTCCCGTGCACTGCTCCTTGGCTCCTCGGCTCCTCGGCGGTTCTGTTTTGCCCAGGCTGCGCGCCCCCCCCCGCCCCCCCCAAGGACCCCCGCGTCCCATGCCGACGAACAGCCTCTCTCGCCACAGGTTGGTCCCCATCCTGGTCAACGGGATGAAGTACTCCGAGATCGACATCATTCTGCTCAAGGTCAGTCAGGGCCGACCGCCGGGCGGGAGCAGGCAGGGGGCGCTGGGGGCCCGGGGTGCTTAGCAATCCGTTCGGCCCCACAGGGGGACGTGGAGGAGGACGAGGCAGTCCCCGACAGCGAGCAGGACATCAAGCCGCGTTTCCATAAGTCCCGCACGGTGACGCTGCCCCACGAGGCCGAGCGGCCCGACGGCTCGGAGGACGCGGAGGATGATGACGACGACGACGCCCTGTCCGACTGGAATCTGAGTGCGTGGTGGCCCTGGCCTGGGGGGGCTGGGGGGCTGGCGGGCAGGAAGCCCGGGGGCCGCCTCTCAGGAGGCGACGAGAGGCCTACTCGGAGCCGATCGCGACGACTCTGATCATGATCTCCGATCCTGGGGTACGGTCCAGGAGGCTGGCAGCCTCCCTGATTCTGCCTCCCCGCCCCCCCCCACCCCCCCCATTTCCCCTCCCATCCCAGGGAAGTGCTCAGCGGCTGCGCTGGACGTCCTGGCCAACGTCTTCCGGGAGGAGCTGCTGCCCCACCTCCTCCCCCTGCTCAAGGGCCTCCTCTTCCACCCCGAGTGGGTGGTCAAAGAGTCAGGCATCCTGGTGCTGGGTGCCATCGCGGAGGGTGAGTGCCCCGCCGGCCGGGTAGGGGCCTGACCTCCGAGCCCCATGCGGGTGTGGGACGTGCGGGTGTAGGACGGTAGGGGGCCGGCCCAGGCAGCGCCGTGTTGGGGGTGACGCCACCCCCAGGTTCTCTCTGAGGCCTGCTCCGCGCCCTCCAGACGGCTCTGGGATTTGATTCCCCACAGCCCTGGCGGCCCGAGCGGAGCCCCCAAACCCCAGAATGCAAGGCCTCCCTTTAGTTCTCACGGACAGCAGTTCTGCGGGGTTGTCAGCGCAGTTACGGTCACAACAGCCGCGCCTGCCCCGCGGCGGGCAGCCTGGTTCCCCAGGCTCAGCAGGAGCCTGACGAGGTGGGGCGTGTAGTTGAGGAAACTGGGGTGCAGAGAGGTTTACACCATTTCCCCAGTCACCCCGGGCGCGGCTGGGCCTCAGGCCTGCCGCCAGCTCCGAGGCTGGCCTGCGAGAGGTGGCAGTGTGCGCTGGCCGCGTTCGTGCAGACCTCTGTCCTATGCATGCTCTTTGCGCTCCCTTCGTCCCGATGGGATGTACAGCTCGTGACCACCTCAGCGTCCAGGCCTGTCATAAAAAGTTCAGACACGGCAACAGGAGCCCTCACCCCGGAGAGCTTTTAAAATCTATCTAAGGAAAGATTTCCTCACATAAGCGGCACGATGTGTGTTATGTTAGTACGTGCACGTGTATTAATAGGTTACGTTGGGTATTCTAGCTTGGAGCGGAAAAAGATTTAGAGGGATTGACCCCTAACGTAAAAATAATTCTTGGGTCTTGAATTTTTAGATGGCATGCTATTATCTGTGTTCTCTAAACAAGAGGTCCGTTTGTGGGTTGTTTTCATTTTAAAGATAGAAAAGAGGAAAAAGCACAAAGACCCAAGAAATGTTTCAAACGAAAAGTACTTGGGGTGCCTGGCTGGCTTAGTCGGTGGAGCGTGTAACTCTTCATCTCGGGGTCGAGAGTTCGAGCCCCACGTTGGGGGCGGAGCTTAGGCTGAAAAAGGAAAAGTACTTTCTGTCCATGTTGGTCCCCGCGCTGCCCAGCCATCTGTGGATTAATGAGTGACCGTGTGACGGGGTGGAGCCACTGGAGGGGAAAGGCTCGTCCTGGCCCTGCCTTCCATCCCGGCCCTGCCTGTCGCCGGTTCTGTGACTGAGCCATCGCGCCTGCGATTTAACCTCCCAGCCTCCGTGTCCCCCGAGGCAGGGGCCGCTGCTCTCCCGCCGGAGGGCTGGGCGCGGCCGGGGCCAGCGGGGCTCAGGCCGGCCCCCGCGTTGGTGCTTGCAGGCTGCATGCAGGGCATGGTGCCCTACCTGCCCGAGCTGATCCCGCACCTCATCCAGTGCCTGTCGGACAAGAAGGCCCTGGTGCGCTCCATCGCCTGCTGGACGCTGAGCCGCTATGCCCACTGGGTGGTCAGCCAGCCACCCGACATGCACCTCAAGCCTCTGATGACGGAGCTGCTCAAGCGCATCCTGGATGGCAACAAGAGGGTGCAGGAGGCGGCCTGCAGGTGACCCTCCAGCCCTGCCCCGCGGCCCCCACCCCTGCCCCGCCGGCTGCCTCCCGGGAAGTGATGACGCTCATGACCCTTGACATCACGCTGATCTCTCCCGTATTCGTACTGGCTGATCCCGAGCAGCACGCCACCCCCCACCCACAGCCCCCGCCCCGCCTGTGGCCGCCCACTTAACCCCTTCCCCACTCCAGCGCCTTCGCCACCCTGGAGGAGGAGGCCTGCACAGAGCTGGTGCCCTACCTCAGCTACATCCTGGACACCCTCGTCTTCGCCTTCGGCAAGTACCAGCACAAGAACCTACTCATCCTCTACGACGCCATCGGCACGCTGGCCGACTCTGTGGGCCACCACCTCAACCAGCCGGTGAGGCCCCACGGCGTCTCTCTCCCTTGATCTTCACGCCCCTTGGTGTCCCCGTGTCGCGCGCGCCTGGGACGTGGCCCCTGCCCTCGCCCGGCTCCCAGTCTAGCGGGGGAAACAGTCATGAGACAGCGGGGTAAGTGCCGTGCTGGGGAGGCTCAGGGGCCCGCGGGAACCAGGAAGCCCTGACCTCAGCTCCCAGCGGGCAGAGTGCAGAGGGCCGGGCTAGGGACAGAAAGGGCCTGGAGGGCCCCATGAGCCACAGCAAGGAGCCCAGACCTCATCACTCAGACGATAGGCGCCTCCGAGTCACAAGGAGCCCTGCGGGTTCTGGGCTGCCACCCCCACGCGGGGAGCCCCAACTTCACGCTCCCTCTCCAGGAATACATCCAGAAGCTGATGCCTCCGCTGATCCAGAAGTGGAATGAGCTCAAGGACGAGGACAAGGACCTCTTCCCTCTGCTGGAGGTGGGTGGGCTCCAGGCCCTCTCCCCGAGCCCCGCCCGCCCTTCCCGAGGTCACCTCTCCCGCCTTCCGCCCCACCAGTGCCTGTCGTCGGTGGCCACCGCCCTGCAGAGCGGCTTCCTGCCCTACTGCGAGCCAGTCTACCAGCGCTGCGTCACCCTGGTGCAGAAGACCCTGGCCCAGGCCATGGTGAGCGCCGCGCCACCCCTGCCCCGCCGCCCGCTCCTCCGCGGCCGCCCCGGCCCGGGCCCGCTCCCCTGACCCGCCCACCCCGTCTGTGCCCAGATGTACACCCAGCACCCCGAGCAGTACGAGGCCCCCGACAAGGACTTCATGATCGTGGCGCTGGACCTGCTCAGCGGCCTGGCCGAGGGCCTGGGCGGCCACGTGGAGCAGCTGGTGGCCCGCAGCAACATCATGACGCTGCTCTTCCAGTGCATGCAGGTGGGTGGGCCGCGCGCAAGCCTCGGGCCCAACAGCCAAGACACCCAGCAGCCCACGCGGGCCGCCCCGGGGTGACTCAGGGCCCCGCCTGTGCCCAGCAGACATCAGGACGAAGGGACCCGAAGGGGAAAAAAAAAGCTCGTACTTCTTTTAAAAAGTGATTCAAAGAAGACACGAGTAAAATCTCACTGAATAAGCTAACAACGTAGAAAGTTAAAAAGTAGAAAAGCGAAGGGCTCCTGGCTGGCTCAGTCAGGGGAGCATGTGACTCCCGATCTCGGGGTCGTGAGTTCGAGCCCCACGTCGGGCATAGAGATTACTGACAAAAACGAAAGTCGAAGAAGGAACTATGAAAGCATAAGCCCCTCCGACGTTACGTCCGAGCGCACCCCCAGCGTCTCCGGATGGGCAGCAGGTAACACCTGCCTCTTCCCGCGGCGGTACCGTGAGCAAGGCCCTGTAGTTCATGTGCCCCGAGTTCCAGATACACAGATCCGGCCTGCGGCTCCCGCGATGGGAGGTGGCAGGATCAGGCCATGCTCCAGGGGCTGCTCCCCTGCTGGCCTGCCCCGAGGGATTAGTTTGGGACCCTCGCCGGTTGTGGGGAGGGGAGCCTGGCCACGCTGACCCTGCTCCGACCCCCAGGACTCCATGCCTGAGGTCCGGCAAAGCTCCTTCGCCCTCCTGGGAGATCTCACCAAAGCCTGCTTCATCCACGTCAAGCCCTGTATCGGTATGACACCCATCTCGGCACCCCGTGACCCCAGCCCTGGCCTCAAGTGATGGAGAAATGACCATGGGAGGACAATGACCAAATTGGGTTGTATTCGTACTGTCTGATGGGGTCCGCGCGGCCAGGCCCAGGAGCTGGCCCCGGCCGGCCCGCCTGCCCAGCGCGCTCCTTCTCCCCTCCAGCCGAGTTCATGCCCATCCTGGGCACCAACCTGAACCCAGAGTTCATCTCTGTCTGCAACAATGCCACCTGGGCCATCGGCGAGATCTGCATGCAGATGGGTGAGTGCCTGCACGTTGCCGGCCCCACGCCATCACCCTTGTCGGCCTCAGGCCGAGAGCTGGCCCCTGGGGCCCCGAGCCAACACCCATTCGGCCTGTTCCTGCTGAGAGCTGGCCCCTGGGGCCCCACGCCATCACCCTCGTAGGCCTGTTCCCTGCGCAGAGCTGGCCCTGGGGCCCTGAGCCATCACCCTCATCCACCTGGGCCTGGGCCTGTTCCCTGCCGAGGGCTGGCCCTGGGGCCCTGAGCCATCACCCTCATCGGCCTGTTCCCTGCTGAGAGCTGGCCCTGGGGCCCTGAGCCATCACCCTCATGGCCTGGGCCTGTTCCCTGCCGAGGGCTGGCCCCTGGCTCTGACCGACAAGTTGACAGGCCCCGTGCCATCACCTTCTTCAACCTCATCGGCCCGCCCCTGCTGAGGGCAGGCCCCCGGCTGACCGACGGGTCCCCTGGAGAGAGCCCCGGTGCTCCTTGAGCTTTGCTGCGGTTGGTCTGGCAAGAAGACCTCTTGGAGTGGTTTCCGTAGGGATACTGCCAAATGGCTGGGAGGCCATCTGTGATTGGTTTCCCTAAAGAGGCAGGACAGGAGGCCCGTTGTGACTGGGCTTTTGGCGACCCCCCACCCCCATGCAGTCGGCTGAAAGGCCCACAGGGATTGGTTGGGAGGCTTTGGCGGCTCCCTCCCTCCCCACCTACCCCCACAGGGAGCCTGGGTAATGCGGTCTCACCCTGGTGTTGGAGCTGTGACTCCAAGGAAGCTTCTGGTGTTCGGAAGGCTTGGGTCTGGCCCTGGCTGGCCACAGGTCCTGAGCCGGGGACCGGCTGGCGAATGCGTCCCGTTCCCTCGGCGGGTGCAGGGGTCCGCATGTAGACGCAGCTGAGGTCGGCACGGCTCGTCTGGGCTGTGCGGGGCTCTGACTGACCGGTCCCCCAGGGGCAGAGATGCAGCCCTACGTGCAGATGGTCCTCAACAACCTCGTGGAGATCATCAACCGGCCCAACACGCCCAAGACGCTGCTGGAAAACACAGGTGGGCACCAGGCCTGAGCTGCCGCCCTCCCCTTACCTGGAATCGGGGCTCCCAGCTGGGAGGGTGGTGCTGCAGAGACCTTGGGAAAGAACCAGGGAAGGTGTCCGGGAAAGATGTGGAAGGGGGTTCTGAGGAGAACCCCGAGAGAAAGACGCCGGCCCCCCGGGGAGACCCCGGTTGGGCCTGTTCTCTTGGGGCCCGTGGGGCGGGGCTGGTGCCTCGTGCCAGAGGCCCCGCCACGTACCGTCCCGGGGCCGCTCGGGGTTGCAGGTCGCCTGACGAGTCCCTCTGCCATTCCAGCCATCACCATCGGCCGCCTGGGCTACGTGTGCCCACAGGAGGTGGCCCCCATGCTGCAGCAGTTCATCCGGCCTTGGTGTGTGCCCCCCTGTGCGGGGCCTGCGTACGGTGGGCTGGGCAGCAGGGTGGGGGGCGGGGGCGGACAGGCCTGACCCTAAGTGCACGTCCCGGCCCATTGTCCCACCCTATCGTCCCGCCCATGGCCCACCGAACCCCCACTCCTGCCACCCCGGGTAGAAACTCGTCCCACCCCGGGCCCGCCGCCCACTGACCTGCTGCTCCCCACTGCCCCCCCCCCCAACAGATGCCCATCCTGCCCCAGCCCTGCCGGCTGACTGCCTGCCGCTCACCTCCCCCACAGGTGCACGTCCCTCAGGAACATCAGGGACAACGAGGAGAAGGACTCGGCCTTCCGAGGCATCTGCATGATGATAGGCGTCAACCCCGGGGGCGTCGTGCAGGTTGGGGCAGCCGGGCCTGGAGGGAAGGCGCTGGGGCCGGGCCCGGCGGCCCCTCACGCGGGACCTGTCGTGTTTCAGGACTTTATTTTCTTCTGCGACGCCGTAGCCTCCTGGGTGAGCCCGAAGGATGACCTTCGGGACATGTTTTATAAGGTGAGCTCTCGCTTGGCCCTGACACGGTCCCCAGAGGTGGGGGGCAGCAGCCGGGAAGGCCTGGGGGGAGGGAGGTGGAGCTGCTCTCGCTCTGGCCCGGGGCGCCCCTCACCTCTCCCCCTCCCCCCCACAGATTCTCCACGGCTTCAAAGACCAAGTCGGGGAGGAGAACTGGCAGCAGTTCTCGGAGCAGTTCCCACCTCTGCTCAAGGAGAGGCTGGCCGCCTTCTACGGGGTCTAGATGAGCCTCGCGACCGCCAGGTGAGAGGGCTGCGTGCAGTGGGGCGGAGGGGACTGTGGCTCTTGCAGGGGGGGCGAAGGGGTGCAGGCGCTGACCACCGCCTTTCCCCACAGGTTTCTGTCTGCGTCGTTGGAGGGGTTGCTGGGGAGCACGCTGCGTCCGGAAGTCGCCGTGCCCTGGTCGAGGGGGGTTAGGGAGGAGTGAGCGGGACCCAAATCCAGACGCCTTCCCCGTCCACCTACCTGCCACGGGTGTGTGTGGCCTGCCGGCCAGCGGGCAAGTAGGGGGGGTCTCCACACTCATCCTACAAACAGGGGAGGGGGGTGGGACTTCTTGGCAGCAAGGGCCCTTTGCTCAATCGGGGGTCACCTCGGGCAGCCCACCTGGGCCAGCCTCGTGGGAGGGAAGATTCAACACGGCCGACCGAATCCGGCTTAGGATGAGGCGAGGGGAAAGCAGGCGGGGAGGGGGGTCCTTGTAGAGACACGTACACTCACATGTACACACGTGGCCACACGCATGTGCGGCGCTGCAGCCAGCCAGGCTGGGCCAGCCGCCCCACCATTTCCCCGACTGCATGGAGACAGTAGAATTAGTGAACCCCTGAGTTAACCCGTAAGGCCTTCCGTGTAACCTGCATCTAGAGTTTAAGAAGCTTCTGCTGTTTTGCCGGAACTGGTGATTGGGGAGGGCTGGGTGGGTTGGGGGGCCTCCGCCGGGACCCTGGGGCGGGGGAAGAGGACGGCTACGTTCAGGCCGCCTGAGTCAGCTCGCGCACGCTTCGGACCTGCTCCGCACACTTCCTGCCAGCTCTGTGGCAGCCACAGCCTGTGTGTCCCCCTCCTTGTTACGTCCCAGCCAGAAGAGTGGGGACCGCCAGAGTGGCTGCGGCTGGCCAGCGGCCGCCCGTTCCTCCCACCCCTACTGTGCTCCAGTGACTTCTGAAGGCGCTGGGCCAGGACCTTTTCCCTGAAGAGGGCCGGGGGCGGCCAGAGCTGCTGGCCTCGACCCCCTGCGTCTCTCCGCGAGCAAGTCCGTTTCAAGGGCAGTCCGTTTCTCTGTGCTTCTAAGAGCCCTCCTCTCAGGTTCTAGCCTGAGTTTGAACACGAGGGCTGCGGCCGGGGCATTTAATTGATGGGGACAGAGGATGATGAAAGTCCAGGCTTTGCCGGCAGGAAGGAAATGAAGGGCTTTGGAGGAGAAGGTAGTACACCCCCTGACCCCACTCTCTGTCCCTGGGGCTTCCTGTCCCCCGGCTCCCAGTGGGCTACAGGAGCCCACCAGATAGGGGCAGTGATTCTAGGGAACCTTCTGGGAATGGTCGGAGATGCAGTCACAGAGTGGGCGGCACTCCGAGAGGGGCGAGGGGGGCGTGGTCACTTCCAGTTGGCCTCAAAACTGAACCGGGCCCTGCCGCCCCCTTAATGTTTTCCTTTTTCTCCTCCCCTACTTTTTACTTTCCTGGGGGTCCCTCTCGGGGGGTTTCGTGGGGCTTTGACTGGATTCCTACATCCCGGGGCTTGTTCCATTCATCCCCGCAGGGCCGTGGACCCAACCCCATCGGAGCCTTGTGTCTTCTCCCAGACAGGGTCAGGCCCTGCCTCTATTCCAAGGGGTACATGGTGCACATTCCATAAACTCAGCTGGTTTCCTTACCCTGTCAAACTCCCAACAGGTCTCTGGAAGCCATTTGTTTAAAAAAAAAAAAAAAAAAAAGGAAAAAAAAAAAAGAAAAAAAAATTAGGTACCATTGAATTTTCTGGTAATCCAGTTCTTCGGAGCATCCTCTGCTGGGCCTTGGGGTGTGTGGGTGGTGGCTGTCTGATGGGATTGGTAACCCCTTCTCCACCCAGGACGGGGGGCTCCAGCCATTCAGGGAAGGGGAGCCTGGTTCTAGTTTTCTTTCTTCTTCTTCTTCTTCTTTTTTTTTTTAAGAAAACTATTTAATTTTTTAATTTATTTTTGGTTGATTTTTGCACAACGAAGTTTCAGCTTCTCAACCTTCTCCCCTGCCCAGGGCTGCAGACCCTGACTGGCCTCCATCTGCAGTTCCTCTTTTTTTCCACATCCCTCCTTCCCCCTCCCCCTCTTCCTCCTACGGGCTCCGGGGTCTGTCCATTTGTTACTGTGCCGTGCTGGGGATTGGCGCCGAGGTGGCGCGAGATTCCACTTGTGTAGAACTTTGTTGAGTAAAGACCAGTTTCTTGTGAAACCCTTGGTCTCCGTCTGGCCTCCTGTATCCTTGGCTTTGGCAGTAAAGACGGGGCGGGCGGGGGCGGGGGGGGGGTGTGGTGCGGTGCCTGGGACGCTTTAGAAGCGGGGATACACAGGACTCAGGAAACCACTGGCGGTGGTAGGGAAGTAAGCAAGCATTAACAGGGTACGTTTCTTGGGACCCGGAGCCTCTCCCCTTTCTTCCCAGTAAAACGGAAAGGTGAAGGCGAACGACCAAGATTCAGTGTGATAACATAACATGTGGTGTGTTCCCTGGAACGGAATCACAGCTCACTAAGCCTCTCGAATTCAATAAAAGGGATCCCCATCCGCCTTAGACCAAACTGAGGGGCAAAGCTGGGAGCGCTCTTCTCTTTGGCTAACCCCGCAACTCCGGGCCACGGGGCAAGTTAGATGTTTTTGTAAAAAGCTCAGCACCAGCACCAGGCCTGTTGGAGGTGTAGAAAGTATGAGCGACAGTTACTGAGGCAAATGAGAAACCGCTAAACTCTTGGGGGCACACAGCCTCAGAATACAATCTTGGTGCAATCTCAATAGGGCCCAAGGTCTCGCATCGTGGTGGGAAAACGAAAAGCCGACACTGGCATACATCCAGCATCCATTCAACAGACGTTTTAGCGAGGGCGCAGGAGGTCAGCGGTCCAACAGTGACCTGTCCCGTAGAGAAGAAGCGGGGAGGGAAAAGAACGCTGGGAAAATGGTCAGTCTTACAGTAGGGTTCTGTGGGGGAGGCCTCCGTGTGAAGGTGGTAAAACGGAGCAAAGAGTGAGGCAGAGGGGCTCCTGGGTGGCTCAGTCGGTTAAGCATCCGACTTCTGCTCAGATAATAGTCTCGAGGTTCGGGCCTTCGAGCCCCGCGGGGAGCTCTGTGCTGACGGCCCGGAGCCTGCAGCCTGCTTCCGATTCTGCGGCCCCCTCTCTGCCCTTCCCCCTCTCGTACTCTCTCTCTCGCTCAAAAATAAATGAACATTTAAAGTTAAAAGAATGAGGCAACAGCAAGTGCTCGGAGATATTTATGTGGCCCGGTTAACACTGCCTGCCTCAAAAGAGGCTTTCAGTAAATGAGAAAAATACAATTACAAGGAATTCAGAGATCTGTTTCACTGAGGACTCGGCAGTACAACTGCATGCCTCTGGCTCCGCAAGGAGAGACAGGAGTTGGAATCCCCGTAAGCCCCGGACTGCGAACTCAGAAGAGGGACTGCGTTTCTAAGCTCAGTGCCGCCTGTGAGCTGTGCCTTCGACCGAGCCGCGTCGAGCCGGAGTCAGCTGGCCGCCCGCCATCAGGACGGCCACAGACGCTTGTTTAAAAAACACTGGGAGCAGGAATCTCCATTTTCCAGCCCAGGGCCCACGGAGCCGCCCCACGGGAGCCCTCGAGGCAGAGAGATTCCAGGAGCCAGCCGGTTTCCACGCGCGCCACTCGCTTCCGGTCGGCGCTGCCACCTCATTAAGCAGCGCCGGAAGTGCCTTCGCGCTGCCTAGGAGACGGGACGCGGGGCCCTCGGCTGACAGGGCCGGGCTGGCCGCGCCCACTCGGTCGCCATGGAGCTTCCCCCAGGGTCGCGCGATGATCCCCGCGCCTGGGACGATGACTCGGACCCGGAGCCCGAGCCCGACCCCGACGCGCAGGCCGAGGCTTACGTGGCCCGCGTGCTCAGTCCGCCGAAAGTCGGGCAGGCGCTCCCGCGCGCGCCTTTGCTGTCGGCGCCGGTCGCGTCCCCTGGCGCCCTGGAGCCGCGGGCGGCGTCCAAGGGTCCGCCCGTGGGCGTCCCCGGCCTGCTGAGCCTTCCTCCGGAGCTGCTGCTCGAGATCTGCGCCTACCTAGACGCGCGCCTGGTGCTCCACGTCCTGCCGCGCGTGTGCCACACGCTGCGCGACCTCGTGCGTGACCATGTCACCTGGAGGCTACGCGCGCAGCGCCGCGTACGCGCGCCCTACCCAGTGGTGGAAGGTGCGCGCGCCCGGGGGGCCGGGGTCAGCTGCCCAGGTTAGGCTTGGGGCAGGGGATTAGATAGCTGGGGTGCTGTGAGCAGAGCCCTGGAGCAGGCTTCCTGGTTGTTCCGGCCTGGGTGGAGGCTGAGGTAGTTACCGATGGTGCCAAAGCCCCCTGACCTCCGGGTGGACCGTGAACCAGACCCTTGGGTTTCCGGGGCTGTGGAAATTTACCTCGGGGGGCTGGGGTCCCGCAACTCAGGATCCAACGATCCTCAGGCTTGGGGTCTGGTGGACCCCTGGCTGGGGGTTGACACAGGGCCTTGAAGTCTCAGCTTTTGGAATCTCTTGGGGGCCCAGGGTAAGGCCAAGAATCCTCGGAGTATAGATGCTGAGCTAGCAACTGGTGATGCCAAAGCCCCTCACCCTTCTCACCCTTAAAGCCTTGACCTAGGTAGGAGTGAGGAACGGACTAAAAGTCCAGAGCCTGCAACCCTTGAACCCAATCTAGAGTTTAGAGGTTAGAAACCCTGAAACCCACAATCACAGGTCCCCAAGCCCAGGGTCTAGCCTGATCTTAGGCAGGGGCTGGTGGTAACTCCTCCTGTCTGTGAGGTCATTGGTCCTTGGGGGATAAGATAGCTTTTGGTGACCTTGACTTGAGGGGACTTTCCTGAATGGCAGGATAAACATAGTTGCTCGAGCCTCATTCTACCACTGAATCTCTGCACCTGGGGCTCGAGTTCTGCATCCTGACAGGGCTGCCAAGTTTACAGATACTAATTTGAGAACACTTCTTTGGGTCTGGTTAAGATCACTGAGGCAAAAGTCCTAGTTCCAAGGCCTAGCCTGGGGGTGGGGGCAGGACCTTAATGTCCTGAGGCTGCCATCCTCCACACTTGGGTTGGGGGGGGCGGGGTGGGTCGAGGCCTGGGAAGGTGGTATGAGGCTGCAGTTACCCAAGTTTTGGAAACTGGGGTGAGTAGTCTTAGATCCGCTTGGAAGCCGGTGGGAGGGGGGTGCTGGTGGTCCCAAAGCTAGGTCCCGGGCCTCGCTGGTTGGGGTGAGGGATCCAGGGTGGGGGTTTCTCCAAGTCTGGTGAAGACTAGGCTTCCCCGAAGCCAGAGGTAGGCTTGGTGCTGGCGTAGATGTCAGGATTCCTGCCCACCGGGGACCCTGCTCACGGTGCCCCACAGAGGAGGACTTTGACTGGCCGACGGCCTGCATTGAGTTGGAGCAACACCTGTCGCGCTGGGCGGAGGACGGGCGTTGGGCTGAGTACTTCTGCCTGGCCGATGGACACTTTGCTTCCATTGACTCAGTGCTGCTGCTCCAGGTGAGGCGGGGTGGGGGGAGGGTGGGGGGTGGGAGGCAGGCAGGGTGTGCTAGGGTGACCCCGACAACACCCCTCACTCTCTTCTCAGGGCGGGACGCTTTGTCTGTCAGGCTCCCGGGATCGCAACGTCAACCTGTGGGACCTGCGGCAGCTGGGGGTGGAGCCCAGCCGGGTTCTGGTCAAGGCCCTGGGCACCCAGAAGAACAGCACCCACAAGGTGAGGGATTAGGAGGCCGTACATAACTATTAAAACATAAGGGCGGGGGCGCCTGGGGGGCTCAGTCGGTTGAGCGTCTGACTCTTGATTCTGGCTCAGGTCATGATCTCAGGGCTGCTGAGTTCGAGCCGCCTCGGGCTCTGTGCTGATGGCTCAGAGCCTGCTTGGGATTCTCTGCCCCTCCCCCCCTCAAATAAGTAGCTAGGTAGGTAGGCAGGTAGGTAGATAGATAGATATAGATAGATACTAAAACAAACAAAAGGAGGCTGGACAGGGATAGGAGGGCAGAAGCCTGGCTAGGGCGCTGCGGCTCAGGGTGTGAGTTTTCTTTGGCACTGGACCTCAGATTTCAATCCTGCTCTGCTGCTGTTGGTGTGACATTGGATGAGCTGTAGGCCTTCTCTGGGCCTCCGTTTCTACTTCTGTGTAGGGGTCAGGATGAGGGTGAGTGAGATGCATGCCCACTAGGAGCTCTGCTTAGGCACACCTTGAGCGGCGCAGGGCAGGGCAGCTGGCAGTTACGAGGCTGCCGGCGGGGATCACGAAGCTCTGAGCATGGCTGGCATCTCGTGAGAAGTGGCCGTGGAGGGGCACCTCCACCAGTCATTGAGGTGGTCTAGGCAGGTGCCCAACAGCTTGGTCTCAGAGCCGGGCCACTGGGTTCAAATCCCCACTCTGCTACTTTCTGGCTGTGTGACCTTGGGCAAGGGACTCAACCTCTCTGTGCTCCAGTTTCCTCATTTGTAGAACGGGGCACAATTCCAGTGCTGTCCTCCGAGAGTTTGGAGAGGAATGATGTTAGTCACCGGCCAGTGCTTTGTGCCTATTAGCTCCTGAGACAGGGGCTGATTTTTGTGCCCATTTTCTCAGTGAAGAAACTGAAGGAGGGTACTTCATTTGCTCAGGTCATGGAGTGAAGGCCCCATTCTTTTTTTATTTTTTTAACTTTTTTTTTTAACGTTTACTTGTTTTTGAGAGACAGAGCAGGAGTGGGAGAGGGATAGAGAGAGAGAGACACACACACAGAATTAGAAGCAGGCTCCAAGCTCTGAGCTCTCAGCACAGAGCCCCACGCGGGGTTTGAACTCACAAACCGCAAGGTCAGTCACTTAACCGACTGAGCCACACAGGCGCCCCTAGTGGAGGTCCCATTCTTAATCGCATTGTTAGGTGGCCTCAAACCACCACTGGTGCTGAGTCTTGCAGGGACCGAGGAATATCATTCTGTGGGGGCGTGTACCTCCTGGGCTCTGGAGTCGGACCCGCAGACCTGAGTCCTAACCTCTGCCTGGAGCTGACTTGCTCTGGGTTCTTGGGTCAGTTGTCTCCCTCCTCTGACCCTCTGCGAGGGGGATGATCACAGGTCTGGTCCGCAGGGCTGGGTGTGGTCACTGGCAGCGCTGGACCACCGCGTGTGCTCCGGCTCCTGGGACAGCACGGTGAAGCTCTGGGACATGGCGGCGGACGGGCAACAGTTCGGCGAGATAAAGTGTGTGGCGTCCCGGCAGGGGGGCGGGCGGGCGGGCGGGTCCTGCCCAGTCGCAGCCCCAGCCTCGTGGTCCTGTCCGCGTGTTCCCAGGGGCAAGGCGGCAGTGCTGTGTTTGTCCTACCGGCCTGACATCCTGGTGACTGGCACCTACGACAAGAAGGTGACCGTCTACGACCCCAGAGGTGGGTTGGGGTCCCTGGGAACTAGGTGGGGAGAGCAGGGCCGCCTGAGGTATCCAGGGTCATGCTGGGGAAGAAGACCCTTGCACCTCATGGCCTGGCTGGGCTGACCGGCACGACCAGAGGCCGACCACTCAAGAGTGGCTTGCGCTGTGCTGGGGGCAACCAAGGCAGTTGGTGGGGGGCCGGGCGTTGGGGCAGGACCTGGGGCGAAGGATGGGAGGGCTCCGGGGGAGGGGCCTCTAAGCCTCCATGCTGGGGGAGGTGGAACGGCCTCCAAGAACCCGGACTCCGGCCCTTCCTGGCTCTCAAGCTCCAACCGCAGTTTCCCCATCAGGAAGACGTGAATGCCTCCAAGCCCCGCAGGGTTAGCTGGAGGAGGTGACAGCGAGAGCCTCGGGGGAGTAAATGTTTACATAAAAAGCCTAGGATAAACACTGCCCTGCATATAAGCCTTTTCTGTTGTTGGTCTGTCTGTTTATTCTTTTATTCTTCTTTTAATTGAAGGGCTAGGGGCTCTTTACCCAGGCACAGCCGGAGCGGGGTGATGGGTGATGGTCGGGACTCGTCTCCGGTCAGCCGGCAGGAGGAAGTGTTTTGTGCTGGGACTTGCCGAGGTCTGCTCTGTACTGCGAGCAGCTGGGATTGCCGTGGGAGACGGGAGGGCGGAGACTTGGGGGCCCTGGATGGCCAAGTGGGAGAGGGGCCGGAGGGGGGGCCTCCGAGGGGCTCTGATGTCTCCCTCCTCCCCGCGGCCCTCATGAAGCGGGCCCGGCCCTGCTGAAGAGCAGGCGGCTGCACTCCAGCGCGGTGCTGGCGCTGCTGGCGGACGACCGTCACATCATCTCGGGCAGTGAGGACCACACACTCGTGGTGTTCGACCGGCGGGCCAACAGCGTCCTGCAGCGGCTGCAGGTGCGCCCTCCCCTGCGGCCCCGAGGGACCAGGGCTGCGGCTCGGGCCCCGCCTGAGCCGCTGTGTCCCGCGTCCCTCCCGCAGCTGGACTCCTACCTGCTCTGCATGTCCTACCAGGAGCCCCAGCTCTGGGCTGGCGACAACCAGGGCCTGCTGCACGTCTTCGCCAACCACAACGGCTGCTTCCAACTCGTCCGGGTCTGCCAGGGCTCTGGCCCCTGTCCAGCCTCCCCCAGGGCCCCCTCCCTACCCCTTGACGCCTGGGGGGCTGTCGGGCTGGCCTTGGGAGAGCGCTTCCCTGAGTGTCACCTGTCCTTCCTTACTGCAGTCCTTTGACGTGGGCCACAGGTCTCAGATCACAGGGATCAAACACTCACTGGGGGCCTTGTACACCACGTCCACCGACAAGACCATCCGGGTGAGGCCCCGAGGCAGGCGCCCTCCCTACCTGCCCCCGCGCGCCGGAGGTCGGCACTCCTTGACCTTTGCCCGTCGCCCCTCGCCAGGTGCACGTGCCCACGGACCCGCCGAGGACCATCTGCACCCGGAGCCACAACAACGTGCTAAACGGGGTAAGGCCCTGCCCTGTGCGCCCCGCCCCGCTGCCCGCCCAGCCCTGACCGCTTCTGTCCCTGCCCCCCCCCCCAGATCTGTGCCGAGGGCAACCTGGTGGTGGCCGCCTCTGGGGGTCTGTCGCTGGAGGTGTGGAGGCTGCAGGCCTGAGCGGGCGGACGTGGACGTGGACCTGCCGGCCCGCAGGCTGGGCCAGGGCCTCCGTTCTCGGGGGACCTTCCCCCACGCTGGTGCCGCCTCTGCCCTGTCCCAGAGGCCTGGGGCCTGAGGAGTCCGGGCCACGCTTAGGCAGTGTCCCTGGGCTGCGCCCCACGCCAGGGGAGGCGAGGTTGCCGTTCAGGCCCACCCGGGGGACTGCCTGTTCCCCTCCCTCGGGCCCGGTTTTTGTTACGGTTTGGACACCCCGTCTCCCTGGAGAGAGAAGGAGAAATAAACCCGATGTGCTGGCGTCACCTGAGGGCTCTGCCTGCGCTCGCTCGGGGCGGGGGAGTCTGTGAGGTGGTCGTGAAAGCCTTGGCGGCAGCCACCCCTACATCTGGTGCACCTGTGCCCGCTTGAGTGCATGTCTGTGACCACGTGTGTCCGTGTGTCACCGGGGAGGTGACCCTGTCCGTGTACATCTGTGTGCTGGAGGTTGTGGGCATGTGTGAGGACGGAGGAGACCCCTGAGGGCGTGTGCACGTTCGTATGACAGCACCTGTGGGCGCGTGTGACATGAAGGCATGTGTGACGTGGTTGGGGTGGGACTCTGACCCTAGACGTGTGGGTGCAGTGCGGGGGCGGAATCTGCTAATGCTGCCCCAGAGGTGCAGCGGGGAGGGGCAGGGAGGGGTGGGGGTGGTGCACGCCCTCCCCCCCCACCCCCCGAGTCTAGGCGTGTGTGCTGTTGTGGCCATGACCCTGGAGTGGGCGGGGGAGGGAGGCTGGGCTAGGGGTGCGGGTGCCCCCCCACCCCAGGGAGTCTGCAGTCCCCCTCTGTCCCCAGTGAAGCCTCGTCCCGAGGATGGTTCACTTCATTTTTATTGAGGCTCCCGGGTGGCCGGGGCCGTGGGGTTATAGGAGGGCACAGGCCTTCTTCTCCTTGAAGGGGTTGGTGGCAGCCGGGATGCCCACAAGGAAGGGGTCGCTCTTGGCCTGCTCCGCGCAGAACCGCAGCAGGTCGCCGGCCGCCTTGGACACCTGCGGGCCAGCCTGGTCAGCCGGGGCCGGGCTGTCCTCCTCCCCCACCCCCCACCCCGGGCACGGCCATGCCGCCCTGGCCCTCACCTTCATGCGGTCGATGCCCGCCTCCACCCGCAGCTGCTCCACGGCCCGGCGGGCCTGTCCAATGTCGCTGCCCGTGGCCACCTTGCTGGACATCTGCAGGAAAGCAAGCAGGGTCATGGGCAGTGGGCTCGATTCCAGACCCCGAGCCCCAGGGGCTACGTGAGAGTCTCCCCACCACCTCTTGTGTCCTCGGGACTGTGGGAAGGGGGTGGCGGTTCCCCAAGCCCCGTCAGGACCACCCACTTCAGCGGAGGACTCCGGCGGATTCCTGGCGGCTCGGTCCTCCAGCAGCCCCGTTCTGGCTCCTTCCCTTGCCGGCCCGGCCTCTCAGCCCCCTCCTGCTCCCTCCCTCTCCCCTGCAGAGACTTTGAAGCCTGGACACTCGTGGCGCGAAATGTCAGCGGCGGCAGCTGCCTCAGCCGAGGGAGTCCCTGCCCCAGGGGGCCCCGTGGCTGCCCTGGTGTCACATGTCACCTTGGCTAAGGGGAGTGCGGGGTTCCTGGTGTCTGCTCCCCACCGGGCCTCAGGTGCAGGCCTGCCTCTCCCCCTCCGTCTACACTCACCCCTGGGATCTCAACCACAGACAAACAACTCCATCCACTTTATGCTGATGGCGCCCTCTGTCCCCAGAGGGACCCTTCCCTGATGTCACATCTACCCAAAGAGCTTCCTGCTTTCCAGTCTGTCATATTGATGTCTCGGGGGTCTCTCACCTAACTCGGCCAGAGCTGGGACCCAGATCGTCTCCCCCCACCAGACCTTCTGCCCCCAAGTTCACCACCATCCACCCAACTGCCCGGGCCCAAATCTTGAACCCCTTCAATCTTCTCTTTCTGGTGTCCCCGCTTCTGATCCTTTCCCAGGGCCCATCAGATCAGCTTCAAATTAGGTTCTCAGTCTGGCCACTTCTCTCCACGTCTGCTGGCATCCCCCAGGTCCTGCTCCCATCTCTGCTGGCCTGGACCAGGGCAGTTACCTCTGCTCTGGTCTCCCCTACCCCTACTTCCCGCCCCCCTCCCACCCCCGTCTCCTCAAGGCATCCAGCGGGATCTGGTTAAAAAAAAAACACGGATGCACCTTGAGAACCTTGAGAACGTTGTGTTAAGTGAAATAAGCCAGTCACAAAATGACTGATAACGTATGATCCCGTCTATGTGAGGTCCCTGGAGGAGTCGAATCCATAGAGACAAGCAGCAGATGGTGGGAACCAGGGGCTGGGGGAGGGGGTGAGCGGTTAGTGTTTCATGGGGGCAGAGTTTCAGTTCGGAAAGATGAGAAAGTTCTGGAGATGTACGGTGATGATCTTTGTACAACAGTGTGAATGAGGTTAATGCCATGGAACTGTCCACTTGACAATGATGATGAGAACGGGGCGCCTGGGGGGCTCGGTCGGTCGGGCGTCCTACTTCAGCTCAGGTCATGATCTCACGGTTCATGAGTTCGAGCCCCACATCAGGCTCTCTGCTGTCAGTGCGGAGCCTGCTTTGGATCCTCTGTCCCGCCCCCCCTCAAAAGTAAACATTTATTTTTTAAAATGTTTAATGTTTATTTATTTTTAAGAGAGAGACAAAGTACGAGTGGGGGAAGGCAGAGAGAGGGAGACGAGACACAGAATCCGAAACAGTTTCCAGGTTTTGAGCTGTCAGCACAGAGCCCAATGCGGGGCTTGAACCCACGAACTGCGACATCATGACTTGAGCCAAAGTCGGACGCTTAACCGACTGAGCCACCCAGGTGCCCCAAAAGTAAACATTTAAAAATGACTATGATAATAGATTTTGTGTTATATATATTTTACCGCAATAAAAAAAAGTTGGTGGGGTCACCTAGCTACCTCAATCAGTAGAGCGTTTGACTCTTGATTTTGGCTCAGGTCGTGGTCCTAGGGTCGTGGGATCAAGCCCCGCATTGAGCTCCATGCTGGGTGTGGAACCTGTTTGGGATTCTCTCTCTCTCTCCCTCTCTCTCTGTCTCCCTCCTTCTACCCCTTTCCCCAGCTCTCACACTGTCTCTCTCTAAACAAT
The DNA here is from genome assembly GCA_030068075.1 of Paguma larvata. Taxonomy (NCBI): domain Eukaryota; kingdom Metazoa; phylum Chordata; class Mammalia; order Carnivora; family Viverridae; genus Paguma; species Paguma larvata. The sequence continues at coordinate 8,710,742 of CM057842.1, read as the reverse complement.
AACAACACTTAAAAAGGAATGATGTGGGGCGCCCGAGTGGCTCAGTCGGTTGGGCGTCCGATTTCGGCTCAGGTCATGATCTCGCGGTCTGTGGGTTCGAGCCCCGCGTTGGGCTCTGTGCTGACACCTCAGAGCCTGGAGCCTGCTTCAGATTCTGTGTCTCCCTCTCTCCCTGCCCCTCCCCTGCTCATGCTTTGTCTCTCCTGCTCTCACAAATAAATAAAAAACATTAAAAAAAAAAAGGAATGATGTATCTGGCTTCCGTCTAATGAGCTCTCTGGCCACAGCGGAAGCTGGATGGGGGTGGGGGAGGGTAGCCCAGTGTGGAGGCTGCGAACGAAGAGAAGCACCTGGATACAAACACCCAATCACTGAGTTGTACACCCAAAACTAATATAATGTTCCATGTCAATTCTATCTCAAAAAAAAAAAATTAATTAATTAATTAAAAAAGGCACCTGGATTTGGGACCTACTTTGTGGGTCGAACTTGGCAGACGTGCTGAGGGAGGCGTGTGGGTGTGAGAGAAGGGGAGACATCAAGTTCAACCCCCCAGTTTTGAGCCCACTAGGTGTGTGGAGCACTCAGTTGCGGAGTCGAGGGCTCTCTGAGGAGGTGCGGAAGAGTTCAAGGAGATCGGGGTTGGGAGGAGAGGGAACCGAGGTGGCGGGGTTGAGACCCAAGCGGAGACTGTCAAAGATGGCAAAGAGGAGTCTTCTTCCTCCAATTAAGTAGGCTAATCTCTGGCCTCAGGGCCTTTGCACTGGCAGTTCTCTTTCCCACCCAGAGATGATGGGGAAATGGCCTCCCCAAATCTTCCCATATCAGGCCTTTCTTGGCCTTCTGGCCTCGGCTCAAATGTCGCCTCCTCGGTGTCCTTCCCTAACCACCTGTCCCTGCAAATAACCTCTCCATCCATCCCTACTTCAAAGACACATCATCATATCTGAATCCTCAGTAACACTTAACCACTATTGTTACCTTTCTAGCTCCCCAAACTGTGGACTCCAGTAGGACAGGGTCTCCATCTCGTTCACCGACAAAGCTGCCGCGCCAAACACAGAGCTCAATGTATAGTATAGACTCCATAAATTGTAGAGTGAGTTGTTGAAAGAATCCCCCTGGACCAGACCCTCTCCAGGGCTATGAGGACCCGTAAGATACAGAGCCCGCCTTCGACGGTCTCACAGTCTTGCTGGAGGGAAACGCCAGCCTTGGATCCCAGAGGAGGTCCCTTTATTCTGAGAAAGGTCAGGGAAGGCTTCCCGGAAGAAGTGACGGCTGTAGCGGCCAGGGCAAGACCAGAGAGTCAGGCAGCTTGTGGAGTCTCTGAAGACCTGCGAGGCACGAACAGGGATCACTAAACCATTTGATGAGAGACGCCCAGAGGCAGAAACTATGTGACATCTCCTAATGACTCGAATCCTATCCAAGGGCGACGTCTAAGAAGCCATCCTTTTCCCCAACGGGACAGAAAATGGGAAAGCGCCGCACAGCGCGGTGGGTCTCCAGCAGGCGGCAGTAAAAGTAGGATTTTTCCTTCATCTCTTGCTGACAAGACGCGAACCAGGGAACAACGGCTCCTCCCGGCTTCCGTAGTACGGAACGCACGCTCAAAGATGGACGCGTCCTGGGTTACGGGAGTCGAAGAGAGTCATGTGACTAAGCAACTTCCGGTCCCCTTCCGCAGGTTTTCCCGAGCACTACTTCCTGCACTGTGGTACAGAAGCGCGTGCCGGGGCTTAGCACCTGGAGGCCTGGCCTGGGGGTGACTGTGATCTGAGCGTGCGGCCGCAGGAGCATGGAGGGTCCTCCGGAGGGGGAGGCACCCGCGGCGGCGCTGGCCGCTGTGCTGAAGCACAGCTCGGCGCTGCCGTCCGAGAGCTCCCAAGTCCGAGGCTACGACTTCAACCGCGGCGTAGACTACCGTGCCCTACTGGAGGCCTTCGGCACCACTGGCTTCCAGGCCACCAACTTCGGGCGCGCAGTGCAGCAAGTCAACGCCATGGTGACGCTGGGGCGGGACTTCCTGGATGGAGGCGGGAGTGGCCACCCCATAGCAGCAATGCAGCACTTGGAGGAGGCGGGGGAGGAGTACTTGGAGGAGGAGGAGTGTCCTTTGTTGGGCGGTCCAATAGGTGGAGAGAGGCAGGGCTCATTCTGGGCGGGAGTTTCCGTGCTGGAAGGAGGACATTGTCCCGGCACCCGCATCGCATCTCACTTTCTGAGTGAGGCTGAGACTGATTCTGGATAGGGGGTGGGTTATAGGTGAAACAGTTCTGGACGGTGCGGTGGAGAAGGAGCCTAAGTCAGGACGGGGTCTGAGCTCGGATTTGCCTTTTCCGATAGGGAAGGAGGCCAGGCCTGCTAAGGTCACGCTCTCCAGTTCCTTGAAAGAGGGGTAAAAACCTGAGCGTGTGCCCTGAGATTTGGGCTGTGATTGGGGCGGAGCCTGCACAGGGGGCGTTCGTTCCCTGGTTCCAGGTATTCCAGGTAGAAATGGTCCCCTGTCCATCCCTGAGTGGGCAGGACCGGGGGGCGAGTCCTCTGGCTAGAGTTTGGGGCCAGAGGGTGAGGATAACTTGACCGCTCCTTACCACCTAGATAGAGAAGAAACTAGAGCCGCTGTCGCAGGATGAAGACCAGCACGCGGACCTGACCCAGAGCCGCCGCCCACTTACTGGCTGCACCATTTTTCTGGGCTACACGTCCAATCTCATCAGCTCAGGCCTCCGTGAGACCATCCGTTACCTCGTGCAGCACAACATGGTGGGAACCTGGTGGGATTGTGGCCTTGGCCTTGGGGCAAGATTTTTTTTTTTTTAACGTTTATTTATTTTGAGAGACATAGAGACCCGGGCGTGAACAGGGGAAGGGCAGAGAGAGAGGGAGACACAGAATCTGGAGCAGGCTCCAGGCTCCCAGCTGTCAGCACAGAGCCCGACGCTGGGCTCGAACTCATGAACCATGAGATCATGACCTGAGCTGAAGTCGGCTGCTTAACCGACTGAGCTATCCAGGCACCCCGGGGCAAGATTCTTGATCATTTAAATGATATGGGGAGACAGGGTCAGTTTTTTTTTTTTTTTTTTTCAGTTTATTTATGTATCGAGAGAGAGAGAGAGAGAGAGAGAGAGAGAGAGAGAGAGAGCGCGCACACGTGCCGGGTAAGGGCAGAGAGAGGGAGAGAGAGAATCCCAAGCGGGTTCACCACTGTCAGCATGGAGACCAATGTGAGGCTTGAACCCACGAACTGTGAGATCATGACCGCTGAAATCAAGTGTCAAGACGCTTAACTGAGCCGCCCAGGCGCCCCAGAGTCAGTTTTTTTTTTTATTTTTTTATTTTTTTTTTAATGTTTATTTATTTTTGAGAGACATAGAGACAGAGTATGAGCAGGGGAAAGGCAGAGAGAGAGAGAGGGAGACACAGAATCCGAAGCAGGCTTCAGGCTCTGAGCCATCAGCACAAGAGCCCGACGCGGGGCCTGAACTCACAGACCGTGAGATCATGACCCGAGCGGAAGTCGGCCGCTTAACCGACTGAGCCACCCAGGCGCCCCCGGAGTCAGTTTTAAGCAGAGGGACATGATCTAGCTTCCCCCAAGGGTCACTATGAGGGTTGGGAATTACAAGTCCTGCCTGGGATGGGGGGGGCAGGGCCTTTCTTCCCGGGCCAACCTCACCGACTTGCGGCCGCAGGTGGACGTCTTAGTGACCACCGCTGGCGGCGTGGAGGAAGATTTCATCAAGTGCTTGGCACCCACGTACCTGGGCGATTTCAGCCTCAGGGGGAAGGAGCTGCGTGAGAACGGGATCAACAGGTGGGCGCCCTGAGTGGTGCTGGGCAAGGGGCTGGGCTGAGGGCCCTGGGAGCCGGTGGCCCACATGCCTCATGTTCGCAGGATTGGAAACCTCCTGGTGCCCAATGACAATTACTGCAAGTTTGAGGACTGGCTGATGCCCATTCTGGACCAGATGGTGCTGGAGCAGAACACGGAGGTGGGGCGGGGGCGACCCGGGGGCGGGCACGGTAGGGGTCAGGGGAGGCGCTGCTGCTTGAAGCCAATGTCTCCTCCTAGGGCGTGAAGTGGACACCTTCCAAGATGATCGCCCGGCTGGGCAAGGAGATCAACCACCCCGAATCCGTGTATTACTGGGCCCAGAAGGTGAGGCCCGGGGGCAGGGGGGGGTGGGGGGGGCAAAGATACCAGGCCTTGGCATGTGTTAGCTCGTTTCATCTTCACGGCCACCTGGGGAGCCAGTACGGCTTTCATCATCTCCACTCTCAGCTGAAGAACCGGATGCCGAGGTCACGTGGTTTGTCCGAGGTCACACGGCCGGAGTGTGGGCTTGGTATCCTGGCTCTACTCCTGGACCACCTGGGATCAGTTGGGGTCGCGCCTAGCAGCCCTCATGGGGCGGGGCCCCTGGTCCCACGCTCCCCAGAGGCCGAGCTCCAGCAGTCGGAATAACGAGGGCTACCATTCTCTGTCAGACACGGTCCTTGGCATTTGGCTTCGGTCGCATCACCTACGCGTGTTCACCTGTGAGGGAGGTGCTGTCTCGGCACCTGTTGAGGAAGCGGAGGCCCAGGGAACTCAGGCACTCCGCCCAGAATCAGGCGGGGAGGGGGGGGATCCCACTGGGCTGGGGACCAGCCTGCCCCCACCGGGCTCTGAGCTCCAGCCGCTCTCCGGACTTGCCGTTTCCCAGAACCACATCCCCGTGTTGAGCCCAGCGCTCACGGACGGCTCCCTGGGCGACATGATCTTCTTCCATTCCTACAAGAAGCCAGGCCTGGTCTGGACATCGTGGAGGGTGAGGTGCCGGGGCCATGGGGGAGGAGGGCTGGCGGGGGCCCGGAGCCTGACCACAGCGCTCTCCTCCCAGACCTGAGGCTCATCAACACCCAGGCCATCTTCGCCAAGCGCACCGGCATGATCATCCTGGGCGGGGGCGTGGTCAAGCACCACATCGCCAACGCCAACCTCATGGTGAGCGGGGGCGGGGCGGCTGGGCCCCAGGGAGGGCGGCACTCGGGCTCGCCACGCAGACGTGCCTGCGCGCTGGGGCCACGCCGTGTGCCAGGGAGACAACCGTGGACTAGACAGGCCGCAGTCCCTGCCCTCCTGGCCTGAGGTTCTCGTCACGGAGACGGGCGGCACACCAGGGCCGTGCGTGTCAGGTGGCAGTAACTGCTATGGGAAAAAACGAGGATGACAGGATGACAGAGAAAGGAGTGCTCTTCAGGACAAAGGGAAGTTCTGGGAAATCCCACCTGCGAGCAGAGGAAACAGCCAGTGCAAAGGCTTTGAGGTGCCTGAGTTATGTCCAGGAACATTTAGGAGGCCGGTGAAGGGGACGGGGAAGGGACTACCGGATCAGGCCTCCAGGGCCGCCACTCGGGTGCTCACAGGCGCCCTCTGGCTTCTGGGAGGGGAACAAATGGCGGGCTCTGGGTAAGCAGTGATGGGGCCCGGCCCAGGGCAGAGTCTTCTGTGTGTTTGGTGGCAGCCCCTGCTCAGCAGCCGCGGGGGTGGTTGCTACACAGCAGGTGGGCTGGCGGCAGCTCTGCCCGTCAACCCTGCCAGCCCCTCACTCTGCTCGCGCGCCGACGCGGGCCTTTCCTTTGGAGCAGGGGCCACTAAGGGTTTCCTTCAGGCGGGACACGTCCCTCAGCCTCTAGCTAGTCCCCCGCCTCCGTGCCTTCCTGCCTGCCTGACCAGTCCCCCCCCCCCCCCCCCCCCCCCCCCCGCCCACAGCGGAACGGGGCCGACTATGCCGTCTACATCAACACGGCCCAGGAATTCGATGGCTCAGACTCTGGCGCCAGGCCAGACGAAGCGGTCTCCTGGGGCAAGATCCGGGTGGACGCAGAGCCCGTCAAGGTGAGGGCGGTCAGCTGGCGCGGGCGCCAAGGCTCCCGGGGGCGCCGCCGCGGGCCCCGAGGTTCACCCGGGTCCCCTCTGCAGGTCTATGCCGATGCCTCCCTGGTCTTCCCCCTGCTTGTGGCTGAAACCTTCGCCCAGAAGACGGACGCCTTCACGCCCGAGAAGAACGAGGACTGAACGGCCACGGCGCCAGCGAAGTGTCCCCTCCTGTATTTATTAGCGCGCACACCCAGTCCTTCCCGCGCTCCCCGGTCAGCAGCGCGTCTCCAATAAACGGTCTCTGTGAGTCTGGAGTCTTTGTCTGTGTCCTTGGTGGCGGTGGGTCCCCCAGCTTCAGCCTGTGCCGCCCTCTGCCTCATAAGCCTCTTCCCGCCAGCAGTGGACGCTGCCCCCCACGGCGGTCAGCAGGCAGGGCTCCAGGGGGTGGTAGGACAGCGACTGCACCACACCAGGACCCACCGGCAGGGCCAGCGCCAGGGCGCCCTGTGGAGCGAAGGGTGGGGGTCGGGCAGTTACCGGTACGTGTCTCTCCCCCGACCTCCGGCCACCTGCCTCTCCTTCCAGATGCTGGGCCAGACACCTTCGGGGTGACTTCCTGTCTGCCAGACTCTTGAGGAGTAGGCAGAGCACTGGCGCCTTCCTAGTTCCCAGAGAACTGGCCCCTCACGCCTCCAGCCTCTGAGGGGGCTTACGCTCCCCGGCCACGCTTCGGCCCTGATCCCATTAGGCCAGAACCGTCTGTTCCCAGCCTGACCGCCCCACCCGACACACCAGGACGGGGCTCCCAGGGCCTGGGACTGGAAACCGCGGGGACGCGCAGAGATAGCTCGGGCTTCCTGAACTACAGCCCTGTCTCGGCCTGGCGTCTGCGGCCTGGGTTAACCGGCCCTGCCGCCGCCGCCACCCCCCAGGACTTCTGTTCCCTGACCAACGTGGGCCACACCCCGAGCCTTAGCACACACTGTTGGCTTTGCCAGGAAGGTCTGTCCCGCTTCATCCTGCCACTCACTCCTCCCAGCTCGACTAGCGCTCCCTTCCTCGGCTGGGGGTGACAGAGGCACCCCGGTGCAGAGCCGGGGTGAGGTGGCTCACCTCGACCAGGTCCCAGAAGTACACCTTCCCGTCCTCGGAGCAGCTGACCACGTGTGTGTCCCGCTCGCTCAGGCAGCAGTCCAGCTTGTACTCCTGGTTCTTATGGCCCGTGTACCTGGGGGTGGGTGCGATGAGAAGGGCCTGGGTCGCGGGGCGGGGCTGGGGGGTGGGGGCCACAACCCTGAGGACTCACTCGCCCAGCAGTTCCCCTGTGTCCTTGTCTAGAAGCCGCAGCGTGGAGTCCAGGCTGGACACCAGGGTGCACTGCCCGTCCCGGCTGAAGCAGGTACAAGTGATGGGGCCTGGGGGGCGGGGAGGGGTGCGGGTGGGTGAGGCGGGGGCCCCATTTGCTGCCCCCAGCCTTCCCTGCCTGCCCCCGGCCCCGCGGCACTCACTGCCCACGTAGTCCGAGAAGAGCTGCCCCGTCCTCAGGTCATAGCGCCTCACCCGGCCGTCCACGGAACTGCAAGAGGACGCATCACCTGGGGTCCATGGCTCCGGTCCCAGTGCCCTCCGTGACCCTGCCAGGACCCTGGGGGCAAGGTTGGGCTTGCCCTTCCTGTGTACCCGTCACTGTCACGCTCACGCTCAAGGCTAGCCATGAAAACTAGGCACTGGAGTGAATTCATTAATGGAATCCTGAGGCACTGGCTTTGAGACTTGCACACCCAGGGCCGATCGGGACCCACGCCGCCTGTTTCTGATATGTACTGAGCATCGTCTCGGGGTCAGTCCGTGGGACACAGCTGCGACCAAGCCAGGAGCACTTTCTGCCACCGTAGAGCCTTGCTGACTGAGAGTAATCTAGGAAAGCCTCCTGGAGGAGGTGACATCTAAACTGGGACTTGAAGGATAAGGAGACAAACGTGTGCGACCCAGGAGATGCGTAGGAACAGGCCAGCAATAGGCTGGGCAGCCCCAACTGTCCCCGCCGGGGGAATGGCCCTCCTCTGGGTGGTGGCCACACTTGGGAAATTTTAATTGTTTCCCCTCCAGCAACTAGAATAGCAACTCTATGTGGGCAGAGATTTTTCCCTATTTCCTTCACTGCTGCATGTGCACTGATGAAAAAAAAATCATATGCAGGTGATGCTCGAAAAACACTGAGTAAATAGAAAGTCCAGATAGAGGAAGAGCAAATGCAAACGTCCTGGGGTGAGAGCATCTGTAGCGTATAAAGAGAAACGAGACCAAGAATGGATAAAAGCTAAAAGATCAGCAGAGACCAGGCTGTGCAGGGCCTTGGAAGCTGAGGGGAGAAGAGCAGATTTACAACCTAAGCAGAGAGGCAGCGGTGACCCCCACCCCTGGGCACCTGGGAGGGGTGAGGTCCTGGCTCCACTCACCCTGCCAGGATCTCATGGTCTGACACCTTCACACTGGATACGCCATCCCTGGCTTCGTCCAGCGTCTGCACTGGCTCAGGCCTTCGAGATCGGCAGTCCCAGCAGCGGACGCTGGAATCTATAGAGCCTGTGAGGCCGGCATGAAGGTGAGGTCAGGTTTGGGCCGCGGGGGGCGGGGTGGGGGGGGCGACACCCTGCCATAGGCCCCAGACTCACCAGACAGGATGACTGTGGCCTCTTCATTAAACTGGACCGTGTTCACCTTCTAAGAAACAGGAATTGCCACTCAGAGGAGGCTGGACTTTGGGGGACTGGGGTTAAGGCAGGTTGAAACAAGGGCGAAGGCTAGAAACGGGGGAGGTGAAAGGTCGTGGGGAAACTGCATGCTGGGCCATGGGGAAAGGATGCTTGCTCTGTAATGGGTGGGGGTGGAAGGGTCCCCTGTCACCACCTACACGACAATGCGGGTCCTCTCCGCCATCCGCGCTCATAATGAGGCCTCTTCTTATTTGTACTCACCCCCGCGTGGCCCCGGAATTTGCGAACGACCTGCCCCGATGCCACATCCCACAGCACCACGGCTTTGTCCCCGCCGCCGAGCAGAGACTGCTGTTGTCAAAGGAGCTAGATGGCAGAGGCGGGAGGGTCAGTGTTGACCTCGGATCCCGACCTCGGCACCCGTATCGCGGCCCCGGCCCCCAGCTCACCCGGCCGCGTCCAGCACCTCGTAGCCGTGGCCGCTGTACGTCCGCAGCAGCGTCCCCCGCAGCGGGTTCCACAGCTTCAGGGTCTTGTCGCTGCCGCACGTCAGACAGTAATTGCCATCCACTGGGGAACGCCAGGAGGGGATTACAGGGCTGCGGACCTCAGGAGGCAGAGGGACACGTATGAAAAGAGAGCTCACCATTAAATCGTACAGCTCGCACGGCCCCCTGCCCGCAGTCCAGCGTCTTCACGCGTTTTCGCGGCAGCTCCGGGCCCCGCGGTTTTGGCTCAGGGAAAGCCATTTGTGCCAGGACCCTTCCCCACCGCCTGACATCTGTTCGCACCAAAGATTCCGAGTCCTCGAACCCACGCTTGGTTGTAACCTTGTTGTCTTCCGCGATCTACTTCCTGTCTTCCACTTCCGGTTCAAATTTTTAGCTTTTTGGAGATAGTGTTGGGACTACTGAAGCCTGACTCCAGCTTCCAGGTTTCTTTCCCCACTTCTTGTTTTCCAGGAACGTTTCTGGTCTCTTCTAATTGCCTGTCCTCTGGCCGGGAGGAGTCCTGGCCCCGCCGCTGGGAACGGAAGTTCGAAGTCTGTGGGTGCTACTCTAAAAGCCACCCTCCGTTTCCGCGCCGGAAACTGCAACTCCCGCAGCGGAAGAGGCTCGACCTCCGACCCGCCATGTCCACTAACAATATGTCGGACCCACGGAGGCCGAACAAAGTGCTGAGGTGAAGACACCCCCCTCACCACGTCGTGGGAACAGGGCTCGGGTTGTGGGGCGAGGCCCAGGGGCGCGCTTGTCCATCTCGGGGGTGGGACTTGAGTGCCACTGACCCTTCACCCTGCCGCAGGTACAAGCCTCCGCCGAGCGAGTGTAACCCGGCCTTGGACGACCCGACGCCGGACTACATGAACCTGCTCGGCATGATCTTCAGCATGTGCGGCCTCATGCTCAAGGTGGGCGGCGCCGAGTTTTCTTCGGCGTAGCTCCGCCTGACAGCGAAGCCTGCGCGGGGGAGCGGATTCGGAATGAAGCGGGGCTGCCGCGGAGGGGGCGGGGCCCGGGCATGGCCGGGGGCGGGGCTGAAGTGTTGCTGGGCCGAGAAAGCCGGAGCTGCCAGGGAAGCGAGGGGTCAGGGTGGGGCCGAGTTTTAAAGCAGTTTGGAGGGGACTCGAAAGGATGGGGCTCCTGGCATCACGAGGGGTGTCAGAGGCCAGTCTTCTTAGGCCTGAGAGTTTGTGGAGGGATCCGAGACGCAGGCCAAGAGAGTAGGACCGAACCCTGGGTACCTGGGGTAGGCTAGGGGGAATGGGACTGAAGGACTCTTGGGGGCAAGATCCAAGCTGAATCAGGTGGCATCAGTCGGTTGGAACCAGTGCCTGGCAGTGCCCCTGTGGGGGCTCACTGGCGTGTCTTTCATTGACCAAATCCCGCCCACCCGCCTCCCTTTCCCTAGCTGAAGTGGTGCGCTTGGGTCGCCGTCTACTGCTCCTTCATCAGCTTTGCCAACTCCCGGAGCTCTGAGGACACTAAACAGATGATGAGTAGCTTCATGTGAGTCTGGGCCTAGAGAAGGAACACTCCTGAGTTGACGGGAGCGGGGGACCCCAGCCTGCCCATCCCGGACTGACACTTCTCTCCTGTCTCAGGCTGTCCATCTCTGCCGTGGTGATGTCATATCTGCAGAACCCTCAGCCCATGACGCCCCCCTGGTGATGTCAGCCTAGGACCACCCTGTCCGCCTTTCCCCAGGCCTGGCCCCTGGCTGCTCAGCCTCCTGCCCTCCGCTGCTGTCCTGGGCCCCCCTGAGTGAGGTGGTCTCAGGGCCCACAGCTGGCTGGAGGGAACCTGACCCTTTCCTGGGATTCCACTTCTGCTGGGCAGAGGAGAATGCCCTAGGCCTGCCCCTCCTACCTGCCTTCCCCAGCCTGCCTGCTGCCGGGGGGAGATGCGGTCTGTGTTCCTAGGTGTATCCACTCGGGGTTTTTTTTTGGTGTCGTCGAAAGCAGTTAATAAAGTTTTGCATTCTGGCTGTTCTTTGCCACCTCTCTCTCCTGTGTGGTGGGTGCTCTTCCCGGTGGGGGGTGGGCTCCAGCTCCTCCACTCAGTCAGGCCTTTGGTGGGGCTCTAGCCTGGAGCCTTCTGGTGGTTCACTCGCTTATTTCACAAGCCTTGTGACTCGAGGCAGCTGCTAGAGACAGGGAGGTGACCCCTGTCCTCTGGCAATTCAGCAGATGGGCTCTGCTGACCTGAGGAATGTGAGCTTTGACTTCCTTATCAGACAAACTGGGTAATATCAGCGAACTAGATGGACTGACAGGGATTGGGAAAAGCGTGAAAGACCGAGCCCTCCCCCACCGGTCACTCCTCACCTGAGTCCCGCGGGTATTTCTTCCAACTAGGCAGGATACCTCCCAACCTCAGCACTCCCAGGCACTTCCTGTAACTGTAATCCTCGTAGGATGGAACAGGACCACCATCAACCCCCGCTCCTAGCCAAGCTAGGTTCCCTCCAAGACCCTAGCCGCGAAGGTCAATGGGACACCTTAGGATCCCGTGCACACACTCCCACCTCCTAGCCAAATTACAGCCATGGGAAAATCTGAGACCGACGCATCCACGGGGACGAAGGGGGCACTCCGAGGCCACTAGGAGGCAGCGAGACACTAGAGGCTCTTCCGGCCAAACCAGCACCCTAGAGTGGGACACGTCCAACGCCTCCCTACACTCCTAGTGTCCCCAGGGGTAGCCAGAAGTACAGCCTCAGTTCCGTGACGCAGCCGGCCCAGGCCGCACTTTAGCTCCGCCCCCGCCGGCAACCATTGGCCAGGTCGGGTTCTGGGGGCGGGGCGTTCGCGCGGCCTTTGCAGGGCCCGGGAACCCCCTGGAGGCGGCCGCGGTGGCGGTGGCTGGCGGTGGTGCCGGCGGCGGCTGCGGAGCCATGGGCGCCGACGCACGGCCTTCGGGGGTCCGCGCTGGCGGTGGCGGCCGGGGCTCGGCAGCGCCCGGGACGAGTTCCCGCGCGCTCCAGCCACCGCTCCCGTCTCTCTCCTTCCTGTTGTTGTTGCTGGCGGCGCCTGGCGCTCGGGCTGCGGGATATGAGGTGAGCGCCGCCCGCCGGCGGAAATGAACAGGAGCTCGAGCGAAGCCCGGAGTAGGGTCCGGAGGCGTGGGTGGGTTTCTTCTGTGGGTGCCTAGTGAATGATTGTTAATGTGACCGTGTGGTCCGAGAGCATGCATTCCGTCACTGAAAGGTCTGGCTGTGGGTGTCTGAGAGTAGGGCCCTCCGTACCTGCCTCCCTGCTTCTGTGGGTTGGCTTGCCTGGACTTTGCATGCACCTAACTGTGTGGTTGAACAGATGTGTGTATGTGTGTTGGGGGGCGGTGCGGGGGGGCGTTGCTTGAGAGCTGGGACTCTGGAGTCAGCCCGCCCGGAGTTCCAGTCTGGCTCCCTGACTTCTGGCTGGGTGACTTGGGGCAAGTCACTTAACCGCTCTGATCCCCAGTGGTCTCATCTGATGATGAGATAATACTGCCCGCACCCCCCAGGGTGGCTGCTTGGTATTTGCAAATGCTTAATAAACATTAGCTACCGCTATTACCATTTCCCCACGTGTGAATGAGAGCTTCCCTGAGGGGTCGCGTCCAGTGGGAGTTGTAGCTGTAGGCCCAGCTCTGCGTGTGTCCTTCCTGGAAGGGCCTAGCCCCATTTCTCTGAGCCACTCACTTCTAGATCAAGACTTGTCTTGTGCCCCCCGCCCAACCCCTCCTCTAGGTTGCTTCTTAACCTTGGGTAACTGACAGAGTGTGTGTATTTGGGGTCCCTGTGCAGACATGCCCAGTGGTGCGTCCGGACATGCTCAATGTGCACCTGGTGGCCCACACGCATGACGATGTGGGCTGGCTCAAGACGGTGGACCAGTACTTTTATGGCAGTGAGTAGAGCATGGGGGCCTTACGCCTGAACACAGGCCCCTTTGAGCCCTCCACATCCCTCCTGGGTCCTGGACTTTAGCGTGGGGACAATGCCCAGCACGGGTTCCTGTGTCGAAGAACGTCCCCCGTTGGCTCATGCGTCCCTGACTGCCTGACCCCTGTGTCCACAGTCCATAATGACGTCCAGCACGCAGGCGTGCAGTACATTCTCGACTCGGTCATCTCTTCCCTGCTGGTGGAGCCCACCCGCCGATTCATCTACGTGGAGATCGCCTTCTTCTCCCGTTGGTGGCACCAGCAGACGAACGCAACACAGGAAGTTGTGCGGGACCTGGTGCGCCAGGGTGAGCCTGCCCCAAGGAAGTGAAAAGAGGAAGCCCAGCCCAGCTTGTTTCTGACTCCCCGGCTTCTGAGATTTTATCATGCGGCATGGAGCCCGTCTGTGCACGAGGCTCCGCCTACCTGGACTTTCCCTTTATTCGTAGAACTCCTATGCATCCTACAGGGCCCCACCTCCACGGGGCTTGCCTGTGCAGGCTCTGCCTCTGTTCCGTGTCTGGCTACCCTGGCCTGGGAGTGACCCCTCTTCTCCCTCCAGGCCTGGGTTTGCGGGGGTAGGTCTCTTATCCCCTGCATTGCCGCCCCGGCTCTGTTATTCCTGGCCCAGACAAGCGACCCAGACTTTGTCTTTCCCGGCACAGGGCGCCTGGAGTTTGCCAACGGTGGCTGGGTGATGAATGATGAGGCAGCCACGCACTATGGAGCCATCATAGACCAGATGACACTCGGACTGCGCTTCCTGGAAAACACGTTTGGCGAAGACGGGCGCCCCCGTGTGGCCTGGCACATTGATCCCTTCGGTCACTCTCGGGAGCAGGCCTCGCTCTTCGCACAGGTGATTTCCCGACCTCTCTGGAACTGCCCATTCACCAGCTCTGACTCCACTCTTGGCCGCTCAAGCCCCGCCCTCTTCTGCAAGCTCACAAGGACCAGGCCCTGTTCCCTGGCCCTCTGGCCCCTTGAGGCCCAGCCCCTTGGGTGAGCTGTGAATCCCATTACTGCTACTTACCCGCACCCCCCCCACCTACCCCCTCTTCTCTGCTCTGCCTCGGCCCAGGCTGACTCCACTCCAGCTGTCGCCTCCCGGGCCCCACACCTGCCCCTCATTGGCGCTCTGGCCCCCCACCCCCGTTTGCTATGATCCCAGCTCCTCCCCAGGCCAGGTGGCAGGTGGAGGCCTGCTCTAGCGTCGGCCCTACCCCAGGCTCTCCCGCCGTGCGATCTGACCCTTCCCCAAGCTGTGAGATGAGCTGGAGGCTTCTGGTTTCAGACCCGCTTTTTCTACCGGTGCCCCGACCTGCCCGCCCCACGCTGAAGGGGCTGGCGGTGGGCGATGAGAGGGCTAGGCACCCACTCCTCCTGCCCTCTGGTCCCTCTCCTCATCCCTCCCCACCTCCAGATGGGCTTCGACGGCTTCTTCCTCGGGCGTCTGGATTATCAAGATAAGAAGGAGCGGAAGGAGAAGCAAGAAATGGAGCAGGTGTGGCGGGCCAGCGCCAGCCTGAAGCCCCCAGCCGCTGACCTCTTCACCAGTAAGGAGCTGGGGTGGGGGCAGGGCCGGCCCCAGGGGCATGGGACCTGGGACCGTGCTCAGCGGGCCCTGGGTTTGTTTCTATCCCCTGTTGTCATTGTCCTGAGATGCTTAATAATTTAAATTTGCGGACAAGGACCCAGCATTTGCACTCTACACGGGGCCCTGCGAATTCTGAAGTCCCTCCTGGGTGGGGCGTGGCAAGCTTTGACTCCAGGGCTGGTCTGGGGCGCACGGTCACCTCCTGAGCCTGCTGCGGCATGCAGGTGTGCTCCCCAATGTTTACAACCCACCCGAGAACCTGTGCTGGGACACGCTGTGTGCTGACACGCCGTTTGTGGAGGACCTGGGCAGCCCGGAGTACAATGCCGAGAAGCTGGTCACTTACTTCCTGCAGCTGGCCACCGCCCAGGTAACCCTGTTGTGCGGGACCCGGGAGGCTGGTGTTCATAACACACCCGGCGCCTTCCACAGCCCGGGCGTTCCCTAACCCCTCCCTGGAGCTCTCGGAGGAAGGGGGCACTTCCTTCCCCCTCACCGCGTTCCCCTTTCAGATTTGTACGCATTTCTTTTTTTAAGTTCATTTATTTCTTTTGAGAGAGGGAGAGGGAGTGTGCACGAGCAGGGGTGGGGGGCAGAAAGAGACGGAGAGAGAGAACCCCAAGCAGTCTCTGAGCCATCAGCATGGAGCCCGATACGGGGCTTGATCGCCCCGACCGTGAGATCATGACCTGAACCGAAATCAGGAGCGGGAACCCTTAGCCAACTGAGCCGCCCAGGTGCCCTGTGTGTGTTTCTGATTCGAAGACCGCGGACAAGCGGCACCTGGGTGGCCCAGTCGGTGAAGGGTTCGACTTCAGCTCTCGTGATGTCACGGTTTGTGAGTGCAAGCCCCACACCGGTCGGGCTCTGTGCTGACAGCTCAGAGCCTGCTTCAGATTGTGTGTCTCCCTCTCTCTCTGCCCCTCCCCTGCCCACACTCTGTGCCTCTCTCTCTCTCTCTCTCTCTCTCAAAAATGAACATTAGGGGCACCTGGGTGGCTCAGTCGGTTAAGCGGCTGACTCCAGCTCGGGTCATGATCTCACGGTCTGTGGGTTCGAGCCCCGCGTCGGGCTCTGTGCTGACAGCTCAGAGCCTGGAGCCTGCTTCGGATTCTGTGTCTCCCGCTCTCTCTCTGCCCTTCCCTTGCTCATGCTTTGTCTCTATGTCTCTCAAAAATAAAATAAAAACGCTAAAAAAAAAAAAAAAAAAAACATTAAAAAAAAAAGGCTGCAGATGACTTTTGCCACCCCAAAGGCTCACCAGAGTCACGAGATGGCGTGACCCAGTGCCTCAGGGCCCTCCTCTGTGCGGTGAGCCCAAGAGAACCGCTCAACGGCTTGCGGGCATTTGCACACGTGTCCCCTGCGCTCCCACACGACCCCCTTCCTCCAGCCCTCCGCGTGCACCCACACTCCTGACCACGTGTATGCCAAGACCCAGCTGCACACAGGGGTGGTCCAGGACACCCCGGCCTGAGAATTCTCCCTTCCACCCGCAGGGCCAGCACTACCGCGCCAACCACACCATCATGACCATGGGCTCAGACTTCCAGTATGAGAACGCCAACATGTGGTTCAGGAACCTGGACAGGCTCATCCAGCTGGCCAACGCCCAGGTCAGTGTGCCCATCTCGCGGGGTCCTATCTTAGTTTCCTATTGCCACTGTAACAAATTACCCACAAACGTAGCGGCTGAGAACAACAGAAATATTGTCTGACACTTTCGTAGGTCAGAAAGCCTGACACGATTCTCACTGGGTTAAAAATCAAGATGTCAGCAGGGCTGGGTTCCTTCTGGAAGCTCTTGGGGAACGTTTCCTTGCCTCCTAGAGGCCGGCCGCATTCCTGGTGGGATCGTGGCCTCCCCATCCCGCGAGCCAGCCCCACAGCGGCTCTCTGGGCCTGCAGCTGTCATCGCTTCTCTTTCTCACTCCTGCCTCCCTCTTCCATTTTCTTTTTTTTTTTTTTTAAGTTTTTTAATGTGTTATTTGAGAGCAAGAGCGGGGGAGGGGCAGAGAGAGAGAGGGGGAGACGCAGAATCCAAAACAGGCTCCAGGCTCCGAGCTTTCAGCACAGAGCCCAACGCAGGGGCTGGAACTCCTGAACCTCGAGATCATGATCTGAGCCGAAGTCGGATGCTTAACCTGACTGAGCCACCTGGGTGCTGCTCCCTCGTCCATTTTTAAAGACCCGTGATTACACTGAGGCCTGGCAGATCTTCCAAGAGAAGCCATGTTAAGGCTGGCTGATAGGCAAATTTACCTCCACTTGCAATCTTAATTTCCTGGGGCTGTGCAACCTCACAGGTGCTGGGACTCAGGACTGACAGCTTTGGGCCTTTCCCGTCGGAAATGTCCCTTCCTGAGGCACCTGGGCGGGCTCAGTCAGTTAAGCATCTGACTCTTGATTTCGGTTCAGGTCACGATCTCACGGTTCGTGAGTTCGAGCCCCCGAGTCAGGCTCTGCGCTGATGGTCCGGAGCCTGCTTGGGATTCTCTCTCTCTCTGCCCCTCCCCTGCTCACTGTCTCTTTCTCTCTAATGTTTAATGTCTCTAAACATTAAAAAAGAAAGAAAGAAAAGTCCCTTCCTATCCGTTCCATCCCCAGAGTTGTCTGCTGGGTGTCTCCATGTCCTCACCTCCACTCACTGCCCGAACTGCTGCAAAACACTTGGCAGCATCAGCAGGGGCCTTCCAACAGACGTTTCTCGTCCTCCCCATGACCCTGCGGAGCCCTGAACACCTCGATCACTTTCTCCTGTAAATAGCATGTTCCCCGGCTGTCGCTGGTTTTTCTCCGGCCACTCACTGCTGCTCTGCCCCTTCCACATTCCGTTGGAAATAGAGTCCCTCACTTCAAATCCTTAGTTCACTGCTTATTGGCTCGGTGACCTTGAGCAAGGTTCTAAGCACTCTGCCTTAGTTTTCTCCTCTAGAAAATGGGCACAATGGTGGCTCCCGCCTGATAGGGCTGTTAGGGGCTAATGAGTTTCTTTCATGTCTTTTTGTTTTGTTTTGAGAGAGCGCAAGCAGGGGAGGGGCAGACAGACAGAGGGGGACAGAGGATCCGAAGCGGGCTCTGCGTGGACAGCAGCGAGCCCAGTGTGGGGCTCGAACTCACGAACTTGTGAGATCGTGACCTGAGCCGAAGTCGGACGCTCAACTGACTGAGCCACCCAGGTGCCCCTTTAATGAGTTCGTTTATACGGTTAGTAGAACAGCGCTGGGTAAATCATTATCAGGATTATTACTAGTATTTAGGGTAGAAAACCTTCTGCTTCTCTAATACACAAGCTGCGATGTCTCCTCCTCCAGGAAGGCTTCACCAAACTCCAGGTGGAGCTTTTGCCCTTTTCCTCTGAGTACACGCAGTTCCCACAATCACCCGCGATGCCACATCCAGGCCCATCGTAACCAACTGGCCCTCTTCACAACCTCTCTCCTCCACTGGGCGGTGAATTCCATGAGAATGGGGCTGGCCTCTGCTGCTTAGATTGTGTCTGAAGTCCTGAACGTATTGAAGAAGCAAGTGATTGTTTGCTGAGTTAATACTGTGTGCGTGCGTGCGTGCGTGCAGCTGCAGACATGTATATTGTATGTGCACCCAAAGGCATGTGGTCACACTCACTTCCCTTCATTCACTCAAGTGTTTAGTGAGCACCTGCTGTGTGCCAGGCACTGGTACAGCAGGACGAACATCGTTTTCTTCACAGAGGTCGCCTTGCTCCTCTACCTCCCTTAGCTGAAAGCGTGACTCCTTTCATTATTGCAGCGGTGTCATTTAGCCATAACCTACAGTGCCCTATGATGTCATACTCAGTTTTTCCACAAACAAAACAAATTTTAAATAACAAAATTGGAGGGGTGCTCGGGTGGCTCAGTCCGTTCAGCGTCCCACTTCAGCTCAGGTCATTATCTCGCGTGGTTCGAGAGTACGAGCCCCGCGTCTGGCTCTGTGCTGACAGCTCAGAGCCTGGAGCCTCCTACGAATTCTGTGTCTCCCTCTTTCTCTCTGCCCCTTCCCCACTTGGGCGTGTGCACTCTCTCTCTAAAATAAATAAACATTAAAAAAAATAAAAAATAATACAATTGGAATTTTTAAAACAAGCTTAGTAAAAATTTCAGGTTTATTTTTGCATCCGTAAAATTCTTTCCATGCTGGTAATATTTGGCTCCCGGCGGAATTCAGTTTCACACCTGGCCACCGTTTTGCATTCAGAATGTGTGTTAAGAGAATCCGAACCTACCGCATGCAGGAATGCGTGCACACGGGTGTGAGGATGCCTGTGCGCAACTGTGGGCCCCCCAGGGAGGTGCGGCCTCCCGAGGGCTCACACACGGACGCCTCCCCCCAGCAGCAGGCCAACGGGAGCCGCGTCAATGTTCTCTACTCCACTCCCGCCTGTTACCTCTGGGAGCTGAACAAGGCCAACCTCACCTGGTATTTGGGGGGAAAGGGGAGCTTGTGGGGGGGGGTTGGCATGGCCCTTCGGGTCCTGACCCTGCCCTCAATGCATCTGCCGCTGCAGGTCTGTAAAACAGGATGACTTCTTTCCCTACGCCGACGGCGCTCACAAGTTTTGGACGGGCTACTTTTCCAGCCGGCCGGCCCTCAAACGCTACGAGCGCCTCAGCTACAACTTTCTGCAGGTGAGTGGGCGCTGGGCTCCAGGGGGCGCCCCGGGGCTCCCGACAGGCCCCCGACACGCCCCCTCTGCTCCCCAGGTGTGCAACCAGCTGGAGGCGCTGGCGGGTCCGGCGGCCAACGTGGGACCCTACGGCTCGGGAGACAGTGCACCCCTCAGTAGGTGTCGGGCTGGTGAAGGGACGGGAGCATGTCTGAAGCTGGACACCAGACCTTCGGCCACCCCCTCGATTCCCTTCATAAAGCTCCTAAGAACCCTGCCCTCCCACACGTGAGCTTTCCCGTCTCCTCGGGGTCGGGACTGAGAGTCCCGCAGAGACCCCACCGCTTCACAATCTGCTTGCAGATGAGGCGATGGCCGTGCTCCAGCACCACGACGCGGTCAGCGGGACCTCCAGGCAGCACGTGGCCGACGACTACGCGCGCCAGCTCGCGGCAGGCTGGGACCCCTGCGAGGTGCGCGGGGTGGGGCCTGGGAGGGGGCGGGGCCAGGAAAAGGCGGGCATAGAACGGAAGGGCGGAGACCGTAGGAGGTGTGGTCAAAGTGGGGTGGTGTCTAGAAAGGCTCGTGGGGGCGGGGCCTGGGGCAAGAGAGGCGGAGACAGGAATGGGGCGGGGCCTGGTAGCGCTCCTGGTGGGCGGGGCCGTGTAAGGGGCGGGGCCCGGGAGGGGATGGGGAGGAGCCCTGGATAGGCATCTCGAGCCAATCCACACCTTCACGCTCCCTCCTGCAGGTCCTCCTGAGCAATGCGCTGGCGAAGCTCAGCGGCTCCAAGGAGGACTTCACGTACTGCCGAAACCTCAACATCAGCGTCTGTCCGCTCAGCCAGACCGCAAAGAACGTGAGCTGGGCTCCGGCCCAGAGGGTGGGATAGAGCAAGAACCTGAGGACAGAGGGGCGGGGCTCGGAGGAGCTGGGGCTCAGACAGAGGATCTCTGGAGGGACCAGCGGGTGGTGAAAGTGTTTGGTTGGAGGATCTGTGGCACCATCACGTGGGGCGCAGTGAAACTGGGGTGGCACGGAGACCAAAGTACCCCATGGCAGGAGGGGGGGGGTGCTTGGATCACCCAAGGAAGTTGCCGCGCATGGTGGGGTGGGTTTCAAGAAGGCCTGCTGTAACCCTTGCCCGTTCTGACCCTCCCACACCAGTTCCAAGTGACCATTTATAACCCCTTGGGGCGGAAAATGGATTGGATGGTGCGGCTGCCTGTCAGCAAACACGATTTCGTCGTGAGGAACCCGAATGGCACGGTTGTGCCCAGTGATGTGAGTCCTAGGAGTACCACCCCCCCCATGGTTACCTCCTGCCTTGGACACCTCCCCCTGAGCATTTATGCTCTCCCCCGGCTCCCCCCTCCCCCTTCCCCCCTCCCCCCTCCCCCCAGCCCTCCACACATAATTATCTACTTCATGGATACCTCCTCCCATGGACACCTCTCGTGTTTTCATGAATATTTTCCTCTCCATCATTACCTTGTGCCTGGGACTTTCTCTTTCCGTGACTGTCTTCCCCCTCCACCCCTTAACATCATTCCCCCTTGGCAGCATCTGTCCCCCTGCCCGTCCCCCTGCCCTGCCTCCTGAGCAGTCTTCCCCCTTTTAATGTCTCCTCATGACTTGTTTTTAAAGATTTTATTTAAAAATTTTTCAAAATTTTACTTAAATTTTAGTTAGCATATAAGGATTTTTTTTTTTAAAGTAGGTTCCATGCCCCAGCGTGGAGCCCAACGCAGGACTTGAACTCCTGACCCCGAGATCAAGACGTGAGCTGAGATCAAGAGTCAGATGCTCAGCTGACTGAGCCACCCCAGGCGCCCCAGGATTTTATTTTTTTTTAAGTAATCTACATCCAATGTGGGGCTCGAATTTACTGAGTCACATGCTCTATGGACTGAGCTAGCCAGGCGCCCCCAAATTTTTTAAAATTTTTTTTTCAATGTTTATTCTCTTCATCCTGGAAGGCCTCTTCCTACGAATCTCTTCCTGCCCCGAGATCTGCCTTTCTCTCCTCCCCTTGCTTCAAACAGCTCT
The DNA here is from genome assembly GCA_030068075.1 of Paguma larvata. Classification (NCBI taxonomy): domain Eukaryota; kingdom Metazoa; phylum Chordata; class Mammalia; order Carnivora; family Viverridae; genus Paguma; species Paguma larvata. The sequence continues at coordinate 8,689,453 of CM057842.1, read as the reverse complement.
TTCCCCCCTTCCTCCCTCACTTCCCCTTCTCCCACAGTCTCTCCACCCTCCAAGCAATTCCCTCTCCCCACTTTATGGATTTTCTCCGCAGTCTTTAACTCAGAATTTCTGACGCTCCATCCTCCCTGGCCAGCACTTTCATTTCTTCCCCCCATCTGGGGCCCATTCCCCCGCTGGAGTTTGACCGGTCCTTTTCTGTACAGCTCAGTATGTTACTCACAGTCTCCTGACTCTGTTTCCCTCTTCCCTTACCTGAGGTGGTGCTTCTAAGCTCAGACGGTCAGGAACTGCTTTTCCCAGCCTCAGTGCCTGCCCTGGGCTTCAGCGTCTACTCAGTCAGCCAGGTGCCTGCCCAGCGCCCCCATGCCCAGAAACCCCAGCCCAGATCCCATTGGAGCTGGTCCCGTGTCTTGGTCATCCAGAATGAGGTGAGACTCTGTCAAGATCCCCCTCCCTGTCGCTGTGACAAATCCGAGGTGTCATGGCGAGCTGCCTGGAGTCTGGGTCAGTGGGGCCTTGGGTTCACGGTGTAGTTACCAGTCCCCCGTTATGTGTCCTCCAGTGAGTGGCCACTTCCCTTTGAGCCTCAGTGTCCTTTCCTGGGACTGTCGTGCCGACCCATTGTAATCATGTGTGACACTTGACAGGAAGGAAGGAGCCGATCGATGGTGGTAGGGGTTTGCAAATTAAATGAGGCAAGTCAGAGACTTGAGGGAGGGTGCCATATAGCCACTGGGAGTGGAGCGAGGGGGTGCGGGAAGGGATCCAAGCAGGCAGGGAGCAGCAGAAACAAAACCCCTCGGCCAGGAGGGTGGTGAGTGTGCAAGGAACCCACTGTGGCTGGAGGGGCGGGTGTTGGGTGACAGGTCAGACTGTGTAGGACTTGAGGGCCCAGGGGAAGACTTCGGCTTTTACGTTGAAGAAGCCACGTGGGGGACAGGGCCGTATGAAGACTGTCATGGGCCCCAGCACTTTTGCCTTTGCGGGCCCCTTTTCCCATGAAAAAAAAGTTAAAAATTATATTTTTGGGTGTAAAAGACAAATATTAACCAGGCAGTCTTCGTTATAACGTACTTACTATTGGTCCATTTTTTTCTTCTGATTCCAAGAGAAATTAAAACGTACACGTTTCCATTGGCCCCTAAAAGTCCCCTGGGTCGTGGCACTGGGATTACTCTGTCAAATGCAAAAGTCAGCCCTGGGCCCTAGCAGACTGGCTAGGATGGTACTTAGGGTGCCACCGGCGCCCTCTGGCGGCTGCAGGGCAAACTGACTGGTGGGCGGGCCTGGAAGGGATCAGCTGTTACTAGTCCCGGAAGGCCAAGGAAATGGTAAGAAGCGGTCAGATTGAGGAGAAGGTAGAAGGTAGATCTGTTATGATTTGTTAATAGGGCCAAGTGAAGAGCTAGAAGGAGGAAGGGAGGGTAGCTCCTGGGTTTTCTCCTGAGCCCCGGGAAGGATGAAGCTGCCCTTGGCTGGAATGATGGTTATTAATGTCTATCTGCCTTTTCTATCCAGCACATCCGGGCTAGGTTCGACCCTGACACAGGGCTCTTGGTGGAGATGGAGAATCTGGACCAGAACCTCCTGCTACCTGTTCGCCAAGCCTTCTACTGGTGAGGGTGGGGGGCCACCAGGCCCGGGAGGCGGTGTGAGTAGAGCCGGGGTTGCTCACCTGACTCTCACCTGCCCCGGTCCCAGGTACAACGCCAGCGTAGGCAACAACCTAAGCGCCCAGGCCTCAGGTGCCTACATCTTCAGACCCAACCAACAGAAACCGCTGATGGTGAGCCGCTGGGCTCAAACACGTCTGGTGAAGGTGCGTGGCCGGGGATGATGAGCGGGTGTGGCCGGGGATGATGAGCGGGCGTGGCCGGGGATGATGAGCGGGCGTGGCCGGGGATGAGTGGGCGTGGCCGGGGATGATGAGTGGGTGTGGGGGAGGTGTGGGGCCGGGTGTAGGATTTATACCTCCATACCCAAAGATGGCTAAGACCTGAGGGGCATACTTGAGGATCTTCCCACAGAGCCGATATTCATGGCTGGTTGAGTGAGTAGTCCCGTCTTGGAAGCAGGAACAAAGCGCTTTCATACCGGCGGGGGGGGGGGGGGGGTCAGGATTATACTTAGCTCTTGAAGCTGGAGGGGGTGTATTCACGTGGCCCGTGGATGGGGAGCGCCAGGTGCAGCTGCTCGAAGGATTCACCAAGGATTCTATCCGCGGTGGATAGTCGAGGGTTCCCCCTTGGCTAGGGCTTGGGTGATTCTCACGGGGGATGGCTAGCTGAGGGGGCAGCTGGCCGGGAACAGGGCTCACCCCTGTGGGGCCTCTCGTTAATATTTCCTCTTACGGCAGGGATGGCGCAGGTAATGGCAAGGTTCACGTTTGCCCTGCCTCCCCTCGAGGCGAACCTTCTGCCTCCCCGGGTCTCTGTGTTAGGAGGTAGTGTTGCCTGTAGTTAACAGTTGCCAAAATGAATCGTGCCTAAAACAAGATAGACTTTCTTTCCATGTAACGGAAAGTCTGGCTGGGCCATCCAGGGCAGGTAGGGCGATTTCACAGTCATCCAGATCTTTTTTTTTTTTTTAATATTTTTAAAAATGTTTATTTTTGAGAAAGAGCGTGAGTGGGGGAGGGGCAGAGAGAGAGGGAGACACAGAATCCGAAGCAGGCTCCAGGCTCTGAGCTGTCAGCCCAGAGCCCGACGCGGGGCTCGAACCCACGAAAGCGAGATTGTGACCTGAGCCGAAGTCGGACGCTTACCCGACTGAGCCCCCCCAGGCGCCCCTATCCGGAGATGGCTCATTGCTCTACTTTCCTCAACATTCGGCTTCTCCCTCACGGCCCAAGATGGCTACTCAAGCTCCAGCCATCATGTCTGTATTTGAGCCAGTGGGAGAGGGAAGGAGGCAAAGCACGGTGTTTATACCACTTCGATCATTTTCCATCGAGCGAGCCAGGCTCACACAGCTATGGATGGCCTCAGGGAAGACTGGACAAGTATAGTCTTTAGTCCAGGTAGCCACTTGCCAACCTAGAATCCTGTTCTAAGGAGGGAAGACGGGGTAATGGTGGGCAGCAATCCTCCTGCCACACTCACGACCGATGTTACCACATCGGATGGAGAAAGTGTGGGCATCCCACCTAGGCAGGGGGGATTCCATGCTGTTGGTGGGGTTTAGAGCAGGGGTGGATAGGTGCAGGGCTCACGTGTGCTCAGGTGCAGGCTTAGACCTGCCCTCCCCCGCCCCCCACGTGCCCGCAGACGCCCTTGGTGCAGGAGGTTCACCAGAACTTCTCAGCCTGGTGTTCCCAAGTGGTTCGCTTGTACCGAGGACAGCGGCACCTGGAGCTCGAGTGGACGGTGGGACCGATACCTGTGGGGTGAGCGGCACCCACTGGGACTGGGGGGCCGGGGGCAAGGGCAGAGTGGCCTGGCGGGGGGGGGAGCTCACGATCTTGCCATGCCATTGGGTGTAGTGACGGCTGGGGGAAGGAGATCATCAGCCGCTTTGACACCGTGCTGGAGACGAAAGGCGTCTTCTACACCGACAGCAACGGCCGCGAGATCCTGGAGCGAAGGTCGGGGTGACGGGTGGGGGGGGTGAGGGGGGCAGGAGCGTGGGGGCATCTGCTGATCCTCGGCGGGAGGGAGGGGAGGAGGGAGGAATGGATAAACTGGCGCGGGGGTGCTGACCCCAGGCCTGACCCCAGCCCTCCGTCTCCCCAGGCGGGATTATCGGCCCACCTGGAAGCTGAACCAGACGGAGCCCGTGGCGGGAAACTATTACCCAGTCAACAGCCGCATTTACATCAGGGTATCCCCCCCCATCCTGCTCCCCGCTTCTCAGCACCCATCCACGGGAGAGGGGGGCACCCCTCATTCTGAGCAGCTCCCAGCTGTCCCTGGTGGTCTCCACCATCCCCTGTGGGGCTGGCCTGGGGGGAGCGTGGTTGCCTGGCTGTGGGGCCCCTCACTCTCCCCCCCCCCCACCAGGATAGCAACACGCAGCTGACCGTGCTGACCGACCGCTCCCAGGGGGGCAGCAGCCTGAGGGATGGCTCTGTGGAGCTCATGGTGAGTGGCCAGAGCGCTAAGCCAGTTCCCACCCTGGTCCCCTACTGGACCTCGAAGCCTGGTTCCGACCCGGGTCTCCGCTAGGCGGACCCCTCCGCTCGTGGTTCCCGCTAAGCTGAAACCTCTGTTCCTATGTGAAAAGTTTACTCCTCATCCTTGTCCGTGCCCTACCTCCCTGCCCTAGTCCCTCGCCAGGTCGATTCCCCGCTTCTGCGCAGACCTTTCTCTGCCTCCGTTCTTCCTCCTCTTCGGTTTCTCTTGAAAGTTTCACAAGCCCCCGGGCCAGAAATTGGCCAGAGGGACCCCTCACCCGGGCCTGGGGGCCTCCCTGCAGGTGCACCGAAGGCTCCTGAAGGATGACGGCCGTGGAGTAGGGGAGGCGCTACTGGAGGATGGGCAGGGGTGCTGGGTGCGAGGGCGCCACCTCGTGCTGCTGGACAAGGTCCGGACCGCGGCCATCGGGCACCGGTTGCAGGCAGAGAAGGAGGCGCTGGCTGCGCAGGTGGTGCTGGCCCCGGGTGGCGGCGCCCCCTACCATCCGAAAGTCGCCCCGCGCAAGCAGGTGAGGGGCACCGGGCCGCCAGGCAGGGGACCCCAGTGCGCCGTCGCGGTGGGTTTCCCTGGCCTTATGCGGGTCCCACTCCGCCTGCTCCTAACTCATCCTGGGGAGGCCGTAAGCTAGTCCCACCCCCTCAGCTCGGCCCCGTTGCCCCCGCAGGCCCGGCTCAGTGCCAGCCTGCTCAGTCCCATTTGCCACGACTGGCACAGCCTCCGCCCTCTCCCCTTCCAGCGCCCACCCTCCTGTGCTTCATTCCCCCCCCACCCCCCATCCCATCCCAGTGGGTCTCAGGCCAGATCGCTTCTGCCCCTTTTGGGGCTCGGCCCGCCCGCCCCCTGCCGGGCACCGTCTGTTTCTAGGACATCATCTCCCCTCCCCGACTAAACCACGCCCCTTGGGTCAGAGCCCCGCCTCCTAGCCGCACTGCCTCAGCCTCCCCACCTCCCCTTCCGCAGTTCTCAGGGCTGCGCCGGGAGCTGCCCCCCTCGGTACACCTGCTCACGCTGGCCCGCTGGGACCAGAAAACGCTGCTGCTGCGCTTGGAGCACCAGTTCGCTGTAGGGGAGGCCCCCGGAAACCTGAGCTCCCCTGTGACCGTGGACCTGAGGGTAAGAAGGGCAGAAGGGGGAAGGAGACAAGACCCAGGCAACGAAAGGAGGGAGAGGGGAAACCCCCGCTCTGTCCCTACTCAGCCCTGCCCTGCCCACTGCCCACAGGACCTGTTCTCCGCCTTCACCATCACCTCACTGCAGGAGACCACGCTGGCGGCCAACCAGCTCCGGGCCGGCGCCTCCAGGCTCAAGTGGACACCAAACACGGGTGCGGGCCTGCCGGGGGGGCTGGGGGCCGCCTGGGAGGTGGGGGCCAGGACCCGGGTAGACAGAGCTCTAGTGTCTGGGGAGTGTTCAGATCCAGGTTAGCAGTTTAAGGGTCTTCGGCGGGTCGAAGCAAACTCCCGGTGGGTCTCGAGGGTTTGAAATGGAATTCCACGGGTATCTAGTTCTGCGGGGAGGGGTGTGCCTGTCACCCGTGGGGTTTGCATGATCGTCTTTAGGGCTGGAGGGTGTGACGGAGATGGCCAGGCACTGGAGACAGATTTGGGGATCTGGGGGTGGTATTCAGGGCCCGGGAGGCAGCTTAAAAGCAGGTCTGGGAACAAGGCCCCAGGGGACAGATTTGTGGGTGTATGGCCACGTTTAGGCCCAGGGAGGGAGCAGGAGGAGGGGGTGAGACAGCGGAAGTCTGTGGTCCTTACTCCTCCCTTGCTCCTCACCCCAGGCCCCACACCCCTGCCCTCTCCCTCGAGGCTGGACCCCGCCGCCATCACGCTGCAGCCCATGGAGATCCGTACCTTCCTGGCTTCGGTCCAGTGGGAGGAGCTTGGCTAGACACGCTGGGGGCACACAGACGGTCCCCCTCCTCCTCCTGCCACCGCTGCCACCCGCCACAGCCATTAAAATGCCACTACCAGGACTTGGGTCAAGGTGTGACTGAGCGGGTTTTTTTGTTTTTCGGGGGGGATTTGATGTAGGACCTAGAAAGGTCAGCAAACATGTGACCCTTGACTTGAGAGGCCTGGCAGGAAAGGCACTTACCGGCCTGAATCCTGATTCCAGGCTCCACCGTTCCCACCCCACCTCCTCCATCACTGTCTCCCACTCCTCTGTCCCCGCAGGCTGTGGCCCAGCTGTCTCTAGAGGCCACTGAGGGCATGCCTGCACCGGATATGGGCCCAGAGAACCGGACACGCGGGGGCAGTGGAGGGAGGGGGCTTCCAGACCTGGCCTTGGGGGAGCCAGGCCCTGAGGGCAAGGAAGCTAGGAGGTCCTGGTGACAGGGGCAGAACTGGAGCCAGGCCCCAAAGGGAGGCCCCGGACAGGCGTGCCCGAGCTGCAGGGCTCCCAGAAGGAGAGAGCGCGGCCCGCCCTGGTGTGATCTGGGGTGTGTTAGAGGAAGGAGACTTCGGGAAGAAACTAGTGGTTTAGACTCGACAGTGAGTGACTTCCCATCCCGTCAGGCCAGCCTCGTGCAGGTCCCTTAAAGGTGCGCGGCGGCCAGGAGGGCAGCCCAGGCCGGTCTGCGGCCCCCGGTCGGATGCACGCGCCCTTGGTCGTTGGATGCGCCGCCAGGAAATATTTTTAAGTCCCTCTTGGGTGGCAGGCAGGAGCCTGGGCAGCTAGGAGCCCCCGGGGAGGGCACTAGGGGCCTCTCGAAGTTTCTCGAAGTCTCCCCGTAAAGAGAGAGGCCCAAGGAGGGAACTTCAGGCTAGCTGTCCGGTCACTTTTAAAGCAGGGAAAGGCAGCAGAGCCAGCCAGGGGAGTCTGGGGACTGTGCCCCAGGGCCCTCTGCTGTCCCTTAGCAGGGATCCAGCAGATTTGCTTGTAAGCATTCCTCTGGTGGCAGGAAACAGGCGGGCCAGGAAGTGCACCCTAGGGAGGACCTCCTCGGCCCGGCAGGCCGGCGGCTCTCCTGAAAATGTATCCAAGTCCCCCCTCCAAAGGCAGGCACTGTCCTGGCTGCCCAAGGAGACCCGTGGAGGTTGCCCTGAATCCTCCCTCAGTCCCCCATGGTCCCCGATCGCTGACTCTACCCCTGTCCACCCCTCTAGCTCTTCTCTGGTGATGGGGACAAGCACGGGCTGGCCAGAGGGACTCGGGGTGTGGTTCTGCACGGACCCTGGTATTGGACCCCCCCCCCAGGTGGTACCTCCTGAAAACATATCCACGTCCCCATTTAGAGGGAAGATCCGGGGGACCCCTGGGTGGCTCAGGCGGTTGAGTGTGCAACTCTTGATTTCGGCTCAGTCATGACCCAGGGTCGTGGGATCCAGCCCTGCACAGGGCTCTGCAGGGAGCATGGAGTCCGCTGAAGATTCTCGCTCCCTTCGCCCCTTCCCTACTTTCTCTCTAAACAAAAGCAAAACCCAAAAACAACAAAAAAAGGGAAGACCCCAACTGGCCTGGCTGGACAGGCAGACTCCTGGAGGACGTCCTGGGCTCAGGTGTTGTCACTCTTGTGTCCCGGTCATTGGAAACGCCTCCTGAAAAGTTTCTATGTCCTTCCATGGAGGTCGGGACTGAACTCTGGTTGCTGGACGCCCTCCTCCCTCCCTGCATTGTTATCAGTCTCTCGAGGAGGCGAGCAGCCCTAGCCATCTAGGGAGGCCCAGCCACCGTCATACGTGGGCCCTGTTCACATAGGCCACTGGAAAATGTTTCCACCTCCCCCTGTAAAGGTAGCAGCCAGCTGGGCTCGGGACACCCGGGAGGGTGTCCCGGGCCCACCGGGTACTCCCGGCTGCTATGGGCCAAGACACACAATTTGGGTGGAACCCACACAAGGTGGCACCTGGGGGGGTCCAAGTTCATCCAGGTCGCGCTGGTTAACCCGCACCTCCTAGCGGTTGCTTTTATACCGTCTCCGGAACTTAGCCGTGCTGGCCTGGGATGGGATCCCACCATCAAAACCCAAGGCCGGGTTCCAGGAAACGGGCAACCATGTCGTCCTGGCTGCGACACACACACTGCCTCCGAATGGGCTCCCCTGACACTGTCACTGCAGCACAGAGGAGAGCGGCATCTAGGAACTGCACGGATGGGCTGCCTGGCACGCGGTGGTCCCCTCCGCACACGGGGACTCCCTTTGGGATGTTGCTTGAAACGGAGTAGAGTGTCCTGGGCTTGGCCGCATTCTCACCTGGTGCCTGGTTGTTGGGTGTGTCTCCTGAGAATTCTTCTAGATTCTCCCTCCTGAAGCCGGGATCACGGCCAGGAAGCCCTGGGAGCCTTCCCCTCACCTGGCTGCCAGCCCGCGTGGACCAGGGTCGCTGGCTGTGCATCATGACACTTTCTCTTCTGAAGAGGAGACACGGAGGCCCAGGGAGGCCACCCTGTGCCCACCCGCAGTCCCAGTGGGGCCTGTTCTGAGACGCTTCCCTCAAATCTCTGGGTATCTCCCTGCAGTGGCAGGGTCCACCCCGGGCCAGAGGGGTGCAGGGGTGGGCTCGCCAGACGTGGTGGCGGTCCCCAGTGGGCATCTGGTAATCTGAAGCACTTGCCTGGAATGTTTCTGCCTCCAGTTGGGGTGGGGCTCTGGCTCCGGCTGGTCCAGAAGGGGTGAGGAGGGGTGCCTGGGGGTGTGGGCCTTCCAAAAAGTTTTCTAAGTCTCCCTCTGAAGGCTGAATCCTTTGGAGGCTTCAAGGGCGGCTGGAGGAGGTTGCTCCTGGTAGGTGGCTATCCTCAGTGGGGTTCCAGTCATCACCTGTCCCTTCCGAAAATGTTTCCTGGGGGGAGGAAGGGCCAAGGTCCACTCCCTACACCAGGGAACAGCAGTCACGTGTGGGTTCCTCGGATGTTAGCTCCTGAATTTTTTTTTTTTTTTTTGTCTCTCTCTCCATGGTAACAAGCCAGCCAGATAGGGAGGCGCTTTCACCCGGGGAGGGGGCCCAGGTCCCGTCCACAGCTCAGATTGGGCCCAGTAGTTGGTGGAAACATTTTCAGGGCGCACAGGCCCTCCATCCTGCCTGGGGGACAGGAGATCCCTTCTAAACCAGTGCCGGAGAATCAGCTTGTCTAGTAACAGCGATGCCTGGAGGCAGCCGGGGCTGGCCACGGTGAGGTGGCAGGTCACGGCTGTCCCGTGCACTTCCTGAAAATGTTTCCAGTTCCCCTTCCTGGAGGGAAGGCGCGATCTTGGGGCCAGTTAGGGAGGCACTGTGAGGGTACCCTGGAGGAGAAAGTGGGTCTTTGAAGGGCCTGGTTGTTGGAGGTACCCCCTTAATGTTTAAGTCCCCATCAGCAGAAGCATCGGCCCGTGTTGCCAGGCCCTAGGTTAGCCCTGGTGATCTGATTCGGCTCACAGAGACACTTCCAATTCCTGGTCAGCCTGGCAGGCTTGCAGAGGGCACCCAAGGTCGGGCCTCAGCCCACCATGGGTCATGGTCACAGAGAACACCTGCCCCAAGTTTTCTTAGTCCCTCTTTGGAGGCTGGCACTGGCTTGGGCTGGATGGGGAGGGGTAGGAGGAAGACCCCAACGAGCCACAGTCCCACACGGGGACCCCTTGAGTACATTCCAAATTGTCTAAGTCTCCGGCCTGAACATGCTAAGGACAGACACCCTAGGAGAGTTCACCAGGCCCAGCCACTATCCTTCATGAGGCGTGGTTGTCTGACGGGCTTTCTGGAAAATTTTCTGCATCTCTGTTGTGTCCTGGGCTTGGGCCATGTGTAGCCTGGAAGGTGTTCTGGGCGTAACTGTGGTTCCACGTGGCTTCCATTCACTCGGAGCACCTCTCGAAATGTTTTCTAAGCATCCCGCGGAGCTCACCCATCCTTGGGGGAGTCTGTGCCCAAGTGTCCCCTTTTTAGAAGGTCGCCAGTCATAATGGATTAAGGCTGACCCTAATTCAAGACCCAAAGACCTCATTCATCTTAATCACACGTGCGATGACCCTATTCCCAAATAGGATCATGTTCTCAGGTACGTGGGGTTAGGACTTCAGTATATGAACTTCAGCGGACACAATGCAACCCATAATGGGCTCCAAGCGTTGGAAGCACTCCCTGTAATTTTCTTAATCTCCTACTGGAATTTGGGCCTGGCTCAGGGCAGACAGGAAGGCTTGTGAAAAGCCCTCTGGCCACCCTCCCCCCATCTTGGGGTCCCACTGTTAGCATAGGCCTTCCCCATATATATATATATAAGTATATATATATATATATATATATCTATACATATATATATATAATCTATACTTATATATATATATAATCTATACTTATATATATATATAATCTATACTTATATATATACACTATATATATTATTATATATATACTATATATATAATCATGTTTATACTTGAGAGAGAGAGAGACAGGGCATAAATGGGGAAAGTGCAGAGAGGGAGACACAGAATCTGAAGCAGGCTCCAGGCTCTGAGCTGTCAGCACAGAACCCGATGTGGGGTTCAAACTCATGAGGCGTGAGATCATGACCTGCGCGGAAGTCGGAGGCTTAATCGACCGAGCCACCTAGGCGCCCCTATTTATTCTTTTTATAGTGAGCGTTCGACTCCGGCTCAGGTCATGATCTCGCAGTTTGTGAGTTCGAGTCCTGTGCTGGGGTCTGTGCTGACGGCTCAGAGCCTGGAACCTGGTTCAGATTCTGTCTCCCTCTCTCTCTGTCCCTCCCGTCTGTACTCTGTCTCTCTCTCAAGAATAAAAAAAAAAAAAAAAAAAAAAAAAAAAGACAAAGAAAGACAAGTACCTTGTGTCAATCCTTCAAGCTCCTCCAGAAAGGTTAGAACAGATAGATACAATAATTTGCAAATAAGGTCTTCTCTGCTCCCTTGGGCTCAACGGAAGAACTGGGAACCGAGTTGTCACTGTTTCAAGACCAAGGCCACTGATGCGCTGGGAAGAGGGTCAGGAAGGGGTAAGCGAAAAGGCACAAAACTTTCCTCCCATTTGAACTTGACTTTTTCTTGACTGGGCATTCATTTGGTTGCTGTAACCGCTGACTATTTTCTAGAGTTCTGCAAAATTGGTTCAATTTCTGCTCCCAACCCCCTACCCCCAATGTTTCTGTGGGGGAGCAAGAGCTTGCAGCTTCCGAGCCACCGTGTTGCAGACACTGGTCTAATAGTTTGCTGCGGTCTCTTTGTCCTGTGTCCCATTCATAGAGACAGACAATGCACTGAGGGATTAGATCTCAAGCGGGAGGAAGAAGGCAGGAGAACTCAGACCTCCCCGTAGACCCTTTTCATGCCTCTACGCCAAAAGCTTAGAGTACCTTGGTCACTTTTGTATGTAACTAGTTTACAGACTATATAGCAAGGGCCAGCATCCGGTGACCCACACGCCAAATCTGGCTCTCCACCAGTATCTGTAAATCAAGTTTAACTGTATGTTCACGTAGTATTCATGGCTGCTCAACTGGTACAATGGCAGAATCAAGGAGCTGTGACAGAGATCAGAGACTGCCCAGGTGGCCAAGTCTAGTAGCTGGCTCTTTTGCAGAAAGTTCTACTTCCGATTTAGAACACTTGGCACGGAAGAGATGCTTCCAAATTAGAACTGTGTTAAGAGCACAATCTCTGAGCCAACTGGTACGGGTTTGGATTCCATCTTTTATCATTTACCAGCTTTTGTGACCACTGGAGGCTTCCTAAGGTTTATCGCAATCCTTTGCTTTTTTTTTTTTAAAGACGGGAGATATAATTACTTTATAGAATTTGCTCAAGTTTTACTGTATTGATCTGTGGCTGCTAGTTTCCACAAAACAATGGAAATGGTTCCTGAGAACACACTCTGCAAGGCAGGAGCTGGACAGATGGTACCAGACAGGCCTTGGTGTTGCTAGTTGTGGACCTGTTGTGACAAGGCTATACTGTTCTGCTGTTGAGCATAAACTATCTTACAACCAAAATCACGTAAGGTCACTCTCTGTGACAGAACGAGACCAATGTGAGGCCACTATCACTTCTGTAACTGCATAACACAAGAAAATTGTCCAAGCCACAAAAATGACCAAATGTCTCACTATTCTGGCACGGATGATTGCTGCTTCTTTTAGCCCCATTCTATTCGTTCTTTCTAGACCTACTGATAAAGATATCGGATCACAGAATTACACTGACTTCCTGATATCATTAATCCAAGTTCCAATTCTTCGAACTCCCTTTCCCAACAACCAACTAATGTAAGCCCAAATCATAGATCATAGATCATCCTATCACCCTCTACTGAGATGCATCATAGTTCCTCATGGTGTATGGTCTCCACCATTACAACGCGTCGATAACTCAACTATGTTCTACTGCAACTGGCTTCCGTGAATCTTTGGCTGCGTGGCATTGATGAAAGCAAGACAGGAGTTTCTACTAAAATAATGTAATTTTCATGGGAAAAGCTGTTAACCATATGGGAATGAAAGAATTTAACCTTAAAAAATTGCTTTGGATCCTAGAAGGAGTAATTCAAACCACAAAAAAGGAATTAATCAAAGATGTAATAAAAAAATTGAAAAGGCATCTTGAAGTAAATGATTATGAAAATAGAATAGCAAAATTTATAGAACACGCACGAAAATTTTAGGGTCAAATTCGTACTTTTAAACACAGCAGAAAGGAAGAAAGACCTAAAATCAACAATCTAAATTTCAACTTCAATAAACCTTAAAGAAAAGAAAGCAAAAGTAATATTAAAAATAGCAGAAATCAATGAAATAGAACACCGCAAAACCAATGAAGAAAATCTATACAACCAAAATTTATTCTCTGAGGATAAAGAATATTGATAAAAATCAAAGCAGCACTAACCAAGGGGAAAAAAAAAGACACAAATTACAAAAATAGAAAGCCAAGGAAACGAGTACATGCTCCAAAAAACAAAAACAATAAAACCCCACCCCCCCAAACCTACAAACATACCTGAGATTTTTTTAAAGCTATAAAGGAATCATATAAACCTCTTTATGACAACAGATTGGATCATTTATTTGAAATGGACAATTCCTAACAACATTCACATCCGCTAAATCAACTGAAGAAGAAACCGAGAGAATCTGAATAGGACTCTATTAAGTTAAGAAGTAGAAGTGGTTAAAAATCTTTACACAAAGACGAGCCACGTCCCAGACAGCCTCACCGTTGGGATTCTAACATCATTTTTTTTTTTAATTTTTAAATGTTTATTTACTTTCGAGAGAGAGAGAGGGAAAGCAAGCAAGCGGGGGAGAGGCAGAGAGAGACACAGAATCAAAGCAGGCTCCAGGCTCTGAGCTGTCAGCACAGAGCCCGATGCGGGGCTCGAACTCACAGACTGCGAGATCATGACCTGAGTCGAAGTCGGAGGTTTAACCCACTGAGCCAGCCAGGTGCCCGTTTCTAACATACTTTAAGAAGAAATAATACCAGTACCAAACTAATAAAAGAGGAGGAACTACATTATAAATAATTTTATCAAATCCAAAGATATCACAAGAAGAAAAATGGCAGGAATCCTTTCACACTGTGTACTTGTGTCAAATCACCACGAATATTAATTAATTAATTTAGAGAGCGCATGAGCACAAGTAGGGCAGAGGAGCAGAGGAAGAGAGAGAGGATCTTAAGCCAGCTGCGCGCTCAACATGGAGCCCGCGACACGGGCTCAATCCTATGACCCCTGGGATCATGGTCTGAACTGAAATCAACTTGGATGCTTGGCCAGTTGAACCACCCATCACCAGGATGTATTACTTTAAATATCTTGTAATTTTATTTGTCAATTATACCACAATAAAGGGAGAGGAGAAAAACACTGCAACACAAGCAGGTTTGGGCAGACTGGAAAAAAAAGAGGGGGAAAAATCAGTGAGATTAATGATCTTTATAAACATAAAATCTCTGAACTAAATACTGAGGAATGAAATATGGCAGTACATAGAAAGGTTTATACACTATAGCAAAGTGGCGCTTGTCCAAGATGGGAAATGTGGGTTTAACATCTGAAAAACAATGTAAGATATTAAAAGACTAAAGGAAAAGTAGATGATAACCCCCACAGAGAGAGGAAAAATGAGAAAAATCCAACATCCAATCACTATATAGTTTCTCGTCAAATGATATCTAGAAGGAAATATGAGAGGCACCTGGGTGGCTCAGTTGGTTAGGTGTCCGACTTTAGCTCAGGTCATGATCTCGCGGTTTGTGAGTTCAAGTCCCGTGTCGGGCTCTGTGCTGACAGCTCAGAGCCTGGAGCCTGCTTCCGATTCTGTGTCTCCCTCTCTCTGTGCTGCTCCCCTGTTCCCGTTCACTCTCTCTCTCGCTCTCAAAAACAAAAAACAACAAAACATTAGAAGGAAACTTTAATCTGATAAAATATATGAAAAACCTACAAGTAGCATCGTACTTAGGGTGTGAGACTGAACGCATTCCTCCTCTGACAGGAAACAAAACAGTGCTCTCTTCCACTGCCTTCTAGTCAGAACTGTCCTGGCACGCCGAGCTAACGCAAGGCAAGAAGAAAACTTAAAGGAACAAAGATCGGAAAGAACCAAGATTATTTGCAGATGACACAATCTCGTTGTTAAAAAATAATTATCCAAAAAGGACACCTCGGTGGCTCAGTCGGGCGAGTGTCTGACTTAGGCTCAGGTCATGATCTCACAGTTTGTTGCGTCTGAGCCCTGTTTCAGGCTCTGCGTTGACAGCTCTGAGCCTGCTGGGGATTTTGGGTCTCCCTCTTTCTCTCTGCCCCTCCCTTGCTTGTGCTTTCTCTTTCTCTCTCGAAAATAAACATTAAAAAAAAATGTATTGCTAAATACCAGTAATGAAAAATACTAAACTGAAATTAAAAAAGTTCCGTTCGCCATAGCATAAAAAAAAAAAAATACTGCCTAAGAAGCTAGCTCTGTGGACCCTTTCCCCTGTAAATGAGGAGTCACGTTAAAAAAAATCCAATCCTTTTAAGGCTCTGGAAAAGTGTCATAAGGGTGTATAATAAACATTTATTCAATAAGACTCCAGAGTGAGCACAGCTTGGCACCTGGAGCCTGCTTCAGATTCTGCCTCCCTCTCTCTCTCTCTGCCCTTCCCCCACTCTGTCTCTCTCTCCTTCAAAAATAACCAAACATTAGGGGCATCTTGGTGGCTCAGTTGGTTAAACGTCTGACTTTGGCTCAGGTCATGATCTCACAGTCTGTGAGTTTGAGCCCCATGTCCGGCTCTATGCTGACAGCTCAGAGCCTGGAGCCTGCTTTGGATTCTGTGTCTCCCTCTCTCTCTGCCCCTCCACCCATTCATTCTCTCTCTCTCTCAAAAAGAAATATTAAAAAAATAAGAATAAACATTAAAAATCTACACATATATGAAACAACTAGGCCAGCTAGTTTACTAGAGAACCAGGAAAGAGTGAGATAAGGATTAATCTCTTAGGATTAGAACCAACCTCAAACCTTGGCCTTGAAGGGTTTCATACCTTTACAAAGGGGCAGGAATGAGACTGGATCAGACTCTGGAGCAATTTATTTCCCAGTGTACTGTCAAAAACAATAAAGCAACCGGCCTGACCTAACAGTATGATCAGGGAGAGAGAGAGAGTCGGTGGGATCCCTGTGAAAACCAGTCATGCCCCTGTGACCGTGAGCAAGCCCAAGGCTGTGCCCCCCGAAGGGCAACATCAGAACCTCATATATGGAAAAAAAAACAGACGTCATCAAAATGTCAGCTTATCACTAACCAAAGAAACAAATAAGCAGCCCCCAAATGTCTCTAATCTAGAATGTCAAATTTTCAACCGAAAATGTGTAATACGTGCAACAAAATGGAAAGGATGGACTTACAAACAGGAAAAAAGGCAGACAAGAGAACGGCCTGTGAGAGGGCCTAGATGATAGATTTAACAAAGACTTCAGGGCACCCATCATAAATATGCTCAAAGATCTAAGGGAAACCATATTTAAAGAAATAAAGGAGGGGCGCCTGGGTGGCTCAGACGGTTAAGCGGCCGACTTCGGCTCAGGTCACAATCTCACGGTCAGTGGGTTCGAGCCCCGCGTCGGGCTCTGTGCTGACAGCTCAGAGCCTGGAGCCTGCTTCGGATTCTGTGTCTCCCTGTCTCTCTGCCCTTCTCCTGCTCACGCTCTGTCTGTATGTCTCAAAAAGAAATAAATGTTAAAAAAAAAACTTAAAAAAAAGAGGGTATGGTGATGTCGCATTAAAGAATATCAACAATGAGAAGTTACAGATGAATAAAGATTATGCAACCTAAAGTGCAGAGGAGAATGAAGAAAAATGAAAAGAGCCTCTGGAAAAAAATGTGGAATATTCAGTGCACGAACATCTGTAACGGGACCACCAGACAGATCCATATTCCACTATTATTGCTTCGAATAAATTCTCCGACCCTTTCTCTCCCTGTCCTCCTTTCTGGGACTCCCATAATGTGTATATTGGTTGGTTTAATGGTATCCCTTAAGTTCCTTGGCTTCGTTTACTTTCCTTTATTTTTTTCTTTGCTCCTCAGACTTTTTGTTTCTAACGACCTGTTTTCAACTTCGCAGATTGTCTCTGCTGCTTGCTCAAGTTTGCTTTTGGCCCCTCTAGTGAATTTTTTCAACTCCGTTCTTGTAGATTTTGGCTCCAGAACTTTTTTCTTAAAGGTTTGTTTATTTTTGAGAGAGCGTCAACAGGGGACAGAGAGAGGGGGACAAAGCATCCGAAGCGGGCTCTGTGCTGACAGCAGCGAGTCTGATGCAGGACTCTAACTGAGCTCAAGTTGGGATGCTCAACCGAGTGAGCCCCTCCAGGTGGCCTGGGCTCCAAAATTTTAAAAATAATTTATCTCTGGGATTCTCAATTTCTTCATATATTGTCTTCTTGACTTTAGTGATTTTCCTTTTAAGCTCTTTACGAGTATTATTTTAAATTCTTTGTCTACTAAAGTCTGAGGCCTGTGTTTTGTTAGGCTTGGTTTCTGGAGATTTAGGATTCGATTTTAGTGGGCCATGTTTCCAAGTTTCTTTGTATGCCTTATGATCTTTTGTTCAAACTTGAGCATTTGATAAAACACCCACATCACCTCGTTGCAGACTGGCTCCATGCAAAGACAAGACTTCCACTTCAGCCCAGCATGAAGGCCTTTTCTGGGTATGGGTCTTCCCAGAGTCTGTGGGTATGCTTTGTTCCCAACTCCCCTGTAAAAATGTCTGCTTTTAAGTATATTGATTTCTGTAAGTTTCACAAGTCCAAATCCTAGACCACTGGGGCACCTTCGCATTGATAGACTCCGCTGTTGTTGTTTTCTAAAAGATTTTATTTTTTTAAAGTCATCTCTTCACCTAACGTGAGGCTCAAGCTCACAACCCCAATATCGAGAGTTGCGTGCTCCACCGACTGAGCGAGCCAGACGCCTGACACGATCCCGTTGTTATTTAGGGTTTGTGGTCATCTGTGGCAAGAAGGCATGACAAAACTATGATGTAAATTTTTGGAATTAAGAATGATGAGAAATTTAATTACAAAAATTATGGCTACAGGATCAAAAGTAAAATTGGAGGAAAAAATATTTGAACTTGGATCCACACGGTGATCCTCAGAATAGATAATGACAAAATTACAAGTTGACTTGAAAATCTGCAATTGCAATGGGACGTTTCAATATATCTATCTGGAAACGGAGAAGATAACATTTGTCAACATCCAATGGCTAATAAAACATTTTAAGGAACATGTACAGAAACACTGGTTTGATTTTTAAAACATGTTTGAAATCACATACAAACATAATTGAAAATGTACCGAAGACTTAGGTTCAGATGTGAGTCATCAGAAACACTCACAATCCGCCTGGTAAGAAAGTGCTTATTTTCACATGAAAAAGCTTATTTTTCCACAGAAGTCACTGTACAGTGCAGTAGAGGAACAAATTACCACGTGGTTCCTCTTGGCTGCACGTTGTTGCTGTACTGGTGGAATCAGGAACACACAGTAATTAGGAATAGTAACAGAACGAGGTATTTACTACCTAAATTAGACCCTATACAAATACAACCCAGAGAAGAGGCAAGTCAGCACTGTAAAAGAACATTCTCAAGCCATGATGGTCTGGTGGACACACGGTGGCTTGCAGGAAAATCAAAATAGCATCAATCTTTGCCGTAGAACTTGTGGCAGCCTCTGTGGAAACCTATGGGTCTGAGAAAATGGAAGTCAAGTAGCTGGCGGTAGTACTGAAGACAGTCTCGGCCGGCAGGGCAAAGAATTGGTAAAATGGGCTGGAAGGTGTATGCAAAATTCCTAGGGTATCTATCACTGTCTGCACTGTGATTCCCAAAACCAAGGCCGTCTTCCCTTTCTGCCTTTCAAATCTCATGCAAGTGAGGCTCACTGGTGAATTCTAACGTGAAACAATAAAGAGAGCAGATTCTAGAAAATCAGGTCATGGCATTACTTGTGTTGACCTAACGCATTCCAGGAGTGCCGTCTCCAATTCTACATTTTTTTTTCCTGGTCAGATCACAGGTCTCTTAAAGGGTCATCTCCAAATCCCAGTCAGAAGAAATGATAAAGAATAAAGGGGAAATATGTAAACAGCAATTCTAATGAGATTATACTCTATGATAAAGTCTGCATACTTATACATTTCTGCCTACAATTTATTAACCAGGAAAAAAAAAACCTCTTTGGATTAAAAAGAAATCTTTTCTTATACGAAAGGAGTATTTGTCATAGATAAGGAATATCCAGTACCTGTGACATGAGGTCAATAGGAAAATCCCAACAAATACCAAAATGTCATTATTCCATGGGCCCTTCATGTACAGAACAGTTAAAAAACTTATGTAAAAATTAATACATAAAAAGTAATACATAAATACACTTTAACTGCCCCATAGATCCAATAGACTTCAAGAGAGAAAGACAAAATTTTTATAAGCAGATTTAAGGAACAAGACTACGTACTAAGCTTACGTAATATTGCTTAAACAGTGCTTACAGAATTGTCTCGACTCAAAGTTCAGCTGAAAAGCAACAACTGGAAGGTATAGTCCAGGGACCGAGTTTCAGAACAAAATTCGTTATTTTCAATTTTGGAAGCATGTGTTTCACGTGAATTCTCTGGAGTACTGCATTTGAATCTGCATCAGACTCTCCCATTATTACTTACACTGACTTCATTTTTCTCCAGTGGCATTTTTACACGACTTCGTGTTCGTGGAGACTGAAACCTGAGACTGTATTTTTCAGCTCTCATTTCCCTACCTCGTGTGCATTCTCATCACATGTTTATGTAAGGAGGTGGGCCAGTTGAAGCTTCCCACAATGTTTACATTCAAGAAGTTTCTCTCCAGTGTGAATTCTTTCATGGCTTCTAAACGAACTGGGGCGACTGAAGGCTTTCCCACATTCTTTGCATTTATAGGGTTTCTCGCCAGTGTGCACTCTCATGTGGCCTCGAAAGGTCGTGCGATAAATGAAGGCTTTCCCACATTCCTTACACTCGTAGGGCTTCTCCCCGGTGTGAGTTCTCTCGTGCACCTGAACGTAACTGGAACAACTGAAGGCTTTACCGCATATTTTACATTCGTAGGGCTTCTCTCCCGTGTGAGTTCGTTCATGTATGCGGAAGGAACTGGGACAGTTGAAGGCTTTCCCACACTCCTTACATTTATACGGCCCGTCTCCAGTGTGTGTCATCATGTGTCTTCGGAAACTGGTGAGAGAAACGAAGGCTTTCCCGCACTCCTCACATTTGTAGGGTTTCTCGCCGGTGTGCGTTCTCCCATGGATTTGCAGACCAAGAGGAGAACTGAAGGTCTTCCCACACAGTTTGCATTCGTAGGGCTTCTCTGCAGTGTGAGTCCTCTCGTGTCTCCGAAAGGAAGTGGGACAACTGAGGGCTTTCCCGCACAGCTTACAGATGTAGGGCTTCTCTCCAGTGTGAGTTCTCACGTGCACCTGAAACGTGGTGAGCCAATGGAAGGCTTTTCCACACTCTTTACACTGATAGGGTTTCTCTCCAGTGTGAGTTCTTTCATGTGTTCGGAAGGAACTGGAACAACTGAAAGCTCTCCCGCACTGCTTGCACTCGTAGGGCTTCTCTCCGGTGTGAGATCTTTCATGTATCCGATAGGAACTGGGACAACTGAAGGCTTTCCCGCATTCCTTACATTTGTAAGGTCCAACTCCAGTGTGTGTGATCATGTGTCTCTGAAAGCTCCCAAGGGAAATGAAGGCTTTTCCACATTCCTTACAGTCATAGGGCTTCTCCCCGGTGTGAGTTCTTTCATGTTTCCGAAGAGAGCTGGGACAACTGAAGGCTTTACTACACTTTTTACATTCGTAGGGTTTCTCTCCCGTGTGAGTCCTCTCGTGGCTTCGAAATGAACTGGGGCAACTGAGGGCTTTCCCGCACTGCTTACACTGATAGGGCTGCTCCCCGGTGTGTGTCCGCTCGTGGGTCTGAAAGGTCTGATGATACCGGAAGGCCTTGCCGCACTGTTTACACTGATAGGGTTTCTCTCCAGTGTGAGTCCTTTCATGCTTTCGAACGGACTGGCGGTATCTGAAGGATTTCCCACATTCCTTACATTTGTAAGATTTCTCTACACTGTGATTTCTTTCGTGTTTTTGAAAAGGCTGGAGATAGCTGAAAGCTTTTCCACACTCTTTACATTTATAAGGCTTTTTCCCATACTCCTGATACTTGTATGGTTTCGGTGAAGCGTGAGATCTCTTATGCCTATTAAGGGACGAATGGCGCATGAAGACTTTTCCACAAGCGCTGCACTCCCACGGTTTGACTTCTGTGGAAGTTTTCTTGTTCAGAGTAAGATGAGGAACAGGGCTGAAGTCTCCTCCACACTGACTGCCTTCTTTACTCTGACACAGCCTCTCTACCATATGACTCCTGGAAAAAAAACAAAACGAAACCCAGAAGTGTTATTGATTTGTAACTTCCTATCTATTAGTAAATGCTAGAATTACAATGGGGTGCCCGGGTGGCTCAATCGGTTAAGCGACTGACTCTGGCTCAGATCGTGATCTCATGGTTCACGGGTTTGAGGCCGGTGTCTGGCTCTGTGCTGACAGCTCGGAGCCTGGAGCTTGCTTCGGATTCTGTGTCTCCCTCTCTCTCTGCCCCTGTCCCGCTCCTACTCTGTCTCTCTCACTCAAAAGTAAGTAACACATTAAAATTTTTTTTAAAGAATACTAGGATTACATTGTTACAATTCATAGGAAAAAGGTAGGTTTTTCTGTCCTGTCTAAACTGTTAGAAAATGAATATTCTGCTTAACCAGAACTCTTATATGAAAGTAGTGAGAGTCACATTTGGAGTTTCTGAATACTGTTTCCAAATGAACTATTTTGCAAACACTGCACATTTGTCACATTTAAGAAAACACTTAGGTGAATTTTTTCTGGGAAAAAATACATCTGAAGCTGGGTTTTGTGTCTGCTTGCTTTTAATGTTTTTTAAATGTTTATTTTTGAGAGAGAGAGCGCGCGTGCACGTACATGCGAGAGGGGGAGGGGCAGAGAGAGAGGCAGACACAGAATCTGAAGCAGGCTCAGGCTCCAAGCTGTCAGCAGAGCCCGACACGGGGCTCGAACCTCCGAACCGTGAGATCATGACCTGAGCCGAAGTCGGATGCTTAACTGACTGAACCACCCAGGCACCCCACGTCTGCTTGCTTTCAAATTTTCATAACATACAAAGACTCCTTTGGACGCTCCTTTCCACCATTGAGTGCAACTTACCTTAGATTTCTTCCCTGGTTTTTGTACTGATCTTCAATGTTATGGTCTTTCCACTTTTTCCCTACAATGCAAACCCAGAAAAAAACCAATAAATTATAGAAAAAATTATTACGTTTCAAGTCCATGATGAGCTCTTCCCATGCCTGATTTGCCAAAGTATTCCTTTTCCCCGTTCCAAATCAAAGTGTGTTTCTTCTTGCAAAGAAACACGTGTCCTCTAATGGACTAGGTGAAAGTGCGTTGTCATCCCTACCTATTGAGGCCAGGTTCCTCAAGGTTTCCCGCATCACATCTCTGTAGAGTTTCTTCTGTGAAGGATCCAACAGAGCCCACTCCTCCAGGGTGAAGTTCACAGCCACATCCTCAAAGGCCACTGTGTCCTAAAACATCCCACATACGTGTGGAGGAGGATGGGTGAGACAGCACTAGGAATCTACAGTCAACTCATAAGAAGTTCACATGATTCTGTGATCTCAAAGCAATCTATGACCTGGTCATCAGCACTCTCACACTCTACACACAATCATTTCCTCATGAGTTTAGTAGTGTCATAAATACACGAAATTTATTTCTACTTTGGGGCACCTGGGTGGCTCAGTGGGTTAAGGGTCAACTTTTTTTTTTTTTAATGTTTTATTTATTCTTGAGAGAGAGAGAGAGTGTGAGCAGGGGAGGGGCAGAGAGAGAGGGAGACACAGAATCGGAAGCAGGTTTCAGGCTCTGAGCTGTCAGCACAGAGCCCGACACAGGGCTCGAACTCATGAACCACGAGATCATGACTTGAGCCGAAGTCGGATGCTCAACCGACTGAGCCGCCCAGGCGCCCCTAAGGGTCAACTTTTGATTTTGGCTCTGGTCACGATCTAGCAGTTTCGGAGATCGGGCCCTACGTCAGTGCAGAGCCTACTCCCCTGCTCCTGAGCGTATGCTCTCTCTCTCTCAAAATAAACAGATAAAACTTTTTAAAAAGAAGATTCCTACTTTTACTATGTTCACTTCAAGTCTCATTGCTTTCTAATGGTAGAGTCCAAAGCACATTGGAAAAGGAAATACTATACGAATGAAAGAAACATTTCCATTTTAAGACCACCAATTCCTTGTGAGAAAAAGCTCACCTCATTCCTTGTTACCCACCATGTCCCACAGCACTCCATGGAGCAGAGGGGCACGGCCCCCACAAAGTTGTAATGAATATAAACACTGTGAAACACTGACAGCTTTTGCTTCTTAAATTTTTTTTTTATGTTTATTTTTGAGATAGAGCATGAGCAGGGGAGGGACAGAGCGGAGAGAGGAGACACAGAATCCAAAGCAGGCTCCAAGCTCTGAGCTGTCAGCACAGAGCCCGACATAGGGCTTGAACTCATAAACCTCAAGATCGTGACCTGAGCCAAAATCAAGAGTCGGATGCTTAACCGACTGAGCCGTCCAGGTGCCCCATCAGTGCTTTCTTCTAAAAGAACATAGAACTTTCCTTCTCCAATTTCAGGAGGCAGTGAGAGTCAACCAGATGCCCTAGAGGCTGCCTTGCCATCTCCCTCACTTCTGTCACCTCACGTGGGGCACAGAAGCAGGACAGCCTAACTTCTGGGCATAGATATTCTTCAGCTACATAATTCCCTTAAATGTGGGTCTCTGAACAAGATCATTAACTCACTGAGGTCTACATGCAGGTGACAGAGAAATGGTTCCCATACAGTAATTTGGACGGTAGAATTCACCCATTTGGTTAAGAAAAGAGAACAGGAAATCCACACTTCTTGGGAGATCCACGGAGTAGAAGGAACTACTTAGATGGGCTCCAATCAGTCTTTCGATAGCAGACCTGCAGCACTTGCTCATAAAAGTGTCATAGTACCTAGCGTGCGGAAGAGAGTTAACATTAGCAGCAGGCCTGAGACCGCTGATCCCTACGAACACCTGCTCACGGTGTTTGTCCTTCCTTCCCTGGCATCTGGGAGCCAAGATAGAGGAGGGACTTCCCCAACCTGATGAGAGGGACTCAGTGGGCCCAAACTGTTTATGCAAAGAATACAGTATCTCCCAAACTCTTGTTTTCGTTCTGAGGGTTGAAACTTTTGTTACACGCAGCAGAGGGTGCCTATGTGATCTAGGCATCGAGTCCCTAATGAGCTACCCTGGGAGACGATAGTTTACATGTGTTGTTACAACTTGTTGCTGGGACACGTGAGCCCATCCTATGGACTGCAGTAGGAGATAACATCTCCTAAAGCCTGCATCTGGTTTCTTCCAAAACAAACTTATGTTTTTTAAAAATATGGAAAAATATTTTTATGTGTATGTGCATGTATGTACAGTTTTAAGTAATCTCCAAACTCAGGGCTTGAACTCATGACCCCAAGATCAAGAGTCACAGGCTCTAGAGGCGCCTGGGTGGCTCAGTCGGTTGGGCATCCGACTTCAGCTCAGGTCATGATCTCACAGTCTGTGAGTTCAAGCCCTGCGTCAGGCTCTGTGCTGACAGCTCAGAGCCTGGCGCCTGCTTTGGATTCTATGTCTCCCTCTCTCTCTCTGCCCCTGCCCTGCTCATGCTTTCTCTCTCTCTCTAAAATAAATAAACATTAAAAAAGGTTTTTTTAAAAGAGCCACAGGCTCTTCTGACTGAGCCAGCTGGGCACCCCACTCCAGCACAAACTTAACTGAATACTAAACAAGACTAATGGATGATATTTAATAACTCTAATGGAAAGAGATTTACAGTTTTATTGAGCAAAGGAGAATAAAAAAAGTGAAAGTAGGTTACATGTTCTTAGAAATGACTCCATTTCCCAAGATGTTTCCTCTCCCAAAATACATCTTTACTGAATTACAAGAACCCTCAAAACAGACTTTTTATTAGGCCTCCAAACCTAAAAGGAAGAACGAATGTCCAAAAATGGTCAAGGGCCTACAAAGAACAAAGTGGTGGGTCGCCTAGTATACGTCCAAGATTTTCGAATCATAGTATTCCAGACGACACAGTATTAGCAGAGAGAAAAACAGAGCGAGGCAAAGGAAAAGTGTCTTCCGTGGACCAGCATTCAAGATCGAGGGCTGGTCAAGGAAGGTCAGGCATTGTGGCGCAGCGGCAGGCTCCGAGGCCCTTTAACAGGGGAGGCAAAGACAAACCGTCGTCTAACTGGAAAAGTGCACTGTGTTCCCTTCTATCCCGTGGAAAAGAGCCAATTCGCTGTGGATTTAAACGTGAAAGATAAAGCCAGGGCACCTGCAGAAGACATAGATAAACACTTCATTGATCCAAAACGAGGGAGAATTCTCTCAGATAAGGGAAAGAGCAAGATCTAAAACAAGAAGGGACGCCCGGGGGGCTCAGTCAGTTAGGGGCCGACTTCGGCTCAGGTCATGATCTCACGGTTTGTGAGTTCGAGCCCCGCGTCGGGCTCTGAGCTGACAGCTCGGAGCCTGGAGCCTGCTTCCGATTCTGTGTCTCCCTCTCTCTCTGCCCCTCCCCTGCTCGCATCCAGTCTCTCTCAAAAATAAATAAATATTAAAAAAAAATTTTTAGGTTAAAACTAAAAGAACACTGTTTAGTGAAAGATAAAAAAAACAGATGATAAAGGTTTTGGAGAATAAAGAATCAAGACAGAGGTCATATGTGGTGCCAGATGGACAGGAGTCATTACCACAAAGTCTTAGCGTTATGCACGTTATTTTCTGAATATATGTAACGATAAAAATGTGAAGAATTAATGAAGTTTGGAGAAGTATGTAAGTTTTCTCTTTGAACCCTGTAAGGTGGAAATCTGAGTTCTAGTTCACAGATTTTGGTAGCAAAAACTGGTAACTAGTGACTATTTGCGCCTGGGTGGCTCAGTGGGTTGGGCATCCGACTTTGGCTCAGGTCATGATCTCACGGTTTTTGACTTTGAGCCCTGCGTCGGGCTCTGTGCTGACAGCTCAGAGCCTGGAGCCTGCTTCCGCTTGTCTCCCTCCCTCTCTGCCCCTCGCCTGCCCACACTCTTTACCTCTCTCTCAAAAATGAATAGATATTAAAAAAAATTTTAAAAAAATAATTGGTTATATACTCACCTTTTATTACTATTTTTTAATGTTTATTTTTTGAGAGACAGAGCATGAGCTGGGCAGGGGCAGAGAGAGGAAGAGACACAGAATCCGAAGCAGGCTCCAGGCTCTGAGCTGTCAGCACAGAGCCCAAAAGGGGGCTCGAACTCACGAACTGCGAGGTCATGACCTGAGCTGAAGTAGGACACTTAACTAACCACCTAGGTGCCCCTCTCTTTCAAAATAAACAAACACTAAAAAAAATAAAACTATCTTTGTCACATATGACAGGACGAAGAAGCAAATGTCAAAGAATCTACAACAACAAAGCTTTTTGAACTAGTAAGAGGAGAGGAAGGTTGAAGGATAAATGGTTAATATACAAGAGCAAAAGTTGGGGCGCCTGGGGGGCTCAGTTGGTTGAGTGTCTGACTCTTGATTTCGGTTCAGGTCATGACCCAGCCCTGTGAGATCTAGCCCTGTTTCAGGCTCTGCGCGGACTGTGGAGCCTGCTTAAGATTCTCTCTCCCTCTTTTGTGCTCTCTCTCTCTCTCTAAAATAAATAAAATGAAAAAAAAAAAACCACAAAAGTTAATGCTTTCCTATAGATTCAAAGAAGTACAGTCAACTGATATTTGACAAAAGACGAAGGCAACTCAACAGAGAAAACAGTCTTTTCAACAAAAAGTGCCAGGAAAAGTAGAATCCACATGAAAAAAATCTACACACGGAGCTTACACCTTTCACAAAATTTAACTCAAAAGGGATTCATAGATCTTAAAGAAAACCAAGACTAAAAAAATTCCCAGGAGATAGCAAGGGAGAAAATTGGGGTGACCTAAGGTTTGGTAATTATTTGTTTTAGACACAACGCCAAAATCAGGATCCATGAAAGTAAAATATCAAGTTTGGCTTCTCTAAAATAAAAATCCACTCTGTGAAAGACAGTTAAGAGATGGAAAACAGAAGCCACAGACTGAGAGAAAATCTTTACAAAACACTTCTCTGCTAAAGGGCTGGCATCCCAAATGTCCAAAGAACTCTTAAATCTCTGTAAGACAAGCAACACAATTAAAAATGGGCAAAAGATCTGAACACACACCTCGCTAAAGAAAAATATAAATGGTAATTAAGTATATAAAAAGACGCCCAACACCATGTCATTAGAAATTTTGACCAAGGGGTGCCTGAGGGGCTCATTCTTTTGAGCATCTAACTTCGGCTCAGGTCATGATCTCATGGTTCATGGGTTCGAGCCCCACATCGGGCTCTGTGCTGACAGTCCAGAGCCTGGAGCCTGCTTAGGATTCTACCCCCTACCCCCCTACCCCTCCCCTGCTCTTACGTGCTTTCTCTAAAATAAACATTAAAAAAAAACCTTAAAAAAAAATAACCACCCAAGACATGAATAATTTTAAGAGCTTTATTCACAATCGCCAAGGCTTACAGGTAACCAAGACATCCTCCAACAGGATGAATGGATAAATCATCAATGGAACGTCCGTATGGTGTAATATTATTCAGGGATAACAGAAGAGGAGGCATGGAATAATCTCAAAACCATACTGCTAGGTGAAAGCAGAGAATATGATGAGGCTACACACCGTATGATTCCAGGCATAGTTCCAGAGAGCAAAGTTCTGGACGGGGCAAAAGTATGAGGCAGTGAATGAGCCAGAGTTGCCAGGGAGTTGGGGGTGGGAAGAAGGAATGAATAAACACATGGACGACGGGGCATGCTTAGGGCACTGAAAATACACCGCATGATGCAGAAATGATCGGCACACACCATTTTTCCCTGCCCAAGCCCCAAGACTAGAGTCTAGCTGTTGTAAAGCAAGGACCTTCACGCATTAATATTGGCTCATGAAATATCACAAATGTACCTCACTGACGCAAAGTATAAAAAATAGGGCAAACTGTAGGAAGGTAGGGGGGTTATGTGGGAACTCTGTCCTGATGAAGTTTTCTGTAAACCTAAAACTGCTGTATAGAAGTCTAACAGGGGGCGCCTGGGTGGCTCAGTTGGTTGAGCAGCCGACTTCGGCTCAGGTCATGATCTCGCTCATGGGTTCTGGCCCTGCGTCAGGCTCTGTGCTGACAGCTCAGAGCCTGGAGCCTGCTTTGGAGTCTGTGTCTCCCTCTCTCTCTGCCCTTCCCCTGCTCATGCTCTGTCTCTCTCAAAATAAATAAATGCAAAAAAAAAAAAATTTAGAAGTCTAACAGGGAAAAAGAAAAGATGAAGACAGAGGCACCAATATTCGCCCCCAGTGACTGAAAGAAGCCATTGTTCACTCGACTCATTTGAATTTATTCCAGTAACCTCTGACGGCCTCTATGAAGTCTAAACCTCAAGACGTGCGAGAGCAGAAATTTCCACTGAAGTCTTCCTGAGAGCTCACCGCTCTATGTTCTGAGAAGTGAAACGAGAGACTTCATTACCAGCAGGAGGGTCTGGAACTCTGACGTGGACAAGGACTTGCCCAGGACAGGCGAGGACTTATGCCGATGCCTTAGCATATGCAGACACGTATTACCTTGATTTACATGTTGTGGGTATCTGGGAGGCAAGAGAGTTCCAGAATTCTTTGATCACGAAGGGGCATCTCTTAGACAATTACCCAAGAGTCTGTGAACACAGCGGACTCCACTGTGCGGCTCGGTGCTAAGATGACTGACAGGAGGCATACAGTTGGGGCCCAGGGCCATTTCTTGCATCAGAAGCCTGCAGACAACTTGAGGCCATCCAAGTAACTCCAGGAGGCATGAGAGGAGGTCACGGAAGCCTCTACTGTGAAACCATTGGAGGGTACTGCTGTACGGCAATCTGACCGGCATCCAGAATCTTCCTGTTGTAACGGGGACCCATTCAGGATGGGCCATTTTACAAGTAACAGCAAAAATGGGCTCAAGTAAAATTTTAAACCAGGAATACGTTGCGTCCACAACGCCAAAAGAATCTGGACAGTAGTTATTTCTCGATCAAAAAATTTTTAAGAACGAAAACAAGTGGCGAAAGCCTCACTACATACATGGCGATGGCATATCCCCTTTTTATGAGCTCTTTTTATCAAAATGTTTTATGTCCCAAATACCTCTGGAGAAGGAGGTCATCAGTGTCATGTCGTACCTGTGCTCCTGGAGCCAGGAGGGTGCAGCCCGGATCCTGCCCGCAGAGACTGGTGAGGCGCCCTGTGGGCCACCAGGTAAAGGTGTATCCTGTCACTGTGTCCTGTCAGAGGTGGGGGCCAGCTGCACCTGACAGACTGCTGAAACGGGCACCGAACAAAACCGACTTGGCCAAGTCTGTGACCGCAGGACAGTGATCGGTCGCCGAATGGACGCGGTCGGTGATTTCCGTCACGGCGGGGACTGGGAATAGGGGCTTAGTTGACGCCAACACAGCCTCAAGGTGGCACTAATCCATTCTGAGGGGTCATTCATTCTGTGCAGATTTAGGAAAAGCTCAAATAAGGCTGGTAAAAGGAGAGCCAGAGGGAATAATCGCTTTGTCATTAACTAGGTGGTTTCCAATCGAGGCTTTCCAATCCTCCAAGGCCCTTCCCAGTTTACACTGGGTCAGATCAAGTAATTTAACTTTAACGGGGACGGGGGGAGAGGGTGCAGTAAGATCTGTGGGGTCCCGTTTTGTCAGTATAATTTGCAAGTGCCAAACACAAAATCAGAATTTAGTTTAGGACACATCGGGTTCAGACTCGCTCTGCTCAGTGCGGGATAGTAAGGACAAGGGCGCTAAGACCGTGGGGAATTCCGGGAGGACCGTGGCTCTCATGGTCAAGGTGAGACGTGCTTAGCTGGCCTCTATATTAGAGTCAGCAACTCCCTCAAGACGATCAGGGGTACCCTGCTTAAGTTTAATGGGGTCCCAGGTACCACTGCGAGGTGAGCCCGAGTCCGGGTTATCTGCACGAAGGTTCCTAAGTCGGCGCATTACGGCAGCTGGCCAGCAAGATGAAGTCAGAACCGGAGCCGCAGAGGCCCTGAAGCACCAAGGAGTGCACTTTCATCTGTTTTTGTTGTGTAAATTCTTTTTGTAGATGTTGAATTTCCAATTGGTAAAACTGTGGACCTTGGTTTTGAGACAGGGCAACTGAAGGGACCCCATGGAAAAAGCGCTGTTTTCTTTTTTTTCTCCCTGCTCCTTTTCCTGCTTCTGTTCTTGCTAGGACCTGCATGTACGTACCTTAATGTACGCTGTTGGTTTTAACCACTTTTTAGTGTTTATTTATTTTCAAGAGAGTGAGCAACGGAGGGGCAGAGAGGGAGGGAGACACAGAATCCGAAGCAGGTTCCAGGCTCCGAGCTGTCAGCACAGAGCCCAACGTGGGGCTCGAACCCACGGACTGCGAGACCGTGACCTGAGTCGAAGCTGGACGCCTAATCAACCAAGCCCCCCAGGCACCCCAGTGTATGCTCTTTGTAAAGGTCAAGGAATTAATTTCTTTGGAGTTTTCCAGGAAAATAGATAACATCTAAGGAGTCAGCAGGGGGCGTCATCACACACATTTTCCAAGAACACTGACTCAAGATGATGCCGAGAGACCCCTGGCTCCAGGGCATAAGTGACTTATGGTGGACACCGGAGCACTCGTCCTTGTTGACGAGGTCCCCTGGGCCCGAGAGGACACGTACTCCAGGCCGCCGCCCTCAATAAAAACCCCAGACCCCAAACAAAGATGAGACTCCTTTCCCTTTCTGAGTCTCCTAGATGCTCCATCTGCATCTGCTCTCTGTATCTTCGACAAACTCTCTCTCACTTCCTGCTGGCTGGCGTTTGATTTCTATCCTGCGCACAGCCAGGGACCCTCCTGGCTGGTCCAGCGGAAACCCCTCTGGGTTCTCAGTCCCCGGCTGCCTCCATCAGCTTCGACACTTTTTTCTTTTGCTTCCTTCTCTGTCTTGTTTTTTTCCCATCACTGGATATTCTTCCGGGGGAGGGGGCGTCCTCTCCGTCCTGGTATTTACACACGGTTTCCTCCAGAGGGAGCCCGAGAGCAGCGCCGACCGGGTTGGGAGCCTCTCCCGTGACCACTGGCTGCTTTACGGGGTTTAAGGACCCCGGAATTAAATCAAGTTGAACTAATCCCTTGCTGTGCCACAGGGGTACCGTGAGTGTCGTGCCCTAAACTCCAGGCTCAGGATCTTTGCCGCACTGGGAGCAGGGGCAGAGGCAGCAGAGGTAGTGAAGGGTCCTGGTGACCCGCTGGGGTTAAGGAGAGTGGACTCGGCCCCCCCATCTACAGGCTGCCTTTCACTCTCTCTGCTCTTTCTCTAATTAAATGACTGTTATTTCAGGACTGAGCACCGATGGGCCCTCCTTTGGCGCAGGGTATAGTCCCCCGGCCTCCCGCCCAGGCAGGCGGTGTCACAGTTTCTCCCTAACGCAGATACAAACTAGCAAGTACGGGGACCCTGCGCTGCTTTGAGGAGGGCCTCGACCCCACACCCCTGGTCCCAAACGCCTAGGGATTCTGTCGATGGCCACCTCCGGTGAGCCGAGCACAGAACTGAGGCTGGGAGGGTCACCACCGCAACACAGGGCAGCACGGGTCACAGCACGAGCTCGCCGGCCCCCAGCGCCCACAGTACCGGCCGCCATCGGGAGAGCAGAGCAGGTGAGCAAGTCACGGCGAAAGAAGCAGGCCCATGGCCTGGGGGTCAGGTCTGGACATGGTTCACGGTGACCATAATTATGGTCGCCTGCGGAGATGTGGTGCCCGTGTTGAGACCGAGGTCAGTGTGGCACGTGCACGCACATACGTATACTAAGATGCCAGGAGAAGGCTTACAAATCACATAATCAAGGCTCTGGGGACGGCGGGGCTGGCCCCTCAGGCAGCTCTGAAATGGCATCGGGAAGCAATGAAAAGAATCTGGTTCATCAGGCAGCTGGGGGGTGGGGCCGGGGCAAGAATTCTCGCCCCGCGGTGGGGGCCTCCGGGACTGGAATCTCTTGCCATCTCCAGAGATATCCCACTCACCTCCTCCCCCCCGACTTTTTCTCATCAGCTTGACCGAGTGGGGGGGCAGAAGAGAAAGAGCGAAGGAGGAGGCTTAGACCGTGAGCAGCCAAACAGCCAAAGATGTGCAACCTCGGTGCCCACTGCGAGGAGGAAAACGTGGGGAAGAAAAACACGCATGTGTGAGCGCTTGTTTTCATATAAAGGAACGCTAACAGGAATCTTGGAAAATGATCAACGCCTGTTTCAGGGAGTGGCTGAAGCAGGCGCTCTGGAGGGGACTGGGATGTTCCGGCACGGAGTCCCTTTGGACTCTGTTTTACAGACTTTTGCCAAGCCATGCATACATTATTTAAAATAAAGTCATCGGGGTGTCCGGGTGGCTCAGCTGGTTAAGCGTCTGACTCTTGGTTTTGGCTCAGGTCATGATCTCATGGTTTGTGGGTTCGAGCCTTACATCAGGCTCTGCATGCTGTCAGTGCAGAGGATGCTTGGGGTTCTCTCTCTCCCCCTAGCTCCCCGCCCCTCCCCTGCTCATGCTGTGTCTCTCAAAAATAAAAAAATAAAGTAAAATAGTCATAGATATAAGCCACATTTTTTACTTATTTTATTTTTATTTTTTAAGGTTTTATTTTTAAGTAATCTCTACACCCAACGTGGGGCTCGAACTCATAACCTTGAGATCAAGAATCACACGTTCCATCAACAGAGCCAGCCAGGCGCCCCATATTTTTCTTTTTAATAGCCTTTATTCTGAATGAACTTGTTTTACTTTTTAAATTTTAACTCAAAAAACCTTTTTTTTTTGGTTGGGGAGGCACCTGGGTAGTTCAGTCGGTGAAGTGTCCGACTCTTAAATTTGGCTCCGGTCATGATCTCACAGTTGGTGAGTTCGAGTCCCGAATGGGGCTCTGAGCTGACAATGCAGAGGCAGCCTAGGATTCTCTTTGTCTCTCTCTCTCTCTCCTGCCCCTCCCCCTGCTTGTGTGTGCTCGCTCTCAAAATAAATTAACTTAAAAAAATAGTTTTCGGATTAAGCAGCATATTATAATGCACTAGGGATTTGGGCCTCAGCCAGTAAATGTACTAAGATTATCAAAGATGTACGCAACTTTTGAGTAGTGTCCCTCCTATAAATTAAAATAGGAATTCACTCACCTTAAACAATATTACAGCATTCGAATTTCCGAAGCCCTCTAGAGGCACACAAATAAAAAACTGACCTAAAATGTACAATCTACCTGAGAACCTCAAAAACACCCATCTCGCATCTTGAGGCTCTTTTGCCTAAAAAGGAACAGATACTCTGTTTGGTTCCAGAATTCCCTGCCTTCCTTCCATTGAATCTTTAAATCAACCTACCTTTTCAAAGTCCAAGAACTAAAAATTCAATGCTCTCACAAAGAAAACAGTGTCACTAATGGCAAAGGCAACCACAGAGAGTTAAAAGCTGCAACATGGACTATATAAACCTATACCCGAAAAGAAATGCAGGGGCGCCTGGGTGGCTTGGTCGGTTAAGCATACGACTTCGGCTCAGGTCTCGATCTCATGGTTTGGGAGTTCGAGCCCCGCGTCGGGCTCTGTGCTGACGGCTCAGAGCCTGGAGCCTGCTTCAGATTCTGGGTCTCCCTCTCTCTCTGCCCCTCCCCTGCTCGCACGCTGTCAGTCTCTCTCAAAAATAAACAATAAAAAAAAAAAAAAAAGAAAGAAAGAAATGCAAATATTTGAATCCAGTGAGGTTAGCGGCCTGCTTCCCCACAGTTGAGAAGGAAAACTCCCATTCCCAGCGTGTGGTGCAGACGGCACCTGCTGGGATACAGGCCCTAGAGCAGATCCTGGTGATGGAGGTTTGGGGGTGCGGGCAACACCTGAGCAGCCGCAGGAATGAAGTCTGGGCGCTACACGCACACCTCTCCCCGGGCATCACAGAAACATCCCTCTCTCAGAGTTCCATTCTCCAAAGTCCGGAAACTACTGGCCAGATTCAACTTAAGGATGTGCCTCGAAAGATCTCCCGAATTCCCAACCTCTTCGTCCAGAAGACAGATCTCCTGACCCTCCCAGACTCAGTCAATGTACACGTTACTCTGAGTGCACCTGTACTGTAGACGCAAAGCTCAAGGCTGTGTCTAGAAACAGGACCGAGGATGGGGCGCCTGGGGGCTCAGTCAGTTAAGCGTCTGACTTTGGTTCAGGTCCCCATCTTGCAGTTCGTGGGTTCGAGCCCCACGCTGGGCGCTGAGCTGTCAGCAAAGACCCTGGAGCCTGCTTCAGCTTCTGTGTCTCCCCCGCCTCTCTCTGCCCCTCCCTTGCTCGTGCTCTGTGACTCTCTCTCTCTCTCTCTCTCTCAAA
This sequence comes from Paguma larvata, assembly GCA_030068075.1. Taxonomy (NCBI): domain Eukaryota; kingdom Metazoa; phylum Chordata; class Mammalia; order Carnivora; family Viverridae; genus Paguma; species Paguma larvata. The sequence goes on along the minus strand of CM057842.1, from coordinate 8,655,209 downwards.
TAAATAAACATTAGAAACAGGCCCAAGGAGGGACACCTGGGTGGCTCAGTCGGTTAAGTGTCCAACTCTTGGTTTTGGCTCAAGTCATGATCTCACGGTTCGTGGGTTCGAGCCCCATGCTGGGCTCTGTGCTGACAGTGTAGAGCCTGCTTGGGAGTCCCTCTCTCCGCCCCTCCCCCACTTGCATTGTGTCTGTGTCTCTCAAAATGAATGAATAAACTTGAAAGAAAGGAAAGAAACACTCCCAAGGAAACCACGATAACAACCTCAGAAGGAGCGACACTGCCCTGTTCCCTAACCCCCTCCCCGACGTACGAAAGCATCCCCAGCTTTCCTTCTTTCTGTAGATTCTCGGGGCTCCTTCTCTGGCGTCAGAGCAGGTAGGACACCTGCTGCGGGAGGCTCTCCAGGAAGAACCAACTGGCCTCTAAGCATTTGCCTTTCCAGACTCAAGGTGGGGGGCTTACCTTAAATTTTTTTTAAGGTTTATTTTTCAGACAGAGAGAGAGAGAGAAAGACAGAACATGAACAGGGGAGGGGAAGAGAGAGAGAGGGAGACACACGATCCGAAGCCGGCACCAGGCTCTGAGCTGTCAGCACGGAGCCCGACGCAGGGCTCGAACTCAAGAACCGTGAGAACACGATCTGAGACGCCGTCGGACGCTTAAGGGACTGAGCCACCCAGATGCCCCAAAGGGGGGCCTTACCTTAGAAACACTGACCTCAGACTTCTGCTTCCTACCAACTTGCTCTGAACCACCACTAACATTTCAGAAGTGATAAGCCTACTGTGAAAAAAAACACATCCAAACTGTAAGGCATTCTTCGAGTACGACAACACACACACATACAAATATCTCTCCTTTCATAAAACCATAAATGTGTCAGTTAATTATTATTTCGATGGCAAGAAATTATTTGGAAACAATCATAATTGAACACTTTTCGAGGTGGTACAAGCCTAAGTCCTGATATTGCATTTGAAATCACCTAAAAAGACAACTCTCTGAGTGTTATTACACCTGCTCTTGGGGGGAAAAAAGGAAACAAAATTTTTAATAGATGTAATAAGAAAACGGCTTTTCCCCTTAAATGCACCCCTTTCTTGCCTTTTTGTAAAAGTGTACACTTTCAAGATCTATTGATTAAATACATTTTAACTTATTGGAAAACGCGGGTTTAAAGAAGTTGAACAGTCACGAACTCAGGTGGGGCAACACGGACAGGACAGAGCACCCAGGGAAGTCTCCAACGAGGAACCGCCATCCAAGGACTTCCCACGGCATGTCTGTACCCAGGACAGATCCTGGGGGGAGAGGCAGAGGGAATTCATGCTACGTATTCCAGGTGGTTATTCTCTCGCTTACGTAAAATATCCACAGGCAAAAAAAATAAATCTTTAAAAAGATCCATTCATGGCTCTGTGGCTCGATGCTAAAATACTGCGCAACGTGAAATGCATCACGGAGAACAAATAGTTAACAACGATGCTATGAACTGGCGAGGAAAGATGGCGTTTCGGAATGCAGGGAAGGATCTGGAAATTTAAGCATTTATTTCCAGTCTTAGGAAGAGCTAGGCTGGGGGCACAGGGTCGTGGGTTTGAGACCCCACTCCCCCGACATTTGGAAAAGTGAGGGGAAGCCGCCCCCTTCCCCCACCCCAGGGAGAGAGGGACTGGGGACCCCACAGATCACAGCTCCGCCCGCACACGGACCCCGGAGACCGAGGCAGGACTGTCCCCCGACGACCCTCCCGCGGTCATCGCCCGGTCTACGGGAGATGCGGCCGCGCACGGCAACGGGACAGGACGCCGGGGTCCCCGCTGCCGCCCGGCCCCGCGCTGCGTGCCGCGCCAGCAGCGGACTCGGGTCCCCACGCACTGGGGTTCGCCGCTGCGAGGCCGGGTCCCGCCACCGCGGGTTCCGGCCGGTCCAGCCGGTCCCGCCGCCCCCACCGCCCGACTCCCGGCCGCGCACACTCACCATCGTGGGGGTTCGGGGGCGCCGGGTCGGCCACCATACGGCCGCCGCGGCCAGCGCAGGTCACGGCGACCGAGGACGCGGTGGAACCTCCCGGAGCCTTTAAGGGCAGCGACACGGGATGCGAGGCTCAGACGCAGAGCAGCGACCGCACACAGTCCTCGCCGTCCACGGCGCGCCGCCCGCACGTACGGTTCCGGCGGCTCCCCTGATTGGACGGCTGGCGGGGCCCCGCCCCCTCCCGCCTGAGTGACAGCAGCCCGGAGGTCACGTCTTTGAGGCGACCTTGCTTGGGCGAGGGGGCTGCAACCTGTTCTCTCCAAGGTCATTGCTGGGAACCCCGAGGCCGCCAGGCCACTCACGGAACCGTGACCCTTCCTCATGAACACACACAAGTGACCTCGCCATTCGTAATAATGAGTCTGGTTCCATGTTGGTCTCTGACCCTTTTGCAGCAGGGAGTCTTCTGCCCACCGGGCCGCCAGACCCCCACTCCTTCGGTATTTAAAGACTCTCGAAGCCTTGGGGGCACTTAGCTTGGTGGGAGGTTTGAACCCCACAGTCCTCGACCAGGCCCGAAGCCTCAGTGCTGCATGTGACAAACATACTGCGGCAAAGAAACCACCAGAAAACCTTCCAGGGTAATTCCAAGGATACTTGTCGGTTCAAAGATGGAAGAAGAAAAACTAAAAGAACACGTCTTAGTGGCAAATACTAGACGGCAAAGGTCTAAAGGATAAACAAAGCGTCAGGACGGGGGTCACCTATGGGGCAGGACAGAGAGGAGGGGGGAGGGGAACACGAGGAGACTCACTACTGTCCACGGTTAGGAATCTTCACGATGCCTCCACGACGTTTATATTCTTAGCAAATCCTACCACAAGGCATTTTGTATAGTCTTTCCTCAATATGTTTGATGATCAAAGATTTTAAGAAGTTATTCAGGTTGTGAAAGAACATAATTTGTAAGTTTATTTTTTCTGTGCGCTCCCAATTTGAGTTTTCATTCTCAGGTTTGGCAGGAAAACCTTGGTAACAAGCCAACTGCCTATTTAGAAAGAATGAGTTACATAAACTCGTCCTCGGATGTACGTTAAAAATCGAAGGCGGGCATGTGGCTGACACCAACTCTTGATTTTGCCTCAGGTCATGATCTCACCGCTTGTGGGTTCAAAACCCCACGCTGCCAGTGAGGAGCCTGCTTGGGATTCTCTCTCTCCCTCGCTCTGCCCCTCCCCTGCTTGTGCACATGTGCGCTGCTCTCTCTCTCAAAAATAAGTAGATAAACTTTAAAAACCTGCTTTGAGGGGCGCCTGGGTGACTCGGTGGAGTGTCCGACTATGGCTCAGGTCATGATCTCACCCTTCGTGAGTTCGAGCCCTGCGTCAGGCTCTGTGCTGGCAGCTGGGAGCCTGGAGCCTGCTTCCGATTCTGTGTCTCCCTCTCTCTCTGCCCTTCCCCTGCTCATGCTCTGTCTGTCTGTCTCTCTCAAAAATAAATAAGCATTAAAAAAACTTTTTTAAAAACCTGCTTTGAAAAAAAGCCCCAAAGGTATTGATATGAAAAGATCAATGAGTATGTATTAATTGAACAAATTAATCATATTACAATAGATATACCATGTCCCCTTTGCCATAACCTGTAGAGACAGGTGGATCCCCCTCTCCCCCCCTCCCCAAGGTTTGGCTGAGTAGCAGAGACTAAAACACATCTACCAGAAACGTGTGAAAGGATTTATTGCTTTCATAATGGAAGTTTCTGGGGGAGGGCAAGGCAGCCTCCTGAGCAGGTGGGAAATGCCTTGAGAAAGCAAGGGAAGGAGACTGGCCTGGGTTGTATTGAGGGTGGTTGGAGGGCGGCTAGGGTGCGAGGTCGTGCTCACAGGGAGGGACGAACGTGATGGACTCTCTTGCCAGGGCCACAGGTGAGCACCCGGGCTTTCTTATCACCTTATAGAGATGTGGAGCCCAAAGGGTAGAGGGAGGAATTTAAGACTTTAAAAGAGTCAGCTGGCAGATACTGGGAAATCTCTCTGCCCCCGGTGCCGAGCACTTGTCAATTCCTAGGGAGAAGAGCACTGAGAACCAGTCTTGCTCTAATATGTGGTCTTTGACTCTGACCCTGACCCGGGGCTCCTGAAGCTGTGTAAATTTCCAAGTGATACAAGCACTAGGAGAAACTTATGTTCTAATGAGGTGACTCCGGGTGGGCTCCTGGATGGGGGCCGTGGTTAGGAGCTTGGAATTTTTAGCGCAACTCCCCCCTTCTCCCAGAGAGGGGGGAGAAGCTGGAAATGGCCTTCATAATTGATCCTGCCTACGTTAGTAAGCCTCCATTAAAATCCCAATAGGACGGAGTATGGAGACTTGGCAGGTTGGGGACACAACCAGGTACTGGGAGAGTGGCACACCCCACCTCTGTAGGGGCCCTCCGAGAACTCTCCCTACCTACGTCTTCATCTGCTGTTAATCGGCATCCCTCATCGTATCCTTTAATAATCTGGTAAGTGTAAGTAAGTGTTTCCGAGTTCTAGAAGGTGCTCTAACAAATTAATCGAATCCAAGCAGGGGATTGTGGGAACCTCTGATTTGTAGCGGGGCAGAAGTCGTGAGCAACCTTGTTGGGACTTACTCCATGTGACTGGTGTCTGAAGTAGGGTGGGAGAGGTCTTGTGGGACTGGGCCCCTAAGCCCCTGATCCCTTGTGGGATTACACTACCTACAGGTAGAGAGTATTAGGGCTGAATTAAATTATAGGACATCCAGTTGGTATCACAGTTGTGGGGGAAAACCCTCCCACGTTCGGGGACCAGAACTGTCGGAAGTGAAGCGTTCTCAGGGAATATAAAGGAGACGCATAGGAGAAAAGAAGTGGGTTTTCCCTACTCCGGAGTCATACTGGGTTTTCCCAACATATCAGCAGTCAAATATTTAAAAATGGAGTCAGAGTCTTCTGGTTTCTTCTCTGGCACGTAGGAAGTTCAGAAGGTGACATTTCTATACTTACCAGGAAAAAGCAAGTAAACTAAAAAAAAAAAAAATCAACGATCTATCGAAGAATTGAAATCACAATACGAACTGCTTTCTCCAAAGTGATAGCCATGCTGAAATATTCCTACAATATTCTGTTCTTCTTAACAAGACCTGTCCTCTGGAGATTGTTTCTCAAGAGTCAAATGGGGGCAGAGAGAGAAATAACCAACTCCAGTTCCCTCCAGCCTTTCTGCCTGACGTAAGTGGAGGGTGTAGGGAACTGAGACAGACTTGTGAGGTTCACAGGTCATTTTTCACTGCTCACAGCCAATGTGTGGTGTGTTTTCCAAAATTGTTTCTCCAACTCTCCAACACCGGCTGGCCAGCCTACAATTCAATTCGGTTCTAACGCTAACCAGAGTTAACATCGGATTCTACAGTTTAAGGGCACAGACCCACAAAATGGCCGCCGGATCAGATGGCCAGCTGCGAATGGGAGGCCCAGGCCTGGGAGGTTCTCTAGGCACCCTCCCATGTTTGTTAATTCAGTAGAAACACTATTGGAGCTCACAAAAGCTTTACTTTTTGTTACTGATTTATCATAAAAGATACAAGTCAGGAACAGCCAAATGTACAGGCAAAGCAGGTGGGGAAGGTTGGGAACTTCCATGCCTTCTCCAGATAGAACACTCTCCCAGCACACTGATGTCTTCACCAACTTAGAATCTCTCTGAATCCGGAGGTTTAAAGGTTTTTTTTTTTTAATTTTTTTAAATGTTTATTTATTTTTGAGACAGAGAGAGACAGACCATGAGCAGGGGAGGAGCAGAGAGAGAGGGAGACACAGAATCCGAAGCAGGCTCCAGGCTCTGAGCTGTCAGCACAGAGCCCGATGCGGGGCTTGAACTCATGGACCTCAAGATCATGACCTGAGCCGAAGTCAGATGCTCAACCGACTGAGCCACCCAGGCGCCCCAGAAGTTTAAAGGTTTTGATGAACTTTCCTTGCATGGATAGGCAGGGCTGATGAAATCATCAGTGATTGGTAAAGAACTCAAACTCTAGCTTCTCCCCGCTCCCTAAAGGTTGGGGGCTGGGCTGAAAGTCCTAAGTCTCCAATCAAAGCTTGGTCTTCTTGGCGACCGACCCCAATCCTGAAGCTATCTAGGGACCTGTGAACAGTCACCCCTTTGAATATAAGACGCTCGTATTGTCCTTATCACTCAGAAAGTCCAAGGGCTTAGTCGGACTTTACTAGGAACTATAGACAAAAACCAGACATTTTTCTTTTCTTTTCTCTTTTTTAAAGTAGGCTCCATGCCCTGTGTGGAGCCCAACATGGGGCTTGAACTCATAACCTTGAGATCAGGATCTGAGCTGAGATCAAGATCTTAACTAACTGAGCCACCCCAGGTGCCCCAGACATTTTTCTTATTATACCAAAGGTCACAGTCCAGAGACACGTGATCATTAAAATAGTGACACCGAATCAAGACTATAGAGCCCTTCTCTCCACCCATGACATTCCATTCCATCAGAATGACTCCCACTTAATAACTGGGGAAATAAGCTGAAGCAACTGTACATTTCAGAACTTATTTTAAGAAGTCTCTACAGTACTCCCAAAGATGACATGGGTGACGAAAGGACATCTGAAGCTATTTTAGCCTTTGACAGCTATGACAGAGAGTAAACACGGCCTAAACTCTTCTCAGATAAACACGAACCCTCACATTAAAGACGTATTTACTTCAGTTCCTTTTTCACAGTGCATCATGCGTGGCATTCAACAACAGTATTAAAATACACAGTTTGAAGAGATAATACAAGTAAAAGAACTCGATTCAGATGGAGCAGATATGTTACAATTATTAGACCAGAGACCTAAAGCAACCATGATAAATATGCTAAGCACTTTTGGGGCGCCTGGGTGGCTCAATCGGATAAACGTCCAACTCTTGGTTTCGGCTCAGGTGACGATCTCATGGTTTGAGAGTTTGAGCCCTGCACTGGGCTCTGTGCTGACAGTGTAGAACCTGGTTGGGATTCTCTCTCTGCCCCTCCCCTGCTTGCTTAGTCTCTCTCTCAAAAAATAAATTAAAGGGGTGCCTGGGTGGCTCAGTCGGTTAAGCATCCGACTTTGGCTCGGGTCATGATCTCACAGCTAGTGAGTTTGAGCCCCGTGTCGGGGTCTGTGCTGACAGCTCAGAGCCTGGAGCCTGCTTCGGATTCTGTGTCTCCCTCTCTCTGCCTCTCTCCCAGTCAAGCTCTGTCTCTCTGTCTCTCAAAAATGAACAGATATTAAAAATTTAAATAAAAAATTAATAAATTTAAAAACTAGGGGCACCTGGGTGGCTCAGTTGGTTAAGTGTCTGACTTTGGCTCAGGTCATGATCTCATGGTTTATAAGTTTGAGCCCCACATTGGGCTCTGTGCTGACAGCTCGGAGCCTGGAGCCTGCTTCAGATCCAGTGTCTCCCTCCCTCTCTGCCTCTCCCCCACTCATGCTCTGTCTCTCTCTGTCTCTCAAAAATGAATAAACATTAAACAAATTTTTAAAAAATATGCTAAGTGCTTTACCGAGAAATGGTGGATAACATGCAAGAAAAGATAAGTAGATAAGCTACTCCGAGATGGAAGCTAAGAAGGAACCAAAAGAAATATGCATGAAATGAAAAAAAAAAATAGAAGAAAAATAAAGAATTCCTTTGGGGGCCTTGTCACTACAGTGTAAGTATGTGAGGAATGATTTGCTGGGCTTGAGGAAATGTCAATAGGATTTCCAAAACTGAAATGTAAAGAGAATAAACAAAAAAGGCAAAACAAATCTAAGAACTTTGGGACAATTCCAAGGATAATTGGAATACATGAAGGAGAAGAAAACCAAAATGGAACAGGAGATAGAAGTTAAACAATAATTCCCAAATTAATGTTAGACACCAAACTACAAATCCAGGAAGCTCAGAGACCACCAAAGAGGATAAAAACCTAAAAATGCACACCTAGAAATGTCACATTCAAAGTTGAGGAAAAAAGAGAGAAATCTTGAAATTAGAGGAAGAAAACCTTAATTAGATAGAAAGGAAAGAATTAAATCAGACTTCTTTTCAGAAACCATGCAAGCAGGAAGAGAGATTTGTTAAATGAAGGTGTTGAAAGAAAGAAAAAAAAAAAAGACCCAACTATAATTTTGTGTCAAACAACATCATCCTTTAAAAGTGAGGGAAAGGGGTCCCTGGGTGGCTCAGTTGGTTAAGTGTCCGACTCTTCATTTCAGCTCAGGTCATGATCTCATGATTCATAGGTTCAAGCCCCACACCAGGCTCTGTGCTGAGAGTGAGGAGCTTGCTTGGGATTTTCTCTATCCCTCTTTTTCTGCCCCTCTCCCACTCGTGGTGCACACATGCTTGCTCTCTCTCCTTCAGAATAAACAAATAAATAAATAAATAAAGTGACCGAGAAAAAAAAGACTTTCTGAGACAAACAAAACTTGAGAGAATTTGTCACCAGTAAAACCTGTTTCCCAAGGAATGTTAAAAGAAACTCGTTGTGGGGGACGCCTGGGTGGCCCAGTTGGTTAAGTGTCCAACTTCAGCTCAGGTCATGGTCTCAAGGTCCATGGGTTTGAGCCCCGTGTCAGGCTCTATGGTGACAGCTCAGAGCCTAGAGCCTGCTGCCTGCTTTGGATTCTGTGTCTCCCTTTCTCTCCATCCCTCTGCCGTTCATGCTCTGTCTCTCTCTCTCTCTCTCTCTCTCTCTCAAAAATAAATAAACAGCTAAAATTTTTTTAAATAAAAAATTTTTTAAATTAAAAAAAAAACCTCATTGGGAAGAAGGTAATAAGAAAGAAAGGGAGAATGTTAGAGAAAGAATCAATCAAGGTAAAATACGATGATTTGCTTTTGCTATTTTCATTTAATCTAACACTTTATTCAAAGTCATAATAGCAATATTTTCAGTAAATGGATCTTATAAACAAAAATGAGTGATGGCAATGTTACAAGGGACAGGAGGGGAAGAACTGGAAATACTCCGTTATGAGGTGCATCCTCACCCAGAGAATGGTATCGTGTTGCTTCAGAGAGGGCTTGGGTTAGCTGTAAATATACATCAAAACTCGAGCCTAACAACTAAAAGAGATGTAATGAGATGCTGGGAGAGCAGAAGAAATGGAATCTGGTAAAATGTTCAATAAAAGGCAGAGAAGGAAGAAAAAGGTAGAAACCAAAGAAATAAAGAACAAAGGCTGCAAATGGAAAACAATAAAATATATACATTTTTAATTAAAAATTTGTTTAGGGGCGCCTGGGTGGCTCAGTTGGTTAAGCGGCCGACTTCGGCTCAGGTCATGATCTCACAGTCTGTGAGTTCGAGCCCCGCGTCGGGCTCTGTGCTGACGGCTCAGAGCCTGGAGCCTGCTTCAGATTCTGTGTCTCCCTCTCTCTCTGCCCTTCCCCTGCTCACTCTCTGTCTCTATGTCTCTCAAAAATAAATAAACGTTAAAAAAAAAAATTTTTTTTTAAAAATTTGTTTAATGTTTATTTATTTTTGAGAGACAGAGAGAGAGAAAGAGAAAGAGAGCAAGCACACGAATTGGGGAGGGGCAGAGAGACAGAGGGAGACACAGAACCCAAAGCAGGGTCGTGGCTCTGAGCTGTCAGCACAGAGCCTGACGCGGGGCTCGAACTTGTGAACCATGAGATCATAACCTGAGCCGAAGTTGGATGTTCAACCGGCTGAGCCACCCAGGTGCCCCTCGTAGATTTTTATCCAACAATCATTTTAAACATTAGTGGTCTAAATACAAGGGAAAGACGAAAACTGTCTCAGTGGATAATAAAATAACAATTACATGTTATCTACAAAGATCACGCTTTATATAAAGACTCATGTAGATTAAAAGTAAAAGACGGGAAAAGATATACCATGGCATGCCAACACTGAACAAAAGCAAGCTGGTATAGCTACATTACCTTCAGACAAAGTGGATTTCAGGGCAAGGAAAATTCACAGAAATAAATAGGGGCATAACGGAATGAGAAAGGGGTCAAGTCTCCAGGAAGGCACAGCACTCCTTCAAGGATACGTGGTTAATAGCAGTGGGGCCAAACACGTGAGGCAAAAACTGAAAGAACTCCAAGGAGAAATCATTGAATCCATTACTACAGTCGAAGATTTCAACGCCAGCCCCCATCAGTAATTAGGAGATCCAGCAGGCACCAAGAATGAAAGACCCTGTTAAACAAGTGTCTTTCACTGAAATCCACGCGACGCCTCATCCAAACACAGCAGGATGAATATTCTTTTGAGGTTCATGTGAACCATCCACCAAATCAGACTACATTCTGGGCCATAAAACACACCTTAAGAAACTTGGAGAGAAAATTAAAAAAAGAAAAGAAAAGAAATCACGCAAAATAGGCTTGTAAACTAAAAGTCTATTACTTTGGACATCAATAACAGAGCGCTGGTTGGGAAACCTCCACCCACCTGGAGGTTAAAAAAATACACACCTAGGGGCGCTTGGGTGGCTCAGTCGGTTAAGTGTTCGACTTGGGCTCAGGTCTTGATCTCGCGGTTTGTGGGTTCGAGCCCCATGTCAGGTTCTGTGCTGACGGCTCAGAGCCTGGAGCCTGCTTCGGAGTCTGTGTCTCCCTCTCTCTCTGCCCCTCCCCCACTCATGCTGTCTCTATCTCTCAAAAATGAATAAAGGTTAAAAATTAAAAAAAAAATACACACCTAAATAACATAAGGGACATTAAGAGAGTGAGGTCAGCAAGATGGTGGAATAAAAGTTCTGTACTGTCATATCCCCCCAGTGCACCGGTTTTGAAAGCCACCCAATGACGAGGGTACCTCTGTGGAGATTTCCAGTGGAGAGTTCGCGCACACCAATGGAGCGAAAACTCTGTGAATAGACCCCCAGGAGGAAGTAAGAAGAATAGTTTTATTTTACCCGTGTCACCTTCTCCCCAAAGGCAGCACAGCTCGTTGCCAAGAGAGACGGTGTTGGCCCATGACTCCCCCCGTGGGGAAAGTGACAGTGTACGACGGGGCACTTGGATTCCCCCGTGGTGTAGCATGCCGCCCTAAAAGGGTCACCACTTTTCGTGTCTCGCTGAAAATATCGAGGAGATGGACACAGCTGAGTGGCTGGGAGGCTGGGAGCAGGGAAGAGTTGCAAGGACCTGAAGCAACCAGAGCTTGGAACTCAACGAAAGGCTACAGATCCCACTAACTGCTCGCATGTTCAATCTGGATGCTTGCCTTTCAGCCACTTCGGATGCTACGCCTGTGGGACACTCCCGAATGGTCCCTGGGCACGCTCGACCCTCCATACACCTCACTCCCACCCACGGTCGGCTCTCCCTGTAGCCCAGACAGAGAGTCCTCTTAGTGTCTCGTACGCACATGCATTCAGAAGGCTCAACTTGGTGGGATTAGAAAGAGATGCCCGGGAGCCCCTGGCTGGCTCAGGTGGTAGAGCGTGCAGCTCCTGACCTTAGAGTTGTGAGTTTGAGCCCCATGTCGGATACAGATTGTTTAAATTAAAAAGAGAGAGAGAGAGAGAGAGAGAGAGAGAGAGAAAGATGCACAAACTTGAGCATTTCAGGGTATCATCCGAGGGGAAGCATAAAGGGAAGCTCTCAGCACCTGGCCTGGCTTTGAGGGATCAAAAGAAGGTATATAGGGGCACCTGGGTGGCTCAGTCGGTTAAGCGGCCGACTTCAGCTCAGGTCATGATCTCACGGTCTGTGAGTTTGAGCCCCGCGTCGGGCTCTGTGCTGGTGGCTCAGAGTCTGGAGCCTGCTTCAGATTCTGCGTCTGCCCCTCTCTCTCTCTGCCCTTCCCCTGGTCACACTCTATCTCTCAAAAATAAATAAACGTTAAAAAAAATTTAAAAAAAAAAAGAAGGTGTATAATCTTAAAAATTACCCCTAACGAGGGAACCAGAGGGGTGAGGCAGTTCCATTAGTAGAAAAGATCTGAGAGAGTGTCAGAATTCCTAGCGGGGCTGACCGGTGACGGTGTTTCTCTCCCGAAGCGAGTTCGTAGAGACTGGAGAAAGTGGCTACTTCCTCACAGGCAAAGACACCAACTCGAGAGTTGAAGGAATACACACACACACACACACACACACACACACACACACACACACAAAACAAGGAAAAATGACGCCAGCAAAGGAACACAAGGATCTTCTAGTAACCTATCCCGCAGAAAGAGAGACCTGCAAGTTGCCTGATATAATTGTTCTCAGAAAGCTGGAAAAGCTTCGCAAGGACACAGAGAGACCATGTGGTGTCTCTCTCGATCAGATGGGGGCCCCCAAAGGTGGGGTGACAATCAGGTGGAAGCCAGGGTGCAGGCGGGGAAACGATTCACCTGGGACAGAATCAAGGAGATAGAAGTTTATTGAATACACCGCAAGGGAACGGCAGGCAGGGCAGCAAAGGAGGCTGTGAATGGGGGATGTTTTCAAGGGAGGGGAGGTGAGGAGGCACAGCAACATGGAATTTTCCCTATTTTGGCAACTGTGCCTGGCGGTAAGTAGCCCATTGGTCAGTTAGGACCTATGGATATTTTGAGATGGGTGGCCTGATGGGCCGGTTTGTATTCAGCCAGGGAGGTTGGGGTCACTTTGGGCTCTCCTGCCTTGATCATGTTTCCATTGCGCAAGCCTGTTTTCCAAAAGCGGCCTCTCTAGACTACTCGATGAAATCAAGAAAATTATACATGAACCAAGCAAGAAGTGTGGCAGACGGTAGAAATTATAAAGAACCAAAGAGAAACTCCAGCACTGAAGAATATATGAAATGAAAAAAAAAAAAAAAAGCAAACAGAGAGAGCTTCAAGAGCTGACTTGACAAATACTATGAAAGAATCTGTGAACTTGAAGACCGATCATTAGAAATGATACAGATGAAGGAAGAAAAAAGAAACATGAACGAAAAGGAGTGAAGAAAGCTTAGGAGGTTTAGGGGACACCAGGAAAAGAATATACACCTTATGGAAATTCAGAAAAACAGAGAAAGGTAGAGAGCTTATTTAAAGAAACAACGGCTGGAGGGGCACCTGGGCGGCTCAGTCAGATCTTAGAGTCGGGAGATCAAGCCCCGCATCGGGCTCCTCGCTGAGTGTGGAGCCTGCTTGCGATTCTCTCTCTCCCTCCCTCTCTCTCTCTCTCTCTCTCTCTCTCTGCCCCTCCCCCACTCACACATGCTCTCTATCTCAAAATAAACTTTAAAAAAAGAAACGACCTCAATATCATAAAAGCCATATATGACAAATACCCAGCGAACATCATATGGAATGTAGAAAAGTGACCTCTTCCAGAACTACGGTACCTGACAAGAAACTGCGGAGACGGTTAAGGTGACACACACCTATTTGTCCCCTGTTTTATATTCAGGAGCTCCCCTACCTTATCAGGGGTAACTTGCTTAAATTTTCTGGGATCCCAACAGAACTATAATTTGAGCCCTCGTATTATTTGCACGACGGTTTCTGAATCAGCGCCCTGAAGCTGATGGCAAAATTATTTCAGAATCTGTGTTCTAGAGACCCCCATCCTTTGTCTTTCAAAGGGTTTATACGGGGGCCCTGTAATCTTTATGTAAATTCTTCCTTTAGCATAGTTTGCATTTCCAATTTGGTAAGATTGCGGACCTTTCTTTCAGTAATTTTCTCTTTTGTTCCTTCCCACCTGTCCTTCCCCATTTTTTTTTTTTTTGTTTGGTTTGTTTCTGTGTTCTGGTTTTTGGGTTTTTGGGTGTCTGGATGAACTTCGGGGAAGGGCGTGGACTCTCTACCCTGATATTTATTTTTAAATTTTTATTTATTGTATTTTTTTACATTTAAAAATTTTTTTTGTTATTTTTGAGAGAGACAGAGTGCGGGGGGAGGGAAGGGTAGAGAGAGAGAGAGTCTACCCTGATATTTAATACTTTTTCCTCTAGAGAGCCTCAAGCCAGTGCCATCGGGAAACTCTCCCGTGACAACCTGTTGCTCTATAGGGTGTGAAGATCTTGGACTTAAGTCAGTCTCGATTAATGCCTTTGTGTGCAGCAGCGACACCATGGGTGTTGTCCTCTATAACCTTGAGGGTCAGAGTCATTGCCACGGAACAGACAGGGCAGCAGCCGCAGAGGTATTTAAGGACCCTGGTCGGGACTTGCCCGGCATTCCAATGACTGCCTTTCTCCTCTCTACTGTTCCTCTTTTTATATTTTTTTACGTTCATTTCTTTATTGAGGGAGTGTGAGCACGAGCAGAGAGAAAGAGAGAGAGAGAGAGAGAGACAGACAGACAGAAAGAGAATCCAAAGCAGGCTCCGCATTCAGACGGAGACTGACTTGGGGCTCAACCTGACAACTATGAGATCATGACTTGAGCTGAAATCCAAAGTCAGACGCTTAACCGACTGAGCCACCCGGGCGCCCCTCTCTTCCTCTCCTTAAACGGGAGCAGGGTCAGGAGTGACCTTTTGATATGCCCTCATCTTCTATAGTCCTCTCTCCCACCCCCGCGCCCAGGGATAGCTCAGGGCCAACCCTGCCTCTACCACGGCTTCATTCTAACGCACAGATAAATCCCTGCCAACACATGAACCCTGGGCCACTGTTAGGAGGGCCCCCCCGTCCTGCTCTGAAAGGTCTAGGAATCCTAGAACTCTGGTCGGTTGAAATCTAGAACTTAGGGTTGATAGGCTTGCCCCAAGACAGGGCCACACAGCACATGACACGAGCTCCCCAGGACCGAACGGCCCACGATGCAGGCCACCGGAGAGCAGGTGAGCGAGTCAGAGTGACAGAACACAGCCCATGGGCAGTGGTCTTGTCTGGACATGCTGCCCAGGGCGGACTGTTATGGTCACAGCAGGCGTGCGGTTCCTGTGTTAAGACTGATGCCCGCCCCCACACACCAGGAGGGCAGGAGAAGGCTTAGGACTCCCATAGTTGAGATCCAGGGGAGGGGAGGGCAGGGCCAGCCTCTCAGGCAGCTCCGAAATGGCTTCGGGAAGCAAAGAAAGGAGGCTGAGGTGGGTTTTCGTTGTGGCTGGGGGTTAGCGAAAAAACATTCAGCGACAGATGGTTTTATTCAGAACCATCGTGCCGGGTATAGAGACAACGGCGATGGGATTTCACAACGGGTGAGAAGCGAGATGGGGTTCAACTCTGAACACAGCACGGGCAGGTGGGAGTTTATGGCCAGAGAACAGAGTTGAGGTCAGTGGACGGAAAATGACTAAGAGAAAAAAATCAGGGGTCAGAGGGTACTGGCTGAAACGACCTAAGAGGAGTCTTACTGAAGACAGGCCAGGGTGGTGGCTTTCACCTGGGGGATGATGGGGGAGGGGGGCTTGATCAGCTATGGAGGGCGATCCGCTACGGAGGGGATGGGGATGATTCTCATTCAACCGACTTAGCAGGACTCTTGCTAAAACCGGATTTTACAAGGAGCCACCCAGACAGACCTACGAGAAGGTTTAGGAGCCTGACGCAAGTTTGGTCAAGCAAAGAATATTTGTTGGGGGTGGGGCCGGGGCAAGAATCTTGCGCACAGGGATTTGTGTGCTTGGAATCTGAGGCCGGTGCCATACAAGGGAGCCTCCGGACTTTCTCGTCTGTTTGTCCAGGTGCAGAGATAAGGGAAAGGGAGGGGATGGTGAGGAGTAAGCTGTCAGCACACATCAAAAAGACGTGGAGTCTGGCTGCTCATTACAAGGGCACACGTGGGCAAGGAAAATATGCATTCGAAATGGCTTGTTTCTATATAAAGAAACACTAACACCAACAGGAAGTTCATGAAATGATCCAACGACCGACCGACCGTGTGTATTCGACCGACCGTGTGTATTCGACCGACCGTGTGTATTCGGCGATGGCTGGAGTTACAGCACTAGAGGGGAGGGAGCAGGCTGCGTGGACAGAGAGTTTTCTTAAGTTCAACTTTCTATCTCACAGATATACTCAAAATATAAGTTGCAAGGCGCCTGGGTGGCTCAGTTGGTTGGGTGACCGACTTCGGCTCAGGTCATTATCTCGCGGTCCATGAGTTCAAGCCCCGTGTCGGGCTCTGCGCTGACAGCTCAGAGTCCAGAACCTGCTTCAGATTCTGTCTCCCTCTCTCTCTGCCCCTCCCCTGCTCGTACTCTGTCTCTCTCTCGAAAATAAAAATTAGGGGCGCCTGGGTGGCTCAGTCGGTTGGGCGGCCGACTTCGGCTCAGGTCATGATCTCGCAGTCTGTGAGTTCGAGCCCCACATCGGGCTCTGTGCTGATGGCTCAGAGCCTGGAGCCTGCTTCGGATTCTGTGTCTCCCTCTCTCTCTGCCCTTCCTGTGCTCACGCTCTGTCTCTAGGTCTCTCAAAAAAAATAAAAAAATAAAATAAAATAAAATAAAAACACGTTAAAAAAAAAAGAAAATAAAAATTAAAAAATTAAAAAAAAAAGTTGGTATACACCATGTTTTACTATTTAGCAGTCTTTATTTAATTTTAACTTTTGTACATAGGAAGCCATTCCAAGATTTAATTCCTTTTTTTTTTTTTAAAGACAATTTTAAGTAATCTCTACACCCTACACAGGGCTCAAAACCACAACCTTGAGATCGAGAGTTGAATGCTCCCCCAACTGAGCCAGCTGGTGCCCCAGATTGAATTCCTTTACACACGAACAGTTACAAAAGTGAAAACCATAGTAAAAATGAATATTTTAAAATCTTTTTCTTTTTAATTCTTTAAGTATTTATTTTGAGAGAGCACACGAGCACAAGCAGGGGAAGGGCAGAGAGAGAGAGAGAGAGAGAGAGAGAGAGAGAGAGAGAATCCCAAGAAGGCTCCTCGCTGTCAGCACAGAGCCGGATTCGGGGCTCGAACTCACGAACCTGAGATCAAAATCGAGAGTGGGACGCTTAACCAACTGAGCCACCCAGGCGCCCCCAAATCTTTCTAACTAGAAGGACGTGTGGCATCACAGTTCATCCTTCCCCTCGTTCAACCCTGGGGGTATTTCCAGGAATAAGTAGCATCTTCTAATGCAAGAGGGGTTGGGCTTTAGCTCCTTGAATGTATTGGATTTTCAAAGACTTACATAAGCTACGAGCAGCTTTCCTCGCATCAATTCAAATAGGAATTCACTTTCTTTACCCTTTTATTTATTTAGAGGGAGGGAGGGAGAGAGAGAGAGGGAGTGAGAGACAATCCCAAGCAGGCTCCGCGCTGTCAGTGCAGAGCCCAGTGATCTGGGGCTCCATCCCCTGAACCGTGAGATCATGACCTGAGTCGAAATCGAGAGTCTGAGCCACCCGGGCGCCCCCTTTACCCTTTTAAATGTCACTGTCCTCTAGGGACATGCGCAAACGCTGATGTAAAAGCGAAAAAAATGTACCCGAAAGTTTAAGCACGCTCATCTCAGACCTCGAAGTCCTCTTGCCTAAAAGGAACAAAAAACTCCATCTAGTTCCGCAGTTTTCCTGTCTCGCTGCCATCGTCTCTCTCCATCGGCTGACATTTTCAAGCCCAAGAAACAACAACAACAAAAACAATGTTAGTTCCCCCACAGCGAGCAAAATGACAAAGTGCAAAGGGAAACTAGACCCAAAGGGCTACAATACTCAATCCATAAAGGAATCCAGAGAAAAGAAACATGCCTGGTGGGCTCCGCACCGACGAGCAGCCGGCTCCTCACAGGACAGAAGGAAAGCCACGGTCAGAGAGCTTTAAACACACTCCAGAATCTTCCAGGGGAGACAGAAGCGCCCAGGAGTTGGTAGATCCCTGTTAAGGTGGGGGTGGGAGGTCGGGGGTGGGAGGTCGGGGTGGGGAGGAAGGATACCTGAGCAGCCGCAGAAATGAATCCTGGGGAGCCCCGAACGCCCTCCCTCCCTGGGGCATAACGGAACCCCTCTCTCCCTAAGACTTCCGTTTTCCAAGCGAGGAAACTCTCACCAGGATTCAGTTTTAGGTTCTTACGCAAATGGCCTCCCAAATGCCCAGCCCTAACCCGAACACAGAACTCCTGACTTCCACAGGCTTTCTCGATACAAACCAATTACACTCAATGCACCTGCTCGCAGATGCAAAACTTGAACCTGGGTCTAGACCCAGGCCCAAGGGGGCCACACTCACCTGGAAAGGGCATCGCCTCCCCACCCTTTGGTGCACAAGCACCCCCAGCCTTCCAGCCTCTCTCGGTGTAAAGGCTCCTTCTGAGCTGGGTGCGAGCAAGTAAAAACACCTGCAGGGAGAGGCTCCTCAGGAAAACCCCGCTGGGCCTTGAAGGTATTTGCCTTTGCGGGCTCGGTGAGGAAGGGGGCGGGGAGCCCAGCTTGGGTCACCAGCCACAGGCTTCTGCTCCCAGTCGCATTGCTTTGGACCATATCGGTATTTTTAATGACACAAACCCAGTATACGAAGCATCTAAGACGATCACACAAACCCAATGTTATGTAGAAAAGATGGAGAGAAAATCATAAGGCATTTTTCCAGTTCAACAAGAAAATCCGGAAGTATTTATGACTTTCATAAAATAATGATGGTAAACATTACTCCCATGGCAAGAAACTGTCCTATAAACAATTAACCGGACTTGAATGCTCTAAGTGCTGGAATTATATCTGAAATTGCTCTCCTTCCCCCTCACACACACACACACAAAAAAAAAACCAATGAAACAAGAGCAAAAACAAAACGCAAAAAACCAACCAGACCTCAGAATATTACCACACTACTACACCACCTTAAGGGAAGAAAAATGAGAAAGAAATATCAATACATGCGATAGGATACTAGAATATATATATATATATATATATATATATATATATATACTCTTTTTTTTTTTTTTGCTGAAATTCACCTTTCTCTTCCCTCTTTGGAAACATCTAATACCGTCTTTCTCAGTCTATCGCTTAAATACATTTTGCATTTAATTGAAAACTGGAAACTAAAAAAAAAAAAAAAATGAATGAATGTTAGCGAGGTGACAGACCGAGTGATGGGCAGTGCTCACAGGACAGACCACCCAGGAAAGTCTCAGAGAGGGACGTCCACCCAAAGGAGTTCGCACAGCAGGGCTGTGCCCAAGAACGATCCTGGCGGGAGAGGCACAGGAGTTCGTAAAATGTAGTTCCAGGTGCTTACTGTCGGCTTCTCTCTCGTGTCAAATATCCAGACAAAAATCACAAACGTTTCAAATGAGCCATCCACACAGTGTACATACCGCGTCAGTTTGAATTGCACCACGGGGGACACATAGTTGATAGCGACGCTGTGAACCAGAGTGGGGAAGGTGGCGTTTGGGGAGGCGGGGGTAGGATCTGGACAGTCAGGGATTTATTGCTAGCCCTGGGAAGAGCTAGGCCCGGGAAAATGCTCCCGGATTTGAGATTCTGCGTCCCAAACATGTGGAACACTCAGGAGAAAACGGATGGCCCTGGGGAGACAGGAGGGACTGGGGACCCCCCCACAGACCATAGCTCCTCCCGTGTACGAATCCCGGAGACAGAGTCACGACTGTCCCCTGACAACCCTCTCCGTGGTCTCCGCACGGATCGGGGGAGACGCGGCCGCGCGCGGGAGCGGACTGAGGTCGGAGCGGCGCCACCGGGGACTCGGGGGACTCGGAGACTCCGCCCCGGCCCCGCACACTCACCATCTCCCGGCTTCTCGGGTCCCCCGGCGTCGTCCCTACCGCTCCCCCGGCAGGTGCAGGTCACTGTGCGATTAACACCCCAGCGGAGCCTCCAGAAACCTTTAAGCGCAGGTGAGACGCGATCCCGAGCACGGCCAAGAGCGTGCACGCTGCTGCCGGGCGTCGCCACACCCACCGGCCCCGGCCGCGGCCCTGATTGGACAGCTCGCAAGGACCCGCCCCTCCGCTCCAGAGTGACAACAGGGCTGGAGGTCCGATTGCTTAAGGGAGCCGGTCTCTTAGGTGGTCGAGAACCTGCCGCTCCTGGGACGTTTGCTTTCAAACAAAACTTGGCCCTGGCCCTAGGGGGACAGTGGCGTCTTTCTGCAGCTCCTTGTAAACGTGGGGACACAGGGGTCCAGAGTCCGTGCCGGTGGAGCGACGCCCTTGTTCGGAGGAAGAGGGGCCAGGC
Source organism: Paguma larvata (assembly GCA_030068075.1). Classification (NCBI taxonomy): domain Eukaryota; kingdom Metazoa; phylum Chordata; class Mammalia; order Carnivora; family Viverridae; genus Paguma; species Paguma larvata. The sequence goes on along the minus strand of CM057842.1, from coordinate 8,635,149 downwards.
CAGGAGAGACCCGGACCACAGGGGCCGAATCCTCCCTAGGTGGGAGGTTGGCATTAGGCTGCGCAACTACTTATGGACCTGCGACTCTTGTTTGCAAAAACACTTATAAAAATGACCTCACTGGGGTGCCTTTAGTGGCTCAGGCAGTTAAGCATCAGGCTCTTTTTTTTTTTTTTAATTTTTATTTATTTTTGAGAGATATAGAGACAGAGTGTGAGCAGGGTAAGGGCAGAGAGAGAGGGAGACACAGAATCCGAAGCAGGCTCCAGGCTCCTAGCCATCAGCACAGAGCCCGACGCGGGGCTCGAACTCAGAAACCGCGAGATCATGACCTGAGCCGAAGTCGGCCACTCAACCGACTGAGCCACTCAGGCGCCCCAGCATCAGGCTCTTGATGTTGGCTCAGGTCATGATATGGAGATTCCTGAGTTCAAGCCCCGTGTGAGGCTCTGCGGCACTGCACTGATAGTGCTGAATTTGCTTGGGATTTTCTCGTTCTCCTTCTCTCTTCACCCCTCCCACTGGCTTCGCTCTCAAAATAAATAAAGTTTTAAAAAATGGCCTCACCGTATGCAATAAAGACTGGTTCCATATTGACCTTTTACTGTTGACAGCATTGACGCTTCTATCCATTCCTTCTTCAACTGCATGTATGTGGTACTCAGCCAGAGAACTCCATGGCCACCCAAGCATTTGAGGTTTTTTGCTTTAAAATTTATACTTTTAGGGGCGCCTGGGTGGCTCAGCCTGTTAAGCGACCGACTTCGGCTCAGGTCATGATCTTGCAGTTGGTGAGTTCGAGCCCTGTGTGGAGTTCCGTGCTGACGGCTCAGAGCCTGGAGCCAGCTTCTGATTCTGTGTCTCCCTCTCTCTCTGACCCTCCCCCACTCGTGCTCTCTCTCTCTCTCTCTCTCAAAAATAAATAAACATTAAAAAGATATTTTAATTTATACTTTTAATTGTGGTGGTATACACATATTATAAAATTTCTGTTTTATGTGTATAGTTCGGCAGTGAGAATTATAGTGACATTGGGAAGTCAATCTCAAAACTGGAATAAATGCCTAAATTTTGAGATCACTCCTGCATTACCAAATGCCATCTTCCTCTCTCTGATTCACATTATTTTCAACTATTTGGCCTCCATGGTGTATTTCAAACAGACTCAATGTTTTAATTGCACAGAAAAACAAACTGGAATATCCTGGATGAAACCCATGTGCCCCTCCCCTAAGTATATTTCCTAGGCACAAATGTCCTAGGCTTTTGGTAGAGTTTCCCCTTTGAAAATTTCGGGGGGATCTGCCCTGTTGACACTGCCCCACCCTGGGATTGGGCACCTTAAAACGAAGTACTCACTTATTTCTCTTTTTCCAATAGGGGTAAAATTTATTTAATTAATAGAGCCTGAAAGAAAGTATCAAGAGGCACCCGGGTGACTCAGTCGGTTGAGCGTCTGACTTCGGCTCAGGTCACGATCTCTCAGTTCATGAGTTCGTGCCCCATGTTGGGCTCTGTGCTGATGGCTCAAAGCTTGGAGTCTGCTTCCGATTCTGTATCTCCCTCTCTCTGCCCCTCTCCCGCTCCCGCTCTGTCTCTTTCTCTCAAAAATAAATAAATGTTAAAAAAATAAAATAAAAAGATAGTGTCAAATATTTCCAAAGAGGTAAGAAAGTGGTAAATTGCAGAAAAAAATAAGACATTCCAGTATTACATCCCATTTGTTCATAATTTGGATTTCACTTTTTCTTCTCCTGAGAGTGTGTTGTAAGTTTCTGAGGCCTGCTCTTTAATTTTCAGAGATTTCAAATCTGCTTAGACTTGCAGAGTGGAAGTATTCCACTAATTATTTGCCAAACGATGTCTTGCCATGAAAACAACAATTAGTTGACATCTTTCTTTCCCCCCAAAGGATTCGATACTTGGGATTGTCTGGTCGAACTAGTAACTGTGCATTACAGTTTCTTTCCTCCTTTCCACATAAACACGGAGTTTGAGTGATTTTGTGCAAACACTGAGTTTGAGTGGTGTTGCTTTGTGTCGTTTAACATATAATGGTGGTCCTGGGAGCTCGGGTAGCTCAGTTGGTTAAGTGTCCGACTTTGGCTTAGGTCATGATGCCTGACAGCTCAGAGCCTGGAGCCTCCTTCGGATTCTGTGTCTCCCATTCTCTCTACCCCTCCCCTGCTCACGCTCTGTCTCTCAAAAATAAACACACATTTAAAAATTAAAAAAAACTAACAAACATATAATGGTGGTTCCAAGCAACTCCAAGGGGCATAGAGGCATGTGGTCAATGACCTGAGTTAGGCTGTTGGAGTTACTGCTTTGAATTCTCCTGCAGTTCCCAAAATAGAATTGGTAGATCAGAGGATAACTCAGTTCATAGTTTTTTGAGGAATTGTCACATTGTTTTTCATACCATCAACACGATTTTATATTCTTACCAATAGTGCAACAAGGGCTGCCAAGAGTATTTTCATTTTCCTGATAGTGTCATTTAAGGACAAAAGTCACTAATTTGGCGAAGTCCAAATTTGATGCAGCCTATTTTTTTTCCCTCGTTCTTGCCCTTGGTGTCTTATCTACAGATTCGTTGCCAAATACAAGTCTAGAATAGTTTCCTGTGTCTATGTAAGTGTGTTATAGTTTTCGTTTAGGTCTTTATCCTTTCTGGTAAATTATTGTACATGTTGTCCCGTAAGAATAAAACCTCTTTCTTTTGCATCTGGCTATCCAGTTGGCTTAGCACAAATTTATGAAAAGAATATTCTTGCCCTATTCTTGGCTTTCCCTCCCCCCAAGAAATCAGTTGACTATAGATGTATAGGTTTATTTTGCAAATCTCAATCTATTCCACAGATCTATAGATCTACCCTTAGGTCAGTACCACACTCTCGTGATTATTACTGCATATTCCAAAGTTGTGAAATCAAGCAATGTTAGTCCTACTATTTTGCTTTTCTTTTTCAAGCTTGCTTTGGTTATTCTGGTTCCCTTGGAATTCCATTTAATTTTTTTAATGTTTTTTAAATTTATTTTTGAGAGACATAGAGACAGAGTGTGAGCAGGGGAAGGGCAGAGAGAGGGGGAGATACAGAATCCGAAGCAGGCTCCAGGCTCTGAGCCATCAGCACAGAGCCCGACGCGGGGCTCGAACTCACAGACCGTGAGATCATGACCTGAGCTGAAGTCGGACGCTTAACCAACTGAGCCACCCAGGCGCCCCCCATTTAATTTTTAAGAACAGATTGCTAATAATATATAAATTTATATAAAGGAATGAAGTGGGATCATGATAGGTATGGTGTTGACTCAACTAGATCATTTTGGGGCTAGTTCCATTTCCACGATGTTAAGTCTTCTGATCTGCTTTCCCATTTATTTACACATTTATTAATTTCTTTCACCCATGTTTTATAATTTTCTGAGTATTCATTTTATATTTCTTTTGCTAAATTATCCCTAAATATTGTATTCCTTTTGATTTTATTGTAAATGCATTTCCTAATTTCATTATCAGATTGTTCCTTACAAATGTATAAAACCACAACTGATATTTCCATATTGATCTTGTATCCAACCAATTTGCTGAACTGAATCATCAGTTTTAGGAGGTTTTTTTAAAATTTTTTTTAGAGTTTTCTAAAAATAAGGTGTCTCAGTGGGAGGTAGAGGTAGTATTACATCTTCCTAACCAATCTTAATGCATTGTGTTTAGTTTTTGTGAATAACAGCTTTGACTAATATAGCCAGTACATCCGTAAATATAAGTGGCAAGAACAGGTATCCTTGTTTTGTTGCTTACTTCAGAAGAGAGCATCCAGTCTTTCACCACTAAAACTAATATTAGTTTGGGGTTTTCATAGATGTTCAAAAGGAGACTAGTTAATTTCCTTCTATTACTGGTATGCTGAGTGCTTTAATCATAAAAGCATATTGCATTTTGTCACTTACTTTCTCTGAGGCTAATGAGATCTTGCCATTTTGCACTTTACTGATAACATTCATTATCACATTGATGGATTTTGAGATGTTAACCCAAGCGTTCATTTCGGGGAGTATACTCTAGTTGGTCAAGAGAGACAGAGACAGAGTACAAGTGGGGGAGGGGCAGAGAGATGGGGAGACACAGAATCCGAAGCAGGCTCCAGGCTCTGAGCTGTCAGCAAAGAGCCCGATGTGGGGCTCGAAATCATGAACTGTGAGATCATGACCTGAGCTGAAGCTGGATGCTTAACCAACTGAGGCACCTACACGCCTGTCTACTTATGCACTTCTGGTAGGAATGTAAATTTATGCCGCCATTGTGGAAAACAGTATGGCAGGTTTTTTTTAAATGGATGTTACTGTATGATCCAACAATTCCACTTTGAGTGGATAACCAAAAGAATTCAAAATATGGACTCGAACAGGTATTTGTCCACCTGTGTTCACCGGAGCATTACTTACTGTAGCCATGAGGTGGAAGAAACCCAAGTGTCCATCAATAGATGAATGGATCAACAAAATATGGTATACACATACAACGGAATACTATTCAGCTTTAAAAAGAAATGGGGGCGCCTGGGTGGCTCAGTAGGTTAAATATCTGGCTTCGGCTCAGGTCATGATTTCGCAGTTCGTGGGTTCAAGCCCCACGTCGGCCTCTGTGCTGACAGCTCGGAGCCTGGAGACTGCTTCCAATTCTGTGTCTCCCTCTCTCTGCCCCTCCCCCATGCTCTGTCCCTCAAAATGAATACATGTTAAAAGATTTTTTTTAAAAGAAATGAACTTCTGACCCATGCTACAACATGGGTGAAATTGAAGACATTATGCTAAGTGAAACATGCCGGTCAAAAAAAAAGGACAAAAAAACTGTATAATTCCACTTATATGAAGTGCCTAGAGTAATCAAATTCATAGTGACAGAGAGAAAAATGGTAGTTGTCGGGGGTTAGGGGCACAGGGCAATGGGGATTTGTTGTTTAATATGCATACAGTTTCAGTTTTGCAAGATGATTTGCAAGTTCTGGAGATGGGTTTCACAGTCAGGGTAGTTCACACTACTGAACTCTACATTTAAAAATGGATAAAAAAATGGGGTGCTCAGTAGGTTAAGCATCCGATTTTGGCTCAGGTCATGATCTCAGAGTCAGTGAGTTTGAGCCCCGCATGGGGCTCTGTGCTGACAGCTTAGAGCCTGGAGCCTGCTTCAGATTCTGTGTCTCCTTCTCTTTCTGCCCTTCCCCTGCTCACACTCTGTCTCTCTCTCTCAAAGATTAAATAATCATTAAAAAAATTTAATGGATAAAATGTAACTAAACACACAATCCACAGAAAGAAATTTTTGCAAATCATATAACTGAAAAGTACTTATATTACAAATATATAGGGGTGCCTGGGTAGCTCAGTCGGTTAAGTGTCCAACTGTTGGTTTCGGCTCAGATCATGATCTTGAGGTTCATGGAATCTAGCCCTGAGTAGGGCTCTGTGTTGATGGCACAAAGCTTGCTTGGGATTCTCTCTCTGTCCTCTCTCTCTTGCCTCTTCCCCCTACTCACACGTGCACTGTCTCTCTCTCAAAGTAAATAAACATTAAAAAATAAAATTGCATTAAAATCTACATTAAAAATATGTCTTTTTGAGAGAGAACACAAGCTGAAGAGGGGTGGAGAGAGAGAATCCCAAGCAGGCTTCACACCCAATGAGGCGGGGCTCAATCTCATGATTATGACCTGAGCCGAAACCAAGAGTTGCATGCTTAACCGAATGAGCCACCCAGGTGCCCCCATAAATAAAATGTTGAAAATAAAAAAAAAGAATATATAAAGAAATCCTACAATTCAAATAACCTACATTTAAAAAGTCAAGGATGTAGGGGCACCTGGCTGGCTCAGTCAGGAGAACATGCAACTCTTGATCTCAGGGTCATGAATTTGAGCCCCACGTTGGGTGTAGAGATTACTTACAAATAAAATCTGGGGCGCCTGGGTGGCTCAGTCAGTTAAGCATCTGACTCTTGGTTTCAGCTCAGGTCTTGATCTCATCATTTCTTGGGCTTGACACTGCCTCAGGCTCTGTGCTGACAGCAGGGAGCCTGCTTGGGATTCTCTCTCTCTCCCTCTCTCTTTGCCACTCTCCCCCACTTAAGCTGTCTCTGTCTCTCTCAAAATAAATAAACTTAAGCATTTTATTTATTTGTTTGTTTGTTTGTTTTAAGTATAATTTATTGTCAAATTGGTTTCCATACAACACCCAGTGCTCATCCCAACAAGTGCCCTCCTCAATGCCCATCACCCACTCTTCCCCTCCCTCCGATCCCCCATCAACCCTCAGTTTGTTCTCAGTATTTAAGAGTCCCTTATGGCTTGCCTCCCTCCCTCTCTGTAACTTTTTTTTTTAAACACAGTTCTTTAAAAAATAAATAAAATCGCTAAAAATTTTTAAAAATGAAAAGTCAAGGGAGGTAAATAGATGTTTTCCAAGAAAGATTTACAAATGGCCAAGAGCACATAAAATGGGTGAAGGTGGCCAAAAGGTACAAACTTCCTGTTATAAATAATTCATGGGGATGCAAGGTACAGCATGGCGACTATACTACAGTTCATAGTACTGTATTGTATACTTAAAATTTGGTGAGAGAGTAGATCTTAAATGTTCTCATTACAGGAAAAAAATTGTAACTACGCATGTGGTGATGAATGTTAACTGTACTTTTTTGTGGTGGTCATTTCTTTTTTTTTTTTAATTTTTTTAATGTTTATTTTTGAGAGACATAGAGACAGAGTATGAGCAGGGGAAGGGCACAGAGAGAGGGAGACACAGAATCTGAAGCAGGCTCCAGGCTCTGAGCCATCAGCACAGAGCCCGACGCGGGGCTCGAACTCACAGACTGTGAGATCATGACCTGAGCCGAAGTCGGCCTGCTTAACCAACTGAGCCACCCAGGCGCCCCAGTGGTGGTCATTTCTTAACATATTAAATCACTGTGTTGTATACCTGGCACTAATAGAATATGTCAATTGTATCTCAATTTTATTTTTTTAAATTTTTTAGATGTTTATTTATGTTTGAGAGAAGGGGTGGGGACAGAGTGTGAGCAGGGGAGGGTCAGAGAGAAAGGGAGACATGGAATCCAAAGCAGGCTCCAGGCTCTGAGCTGTCAGCACAGAGCCCGACGCGGGGCTCGAACTCACAAACCGTGAGTATTCCCTGCAACATGGTATTCCCTGAATGCCAAGTGAACGAAGCCAAACACAAAGACTACATATTATATAATCCCATTCCTGTGGAAGTCCACATAAGGAATTTTATAGAAACAGAAAATGAGTTAATCGTTGTCTAAGGCTGGCACTTGGAGGAGCTAAATAGGAAGATGGGGTAGTGATAAGTAAAGGGTAGAGCGTTTTCTTTTTAGGAGATAAATGTGTCCTGAATTAATGATTGCACGCATCTATGTGTGTACTGGAAACTAGTGAGTGGTAGAAATTAAAGGGGTCTATGGTATAGTATGTGAATCGGGTCTAAATAAAGTTGTTCAACTCTTCAACAAATGGTGTTCGGAAAACTGGAGAGCCGCATGCAAAAGAAGGAAGCTGGACTCCTTTCCTTCACCGTACACAAAAATAAGCTCAAAATGTATTAAAGACCTAAACGTGAGACCCGAAACCAAAAAAATCCTTGATAAGGGCATAGGCGGAAATATCTGTGACATCGGCCAGAGCAACATTTTTCTAGTTTTGCCTCCTGAGGCAAGGGAAATAAAAGCAAAGATAAGCTATTGGGACTACACCAAAATAAAATTTCTGCACAGCCAAAGAAACAACGAAATTAAAAGGCAGCCTACTGAATAGGAGAAGATATTTGCAAACATATCTGGTAAAGTTTTAGTATGCAAAATACATACAAAGAACTGATACAACTCAATACCCCCAAAATAATCCAATTAAAAATGAGCAGAAGACATGAACAGACGTTTCTCCTAAGAAGACATCCAGATGCCCAACAGACACATGTAAGACGCTCAATATCCCTCATCATCAGGGAAATGCAAATCGAAACTCCAATGAGATACCACCTCACACGTGAGAGAATGGCTAAAATCAGAAACACAAGAAGCAGCAAGTGTTGGAGAGAATTTGGAGAAAAAGAAACCCTCTTGCATGGTTGGTGGGAAGGCAAACCGGTGCAGCCGCTATGGAAAACAGTATGGAGGTTCCTCAAAAAATTGAAAATAGAATTACCCTATGATTCAGGAATCACACTATTGGGTATTTACCCCCAAGATACAAAAACACTAATTCAAATGAGTAAAAGCACCCCCATGTTTATGCAGCATTATTCAAATAGCAAAACTATGGAAGCAGCCCAAGCATCCATTGATAGATGAATGGGTACATAAAAAGTGATATCTGTCTGTATCTATAATGGAATATTACTCAGCCGTAAAAAAGAATGAAGTATTGCCATTTGGAACAACATGGATGGAGCTAGAGTATCATGCTAAGTGAAATAAGTCAGTCAGAGAAAGACAAACACCATATGATTTCATTCATATGTGGAGTTTAACAGACAAAACAAAGAAGCAGAGGGGAACAAAAGGGAGGGGGAGCAAACCAAGAAACGGATTCTTAAGTACAGAGAACAAATCGGTAGTTATCATAGGTGAGGTGGGTGGGGGAATGGGGGAACTAGGGGATGGGGATAAAAGAGTACATTTATCATGATGAAAAATAACATAAAATAAAATGATTAAAAAAAAAAAGAAATGCCCACCCTAAAGTTGTTCAAATAAGTGGATACATGCATTAAGAGTTTCGCAATCTAGGGGCACCTGGGTGACTCAGTCGGTTGAATATATGACTTTGGCTCAGATCATGACCTCGAGGTCTGTAGGTTTGGGCCCCGCACGGGGCTCTGTGCTGACAGCTCAGAGCCTGGAGCCTGCTTGGGATTCTGTGTCTCCCTCTCCACCCCTCCTCTGCTCACACTCTCTCTCTCAAAAATAAATAACATTAAATAAAATAAAATAAATAAACATTAAAAATTTTTTTAAAAGAGTTTTGCAATCCAATCTCTTAAGCATATCAATACTTTCCAAGAACATCCCATATTTACATAACCTTTTTTTGTTTCTTGTTTTATCAGTTCAAACAGTAATCGACTTCCTTAGAGGGATATTAGAGTCTTTTATATATCAAAGTTCTCTAAGTATACATTCAAACAATGATCTAAAGTAAATTTTCTTTCAGTGTAAAATGTACACCTGAGAATTTAGTCCATACCTCTTACGACTGTGGTTGGTCTTAGGAGAGTCCCTGCGCCCAGCTGGGACTGGGGCTCCAGGTTTCCACCACAGCCAATAGGCTTGGAAGGCCAAAGGCTTTTTAAACTATGAACTAAGGATGGGGAAGCGTTGGGTGGAAGATCCAACGCTGTCAATAGTCAATGATCAAAATGGAGCCAGGTGACTTTTAAGGGTCTGTATTTGTAAAGAAGGGTCAGAGTTCTAGGAGTGGTTCCCAGTCCACTGGTGTTCCAGACACCTTACCTCCGGCCTCCTGTCACTCCGGAGCGAAAGAGGGTGGGCCTTGCAACCTGTCCAATCAGGGGAGACGGCAGGGCAGGTGGGTGAGGCGACGCTCGGCGGGCTCGCCGCGGGAGGCTTCTGGCTCCAGCCATTGTTGGGATCGCGGGGCGCCTGCGCTCGAGTCTTTCACGTCGCTGTGTCCCGGGTTCTGTCTTGCTGAGCCCTGCACCTTCCCTGGGAATCGTAGGTAGGACGCCGGGAGACCCAGGAAAGCTAGAAATGGTGAGTGGGCAGGCCCGGGCTTCCGGAGAGGGGGGCGGAGTGCCGGGTGGAACTGGCCTCCCCGCGACGACTGTGAAGTATGCGCACTGGTTGGTGGCGCCGCTCGGACCTCTGTCCCTTCCGCGCGTGGCGTGGGGGCTGGGCCGGCAGCCGGCACCCCGACGTCTTGTGCGGTCACCGCGCGCTGCAACTTCGGCCTTCGAGCCTCCGGACGACTCTGCGCCCGCAGCTCCGCCGTCTCTCCCGATGGTGCGGTGACCACGGTGACAGGGGGCAATCGTGACTGGCTCTCTGGTGTTCGCGCGCGGGAGATGCTTTGTATGGTCTGTGGGGTCTCCGTTCCCTCCCTTCTCTTTCAGAGGGGACCCGTTTTCTCCTGAGTTGCCCAAAATTCTGGGAAACCGTGAAATCCACGACCCTGTCGCGGCACCGTCGCCACCCCACGCCCGCGCCCGGCTCTCCCTAGGACTAGCCTGAATTAATTTCCAGATCCCTCCTGACCCCGCTTCCCATCTCCAGCTCGCAGCGTCTTTGTGAGCTATTCGTTTTCTATGGTGCGTTTTAAACAGACCTGATTCTTCATTTATTGATCATTTTCCCCGCCGTCAGTGGACGGCTCTTTTAAAAGGGTTTAGTTTTTGTTCCTGGATGTTTTACAGAAGAGAAAAGTAGCGAATAACCACCTGGTACAACGTTGTATGAAATTCTCCTGCCTCTCCCTCCAGGGTCTTTCCTGGGCACAGACATCCTATGGGAAGTCCTTTGGGTGGAAGTTCACCTTGGAAACTTTACCGGGTGACCTGCTGACAGCCCAGCCCCTCCCTTGGTTTGTCACGTTTGCAACATTTATTCAATCAATTTTAGTCTCAAGTTTTTCAGTGAACAAAAATTTATTTAATCCATACAACGTGCAAAGCAGTTGGGAAGTATTTCCAAAGAGTCAAGAGAGGGGGGTGAATTTCAGAAGAAAAAAAAATTCTGGGATTACACCGCAGGTATTATTATTATTTTTTACTTTTTCCCTCCCTTGAGTGTGTGTTACTAATATTCTGAGGTCTGTTCTTTACTTCGGATGAGTTCGGACGGATTTCCAAGGCTTAGACTGGCAGACCTGCGGTGTTCCAACGATGATTAATAGCTTGTAAAACAATTTGTTCTCATGGAAAGAATTAATCTCCTATTCTTTTTTAATTTTCGTGAATGCGTTTCATACTCGTGAGGTTTCTTGTTGAGCCAGTTTAAGTGCCTTACAATTTCCCCCCTCCTTTCCACATAAACAAACACTGGGTTTGAGTGATTTGCCCAGCGTTCCAACACTGGGTTTATGTCATTGGAAATACCGTTGGTGGTGCAGAGCAGTGCGGGTCGCAGGCAGAGGCCGCAGGACGGCGTCTCTAAGCGATGGCCCCCTTGAGGCTGCAAAGGGAAGTTCATTATGCCCAGTTTTCTTCCGGGAGAACCTCCCGAGCAAGCGGGTGGGGCTTCCCAGGTTCATTCCTGAGGCCGCTCGAGTGACCCCATCGTCCTTTCCACACTGACCGACTTCAGAACTTCTGTCTCCACCAGGAGAGTCTAGAATGTGTAAACTTTTTTTTTTTTTAAATAAGTGGGGCTTGAACTCATTACCCCGAGCTCAAGAGACGCATGCTCTACCCACTGAGCCAAACAAGTGCCGCTAGATTGTGAAACCTTTTGAACGTGACTTTCCTTCTGTCCCACGCTAAGCAGGCTGCTCCTATGCGCTGATTCTAATTCTTTCCTTTGGGCTCCTTTGCTGGTCGGGTAGTACAGCCTGTTGGCTCTAGTTTCCTTTAGCACTTGAGCTCAGAAACTCTAAGTTGATTGAGAGAGAAGATGTGAGGCAAGCAAGAAAATTGTGGAACTAAGGAGCATGTGTGCTCCATGGAGGCGGGAGAACCTCAACACGGGAGAGGCGGTCAGTTTTCTTAAGGTCATTTTTAAAATTTGTAATGTTTCTTTATTTTTGAGGGAGAGAAAAAGCACGCACGGGAGGGGCAGAGGATCTGAGGTGGGCTCTGCCTTGACAGCAGAGAGCCCGATGCGGGGCTGGGACTCACTAACCGTGAGATCATGACCTGAGCTCAAGTTGAATGCTTAACTGACTGAGCCACCGAGATGCCCCTTAAGGTCATTTCTCCTATTTGGATCAGTTAGTGAATGCCCTTGTCCCATAAGAACATTGACATTTAACACGCTAAAGCAAATGAATTCCCTTTTTTTTTAATATTTATTTTATTTTTGAGAGACAGAGTGCGAGTCGGGGAGGGACAGAGAGAGAGGGAGACAGAGGATCTGAAGCAGGCTCTGAGCTGTCAGCACAGAGCCCGATGTGGGGCTCGAACCCACAAGCTGTGATCATGACCTGAGCCGAAGTTGGATGCTCAACCAACTGAGACACCCAGGCGCCCCATGAATTCCTATTTTAATTGATGTGAGGAAAACTACTCCAAAGTTTATGTAAATATTGGAAAATCCAGTGCATTTAAGGAGCTAAGCTCAAATTCCTAAAACATTGTAATATGCTACTTAACTCCTGGAAAATACCCTGAAGGTGATACAGGGGAAGGACAGACTGATACCCTGTGTCCTTCCGGTTAGGCATTTGAAAGTTTTCATTTTGTATAGTTTACCCTTCTGTAAACTTTAGTGTTTGGTTATATTTTCAAATGGTTTCCTGTGTACAAAAGTTAAAATGAAATCAAGACTTTTAAATAGTACACTATACATAAATTTCTCTATATTTTTAAAGTAAATTCATAAGATAGGGAAATGTGACTTAAGAAAATTGCTGGGAACATGGGGCGCCTGGGTGGCTCAGTCAGTTAAGTGTTCGACTTTGACTCAGGTCATGATCTCATGTTTCGTGAGTTCGAGCCCCATGCCAGGCCACTGTGCTAACAGATCAGAGCCTGGAGCCTGCTTCGGATTCTGTGTCTCCCTCTCTCTCTGCTCTTCCCTCGTTTACGCTCTGTCTCTCTCTCTCTAAAAAATAAATAAACATTAAAAAATTTTAAAAAGAAAAAGAAAAACTCGCTGGGAAAAAATCCTAGTTCCTTCCAGCACTGTTAACCTCAGCCACCCCCAAATACGCAGTTTTAATCATTTCTTGAGCCTCCTCTTAGGCTTTCTTTATATTCAACCAGCAATTGCGAATGTGTATTTTTCTTAACCGATGTTTGTCCTTGTAATGAGCAGTCAGATTTTGCATTTTGGGATGTTTTAGTGGTGAGAGCTTCAGCGCCTCTCCCTGCCCTCTCCACCCCCACCTCCCCTTGCCCCTTGCGCTCCCCAGCTGGATGAGCTGATGAGAAAGCCTGGGTGGTCTCTCCTCTAGAACAGGTAGAAGATTCCAACCAGAAAAGCCTCTGCCTGTGTGCAGAACTCTTGCCCCTGCCCGCCCCCAACCTCAATGAGCTCCTTACCCAGCCAGGCTCATTTCTGTTCTTCTGAAGCCATTTCAGAGCTGCCTAACAGGCAGCCTTGCCCTGAGACCTCTGTTATGTGAGTCCTAAGCCTTTTCCTACTGTCTGGGTGTCTGTGAACGGTGTTGTTGTGGGCTCCCCAGCCAGCCCCCTCAGCTTCAAACCACTTCTTGGCAGGTAGCCGTGACGGTTGACACCGCGAGCAGCATGTCCTCATGTGACCACCATTCCACTGGTCTGTCTTCTCTTGCTCTAAGTTGCTCGCCAGCTCTGCTCCCTGATGGTGGCCTGTACTGCTGGGGGTTGGTGAGCTCGTGCTGTGACCTGGGCTGTCCTGTGTTGCATTAGTGACCCCGCAAGCCTCAGTTCTAGATTAAGCCAACCAGAGTTGGCAGTTGTGAGAATTTCTAGGCTCTCGGGAGCAGGACTGTTGGATTGGGGCCCTCCTCGAAGTGGTCCTGGATCAGTGTCTTTGCTGGTTTCTCTCCCTGTGTTAGAGTGAAGCTGTGACAGAGTCTGGGTTGGCCTCATTCAACGGTTACTCCCGGGAGAGCAGATATTTGAAAAGAGAAAGAAGAAAGGGTGAAAGGCAGCCAGTATGTGGTGGACCGAGTCCACACTCCGAATGGGACCCTTGAGTGCCTCCGCTGCTCCTGCCCCTGCCTCTTCTGCAAGAAGTATCCTGTCTCTGCGGATTTGAGGATTTGAGAGGACAATGTCCAGCACCCTTTGGCACAGCAATGGGATTTAGTTCAAAGCTGACTTAAGCTCCTCGTCCTTAAACCCATTAAAGCAACCAGTTATCACGGGGAAGCCTCCTCACCCCGATGGCGCTGATTTGAGACTCTCAGGAGGAAACCGTTTATAAATACCAGGGTAGAAAGGCCCCCCCTCTGTCGAAGTATATCCAGGGACAAAGAAAACAAAAGAGGGACGCTCGAGGAAGGGACTAAGAGATAAAAGTACTGAAGCAAAGGAGCACAGTTTGACCGAATTGGAAACCCAAAATGTACAAAAAGAATTTATACAACAAAACAGGTAAGCATTCACTGCGTGGCTTTTCAGCCTCTACAACGTAAGTTCCGGATCAATTCTGCTATCTGATGTAATGCACCAGCTCAGGAACCTTTACGCAGTCAGTCAGTACTAGGTCTCAAACTCTGGCTATACCTGGGATCCCGCTCCGTCTAAGCAGGGTCCCCCGATGGTCATGGCAGTCACTGAGCGGATGTAGGGAAAAACAGCACAGGTTTTCTTCTTGACCATCGGAACTATGGTCTCGCCAGCATCCTCCATGAACATAGTCCTGGCTGTTCTAAAATAACCCAGAGTGACCTAGGAAGCTCTGAACCAATGGTTCATAAATTAAAATTAAATAAGGCCATTGGCACTTATAAATTATCTTGACAAAATGGGACCTCATGGACTGTGCCCTCTAAATAGAGTAGTTAATATGGCTCAATAAAAATTGCGCAGGCCCTTGAAGGAATGAAAGCACATATAAAACCTGTTTAGTGCGGGGTCGATTATTCCCGGAGCTTCTCCTGTGAACAGCTGAATCGGACCCATTCTTATCTGGAACGATTGAATGACACCTCACCGTGGATTACTGTAACCTTGTCAACGTGGTCACGCCCAACAGAGGTCTACACCCAGTCACCAACTTTGTGGAAATTACCGACTCAACCAGTCAACAACCGGGTAAATACCCTGCTGTCACAGATTTGGCCCCGTCTGTTCTGTTCAGTGTGTATCTCGACAGCAGTTGCCTTCACTCTGAAGGGACATGACGTGCCCTTTCCCGGGCCATCCTCGGGAATCTTCAGCGGCTGTGCCTTCCCACACAGTTGTGGGCAAGATCCGAACTGCATCCTGGTTTCTGCAAGAACACAGGTGTCACGTGACATTAATGACCTCCTCCTCTGAGAACATTCTAGATAAACAGTGAGGAAGGGGGCTAGCAAAATGTCGATGGGACATTGTCATGCATAAAATGTGAGGCTTGGTCAACCTTGTTATCCTACTGGGAATTGTTTGATAATCTGACACGCAGTCCTCTAACATCTGAGGAAATAGTTGTTCTATCAGTACCCACAACCCCAACGAGGTTCTTTTGTTGTACCAGAGGTAACATATTCCTTGTTTACAAATTTTACCTGAACCCATTTATGCTGTTATTTACAGATGGTCACCTGTACCCTCAAAAGGCTGGAGGTTCTTCAAATTGCCATTGAACTGGCACTCACTGTAGTGCCCACAGACACTTTTTCGTTGGCCTCCTTTCATGCCTCCTGGAGTTACCTGTGATGGCCTTGAAAAAGGCCTGCTCCTTTGCTAGCTTGAGACACGATGGGGCAAACCTTGGACCTATGGGATAGCTACCTGCAGGAGGAGGTGACCTACCCTCTGCTCCGTCTTTTGCAAGATGCCATACTGCTGGAATAAGTACCCCCCCTTTCCCAGGCCCCCAGGCTCCCCGAGGAGCTTCATAGGAGTACCTGAGTGAAAAACAATGGTAGTTCATAGACTTTAAGTATCACATTGCTACATTTGTACATGATGGAGCATAGGCAGAATTACTGCTTTTTTTTTTTAAGTTCATTTATTTATTTTTTTGGCAGGGGGAGAATGCAAGTGGAGGAGGGGCAGAGAGAGAGAGAGAGAGAGAGAGAGAGAGAGAGAGAGAGAGAGAATCCCAAGCAGGCTCTGCACTATTAGCACAGATCCCAACATGGGACTCGAACTCATGAACTGTGAGATCATGACCTGGGCCAAAGTTGGACACTCAACCAACTGAGCCACCCAGGCACCCCAGAATTGTTGCTTTTTGTGTCTTAATTGGGATGTCTCACGAACAACTGTACCCAGTGGTCATTGCTATTGACCATGTATCCAGTAGTCATTTTAGCACCAAGCAACGAGACACTATCTTTACCTGTTTACTAGTCTTGAGTGATTCTCTGAGTTGCCCCTTTGGGGTGAAAGAACTCTAGGAATCTTACGCCTCCATCACCCCCATTGTAAATCAAAGTAGCACTTGTCCCTCCATATACTAAGGCTAGAATACAAGGCCTTGCCAGGACACTTATTGTCTACGTCTGAGTCAAGATGTTACTGACAGTAACAAAGGCAGTCATTTCACTTCTCAAAGTATACTGTGCTGAGCGCTCTAACAAGGCATTCCATGGAAGTTTCTCCTCCCTTCGAAGTCTCAGGGTGCAGGCTTCCTAGAGCACCATAATGACTTACTGAAATAAGTTGAAATTCATTGAGTGTGGGGCGCCTGGGTGGCTCAGTCGGTTGAGCGCCGACTTCGGCTCAGGTCATGATCTCGTGGTCTGTGAGTTCGAGCCCCGCTTCGGGCTCTGTGCTGACAGCTCAGAGCCTGGAGCCTGCTTCGGATTCTGTGTCTCCCTCTCTCTCTGCCCCTCTCCCACTCATGCTCTGTCTCTCTCTGTCTCAAAAGTAAATAAACATTAAAAAAAATTTTAAATAAAAAAATTCATTGAGTGAAAGATGATCTATGCTTCTCATGGGTCAGTTATCAGGTGTGAATATTAATGTATCTGTCTTTTTCTTTTCCTATTAGACATTTTTAGTTTTAAGAGCGATTAGGTTAACAGGAAATTTAATCAGAAAGTACAGAGACTTCCCACATAATCCCTCTGCCTGGACAAGGTTTTTCCCATATTTTGTATCTTATATTGTTGTAATATACTTGTTATGTTTTTTGAACCAACTTTGATGCATGAAAGTCCATAGTTTACAATTAAGGTTGACTCTATGTCACATAGTCCCAGGTCTTTAGCTAATGTGAAATGATGTGTCTCCATCATTTCTGTATCGTATAGAATATTCTCACTCTCCTGGAAATCTCCTATTCCCTACCTCGTCATTCATCTCTCCCTCCCACCCCATATCTCTGGTAACCAGAGATCTTTTAGTGCCTTTTAATTTTCTCTTTTCTGGAATGTCATACCCTTGGAATTGTTCAATGCGCAGCCTTGTTATATTGTCTTCTTTCACTTAGAAATATGATTTAAAGTTTTCATGTCTTTGGCTTGATGAGCTCGTTTCTTTCATCACTGAAGAATATTTCATCCTGTGGATACACCAGTGATATTTTCTACCAGTTCACCTATTGAAATTATCTTGGTTCCATGTAAGTCATGACAAGTATGCTTAAAGCTCCTGTAAACATTCACATGTAGGATTTTTGTGAACATAATTTGACAGCTCATTTGTGTAGATTTGAAATGAATAATTGCTACATAGTATGGTAAATGTGGCCTTGGTGTTAAGAAATTGCCTTTCTTCCACAGTAGGTATATCATTTTCGGTTTCCACCCACAGTGAATGAGGCTCCCTGTTGCTTTCCATTTTCCCAATTGTTTGGTGTTCTAAGTGTTTCTAATTTTAGTGTTTGATACCAGTCCTTTATCAGATAGATGATTTCTAAAGATTTTCTGCCAGATTATTGCTTGTGTTTTCATTCTGTTAATTTGTTTCACCGAGTAGTTTTTCATTGTAATGAAGTCCAAGGTATTTTCTTCTTCTCCTTCTCCTTCTCCTTCTTCTTCTCCTTCTTCTTCTTCTAAATAATCTCTACACCCAACGTGGGGCTCAAACTCACTACCCTGAGATCAAGAGTTGCATGCTCCACCGACTGAGCCAGCCAGGTGCCCCTGCTTATGTTTTCTTAAAAATTAATCACCAAATACTACATCTCCAGGATTTTCTCCTATCTTAATCTTTTGGGGGTGTGTTGAAATTCTACAATATAAGATCTGTGATCAAATTTGAGTTAATATTTGTGAAAGGTGTAAAGTTTGTAGATTTATTTTTTTTGCATGCACATGTCCAGTTTTTTTGACATTATTTGTTGAAAAGTGTTTCCATTGAGTTAACTTTGGTTGTTTGTCAAAGATGAGTTCACTGTATTCGTGAAGATCTACAGGAAAGCAATTGCCTTTTCTATACTAATTTTTTGTCTTTTAATTTTCCTCTTCTCAGTTCATGGGGTTTTCTTTGGAATTTTTTGATATTTTCTCAATTGACAGTCTTGTCATATGACACAAAGACATTTTCATTTCTGGCTTCTCTAAATGTATGCCATTTATTTTTTGTTATTTACCTTTTATTCCCCTTGTCTGATGGATAGCTAAGAATTCAAGTACAAGGTCGTCTACATGTAGCGAGAGGGGACACTTTGTGGGATTATTCAGGACTCAGTGGCCTTTGAGGATGTAACTGTGAAGTTCACCATGGAGGAGTAGGCCCTCCTGGATCCGTACCAGAAGAAACTCTACAGAGATGTGATGCAGGAAACCTTCGTTGTGAGGTTACCAGAAAGCATGTAGTTCTTTCAACGTGGTGTGCTTACATTAAACAAGATCCCAGCTGATGTAGAGGTACATGGAGTCAGTGGTAAACATTCTCTTACCTCAGTGATTTGCTCTCAATCTTTCAGTGAGCCTTTGTCCTTGGGCTTGACCTACTGTAATAGAATGAGAATGATGTGTGGTAAGTGTCCTCAGTTCCTAGCAAATTTCTTTTGAAGCCCTTTAGATTACTTGAGTCTTAATGGTGAAAGAATGTGTTTTGTTTAATGAAGCCACTCCTGGCCACTTACTAGAGAGCTTTTATGGTGGGGTTTTGGACATCTGAAATAGCAAACTTTGATTAAAGCTGCAACTCCCAGCTTCTAGGTATAGTATAAGGGCTAGAGCTGAATTAATTACTAGTGGGCAGTGATTTAATAAATTGTGTCCATGTAATGAAAGCTCCATCAAAATTCTTAAAGATAGGATTCTGGCCGTTTCTGTGTTGGTGAATCCATCCAGGTGCTGGAAGGTCAGCATGTCCATTGGGGAGTGGGAGCTCTGGATGCCCCACCCCTCATCTCCATTCCCCTCTCCATTGCCTTAACTTGTCCTATGTATTGCACCTTTTGTCTCTTCCTTATTTGTATGCTTTATAGTAAATTGGTAATGGTAAATAAAGCATTTTGCTAAGTTCCTCAAAATCATGACACCTTTTTAGTGACATAGAATTGGAGACATGGCTTTGGGACAGATATCACATATTTGGTATCAGGAGTGAGAGAACCCTATAATCCGCCCCACCTTTGGAGCAGAAAGGAAAGAAATGCCTTTGTCCCGCCAGGTCACTTAGGCTCTGGAAGTCGTGTGTGAACTTCTTATAAATTGAGTATAGGTCTTCAATGGTCTGTCTCATCCATCCTATGTACATATATGGGATTATTTAGGACTCAGTGGCCTTTGAGGATGTGACTGTGAAGTTCACCGTGGAGGAGTGGGCCCTCCTGGATCCATCCCAGAAGAAACTCTACAGAGATGTGATGCAGGAAACCTTCAGGAACCTGGCCTCAATAGGTAGGGATGACCACATTTCTTGCTTACTAAGTCAATTAGAGATCCAGTGTAACTTGCTCATCAGTGCTAGTTTAGGGGAAAAATGGAATGTTTTCATTAATAAACCTACCATGGTCACAACTTATCTTGGACTTAGAATCTAGCAATTTTTCTATACATTTTTATAACTTATAATGCTTTTTCCTAGTATGTATTTCAGAAGAAAAATGGGAAGTCTATGACAGCGAAGATCGGGATGAGAATCATGGGACACATCTAACGTGAGTAGCATTCACATGAGAAAACAAAGTTTCAAAAGAGGATCTAGAGATGTTATAAAATTTTACTTTTAAGTTTTATTTAGTTATATGATCTCTACACCCAATGTGGGGCTCAAACTCATGACCCCGAGATCGAGTCAGTTGCCAGCCAGGTGCCCCCGTGGAATTTTAAAAACAAACAAATAAATCAGCCCAGCTTTAAATCCATTGATCCATAGGATATTTTCATCAATAGTTTTTTCCCACGTGTGGCCGACATGGTTTTTGAAAAATGGTACGCCTGGAAACAGCATGTGGAAATACCATTTATGAGTATTACTGTTTTGATAACAGCTAAGATGGAGCCCTGTTGCAGAGCTTTCGGTATGTTCACTTTCAAACAATCAAAATCTGCAGAAAACCTACATTTTCCTTGAAGATGGTAACAAGTCTCTGTCATAGTTATTAATAAATATAAGCTTATTAATAACCAAGCTATTAGTAATATACTTCTCATTTTTTACAGCAGTCAAATGGTAGAAAGACTCTGTAAAAGTAAAGAAAGTAGCCAGTATGAAGGAATCTTCGGCCAGATTCTAAATCATAATCAAAAGAAGAAAACTCCTACTGGAATAAAACTACGTAAATGCACTTTGTGTGGACAGGCGTTCATGCGTCAGTCATCCTTTAATAAGCACATGCGATCTCACACTGGACACAAACCGTATGAGTATCAAGAAGGTGAAGAAAAGCCTTATAAATGTAAGCATTGTGGGAAATCCTTCAAGCATCGCCAATTCATTCGAATGCATGAAAGGTCGCACACTGGACAGAGACCCTATGAATGTAAGCACTGTGGGAAAGCTTTCATTTGTCGCAATTACCTTCAAATTCATGAAAGGGCACACAGTGGGGAAAAGCCCTACAAATGTACAAAATGTGGTAAAACCTTTAGTTATTCAAGTAACTTACGTAAACACGAAAGGACTCATATTGGAGAGAAATCTAGTGAATGTAAGCGATGCGGTAAAGCTTTCAGTTGTCTCAGGTCCTTTCGAATACACGAAAGGATACACAGTGCAAAAAAGCCCAAGGAATGTACAAAATGCGGTAAAACCTTCAGTTATTCAAGTAATTTACATAAACATGAGAGAAGTCATAATGGGGAAAAACTCTATGAATGTAAAGAAGGTGGGAAAGCCTTGCATTCTCTCACCAAATTTCGAAGACCCGTGATCAGGCACGATGGAGATGGACTTTATAAATGCAAGGAGTGTGGAAAAGCCTTCAGGTGTCCCAAAAACTGTCGTAGTCATGAAATGACACACAGTGGAGTAAAGCCGTATGAATGTAAGGAATGTGGGAAAGCTTTCAGTTCTCCCAGGTCCCTTGGAAAACACAGAAGAATTCACACTGCAAGGAAGCCTCATGAATGTAAGGAATGTGGGAAAGCTTTCCGGCATCCCAGTTCCCTTCGAAATCATGAAAGAACTCATACGGGGGAGAAACCTTATAAGTGTAAGGAATGTGGAAAAGCTTTCAGTTGTCCCAATTATTTTCGAATTCATGAAAGAAGTCACACTGGAGTAAAACCATATGAATGTAAGCAATGTGGAAGAGCTTTCGGTTGTCCCCAGTCCTTTCGGATACACGAAAAGACACATAGTGCAGAAAAGCCCTATGAATGTACGAAATGTGGTAAAGTCTTTAGATACTCAAGTAACTTACGGAAACACGAGAGATCTCATACTGACGATAAACGCTATGAATGTAAATTATGCGGTAAGGCCTTCAGCAGTCACTATTATGTTCAAAAACATGAAAGAACTCACACTGGAGAAAAGCCCTATGAATGTAAGGAATGTGGGAAAGGCTTCATCTTTCGCTCAGGTGTTCGATCACACATGGTAATCCACACTGGAGATGGACCTTATAAATGTAAGAAATGTAAAAAAGCATTTATTTCTCCTAGTTCCTTACGAACACATGAAAGAACTCACACTGGAGAGAAACCTTATCAATGTAAAACTTGTAGTAAAGCCTTTAGTCTTGTTAATTCTTTACGAAATCATGAAAGAACTCATATGTGAGAGAAAGTCTATGAAAATAAGGAATGTGAGAAAGCGAAAGATTTGTTGCACAGTCTTTCATGGACATGTAGAATGCACACTGGAGAGGAATTGTAGAAATGTATAGAATGTAGAAAAGCCTTCAGTTGTCCTGTTTCCTTCAGAACTTAACAAAAAAGTCACAGTGGAGAGAATTCTATTGACAAACAATGTAGGAACCCTTCACTTGCCACACATCACTAAACATATTATTCACTGGGTTCATCCTTTATAACTAAAAAGAAAAAAACTTCTTAATTTTGCAGATATTTTCAAGGTAGTATGAAAATTATTTGGGAAAGAAATCATACTCCCGTGATATGGGTAAGCTTCTTGAACATTCACGTAGAATGCTGAAAATTCACAACATGAAAGAAATGTTATAAACGTTATACATGTATAGTCTATCAAGGATTCATTCTCTTGAGAGAGAGTATGTGCACCCATGTATTGGGAGAGGGGCAGAGGGAGAGAAGAGAGAGAATCTTAAGGAGGCTACATGCCCAGCATGGAGCTGGATCTCACAACCATGAGATCATGACCTGAGTCAAAATCAAGTTGGATGCTTAACTAACTGAACCACTCAGGTGCCCAAAGGATTCATTTTTAAAGTGATTCTCTGTACTATGGACTTCTACTTACCTTTGAAAGCAGATATTAAAGTGAGATAATTAAGAAGGTACTCTATAAGCAAGAGTTCCTAAGTTTAGTAAGTAATTTTTTTTCTGAGTAAGTTTTTGTGTTCTTATTTTGAAGTCTGTTGGATCCATGGGTTATTGAAGTATATTTCTAATATATGAGTAGGTTTAATTTTTATATGATTTTTAAGTTCTGTAAGGAAAGGAACATCGAAAAGTAACTCTTATTTCCCTTTCCCTGGAGTCCTCCTGTGGGGCATTTACTCAATATGCTTTAGCCATTATTTCTATAGTCTACATTTCTTTATTAACCAAGAGTTCCCTTTTCATTGACCTGAAGAGCCTCTTTCTGCTTTCTTTACCAAACAATAGTTGCATATGGTTTGCCAGTATGCAAAGTCCATCATATAGCCTCGTGAATTACTATTTTCATCTTTTGTCCTATGCTCTTTGTTATTGCTTATGGCTGCGATTTGGAGTATAGAGTTACATTAAGATTAGAGGCCTGTGTGAGATAGAATAATAAATCTAGAGTTGGGGATGACCCTCCTTGATGCCATTAATGTCAAAGTCAGTACTATTGTAAAGTATGTTTTCCAGTATCTATTGTGTTTATGGTTCCATGTTAGAATTCACTAAAGCCTAACTTACATGAAACTTGGAACACAGAAGTGAAATAGGATTAGGCACATTTTTCAGCCATCTTTATAGAGACAGGTAGGAGCATAGGGCTTCATGGACACATGCTTCCCAGCCTGTTTTCCTCATTCTCCCCCCTCCCCGCACCGAGAATCAAGAATAATCTGAACACCACCACCAAGTGTTTGACTTCCATTTGATTCAAGTAGTAGGCTTCTACAGTTGTGTCCCAAGTTCTACATCAAAGACCTAGCATGGGTTAAATTTTCCTGCGAGCTCTCAGGTGTCCACAGATTTATGCTGTCATAGTTGAGAATGTTCTGTAAAGTGCTACTCCCCTCTTTCCAGATTTATTCATATAAGGTCTAATTTGTATAGTAAACACCCTTTTCTGTTAATACCACTGTTGACTGTTTCTGGTTCCCCTATGACAGCTATAGCGGTGCAGTCCAACAAAACTATATATACTGTGCAGTGACTGCTGTGAGCCAGTCCTTCCACATGAGAATCAGCACCTTCCTCCTAACAGGCAGATTATGTAATTCATAATCGAGCCTAATCCTTCGATATATTGTCAGTTATCTTGGTATGTGGTTGAAAATATGTGCGTTTTTTTCCTCCAATGAATTCGTTTATAGTTTTTCTTAGAAATACCCGATTAATTTTAACAAGCACTTATATTGTACCATAATATGTGGTATTATGTTTCTCATTTCCTGAGAGGATATATTAATATATCTTATTTTTTATTAAAAAAATTTATATGTTTTTTATTTATTTTGAGAGAGAAAGAGAGCATGAGTGGGAGAGGGGCAGAGAGAGAGGGAGACAGAATCTGAACCAGGCTCCAGGCTCTGAGCTGTCAGCACAGAGCCCCATGTGGGGGTCAAACCCACGAACCGCGAGATCATGACCTGAGTCGAAGTCAGACACTTAACCAACTGAGCCACCCAGGCGCCCCTAAAATATTTTGTAATTATGGATTCTCAGATCAACTTTTGTAATTTTCTCCGTTTAATCATTATACATTATAAGTCAATATTATTGTGTGTGTATAAATTGGAGTAAATTTTTTTCCTTAGGAAAATGTATAAAAATTCTTTTATACTTAGAATTTTTACGATAAAACTAGTTTTTCATTTGTTCATAAAACCACAAAGGGGCACCTGGGTGGCTCAGTTGGTTGAGCACCGACTTCGGCTCAGGTCTTGATCTCACGGTTTGTGGGTTCGAGCCCCGCGTCAGGCTGTGCTGACAGCTCAGGGCCTGGAGCCTGTCAAAAAAGTAAAATAAACATTAAAAAAATAAAACCACAAACTTATGTTGTTTTCAGTTCCATTTTGCCCAAGACCACATAAACCATAAGTAACTGTGCTGTGTAACAACAGTATCAGCACACTTTTTTAAAAGGAATTCTTACTGGATTTTGACTTGTGGTAGATTATTCGATTGCTATTTAAGAAAGGAAGATGTTTTTCTGTATTGGGGCTTTGAGGTAATGAACTTAATTCTATCATAAATAATCATAATAATTCTTACATAGAAGGCAGAAAGAATGGCTTGATGGTAAACCTAATTTGTAAGAAGCAGAAATCATATTAGCGTATAGAGGGTCATTTTGGTTATTTCTTTGGGACCTGTTCTCTATTGTCATGTTAGAGATTTGGTTATAGAATACTTTTGTTTTGTCTTGATCCAAAATGGTTACAAAGTAGCTGTGTCTGATGATGGACATGTGAGATACTTTTCGACAGTCTGGGCCTTGCATGGAGTACCAGGCTAGCTCGCAGTCATCTGGATCAGGCTTACCCTTCTTGTTATTTAAATACTGAAATATTCCCTACAGTGTATTGGACACTTCCATAAAGTACCTCACTTAAAGTATATATATTTCAAATCACATATTCTTCAGGAAAATATGTAAGACTTATTTATTATTTCTTTTGTGAGTAATGCTGACAAATTTAGGGAGATTGTCAAAGAACAGAAACTCCAGAAGTGACAGAGTCAAGATCCCTCTTCCAGTAAAGCCCTTCTTGCTCAGAGACAGTGCTCCTGATGTTCATTATACGACACTATTGCAGGAAGTGTAGGCTGAAAATACAATTTAGCACAAATATTTAAGCCACTCTAGGCTGTAGTTACTAGGCGTGAAGGAAACAAGTTCTTACATGGTTGGTGCTTATGTTTTTGTGAGACAAGAAGATGGTTAATTGAGAAAGCTTTGATTTTTAATTAGAAAACAGATGTTTTGAAGGAAAGGAAATCAAGGCCCATGCCAAGGAGGTAGGGAGTGGGTTGTATGTCTTCTCTGTGGAGGGTAGGGGCCATACCGAGGGAGGACGTCATCATGGATCGTTGTTTTGCCAGTATCTAATATGTCCTAAATATGAGGCAACCACTTGTGTGTGGATGGAAGTAATGACCAATAATACCAGAAGACTCGCAGTCCTGGGATGAAGAGCAGGGATTCCCCATACAGGAAAGATACAGACCAGTTTCATATTTGTTTTGGCCCTGATTATAAGTTGTAGGGCAAGTGCTATTTGATTATGAGCACAGTCATGGGTATTGGGACGTGAGACTTCCTGTTACATTAGGCCATGGGTGTTGGTGGTATTTATGTTTCTATTTGACATCAGATGAAAGGAATTGGCATGATCTTGTGGCTCTTCAGACTGAGTGGCACACTCTGTGCCCCATGAAATCTTCCAAGTTCCAGTTTGAGGTGATTCTGTCATCTGCAGAGCTATAGCCCATTACGAGTTTTCCTGTGAGTAGAGTGATATGGGAACTGTATCATTTCATCATTTTTTTGTTTTTGTTTGCTTTGTTTTTTATTTTTTTTAACGTTTATTCATTTTTGAGAGACAGAGACAGAGCGTGAGTTGGGGAGGGGCAGAGAGAAAGAGAGAGAGAGAGAGAGGGAGACACAGAATCCAAAGCAGTCTCCAGGCTCTGAGCTGCCAGCATAGAGCCTGACGCAGGGCTCAGACCCACGGACCGTGAGATCATGACCTGAGCTGGAGTCAGATGCTTAACCGACTGAGCCATCCAGGCGCCCCTCATTGTTATTTCTTAAAGTTTACTTAAGTAATCTCTACACCCAACATGGGGCTCAAACTCACAACCCTGAGATCAAGACTTGCTTGCTCTTCTGACTGAGCCCCCCAAGTGCCTTGAGCTGTATCATTTTAAATAGCATCCCAAGGTAGTGACAAAGGAAGTATATTTGACATCCTCAAAGTGGGGATTTTCTGTGCCTTTTAATAAAGACAGCATCTTGATGGTTTTTGTGTAAGGGTGTACAAAGGCCACTTTTGTTGTTGTCCTGAATCATTTCCGTCTGTTTACACTTCCGGGAGATGTGATGGAAGACCAGGTAAAAAGCGACAGCTTTTCTTTCATAAAACAGCTAAGGAAATCCAAATCTGGTTTCTTTTTTCTTCGGTGCTAATTTGTTTTCTTAGTATTGTAGAGATTATGTAATTTTATTAGTAGTACTACCTCATTTGATCTCTGACCTCATTATTCCTTCCATCACACAAGCATGGGATCTTACTCCAATTCACATAGCTCATAATAGTGGAATCTCTCTGTTTTGAAACCATAATATGAGCCCTGAGCAAGGTCAGAAGTTTTAAACCCGGGAGAACACAGCAAAGTTTATATGATTATGTACTTTTACAAATGTGGCATCAGAGTCCTTTCAATAGAACGCATAAGTAACATGGCATTCCACATGTTCTGGAAAAAGCAAAAGTAGAGGAACCTAAAACAAATCATTGGTTAAGGGGTTCAGTCTAAACAGGCACCTCAGACTGTTCTTCTGGGATGTTATAACTACACATTTATGAAAATACACAACTCTTGGATTTATACGTGTCTATACTAAAAGTAATTAATAGAAAACAGTAAAAATTGTTCACATGCTAGGAGGATGTTACTACCCTAACTTTCATTTCTGTGTGCAATACTTCCCCCACCTTGGGGTCCTTCTTAGGAAGAATTCTAAGAAGTGGGGGAGAAGGACATGAGCTACTATAGACTTGGAATCCAGTCTGAAGTCAGAAAATACCTTCCAGGGCTAGACTTACCCTCATGTCATTCTCATAACTGGGGCGGAGGGAGGTGGGGGGAACGATAGGGCTCCTGGTGCCACCATTAACAGCAGGAATCTCAGGTCCTGCCCTGGGAATGCTGTCCTCTGAAACGAAGATGCATCTAACAGATCCTGGTGGTAACTGCCAGGGTCGATCCTAATCGAATCCTTGATTATCAGTGTCATGTCTTCTGAGAGCAGGTCTGGAGGCCATTTCCAGAGGTGAAGTTTCCCTCTAGTCTACCCTGTTCCTGCTTGCTGAGAAACGTTTGTTTACTTATTTTTTACTTCTTTTAAACGTTTATTTATTTTGAGATGGAGCGCGTCGGGGAGAGGCAGAGAAAGAGGAGAAGGAGAATCCCAAGCAGGCTCCACAGTCTCAGCACGGAGCCCGACCCTGCTGGATCCTGCAAACTGAGATCATGACCTGAGTGGAAATCAAGAATTGGATGTTTAACCGATTGAGCCACCCAGGCGCCCTACAAGTTTAAGTTTAAATGCAATACCTGCCCTACTCTGGAAGTGTCCTCCGTTGCAACCGCGGTGACTGTGAAGTGACGCTGTGGAAGAACCCAGAATCCAGATCAAGAGCCACAGACCCCTCAAACGTAATCCCTGCTGTCCCGTAAACACCAGTTCTGCACCAACAAGCGCAGTTACTTCTCAAAACCCCCAGTGATATAAAAAATAGATGGGGTGGTGCCTGGGTGACTCAGTCAGTTAAGCTTCCAACTTCCGCTCAGGTCAATATCTCAGGGTTTATGGGTTCGTAAGTTCCAGCCCCACGGTGCTCTGTGCTGACGGCTCAGAGCCTGGAGCCTGCTTGGGATTCTGTCTCCCTCTCTCTCTGCCCCTCCCCAACTCGTGCTCTGTCCCTCTCAAAATATAAACTTTTTTTTAATTAAAAAAAGAAAGAAAAAAGCCTGCCGTGTTCTAGTCTAGTCCCAGGAGGACTTCAGGGCCGACTTCCCGCCTGTTCCACATCTCCCACCCCGCGTTCCGTGGCAGAGTCCACCCCGAGGTGACAGCCGCGGGGGCGCTAACTATGCCTTGTTCCCTCACCTCAGGGCCTCCCGCCACAGTGAATTTGGAGCCTACCCCTCAAGGCCACAGCCTATTCTTTTCTGGAACAGGAATCCCCCTACAGAGTTCCAGCCCTGTGGTCTTTGGGAAACGAGATCTTCATTAGAACCCCACCCCCCGACCCAGGATTCCCTCTTCAAAGATGGCCGCCGGACCGCCGCGCGGGACCCGCCCTGAGGTGAATGGCGGGAAGGCGGGGGAATTCCCTCCTCGCCAAAGTGCGCAGGCGTGGGAGGCGATGCCCCCCCCCCCCCTTTGCCAGAGGCCACGCCGCCTGATTCTTGAAGGGAAGAGGCGGAAGTGGGTCACGGCACATCTTGATGTGCTCTTTTAACAGCTTCTAGTACTTTCCAGAGTCCACAAAGTGATCTCTGTGGCCGGGAGACCTGGGGTCCCCAGGCTGCCATTCTACCCACCAGCAGCCGCTTTTGGGGGAGGGGCAGCCATTAAGGCCTCTATGAGGACAGAACTACGTGGCTGACCAGCTTGACGTCTGTGCCCGGGTGAGACCTCAGGGGCACATGGATACCATACCTAGGAGAACTCAGCAGAGGGCGTGGCAGCTACGGGAGGGGATGACACTCTGTGCCCCTCGATGAATCCTCAATAGAAAAGCAAATCGAGGACGTGTCACGTTGGGAAGGGTTTCTGGATGCAATTACATCAGTGTGAGGGGCTGGCACACCATAGCTCCAGCTGTCCTGTCTCGAGGTTCCCGAGCTGTGTGGTTTTGTTTTTGTTTTTGTTTTTGTTTTTGTTTTTAAGAGATGGCCTCATCGTCCGGTTTCTGCTCAGGAAGTGCGAAGTCACTTGGCCATCACTAGGGACACAGGGATCCTCCTTTGGGGATTGTCACGTGGGAGGGGGCTGAGAGCAATTCACTCTTTTCGGAGGAAGTCAAGCAGACACGGTTCCTGTGATGAGACTGTCCCAGAGGCCAGTTAGTCAATACTTCTCCATCTCCTCATGTGTGATGGGCTCTCTGATAGCTGCTGCAGTGACCGATGGGGATCAAATATCCTTGTCCCCTTGAACTTGACATTCTAGGAGACCGGAAACAAGACAGAAGTAAGACATGCAATTTATCAGGGGGTTCTTAGTCCTCGCGAAGGAGAGAAAGCTGCAGGGGAGTGCAGGGGCGCCTGGGCAGGGCATCTCTGGGCCATTATCTCTGAGGGTTTGTGAATTTGAGCGTCTTGGTGTCCACAAAAATGTGCCACAACGAAGTCTGTGATTCCCTATGTCTGCCTGGGGAGGCATGCATGTGTGTACTCTGAAACCCGTAATGCTTTCATTTTTATTCTTGCCTAATGGCCCTTGTAACACCTCAGTTACCACATTGAAGGAACTGGTGAGAGCATACTTTGTTGTTGTCATTTGGTTCTTTTTGTTTTTGTTTTTGTTTTTTCTATTGTTGTTGTTTGTTTTTTCCCCGGATCTTAGAAAGCCTTTATTCTTTCACCATCAAAATTTCGTCAGCTCTGGGTTTTTCACTGATTACCTATTTCACATTTAGATAGTTTATTGAGGTAGTTTATCATAGTTTATTGAGTGTTTTCCTTACAAAGGTGTGTTGAACTTTGTCAAATGCTTGTTTGTGTTTATTGAGATGATTCTGCAGTTTGGGGCATTTATTCTGTTAGTGGTTTGTTACATTAATTCATTTTCAGATGTAAAACCAATATTGCTTCCATGGTTTAAATCCCAAGTGGTCATGAGGCTTAGGTCATTTTATATATTGCTAGATTCAGTTCACTAAAACCTTGTCGTGGCTTTGTTCATGTATATTATTAGGAAGTATTCGTGTGTGTTTGATAATGTATACAGTTTAAAATTATCCAATATGGTATGGTGTATACTGTTACAGACTAGTGTTTCAGTCTTAGCAGCATAGTAGGTATCATTACCATGTCTGCCCATGGAATTACTCAAATAAACCACTCACATACTCCCCTGGGAACACAAGGAGCACCTCACTAATTTGATGCTGCAAAGCCTACTTCCCACAGCCCCTGT
Organism: Paguma larvata; assembly: GCA_030068075.1. Classification (NCBI taxonomy): domain Eukaryota; kingdom Metazoa; phylum Chordata; class Mammalia; order Carnivora; family Viverridae; genus Paguma; species Paguma larvata. The sequence continues at coordinate 8,604,693 of CM057842.1, read as the reverse complement.
TTGTTTTCTTGGCTCCAGAGTGGAACTAAAGTATCAGTATATGTTTCCAAAAAGCAAAGTCATGTATCAGCCTGAGGATTGACATGAGTCTGTCCAGTTTGATTTTTATCACGTGCAGAGACATATGTGGTCCTCTTTTGTATCTGAGTCCTTATGAGGCAGGGGTGACCTCAGCTAAGGCATTTTTCTTGGTGCCAGGCAGCTGGATCATTGGCAATAAATGGCCTAAAGGTCCGTAAAAACCTGAAGGTAAGGTAGACTCTTGGCCAGGACCTCCTCCTCCTCTAGCATGATTTTATGGAGTGTGATTGATCCTGCTGCCCACTGGGCCCGGTCTTCGATCAAGGGTGGCCCGGTTAAGGACAGAGACCAGCAGCTCTACCACGTTCTCCATCACAAGTGCTAGTGGAATGCCACCATGGATATTAAAATAGGTGCAGGATTTATTCCTTTTTTTTTTTTATTGGAGAGAGCATGTAAGCAGTGGGGGGGGAGGGGCAGAGTGAGAAGAGAGAGAGAGAGAATCCTAAGCAGGCGCCATGCTACACAGAGCTGGATGCAGGGCTCAATCTCATGAACCACAAGATCATGACTTGAGCCAAAGTCAAGACACTTAACTGACTGAGCCACCCAGCCTCCCCTTTCTGACTGTTTTTTATATTGTTTTGTTTCTATATTGTTTATGTCTGCTCTAATCTTTATTATGTCCCCTTTTCTGCTGGCTTGAGGCTTTATTTGCTGTTCTTTTTCTAGCTCTTTAAGGTGTATTTGAGACTTTTCTTGCTTCCTCAAGTAGGGCTTTACTGCAATATACTTCCCTCTGATGACTGTCTTTGCTGCATCCCAAAGATTTTGGACTGTTGTGTTTTCATTTTCATTTGCTTCCATGTATTTTTTTTTAATTTTTTTAAATGTTTATTTATTTTTGAGACAGGGAGAGACAGAGCATGAGCAGGGGAGGGACAGAGAGAGAGAGGGAGACACAGAATCTGAAGCAGGCTCCAGGCTCTGAGCTGTCAGCACAGAGCCCGACGCAGGGCTCGAACTCACAGACCGCAAGATCATGACCTGAGCCGAAGTCGGACGCTCAACCGATTGAGCCACCCAGATGCCCCTCCCATGTATTTTTTAAAATTTCTTCTTTAAGGGGCGCCTGGGGGGCTCAGTCAGTTAAGCATCTGACTTTGGCTCAGGTCATGATCTCACAGTTTGTAAGTTTGAGCCCCGCGTCAGGCTCCATGCTGACAGCTCAGAGCCTGGAACCTGCTTTGGATTCTGTGTCTCCCTCTCTCTCTACCCCTTCCCCGCTCACTCTCTGTCTCTCTCAAAAAGAAATAAACATTAAAAAAAGAAAAAGAAAAAATAATAAATTTCTTCTTTAATTTCCTTGTTAACCCATTCATTCTTTACAATGATGTTCTTTAATCTCCATGTATTTGTGGCCTTTCCAAATTGATTCTTGTGGTTGATGTCAAGTTTCATCACATTGTGGTCTGAAAATACAGGTGGTATGATCTCAGTCTTTTCATACTGGTTGAGGGCTGATTTGTGACCCACTATGTGATCTATCCTGGAGAATGTTCCATGTGCACTGGAAAGAATGTGTATTCTGCTGCTTTAGGATAAAATGCCCTGAATATATCCGTTAAGCCCATCTGGTCCAGTGTCATTCAAAGGCACTGTTTCCTTATTGATCTTCTGCTTAGATGATCTGTCCATCGCTGTAAGTGGGGCGTTAAAATCCCCTATTATTATTGTATTATTTTTAAAATTTTTTTAACATTTATTTATTTTTGAGAGACATAGAGACAGAGCGTGAGCAGGGGAGGGGCAGAGCGAGAGGGAGACACAGAATCTGAAGCAGGCTCCAGGCTCTGATGAGCCGTCAGCACAGAGCCTGACGTGGGGCTCGAACTCACAGAGGTGAGATCATGACCTGAGCTGAAGTCGGCCACTTAACCAACTAAGCCACCCAGGCGCCCCTATTATTGTATTATTATCAATGAATTTCTTCATGTTTGTTATTAATTGATTATTATATACTTGACTACTTTCAAGTTGGAGACATAAATACTTACAATTGTTAGTTCTTGTTGAATAGAGCCCTTTATGATGATATAGTGCCCTTCATCTCTTGTTACAGACTTCGGTTTAAAATCCAGTTTGTCTGATAGAAGTGTGGCTACTCCAGCTTTCTTTTGAAAGCTGTCCATTAGCATGACAGATGGTTCTCCACCCCCTCACTTTCAGTCTGGGTCTAAGGGGTGCCTGGGTGGCTCCGTCGGTTGAGTGGCCGACTTCAGCTCAGGTCATGATCTCACGGTTTGTGAGTTCGAGTCCCATGTTGGGCTCTGTGCTGACGGCTCAGAGCCTGGAGCCTCCTTCGGATTCTGTGTCTCCCACTCTCTCTGTCTCTGCCCCTCCCCTGCTTGCACTCTGTCTCTCTCTCTCAAAAATAAATAAACATTAAAATGAGTCTCTCGTAAGCAACATATCAAGAGGTCTTGTTTTGTTTTTTATCCATTCTGATACACTGTCTTTTGATTGGAGCATTTAGTCCATTTTTCCTGCTCGCACTCTGTCTCTCTCTCAAAAATAAATAAACATTAAAATGAGTCTCTTGTAAGCAACATATCAAGAGGTCTCGTTTTGTTTTTTATCCATTCTGATACGATGTCTTTTGATTGGAGCATTTAGTCCATTTACATTCAGAATAATTATTGATAGATATGAATTTCGTGCCATTGTATTACCTGTTAAGTCACGTTCCTGTAGATTGTCTTTGTTCCTTTCTAGTCATTGTTGCTTTTGGACTCTCTTTCCTGCTCAAAGGGGTCCCCTTTAATATTTCTTGCAGAGCGAGTTTAGTGTGCATGAACCTCTTTAGTTTTTCCTTGACTTGGAAACTCTTTATCTCTCCTTCTAATTCTTTTATTTTTTAATGTTTATTTATTTTGAGAGAGAGAGAAAGAGCACACAAGCAGGGAAGGAGGGGAGAAAGGAGGAGAGAATCCAAGCAGGCTCCATGCTGTCAGCACAGAGCCTCACACAGGACTCGATCCCACAAACCGTGAGATCTTGACCTGAGCCGAAATCAAGAGTCAGATGCTTAACCTACTGAGCCACTCAAGCACTTCTCTCCTTGTATTCTGAATGACAGCCTTTGTGGATAATGTGTTCTTAGCTGCATATTTTTCCCATCCAGCACATTGAATATATCCTGCCAGTCCCTTCTGGCCTGCCAAGTTTCTGTGGACAGGTCTGTTGCTAACCCTATGTGTGGATATTTTGTCCCTAGCTACTTTCAGAACTTTCTCTTTATGTTTGTATGTTGCAAGTTTCACTATGAGATGTCTTGGTGTTTGACCTGTTTTTGTTGATTTCGAGGGGAGTTCTCCTTGCCTCTTGGACTCGAATGCCTGTTTCCTTCTTCAGATGAGGGACATTCTCAGCTATAATTCATTCAGATAAACTTTCTGCCCCTTTTTCCCCTGCTCTTCTTCTGGGACTCCTATGATACAGATATTTTTACACTTTATGCAGTAGCTGACTTCCCTAAGTCCAAATTCATGATTTAATAGTTTTCTTTCCTTCTTATTTTCAGCTTCATTATTTTCCATAATTTTGTCTTCTATATCACCTATTTGTTCCTCTGTTTTCAGTTCCTCGTGACTACATCTAGTTGGTTTGGCATCTCAGTTATAGCATTTTTTATTTTGGCCTACCTAGATTGTAGGTCTTTTATCTCTGCAGCAAGGGGTTCTCTTGTGTCTTTTATGTTTTCTTAAAGCCCAGCTAGTATTCTTACAACTTTTGTTCTAAATTCTTGCTCAGATATATCACTTATATTTTGAGTAAATTCCTGGCTGTGATTTCTTCTCGATCCTTCTTTGAGGGAGAATTCCTCCATCTTGTCATTTTGTCTAGGTTTCTGACTTTTGTATGCTATGAGACCTTGTTCTGTTTCCTGCTCCTGAAAGTAATGCTATATTAAGAAGGGGTCATACCCTGTCCAGAGCCTGGTGCTTTAGGAAGTGTTTCTGGTGTGTGCTGTGTGCACTCTGCTGTTGCCTTTTGGCCGCTCTTGCCCCCAGGTCAGCCCTCTACAGAATTCTTCCTTGTTTGTACCTTTAAATAGGTCTGCTTTTATTTGTTTCTTAAAGTAAGGCTGATTTAACAAACAAACAACGCTGATCCAAAAAAAAAAAGAGAAAAGGAAAAGGAACAACAACGACAACAACAACAACAAAAACAAAAAACAAAAACCAGACAAACAGGGGCACCTGCGTGGCCCAGCTGGTTAACCGTCCGACTGCAGCTCAGGTCATGATCTCACGGTTGGTGGGCTTGAGCGCTGCGTGGGGCTCTGCGCTGACAGCTAGGAGCCTGGAGTCTGCTTAGGATCCTATGTCTCCTCTCTCTCTCTGCCCCTCCCCCACTCGCACGCTGTCTCTGCCTCAAAAGTAAATAAACATTTAAAAAAACTTTGTTTAAAAACAGACAAAACTGTAAGCCTGATTCCAAAGAAAAAGGAAGAAAAAAGAGAAGAAGCCTGATCCAAAAAACGAGAAAAGGAAACGAAAAAACAAACAAAAAACATGGGGTGTGGGGATGGGGGGGCCCCTGTGCTGGTCCTCTTCCGGAGAGGCCCCGCTGTGCTGAGTGCTGGGTCCCAGTGACCCCGGCCTTAGCAAAGATAAACCAGCAGGGCACAGGGAGGGGTTGGTGTAAGCAGCGCCAACCTCCACTGGGGGCGCTGTGTTACCACTCAAGTCCCGCTGTGCTGGACAACCTCCCCTTTGGCGTCCCAAGCTTCCGCAGGTCCCAGTCCTTCAATCTTGTGTGCCCAGTCCCTCAACACGCCCAGACCCTGCAGTTCTGGGTTTTCTTCCCGGCGGGAGGCTGGGACGCAAAACTCCAAACTTAAGGACCCGCAAGGCACAGACCCTCTCCCCTCCTGAGGAGACTCGAAGAGCTGTGTCTGGTGACTTTTTGTCGTAGAAAAGCAGTCGCATGGCTGCCTGCGCAGGTGCTTGGAGTTTATGGCGAATCGCAGTGAAGAGCTGTGGCCAGGTTATCCGCCCTCTGAGCAGGCCTCTGTCCTCCGCTGTCGCTGTCGAGTGGCCACTCAGTGGTGCCCTCAATGGCGTCCTTGGAGAGGCAACGTACCCTCTTCCAAATGCACTCCAGGAAGGGGAACGTTCTCTCCCAGGGCGCCCCAGGGGACCCCAGCACCACGCCGTCCACTCCTGGGTCTCCAGCCTCCTCCCCGGGAGCACTGCTGCCCTCCCAGCTCGACCCCGGCGAATGGCGCAGACTTCCAGAACTTCAGACTTGGAGCTCCACTGTTTGTAAACACTTGGCAATAGTCAGTTCCTTTGAGCGTTTTCCTTGTGCAGACCAAATGTGCTGCTCTCTCCCTCTCTTTCTCTCTCTGTCCCCTCCCCACAGAAAGGGCTCCCTCCCCGCCTCGGCAGTGGGGCTTTGCTCTCCATTTCACATCGCCACACCGGCCAGGTTCTCTCTCTCTAATTGTGCAGATTTCCCCCTTATCCTCAGATGGATTTCCTAGGTGTTCAAAATGATTTGATGTGTATCTAGCTGTGTTCGAAGGACAAGGCAAGCCAGGGACCCCCTACTGCTCTGCCGTCCCAACTCCTAAATCTCCACGGTGCTTTTCTTGAGTTAGATTTTTCTATCTTATGGATTTATTTAAAATAAACTATTTTAATAGTTTTGTTTAATAAATTTAATTAATTAATTTAATAGTTTTATTAAATGTTTTATATTTAATTTATTTATATATTTAATAAATTAAATATTAATAGTTTTATTAACACATTTATTTAATAGTTTTAATAAATTTATATAACTATATTTATGATATAATAAATTATATTTTTAAAACCCCACTGTATGTTAGCCAATTTGACAATAAATTATTTTTTAAATTTTATTTATTTTATTTATTTTTTTTAACGTTTACTTATTTTTGAGAGACATAGAGACAGAGCGTGAGCAGGGGAGGGGCAGAGAGAGAGGAAGACACTGAATCCAAAGGAGGCTCCAGGCTCTGAGCCATCAGCACAGAGCCCGACGTGGGGCTTGAACCCACAGACCGCGAGATCATGACCTGAGCTAAAGTCGGCCGCCCAACCAACTGAGCCACCCAGGCGTCCTGAGATTTTTAAGTACTCTCTGCAACCAACACGGGGCTGGAACTCACATCCCCAAGATCGAGAGTCCCGTGATGAGTGTTATTTTAAATGACACGAACCCAGTGTTTGAACAGTCCGGCAAAATTTAAGCGGAAAGGGGGGAGGAAAATTATAAGGCGCTTTGCTCGCCCAAGTACCTACTGCTTTCTGAAGGAAGAAAAAGTTACATTATTATTTTCATTGAGGGAAAATTTTCTAAACTATTAATCATACTTGAACACTTAGGTCTGCAAGTCTGAACCATGTAAATCCTTTTGAACTCACCCAAAATAAAAGAACAGACCTCAGTGGGGCACTGGGTGCCTAGGTCGGTTAAGCTTCCAACTCTTGATTTTCAGCTCAGGTCATGATCTTGCACTTTGTGAGACCCAGCCCTGCATTGGGCTCTGCTCTGACAGCGAGTAGCCTGCTTGGGATTCTCTCTCTCTCTCTCTCTCTCTCTCTCTGCCCCCCTCCCCCTTCCCCTGCACGCACTCTCTCTCTCTCTCTCAAAATAAACTTAGAAAAAAAAAACCCAGAATATTACTAACATGATCAAAGACTAAAGGGAAACAAGTAATATATAATACATGCAATGTAATCTTGGAATTTATTTTTTCTTTCTGAAATTCACCTCCTTGTCTCTTTGGAAGTATTTCACACTTATTTGAAGTTGTGATTAAATAAATTTTTATTTCCTGAAAAGCTGAGAGTAAAGTTAATAAATCTTTTTGAGAAATAATTTAAACATGTTTTATTTGAGAGGGAGCATGCCAGCATGGGAGAGGGGCAGAGGAAGAAAGAAAGGCAAGCTTAAGCAGGCTCTGTGCTCAGCGAGGAGCCCACGGTGGGGCTCCATCCCACAACCCAAGGCCAAAACCCAGGGCCCCAGGCTCAACCGACTGAGCCACCCAGGCGCCCCTGAAGGTAATAAAACTTATAATTCAGGTTAGGGTGTCACTGACAGGACAGAACGCCAGGGAAAGTTTCAAAAAGCAACGGCAGCCAAAGGACTGCCCATAGGATGTCTGTGCTCAGGGGCGATCCAGCGGGGAAGGGGCCCACGGATTTCATACCAAGTAGTTCCTGGTGATTATTCTTAGCGTTTCTCCCAAGTAAAAATATCCGGAGACCAAAAACAAACCTGTGAAAGGGAGCTATCCACTTGAGGAGGGAAGCAAAGGCAAGAGAAATGTAGCTTAAATTAATCTTACAGCTTGAAGCCCACCAATAGACATCTGAAGCATGCAAACCGTGACCTTCCTCAAGGAACTCACGGCTGCCTTAGTGCCTTAGTGTTTATGTTTTATTGAAGACTAAAAGTAACCTTATCTTAACAGCGGCTGGCCTCTCAAGGTCCCAGAAGCCTTGCTTCCAAATTCCTCCAAATTCCTCCACAAATTTTAAAGTGTACCATCAGTCCCCGTGCGGCTCTTTCTGCCCGGGAGTCCTGTCTATAATAAAATCACCCTTTGGCACCAAAAACGCCTGGAGAATTCTTTCTAAGCCATGGGCTCAAGGACCCCACTTCCAGCTTCATCATCACACCGACTGTGGGAAAATGATCAATAGAAGATGGGGACTGTTTGAGATGAACCAAGGAGGACAAATACTTACTTGTGCCATGAATCCGAGAGGGGAAATGGGCATCGGGGAAGGTGGGGAGACATCTGGGGATTTAGGGGTTTACTGCCCGTCCAAGGAAAGGCTAGGCTGGGGCACAGGGTCGTGGATTTGACACTCTGCCTCCCAAGCATCTGGAACACTCACGAAAAAACGGGTACCCCTCAGGAGAAGGGGACTGGGGACCCCACAGACCACACCCCCCCACACGAACTCTAGGAGACTGAGTCACGACTGTCCCCTGACGCCCCTCCCCCTGGTCACCCTAGGATCCGAAGAGACTCTGATGGGACAGGGTCTTAGCGTTGCTACGGGGGGGACTTGGGTCCGCAGACTCGGGGATGAGGGGGCGGGGGTCCCCGCCACTGCCCGTTCCGGCTGTTTCAAACTGGCCCGTCAGCCCCCCTCTCTTCACCCCAAGAAGCACACTCACCACTCCCTTCTAGGTTTCCTGGGTTTCCCGGCGTCCTCCCTACAACTCCGACAACCAGTGCGGATCCCAACAGGACAGAGACAGCAGCAGAGCAACGTGGGGCCTTCAAAGGCAGAAGATCCTTGAGCTCCAAGGAGGCTGGAGCTAGGGGCAGGCAGAAAAGCTGCCCCCCACCGATCTGACAGTTTGCCACCCTGTCTGTCCCCTTGCGTGTGACAGCCAGTCTGAGGTTCCCTGTCTGAGCCCAGTAAGAGCCCGGAGCAGTCCTCTGCAGGGACGTTTCATGGAAACCCAAAGCTCGAGGACACTGAGGACACTCGCAGAACTGTGACCCTTGTTTACAAACACGGACGCTTAAAAGCCACCTCACGAGATGCAATCAGTGGTCTGGCACCATTTTGATCTTTGTTGACAGCGTTGAGACATCCACCCACGACTTCCCCACCCCCACTCATTGCCTACTTCCAAAAATCCTGTGGCCTCCCAAGCCCTTGGCGCCAGTGGGAAGTTGGAAACTCGCAACCCTAACCCAGGTACAGGGACCCCGGGTGCCGAAATCTTGTCTAACCACAAGGTAGGAGGTGTGCTCGTTACATTCTAAGGTGTATGGTTCACACTGGAAGGAAATTAATCTTAGATCATTAAAAAAATTTTTTTTAATGTTTATTTTTTGAGAGAAAGAGAGAGAGTGATTGAGAATGAGTAGGGGAGAGGTAGAGAGAGAGGGGGGAGACAGAGGATCTGAAGCCGGTTCTGTGCTGAGATCGGAGAGCTTGACTCTGTTGGAACTCAGGGACCATGAGATCATGACGCGGGCTGAAGTCGGACACCCAACCAACTGAGTCACCCAGGCGCCCCCAGATCATTTTAATGTGTTCTTTTGGACTGATAGAAGAAAAACCAAGACAAAGTTATGGAGAGGTAAGATGTACCTGGAACATATTAATATGCATAAAAGATTGGGTTACAGGGGCGACTGGGTGGCTCAGTGGGTTGAGTGTCCTGCTCTGATTTTGGCTCAGGTCATGATCTCCCGGTCGGTGGGATCGAGGCGCGAGATGTGCCCCTTTCTGACAGCGTGGAGCCTCTCTCCCTGCCCCTCCTCCACTCACTCTCTCTCAAAATAAATAAACATTAAAAAGAAGCTCCACCCACTGCCTGGCAGACAGCCCCCCTCTTTGCCAGCCTGCCTACTGCTCCCTTGCGGTGTATTTGATAAAACCAGTAACTGCTTTGTTCTGCCTCCTGCGAACCCCTTCACTGCCCAAGCCACTGGCTTCTACCCAACAGACGCCCCACATTCTGACCGAACCAGCCAGGCGCCCCTAGAATTCCTAACTAATTAAAATGTCCAAACATCGGTTTTCTTTATCCTGTCAATGCCTCAACTGTATTGTGTCTTTGTCTAACATGTGTAAAAACTGCCTGCACGTGTGTTTTCTCTGGGTCTCAAGTTCATTATTGGGCCTCCGCACACATAAGAAAACTGGTTTCCGGGTGCCTGGCTGGCTCGGTAGGTAAAGGATGCGATTCTTGATCTCGGGGTTGTGAGTTCGAGCCCCGTGTTGAGTGTAGAGATTACTGAAAAATAAAATCTTGAAAACAACAACAACAACAATGGGATTTTTTCCTGTTCATCTGCTCATGTCAATTTAATTCCTAGACCTGCTGGGAGAAGTTGGAAGGAAGGACGTGTCTTCTTCCTCTACATACCCATGTTCGCTTTAACCTTAAATGTACATTTATGGCTGATGCCTTAACTGACTGAGCCACCCAGGTGCCCCGGGTCGGGGGGGGGGCAGGGCTGTTTTTAAAGAGGGAAAGTGAGGAGGTATGGTGATGAATTCTCCCTTTTTTGGTAACTGTACCTGGTCATAAGTAGCCCATTGGTCAGTTAGGGGCTGTGAGTATCTTGAAAGGGGTGCCTGGGTGGCTCAGTCGGTTGAGCCTCCGACTTTGGCTCAGTCATGATCTCACAGTCTGTGAGTTTGAGCCCCGCGTCGGGTTCTGTGCTGACAGCTCAGAGCCTGGAGCCTGCTTCAGATTTGGTATCTCCCCCTTTCTCTGCCCCTTGCTCACTCAGGCTCTGTCTCTCTCTTTCTCTCAAAGAATAGATAAACATTAAAAAAAAAAAAAAGAAAAAAGAAAGTGGGTCGCTGATGGGCCTGTCTGTATTCAGCCAGGTGGTTGCTATTGGCCTGTTTGCCTTGATCAAGTTTCCATTGCTCAATGTTGTCTAAAAGCGGCCTCTACATTCTTAAATTACAAAAGTAACACGGACAATATCTCATAGAGGAAAAAACAGCATACAAAACAAAATTTAGGTAATTACAAGCCTTATGATATCTAGAGAAATCACAAGAATCACATCTAGTACCCATACTTTGGTGTCTACTACTATTACTTTATTTTTTATTATTGTTTAAAAGGTTTGAAAAAAATTTCTTAATGTTTATTTATTTTTGAGAGAAAGTGTACAAGCACGGAAGAGGCAGAGAGAGAGGGAGACACAGAATCTGAAGTAGGCTTCAGGCTCCGAGTTGTCAGCACAGAGCCCAACACGGGCCTCAAACCCATGGGCCCTGAGATCATGACCTGAGCCAAAGTCGGTTGCCCAACCGGCTTAGCCAACCAGGTGCCCCTAAAAGGTTTTTAAAAAATCATTCCTTTCTCTTTTTTCTAATTTTATTTATTTATTTTGAGAGAGAGAGAGAGAGAGAGCACAAAAGCACGTGCGAGTGGGGGAGGAGCAGAGAGAGAGGGAGAGAGAGACCCCAAGCAGGCTCAAGTTGCCAGTGCAAAGCCCGATGTGGCTCAAACTCACGAACAGTGAGATGATGCCTTGAGCCAAAATCGACTCAGAGGCTCAACCGACTGAGCCACCCAGATCCCCCTCAAAGATCTTATTTTTAAGTAATCTCTATACCCAATGTGGGGCTACAGGTCACAGCCCTGAGATCAAGAGTTGCATGCTCTACTGACAGAGCCAGCCAGGCGCCCAGTACTACTATTACTTAAAAAAAAAAAAAGTAACTAGGGGCACCTGGGCAGCTCAGTTGGTTAAGCGGCCGACTTCAGCTCAGGTCATGATCTCGCGGTTCTTGAGTTCGAGCCCCGCATCGGGCTCTGTGCTGACAGCTCGGAGCCTGGAGCCTGCTTCGGATTCTGTGTCTCCCTCTCTCTCTGCCCCTCCCATGCTCATGCTCTGTCTCTCAATAATAAATAAACATTAAACAAAATTAAAGAAAGAGTGACTGTCGCATGAGTACATCATGTTCATAGCAGCATTTATTCACAGTAGCTAAAACATAAGGGCAGCCCAAGGGTACGTCGACTGATGAATAAATAAAATGTGGTGTATTCGTGCAATGGAATATTATTCAGCTTTAAAAAGAAAGGAAACAAGGGGCGCCTGGGTGGCTCAGTCAGTGAAGCATCTGACTTTGCTCAGGTCATGATCTCTCGGTTTGTGAGTTCAAGCCCCACATCGGGCTCTGTGCTGACAGCTCAGAACCTGGAACCTGCTTCGGATTCTGTGTCTCCCTCTCTCTCTCTCTCTCTCTGCTCTTCCCCCATCATTCTCTGTCTCAAAAATAAATACTAAAAAAAATTTTTTTAACTAAAAAAAAAAAGGAAGGAAACTGCAGAATGCTACATCATGAGTTAAGACAGAGGACATTATACTCTGCGGAATAAGCCAGTCACGAAACAAAGATAAATATTGTATAATTCTACTTACAGGAGGTACTTATATTAGGCAAAATCACAGCAACAAAAGGTAGAATAGTGGTTGCCAGGGCTGGGGGGAGGAAAGGAAGGGGAGCTAGGGATTCATAGGTATGGAGTTTCAGATTTACAAGATGATAATAATTATGGGGACGGATGGTGGTAATGGCTGCACAAGCATGTATTAGACACCACCGACGCCATATCTACAAATGGCTGACATGGTAAATGTCATGTGTAGTAAAAAAAAAAAAAAAAAGGAACCATAGATTATTAGAGAAATTCCTGATACCATAGATGAGCCTGGAGCATCTTATAAAATCAGAAGCCAACCGAGAGAGTTCCCAAAGGCCAGAATTGGAACAATTTGAGCCAGAAAACAAATAATGTCGGGGCGCCTGGGTGGCTCAGTTGGTTGAGCATCCGACTTTGGCTCAGGTCATGATCTCACAGTTTGTTAGTTCAAGCCCCATATCAGGCTCTGTACTGTCAGCACAGAGCCTACTTCGGATCCTCTGACCCCCATTCTCTCTCTGCCCCTCCCCCTCTCTCAAAACTAAATAAAACATTAAAAAAAAAAAAAAAGAGAGGCACCTGGATGGCTCAGTCAGTTAAGCATCCGACTTTGGCTCAGGTGTTGGTCTTGTAGTTCCTGGATTCGAGCCCTCCATCGGGCTCTGTGCTGATGGCTCAGAGCCTGAAACCTGCTTCAGATTCTGTGTCTCCCTTTCTCTGTCCCTACCCCACTCGTGCTTGGTCTCTGTCTCTCAAAAATGAATAAGCATTTAAAAAAAAAAAGAAGGCATGTCGTTAAAAAAAGAAAGAAAGAATGTCATGAGTGGGTAAAATCATAAATGCAGGAGATGAGTAAATATTGCATGCAGATAATTCCAAATATTGTATGGACATATTCTTCCTGAAGGAGGTGAGGCATAACTCCTACTCTCGAAGTGCAGGGTCTCAGCCTAATGGATACCTGGCAAAGAATACAGTATGAAATGGGAAGAAGAGTAAAATTTGTAATGGAGACATTCGAGAAACACCTTGGCCTGGTGTTGTTAAAAGTCAACATAAGCCCAGATGAGTCCTGTTGAGATACATTTGTGATACTGTGACTTATGAAAAAAAAAATATATATATATATATTTGGTCTTTGAGTGGTTCCGGGCACTGGAGCTCCAAAAATCCCTTGGAATTTCCTTAGATGAAAGCAATAAAGGTGTCTCTTGTTATGTGAATGAGGTGACTTTGGAAAAGACCACGGGTTACCTCAGAATGAGGTCCGATCGCCAGAGGAACCAATCCTGTGATTGGAAAGTTGTAACTTTCGGTCCCAGCCCTGACCTCCAGGCAGGGGAGAGGGCCTGGAGGTTGAATCAATAGCCGGAGGCCAGTGATTTAATCAGTGGCGCCTGTGTATTGAAGGCTTCATAAAAACTCCAAAGGCCAGGGTTTGGCAGAGCTTTTGGTGGGTGAACAGGTGCACACTGGAGGAGAAAGTAAGGCATGTAGATTTCACGTCCCTTTCCCATACTCGCCCTTTGCATGTCTTCTATCTGGTTATCCGGAGTTCTGTTCTTTAGAATAAACCTTAGTTCAACATCTCTCTGAGTTCTGCGAGCCACATTAGCAAACTAATCATTAACCATTGTTTTTCTTTTGGTTCCATAAAGTACCTCTTAGTAACCTGATGTAACTCCCTGCACCATATAGGTCTAACATTGGGGGCCCGCCTGCATCACCCCCTCCTGAAATGAGACACAACTCCTAACCGATCCATTCTCGGGACTAAGAGCCTGGACCAATGAGTTATGGAGCTATCCCCTATGTAGGTTCGAACCTACAACTCCAGCTGGCCCAAGGTGTTAAAATATTCCACAGTATTATGGAAGTCTTTGAATACATTCCTGGGACCCCCAAGATCTCGGACTGAGTTTTATTGTGGGACCCTTCCAGTCTGGGACGATGACTATGGACTAGACTTCAGACTATTGTCTGTATAACTATCTGTATTACTCTTGTCTGCATGATTATCATATAGGATTTGTTACTGTAATCCTATTTAGACGTGTGCTGTCTGGGTTACAACATGCCCCAACCCTGACTTTCAGCCCAGCAGCTATATTAGCAGTTGATGCCTTCACTGTTGACTGATACCTGTGTGTCACAGGGTGGACTGCAGTGTAAGCCCTGACAGTTTTTCGTTTTTGTTTTATTTTCATTTTCGTAATGCAAGTGCCTGATTTAGGTTTTGATTGACAAGGCATTCACTTCAAAGAGGCATCCACTTCAAAGACAGTCTCTCAAATAATACACATTGCCAGCCACAGGACCAGGTAAGGAACAGGCCACCTTCCCCCACCAGCAAGCCTTTGTTTTAGAGATCTTGGTTGATTTCAGTGACCAACTATTTGGGGCACTTGCCTTTTGTTTTCCTGAGCTTTAAATTCTTGCTCTTTTATTTTCAATTCAACAATAATGAGTGGGCCAGAGAAACCCTTGGCCCCCACCCTCACTCTGATAAAAGCAGAATCCCTGGCTCGCATTCTCTCTCCCTCTCTCTCTCTCTCTCTCTCTTTGTCTCTCTACTGGTGACCTTGCTGTGTGGCCCCAGGGGTGCTGTGTAATTTCCAGGTCTTATAAGTAATAAACCTCTGGGGTACCTGGTGGCTCAGTAGGTTGAGTGTCCAACTTCGGCTCAGGTCATGATCTTGCAGTCTGTGGGTTCGAGCCCTACGTCGAGCTCTGTGCTGACAGCTCAGAGCCTGGAGCCTGCTTCGGAGTCTGTCTCCTTCTTTCTCTGCCCCTTCCCCGCTCATGCTTTGTCTCTCTTTCTCTCTCAAAAATAAATAAACATTAAAAAAAATTTTTTAAGGGGCGCCTGAGTGGCTCAGTCAGTTAAGCGTCAGACTTTGGCTCAGGTCATGTTCTCACAGTTTGTAAGTTCAAGCCCCACATCATGCTCTTTCTCCTTCTGTCTCAAAAATAAAGAAAACATTTAAAAAATTGTTTTTAATTTATAAAAGTAATAAACCTTTATTTTTTCAAAGTTTCCAAACAAATATTGCTGAAGAGCATCTTGCGGTTATAATAAGAACCACAGGATTTGGTCCAGTTATAATCTTGGTTTGGAAAGGGAATGTGGGAAGCTCACTTGAGCCTAGGCGAGTGCCCCAGGCATTTATATACCATTACTATTACTAAACTGGGACTAGCACAAATAGAAGTGAAATAAGACAAACAGAGGAAGTCAAATACCATATGGTTGCACTTACATATGGAATCCAAAAACCCCCAAAACAAACCAACAACAAAAATCGAGCTCATAGCTACAGAAGAAACATTGGTGGTAGCCAGGGGGGTGGGGCTGGGGCAGGAGAAATGGGTAAAGGGTGTAAAAAGGTACAAACTTCTGGTTATAAAATAAAAAAGTCATAAGATATAGTGTATAACATAGTGACTATAGTTAGTAATACTGTACTGCCTATCTTATTTGGTTTCTTGTACTGCACATTTTAATGTTTATTTATTTTTGAGAAAGAGAGAGAGAGAGACAGAGTACAAGCGGGAGAGGGGCAGAGAGAGAGGGAGGCACAGAATCCCAAGCAGGTTCCAGGCTCTGAGCTGTCAGCACAGAGCCCGACGCGGGGCTCGAACCCATAAACTGTGAGATCATGACCGGAGTGGAAAGTCAGACTCTTAACCGACTGAGCCACCCAGGCGCCCCAGTACTGCACATCATAAAGTTGCTAAAAGCAAATCTTCAAAATACTCATCACGAGAAAAAAACCTTTTGTGACTATGGGGTGAGGGATGTTAACTACACCAAATGTGGTGATCATTTCACAATATATACTAATAACAAATAATCAAGGCTAATGTAGAGGCTAAGGGCAGGAAGCCGGTGCAAAGAGAACAGTCTGAGCAGGAAGCGAATCCTCCATGTGACAGGGACCCTCCCGGCACTAAGAGATAAAGAGACATCCTTATCACCAGAAATAGGGAATTTGGAGCCAAGAAGGCTGTATAAACAAACCATGTTACTTCTTACTAATTTACTCCCCCGGCCAAATTCTGTTTAGAATTCCTTACTAATTGAAGCTCTTGCACAAAGTGTTCTTTGTCACGTCAGTGCCTCACAGACGTACTGTCTTTGTCTAAAATGTGTAAAAACTTTCTGCCTAGGTTATTTCTTTAGGTCTCGATTTTCTTATAACACGTAACGAGACTCTGTCTTTTTCCTCCTGTTAATCCGTTCATATCAGTTTCATTCTTAGACCAGCTGAAAGAACCTTGAAAGATAGCAGGACGTTTTTCCTCCTCAACACGAATATGATGTTGTATGTCAATTATACCTCATAAATTATACTTTATCAAAAATCTTTTTAAGGGGCGCCTGGGCGGCTCAGTTGGTTAAGCGTCTGACTTCGGCTCAGGTCATGATCTCACGGTCTGTTCGTGAGTTCGAGCCCCGCATCGGGCTCTGTGCTGATGGCTCAGAGCCTGGAGCCTGCTTCAGATTCTGTATCTCCCTCTCTCTCTGCCCTTCCCTTGCTCATACTCTGTCTCTATGTCTCTCAAAAATAAATAAACGTTAAAAAAAATCTTTTTAAAAAGCACTTCTGTTCCCAAACATGCTCAGGCCCCGTCATATATTTTTATGGTTCATTGGCTTCGATGACGCCCAGTAAATGATGGATGTTAAAGGTTTTTTTTAATATGGGTGATGGTGGTCGCGGTCTCTACCAGGACTCAGAGGGAAGTCAAGGCTGTTTTTCAAACAGAGAGAAGTTTTCCGGAGAAGGTCTGACCACACCATAAAGCTTTAGGGGTTCAGCATTGTGGTTCTTCTCTTTGGGCTTTCCACGAACATCGGTGCTGAGTCACACATCATCAGCTCTGTGCAGTAAGATCCAAGTACAAAGGCAGCTGCACTGCGATGTGGATGCAGAACTTTCTTCCGTTCTGGGCGCCACTTCACGCTGGGAATGCTGCGTCACCGAGTAAATGACTCTGAGGAGCAGTCTCAAATGGCTCCACATCTGAACATTTCCACTGATTTCAGTAACAACCTTATGGAGGGCAATAACTGACTCCTACCTTACAGGCGGTATTTCACCCTGTTCTCAGGCGACTGAAACTCTAGAAAATGCACAAACACGCATGGGCCGTGCACGCTCGCAGCGTCGTGCCCCAACGCCTGATTTGCACGTGCCTGTACTCTTTTTGACGAAGCTAAGCATTGTTGACCCAGCGTTGATAAGCATAGTGGACAAGACAAGGAACGTCAGCCGTTGTGACTGCCAGGACATGGAAAATCGTATCTGATGAGCGACGCTGGCAGAAGGGCAGGAGCAGGAGTTGCATACAGGATCCCACAAAGCTTGTCCCTACGCTTCGGGCATGAGACCGCATTTGGGAAGCAGCTATGATGAATATCCCCACCCACTGAAGTTTGTGATATTCTAAATCCACTCTCCATCATTTTGTAACACACATGCAAACTAAAGAGGAAGGTAGTGGAGCGCCTGGGTGGCTCAGTTGGTTAAGCATCCGACTTCTGCCCGGGTCATGATCTTGCGGTTTGTGGGTTCAAGCCCTGCGTCAGGCTCACTGCTCTCCGTGCAGAGCCCGCTTTGGGTCCTTTGTCTTCCACTCTCTCTGCCCTTCTCCCGCTCTTGCGTGCTCTCTCTCTCTCTCTCTCAAATATAAATAAATATTTTTTTTTAAAAAAAGAGGAGGGTAGTTAAAAAAGCACCCCCGTGTCTCTCAGGTCGTTAGTGACAAAACTGACCTCTGCAATTCCTCCATGGATAAAGCGTTACTTCAGGGTGACTGTTTTGAGGGGGGAACAAATCAAGAAGCACCTGCTTGCTTTTCCCACCAGAATATGCCTTAACAAAAGTATTAGGAAACCAGCATAAATATTTTGCTCCTTAATAAATACCTCTATTTCCACTACAAATCTTGGTCCTAATGAACTAATCTATTTTCATAACTTTATTAGGCATGTATAATTTATAATTTTGTAAGATTTGTGAATGAACTTTGAATGTCTTTATCGAAGCATTTATATTTTGTTTTTGATTTGTAAAAACAATTTAAACTCTTAATAATATGTTTTCCCCATATTATTGATATTTCTATATCTTTTATTATTATCAATGATATATTTACATTTTTCAGTTTTTCAAATGTTTTCATCTTTTTTTTTCAAAAATTTTTCATTTTTATTTATTTTTTTTTTGAGAGAGAGAGAGAGAGCACATGTGTAGGGAAGGAGCAGAGAGAGAGAGAGAGAGAGAGAGAGCACATGTGTAGGGAAGGAGCAGAGAGAGAGAGAGAGAGAAAATCCGAAGCAGGCTCCAGGCTCTGAGCTGTCAGCACAGAGCCTGATGCAGGCCTTGAACTTATGAACAACAAGATCATGACCTGAGCCAAAGTCAGATGCTTAACCAGCTGAGCCACCCAAGTGCCCTGAAGTAATGCTTTTAATAAAATTCTGTGGGGGCACTTGGGTGGCCTCAGTCAGTTAAGTGTCTGACCTTGACTCAGGGCATGATCTCAAGGTTCGTAAATTCGAGCCCCGCATTGGGCTCTCTCCTGTCAGCGTGAAGACTGCTTCAGATCCTCTGTCCCTCCCTCTCTTTGGCCCTCCCCCACTTGTTTGCGTGTGTGTGCGCATTCTCTCTCAAAAATAAATACACGTTTAAAAGGTAATAATAACATTCTGTGATGACTATTTTGATTTCTTGTTTGGGTGATACTTTCTTGTACTATGTAACCTTCATTAAGTAAACGCTATACTGGGTTTTGATAATTCATGCCTTCCCATCAGGTAGAACAATTTGATTGATTCTCCTTCTCACTCCTGCCTTAAACACCATGTCACTATTTCAATCAGACCACGAAGAAGCAATTAAAAAAAATGCAAGTCTATATCTTGATGTTTTGCCATTTGAAGATAGTTCATGTTTTCCACCATAAGAAGGATAAATTCTTCCCTTGTCTTTCATTCAGAGCTGACAGCAGCTTCTGGAACCTTGGGTAGCCCATTTCATTAGGGGTATAGTTCAAGGTCATGGGGAAAATATCTCCATGTGTACAAAGAACTTCTTGATTTCTGAAAGGAGAGCTCTTGATGACTTAAGAGACCATCTTATAGGATGGGTCTTGAGATTTCAGGGGATTTCCCAGTGCAGGTAGATAGATGCACCAATACCCTAAGTACATTCTGCCCCTCATGTTTGCCATGATTAGAGACCAACAACAACCACTTGGTCTTAGCAAACACCACCTCAAGATAGCATGTCTAGGGGCACCTGGGTGGCTCAGTAGGTTGAGTGTCCGACTTCGGCTCAGATCATGATCTTGCAGTCTGTGGATTCAAGCCCTATGTCGGGCTCTGTGCTGACAGCTCAGAGCCTGGAGCCTGCTTCGGATTCTGTGTCTCCCCCTCTCTCTCTGCCCCTCCCCTGCTCATGCTCTGCCTCTCTCTCTCAAAAATAAACTAAAAAAAAAAGATAGCATGTCTAGTATGCCAACCAAGAGATTAAAAGGCCTTCGAGACCTAAATATAAGACAGGAAACCATCTAAATCCTAGAGGAGAAAGCAGGCAAAAACCTCTCTGATCTCAGCCACAGCAACTTTTACTCAACACCTCTCTGGAGGCAAGGGAAACAAAAGCAAAAATGAACTATTGGGACCTCATCAAAAGAAAAAGTTTATGCACAGTGAAGGAAACATTCAGCAAAACTAAAAGACAACCGAAAGAATG
Organism: Paguma larvata; assembly: GCA_030068075.1. Taxonomy (NCBI): domain Eukaryota; kingdom Metazoa; phylum Chordata; class Mammalia; order Carnivora; family Viverridae; genus Paguma; species Paguma larvata. The sequence continues at coordinate 8,584,936 of CM057842.1, read as the reverse complement.
GGAGAAGATATTTGCAAACAACATATCAGATAAAGGGTTAGTATCCAAAAACCTATAAAGAACTTACCAAACTCAACACCCAAAAAACAAATAATCCAGTGAAGAAATGGGCAAAAGACAAGAACAGACACTTCTCCAAGGAAGACATCCAGATGGCCAACCGACACATGAAACAATGCTCAACATCATCATCATCAGGGAAATACACATCAAAACCACAATTAGATACCACCTCACACCTGTCAGAATGGCCAACATTAACAACTCAGGCAACAACAGATGCTGGTGAGGATGCGGAGAAAGAGGGTCTCTCTTGCACTGCTGGTGGGGAGGCCAACTGGGGCAGCCCCTCTGGAACACAGTATGGAGGTTCCTCAAAAAATTAAAAATAGAGCTACCCTACGACCCAGCAGGTGCACTACTAGGTATCTATCCAAGGGATACAGGTGTGCTGTTTCGAAGGGGCCCGTGCACCCCAATGTTTATAGCAGTGCGATCGACAATAGCCAAAGTATGGAAAGAGCCCAAATGTCCATCGATGGATGAAAGTATAAAGAAGATGTGGTATATATACACACCCAGTGGAGTATTACTCAGCAATCAAAAAAGAATGAAATCTTGCCATTTGCAACAACATGGATGGAACTGGAAGGCATTATGCTAAGCAAAAGTAGTCAGTCCGAGAAAGACAAATATATGACTTCACTCAGATGAGGAATTTAAGATACAAAACAGATGAATATAAGGGAAGGAGAGCAAAAATAATACAAAAAAAGGGAGGGAGACAAAACATAAGAGATTCTTAAATACAGAGAACAAACAGAGGGTTGCTGGAGGGGTTGTGGGAGGAGGGATGGACTAAATGGGTAAGGGGCATTAAGGAATCTACCCTTGAAATCATTGTTGCACTGTATGCTAACTAACTTAGACGTAAATTTAAAAATAAATTAATTAATTTAAACAAACAAATAAATAATGAAGGGCCTTTGAGAGCACTGTGGTGTGACCTCAGGACAGGGCCAGACTGTCCCTACTGTTACCTGTGAGAAGCCGACTTAGGAGATAAAACCAGCAAACCAACAGATTGCTCCTGCATTATTGTTTTCCAGATAGTTCTGAAAGGGGAGATGAGAAACAGACACTGAAATGGAAATATTTTCTGAAATCATAAAAATCCTAGAAGAAAGTGCAGGCAATAATTTCTCCGAGATCAGCCATAACAACATTTTCCTAGATCGGTCTCCTGAGGCAAGGGAATTAAAAGCAAAAATAAACTATTGGGACTACATGAAAATAAAAAACTTCTGCGCAGCAAGGAAATGATCAACAAAACTAAAAGACGACCTACTGAATGGGAGAAGATACTTATAAATGACATATCTGATAAAGGGTTAGTATACAAAATGTATAGAGAATTTATAGACCTCAACGCCAAAAAACCCAACTAATCCTATTAAAAATGGTTGGAATATATGAACAGATATTTCTCTAAAGAAGACATACAGATGGCCGACACGTACATAAAAAGGTGCTCAACATCACTCGTCATCAGGGAAATGCAAATCAAAACCACGATTAGATATTGCCTCACACCTGTCAGAATGGTGAAAATCAGAAACACCAGAAACCACAGGTGTTTGTGAGGATGTGGGGAAAAAAGGAACTTTGCGTACCATGGGTGGGAATGCAAACTGGTGCAGCCCCTGTGGAAGACAGTGTGGAGGCTTCTCAAAAAATCAAAAATAGCACTACTGGATATTTACCCAAAGAATACAAAAAAACACTCATTCGAAAGGATATATGCACCCCGATGTTTATAGCAGCATTATATACAATAACCAATTAAGGAAGCAGCCCACGTGTCCATCAATAGATGAACGGATAAAGACGCTGTGGTAGGGGCGGCTGGGTGGCTCAGTTGGTTAAGCGTCCGACTCTTGATCTCAGCTCAGGTCTTGATCTCAGGGTCCTGAGTTCAAGCCCTGTGTTGGGTTCCACACTGGGCATGAAGCATACTAAAAAATGAAGAAGAAGAAGAAGAAGAGGAGGAGGAAGAAGAGGAAGGAGGAGAAGGAGTGGTATATATATATGTGCAATGGAATATTCCTTAGCCATAAAAGGACTGAAATCTAGCCTTTTGCACTAACATGGATGGAGCTAGATAGTATCATGCTAAGGATAACAGGTCAGAGAAAGACAAATACCATCTGATTTCACTCATATTTGGGATTCAAGAAACAAAACAAATGAACAAACAAGAAAAAGGAGACAGACCAAAAAACAAACTCTTAACTATAGAGAAGAAACAGGAGGTCATGGGGCGGGGGGGGGGGGGTTGGAGGGGGATAGGTGAAACAGGCGAAGAGGATTAAGAGTACACTTCCCGTGATGAGCACTGAGAAATATATGTAAGTGTTCAATCCCTGTATTGCACACCTGACACTAATAGAACACTGTATGTTAACTACATTGGAATTTTTAAAAATTGAAATATTGTTTCCACCCCTTGATTCTCGAAGCTGAATATCCACAGAACTTTTCTTCCTCTGTTGTATGGGTGACTGATTGGTGACGCTTCTGCACGCAGTGTCCCCCTTGTGTGAGGAGCACGGGTGGAAAATGGGCTCTTCTTGTCTCTTTCATTGAGATCGGTTTTGGTTCTTGAGGTCCGCCCCTCAGTGGCTCAGTCCCGGGGCACGGTGGAGATACTGCTGCATTCTGGGAGGATTTAGGCGGGGCAGTTTGTCTCAGGTGATCTCAGGGAATTGAGAGGAAATGATCAGAAATGGTAGTTTTGCATATTGTATGGAAAGGATGCCTGTCACAGAGTGATGCCATCATGGTCAGAACGACGGTTACTCTCTGGTATCCTAGACGCACCAATCAGCGGGATTGCGATTCTGATGAAACCCAGTTTTCTGATAAGTTTCGTTGCAGACGGATTACATCGCGTCATCACTAGTAAGGGATGGACCATGACCATGGGGTGAGGGGTGACTGAATCACCAGTAAGAAAGAGTCCCTGCTTATGTTTCCATGGGATCCAAATTTTTCATGTCAGAAACACTTTCTAAATTTAACCATTCTAAACCCAGAAGTCATTTTTTCATCTGAAGTGATACTTTGTTTTTGGTTTCAGTGACGTTTTTCTGAATCTGATCTAGGTTCTGGAAGGCTGCCCGCCCACCTGACGCATCCCCACTATACGCCTGCGCACCTTTTTGGCAAAAGTACTGTGTCAGACTCCCATTTTTCAACAGCCAAAGACCGAAATGGAGCTAGATTAACGGTTGTATCTGGAGAGGTGACTTAAAAAAATTTTTTTTAACGTTCACTTATTTTTGAGAGAGAGGGAGAGAGCACGAGCAGCAGAGAGGCGGAGAGAGGGAGACGGAGAATCCAAAGCAGGTTCCGCGCTGTCAGCACCAAGTCCAAGCTGGGGTTCGAACCCACCAATGGGGAGATCACCACCGGAGCTGAAGTCGCGCGCTTAGCCAACTTAGCCACCCTGGCGCCCTTCGAGAGATGATTTTTAAGTGTCTGTGTTTGCAAAGAAGGATCAGAGTTCTAGGAGTGGGCTGGCAGTACTACGTTTTCACACACATGCTGCTGGCGAGGGCGCCTCCTGGCCGGTATTAGGCTCCGACACCTAACCTCCGGCGGCTGCTGTCACTCAGGCGTGAGGGGGCGCGGCCTTGAGAACTGCCCAATCAGGAGCGGCGGCGGCGGCGCGGTGGGCGGGGCGCCGCTCCGCAACCACCCCGGACGTCCCTGCGCTTTTCAGCCTCCCTGGGGGATCGCGGGTCGCCTGTATTTAAACGTGCCACGTTGCTCAGCCGCCGCGGTTTCGCGCTGTGAGCTACACCGTGGGCCGTATTCTGAGGACGGCCGCCGGGGGACCCAGGACACCTGGAAATGGTGAGCGTGCCTCCTGCGGTCCAGAGACCGGCGCTGAGGGGCCGGTTGGAACCGGCCGGAACCGGCTGTGGCGGGACCCCCGCGGTCATCTCCTGAGTCCGCGGACCCGAGTTGGGTGGCGGCGCCTGGGTCCCCTCTGGCTTGGGGGACTGGGCCGGTAGCGGGGACCCTGGCGTCCGGGCTGCCCCGTCTTGTGCACGGTGACTTCGGCCCCGGAGGCTCTGGGTAGCTTTGCGCCCGCAGCTGCGTCTCCTCCGATTGTGTGGTGACCGCGGGGAGGGTCGTCAGGGGACAATCGTGACCCCTTCGCGTCTGTGCGTGGGAGGAGCTGCGATCTGTGGGGTCCCCAGTCCCTCCGAGTCCCCACGGCGGGCTCATTTTTCTCCTGAGCGTTCCAGATGTTTGGGAAGCACGGTCTGAAATCTGGGACTCTGCCCGCGCTCCACCGCCCCAGCCTAGCTCTCCTTTGGGCAGGCAATAAATACCTACATTTCTGGTTCCTTCCCGCCTTCCCTGACGCCAGCTTCCCCTTTCCAGTTCACAGCATCGTTATCAACCATCGGTCCTGTGGGTGCATTTCAAACAGACCCAGCCTTTTAGCTCATTATTTAGCCACAGTCCGCGCATAGGTGTTTTTTAAAAGGCTTATCTTCTGTGTGGCTATTTGACTTTGAGAGAAACGCCGAGAATAATCACCTGGACCTACTTTGTAGGAAATCCTTGTGCCTCTCCGCTCAGGATCTTTCCTGGGCACAGACGTCCTATGGAAAGTCTTTTGGGTGGCGGTTCCTCTTTGAAACTTCCCCGAGTGTTCTGTGCAGTGAGCACAGTTCCAGGTCAGCGCTGCCCCTCTCTCTGAGTCGCTTTTAAAAGATTTACTCACTTTGTCTTAGTCTTAGTTTTTTCAATGTCTGAAAATTCACCTGATCAGTAGAGCTCGAAACACAGTGTGAAGTATTTCCAAAGAGGCGAGAAAGAGGTAATTTCAGAAAAAATGGTCCAGTACTACAGACACACGTCCTAAAAATTCTTGTTTCTCTTTTTTTTCCCCTCCCAGCGAGGCTAGTAATATTCTGAGGTTTGTTCTTTTACTTTGGATGAGTTCAAATGGATTTCCAGGGCTTATTTATTTTTGAGAGACAGAGACACACACAGCAAGTGGGGGAGGGGCAGAGAGAGAGAGAGAGAGAGAGAGAGAGAGAGGGAACCACAAGAATCCAAAGCAGGCTCCAGGCTTGGAGCTGTCAGCACAGAGCCAGACTCGGGGCTCGAACTCCCCAACTGCCAGATCATGACTTGAGCTGAAGTTGGAGCTTAAGGGTCTGAGCCACCCAGGCGGCCCTGATTCTTAATCAGGTATGATTAAGAGTGTATAAAACAGTCGCTTGCCGGGGAAATCACCATTAACACCCCTTTTCTCCCCCCTCCAGGAATGCCGTAATTACTTGTGGGGGTTCCCGTTGACTTAGCAGAGTGCCGGAATTCCAATTTTCTTCTCTCTTCTCTGCACGAACACTGGGTTGGAGTGGTGTTTGCCGGCCTCTTCCAACTGTGGGTTTGTGTGATTTAAAATATCAGTGGTGTCCAACCCACCTCCAGGGGAAGCGGGAAGCCTGAAGTCAGGGTCTCTAAGCTAAGACCCCCCCCCTCCCCCCCGCCTTAGATAGATCCCTTTTTGGTAAGTAAACTCTCTAACCAACATGGGGCTCGAACTTACGACCCCCCAGACCAAAGGTCACAGCCTCTACGACTGAGCCAGACTGAGCCAGCCAGGAGCGGCTTAAGCTAAGACCCCCTTAGACCTGCAGAAGCCCAGGTCTTGAAGGCCCAGCGGGTCGTGGGGTCCCTCTCTCTGCAGGTGTCCTGTTTGCTCACAGCCACCGTGGAAGGAGTGCTTTATTCTGAGCGAAGCTGCAGGCTGGCGGAACTCCGGGAAGGCACCGGCAGCAGCGGGGGGGGGGGGGGGGGACGGGGGGAGGGGGGCCGCCGGTGAGGCAGTCCAGGCCTTTCTGGAGTCGTAGCTCCGATTGCCCTGGGCCTGTGCGCAGGCCTGAGTTGGAGTCTTGCATCCACAGTGGAGGTGTGTTCAGAGTATAAATTATGTCCATTGAGAAAGTCTGTGAATTTCCAGTTCTGTGTCCTGGAATCGTGGCAGTGACCGGGGAGGTCACTTGGGTCGGAACCTTCAACTGAACCCCGCTGGGAGTCTCCTCACTTGTGAGCCTGGAAGCCGGAGGGAGGGCGAGGGTCCCTTGCGCCCCGGGGAGGGGAGGGGTGCAGGGCTCCCCGGGTCCATTCCCGCGGGCCGCCCGTGGCTCCCGTCCCTCACCAGGGACTGCCCTGCTCCAGGGCTTCCGTGTCCACCGGGAGAGTCTAGACCGTGGAGCCTTCTGGAGGCGGCTTTGCTTGTGTCCTGGGGGGAGCGGGCTGCTCGTTGGTGCTGAGGCCAGTGTTTCCTTCCCGGATGCCTTTATTGATCCAATAGCGCGGCCCTTTGGCCCCAGTGTCCCTCAGCACCTGGGCCCCCGAACTGTCAGCCGATGGAGAGACATGGTGTGAGGCACGCTAGAAAGTGAGGGGAACCAAGTGAGATTTGTGCCCCGTTTAGTCAAGACAACCTCACGACGTGAGATGCCTGTGTTTAAGTTCTCAGGTCATTTCTCATTTGTAGACTAGTTTGTGTACGTGCATGTCTCTGGCCATGTTGTAAAAGCGAGGAGATTCCGAGGTGCTGCAGGAGGCCCCCCCCCTTTTCCCAGACCCTGCGCCTCCCTGGGGAGCTCCTGAGGCGGACCTGAGCAAAAATTGGTGAGAGTTCATAGAGATGAGGGACATTGCCCCATCTGTACCTGTTGGAACTCACGCTGCCTTTCATACCTTCTCAGAATTAAAAAGAAATTTTTTTAATGTTTATTTTTGAGAGAGAGAGAGAGCATGAGCAGGGAGGGGGCAGACAGAGAGACACAGAATCCGAAGCAGGCTCCAGGCTCCGAGCCATCAGCACAGAGCCCGACGTGGGGCTCGAACTCATGAACCGTGAGATCGTGACCTGAGCCGAAGTCCCACCCTCAACGGACTGAGCCACCCAGGTGCCCTCCTTCTCAGAATTTGTAAGGCCAGGCTGTGGAACAAGGCATCGAGTGGAAGTTTCTCGTCTACGTCTCAGGCCGCGGGCCTCAAGGAGCACCACCCTGGGTTACTGAAATAAGCTCAGATTAATTAAAGGTGTTCTGTTTCTGTCATCGGGGATGAATATTAACGCCTCCGTGTTCATCATCTTTTTTTGGCCTTGTAGACTTTCCTTTCTGTTTTGATTTTTTTGTAATGTTTATTCATTTCTTTTGACAGAGAGAGAGATGAGAGCGCGCAAGCAGGGGAGGAGCAGAGAGAAAGCGGGAGAGAGAATCCTAAGCAGGCTCTGCCCTGTCAGCGCAGCCCCGGACGCTGGGCTCGAACTCACGAACCATGAGATCATGACCTGAGACGAAGCCAAGAGTCGGTTGCCTAACCGACTGAGTCACTCAGGCGTCCCTGGACTTTTCCTTTTAAAGAGCATTTACAGGGGCGCCTGGGTGGCTCAGTCGGTTTAGCGCCCGACTTCGGCTCAGGTCATGGTCTCACGGTTTGTGGGTTCGAGCCCCGCATTGGGCTCTGTGCTGACAGCTGGGAGCCTGGAGCCTGCTTTGGATCCTGTGTCTCCCTCTCTCTCTCTGCCCCTTCCTCACTCGCACTCTCTCTCTCTCTCAAAAATAAAATAAAATATTAAAAAAAAAAGCGTTTACATTGACAGAAATCTTGATCGTAACATGCAGAGACTTCGCACGTAGCCCCTCTGTCTGGACACTCTATATATGTCTATATATATGTGTGCGTGTGTGCGTGTGTATAAATTTTTAGCAGAGGTGTTTTTTTTTTTAATTTTTTCTTTTTAATGTTTACTTCTGAGAGACAGACTGCGTGCAGGGGAGGGGCAGAGAGAGAGAGAGACACTCAGAATCAAAGCAGGCTCCAGGCTCCGAGCTGTCAGCACAGAGCCCGATGCGGGGCTCAAACTCACAAACCGCAAGATCATGACCTGAGCTGAAGTCGGACACTTCATCGACTGAGCCGCCCAGGCGCCCCGAGGTGGTGTTTTTTAAAGTTTTGTTTTGTTTTGTTGTTTTAGGAATCTCTATGGCCAACAAGGGGCTCGAACTCACGACCCTGAGATCAAGAGTTGCAGACTTCTCCAGCTGAGCCAGCTGGGCGCCCCTGTCATATATATATATATATTTTTTTATCTCCTATTGCTCTGGTGCATTTGTTATTTTGAGGAGCCAACTTTGAAGTAGTTTACAGTAGGGTTGACTCTTATACACTGTCAGGTCTTCAGCGAATATGAAATGAAATGATGTCTTCCTCATTTCTGTGTCCTGTAGAATATGTTCATTGTCCTAAAAGTCTCAGGTGCCCCACCTGTTCATTCCCTAGCAACCAAGGTGCTTTACCTTCTTTTATCGTTTCCAGAATGTCACATGCTTGGAGTCCTACAGTCTTGTGGTACTGGCTTCTTCCACTTAGGAATAGGATTCTAAGTTTTCTCCATGTGGTTTTGGCTTTGGGATCTCATTTCTTTTTGTAACTGAAGACTGTTGCATCCTGCAGGTTTCCCGGTGATTGTATTGTTTGCCTGTGTTCGGTTTGTTTGTTTAAGTAAACTAGTTGGGCTGGACCTCAATCTCAAGATCAAGAGTTAAGTGCTGGGGCGCCTGGGTGGCTCAGTTGGTTGAGCGTCCAGCTTCGGCTCAGGTCGTGATCTCACAGTTCCTGAGTTCAGGCCCCGCATCGGGCTCTGTGCTCACGGCTCAGAGCCTGGAGCCTGCTTTAGATTCTGTGTCTCCCTCTCTCTGCCCCGACCCTGCTCATGCTGTCTCTCAAAAATAAATAAAAATGTTAAAAAAAATTAAAAAAAAAAAGAGTTAAGTGCTGTATCAACTGAGCCCGCCAGGCTCCCCATTCGCCTGGGTTTCGTGCTGGGTCTTAGTACCAGTTGTGGTTGGACTGGCCTTTGCCAGTTATCCTGTTATGATTGCAAGACTCCCTTTCAGCAATGACCACCAGGAAACGTTGGGGGGAAAATTTATAACCTAGAGGGTCTGAAAATTATACAGCACGCTGGGGGAAGAGGGGGGCGTCACACATCCTCGTAAGTCACACATGTCTTTGGTGGAAAGAGAGCACACCCAAGCTTGGGTTCTTATCTTATTGAGGTAAGGGTGGGGGTCTGTGATTTTACTGGCTCACACTCATTATTGGTGAATTTAAAACTTAAGAGCATAAATTTAAATCACAAGAGAAAAAAAAAACAAGTGGCCTGAGGGGTCAGTTGTAAGCAAACCAAGATCTCTAAAACCAAGGCGGTGGCTTGGTTCTTTATCTAGTCAGTCACGTGGCTGGCAAGGTGTTTATTCTAGATACGGCCTTTGAAGTGGATGTCTCTTTGAAGTGAATGTCTCCGCAATCAAAGCTTAAGTCAGGCCTTTGCATTACAAAAAAAGGAAAAAAAAAATCACCAAAAACCTGTTGGGTTTACACTACCATCCGCCCTTGTGAGGCAGAGGAATCAGTCAGTGGTGAGGGCATGAACCGCCTGGTTAGCTGATCTGCCGAAAGTCAGGAGTAGGGTCTGTCCAAACCCGGAAAATAGGTCGGATTATGGTAGCAAATTCTGCATTAGTTGAACAGGCACCAGTCCGAAGTCCAGTCCATAAGCATTGTCCCGAATTCGAAGAGTCCCACAATAAAACTAAGGCAGCGAGAGACACCCGGGGGGCTCAATGGGTTAAACACCCTCCTTGTGCTCAGGTCGTGATCTTATGGTTCGGGGGTTCCACATCGGGCTTTCTTCCTCTCTCCGCCCCTCCCCCGCTGCGCATGCGTCTGCTCTAAGTCTGTGATCTTAGGGGCCATGAAAATCAAAGATTTTCTTAGGGCTGTTCAAAGAATCGGGTAACAGCGTGGGGTATTTTAACATCTTGGGCCATCTGGCGTAAGTAGGTTTGAACCTGTCCCAAGTTGATAGATGGCTTCATAGCTCATCGATCTAGTCTCTTAGTCCTGAGAATGGATCGGTTAAGAGTTGTGTCTCATCTCAGGAGGCTGTGATGCAGGCGGGCTCCCACAGTTAAGCCTGTATGGTACAAGTATTTGCATCAGGTTAGTAAGAGGTATTTCTATGGAGGGGCGCCTGGGTGGCTCAGCTGGTTAAGCATCTGACTTCGGCTCAGGTCATGATCTCCCGGTCCCTGAGTTCAAGGCCGGTGTCTGGCTCTGCTGACAGGTCCGAGCCTGGAGCCTGCTTCGGATTCTGGGTCTCCCTCTCTCTCTCTGCCCCTCCCCCATGCTTGCTCTATCTCTCAAAAATGAATACACATTTTTTTTTTTTTAAAAGGCATTTCTATGGGAAAGAAAAGAAAAACAGTGGCTAATGACTGGAGCAGATTATAGTCCCAGTTTCTGAGTTCTGAAGGCACCCAGGGAAGATGCTTCTAGATGTTGAGTTTGAAGCACGTTTAGGTGGAGAGAGGGCAGGTGGAGGCAAACTGATAGATTTTCCTACTTCGCAGTTTGAATGTTTCCTGGTCTTGCTGAGTGGCCCGCACAGCAACAGGCATGGGGATTGACCAGACATGTATGTGCGGCCGTAATGGTTTCCGTCAAGTTTATATCAAATCACTTTAGCTTGCATGCGTTTGGGAAAAGGGCAGTTTTAGTTCGCAGTGATGCCAAGTCAGAAGGACGTGAGAAAAATTGGAAACCTCAGTTTGGAGAATTGTAGCCAGATATTGGAGGAAACAAAAATTTAGCAGCCAGTTCAGTTTATAGGTAGAAAACAAAGCCTCAAAGACAATGAACATAATAACTAGAATCTAATATTTATAAAAATTTTTAATGTTTATTTATTTTAGAGAGAGAGGGAGTGCATGAGCCGGGGAAGGGCAGAGAGAGAGGGAGACACAGAATCTGCAGCAGGCTCCAGGCTCTGAGCTGTCAGCACAGAGCCTGAAGCGGGGCTTGAACTTGTGAACCGCAAGATCATGACCTGAGCTGAAGTCAGATGCTCAACCTACTGAGCCACCCAGGCGCCCCTAGAATCTAATATTTATAAGGGTGTGTTAATGACTTAGTTTTTCTCTGTATAGTCACCCCCATTTCTATCTAAGATAACCATAGTAAAAGGAATTGGTTTGCAAATTAAGTCTAGTTTTAATAAATTTGACCTGATAATTTACCTAAGTGCAGTAAGAATAGTGATTGAACACATAGTCTGCTTTGTTGGAACTTTTCATAAGGAATCTCAGGTTGGACTTTTAAAACTCTCTTGCGGCGAGGAAGCCAAGCCATCAGACTTTGCCTGCAATGCCCATTGATTTGGGTTCATTCCTCTGTTCTCGAGGTCCCCAGGACTATCCTGAGGTTCCTGCGCCTTCCAGAAAGTGATCTTCCCTAGTCACCTGGGAAGACTGCTGGGAGCCCTACGAATTAGGCACCAGGCTTGATTTTTCCACGGGGCTTTATTGGCTCCATAAAGTCAGCCTTAGTTCCTTAAAAAGCTGTCTGGTCATGTCTGAATCTGTGTGGTGTCTCTGTTAAACGTGACGTTTCAGTCAAAGCCTTGGCAATACAACTGATGTTTTTAATTGTGTCCTTTTTTTGCCAGGAGACTAGATTCTTACTCATTTTATGTAAATAACTATGTGGTTATGCAACTGCGAATACTCACTGAAAGTTTCTGAATTCTAGAGGGATCGGGCAGGGAGAAAAGGTGATCGTTTCACCTTTGTTCACAAAGGTAAACTTTATCAAGCTGCCGTAAGTCACAGCTAGCTTAAGAGAAAGGGTTTTCTTAGATCTAGGAAACAACAGATTAAAGAGTCCCAGCATTTTAAACAAAAAGTCATAAAAATTATCCTTATCAGTTCACTCAGTCCTATGTAATTAATCCTTGCTCTTGATCTTCGTTAGCTGTTTAATGGACGCAGGTTCGCCTTAGAGCACTGTAAATTCTTACCCAGTTCAGCGGAATGATCTGAAAGTGATCAGACACCTGTATTCGGAGAGTGTCGGAGCCCATTCCTCGAATAACTCTGAGGGCGAAACACTTTTGCAAAAGCATCAGAGTAAAACACTTGTCTATTAAGTGACAAAAGCCTTAAAAATGGCCATGGTTAAAGGTCTGATGAGAGTTCATTGTAACGCAGCCGCCAAGACAATTTGTTTATTTCCGTGGCACATAACATTCCGAGATAATAACTAGAGTTACAGGTGATAACATTACACCAGGACATAGCAGATTTGGGGGGATTTCATGCAATTTCTAGAACGTTTGTTTTAATAACATTGACCCATACCTTATGTCCTAAGGAGGTTTATCATCATCGCTGATGTGACGTGCTTCCCATGTGATTTAACATAACCGATCAGAGCCTAATTAGCGTAATCTCTCTTTGTTCCTTGTCTGCGGGCTGTTGTGGGCAGTTTTAGTTACCTCCTGGAGTGTTTACATCTCAAAGGCATGGTAAGATTTGTCTTTGAGGGACAGAGAAAGAAAATACAAACTTTCTCCCAGGAGTTTCTTGCCTTTGGGATGGTTTCGGCAGTTCCAATCGGAATGTGCCCTTCCGGGCGTGGGTCCGACGGGGCCTCTTCAGGGTAGGAAAAGAAGGGTTTGGGTCGAGGAATTCGTCAACCTATTGGACCTTCCAAGTTTTGCATAGCAGGGCCTTCGCTCTGATCACCGTCCTCCCGACGGGCACGGAGCCAGGCAGCAAATCTTCCGGTCTGGAGGAGGTCCCTGGTGTAAGTCGGCAGCTCTGGGAGCCTTTGCCTTCCCATTTTCCTCTTCCTCCTCATTAGAGGCCTTGGTAATCCTCTCAGGGATTCCACTGGAGGCCAGGGGTGTATTTCTCGGTTCTGCCCTTGGTTCTTGGTTCTGCCTTGTTCAGGGGAAAGTTGAGGGAGCGGTATGTGGACAGAAACAAGCATAGAGACCTGGATGGATCTTTAAGAAACTTAACAACAGCTTGTAGGGGCTTTAGAGACACCACAATGTATCTAAATCGTATACACCACAATGTATCTAAATCGTATACACCACAATGTATCTAAATCGTATACACCACAATGTATCTAAATCAGAATACTAGTTGATGTATTTCAGCAGCTGTGAGTAACACTTCAGAGCCTGTTCGAAACCATCACAACCCGGCGATTAGCCAATGATTCCCCTCTCTCCTTCCTGCTGCAGAAAATCTTCAAGGAAGGCTTGATTTTTAGTTAAGGCACAGTTTTTGTATTTTTAAAAATTTTTTATTTATTTTTGAAAGAGAGAGACTCTGAGTGGGGGAGGGGCAGGGAGAGAGGGAGCCGCAGAATCGGAAGCAGGCTCTAGGCTCCAGAGCTGTCAGCACAGAGCCCGATGCCGGGCTCGAACTCATGAGCCGTGAGATCATGACCTGAGCCGAAGTCGGATGCTCAACCGACTGAGCCACCCAGGCGCCTACCCGTGTTATCAGACACGTTTGGATGAGGGCACTGTGAGCCCTCCTCATAGCAGTTTTTCTTTCCAGGGAGTCCCAGGAGACTTCTGGTTTGAGGTCTGCCTCCACTAGTGTGACATGCACGGGAGCTTTGAGAAAACCCCTTAGGCCAACCCTCCCATGCATGGCATCGAATAACACCCAGGAAATGCCCGTGGGCTTTTGTATTTATCAAGGAGCAGGTGTTTGTCCTCTGGGACCTTGGGTGCTCACACTGGATGCTGAGGGCATATCTGTCCTTTGAATTGTTTTTGCACCATTATGCCAGGAATTGGACCCGCATCCCATCGAGTGAGTCAGGGGCGAAAAGTGACAGCAGTGAGCGAAGTAGTGACACAGAGACCAGAGGCCTTTGTTAGGTTTTTCCTCTGGTGGTGCCGTTCATTTCCGGTTGCAAGGCTACTTTACTCTTCAGGGTTAGGACTTAAGAGTCCGGACGTGAGCCACCGACTCCGTGGTCACTGGCGGACTTCTCCCAGACTGCTCAAATCTGGGACTGTTTTCCTCGTGCCTTTAGTGTAGAGCCTGTCCTTGGGCTATGACAGTAGCCTTGTGATTCAGTTCCACCCTCCTTAGCTCACCTTGCCTTGAGGCATGGGGGACCCTTGTGCATATTAAATCAATCGAGGTCTTGAGAATTCATTAATTGTCTCATCAGAACAGAAGGCCTCGCTCACGCTGCTCTGGGGAGATCATTTGGTTATTATGGCAGCTGTGACCTTTTGGGGTGGACACCGCACGCAGCACGTTGCAGTGTGACAGACTCCCTCCAACAGTGGGACAGATCGCCCAACAAACAGTACTCCTTTCCAGATGGCGGGGAACTACCTGAGTTAGGTGCTTAGTAAGTTACAGGCAGAGGGCTTTTCTCTCAATTCACTGCAAGGGCGATCATGCGCTCCTGCCAGCTACGCCAGTTTTTTGTGCTGGTCTCAAGCCTTCCAGTACCAGTGTTGTGGTTGGACTGGCCCTGGTGGTTCTTAGAACTGGAAGACACTGTTCAGCAATAATCGTCAGGAAACTTCGAGAGAGAAAAAAAAGATTTATTAGAGGACCTGGAAGTGGCACAGGACAGCTGGGCTCACACAGGGAGTTCCGTTAGCTGGGGAGGGGGCGGGGAGCACGCAGGGGCTTGGGATCTGCTTTTCCTGGGGTGTGGAGGGGGGTCTAGGGTTTCATGAGCTTTCTATTGGTTGGTGAATTTAAATTAAAAAAAATTTTTTTTAAGTTTATTTATTTTGAGAGAAACAGAGCATGAGGGGGAGAGGGGCAGAGAGGGAGAAGGAGACAGAATCCCAAGCAGGCTCTGCACTGTCAGCACAGAGCCTGTGCTCGAACCCATGAAATCGTGAGCTCAGGACCTGAGCCAAAGTCGGAGGCTCAACGGACTGAGTCACCCAGGCGCCCCTAATTCGGTGAATTTAAAACACAAGAGCGGGCATTTAAAGTGTAGGAGGAGAAAAAACAAGTGGCCCAAATGGTTATTGAAATCAATCAAGATGTTTAAAAAAAAGGATGGCTCCGTGAGGGACGGGGCCTCATTCTCCCATTCTTCCTGCTGAATGGCTGGCCGTGTGTTTCTTTGCAATGGCCGTCTCTGAAGTGAATGCTTCAGGCACTTGCATTACGACAAACAAACCGACAAACCAAAAAACAGTCTTCAGTGTTTACATCTAGAGGCTGGTGATACCTTTTATTCGCAATTTCCCAATGACCCAGGATTTTCAGATTGCTCTCCTGCGCTGTTTCTTTACCGTTCCTCGAAGACGCCGCGGTTCAGATCTGTTTCCCATTTTTAATTGGGTTGTTTGTCTGTTACCGAGTTTGAAAGAGTTCTTTGGATGTTTTGGATACCAGTCCTTTATCACGTAAGTAATTTACAAAGATTTTCTGCCAGGCTGTGGCTTGTGTGTTCATCCCCTTAATGAACATGGTCTTTCTCTGGGCAGGAGTTGTTCATTTTAATGAGAGCAAATTGATTTTATTCTTTCTTGACTCTTGCTTTCATTGTTGTGTCCCAAAAGTAATCACCAAACCCAGGGCCGCCTAGATTTTCTCCTGTGTTCTCTTATAGGAGTTTTATAGTTCAACATTTTACGCCAAATAGATGATTTCCACACCCCGCCCCCAAGGCCGTCCTGCCAGCCCTTGACTTGAGCCCCTGTTAGATTCCTTGGTCATGGTTTCCAGACTGGCCGGGTGGGTGGTCGACATCACGGTTGACCTCGTGCGCTTGCGCGCTCGCTTTGCTGTGCTTTGGTCACAGAGTCATGCTTGGACACACCCCCCTCTCCCCGCCCCGCAACTGCGCCCTGCTGCCTCCCCGCACCCAAGTCCCCAGGACAGTCCTAGCTCCCTGCCAGGCTCTGTAGCTGGGGGCGGGGCTACAGTCCATTTTTATTTACATTTTGTGAGAGGTAGAATCTGTATACAGATCCTCTGTGTGTGTGTGTGTGTGTTTAAGGATGTCTAGTTCTTCCTGCCCTATTTATCGTAAAGACTACATTTTCTATTGAATTGCCTTTAGCCCTTTCTCAAAGATGAGTTCTGTATTTTTGTGTGGATCTTTAGAAAGTGAGGGGCGCCTGGGTGGCTCAGTCAGTTAAGTGTCCGACTCTTGATTTCGGCTCAGGGCATGATCTCCCTGCTTGTGGGTTCAAGCCCTGCATCAGGCTCCTTGTTGACAGTGCAGAACCTGCTTGGGATCCTCTCTCCTCCTCTCTCTTCCCCTCCCCTGTGTTAAGTGCTCACTCTCGCTCTCTCTCAAAATAAATACATAAACTTAAAAAAAAAAGTAATTGACTTTTGTAAATTAACATTTTGTCCTTCAGCCTTTCCTTACTCTTTTGGTATAGTTGACCCTTTAATACAGGTTTGAACTCTGTGAGTATGCAATGTAAAACAATTTTTAAAGAGATAATAGAAAAAAAAAGAGAGAGAGAGATGATAGCAAAAGCCACAAGGTATTTATTTATTTATTAATTTTTTTAATGTTTATTTATTTTTAAGAGGGACAGAACATGAGCTGGGGAGGGGCAGAGAGAGAGAGGGAGACACAGAATTTGAAGCAGGCTCCAAGCTCTGAGCTGTCAGCACAGAGCCTGACGTGGGGCTCAAACTCATGAACCATGAGATCATGACCTGAACCGAAGTCAGACACTTAACCGACTGAGCCACCCAGGCGCCCCAACAAGGCAGTTATTTACAGCTGCCCCTCCCCCCAGTCTCCCCTGGACTGAATCAAAAGTGACCGGCACAGAGGTAGTGCTTGCTGCCTTCTGAGTGCCCATGGGGGTGCCGGGACTGCGCAGGGCTGCAGGTCGCCGGTGTCCTGATGGGGTGGTCAGGTGGAGTGCCAGGTGCTGATCTTCGGGAGTCTAGGCTTAAGAGGGGGGACTCCTCGGCCTCGCACAGGGAGGCCCACACCCACTGAGCCCTTGCAAGCTGGTTGGCCTCTGGCGCTGCATTTGGGACCGTTGTGGTCGTTGGGTCCCTCCAGGGCCCAGCCGGGATCCTTCCTGCGGCAGTGGTTTGGCCCCAGGCCTCCTATAGGTGGGAGCGCTTAGTTGCGGCCACAGCTGCTGATGGGCATGGACCCGTGGTGCGATTCCAAGCAGGTGACCTGTCTCCAGGCTACTTTCGCCACCCTGAGGCCTGGCCTGTGGCCGCTGCTGCTGAGCTGAGACTCCCAGGCTGTGGCACCTGGCCATCCTGGGGCCAGGCCCGCAGCCACTACCCACCACGTCCGGGCCCGATCCAGCCTGGCTGGGCCTACCTATGGGTAGATTGTTTTCAATCAACTTTTCTTTATGATTTACTTCATTAATGTTTTCTTTAGCTTACTTTATTGGAAGAATCTAGGGCATATGTAACACACAAAATATGTGTTAATTGGCTTCATGTTATCAGTAAGGCTCCCGGTCTGCAGTAAGCTCTTCGTAGTTAGGTTTCGGGGCGGCCAAAAGATATACCCAGATGTTTGGCTGCCCAAGGGTTCGGCGTCCCTAGCTCCCAAGTTGTGCAAGGGGTCAACTGGAGTTTGAAGGGATTTTCTTGTCATTTGGGACTAAGAGATTTGCTCTGTAGACGGTCTTGTCTTTGGCCACAAAGACCATTTTATTTCTTGTTTCCCCACCTGCATAGTTTTTTTTTTCTTTTTGGTTCTAACTATATTAGTTAAGAACTCCAGTACAAGGTTGACTAGGATTGGGGAGAGGGGACATCCTGGCCTCCTTCTGACGTTACCAGAAGCATCTAGGTCTTTCAGGGTAGTGCACGTATACTAAATAAAAGCCCCGTTGATGTGTAGAGAGGTAGGTGTGGGCACAGGGGAAGCATCCTTCTCTCCAATGATTTGGTCTCAGTCTTTAGGGAGCCTCTTATTTATGTATTTGGGTTTGACCTTCTGTGGTACAGTGAGAAAGGTATGTCTCTTAGTTCCTAGCAGAAACCTCTTAGAATTACCTAAGTGATAAGGGTGATAGTGTCTTTCATTTTTTTTTAATATTTATTTTTGAAAGAGCATGAGCAGGAGAGGGGTAGAGAGAGAGGGAGACCAAGGATCTGAAGTGGGCTCTGTGCTGACAGCAGAGAGCCCCGTGCTGGCCTCAAACTCACAAACTGTGAGATCATGACCAGAGCCAAAGTCAGATGCTCAACAGACTGAGCCACCCGGGCATTGCCTCCCCCGTTTTTGTTTGTTTGTTTCGTTTGTTTGTTTGTTTGTCTAAATTAACACCATGATTAGTTAAGGGCTTGGGACTTTGATTCTTTGGACTTTGAGCCTCAGTTCTCAGCATCTGGAAAGAAAAGGCTATGGAGATTGAGTTAATCACCAGTGGCCAGTGATTTAATAAATTGTGTCCATTTAATGAAATCTCCATGAAAACCCTTGAAGACCCAATTTAGGGGGTGTCCCGGTGGGTGAACACATACAGCGGGGTGCTAGAAGGTTGGCGTGTCCAGGGAGGAGGGGGCAACTCTGCAAAACCCCTTCCCCCTCCGCTCCCCTCACTCCCTTCACCCATATGACCACCTTACTTTGAGTAAAGGATTTAAGTAAAGGGTTTTGATGAGTTCTTCTGTCGTTTTGGTAAGTCACCAGACGTGATGGCACACGGAGGGGATCCAAGTGTGTAGGCAGCAGAGCAGAAGTGTCCACCGCCCGGGCTCCCCATGCATGGCCGGCATCTGAAGTTGGGGCACTGTGTGTTAACTCTTTACCTGTGGAATCCGATGTGGACTCTGGGTGTTAGTGTTGGAAATGAATGGAACCGTTGGACACCTATTTGGTGACATTAAAATTGGAAAAGTAGCATTGGGACTGACATCACATATTCGGTGTCTTGAGAGGGAAGAAACCTCGTCATCCTCAGAAGTGCTCCACCTTCCAGAGAAGATAAGGCCCGAAGGGACTTAAGTTGGCTATTTCCCTCCGCCCAGGTCAGATAGGCCTTGGGAAAATCCCAGTCACTTAGACTCTTGTGAAATAGATTGTCTTGAGGATGGGCCTTGTTAAGAAGCCTAGAATATTTTGGACCTTTTTTTTTTTTTTTTTTTAAAGTAGGCTCTACGCCCACTCAGGGCTTAAACTCACCACCCTGAGATCAAGACCTGAACTGAGATCAAGAGTCGGACCGTTAACTGATGGAGCCACCTGAATGCTAGTGGCTTTAAACCCTCATCTCTCCCTCCCCCCTTGTGACCCACATCTGTACAAGGGGACAAGACAGCCTGGGTGCTCCTTCCTTTGGTTTTGGCAAGCGATTCAATCCACAGAAGGCCCTGCGCCTGTCCCCCAACTCTCACGCTAGCCCACCCCAAATCTCAATTAAAAAACCCAGGCCAGTCTCCTTTCTCTGCCCTCTCAAGGACATTCATTTCTCACCTGCTTGAGAGGCCTGCCCTGCCCTCCAGGAGACTTCCGTTATGGAAGTAAGAAAGCTTTTCATACCTTTGTAGACATGTGTGTTGTCAGTGTAGACATCTGACCCTAATCTCGGGTGGGGGTCCATCACAGTGCAGTTGACCATATAGTCCCATATAGTCATAGAATGGGTAAGCCGCTGCATGTTTTGCACTCCTCTTTGCTCTATTGTTCTATTGATAAATTCTCCAGACCTTTCGATATTAGCGCATGCCATCTTGTAGGAGTCTCCAGGCGCAGGTACACAAAAAATCTGTGGACGTTGAAAAATTGCTGGGCTGTAGATCATGATCAGGTCAAATTTACAGGAAATAACGATGGATCGCATCACTCACCCCTCCTCCATTCTTGCATAATTTGTTAAATAGCAATTCATAATTCATCATGATCTTTAACACTTGGGATTATTAAATTGAGTTGCTTTTTTTTTTTTTTTGGTCACGATTTTTTTTAACATTTTTATTTATTTTTGAGAGACAGAGAGAGACAGAGCATGAGCGGGGTAGGGGCAGAGAGAGGGAGACACAGAATCCGAAGCAGGCTCTGAGCTGTCAGCACAGAGCCCGAAGCGGAGCTCGAACTCATGAACCGTGAGATCATGACCTGAGCTGAAGTTGAACGCTCAACCGACTGAGCCACCCAGGTGCCCCTCTGGTCATGAATTTTTTGTTCTAATCCCTGTGAAATGGGACCTGCTGGACACATTATTTACCTCTTACCTCATTACCAATGTGATGGACACTTTTAATACGTGATATTTCATCTTCTGTTAAACATATTTCACTTTTTTCCGTTTGAATATGCGTCTGCTCATTTCAACTCTGCAAACTGGCCTTTTATATTAAGAGTTCGTGCCTACCCATGTACGGAGTGTTCTTGCTATTTGCCGCTTTGCTACAATGACTGCTGTGTCCTTGACTAACTTTTCATTAAATACCAGACTGTTGACGGCACTTCCTACCCTTGTCTGTTTGCTCGCTCTCTGCTGGTACTATATTGTCTGGAATGGTGTAGCTTAAAAACCTGTGATGTGTGTTAGGTAGACCGCCACCTGATCTTTAGAAGACTTTGTCCGTTTTTTGACATTTGTTTGTTTGCTTTGTTTTTTTAGTGTACTTATTTGAGGGAGAAAGTGAGTGCGAAGGGAGCAGAGAGAGAAGGAGAGAGAAAGAGAGAGAGAGAGAACATCCAAGCAGATCCTGCATTGTCAGCACAGAGCCTGCACACGGGGCTTGAACTCATGCGCTCTGAAATCATGACCGGAGCCGAAACCAGGAGTCTGGACGCTTAACCGACTGAGCCACCCAGGCACCCCTGACATTTGTTCTGTCTATTGGGCTTGAAGGAGTACTTCTTGTTGACTACTAAAGAATCTGTTTTGGAGGGATTATGGAATTTTATAAAGCTACCACTTGGGAGAGGTGATATCTGGGTGACACCGAATTCTTGTTAAGAACAGTTGGCATCCATGGGGTGCCTGGGCGGCTTAGTTGGTTAAGCAACCAGCTTCGGCTCAGGTCATGATCTCGTGGTCTATGAATTCGAGCCTTGCATCGGGCTCTGTGCCGACAGTACAGGGCTTCAGATTCTGTGTCTTCTTCTCTCTCTACCCCTCCCCTGCTCGCACTTGGTCTCTCTCTCTCTCTCAAAGATAAATAAACGTTTAAAAAAAATAAAGAAAGAACAGTTGGCACCCTTTCATTTATTTCATTCTACTTACATTAAGCAATAATTTTTCAGTTTTTCTATGAGGATGATTAAATATCCTTTAGTCTTCTCTGGTACTGAAATTGATGTGAGCAAATTAGGAGTAAGGTTTCAAATGTTGTCTCAGTGTAGTCACCTACAGTTCATCATGCAACAAATAGTGAGGACACATGTGAATTATTGTCCACCAGGGAAGCCTTGTAGAGACTCAGTGTCCAGAGTCGTTTTTTTTTTTTGGGGGGGGGTCATCATATCAGCACTGTTTGCAAAATCTGTAACAAATTATAGACTTTCAAAAGGAAGATGGGAGTTTCACAGACCCCAATGTGCTTTAGGCACACTGAGGCACTCTTCTCTGTGAGGTGGTGGGGTCATCCCCAAAATCCTAGCTCCTGGGTACCAGCAAAGGCTCAAGTTTGTCATCCAGGATTTCTGAGGCTTTCTAAGCAGTCTCAGGCTTGCTGATGTTCATTCTCTTCTGCACGCTAGATAATGGGACTTTTTATGAGCGTGCTCTACAGTTCCATTGTGGACAGAATAGTTAGGACTGACCAGTTCATCACTGGTCGTGAGGCAGCTTATTACTCCCTGAGAAGTGTTCCTCATTTGTCGTCCCTCTACCGAACGCGTCCATTGTAGCGTTACAATTGCTGGTTGGGAACTTTGTCTCTGTTCCCTAGACGTGGACATCATTGAGTTACTGATCTCTCTCATGGAGCAGCATTTAGGAGAATTAACCCGCTGCGGGATTCCTGTGCTTGGGATAGACTGCAATCCTGGCTTCCCAACAGAGGAACTCAGAAATGAGAGAAGTTTGAGAAGAAAACCTCTCAAGTGGCTGGTTGGGTATCAGTTGCAACCAGAAATCAGAAAAAAGGGATTCGATGGGATTTTTGGAGGCAAGCACTGTTGAACGCGGTCTGTTTCACACCGTGTGCAGTACATCATCAATACTGTTGTGGAGTTCTGTGAAGTCCCTTGCAAACTCCAGGCCTTAACATGTCCCTCAAGGTCACAAGGCCCTCGTTAGTGTTAGGATTCTGTCAGCAAATCTCTTCTGGTGTCTTGTCTCGGTCTGTATGCCTTTGTGTCTAAACAATTGATGGGAGACAACTCTGAGACTCGTGAGTACATGGATTTGGGGGATGTCTAAGCTGTCGCATCTTTTCCTCATGTCCGAGTTGTATATTCCAAATATCGTCCTGGTCCGTGAAATGAGACAGAGCATGGACGGCAAAACTGATTCCGTGATAAATATTTTACAAATGATAATCGCACTCTTCTTTGAGAATATTGTTCATCTAGCTGGATATGACTGCAATGGCCGGGACGATGTTAGGACATTAGGATCACCTGGATCTTGGAACAGTTTGGGTTCTCCTGGCTTCTCATGTTTGGGGATGGGAACAGGAGAAAAAGCTTCCATCCCTTCTCCCCCATTTTTGTTCATAAAACATCATGCACTTATGACCCATGCTTCATGGAGTGGTACCTGATGTGGGGTATTTAAGGAGATGAGTTTTTCTCACAAGGAATTGATGGTCTTAAGATGGAAATACTTCTTCCATTTCTGTAGCGTTTCTCCAAGGCGTTTTGTTCCCTGACGGTAGAGAGCAAGGAAGACTTGAAGTGATCACAGTAAAAATGTAGCAATAAATTTATGTGTTAATGATGCTGTTAAGTTCATGAGGAAGTGAGTGTGGCCAGAGAGGAGTCTGAGAACCAAGTCATAGAATAAATGTTGAGAAGTCAAAGTCATATGTGAATTTCTAATGAATTAAGTATAGATCGCCAGTGCCTCCCATTTTACCTGCCCTCCTATACACATGTATCGGATGTTTTAGGATTCAGTGGCCTTTGAGGATGTGACTGTGAACTTCACCTTGGAGGAGTGGGCTCTTCTGAATCCGTCCCAGAAGAAACTCTACAGAGATGTCATGCAGGAAACCTTCAGGAACCTGGCCTCAATAGGTAGGGATGACGATGCTCTTATTTGCTTAATCAATATTCTTATTTACTTAATCCACCAGGGACCAGTGTTGCTTGCTCATCAGTGCTGTTTCAAGAGGTGAAATGCGAAAAGCAAATACATTGGTAAATGAAGCAGCCACGGTGACAGTTCATCAGGGACGTAGAAACTAAAATAACCTTAATCTTCTTTTATAATCGATGATTTTTCCTGGTCTGCATTGTAGGAGACGAATGGGAAGACCGTAACTGTAAAAGTCTGTATGAACATGAGACAGACCTAAGGTGAGTCCCACTCACATAAGAGCAGTGTTCCTGGGGGCGTCTGGCCAACTCCATTAGTAGGACATGCAACTTTTTTTTTTTAATGTCTATTTTTAAGAGTGAGAAAGAGACAGATGATAGTGACTGGGGGAGGGGCAGAGAGGGAGAGGGAGACACAGAATCGGAAGCAGGCTCCAGGCTCTGAGTTTGTCAGCAGAGAGCATGACGCTGGGCTCAGACTCATGAATCAGGAGACCATGACCTCAGCTGAAGTTGGACACTCAACCGACTGAGCCACCCAGGTGCTCCCCACCCCCCCCCCGCTTTTTTTTAAATGTTTACTTATTTTAGAGAGAGAGACAGAGACAGAGAGAGAGACACAGCGTGAGTGGGGGAGGGGCAGAGAGAGGTGGAGACACAAAATCTGAAGCAGGCTCCATCCAGGATGCGGGGCTCATGAGATCATGACCGTGAGCCGAAGTTGAACGCTTAACCGACTGACCACCCCGGTGCTCTGAGCATGCAGTTCGTAATCTCAGGTTCAAGATGCATGTTTGGTGTGGAGTCTACTTAAAAAATATATATATATTAAAAAAAAAAAAAAAGAGCAATGTCCCACGAGAGAATCTTTGCCACGAAATTAAAAAAACAAGCAAATAAATCAGACCAGTTTTCAAGTTTATTCATTTTTAGGATATTTTCATCAAAATTTTTTTCTCTAATGTGACCTAGATGTTCAACATGTGAAAATAATACACGTGGAAAAGGTCTCAGAAACCACGTTCATAACCATCACTTCTTTTTTTTTTTTTAATGTTTATTTATTTTTGAAAGAGAGACAGAGTGGGAGCAGGGGAGGATCAGAGAGAGAGAGAGAGAGAGACATAGAATCCAAAGCAGGCTCCAGGCTCCAGCTGTCAGCACAGAGC
Organism: Paguma larvata; assembly: GCA_030068075.1. Classification (NCBI taxonomy): domain Eukaryota; kingdom Metazoa; phylum Chordata; class Mammalia; order Carnivora; family Viverridae; genus Paguma; species Paguma larvata. Next base: position 8,560,646 of record CM057842.1, on the reverse strand, counting down.
CCAATGTGGGGCTCAAACACATGAACCACAAGATCATGACCTGAGCCGAAGTGGGACAGTCAACTGACTGAGCCACCCAGGTGCCCCGTGACCATCACTTCTGATAAGAGCTATGATTGATTCCTCTTACAGGATGCCTAGCACGCGTTCATCTTCAGACAACCAGCACAGAACACGTACCCGTGTTTTGGAAAATGGCACCAAAAAAATCTCTTGGTAATAATGTAGTAAATATGAAATTATTAATAGACCGTTAATAATCTGCCTCTCCTTTTTCCAGGAGGCGTGGGGTAAAGAGTCTCCGTAAAGGTAAAGAAGTTAGTCAGTGCGGAGAAACCTTCAGCCGGAATCCAAATCCTAAGCAGATAAAGAAAACTTCTACTGGAATAAAACTCCGTAAATGCAGTTTCTGTGGACAAGTGTTCAGGCATCATTCATCCTTCACTAGGCACATGCTGTCGCACACTGGCCACAAACTGTACGAGTACCAGGAATACGAAGAGAAGCCTTATAAGTGTAAGGAGTGCGGGAAGGCCTTCAAGCATCGCCAGTCCATCCGTGTCCATGTCAGGACTCACACCGGCGAGAAACCTTACAAGTGCAAGCACTGTGGGAAAGCCTTCAAGCACTGCCAGTCCATTCGAAAGCACGAAAGGATCCACACTGGAGAAAAACCCTACGCATGTAAGCAGTGTGGAGAAACTTTCCGGTATCGCCACAACTTCCAGAAGCACGAGCGGACGCATACCGGAGAGCAGCCCTATAGATGCAAGCACTGTGGGAAAGCCCTCAGTTGTCTCAGCTACTGCCGGATTCATGAGCGAACTCACACTGGAGAGAAGCCGTATGAATGTAAACAATGTGGGAAAGCCTTCAGTTACGCTAGTTACATCCGAATACACGAGAGAACTCATACTGGAGAAAAGCCCTATGAGTGTAAGAAGTGTGGCAAGGCCTTTAGTTGCCCGAATTACTTTCGAAAGCATGAAAAAACTCACACCGGAGAGAAACCGTATGAATGTAAGCAGTGTGGTAAAGGCTTCAGCTGCCCTAGATCCTTCCGCAGCCATGAAAAGAGACACAGGGGCGAGAAGCCGTATGAATGTAAGATATGTGGTAAAACCTACAGCTGTCCCATATACTTCCGAAATCATGAAAGGAGACACAGCGGAGAGAAGTCGTATGAGTGCAAAATCTGTGGGAAGTCCTTCAGTTGCCCGAAGTATTTTCGAAAACACGAGAGAAGTCACGGCGGAGAGGAGCCCTGCGAGTGTAATGAGTGTGAGAGTACCCTGCGTCCTCTTGCGATATTTCAGAGACACACATTGAAACCCACCGGAGACGGACCTTACAAGTGTAAGGAGTGCGGGAAAGTCTTCGACTGTCCCAATTACTTCCGATCTCATGAAAAAATACACAGTGGAGAAAAGCCATATGGATGTAAGGAATGTGGCAAAGCCTTCGGTTCTTCCATGTCCCTTCAAAACCACGAAAGAAGTCACAGTAGGAAAAAACCTCATGAATGTAAGGAATGTGGCAAAGCCTTCAGTTTTCCCTGTTCCCTCCAGAAACACGAGAGAAGTCACACTGGGGAGAAACCCTATGAATGTAAACAATGTGGGAAAGCCTTCACTTACCTCAGTTCTATGCAAAAACACGAAAGAACTCATAGTGGAGAGAAACCTTATGAATGTAAGCAGTGTGGGAAAGCCTTCATTTATCTCAGTTCTATGCAAAAACACGAAAGAACTCACAGTGGAGAGAAACCCTATGAATGTAAGCAGTGTGGGAAAGCCTTCATTACTCTCTCAAACGTTCAAAGGCACATGATAAAGCACACTGGAGACGGACCTTGTAAATGTAAGGAATGTGGGAAGGCCTTCGATTGTCCTAGTTCATTGCGAACACACGAACGGACTCACACGGGGGAGAAACCCTATCAGTGTGAACATTGTGGTAAAGCCTTTACTCGCTCCAGTTCTTTACGAAACCATGAAAGAACTCATAGTGGAGCGTAGCTGTATGAATGTTAAGGGGTGTGGGAAAGCCTTCGGTTCCAATTCTTTCTGAAGACCTGATATCTCTCACCCTGGAGAGAAACCCTATGTCCACAAACAATAGGCTAATGTCTTCACTCGCTATTATCTTCATATCCATGGAACTCCTACTAGAGAGAAGCTCTGAATGTAAGGAAAGTTGGGAGAGCCTTCATTTGTCACACAGTCTTTCAAAGACATGTGAGCACACATGGGGGAGAAACCTTAGAAATGTAAGGGATGTGGGAAAGCCATCAGTGCATTTCCACGAGAAGCTACAGAAGAACTCACTGGAAGGGGTAGTATTGAATGTAAACATTGTAGGAAAATTCACTTGCCCCATCTTTTTACAAAACCACATGAGAATGTATAATGGATAGATAACCTTATAAATGAAAACCTTTTGATTCTAACCAATATTTTCAAAGTCTTTTGAAAACCGCACTAGAAGGAAATCCTATTTTTGTAAGTAATACGGGTAAGCCTGGTGCAAATTAATTAGTGTATAATACTCCCCCAAATTCACAACATGAAAGAAACGTTATAACGGTATACACTGTTTTCATCAGTGGGTTTTTTTTCCTTCGGTTTTATTGAGGAAAATTGATATATTACTGGATAAGTTTAAGGCATGTAGTCTGTTGCTGTGATTTACATATTTTGTGAAAAAGGTACAGTGGCTTGTTCTTTTCTCTTTTTTAATGTTTATTTATTTTTGAGAGAGGGAGACCAAGTGTGAGCCTGGGAGAGTCAGAGAGAGAGGGAGACCCAGAATCCAAAGCAGGCTCCAGGCTGCTGTCAGCACAGAGCCCTGCTTGGGCCTCGAACTCACTGTGAGATCATGACATGAGCTGAAGTCGGACGCCCAACCAACTGAGCCACCCAGGGCCACCCGCCCCCCCGTTTTTTTTTTAAGTTTATTTATTTTGTGAGAGCAGGTGAGGGGCAGAGAGAGAGGGAGAGAGAAAATCCCAAGCGAGTTCTGCGCTGACTGTGGGCTCGAACTCACGAACTGTGAGATCATGACCTGAGCCGAAGTTGGATGCTTAACCGACTGAGCCACCCAGGCACCCCCACAATGGCACATTCTTAAAGTAATTCTCTGTAGTTTGGATTTCTACTTCATTTTGCAAGTAAACATCGAGGTGGGAAAATACTATAGGTACTCGTGAAGTGGCAGGTTCTAAGTTTAACAGGTAAATCTTTCCACTTGGTACAATGCTAGCGTTTTTGTTTTGAAGACTGTTTTATCTGTGGACGAACAAGTATATTTCCAACATGCGAGTAGGTTTAATTTTGACATAATGTTTTCATTTTCCTGTAACGATAGGGCTGTTGAATCATGCGTATTATACTTAAAAATAAACTGCCAGCTATTTTACCAGCTAAAATGGGCTTTCCAGGAAGAGCAGAGAGCGGTTCTGGACAAGGAAGCCACGCGTGGCCATGGCCATCGGCAATTCTGGAGGACAAAGAAAAGGAATGCTCTCCTATAAAAGAAAGTGGGGGACTTGGGAGGGGCTGTTATGAACAAAAGTTCAATTAGAGCACACCAGGGGTTCAAAAGATAGCGGCTTTTTGTCGGCCGAGTTGCTACTGTGTCATTGGCTGGCCTGTTGTGGAGTGAGGAGCAACCTTTCTTCCTCCTGCAGAGATAATAAAGTAGTCACTAAAGTGACATTTCGGGGTGCGTCCCTGCCCGTTTAGTGTGCACCTGAGGAGTGATAGTGCCAGGAACTTCCCCTGCTGAGCTCCCGACTCCATTTTCCACAGGTTTCCTTCGGTTAACTTTTACATTTCTTCTTTTGGTCAAGGTCTTTGAACGCATTGCTGAGTAAAAGTCAGGTTTTCCATGTTGAGTGGTTTTATCTTTCAGGGCCTGGTAGTCCTGTCTTTTGTTAGAAAGAAAGTACATGGCCAGTGTACCCTTGACAGCCTCATTTGAGTAACTAATCTGGGTGGATGGGAGAACTCCCAGGCATTTCCCATCCAAAGTCTGTGTCTTCTCGAGGTCAGAGGTGTTGAAGATCATCTTGGAGTGTTGAGGCAGCATCACCTTTTTGGGGATGTTTTGTTTTGTTTTGTTTTTAGGTTTTTTTTTAATGTTTATTTTATTTTTGAGGGAGAGAGAGACAGAGCGTTAGCAGGGGAGGGGCAGAAAGAGAAGGAGACACAGAATCCAAAACAGGCTCCAGGCTCTGAGCCGTCCTCACAGAGCCCGATGCGGGCTCGAACTCACGGACTGTGAGATCATGACCTGAGCCAAAAGTGGACCCTTAACCGACTGAGCCACCCAGGTGCCCCAGTTGGGTACATTGTTTTTAAGTGGCTTGACAGGCAACCGGATATAAAACTTCACTGTACAAAACAGAAGTAACAGGACAATTCCAAACTGTATGACAGCTTTGAACCAAGACCCTAGATATGAAAGTAGCCAGTATTGACATTTGGTCCAACTTTGACGAGGAAGGTGCAGTCTGTGAATACAGACGTGGAGTCATACATTCCTCTTGGAAGTCTCTGCTTGAAGCAGCCGCGGACGTAGAATAGTAAATATTGCAAAAACACACAGATGTAACCAACCACCTGCATCGGGGAAGATACATACAGTACAGGTATAAATATGAAGCAATAGGTGATGAGTTTTTTGTAGAAGAGCAAAGCTTTAAAGTCTTTTAGGGGTGCCTGGGTGGCTCAGTCGGTTAGGCGGCCGACTTCGGCTCAGGTCATGATCTCACGGTCTGTGAGTTCGAGCCCCACGTCAGGCTCTGTGCTGATGGCTCAGAGCCTGGAGCCTGCTTCGGATTCTGTATCTCCTTCTCTCTCTGCCCTTCCCTTGATCACGCTCTGTCTCTATGTCTCTCAAAAATAAAATTAAAACGTTAAAAAAATTTATAAACTTTTAAAAGAGTATTGTTATCTCAAAAGAACTGTTTGTAACCAAGTGTATTACATCCCGTAAGGTCGCTAGTTCAGAGATGGTGAATTTGGAGGAGAGTCTAGAATCAGTTAACATTTCAGATGAGAGAAAGACTTGTGAATTTCGAATCTTTTTTTTTAAATTCTTTTAATGTTTATTTATTTTTGAGAGAGACAGAGCTCAAGCAGTGGAAGGGCAGAGAGAGAGAGGGAGACAGAGGATCCGAAGTGGGCTCTGTGCTGACAGCAGAGTGCCCAATGTAGGACTCGAACTTGGGAACAGTGAGACCATGACCTGAGCTAAAGTCAGATGCTCAACTGACTGAGCCACCCAGGCATCCCTGAATTTTGAACCTTCTAACTCTTCACAAAAAGCTATCGAAAAATTAATTTCTCACAGGGTTATGATCAGGCTATTTCTGAAAGGTCACAGTCAAAAGAAGAGATTTCCCCCTTTTGCAAGGCTTTGGGAAATCCAGACAAGGGCATTGTATTTCTGCAAAAGGGGGAGAAGAAGCAACAGTGAGAAAAAGGCATATTGGCCCAGTCTGGGTCTCTTGGGAAAGCTATCTGGTCAGATATTGGTCCCTTCAATTCTGGGAAGTCTTTACCTTCCATACGCCATAGAGTGTCCGGTCCAAGCAGGGTTTGGTGCTTTCTCGACATGTATAATGTGAATCCAAGAGTCTATTCCTGAAGTTGGGCCACCCAAGGATTGGTTAGCAGTTCCTGAAAAGGGCCTTTCCCGTGAGGTTGAAGAGTCTAGAGTTATCTTCTTCAACACACAGAATCTCCATGTTGCAAGGTGTAATCCTTAAGGTTATTATCTCTCAGAAGTGCACCGTAAAAAGATTGTACTACCAAGCCATGGCTTTTTCAATAAAAGCAATTAGGCCTTTACACTATAGAAGTATATCTCTTTTTATTAGCTGTGGGCTAGAGGAGGCAGGGGCCAGGCACATTGGACGTCCTGTGACTGATTCAAAGGGTGAGAGTCCGGGAGTTCCAAAGAGTGGGGGATCTGACATGTAGCAGGACTAACGGGAATGTTACAGTCAAGGTATTTGGAAGGTCTCTACAAATATGCCTGTTGAGCCTTAATAGCGTCATTAGTGTGTTCAACTAACCCTCGTGAGGATGGTAAACTTCGTGACAGTTGTGAAACCAGACAGCACAGACTTGTGGAAGCCCCCGACTGTTAAAATTGGTTCCCTGACTCCTGTGAAGTTCAAGAGGGGTTCCTCAGGTAGGGATAATCTTCTCTAACAGAATTTTGGCGACAGTGAAAGCATTGGCCTGTCTACAAGGGAGAGTTTCAGACGAGCGAGAAAGTATACAAACCACGCCTAAAGTGTATTTACAGCTATGTTACGGTAAAGTTGTATGAAACCAATTTGCATGAGGTGGTTTCCCTGGTTTATACACTGGTGTGGATAAGCAAGGTGGCCTTATTAATATTTTCCCACCAGTATTCGTTCCTGAGTGCTACCATTTTGTCAGGAGACCATTTGTTTAATGACATGCAGTGGTAAGTGGGGATTTTAGAATTTCTGGTAGGACTGGGTGGGTTTTGGGCCCAAACCAAGAGTTCTTCTAATCAGACCAACAATTATTAGATTTCTGAATTTTTTTATTTCCTGGGGCCAGTGTCTCTGTTTAACTTTTCTGATTATCACTTGGGAGAATAACCCTTTGGAACCTGATGGAGGTTTGAGTATTGCTTTCCAAAGCAGCAATTTTTTTTTTTTTTTTTGTGGCAGTATCAGCAAGGTGGTTTCCTTTGGGCCTCCAAGGAGTTGAATCTGGAATGCCCAGGAACTTTGATAATAGCCATAGTAGCCAGCTAATATGTGACCTCTAATAAATTTAGGGCATAGACATTTTTTATTTTGTTTTTTATTGGAGGTAGGGACACCTTGTTTCCATAATTCTGCAAGGTCATGAGCTGTCCCAAGGGCGTACTGACTGTATATAAATGTGCTTTCACCCTCGGATAAGGTACAAGCTCCCAAAGGGCTTCTATAACTCGGCCTGTTTGGCTGAAATAACCAAAGGGAAAGGTGCTGCCTCAGTGGCTTCAAAAGGAGTTTTTGTTTTGTTTCTTTAATGTTTATTTTATTAAGAGATAGAGGGGGAGAGAATCCCAAATAGGCTTGGTGCTGCCAATACCGAACCCAACGTGGAGCTCGATCCCACAAACTGTGAGATCATGACCTGAACTAAAACCAAGAGTTAGATGCTTAACCCACTACGCTACCCAGGCGCCCCCAAAAGAAGTGGTAATAGCATACCCAGCATGATAGGTTTCATCTTTTAAATAGGAACCTTCAGTAATCACAGAAAAATCTGCATTCATTAGAGGAGTTTTCTGTACCTTTCTATGTGGAGTCAAAAGGTAATTTGTCAGCATTAAGCAGTCACGACAGATTTTGGTCTGTGTTCAAATGTAGTCCTTGTTTTGAGATTAGATCCCTAAATATCAAACTTGAATGAGCTAACTGCAAGTTTTTTGGGCGGCTTTATGTTTCGTTAAGGCGAAAAGGTTTTGTTTGTTTAAGTAGGCTTCATGCCCAGCGTGGATCCCAGTTCGGGGCTCGAACTCATGACCTGAGATCAAGACCTGAGCTGGGGTCAAGGGTTGGACACTTAACCAACTGAGCACCCAGGCGCCCCTTTAAGTCCCCAGGTTTTAACAGAGGAGTGCTGTCTGGCCTGTGGGAGGGGCGCAGAGAAGCCAATCACCTCCATTAGTACAAAAGGAGAGCCCGCAGAAAACTTCATATCCTCCAAGTCCACTTAGAAGGTTTGTGAAAGGTTAAGAGAGACTGTGAAAGCCTGAGGCATGTCTGTCCAGATGTATTTTAGTTCTCCAGGGAAAGCAAAAAAGATACTGGCTCTCTATCACCTGGAATACTAAAAATACCCTGCACTGATGAATTCCAGTGAAAAATTAGCTTTCGTTGGGGAGGGCCATCAGTAACATATACGGGAGTTAGGAACCATGGCGGGCCGAGGAATAATGATGTCACTACTAGTGCCAGGGATAATGAGGCCGTGAACCTTGGGATTGTTGTGGGCTTGACTCCTGGAAGGACTTCTTTATGTAGAGGATATCAATTCATTCTAGAGAGAGGTTTTGAGGGATCTGTTTGAATCTTGGTGGAAGTGTACTCTGGATTCTGTCAATATCAGCCGACGATTTGCCCATAAAAACAACGGTAGCAGTTCCAATAGGGACGAGTGATCAGTGGCTCCAGACGCAGCTACGGTGCCTTCAGAGACGGAGCACATAAAAGGCATTCAAAGATCTTTTAACTCCCCAGGTTGGCTCTTTTGATTACTAGAAGTCAAATTCTAGAATTATTTCTACATTTGGGAGAAAGAAAATTACACGCGATACTTTTGTGAGACATCTTGACCCTACACATGGACGGGAGCAAGGAACTCAGGAGGAAAGGGAATAAGTTGAGAGACAGGAACCTGTTGGAGTTTAGTAGATACACTACTTGAGCTGTTTTCACGTCCGAGGCAAGGGCTGCCTCATAGCAGAGCTGAGTCTCAGTGTAGCTCCATCGTCCCAGTGTAGAGAGTGGTTTCTCCAAGGCCATCAGGAGAGAGGATTGGAAAGAGCCTTGATCACTTCTCAGAGCCTGCTTATTGAAAATTTGGAAGAAATTGGAAAAACGGATGAGCAGGCTAGGGGCGCATGGAGCACTTTGATTAGGAGCAGTCGTTTTTCCAGTGACCTGGCTCTTTGCAATAATAGCAAAAACTAGAAGGTGTTTGGTTTTGTTCAGGGGCCTTCATTTGCTGGAGTTGAACGTTGAGAATTTTATGGGCTTCCTCGTAGGTGACTAGGTAGCAACCGTGCTGATTTGTCAAATTAAATCTGGAGTGGACATAAGTTTTCCCATTCCATCATGGGAAATAGCCAGCCTGGTGAGTTAAAAGTTCCCCTAGTTTCCCATTCCATCATTGTCCTTTTAAAGGAGAAAGATCCTGGTTGATAAACCTAGAGTTATAGAGTTAAGGGCTAGCCTGGTGGATTCAACATTTAAAGATCAGATTTTTTTTTTTTTGAGAGAGAACTCGAGAGGGGCGAGAGGGAGAAAGAATCTTAGACCTCATGCTTAGCTTGGAGCCTGACAAGGGGCTAACCCCAAAGGGACTAATTAAAATAGGTTTTTTTTTTATGAGCCATGTTTTTCTAATTTAATTTTGAGAGAAACAAGTTTGGGGAAAACAAAAGTTACCCATAATGCCCATTGAAGTTCTAAATTACCTTTTTAGTTTTTGAGAATGCCCTTGTGTGGGGGAGAAGGGAGAGGGACAGAGGGAGAGAATCTTAAGCAGCCTCCATGCCCAGCGTTGAGCCCCACTTGGGCCTTGACCTTGACCTTGAAATCATGCCTGAGCCAAATCGCATCAGATGCCTAACTGACTGAGCCACCCAGGCACCCCTAAATTGCTTTAGATCAAGTCCATCCACTTAGTTAAAATGCATATGAGAACGGACCCCAGTAGAGCTGGGCACCTTCAAAACATTTTGATGACCGGGATCTCATTTCTGAGTTTTTTTTTCTTTAGAGCAGAAAGAAAAAAAATTTAGTAACGCAGTTTCAGCAGAAAAAGCGTAGTTCTAGAAGGAATCGGTACAAAGGCCTGCACAGTTCTCATAGGCCAGCCCAGTTCCAAAGGAATTAGACCTGAGGCTGCACTGTGTCAATAGGGACAGTCCAGTTCTTTATTTTTATTTATTTTTTTATTTTTGAGAGGAAGATGCAGAATCCGAAGTAGGGTCCAGGCTCCGAGCTGTTGGCACAGAGCTGGACGCGGGCCTCGAACTCATGGAACTGTGAGATCATGGCCTGAGCCGAAGTTGGGCACTTAGCTGACTGAGCCACCCAGGTACCCCATGACAGTCCAGTTCTGAAAATGAGTCGGACCAAAGGCTAACACAGTCTTAATAGGAACATTCCAATTCCAAACACGAGTGGAACCAAAGGCCCAAAGGGCACTTGCAGAAGAGACAAAGCCTGGAGATCTCGGAAAGTGAGGAAGCATAGCTTCAGACTCCAGGAACAGCAAGAACAGAAAGCTCTGTTGTTTCCGTGGGTACCAGCACATTTGCTCCCCAGCCTCGGAATTGTTGAGGTTGTGTCAGGATCCGACTTCTGACACCAAATAATATTAACCTTACATATAAAACTGCCAGTTATTTTACCAGCAAAAGAGGATTTATTTGAAAATAGAGAATTCAAGAGACGCAAGCTCTGGCAAAGCCATAGATAAGTCTGGAGAACGAAGTACTGAGGAAATGGGGGAACTGGAAGTGCCCTTATAAGCAAAACCCAATTGGAGTAAGCTGGGAGGTTGAAGTGTAGTGGCCTTTTATTGGCTGAGTTGTGAGTCTCATTGGCTGGGCTGTTGCCAGGGGAGTAGAAAATCTTCCTCCTGGAGGAGTAAAGTAGTAAGTAGCTGAGATACTAGGTACTTGCAAGTTGTGTCTCTTCCTGTTGGGTCTGCAATGGACAGTGAGTGAGAGGGTGTTAGAGCGCCCCCTGCTGCCCCCACTCCATTCTATTTTTCACACTGTTTCTTGGTTCTTTCCTACTGTCTTACTGCAGCAAGTACTAGGTATGTCTTTTCCGTTTTGTATATATATTTTATCTTATTTTTAAAAATATTTTCTTAAAATTAATATTATTATTATTTTTTAAAGTAGGCTCCACACCCAACGTGGGGCTTAAACTCATGACCAGGAGATGAATAGTCACGTGCTCCACGGACTGAGCCAGCCAGGGGCTGACCCTAAGATTTTATTTTTAAGTAATCTCCACATCCAATGTGGGACTCGAACTTAAAACCGTGAGATCAAGAGTCTCATGCTCTACCAACTGAGACAGCCAGGCACCTCTACACTTTACGTTTTTTGATCAAAAACCTTTTTGTTGGCCTGAAGCGACTTACTCTGTTCTCTTTGCTAATAAATATTGAGCATATATTTGTACATACGCAAAAAATTGTTCATATAGTCTCATCTGAAATACTAATTTCAATCTTTTGTCTTTTGATCTTGTCAGAATTTGGACTATAAGGTGTGCATTAGGAATAGAGACCTAGCTGGGAATGACTCTCCTTGAGTGTGTCAGAGCGAGTAATGTGCGCTCACATTTTCTAGAATCTATGACCTTTATGGTTTCGTGTTAGAATTCACGAAAGCCTAACATCCATGAAACTTGGAATGGAGAAGCAAAATACGATTCAGTCAGGTTTTGGAGCCATCTGTGTGGAAGGAGACAGCAGTGTTGGGCTTTCCGGACCCTTGTTCCCAGCCTGTTTTCCTCATTCTTGGTGATGCCCATCAGTACTCTCACTCCACCACCAACTGCTAGACTTCCATCTGCCCTGAGCAGTAGGCTTCTACGGTTGTCTCCACTGTCCTGATTTTGAAGAGCCAGCACAGTTGAGATTTCCTGCAAGCCATCATGCATCTGCCTGGAAACAGATTTCCGCCGTCATGGTTGCGTATTCTCTGAAGTGCCACTTCCCTCTTCTCTAGATCCTGTCCGTACGAGGTTGAATTTGTGTAGTGAGCACCCTGTTCTGTTAATACCACGAGTGAAGAATTAGGTGGGAGTTTATTCTACTGCACTGTGCAGCGACTACTGCGACACAGTAGTGTCTATCTGTGACACAGATCTTCCCTCTGAAAACTGACACCTTGTAACGGGCAGATTCTGGGTGTTTCGTGTTACTCCGCGCGTAATCCCACAGTATGTTTTCGGTTAAGTTGGATTCTATATGATTTAAAGCACGTGCATTTTTTTCCCCTAATGAATGCTTGTATAGTTTTCCTTTGAAATGTTTTATTAAAAGAGCCCATGATTTAAGGATTTTCAGATCAAACTTTGTCATCTTCTACATTCATTATACACTCTGACTCAACTTTATTGTGGGTACAAGTTCAGATATTTTTCCCCTCGGGCAAAGTTTATTTTTTATTCTTTTATACTCATTTTGGTCACGAGACTAGGGTCTCATTCATTCATAAAACCAGAAACTTATGTCTTTTTTTTTTTTTTCAGCACCGTCTTCCCAAAGGGCACCAAGTTCAAATCTGGAGTCCGGGATAGAAATGATTTCTAGCTGTTAGAGTGACCCAAAGCATAAAACACTGTAGGGTGTATCAGTAACTACACTCAAAAGGACTTCTTAGTTGGATTTTGTGTTAGATGATCGCTGTTCAAGGAAGGAAGATTTTGTATTGGATTGCCCTGAGGAAGTGAGATTAATTCTATAATGGGAAATTATAGTAGTTTTTATCTACAAGGCAGAAAGAATGGCTTTGATGCTAAACCTAATTTATGAGAAGCACCATTTATGTTAGAAGAGGAGAATTCGGGTCATTTTCATTCTTTGGAATGTTTTCTGTTATCATTTATAGAAACATGGTTACAGAAAGCGTGTCTGTTTATCTTGATCTGTCTTGGTCAAAAAGTAGCTTTGTGTGATGATGGACATGTGTGACATTTTTCTCTTCAACAGGGTTTATCTCGGCCCCTGAGGCAGCGCGAGGTCAGCTCCCAGTTCTCTGGAACAATTTTGCTTTTCTGTTACTTAGATACTGAAATAATTTCATACAGTGCATTATTGGATGCTTTCCATAAAGCATTTTTTTTTTTTAGTTTATTTTGAGAGAGAGCACATGAACAGGGGAGGTGCAGAGAGAGAAGGGGAGAGAGAATCTCAAGTAGGATCTGCATTACCAGTGCAGAGTCGGACGCGGCTTGAACTGAGATCGTGACCTGAGCCGAAGTCCAGAGCCAGGTGCTCAACCAACTGAGCCACCCAGCTGCCCCATAAAATGCATGTTTTTCTAACCACACATTGCTTAGCAAACTATCTGGTCTTTATTATCTCTTTTATGAGTCAGATGAGGCTTATAAGTTTAGGGAAATTGCCGAAGAACACAAACCAAGTAAGAGACAAAGTCAGGATCTCTTCTTCAATGAAGCCTTCCTTGCTTGGGGACTATGGTCTTGGAACTAATTTCTCAATATACCGTTATATGCCAGACAGTATGAACTGAAAAATAGCCAATTTGGTACAAATATCCAAGTCTCATCACAGATGATTAAGTAATGCAGTCACAAAGGGATGAATCATGACGGCAGGGAATGAACGATTGACTCGGGTGAGAAAGAGTCCTTACTCATTTATATTTTCCATGGGCTCTGAAGTTTTCCTGTCGGAAACATTTTCTAAAGTGAACCATTCTAATTACCCAGAAGTTATTTTTCTTACGAAGTGCTGGTTTGTTTTTGGTTCCAATGGTCGTTTTCTGAATCTGAAGTTCTGGAGGGATGCCCACCAAATGCATCTGTGGTATCTGTGCTTGCGCGCTTTTTGGCAAAATCATGACAGACACCAGATGTCAACAATCAGCATCAAAATGGAGCTGTAAACAAACCCACGTCGGCGGCATCCGCAACACAAAGCCAATCACGGAGACCTCAGGTTTGCAGGTGGAGAGATTCGATTGGGAGCCAAAGGAAAAGATGGGAAGACAAGCCTCAAATTCGTCTCCTCAAAGGAGGAAAGAACAAGTTTTTATAATCAGAAGGGCTGTGATTACATACATTTTGACGAAAAGGATGGGGAAACTTTATTCGTAAGGAGAGATGGAGCATGCGCAATGAGCAAACATACGTAAGGTAACACCTACCCTTCTTCACGTTAGGATGGAAACACCACCAGGAGACAAAATCCCACCCCTGAGGTGAAGAGGTTACTTTAGGGCTAGGAAAAGGGGTTTGGGCATTCTCGGAGAGCCACTATCAACTGGATGGGGTCTTAGGCTGGGCTAAAATATATTCATAGGCTGGAACTGTATCAGATGACCTTGAATCCAGGCTTCTGCAGAGAGAGCTAGTGAATTTGTTATTAAGGTCTGCGGAGACACAATAGGAGATTGGCCGGGGGTAGTTCTCCAAAAAACAAGCTTAAACTTGCCGGTAGTTTCAACCTCATGAACGCTATGGGACACGGTTTCAAAACAAGGCTAAGTACTGGGTATGGAGAAGTGACTTTTAAGTGTCTGTAAAGAAGGATCGGAGTTCCAGGAGTGGACTGGCAGCACTGGTTACAAGGCAATTGTCCTGGACCCGGCGGGTTCCAGTGCGCCTTAGGCTCAGGCACCTAAGGTTCGGCCCCGCTGTCACTCAGGCGTGGAGGGGCGAGGCCTTACGAACTGTCCAATCAGGGGCGGCGGCGGCGGCGCGGTAGGTGGGGCATCGCTCCGCAGCTTCCGCAGAGGTCCTTGCTTATTTCAGTCTTGCGGAGTAGCCCAGGCCCCCTGCTTTTAGGGGATGCTTTGCCGTGGTCTTATTTCTGTTCCGCTGTGATTCGTGTCCGCGGAAGTTGAAGGAAGGCCATTGGGTAACCCAGGAGGCGTAGAAATGGTGACTGCACCCGCGGAGTCTGATGACTGAGTAGAACGCGTTGCTCGAAACAGGCGCTAACCCGCCGTGGCCGGAATGGCCTCCTCGCGGTCACCTCTGGAGTCTGCGGACCCGAGTTCCCGATGGCGCCGCTGGGACCTCGGTCGCCTCCGGCGCGCGGCGTGGGGGGTGGGCCGGCAGCGGGGACCCAGTCCCTGGGCGCCACGAGTTCGGCCCCGAAGCCTTTAGTCAGCTCTGCACCAGCAGCCCTGCGTGTCACGGGGAGGGTCGTCAGGGGACAGTCGTGACTCCTTTGCGTTCGCGCGTGGGAGGAGCTGTGGTCTCTGGGGTCCCCGGTCCCTCCTGTGTCCCCACCGGGAGCCCATTTTCTCCTGAGTGTTCCAGATGCTTGGGAAGCAGGGTCTGAAATCCACGACCCTGTTTCGCCCGCCAAGCCCTCCTGACGCCTGGCAGCAAATGCCTAAATTTCAATTTCCTCCCCGCCTGGCCAAACGCCAGATTCGCGTCATTACCAACTGTTTGTTCTCTGTGGTGCAATTCAAAAGGTCCCAACGTTTTAATTGGTCATCATTTTCCCACAGTGAATGGACGGCTCGTTTTAAAGGGTTTTTGTCCGTAGATATTTACATCTGAAGAAAGCAGAGAATAACTACTTGGAACTGCGTTTGAAAAATTCTTGCACTTCTCCCAGGATCTTTCCTGGGCACGGACATCCTGTGGGAAGTCCTTTGGGTGGCGGTTCTTCTTGGGAGACTTTTCCTGAATGATCTGCCCTTTCAGCAGGGTTCCACAGTGGGACTGCCCCAAACTGAGTTAGTCGCCTTTAAAATTTACTCATTTTGGGGCGCCTGGGTGGCTCAGTCAAGTGCCCCACTTCAGATCAGGTCACGATCTACCGGTTCCTGAATTTGAGCCCCCCCACCGGGCTCTGTGCTGACAGCTCAGAGCCTAGAGCCTGCTTCCGATTCTTCTCCATCTTTCTCTGACCCTCCCCCATTTGGGCTCACTCACGCACTCTCTCTCTCTCTCTCTCTCTCTCGCAAAAATAAACATTAAAATTTTTTTTTAATTTACTCATTTTATTTTAGTATCAGTTTTTTAATGAATGAAAATTTATGTAATCAATACAACTTGAAACACAATATAAAATATTAACTGGAGGTGAGGAAAGGGTGACAAGACAAGAAAGGAGAAAGGTGGCCATTAGAATACAGGCTGAGTCCAGACTACTAACCCCAGAGGGCTCACCAGGACCCTTAAGTCCCTCTGCTGCCTCTGCCCTGCCTCTACTGCAGCAAAGATCCTGAGCCTCCAGGTACACGGGACAACACTCATGGTACCCCTGTGGCACAGCAAGGGGATTAGTTTAAACTTGACTTAAGTCCAAGCTCCTTAAAGCCTATAAAGCAATCGGTTGTCATCAGGGAGGCTCCTAACCCTGATGGCACTGTCTTGAAGATCTCTGAAGGAAAAAATATATACCAGTCTAGGGAGGACACTCCCTTCCCCCAAATACTGGACAGTATATCCAATCAACAAAAAAACAAAACAGGGAAAGACAGGAAGAAGGGAACAGAAGAAAACAATATTGAATCAGGGATGCCTGGGTGGCTCATTTGGTTAAGTGTCCGACTTTGGTTCAGGTCATGAGCCAGTTCGTGAGTTTGAGCCCCACATTGGGCTCTCTGCCTCTCAGCACAGAGGCTGCTTTGGATCCTCTGTCCCCCTCTTTCTCTGCCCCTCCCCAACTCATATGTGCATGCTCTCTCTCTCTCTCAAAAATAAACAAAAAAAAATTACTGAAATGAAGGCCTATTACTTGACCCATTTGGAAATCCAAAATATACTAAAAGAATTGACATAACAAAGCAGATCTTTATCTGCTTGGCTGTTCAGCCTCTACAACAGAAGTTCTCGATTAATTTTGCTCTCCGATGTAATGCACGAGTTCAGAAAACTTCAGGCAGTAGGCCGATAGTAGGTCTTAAACTACAGGTACCCCTGGAGTCCCGCCGCATTTACGCAGGGACCCGGGATGATCTCAGGGCTGTTACTGACGAGTACATGGGGACAAATAGAGCAGCGGTTCCTCCTTGACCATCAGAAATACAGTCCTGTCCAAATCCTCCTCGGCTATAGCACCCACTGTCCTAAAATATCCCATAGTGAGCTGTGACACACAAATGATTCAGAAACTAACATGAAGCCCTCGCCAGTTACAAATGAACTTGAAACAATGGGACGCCATGAACCTTATCCTTCAAAGAAAGTGGTTAATATGGCCCCGTGTAAATTGCACAGGCCCTTGAAGGGTTGAAACCATACACAAAGCTCATTTAGTGAAGGGCTGATTATTTCCAGTGCTTCCCCTTTCAACAGCTGAATTCGGCCTATTCTTTAATCTGGAATGAACAAAAGACAGCTCCGGTGGATTACCGCCACCATGTGGTCGCACCCAACAGCCCTCGATGCCCAGTCCCCCCCACGGCCCCGCTGTGGTTGCCTTCACCTTGAAGGGACATGATCCATCTTTACAGGGTTACCCTCACAGACCTTCAACAGCTGAGCCCTCCCACGCAATCATTGCGGGCGAGGTCTGAACTACAGCCTGGGTTCTCCAAGGACACAGGTGCCACATGACATTAAAGACTTCCTCCTCCCTGGACCTATAGGAAACGCAAATGCTGAAAAAAGTGGCTAGCAAAAAGTGGAGGGGACAGTGTCGTGCATATAAAGTGGGCACTATCAGCTTTGTTAAATTTCTGGAAATTTCTGGCAATCTGATACCCATTCCCTCCATGATACCATGATGAAATAGCTGTTCTTCACATCGGCACCCATAACATCTGCTACATTCTTTTTTTAAAATTTCTTTAAAAAGTTTGTTTCTGAGAGAGAGAGAGAGACACAGCATGAGTGAGGGAGGGGCAGAGAGAGAGGGAGACGCAGAATCTGATGCAGGCTCCAGGCTCTGAGCTGTCAGCACAGAGCCTGATGCAGGGCTCCACCCCACGAACTACGAGATCATGATCTGAGCCAAAGTCGGACACCCAACCGACTGAGCCACCCAGGCGTCCCACATCTGCTACATTCTTTTGTTGTTCCAGGGGTAACCTATTCCTTGCTTATAAATTTTACTTGAATCCATTTATGCTGTTATTTGCAAATTGGCCCCCAGCTTGAATGGACACCCCTACCACAAAATGGCTGGAGGCTTTAAAAATTTTTTTTTGTTTATTTTGTTTTAAATTTTTTAACATTTATTCTTAAGAGACATAGAGACAGAGTGTGAACAGGAGAAGGGCAGAGAGAGAGAGGGGGAGATACAGAATCTGAAGCAGGCTCTAGGCTCTGATGAGCCGTCAGCACAGAGCCCAATGTGGGGCTCGAACTCACAGACTGTAAGATCATGACCTGAGCCGAAGTCGGCCGCTTAGCCAACTGAGCCACCCAGGCGCCCCTATTTATTTATTTTGAGAGAGGAAGAGACAGTGTGAGCTGGCAGAGGAGGAGAGAGAGAGAGGGAAAGAGAGAGAATCCTAGACAGACTGCACTGTCAGCACAGAGCCTGACGTGGGGCTCGACCCATGAATCGTGAGATCATGACCTGAACTGAAACCAAGAGTTGGACGCTTAACAGACTGAGCCACCCAGGTGCCCCGGCTCTTCAAATAACCATATAACAAGCACTCCTAGCGCCCATAGACTCCTTCACTAGAAGCTTCATTGACCTCTTCTCATGTCTCCTGAAGTTTCTCGTGATGGCCTTAAGTTGTCCATGGGCATCTGAAGCAAGAACCTTCCATAAGCCCCACACTATATGCCACTAGGGCTGAAGTCACCTCTGCTTATGGGACTATCTTTAGTAGATACCTCTGAGCATGTGACCCCCTATCCAACAGACTATTTTGCTTTGGGACCTGGAAATAGCACTCTGAGGGATCAGTACATAGACCCCCTTGAGACATGATGGAGCAAACCTTGGCCCTCTATGGTATCCCACCTGAGGGAAGGGATGGCCCTCCCTCTCCTCGGTCTCTTACATGATGCCAGGGTGCTTGCTGGAGGAGGCCCCCCCACTGGATAACCCGAGTGAAAAACAGTTGGAGTTCATAGACTCCAGGTATGACACCGCCACAGCAGTACATGAGGGAGCTCGGGCAAGGTTGCTGCTCTTTATGTCTTAAGTAGGACATATAGTGAAGGAGCAGACCCAAGGGGCATCACAACAGACCACACAGGGCGCATTTTTGCACTCACTAACAATTGACACCGTCTTCACCTGTTTACTATGCTTGGGTGATTCTCTAAGTGTTGCCTCTTTGGGGTAGAAGAACTCTGGGAGTCTTTTCCCCATTTACCCTCATTTATCATTCAAGTAGCTCTTGTCTCTACGTATAGTAAGGCCATAATCCAAGGTCTCGCTAGGATGCTCTTTATCTTTGCAGAGTTCCAGGCACTACAGGTAGTCATGAGGGCACTCGCTTCACTTCCCGGAACATACAGGGCTGGGCTCTCCAACAAGGCATTCAATAGAAGTTTCTCCATCCCTTCTAAGTCTCAGGGTGCAGGCCTCATAAGCATCATTATGGCTTATTGAAATAAATTCAGATTAATTTATGAAAGATGGTCTATGCCTGTCAGGAGTCAGTCATCAGAGTGAATATTAAATGTGTCTGTCTTCATCTTTTTTTTCCCTAGTACACTGTACTTTTTTTTTTTTAATGTTTGTTTATTTTTGAGAGGGAGAGACAGAGTGCAAGCAGGGGAGGGGCAGAGAGAGACAGAATCCGAAGCAGGCTCCAGGCTCTGAGCTGTCAGCATAGAGCCCAACTCGGGACTTGACTCACGAACTGTGAATGAGCTGAAGTCAGGCGCTTAACCGACTGAGCCACCCAGACGCCCCTGCTGAATTTCTACTAATTACTCTCGGGAATGAATATTGAGATGAGAGAACTCTGAGTTATCTTTCAACCATAGCACCTGAGATTATAGGTAGTGGTTTGTTTGTTTTTTTAATCCCTTATATCAGTTATTTATATTTTCTCTTTCCATGTTGAAGCCTGTTGGCTCCACAGGGTAATTGAAGTCTATTGGTCATAAGTAATTAGGTTTAATTTTTTGTAAGGTTTTGTTTGTGTGTGAAAGGGCCATTGAAAAGTTACAGTCTGGGATTTGTTGGTATTTTCTACGGATCTGGCGCAGCGGTTCCTGACTATCCTTAATCCCTTATCCGTAGGTACTATCCTTTTCTTGCTGAGAAAGCTCTTTTATTAGGTGATGGGTATAGGAGTCTTTTTTTCATTTTTCATAGTTATACTTGAAGTAAAGTTTTGTGTATGGCAAGTGTAGTGTCACGTGGATTAGTATTTTCATGTTAATTTCTCTGTGGCAACACCAGGCAGGGGGCTGTTTCGTCGCTGGTGGGATCGAGCCCCAGGTTGGGCTCTGCGCTCACAGCTCGGAGCCTGGATCCCGCTTCAGATTCTGTGTGTGTCTCTCTCTCTGCCCCTCCTCCACTTGCGCTCTCTCAAAATAAACAAAAACGTTAAAATAATGAAAAAAATAATAAAGTATGTTTGTAAACAAAGGGTCACCAGGTACATGGGTAGGTTCACAGCTAATGCCAATCCCCCTGACCCAGGGAAGACCTCAGGCCCTGTGTGTGGACCCAGTTTGGCCTGCTCTGGGCGCCCCTCTTGCTCTGAGCAAAGGCGTCGCTCCACTGGAACGGACTCTGGACACCTGTGTCCCCACGTTTACAAGGAGCTGCAAGAAGACGCCACCGTCCCGCTAGAGCCAGGACCAAGTTCTGTTTAAAAGCAAACATCCCAGTAGGGGACAGGTTCCACGACCACCTAAGAAACTGGCTCTCTTAGGCAATCGGACCTCCAGCCCTGTTGTCACTCAGGAGCAGGGGGGCGGGTCCTTGCGAGCTGTCCAATCAGAACCGCAGCAGGGGCCGGTGGATGTGGCGATGCCCCGCAGCTGCGTGCACGCTCTTGGCCTTGCTCGGGATCCAGTCTCACCTGCGTTTAAAGGTCCCAGGAGGCTCGGCGGCCGCGTTAATCGCGCGGTGACCTGCACCTGCCGCGGGAGCAGTAGGGACGACGCCGGGGGACCCGAGAAGCTGGGAGATGGTGAGTGTGCGTGGCCCGGTGTGCCAGATAGGGCAGAGTCTCCGAGTCCCCGGTGGCACCGCTCGGACCTCAGTCCCCTCCGGCGCGCGGCGTTTGCGCTGGGCCGGCAGCCGGGACCCTGGCGTCCTGCCGCGTCACCGCGCGCGGCCGCGTCTCCCCCGATCCGTGCGGTGACCACTGGGAGGGTCGTCAGGGAACAATCGCGACTTCGACTCCGGGGTTCGTGCGCGGGAGGAGCTATGGTCTGTGGGGACCCAGTCCCTCCTTTCTCCCCAGGGCCATCCATTTTCTCCTGAGTGTTCCAGATGTTTGGGAAGCAGTCTCAAATCCACTACGCTGGGTCCCAGCCTGTCCTTTCCTGGAACTGGCAACAAATGCTTAATTTTCCAAATCCCGCCCCGCCTTCCCCTTTCCAGTTCACAGCCTCAGCATCAACCGTTTCTCCTCCGTGGGGCATTTCAAACAGGCGCAGTATTTTAATTGCTTACTGTTTTCACATAGTCAGTGGATGGGTTTGTTTTGGGGGCCGCCTGGGTTAACTCTTTCTCTTGATTTTCAGCTCAGGTCATGATCTCAGGGTTGGTGAGATGGAGCCCCACAGTTGGGCTCTGCGCTGACAGGGAGGAGCCTGCCTGGGATTCTCTCACCTTCCTCCTCTCTCTGCCTCTCCTGTGCTCACACGCGCCGCGCACTCTCTCTGAAAATAAGCTTTTAAAAAAAAAACACGTTTATTTTTTGTTTGTGGATATTTTACAGGAGGGGAAGTAGAGTATATCCACCTGGAACTACCTGCATGAAACCCTTGTGCCCCCCTGGGCAGGATCTTTCCTGGGCTCAGCTAGCCTTTTTGAAACTTTCCTGGGTGATCTGTCCTCACAGCCCTGCGCCTTCCTGGTTCTGTCCCATTTGAAGACGTTACATCGCTCTTTTTAAGTCTCTGTTTTACAAGACCTGTAAAGTGTATTTAATCAGCGGGTCTTGAAAAACAGTATAAGATAGTTCCAAAGAGGCAAGAAAGAGGAGAATTTCTGAAAACAGTAGTATCACACTGCTTGCTTAAAATTTGTTTCTCTTTTTCTTCCGGTAGTCGTTAGTCGGAGGAGTATGTTTCAAGGTCTGTTCCTTGCTTTGGGGGCGGATTTCAAATGAGATTCTGGTGCTTAGCCTTGCAATACCAGTGTTCAAGAAGGATTGTTGAACCATTTCCTGTCATGCAAATAGTAATGAATTAACATCGTTATTTTCCTAACCACAGGAGACACTTGTGGGTTTTCTTGTTAGGAAAACACCTTATCATTTTTCTTCCCTCCTTTGATGTAATCACTGGGTTTGAGGGATTTTGTTGGAGCGTTCAGACACTGGTTTGTGTCCCTTAAAATTTCAGTGGTGGGAGGCGCTTGGGTGGCTCAGTGTGTTGGACATCCCGGTTCAGCTCAGGTTGTGATCTCCCGGTTTGTGGGTTCAAGCCCCACGTCAGGCTCTGTGCTGACAGCTCGGAGCCTGGAGCCTGCTTCGGATTCTCTGTCTCCCTCTCTCTCTGCTCCTGCCCCATTTGCACTCTGTCTCTCTCTCTCAAAAATAAATAAACATTAAAAAAAATATCAGTGGTGATCTAGAACCACCCTACTGGGGCAAGAGGCATGCTGTCAGTGTGTCTTTAAGGTAGGAGCCCCTCCTGGAACCTGCAAAATACCTCAGGGCTCAGTTCTTTCTGCGGCGCCTCCCCCTGCATGTGTCCTGCCTGCTCACACACACCTGAGAAGTAACCCTTTTCTACTGAGAGAAAGTACAGAGCCCTGGGAAGCTGGGGATGGAAGTGCACCGGGTAGCAGAATCTGAAGCAGGCTCCAGGCTCTGAGTTGCCAGCCCAGAGCCCGACGCGGGGCTCGAACTCACAGACTGTGAGATCATGACCTGAGCCAAAGTCGGGCGCCCAACAGATTGAGCCGCCCAGGCACACCCCCCACCCAGGCCTTTTCTAAGCATACAGTGGAGTTTTCCATCCACAGTGTAGGTGTATTCAGAGTGCAAATTCTTTACACTGGGAAAGTCTGTGAAAGTCAAGAGCTCTGTGTCCTGGAATCGTGGCAGTGACGGAGGAGGTCACTTGGCTCAGAACCTTAAACTGAACCCCGCTGGGCGGCTCCTCACTTGTGAGCCTGGAAGCCTGAGGGAGGGAGAGGGTCCCTTGTGCCCCGGGGAGAGGAAGGGGCGCAGGGCTCCCTGAGTCCATTTCACGAGAGGGTCCCTTGTGCCTCGGGGGTCCCTCCCGTCCCTCACCAGGGACCGACCCACGTACAGTTTACGTTAGTGAGGTGTGTGCTCCTTCTTGGGCAGAGATTTTAACATTGCAACGAGGGAGAGGTAACTGTTGGAGACAATCCATGGTCCATCTGCTCAGGTGTCAAGTTCAAATCGTACGTACAGGCCACTGGAGCGCTTCCTCTTCTTTGCCTTAAAAGGTAAAGTTAACATTCCTGTGACAAAAGGGGAGGGTATCAGTGTCTTGCTGGTGACACTTTTCACCTCGTTAACCCTGTGGGGCAGTTTCCATCCTGCAAAAACAAGTCAAGAGTGTGGTTCGGTCAGGTCCCCTCTTTATTGTCCCGCTCCGGTTAGGCCGTTTCCTGGCTAGTGGAGACCATTGGTTTTTGCTTTTGTTCCCTGGAAACCCTAACTAACAAGTTTTTGCATTTCTCTGTTGTGACACCTCCTAGGCCCCTACAGGTCTCTGTTGATTTTAAATAAATGTTAGATAGGAAACTCTAACCTAAGAAAACTTGCTGCCCGTAGATTCTAGATCTCTTCCAGCGCGGTTTCTCCGGCCCCACTCAAGTACAGGGTGTTTATCGTTTCTTGAACTTTCGGTTAGTGTTTGCTTATATAAAAACAGCTGTTACAGGGGCCGCCTGGGAGGCTCAGTGGGTTAAGGGTCTGACTTTGGCTCAGGTCATGATCTCGCAGTTTGTGGGTTTGAGTCCAGCGTTGGGCTCCATGCCAGCAGTGTGGAGCTTGCTTGGGATTCTCTCTCTTTCTTTCTCTCTCTCTCTGCTCCTCCCCCACTTGCGTGCACTCATGCTCACTCTCTCTCTCAAAATAAATGAATAAACTTAAAAAAAAAAACTCAGCCATTACAAATGCATACTTTTCTTATCTACGTTTGGCCTCGTCATGAGCAGTTGGGACAGGTTTTTGTTGTTTGCGGACAGCTCAGGCCTGCCCCCTGCCTCTGAACTGTGCCCCCACTTGGAAGCCCCTTTCTCTGGCGCTGACTTCAGATTCAAATCCCGCAACCCCCTGCAGCCTGTGTGCAGAATCTTCGCTCAGCCCCAGGGAAAGCCGGAACCAGGAAGCTCCTTCGCGGGGTTTCTGAAGCCATTTCACAGCTGCCTGAGAGGCCGGCCCTTCCTTCCTCTCTGTCTCTACTTTGTGTGTGAGTCCTGAGGTTTCCCGACTCTCTCAGGTTGCGCTTCTGTGTGTGTGCCTGCATGCCACATGGCTGTCATTCCTTTTTTTTTTTTAATGTTTATTTATTTTTGAGAGACAGAGCATGAGCAGGGGAGGGGCAGAGGGGGGGGGGAGACACAGAATCCGAAGCAGGCTCCAGGCTCTGAGCTGTCAGCACAGAGCCTGACGTGGGACTCGAACCCAAGAACCTCGAGATCATGACCTGGGCCGAAGTCAGACGCTTAACCGACTGAACCACCCATTGCTGTTCTTAAGATACATCAAATTGACAAAACTTCGGCTAGACTAAGAAGAAAATATCGGAGATTCAGATTACTGAAATCTGAAATGAAAGAGGAGAAACTAAAACTGACATCATAGGAACACAAAAGATTGTTAGAGATGACTATGAACAATTACATGCAAACAAATCGGGTAACCTGAAATAATTGGATAACTTCCTCAAGGCATACAACCTACCAAGACTGAATCGTGAAGAAACAGAAAATCTTAACAGACCAATAATGGGTAAGGAGATTGAATAAAGTCTCCCAACAAAGAAAAGTCCAGGACTGGATGGCCTCACTGGCGAATTCCACCAATTATTCAAAGAAGAAGGAATACACATTCTTCATAAACTCTGGCAAAAAAATCAAAGGAAGGAAGGAGGAAACACTCCTAGAGTTCTGTGAGCAGCATAACCCTGATAACAGAGCTGGACGAATCAATGAGATACAGCACGTCAACTGAATAAAGGCTAAAAAGCACGTGCTCATGTTAATAGATGCAGATAAAAACCTTAGACAAAACTCAACACCCTTTCGTGTTAAAAATTAGCCACAAATTTAGCATGGATGAAATGTTTCTCGATTCTGCATGAAGTGAATTCACGAAGGGTTGTTTCTGTGTCTGACTTCTTTCATTGAGCAGAATGTCCTCCGGATTCATTCAGGCTTTAACAAATTTCCTTGCTCAATGGGGCACCAGGGTGGCTCAGTCGGTTAAGCGTCTGACTTCGGCTCAGGTCACGATCATACAGTTCCTGGGTTCGAGCCCTGCGTTGGGCTCTGTGCTGACAGCTCAAAGCCCGGAGCCCACTTCGGATTCTGTGTCTCCCTCTCTCTCTGCCCCTTCCCTGCTCCCACTGTCCCTCTCTCTCAAAAATAAGTAAAACATTAAAAAATTAAACAAAAAAAGAATTTCCTGGCTCTATAAGGCTGAATAGTATTCCCTTGTCTGTATACCCCCCATTTTCTTTATCCAGTCATCTGACAACACTCGGGTTGTTTCCATTTCTTGGCTCTGGTGTGTAATACTGCAGTGAGCATGGGAATACAGAAATCTTTTCAAGAAGTCACAAGTGTTGGTGAGATGTGGAGAAAAGAGAACGCTCGGGCGCCTGGGTGACTCAGTCAGTTAAGCATCCCACTCTTGATTTTGGCTCAGGTCATGATCTCACAGTTTGTGAATCCAGCCCTGTGTTGGGCTCTGCACTGACAGCACAGACCCTGCTTGGTATTCTCTCTCTCTCCTCTCTCTCTCTGCTCCCTCACTCAAAATAAATAAACTTTAAAAAACTTAAAAAAGAGAATCCTTGTGCACTGTTGGTAGGAATACAGATTGGTGCTGCCATGTGGCAAATGGTGTGGAGGTTTCTCAAAAAGTTGAAAATCGAACTGCCATACAATCTAGCAATTTCATTTCTGGGCATTTACCCAAAGAAAATGAAAACACTAATTTGGAAAGACATACGTGCCCCTGTGCTCATTGCAGCGTTATGGGCAATAGCCACAATATGGAAGCAACCTAAGTACCCACTGATAGACAAATAGATAAAGAAGCTGTGACACTTATAAAATGAAGCCTAGTGACCATCTGTCACCGTCCAAAATTATTACCATATGGAGCTCCTGGGTGACTCAGTCGGTTAAGCATCTGACTCTTTTTTTTTTTTTAATTTTTTTTTTAATGTTTATTTAGTTTTTTGAGACAGAGAGAGACAGAGCATGAGTGGGGGAGGGGCAGAGAGAGAGGGAGACACAGAATGTGAAGCAGGCTCCAGGCTCTGAGCTGACAGCACAGAGCCCGACGCCGGGCTCGAACTCACAGACCGCGAGATCATGACCTGAGCCGAAGTCGGACGCTCAACCGACTGAGCCACCCAGGCACCCCAAGCATCTGACTCTTGATCTAGGCCC
Source organism: Paguma larvata (assembly GCA_030068075.1). NCBI lineage: Eukaryota > Metazoa > Chordata > Mammalia > Carnivora > Viverridae > Paguma > Paguma larvata. The sequence goes on along the minus strand of CM057842.1, from coordinate 8,534,442 downwards.
AGGTCGTGATCTCACAGTTGTGAGTTGGAACTCAGCATTGGGCTCTGTGCTGATGAGCAGAGTCTGCTTAGGATTCTGTCTCTCTTTCTCTCTGCCCCTCCCCTGCTTGTGCTCACTCTCTCACTCTCCTTTAAATAAATAAACTTAAAAAAATTATTATGGTATTATTGACAATATTCCCTATGTTTTACTTTTTACATCCCTGTGATTCATTTATTTTATAACCGGAAGTTCGTACCTCTTAATCCCCTTTCTGATTTCATGAATCCCCCTACCCCCTTCCTCTCCGGCAACCACCAGTTTGTCCTTTGTATTTATAAGTATGATTCTGTTTTATTTTGTTTGTTTTGTTTTTTAGGTTCCACATATAAGTGAAATCATATGGTATTTGTTTTTCTCTGACTTATTTCACTTCGTGTAATACGCTCTAAGTCCACCCATGTTGTCACACATGGGGAAATTTTATCCTCTTTGGGGGCTGAGTGATACTCCTTTTTGTCTTTTTGATACTGGCCCTTCTGACAGTTATGGTGTGATACCTCATCGTGGTTTTGATTTGCATTTTCCTGATGATTAGTGATGTTGAGTGTCTATTCAGGCATCTGTTGGCCATCTGTATGTCTTCTTTGGACAAATATCTCTTCAGGTCCTCTGCCCCTTTTTAAATCAGATTTTTTTTAGTGTTGAGTTTTAGGAGTTCTTTATGTATTTTGGATATTAACCCCTTCTTGGATATATTGTTTGCAAGTATCTTCTGTAATTCAGTAATTTGCCTTTTCGTTTTGTTGATGGTTTGCTTTGCTGTAAAAATCTTTTTACTTTCAGTCTCAGATAGTCCTACTTGGAGATTTTGCTTTTATCTGAGAAGACACCCAAGAAGATATTGCCGAGACCAATGTCCAAGATTTACTTCCCCATGTTTCCTTTTAGGGGTTTTATAGTTTCAGGTCTTACATTTAGGTCTTTAATCCATTTGGGGTCTATTTTTGTATGTGGTATAAGAAAGTAGTCTGGTTTCATTTTTTTTTTTTGCATGTTGCTGTCCAGTTTTCCCAACATTTATTGTCTTTTCGTCATTGTAAATTTCTGTCTCCTTTGTCGTGGATTAATTGACCATATAAGTATGCGTTTATTTCTGGGCTGTATTCTGCTCCATTGATTTCTATGTCTGTTTTCATGCTAGTATCATACTGTTTTGTTTACTATAGCTCTGTAGTATTGTTTGAAATCTGGGAACAACCTCCAAGATTGTTCTTTCTCAAGATTGCTTCGGCTATTCAGAGTCTTTTGTAATTCCATACAAATTTTAGAATAATTTGTTCTAGTTCTGTGAAAAATTCTGTTGATATTATGATAGAAACTGCATTTAATCTGTAGGTTGCTTTTGGTAGTATGGATGTTTTAACAGTATTAATTGTTCTAATTCATGAACATGGTATATCATTCCACTTATTTGCATCATCTTAAACTTCTTTCATCAGTTTCTTATAGTTTTCAGAGTACAGGCCTTTCACCTTCTTGATTAAATTTATTCCTAGGTCTTTTTATTCTGTCCAATGCAATAGCAAATGGAATTATTTTCTTAATTTCTTTTTTTGACAGTTTGTTATTGTTGTGTAGAATGGTAACAGATTGTATATTAATTTTATATCTTGCAGCTTCACTGAATTCATTTATTCTAATAGTTTTTTGGTGGAATCTTTAGGACTCCCTGTATTTTGTATCATGTCATCTACAAACAGTGATAGCTTTATTTCTTCCTTACTGATTTGGATGCCATTTATTTGTTTATTATCTCTCTCTCTTTTTTTTTTTTCCTGATTGCTGTGGCTAGGGGCTTCAAGTACTATGTTAAATAAAAGTGACAAGAATGGAGGCACCTGGGTGGTTCAGTCAGTTGAGCATCTGACTCTTGATTTCAGCGCAGGTCATGTTCCCAGGGGGCGTGGGTTTGAGCCCCCTGTTGGGCTCCATGCTAAGCATGGAACCTACTTAAGATTCATTCTCTCTCTCTCTCTCTCTCCCTCTCTCTCCTTCTTCCCCTCTGTCCCTCTCCCCCAATCATGATCTCTATCCCCCTCTCTCTAAAATAAAAAAAATTTTTAAGTGGCAAGAGTGGACATCCTTGTCTTATTCGTGATCTTAAAGGAAAAGCTTTCACTTTTTTCCTATTGAGTATATTAGCTTTGGGTTGTTGTTGTTGTTTTTAAGTAGGCTTTACACTCAGCGTGGCCCCAGTGTGGGGCCCAGATTCATAACCCTGAGATCAAGACCTGAGCTGAGATCAGGAGTCAGACGCTTAACCAACTGAGCTACCCAGGTACCCCTGTGGGTTTGTTTTATATGGCTTTTACTATGTTGAGTTTTGTACCCTGTATATCCACTTTGTTTAGAGTTTTTATCATAAATGGATGTGGAATTTTGTTGAATTCTTCTGTATCTCTTGAGATGATCATATAATTTTTAGCCTTCATTTTGTTAATTGTATCATGTCGATTGATTTGTGAATATTGAACCATCCTTGCATCCCTGGAATAAGACCCACTTGATTATGGTATATGATCCATTTAATGTATTGTTGAATTCAGTTTGCTAATATGTTGTTGAGGATTTTGCATCTATATTTATCAGGAACATTGGCCTGTAATTTTTTTTCTACCTTTTTTTTTTTTTGTAGTCTTTGGGTTTAGCGTCTGGATAATGCTGACCTATAGAATGAATTGGGGAGCATTTCTTCCTCTTCAATTTTTGAATAGTTTGAGAAGGATAGGTACTAGCTCTTTAAATGTTTTGTAAAATTCACCTGTGCAATCGTCTGCTCCTGGACTTCTGTTGGGAGTTTTAAAATTGTAGACTCAATTTCATTCCTAGTAATTGGTCTGTTCAGATTTTCAATTTTTACCTGATTTAGTCTTGGAAGACTGTGTTTCTAAGAATGTATCCATTTCTTCTAGGTTGTCCAATTTATTGGCATATAGTTGTAGTAGTCTCTTATAATCCTTTGTATTTCTCTGGTGTCTATTGTAACTTTCTGATTTTACTTGGGTTTTCTCTTTTTTTTCTTGTTGAGTCTTGTTAAAGACTTAGTAATTTTGTTTATCTTGTCAAAGAACCATCTCTTAGTTTCATTAATCTTTTCTATTGTTTTTTAGTCCCTATTGTATTTATTTCTGCTCTCATCTTTATTATTTCCTTCCTTCTAATAAATTTGGGCTTTGTTCTTTTTCTAGTTAAGGTATAAGATTACATTGTTTGTTTGTTTTTTTTGAGATTTTTCTTGTTTCTTGAGGTAGGCCTGTATAACTGGAAACTTCCCTCCTAGAACTACTTTTGCTGTATTTTATAGATTTTGGAATGTTGCATTTCCATTTTCATATGTCTCAAGATATTTTTAAATTTTCTTTCAATTTCTTTGTTGTTGGTTGTTTAGTAGCATGTTGTTTAATTCTACATGTTTGTGTTTTTTCCAGTTTTTTTCTTGTAATCGATTTCTAGTTCCATATTATTATGGTTGGAAGATGCTTGACATTATTTCAGTCTTCTTAAATTTATCAAAATCTGTTTTGTGGACTAACATGATCTATCCTGGAGAATGTTCCATGTGCACTTGGAAAGAATGTGTATTCTGCTCTTTTGGGATGGAATGTTCTGTATATGGCTATTAAATCCATCTGGTTTAGTGTGTTGTATAAAGCCACAGTTTCCTTATTGATTGTCTGTTTGAATAATCTATCCATTGATAAGTGGGGTGTTAAAGTGTTCTACTATTACTGTATTGCTGTCAATTTCTCCCTTTATATCTATCAATATTTGCTTTATGTATTTAAGTGCTCCTGTGTTGGATGCATAGGTATTTACAATTGTAATGTCCTCTTGTTGATTGATCCTGTTATCATTATGCAGTGCCCTTCTTGGTATCTTGTCACGGTCTTTGTTTTAAAGTGTACTTTTTCTGATATATGTACTGCTGTCACAGCTTTTGTTTCATTTAGACTTGCGTGGAGTATCTTTTTGCATCCCTTCACTTTCAGTCTGTATATGTCTTACAGTCTGAAGTAAATCTCTTGTAGGCAGCATATAGATTGGGTTTTTTGATTTGTTTTTGTTTTATCAATTTAGCCTATGTCTTTTGATTGCATTTATAGTCCATTTACATTTAGAGTAATAATTGATGGGCATGTGCCTACTACCATTTTGTTCGTTGTTTTCTGGTTGTTTTTATAGTTCTTCTCTGTTCCTTTATTTTCTTTCTTCCCTTGTGATTTGATTACTTTTTTACTGTTATGTTTCGATTCCTTTCTCCTTATTTTTTTGTGTATCTGTCATAGGTTTTTGGTTTGTGGTTACCGTGAGATTCATATATCACATCCTGGATGTATAGAAGTCTATTTTAAATTGATGGTCACTTAAATTCAAATACAGTCTAAAGGTACTCTATTCCCCCTCCCTCATGCTTTATGTAGTTGTCATATTTTTACCTCTTTTTATTTTGTGTATCCCTTAACTAATTATTGTAGATGTAGGTGGTTTTAGTATTTTTGTTTTTTATCCTTTATACTGACTTTATGAGTAACTGATCCACTATCTTTACTATATATTTGCTTTTCCCAGCGGGGTTTTTTTCTTTCATAATTTCCCAAAGTTAAGTGGGAAAGAAAGGGCCATAACTAAAAGAAATCCCTTTATCATTTCTCATAAGACCAGTTTAGTGGTCTTTTAACTTTTGTTTATCTGGGAAACTATCTCTCTTTCAATTCTGAATGATAGTCTTGCTAGGTAGAGTATTCCTATAGGTTTTTTTTTTTTTTCCTTTTAGCACTTTGAACCTATAATGGCACTTGCTTCTGGTCTGCTAAGTTTCTGCTAAGAAATCAGCCAATGGTCTTATGGGTTTTCCCTTATATGTAACTAGTTGTTCTTCTCTTGCTGCTTTTAAGATTTTCTTTATCTTTAATTTTTAACTTTTTAATTAATATGTGTCTTGGTGTGGACTTCTTTGAGTTTATCTTCTTTAGGGCCTCTGTGCTTCCTAGACCTGAATGTCTGTTTCCTTCCTCAGGATAGGGAAGTTTTCAGCCATTATTTCTTCAAATATGTTTTCTGTCCCTTTCCCTCTCTCTCCTTCTGGGACCCTATAATGTGTTAGCATGCTTGATGTTGTCCTAGGGGTCCCTTAAACTAGCCCAAAATCTATGATTATTTTTTTGTTCTTGCTGTTCAGTTTGGATGATTTTCAGATGGCTGATACATTTTTCTGCATTGTCTAATTTGCTGTAGGTTTCCCTCTAGTGTATTCTTCATTTCCTATTTGTATTCTTCAACTCTTACTGGTTCGTTTTTAATATTTCCTTTCTCTTTGTTGAAGATCTCGCTGTATTCGCCTTCTCCCCCTGAGTTTGATAAGTCCTATGACCATGACTTTGGTCTACCTTATCAGGTAGATTATCTCCATTTCATTTATTTCTTTTTCTGAGGTTTTCTCTTGTTCTATCATTTAGAACAGGTTCTTTTGTCTCCTTATTTTGCCTGACTCTCTGTTTGTTTCTATGTATTAGATCAACTATGTCACCTGGTGTTGAAGGAGTGGCGTTATGTACAAGGCATCCTTTGGGGCCCAGAAGTGCAATTCCTCTGGTCACCGGAACCAGGCATTCCAGCAGTGTTAACTGTATGGGCTGCCTATGCCCTCCTGTTGTGTATGGGCCATGACTGCTGCAGGCATGCTTATGGGATGGCCCTGCTATAATTGTTGTGGGCACACTGGTGGGTAGAGCCTCCCTCACCCACTGGTATAGGAGGTATCTGGAGGGGCACCAGTCCTGGACAGGGCTGCCTGCCATATGTAGGGGGAAGGGGAATGGGGGCAGGAGCCACCAGGCGTATGCTGGTCCTGTCCGAGGCCACCTGCTGGATGTGACAGGGCAGTAGCTGCTTATGGGGAGCTTTGGTCCCAGATAAGGCCACCGACCAGGTGTGTCAGGGTGGGAACTGCTCTGGAGAGGCACCTGCGGGGGTGGGCAGGCTCAGCAGGGAGGGTCTGCAGGGGAATACCAGGGCGAGGTGAGCAGGGCTAGTGAGGTAGATGGAGAGTGTCAGAACTCACCGCTAGGCTGAAGGAGCACAAGAAAGTTTGCTCCCACCAGTACCTCCTCCCTTGGGGGGAAATTCCTACAGATCCCTGCCTCTTTGGCACAGTCCCTAAAATTAGTCAATAAACTTTTTACATATGGCCCAGGTGCTTTTCAAACTGCTGTCTCTGGTCTGGTCTGAGTGAGTCTGGGCATTGGTCCTTTAAGAGCAGGGTTTCGGTTTCCTGTTGCCCCTCCAGCTCACCTGGAGGGAAACTCCACTGTTTTTCACTGCTCCCCAAGTTGAGCCCTGCTGATTCTCAAAGCCAGATGTTCCGGAGGCTCATATTCCCGGTGCCCAACCCCAGGGCTGAGGGTGCCTGATGTGGGGCTTGGAAGCTTTGCTCTTCAAGGTGGATGTTCGTGGCTATGATAACTTTCCCACTTGTGTGTCCCCACACCTAGAGTGTGGGTACTGGCCACACTGCATCTAAGTCCCGTCTCCCTTAATGATGTCGCTTTTTCTTTATAGCATTGGCTGCGGAAGTGCTGTTCTGCTAGTCTTCAGGTGGTTCTCAGAGCGTACACACTAGCTCCGTGTGTCGCTGCAGCCTTGGTATGTTTATGGAGCAGGTGAACTCAGACCTTCCTACTCCATCACCTGGACTGGGATCCCAGCCATTGTTTATTATTTTTTTTAATGTTTATTTACTTTTGAGGGGCGGGGAGGGGCAGAGAGAGACAGAGACACAGAATCTGAAGTGGGCTCCCAGCTCGGAGCCATCAGCACAGAGCCCAGGGCTCGGCTTGAACTCACGAACCACAAGATCATGACCTGAGCTGAAGTTGAATGCTCAATTGGCTGAACTACTCCAGCACCGCCCCACCCCCCCCTTTTTTTTTTTAACATTCCAGCCATTATCTCTTTAAATAAGCTTTTTACCCCCCTCTCTTTCTCTCTTCTCCTTCTGGGACTTCCCAATATATTATTTGTCTTCATGGTGTCCTATCCGCCTTACAAGCTCTCTTTGCCCCTTTTCCTTCTTCTCTTTACTCCTCTAACTAGGCAATCTCACAGATTCTTTCTTCTGCTTGACCAAGTTAGCTTTTGAAGTTCCCTGTTGCACATTGTATTTGTCACTGTATTCTTCAGCTCCAGAGTTGCTGTTTGGGGCTTTATGATTTCTCTGTGTTGGACTCATTTTGTTCTTGTGTTTTTTTCCTGACTTCACTGAGTTGACTGCCTGTTCGCTCCTGAAGTTTGCTCCTCTTCCTTAAAACTGTTGTTACGGGGGTGCCTGGGTGGCTCAGTCGGTTGGGCGCCGACTTCAGCTCAGGTCATGATCTCGCGGTCCGTGAGTTCGAGCCCCGCGTCGGGGTATGTGCTGACCGCTCAGAGCCTGGAGCCTGCTTCCGATTCTGTGTCTCCCTCTCTCTCTGCCCTTCCCCTGTTCACGCTGTGCCTCTATGTTTCTCAAAAATAAATAAACATTAAAAAAAAAATTAAAACAAAACAAAACAAAAAAAACCGTTGTTACGGATCGTGTCTGACAATTCGTAGCACTCTGTTTCTGCGGGATTGCTTACTGCAACACTATTGCGTTCCTTTGTGGTATCATTTTCCCCTGTTGTTGCGAGTTTCTTGAAGGTTTGTGTTGTTGCCGTGTTTGCCTTTGAAGAAGCAGTCAGCACCCACAGTATTTACTGGCCGTGGCCAGTCAGCCCAACTAGATTTTCCTAGGCCATCTTGAACCTTTTCTACGGACACGCCCACTTCAGGCCTCCTGTTGCCTCTTTGGGGGAAATTCTTAAGGTTCTGCGCCTTCTCATGATCTTTCAGAGCCAGGCTGGATTTTAAGAGCTTCTCACTTGCCTTCCCTAAGGTCATCCCCTGAAACACTCACGGGTCTGTGTCTCCTCCCACTCTTGGTTTCGGCTCAGGTCATGATCTCATGGTTCGTGAGTTTGAGCCTCGCATCAATGCTTGTGATTAGACATCTTAGACGCGGGCCTCGAACTCATCAGCGGAGCAATCACGACCTGAGCGCAAGTTGGCTGCTTAACTGACTGAGCCGCCCAGGCGCCCCAACCAATTCTTTCTAAATACACAGTTGGCTTGTTACCAATTTTTCCTGCCAAACCTGAGAGTAAAAACTCACATTGCCAGGTTACAGAAGAAACAAACTTACAAATTATGTTCTTTCGCAACCTGAATAACTTAAAATCTTTGATCATCAAACATATTGAGGAAAGACTGTAAAAATGCCTTGTGGTAGGATTTGCTAAGAATATAAACGTCGTGGAGGCATCGTGAAGATTCCTAACCGTGGGCAGTAGTGAGTCTCCTCGTGTTCCCCTCCCCCCTCCTCTCTGTCCTGCCCCATAGGTGACCCCCGTCCTGACGCTTAGTTTATCCTTTAGACCTTTGCCGTCTAGTATTTGCCACTAAGCCGCGTTCTTTCAGTTTTCCTTCTTCCATCTTTGAACCGACAAGTATCCTTGGAATTACCCTGGAAGGTTTTCTGGTGGTTTCTTTGCCGCAGTATGTTTGTCACATGCAGCACTGAGGCTTCGGGCCTGGTCGAGGGCTGTGGGGTTCAAACCTCCCACCAAGCTAAGTGCCCCCAAGGCTTCGAGAGTCTTTAAATACCGAAGGAGTGGGGGTCTGGCGGCCCGGTGGGCAGAAGACTCCCTGCTGCAAAAGGGTCAGAGACCAACATGGAACCAGACTCATTATTACGAATGGCGAGGTCACTTTTGTGTGTGTTCGTGAGGAAGGGTCACGGTTCCGTGAGTGGCCTGGCGGCCTTGGGACTCCCAGGAATGACCTTGGAGAGAACAGGTTGCAGCACCCCCCCCCCAGCCCAAGCAAGGTCACCTCAAAGACGTGACCTCCGGGCTGCTGTCACTCAGGCGGGAGGGAGTGGGACCCCGCCAGCTGTCCAATCAGGGGAGCCGCCGGAACCGTATGTGCGGGTGACGCGCCGTGGACGGTGAGGACTGTGTGCGGTCGCTGCTCTGCGTCCGAGCCTCGCATCCCGTGTCGCTGCCCTTAAAGGCTCCGGGAGGTTCCAACGCGTTCTCGGTCGCCGTGACCTGCGCTGGCCGCGGCGGCCGTATGGTGGCCGACCCGGCACCCCCGAACCCGCGCGATGGTGGGTGTGCACAGCCAGGAGTCGGGCGCCGGGACCGGCTGGACCGGCCGCAACCCGCGGTGGCGGGACCCGGCCTCGCGGCGGCGAAACCCGAAGCATGGGGACCCGAGTCCGCTGCTGGCGCGGCACGCAGCGCGGGGCCGGCGGCAGCGGGGACCCCAGCGTCCTGTCCCGTCGCCGTGCGCGGCCGCGTCTCCCGTAGACCGGGTGATGACCGCGGGAGGGTCGTCGGGGGACAGTCCTGCCTCGGTCTCCGGGGTCCGTGTGCGGGCGGAGCTGTGATCTGTGGGGTCCCCAGTCCCTCTCTCCCTGGGGCGGGGGAAGGGGGCGGCTTCCCCTCACTTTTCCAAATGTCCGGGGAGTGGGGTCTCAAACCCACGACCCTGTGCCCCCAGCCTAGCTCTTCCTAAGACTGGAAATAAATGCCTTAATTTCCAGATCCTTCTCTGCATTCCGAAACGCCATCTTTCCTCGCCAGTTCATAGCATAGTTGTTAACTATTTGTTCTCCGTGATGCATTTCACATTGCGCAGTATTTTAGCATCGATCCAGGGAGCCCTTCAGGGCTCTTTTTAAAGATTTATTTTTTGTGGATATTTTACCTGAGAAGAAAGCGAAGTCTAACCACGGAGCCGTGTGTTATGAAATCCTGCCCCTCCCCCTGCGGGTCTCTCCTGGGCACAGACATCTTCTGGGAAGCCCTCCGAACGGAAGTTCTTCTCGAAAGCTTTCCTGCCTGATCTGTCCTGTCCGCACAGCCCCTCCTTGCATTTGTCACTTGGAAAAAATTTATTCGCATGAGATTTAGTAGAGCTTGGAAGACCCTCAAAAAGTGTTTCCCAACAGGTTAATTTCAGGAAAAAAATGTTACTACTTTCCATTCGTTAAACTCTGTTCCCTTTTTCTTAGTGGGTATAGTAATATTCTGAGGTGTGTTCTTTCTTTCAGGTGATTGCAAGTGGCTTGTCAGGGCTTAGACTTATATAACATTTAGCAGTACTCCAGTGTGGTTGTTTACAGATCTGTTTCTTTTCTTGGGAGTAATTGACATCTTCATCTTCTGATAGAAGTTTGTTGGGTTTTCTTGTCGAACTGGTGAAATTCCTGAAACTTTTCTTTCCCTCTTAACACACAAAACACTGGGTTTGTGTGGTTTCACTGGATCCTTGAACTACTGACTTTCTATCATTTAAATTATTCATGGTGGGGGGACGCCGGGGGGGGGGGCGGTTAAGTTTCTGACTTAGGCTCTGGCCATGATCTCAGGGTTCGTGGGTTGGAGCCCTATGTCGGGCTCTGTGCTGACAGCTCAGAGCCTGGAGCCTGCTTCAGAGTCTGTGTCTCCCTCTCTCTCTGCCCCTCCTCCACTTCCGTTCTTTCTCTTTCTTTCAAAAATAAATAAATGTTAAAAAATTTTTTTAAATTATTCATGGTAGTCCAAAAAGCATGGTGTTGGGGAGCAGAGGTCTGCAGCCAGTGACTGCAAGCTACGGCCAGCTCAAAGCTGGCTAGGGGAATGCCCTTAGGTCTAGATATTTGCATCCATGATACAGGTGCCCTGAGAGTGTAGAATGTGTGTGTTGAGAAACTCTGTGAAGGTCTGGGGCTCGGTCTCCTGGACGAAATGTTAATGAATTTGGGGGTTTAAACTGAATCTGCTTCAGAGTTTGGAGGAAGGAGTTCCATTAAGCTTCCGGGAGAGGGGAGGGTTTGCAGGGATGGGGAGTTCATGCCTGCAGCTGCTCAGGTGTCCCGTCCCTCCCCTCCCTCCCTCCCTGGGGACCAACCCGCCGTGGGGGTGCTGCCTCAACGGGGCATGTCTAGACCCCAGCCTGGAAATGGTTAACTTCCTGAATGAGGGTTTTCCTGACCTCCAGGGGAGCAGGCTGCTTATCGGAGCCCGCATGAGTGTTGGCATTTCTTTCCTTAGCATTCTTCTCTCTGTTCAGTATTTCAGCCCTTCCACTCTGGCTTCCTGTCGTAGTTGGCGGTTTTATTTCTGTCCGAGCGGGCAAGGTTTTTTCTCTCTTGGACTTCGAACACGTAAGGTGATCGAGAAATATGTGTGAGGCAAGAAAATCTTGAAACCAACTTTCACTCACTTCAGGCAACAGAATCTCAAGTGCTAAGATGGGCATATTTGCGTCCTTGGGCACAGTTTTCATTTTTAATTTTTTTAAAGATTTTATTTTGGAGGTGCCTGGGTGGCTCAGTGGACTGTTCGACTATTTGATTTCCGCTCAGGTCATGATCCCAGGGTTGTGGGATCAAGTTCGTGTGGGGCTCCGCACTGAGCCTTGGAGCCCGCGTGGGATTCTCTGTCTCTCTCTCTGCCCCTCTCTCCACTTCATACATTCTAAAATTTAAAAAATACATATTTTTAAGTAATCTCTACACCCAACATGGGCTTGAATTTACAACCCAGAGATCAAGAGTCGCATGCTCCACTCACCGAACCAGCCAGGTGTCCCTTATTTTTCATGTCATTTTATTTTATTTATTTTATATTTTAACTTTTTTAATGTTTTTATTTATTTTTGAGAGCAGGAGAGACAAAGCATGAGTGGGGGAGGGTCAGAGAGAGAGAGGGAGACACAGAATCTGAAGCAGGCTCCAGGCTCTGAGCCATCAGCACAGAGCCCAACGCGGGGCTCGAACTCACAGACCGTGAGATCATGACCTGAGCCGAAGTCAGATGCCTAACCGACTGTGCCACCCAGGCGCCCCCAGTTTTTCATTTTTAATTAACTTATATTGAGAGAGCAAACATGAGTGGGGGAGGGTCAGAGGTAGAGAGAGAGAATCCGAACCAGGCGCCAAGCTGCCCGTGCAATCTCACAAACCATGAAATCATGACCTGAGCTGAAATCATTGTCAGACACTTAACCAACTGAGCCACCCGGGCACTCCCCCCATTTTTCATTTTTAGATCAGCGTTTGTATGTGCATGTCCCCAGAGAACTTTGATGTTTAAAAGGCTGTATATTAAGGCAGATGAATTTCTGTTTTAATTGATGTGAGAAAAACTACCCAATCTTACGTAAATCTTTTAAAAATCTTAGTTTTCGGGGATTAAATGCAACCCCCTAATGCAGTGCAACCTGCTACTCGTTCCCGACAGTATCCCCGGTGTGAAATGTAGTGGAGAGACAAACTACGGTGTCCCTTGCCCTTTTAGTTAGAGATTTGAAATTTTTCATTTTTGAGTTGTTTTATACCCATTAGTGGTTAAAGAATGAAATCTTGGGGCGCCTGGGTGGCACAGTCCGTTAAGGCGTCTGCTTTTTGATCTCGGCTCAGATCATGATCTCACCGTTTGTGAGTTTGAGCCCCACATCGGTATGGAGCTTGCTTGGGATTCTCTCTCCCTCTCTGCCCCTCCCCTGCTCGTGTGTACTGGCTTTCTCTCCCAAAATAAGTAACTAAATACTAATTAAAAGGGGTACCTGGATGGCTCAGTCAGTTAAGCGTCTGACTTTTGATTTCAGCTCAGGTCGTGGTCCCTGGGTTCATGGGTTTGAGCCCCATGTTGGGCTCTGAGCTGACAGCTTGGAGCCTGCTTGAGATTCTCTCTCTCCTCTCTCTCTCTCTCCCCTTCCCCTGCTTGTGTGTGTGCGCGCGTGCTGTCTCTCTCTCTCTCTCAAAATAAATTTAAAAAAATTTTTTTAAATTTTTTTCTCTATTGCATTACCTCTTAGTCCTTTGGCAAACATCAGTTGACTACGTTGATGTGGGCCTATGGGAGAGCAGTTGACTTCTGTGTCCCTTAACCTTGCTGTACTCTCTTCCTCATCTTCAGCGGGACCTCCGAAACTGTAGTGGGTTCTTTCAGGCATTCTACCTAGAAAACCACGTGATGTGTAACTCACAGCTTTATTTTTTGCTTCCCGATCTATATAGAGCTTCTCTTTCGTTTTGTTGCCTTATTGGGTTAGCGAGGTCTTCTAGTACAATGAGGAATAGAAGAGGTGAGAGAAGACTTTCTTCCCTTGTTCCTTCTCTTACCAGAAAAACATCATATTAGAAGTTTCAGTTCTGCGTAGTGGGCATGCTTCTCTTGTTCCTGATCTTAGAGGAGAAACTTCAGCTTCTCAGCATCGGGTGTGAGATCAGCTGTTGGCTTCTCATATATGACCTCTATTAGGTACTTTCTGTGTATACCCACTTTGTTGAGTGTTTTTTATCGTAATTGGATGTCGGGTTTTGCCATATGCTTTTTCTGCATCTATTGAGATAGTCTTATGATTTTGATCCTCATTTTGCTTATCACATTGATGTGCAGATGTTGAACGATCCTTGCTTCATGGAATAAATCTCAATGTGGTGTGTGATATTTGGGGGGATTGTTGAACTCCATCTGCTAATATTTTGTTGAGGACTTTTCTAGCTTCTGTTCATCCAGGATACTGGCCTGTAACGTTCCAGTGGCGTCCTTGTCAGGTTTTGGTACCAGGGGAACACCGGTCTCCTAAAATTAATTGGGATGTGTTCCCTCTTCTTTCTTAGTGAGAGGTTGAGAAGGAGTTGCCATTATTTTTTCTTTGAATGTTTGGTAGAGTTTACCAGTGAAATAATCTGTCCTGGGCTTTTTTTTGTTGGGAGGTTTTTTTCTGTGTTTTTTTTTTAAATGTTTTATTTACTTTTAGAGAGACCAAGGAGGGAGAGGGACAAGAGAGGAAGAGAGCGAGGGAGGGGTAGGGACAGAGAGAGGGGGAGAGAGAATCCCAAGCAGGCTCCATGCTCCATGCAGGGCCTGATGGAGAGGTTTTTGATTACTGATTGACTCTTCTTACTAGTAATCAATCTATTCAGATTTTTGGCTTCCTCATAATTCAGTCTTCGTAGGTTGGTCGTTTCTAGGAGTTTATCCATTTCTTCTAGGTTGTCCAGTTTTTTATATTGTCTATTGTGTATAATTGTTCATAGTCTCATGATCCTTTGTACTTCCGTGGTACCAGTTGTAATGTCTCATCTTTGATTTTTGATTTTGAGTCCTTTTTTTTTTTTGGTGGCGGGTGGTGGTGGAATCTAACTAAAGGTCTATCCATTTTATTTATGTTACCAAAAAAATAGCTTTTAGTTTCACTGATTTCTTTTCTGTTGTCTTTCTGATCTCTGTTTTGTTTTTTCCACCATGATCTTTGCTACTTCTTTCCTTCTACTAACTTTGGACTTCATTTTGTTCTTTCTTCTAGTTCCCTGAGGTGTAAAGTTATTTTTATTTGAGATCTTGCTTGATGTAGGCATCTATCACTGTCAGCGTCCTTATCGGAACTGCTTTTGCTGTCTCTCACAAGTTTTGGTATGTAGTATTGCCATTTTCATTTGTTTCAAGGTGTTTTAATTTCTCGGTTGATTTCTTTGACCTGTTGGTTGTTTAGTAGCATGTTATTTAATCAGCACATATTTGTGAATTGTCTAGTCTTCTCCTTGCAGGTGATTTCTAGGTATACCATTGTGGTTAGAAAAGAGGTTTGATACGACTTTAATGTTCTTAAGTTCAGTAAGACTTATTTTGTGGCCTAACATATGATCTGTCATGGAGAATGTTCCATGTGCACTTAGGAATGTGCATTCTGGGGGCGCCTGGGTGGCTCAGTGGGTCTGACTTCGGCTCCGGTCACGATCCCTCTGTTCTTGGGTTTGAGCCCCGCATCGGGCTCTGTGCTGACAGCTCGGAGCGTGGAGCCTGTTTCGGATTCTGTGTCTCCCTCTCTCTCTTTCTGCCCCTTCCCTGCTCATGCTCGTGTGCGCGCTCGCTCTCTCTCAAAAATAAATATTAAAAAAATTTAAACAGCCACTTCTCCCAGTCTTGAAGGAATAACCTCATGGAAGAGAGCTCTTTGTTGTTTCTCAAACTTCTGTGAGTGTTCGAGAGGGCTGTTTTTTTTTTAGTTGCTCCCAGTAAATGAGGGTGTGCCAAGACTTACCAGTGCCCGGAGAGGAGGATCTCAGCCCCTGAATTCAGGCTGATTTGAAGGCAGAACCTCGGACAGCAGCTTTTAAAGTGTGTAGCATACCTCTTGCAAGGGAAGACTGGGAGATGGAGATTTCCGTCTGCTTCCTCTGCTCTGAGCCCCGGGTAATAACCAGTTAGGGATCGTTTCTTCCTCTGGTACCATCCCGTTGAACACTAGCCCTGCTGACCACCAGAGCCAGGTGATTAATGGATTTGTCCTCTGGACACCAAACATGTATATAATCTTGGAGACTTCGATGGCGTGGCAGGCTTAGGGGCAGGGCTGATGGAGCATGTAAAGATGTTGCCCACTCGTTAGAAGGTGGAGGAAAGACAGTGAAGTGTCCTTCGAACTGAGAAGGCACTTTGAGACCAAAACCAAAACAGGTCACATCATATAGTTTACAGAGTTGTGGTTTTTTTTTTTTAATTTTTTTAACATTTATATTTTGGGAGACAGACAGAGTGCAAGCCAAGGAGGGCAGAGAGAGAGAGGGAGACACAGAATCTAAAGCAGGCGCCAGGCTCTGAGCTGTCAGCACAGAGCCCAACGGGGGGCTCAAATCCACAAACCCTGAGATCATGACCTGAGCCAAAGTTGGATACTTAACCGACTGAACCACCCAGGCGCCCTGTAACATTGCCATTCTTTTCACTTATCCAGAAATTATAGTTATAGCTGAATACATTGAATATGTTGTCACTATTAACTTGAACAGTATGAATTAAACAAAAGGTATTTAACCTTCATCAATGCCTTTCCTAATGCTTTAACCTTTATTAACTTCCTGACGAATTTTTAATTTTTTAAATGTTTATTTTTGAGAGAGAGAGAGAGAGAGAGAGAGCGCACAAGTAGGGAATGGGCAGAGAGAAAGGGAGATATAGAACTTGAAACAGGCTCCAGGCTCTGAGCTGTCAGCACAGAGCCCGATGCAAGGCTCAAACTCAAGAACCATGAGCCGAAGTTGGACACTCAACCAACTGAGCCACCCAGGTGCCCCTAGATGAATTTCTTTTGTTTCTTGCAAAAACAGGTATACTCATGTCAAATTCCCCAATTTTTCTCTGAGAGTCTTTATGTCTCCCTCATTTTTGAAGAATAATTTTGTCTAACACAGCATTTATAGGATGGTGGTGCTTTACTCTCAGCTTAAGTATGTCACTCCTGTCTCTTGCTTAAATAGTTTTGGAAAGAAGTCCCGTTTAAGTCTTAACCCTTGTTCCAGTGTCACTGAGGTTTGTTTTTCCCTCTGGCTTCTTTCACTATTCTGTCTTTGATTTTTCTCCGGTTTGAATATGATAATGCTTGAATGTGCATTTTTGTTGTTGGCTTTTTTTGGGTTTTTTTCCCCTCTTAATGTCTTGTGTTCTCTTAGCTTCGTGGATCTGCAGCTTGCTATCACAAATGTTAGGAAGATCCGTGATTCTTGCTTCACTTATTCTTTTCTGTTCCTTTCTGCCTTTCTTTTCCATCATTTATTTCCATTGTGTGTGTTTGTCATTGTCCCAAAGTTTTTGGATATTGTGTTATTTTTTTCTGTTATTTTTTCTGCCCCAGTGAAACAGATTCTTTTGAGGACAGGCCTTATTAAGAATATTCTGGGAGCGTCTGGGGGGCTCAGTTGGTTAAGCATCCAGCTCTTGATTTTGGCTCAGGTCATAGTCTTGCAGTTCGTGAGTTTGAGCACCTCATTGGGCTCGCTTGCTCTCAAATGAACTTAAAAAAAAAAAAAGAATATTCTGGGCATATTTCAAAATAGCTGTTTCTCCACTTCTGAAAACAGTGGTTTGCCCGGTGTCCTCAGTTCTCTAATGGATTTAAGAAGTTGTTCATTTTCAGTTTTTTGCTTTTTCCTTGTGAGGGACCAAAAAAGAGAAAAAGTATGATTCCAGTTTTTAAATATTTTTTTAAAATTTACATCCAAGTTAGCATACAGTGCAACAATGATTTCAAGAGTAGATTGCTTAATGCCCCTTACCCACTTAGCCCATCCCCCCTCCCACAATCCCTCCAGGAACCCTCTGTTTGTTCTCCATATTTAAGAGTATCTTATGTTTTGTCCTCCTCCCTATTTTTATATTATTTTTGCTTCCCTTATGTTCATCCTTTTTGTATCTTAAACTCCTGAGTCAAGTCATGATATTTGTCTTTCTTTGACTAATTTCACTTAGCATAATACCCTCTAGTTCCATCCATGTTGTTGCAAATGGCAAGATTCCCTTCTTTTTGATTGGTGAGTGATAACTCCATTGTATGTATATACGTATATATGTGTATGTGTGTATATATATGCACATACATGATACAGGTATATATATACACACAAATATATACATATATATGCACATTGTATGTATGTATGTTTATGTGTATATATGCATGTATGTATATCTTCTTTATGCATTTATCTATCGATGGACATTTGGGCTTTTTCCATACTTTGGCCATTGTCGATAGCAGTGCTGTAAACATTAGGGTGCATGAGCCCCTTCAAAACAGCACACCTGTATCTTTTGATAAATACCTAGTAGTGCACTTGCTGGGTCATGGGGTAGTTCTAGTTTTAATTTTTGGGGGAACCTCCATACTGTTTTTTCCAGAGTGGCTGGCCCAGTTTGCATTCCCACCAGCAGTGCAAAAGAGGTCTTCTTTCTCTGCATCCTCGCCACCATCTGTTGTTGCCTGAGTTGTTAATGTTGGCCATTCTGATGGGTGTGAGGTGGGATCTCATTGTGGTTTTGATTTCTGTTTCCCTGGTGATGAGTAATGTTGAGCATGTTTTCATGTGTTGGTTAGCCATCTGGATGTCTTCTTTGGAAAAGTGTCTATTCATGTCTTTTGCCCATTTCTTCACTGGATTATTTTTTTTTTTGGGTGTTGAGTTTGATAAGTTCTTTTTAGATTTTTGGATACTAACCCTTTATCTGATGTCGTTTGCAGATATCTTCTCCCATTCTGTCAGTTGCCTTTTAGTTTTGCTGATTGTTTCCTTCGCTGTGCAAAAGCTTTTTATTTTGGTGAGGTCCCAATAGTTCATGTTTACTTTTGTTTCCCTTGCCTCCGGAGACGTGTTGAGTAAAAGTTGCTGTGGCTGTGGCCGGAGAGGTTTTTGCCTGCCTTATCCTCGAGGATTTTGATGGCTTCCTGTCTTACGTTTGGTCTTTCATCCATTTTGAGTTTATTTTTGTGTATGGTGTAAATGGTCCAGGTTCATTTTTTTGCATTCTGACTCCAATTTTCGATGTTTGCTCCCAACTTTGAAGCTCCTCCCTCCTTCTCCCTCTAGTGGTCCACATCTATCCAAGGCAGTAAGAAAGCCTTAGTGCTTCCTGCTTTGGCAGTGGCAAGAGATTCCGTCCACAGAAGCCCTTGCCCTTGTGTGTGAACTTTTAGTCCACCCCCAACCTAATTAAAAAAAAAAAAGTCCATGTGCTTTTCCCTGCTCTCAAGCCATTTCATCCTGCTTGAGAGGTCTGCCTTCCTCCCCAGAGATGTCAGTTATGGAATCAGCTCTTTCATACCGTATCACTAGGATGTACCGTCATCAACTTAGGGATCCCTATACTTGGGTCTAGGCAGTTACGCTTCCATGCACCACACTGGAGCTCATAGATGAGAGAAGCTGAGGGTGCTGCCACTAGGATGGCTGGTCAGGAAACTTCCTCCCGAACTTGGGAAATGGAGACTTTACGTTCTTTTGGAGGAAGGCACGCGGAATCCTTTATGTACTTGATAGTCATGAACAGATTCACAGTCAAACCGTCGTGGACGTGGGCGAACTCCCTTGCAACCTGTAGTTCTTAACCTGTTCCTCAAGGTTAGCGTGGGCCAGACTACATGGTCACAGTCACAGTGTGGCCAAAAAGAGCTCTTCTAGCACCTTTTTGTCTCAGTACGTGTCCTAAAAAGTGAGCAGCAGCCCTGAGGCTCACGTGTATACAGTTTTCATGGAGATCTAAATAGTCAGGCCTTTGGAGCGTGTTGTATCGTGCTAGGTTATCTGAGTTCTCACTTCTGAATAACTTACTGGCTCCATGAAATGGGTCAGAGAGAGAATAGAAAAACCAAGTGTAGTAAGTATTACACAAGTTCAGAGTGTTACTTCTTCATGAGAATATTGTCATTTATCCAGCTACCTCCGCCTACTTCTAATGGCCTGGAGTGCCTCAGGCCAGCATGGCAAACTGATCTTTGTTATGTGTTGGATTCCCACAGGCCTCCTGCACTCTCGTGCTTGGTGATGGGACTAGAAGAAAAAGCTTCCGGTTCTTCACTGTGTTTTACTTGTTAAAACCTCAGGCAGATTTGGCCCCGTGCATCATGGAGTGCTGAGTTAAATGGTAGGTAATGAGGAAGGAGAGGAGTTTCTCTCAGAAGGAATTGATGTGCTTAAAATAATGCTTGTTTCATTTGTAAAGCTCTTCTCTCATTTCTCCGAGGAGCTCTAGACCCTGCCATCAGAGAACAGTTAAAGTGATCACAGTAAAAACACATTAATAATTTGCATGTGTTGACGATGCTGTTAAATTCATGAGGAAGTGCGAACAGAGAATAAGTTTCTCAGGACCAAGACATAAATGTTTGGAGATCACAGAATCGCACATAACCTTCCCGGAAATTGAGTATAAATCCCCAGTGCGGTCAGACTCTCGCGTACTACTGTAAGCATATTTGGGATGTTTTAGGACTCGGTGACCTTTGAGGATGTGGCTGTGAACTTCACCCTGGAAGAGTGGGCTTTGCTGGATTCTTCACAGAAGAAACTTTATAGAGATGTGATGTGGGAAACCTTCAGACACCTGGCCTCACTAGGTAAAGAGGATGGTATTTTCTCTCACTTAACTCTGGCTTTAGAGAACAAGGATTTCTTGCTCATCAGTCTCGTACTGGCATGTGGGGGAAAGAGTACGTTAGTAAGGCTAAGCTTGCCGCAGATCTAAAATGTGATTTTTCTATAACTTCTAATAATTTGGATTTTTTTTTTCTGTCTCAATTTTAGAGAAAAAATGGAAGGATCATGTCACTGAAGACGGGTCCCAAACCCAGGGGAGAAAACCAAGGTGAGTCACGCGTAGACAGCAGTGTCCCACATGAGAATCCTGCTATGTTATGAATTTTTAAAAACCAGATTATTCAGCTTCAAAGTTACCCTTAAATTTTTTTTCACTGAAAATACTTAAATGTGACATAGGTGTTCAGTGTTTGCAAAACTGCCCAACTTGGAAACAGCATAAAGACACCTTGTATGTTAATAATCACTTTTTATGGAACAGCCGTGACCAAGTCCTCTCTACGGAGCACTCACTATATTTTCAACCAATTCAGAAAGAGCAGGAAACCTTCATTTTTATTTTATTTTATTTTATTTTATTTTATTTTATTAATGTTTATTTCTGAGAGAGAGGAGGAGGCCCAGAATCCGAAGCAGGCTCCAGGCTCTGAGCCATCAGCACAGAGCCCGACGCAGGGCCTGAACTCGTGAACTTTGGGCATCTGACTTTGGCTCAAGTCATGATCTCAATCGACTGAGCCACCCAGGTGCCCCAGGAATCCTTCGTTTTGCTGTAAATTATAAAAATGTAATTCCAGTTACATTTGGGTGACTCAGTCGGTTAAGTATCTGACTTCAGCTCAGGTCATGATCTTACAGTTGGTGAGTTCGAGCCCCGCAGCAGAGAGCCCACTTCAGATCCTCTGTCCCCACCATCTCCTTACCCCTTCCCTGCTCATGCTCCCTCTCTCAAAAATAAACAGGTTAAAAAATAATCCCAATACCCTATGAATTAAAGACATCATTAATAATAATGCTTCTTGATTTTTACAGAAGTCTCATGGTAGAAAAACTTTGTGAAAGCAAAGAGGGTTGTCAGTGTGGAGAAACCATCAGCCAGACTCCAGATCTTAATCTGAACGTGAAAACTTCTGGAATAAAACCCTGTGAGTGTCGCGTGTGTGGAAAAGTTTTTGTGCGCCATTCATCCCTTAATCGGCAAATCGGCTCTCACGCTGGACACAAGCCTTACGAGTATCATGCTTACGAAGAGAAGCCGTACAAGTGTAAGGAGTGCGGGAAAGCCTTCAGTTACCGCAAATCTGTTCACAGACACGAGAGGACCCACACTGGAGAAAAGCCCTATGGATGTCAGGAATGTGGGAAAGCGTTCTCATGGCTCACAACTTTTCGAAGACACATGATCACTCACACCGGGGAGGGACCTTACAAATGTCAGGACTGCGGGAAGGCTTTTAGTTGCTCCACATCGCTGCGGACACACAAGAGGACTCACACTGGGGAGAAGCCCTATCAGTGCAAACAGTGCGGGAAATCCCTCCGGTCCCCGCTGGGCTTGCGAATCCATGAGCAAAATCACGCTGGCGAGAAGCCCTACGAGTGTAAGCTGTGCGGGAAGGCCCTCAGCTGCCCCAGCTCCTTCCGCAGACACGAGAGGATGCACGCTGCGGAGAAGCAGTACGAATGTAAGCAGTGCGGGAAAGCCTTCAGTTCTCCTCTCGGCTTGCGGATCCACGAGAGGATTCATACCGGAGAGAAACCGTACGACTGCAAGGAATGCGGGAAAGCCTTTGTGTCTCTGTCGAGTGTGCGGACGCACATGATCACGCACACAGGTGACGGGCCTTACAAGTGTAAGGAGTGTGGGAAAGCCTTCATCTGCCCCAGTTCCTTCCGATCCCACGAGAGGACGCACACGGGGGAGAAGCCCTACGAGTGTAAACAGTGTGGGAAAACCTTCAGTTGGCCCAGTTCCTTTCGAATCCACGAGAGGACGCACACTGGGGAGAAACCCTACCGATGTAAGGAGTGCGGGAAGTCCTTCATTTATCGCACGACCTTCCAGGGCCACGTGAGAAAGCACACAGGAGAGAAACCCTATAAATGCAAGGAATGTGGGAAAGCCTTCATTTCTCCCTCGAGCGTTCGAACGCACATGATCACGCACACGGGCGACGGGCCTTACAAGTGTAAGGAGTGCGGGAAAGCCTTCAACTTCCCCAGTTCCTTTCGAATACATGAAAGAACTCACACGGGGGAGAAGCCCTATGAGTGCAAAGAGTGTGGGAGGGCCTTCAGTTGTTACACGTCCTTTCGGACGCATGAAAAAACTCACACCGGGGAGAAGCCCTACGAGTGTCAGGAGTGCGGGAAAGCCTTCGTTTATCGCACCACCTTCCGAGGACACGTGAGAACGCACACTGGGGAGAAGCCCTACAAATGTAAAGAGTGCGGGAAAGCCTTCAGTCGTCCCAATTCCTTTCGAAGGCATGAAAGATCCCATACCGAGTAGAAACCTCCCGAAGAAGGTAAGCAGTGCAGAGAAAAACACTTGGTCTTCACCCTTATGTGTGCAAACCCCCACTGGAAAGAACTCAATAAACAGAAGAAAGCCTGATGCAAATCAGTACAATGTGTAACATTCCAGAAAACTGTAACAGGAAAGAGTCATTATAAAAGCTATAAATACATGGTCTCGATCAGTGCCTCGTTCTTACGGTGGATCTCGGGACTGGGGATGTCTACTACTTACTTTCAGAAATGAACACTGAGGTGAGACGGTTCTGTAAATACTCCTTAAACAATAGTAATAAGATTAATAGATAACTGTTTTCTCCATAAAACAGTAACACTTACCTCTTTCCACTTTTGAGCTTGTTTAAGCCAGGGGTGAAGTGAAGTGGTTTCTAAATATGCAAGTAGGTTTAATATTTATGCAATGTTTCGATTGCATCACGGATCAATGACATGTTGGCCTTTGTTGGGACTTTCCTGCTGGCCTCCTGTGTCAGTTGCTAGGTATCCCTTACCTGTCATATATTCCATCTTCCTTATGAGAAAACCAATTCTTGTTTTGGCCAGAAGAGCCTTATCCCATTTTCCCTACTCATAAAAAGATGGCAGAGATCTGCAAATATGCGGAGTTTGTCACGTAGCCCGATGTCACTTCCCTCTGTCCTTCCTTGTGGCTGGAATCTGACTAATCAAGTTTGCATTAAGACAGACCCATCATTGGATAATATGCAGAATTGGAGATGGCTCCCTTAAGCTCTGTTCTGCCACCTGGGTAATGTGACCTTTTCTAGAATTGGTTTCCTCCGTGATTCCATGTTAGAATTTACCTATAGCCTCACTTGTAGGAGATCTGGAAGGCGGCGCAGGTGGCATTAGGTTTCAGAGCCACCAGCCAGAGAGCTGGACGGCTGCATTGGAGCTTTGAGGATACCTGCTTGCAGCCTGTTTTCCCGAACTCTAGGAATATCCTGAGTCACAATTATGTGAGTACAAATCAAGGTCCCTGCTAACTACTGAGGCTTATTTCAATACTCAGGGCGAGAAATGAGCTCAAATTTCTGAGAGTCATACTGACATCTCAGACATGGTAATATTAAACTTGGCTCTGTGTGCCCATGAAATACGAAACCATGGAGACTCCTCCACCCTAAAGCTCTAGGCAGAAGGCGCAGGAATTCCTCTGACATGGCTAAAACAGCGACTGACCAGTGCACCTGTTCTGAAAAAAATCACACCACTGGTAATATAAACAGTGGACAGAACTCCCAGGCCACGGAGGGGGTTTTAGCCGGTGGAAAATAGACTTTATGCGGCCCCTTATCTCCGATGCAGGGCTGCTTGCTATGATCAGACCACGTTAGGTACTCTCAGACATGACTCACTTACCCTACCAGACGTGCCACTGATGAAACCGAAATGCAAGGGCTGAGACGCTCCAGACGCTGATGCGATCCACTCCTTTCTCAAAAAAGGAAGGAAGAAAAATACAACACTGGACCCTTGAAAAAGGCATTTGTTAGGGCTTGCCTATTTATTTGCCCATCCCCCTACCCACCTCCCCTCCAGCAGTCAGATGTGGGGCTTGCCTCCTATAAGCTCAGGCTACAGCCCTCACGGAAGCCTGCATGGCTTACTCCGACAAACCCTGATGTCTTCGAAGTGGGTCTTCCTGCTGTTCAACCCTGTTTTGGGGCCCATGACTTTCATTTTTGGCATCACGTTTGCTGGTCCCTTCTAAGTAGAGGCCTTTCTATACCTGACATTAATGTCAAAATGATCATTTTCACGGGCCTTTGTAATTATAATAGTGCCCAATAGCTAACACTCTGACATTCCACCCCTGGACCTTCTCCTAATGTCACCTGTACTCTGTACCCTGCGTGTCAACATTTCATTTTCGGCTCCCTCTCTCACAACAGCCTCCGGGCCATCACAACACACATGGGGTATCTTTGCACCAACTGTACTTGTTGTCATGGGAGTCACTGTCACCGTCCTGGGCACGTATGGTGTCATTCAACAAACTCCTGTCATGGACCCCAATCAAAAAATGTTCAAAACACTCTAGCACCTGCCGCGGACAGCTGACGCTTTAGGTGCTTTGGATAGAGGAAAACCAGCAGCTGTGGCAGCCGACTACTTGGCTTTGGAGTGTTTGCTGGCCAGGCGGGAGAGTTCTGGTCCCTTGAAGGGGTTGCTTGCTGCCAAGTGCAGTAACAACAAAGGACTCAACAGATGACAATAACCAATAACGTTCCTAAAATAACTAGACAGAGCTCTGGAAGCCTACTGACATGATATTCCCGGATCTCTCCCCAAACCCCGGGATGACTAGATTCTAATGCTTTTTCAAGGTTTCCTCATCTCTCTCTCTTTTTTAATGTTTGTTTATTCTGAGAGGGAGAGAGAGGGCGAGAGAATCCCAAGCAGGTTCTGCCCTGTCAGCACAGAGCCCAAAAAGCAGGGCTTGATCTATGAACCGGGAGATCATGACCTGAGCCAAAACCAAGAGTCAGATGCTTAACTGACTGAGCCCCCCAGGTGTCCCAAGGTTTCCTCATCTTGATTATAACACATTGCTTGTGTTTTTCCCATGGCTTTTAAAATTCATATTCAAATTTGTGTAAAAGCAATGTGGCATGATTGAGTCAACAGTCATCAAGGAGTGAACTTTAATAAAGTCACTGACTACATGTCTGACTATTGACTTTAGATACCCACTCACCCTGCCTGGCCCGCAATGGGCAACGAAACTAAGAGGGTTCACATATGCCCCTTGTGCCTGTGGTAGGAGGGCCAAACCTTGAAAACGCACAGCCTCAACTCCTTGACACATCAAAGGCTCCAGTTGCTTTTTCCCCTTTACTCCAACCACCTGAAGCCACTTACACTTGCCCTGCTTTCCCAAAGTGCCCGAGTCATAACGTGGGAGCAGAAGCCACTCCAGCCCTAACCTGTAGGAACACTAAGAGAGTTGTTGCTTGAGTATAGACTACCTTGAGAATTAAATGGTTTGGGGAACCCCGTCTTGCAGGGCTCCCCACAATTCATAAATTCTTCCTGCAGGAGCCAAACCAGGTTCTCACCATACAGCTCAGAAAAAATTGCTTCAAGGCACCTGGGCGGTTCAGTCGGTTAAGCATCAGACTTTGCCGCAGGTCATGATCTTGTAGTTTGTGAGTTTGAGATCCACCTTGGGCTCTGTGCCGACAGCTCAGAGCCTGGAACCTTCTTCAGATTCTGTGTCTCTCTCTCTGCCCCTCTCCCACTCGTCCTCTGTTTCTCTCTCTCAAAAATAAATAGTAAAAAAAAAAAAAATTTGTTTTAATTGCCCCCTGCTTTGTGCAGGAAACAGGAAGAAATGTTTTGATAAATACACAATGCATTCTGTTCTGTGTAACTTAAGCCATCCTTCAAAGAAAACTAATTTGCCAGAAGCTTTATCTGATTGGAGAAAGATCAGACAGCTCCAGCCCCTTCACCTTTCCTCTGTGACCAAAGAGGAGGAATAAAGGCCAAGAACCTTTCCTGATTTTCATAGTCCAGGGATCCTATGCCATCAAAACATCACAGACTTCACCATAACAAACATTTTCCCTCCCAAATACCTTACCATCGCATCAGCAGGGCCCCAGTGTAATAACTGGACTAAAACACAGCTGCAAGACACAAACTCTGCTTAAGATCGAGTTGCTGAGGGGGGTGCCTGGGTGGCTCAGTTGGCTGAGGACCTGACTTTGGCTCAGATCATGATCTTACGATTTGTAGGTTCGGGCCCCACATCGGGCTCTGTGCTAACAGCTCAGAGCCTGGAGCCTGCTTCGGACTCTGTCTCCCTCTCTCTGCCTCTCCCCTGCTTGTGCTGTCTCTCTCAAAAAAACAAACATTAAAAAAAAGAAAAATAGATCGAGTTGCTGGGGGGGCACCCAGGAGGCTCAGGCAGTTGAGTGTCTGGCTTCAGCTCCGGTCATGATCTCGTGGTTCGTGAGTTCGAACCCCACATCCGGCTCTGTGCTGACAACTCAGAGCCTGGAGCCTGCTTCAGAATCTGTGTCTTTACCCCCCATTCCCCACTCTCTGTCTCTCAAAACTAAATAAATAAACAAACAAAAGATTGAGTTGCTGGGATACCCAAACACACTGGGGAGAAAAACACAAGGACACCAGAGGATACCGAAGCCCCTGGTACCTACAGCTACAGTAAACATGAAACGTACTCTAACTCTATTCCAGAACACATAAAACCTCCCATTAAAGGGCAGCTTTCCCCAAATCGTAGCAACTGATACATCATGTCTGGCTTTCGACCAGAAATTGGAAGGCATACCGAAAGGGAAGAGAAAACACATTCTGAAGAGACAAAACAATCATCAAAACAAGACTCAGGTACAGGAGAGACTTTGAATGCCCGGGCTATGAATTTTAAATAACTATTAGTTTCACACAAAGCCAACCTCCGAACAAGGAAGACTATCTGGGAGACGGAGGGGCATTACATACTAGTGACTGTGCCAGTTCCCCAGGAAGACCCAATAAACCTTCACATATATGTGCCAAACAACAGCCTGTCAAAGTAACTGACGTGAAATGTACAGAACTGCAGGGTAAGACAGACAGATCCACAATTATGACGTCACTCTGTCAGTAACTGACAGATCCAGCAGGCAGAAAACTGGTAAACATATTGTTGAGGAGAGAAATACCATCAATCAACTGGTCTTCTCTGATATTTATAGAGAATTTCATCCAACAGCAGGCGAGACATTCGTCTCAAAGTAACATGGGACAAGTACCAGAAAGACTACATTCTGGGCCATAAAACACACCTGTAAAAAAATTAAGGCTGGAAGCCCTACAAAGTATGCTCTCAGGCCACAGTGGGTTTAAACTAGAAACCAGAAAGGATAGCTGGGAAACCACCAAATGTTGGTGAATTTAAACTAGAAGCCAGGGGCACCTGGGTGGCTCAGTGGGTTAAGCATCCAACTGCGGCTCAGGTCATGATCTCACGGTTCGTGAGTTCAAGCCCCACGTCGGGCTCTGTGCTGACAGCTCGGAGCCCAGAGTCTGCTTCAGATTCTGTGTCTGTCTGTCTGTCTCTCTCTCTCTCTCTCTGCCCCTCCCCTGCTGTGCTCCACCTCTATCTCTCTCTCAAAAAAAAATAGTAATAAAACATTAAACTAGAAACCAGAAAGGATAGCTGGGAAACCACCAAATGTTGAAGACTGAGCCACACACTTCAAATATTTCAAATATTTCATCTGGAGCACCTGGCTGGCCCAGTCAGAAGAGAACGTGATTCTTGATCTTGGAGTCAGGAGTGTGAGCCCCACAGTGGGTGTGGAGATTACAAAAAAAAAAAAAATTGCAGCTGATGGAAAATGGAAATCCATCCCACAGTTCTGTGTAGGATGCAGTTAACAGCAGTGCTTGGGGAGAAACTGATAGCACTTGAATGCACACATGAGAAAAGAAGATAATGCAATCCCCAACTTTTGGAAACTAGAGAAAGAGGAGTCAGAGGAAATAAAACCCAAACCAGTGAAATTGAAAACAGGAAATCAGTAGAGAAAATCAATAAAACAAAGATTTTAATTAATTTTTTTTTTTTTGACAGACAGAGCTCAAGCAGGGGAGGGGCAGAGAGAGAGGGAGACACAGACTCCGAAGCAGGCTCCAGGCTCGGAGCTGTCAGCACAGAGCCTGATGCCAGGCTCAAACTCGTAAACCGTGGGATCATGACCTGAGCCGAAGTCGGATGCTTAACCCACTGAGCCACCCAAGAGCCCCATCAACGATGTTTATTTGGAAAAAAAAAATTGATAAAACTCTAAGCAGGATAATCAAGAAAAAAGAGAAAAATTGTTACTATCACAAATGAAGAGGAGGCCATCACAGCTCATTTCATGGGAATTAAAGGGATAACAAAGGAACATTGTAAACAACTCCATGCCCACAAATCTGACACCCTAAATCAACTGGACCAATTTCTCGAAAGACACATTTTCCCAAAAACCACACACACACACACACACACACACACACACACACACACACAGGTCTGAACAGACCTGTAGCCATTAAAGTAATTGAATCAAGAACTAATTACCTTCCAAAAAAAGAAAGTACCAGGCCGAGATGAATTCATGGTGAATTCTAATAAACATTTAAGGAAGAATTATCTTAATTCTCTTCATTCTTTTCCACAAACTAAAAACAGAGGGAACACTCCCTAAGTTACTGAAGAGGCCACAATGACTTTAATACCCAAGCCAGAGAAAGACATTTTTTTAAAATAATTTATTGTCAACTTGGTTTCCATACTACACCCAGTGCTCATCCCAACAAGTGCCCTCCTCTGTGCCCGTCACCCACTCTCCCCCCTCCCACACCTCCCCACACCCCTCAGTTTGTTCTTAGTCTTTCAAAGTTGCTTATGTTTTGTCTCCCTCTCTGTGTCTTTTTTTTCTTTCCCTTCTTCCCCTTCCCTATGGTTTTCTGCTAGGTCTTTCAAAATCCACCTATGCGTGGAAACATACGGTATCTGTCTGAGAAAGACATTTTAACAAAGGAGAAATTCAGATTAACGTTCTCATGAATATAAATGCAAAAATAATAATATATTAGCAAATTGTGGCTCAGTCAGTTGAGTGTCCAACTCTTGATTTTGGCTTAGGTCATGATCCCACGGTCATGGGATTGAGCCCCATGTAGGGCTTTACACTGAGCATGATGTCTGCTTAAGGTTCTCATTCTCTCTCTCTTTCTTCCCCGCACCCATCAGTGAGTGCTCGCTCTCTTTACAATAAAATAATACAGGGTGCTCGAGTGGCTTAATCGGTTGAGTGACTTCAGCTCAGGTCATGACCTCACAGTGTGTGGGTTTGAGCCCCGAATCAGGCTCTGTGCTGACAGCTCTGAGCCTGAAACCTACTTCGGATTCTGTCTCTCTCTCTCTGTCCCTCCCCTACTCACGCTCTTTCTCAAAAATGAATGTTTAAAAAAATTATTTCAAAAAAATAAAAATATGTTAGCAAATTGAACCTAACAATGTATAAAAAGAACCATATACCATGACCAAATGTAGCTTATTCCAGGCATGCAAGGGTAGATCAACTTCACACCAACAGGCTAAAGAAGAAAAAAGCCATAGGATCCTACCAACAGATGCAGAAAAAAAGGCAACAAATCCAACCCTCCACTGCTGATGAAACAACAACTACAGGGCACCTGGGTGGCTTAGTCGGTTAAGCGTCCGACTTCAGCTCCGGTCGTGATCTCTTGATTTGTGAGTTCAAGCCACATGTTGGGCTCCGTGCTAACAGCTTGGAGCCTGCTTTGAATTCGGTGTCTCCCTCTCTCTCTGCCCCTCCCCTGCTCACGTTCTGTATCTCTCTCCTTCCAAAATAAATAAACATTAAAAAGATAAAAACACAACTGGGGCACATGGGTAGCTCAGTTGGCTGAGTGTCTCAACTCTTGATTTCAGCTCAGGTCATGATCCTGGGGTTGTGGGATCAAGCCCTACAGGTGACTCTGTGCTGAGCATGGAGCCTGCTTAAGATTCTCTCCCTCTCCCTCTCTCTTTCTCTCTCTCTCTCTCTCCCCTCCTCCCTTCTGTCCCTCTCCCCAACTCACGTTCTCTCTAAAAAAAAATTACATTTTTTTATTTTTTTCTCCCTCTCTTTATTTTTTTATAAAATCAACAATTTTTAAGTTTAAAATACTGACATTTTAGAAACAATGGAAATTCCTCAACTTGATAATGAACATCACACGTAACAACATCACAGACAAGAAAACGAAAGGCACGCCCTCTCCCTCCCCTGCACACAGCTGCCTCCGGTTGTAACATTTGGCATTAGTGTGACGCATCTGCATCTGTTCTCATTCACGAACCAACACTGCTACGTTATTAACTAAAGTCTACAGTTTACGTTATAGTTCATTCTTTGTGTTGTGTACGTCTGTGAATGTTCACAAACGCATGATGTCATATGTACACAATTACTACATTTTCTAGATACCGTCCGCGACCCCAAAACTCTCTGCTCCACCTCCTCACCTGCCAATCTCCGCCTCCCGTTTTTCAGATCCATGGCATCCACTGATACTTACCGCTTCCATGGTTTTGCCTTCTCCAGAATATCGAACAGTTGGAATTATTCAGAATATAGCCTTTTGGGATGGGAGTTTTTTTTTCACTTAGTACGTCTTTAAGGTTCCCTGTATCTTTTTTTTTTTTAATGTGTATTTATATTTTTGAGACTGAGAAAGAGGGGGCGAGCGGGGGAGGAGCAGAGAGAGAGAGAGAGGGCGACAGAGGATCCAGAGCAGGCTCCGCAATGACAGCAGAGAGCCCGACGTGGGGCTCGAACCCATGGCCAAGACGGTGACCCCAGCCAAATTCAGACGCTTAACCGACTGAGCCACCAGGCGCCCTCCCCTGTCTTTCCTGATAGCTCGTTTATTTTGTCGCTGAATAATATTACATTATTTGAATGTATCACAATTTATTTGTCCATTCACCTTCTGAGGGGCCTCCCAGTTGCTTCTCGTCCCTGGTACATGCGAATAAAGCTGCCGTGCGGATGCCTGGGCGCGTTTTGGGGACATGTCAAGTTTTCAACTCACTTGGGTGACCACCGTGAGGCACAACCGTTGCAGCACGGCAAGACCATGTGGGGTTCTGTAAGAAACTCTCAGGCTGCCCTCCAGAGTGGAATGCACGGGCCCAAGATACTCATTTAAAAATAGATGTACTTGGGGCGCCTGGGTGGCTCGGCCGGTTAAGCGGCCGACTTCGGCTCCGGTCACGATCTCATGGTTCATGGGTCTGCACCCCGAGTCGGGCTGACAGCTCAGAGCCTGGAGCCTGCTTCGGATTCTGTGTGTCCTCCTTCCCTCTCTGCCCCTCCCCTGCTCACGCTGTGTCTCTCTCAAAAATAAATGTTACATTAAAAAAATTTTTTTAAATCATCTTTTCCTTTGCATTCAAACTTGGCTAGCTGACGCAAGCTTAGCTTTAGGCCTGTCTCAGCTTTCAGTATGCCTTCCTCACTAAGCTTCGTCATCTCTAGCTTTCGATTTTACGTTGAGAGATGGGTGCAACTCTTCCTTTCGCTTGAACACTCAGAAGCGGTTTTAGGGTCACTAACAGGCCTAATTTCAACATTGTTGTATCTCGAGGAACGGAGAGGCCCAGGGAGAGGGAGGGTGGGGGGGAATGGCCAATCAGTGGAGAAGTCAGAACACGCTTATCAGTTTATCCTTTGAGTGTGCTGTCTTCTGTGGGCACAGTTTGTGGCACCCCAAAACAATTGAAGTAGTAACATCAAGGATCACAGAGCACCATAGCAAACATAAAAATGAAGACGTGCAGGGGCGCCTGGGAGGCTCCGTTGGTTGAGCATCTGACTCTTGATTTCGGCTTAGGTCATGATCCCAGAGCCACGGGATCGAGCCCCAAGTCAGGCTCTATGCCGAGCGTGGAACCTACATGCCCTCATGCCCTCTGCCACTCTCCCCTGCTCACATGCTCTTTCTAAAATAAAATTTTAGGGGTGGCTGGGTGGCTCGGTCAGCTAAGCGTCAGACTTCGGCTCGGGTCATGATCTCGCGGTTTGTGGGTTTGTGCCCCGCGTCGGGCTGACAGCTCACAGCCTGGAGCCTGCTTCGGATTCTGTGTCTCCCTTTCTCTCTCTGCCCCTTCCCTGCTTGTGCTCTATCTCCCTCTCTCTCAAAAATAAACAAACGTTAAAATAAAATTTTTAAAAATGAAGTTTGAAATATGGGAATTACCAAAGCGGGACACAGAGACAGGAAGTGAGCAGACGCTGTTGGAAAAATGGTGTCTAAGGACTCGCCAGATGCAGGCTTGCCACAAAGCCTGAACTTGCAACGAACGCAGTGTGTGCAAAGCACGACAAAATGAAGCAGGAGAAGGAGGCACGCCCGTATCCCCCTCCAGGTCCTAACATCAGTAATCTCTCCAAGAAACCTTGGATTTTTATTAACTCATAGTCCTAGAAACCAAGACGGGGACACTAGGATACTTTTTGCTCCTGGAATATCCTTTTTCTAGGCATAGTAAGGTTTTACAATTACATATATTGTTCTGTATGCTGTCTTCTCGTGAGATATGCATTCTGTGTTATTTTTATAATTTTAGGCTCGCATATTTGTTCTAGTTGTTAGCTCTGTACTTACCCCTTTTTGATACCCCTCTGTTTCCTCCTCTAACGGGTCGCTATCTGGTTCCTTACTGGGTTTATGTGTAGGTCTTCTCATGCTCTCCAATTGCCTCTTCTTCAGTGAGCTTATTCCATGTCCTTTCATTCGTAAGTTGCCTTATTTCTACCTTGTGGGCATGGGTACCGTTCGCGTGGACATTTGTCTTCACCCTGATTCCCACGTCTGCCTTAGTCTTCTGTTGTTTGTTTACATGTTTCAAGTGCTCGCCGTCATTCCTTCTGCTGTAGTTTCCGAGCTGTCGACTGTCGCTTGGTTGGATGATGTTCATCCTCTGGTTGCCTTAAACCCCCGATGGTGCTGAACATCCTATGTCCTTAAATACCGCAGACTGCTCTTAGCTTGACGTTTACCAGAAAGCTCGTATAATCCTCGGTTCACACTGACGTAAAGTCTTGTTGAAAACGCTGTTTCACCGTTGACTATTTTTTTCCTAATGAGTATTTTTTTTTTTAAGTTTTTTTTTTTAACGTTTATTTTTTGTTTTTGAGAGACACAGAGACAGAGTATGAGCAGGGGAAGGGCAGAGAGAGAAGGAGGTACAGAATCTGAAACAGGCTCCAGGCTCTGAGCCGTCAGCACAGAGCCCGATGCGGGGCTCGAACTCACAGACCGTGAGATCATGACCTGAGCTGAAGTCGGCCGCTCAACCAACTGAGCCACCCAGACGCCCCATGAGTATTTATTTTTGAGAGAGAGAGAGAGAGAGAGAGAGAGAGAGAGAGAGAGAGAGAGCAAGAGAGCAGGGGAGGGGCAGAGAGAGAGGGAGACACAGAATCCGAAGCAGGCTCCAGGCTCTGAGCTGCAGCATGGCACCTGACGCGGGGCTCGAACTTACAAACCATGAGATCGTGACCTGAACCAAAGTCGACACTTAACTGACTAAGCCACCCAGGCGCCCCGTTGATGATTTTTTATACAAGAAACTAATACATTATCTAGGCACACTGGGGATAGAGATAGAACTGTGAGTTGACATGCTAAGACCAAGTCTTCGGGTAGACTTAAATGTCAGGCTGACTGTTTGAAACTTGACTTTCAGTATTAATTCATAATTAACAAAAATTTGTATTAATTATATAGGATGTTTAATTTCACAAGGAAAGTTAGCTGGGCTGTGGGGCTGAGATATTTGGTCCAAACGTTGTGAATATATTTCTATAAAGGTGTTTTTCTGAATGAGATTAACTTTTTTTTTTTGAGATTAATATTTAAGTCAGTTGACCTGGAGTAAAGGGAGTGACCCTCCACAGAGCGGATACACTTCATCCAATAAGGTGATGGCATTAATAAAAAAAAAAAAAAAAGAGGGACATATCCTGAGCAGGGAGGACTCCTACCACCAGACAGCGTTTGGAGTTGAACTACAAGTCTCCTGTGGGTCTCCTGCCTGCCGTACAGGTTTTGGGCTTTAACACTTTAGAATCCTGTGATCTCGTTCCTTAAGATTAATAAATTAATTAATCTCAATCTCAATTTCTCTCTCTCTGGCCGCCTCCTCCACCTTCTCCTCTTCCATCTCCATATATATACACACACACATGCTGTTAGCTCTTTCTCTAAAGAACATAGGCTAATAGGGGCGCCTGGGTGGCTCAGTCAGTTAAGCATCTGATTCTTGATTTCGGCTCAGGCCGTGATCAGTCGTGAGGTTGAGCCCTATGTCAGTGCAGAGCCTGCTTGGGATTCTTTCTCTCTGTCCCTCCCCTGCCCACTCTCTCATTCTCTCAAATAAATAAATAAACATTTAAAAAAATGTAAGCTAATACAAATATTGGTACCAAGAGTGGCTTAAAGGAATAAAATCTTAGGACAGTTGAGGGTCTGACTATTGGTTTTGGCTCAGGTTATGGTCCCGGGTCATGAGATCGAGCCGCGCATCAGGCTCCATGCCAAGTATGGAGTCTGCTTAAGATTCTGTCTCTGCCTCTACCCCTCTACCCTGCTCGCATGCTCTCTCTCTCTCTAAAAAAATTAAACAAAGGAATAAGATCTTAAAGATGAGTTTTCTCAACTGATTCTGGAGTTTCTGAAAATGGCTAATACGATTATTTTCAAAGATAACAGGCCCCCAAGGCAGGGTACAAAGTATGACCTGTGAAGAGATGCACAATACGCCCAAAGAACTATTTGGTTTTTCTAACTTACAGAGAAATAAATCTAGAGTTATATGTGTGGGAAAGGATATCCAATATGTAGGATAATGGTGGGAAGGAACCTAAAATTGGTTTAAGCTGAATTTATTGCTCTGTGTAAATGGGTGTCAAAGCCAAGCTGGAATAGCAATACTTCTATCAAACAAACTAGACTTTTTTTTGGGGGGGGTGTAGAGAGAAAGAAAGGATCTTAAGCAGGCTCCATGCTGGGCATGGATGCAGGGCTTAATCTCAGTGAGATCCTGACTGGAGCGAAAATCAAGAGTCAGACGCTTAACCAACTGAACCACCAAGGAGCCCCAAACAGACTAGACTTTAAAACAAAGACTATAACTAGAGGTAAAGAAAGGCATTATATCCTAATAAAGGGGACAATCCAACAAGAAGATATAACAACCGTAAATATTTATGCACCCAACACGGAAGCACCCAAATATATATAAAACAATAACATAAAGGAACCAACTGATTATAATAAGATAATAGTAGGGGACTTTAACACCCCACTTACATCAATGGACTGATTGCCTACACAGAAAGTAAACAAGATAACAATGGCTTTGAATGACACACTCGACCAGATGGTCTTAACAGATATATTCAGAACATTCCATCCTAAAACAGCAGAATATACATTCTCTTCAAGTGCACATGGGACTTGCTCCAGAATACATCACATATTAGGTGACAAATCAGGCCTCAACAAATACAGAAAGACTGAAATCATACTACATACCTTTTCTGAGCATGCTATGAAACTAGAAATCAACCACAAGGAAAAATCTGGAAAAAGCACAAATACATGGAGGGTAAACCACATGCTACTAAACAATGAATGGGCAAACCGGGAAATCAGAGGGGCACCTGGGTGGCTCAGTCAGTTAAGCGGCCGACTTCAGCTCAGGTCATGATCTCACAGTCTGTGAGTTCGAGCCCCGCATCGGGCTCTGTGCTTATGGCTCATCAGAGCCTGGAGCCTGCTTCAGATTCTGTGTCTCCCTCTCTCTCTGCCCTTCCCCTGCTCACGCTCCGTCTCTATGTCTCTCAAAAATAAACTTCAAAAAGAATTAAAAAACAAACAAACCAGGAAATCAAAGAAGAAGAAAAAATACATGAAATACAGGGCTCTAAAATCTTTGGGAGGCAGCAAAAGCAGTCCTATGAGGGAAATATTTAGCAATACAGGCCTACCTTAAGCAAGAAAAATCTCAATAACCTAACACCACCAAAAGAGCCAGAAAAAGAACAAATGAAGCCTAATGCTAGCAGAAGGAAGGAAATAATAAAGATTAGAGCAGAAATAAAGGATATAGAAACTAAAAAATAATAATAATAAAACAAAACAAAACCCAAAAACCAACAATAGAACACATCCATGAAACCAAGAGCTGGTTCTTTGAAAAAAAAAATCAAAAGAAATTAATCAATCTCTAGCCAGACTTATCAAAAAGAAAAGAGAAAGGACACAAAACCATAAACGAGAGAGGAGAAATAACCAACACCACAGAAGCGCAATTATAAAAGATTATAAAAAATTATATGCCAACAAATTGGACAACCTGGAATAAGTGGATAAATTCCTAGAAACATGTAAACTACCAACACTGAAACAGGGAGAACTAGAAAACTTGAACAGACCAACAACTAGCAAAGAAATTGAAACAGCAAGCACCAAACTCCCAACAAAGTCCAGTGCCAGGTGGCTTCGCAGGCAAATTCTACCAAACATTTAAAGAAGAGTTAATACCTGTTCTTCTCAAACTATTCCAAAAAAATAGAAAAGGAAGAAAAACTGCCAAATTCATTCTATGAGGCCAGCATTCCCCTGATACCAAAACCAGAAAAAGACTCCACTAAAAAAGAGAGCTACAAGCCAACATCCCTCATGAACATGGATGCACAAAGGCTCAATACAATGCTAGCAAACAAAATCCAACAGTACATTAAAAGAATCATTCATGGGGCACCTAGCTGGCTCAGTTGGTGGAGCACGTGACTCTTGACCTCAGGGTTGTAAGCTCAAGCCCTGGGTTGGGTAAAGAGATTACTTATAAAATAATAATAATAATAATAATAATAATAATAATAACAATAATAAATAGAATCATTCAACATGATCAGGTGGGATTTATTCCTGGGTTGCAAGGTGGTTCAATACTTGCAAATCAATCAATGTGATACACCACATTAATAAAAGAAAGGAAAGAAGGGTGACTGGGTGGCTTAGTCAGTTAAGCGTCTGATTCTTGATTTCAGCTCAGGTCATGAACTCACGGTTTGTAGGATCAAGCCCCACATCAAGCTCTGGGCTGACAGAGTGGGGGCTGCTTGGGATTCTCACTCTTCCCCCCCCCCTCAAAATAAAATAAACATTTTTTAAAAAGAAAAGAGGGGCACCTGGGTGGCTCAATCAGTTAAGCATACAGCTCTTGATTTCAGCTCAGGTCACGCTTCATGGGATCAAGCCCCATGTTGGGCTCTGCACTGAAAGTGTGGGACCTGCTTGGGATTCTCTCAGTCCCTCTCTTTCTCTGCCCCACCCCTGCTCATGCTCTCTCTCAAAAAATAATTTAAAAAAAAGTAATAGAAATGGTAAGAACCATGTGATTATTTTAATAGATGCAGAGAAAAAAAAATAGATGCAGAAAAAGCATTTGACAAAGTACAACCAGCATTCATGATAAAAAAAATCCTCAACAAAGTACGTTTAGAGGGAACATACCTCAACATAATAAAGGCCCTACACAAAAAACCCACAGTTGGAACACTTGGGTGGCTCGGTCAGTTGGTGGTTGGGCTCTTGATTTTGGCTCAGGTCATGATCCCAACGGTGTGGGATCCTAGGGGTGTTGGGCTCCGCCCTGAGCATGGAGCCTGCTTAAAGAGTCTCCCCCTCCACCCTTCTCTTCTGCTTGTGTGCACACATGCTCTCTCTTAAAAAAAAAAAAAAGAAGAAGAAAACAACATAGCAACGCTTTGTACATATGTGCATAACAACAGAGTGGCAAAACACGTTAGGCAAAAATTGACAGAACTGCAAAGAGAAGTAAGTGGATCCGCTGGAGAGTTCAACCGCCTTCTATCAGTAAGTAGGAGTCGCAGCAGGCACAAGACCACGATGGGCAGAGTTGAACTGAACACCACCATTGGTCAACTGGATTTAATGGAAATTTATTTGATATTTCAGCCAACAACAGCAAAATAAACATTCCCCAAGTTCACACAGAATACTTACCAAGTTCGGTCACATCTTGGGACATAAAACATACCTTAAAATTTCTGAAAGACCAGAAATCAGATAAAGTATGCCCCGAGACCACAATTAATCTAGAAACAAAAAACAGGTACTTCAAAACCACCCTGACCCCATACTTGGAGAATAAATGATACACTACTAAATTACCCATGGATAAAGGAAGAAGTCTCAAGAACAATTCAAAATTATATTAAAGGAAAAGGAAAATAAAACATCAAAATTCGAGGGATGCAGCAAAGTAGGATCTACAAGAAAATGTTTAGTATTGGATGCATACACTAAAACAGAGGAGGTAGAAGCAATAATCTAAGCATCTACTTTAGAAAACCAGAAATTAATCCCAAAGTCAGCACGATACAAGAAATAATAAAATTAAAGATAAAATTGTGGACAATAGAGAATAATCAAGAAAATGAAAAACTGGCTGTTTCCAAAAAGCAATAAAATAAAAGAGATAAGACAAATTAATTTCAAGAATGAAAGCAGGGATGGGGCACTTGGGTGGCTCGGTCGGTTGAGTGTCTGGCTTTTGATTTCAGCTCAGGTCATGTGATCTCCCAATGGTGAAATCAAGCCCCGTGTTGGGCTCCACGCTGAGCACAGAGCCTGCCTGGGATTCTGTCACTCCCTCTCCCCCCTCTGCCCCTCCCTTGCCTGAGCTCCCCCCAACTTCAAAAAAAAAAAAAAAAGAATGAAAGCAGGGAAAATGAAATAGCATTTAACAAAATCCAACATCCATTTAGGACAACAAACTAGGAATAGAGGGGAACTTTCTCTTCTTGAAAAAGAACATCTACAACAAGCCTGCACCTAACACATATTTGATGGCAAGAAACTTGATGCCTGACCCCCCTCCCAAGAAGATCAGGAACAAAACAAAAATATCCTTTCACCACTTCTAGTCAACATTGTACTGGAAATCCTAACTAATGCAATAAGACAAGAAAAGGAAATAAAAGGCATACGGATTGGGAAGGAAGACAGAAAACTGTTTTGGTTGCACACACCATGTATGCAGAAAATCCAATCCACAATAACAAAGAAAATTC
Source organism: Paguma larvata (assembly GCA_030068075.1). Classification (NCBI taxonomy): domain Eukaryota; kingdom Metazoa; phylum Chordata; class Mammalia; order Carnivora; family Viverridae; genus Paguma; species Paguma larvata. The sequence goes on along the minus strand of CM057842.1, from coordinate 8,495,238 downwards.
CTAGAACCAATAAAAACAGATACATGGCAAGTTTGAAGGATAAAAGGTTAATACGCAAATGCCAATTGCCTTCCTACAGACAGACCCACACCAACAGAGTCAACCGATCTTTGACGCAGGAACCAATGGCAACTCAACAGAGAAAACACAGTCTTTACAGCAAGTGGTACTGAGACAGCGGGGATCCACATGCAAAAAGAAAAATCTAGGCCTAGGCCTTACATCTTTCACAAAAACGAATTCAAAATGGATAATAGGGGCGCCTGGGTGGCTCAGTCAGTTAAGTGTCCGACTTCAGCTCAGGTCATGATCTCACAGTCCATGAGTTTGAACCTCGTGCGGGCTCTGTGCTGACAGCTCAGAGCCTGGAGCTTGCTTTGGACTCTGTGTCACACCCACCCCCCCACCCCTCACCCACACGTGCTCCGTCTCCCTCTGTCCATAAAAGAGAAAAGTGGTAAGTCTGCCTTCGCTGAAGTGAAAAACTGCTCGGTGAAAGGCAGTGCTAAGAAAGAACGAAACGACGGTCACAGACTGGGGGAAAATATTTGCTAAACAGTCATCTGATAAAAGGATATAAACCAAAACATTAAAAAAAAAAACCTACTTAAAACAAGATAAACAACCCAATTAAAAATGGGCCGAATTTGTGCACTCGCAGCTCACCAAAGATTATGCAGGTGGGAAGTACATGAAAAGATTTGCTCGACACTGTGTGTCGTTGGGAAACTGCAGACAAAACCATGGCATGCACACTGACTAGAAGAGCTAAAATGTAAGACCGTGGGAGCACCATGTGATGGCAAAGATGTGAAGCCACAGGAACCCGAATTCGTTGCTGCCAAGAACGCAAAGTGGTGTGCGTACGACGGGAGACGGGCGGTCTACACCCCCAATATACAATCCGGTAATGGCACTCCTTGGTATTTACCCAAACACGCTAAAAACTTAGGTCCTCACAGAAACCTGCACACAGACGTTTCCAGGGGCTTTACCTTTGCCGGGGCTCCGAGGTAACCACGGTGTCCTTCAAGAAGTGGACAGATAAACCATTAGTGGTCAAAGCATCCACATAATGGAATATTATCCAGTGATAAGAAGAAATGAGGTATCGAGTCATGAAAGGGCAGGAACCTTTAAACCATATCGCTAAGTGAAAGAAGCCAATTTGACAAGGCCGTGCACACACACGGTAGGATTCCAAGTGTAGGACAGTTTGGGAAAGACAAAACTAGATCTTTGTAAAATAAGTAAGTCGCCGGGACATAACGTGCAGGATACGGAATGTAGCCAATAAATCTGTAATAACAGTGTGTGGTGACAGATGCTAACTAATTGTGACTGTTTCGTAATGTCTACAAATATCAAACTGCTATGGAACTAATAATAGTGTATGTCAACTATTATATGTCCGCTCGTGGGTTCAAGCCCTGCCCTGGCCTCTGTGCCGACAGCTCAGAGCGTGCAGCCTGCTTCAGATCCTGTGTCTCCCTCTCGCTCTGTCCCTTCCCTGCTCATACACGCGCGCTCTCTCTCTCTCTCAAAAATAAACATGAAAAAATTTTTTAATTAATTAATTTAAAAAAGGAAGAAAATTAATAGTAACAGAAGGTTCAAGGAATGGTCACGTTGGGGTAGGTGATACCGGGGATACGGGAGTAAGAGCATTGGAGAGGAAACGGATATGCCAGCAAGGAGTCTTCTTAAGTTTGACTTTCTTACCTTACAGTTGTTTTTTTTTTTTTTTTTAACATTTGCATGCATTATTTAAAATAAAGAGTGATTGGGGGGTGCCTGGGTAGCTCAGTCGGTTAAGGGTCTGACTCTTGGTTCAGGCTCAGGTCATGATCTCATGGTTGGAGCCCTGCATCGGTTCTGCGTGTTTATTTATTTTGTGAGAGAGAGAGAGCGCAAGTGAGCACATGAGCAAGAGGGGCGGGGAGGGGGGAGAGAATCCCAAGCAGGCTCAGCACTGTCAGCACACAGCCCCATGCACGCCTGGAATTCAGGAACTGTGAGATCATGACCTGAGCTAAAATCAAGAATCGGAAGCTCAACCAACCCAACCACCCAGGTGCCCCTTAAAATTTTTTTTAATTGAAAATGCATCTGAGAACTTAAATACACCCATCTCACCTCTGGAGGTTCTCTCCCTTAAACGGAGCAAATACTCTCGCTCCAGAATATTCTTGCCTAAGTCGCCCCATATCTCTCAACCAACTTATGTTTGCAAAATCAAAAATCTTACGCGTAGGAAATAAAAGTACCAAATGTTAAGGGAAATCAGAGTTCCATGTTCAACAGATAAAGGAAAGAAATGCAGATATTTCAATCGGCAGAGATAAGCAGCCTGCTTCCCTGTAATTGAAAAGGAAAAGTCCTATTCTGAAGTCTAAGCACCTTCCCAAGGTTTGGACCCAGAATCTCCAGATGGAGGTGGAAGCCTCGGAGGGGGAGTAGTCCCTGGGGAGGGAGGGGTGGGAAACCTCAGCGGCCACAGGATTGCCCTTACCCCCCCGACCCCCTCCCTGGGGCCTAATGGCGTCCGTTCTCACCAGCGGGGAAGCGCTCGGCGGGATTCAATGTACGATTCCGCGCCCAAGAGCTCCCGCGGTCACAGAGCCTTGGTCAGAAGACAGGACTCCTGCCCTCCGCGGACTTGCTCACTGTGCCCGATCTGCACTCCGAGTGCGCCCACACCGTGGAGGCAAAACCCCAACCCCGCGCTGGAAACAGGTCCGTGGGAGCCACGGTTACAACCGCAGAAGGCCATCACCGACTCGTCACCCCGTCCGCTGCCGCACGCGCACCCCCAGCTTTTGGGGTGGGGGGTGGGAGGGTCTGTAGCTCGCTTCCGTCGGTGGAAAGGGCTCCTCCTACAGACGGGAGCAGGTAGGACATCCACCGCAGGGGGCTTCCCGGGGAGAACCAAGTGGTACTTCCTTTTGCAGGCTCATGGGGAGGGGGTGCTTAGCTTAGAGACCTCATCCTTGGCCTCTGCCCCCAGTCAAGATGCTTTAAACCACTGCTGATAATTTTTTAAAGTTTATTTGAGAGAGAGAGAGGGAGAGAGAGCGAGAGCGCACGCGCAGGGAAGGGGCAGAGATAGAGAGAGAATCCCAAGTAGGCTCCGCACTATCAGTGCAGAGCATGATGCGGGGCTCAAAGCCCATGAACCGTGAGATCATGACCCCAGCCGAAGTCAAAAGTCAGACTCTTAACTCGACTGAGTCACCCAGGCGCCCCTACTGCTGATATTTTAAAAGTGAAAAACCCAGCGTTCGAAGAATCCAGTAAAATGACTCAAACCCGGTGTTTCCAGGATCGCCGCCCAGTCAGTGAAGCTTCCGACTCTTGACTTCGGTTCAGGTCACGATCTCATGGTTCCTGAGACTGAGCCCCCGTCCTGGGCTCTGTGCTGACAGCCAGGAGCCTGCTTGGGATTCTCTCTTCCTCTCCCTCTGCCCGTGCCAGACTCCCGTTGCCACCAGCGCGACTTCTCGCTCAAAGTAAGCAAAAATTTATTTAAAAAAAAAAAAAAAAAAGTGTTTCCACGTAAAAGGAAGGAAGAAAACTGTAAGGCACTTTTCTAGGTCAACCAGAAAACTCACAAATATCTATTCCTTCCAGAAAATAAAGATGTCAATATTGTTATTTCCGTGGCAAGAAACTCCTTGGAAAACAATCATATGTGAACCCTTGTAGGGTTGCAAGTCTAAGCCCCCATATTCCATTTAAAATCACCCAAAGGAGGGAGGCTGGGTGGCTCAGTCAGTTAAGTGACCCCACTCTTGATTTCGGCCCAGGTCATGATCTCACAGTTCATGGGTTCGAGCCCCATGTCGGGCTCTGTGCTGACGGCTTGGAGCCAGAACCCTGTTTCGGATTCTGTGCCTCCCTCGCTCTCTGCCCCTCCCCCCCCCCCACGGGCTCACGCGCACCCGCGCGCTGTTTCTCTCTCTAAAATAAACAAACATTAAAAAAAATTTTTTTTTTCATCACCCAAATGAAAAGAACCTCAGAATACTACAAGCGCCCCTGCGGGGGGGGGGGGGGGGGCGGCGGGACACAAGAATTTTTAACAAATGGAATGTAATACTGCAATCCGTGATTTCACTTCTTAGTTCTGAAATTGAGTTCTCTCTTGCCTCTTTGGAAATAGTTTACACTTTCAAGACTGATTTTTTTTTTTTAATCTACTGAGAAACTGAAACAAATCTTTTCCAGGTGACGAGCCTAGGGAGGGGGGAGTGGTGAGGACAGGGCAGATCATCCAGAAAAGTTTCCAACGAGGAACCTCCACGGAAAGGACTTCCCATCGAACGTTCGATGTCCGGGAAGATCCTGGAGGTCGGGGGAGCGGGGAGCACGGGATTTCCTCCAGGTGGTAAAAACCTCTGCTTCCTCTCATGTAAAATATCTACAAACAAATAAACCTTTTAAAAACAGCTAGTCTTTTACTGTGGGAAACTGACAAACAATGAAAACACTGCCTCCCTTTGAAAAGCACCAAGGACAAAAAGTTGATAATGCTGTGAAGCCGAGCGGGTAAGGTGGCGTTTGGGGAGGCGGGGATAGGATCTGGACAGTCAGGGATTTATTGCTAGCCCTGGGAAGAGCTAGGCCCGGGAAAAGGCTCCCGGATTTGAGATTCTGCGTCCCAAACATCTGGAACACTCAGGAGAAAACGGGTGGCCCTGGGGAGACAGGAGGGACTGGGGACCCCCACAGACCATAGCGCCTCCCGCGTACGAAGCCCGGAGACAGGGTCACGTCTGTCGCCTGACGACTCTCTCCGTGGTCTCCGCACGGATCCGGGGAGACGCGGCCGCGCGCAGCGACGGGACAGGACGCCGGGGTCCCGGCTGCCCGCCCAGCCCGCACGCCGCGCGGCCGAAGGGACTCGGGTCCGCAAAGTCAGAAGCTTCCGCGGGAGGCCAGTCCCGCCATGGCCGCTTCGAATCAGCCCCTCCGCCGCGTCCTGGCACAGCCACCCCCGCACACTCACCATCTCTCGGCTTCTCGGGTCCCCGGGCGTCGACCCTACGGCTCCCGCGGTCGGCGCAGGTCACTGCGCGATCCACGAAGCAGTAGAGCCACCTGGGGCGGCTGAGCGCAGGAGAGACGCGATCGCTAGCAGGGCCACGGGCGTGCACGCGGCTGCGGGGCGTCGCCACACCCACCGGCCCCTCCCGGGCGCTGATTGGACAGAGTAAGTGCAGCTGAAGTTACGACGCTAAGCAGAACCTGCTTCTACTCCGCGGCTCGGAGCGTATTTGCGTTTAGCCACGCCCCCCGCGAGACGCACGTGTGCTGGGGGGTTTCAAGAGTTAGTTTCTAGATGGACTGCCGCCTCGTGACGCAAAAGGGGTGCCCAACCAGGCCACACTGGAGCAGGAACATCTGTCTGTCTTCCTCCAGAGGTCAGGGGCGTGGCATGAGAGCGCTCGCGGAGCTGCGACCCTTGTTTACAAGAAGACACAAGTCACCTCGCCATATGTAATAAACAGTCTGGCTCCGTTTCGATCTCTTTTTATATAAAAAAATATATGTCTTATATAAAATATATATACATTATAAAAATACATTATGCATTTTGTATAAGACATATATATATATATATATTTAACGTTTTAGTTGAGAGAGAGAGAGAGAGAGAGAGAGAGAGGAGACACAGAATCCGAAGCCGGCTCCAGGCTCCGAGCTGTCAGCACAGAGCCCGACGCCGGGCTCGAACTCACGAACCATGAGATCATGACCTGAGCCGTAGTCGACACTTAACCAACCGAGCCGCCCAGGCGCCCCTCCGTTTTGATCTTTAACCACCAACTGTGTTGAGTTTTCCACCCTTCCCTTCCCCACCCCCATATATTTGGTAATTTAAAGAATCCCGTGGCCTCTTCACCCCTTGGCTCTAGTGGGAAGTTAGAACCCCACAGCAGGAGCCTGGGCACAGGGACTCTTCGGGACCAACCACAAACTATGAGCTGTGTTCAAGAAGTTCTCAGGTGTACGTTTGACACTAGAAGGAAATTTAATTTAGATCAGTTCGAGTGTGTGCCTAGAGAACTTTGAAGTGGGAAAGGCTGTAATATCCCTAAGGCAATTGAATTCTTGTTTTCACTGATACAAGAAAAGCAAATCATCATGTAAATTTCCAGAATACACGTGGAAACGATTAATATACTTAACAGATTGGATTGCAAAAACCTCTTGCATTGTAAAACTCTTAATGCATTTATCCATTGATTGGAACAGTTTCTTGAGCTATAACACACGTACTATACAAGGGACCCCTTTAAAGTCCAATGCAACCAGTACAGTGCAATGGTTTTCAGTATGGTTTATTCACAGGTACATGCAATAATCCCAATTTTAGAACATTTTCATCATTTCAAAAAGAAAACCCTGTGATCCTTAAGCTATTACCATTTCCTCCTCCAGCACCCAGCCCTAGGCAACCACTAAACTATTTTCTAACTCTATAGATTTTAATATCCATTGACTTTCTTAGGAATGAAATTATATAATACATGATCTTTGTGGTTAACATCATTTACTCGGTTGGCTTCATTTACATTAGTATAATTTTTATATCCATTTTAAAAATATTTATCGAGAGAGAGAGAGAGAGAGAGAGGGAGAGCAGGGGAGGGGCAGAGAGAATAAGAGAGAATCCCAAGCAGGCTCCGTGCTGTCAGCACCAGCTCCATGTGGGCGGGATCATGACCTGAGCCCCACCTTTAAGCCAGTTGTCCGGAAGTATATCCATGTTGTAGCCTGTATCAACACTTCCATTTGTGTTTGCAGCAGCTGAATAATATTCTGTTGTGTGGATTAGTAACCTTAAAAATAAAACCTTCAGTTATTTCACCAGCAAAAATGGGATTATTCAAGAATAGCAGAGAATTGCAATTTGGAACAAACAAGCTACAGCGAAACTATAGGCAAGGCTGGAGAACAAAGGAGTGAAAGGCTCTTTTATGGAAGAAAGGGGGGGTGGGACAGCTTTTATGAACAAAAACTATATTGCAATAAACCAGGAATTCAAGTATAGTGCCTTTTCGTTGGCTGAGTTGTGACAGTCTCTCATTGGTTATTCTCAGGGGAGGAGAAAAAACTTCCTCCTGCTGGCATAATAAAGTAGCTAAAGATGTATAAACAGGTCAGATACACCTGTTCTGGTTGGGGATTGCTATTGGTCAGGAGTGGTCAGGCTGGAGAGCGCCCCCTGCTGGCCTCCTGAATCCATTTTAAACGAGGTATCCTTTTATTAATTTTCACAGGATGTAGCGTAGGTTCCATTTCATCCAGTAATGGACATTTGTTTTGTTACTACCTTTTAAATATTATGAGTGCTATTGCTTTAAACACTCGTGTACAAGTTTTTGTTTGGATATGCGTTTTTATTTCACTGGGGCATATGCCTGGGAGTGGAATCGATGGGTTATATGGAAACCCTACATTCATTTTTTTAATGTTTATTTATTTTTGAGAGAGAGAGAGAGAGAGAGAGGCAGACTGCAAGTGGGAGAGGGGCAGAGAGAGGGAGACACAGAATCCGAAGCAGGCTCCAGGCTCCCAGCCGTCAGCACAGAGCCTGACACAGGGCTCAAACCCATGAACCAGGAGATCATGACTTGAGCCAAAGTTGGATGCTTACTTGAATGAGCCAGCCAGGCGCCCCTACATTAATTTTTTTTAAGTAGGCTTCATGCCCAGTGCAGAGCCCAATGCGGGGCTTCAACTCATGACCCTGAGATCAAGACCTAAGCTGAGATCAAGAGTCAGATGCTTAACGGACTGAGCCACCCAGGCAACCCTGGAAATTCTACATTTAATCTTTGAGGAAATACCAGAGGTTTCCCAAAGTGGTTCCATCACTTTATAGCCCCGCAGGCAGTGTAGGAGGGTTCTAATTTCTCCATATCCTCAAATACAGTTACTTTGCTCTCACTTGTTGCTTCTAGCCTTTCTGGTGGCATGAAGTTCTATCTCCTTGTGATTTTGACTTGCATTTCCTTGATGTATAATCATTTCCAGCAAATCTTCATATGCTCTTGGCCATCGGTATATCTTCCTTGGACAAATAACTATTTGGATGTTTTGCTGTTTTTAAATTGGGTTATTTGACTTTTTATTATTGTTTTAAATATTTATTTGTTTGGGGGAGAGCTCAAGCAGGGGAGGGGCAGAGAGAGGGAGGCAGAGGATCTGAAGCAGGCTCTGTGTTGACAGGCTGACAGCAGTGAGCCTCATGTGGGGCTCGAATTCATGAACCGTGAGATCACAACCTGAGCCGAAGTCTGATGCTCAACCGACTGAGCCCCCCAGGCGGCCCTGACTTCTTGATATTGGTTCGTAGTTCTTTACATACTATATACTTGACATAAGCACCTTATCAAATATATTATTTCCAAAATTTTCTTCCATTCTGTGGGTTGTGTTTTCACTCTCTTGCTTTAAAACTTTTTTCTTTTACTCACGGTAACATACACATACCAAAAAATTCACATCTTAATCTTATTAATGTTTTTTTTACATCTTTATCTTTTTCAGCGTACACAGTTCAGTAGCGTGTAGGACACTGACATTGGGAAACCCATCTTCAGAACCGTTTTCATCACGTGTAACTGAAACTCTATACCCATGAAACAACTACTCCCCCCCACCCCATCACACCTCTGTTCAGCCCCGGGGAACCACCCTGCTATTTCCTTCTCCGTGAATCCGACTACTATAGGAACTTCATATAAGTGGAATCATGGAGTATTTATCCTTTTTGGACTGGCGTATTTCACTTAGCATAATGTCCTCAAGGTTCATGCATGGCGTAGCAGGGGTCAGGGTTTCCTTTCTTGTTAAAGCTAAACAGTATCCCATTGGATGGCTCTGTCACGATTTTGTTGATCTGTTCGGCATGGACACTTGGGTTGTCTCCATCCCGGCGACTGCGAATAATGGTCCTATGGACAAGTACGCACAATGCTTCTACTTCTCTTTAGATCAGATACATCTTTTGCTCTTGGCTAAAAAACGTATATAAATATCTGAGTTCATGTTTCTAATTCTTTTCGGTAAATATACAAAGGAGGGATTGCTGGGTCACATAGCAACTCTGTAATTTCTGAGGAACCGCCATATTGTTTTCCATATTAGTGGCACAATTTTACATTCCCACCAATAATACACAAGGATTCCAACGTGTTCATTTTCTCAAGAAGTGTCCTTTGAAGCACAGAAGTTGTTAATTTTGATGAAGGCCAAAATATCTTTCTTTCTTTTTTTTTTAACGTTTCTGCTTTAGATGTTGTTGGGGAGGAAAACTTTTCCTCTACCCTTGAAGATTCTTCTAGGTTGTCTAAGAATTAAATTGACGTGAGACAGATGGTTTTATTTATTTATTTCTTGTTTTGTTTTAGAGAGAGAGAAAGAGAGAGAGCAGGGGAGGGAAAGAGGGAGAGGGAGAGAGAATCCCAAGCAGGCTCCATGCCCAGGACGGAGCCCGTTGCAGGACTCAGTCCCACAACCAGGAGACCATGACCTGAGCCCAAATCAAGAGTTGGGCGCTCAATGGACCGAAGCCACTCACACATGCCTGACATGAGACAGATTAACAGGAGAAAAAACAAAGACTAATTATGTGCACATGGATGCTCAATAATAAAATTGAGACCCAAAGAAAAGACAAAGGCATACAGCTTTTATATGTTTTAGGCAAAGAAACACAAATCTTTGAGGAATTAACAGGACAATGAAAACTTATGCTTGAGAACTTCAATTAGTATGGAATTCTAAGCAGAATTTGGGTGAGAGTAGTAAACTAGTAAAGGTAACAAGATCTGTTTATATAGGCTTTTTCAGCCCTAAACGCCCTGTCTCTGACACTAAGGATGTCTCTCTACTTCCTTCTGCAGGGAGGATACTTGTCACTTGGGAGTTTTATTTCCTACTTTCTGAAGACAAAGGAGGGTCAGAATGTTCTTCCTGCACTGGCCATTTCTTAACTAAATAATTCAAAATAATCAATTTGGGGCTGGCCTGTCCTGGGTGCCTACAGTGTCATATCTAAGAATTATTTGCCAAATCCAAGGTCATGAATATTTCCTTTCTTTTTTTTAAGAGTATTATAGTCTGACCTCTTATGTTTGGGTCTTGTTTCATTTTTGGTAAATTATTGTATGGTAAAGGTCAACTTATTTCTTTTTTCATTTTATTGAATTTTTTAATATTTATTTATTTTTGAAGGAGAGACAGAGTGTGAGCAGGGGAGGGGCAGAGAGAGAGGCAGACACAGAATTCAAAGCAGGCTCCAGGCTCCAGGCTCCGAGCTGTTAGCATAGAGTCCAACGTGGGGCTCAAACCCACGAACTGAGATCATGACCTGAGCCAAAGTTGGAAGCTCAACAGACTGAGCCACCCAGGCGTCCCCAAGCGTCAACTTATTTCTTTTGCGTGTGGCTCTCCAGTTGCTCAGGTACTCGGATTTTACACAAACATCTTCACAGGCCCACCTACTCTTGATCTTCACAGGGTAAGTTGGTCTTACCCTGATCCCATGTGACAGAGGGGAGTCTTCCGGTCCTCAAACCAATACCCAAAAAAAGGTGCCTTTATCCAAACGAGTTGAAAATTTAGGCCTACACAAAAACCTACACAAGAATGTTTCTCACAGCTTTATTTATAATTGTCAAAAGTTGGGAGCGATTGAGATGTCCTTCAGCAGATGAGTGGGCAGACGATCTATTACATCCAGACAGGGAAATATTATGTAGGGTAAAAAAAAAAACCTGAGCTATTAAGCCATTAAAAGCATGGAGGAAACTTAAGTGCATTATCACTAAGTAAAAGAAACCAGTCTGAATACTATATACTGTATGATGCCAACTCCGTGACATCCTGAAAAAGGCAAAGCTTTGGGACAGTACAAGGTCAGTGGTTAACAGTTGTAGGGAGAAAAGAGGGATGAAGAGGAAGAGCACGGAGGATTTTTAGGTCATTGAAATTGATCTTCATGGGGCGCTCAATCGGTTGAGCATCCGACTTCAGCTCAGGTCATGATCTCATGGTTTGTGAGTTCAAGCCCCACGACGGGCTCTATGCGGACAGCTCAGAGCCTGGAGCCTGCTTCAGATTCTATGTCTCCCTCTCTCTCTGCCCCTCCCCTGCTCATGCTCTGTCTCTCTCTCTCAAAAATAAATAAACATTAAAAAAAAAAGAAACTGATCTTTATGATACCTGAACGGTGGACACCTGTCATTAATACATTGGTCAAAACCCAGAGCACATACGACAGTAAACTCTAGTGTAAACTATAGATTTTGGATGGTGATAACGTGTCAGTGTAGGTTCACTGATGGTGACAAGTGTACCACTCGGGTGCAGGATGTTGATATTGGGGGAGGCTGTGCAAGTATGGAGACAGGGGCGTATGAGAACTTTGTAATTCCTGTTCAGTTTTGCTGTGAACCTAAAACTACTCTAAAAAATAAAACCTATTAAAAGGAAAACAAAAATCCAGGCCCAGACAGGTTCACTGCTGACTTCTAGCAAACACTTAAGGAGCTAATACCAATTCTTCACAAACTCTTATAGAACAGTGAACATTTCCCAACTTAGTCCACAAGGTCAGTAACACACCAGATCAGACTAAGACATCACACACACACACACACACACACCAATTTCTTATAAATATGGGTGTCAAAGTCCTCAACAAAATGCTAGCAAACTGAATTCAGAAACATATAAAAGAATTATACAACATGACCAGGTAGGTTTTATTCCAAGTATATACAAGGTTGGTTTCACAGCCCCAATCTGGGGCACCTAGGTGGCTCAGTTGGCTAGGTGTCTGACTTTGGCTTAGGTCATGATCTCTCTTGAGTTCGAGCCCCGTGTCGGGCTCTGTGCTGACAGCTCGGAGCCTGGAGCCTGCTTCGGATTCTGTGTCTCCCTCTCGCTCTCTGCCCCTCCCCCACTCGCATTCTGTCTCTCTCTCTCTCTCGAAAATAAATAAACATTAAAAAAAATTTAAACCCTAAATCAATGATTGTAACACCTCGTATCAAGAGAATAACAAACAAAAATCACATGATCATCTCCACAGACACGGAAAAGCACGTGACAAAATCCAACACTATTTCATGATAAAAACACGCAGCAAACTGTTAACAGCAGGGAACTTCCTCAGGTGGACCAGGGACCCTAAGATCATAATGAATGGTGACAGGGTGCTTTTTTACACATAAGATCAGAACCAGGACGAGAATGTCTGCTCTCGCTACTTTTTTAAAAAGTTTATTTATTTTGAGAGAAGAGGGAGGGCAGAGAGAGAGAGTCTCAAGGAGTCTCCACACTGTCAGCACAGACCTGAGCCGACACCAAGAGTTAGACGCTTAACCGACTGAGCCCCCCCACCGGGGGCACCCCCGGCTCTTGCTACTTTTATTCAACATGGTATCCGATGTTCTAGTCAGGTCAGTTATGCTAGAAAAAAAAAATCAAAGGCTAATAAATGGATGCAGAAAGATCAAAGGTACAAAATTAATATACAAAAATCCATTGCATTCCTATATACGTGCCATCAAATATATTGAAAATGAAGAAAACAAATCGATTGTAAGTGGGCTGACAACAATGACTCTGTCTTTGGCCTTCCCTCTGGTTCGTGCCAGAGCAATGACCTCGCCTGGGGCTAGGAGTTCCAGGCCCCTTGGGTGGTAACGTCTGCCCTGACTTGAATGTGGGAAGACTTATTCTGATCGTCGCTAAAGCAGCTCCCAGAAGGCCTCACGGTAGCTAACTAGTCAACACGGAGATGACTGGTCACCACGGGGGGTACCTCTTTAGGAAGCTACCCTGTGGCCTCACCACTATGCCCCTCACTCTATGAAAGCTGAGGATTCAGACCCGGACTTGACAGAGAATAGATTCACGGCGCTGGGATCATTTGTCTGCCCCGTCCCTCCCCGTCAAGACGTTACCCTGAATAAAACTCTGTATCAACCGTATGGAGTGGTTGGCTTCATTTTTCTGTCTTTAAGTGCCTTCTCAGGCTGGAGGATACATTAACTGACCCTCCTTCACCTTCTAACATCTACTCATAATCGCACTTAAAGAATAAAACACAGGGGCGCCACGGTGGCTCAATCGGTTAAGCATCCGACTTGGGCTCAGGTCATGATCTCACAGTTCAAGAGTTCAAGCCCCGTGGCGGGCTCTACTGACAGCAAATCCTGGAGCCTGCTTCTGATTCTGTGTGTGTGTCTCTCTCTCTGGACCTCCCCCACTTGTGCCCTGTCTCTCTCTCTCTCCCTTTCAAAAATAAATAAATACATTTAAAAAATTTAAAAAAAAGAATAAAATACATAGGAATAAATTTAACAAAAAAAGTGCAAAATGTATACTCTAGAAACTACAAAACCTTGTTGAAAGAAACTGAAGAACGGGCATGCAAGTGGCTCAATTGGCTAAGCAGTCGACTCTTGATTTCAGCTCAGGTCCTGATCTCTGTTTCGTGGGTTTGAGCCCTGTGTCGGGCTCCATACTGTCAGCTGAGCCTGCTTGGAATTCTTTCTCTCTCCCACTCGCTCTCTCTCTGCCCCTCCTCCACTCTCTTGCACATGGTCTCTCTCTCTCTCTCTCTCTCTCTCCCTCAAAATAAATAAATAAACTTAAAAAAAAAGTACAGTCTCTTTAAAAAAAAAAAGAGTCAATAGAGGTGACCACTGGGTGGCTCAGTCAGTTAAGCATCTCACTTTGGCTGAGGTCATGATCTTGTAGTCTGTGGGTTCGAGCCCCACATCTGGCTCTGTGCTGACAGCTCAGAGCCTGGATTCTGTTTCAGATTCCGTGTCTCCCTCTCTCTTTGCCCCTCCCCCACTCATACACTCTCTCTCAAAAATAAATATTAAAAAAAATGTTTTTAAGAGAGTCAATGGGACAGGAAAAGATAACAATTTTAAATATGTATGCACCCAACACATAAATACACCTAAATACATAAAGCAAATATTGACATCTGAAGGGAGAAACTGACAGCAATACCCTAATAGTGTGAGACTTCAGTGCCCCACCATCATGAATGGACAGAACATCCAAACAGAATATCAATAAAGAAACAGCTAACTTGAGAGGGCACCTGGGTGGCTCAGTTGGGTAAGCATCCAACTTTTGATTTCAGCTTAGGTCATGATCCCATGGTTGTGAGATTGAGCCCTGCATCAGGCTCTGCACTGAGTGTGGAGCCTACTTGGGATTCTGTGTCTCTCCCTCTGCCCCTCTCCCCCACTCACAATCACTTTCTCTATCTCGCTCTCTAAAAAAAAAAAATGAAATAAAATAAATAGAAAAGAAAGAGCTAACTTGAACAATACTATAACTCAAATGGCACTAACAGATTACACGCACAGAAATACACACGCATACCTGCACGCACACACACAGAACTTTCCATCCAAACCAGAAGAATACACATTCTTCTCAAATGCTCACAGAACATTCTCCAGGACAGATCACAGGTTAGGTCACAAAACAAGAAGGTAAAAATCACCCAAGTGTGTCGGGAGCCATCTTGGGCTCACCGGTTGAGAAGGCCCCCTGTGTAGAAAAGGCAGATGTTGCAAGGTCTCCTGCCGACCAACTGGTGCCCAGTACTATCTCCTTCTAATAACCTTTCAGGCCTGGATTTCTTGAACTGCTCCGGTTGGCCTCAAGAGATGTACTGCCCTTTGGTTTTATGGCATTTGAAAAGAGGGACCTGGAGTGCGATGCCTTGATGGATAACATCTGAGTGAGAGTAACCTGGCCAGAAGTAACCTCAAAGTCGCCTCTTGGGGATAGGTTACACAAATTGATCATACGGAATAGCAGTTAGGAGTTGGTTAAAAATTAGTGTAACTTATGTAGATATCAGGCCCCTATTATGTAAATTCACTGACTCATACGCAAAGGAACGTAGACAAGCATTGTAGTTTAGAAAGTCAGACAAAATGACTCCTAACCTATCTATAGAAGATTAACAGAAGTCTTAAGGCAACAATGTATGCACCGCACCACCTGCTTGCTCAAGGTTACACTAACAACTCTGCTTTCTTCTTGGGCGTCCTGTTTTTTCCCTGCCATAAATTTATCTAGCCCTACTTCAAAAACAATGTCCATTAGCTTGGAACAGAATCTTAAAAGAGCTAAGATAAGAATCTCCTTCAACGTCTGGGGGATCAACATAATACACACTGTCTTCTTTCTTTAACTGTCTTCTAAGACAAAGTAATGCTCACTGATGTAATGTCAGTCACTGCCTAAAAATAAAGACACCGAGACCAGCAGAGCAGAGTTGCCAGAGACACCTGCTTGGTGATCAGACTGCATTTTGTGGCTCTCTCACTCTTCTCGCCACCGGCGTCCATCCTTCAGGGACCCCTGGACTCACCAGAGCTGGACTCCGGCACAACAGTCCTCACACCGTATGAGATGTGATGAAACTAGAAACGAATCAACAGCAAGAAAATTCATAAATATGTAGAAACCAAACACCCCACTCTCGGACAACCACTGGGTCAAAGAGGAAATCAAAAAGTGATTTTCTAAATATCTCGAGACCCGTGAAAACAAAACTACAGTCTCACAAAACTTCCTTGATGTACCATAACCAGCACTAAGAGAGATATTTATAGCAATAAACATCGATGCTAAAAAAGAAGAAAGATCTCAAACAAGCAATCTAACCTTATACCTCAAGGAACTATAAAATGCACAAACTAAGTCCAAAGTTATCAAAAGGGAGAAAATAATAATAAAGATTAGAGCAGAAACAAATGAAACAGAGAATAGAGAAACAGTAGAAAAAGTCAACAAATCTAAGAATTGGATTTTTGACAAAGTAAAATCGACAAACCCTTAGCTAGACTGAGAAAAAAAGAAGACTCAAATAAAACTAGAAAGAGGAGGCGTTGTAATGAGCCTTCACAAATAAAAAGTATGGGGGATGGGGCGCCTGGGTGGCTCATCGGTTGAGCGTCCAACTTCGGCTCAGGTCATGATCTTATGGTCTGTGAGTTCGAGCCCCACGTTGAGCTCTGTGCTGATAACTCGGAGCCTGGAGCCCGCTTTGGATTCTGTGTCTCCCTCTCTCTCTGTCCCTCCTCGGCGCGTGCTCTGTCGCTCTCAAAAATAAATAAGTATTAAAAAATTGTTTTTAAATAAATCAAAAATAAAAGGATCAAAACGACTTTTAGGTACAATTATATACCAACGCCAGATAATCTAGAAGAAATGGGCGATGCCATTCTTCACAGAAATTGAAAAAATTCATATGCAACCACAAGAGACTTAGAATAACCAAAGCTATCTCGAATAAGAAGAGCAAAGTTGGAGGAATAATACTGCCTGATTTCAAAATGCACTACGAAGCTATAGTAATTGAAACAATATTGTACGGGCATAAATACAGTCCCATAGACGGTTGGAATAGAACACAGGGCCCAGAAACAGATCCACACACATACGGTCAACTGATCTTCTACAAGGATGTTAAGAACAGACACAGGGGAAGTCTCTTCAATAGATAGTGTCGGGACAACTGGATATCCACGTACAGAGGAATGAAACTGGACCCTTACCTCACACCACATACAAAAACCAGCTCGAAATCAGTGAAAGACTGAAACTGTAAAGCTACTAGAAGAAAACAGGAGGAAAGTTTCTCGACATCGGTCTGGGAAATTGTTTTTGTTGTAAGGTGTCACAGTCCCAGTAACTTGCTTCTTTCACTTCTGTAACTCCGCCCGCTTGCTGAATAGAGAAGTTAGGTTGCAAAACGCTCCCCCACCCCTTCTCCAAGATCCGGCCTAGGCAAGACCAATATGTAAAAAGTCGCGAACTCACTGCCTCGCGGCATCTTAGGTGTCTCACTATGATTGGTCATCTTAAACCTTCTTAGGACAAAGAACTTTACATTGATAGGTTTCCCGTCAAAACTAACGTCTGTGCGTCACCATAACATTGACTACCATGAAATGTTGTAAATTGTAATTGGTTAACTAAATGATGACGTACTCTGACTTGCTAAAATCCATATAAGCCCACTGCTGCCTCTGTTTGGGGCCATTCTCTGCACTTTTTTCCTTAAGATCAGGAGGTCGGGTTTGGCCCAGCCGTGAATAAATCTTGCCTCACTTCTGTTTGGTGTCCGGTGGCCTTTTCGACAGCACACTGCTTCGGTTTTCTTTTGGATATGACCCCAAAAGCACAGGCAACCAATACGAAAACAGACGGGGCGCCCGGGGGGCTTAGTTGGTGAATCGTCCAACTCTTGGCTTCAGCTCAGGTCATGATCTCCTGGATTTGTGAGTTGGAGCCCCACATTGGGCTCTGGGCTGACCGTGCCGAGCCTGCTTGGGATTCTCTCTCTCTCTCTCTCTCTCTGCTCTTCCCCTACTCACGCTGTCTCTGTCTCTCTCAAAATAAATAAATAAACTTTTTAAAAAATATTTTAAAAATAGACCAGCAGGATTGCATTAAATGTAAAATCTTCTGCGGAACAAAACAGCAGAGTGAAGAGACCAACTGAAGAATAGGAGAAAATACTTGCAAGCCAATAAGGAGTTAACGTCTGAAAAAGACGAGGAACTCAACTCAAGAGCAAAACAAAAAACCCGGAGGCAAAGGATCTGAATGGCCATGTCTCAAAAAAGACACACACCTGCCAACAGGTACGTGGACAGGTGCTCGGCACCGCTCATCGTCAGAGACATGCAAATCAAAACCACAATGAGATCCTGCCTCCCACCTGTTCGAAAGGAGAAGCCAAAACATAACAAGTGTTGGGAAGGGTGCGGACAAAAGAGAACCCTTGCACACAGTCGGGAATATAACTTGGTAGAGCCATGATGGAGGACGGTATAGAGGTTCCTTTAAAAAATTAAAAGAAAGCTACCATTTGATCCGGCAACTCCACTTCTGAGTATTTATCCAAAGGAAATAAAATCAGCATCTCGAAGAACCGTTAGTCCCAACAGTGAAGATACAGAAACAACCAAAGTGTCTGTCAACAGATGAACAAAGAAAATAGTATATTATGTGTGTGTATATATATATATATATATATATATATACATATATATATAGAGAGAGAGAGAGAGAGACACACACACGCAGATATAACTCAGTCTTTAAAAAGAAGGAAATCTTGCCATTTGTGACAACATGGATGGGCCTAAAGAGCATTAGCTAAGTGAAATAAACCAGATACAGAAATACAAACACTGCATGATCTCACCTGTATATGAAATCTAACGAGGCCAGACTCCTAGAAGCAGAGGGTAAAATGGCAGCTACCGCAGACTGAGGGATGGGGAAACAAGGAGATGCAGGCCAAAAGATGGTAACGGGTTTCAGTTACGCGAGATCAATACATTCTGGAGATACAGTGAATATTATTGAATCCTAAGGGTGTCCGGGTGGCTCAGTTGGTTCAGCGACCGACTCTTGATCTTGGCTCGGGTCATGATCTCACGGGTTCGAGAGTTCGAGCCCTGAGTTGGGGGTCTGTGCTGATGGCGTGGAGCCTGCTTGGGATTGTGTCTCTCCCTCTCTCTGCCCACCACCCCCCACCCTCTCTCATCAAGAAAATAATATTGCATTGTATACTTAAAATTTCCTAAGAGAGCAGATCTTAAGGGTTCTCCTCACACACACACACACACAAAGGTAACCAGGTGAGGTGACCTGAGCCAAAATCAAGAGTCAGATGCCCAACTGAGCCACCCAGGCGCCCCATAGAATTTTTTTTAACTTACTTATTTCAGAGCAATAGAGAAACAGAGTGCCAGCAGGAGGCGGGGGGGGGGGGGCAGAGAGAGGGGGAGAGAGACAATCCCAAACGGTCTCCACGCTGTCAGCACGGAGCTTGACCTGGGGCTTGATCTCACAGCTGCGAGATCATGGCCCGAGTAGAAACTGAGAGTCAGTCACTTAACCGACTGAGCCACCCAGGCGCCCCTATCATTTCGTAATATGTACAAATCACCGTCTGGCTCCAGCAATTCCGTGCAGGCCCAAACCAAAACACTGCCGGGAAAGCGGCCCCGAGGCAACCGCAGTTACAACCTCAGAAAGGACAAAGACCACGGGCTGGGCCGTGGATCAGCGCTTCTGTAGCTTCTCTCAATACCAACTCTTTCTGTAGTTGTTCTGAGCCGGGGCAGTCCGCCTGCGGGGGCGACAGGCTGTCAGGAAGAACCCAAGGGAATCTGTCACCTCCTGGTACAGATTCAAGATTAGCCTCAGCTCAGGATGGCTGGCCGCAGGCCCCTCCTTCCTGCTGAAGTTACTGCCTCACACCAACTCTAATCACCTAAGCGGGACCCGGGCCCTCAATCTCACGGTTTGGTAAGAAACCAGCGGGGTCACTGCTTTCCTCCTACGTTTTTGCACGCGGCAGAGAAGGAAAATTCTAAGAGACTCTTTATGGACACAAATACTGACAAATAATTCTTTCTCTGGGGCCACGAAGGTGTCCGTAAACTATCATTTTCACGTTAGCGAATTGCTATGTAGACCGACTACTTGAATTTGAACTTTGCCCTCGGCTTCAGAGCTCTCCGACCTGCATCGGTTCATCGACGCTATGTCCAGTTCACCGATTTGAAAATCTCTCTAAACTCGACTCTCACCGCCACCAACCAATCCAATCATTTCTGTAGCTAAATCCTAAGCATTGCGTAATTAGCTTTTTCTTTCGAGCAATCTGACTGGCTCCAGGTTAAATCCAGTATGGCCCTCTATTTGCCCTCCTTCCGTATTATTTTGTTTTATTTTATTTTACCTTATTTCATTACATTACATTTTTTTAAGTAAGCTCTATACTCAACATGGGGCTCGAACTCATGACCCTGAGATCAAGAGTCGCTTGCTCTACCGACCTGAGCCAGCCAAGCACCCCTCCCTCACTTTAAATTCTTAATTAGAAATTGTCTTCCAAGACAGATTGTGCTACCGTGGGTAAGTACCACGTCCATTTGATTTGCTTCTGTTCTCCGTCACCTATAAGGCCACCTGCCCGTTGACGGCGCACGGAGAATATTGTGAACTGTCCGTCAGGTGCTATAAGACTGTGTGGGTGTTAATGCTGCCCTCATCACAGAGGGGGCATCACTGCCTTTCCATTTCTGGAAGGTAGTCTAAGTTTCCTGGAGGACTTTCATACGGGGCACCGGTCAATAGAAGTAAAAGTAACACTGTTCAACTTAGTTTCACCTACACGATTTAATTTTTCAAAAGTTCTTAAAAAAAAAGCAATGGGGGCACCTGGGTGGCTCAGTCGGTTAAGCATCCGACTTTGACTCAGGCCGTGATCTTGAAGTTGGTGAGTTCGAGCCCCGCGTCGGGCTCTGTGCCGGCAGAGAGGGGCGCCTGGGTGGCTCAGTCGGTTAAGCGGCCAACGTCAGCTCAGGTCATGATCTCATGGTCTGTGAGTTTGCGCCCCGCATCGGGCTCTGTGCTGATGGCTCAGAGCCTGGAGCCTGCTTCAGATTCTGTGTCTCCCTTTCTCTCTGCCCCTCCCCTGCTCACACTCTGTCTCTATGTCTCTCAAAAATAAATAAAAACGTTAAAGAGAGAGAGAGAGCGGGTTCCCTGATGTCTCTTTCTCTCTCTGTTCCCCTCTCCTTCCCTATCTCTGTCTCTTGTCTCTATATCTCTTTGCCCTGTGAGGACCCAGAAAGAAGGCGACCACTTGCAAGTCCGGAAGAGAGCCCTCATCCGGGATTGAATCGGCCGACACCTTGATCTTGGACTTCCCGGCCTCCAAAGCTGCGAGAAATGACTGTCGGCTGTTGAGGCCACCCAGCTCATGGTGACCTGTTACTGCAGGCTGAGTGACTAAGACAGAGGAACAGGAAAGAAGTTAAACGCATCGCACCAGGGACATGTCATGGAGGGCACAGAGTGTTGGGGTTAAGCCTGAGCTTTGGAGTCGGAAAGACTTGCTCTCTTGCCCAGGCCGGTGACCTCGAACCTGAGCACACCCTTTTGTCAAGTGGAGACGATGGAGCCATTCCGAAGCCACCGCTAAGCTGCGTGGCGCACACCTCGGCATACGTAAGTACGGGCAGCCGCTGTTATTACTGACGTGGTTTGAAGCGCTGGGGTTCGAAGCCGATGGCCAAGAATTCTGGAGACGTCTTAGACGCAAAAGGGTGGCTTTATTGAAGCGTGGGGACAGGACCCACGGGCAGAAAGGGCTGCACCGGGGCTGTGAAGAGTGACTGCGTATATACTGTGCGGTTGGGTGAGTCAAGTCCGGGGGAAGTTTTCAGTGAGATTTTCATCTGCTAAAGGAGACTCACGGGACACCGGAGGCCTAGCTGTCGTCAAGCTAAGGTTGTTTTCTCACTAGTAAGGCATGGAGACAGTAAGGAGTTGCCAGTGCCTGGGTGGCTCAGTTGGTTAAGGGTCCGACTCTCGATTTTGGCTTAGGCCATAATCTCACGGTCGCGAACCAAGCCCCACATCAGGCTCTGCACTGAGCCTGGAGCTTGTTTGAGATTCTCTCTCTCCCTCTCCTTCTGCCCCTCCTCTGCCTGTACTCTCTCTCTCTCAAAAAAAACAAAAACAAGCTCCTAGGAAGTTGCTGGAGAACTACTATGCTCTGTGTTTGCCTCGAGTATTTGTCGATGGGCTGCAGGTTATAAAGAAATTAAATTTCGCCCGCCATTTCCTTCTCGCCTTTGTTCCCCACGTCGCTGGGGAGGGGAGGGTGATGCTGGGGCTCCAAGAAACTGAGTCCGGAAGTTTCTGGAGATTAGGCTATTGATGATTGCCTTTTTCTCGTCATTTACCACGCCATTTGTAAACTGACGGAGACTCCTGCCCTGTGGGACTCTGAGCCCTATTGGTTAGCCATTTAGTTTCTCCTTTCCTTTGCTCTTGGGCAGCGGGGAGTGCCTGAGGAGTGTCACACATGTCCCCCCCTGCGACAGCGGGGCGTTGTGGGGGGTCAGCTTGCCTCATGCTCCCTCTTCAGAACCGCGGTGGATGATCAGGAATCAAAGGCCGGGACAGCCACCCAAGTGACGGGTATGTGGCCCTGGGTGGTAGCCACGGGAGGGCCGGTGAGAGCAAGAGAGGCGTTAGGACAGGTACTGGGTGTGACCCCATGGCCCAGGCTGGGAGGAGCAGTTAAGGCAAGAGAGAGGGGGGGATGTTTCAGGAGCTCGGCTTTGACCTTGCTTGGCGCCTGCCCTTCCGTCTGCCTAGGAGGTCCTTTCTTCCTGTGCCTTCCGGAAAACTCCCCGCGGTTCTTGAAGATGGTGCCACAGACTCTGAGAAGCCCTCCGGAGCAGACACAGAGCGCCACCTCCCAAGAAGCCCACGGCTCATCAGGTCATTCTGAAAGCATCTGAATCCCCGGGTGTCTCGTTCGGAGTTGCTCTGGCGCAGGCCTAGGATGGATCCGTCGCGGGACTCTCCGGGCCGGGGACGCGGGGCGTCGGGGTGGGGGCGGGAAGAAGCCTTGGCTCGCCAGGACGGAAACGAGGTCTGCCGGATGAGGCTGCAGTTCAGGCTGTGGCCACGCGGGGGCAGCAGCACACAGATCAAGGGTCTGAGAAAGGCCCCTCGGCGTTCAGGTCCCTGCTGGGTGTCCCCCGAGCTTCCCAGGCCAAAACCTCCGCGCGTGCGCGCGCACACACCCCTTTTTCTTATTGGGTAGAGGGGAAACCCCTTGTACCCAGTTTATGCCACCTGCCCCACCCACCCAGGAGCCCCAAATCCAACAGTTAGTAGAAATTATGCAAAATCTTAATTGGATCAGCCCCTCTGCTTAGAATTCTCCATGGCACCCACCGCACTGCGGATGAAGCCCCTATCCCTGCAGCCCCCAAAGCGCCAGACTGTCTGTCCCACACACACCCCCGTCTTCACCTCACAGCCTTCGTCTCCCCCCACTTAACGCCTCGCTCCCTCTGCTCCAGCCACACTGGCCTATCGTTCCTCAAAGCAAACCAATTCAGTGCAGTGTCTCGAAAAGGGCAGACAGCTTTGGTGCCTCGAAAAATCCGACACTGTGGTTACTTTGTAAACCTAGAGTCCATTTCGATTACACTTTTAGAAACACAGTTTCCCTTGGGGTGCCTGGGTGGCTCAGTCGGTTGAGCTTCCGACTTCGGCTCAGGCTCAGGCTCAGGTCGTGATCTCACGGTTCGTGAGTTCGAGCCCCGCGTCGGGCTCTGTGCTGACAGCTCAGAGCCTGGAGCCTGCTTTGGATTCTCTGTCTCCCTCCCTCCCTCTCTCTCTCTTTCTCTCTCTCTCTCTCTGCCCTTCCCCAGGTCATGCTTTCTCTCTCTCAAAATATAAGCCTTTGATTCCAATTAGAGCGATGATGTTACCTACACACCTGGGTAACTGGACCACCACTCACTTG
Source organism: Paguma larvata (assembly GCA_030068075.1). NCBI lineage: Eukaryota > Metazoa > Chordata > Mammalia > Carnivora > Viverridae > Paguma > Paguma larvata. The sequence continues at coordinate 8,471,813 of CM057842.1, read as the reverse complement.
CAAAGAGGCCGCGGGCTATGCGTGTGGGTCCATTTAGAAACAGAATGGGTTCTGGCACTTGGGTGCCTCAGTCAGCTGAGCGTCAGACTTGTGATTTCATCATGATCCCAGGGTTGTGGGATCGAGTCCCATGTCAGACTCCGTGCTGAACATGAAGCCTGCTTAAGACTCTCTCTCTCCCTCTCCCTCTGCTCCTCCGCCTGATCTCTCTTTAAAAAAAAAGGGGGGGGGGCCGCCTGGGTGTCTCAGTCGGTTAAGTGTCCGACTTGGGCCCAGGTCGTGATCTCACCGCTCCCGAGTTCAAGCGCAGGGCTCTGTGCTGACAGCTCAGAGCCTGGAGCCTGTTTCAGATTCTGTGTCTCCCTCTCTGTCTATGCCCCTCCCCTGCTCATGCTCTGTCTGTCTGTCTGTCTGTCTCTCTCAAAAGTAAATAAACATTTTTTTAAAAAGGTAGTAGGGTGAAATTGCTTAAATATTGCAGATGGCAGGATACCTGGGTGGCTCAGTCAGTTAAGCACCTGACTTCAGCTCAGGTCATGATCTCACTGTTTGTGAGTTCGAGCCCTCTCAGGGCATAGCCTGCTTGGGGCTCTCTCTCTCTCTCTCTCTCTGCCCCTCCCCCACTTGTGCACGTGGGCATATTCCTGCACGCCCTCACGCTCTCCAAATAAATAAACTTAAAAAAATATTTTTAATGTTTATTTTTGAGAGAGAGAGAGAAAGACAGAGTGTGAGGAGGGGAGGGGCAGAGTGAGGAGCGGGCTCCAGGCTCTGAGATGTCAGCACAGAGCCGGACATGGGGCTCGAGCTCACCAACTGCAAGATCATGACCTGAGCCAATGTCAGATGCTTAACCGAGTGAGCCACCCAGGCGTCCATCTCCAAATAAATAAACTTTAAAAGAAACAGTATAGATGGCATTTATAAAAGTAATACATCAGGCTCTTTAGTCTTTTTAAATGCTTCCACCAAGCAAACCCTTCCCAAGTCCTTAGAAGGTATTACAAATCTAGAGGTGCCTGGGTGGCTCAGTCAGTTGAGCGTCCGACTTCAGCTCAGGTCATGATCTCACGGTCTGTGGGTTCGAGCCCTGCGTCGAGCTCTGTGCTGATGGCTCAGAGCCTGGAGCCTGCTTCAGATTCTGTGTCTCCCTCTCTCTCTGCCCCTTCCCTGCTCGCGTTCTGTCTCTGTTTCTCAAAAATAAATAAATCTTAAAAAAAATTTTTTTTAAATAATAAAGTTACCACTCTGAAATTAACTAATCATCTCTGGAAGGAGACCGAAAAATCTGGTAATTCTTATTCCTTCCTCAGGGGAGATGGGGGGGGTGTTGGGAAGGAGGCTTCTCACTATTAACTACTTAGGGACTTTATTTTTTTATATATATAATTTATTTATTTTTTAAATTTACACCGAAGTTAGCATACAGTGCAACAATGATTTCAGGAGTAGATTCCTTAATGCCCCTACCCACTTAGCCCATCCCCCCTCCCACAAGCCCTCCCAGAGCCCTCTGTTCGTTCTCCATGTGTAAGAGTCTCTTATGTTGTTGTCCCCCTCCCTGTCTTTGTATTATTTTTGCTTTCTTTCCCTTCTGTTCATCTGTTTTGTATCTTAAAGTCTTCATATGAGTGAAGTCATAATGATGGTTGTCTTTCTCTGACTGACTCATTTCGCTCAGCATGATACCCTCCGGTTCCATCCACATAGTTGCAAATGGCAAGATTTCATTCTTCTTGATTGCCGCGTGCTGCTCCATTGTATGTATACGCCACATCGTCTTCATCCAGCCATCCATCCGTGGACGCTTGGGCTCTTTCCCTACTTCGGCTATTGTCGATGGCGCTGCTGTAAACATCAGGGTGCAACTATTTAGGGACTTTCTGAATTGAAAATATGAGAGTTGGGGGGAGGGTTCGACTTCACCCCTGCTTTTTCTTTCCTAAAAGGAAAGTGTATCTCTGAAACAATTACAACCAGATGCTAACTTTCACCAGATGCTTCTTCATGGGCAAGTACAGGGGTGTTTGAGGGCTTAGCTTCTGTGCTTTTCTGTTTCTCGACTTTTAATTTTGGTAAAGGACAAGTAACATAAAATTTGCCATCTTTACCATTTTTTTAAACTTATTTTGAGAGGGAGGCGTGCACGCAATCAGGAGAGGGGCAGAGAGAGAGAGGGAGAGAGAATCCCAAGCAGGCTCCTTGCTGTTAGGACACAGCCAGACTCTCGTGAACCCTGAGATCACGACCTGAGCCGAAACCAAGAGTCGGACGCTTAACTGAGCCACGCGGGCGCCCCCCTCTTTACCTGTTTAAGTGTACAGTTCGGCAGCCCGAAGGACATCTCACGCTGTTGTGCGAACATCACCACCTTCGTCCTTCAGAACTGTTTTCATCTTGCAGAACCGAAACCCCGTCTCCATGAAATATTAACCCCCGCCCCAGACACCCGCCCTTCTGCTTTAGGTCTGTTCCGCCCTCGGAACCTCCTCTAAGCGGAATCATACAGACCTTCTGCAACTGGCTTATTTCGCTCAGCACAAGGGCCTCGGGTTCACCCTGGTTGTAGCAGGTGCAGGAATCCTGCCCGTGTTTTTCGAATTAAATTTACATTACAAATACAAACACACGGGTCCGTCGGTTGGCCATCCGACTCTCTTGTGTTGGCTTGGGTCGTGAGCTCGCGTTTAATGGGCTTGAGCCCCACTTCTGGCTCTGTGCTGACAGCACAGAGCCTGCTCGGGGCTCGCTCTCTCTCTCTCTCTCTCTCTCCCTCTCTCTCTGCCCCTCCCCATGCTCACGCTCTCCCTCTCTCTCAAACACAAACATTTAAAAAAATACAAAAACACGTGCGCATGATTGAAACAAACGAGACCTTTTGCCGAGCGTCTAACGAATGGCAAACACCTGCGGAATCTCACTTTCTCTCTCTGGTCCTTTCCACTGACCGTCCTGAATGCGCCGGCTCCCTCTACCCGCCCATCGGTGAACGGACCTCCTGCTTGCTGATTTTCTGTGGCGGTGGTTCCGGAGTTAGCTCGCAGCCTCCCGCTCTCCCCGCTTGTCCCCCCCACACACACCCACGTAGACGCCACCTCCGCGGGTGCTGGCCAGCTTTGAAATTTTTCAGGACCGTGCTTAACTCTGTTATTTCTTCTTCCACAAACTCGGTTTCCTTGGTTCCAGCCGGGTAGTGTTAAAAGTCGGTGTCCCTTGGGGCGCCTGGGTGACTCAGTCGGTTGGGCGGCCGACTTCAGCTCAGGTCATGATCTCGCGGTCTGTGGTTCGAGCCCCGCGTCGGGCTCTGTGCTGATGGCTCGGAGCCTGGAGCCTGCTTCTGATTCTGTGTCTCCCTCTCTCTCTGCCCTTCCCCTGTTCACGCTGTGCCTCTATGTCTCTCAAAAATAAACAAACAAACAAACAAACAAAAATTAAAAAAAAAAAAAGGCGGTGTCCCTAAGGCCCAGGCCCGCCTCCACATCTCCACATAGATTACTTCATTCACTGTCCCCAGCAATGACATCTGAGCTCGGCGAGGGACCCTTCCTAGTCCCATTTCAGAGACGAGCAGCCGAGGCCCAGAAAGGTTAAGTCACTTGCTCCAGGTCACAAAGGCATTGAAGTGGCCAAGCCCGAGCTGCCTCTGGTTATTTCGATCTGTCTGTTTTGACTCTCACCGGGGGTGAAGACGCTACACCTTTAATGGCTCTCGCTGAGGCCTGGAAGACGTCAGGCAGGTACACTTACAGTTTGTCCACACCATTGTGTGTAAATTTCACATCAAAGAAAAGAACTGTAAACCAACCCTGAACTCCCGCTAATAGAATGAGCCCTGAAGTGTTGGGAGCGAAGCGTGCAGGTGTCTGTGACGTGCTAAAATGAGGAAAAAGCGAGACGGATGGATGGGGAGGTATCAGAGCGAATACACATTCCGGTGTTAATTACAGTCTCTAGGAGCGCGTGGGCCTGCACGATCCTTTTACCTGGTCGTTCGTTGGAAATATCTCAGCCCAAAATGCGGGGACCTCCGTCCTGAGCCGAGCACGGGAAACCCTCTCTTCTCTCACCAGACGGTCAAGAGGCCCCTCAAACTCAATATGTCCACACTGGGATTTGCCCACTTCCTGGAAAATGGTTCCCGCCTCTCCCTCTGTCTCTTCCTTGGGGTGCTTCTCACTCCCCAGGCCCAAGAGCTCAGGAGTTGCAAGAAATTTCTCCTACTCCCCATTGCGTCCCAAGGTTTAGCTTAGGGGGACCACCTGTCTTCCGTCTTTTCCCAAGACTCAGGGTTCCCGGGCTGTGGGGCATTTGGGGCTAAAACCAGGGAAGTCCCAGGCAAGCCGAGATGATAGGCTGGTCCCCCATCCAATCATTTCTGCCTCTTAAACAATTTGTCCAAATTGCCACTGCCCTAGTCTATACTGACAACGCACATAATCGCAGTGACAATAAACCGAGGCTCAGTGCGTGTTAGGTACCAGGTACCGTTCCTCGTGCAGGCGGCAGGTCTTCTGATCCACACAAAACCCTGTACCGAACAACCGGGACACCGTCTGTGCTGAAGATGAAGAAACAAGACACAGAGAGGGAAAGTCCCTAGCCCCCAGTCACACAGCTAAATGACAGCACACGCGCTGGCATCTGAACCCAGGAAGACGGCCGTACAGCTCCCGGGCTCCACCGCCTTCGGGCAGCCATCCCGGAGCCCCGACTCCCTCATGCCAGCCCCCTGGCTCTGGGCTCAGCCTCGGTCAACAACCACCTGTGCTTTCATCAGAACGACTATTCAGGTAAAAATGGTTTTCCTGATCACACACACATTACCAGCTGATACTTTGTAAAGACAAATTCAATAAAGAAGTGAATAAAGTAGAAAATAATAATTTCCCATAGCAATTCCCCCTAGGGATACCGTTATTTTTTAAGTTTACGTATTTATTTTGAAAGAGAGAGAGAATGAGCAGAAGAGGGGCAGAGTGGGGACGCGGGTGGGGTGGGGACAGGGGATCTGAAATGGGCTCTGAGCCAACAGCACAGATCCTGATGCGGGGCTCGAACTCACGAACCATGAGATCATGACCTGAGCTGAAGTCAGACGCTCAACCGACTGAGCCCCCCAGGCGCCCCGGGATGCCATTTTTAATTGGGTTCCTGTTGGCACCAGGATTTCTTCTTGGGGTCCAGCAACCAGCGCTTGTGGTTCTGATTCATGATATAGTGTGATATACGGATCACACACAGATCCGTCTGCCTCTTGCTTTTTGTCCAGATAGACCTTGTAAAAACACAGCTCAGGACCCATCCTCCAAACCTGTCACCTCCAGATCAGGTCCACACGGCACGACTCCAGGGTCTCGTTCCTGTGTCCCCTTACCCGCGGCAGTCTGGTGCACACCTCCCTTCGCTGACCTGCTCTTGTCAGAAGTGACGCTAACACTCTGCCCCCATCTGCCCCCCACCGAGTGTCCCGTTGTCCATTGGGATCTGCTTTCGTGGGAACGCCCCGTGGGGAGGGGGACAGGGGAGCTTGGCAACAGTACGGACTAGGGGAGTGGGTAATGGGGGGGTGCTAATTGAGCTAAGAGGTCAGGATAGTCTGAGGAGGTGGCATTTAAGCCAAGTCCTCAATACCAAGAAGATGAGGGCGAGTGGCCCAGTGGCGAGAAGGGCACGTGCAAAAGCCCTGTGGTAGGAACTTGAGCATTGTGACCTAGACATGAGACAGTTGCAGAACCTAATCAGGGGTCATGAAATATCTCCGAGAGTTGGGGCCTGGGTGGATTATAAACAAGAAGGTTAGAACACGAGCTGTAAGGAACTTGGTGGAACCCCCGGGAGGGATGAGGCCAGGAGAGGCTGCGCTCAGACGGGAGGGACGGGTGTGTCCTGAAAGGGCATTCCTGCATCCCTTCATTCCCCCAAGTAATTCCTCAGCAACAGCCCTTGGGTGTTCCAGATTCTAGATGCCAAAGCGATAGCAGTGAAAAAGACCAGGAAAGTTCTTGTCCCCGAAGAGCTCGTTCCGGTAGGGAGACGGACAGAAAACAAGACAAACAGGTGTGTGGCGTGTCAGGCAGTGATCAGGGCTGGGGAGGGTGAGAGGAGTCAGGTGGGGGAGGAGCCGCGGACTATCTGGGGAAGGTGGGCAGGTGGCATGGCAAGAGCCAAGGCCCTGAGGTCGGAGGGAGCCTCTGTTCCAGGAAGGCTGAGAGGCCGCGGGAGTGTGACTGCACGGAGAGAGGGGAAGTGGGGAGGGCAGGGCCTCCAGACGCCAAAGGAGGAACTCAACCGTGGGATTGACGCCGGTGTTGGGAAGCAAGGCGAGAGTGAGCCAAGTCCTGATCCGCCTCCGCGGGAAGTCAAAGGGAAGGATGGGAGCGCATTCAGGACGCAGGAGGTGACCGGGGTCACAGTGCTGGTCCCCACAGGTTTCACGACACGCTCAGCACAAAGTCTGGCTTATTTCGTGTAATTTTTTTAAGTTTATTTATTTTGAGGGGGGGTGGGAGCGTGTGCGTGCAAGCAGGGGAGGGGCAGAGAGAGAGGGAGAGAGAACCCCAAGCAGGCTCCGTGCTGAGACCACGACGCGGGGCTCGATCTCACGAACCATGAGACCATGACCTGGACTGAAACCAAGAGTCGGACGGTCAACCGACGGAGCCCCCCAGGTGCCCCCGAGTCCGGCTTAGTTATTCCCGGGCCCAAACATTTGCACTTTTTCATTTAAAAAAATACACAGAGGGGCGCCTGGGCGGCTCAGTCGGTTGAGCGGCCGACTTCGGCTCAGGTCATGATCTCACGGTCTGTGAGTTCAAGCCCCGCGTCGGGCTCTGTGCTGACAGCTCAGAGCCTGGAGCCTGCTTCGGATTCTGTGTCTCCCTCTCTCTGCCCTTCTCCTGCTCACGCTCTGTCTCTATGTCTCAAAAATAAATAAACATTAAAAAAATTTTTTTGAAATAAAAAAAAAAGACACAGAAAATGCTAGCACTTGAAAAAGCTATAAGATGGTATGTGTCCCTAGTACCTCATTTTTCTGAAGACAAATGGGGGCAGAGAAAAATTGACAGGGAAAAAAATTAATGGGTAGTGACTCTCTGGACAGAAGTATCACTGGCGAGTGTCATGTTTTCTTTCTATTTTTCAGTATTTTCTAACTGTTTTATAAAGACCACGTGTTGCAAAAAGATAAGAAATACAATTTTGTGTGATCTCGAACTAAGTACATAAACACAGAGAGGTGCCTGGATGGCTCGGTCGGTTAAGCGTCCTGCTTTGGCTCAGGTCATGATCTCCTGATTGGTGAGTTCAAGCCCCGCATTGGGCTCTAGGCTCACGGTACAGAACCTGCTTCAGATCCTCTCTCCCTCGCTCTCTGCCTCTCCTCCACCGCACTCATTTTCTCTCTCTCTCTAAAAATAAATAAACTTAGGGGCGCCTGGGTGGCTCAGTCGGTTGAGCGGCCGACTTTGGTTCGGGTCACGATCTCGCGGTCTGTGAGTTCGAGCCCCGCGTCGGGCTCTGTGCTGACAGCTCAGAGCCTGGAGCCTGCTTCGGATTCTGTGTCTCCCTCTCTCTCCGCCCCTCCCCCACTCACGCTCTGTCTCTCTCTGTCTCAAAAATGAATAAACATTAAAAAAAAAAAAGCTTAAAAATAAATAAACTTAAAAAAATACACAAATTCAGAAAGCAGAGAAGAAAATTCCTAAAAACCCCTGTACCCTCCACATAAAGAAGCAAATGTTGGGGCACCCGGGTGGCTCAGTCGGTTAAGGGACGGACTCTTGGTTTCGGCTCACATCATGATCTCACAGTTCCTAAGTTTGAAACCTGATTCGGGCTCTGTGCTGACAGAGCAGAGCCTGCTTGGGATCTGTCTCTCCCTCTCTCTCAAGAGAAATAAATAAACTGAAGCAGCAGCAGCAGCAGCAAATGTTAACACTTAGTCCTAAATGCTTCAGGTAATTTCCCCCCCTTTTTTGGTGACAGAATGCAGTAGGGCTAAAGTAGAAGCCCCCTCTCCCAACCCCCCTTGTCTCCAGCTCCAATTCCATTCCGTCCGGGTCTTCCCGGAAAACACCCATTGCCCAGAATCTGGAGTGAGGTGTTTGTTTCTTGAGTTTACATTTTAACACGCAGGGATGGTAAGAGGAAGTCCACCTTGATTTCTGCTGGCAAAATAACAGGACTTTCTTTCTTCCTTTCTTTTTTATTTTTTTTACTAACAAGACTTTTCTTAAAAATTTTTTAATGTTTATTTCCTTTCAAGAGAGAGAACTTGTGTGTGAGCGCATGCAAGCAGGGAAGGGGCAGAGAGAGAGGGAGACACAGACTCCGAAGCAGGCTCCAGGCTCCGAGCCATCAGCGCAGAGCCTGAGGCGGGGCTCGAACTCAAGGAACTGTGAGATCATGACCTGAGCCGAAGTGAGACACTTAACCGACTAAGCCACTCTGGTGCCCCTACTAAGACCTTTCAAGTGAAAATCCAAACAGTACATGCAATATAAAATGGAAAGAGAACACCCCGCCCCATCCCCAAAGAAAGGAAAGTAATTAACAGCCAGCGTGTAAATTTCCCTAGCACGTCGGCCCCAATGGGCGGGTATTCCGGTCTGTCTCGTTTGCTGCTGCTGCGTCAGCCAGGCCTGGGCATTCCGGCGGGTGCTCGATGCCTGTTCAATCAAATCTTACGTTCCTCGGATCAGGCCCATTTTCAGAGTAAACTTTTTCATGTTAGAATCATTTTTCCAAATTTTTAATACTTTTCTTTTTGAGAGAGAGAGCGTGCGGGGGAGGGGCAGAGAGAGAGAGAGAGGGAGACCCAGAATCCGAAGCAGGCTTCGGGCTCTGAGCTGTCAGCACAGAGCCCGACGCGGGGCTCGAACCCATGAGCCGTCAGATCATGCCCTGAGCCGAAGCTGAACGCTCAACCGACAGAGCGGCCCGGGAGCCCCATGTTAGACCCAGTTAAGATTTACAGAAAAGTTCTGAAAAACCATGCAAGGCTCTCCACTGTGTTCAGGCTTTACTTGGATGCCACCAGTTTTTCCCCCACAAGTGCCCCTTTTCTGACCCAGGGGTCCCACATTTCGTTTTGTCCTCAGTTCTCCTGGGTCTCCTCCAAACTGTGGCGGCTCCTCAACCTTTTGTTTCTCACGGCTGGGACATTTCTGCAGAGTACTGCTCGGGGCTCTGGTAGAATATCGCTCGATCTGGGTGTATCTGGTGTTTTTCTCCTCCTCAGCGTGTGGGTTCCGCCGTGTTGCTGGGAAGAAACCCACAGAGGCCGGGTGACCTGCTCACCACACTGTCACGGCCACACCAGGTCCATGAGGTTCATCACCAGGGCGCGAGCCTGGACTGTTTGGTGAAGGTGGTCCCTGTCAGGTGTCTCTGCTGTAAGGGTCCTGTCTTCTGCTTTTCCACACTTTATTCTTTGAATGCAAGTTGCTAGCTCTTCTGGGTACAACCCACATTGAAAAGGAGGCGGAAGGGCTGAGTTCTAGCTGCTGGACTTAGCATTTCGACTTACAGTCGTGGGAATTCTTTCTAGGGAAGATTTGACTTTTCTGCCTTCACACCCATTTTATTTATTTAATTTGAAAAAGAGAGCGGGGTGGGGGGCGGCAGAGAGAGAGAAAGAGAGAGAGAGAGAGAATCGGGGCTCCTTGGAAGGATCCTGGGATCCTGACCTGAGCGGAAATCAAGAGTGAGGTGCATGGGGCACCTGGGTGGCTCAGTCGGTTGAGCATCCGACTTCGGCTCAGGTCATGATCTCGCGGTCTGTGAGTTCGAGCCCAGCGTCGGGCTCTGTGCTGACAGCTCAGAGCCTGGAGCCTGTTTCGGATTCTGTCCCTCTCTCTGCCCCTCCCCCTCTCTCTGCCCCTCCCCCTCTCTCTGCCCCTCCCCCTCATGCTCTGTGTCTCTCTGTCTCAAAAATAAATAAACATTAAAAAAAAATTAAAAAAAAAAGAGTGGGGTGCTTAACCCAGGGAGCCACCCCCGCGCCCCTGCCTTCCTCGCACCCATTTGAAAGACCAGGAAGCTGAGGTCGAAGAAAACAAACTTCCTCACTAGAGGGTGGCCCGCCCAGGGTGAGGCCCTACCCTGCGATCCGGGGGCTGTGGGCGCCCCAGGTGTGAGGCCAGGGGGCGCCTGGAACTCCGGTCCCCGAGCCCCCTCTCCGGCCCAGTGGGCGGGCCGGGCCGTCCGGGGGCGCTGTGGCCCATTTCACAGACGTGCTGCCCTCTCCCCGGAGGAGGAGGCTCGGCGGCGCTCGGCGGCCCGGCCAGGCCGGATCCCGGGGGCGGCGGGCCAGGCCCGCGAGGTCACCGGGGCGCAGGCGGCCGAGGCGCCCGCCCTCCCCGCCGGGGATCACCTGGGCCGGCCCCGGGGCCCGCGAGCCGGGCGGGAGAGCAGCCGCCGCCTCCTCGAAGCCCGGCAGCCCGCGACCGCGAGCGCCCCGCACTCCCGCAGCCCGGGCCCGCGACGCCGCCCGCAGGTGAGCCCGGCCGTGAACTCCGCCGCCGTCGCCCCGCGGGAGGGGGCTCCGCCTGCCCCGGTGCCCCACTTCCTGTTTTTCGGGCTGCGGGGGCGGGAGGCACAAACGGCCAGCCTGCGCTGGGTGACCCGGGTCAGGTCACCTCACCTCGCTGGGCAGGTGGCCTCCGCGCTGAATGCGCTCCCCCCTCCCCTCCATGAACCCTCGCAACTGCCTGGAGGGACCTATCGTGAGTGTGGGAATGAGGGCGGGAGGAGGAAGGCAGGGAGGTGAGGGGGCAGGTCGGACGGGTCACAAGGGCAGGGGCCCCACTGGCCAGGGGCCTACCTGCCGGCTCTCAGGGACAGCGGCCGCTTGGGGGGGGGGGCTGCAGGCCACAGCAGAGGGTGAGAGGGTGAAAATTCAGTGGTCACATGGTGTGTCACCAGCCGCCTCTGGCCTCAGTTCCTCCTGTGGGGAGTGGGGGCGGGGAGGAGGGGAAGGTGTGGGCAGGACTTCCTGGAAAAGGGAGACCCCGGTGTCCGGGGGTGGGTAGGTGACCCCGGGACTCAAACCCACATGTTGTCAAACACACATCACCGCCCCCCAGGCTCACAACTCACGTGAGAGACACAACACACACACACAACCTGCCTCGGGCCCGAAACGGGGACACAGATGGGCGGCCCACGCGGGTCCACTTTAGAACCCAGGCCAATGTCACAGACACGCCGCCAGGGCCTTGCAGGCTCGGTGCGCACAGCTACAGGGACAAAGGACTCCCAGGCACACAGCCGACATGTGACCCAGGCAGGCACGCTTGGCTACACACAGGAAACAGCTGGGACACACCCGTGCACAGGCAGCAAACGCGTCCTGGGAACGCATGGACACACGAGAGGTGTCGGGGCTGGGGCACGCACCCGCAGCCACAGGCCCCGCACAGCCCAGTCACGGGGTGCCCCTGCGGCCCAGGGCACGAACAAGCTCACGTGGGCGCGCACAGAGGCCGGGAGGGCAGGCGCGGCTGCACGTGGGCCAGCCCCCGACCCCGAATCCCGTGTCCAGCATTGGGGAACTCCAAAGCTCACATGACCCCGAGGGGAGGGCTTCTGGAGCAGTCTGCGGAGAAACTGCATCACCCTCACTAATGATCCGTTTCCGCCCCAGGGAATAAAGGCTCAGTGACCGCCAGTCCTGCCCAGGAGCTCACCTGCCTCTCTGAGCCCCCGGCTGGCTGGCTTGTGCCTCCTGCAGGGTGAGTGTGGGGCGTGGGACTCAGGAGGCCAGAAGAGGCTTGCAAGGCCTCCCTTCCCCAGCCCAGGCCTGCCCCGCCTACCCTCTGACCCTCCCAGCGGCTGCCGCTGGGAACTGCGCTCCTGGGAACTGGGACCCCACCCAGGGCTTTCCCCAGGGGGGCCAGCCCCTCAGGGGTCTCTGGAGGCTCCCCAGGCCTCAGCCCCGGGCCCTCGGGCTCGTCTCTCCCCTCCCAGATGGACACACGGACTCTGCTGCTCATCCTGCAAGCCTCGCTGGTTCTCCCCCTGGCTGACGGGGCCAGCCCAGTCCTGCGCTTTGTGGCCGTGGGCGACTGGGGAGGGGTCCCCAATGCCCCGTTCTACACAGCCCGGGAAATGGCCACTGCCAAGGAGATGGCCAGGACCGCGCAGGTCCTCGGCACGGACTTCATCCTATCCCTGGGGGACAATTTCTACTTCAGTGGCGTGCAGGATGCCAACGACAAGAGGTTTCGGGTGTGTGCCCCTGGAGTGGGGGTGGGGGCACAGGTGTGGCAAAGCTGCCCGACCTTTGGGACTCCGGAGAGGGCAGCGGGAAGCTGACGCTTGTGCGTGAGCACCCGGGTGCTCGGTGTCTCCCTCGGCGTCAGCCCCTGACTTGGTGGGAGCCTCGGGGTAGCTGCTTGACCCTGGGGGTGGGGGGGCGTCCCTTCTGTGTGCCGCAGGAGACCTTCGAGGATGTGTTCTCTGCCTCCTCCCTCCGCACCGTGCCCTGGTACGTGCTGGCTGGCAACCACGACCACCTGGGGAACGTCTCGGCCCAGATCGCCTACTCCCGCATCTCTCAGCGCTGGTGAGCCAGCCACCCCTCCCCCTGCCCAGCCACGCCACCCCACCTCGCTCGGAGGGGGGATGGGGGGGAAACCAAGAGCCGAACCCAGGACTCGAACCTGGGGCTCGTGGGCTCAAGAGGCACCCCCTCTGCCGCTGTCTCCGCCGCAGGAACTTCCCCAGCCCTTACTACCGTCTGCGCTTCAAAGTCCCCCGGTCCAACGTGTCCGTGGCCATCTTCATGCTGGACACGGTGACGCTGTGTGGCAACTCGGATGACTTCCTCAGCCAGCAGCCCGAGAGGCCCCGCGACGTGGCGCTGGCCCGCACGCAGCTGTCCTGGCTCAAAAAGCAGCTGGCGGCGGCCAAGGAGGACTACGTGCTGGTGGCCGGCCACTACCCCGTGTGGTCCATCGCCGAGCACGGGCCCACCCGCTGCCTGGTCAAGCAGCTGATGCCGCTGCTGGCCACGTACAAGGTCACCGCCTACCTGTGCGGCCATGACCATAACCTGCAGGTGAGGGGTCTGCGGGGCAGGTAAGGAAGGGGCCCCCAGCCCGGCCGGCCAGTGCGCCTGGTGGGGGAGGGGGGGTCTCCCGAACGTCCGTCAAGCTATATGCTGTCTAACCAGGAAAACGGCCCGAGGGTTCCCAAAAGCCCTCCTTCTAGCTCCCAGTTGCCAATTGCGTATTCACTTCTCTAGCTGTGAAGCAGGATCAGTACGTTGCTCCCGGCGGGGGAGGGGGGGGAGACGGGACTGAGGCCCAGAGGGGTTCTGTGCCTCGCCCGAGGTTGACGCTGTGGTCAGGGACAGCCCTGACTCTGGATTTGAGACGGGGGCAGGGGGGGCAGGGCGCGAGGCCCGTGGGCAGCCTCTCGGCGGACCCGGGGCCTCCTCCCCTGACCCCGCGCCCTCCGTGCACAGTACCTCCAGGACGAGAACGGCGTGGGCTACGTGCTGAGCGGGGCCTGGCAACTTCATGGACCCCTCGAAGAAGCATATGCGCAAAGTCCCCAACGGTTACCTCCGCTTCCACTACGGGGCCGAGGACTCGCTGGGGGGCTTTGCCTACGTGGAGATCAGCCCCAAGGAGATGAGTGTCACTTACATCGAAGCCTCGGGCAAGTCCCTCTTCAAGACCCGACTGCCGAGGCGAGCCAGGCCCGAGCACCCAGGCGGGCGCCGCTCTAGGGCCTGAGGCTGCGGGGGAGGCCTCCCTGCCGGAGGGTGGGTGCGCCCTGTCGGACCCATGCCCACGGGCAGGCTTTCTCACGGGCCCGTGGGGCCGCGGCCCAGCAGGAGGAGAACCGCGGACGAGGAGCGCTGTTGGCCCTTGTGGCAAGGACGCCCATCTCTGTGAAAAGGACGTCGGCGCGGCGCGGGGACCGGCCGGAGTGCCGTGCCCCGCGGCTGAGCTTGTCCGGCCTGAGCTCCAGGCGGGAGGGGGGGGGTGGGGGGGGAGCTTTCTCCTGAACCAAGCACCTGTCGCTGCCGAATATTCAATAAAAGAATAGTTGCAGAGGCCGAACGTGTGTACCGCGAGCGTCTCTCTCCTCCCCTCGCGGGCGTGTGACTTCACCTGGGCCTGAGGGCTCCCGGGGTCGCGCTGCGCCTCCGTCTCTCTGCTGGCCTCGCACGTGGGTGCGCTGTGACGTAAAGACCGAGCTGAAAGGGGGCGCCCGGGAGGCTCAGTCGGTTGAGCACCCGACTCTTGATTTTGGCTCAGGGCGCCATCTCGCGGTTCGTGGGTTGGAGCCCCCAATCAGGCTCAGCCCTGGCAGTCCAGAGCCTGCTTAGGATTCTCTTTCTCTGCTCCTCCCCTGCTCTCTCTCTCTCAAAATAAATAAATAAACCTTAAAAAAAAAAAAAAAAGACCAAACCAAAAGAAGGGTTACAACACGCATCAAGCCTTCCTCCCCTGTGCCCACCTCCCCAGGCGCCCCCCCCATCACCGTTTTCTTTCCTACCCAAATCGAGGCCTCCATAATAAAAACATCCCCCCCTTTCCCTTTTACACAAAACAACACGATACGCACACAGTTCTGCGCACGCTCTCTCTGCTAACCACAACTCGACTGTTCGTGACAGAAGATTCCTTTCTGTTCATTCTGATATGGAATTGGTAATACGATCACATGCATCAGAGATCTAAGTTTATGGCAAAGTGAAATAGCTCCTTCCCTCTCTGTACTTCAGTCCCCCTCTCCAGAAGGAAATGACTTTCTTATAAATGCCTTGTCTCTTTCCAGGATGTCTCTATTCGAATAAACAGCGAATGTGAATTATTCTTCTCCCCTCTCCCGCTGATCTGCGCCTTGCTTTGTGGTCGTTTTCAAACCCACGCAAGGGACGTGTAATTGACACATTTTAAGTGTGCAGTCTGCCGAGCATTGACAAAGGCACACGGCCACAAACCCACCACCGCCATCGAGGCAGAAGCATTTCGCGTGGCCCCGTGGGTTCACTCTGCACTTGGCTTTCTGTCTGTTGTACCCGGAGATCTGCCCCTCGGCTCTCAGGGGGAACTTCTGGCTCCTTCCGCAGCTACAGAGGCCCTGCCGTGTGGCTGGCCCATTGGCTACCCGACCAGCCATCTATCGAAGGTCGCCTGAATGGCTTCCAATAATTTTGCTCTCCTCACACACTGGTACGATGAATGACTCTCTGCATTCATGTCCTATGTGCACAGATATATTTGTAGGATACATTCCCCAAAGTAAGACTGCCCTTCTTTAAAAAAAAAAAAAGTCAATGTTTTTCTTTATTTTTGAGAGACAGAGAGTGACAGAGCACAAGTGGGGAAGGGCAGAGAGAGAGGGAGACACAGACTCCGAAGCAGGCTCCAGGCTCCGAGCTGTCAGCACAGAGCCCGACGCGGGGCTCGAACTCATGAACCGCAAGATCACGACCTGAGCCGAAGTCAGACGCTCAACCGACTAAGCCACCCTGGCGCCCCAAGACGGCCCTTCTTTAGGACAGCCACGAAGCTTCCACCTTATGTCAGTGGCTTCTTGCTGGAGCCCGCTGACATCTCTTCCAGGCTTCCCCTCCCACCAGCCAACTGCAGTGGGTACCCCTGGCCCCCTGCTTGCGGACGGAGGAAAACTTCCAGAAGCAGAATTCTGTGAGGGCCTGGTTCTTTGAGTGGACGCTGAGAGCCGCAGAGAAGCCCAGTTCCCCTCTGGGAGACAGTTGAGTAACACCTGCCCACAGCCAGCCAGGGCCACCCGGCGCAGGGCAGGTCCCAGAAACTGCTCCCTCGGCCCCGCCCTCAACTGTCACTTCAGCTGCTACAGGCCAGGGACCCACTTGTTTGGCTCCAACTGTCAGCCCACTGTGTGACATGAAAAAGCAACCTGGATAAAATGTAACTGAGGGGCTGCCTGGGTGGGGGCGCTCAGTCAGTTAGGCGGCCGACTTCAGCTCAGGTCATGATCTCACAGTCTGGGAGTTTGAGTCTCACATCGGGCTCTGTGCTGACAGCTCAGAACCTGGAGCCTGCTTCAGATTCTGTGTCTCCCTCTCTCTCTGCCCTCCCCCTGCTCACGCTCTGTCTCTATGTCTCTCAAAAATAAATAAACGTTAAAAAAAATTTTTTTAAATGTAACTGAGCTTCCTTCCAGGGAGAGGAAGTCGGGGAGTGTGACACCTTCCATTGGCTACTTTGTAGAAGCTGATATTCTTGAATCCGTTACAGATGCGCCCCAGCGAGCACCTGTTACTATTAAAATTAAGCCAAGCTATCTTACCAAACTGCCAGCCCCGAGCTCTTTCCTAGCGTTGCTACCAGCCGAGCTCTACACCAAAAAACACCACCACTTCCAATCCTGACCCACGAGGCAAGGGCCAGAATCGTCTTTGCTTCTCTGAGGACATTACAGAAGCTCGACAGATTAAGTAATGTGCCCAACGTTATGCCCAGGAAGAGGCAGACCCTTGATCTGAACCACAAGAGTCGAGGCGGTTCGCAGCCGCCCTGTCTCTTCCCACTGACTCAGAGGCTCCAGGCGGGGCAGGGAGCTGAATCAGAAGTCAGCCCCGTGTCCCTGTTCACAGGGCCTGGAGCGTGGAATTAGCCCAATATCCCCATTCGCAGGGCCCAGCATCTGGAAAGGAGAAGTGACACATCCAAGCTGACCCAGGGAATGAGTGGCAGGGAGTGGGATTGTCACCCAGGCCCCCTTCTCCACAACCCCCAGGTGCTGCCGCCAAGTACCAAGCGCAAGCACCAGGCGGCTGGGGACCCAAGGGGCAGCAAAAAGAATAATGCAAGGTGAGCACTCGAGCTCAGAGGGGTTCCATCCATCCCAGGGGATGATGCCAGCTAGCGCACAGCCAGTGTTAGAAAGATGCCTTCTAAACTTCAAAGAACTGGATGGCAGAGTTTCTCAAGGCCAGTCACAGGCTCTCACCTCCTCTCGCTCTTCCCAGGTAACCTGTGATTCATCCGTCACGGCTACGCTCATCTCCCCCACGCCACTCCTCACGCCAGGTGCCGGGACAGGCGGCGGCATTCTCCTGCAGCCGGCAGCTTGTCCTGGAGGTCAGGCCACACCCTCAACAACCTCGCAGGCCAAGAATCATACAATAAGAAGGCGAGAGACCTGCGTGGCGAAAATGCACGGTCATCAAAGCAACGTGACACTAGCCCAGAGCCAACATCCGGAGGAAATCCAGACACGAGTTCGAGAACGCACGAGGACGCGACGCAGGTGGGAGGTGGAGCTGCGATCTCACCGGAAGGTGTTATTCGCCTTGTCAGTTTCCCCAGAAGACAAAGCCTGAATCCTCCTTCAGACCACACGCGAAAAACGAAACCCAGAGGGACCGCATATTTGAGTGTAGAAGTGCAGGAGTCGAAAATGAACATCCACATTTGAATAAGAAGGCTCAGAGTAGCTCTGTTCATCATTGCCCCAAACTGGCAACAACCCACACGTCCATCCGTAGGTGCAAGGAGAAAGAGATTGTGGTCCGTCCACACGCTGGCCTATAACTCAGTCATAAAATGGAGCAAACTACTGATAAACACAACACGGACAAGTCTCAAACTGAGTAAGCCGAGCCAAAGCAAGCGAGACTCAAAAGACTACAGAATGTATGATTCTGTTCATAGGACTTTCTGAAAACTACAGAGCTATAGGAACTGAAAACAGATCTGTTGATGCCAGGGGCTGGGCGCAGGGGAAGGAACGGACTACAAAGAGACACGAAGAAATTCTGGGGGGCGGGGGTGATAGAAACATTCGCTATCTTTTTTTTTTTTTGGTTAATGTTTATTTATTTTTGAGAGAAAGACCGAGCAGGAGTAGGGGAGGAGCAGAGAGAGAGGAAGACACAGAATCCAAAGCAGGCTCCAGGCTCTGAGCTGTCAGCACAGAGTCCGACGCGGGGCTCAAACTCAGGAACCGTGAGATCACGACCTGAGCCAAAGTCGAAGGCTTAACTGACTGAGCCACCCAGGCGCCCCGAAAACATTCGCTATCTCAATTGTGGTGATGGTTTGTTTTGTGCATGTACACGTAGGCCGAAACGTGAAATTTCATGATTTACATGCCATTTGTTGTCTGCCAATGATATCTCAATAGAGCTGGGAAGGAAAGAGGGTAGGAGAGAGAGAGAGAGAGAGAGAGGGAAATAGAAACGACGAGAATGAGAAAGAAACCAACCCCACAATCACGAGCAGATATGGGATAGTCCGTATATCTGATGGCCGAGTTGCACCATGAATTGTGTAACTACTAAAAACAAGAGTTACCTGTACGTGTTTTGACTATTAAGTGTAAATAGCACATGGATCTCCTGTATGCACAAGTTTGCACCAGCGGTGGAAAAGGGTGGCTAGAGTCAGTTCCAAGGGTAACACTGCCCCCTAGGGGACACCTTGCAGATAGCTCATCTTAAAATACATGTCCCCAATTATTTTCCGGAACACTCTCAGGAAACGGCTCTGATCAAGGTCACCGGTGACCAAACACTTGCAAAGTCAGCAGTCAACTCTCTTTTCTCATCTTAGTTAAACCTTCAACCACATGTGACAAAGCTGACCGCGCTCCCAGTCTCGAAATACCTTCTTCTGAAAGCTCTGGGGAAGATCACCCACCTCTCCCACTACCCCCCTGGCCTGCCCAGTCTCTTCCTGACTCCTCCTCCTAACATCTAAGTTGGGGTGCCCCTGATCTCCTTCTTAGCCCGCTTCTTGTGCTATACTTTGCCCCTGACCCTGAAACCAGGTGACTTCCTCTGGCCCCAAGGCTTCGAATAACCTCCACAGGTGAATGACTCTCAAAATCACATCCAGGTCCTTCACTTGACCTCCAGACTCCTCTTCCACTGCCGCTTCCATACCTCCTTTTGCTTGTCTCCTCCTTTTGTCTCCAGAATCATGGCTAGAATACAACCCTTGACTTCTCCCGGAGCCCTCCTCATCTGAGTGGGAGGCAGCACACAGGGGCTCCGAGAAAGTGGGGTGTCTGTTCCCTTCTCTCCTTCACTCCATCGGAGGTTCTGTAGGTGCAATTTCTGTGGAACTCCTGCTCAGCGTTCGATTCCGGCCTGAGCGTCAGCCTCCCGGAGAAGCCTTCCCTAACCTCTCCGACTAGTTTGGCAGCCCCCGCCATCATCATAGGCTCTGAAATCCAAACATTCTCCTCTGCTGAACTGGAGTGCAGTAATTGATCCTTTTATGTTTATGCCTTATTCCCTCCTCCCCCAACTCCAACGGAGACCTTAACGTGGCCCGCAACACTCTACGTGATATGGCCCTTGTCTGCCTGTTCAATCTCTTCCGTTATAACTTCAGCACTCAGTGTGGTCCGCGGGCCAGCGGCACGGACGTCACTGGGGAGCTAGTTAGAAATGCAGACTTTTAGACCACACACCTGACTTAGTGAATCGGACTTGAATTTTAAGAAGCTCCGCAAGCTCTTATTAAAGTTTGAGAAGAGCGTCCTACAATCTCCCTCATCACCATGATTCAGACAGACTGGTATTTACAATCCCTTAGCGCGGAAATATTTGAAAGTGTCCGCAGTTGGGGAGATCCAGGTGGGCGGTGAGGGGCCGAGGCCTGAACTGGGAGAAGAGACAAGTGCAGATGCTGCGGCCCAGAGCGAGGTTGCCTTCCCAACGCCGGTTCGGCCCAGCCCACCGCTCCCGAACCGCGGGAACGCGGGCAACTCGTCAGAAGCTTTGCACCACAGTCGGAAGCGCCAGGACCCTCGCGCAGGCGCACTGAGACCCCGCCGCCGGGTAGGGTGTGCGAGTACGCATGTGCACAGAGACGAGTCTGGAGAAGGCGGGGCCTCCTCGCGGGGCGTTCCCGGCCGCGGGTAAGAGGAGGAGAGGGGTTCCGCTTCCGGCTGCAGCCGGAAGCCACTGTCTCCCGGGTGAACGAGGCCGTCGCAACGAGGGGAGGCGAGTGTAGGTGACTGTTCGCAGGGGCGGGCGTTGGGGCCAGGCAGGACTGGGCGATCTTCTACTGCGGGGGGTGCGGTGGGGGGGGCGCTTACGGGATCCTGGAGGAGGCGTCGAGGACCCTGGGGTTGGGGGGTGGCCGGCCGGCAAGCTTGACTCCCCAGACCCCAGCCGTGTAAGCGCGGCCGCTCGAAGGCCTGGCTCCCGCAGGCGGAGGGCGGGAGGCGACGCCGAAGCCTCGGTGAACTTGGAGGGACCGCCCACCCTCCGCCTTTGGAGGCTCCGCAGGGTTGGGGACCGATCCCTTTTCCAGGCCACTTTGGCGCGCTTGGACGCAGGTCGCCATAGGGCAGGCAGAGTCCCTGGAGCTTTGTGTACAGGCTAGACCCCTTTTCTGGTGTGGGGTTGGGGGTGCTGTAGGCGCGGAGTAAAATGAGATTCTGGAGGCCATCCATACCATCTGATTCAACAAGTAGTTATTGAGCGCTTAATGCATACTAGGCGCTGTGCGTGCAGGGGATTCAGCAGTGGGTAAATCGTGCCCCCCCCCCCAACAACACTGCATTCTACTAGGGGCTGGTCTGAAGTGAGGTTCAGAAATCTGCATTTTTGAGCACCCTTCAGGTGATGCTGTTACAGGCGGTACCCAGGGCCAGCCTTTGGGAAAACAGCACACCGCCCGAGCAGGTGAGGCGAGGGCTATAGAACTGGCTACATTTTGGGGGAGGGGGCGGAATCTGGCCGCTTTCCTCTGCGGTCCCATCTCATACCCTTTCTCCTCATTGCTCCCTGAGCTTCAGCTGTGCCAATCTTCTTGCTCTTTCTGGAAAAAGAACGCTGCTTCTGCCTCTGAGCCTTTGCAGTTGCTGTTCCGTCAGCCTGGACCGTTTTGCACTGTCGCCTTCTCTCGTCATCCGGGCCTCAGCTTAAATGATTTTCACCCAGAGGGTCCTTCCCCACCCGCTCCCAGGTGAAGCGGCCCCGTTCCGGAAGCATTCCCTTGGCCCTGATTGATTGCGTCTCCTAGCCCTTCCTGGTAATTGAAGGTCTTTCTCTTAGTAAGTTGTCGAGGGTCTGCCGTCTTCTACCGGAAGCTCCACAAAAGGAGACGCTTTGCCAGCCTTGAGAGCAGCATTGCGGTGGTTAGCACAGGGCCTGGCGCTGGTTCATTCATTCATTTAGTAGACGTTTGTTGAGGGCCAGCTCTGTGCCACCGGCAGTTGTAGTAGGCTCTGGGGATACGAAGGAGAGACATGAACCCCTGCCGTCGTGAAATTTACATTTGGAGGGAGGTGGGCGGGGTGGGAGCTGCAGCCAGACCAATAGGGAGGCTGCGGTGAAAATGACCAGGATGGGGGGGGGGCGCTCAGACCACGGTTTTGGCGGTTTGGGCAAGAAGCCGGCAGATTCTGGATGCCTTTTAGAGGAAGAGCAGCAGGATCAGGTCAGAGAAGGGATCGAGGGGGAGTCCAAGGTTTGTGGAATGATGCATTTGCTCTCTGCTGAGCTGGGGAAGACGACGGGGCCTGTCGAGGCGTCCGCAGCGTGGTTTCCGTCGGTTTATGTTGAAAACGTGCGTTAGCATCCGGCGAAGGCGTGGCGGAGGCAGTTAGCCTGTGGCGGAGGGAAGCGTTGAGGGTGGCGGGTCTGGAGGCATCAGCGTCGTGGAAGGAGGCAGTCGAAGCCCTGAGGCTGGGCGGGATGTCCAGGGAGGCGACTGCAGAGGAAGAGGCGCCCAAAGAGTGAGCTCGTGGGCTCCTGCGTCATCACGGGAGTCGGGGCCAGGGCCGGGGGAGAGCAGCAACCGAAAGGCCCCCCCACTGAGGCTGGGGCAGAGTGCCGGGTCCCAAGAGCCGCATGGGAAGGGTGAGAGGAGGGCCCAGGGTGTCCAGTGCCCCGAGGAGACGGGGGAGCTGACCCCTTGGGGTGAGCAGGATGGAGGGGGCCGGTAGAGGAAGAATGGGAGGAAATGAGGACCCGGAGTGCAGCCAGCTCTTCGAGAAACACCCACAGAACGAAGAGGTGGTGGTTTTTAATGATGTGTTTAATCTCAGTGCTCGTTAACGACCTAGTGGAGAGAGAGCGCGTGTGCTGCGATCCAGGGCGGGAGGGAACACGTGGGTTTGGCCGGGAGCCGGACGTTCTTCAGAGCAAGGGAAGGAAGGCGGCAGGGTGGCCCTGGGGGCTCTCGGATGTTCTGCTCTGACTGCTGCTTTAACTTAGGGTGTCCCCGGTCCTCTGAGTGAGCAGTAGTAAGCACTCGGAGGATTGGGAACACCCTAAGTTAAGAATGAGGATGGTACGTGGTACCTGCGTGGTTGCTAGGAGTGGGATTCTGGTGTTTATTCCGGCGGGGGCCTCCCAGGTCACGGAGGAAGAGTGTAGGGGGGACAGGGAGGAGCGAGAGGGGGGAGTGCCTGGGGTTGGCACTCCCGGGTCCGGTGATCCGTAGAACCCTGAGCTCAGTGGCTGGCGTGGGAGGCCCCTGCCTCCAAGACACCTGTCCCTAGATGTCCCTCTGGTACTTGAGCCCATCATTTTCCCCAACGTCGCGTTCTTCCTGTGCGTTGGACATCAGAGAGTGATGCCGCCTTCTCTTCCTACCCACCCTGCCCATCCCCCACCGTTGTCCCGGGCCCTTCCTCCTCTGGCCACACTCCCTCTGCTCCCTCTCTCACCCACCGCCGTCCGTCCACTCCGAGCAGCCCTGGTGGGGTTCCGACTTCCTCTATACCCACACCTCTGACCCGCACTCCTCAGTGCCTTAGAAAGACAGTGATTTCATCCTTTCTCTCCCCGCTGCCCCCCCCAGGATCCATCCAGACCCTTCCCCCCTGCCCCTGCTCCCTGTTTAGCCTGCCCCTCGCCACCACCACCCCCCTCCGCCCCATGTGGTCCCCGACGCTGGCCAGGGCCCTCAGATGCCTGGCTTCAGTCTTGGCGTGTGGCATTTCTCCACCGGAAATGCTCGTCCCCCCCATCTCTGCCCACAAGCCCCTTGTCTGTGGAGAGTTAGCCCAGGGGACTCGTCTGGAGGATCTGTCAAATCCCTTGAGTCTCATTCCTTCTGGGTGCCACTTGCACGTCCCTTTGACAGGAAGAGCAGCTGCCCCGGTTTCTGGGCACTTAGGCTCCACCCGTCCCTGCGCGGCTGGTCTGTCAGAGTCTCTTGTGTCATCCTCACCAGGAACAGTGGCGTCCTGCGTGGTTGCCGAGGATGGAGGGGCCAGGTCCCGTGCCATTTGTCATGGTGGCCGCCCAGACCCCTCTGCGATAGCAGCCTCGTCTCCTTACTGCCAGAACACTGAGGCACAGAGAGCTTAAGTCACCTGCCTGGGGCCACCCAGTAAGCGGAGGGCCATGATTAGAACTCGAGCCACCTGATGCCAGAGCCCGCTGCTGTCCCCCCACCCAGAGTGTGCCTGGGTTGCCCGCCTGCCCGGAACTGGGAGCCCCATCCCTCAGAGCCGGAGCGTCCTGCTTCCTGGAGCATCGAGCTGGCGGGCTCTGTGGGTCCCCTAAGTTGCTGACTTCTGTCCCCCACCCCCACCCCAGGTTTGGCCTCCTCCGGACATGGGGCGCAGAAAGTCCAAACGGAAGCCACCCCCCAAGAAGAAGATGACAGGCACCTTAGAGACCCAGTTCACCTGCCCCTTCTGCAACCACGAGAAGTCTTGTGACGTGAAAATGTGAGTGGGGGACGGGGCCTCCTCCCTCCTCCCGGCAGCTTCCCTGCTCCCACCGTCCTCCCAGTTAGGGGGATCATCACCCAGAGACACAGGCTCCTTTACTCACCAGCCCCTCCACCTCCTCCTGTTCCAGGGACCGTGCCCGCAACACCGGCGTCATCTCTTGCACCGTGTGCCTAGAGGAGTTCCAGACGCCCATCACGTGTATCCTTGGAAACCAGGCTTTTTCCGGGAAGCGGGGTGGGTGGGGGCGGTGGGGGCAGTCAGGGCTCCCCTGCCCCCGGCGGGCTGCTCTAGGGCACCTGGCCGGGGGCAAGAGGACCGGATCCAGTCTCTGCTCCTCTGGCCCTCCTGCCTGCGCTGGCGCAGGGCCTGCCCTGGGGAGTAGGTGCCGCCTGCTGACTTAAGTAGGGTGCGGGGCGGGGATCTGGCGACACCGGCGAGAGGGGTGTGTGTGCCGGGGAAGGGGTCCAGCGCCACCAGTTGCCCTTGACCTCAGCGGCCCAGATCTGTCCGAACCAGTGGACGTGTACAGCGATTGGATAGATGCCTGCGAGGCGGCCAATCAGTAGCAACGCGGAGGACCCACTCCCGCGGCAGCCCTGCCTGCCGTGGACCTGCCTCGCTGGCTGCCGGTCCAGAGACATTCCGGGGTCCGGGGGTGGGTCCAGGGCCCTCGCGGCCCCCTGTGTGTGTGGAGTGGGTGTGGGTGTGAGTGTGTGCGGCTGCAGGCGTGGCCGTGGCCCTGTGCCCGTGGGCACGGACTGGAGTCGAGGCGGGGCCGTTGGGCCCCCCGGGGGCCTGAAGTGCTTCCCTTGGCTCGGAAAGCCTTTAACTCGCTTGCTCCTGACGTTCGGGGCAAGGAGCAGCCCAGCAGAGGCTGCCTCGGAGCTCTCCGGCCTCCTCACCCATCTCACCAGCACCTCGGCCGTGTGAACCGGACTGCCCGCCCTCCTTCCCTGCCTTCCGAGGCCCGCAGCCTGAGATTCAAAGCCACAGGCCTCTTGGCTGGGCCCCCGGCAGAACAGCCCCTTTTCACGTTTAGTTGCTTTTGTAGAGGAGGAAGGGGCCGGGTCGGGGATAGCTGTTGGTCACGAGCCCTAAATAAAGCAGCTGATGCAAACTCCTGCTTCTTTGTGGTTTCCTGGGTGCTGGGTCAGGCCCAGGGGCTCAGTGAGGGACAGGGGGAGGCCGAAGCACCCCGAGGGGTTTGGCTACTCCTTCAAACGGTCCATTTTGTCCATGCAACCAGCATTCGGGGTGAAACCGTGGCAGCGCTGGGCCCGAGGGACGCGGATGGACCCACAGACATCTGGCCAGGCACAACAGAAAATGGGGCCAGTGGAGCCCGGGGTGGGGTGAGGTGGGGAGTTGGGTCGGGGTGACCGGAGAAGGCTTCCTGGGGGGCAGTCCAAAGCAGGAAGTGGCCCTCAGGGGCCACCCTGTGCCAGAAACTGCTCTCAGGCTTGCCTGCCCTGCCCACCGCCATCCCGGCAGGTGCCTGTGAGGCAGGTGCCCCAGGCTCAGAGGTGAGGAACTGGGCCAGAGATGGGCTGCAGAGTTGGGCCTTGAACCCGGGAGACCTGGTGTCACAGCCCGGGGTCTGACTGCCTACGAGGCCAGGGTCCAGACTGAGGGAAGAGCTCTCTGCTTCCTCAGGGCCACGGGGGTGACAGCAACATGGAAGAGTAAGGGTCCTTGAGAGGGACCTATTTCCGAGGGTGCTGAGGGGTCTCTGAAGACTGGAGGTGGGGCCAGATGCCGGTGTGGTCTCTGTCCCTACTTCCTGGCACAGTGCCTCAAACCCGTGGAGTTCCCTGAACGGTAGCGTCTCTCGTCAGTCAACAGCCCGTTCTGATCACGCCTGAGTTCGTGCTGATCGCCGCGGGGCCCCAGATCAGCCTCAGGATGGGGCTGGTCACCGGGAAGACGGCGACGACTGAGTGGGACCCTCAGGAACACCCACGATCTCTGAGGAAAGGAAGGGGGGCAACGAGAGCTGGTGAGCTGGGGGCTCGGTGAAGCCATGGATGTGCTGGGGGGGTGGGCGCCCCTTCTCCGGACACCGGCTGCCTGGGGCTGCTCCGGACTTACGTTCTGTTCTAATAAACCAGTAATCCGATGAAATACAATGTCTCTCCGAGTTCTGGGAGCCACTCTGCTAAGTTAATCAAATCGGAGGAGGCGGTCGGTCAGAAGCACAGGTGATAGGGGCGCCCGGGCGGCTCAGTCGGTTGAGTGGCCAACTTCGGCTCAGGTCATGATCTCACGGTTCATGAGTTCGAGCCCCACGTTGGGCTCCGTGCCCACAGCTCAGAGCCTGGAGCCTGGTTCGGATTCTGTGTCTCCCTCTCTCTCTGCCCCTCCCCTGCCTGCACTCCATGTCTCTCTCAAAAATAAAACGTTAAAAATAATTTTAAAAAAGCACAGGTGATAACCTGGACTTGGAATTGGCCCTAAAGGGGAGGGACAGCCTCCTGAGACTGAGCCCTTATCCTGTGAGATCCGATGCTCTAGGTCATGTCGGAATTGAGTGAACTGCTTGGTTTCGGAAACAAATGCACCTGAACCTGGCCGATGGGTGGTGCCCTCAGGTGGTCTTGCAGGCATGGAGGTCCTGACGCTCTGGCAGCGCTCTGGCAGCCCGGGGCCCATCAGCACCTGCACCTGGCCTTGAGCCTGGGCAGCAACTGACCCGTGCTTTGCATTCCTCGTTGGTACAGCAGGAAGCATGATAGAACCTTCCAGGGCCATGCTGAGACTGGAGGCGCCTAGCACCGTGTGCCTGTCACCGGTCTGAGTGACTCTGGGACACCCTCAGGGCAGTAAGGGGTGTGAACAGCCGAGCAAGAAGCTGAGCTGGCCGGGAGCCCTGGCCACCAGGCCCAGCCACTGGGTCTGGCATGTTCCCCCACCCCCACCCGGAGGCCCACCCTGCCCTGCGCCTCCTGTGATGCTCTCGCTTCCCCCCCCTCCGAGGTCCCAGGTAAAGTCCCCTGGCCCAGGCAGGAGCCAGTGGGCACAGCCAGAGGGGCGGACAGGTGCCCGGGCGGGGGGTGCCCTCTGGGGTCCAGCAGAAAGGGGGCCCATTCCTCTGGCTTCCAGGACCCGCCTGCCCCAGTCACACAGGCCAAGTGCTAATATGGTACTGTTTTCTCGAGGAGGCAGGGCCCTGGGCCAGGCACGGATCCTCCTCGGCATAGCTTCCCCACGCTGGCCCTGGGGGAGCAGGACTCGCACTAGCCAGGCCAAGAGCGCCTGGAATCCCTTTTACGAGGCCCCAGGGGCTGCGTGCGTCGTGCATCGGTGCACACGGGTTTTCTAGTGTGTGTCTCTGCAAGTCCCTATGTTCCAGCTTCATCCCCTGCCTGGGTGAGGAAGGGGACACCGCTGTTCCGTGACCACCCGCCACCCCCACCCCCCACACGGCTGCATCCTCTCCTTGGAACTCGACAGGTGGTGCCTTCCGGGCAAGACGCCTGGGGCCCACATCACTGGGAGCACAGGGTCCCCTCCGAAACTCGGAGCGGTCGGGGCTGTCCCCAGACTCCGAGGGCCCTGGGCTGGCAGGCCAGGCTGGGGAATCGGCCCTAAGAAGAGGGCAGAGAGTGAGCTGGGCGCACAGGGCAGCCGCGCCTGGCAGACAGCCACTCACTTGCTCGGTGCCTGGCTACAAAGGGCCCCCAAAGTGCCCATCCTCCCCCACTGCCTTGTCCCCTCCCGCCTCCCCACAATCCGGCGCCGAAGGGTTCTGCCTGCCCACGGGGGCCTCCAGAACCTGGCTTCACCGTGCTCATCGGTCAGCGCCAAATGCCTTCCCCTGTCCGGGGGTGTCCGTTCAGCTTCCCCGCGTCCCCAGGAGGCTCTCTGGCCTCATTGTAGTGTTGGGGAAACAGGCCTAGGGAAGGCAAGTGACTTGCCCCAGGTCAGCCAGCTCGTGAGCAGCAGAACTGTGTGATTCACCCAGCCCTGGGGCACTTTTTCACACACACCCCGCCCCCCTAGACCTCCCAGAAAGGCACATGGGTGCCGAGCGTGTGCATGTGGACATCCTGAGTCAGGGTGTGCGTTTCCGTGTCCTGTGTCCATGAAAGGGGGCGGGGTGTGCGCGCCGTACACACAAAGTCGAGCACGCGTGCGGGCTTTGCGTGTGCGCGCCGGTCCCGGGTCCCGCCAAGTGGCTGCGAGCCCCGTGTGTGTGCGTCCTACGGTGTGAGCGTGTGTGCCCCTACGGGTGTGTGTGCGCGAGACGGAGCATGTCCCGAGCAAGGCCGTTTGCATGTGAGCGAGAGCCACGCGGGCCCCGGGAGAGAGCAGCCCCGAGTCCATGATTTTACAGCCGTTTATTGTGCTCCAGTGAAGTAGAAAAAGAAAGTGCTCGCGTCACAAACGCCACTGTCACGTCCTCGTATGCCAGTCGCTGCAAACCAAACCGCGTGTGTCCGCTGGGTCTCTGGGCATGCAGTTTGCTCCCACTGCGGGAATGGGGTGGGGGCAGGCCGAGCCTGGGCTCTGGGGGTTTTGTTTGGGGGGGGGACTTCTTGTCCTGGGGGGGACCCACTTGTGAGGGAGTGGGGGGGGAACAGCCGGGGTGGCTTCGCTCAGTGCGTCCTTTGGGTGCTGTTGGGAACACCCGGCTTGGTGTTGGATCCTGCGGCGCTCCAGGGAGGAGGGCCCCCTCCCCTCCCCCGCAAGCCCCCCAGTGTGCCCCCCCACCAAACGCTAACCCTGTAGGCAGGTGCGGGGCGGGGCAGGGGGGGGGCTGGAGGACGCCATGCAGGGGGAGGGGGTCGACGGGGCCAGCCGGGCCCTGCCGAGAGCAGCAGCCAGCCTCCCTGGGGGGAAGGCGGGGTGGGGGGCCGGGGGCCCTAGGCGGAGTTGTAGTAGTTGTGCAGGTGGTGGTTGTGGGCAGGCTCGCCCAGCTCCGGGTACTCGGGGTTCAGGCAGTACTTGGGGTCGTAGACCTGGCGCGGCAGCCCGTACACCGTCATGCCCCGCTGCGAGGCCCCCTTGTTGCTGCCCATCTGCAGGCTGACGTTGAGCGTGTCGCAGTGCTCCATGCCCAGCCCCGGCTCGAAGATCTGTCGCTTGGTCCCGGGTGCGGTCATGCCGGCCTGCAGAGGGCAGAGCCGTCAGACCACGGGGAACCCAGAAGGGCGGGACCCCCCGCCCCCGTGACCCCCCCCAAGCACCTGGCGGGCTGCCCTCCCCCACACAGCCTCCCCACGCACCTGGCTGGCCCCCTTGTTGCTGCCCATCTGCAGGCTGATGGTGGCCTGGTCCAGGGGCTGCTCCGTGCCCAGCTTGGGGTCATACAGGTGGCGCCGGGTGCCGTAGGCCGTCATGCCCTGCTGGCTGGCAAACTTGTTCGTGCCCATCTAGGAGGGAGAATCAGCCCGGGGGTCACGGAGCCTCACCAGGGGCCTCGAGACGGACCTGGCACCGCCCTCTACGGAGACACCGGCATCCACTCTCATGCTCCGGACTGGACGCCGAGGCCCAGAGAAGGCAGGCCGCGTGACCTGGAGGCGGCTCAGCACACCAGGGCCTGGCTTCCAGGGTTCAAGCCCCAGCCCCGCCACGTATGGCGTGGGCAGCCCCGGCAAGGGAGCCGGCTTCTCCAGGCCTCAGTGTCCGCTTCTGGATAACGGGTGGAATGACAAGAGAGTACCCACGGCTCGGAGCCGTTGAATGCCAAGCACGGTGCCCGGCATACGTCGGAGGGAAGGCCAAATGTCCCGTGCCCCCAAGCCTGCAGGGATCGGGGGCGCCCTCCTGGCCTCCTTGGCCTCCCCCGCCCAGCTCAGCAGCGAGCCCAGCGAAGAAGGGGCAGTACCTGCAGCCCAATGATGTTCCGCCCTTCTCGGAGCTTCTCGGGCTCGAATCTCCGTTCCTGCTTCTCCGCATACTTCACCCCTACGTTCACCTTATTCCCTTTCGTCTTGGCCTGGGGAGGGCGGAGGGGGCAGGGACTGACGAGGGAGCCTCCAGGCTGCATCGTCCCCCACTTAGCACCTGCTCTCCCCCCTCCCACCCACGCTGGGCCCGGGGGCATGAGTGGCCCCCACTCGCCTCCCAGCCCGGACCCTCCACAGTCTCCCCCCCCCCGCCCCGCCCCACCCCACCCCTCAGCCGCACTCACCATGCTGGCCAGGGCCAGGAGGGTGGACTGCACCTGCGTGTGGTTGGTGTTCTCAAACAGGTCGTTGGCCTCGAAGATGTCGTGGGGCTTCACCCCGTACTTGGTGATGGCCTTGATGAAG
Source organism: Paguma larvata (assembly GCA_030068075.1). Classification (NCBI taxonomy): domain Eukaryota; kingdom Metazoa; phylum Chordata; class Mammalia; order Carnivora; family Viverridae; genus Paguma; species Paguma larvata. The sequence continues at coordinate 8,441,898 of CM057842.1, read as the reverse complement.
TTGCCGATGTTTTCCAGCTGGAGGGGAGCGGGCGCCAGTCAGAGGAGGGAGGCAGGGTTAGGGGGGCTGAGGGGCGGTGGGCCAGGGGTTGAAAGAGTTAAAAAAAAAAAAAGGCTGGGCTCACCTGGTGCCAATTTTGGGTCGACTCGTTGACTTTCTTCACGGAGCCTGGCTGGAGTTTATTGATGAACCTACAAGGAGGCGGAGGCGGAGAAAGGCAAGCCCAGCCCCGTGGGATAAGGGGTCAGGATGGCAGGCGGTGGGGCCATGTGGCCGGTCCCCACGGCAGCCAGCTCAGCCTCGGCCCCACGGATCCACCCCGCACACCCAGGCAGGACTGAGATGGGAACCCAACCTCAGGAGCTGGGCACGGGTCGCTAGCAGAAAGTCCCCTTATCCCAGGCATGCGGGAGTCCCTGCCTCCCAAACAACCGCCTTTCGGTCTTCTAGTCCTTTCTGGGCCTCTGCACTAGGGAAAGCCTGCAGCTCGGGCCTCGGACTTCCCTTTGTGGCCACACTCACCCCCTCCATCTCCTGCAGTCTCTTGACTATATAAATGCCATCGGAATGCCAACAGCTCCCCAAAATCTCCGCGCAGCTGGGCCCCTCGCTCCCCAGTCCAGCCCCCTACATGGCATCTCAAATCCAGAGCAGCCCGCCCCAGCCTCCTGACACGCATTTCCCCCAACTCCACTCCCTCCAACCTCCCAGGCTCAGTAAACACAGCCTTCTAGGTGCTTGGGCAAAGCCCTCGGACTTGCCCCGGATTCTCCCATCCCTTCCTCCCATTCCCACTCTGCAAGTCCTTTGGCTCTGCCTTCGAAAGACATCTAGAAGCCAACAGCTCCTTGCCACCTCTGCCCTGCTCTGAGCCTCTCCTGGGGCTCCCTTCATCTTGTACCTAGAATGGCCTTTTCAAAAATAATTCCAGTTACTTCCCAGCTCAAAGCTGTCCCAGGGTGTCCCTTCAGAATCAAGATCCTCATACTTAGCATGACTAAAAGTGTGGCTAACTCCCTCCACCGCCTCGTATCTCTCCTGGCTGTTCTTGAACACACTACGCTCGCTCGCTCCCACCTCAGGGCCTTGGCACGGCTGCCCACCCGGCCTGGCCCACTCTTCCCTCAGATGCCCTCCCGGGCCCCCACCGCCGACTTCATCCAAGATTCTGCTCAAATGTTACCTCTCCAGAAAGACCTTCCGGGCCATTCTGTACAAAGCGGCCGCCCTTTTCCCCATGCCGCCTCCCCCCATCCTTCCCCACCAGACTCTCCTCCACGGCACTTCCACCCGAGGCAAGAATGTGGTTGTTTCATTGATTAGTTGATTGGTCCCTCCTCACTAGGACTAAAGCTCTGTGTGCGCTCGGGGTCAAGTCTGTGCTGTTCACTAACCCCCAGTGCCCGGACCTGGCATGCAGCAGGTGTTCCATAAATTCCTGTGCATGAGTGACATGAGTCGGTGGGTGGCTCGGCGCTCCTTAACGTCCAAGCAACCCTCTGTGAGCTGGGACACGAAGGTGTCCCCCTGTTCCTTATTCCTAGTGGGTATGACAGAACGAGACACCCCCCGCCCCCGCATCCTGCCACTGTTCCCGCACCTAGATCTTGGTAGAGCTGCACCTTCCAGAAGCTTCTCGAGGGCACTCTCTGGCCAGCAGGCTCAGCCTGCCCTGGGTCAGACTCAGAGATGCAGACAAGACCCCATTGGGCTCAGGGCCCTCGTGTTGCCATGGAATCTGGAACCCGAGCTTAGAAGCTATGTGGGTTTTCATTTCTTTTGGTGATTTAAGTTCGAGAGGAATAGAAAACCGAGACTACTTAAATTACCGCGGTGTATCTCTCATGTCACCAAGCCAGTGGTGGGCAGCCATTATTGCCTGTTGCCTTTTAGCTATGACCTCTCTTTCTTGGAACTCGGGAGGCCTGCCTGGTGGTTAGGACTAGAGTCTGGAGTCGTTCCTGTTGGAACAGTGTGGGACCTTGGGCGATGTGGTTTACCGGAGCCTTGGTTTTCTTTCCTGTTAAATGGGCACAATGATTCTTGGCCGCCCCTATTCCCAGGTCTCAGATACAAAGGGCCTAACTCTGAGCTCTGAGCTCGGGGTCGGTGGAGGGGTCGAGGGGGCGGGGACGAGCGCCCAGGCGGAGGGGCCCAAGGCAGAGTCGGCTCCACTCACTCGCAAAGAATGATGCCATCTTAAGGCCGTCCATGAAGTTGTTGCCGATGCGGCGCCCTGTCACCCCCTCGATCCATTCTCGAAGCTCCTGCTCCCGCTGGTGGTCGTACTTCTGGGCCAGCTGGGGGTGCGGGGCACGGAGAAAGTGGTGAGGGCGCGGCGCGGATTGGGGCCGAGGTGCCCTAGGCCTGATCTTCCTCATCCCCTTCCCAACTAAGGCAATTCTGCCCCAGCGCCATGGGGTGGGGGTGGGGGGGTGCTGAAGTGGGCCGAGGGCCAGGGCTGAGGTGGCACCTGCCCAGGGGGCCATTCCGGACATTCTGAGGTTTGGCACCAGAGAATGCAGACTAGGGGGGGTGGAGAGCCGGGGTACTCAGAGCTGGGGGGCGGTGCCTGGCCTCTTGGTTCCCCCTCCAGGCCAAACTTGGGGCTTAGCTTCCTGGGGCCCTGCCCCCCACCCCCCTCCTGCAAGCCTGGGAGCCTCAGGCAGGGGAGGAGGAGCCCTAAGGAGGAGCCCCTGAGTACTGCTTTGCAGGGGACTGTTCTGTCTTGCCTGTCTGCCTCAGTGTCTCCCCAGGCCCTCACCTCCTGGGCTCCAGCTCTGGGCAGAGGGGCCGGGGGTTTGTCTCTGTCTTAGTCCTGGCCCCATGCGTGTGGCTGTATTTCTTCTTCTCCCCGTCCCCATCCCCTCTGTCTCTCTCTCTCCCCAGCTCTGTCTTTCCTTGGTCCTGTCTTCCTGTCCCCATCCCTCCGGGTCTGGCTGGGGGTGGGGCTCCTGGTGCCGCCTGCCGTCTCTGCCAGGCCAGTCCCTCTGGTCTCCGCTCCAGGTCCCCTGCCTCTGGTGGGGGTGGGGCTCGTCTGTCTCCTCTCTCGGCCCCTCTCCATCCCTGTCTCGGTCTTATCTCGCTCCTGGCTCACCCTCCCCATCCGTCCCTCTCAAGTCTCAGGCTCCCAGAATCTCTGTCTGCGGCCCTCGCCCTCTCCCTCCCCCCCCCACCCCGCCCCGGCCCCCCTTGCCCCACCCACACTTTGCCCCCTCCGTTTCTCCAGAACCCTCAGCCCCAGCCCCGACAGGCTCCCGGACTCCTGGACTCTGGGGGGACGGAGCTGCCCCTTCTCCTGGGGGAGGAGGAGGTGGGAGGGGGCGGCCCCTCACCTGGCCCCGGCCCTGCCGCCCCCCTCCCCATCAGCCCGACTTTATAAAGCAAACCGGCCCTTATATAGCGCGGCCCCGCGGGCCGGGCTCCCCGAGGCCGCCTTATATGGCGCGGCGGCTTCTCCGGCTTCTTCTCGCGGCTCTGGGGGCCGGCGCTGGGGGGGAGGGGGGCGGCGCTGCCATCGCTCCGGGCCGAGCCCCCGCCCCCCACCAGCCCCCTCCTCCCGCAGCCAGCATCCCCGGACCCCGGCTCTGGTTCCAGCTCTCCGTTTCCTCGCCCTGCACTGGGAACGGCCACCCGAGCCCCAGTGTTCCCCTCTGTCAAATGGGGCTGGGACTCCTCTCCCGGCTTGGCTCACGCGAGCATTCCAGGGAGTTGGGGACCTCGAGTTCACTGCCCTGGAGAAGCTGGACCCCATGGGGGGGTGGAGGGGTGGGGGGGTGGGGGGGTGGGAGGGGGGTGAGGCCAGGATCCTAGCCCTGCAACTCCCTGATTTAGAACCCTAGCTACTTGCCTCTCCTCTCTGAACCTCAGTTTACCCATCCGTAGCACGAAGGTGGTGTCTGGATGTTTTCCCAGCTCAAGGCGAGGAGACCCCTGTCCTGTCCCTAAAGCTCCCTCTCTGACCTCCCCAGCTGGCTCCGCCCCCCTTCAGGGTCTCCCACACTTTCTGGGCCTCACTTCCCCCACAATCCCAGCTCTCGACCACCCCCCAGTTTCTTTCTGAGATGGGGGGGTGCGAGGAAGATCAAGTCCCTTCCCACCCCCCCACCCCCGTCCCCAGGAACACAAAAGGAACAGGGGACAGGTTAACAGGAGGCTCTGGTCCAGTGGGGTCTTCACAAGGGACCGACCGCCTCAGTTTACCTGTGGTTGCCTGCATGCCCCCCATTTTACACCCCCCAACAGTCACCGAGGGCTCTGTGAGGGGGAGGAAGGCGGACCGTACCCCATATCTGTCCTTTTCCCCTCTCTAGGCCCAAGTCATATGGGATAGGCCCGAGGGGGTCCAGGGAACCCCAAGAGTGGGGCCTCTGGCCTGCCAGAGCATATGGGCCAGGCGGGGGGGCCCCTACCTTGTTCTTGACCTCAGCAGACAACCCATAGGCGGGGCCCCGGTTGAAGTGAGCAGAGGACATGCTGGCTGGCGGTGGGCAGCGGTGGCGGTGGCACTGAGGACTGAGGCAGCAGCTTAAGGCTCCGTCTGCGACCTCTTCCCTCCTCACACGTTTTTGAAGCTCCGGAGGCGGCCCGGGCCTCTTCCAAGGCCGTCCCATTGGCCGCAGGGGCCTGCCAAGGGGCGGGGCACCCCCCACCTCGGCCACCCCTCCCCCTCTCTCCCCCCCACGTGATGTCAGGGCCTTGGTATTGGGAGCCGATTGTGTCATTGTTTCCACCTAGGGGGGCGGCCTGGGTTATTATTGGGGGGGGGGCCTGGTCATAGGAGCTCAAGCTTTGCCCACTCTTCCCTCCCCTCCCCTGCTCCTTGGACCCGTGGCTGGGTCCCCTAGTCTCTTTGTGCGTGTGTCACTGAGGCCATCCCTCCTTGTCTCCCTCCAGGCTTGAGGCAAGAATGCAGCCCGCGGTAGTCGAGTGAGCACCACCCCGGGTTTAAGTCCAGGCACCCACAGTCTGTCGCGGAGCCTCTGTTGCCACATCTGTAAAATGGACTAACAGAGAGTGCGTGCCCCATGTGTAATGCCTGGCCTGGGAAAGGACTCGGGATAATAGCAGTATTTCCACTGAGCGTCTGGCACCCCACTTCTGTCCCCTCCAGGCCCTCAGAAGGATCTGGGGGAGCAGAGATCCCGGGTTATACCCTCCCCATCTACCTGTGGGTTGCCCTGGCCAGGGGGTGGCTATGTGAGCAGGTTTCAGGCCACGGACACCCCTGACCCCTGTGGCTCCCTGTCCTGGCCAGGCTGGCCCAGAGGGATCCCAGGTGCGCAGCCCCTCCGGCCAGATCTCACCCCCGGCCCACAGAGGAGGATGACATGACCACATCATGTCGCTTACGGCAAGGCCACATTAGTGACACTTGGATAACATACCAGCGACCGCCATATACTGATGGGACGTGCAGCTCGCTGGCCACATGCTAAGGCCACAGCTGTGCTCTGCTAAGGGCGGCAGCTCTGACGTCCCTGTCACAAGGACCGTACAGGTGCCGACTCAGCTTCACAGCACCCTCAGAAACGGATGCCGTTACTTTCTTTAAGTGACTTTATTTACTTTGAGAAAGGGAGAGTGTGCACCCACGCACAAGTGGAGGAGGGGCAGAGGGCGAAGGAGAGAGAGTTCCAAGCAGGTCCGCGCCGTCAGCGCAGAACCCCACGCGGGGCTTTATCTCATGCACGGTCAGACCGTGACCTGAGCCGGAACCAAGAGTCAGACACTCAACTGACTGAGTCACCCAGGCGCCCCCACATGCTGTTATTATACACGCGTTACAGACGGGGAAACTGAGGCACGGGGCGTGGAATCCCCTTTCCGAGTGTCACACAGCATCAGCGGCAGAGCGGAATTTGAACCCAGGCCCCTGCCCCTAATGCTACTGTGCTAAGTCAGGGCTCCTCAACCTCATCGAGTCACTGTGGACCACAGGGCTCGATCATTCTTCCCCGCCGGAGTCTCTCCTGGGCCTTACAGGAATGGAGGTGGCATCTCCAGCCCCCACCTACTAGATGCCAGTAGTACCCCCGCAGCCCAGACATCGCCAAATGTCCCAGGAAGGAGAGGGGAGAGGGAAGGCACTTCCCCGGCTGCGACCCGCTGATATGAACCAACAGGCTAAAGGCAAGGTGACTGAAAGGCATAAAACGCGCCAGCAATTAGCTCCCGTTATGTCCTAAGTGCACTGAGTCTGTTCACTCATTCCTCACGACAGCCTGCTGACGCAGAGAGGTGACGCCGCCTGCCCGGCGTGACCCAGCACAAGAGTGACGCGGCCAGGATTCGAACGCGCGGATTCCGGGATCCTGCCCGCGCCGAGCCGGCCCGCGCGCGCGTCGCCGCTGCGCAGGTGAGGCCGCGGGGCTCGGCGGAGCGGGCGGCTGGCGCCCCCTGGCGGCCCCGGAGGGGCGGGAGCGGGAGCGGGGCCCGGCGGGACCCGGCCGGCGGTGACGCGGGGCGCTGAGTCACTCGGCTCCGCCCCGCCCGGGCCCTCGGCCGTTTGGCCATTTATAGAATCCGCGGGGCCTCTGAAGTCACTGCCCAGGCACGACGGGGGCGGGGTGGGGGAGCTCTTGGCGCGTCCCCAGACGGGGCAGCCCGGGGTCTCCCTAGGGGGCGACCCTTCCTGGGTCTGCCCTGTCCCTCTGATTCTCCGGCTGCTCTGTCTCTAGGTTGCAATGTCCGCCTCTACCTCGCCTGGTCTTTTTATGTCTTTGTGAATCTGCCAGTCTCATTCTCTCTCTCTCTCTCTCTCTCTCTCTCTCTCTCTCTGTGTTCTGTTTCTCCCCATCTCTGGGTCTCTGATTCACCTTTCTACGTCAATGGTTTCTCTCACTCGATGTCTCTGTCGTTTCTGTCCTTCCCCGTGTATCTCGTCTGGTTGATGGGATAGAAGCAGAGACAGGGGGCTGACCCCATCCAGAGGCCCCCCCCCCCCGCCGACTCCCCCATCAATGGCTGTCCAGTGCCCAGACCCCTTCTCAACTCCTGTCTGGAGTTTCTCAGGCCCCAGCCCCCCTGTGCCTCAGTTTCCCATCTAAACGCAGGGTGGGATCTTGTAAGAGATGGCGTTGCCCCCGAAGGGTTGACGAGGGGTATGAAGAAAAAACTCTGCCTCTCCTTAATCTTCCGAGTCCCCTAGAACCTTCCTGACTCTCACGGCCATCTGCAAACGCTCCACTGCGTACTTGTGTGTCTCGGGGACAGAGTCGCAGCCTCCTCCCCCCGGCACCTGCCCACCCGGGCAGCCCCCATTATGCCGGCCCCCTCCCATCTAGCTTCCCCTTCCTGGAAAACGGGCAGAAGCGGTCGTTCACAACGTCCTCCGTTTGTGGAGGACTTGCTTCACGCGAGGCACCGTGCCAAACACAATCCGCTTCGTCTTCACTGCTACCCTCTTGGGGTGGAAGCTTGCAGGCTCATTTTATAGAGCAGGAAACTCAAGGCTCAGGGAGACCAAGCCACTCTCCTAGGACTATGCTGCTCCTGCGGCTTCTAGATCCTTCCACATGTATTTCTTTCCTTTTTTTAAAGTTTTTAATTTATCTTGAGAGAGAGAGAGAGCGTGCGACAGTGGGGGGGGCGGGGGGACAGAGAGAAGGAGAGAGAGAAGGAATCCCGAGCAGGTTCCGCTATGCCAGCGCAGAGCCCAACTCGGGGCTCAAACCCACGAACCTCGAGATCATGACCCGAGCCGAAATCAAGAGTCGGACACTTAACCAACTGAGCCCCCCAGGCGCGCTCTCCCCCGTGTATTTCTTGAGCACCCAAACACACTCCCGCCTCAGGACCCTTGCACTAGCGGTCCGTTACAGCAGTCGCATTTCCAAAAGAGGCTTGGATGCCGTCTCCCCCCCTTCCTCTGCTCAAACGGCACCACGTTGGAGAGGCCCTCCCTGACACCTGCTCTAAAATAACAGCATCGCCCCGGCTGACTTTGGGAGGATGAGCACGAGGGAAGTCTGCCTGCATAAAAACGCTCACCTCGCAAAGTCGTTTTTCAGGGACGCCTCGGAGGCTCGGTCGATTAAGCGTCCAACTCTTGATTTCGGCTCAGGTCATGATCTCACGGCTTGTGGGATCGAGCCCTGTGTTGGGCTTCATGCTGAGAGTGTGGAGCCTGCTTAGGATTCTCTCTCTCTCTCTCTCTCTCTCTCTCTCTCTCTCTGCCCCTCTCCTGCTTGCACTCTCTCTCTCTCAAAATAAATAAATAAACTTTTAAAAAAGTCATTTTAAAAGCCCCCATTTATACCGGACACTAATAGAACACTGTACGTTAATTATATTTTAAGAAAAAAATAATAAAAGCCCCCACCACTCTATCTCCTTTCCCTGCTTTCTTTTTCTTATCATCTCCTGTTTGCTGAACACCTATCTCATCCTGTGAGCATAAAAACTCCACAGGAGCAGGGCTTTGCTTGTTTTGTTCGCCGCTCCGTCTCCGGTGCCCAGTACAGTGCCCGCATACAGCAGGCGCTCAAAAAAGGCGCACCGGGTAAAGGGAATTAAAGTCCTGGTGAGCCAGGACTCAGACCACATTTGTCCGAAATGTTGGTGTTTGAGAGGAACAAAGGAAGGGTACAGTTTCTAGGCGGTTCCGGGACTAAGGACAGTTGAGCTGGGTGTCTCCTTGGTCTTCCCCAGAAGGCCATCTTGGGCGTGGCCAGGGGTTTTGCAGGTCATTCGACAGTTGCCCGCTCCTTCGTCCAGGGATGAGCTTTGCAGGATGTTTTGTAGGAAAAACATCTGGCCGAACAAGGGAGGCTTATTTTCGAAAGGGGACCGGTGACTACCCGGTGGGCAAAACTCAGAACACCCAACGCCACCGAGTGCCGGGGAGGCCGCGAGAACGTTGTGGATGGATGCGGGCAGTCCGTTGAGAGCTTTCGGAATGACGAGCGTCTTTCCCTTTCCTGGTGGGTCATTTTATGCATCGAGTCGGTTGAGCCGTGGGGTACCCAGACGGTTGGCCACCCATTCTCCCGGGTGTGTCTGCGAGGGTGCGTCTGGATGAGATTCATATTGGAATTTATGAACAGTTAAACGGATGGCTCTCCCCAGTATGAGGGGCCTCATTCAATCCGGCGGAGGCCCGAACTGAACAGAAAGGCTGATCTTCTGTCCGGGAAGATGAAAACTCCTCACGTCTGACCGCTGTGAACTGGGACGCTGTCTTTCCCTCCCTCCAGGCCGGAACGTGTGCCGGCTCTCACGCTCACTGGCTCCCTGGGTTCTCAGAGCTGCGGACTTGGACTAGAACTACATCGTCTGCTCTCCCAGCTCTCCGGCTTGCCAACGGCAGATACTGGACTTCTGAGCCTCCATAATCGTGTGAGTCATTTCCTTATAATAACACCCCCTCGTCTCTCTCCCCCCTCCCCTTTGTTTCTCTCTATTCTACTGGTCCCCTTTCTCTGGGGAATCCTGCTATGTAATACATCTTCTGATCCAGAAAAATCTTTCTTAGAATATACGAGAGAAGTACAAGTGTAGGTGTGAAAAGAACACGTATTGCAGTGTCCTTTTAATAACAAGTCACTCTGGGGGTGCCTGGGCGGCCCGGTCTTTAAGCGTTCCACTCTTGATCTCAGCTCAGGTCTTGGTCTCAGGGTCGTGAGTTCAAGCCCTGCATCTCGGCCCCATGCTGTGTGTGGAGCCCGCTTAAAAAAAAAAAAAAAAAAAAAAAGAAGAGCAGCAAGAAAGGGGGTCTGGATCCATAGTTCATGGGTTTGGGACATACCTTGTTGCTTCCTGGCTGTGTGACCTTGGATAGATATCTTAACTTCTCTGTGATTCCGTTTCCTCCTCTGGGAAATGGGCGTATTGATAGCGCCTGCTTCCTAGGTTTATTTTTTAACTTTTTACTTTTAGATAATTTTAGACTTACAGAAAAGCTGCAAAAAATAGCATAGAGTGTTCCCACGTACCCTTCACCTTGCTGTCCCTACTGTTACCATCTTATATAACCATAGTACCTTTATTAAAACTAAGAACTTAACCTCGGTACCACACTATTAATACACCTGAGACTTGACTTGGGTTTCTCCAGGTTTTCTGCTCCTCGTTTTTCTGTTCCAGCACCCAACCCAAGATCTCTCATGGCACTTAATTGTCACGTCTCCTGAGACTCCTCCGGTCAGTGACAGTCCCCCCAGTCATTTATGACCTTGACACTCTTCAAGAGAACGGGTCAGTAACTGTGTAGACTGTCTCGACTTGGTTTATCTTGATTGGGATTGAGGTTTTCCCATTACTGGGAAGGATACCAGAGAAGCGATGTTCCTTCTCCTCTCAGGGGCTTATGAGATCACCCTGACTCATCGCTGGTGAGTTTAACTTCCATCCCTTGGTTGAGGTGCTGCCTGCCAGGAGCCGACACTGTGAAGCTTCTATTTTTCCTAGGGTTGTTGGGAGGACTGCGGGTAAAAGGGTCTACATGGGGCTCCCCGCATACTGTCGTGCTGTGTTAATAAATACCAAAAAAAAAAAAAAAATGTAAACGCCTGTGTTTGAATCCACTCCTTCTGTGAGAATAAACAAGATAAGAATAGCCGTGTCTGCCTCAAGAGGAGAAGGGACACTGGGAGCCCCGAAGGCGGTGGCCGGGTCGCCGACACCACCACCACCCACGCGTGCCCTCACCCGGGACCAAGCTGAGCAGAGCAAACTGCGCCTGCGCAGAGCCGGGCTCAAGCCCACGTGGCTGTCAACGTGCCGGGGCAGGGAGAGGGGGGTGTGCAAAGCCTCCTGTACCGGTAGTTGATTGGCTGGCGCTCCTCTCAGCCTGGCCAATCGCAGGAACCTTGATGCCGCGGCTGCCCAGAGGCTTTCAGGCTGCCTAACGTGGCTGCGAGTATCCGGTCCCCATGGCAGTGCCTTGCGTTAGGGAGGCCGAGGGACTCTAGACGTGGGTTTTGCCGTGTGAGTAACCAACTGTCCGTGCCTCGAGGCTCTGTTACTGCCAAGCCCCGCAGATTGTGTGCTAATCCACTTAGGTTAATAGCCTTCAACTGGGGCTTTCCAGGGACGCCTAGGAGCCCCCTACTCCAATCTTCCTCTTAAGAAAAAAAAATTGTTAATGTTTATTTGTTTTTGAGAGAGAGAAGGACAGAGCCCAAGCAGGGGAGGGGCAGAGAGAGAGAGAGAGAGAGAGAGAGAGGGAGAGGGAGACACAGAATCCGAAGCAGGCTTCAGGCTCTGTGCTGACAGCTCAGAGCCTGATGCGGGCCTGAAACTCACAAACTGTGAGATCGTGACCCGAGAGAAGTCAGATGTTTAACCAGCTGAGCCACGCAGGCGCCCCAACCCTGCTCCAATCTGACCTCATTTCTTTTTTTTTTATTAATTTTTTTAATGTTTATTTATTTTTGAGAAAGAGAGAGACAGACCATGAGTGGGGAGGGGCAGACAGAGAGGGAGACACAGAATGTGAAGCAGGCTCCAGGCTCTGAGCTGTCAGCACAGAGCCCGACGCGGGGCTCGAACTCACAGACCGTGAGATCATGACCTGAGCCGAAGTCGGACGCTCAATCGACTGAGCCACCCAGGCGCCCCCTGACCTCATTTCTTATCACTTGTCTCTTCTTAAGTAGACTTTTATAAATTTGTAAACTATGCACAATATAAAATTTACCATTTTTAAGTGTAGACTTCTGTCTCATTAAATACATTCACCTTGTCCTGCAATCATCACCACCATCCATCAGGAGAACTGTTTTCAATCTTCCAAAACGGAAACCGTTTCCATTTAACACTAACTGCCCATTCTCTCCTCCCTTCAGCTCCTGGCAAACACCACTCTACTTTCTGTCTTTATAACTTGCCCGTCCTAGGGACCCCCTATAAATGGAATAAGATAGTATTTGTCTTTTTGTGACTGGTTTATTTCGTTTAGCACCATGCCCTCAAGGTTCAACCATATTGTGCCATGTATCAGAATTTCCTTAATTTTTATTATTTTGTATATTTTTAAAATGTTTATTTGTGAGAGAGAGAAAGTGAGAGAGAGAATGGGGGAGAGGCAGAGAGGGGGACAGAGGATCCAAAGAGGGCTCTGTACTGACAGCAGACAGCCCAATACGGTGCTCAAACTCACAAACGGTGAGATCATGACCTGATCCGAAGTTGGACGCTTCACTGACTGAGCCACCCAGGCGCCCCATGAATTTCCTTCATTTTTAAGGTTGAATACTATGCCATTGTATGTGTATATCACGTTTGTTTATCCATTCGTCCATTGTGGACACTTCAGTTGCTTTTGCCATTGTGAGTCATGCTGCTATGAATATGGATGTGTAACTAGCTGATCAAGTCCCCGCTTTCAATTCTTTTTTCTATAGACCCAGAAATGGAATCATATGCTAACTCTATTTTTAATTTTTGGAGGAACTGCCCTACTGTTTTCCTTAGTGGCTGAGCCAGTGTATATTTCCACCAGCAATGTACCAGTGTTAGCTTTCTTCAAATCCTCACCAACACTCGTGTAGACTTTGAAAATATATTATGCATATAGAAAGATGTACAGATTATCTCAACGAATCAGTCATCGCGTTTTACAACTTTTTTTTTATGTATGTCTTTATGTTTTTTGAGAGAGAGAGCATGAGTGATTGAGGGGTGGAGAGAGAGGGAGAGAGAATCCATGAGGGGCAGAGTGAAGGGGAGAGACAGAGAATCCCAAAGCCAGGCTTGAACTCACGAACTGTGAGACCATGACCTGAGCGGAAGTGGGATGCTTCACCGACGGAGCCCCCCAGGCGCCCCCATGTTGTAAAACTTTTAAACTGAGCTATTACATAAAGTCAAATCTATGGAAATCGTACATCTTACTGGAAAGCTCAATGAATTGTCATATATACTCGTGTAATCATCATATAGCTCAAGCTATAAAATATTTCTTTTTAAAATTTCTGTATTGGGGCGCCTGGGTGGCTCCGTGGGTTAAATGTCCGACTTCGGCCCGGGTCATGCTCTCATGATTCGTGAGTTCGAGCCCCACGTCTGGCTCTGTGCGGAGCCTGCTTCACATTCTGTGTCTCCCTCTCTCTCTCTCTCTCTCTCTCTCTCTGCCCCTCCCCAACTCATGCCCCTTTCTCTCAAAAATAAACATTAAAAAATATGTTTTAAGAAAATAAAAATTTCTTTATTAATCTCAACCATGTTGTTAGTCCCATGGAGCATTTTACATTTTAACTTCATGAAAATATGCCCTTCCTTGGAAGATCCTAAGCACTTGGAGAACTTAAATTTCTCGACCTGTTCTCAAATTAATTTTGCATTTCCTTCTGGATCTAGCATACAGCATGTATTTGTTTTTAAACACGTATGCATATTTGTTGAATTAATGAGTGTATTTTGCTGGTTTGTTCGAGAAGACAGAATGACAGAAGGCATAAATCTAAACCCTTAAATTATACACGAGACACAGAGAATCAGGCTCTACACGCCAGCAAGACGGGACTAAACTTTTTGGTTAATTACACGAGGTCAAGGTTCCAAGTTCAACATGGAGTCATGTTAACAAGATGGCCACCACGATTATATCCTAAAGAGTTTTGACTTTGCGCTTAATCTTTTCCAAGCTGCAAGTAGTTGGAAAATGCTTCTATAGAACAAGGGTCTTTGTCTGTGTCCCCAGTTAGAATGCCAGCCCTCCAAGGCCAGGAATTTTTGGGGCTCCCTGCTCTTCCTCAATGCTCAGAACAGTGCTTGTTATAAAGGCACCCCCTCGATAGATTCCCGCTGAGTGAATCTGAGCCTTCTCGTGGTGGGGCGGGAAAAGCCTCAGGCTCCGAGGCACGACCGCCCGCATTCTGGCCCAGGGTCCAAGTCTCCAGCAGTGGTGAGGGAAGATCTTTGAGACCTCTTCAATCGCTTCCCCCTGTCCACTCTGGGTCAGGAGGGTTCCCCTGCCTCACGCCTTGGACAGGGCGAAGTGGTATGTCCATGTCGAGGGTGCCCAGGACCAGCATAGCCAAGGTCAACACCCCTCGAATTTTAGAATGGCATCGCAATGATGCCAGCTACATAGCCCAAAGCCACACCACTCAGCGAGGCCACTAGTGAGTTTCAGGGGCCCCTCGCTGTACTCAGGAACCAACTGTGGGCAGGTGAGTTGGAGGATGGGAGGTTGAGAGGAGGGGAGGGGGATGCAGAAGCCCGGGAAGGTCTCCGACGTGTCCCCAAACCCAAGTATCCAAAATTAGCAGAAGGCTTTGAGCAGTGAAGTCACGAAGACTGCCCCTGGGGCTGGGGAAAGAAGAGGGGCGGGAGGGGCAAGGTAATTAGTCAGGCGTGTGGAAGGCGAGCTTCCCGGGGCTGTCACCAAGGGACTGTTGGTTTTTAAGATGGGAAGGAGCAGCAGGCAATTCATCCATCAATTTATTCATTGTTGTAACATCTATTGAGCACCTGCTGTGTTCCAGGTCCTGTCCCTACGGCTGGGGACACTACATGTAAGAAATAAAATCCCCCTGTCCTCACGAAGCTTATAGTAACTGAGCCCGCAGAGGATGTTCAATCCTTGCAGGCACCGAGGGGGGGGGAGGGCGCGTCCAGGGTTCTTTATGTGAAGCAGCAGAAGCCGAAGAGAGAAACTGCACGGTCACCCGGAAACATCCGATGCCGGTTTGTGGAGAATCTCCACCAAGTCTGGAGGGAGCAGGGGTCGGAAGGGTGCGGGGGATTGTGGGAATGTGGCCCTGGGGTCCCACCCAGCTGGATCCTATCTACCTTCGGGCTTAGGGTAACCAGAGACATCGGCCACAGTCTGCAGGGTGAGGTGAGCAGGGGGCCCACTGAGCCCTCGACAGCTGTGGACAGGGCGGCTGGGGGGCCTGGCGTGGAGGGATCGAGGCCCTGAGTCGACCTCTTCCCCCGGGGGGCTGGGGCAGAGAGAGACAGCAGGGTGGACAATGAACCCCCTCGGCTGGGCCAGCCTCAGTCTGAGAACTTTCCTGAAGAGGTCCTTTCCTCACCTGGTCACCGTCAGCAGGGTCCGCCTCACTCCCTTGTGCTGCCAGGAGTGCAGAGTAGGGGCGAGATGAAACGGAGACCGTGCCTCCGGGCCTGCTGACTCTATGAGAGAGTGAGCTTGATGTTGGCTGTCTCCGGGAAAGCAGGCTGTACCTGCCGAGCGCGCTGGTGGCGGTGGCGGTGGCGAGGGAGGAGGATGAACACACGCCTGGAGAGGGGACGCGGCAAGTTAGGCACCCCTCCCCCCTCCCGCCCTTCTGGCCCCGCCCCCGCACGACCCGAAGTCCCACTGGAGGCCTTCGCTTGAGTCACAAGTCACAGCCGGAGGCTGAGGGACACGCGAGCGAGCGAGCGGGCTGAGCAACCCAGGACCTTGTTTGGTGCGAGACCAAGACAGAAGGCTGAACCGCCAGAGGGGGCGCCACAGGGATGGGCTGGGGTGGTCCCTGCGCTGTGGCCAAGTCCCCGCCCCAGGTACCGCCTCTGCCCAACTGCCCAGCTCCCACAGCCAGCCGCACCGGCTCCAACGTCGCCATGGCCCAAGGCAAGGGAGTGATTCGAGACCACGGGCCTGAGTACAAATCCGGGGACCCAGACACTGCATCTCTCACGCACACTTGGGGGTACAGCTAACCAAGGGTAGACCCCAGGGACGAGGGGCACATGGTCACACACGCAGACACCCACGGGGTGCTACAAACACAGCGACGGCCTCCACTGCGGTGGGCGTGCAGTCACACCCAGAGAAAGGCAGAGAGACATACCATTGTCACAAACACAGACACAGCCCCACGCAGTCACAGAATCGACCGATACTGAGGCACGATCATAGACACAGTGTGTGTTTTTTTAATGTTTATTTATTTAAGAGAGAGAGAGAGAGAGACTACAAGCAGGGGAGGGGCAGAGAGAGAGAGGGAGACAAACAATCTGAAGCAGGCTCCAGGCTCCAAGCTGTTAGCGCCAGAGCCCGACACAGGGCTTGAACTCACCAACTGCGAGATCATGACCTGAGCTGAAGTTGGACGCACAACTGAGCCACCCAGGCGCCCCCTGCAGACACAGTGTCATGTACTGTCACTGACATACCAGTGGTGGGAGACGAGCACACCCACACAAGTCAGAGACACACAGGGTGTTACAGACACACACCAACAGTGGGATACGACCCAGACACGTGCAGTTGCACAACGCCAGAGACTGTCCCCGACTCGGCATAGTCAGAGTCACGTACAGCCAGAGAGACACGTGTCATGAACACAGTCACATACATACAGAGTCAGGGACTCATACAGGCACACACAGAGAGACAGATACGGGCTGTCACGCATGCACATGTCTCTTGACGGTGGGACACAATTCTTCATCCATGAGTCAGGGACACACGCGGCATCACAGTCAATGGCCTGCCGGTGTTCCAATGCAATCACATACATATGACGGAATGGGAATGATCACAGAAATATGGACACGCCCCTGTGTGTCCCGGAGAGGTGTGGGACAAATGCCACACCCTCCCGCATGCGCAGAGTCACCAACTTCCAGAAAGTTGTACCATTACAGGTGCATGTGCGGCTACTGACACGTGGCCACAGAAGGACCCACATCCGCCGATGCCCAGACTGGCCTGGCTCCCGCTGGTACAGACGGGGACCATTCCTGATCCGCACTCAAACAGCCACACAGACACCTACACACCTTTGCTCAAGTTTTGAGATACTACGAAAATGCGTGAAAACCCCCACGCTCTAACACCCCAACATAAGAGACACACATACGTACACGCTCGCTGCCACAGGACACAATCACGAGCACACAACCCTACAGGACCCTCAGCCCTCAGTGAGGGTGGCCTAAAGTGTCAAACCAGACTCCATACCCATACCTTCCCAGGGAGGGAGATGGAGGGAGGTGTTAGGGCGAATTCGCCATAACAATAGCATTTACATGGGTCTTCTGCATAGATTAACTCAAACTTCAAAAAATCCCTTGGGGGGGGGGCACCTGGGTGGCTCAGCGGGCTAAGCGTCTAACTCTTGGTTTCAGCTCAGGTCATGATCTCACAGTTATGGGATGGAGTCCCATGTTAGGCTCCGAGCTGAGCGTGGAACCTGCTTAAGATCCTTGCTCTCTCCCTCTGCCCCTCCTCCCCTCCATGTATATATATATATATATATATACACACATATATATACACATATATATATATACATATATATGTATATATATATAATAAATTTAAATATACATACAATATATAAAATCCCACGAGGTATCCATAGCTATATCTATACCTATATCTATATATCTATATCTACATCTATATGTATATCTATATCTATCTATTCCCATGAGGTTATTATAATCGGCCCATTTCAGGGTGAGATAACCCAGGCACAGATGAGTTAAGCACTAGCCCGCAGTCCTGGAGCTAGATTAGCAGAATTTGTCTCCTTCAATGCGGTGTATCAGCCCGGTATCCTCAGCGCCTAAAACTCGCCCAGCACACGGTAAGCGCTCGGTAAAGGTTAGGTGAACAAATGATGGAATCCACATCACTCCTACCATCAATATTTCATTCCCAGATTTCAGGTGGGAAAACTGGGGCCTCCACCTGGAGTCCCAGGCCGCCTAAGTCCAGCCTCTCAGCCCGGATCGGTCCAATCACTCCTTTCCCTGCCTTGATGGGGGTGCGGCTTGCCCTGTTAGGGGTGGGGCCTGGCTCGGTATGAGGCGGGACCAACGTCTTTCTGTCTTCCTATTGGTTCTACTCCATTTTGGGCGGGCCCTCTCGAAACCTGTGTCCTCGATTTGCTGTCGCCCGGGTGGCCCCCGACCTGGAAGTTCTCTGGGTAAAATGGCGGCGCCCAGAGTCCAGACCGAGCCGGCCCCGAGTCCGCGGCGTGCCGCGTGAGTATGTAGGTCGCGCGTGGGGAGGCCAGCGCGAACTGCTGGATCCCGGGTGGCCAGTTCTGGGCCGGCAGGAGGGGAGGACGGCCCAGAGCGACCCCGCTGCAAGGCCAGGGCACCATGACCTTTGGAGGTGGGGGGCGGGGACGTGCTGAGAGAAACCGATCTCCGTATACTCCCCTCCCCCACGTCCCTAATCTCCTATTTTGCAGATGAGACAGCTGAGGCTCAGAGAGGAAAAGGGCCTCTCCCGAAGTCACGCCGGGAGTTCGAAGTTGGCAGCTAGGCTGGAATTCGAATCCGCGTCTGTTTATCCCAAGAACGCAGAATCCTCGCAGCCAGCCTCAGAGCTGCTGCAGGTACACCCCGCCCCGGGGTTCAGACTTACAGATCGTAGACGTTTCGTAGAAATTTAGCTCTTCTCCCCTTTCGACTGATACTTGTTAGGCACCTACTTTATACCAGGCACTGTCCAGGTGCTGGAAACAGAGCAGCGAGAAAGACCAAAATCCCCTACCCCTTGGGGGAGTCGGACATTAAACAAGTCAGAAATGCAGGGAACAGGTGATTCCAGATGCCAATAATTTTTTTTTATTTTTTTTTAATGTTTATTATTTTTGAGACGGAGACAGAGCATGAGTGGGGGAGGGGCAGAGAGAGAGGGAGACACAGACTCTGAAGGCGGCTCCAGACTCTGAGCTGTAAGCACAGAGCCCGACTCGGGGCTCGAACTCACGGACTGTGAGATCATGACCTGAGCGGAAGTCGGACGCTCAACCGACTGAGCCACCCAGGCGCCCCCCAATAATTGTTAATAATGCATTCATCAGGGTGATGGGTGCTTGGATTGGGAGTGCAGCTGTGGTCCAGGAAGGCCTCTCACTTGAATATAGACTGCATGACCAGAGACAGCTATGGACTAATCTAGGAGAAGAGATTTCCATACAGGGTGAAAAGCAAGGGCAAAGTTTCCCCGAGTGAACTTAGCTTGTTTAAAGAACAGTGTAGTTAGAGCTGCCAGTGATAAGAGTTGACTTTGGAGAGGTGTAGAGTGTCTGAATATTTTAAGTTTGATATAACCCTAGTGATATTTAGGCGAAGAACACTGAATTTAGTTTACAGTTGAAAAAGCCCCCTCTGGCCACGGCGGGGAGAATTGACTGGAGGGGCAGCTGGGTAGGTCTTAAGGAAAGAGATCACGGATTGGGGTGGTGGCTTGCGGATGCAGAGGAATGGATGGATTGGGGATGGATGTGGAAGTACTTATCAGGACTGCTTGGTGGACTGAATGGGGCAATGAGGGACATAGCGGACTCAGAAATGACTTCCAGGTTTGCGGCCTGAATGACTAGGAATGGTGGTGTCATTGGCCAGGACGGAGAGGGACACGTTTAAGCGGGGACATCAGTTTGGAGCAAATCGAGTTTGAGATGGCTGGGTACTGGCCAAGGTATGGCGGTGGGAGGTCAGGACTGGCAATACCTCTTTGGAGTCCATCAGCACATAGATTTTTCAGACTTTAACACACATAGGAAAAACCTGGACTCTTGTTAGAATGTGGCTTCTGATTCAGGAGAATCTGGGTTAGGGCCGAGATTCTGCTCGTCTCATGGGCTCCCAAATGATAATGTTGATATAGCTGATCCTTGGAACACACTTTGAGTAGTGAAGGTTCAGATTAAGGTCTCAATCTTAGCAGCACATTAGAGTCATTGGAGGGCTTTATTTTATTTTTTATGTTAGAGAGAGAGAGTATGAGAGGGGTAGGGGTAGAGAGAGAGAGAGAGAGAGAGAGCGCCCCAGGCAGGCTCCGTGCAGAGTGCTGAGCAGGGAGCTGACTCAGGGCCAATTCCGTGATCCCGGGATCGTGACCTAAGCTGAAGTCAAGAGCTGGATGGTCCACCAACTGACCCACCCAGGCGTCCCCACTGCAGTGCTTTAAAATGCTGATGCCTGGGTCCTACCTTTAGATACTTTGATTTATTATATCTGGTGAATGGCCTGGGCATGGGAATTTTTTAAAGCCCCCCAGATGATTCTAATACGAACAAAGTTAGAGAAGCATTAGAGATGCCTACAAGAATAGAGAAGAGGGGAACAAGTTGAAAGACCCCTCAGGGTCGCAGACAGACCAGTTCAGAAGGTGGGACTCTTTGCAGTCTTACTACTCAAAGTGTGGTCCCCATGCCAGCCACACCAGCCTCATTTGGAAGCTCGTTGGATGTACAGGATCGTTAGCTGTACCCCAGACTTGCTGAATCGAAATCTGCATTCTAACAAGATCCTAAGCGATGCATCTACACATTCAAGTTTGCGGACGTTGTAGCTTTAAAGAAGGAAGTGGGTCCCGTCAAGAAGGTGGGGGGAGGGCCGCCCCCATGGTGTATGTTTCTGAGAAACTGAGCAAAACGAAGCCTTAGGAATAATCATTGACTTTCATACGTGCAAAATGCAAAGGGGGCCTTTACAAATGTGTTGGTGGAGCTGTGGGGGCAGCAGCCAAGTCGGAGGAAGTGAGGAAGCATAGTGTGTATGCACCTCTTGGGAGAAGCTTTGCTGTAAAGCGAGCAGAGATATGGAGCAGAGGCTGGAGGGAGTCTTCAGGTCAAACTGGGAGATGTTAGAGAAAGTTTAAATGGTGATCAGAATGATACAGGCATTTCCCATCTCATTTTATGATTTCATTTTATGAATTGGCATTATCCTGATACCAAATCAGACAGACACTAAAAGAAAACTATAGACCAATGTCTCTTATGAATATGGACGTAAAAATCCTCAACAAAAGAAGAAGCAAACCAAATTTTAGCAACAGATAAAAGGCATTCTATACCATGACCTAGTGGAATTGATCCCAGAGAAGCAAGATGAGTTTAAAATCTGAAAATCAGCTAATGAAATACACCATATTAATAAAATAAAGGACAAAAACTACATGATTATTTCAGTAGATGCCACAAAAAGTACTTCACAAAATCCAGTATCCTTTCTGATATAAACATTCAACATCTGGATATAAAAGGGAATTTCTCCAATCTTGTAAAGGCCATCTATGAAAAGCTAACAGCTCCCATCACACTTCATGATGAAAGACCGGATACTTTTCCCCTAAGATCAAGAATAAGAAAAAGATGTCCACTCTTCCCACTTCCATTCGACATCGTACTGGAGGGTCCAGCAAGGGCACTTGGGGAAGGAAAAGAAGTAAAAGACATCCAGTTTGGAAAGGAACGCCTAAAACTATATTTGCAGGTCATGTGATCTTGTATGTAGAAAAGAACCCAATAAAAAGCTAAAGAATAGGAGAAAGTATTTGTTGAACACAAGGATCTACTATCCTGCGTATATAAAGAACTCTTACAACTCAATAATAAAAAGAGAAGTAACCCAATTTTTTAAAGGTACAAAGGATCCGAATAGACATTCCTCCAGAGAAGATACATGTCGGCCAATAAGGGCATGAAAGAATGCTCAACATCACTTTTTTTTTTTTTTTAATGTTTATTTATTCTTGAGACAGAGAGAGACAGAGCATGAGTGGGGGAGGGGCAGAGAGAGAGGGAGACACAGACTCCGAAGCAGGCTCCAGACTCTGAGCCGTCAGCACAGAGCCCGACGCGGGGCTCGAACTCACAGACTGTGAGATCATGACCTGAGCCGAAGTCGCCACCCAACCGACTGAGCCACCCAGGCGCCCCTCAACATCACTTTTTAAGGAAGTGCCAACCAACCATGAGATACCACGTCACATTCACTAGGGTGTCTGTAATCAAACAGACAACAAGAATTGGCAGGGATGTGGAGAAACTGGAACTCTTACACATTGCTGGTGAGAATATAAAATAGTGCAGCCACTTCAGAAAATAGTTTGTCTGGCTGTGTCAGTTGGAAGAGCATGCAACCCTCGAATTTGGGGTTGTGAGTTCAAGCCCCACGTTGGGTCTGGAACCAGCTTAAAAAAATAAAAGTTTGGCAGTTCCTCAGAATGTTAGACAGCATTAACCCTACGTCTCAGCAATTTGACTTCTGTGTATCTACCCGACACATGTAAACACTTGTTCACACAAAACTTCCGCCCAAGTGTTCATAGCAGCGTTAGTCCTAATAGTCAAAAAGTAGAAACAACGCCAGCTATCCATTAACTGAGGAATAGATAAATAAAACATGGCTATATCCGTATAATGGCATTGTCTGGCAATTAAAACAAATGAAGTCTGTTACCTGCTACAACATGGTTAACCTTAAACCACATGCTAAGTGAAAGAAGTCAGTCACAAAAGAGCACATGTCGGATGACTC
Source organism: Paguma larvata (assembly GCA_030068075.1). Classification (NCBI taxonomy): domain Eukaryota; kingdom Metazoa; phylum Chordata; class Mammalia; order Carnivora; family Viverridae; genus Paguma; species Paguma larvata. The sequence continues at coordinate 8,419,707 of CM057842.1, read as the reverse complement.
CCCCGAGTAGGCAAATTATAGAGACAGTCAGGTTAGGGCTCGCCCGGGGTTGAGTATGAGGGGAAATAAGAGAGACTGCCGATTGGGTATAGGTTTTCTTTTTGGGATGACAAGAATGTTCTAAAATTCTATTTGCAGTGGTGTTTGTACAACTCTGCGAATATACTAAAAAACCATTGAATTTGACACTGGGAAAGGGTGAACTACATGCTACGTGCATAAAGCCGTTAAAAAGAAAGAATGATCCAGGGGGGACCATGGCAGGAAGAGATTCCTCAAGGGAGCGAAGGGTTTAGCCCAAGAAAATAGTGACCCGTGATCGTGACAGCCATGTTAAGTCCACGTGGTGAATGAGGAGACCAGTGGGGCTGGTGAGTTGGCCGTGCCTTCTGGAACTCGGCCACAGCCCAGGAGGGGTCTTGTCTCTGTTAGCTGGCTGACGCTGTCTTTTCTCTCTCTCGGCCAGGTGGTTGTCTGACAAGCAGAGGCAATGAGCTGGGCCCAAGCCATCCTGCTGGCCCGGGGCCTCTCTCGGGGCTGGGGAGGCATCTGCGGGGCCGCCCTCACGGGAGCCCCCTTCTCTCAGGTAACCGCCAGCTGAACAGTCGCCTGCTCACCCCGGCTGGCCTGTCTGCTCCGAGGGCCAGTCGAAACCCGCCTTACTCATTTTAAGAAGTGCTGGTGCCCATGTGGGTGAGGGGGTTGAATTGGGGAATAAGGATACACGAGCTGAGCAGATGTGGGTGGTCACTGCGGGTAACTCCTGTACCCACTTGGTAAGATTTGGGCAGAAAATTGGGCTTCCGTCCCTTCCCAGGGTGACCAGATGGCCCGACGCAGTCAGCGGGCATAGACGGCAACTACAGCGATGGTGGCCACATACCTCGTTTTCTTGTGCTTCGCAAATGACGGGTCTTTTTTGTTTTTGTTTTCTTTTCTGTTTTCGTTTGTTTGTTCCTACAAATTGAGGGTTTGTGGCAACCCTGTGGCAAGCAAGTCTGTTGGTGCTGTTGTCCAACAACGTTTGCTCACTTGGTTCTCTGTGTCCCATGTTGGTAATTCTTGCAACATTCCAGACTTACTCATTATTATCCTGTTTGCTCCGGGATCAGCAAGGATGACTCGCTGAAAGCTCGGGCACTGCTTAGCCCTTTTTAGCAATAAAGTATTTGTTAATTAAGGCACGTGCATCTTTTTTTCAGACGTAACGGTATCGCACGCTTTATAGACGACGGCGTAGTGTAAATACGACTTCGATAGGCATTGGGAAGCCAACGAATTCATTTGACTCATCTTATTGTGATATTTGCTTGATTGCCGTCGCCGTAGTCTGGAACTAAACCATCGATAGCCCCGAGGGGTGCCTGTACCTCCCTGACCGAGCCCTTCCTCTGGGCCAGGCCGCGCGCGCTGTGCTTTTTCTTTCTGTTACCTCGGTGGTGGTGTCTCCCCTTCTTTGGGGCATTCTAAAAGTTCCCTTCTGATTTTTTTTTGCAGTATTTATTTTTGAGAGAAAGAGACAGAGTGTGAGGCGGGGAGGGGCAGAGAGAGACAGGGAGACACAGAATCCGAAGCAGGCTCCAGGCTCCGAGCTGTCAGCACAGAGCCTGACGCAGGGCTCGAACCTATGAACTGTGAGATCATGACCTGAGCCGAAATCAAGAGTCGGACCCTTAACCAACTCCTCAGGTGCCCCTCACCGTATATTTTTTAGATGCCTTTTGTATAACCATTCTAATTTAAACATCAGTTTAACTTAACGTCAGAAATTTGGTAGTGTTCCTATCCATACGAGGGTTAGCAGACATTTTTGTACGGAGTCAGATGGTAAGTATTCTTGGCTTCGCAAGCCACACGGTCTGTTAGAACTACTCAGATCTGCCGCCGTAGCACAAACACAGCCCCAGATCAGGCGCAATGAACGTGCATGGACCATATTCTAATCCAACTGTATTGACAAAGGCAGGCGGCTGGCCGTATTTGCCCCGCAGGCTGTAGTTTGCTGTCTTGCGTTCGTCTGTCTCCAGCAGGCTCCACTCCTCCCTCTAGGGAACAAGATCTTGACCCAAGGGAAACGCCATCAGAACACATGGGGAAACCGAGGCCTGAGCAGTAAGGCAGGATGTGGGCATAAGCTAGCAGCGGCCGGGCCGGCCAGGACTCCTGCCAACTCCAAAATCCTCAACTGAACAGACCGTACACTTCCGGCGGGCAACAGAGTTCGACGTTCAGAAAGTTCCGAGGCTACACCACGACACCAGTTAGCTCCCCTCTCTCCCGGGGTGGGAGACGTTCCCCATTAATGTCCTGTTTCATGGGAGCCAAAAATTTGCATGCGTACGGTCGATCCTCATTCTCCGCAGTGGGTATATCTTATAAAGTGGCCGCCTGCACCGAATGAGTGAGCGCTGAACTAGTGAGCTCTGAACTGTCGCCTCCAGGGCAACGCAGGGTAGGTTCCCGTGAGCCTCTGCTCACGTTTTCACCAACCGGTCAATACGTACCTTGTTGGCTGTGTGTGTCTGTCTAAAGACATCTTATTTAACAGATACCGTTGACTCATTAACATGGAACTCGCAGCCAAGGGCACTGTAACCGTGAGGCTCCTGTACCGCGTGGCGTTTTCTCCAGAAGGGACAGCGGAGACCTCTCGCCTGTAGGAACCCCAGACGGCCCTTCGGCGCTATGCGTGGGGGCCATTTGCAACCACCAAATCACCGACCAAAAGATGCGGACACTGCGCCCTAAAGGACTCCCCGAGAGGACGGCCGCTTGTTGACAGCATGAGCGCCGAATCCAGAAGTCTGAGCGGCGCCTCGCTCCGTCTCAGCCGGGAATGGACGGGCTCGGGCGACTCAGGCTTCTCACCGCACGGCCTTGTGCCCGCGAATGGCCAGGACAGTGCTCAGAGTGTCGACTCTGGGACCACAAAGCGATGTTCCCAAGTAGGCCAATTTGCAAATACGGAACCCACGGCCAGCGAAGGTCTAGTTTCCGTCCGTGGGCGAGGCTTTTTTACACACAGGGGAACTTCCCGCACGCACCGTGCTCGCTTTCCTCTCATGATCTGTACCTTGGAGCTCGTTCCGGGTCGCACAGGACCCTCCCCGGTGTGTCTGATGGATGCAGGCGCTCCTTGTCCGGGTTCACGGCCGTCGGCTTAACCATTTTCTTGCCGAGGCACACCAGGGCCGTTCGCCACTGCCACGGGGGACAGACGAGAGTCCATGGGCACCGGTTGGTTTATGGCTTTTCAGGTTTAGAAGCCAGACGCGGGATCACTGGGTGTGTCAGAGGGTGTGCGTGTCCCCCTGGTGCGTGTGTCGCCAGTTGCCTCCATGGGGGTGTTACCATTGTTTTCTCACACTTTATAATGGAGCCCGATCCGGGCTTATAACCGCAGCGCCCTCAGGGATGCCCACTGGCACCTTTCCCAGGAAAAAGCCGGCCCGGCAGTCCCCCGGGGGCCCTGGGAGGTGCCAGATTCCAGCAGCGGTTTCTCTGTCCCCAGGTGTCCCTCCAGGCCCCACGGGGTCTCCACGGCAGCGCAGCGGCCCACAGCTCTGACTCGTGGCTGGTCCCTCCCCCACCTGCGCCCCCAAGGGGCCCCGGCAGGGCGCCGGCACCCCACGAGGAGCTGTTCAGGCAGGCGCCAGATGGGACGAGGGACAAGGCGAACTTCGTGCGGGCCGTGCAGACCTTCGGGCAGCATAGCGTGCACAGGCGGGGCCACGTCGACTTCATCTACCTGGCCCTGCGCAAGATGCGGGAGTACGGCGTCGAGCGGGACCTGGCGGTCTACAACCTGCTGCTCGACGTCTTTCCCAAGGAGGTCTTCCGGCCCCGGAGCATCTTCCAGAGCATGTTCATCCACTACCCACGGCAGCAGGAGTGCGGGATTGCTGTCTTGGAACAGATGGAGAGCCACGGTGAGGCCAGCAGGCCAGCAGGCAGGGAGGGGGCTCCCCTTCCCCTGGGACGCGGGCCCCGCCGTCGCTCATGGCTCCGACTTGCTTTTTCTCCGTCTGTCTGTTCGGCTGGCTTGCTCTCCCTCCCCCCTCTCTCAGTCTCTCCTCTGTCTCTTGTCTCTTTCCTCTTTCATCCCTCCCTCTGACCTTTCCTTCAAATTCGGATTCTTTTCTCCCTCCCCGTCATCAATCCCCTGCCTTCAATTCTTCCCGTCTCTGGTTCTTTCCCCTGGCCCTCCCCACCATTCCCTCTTGGTCCCGGCTCTTCTGCCCCTCTCCGTCCCCCATGTCTCTGTCTCCCCTTCTCCCTCCTGCCGCCTCCCTGAGGCTCTGCCTGCTTCTGCCCGACACAGGGGTGATGCCCAACAAGGAGACCGAGTTCCTACTGATTCAGATATTTGGACGGAGAAGCTACCCCATGCTCAAGCTGGTGCGCATGAAGCTGTGGTTCTCCCGCTTCAAGAATATCAACCCCTTCCCGGTGCCCCGGGACCTGCCCCAGGACCCCGTGGACCTGGCCGCGCTGGGCCTGCGGCACGTGGAGCCCAGCCTCAGCGCCAGGGTCACCGTGTACCAGGTATCCACCCCTGTCCGCACCCTCGGGACAAGCCCTTGCTAGATTCCCACGGCCCTCCCTCCTCCTGGCAGCTTGACCTCTGACCTCTTCTCCCGCCCCGCTCCCCGCGCTGTCTGTCTGTCTTTCCTTCTGCCGGTTTTCTTCTCAGGCTTTTGTGCTCACTCTTCTTTCTGCCAGGGCCACTCGTGCCCGAGACTTCTTGTTCTTTGGGCCTCAACTCCGCCGTCCCTTCCACGGGATTCCCTTCCTGGCCACCCCACTAGCAGAGGCACCCCCTGGCAGTGCCTGGCTCGGTTGCTCACTCAGCGTAACTCAGTTTCCCCTGTGTCTCTCAAGGCTCAGCAGAGGGTCTGGCACAAAGCTGAGCTCAGCAGCTGTTTGCTGAATGACTGAATGAAATAGTACACACACACACACACACACACACACACACACACACAGACACCAGTGTCCCAGGGGCCCCACTCACGCCAGACCACTTGGAGGATCCTGCGGTCCTGGAGGCTGACCCCAGACAACAGACAGTTTCTCTCAGAGCTGCCGGTTCTGGTTCTGAGATGGAGGAGCACTGGGGGCTCGGGAACCCAGCAAGGGCAGGGGGCACGGAGGGCTTCCTGGAGGAGGTGAGGGTAAGCTGTATCAGGCAGGACAGAAGAGACAGGGAGGGCCTTCTAGGCAGAGGGAGCCACACGGGCTGGGGTGCAGAGGGCAGCTGGAAGCTGCTGGAGGTGCAGAAAGGGCTTCCTCTGGCCAGTGCAGGGGGTCGGACTTGGGGAGAAGCAGCCAGGAGGGCACCAGGTTAAAGAGCGTGGTTCGAACCTGCTGGTGAAGAGGGAACCACATGGAAGTTTTAAGAAGAGGAAGGATGGGGTGGAGTTCTGTTTCTGGAAGGAGTTTCTGTTTCGAGAGCACCCTCCGGTGGCCACGTGGACGGTGTTGGATGGGGGCGGGGCGGGGGTGGGCGGGCAGAGGACCCAGTTAATAGGACAGTGGGTGACGGGGCGTCCAGGTGAGAAGGGACAGAGACTCGGCCCGGAGCACAGTGCAGAGGGAAGGCAGCCTTTAACTCAGGGCTTCATTTCGGAAAGTAAAGCCTCGGAGGCCAGATGGCACTCCAGAGCTCAGCACGGGGAGTTCTCTCCGAGCCTGGCCCCTCAGTCCCAGCCTCCTCCCCCGGAGGTGACCACTCCGTCTCCTTCCGAAGAGAGTCTATGCACTGGCCAGCCGGTCTGTCCTTTGTCTTTATTCTTCTCTCCCCGCCCCCGATTACGAAAAGCACATGGAAGGGTTGAAAACATGGGAAAATGATCCCAGCACCGCGTAGATTTCGAATGGGAACGACCCAAGTTCCGTCAAGGGGGAACTGTCTACATAGATCGTAACACCGCAGTCGGGTTGGTAAAAAAGAAAAAACAAGTGAAAGGCTGAAGTCTGTTCAGTGGCCCGGTACCCTCCCTGCGGCGTGAGGGGGAGGGGAAATAAAAGGGCATATACCGATTCGCCTATTTTCACAAAAATAAATAATGCAAAGGTGAGTCCGAAGTGGGTAGAAATGATTCTCTCTGGGCAGGCCGAGGAGATGGGGTAGAGAGAACAGGAGTGGAAGAGAGACCTCTGTTTAGGATGGATTGACATTTAAGCTATGTAAATGTTTCAGTGTGTTTGAAACAAAACTAAGGAAACGGGGAGGAGGGGCAACGCCACCATGTTGACAACAAACGGAAACAAAAGGGATTTGGCGAAGTAGCTCATCGACCGCGTAACCAATGAGAGAAAAAGTTCTTCCGAGGCATCCAACTGCCCATCCTCGGTGCCATCTATTCTAAGAACAAACCAGGGGCGCCCGGGTGGCTCAGTCAGTTAAGCGTCCGACTTCGGCTCAGGTCATGATCTCGAGATTCACGAGTTCGAGCCCCACCTCGGGCTCTGTGCTGACAGCTGGGAGCCTGGAGCCTGCTTCGGATTCTGTGTCTCTCCCTCTGTCTCTCTCTGCGCCCCTCCCCTGCTCACGCTCCATCTCTCTCAAACATAAACATTAAAAAAAAAAACTTTTTTAAGAACAAACAAATCTGTAGAGAAATCCTCAGCTTCATCCCACAACGTTGTGGTTAGCAGTCCTAGCCAAACTAGGTATTTTGATGGATAAGTAAAGGTGTTACTGTTGATAAGAACCAAGATTTTTAGTGTGAGAGAAAAAGAGGGTAAAATAGACAATCAAAATGCTAAAGAAAAAAAAAAAACACGGTGTGAAATTTAAAATGAAAAATCAGTATTAAAAACATCAGACTAATTACAGACCCTCCCCTCCCCCCCCCAAAAAAAAAAACCTTCTGTTTTAAAAACGTTTCTCAGGCGCCGGGGTGACTCAGTCAGTTAAGCATCTGACTGTTGGTTTCGGCTCAGATCGTGATCTCACAGTTGGTGAGTTCAAGCCCCGCGTCGGGCTCTGCGCTCTGCGCCGGCAGTGCTTGGGACTCTCTCTCTCCCTCTCTTTCTGCCCCTCCCCCCACCCATGCTGTCCCTGTCTCTCTCAAAATAAAGAAAGAAAGTTAAAAAAATGTTTCTCCAAGGAAACAGCATTCCACCCGTGTTCGGCACCTTGCAGTTTGCTGTTTTTACTTAAGAACTCGGCTGCGAGCTGGCCCTGCGTCCGTACCCGATGATTCACCTCTGTGCTCCCTAACTCGAAAGGGTGGATGATGTGGGTCGCAATAGTTGTACGCTCTCCGACATTTCAGTCAAAATAGATGCCTTTTTTTAGGTTTGAGAGAGAGAATGTGTGCGCATGCACGTGAATGGGGAAGGGGCGGAGAGAGAGGGGAAGAGCCCAGCGCAGGGCCCGAACTCATGAACCATGAAATCCTGACCTGAGCTGAAATCAAGAGTCAGATGCTCAGTCGGACTGAGTTACCCAGTCGCCCCAAGATGCGTTTTTTTTTTTTTTAATTAAATTTCATCAGGTTTTTTGAGTCACGCCAGTACGTGAAATCGAAAAGATACAAAAGGGATTGCCTTTCCTCCCAGTTTCCCGCAGAGGCAAACCCTGATTTGCTTCCTGTGTCTCCTTCTTGGGGGGGGTATACTGTGCGTGTGAAATTGTTTTTCTTTTTAAAACGTCACCAGCACAGAGCACTTGCTACGTGCTAGGCACTGTTCTCGGCGGTTCCGACCCATCCGAGTTAAGCGCTCTTATCTCCATTTTCCATCTGGAGAAACCGAAGCGCCCAGGGACACTGACTGGACCACAGTCATGCAGCCTGCAGCAGAGCCTGGATTTTAACACGGGTGGGAGGGCTCCAGGGCCCCCTCTGTGTGCGCCTCTTAAAAGTCAGCGGCTGTCGCCACGGGGGATAGAAGTGAGGAAGGGATGGGCTTGAGTCGATGGCTAGGAGGCCGAGAGGAGCCCTGAATTTGCTGGGGCCTGCCCTCCCCAGCTCCTCCGTGGGGGCTGGGGCCACCAAGCTTCCGCCCGTACTCCTCCTTGCAGATGCCTTCTTCCAGAGACTCCACAGGTGCGCCGGCTGCCGCGGAGCCCCACATTGTAGGTAAGGCTCTGGCCTGGCGGGGGGGCTGGTGTCTCGCCAGGCCTGCTGGGCGGGCTCCGTGGACCTCTGGGGAGAGCCCCTTGGCCAGGGCTCCCCTGGGCATGCGTGTCTCCACACCAGGCATCCAGACTCCCGACCAGCAGGCTGCCCTGGCCCAGCACAACCCAGCCCGGCCTATCTTCGTCGAGGGCCCCTTCTCCCTGTGGCTCCGGGACAAATGCGTCTATTATCATATCCTCAGAGCTGACCTGCTGCCTCCGGAGGAGAGGGTGAGAGCTCAGAGCTTGACTGGGGGGGTATGAGTGTGTGTGTGTGGTGGTGGGGGGGGGGCTGGCACCACCGAGGGCTCAGTGAGATCTCAGAGGTGGGGCGGGGGAGGGATCGCCCCTGGTTTGGGGCGGGTAGGTTGCAGCCTGCTGCAAGATCCTGGGCCTCTCTGACCCTGCCTGCACCCCCGCCGCCGGGATAGGAAGTGGAGGAAATTCCAGAGGAATGGAATCTCTATTACCCGGTGCAGCTGGACCTGGACTACGGGAGGGGCGCCTGGGATGACTACGAGTTTGACATCCATAAAGGTAAAACCGGGCTGGGCCCCAGACACCAGCTGGGACGAGGCCTCTGGAGTGGAAGGGTGGCGCCAGGCTGAGACCCAGCGGATGCCCTAGTATACGCCACGCATGCGCGCGCGCACGCACCCCTCCCCCTGGGCTCCGGGCCTGGCAGCCCTTGGTCAGGGAACACCTCTGTGCTGGCTGCTGCATGGGACCAGGACAGGCCGCAGTCCCTGCCCTCAGACAGCTCTGGCCAGTGGGGAGACAGACACGTTAAGTTCTATTTTTGGAGCCGGAGGGGAGGAGCACACCTCCCGGCTTCAGGTGGGCTGCGGGGAGGACCTCCTGGTGGAATGTCGAAGAACCAGGAGGCGTCACTTGGGTGAAGCATGGGGCTGGCCGTCTAGACAGAGGGGATGTCTTGTGCAAAGGCTTGGATGCATAAGAAACATCCGCCTCTGGCCTGGAAGGGGTGGAGGCATGGGGGTGCTGCCCCAGTCCCCACTGCGCAAACTCCGATCGCCTGTTTCTCCCAACAGTGGAGGAAGGCCCTGTCTTCGCCATATGCATGGCGGGTGCCCACGACCAGGCCACGCTGGCCAAGTGGATCCAGGGCTTGCAGGAGACCAACCCAGCGCTGGCCCAGATCCCCGTGGTCTTCGGCCTGGCGGCGTCCACCGGGGAGCTCCTGGCGACCCCCTCAGGACTGGAGGAGCCGCCCCCGCCCCCGCCAGAGGGCCAGGAAGAGGAGGAAGACAATCAGCAGCGCCAGCAGCAGGGACAGAGCTGAGCCTGAGCGGTCACCGGCACAAGCTATGGACTGGTGCGATAGCATGAGACGCCCATTGAGTGTACAGCGAATAAAAGTTTTCCGGCTCGGGGCTGCCTTCTCTCTTCTCTGACAGCGTGGCGTCTCTGCCCCCTTAATGTTTGGTGGCCTGGCTTTTCAAGGGGTCTGCAGCATCCGGGACTGACAGGCCCGACCCCAAGCTTTCCCTCTGCCTTCACCTGCCAGCTCCTGCCCTTCCCTTGTCCTCCTCAGGATGCATTCAGAAGAAGGCGTGGAGAGAGCAGCCCCTACCTCCCAGGGTCTACGGGCCCATCTAGGTCTTTCTTCCCGAGACTGGACTCAAACCTCAGCCCTTCCCTCGGTCTCTGAGAAGTCAGAAAGTTTAACAGAGAGAAGGAATCAGTTAAGAACGTCTTGTTGGTAGCCCTCGCTTGTCGCGCGCATGCGCAGTGTCTGCTCCCGTTCTCCTTTTGGCGCCGTGGGGCAGTGAAAGTCCATGAGAAATTTCCCGGCGGCGCGGAAGATGCGCGCCACTTCCGGCCGGGCTCCTAACAACGGGGGAGGTTGGTAACCAGGGAGGGGGGGATGGCGGAGCGGGCGCCGGAGCCCGAGGCGGAGGCGGAGGCTGAGGCGGGCGCAGGCGGGGAGGCGGCGGCCGAGGAGGGCGCGGCGGGCCGCAAGGCGCGGGGTCGGCCGCGGCTCACGGAATCGGACCGAGCCCGGCGGCGGCTCGAGTCCCGGAAGAAGTACGACGTGCGGCGTGTGTACCTGGGCGAGGCGCACGGGCCCTGGGTGGACCTGCGGCGCCGCAGCGGCTGGAGCGACGCCAAGCTCGCAGCCTATCTCATCTCGCTGGAGCGCGGCCAGCGTAGCGGCCGCCACGGGTGAGGGGGCCCGGCCCCAGGGAGGGAGGGAGGAGACGCCCCCATTCCCCGCCGAGCGTGGTCCCGCCCCCTCTGTCCACGGCCCCACCCACGGCACCTGTGAGCCCCGCCCAGTGGCCCGGCGGCCAGCTGGGGTCTCCTACCACCGGTCCTGGGACGCTCCTGGCTCGCGGCCCCGCCTCCCGTCTTTCCGACTGCCCAATCGTGGGATGCGCCCAGCCTCTCGACCCGCCTCCTGGCGCTTGGCCCCGCCCGTTAGATTTCTGGCTGCCCAATCCTAGTACAGACCCCACCTCCGAGCGTTCTAACTGCCCAGTCCCTGGAGGGGCGGCCTCACCTCCTAAGCCTTAATGCCCCTTCTTCCCTGCTCGTCCTTGGGATCTCGCAAGCCTCGTTCTCTAAAACCCCTAAGTTGGAGCCTGAGGCCGTGACTGAGCACCCTGGGCCACGCAGCTCTGTCCCTTATGAGGTCCTGGCACTCCATCTGGGACGCCCCCATTCCCACAACCTTCGACTCCAGACATGAGAAGACGCCTCACAATCTAAATCGCATTCTCTCAACCTCTTGGCTCCTGGGGAGCACCTTAGCCCATAGAGACTCAGGCGAAGGGGAAGCCCCAAGTTAGCTGCTCAGGTAGAGGGCAGAGGCCTTTGCAGAGTCTCAATCTTGAGAAGGAGCAGTGTGGACGGAATTTTTCCCTTCCTGCTTTATAGGTTGGTGAGACGATTAAATGAGTTAAAATACAGCAAAAGGCTTAGAACATGGTTGGCACATAGCACTCCACGTATCAGTCGTTATGATGATACTTGTTCCCTGTCACAAGCAATGCCGCGACCAAATCCTTGCTCTGCCCTGGTTTTGTTTATATTCGCACACATTGGCATGATGCCCTAGGGGGGATTCTGAGGGTCCAGAATGCCCCGGATCTTTCTGAATCGCATCCACGCGCTCCCCGGCGGCAGGCTGGTGCCCAAGAGTGGGGCAGGAAACGCCGGGCACTTCAAAACCTCAAGCTAGTGTTGCATTATTGGAGTTTCTGCTTCTGTTCGTCTGAGCGGGGTGGCAGACCTTGTATTTTTTTCTGCGAAGCTTCCAGGGAAACAGGCGCAGGTGCAGTTGAGAACCGCTGGCCAGAGGGAGACTCCCGGAGGTCCCTTAGCTGAAAGTGACATTTGCAGAAGCTGGGTTCGTGTAGTCATGCAGGCCTGGGCACTGAGCCAGCCCAGGCAGCGCATGGCAAAAACCGGGCCCGGGGACACACGGGTAGCCGGGAAAATACAATAACCTAACCTGAGCGAGGGGTGTCCTGCGGGGCATGGATATGACCAGAGATAGGGGCCCAGTTAGTCCATCAGCTCACTTGTTTGTAACTGGCTTATACCTGGAAGGATGTCAGTTCAAGACTACGTAAAACAGGGGCCGGAAGGCAGAAATGAGAATTGGGATGAAAGGAGAAAGGAAAAGGAAGGACACAGTGGGGCCAGGATCGGTGCTGTTGGACCGAGGCCGAAGTCACGGGGGACATGACAGAGGGCGCTTTTGTGGCATGTTAAGTTAAAAGCCCGACCAGAGTTCAAAAGACATGAAGAAGGGGGAACGGAGAAGGGGCCATGAATTTGCCTCAGAGCTTCCTAGCGACCAGTGGGAAAAGGGAAACAATGGTCAGGAGTGGAATCTCTAGTGTCATTCTTCAGTTTAAGGGATGTTCCTTCAGTACCTACTGTGCGCCAGACGCTTGCAGAGGTGCTGAGGGTGCAGCAAGGAGCAACACCAAAAATGCCTGAGGGAGCTGCCATTTAAAAATTTTTTTAACGTTTATTTGAGAGAGAGAGAGAGAGCGAGCACGGGAAGGGGCAGAGAGAGAGAGGGAGACACAGAATCGGGAGCAGGCTCCAGGCTCTGAGCTGTCAGCACAGAGCCCGACGCGGGGCTCAAACCCACCGACCACAAGATCATGACTTGAGCCGAAGTCGGATGCTTAACTGACGGAGCCACCCAGGCTTCCCCCGGGAGCTGCTGTTTTAAAGGGCAGAGGGCATAGACCAGTCCACTGTTTAAAGGCTTGTCTACTCTAGTTATTATATATTTACTACTCTTTACTGTATTATTCTAAATTACATTACTATACTATAAATACTAAATTCTCTTACTATAATTTACTAGCTTATGTAGTGTGTGAAAGATGGATAGGGGCTATGGAGAAAACAAAAGTGAAATAGGGAGGGAGGGCGGCGTGCTGGAGGTTTAAGTAGGGCGTTAGGCTGGGCCACGGCGAGAGGACAGCGTTCGGGTAAGGACGTGAAGGAGCCAGGGAGAGCTGTGCAGAATGTCTGGGGAAAGAATGAGGAAAAAGGAATGGCCGGTGCAAAGGCCCTGAGGCAGGACCCAGTGGGCCCCTGGTGTGTCCAGTGTCCATGGGGCAGTGAGGAGGCCCATGTGGCCGGAGTGCAATGAGAGGATGAAAAGCGGGGGAAAGTGAGGACGGGGAGGTGACAGGGCCTGTGGCCTGCATGAACTCCGGTTCTTCCTCCCCGTGGAGCAGGGGGCCTGATAGTTCTTGCGTTTGTTAAGTACCGAGTTTTGGACAAAGAGATCACATACCTGGCTTGCATTTTAAACGGAAGCACTCTCTCGGCGATGTGTGGCGGGAGGAGTGGGGGGGCGCGAGTCGAAACGAGGTCGGCTGAGAGCTGGCGGTCGTCGAGGCTGGCGATGGGCTCAGGGAGGGTCACTCTTCTCTCCCGCTTTGTACGCGTTTGAATTTTTCCTTTTACACCTTAAGCCGTTAACGAGGAAATCAACCGAATCCCACTGCCCCCCGCGTTGAGGCCGCGTTCCTGTGTTGAGGTGACCGCCTGGGTCCAGGCGCGGGGCCAGGCGGAAGCAGAGAGAAGTGGTTGGCGTGAGGGCCAGCAGGGTTCGCCGGTAGGTGCGGCGACGAGAGATGCCCCCGGTTTGGACCCGAGTGCCTGGGAAGTGGTGGGCACCGTCGACTGAGAAAGGGCAGGGCAGGGGGCCGTGGGACAGCTCACGGGTGAGATGGCTGCGGGACCCCGACACGTGGTCGGGGGAGGGTCGGATCTGGGCGCCACAGAGCAGTGATGGCGCGGTGACAGAGGTCGCCAAGGGCGAGCGGGGAGACACACAGGTCTGAGCCCCGCTTTCGTTCTCTGTGCTTGGAGAAAGCAGGGACACGCGTGAGAGCCAGTGGCAGAGGCGAGTGGAGGAGAGCTCAGACGCGGGCGACCTCTACAGGGCGTCGTGCAGGCGCCGGAACGTGGGGACGCGGGCAGAGGGGGGGACGGCAGTTTGAGGGAGAAAGACCGTAGTCTGGCCGCGGTCAATCCCCGTGGCGACTCCGCGTGGGAGGCACTGCTCTTTTCTCCCCACTTCGCAGATGAGGAGACTGAGGCTCAGAGAGGATGAGACCCGCTTGAGGTCACACGGCTAGTCGAGAGCAGAGACGAGACTTGAACTCGGATCTGACCGACACCCAAGCGTGCCCCCACCACTTGGCGGCATTCCCGGCACCCCAGTCATGGCAAGGCTGTGAGTGCGGGGAGGCGGCCGTGGGCATTTGGCCTTGGGTTGGGACGAGGATCCGGACGGCCAGCCTGCCCCCTTGGAGAGGAGGGGAGGGGAGGCAAGAGCCATGGGAGGGGACGGAGGCATCGGGATGGGGCGCGGGGGAGCAGAGACGGGACAAGGGCAAAGCCTGGGGCAGAGGAGCCTGGGGGGAGCTGTCCTCGGACCAGACGAGGGGCGGGGGGGGACTGAGAATTGTTATCGGGCTGGACAGGGGTCAGGTGAGGCCGGCAGGGAAGCTGACAAGAGACCTCAGGTTGGCCGTCAGGGCGTCTGTAGTGAGAGCGTAGTCTGGGCCATAGCAGGGAGCCTGGGGCTCCAGGGCCCGACCCCGTGATAGCACCGACGGTCACGGTCATCATCGCTACCGTTCGCTGAGTGGTTACTAAGTGCCAGGGGCTGCACCGAGCTCTTTCAGTGCACATGACCTTATGCCGGGCCCACGAGGAAGGTACTGTTATGATCCCATGCTACAGAGGGGGAAACTGAGGCAGGGGGCGGCAAGGTCACCCAGGGTCTCAGGGCCTTCCGCTGCAGGGTAGAAAAGGAAGGACGAGGACGTCGCCAGGGTGCGTGAGCAGACCCAGAGCGCGGTGTCAGGAAGGCAGATGGGGGTCCCTAGCGGGTCCAGGCGAGATTACGCCGAAGCACCCGCCCTCGGCGCGTGTAGACCCACAGCCGAGGGGCCCATATGGGGTCAGGATCCCACCTGGCAGTTCAGGTGGCCTTCCTGGTGTGGGAGGCCTTAGGGAGGTGGCTGGGAGGGGGGGGTCAGTGTTTGAGCCCGGCCTTGCCCTGGTCACTGGGGCACACAGTTAGGGTGTCGGGCCCCGGCCGGAAGTGGGGAAGGGCCCAGAGGTGGGTGGGCATGACGGCGCCTGGGCCCGAGCTGGCTTCCCAGGGTGGGACTGACAGAGGGGGCAGCACCTCAGGCTGGGGCCCACCTACGGCAGGCAGCGAGGGTCGGGGGCAGTGTCCCCAGCAGGACCAGCCCTCCTGGCTCCATCTGACGATCCGCCTGGGGCTCTCAGCCGGCCCCAGGGACCCGGATGGGGCAGCACAGGTTCTGAGGCCGGCCCCGCAAACGTTCTATCGCTGTGCAGCAGACAACCACAGACTTAGTGGCTTAAAGTCACACAAACTGTGCCGCATTTCTGTGGGTCAGGAGTCCCGCGTGTTTTAGCTGGATCCTCCGCGCAGGGTCTCACAGGGCTGAAATCAGGCTTTCGGCCAGCTGCATCTTCATCTAGAGGCTCAACTAAGGCAAGAGCTGCTTGCAGACACCCTCAGAGCCTTGGCCGAATTCATCCCCTCCTGGGTGGCACGGCCGAGGTCCCCACAGTCTTGGTGGCTGTGGGCCGGGCCTGCTCTCAGCTCCCAGAGGCTGTTCTCAGGTCCCAGCCCCTCCAGGACCTCTCATGTTCTCGGCCTACAGTCTCTGACTGCAGCGGGGCCCCTTTAAGGGCTCCCCTGATTAGGTCAGGCCCACCTTGGACCGCTTCCTGGTGATTCATTCCAAGTCACCTGCCCCGGGGGCGGGGGGGGGGTTGGGGGGGTATCCCATCACATTCTCAGGCCAGCCCACTCACGGGCAGAGGCTTTTGCAGGGCGTGTGCCCCAGGGGCGGGAGTCGTGGGGCCAGCGGAGAATTCCGCCTGCCACGCTGACCTTCTGTACCCCATTTCTGTCTTCTCCGCTCCCTGGCCGCAGGCCCCTGGGCAGGCAGCCTCACTCCTCTGAGCCTCATTTTCCTACGTGGTGAAATGGGTGGTGATGCCCGACCATCCTTAAGGGCCGGTGTCCATGGAGGAGAGAGTGAAGACCCCTGGGAAATAGACCAGGCCCTGGGCTCACTCCCCCTGCCTCTCTCTCTTACAGGAAGCCTTGGGAGCAGGTCCCCAAAAAGCCAAAGCGGAAGAAAAGTGAGTAGGGCTGCCGCCGGAGGGGAGGGGATGGGTGTTGGGAGGAAGTGGCTTTGCCGTGTGTTCCTTCACGAGTTCTCGGGCACCACCTCGGGCCAGGGGCCATGCGGAACAGGACAGACCCAGCCCTGCCCCCACACAGCCCACGGTCTCACGAGAAGGCCGGGGACGGGCCCGGTGGGGCCGTGGCAGGGAGGTAGGGGCTCTGGGAGCCCAGAGGAGGGGCCTGACACAGCCGGGCCTGGGGAGAGGGGAGGGGTGGACGCAGGAAGCTTCAGGGAGAGGACTGGAACTTGTGTTGTGCCCAGCGGGGGGGTGCCCCCACCATCCCCATCTCACAGGCCGAGTCACCACCCCCTGCCATGCGGCTGAAAAGCCGCTAGGCCAGACCGCAAACCGGCAAGCAAACCCAGAGTCTCCTGAGCAGTCCCCTTAGCTCCTGCGCCGTCCCGCCTGGTGCGCGGGGGTCCCCCAGGGAAGAGCTGCACAGGGCGAAGGGACAGCTCGTGCCAGGGCCTACAGAGCATGCCATGTGCCAGGCGGAAGGCAGCCGGGTGTGAGCGGGCAGGGCACAGCCCTCCTGCTCCTCGGCCATGACCTCTGAGCCCTGTTGACGTCTGCATTCCCTCCTCTCCGGTAGCCCTCAAGAAATGGGGACTGTTATTCTCCCCTGACCCAGAAGGGGCAGCTGAGGTTCAGAGAAGCCAAGTCACTTGCCTGGAGCAAGTCAGGAGTTGAATCCCACAGTCTGGCCCCACCGGGCCCACCTCCCTGAAGCATTTGCTTGTCCAGCAAACATTCGCTGAGCACCTGCTGTGTGCCAGGCCCAATGCAGGCACTGGGGATACAGGAGGAACAACACAGTGTCCCCGCCCTTAGGGAGCTGACATTCTATTAGGGAAGACCGAAACATGGAGACAGATAACCACCGACGGCATCTAGGTGCTCCCTGGGGAAAAAGGGCAGCAAGTGAGGTCAGCTAGAAGGACAGTGGGGAAGAGGTGGCAGCCTGAGGGAAAGACCTGAGAGGGGGAGGGCAAGGCAGTGATCTGGAAGAAGACAGAGTCAGTGCAAAGGCCCTGAGGCAGGACCATACCCTACCGTTTCAGGAACAGGGAGGAGGCATGAGGCTGGAATAAAGTGATCACGGGGAAGGGCGGGAGGCGATGGGGCAGAGCATTCAAGGCCCCACGGGGCTGGGGAAGACTTGGGCTTTCACCCCCCAAACCCCTCCCCCCTGCCAGGGCCAGCGCTGCTGGATTCTGGGCAGAGGAGGGGCGTGGTCAAATGCTTGCAGCAGGGGCCTCTGGCCGCTGCGGGTGGGGTAGACAAATGTGGGAGCAGGGGGACCCCGGCAGAGGGACTCGGGTGGGCCAGGCCACAGACGTTTCTGAGGGTGATTCTGGTAACAACACGCAGCTAGGTAGTAGTTACCGCGCGCCCGCCACCACGTGCCAGGTGCCACTATTCAGGCGATTCCGCTTATTCCGCGAGGACAGTCTGGCCCAGAGCGGGCGCCACGGGCCTGGGCGGGGCTGGGGAAGGCGTCTCGGCCCCAGCCCCGCCCCCGCCGGGAGCCCCGCCCCTGACCCCGCCCCTCCGCGTGCGCAGGGAGGCGCCGCAACGTGAACTGCCTGAAGAACGTGGTCATCTGGTACGAGGACCACAAGCACCGCTGCCCGTACGAGCCGCGCCTGGCCGAGCTGGACCCCTCCTTCGGCCTGTACACCACGGCCGTGTGGCAGTGCGAGGCCGGCCACCGCTACTTCCAGGACCTGCACTCGCCCCTGAAGCCGCTCAGCGACTCGGACCCCGACAGCGACAAAGGTGGGGCCCGAGGGGCCGGGGCGGGGCGGCTGCCCTCCCCCCGTGCTGGACCCGAGAGGCGGCCCCCATCGGCCAGAGGGACACCTGCCACCTGCGAGGGCTCGGCCCACCCGTGCTAGGGGGGTGTTTGGGGGGGGCAGGGCCCGAGGCTGGAGGGAGGGGCGGGCGCTGGGCCTCAGGCTTGGCTGCTCTCCTGGCCTCTCCCTCCTCTGTGTTCTTCGGGCCTCTCTCTTTCGGTCCTGGCGGTCTCTCCGCCCGGTTCTCCTCCTCCCTCCGCATTCTCTGCCCTCCAGCTCACTCGCTCTCTCGTTCCCCCTCCCCGTGTTGCTCATCTTTTCTGTTTCAGCCTCTCCCTTCTGTTTCCTGCCTTTTCCCTGCCCCCCCAGCCTCTCCCTGACTCTCCGACTCCCTTCTCCCCCATCTGTTTCTCCCCCCACCCCCGCTGCCCTGCGTCCCTCGCTGTCCCTGCCCCTCTCCTACCAGTCCCTGCGGGTCACGTGGCCAGAGCTGACAGCGGGACGGGGAGGGACGCACTTACGAAGGCCCAGTTGGCCCTGGCGGGTGGCGAGGCGCTGCCTGCCTGCTTGCCTGCCTCAGGGGCTCGGCCGAAGCCGCGAGGAGGAGCATGGGGCCCGTTGCCAGGCGCCCTGCCGGGGCGGAGGGTGAGGTCAGTCACCAGGGCTGAGCCCGTGCTGGCAGGATTCGCGGAGCAGGTGGCGTCCCAGCTGGCCGAGGGGAAGCCGTGGGCGAGAGGTGTTCCCGTGTGCGTCCGCCAGACCCCACCACGCGGCGGGCCCCTCGCCGCCGTCTCCCCACTCCAGGTCCCGCCCCAAGCCGCGCTCCGTCCTCCCGACAGCTCTTCGTTAGCCCCACTTGGCAGTTGAGGACACCAAGGCCCTGGGACTAGTGTGACCGACCTCCCTGGCGATGGGTCCATGGGGCCAGGGATGGCCCCCCTGCGCCCCCACCCAGCTTTGACACTGGTGGCTAGCAGATCGGGCTCTCAGGAAGAGCCAGGGATCCTTGGCCCGTCTGTCATGGCTGCGGGGGGAGCGGGGCGCTGGGAGGGAGGGGGGCTGTGGCCCTGTCCCAGCCCTGTTTCCCCAGCAGCACCCTTACCGGCTCCCTGCCCGGGGTGGCCCTGCCACTTCTCAGTAAGAAGACCTCCTGCGGGGACTTCGAGAAGCCAGCGGGTGCACAGCCATTTCTGTGACTAAGGTCATGATAACTGGAGAGAGGTCCAGTCTGGCCTTCAGAGCTGGACACTACAGTTGGAGATCCAGACACACACCCTGGCCGAGCCCCCCAACTTACTAGACGACTGCCCCCTGCTTTCGGGTGGAGCCAGGGAGCTCAGCTCACCCTGCAGATTACAGGGTGTTCCAAGGAGGGGCCAGTCCCCCTACCCGACCCCTGCTGTCCCAGGGGTGAGTCAGGGATGGGGTGTCATGGTCAGAATGATAATAGAAACTCTGAGCCCGGCACTGTCCTAGGCCCCTTAACATATATTTACTCATTAAATGCCCCCGGAGTAGGCGCCAAGTTATCCCCAGGCCCAGAGAGGTTACAGAAGGCCCCCAGATTCACACAGCTGGAGGGGCGGGCGCCAAGATCCCACCCCTGAAGTCTGGCTCCGGAGCCTGCGTGCTTTACGTGACCCCCTGGGAGTGTAGGACACGTGGTCCCCGGACAGCGCGCCCCAACTCTGCATGAGTGTGTGTAACCTCAGGGTCAGCTACTGACTCGTCTCTCTCTCTCCCTTTTTTTTTTCTTTTTAAGTTTATTTCTTTTGGGAGAGACAGAGACAGCATGAGGGGGGAGGGGCAGTGGGAGAGGGAGATCTCAAGAACCCCAAGCAGGCTGTGCAGGGTCAGCGTGGAGCCCGACGCGGGGCTCAGACTCACGAAGCCGCGAGATCAGGACCTGAGCCGTAACCAAGAGTGGGACGCTGAACCGACTGAGCCACCCAGATGTCCCAACTATTGACTTTTTGTGTCCCCAGTCTCTCCCTGTGTGGGGGCTTTAGCATGAAATGCCTGGGGGAGATGTTGGTCTCCTTGGCCTTTGTCACAGTGTCCGTCTGAGAATCATTCATTTCTACAAACATGTGCTCAGTGGGTGCTAGGCGGCCTTCTGGGCACTGGGGCCTGTGCACAGGGACCCCCGTGCTTGTGGGGGAAGCGGACGGTAAATGAGATAAAAAATTAAAATCTAGAGTACCGTGGGGGCGCCCGGGTGGCTCAGTCGGTTAAGCGTCCGACTTCGGCTCAGGTCATGCTCTCACGACTTGTGGGGTTGAGCCCCGCATCAGGCTCTGCTGACAGCTCAGAGCCTGGAGCCTGCGTCATATTCTGTGTCTCCCTCTCTCTCTGCTCCTCCCCTGCTTACGTTGTCTCTCTCTCTCTCTCTCTCTCTCTCTCTCTCTCAAAAATAAATGTTAAAAAAAATTTTTTTTAATTAAAAAAAGTCTAGAGTACAGTGGGAGGTGGCATTTTGGGGGAAAATAAAGGAGGGAAAAAAGTGCTATTTGAGACAAGGTGGTCAGAGACCTCCCTGAATAAATACCATTCTCTTCAATGGTCTGCTGGAGGTGGGAGAGGGGGAGCCCATACAGGTGTCTGAGAGAAGAGTGTTCAGGCAAAGAGCGAGTGCAAAGGCCCTGAGGCAGGAACCTGCCTAGGGTCCCTAAATACATGAATATCATGACAGACTGGAAGTGGGTGTGAGAGAAAGAGAAGTCAGGGGCAGCCCTCACGTTGTGGCCTGACCCACGGGAAGGACAGAGCCGCCATGCCCTGAGACCGGGATGCCTGGGCGGGGATTGGGCTTTTTCTGAGGGGAGATCCAGAGTCCCGAATTGCTGAGCGGACTCTGAGATGCCTGCGAGACCCTCGCTGGGGGACAGCAGAGGAGGCAGCGGGGTGGAAGAGTCCCCAGCCCCCACAGGAGGTCCAGGGGGCCCCCATCTACATGGAAGCACTGGGGTATGGGTGGCAGAGCCTAATAAAAGTAGATATTCGGTCTTTGTCCTTGGTTCCTAGCACAGAGCTCCTATGGCCCTTGGAATTGCCCGAGTGATGGGAATGGTTTTCACTGCTAATGAGGAGCCCCTTTGGAACCCGCCTGAGTCTATGCTAATGAGGTGACCCGGGCAGGGTCCCCGAGAGAGCTTCAGGATGGGGGCTGGTCACCAGGAAGACCAAACACATGATTAGAGAGGGGACTCTCTCAGCCCCACCCCTGACTCCCGGGGAACAGACTGGGGCTGGAGACTGGGTTACAAAAACTCTTGAGTGACAAGGTCCAGAGAGCTTGCGGATTGGTACACACCTCGAGGTGCCAGGAGGGTGGCGTGTCTGTGGAGGGCATGACGGCCCCCCCCCCCCCGCCCAGCAGCCCCTGCACCTCACCCTACGCTTCTCTTCCATCTGACTATCGCTGTGGCGCCTCTTTTTTGATAGAACTGTAGTCATCAGTCGGGGCGCCTGGGCGGCTCAGTCGGTTCAGCGTCCACCTCTTGATTTGGGCTCCCCCGTGTCGGGTTCTGCGCTGAACGTGGAGCCTGCTTAAGCTTCTCTCTCTCCTTCACCTCCCTGCCCCTCCCCTACTCACGCTCAGGCACACACTCTCTCAGAAAACAAAAACAAAAACACAAAAAAACTGTAGTCACTAAGGAAAGCACTTTCCTGAGTTCTGAGTTGTTCTAGCAAATTGTCGGACCCGAAGCAGCCGTCGTAGAAACCCACAGTTTGTGGCCAGAATTACAACGGCCTTCGACTTGCAGCCGGTGTCCGAAGTGGAGGCAGGCAGCCTTGGGGGCCCCGAGCCCTTAACCCATGGGATCCAACGCTCTCTCCAGGTAGATAGTGTCAGAACTGAATCGAATTGTCAGACGCCCCGCTGGTGTTAAGAACGAGGACGGTATTTAACACCATGGGGCTGGCCGAAACCCTGGGGCGAGTGGAGCACTGAACCTTCCAGGCCTGTAGGAGCCAGAGGCTAAGAAGGAGCCCCCAGGGAGGGGCCAGGAAACCAGAATTCGGATCTGGAGGCCGAGGGAAGAGTGTGTCTCTGAGGCGCAGAGGCGGCAGGGGCACCGAGAAGTGACCGATGTTTGCGGCACTGAGGGGGTCACCGTGCCCAGGCCCCTGGTCAGCACTCAACTCACGCCTCTGCTGCTATCACTATTGCTACTGTAACTGTCCCCTTTCCTCTGTCACCACAGTGGGCAATGGCCTGGCGGCTGGCAGCTCCGACTCTTCTAGTTCTGGCTCTGGTTCTGACTCTGAGGAGCCCCCCGAGGGCCCGCCGGCCAAGGTAGCGGCGACGACGGCAGCGGTGGCGGCGGCGGCAGTTACCCCCTCCAGCCCGGGGGGCAGCAGTGGGCTCATCACTCAGGAGGGCATGCACATCCCCTTTGACGTCCACCACGTGGAGAGCCTGGCGGAGCAGGGCACCCCGCTGTGCCCCAACCCGGCGGGCAGCGGGCCCGAAGCCCTGGAGACGGTGGTGTGCGTGCCGGTGCCTGTGCAAGTGGGCCCGGGCCCCGGCACCCTCTTTGAGAACATGCCCCAGGAGGCGCTGGGCGAGGTGGTGGCCAGCTGTCCCATGCCAGGCATGGTGCCCGGCTCACAGGTGATCATCATCGCGGGCCCCGGCTACGATGCCCTCACGGCCGAGGGCATCCACCTCAACGTGGCAGCAGGCAGCGGCGCCCCCGGCGGGGGCCTGGGCGACGAAGTGCCCTGCGCCATGATGGAGGGCGTAGCAGCCTACACCCAGACGGAGCCCGAGGGCAGCCAGCCCGGCACCGTGGACCCTGCCGCCGTGGCAGGCATCGAGACCAAGAAAGGTCTGGGGGCCGCGCCGGTCCCGGGGGGCTGCCTCAGTCCTGGGAGTGGGGGAGGAGTGGGGAGGCGTGGCCCTGGAGCCCACTCCTCAACCACACGAGCCCACCACGGACACCCACCCTGTGTCCACCACCCCCCCCAGAGAAGGAGGACCTGTATGTGCTCAAGAAGGAGAGGAGGAGCCTGTGGCCCCAGAGCCGGCGGCGACAGGACCTGAGAGCGCAGAGCCCGAAGCGGAGGCGGACGGGGAGGAGCTGGACGGCGGTGACATGTCAGCCATCATCTACGAGATCCCCAAGGAGCCCGAGAAGTGGGTGCCTGGGCAGCTGGGGGCCGGGGCGAGGAGCAGCCAGCGGGTCCCCCCCCGCCGCCTGCCCGGCGTGGGGGCCCTGATGCCACGGGCCCCTTCTCCCCCAGGAGGCGGCGGAGCAAGCGGACTCGGGTGACGGATGCCGACGGTCTGCTTGAGATGTTCCACTGTCCCTACGAGGGCTGCAGCCAGGTCTACGTGGCCCTCAGCAGCTTCCAGGTGAGGCCGCCGCCCGAGCTGGCCCGGCGGGTTCCGCTTCTGTTTCCCGCCGCCTGTGTGCTGGCGCCTGGGCAGGGTGGCTCACGGAGGGCCCCGCTTGGCCCCGCCAGGTGCCACTGGCCCGTCTCCCGTGCGCCCGCCTCTCAGCAGCTTCTCACCGACCCTGCCTCAGCCACAGGGCGCCGGGCGTCACCTCGCTGCCTTCCCTTCCTGCTCTCCAGTGACTCGTCCTGCCTTCTCAACCAACCTCTCGACTCCTCCTGCTTTTGCCCCGGGCCACCTTCTCGGTTCGGGATGCCCCTTCACCAGGAAGCCCACCCTAGTCCCCCAGGGCAGGTGGGGCCTGTGAGCCCCAGATCACTGCACCGCGAGGACACCCCTGTAGTTTGTCCTCTGGATCCTGCACGGGATGCCCCAAAGGCAGGGCCAGGGTCTTGTCACATTCCCAGTGGTGGCAGGAGGCGGCACCGGTAGCCCTTCGAATATGCCGAGTCTCATTTTCGTTAAGCATGCATTGAGCACCTGCTGGGTGCCGGGCCTGGTGCCGGACACTGGAGCTGCGGGGGCGCTGGCGAGTTAAAGAATAAACGAACGAAGGACTGAATGGCTCGGGGTTGGCGGGGGGAGGTGGCTGCCTGCTCCAGGCCCTGGGGGCAGCATAGCTCCATGGCAAAGCCTACTGTGGGACTTCGCCCTGGACTCCGGTCCAGCCCTTCCGCTGCCCACCCGTGAGACACGGGCCCAACCCGAAGCCTCTGGAGCCTCATCTCCCCTCCACAAACTGGGCAAAGGGCAGGGCCGCAGCATGTGGTTACGACGGGGTTGACCGATGCCCCAGCCCAGGCCCTGGCTGTAGCAGGTGAACGGGAAAGCTGCAGCGGGTTCCAGTTGTGCCCCGGGGCCTCTGCTCAGAGCTGGGAGTCCCTCCCAAGGGCAGGAGCCCCCACCTTCCTCCAGAGTGGCTGGCCCCAGGCTGCCTCCCAGCTCCCCTTCTCTGTCCCTACCCTGGGGAGCCCCGGAGGCGGGCCCCTGGCACCCACAGCCCCACTCCACCCCTCTTGCCTGCAGAACCACGTCAATCTCGTGCACCGGAAAGGGAAGACCAAAGTGTGCCCCCACCCCGGCTGTGGCAAGAAGTTCTATTTGTCCAACCACCTGCGGCGGCACATGATCATCCATTCAGGTCAGGCCCCGGGTGGGGGCAGGAGGCCCAGGCCCAGGCCTGCCGCCCAGGGTGGGGGCTGGGGACTCAGTGGGGAGCTGTGTCGCCTCTGTCCAGCGGGAAGGCATGGCTTCCGATTTTTCGAGAGGCAGGAGCTTTGGATTTGTATGTGAAATCGCCCCCAAGTTCAAACTTGGCCGGACAGTTTGCGCTCCGTGCCTCCCAGGGAGTCCAGTTCACGTTCCAGCTCTGCCCGTGGCCTTCCCCGGCAGCCTCTGAGCATCACCCGGGGCTGCGAGCCGCCCTCGCTTTTGGAGTCAAGCGTTGGCTCCCAGAAGCTGTGGGGTTTGGTTCGCCTGCGCCCCGAGGTCCGGGAGACCACACCCTACTCGGTTTCAGCCACGCGCGGCAGAGGCACCCTGCGGTCCCCGCCCCCAACAGCGGCGTGCTCAGCCCCGCCTCTCCCCCAGGTGTCCGCGAATTCACCTGCGAAACCTGCGGCAAGTCCTTCAAGCGGAAGAACCACCTGGAGGTACACCGGCGCACGCACACCGGGGAGACGCCCCTGCAGTGAGTGACGGGCGAACTGCGAGGGCGCTGGGAGGGAAGGGGTCCGGGCCTGGGCCGGCAGAGGGCGGGTCCACCCCTCGGGTGGCCTGGCCCAGTTCCACGTGCGCTCGCATCCCTGATGGCGCCTCCCCTTTCTGGGGCTGGCTCGGTCCTCCATGGTCCTCGTAGCTTGGGCCCCACCCCCAAGGCGGCCCCACCCCAGGCTGACTCCGACCCGGTGTCGCTCGCCGGCCCTGGCAGGTGTGAGATCTGTGGCTACCAGTGCCGACAGCGCGCGTCGCTCAACTGGCACATGAAGAAGCACACGGCCGAGGTGCAGTACAACTTCACGTGCGAGCGCTGCGGGAAGCGCTTCGAGAAGCTGGACAGCGTCAAGTTCCACACGCTCAAAAGCCACCCGGACCACAAGCCAGCCTGACCCAGCCAACCACTGACCGCCCCTATTTATTTGTCCACTCGGACACCACGCCTGGGCTTGCTGGGGCCCGGACAGCCACGGGGGCCTCCCGGACCGCGGGCCGGAAGGAGGCGCCCCTGCCCTGCCCCGGGGCTGGGCCCCCCCCCAACCCCGCCCTGTCTCTGGAGGTGGCGCCTGGGGTTGCACTGCCAGAACTGTGTCAAGAGAGCAGAGCGGGATTAAAGAGCGAGAAAGGAGATGCCCTTCCCCTAGGCCTGGATGATTTGGGGGGCTGGGCCCCTCTGTCTCCAACCTGGTCCCTTCCTGAGCAGGACTA
Organism: Paguma larvata; assembly: GCA_030068075.1. Classification (NCBI taxonomy): domain Eukaryota; kingdom Metazoa; phylum Chordata; class Mammalia; order Carnivora; family Viverridae; genus Paguma; species Paguma larvata. Next base: position 8,394,212 of record CM057842.1, on the reverse strand, counting down.
AGGCAGGCAGTGATGCCTCTTTCCTGACAGCCTCTGCACTGCCTGGGCTATCTGGGCCTGGCAACCCTGAACACTCCATGTCATGGGGTCACGGGTGGGAGGTTGGGAACTAGGAGGCCACCAGACATCTCCTAGGACTCAGGATCCTGATGCCCACTCCTAATCCCTCATGGAATACGAATACGAATTCCCCACCCTAAGCTCAGGGACCAGTGGGGAGATGTTCAGTAAACCCCTGTGTACCACATCTATGGCTGTGACAAGTGCTGTGCAGGAAATAGTGTGATATGTTACTTTCTGGAGGTGCCGTTTAAGTCGGTGGTCAGAGAGGACCTCTCTGAGATGGTGGCATTTGAGCATAGACCAGGATGACAAAGAGGTTCCGTCCCTGAAGAAAGCTGGAGGAGGCAAATCCCAGGCCGAAGGAACAGCCAGTGCCAAAGCCCCGAGGTAGAACGGCTCGGCGTGTTCCTGGAACAGGAAGCCGCGGTGGGGAGGGGAGTTGGCAGCGGCGGGGAGGCTGCCCTGGCCCCATTTCCCGGAGGAGAATGCCTGAGGTCGCCGCCGCCTCCTGCTGGCTGCCAGCGAGAGGCGGGAGCGATACCAGGCCGGCGGCCGCCAGGTGGCGCGCAAGCTGCGTGGGCCCTGGTGGCCGCAGCCACGTGACCCCGGGGACCGCAGCCGCGAGCCAGAGCACGTGCCCGAGGGAGCCCTGTGGCGCCACGCGCAGATTGGCCCCTTCGGCGCCTCACCAGCTCTTGGGGGCGGGGCCGCAGCTAGGCTTCATTTTACACTTTGGACCAGGGTTTATTCCAACCAGGGACAGAGGTATCGGCGAGGATGCGCAAGTCCGGACGCTGGGGCCACCCACGCGAGCTCCCCAAATCCCCCAGGGCTCAGTCCCCTTCGCTGCAGCCAGAGCCAGCAGTTTCCATGGAAACCGCAGCCGGGTCTGAGCGCCCAGGAGTAGTTCCGCTCCCGGCTCAGGCACAATTTGCAATCCGACAGGAGCCGGGAGGAACACCGGGCGGGGAACCAGCCACCGCTCGGGGTCCCTAGGTTCGACAGCCAGGTCGCCCCGGCAAACTCAAGAGAGGCCACCAGGGACCTACAACGCCACCGCCCAGATTGCGCGGGCCACTATGATTGGCCTGTTTTCTCCATCAGCGTGCATGGCTCTCTGCTGCGCGCTCTCTCATTGGCTCAATCTCGAGGGCATCCTCCCACAATTGGTTCTCTCGAGGGCAGTCCCTGGTTGGTCAAATTAGGCTCCCTCGCTGAGTTTGATGGCATTCTCCGACAGTCTGGAACCTTAAAGGGCGTGCAGGGACGAGGTTAGGGTGGAGGCTGCGACTTTCGGATTAGGGGTCTCTTGCTACCCAGCCGTCAGCGCTCTCGGAGAGACCGTCGGGCCGCTGTCTGTGGTGCTGAAGTCTCAGTCGAAGGCGACCCTGCCCTAGTGAGAACTCTTCCTCCCGTCTGACAGCGGTCCCAACGTAAACGTGCCCTTGAGCCCGCTCACCAAAGGAGGCTGCACCAACCGCTGTCGCCTGAGAAGGAAGCCAGGTTCCCCCTAGCTGAGAGGAAGCGTGACTCCACAGGCAGACCAATCACGAGCCCGAAAATCCAGGACATTTAAACAACAGCTCTGCCCACCTAACATTTATGGGGTCTGAGAAGGCCCGGTGGTTTTCTGGAACCAGCCAGTGAGTTTTGCCTGAAATCCCAAACTTCTTCACCCGCTTTGGAGAAGCAGCAAGTGTGCCCTTGCACTGCGGGGTGCCAGTCCCCACCCTTCGAACCCACCTTTTGAACCTATCCTATTCAAAAGCCTCAGAGTCCCAGTTCCTTCTGCAGGCAGACGAGAGTCCCTGCTACCCCCACCTTTCTCCATTGGTCTTGGAAGGCTACAACCCGATGCCTACAAATCCGCGGACCTGGGCCTCTGCTCGTAGAAATCTTGGTTCCTCGTCCCTTTCCAGTCTTCTTGATGGACAGCAACTCCGGAAGTTCGTACAATCGGGTCACGGATCGCCCTCTTAGCTCCAACAGCTCAGGGCGTAGGACAGCGGAGGGGAGCCTTCCCTGTCTTGCCGGCAGAAAGCCCGCCCAAGAAGGGGAGGCAATGCAGGAAGCAGGGTCCGCAGGGGCAAAGGGGCCCGAAAAGGGCAACCAGAGCCCCCAGGGCGTGCTTTCTGGGGGTGCGGAATCTTAGCCAGCTAGCGCTCTGTTCCACCTGCCGCGCCGTCGGGCGCCGCGAGGAGGCGGGGCTCAGCTACCGCAGCCAATAAGCGACGCCGGCTCTGGCAGCTGCTCCTATAAAGGGCTGGGGGCGGCGGCGGCGCGGCCCAGAGCGCGGAGCGCGCAGCGCGGGCTGGAGGGTGGGAGGGAGGGCGGGCGAGGGGAGAAGACTGAGCATCCAGGACCGGACAGGCCGGGCCGGGGGGCGGCGGCGAAAGGCAGAGCGCCGCGATCTCTGTCAGGAAGCGCAACCTCCCCGGGCCCCGCGGGGCCGCGCAGGGGGCGTTCTCAATCCCGCGCCCGCTCCCTCTTTCCATCCCCTGCCGCCCGCAGGCCACCCCGGGGCCCGGCTATCCGCGCGCGCGTCCTCGGGCTCGGGCCCGTCCCCGGCCCTCGAGGGAGCCGCCGCCTTCATCGACATCTCTGCAGCGGCCGCGCCAAAGGCCGCCCGGGCAGGACCCCGGAGTGAGCATCGAGCGCCCCCCAAGGAGTGCACGACCCCCGGAGCCGCCCTCAACACGGACCGCGCCCGCCGGGCACACAAGAATGGTCACTGTAGGTATTCCCTTGTCGCTGAGAGGGAACCTGGGTGGGGAGGGGTTAGGCACAGCCTCCGCGGAGATGGCGGGGGGGGGGGGTAGGACCAGGCCTAGCTAGGCCCCAGTGGGGGGGTAGGACCGAGACTGCGGGCCTGAGAGTGGGCAGGGCCGCACCCAGAGTGCTGGGGGCGCATAGAGTCTGGCCTGAGAGGCCTTAGGAAGCCGAACTCTGATTCGGGAAGGCGTCCTACGGCGTCCTGGGGGCGGGATTGCCCCCCTTCAGAAAGCCTGATGGGGGAGGGGCCGCAGCAGCGGAGGATGCCTTCTCCATCCAGGCCCGGACCCCGCAGGCCTCCCAGGCAAACTCAGGGCCCCTATCACTGGTGCTGGGCCAGGACAAGGCGGCAAGCCGTCCCTAAGAGCCCCGGGGAATCGGGTGGCGTCGGATCGCGCGCCCCGGGCCGCGGCCGCGCCCGGGGAGCCGGGCGTCTCGTCCTCGAGCCCGTCGACCTTGCGGCAAGCGGGGAGGGGAGAGGAGGGGGCGCGCCCGGAGGCCCCGCGGGCCCGCCGCCGCTGCCGCCGCGTCCCTTTGTTTCTCGGAGCTTCTTAGCGGGCCGTAGCCTCGCGCGGGCGCCTCAGGCTTCGGGGAGGGGGAGGGGAGAGGAGGGCCCGCGGGGGGGGGGGGCTTCCTGGCTCCTGGGCTCCCGCCCCACGGGGGATGGGGTAAGGAGCTGAAGGATGTCCCCTAGGCCAGGTCCAGGCGCCCCACCCCGCCTGGGCTCTGGGCCTCGGGGTGACCTTGAGCGCGCCCGCCTGCACGCCCGCGCTGCTCGCCCCGCTCCCGGTGCTTTCAGCAGCCACCGAGCTGGTCAGCTCCCGAGCCCCGCGGCCACGCCCGGCCACGCCCTGTATAACCACGCCCCTGCCCCGCCCATCTGGACCCGCCCCCTGGGGCCCCCGGGGCCCGGCCTCGCCCGAGCCCTCGGATTTCCACTCGGCAACCCGGGCGTATCCCGGGGGCGGGGCTGGCCAGTTCTAGCCCCACCCCGGCTCCACCCCCGCCCCCGCCGCGCGACTCCGCTCCCCGCGCCGCCGCGCGTCCTTTGTCTGGTCCCAGCGCCCAGGCCTCCTTCTTCTGTACTTACTGTCTTTCCGGTCTGTGTGTATGTGTGTGTCTGTGCCCTGTGTCTTTTTCTGGGCCTCTTCTTGGAGTCGTGGCGAGCACAGTGGGTGGGGGGATGCTCAGCACTCCCTCCATGTCTGGGACTCTGGGACCCGCCCACCTGGCTCAGAGAAAGGAGGCCCCAGAGGCCGTGCTTCCCTGCTGTGTGACCTTAGGTTGGCTCCCTCCCTTCTCTGGGCCTCAGGCTGCTAACCTAGGTGCGGAACGTTGAGGGCAGCCTCCTGAGGACCCTCAGAACCCCCACAACCGTCCAGCATCCATTCCTCTGATCTGTTCCTTCATCTAAACGAGGGAAACTGATGCACAAAGGGGCGAGGGTGTGGTCAGAGGTCACACAAGGGCCTTGAAGCCCTGGAAGGCCTAGCTACTCGACTGGAGGACACTCACGCAGAGGTCCACCATGGGGACAGGCTGGGAGGAAGTGAGGGGATAAATTGAGACGGTGAGGGCCCTGCATGGATGGAGAAGGGCCCAGAAGTGGGAGGCCTAGTTAGCACCACGTGGTGGCCTAGCCTTACCATGCATAGCCACTCAATGCCCTATTGTCACCAGTATCCAGGCATTTGTCACTGTGACTGGGGCCAGGGGGCCCCGCTAGGGGCCAAGGGGGTCAAACACAGGAGGGTGTGCATAGAAAGTGACCACAGGTGTATTCGCTGCAAAATCCATATGTCATATATGTGCAGTGGTGCAAAAGAGTTGGAGAAAGAGGGGTGGGGGGGAGTGGGGGGAGAAATGGGCTCGGAGGGGAGAGAAGAACAGAGAAACAGTGGGAAAAAGGGAGAGAGAAACAGGAAGGTACGGCTCCAGAGAAAGAGCAGGAGAGGCTGGGAGGGAAGGTCCCGTTGCTCCTAGCTCATCTCTGCCGAACCGTCTTTGACCTGCCTTCCTCCTCACCCCTCCACTCCCGCCCTGGGACAGCCCTCCAAGGTCCCTGTGATCCTGGAGTCATCCCAGGCCACGCATTTGCCGTGGGCTGGGGCAGGGCGGGTGTGGTCTCCACCAATCCGATCCCTATTATCGGCTCAGCCGGCTGAGCTGCAGAGGAAACGCGACACTGATCCTGCTAAGCTCTGGCGCGGCTGGGAGGGAGAGGGGGTGGTGGGGAGATTAGTAGGCTGGGTCTCCAGGTCCTGGGTAGGAACCCCAATTACCTTTCGGCCCCATCCAAGTTGAGGACATTTGGGGTGGCCCTGGAGGCTCTGGGGTAATCAGATCGGTAGTCAAACTCCATCACTACCTCGGCTCCATGGCTCCGTGTGACGCCCCCCCCTTGGCCGTGCAAATTGCAGGTCCCTCTGACCCCCGTTTTCGCCACCTGAGAGTGCGGTTCTGGGAAGTCAGTGAAACCTTTGCACCTGCTCCGTGCCTGGCCGCATAGTAGGGGTTCCAAAGCTGGAAGCTGGTTTTGTACCGCTAATTATTTTGGGGACTCCCATAGCAGACACCATCAACCAATCACAGAACTCTAGTCTGCTGAGCCAGAAAGGCATCCAGAATCCATCTTCGTACGTGGGAAACCTCTGCACCGTATCTTTAGTGGAGGGACAGAGGCCCAGAGAGGCAATGTGAGTGTCGGAGGGTACCCAGTGAGGAGGGTGGGGAGGTGCCAGGAGCTGGCACCCGATGGCGCCCCGTAAGCATCTGTTGACTTGAACGCGCGGACTCGGCCTACAGCGCGGGGTTAAGTGCGGTGATGCCCGGGCTTGGCGTGGAGTGGGCACACAGCTTCACTTTGCTGTTATTTTCGCTACTGTTGGCCTTTTTGTTAGTCAGACAGGCTGGTGTCCAAGCTCTGGATTTGAATTCTTGATCCGCGATTTGCATGCTCCTTAACCTGGTGTAAATCCCTACCCCTTCACGGAGACTCCGTTTCCTCCTCCGTCAAATGGAGAAAAGAGGGCCGTCATGTTCAGTGTTGGAAGAGCAGGCCCGCAACGCGCAGCCTCGCTCTCAGGAAGGTGTCGGTCTTCTGAATCTGGACGCAGACGTAGCGTGCGTTACTGCCTTGCTGCGGGCGGCTGTGTGGCCGCCATTGCTAATCAACCCGGGGCGAGTTCCTGCTCCGTCTGCGGCTTCAGAATAACCCTCCGGCCAGCCCCCAGACAGCCACTCTCAGCCAAGTGGAGAGTGGGGGGGGGGGGGCTGACCCTCGGTGCCATCCTTTCAGTAAGAATAAATGGAAAGGAAACAGAGGCCCAAAGAAGAGCTAAGATCCTGCCTGAGGACACACAGCTCTACGGTGGCAGAGCTGCCCCCGGTGCCTTGGCCATGGCCACTAAAAACAGCTCTGAAGTCCACCAACATATCCGGGTGTGAAATCAAGTTCCCCACGGATGTTGCTCAGCGTCTCTGAGCTCTCTCACTTCTAAAATGGAGACTGTTGCCATCTCTAAAGACGATGGGGAGAAATAAGGGAGGCGTTGCCTGGAAGCACGCTTCGCACATGTGCCTGGCACACAGAGAGGGCCGTGGGGCGGGATGAGTGTTAACAGCAGGGTCATGAGGCAGGGACGGCAGACGTGACGAGCTGCTGCCGGTGCCGGTGCCCACGGCAGACCCGGCTAACTGATCCCAGAATCCTTTCCAGCCACACAAGTGGCTTCAGATCCTTCCGGGGGGGGGGGGAGGCGGGGAACGGGGTCACCGTGCCAATACTTTGGAGTTTGCCCCAAAGTGGAGCAGAGGCCCAGAAGGGTCATGTAGTCTACCCGAGGACACACAGCTGAGACACATCAGAGCCTCTGCTGGTCTTTGTCGGCAGTGAGAACTACAGACTCTGGATGAGGAGGGCTCACGTGCAACTCCCTGTTTCACTATTTCTAAGCTGCGGGATCTTTGGGAGGTTTTTTTTTTCTTTCTGAAGTTTAATTATTTATCTGGAGAGAGGGAGAGAGAAAGAGAATCCCAAGCGGGCTGCACGCTATCAGCCCAGAGCCCGACACGGGGCTCAAACTCACAAACGGTGCGATCGTGACCCGAGCCGAAATCAAATCAGTCAGATGCTCAACCGACTGAGCCACCCAGGTGCCCCGATCTTTGGTAATTTTTAAAACATCCCTCCTCGTCTTCCCTTTCCTCGTCTGTTTGCCTTAGCTCAGGCTGCTATAACAAAATGCCATAAGCTGGGCGGCTTCGCCAACGGACATTTATTTATCACGAATCTTCTGGAGGCTGGGAACTCCAAGATGAAGGTGCCCGCTGATTTGGTTGCTAGTGAGGACTTTGCGGATGGACGTCTGCTTGCTGTGTCCTCCCATCCTGGAGAATCTCTTGCCTGTCGCTTTTTTTGTAGGGACATGAATCTCATTCATGAGGGTTCCGCCGTCATGACGCAAGTGCCTCCCAAAGGCTCCACCTCCAAATACCATCCCCTCGGGGGTTAAGATTTCAACATACGAATTTGAGGGACCGCAGGCTTTAGGTTCATAGCATCCGTTAAGCAGGGGAAATTAAGCTCTCTTTTCGGGGTGGTCGTGAATAAGAAAACAACCACAACGTTGCTTACAGAGAGCTTTGCACTATACGTGGCACACGGTTTCCCCGAGTTTGGGAGCAGGGATAGTGCTGTGGTTTTGGTCAGGGACGGCTGAGATGACGTGGAGCTGCCGACTCTAATTCTGCAGCCACGAGGACGTTGCTAATCAATCCCAGTGATCTTTCCTGCGGAAACTGAATATGGTTTGTAATCCTCCCTAATTTGTCCCTTGAGGAAGACCCTACCAATCGATTTGATCTTTCAGGTGAAGGCAACCCACTTGCCAGCCATGCCGGAGGAGAAAAACCTAAGGACGCGTTAGGAATTTTACCTGCCCGTGCCCATGACAGACAACACCAATCAATCCCAGCACCTTTTCCCTGCTGAGCCCAGATGAGGCTTTAAGGTTCTTCCCCGTGTGGTCTTTTTATGTAAAATAGATGTAGATTAGATCTGAAAACTGCTACAAAAGTACATCTTAAAAGTCCTTGTCACAAGAAAAAAAAATTTATAACTATAATGGTGATGGATGCTAACTAGACTTATTGTGAAGACCGTTTTGCAATATATACAAATATCGAATCATGTTATACACCTGACAGTGATCTTATATGTCAACTATTAAAAATTAGGCATAGGAAAAAAGTTAAATAAAATTCAACCTCCATTCCTTAAAAACAAGATCTCGTTAGGATACTAGGAATCAAATTAAACATTCTTAGCGTGATGAAGGCCATCTACAAAAAAACCCATCTCGAAAATCAAATTTAGCTGTGAAATGTTTAAAGCATTTCCTTTAACATCATGAATAAAGAAGCCATTATCACACTGCAGCCCCTGCAATAAGACAAGAAAAATAAGTAACTGGTCTAGACCGGAGATAAAACAGTCCTTAATTGCAGGTGTTATATTATACATTTAATAGCTCAGGGGTGCCTGACTGGCTCAGTCAGGAGAGCATGTGACTCTCGACCTTGCAGTCGTGAGTTCAAGCCCCACTCTGGGTGTAGAGATTACCTAAAAATAAAATCTAAAAAAATTATGAATAATAATAAATAATAAAATGGAACAAAAAGCTCAGTGGGAAAAAAACCGTGGAGGCAAATGCCTAGTGGGGAAATTATGCGTGAAGTAAAAGAAATATTAACACATTTGGGATAAGAATTACCTTTGGTGGAGGGGAGCAGTACATGGCCAGGGAGGGGCTTATGAGGACTTCAAAGCTAATAAAAATATATTTCTTATCTGAAGACAAAAGTTTTCATCTTACTCTTCAGGAAATGCACAGATTGATTTTAGACAATCAGGCAAACAGCAAACAGACATCTGTGGCATCCGTATATGGAATTTTTCACAGTAAAACCCTATGTAAGGTGCTTTGCCTGATGCCGAGGAGGGAAAGGGTTTATGAGAATAATCTGTTGTCCCCTGTCCAGTTTAAGCCCATGTCTGGGGTGACTGATGCATCGCCACCGAGCCCCTCTTAACTCCCACTGGTCCGTGGTGTGGGGACTGGGCCGTGAGCGGGTGTGGCCTGTTGTCTCCAGCAGATACTCGGGGCCATGGAGTCTCAGGTGGCGGGGGGCCCGGCCGGCCCGGCCCTGCCCAACGGGCCACTCCTTGGTACAAATGGAGCCACTGATGACAGCAAGACCAACCTCATTGTCAACTACCTGCCCCAGAACATGACCCAGGACGAGTTCAAGAGTCTCTTCGGCAGCATTGGTGACATCGAATCCTGCAAGTTGGTTCGGGATAAGATCACAGGTGTGGCTGCTGGCAGGTGGGGAGGGAAGAGACAGTGATGGTAGGCCGGGGAGTCCAGGTGTGATGCGGAGACAAGTGTGACCACCGGCAGGGTGTCCCAAGGGGCGATGAGGGCAGGCAGGGCTCTGGAGGCTTTGAGGTGTCCTGGGGACAGGGTGGTACTGTGGGAGAATAGTGAGGGGGGATTTCGGTTAACCTTGAGCGATGGCGGTCGGCCCCACAGGACTGGGTCTGGGAGGACACGGGTAGGTGTGGGGGTGTATTTATTTCGCCTGGTCCTGCCCACAGGGCAGAGCCTTGGTTATGGGTTCGTGAACTACTCTGATCCCAACGATGCAGACAAAGCCATCAACACCCTCAACGGCCTCAAACTGCAGACCAAGACCATCAAGGTTAGTGCCCTCACTTCCCCTCTGCCGCCCACCCCCCCTTACCACCCATGTGCACGTGTCCCCAAGCCCCCATACTACTGCCCACTCGGACCACCCCCTTCGCGGCCACTCAAACCCCACGTCACCCGCCTTCCACACACACCTGCTTCCTCCTTGCCACCCCCACTCCGTGCTCATCCCCCGAGGGGTTCAGGTTCTCCCCTAAGAAGTCCTGGCTGGGCACCCAGAGCCCCATGGCCCTGACTCTCTGAACCTCAGTTTCCTCATTAGTCACTGAGAATATCAGCTCTGTATTCTCTGCTGCCTCGGGGAGGAAGCCATCCCTTTGGCTGTAGGGGAGTGACCAGGGTCTGGTGGGCAGCCCCCCTTTTGCCTTTGTCATGGAAATAGGGAGGGGTGGGGGTCCATCTGCCATCTGGAGCCTAATTAGGGTCTGGGAGGGCGGGATTAGGGGCGAGCCCCTCCCCCATCTTTGTGCAATGCCCCTCCCCCCAAACCTCCCCCCCCTCAGCAGCTGCAGCTGGGACTCTGCTGGCCCGGGTTCCCTGGGGGGGATTGCCATGGAAACCCCCCTCTCCCGATTCGCCTGGGGGTGTCTGGACTCCGCCCCACAAATCTGCTCTGGAACCTTGGGGGAGGCTGAGGGGGGGTGCCCATCTGGCCCCCAGTTCTCTCTGAGAACAGAGGTGCAGGAATCTCTTCCTCTTCCCGGGGTGGGGGGAGGAGGAGGTCAGGACCTAATGGGTCCCTCCTTGGCCAACTAGACCCAGAAGCCCTGGGGCACAAGGGTGGATGGTTGTGACAAATCCTGAGGCCCACTGTTTGCTTGTGATTTTGTGTGTGTGTGTGTGTGTGTGTGTGAGAGAGAGAGAGAGAGACCTGGACTGTGAGCCATTGTGTTTGTGGGACACCATGGCCGTGTCTGTTGTGACACGAGTCTGGCTATTAGACTCTGGGCGTGTCACTATGTGTCTGTGGGACGTGGTGTTTATTTCCCAGGTGCTTTGCGACACTGTGTAACTCCGGCTGTGACCCGGTGGGGCTGCGAGGGTGTGTCTGGCTGCGCCAGGGTGTTTGTAATGTCAGAGTGAAGTTGTGTGGGCGTGCCTACCTGTGCCCTGTTTGGGGTACAACGTGTGTGCTGTGGGCTTGTGCAGCGGGGTGACAGGCATGTGGTTCTGTGACTCTCGCTATAATTACCCAAGACCCCTGGAGCTCCTGTGAACGTCGCAGCAGCCCTCAGTCACCCTTTTGCTGGCGTAGCCGCTAGGGCTGTGCAGAGGGTGACAGAGTGTGGCCTCGGGTCTCTGGGTGGCCCTGTCGTAAGCTTCGTCCCGACTGGGCACTCTGGGAGATTTTGCCCGAGACCTGTCCCGGTGAGGGGGTTTGGGGGAGCCCACATCATAAGGATGGGAGAGACCTGAAGACCAGTTGGGTGCCTCCGATCACCCCTGACTCCAGGCGCCCACCCCGGAGCTCAGGCCTCTCTTCCCGCACCCCTACATCATCAACAAATCCTCGCCCCTCAAAACTCACCGCCCCATGGGCCAGAGTGGGAGCCATGCAAACACATGGCCATGATTTTTAATTCCTATTATAGAAACGATAGCGGCCAATGTGCCCGCGGGCTTTTTCCTGGAGGGCCCCAGGTGCTCACAATGACATTCATTAGAACCCCTCTGCCTCCAGCCCCTGAGCGCCTTCACCCTGACCACCCCCCGCCCAGCGTTAGCTTTTTTAGTTAGTTGTTCCCCATGAAGCGACGTGCCCTCTCAACTCCCCGCCACAAACAAAAGCCGGGCCCTTGACCGTGACCCCTTTCTACCCAGAGGTTGCTTTAGAAGGTACAGAGACTAGGCCCTGGCAATAGGTGGAAAGAGACGCTCATGCCCCCGCTGCCCCCCACCCCCGCCCCCAGCTCGAGGTCAACCTGTTAGCCCCCGGGCCCCGCAGACCGATAGGCACACAATGAGACGGGGTCACACATCTCGCCACTCTGTAAATGGACTTTTCTTTCCCCTGGTTTACAATACTCACCACTGTTTCTGGGCAAGAAATATCCACGTCCACCATTTTTTAAACAGCTGCAGGGAGTTTCATTGTTGGGCTGGACCATAATTAGCGACACAAACCGAACGCCCGCCCCGAAACGCGTCTAATTCACCACTGAGAGAAGTGCTTTGAGAGAGTGGGGGGTGGGGGGGGGTGGGGGTAGAGGCGGAGGACCAAATTCAGATGCAAGAGACAGGGAGGAGTTTTTGACTGAGACTGGAAGAAGAAAGGAGAGGAAGGGCGGTCCAGGCTGAGGGGAACAGCGGGAGCAAAGGCCCGGAGGCCAAAGTGTGCCTGGTGTGTTCAAGGAACACGGGAGGAGACCGGTGTGGCCAAAACAGAGCAACGGTGGGGGAAACTGGCAGAGATGAGAGCGAGGGTTTGGGGTGAGTGGCAGGTTGGGCGGGGCCTTGTGGGCTGTGAGGAAGACTTTGATTGTGGGGAAGGTGGGAGCCACAGAAGGTTCTGAGCCAAAGAAGGACGGGCCCGGCCTCAGTTGCTCACAGGCGCCCTCTGGCAGCTGTGGAGGGAACAGCCTGGGGAGGTTAGGGAGGTCTGGGGGAGGCATGGTGGGGCTGAGTAATGAGGATGGACCCACGGTGGATTGGATGTGGGTGTGAAAGACAGGCGTCAAGGTCAAGGGAGGCGGGGACCGGAGCACCCAGGAGGACAGAGCTGCCGGTACTCGCTGATTGCAATGCCCTGCAGTCCAGGCGTGGGGCGCCTGGTGTCACACAGGTGTGCGGCTTAGGGGGCAGGCCCACACGGGGGATGGACATTTTGGAGTCCTCAGCATGGAACTAGTGGCTAAAGGCCTGAGTGACCTGGAGGGTCCCAGTGTGGACAGGAAAAGGGCCGGCGTCCCAGGCTCGCTTTCCAAAGGAGTAGGACCCATCAGGTTGGTGGAATGGACCGTGTGAGAGCAGGCGCTGGGGACTCGAGCCCCTCAGGCGGACATCTGACCGCCGGGCCTGGCAGCGACGTGTTCCTTCCGCCACTTTATTATTTTTTTTTTAATATTTATGTTTTTTAGCGTTTTTTACTTTATTTTTGAGAGACATAGAGACAGAGTATGAACAGAGGAAGGGCAGAGAGAGAAAGAGATACAGAATCCGAAGCAGGCTCCAGGCTCTGAGCCGTCAGCACAGAGCCTGACGCGGGGCTCAAACTCACAGACCGCGAGATCATGACCTGAACCGAAGTCGGCCGCTCAACCGACTGAGCCACCCAGGCGCCCCTTATTATTTTTTTTAATGTTTCTTTATTTGCTTATTTATTTTGAGAGACAGAGCACGAGCAGGGGAAGGGCAGAGAGAGAGGGAGAGAAAGAGTCCCTAGCAGGCTCAGAGCTGTAGCACAGGGCCCGGGTCGGGCCTCAGTCTCACGAACCGTAAGATCATGACTTGAGCTGAAATTAAGACACTTAACCAACGGATGCGGCGCCTGGGGGGCTCAGTCAGCTAAGCGTCTGACTTCGGCTCAGGTCATGATCTCACAGTTCGTGAGTTCGAGCCCAGCATCCAGGGGGACAGCTCAGAGCCTGGAGCCTGCTTCGGAGTCTGTGTCTCCCTCTCTCTGCCCCTTCCCCACCCGTGCTGTTTCTCTCAAAAAGAAATAATTATTTTAAAAACTTAAAATTAAAAAAACACGCTTAACCGACTGAGCCACGCAGGCGCCTCCGCCACCGCCGCCGTGTCCTCTGCCTCAAGCCTCGACCAGCCCCGCCCGTGGCCACGACCCGGGAGATATTCGTTGAGTGAACAGACGAGGCCCTTCTGCCGCCCGCTGGTGGTCCGGATGTGGCCTCCCTCTCCCCATCTGTGAAACGGGTCTTCCCCTCACCTCTGTCCGCCTGCCCCCCCCTCCCCAGGTGTCTTACGCCAGACCCAGCTCTGCGTCCATCCGAGACGCTAACCTGTACGTCAGCGGACTCCCCAAGACCATGAGCCAGAAGGAGATGGAGCAGCTTTTCTCCCAGTATGGCCGAATCATCACTTCTCGGATCCTGGTGGACCAGGTCACAGGTCAGGCGGCTGGGGAGGAGGCACTGAGGTGGGACCGAGATGGAGACACCGGGGACGGCGGGAGGGGGGGGGGGCGGGGAAGAGGGTCACGCGGGACAGGGCGGGGTCCCCGTGACGCCCTCGCTCCCCGGCAGGCGTCTCTCGGGGCGTGGGCTTCATCCGCTTCGACAAGAGGATCGAAGCCGAGGAGGCCATCAAAGGACTGAACGGGCAGAAGCCGCTGGGCGCGGCGGAGCCCATCACGGTCAAGTTCGCCAACAACCCGAGTCAGAAGACTGGACAGGCCCTGCTCACTCACCTCTACCAGTCGTCCGCCCGGCGCTACGCAGGCCCCCTGCACCATCAGACGCAGCGCTTCCGGTAAGCCCCCTGACCCCCCCACCCCCAGATCTCTGGAACCCCCGCGCGGGGGGCCCAAGCCTTGCCGGCCACCCTCCCCGAACCCCATCCCTGCAGGGCAGAGGGACGCTGGGAGGGTGCCCACACAGCGGGGCCGCTGAAGGCAGCAAGGGGAAATGTGTGTCGGTCAGGAGCGGAGGCCAGGCCCTTGTATACAGCAGGCACTCCATGTATGCAGGGCACTATGAGTGTGGTGTTATTGGTGTTAGGAGTGTTAGAGTCACCCGATTGGGCTGCCCCTCCCTCGGGCATGGGGTTCCAGCTCTCTGTGCCCCCAGGTATGCGTACCCCTGAGAACGGAGATGGTCTGTATTTTATGACCAGAGCTTGTCCGTATTTTACGAACGGTGAAACTTTGTCACTTGCCCGCCCCACTTGTCACTGCTGAAAAGAGGCTCGAACTTTCCCTTGTGGGGTCCTGAGCCCTGTGGGGTGGGGGTAGGCGAGTGGGGCTGGGCAGGCCGGGACCCCGGTGCAGGCCAGGCAGCGGCGGTGGCAGGCCAGGCGAGAGGCAGTGCCCGAGTGACCGCGGTTCCGTGCCAGGCAGTGTCCAGCCGGGCGGGGAGCGGGCGGGTGGGGGCAGGGCCGGGCTGGCGGCCCGCTGGGTGGGGGCGGGGAGGGCAGGCCGGCAGGCGGCTGGCCGACATCACAGCTGGGGGCGTGCCCGGAGGCCACCGGTGACCACCCGTTTTGCTTCCACAGGCTGGATAATTTGCTCAACATGGCCTACGGAGTCAAGAGGTAACAGTGCTCCCGCCCCGCTGCCCCCCAACTCCCCGCCGTCCCTCCCTCGACTCCTGCCCCGGTGGGCCCCCTCCCCCACCTCCCCACCGGGACAGCCAGCTTGGCCGGGTCTGCGCTGTCCGGGAGTAGCGTGGCCATTAAGAGAATTAGGGGCTATCGAGCCTAGTAAATGCCTAGAAAGATCTGCTACTCTCAGAGCCCGGGAGGGCCTGTCCGTGGCCCCCTCCGGCCCAGGGAAAGGCCGGCCGCGTTGCCTGGTCACAGCCGTGGCCCCCGGCTCCCACGCTAAGTCAGAGTTCCATCTGCCACCGTTCGTGGCTGAGGGTCGCAGAATATCCCTAAAGCTTGGGGACGGGCCCTGCGGCCCGCATGACGCTGTCCGCATCCCCGGCCCCGTGAAGGTCCCCGTGTTTGTCGCGTCGTGAGCTGTTGAGCACACACTGAGTGCCGGGCGCTGGGCGTGGGGCCGGGGTCCCGCCGTGGCCCGGCCAGACTCGGCCCCTCATGGAGATGAGATGCCACTGAGCACAGAGCTTGGCACCAAGTGAGCGCTCAATAAAGGGTAGCCACTCCTACGACGATTGTCACCGTTATTAATTACCTCAGTCTAGTGGGGAAGGAGCAGTGACCGGGGCTGCGAAGGGGGCAGGAAAAGGGGTGAGGGGGGACCCAGTGGAGACCCCTCCCCCCACATGCCCGAGGTGCTGGAGCCCCTGCAGAATAGGGGAGGAGGGAGCCAGCAGGGAGTCCCCAGGGGTCAGACCGAAGGGGGCAGACCCCGGGGATCCCCCTGAATTGAACGAGGCCTCGGGAGGTAGGGGAGGCAGTGAGGCACGTCGATGGAGCCAACCTCGTCCACTTGGTCAGTCAGTCAGTCAGTCAGTCAGTCGACAAACCCTCCCGAGCTGGGCTAGGAGCTGTTCCGGGCAGGGGCACCGCGGGGAGGGCGGCGGGCCACGTTATGAGGCGACGAGGCCGCTGCCCTGGGACCCGATTATGCAGGGTCGTGCTTGGCCAGCTGCGGTCATGTCCTGGCCTTGAGCCCTGCCCTTCTGGCCACGTAGGGGCGGCCACGTAAGAGTGGCAGGGCGGCCGGGGGGCTCAGGGGGCACGGCGTTGCGGAGGGTGGGGTGGGCTTGGCGGGGGGGGAGGGCAGGAGGTGGGTGGGGAAACGCACCGAGGGAGGACTAGTGGTCAGGAGTGGGGAAGGGGTCAGGGGCGACAGGGCCAAGGACCCAGCAGGATCAAAGGTTGTGGGGTCAGGGTGTGGGCCGGGGCGCTAGGCAGCGGCGTGAGTGAGGGCCTAAAGTTCGGGAAAGGTCAGAAGCCGCAGGTGAGGACGGAGATCAGGGGCCGGCGTCTCCCAGTAGGCCGCGGGGGGCGGGTGTCGCAGGTGGGGGGTGGAGGCGGAGGCCACGAGGCCACGGCGGGCTCAGGACGATGCAGGGAGCACACGGTCCCCAGATCGCCGCATGCCCGGCAGTCCCGACAGCGTCGGGGGTCGCAGGGACTCGGGGGTGTGCCGGGGGTCAGGGCAGAGCCCGCGTGACCCCCAAAGTAGTCCCCTGTCGCTCATCGCCAGGTTCTCGCCCATCGCCATCGACGGCATGAGTGGCCTCGCGGGCGTGGGCCTTTCAGGGGGCGCGGCGGGCGCTGGCTGGTGCATCTTCGTGTACAACCTGTCGCCGGAGGCAGACGAGAGTGTGCTGTGGCAGCTGTTCGGGCCCTTCGGGGCCGTCACCAACGTCAAGGTCATCCGCGATTTCACCACCAACAAGTGCAAGGGCTTCGGCTTCGTCACCATGACCAACTACGACGAAGCGGCCATGGCCATCGCCAGCCTCAATGGCTACCGCCTGGGCGAACGCGTGCTGCAGGTGTCCTTCAAGACCAGCAAACAGCACAAGGCCTGAGCCACCGCCGCCCGCCCTCCCCACCCTCCCCGGGCAGCAGAGAGAGAGAGAAAGAGAGAGAGAGGGGCCCCGAGAGAGACAGCGCAGGCAGACCACCGACGGCACGCGGGCCCCGCATCCCTGCGGAAGCCACAGGGTGAGCACTCGGGGTGGGAGAGTCAGCAGGGAATGGGGGGTGCCTGGGGGTCCCCTCCCCGTCCTCCCGCCCCCACCCCAGGCTGGGCTGTTCACTCTCTCGTCTTGGTTTTGTTCATGGCGATGGTCTTTGTTTCTTTTTTCGGCTAAAAAGAAAGCAGAGATGTGCCCCCACCCCACCTTCAACCACCCTCCATGGGATGGCTTTGCAGGGGCGCTGGGGGGGGGCCCTCCCAGACCCCCTTGCCCAGGCCTCCCCAGCACCTAGATGAGCCTGAGGGGAGGGGGGGGAACAGGTTTAAAAATCCCCAAAAAAGCGAAACGGAGGTGGGGGTGTGGGCATCCCTGGCCCAGAGCCCCCGGATGGAGTATGAGGAGCAGGGGGAGGGGCTGGAAACAGAAACAAAATGAAAAAAAAAGGGGGGGGTGGGAGGGGAAGAAAAACTCTATTTTTGTAAAAAGGGAAAAAAGACCTCGTGAAGAATTTTTACTGGGGATTCTTGAACTTGAAAAAAAAAAAAAACACAAAAAAAGACAAAAAAAAAAAAAAGAAAATATTTTGGCAGGTTATGTTTACCAACTGGGGCAGGGGCAGGGAGCAGGGCTCGGGGGCCGGGGGTCCACGGGGCCACACAGAAACACAGCCACGCGAAGACACGCAGGGGCACGCGCACACACACACATCCCGCAGGGACACACGGCAGCCCTGACAGACCCAGAGACACGCCCCGGACACCTTTCGGGAGCTCGTTGGCCGGATTCCGGCACGCAGACAAGCACGTGGATAATCACGGGAGACGGGAAAGGAGAGACAGATACATTCGGACACACCAATCCAGACGCCCTGTCACGGAGAAACAGACACAACACCCAGGAGCCACAGACACGCACAAAGCATCCCTCAGGCCCCGGCGAGAGGTCAGAGCCCAGACCCTGGCCCAGTCCGCTTCCTCCAGCTCGGCCGCCGGGCCTCCTCCGGGCACGTGGCCCCGCTCGCCGCAGGTTCTCTGCAGAGCTCTCTCCTGGCTCATCGGTGGTCCCTGCCGCCCACGACCACAGGCGTGCACACGCAGCATCCATGCATCCAAACACACAATACCTCGTTTCACTTTTGGCGTCACGGCGGGCTGGAGGCAGCCCCCCCCAACACTTGAGGCCAAAGGACCCCCTGTCCCCGGGGCTGAACCTCCCTGGGCCAAGACTCTGGCCCAGAGGCAGAGGGGGGAGGCTGGGCCCTGAGCCTTCCCCCTCCCCCAGGGGCCTCCCCAGCAGGAAGTACCCGCTGTTCCCTCCAGCGCCCCCCCCCGAACCCCAAAGTGGATGGGGCCCAGGGGCCCAGCCCCCGAATTCCCTTCCCACCCACTTGTCACCCCCTTTCAGTTTGTTGGGTTTTTCCGTCTTTCCAAATTCCTGAGGGCAGTGGAGGCAGCCCCCATCCCAAGCCCCGGCCCCCCCACCGGCTTCTGTCTGGATTTTCCATTCTCCTACTTTTCATTCTTTGTACGAAAAAAAAAAAAATGCCAACAGAAGCCAAAGGCCGGAGTCCCCGGGGAGCCCTCGAAGCCCCCCGCCGCCCCCCCCACCTCCCCCTCCCCCCTCAGTGGGCCCAGTCAGAACCGAGAATTGCAAACCCCAAGTCCGGCTTCAGTTGCCCCTTCTCCCGGTGTCCCTGCGTTTGGTGTCCGGGGCCACGGCCTCACCTGACTGCCCAGCTCTCTCTCCCCCACCCCTCCCGGTGTTTGTTAATACGCGTCTGTGGAGCTTCTGCTGCAAGGAACAAAAAGAAAAAAAAAAAAAATCAAAAAAGCGACAAAAAAACACAAACGGAAGAGAAAAAAAAAAAACGCGACAAACACAGGAAGAAAAAGAAACACACAGAAGAGATTTAAAAAAGGAAAAAAAAAAAGAAAAAAAAAAGACACAAACTGGCACCAGTTAACTTTCTTGTACTTTTTTGCCGAATTTAGCTTCTTGTAGTTTTAACTTATTGCTACGTTAACTATTTATTCTCCTCGTTGCCCTGTAAGGACATTTGTGTATATTTCTGTTACTTCATCCAGTTTGCAAGTTTAAAGGAATCTCTTTGTTTCTTTAAGTTTTGCTGAGACGTGGTTATGCCTAATTTATTTATAAAAGGGGAAGTGGAATCATTAAAGTAATAATAATTATTAATAACAGTAATGGTAGCCGAGCGGCGCCCCGGGGGGGGCGTGTGCTCTGTGGGGCGGTCCCCGCGGCCAGCGACGTCCGGGGTCTCCATGGGATTCTTTTTGCTCGTCTTGAGAATTTTTTCAGTCCTATTTAGCTGGTGAAAACCCTAGCTTGTTCTTGATACACGAACCTATTTATTCTTGTGGTTTTTAAGTCCTTCCCCACCTCCCAGCTCCCCTCCAGCAGGGCGGGCACCCCCAGCGGGTCCACCCCTCTCCCTCTGCTGTTTCTTGGGGCTTTCTCCCCTCCGACCTCCGAGCGCAGGGACACGTGGGCACACGTGGGCAGCGCGCAGGAGGCGTCTGTGAGCAATAAAGGCTGGGTTTGTCCCCTACCCTGGGGCAGCCAGGCTCTGCGGAGGGGGCACCTCCCCACCCCCCCCACCCCCACTGAGGCCTAGGCCCCTGGCACCCCCAAATCTGGGAGGGGACTTCTTTTTCTAAAACACAGAACTCAGCCCAGCCAGGCCCCCTCCCCAGAGGCCAGCCCCTCACCCCAGGGGCTGGGGTGTCGGGGGGGGGGGGCACCTGGGGTCTTCCGCATCCCTGGGGGTCAGGGGCAGGGCCCGTGGGATGGGGGCTCAGCCCCTCCAGCCCTCCCTTCATCCCGTTATTTATTCAGAAGGTTTCAAATCACGACAGAGTCCATGTTGGAGGTGATAAAGAACTGTAAAACAAAAAAAAAAAACAAAAAAACAAAAAAAAACAAAAGAGAAAACAAAAAAAAAGACAAAAAAAAAAAAAAAAAAAGACAAAAAAAATCACAAAAACCCAAAACCCAACAAGAACACTTTGCGTTGCGTTTAGACTATTTATTACCGGGATCACAGGCCTGGCCGCGGTAACAGACTTTTACATGGAATTGTTTAATTATTTGTACTTTTCATGCCAGAAAATAAAAGTTCAGAATCTTACGGCCTCGGCTGATCTGTGTACTGGTGGGCGGGTGGGGAGTGTTAGGAGTGCGTGCCACCGGCCCCAGCTGCTGCGTGGCCATTCCTAGGCTGCTGGCCCTCTCTGGGCCCAGCTCTCCTCTGGAGGCCCTGGGACTCCCCAGGACGCAGAGGGGACTCAGGGTGAGTGGGAAACTGTCGCGGGCGGAAACCCAGGTGGGCGTGGTGCGGGGCTTTGGTGCCGTCGCCGATGGGGCATCTCGGGTACGAATCGGGGTCTGATGAGACCCCGACTGCGGAGCCGGCGGGTGGGGGAGAAGGTCCGAGCAGGATCTGCAGAAAGCCACCGCTCCTGCGTCCCACCCTCTGCCTGTCCCCGGGGCCCATTCCCCACCCACCCGAGCAAAGCAAGGCAGACCCGGCCTGGTTTGGGGGATCACGTTTATTGTTTTGAGGTCACAGAGCAAGTCACTCATCCCCACCAGGAGGGAGGCAGACACCCTGGGCGGGGTGGGGGGGGGCCACCCAGGGAGGGCGACCTCCTCTCTATTCCATCTTCGGAGGCCGCCGGGGCCTGGGAACGCGGCCGTACCCTGCCCGGCCCCCTCCCCCCGAGAGCAGGGCACGAAGCTCCACGCGGTTCCTGGCCCCACAGTGAGGACGAGGCCAGAGGGCCAGGGCCCGGTCCACAGACCGAGGGGCAGGCGGGTGGGCGGCACCGCTGGGGCTACTTCCATGCCTTGAGGTTCTGGAACCAGAGAGAGGCCGAGTGAGGAAGACCGAGCTGGAGGCGCGCCGGCCGGGGCCGCGTTCCTTGGACCTCGCCGCACCCCCGAGCCGAGGCGGGCACCTCCGCTCCCTGCCCACCTCTGCGCCCAGGGGGGCTAGAGCTCGTCGTGGTCGCCCTCGGCGGGCGGTTCGGGCGGTGGCTCTGGGCAGGCGGCCGGCGTCATCAGCTCCATGAGGTACTCGCAGCGACTGGGCTCCGTGGTGCTGGTCACCACCGTCTCCTTTCCACACAGCAGGCGCACCTGGGGTGGGCAGGAAGGGGCTCGGATGGGCTCGGACGGGATGGGGCCCCCGCGGCACCCCCGCCCCCAGCCAAGCCCAGCGGGCACTCACAGTGGTGGAGCGGTTGGGGCCCTGCCAGCAGCCCGTGCCCTGCTCATACTTCATGGCGCTGAATTTGTCGTGGTCGGGGCCAGCCCACGAGCCCCAGGTGCTGCGGGAGAGCGGGGAGTGCTCAGCGTGGGGGAGGGGGGGGGACAGGGGGGCGGGGAGCTGGGGCAAGGGCGCCGGGTCTGAGCCCACTCACCCGAGGCTGGTGGGGGAGCCGCCGAGTTTGGGCTTCTGTGACACGAGCTTGAAGGGGCAGAGCCGGTAGACGTACCTGTCACAGGATGGGGGTGGTGGGCAGGGGACACAGGCCCCCGGCCTCCTCCGTGGGCCCACGCGGATGCCCCCAACTCCCCCGTGTCCCTGCCCAGGCCCCGCGCCCCCCACCCCGTCCCGCCGGCCCGTGGGGGGGCGCACTCATTGGTGGTGAGCTCGTAGCACTGGCTGTACAGGTAGGCGAACTCTCCGCTGGGGCCAAAGTCAAAGGAAATCTCCTGCTCCAGGTTCCTGGAAGGGGAGGCCAGGCAGGTAGGGGGCGGCGCGGTACGCCACCCTCACGCAGGACAAGGCAGGAAGGCCCACTCCAGCAATGGGGCGCCACCCGGGAGACTGGACCGTCTGGGGACCCTCCCGCAGGAGCCGCTCCTCCTCGGCAGAGGTCGCCCGGGCAACTTCCCATTACCGCCTCCTCTGGGGAGCCGGCGGCAGGCGGCCTTGGAAACCCTGCGGCGCTGCAGCCAGACACACGCCCCCCTCACCTGATGGACTCCTCCATGTCCCTCAAGGACCGCTCGGCATCCTCAAACTTGTTGCGGGCCTCCTGGGCGGCTGCCGGGGGTGGGCAGTGTGGGGGAGGTCAGAGGCGCCCCAGGCCCCGCCCAGGAAGAAGAGGGCGGGGGGCCACAGATACACCTGCTTCGGCCAGCTCCCCCAGGCTGCCCAGGCTCTCAACCCCGGAGGGAGCGGGGCCAGGGCTCTCGGGGCCTAGCTGGCTCCGCATCCGCCCTGGCAGCACAAACAAGCTGCAGCCCGAGCAGGCACGAGAGGGCCCCTGGGGCTGAGGGGGATGGCGACGGTGTCTCCGGTTCCGGATGCCCCCTCCAGGATGGCCCCTGCTCAGGGCCCATGCGCCCCCACCTCGGGAACTAAGCGAGGCCCACTTCGCGTGCCCCTGCAGGTGCTGGTCGTGGGGGCCCAGGGGGCTCAGGTTTGGACACGGTCCCCTCCCTCCGCCACCTGGCCCTCACCATCGATGAAGGCCTGCGTCTGCTCGTCATAGGGGGGCATTTTGTCCTCTTCCGGGGGGCGGGCTGCAGGCTGGGGGGGCACCAGTGGGGGCGGGGCCTCCTGGGGGAGGGGCCGAGTCAGCAAGTGACCCGGCCCCCTGCCCAGCCACTCCCCTTCCCCCCCCAAACACACACCTTGGGCTGCTCCCCCTGCACCTGGGAATCTTCTTCCTCCTCCTCTTCCTCTTCCTCCTCCTCCGTCTCTTCCTCCTCCTCCTCCTCTTCTTCCTCTTCCGCGGGTGGTGAGGGCACCGGAGGCCGCTCCTCCCTGGGCTCCGTCAGGTCAGGCTCAGAAGGCACAGGCGGGGGGCTGGTGGGCAGCGCCTGGTGGGGGTGCGGGGGGTCGTGCCACGGACGCGGCCGTCCAGCCCCCACCTCGCCGGGGCCCGAGTCCCAGCTCGCCCCATCACCCGACGGGCAGCCTCGGTGACTCCGCCCCTCCCAAGGGGCCTGGAGGGAGGGACAGATAGCCGGGTGTGTGTGTGTGTGGGGGGGGCTGCACTGAGGGTGCCTGGGTCACCCAGCTGGCCGGCGAGAACCAGAGGCAGTTCCTTTGTGAGGCACTGGGCGGGGGGGCGGGACAGGGCCGGGAGGGGGGGCCGCATCCCCTCTCCTGCCCTGACTGACCTCAGACCGGTACTTGTCCCTGATGGCAGCCCAGACGCGGTCATAGAAGGCAGCAGCGTCGCTTTGAGTGTCTCCCCCAAGGAGGGCCTGTGTGCGTGTTGGGGGGTGTCAACATCAGGGCCTCTGTGTGCCCCCCTGTGCCCCAGGCACTCTGGAGGGGGGCCTCAGGCTGTGGTGCCAGGCACGGATGTGCCCTGACCACCCGCGGCCAGGCCTGGGCCGGGCCGGCGGCAGTGGAATGGGCTGAAGGGGGCAGCACTGGCCTGTGGGAAAGAGGGGGGGGGAGGGAAGTGGCAGTAGTGGGGGGCAGGAGGTGGTGAGGGCCTGAGAGGCCAGGGAGAGAAACTGAGGGGCAGAGCAGGAGAGGGGGCTACAGAACACAAGCACCCAGGGCCGCTGGGCGGAGGGGAGGGGCGGAGGCCCGGGAGGGGCTGGGAAAGACCCAGCAACAGGGACCCAGACGCCGCTAGGACAGGGAGCCACGGCCCACACGCAAGGAGGGCAGAGTGCGCACACAAACGTGAGGGAGCACGGGGGGGGGGCTCTTTCCTAACCGGATGCCCCTGTGGCACCCATGTGGTGCCACCAGGTCCCAAAGGACAGGGAGGAGAGTGGGGCCACCACCCTCTTGCCTCACGCAGGCCAGGCCAGGTGGCATCGGCTACGCCGGGGCCCTGGGGACAGTCCTTAGCCGGCCTGCCCCCCGCCCCCGCCGAGGTCGCCCTGGGGCAATGCCCTCTCCCAGGACGAGGAGGAGGAAGAGGTACCTGAGCCTCCCCTTCGGACAGCGCCCCGTCACCATCCGTGTCCAGCTCTGAATGGGTCTGCAGCTCAGCCACCGAGACCCTGCAGGGGCGCAGGCAGAGGCCGACGGAGGGGTGAGGCTCATGGCTCCAGGCCAGCTACCTGCCACCCCCCCGTCAACCAGGACCCCTCCCCAGAACTGGTTTTAGGACCTCAAAGGTGGGGAGGGCAGCACAAGGAGAGAGAGGGTGAGCTCTGGGCTTGGGGTCGGAGTGGAGCCCAGTCCCCCGTCTCCTAAACTGTCCTGAGGACCCCGCATCCCTCCAGTGGCTCCAAGGAGAGACAGAGGCTCCCTGTTCCCGGCGGCCCACCCTCCACTTGGCCCTCGGCCTGGAGCTGGCCAGCAAGTTCGGGGGCACGGTGGGACTGGAAGCGGTCCGGAGTTTGTCAAAGCGTCCCAGGCCACCGAACAGACTTGGGAAAAGTCACGGGACCCCCAGCCACCTCGCCTGGCTCCTCGAGGCGGTGGCTTCTTCGCCTCCTGCCCTCAGAGGTTTTCTGGACCCGCTTTCTACTTGAGTGAGCAGAAGCTCCTTCGGATAGAGTCTGGGACTAACTGAGGACTCACGAGGGGGAGGTGGGGCTCAGGAGAGTGGTAGGGAGAGGTGGGAGGGGGGGACCCCAGGCCCAGGGCAGGACAGGCAGACTCACGTCCCGTCCGCATTGTCGTCCAGCTCCTCGAAGGCGCTGGCCGCCAGCTCCTGTTCCCGCTGGGCCTTGGAGGCAGCCTGCTGCTCTGTGGAGGGACCAGCTCTGTCACCGGCCACCCTGAGACCTGCCCCGCCCCGACACCCCACGGGGCCCACTATGCACTCGGCCCTACACTGGGTACCCAGTCAGGCCAGACTGGGGGTGGGCGCCTGGAGCTGACCAAGGCTGGCCAGGCTGGGGGGCCCGGGAAGGGGCGAGAAGTGCCAGATGGTGGGGAGGCTCCGAAGGAGGAGCTGAGAGGGTTTGCAGATGGGTCAGGTATGGGGGCTAGGGATCGAGGCCACCCCGGGGCTTCCGGTTTGAACACGCAGGGGCTGGCAGACGGCGCAAGGCAAGGGAGATTAGGCACAGGCTTCCTGCGTCCGGGCGGCCCCCTGGAGAAGCAGCCCACGCACCGCACCAGGCCCACTGGGCTACGGCGGGCTGGGCTCCAGCTTGAAGGATGAAGGACATTAGGGCGGAGATGGGGTGGGGGGTGGGGGGTGGGGGTGGGGATGGCTGGGAGCCGCCCAAGAAAAGGGAAAGCCAGCCCCACCTGAGCACGCGGGGCCACAGCTATGCCTCTGCTCCGCGGTGCCTCCCCTGCCTGCCTCCCCCCCCACCTGGGCTGGGTGGAGGGAGAGTGGCCACGATATACCAGGCCTCAGCGCAGCCCTCTCCGGCGGGGCAAGCTGTGGGTCCCCGGGGAGACCCCGCAACGTCGCAGCAGACCAGGCTGGCCTGGCCCTCTCACACGTGAGGCTGGATGAAGGGACCTGCCCCCTGGCAAAGGGAAAGCCAGGGGCAGAAATGCAAAAAAGGTCTAGGAAGGTCAGCTCCCATTGGGAGGCAGGGAAGAGACTCCCCAACGTCACAGCAGCAGAGAGGAAGGCGGAGCTCGGGGACAGCCATCTGAACGGCAGAGCCTGAGCCTGCTTCTAGCGGGAGACTGCCCAGGAAAGAGGGGAGACGGCAAAGCCCAGGGTCTCCAAAGAGCATCGGGACGGGGGAAGCCAGGGCCTGGGGGCAGAAACGACGTCTGCTGAGTGGAGGAAAAAGGGAGTCTGGACAGGAAGGCTCCCTCCTGCTCACCTGCCAGGGCCGGGGGCGGGGAGGCTGGGGCACAACAGCTTCAGCCTGCCTTCAGGTGGGACCTAGAGCCTGCTCACTTCTCTCCACCACGGCGCCCCCAACCCTGGTCCCGGCCCCTCCTCGCTCGCCTGGACCAATGCGGTCAGCCCCTCCCTGGTTTCTGTTCCCCCGCTGCTCAGAATGCTCCACAGCTCCCGACCCACTTGTGGTAAAAGCCTGAGTCCTCCCCGTGGGCCCCAAGCCGCTGCCCTTGTCTCCCTCCACACTCTCACTCATTCCCTCCAGCCACACGGCTGCCTTGCTGCTCCTTAAAAACCAGACATAATGCTGCCGCAGGACCTTTGCACCTGTGCCCTGTGCCGGGCTCACTCCTTCCCTCGGCAGGCAGCAGCCGTCTCCACCTTGTTCAGTGCTGAACTACTGGGCGGGGGTGCCTGGCGCCCGGCAGCCACTCCGCAAGTGCTGGCTGGCTGGCTGAACTCTTGGATGACAGACTACGAGAAGCCGGGGCAGGGAGAGGAAGGGGACAGAGAATTCGGCAGATACCCGGGCGGGTGGAGAAGACCCTCAGTGTGGACTCAGGAGTCAGGCTGCCCGACTCCTGCTTCCCAGCCCTGTGAGTCGCTGGGGCCATGCTTCTAGATCATTCCAGCAATGCTGTCGTCCTTCAACTAGGCCAGAGCGGGTTCCTGCCCCTCTCCCCACCATCTGCTGCCACGGCCGTGACCCCCACTGGACAGACAGAACCAGGGCCGAGGCTTCTGGTCTCCCGTAACGGGGACACAAACTGCCAACGCAAAGAGCGACTCAGGAAGGTAAGAGAGTCTGCGAGCTCCTGGCAAACCTGGATGTCTGTCTGGATGAGAACGTGTGACACGAGGGACAGGGAAACCAGAGCCCCAGGTGGGGAGAGGAGGAGAGCCCCCCCCCCCACTAAGCGGTAACTCAGCCGTGACCCCTCAGGACCATCCCTTTAAGGAGAGACTGTACCAGAAATCACCTCGCCGGTGCCCACGCCTCGGCTCACAGCGCCTGAGAGGCGGGACGCACCTCCGGAATTCGAGCTGGACCCCGCCCCCCAAAGGTAGGGTTCCCACGTGGCTGGCAGAAAGAATAGAGTCTCTCCTCCCAGAAAAAAATCACTTCGTTATTCCTACGAAGGAGTTTCAGATCCGACGACCGATATGCAAACAACGAGGCACGTGGGGACAGAGGCCCCGTGATCAAATGTCAGTAGACGAATGGGGCGCCTGCGTGGCTCCGCTGGCCGAGCACCTGACTCTTGACCTTGGCTCGGGTCACGAGCTCAGGGCATGCGGGACTCGGCCCCGCCTCGGGCTCTGCTCTGACGGCTCGGCTCGGAGCTGCCTGGGATTCTCTCTCCCCCTCTCTGCCCCTCCCCTGCTCACGCAGGTGCGGGCGTGCACCCTCTCTATCTCAAAATAAATAAACTTAAAAAAAAAAGGAAAAAAGGCTGGTAGACACAAGAGACCACAGATAACGAGCAAGAGTGTCCCCGGCCCAGGCTCCTCCCGGGCAGGAGACGTGGGCGGCCGCGGCCACCCGGAGACGCACCTTCCCACCGCTTCTGGTGCTGGTCTTTGGCCTCCTTCTCTGGCTTCTCGGCCTCCTCCTTCGCCATTCGCAGCGCCTCCACCTGGTCCTGCAGGGACTTCTTTCCGGCCTGCAGCTCGGCGAGCTTCTCCTGGGAGGGCAAGAGACACAACGTTCCACATCTCCTCTCGTCCTGCCTTCCTCCTCCCGAGTGCCGCCCCCCGGCTGCCACCCCCCGGCCGCCACTCCTCGGGGCGGCTACCTGCGATCTTGCCCAAACACACACCGCCCCGGGTCTCCCCCTTCCGGCGGCTTCCCGTGGCTCCCCGGAGAGAAACCGGAACCCTCCGATGTGGCCCCCCAGGCCCCGTGTCACCGGGCCCACCTCTCCGGCATGGGCCCCACGGCTCTCTCAAGCGACAGGATCCAACTATCCCCAAACGCTCCCTGCCTCCAATTCTCCACACGTGCTTTCCCTCCGTCTAGAACGCGCTGTGTGGCCAACTCCGTATTACCCTACAGATTTGGCTTTAGATAGACGCCTCTTCCTCCTCCAGAAGCCTTCCCTGCTTCCTGCCCCCACAACAGGGGGGCGGTGGGAGAGCGGGCACCAGTCTCCTCTATGCCTCATAGCCCCAAACGTCCCTTTTTCCAGGGGCCCTGGGTGTCACGCTGTCATCTGTTCCTCTCACTGGACAATGTGCTCTTGAGGGGGCTCCGGGCCTGCTCCCGGTCTCATGCCCAGTACCCAGCACATCCTGGGCCTCTGGACATTTCGAGAAGGAACGAGCGTGCTACGTGGATGGGGCCCCAGCTGAAGGGTCTCAGCCCAGCCCCCACGGGATCATTTTCTTCCCTAAACCTTGGCCAACACCTTTGCCAGGCCTGCTTCCAGGCTCCGCCTCCCGCCCCAGGAGGGCAAAGGTCACTTGGAACCAACCTCACTCACTGCATGGCTCTCCAATTAGCCCCTGAACTCGGGAGGGACCTCGCCGGCCAGGGCATGGAGGCGAGAAAGACCTGGAACCTTCCCTGAGCAGCAAAATACAGCTGAAGCCCCTGTGTAGAGCCTGGCAGAAGCCCGGGAGCAGGCGGAGGACTCGGAGCCGTCTAACGGCCGAGGCCGAGGCCAGGGGCAGGCAGGGGAGGCAGAGACACAGGCCCGGAGACACGGTTTCTTCCAGTCCCCGCGGCACTCACCCTGTCCGACCAACCCGGCTGCTCTGACAACATCCGGAGTCCTCCCCGAGACCCGGGAGGCCACGTGGTCATCGGAACCACGGAACCGGGGTGCAGAGAGGCGTCGCCCCCGTTCCAGGAAGCAGGAGGCGCGCTCCTCTGAGCCCACGTCGGCCAGGCGCCCGAGGCCCTGCTGGACACCTATGCTGACCAGCACTTGGGAATGGCTTAACCGATGACTCGACCCCCAGCGGATGGACGAGAGAACCGAGGCGCGCCCAGACGGTCACTGGCCCCAGGACTCCGCCAGTCAGAGGCTGGAGTCAAGCCAACCCAGCCTCACCAGCCCCTGGCTCCCAGCGTCGGGGCCCAGCTGGTCCTGGGTCGGCCCCGCGGGGTCCCTCACCTGCTTCTCCTCCCGAGCCTTCTTCCAGTCCTCGATGAGAATCTTCTTCAAGCGGAACCCCTCTCGGGTGACCTCTGCCATCTGCTGTAGAGTCTCTCTCTCCTTGCGGCCCTTCTCTCTGGGGCGCAGGGGACACACAGGCACCACTAAGGACGCCCTTAGGGCTCACTGGGTCTGCCTCTTCCAAAAGGGCTCAGCCCATCTGCTGCCCCCGCCCCCGCCCCCACCCCAGTTGGGAACATAAAGGGCAAATCCCCCCCCCTTCCCCCAGGCTCTCTCGGCTTCAGAGGCCATTACTCCTGCCCTTGGGAGGAGACACGGAGGTCAGAGCTCACCCACTCTAGGGGTCTAGGGATGGGGCTGGGGACTGCTGGGATGTGGGGCTAGAAGCTGGCTCCCAAAACAGAAAGAAAAGCACCGAAATCAGACTCCCCGACAAGAACACCGCCAACTGCGTTGCACTTGACCCTGAACTTAAAAGATCGTCCCTCAGGTGAGTTTACAGAAGTGTTGAGACTTCGGCTTCTCTGAAAAACGAATGTAGCTTGGCCGTCTGCCTTCAACTGACAGGAGTCAAGGCTCCCTTTAGAAGCCACAACGCCCGACACTCCCTACGGCCTCGTGCTCAGTTGGCTCCTGCGGTTCGGACTACCTGCCTGTGGGCATCTTGGTTTCCAGGTCCTGCCGCAAGAGCGCAGCGATTGAAAGGTCGGAGCCTTGCGTCAGACCGGACCCGGCTTCGGGTCCTGGCTCGGACATCTCCCAGCTCCGGGAACACCCGGGGCAGTCATTTTCTCATCCTAAACCTGAGCCTCCTCGTCTGCAGAGCAGGGAAACAACTGCACCCGCTTCCGGGCCAGAGATCACGGGGCAACGCAGGGTTCATTCACCAGGCACGTGGCACGGACCCCGAGAGCAGGAAGGAGAGGGGCCTGGGTCGCTGGCCGGGGGGAGGCCAGGGGCCGGGGGCGCCCCCCCACGTACTTGCAGGTATTCTCACAGACGACCCCGCTGTTGTATTCATCGGTGCCGTCGCAGCAGTCTGAGAGCGGAAGCAGAGACGCCATCAGACCTGGCGGGGGCTCCTCCCTCCTCCCAACCCCCCCCAACCCCGGGCGGGGGGTGATCTCATTCACCGCAGACTCCATCGTTGACCCATCGGGAGGAGATGTACAGGGGCTTGTAGCCAGTGTTGGTGCAGTGGAAGCTGCCGTTGGGGCAGGCGGCTGTGCCTGGGGGCGGAAGGAGGGCGCGTCTTCGGGCTGTGCTCCCGGCCGGAGGGCATGGCAACACCCACCCGCAGACAGATCCCCCGCCACCCGTGCACGCGCACAGCATGTGAAACGTGAGCGTGCCAGGACCCATGCTGAGGAAGCCAAGGAAGGGCAGCCCCACACTCAGGGCCTGCAATAAAACTCCCCAACGCCCGCTCCCGCCTTTCGGCGCCCAGGCGCCCAGAACAGGGCCACGCCGACCGCGCCATCCCTCGCCCCACCTGCGCTCCCACCTCTGGGTATTTGCACGTGCCGGTACCTCCACTGTCGGCACACTTCGGGATTCCGCTGAGACCTCACTTCCTGACCCTCGGGCTGGCGGGGGGGGGGGCCTCTCTGGGCTCCCACGGTGGCTGTGGCCCTCCTCACCAAACCACTAACTGCTTGCTTCTGTACCCGCTTTGCCCCACTCGACAGGGAACCGTGTGAGGGCAGGGCTGGGTCTGTCTTGGTCTCCACCACACGCCCGGTATTTCCCAGGCACTCAAAAAACATAGGAGCGAGTGAATGAGAGAATAAATGAATGAACGAATGAACGGAGGAAGAAAAGAAACTCACCCGGCTCATCGGAGCCATCCTTGCAGTCACAGTAGTCATCATTGACCTGATCGAAAGGGATGGTGGCAGAGCCATCCAGGCAAGTGAAAGGCTTGGACTCGTCGTAGAAGTGATGGTCTGGGGACGGGGATGAGGGGCTCAGCCCAGGGCGAGAAGCCCTCCCGGCCCAATGGCACCTCTGCCCCCCGCCTGGCAGCTGAGCGTTGCCACCTTCCCTACCCAGAGGCCAGGAAACTGAGGCAGAAGGCTCACAGCGTCTATCCCAGGAGCCATTCGGGCCCTCCCACACTCTACTCCCACCTCCAGCGGCGGACTCACTGGTGAGGGAGACGCCCCGGGGTCGCTTGACCTCCACCGCCCAGCACAGGGGCAGCAGCAACAGCAACGGCAACATCTCGCCGGAAGCTCGCAGGCCGGAAACAGGTTCTCGGGGAGGAAGCCGGCTGCGGGGAGATGTGCTGTGCCCCCACGCTGCGGCAAGAAAGGGACGGCGGGTCAGTGGGAGAGAGGTACTTCCAGCCGGAGGAAGTTACCTCTTCCTCCAGACAGCTGGATTCCTCCAACGCTTCCGGGCAATGGGGGCTCACTTTGCTTCCGATATGGGGAGGGGGAGATCCCCAATCTGGGCCAGAGGGAGTCTCACTTTGCCCGAATGGATAGTGGGAAGCTCAAAACCTCCGCTCACTGTAGGGGGGGGGAGGGGAAGAGGGCAGTGAGCTATCCAATTCCCGCCAAGAGGCCGAAGGGGTTAACAGTCTCCCTCTCTCCCGACGCACTCCCTCCGGCTGCCCCCAATAAGAAATTGGGGTGAGCCCCCCCGCGCGCTGGTTCACCACCTACACGAGGCCGGGGCAAAGGTCAATATCCACCGCGCCCCCCGGCTCTGCAGCCAACAGTTCCTCCCGAAAAAAAGAAAGCGGAAATGTGTGGGACTCGTCACTTCCGACATCACGCCGCGCGCAAGGAGTGGCGACTCAAGGATGCCATGTTGGGAGTGGCAAATGGAGGCGGGGCTGGGTTGGAACCCGGACGGCCATCTTGAATAGGACTGCAAAGCCTTAGAGGGGATCGTTCTGACAGTTCCCGCTTAATGGCGGCACAAGGGGCCTCCATCTTGGGAGTGGCATATTCTGCGGCCGGAAAAGAAGGTTCCTGAAAACTGCCCTCCAAAGCCCACGGAGCGGTGGACAGGGGGATTTAAAAAAAAAAAAACAAAATAATAGGGGCACCTGGCTGGCTCGGTTTGTGGTACTTGCGACTCTTTTTTTTTTGTTATTTCTTTTTTTTTTTTTTTGCGACTCTTGATCTCAGAGTTGTGGGTACGAAGCCCACGTTGGATATACAGGTTACTTAAAAATAAAATCAAATCTTAAAAAAAAAAAAAAAGCACGTGACTCCAAAGTACCCTCCCCCCAATAATCCTGAGGCACAGCTTTGCCTGCCCCCTACTGGACCGCCCCTCTGCGCAGCGCTAGCCAATGAGAGTGGTGGTGTGGAACGCGGGCGGTTTCTATGGGAACGCTGGCAGGGGGAGGGGACGGAGGTTACCTAGCAACCGGGAGATGCTGCGAGGCCCCGCCAAGCAGTCGGAAAGTGCATTCTCCCCGAGCCTGAGGAGCCCGCGCCGACGACGGATCCTGGACAAGGGCGATTGCTAGTTGCCACCCTAAAATCCCCAGGGGCTCTAGGCCCCAACCCAGTCATGACGTCTCCCCTGTGCTGGCCTGCCTCCTCCAACGTCCCGCCTTCTCAGGACCGGGTTTCGACCTCCAATGTCAAAAGAAGTCAGACTCCAGCCAAGCACCGCCGCCCCAAAGGCAAGGGCACGGCCCACGCCTGGCTGTCACTCCGTTCCAAGGCGGGACCCCTCGCCCACGGGGCGACCTCCTCTGCGCACACGCAGGTGGCAGAATTACAAAAGAAGATACAACTGTTAGGTAAGATGGCTGGAAAGGGTACCAAGAATCAGGAGTCAACAGTGTCCACCCAGCCCTTCGACCAGGCACGGTGTGACAACGGCCTTTTCCTGGCATTCATCCAGGTGACCAGCTTCTGGAGGCAAAAATCCGTACTTGTTCATGGTTTCTCATCTCTCTTATAAAATTTCTCCTGGGCTCAGAACCAGCTGGACTGTAGTTCATACTTTCGTGTAATTTCAACTCTTGTATCACGCACGGGGCGGGGGGGGGGGGATGAAGAACATAGGTTTTTAGAGCCAGATTTTCTGGGTTCAAATCTCAGCTCTGCATATACTGTTTGACCTCGGGGGACTAGGGGTAACCTAATAGGTTTCAGTGTCTCTGTTCCTAAAATGGGGAGAGTAAGAGTACAGCCCCATAGGTGATTGAAATGTATCACGGGCTTAGGACAGTGCCTGGCACGTTAGTAAAGCACTCTAAAGTGTAAACCAATGTTTCTCAACGGAAGAGGGCTATCTTGCTCCCAAGTGGTCATTTGGCAATGTCTGGAGACATTTTTGGTTGTCACATTGTTGGGAGGGGGGTGCTACTGGCATTTAGTGGGTAGAGGCCAGGGATACTGTTCAACATCTGACAACTCATGGGACACCTCAAAACAAGTAATTGTCCATCCCAAATGGCAGTCGTGCCAAGGTTGGAGAATCCTGATGTATGTCGTCCCGTTATTATGAGAAGCTAACCTTGCATCGTAGTTGAAGGTATGGGCTCCAGAATCTGACTTCCTGTGACCTTGAACAATCTGAGAAGCCTGAGCTTCATTCTCTCCTCTGTAAATGGGGATGATATGGGGGCACCTGGGCAGGCTCAGTCGGTCAGGCTCAGGTCAGGCTCTTGGTTTCAGCTCAGGTCATGATCTCATGGTGTGTGGGTTCAAGCCCCCCGTCGGGCTCTGCGCTGCCAGTGCAGAGCCTGATTGGGATTCTCTCTCTCCCTCTTTCTGCCTCTCCCCTGCTCATTCTCTCTAAATAAATAAATAAGAACTTTTTTTCTTTTTTTTATGTTTTTATTTATTTTTGAGAGCAAGAGAGACAAAGCATGAGTGGGGAAGGGTCAGAGAGAGAGAGGGAGACACAGAATCGGAAGCAGGCTCCAGGCTCTGAGCCATCAGCCCAGAGCCCACTGCGGGCTCGAACTCACAGACTGTGAGATCATGACCTGAGCTGAAGTCCGACACTTAACCGACTGAGCCACCCAGGCACCCCAATAAGAACTTTTTAAAAATGGGTATGATATGGATACATACCTTTTGACATACGGTATTTGACACTTGGAAAGTTCTTTGTCCAGAATCCAACATATAATAAGAGCTCCGACTGGAGTCTTGTTATAATATTAAGTCGATGATAAGAGAAGCCCCCCAGCCCTCTATGATACTCTGCTTGTGTACCTCGCACGACCTCAGAGGGTGACCGGAAAGCCTTTTATGAGAGCACCCAGTGGAGAATCAAGAAGAATCAGGAGACCATCAACCAGCTCCACGAGGAGACCAGGGCCCTGCAGCTGCGCCTGGGGGACCTGCTCCAGGTGAGGCTGCCGAAGTGGACGAGAAGGTTCCAGGAGGCAGGGCGGCCCCCCCAGGGGCTGGTGGGCTGGGCGCCTGATGACCGGGCTCCCCTCCTTGCAGGGAGATGAGAAAGTGGTCCGGGCGGTGATTCGGGAGTGGAAGTCAGAGAAGCCATACCTGAAGAACAGGACAGGACAGGTTTGTCCCAGCCCACTCCTCTGACCATCTCCCCTCATCTCCAGCTCGAGTCCCCTCCTGGCCGGACTCCCTCCCTCTCGTCTCACCCTCTCTTATCCTTTCTCCACACCGGCTGGGATTCAGTGTTTTGCTCAATTAATCTTTATTGCACACCGACCATGTGCCGGGCGTGGTATTAGGTATTGGTGATGGTGCAGCCAAAAAAAACCAGACCAGGGGCGCCTGGGTGGCTCGGTTGGTTAAGCGGCCGACTTCGGCTCAGGTCATGATCTCACGGTCTGTGAGTTCGAGCCCCGCGTCGGGCTCTGTGCTGACGGCTCAGAGCCTGGAGCCTGCTTCGAATTCTGTGTCTCCCTCTCTCTCTGCCTTTCCCCTGCTCATGCTCTGTCTCTATGTCTCTCAAAAATAAATAAACGTTAAAAAAATAAATTAAAAAAAAAAAACAGACCAAATTTCCATTCCCCAAAACTTCATATCTAGTGGGAAAACAGGAAGGAAAGAAGGAAGGAAGGAGCAAAATAATTTCCAGTAGTGACCAGAGAAATGAATAAAACGAAACAGAGTGGCTTATTAGAGACAGATAGGGTCAGGGGTTTGCACTTTAGATGGGGGGGAAGCAGCAAAGCCCCCTCTTTCTCAGAAGGCGATATTGGACCAGAGAATGAGACAGGCAGGAAATGATTTGGGGGAAAAGGGCTCCAGGCAGCGGGAACAGCAGTGCAAAGTCCCTGAGGCCAAAACAAGGCAGCTAGTGTGGCTGCATGGGAGGGAGGGAGGGGGGCTTTGTAGGAGATGCGGTCAGGTGAGTCAGCAGGGGGGCGCCTGGGTGGCTCAGTTTGTTGGGCATCCAGCTCTCGATTGCGATTGCGGCTCAGGTCATGATCTCATGGTTCAGGGCGTCGAGCCCCACATCTATCAGTGCAGAGCCTGCTTGTGATTCTCTCTCTCTGTCTCCCTGCTCTCCCCCCACTCGTGCTCGTGCTCTCTCTCTGAAAATAAACTTTTTTTAATTTTTTTAAATGTTTATATAATTTTTGAGAGACAGAGCATGAGTGGGGGAGGAGCAGAGAGGGAGGGAGACAGAATCCGAAGCAGGTTCCAGGCTCTGCGCCGTCAGCATAGAGCCCGACGTGGGGCTCGAACCCACAAACTGTGAGATCATGACCTGAGCCGAAGTCGGACGCTTAACCGACTGAGCCCCCCAGGCGCCCCTGAAAACAAACTTTTAAAAGAGAGGCAGCAGGGGCTGAACCCTGCAGCAGGCTTCGCTGGCCACGATGGAGAGCGCGGGTTTCGTGGAGAATCCGAGGAAGATGCACCGTGAGGACGCAGGAGTGGAAGCCAGATGGAGGGCGTCAGGTGGAGCCGGTGCTGGCTGCCCTGAGACAGAGGTGGCGGAGGGAGGAAGAGAGAGAGGTGTCTCTGGGAAAACCTTGGAAAGAAAACAAAGCATTGCCAACAAACTGGACGTAGGTGGGATGGAAGAAAGGATGAGGATGACATCAACCTTTTGGACTTGAGCAGCTACCGTGAGCGGAAATGGAGAAGATTCAAGAAGGGCACATTTGGGGAAAAGATCACGTACTCGATTTTGGACGTGATGATTTTGAGGTGCCTGCGGAGATGCCTGGAAGGCTGTGTAAATATGGGCATATGAGCCTGTAGTCCGGGGGTGGGGAGAGTCTTCAGTGTTTGGGTGACCTGTAAAACCCCGAGACTGAGGGCACCTGGGTGACTCAGTCAGTTGAGCAACCAAGTCTTGATTTGGGCTCAGGTCATGATTTCAGGGTCCTGGCACTGAGCCCCGCAACGAGCTCCACACTGAGCATAGAGTCTACCTAAGATTCTCTTTCTCTCTCTCTCTCTCTCTCTCTCTCTCCACCCCGCTCCACCCAGCTCGCCCTCTCTCTCTAAAAATAAAGAAATAAAACCCTGAGACTGGATAGAATCGTCAAGGGGGTGGGTGTGGACAGAGGTCAGGAGAGCCTGAAGTTGTCTCTCCTGAGGCCAAGGAAATGGAGAAGCGGCAGCCGGCACGGAAAATTGGGGAGTGGGGGTCCTGGAAGCCGCCAGAGAAGACAATGGGCAGGGGGAGGGGGTCAGCCAGGGCAGATTCTGCTGAGGCCAGAAACAAGATCTGGGAGAAGAGAGGGAGGGTTCGGCGGGAGGGCTCAGGCTCCCGCTCCCCCGCCCCCTCCCCCCTCCAGCAGGCCCTGGAGCACCTGGACCACCAGCTGAGGGAGAAGGTGAAGCAGCTGAACGCCCTGCGGCACCAGGTGGGCTTGCAGCAGAAGTTGCTGGACGAGCTCCAGCTGCGGTACAGCCTGCGCCAGCTGGAGCTGGCAGAGGCGCAAAATGGCAACACAGAGGTGGCCAAGGTGAGGCTGTTGAGATGCAGGGGGCAGGGGGTGGGGGGGTGCAGGGGAGAGGCGATCCTGGAAGAACTGGACAAGCGAGGGGACTCATCCCGTCCTCGCTTCCCTCTAGACCATGCGGAACCTGGAGAACCGCCTGGAGAAGGCCCGGATGAAGGCGGAGGAGGCAGAACGCATCACCAGCGTATACCTGCAGCTCAAGGCCCATCTCCAGGTGGGGACCAGGACGTCTGGGGGTGGGGCGGAGGCAAGTGGGAGGGCCGGCCTGCCCAGGGACAGCGGTCACAGGCCTGTCCCACCCCCCCCAGGAGGAGAGCCTTCACTTGGAAAAACGGCTGGACTTCATGGAGGCGGAGGTGGCGAAGACAAAACGTGAGCTGGAGGAGCTGCACGTGGTGAACCAGGAGGCGTTCAACGCCCGGGATATCGCCAAGGTGCCGGCCTGCCGGGCCCTGGGGGGGTCCTGCCCAGACGCCATGGCCTCCCGAGGCGCAGAATCGGAACCCCAGCAGTCCCCGAGCTCCTGCTGTGCCCCTGTCCTTTCTCCAGAACCAGCTGCAGCATCTGGAGGAGTCCGTGTTCCGAGAGCGCAAGAAGCGCGAGCGCTACATATCCGAGTGCAAGAAGCGTGCGGAGGAGAGGAAGCTGCAGAACGAACGCTTGGAGCGCAAGGTGGGCGTGTCCAGGGGGCGGGGCGGGGGGGAACTAGACCTGGCCCTGCCGGGTCCCAGCCATCCCCAACTTTTGGCCCACACCCTTGACCCTTCGCTACTCCACACTTGTCCTGACTCCGCCCCCACCTCCCCCGGATGCCGGGGCTGCTGCCGCATCCCTGACCTCGCCCTCCCTCCGTCCGATCGCCTCGGGGCCGCCCCTACTCACAGGCCCCGCCCCCACTCCTGACCCCGCCTCTTTGCGCCGCCCCCGAGGCTGCGGGTTCGGGACCACCCTTTCCCGCACTCCTGGCCCCCCAGCCTGGCCTCGGCCCCTCCCGGGCCCCTGTCCGGAAACTCCTCTCTGGCCTCCGCCCTAATTCCTTGTCCGAGAGCTACCTCCAGCCCTGACCTCGACCTGTGCGCAGACCCAGCGCGACCACGTGCTGCTGCAGTCGGAAGATGCGACCCAGGAGAGCCTGCGCGCCAAGGAGGAGGAGCTGAAGCGGCGCTGGAGCATGTACCAGATGGAGGTGCTTTTCGGCAAGGTCAAGGACGCCACCGGCGTGGCCGAAACCCACGTGAGTGCCGCCCGCTGCCTGCAACACCCCCCCCCCCGCCCTCTGGTCACGCTTAAGCCGAGCCCAGGCCAGCGAAGCCAACACACCCAGCCGCCCCTTTCTGCTGGCTCAGTTCCTCAGCACACAAACCTGCCCTCTCCTTAAAAGACACTCCTTCCTCCTCCAGTGATTGCCCCGTTTTCCTGCCGCTCCTCAGAGCAAAACGCACCCGAGCTGTCTACGCTCGCCACCATCCTCTCCACTCCCACCCCCCCCCCCCCGCCCGCTCTTAGGCTAGCGCTAACTTCTTCTGCCTGTCGGCTCTGTGATAACTGTGAGTTTGGCCTCTCCTGTGTCTCCAGTGCCTGTAACATGGTCTGGGGCGCGGTGGACTGCCCAATGCCACTCTCAGACACTGGCAAGCTGGGCCCCTCCCCATTTTCCTTGAAATTTGCTAAAATCCTTCTGTTTCCTGCTGTGGGATACTGGTCCCCCTGGACTCCAGTCCAGTCTCTCCCCTCTGGACACTCCCACTCGCTACTCCTCCCATAGGGCAACCCCCAGGGAGTTCTGGGACTCCGACCTATGGGCTCGTCTGGGGCACTGTGGC
Source organism: Paguma larvata (assembly GCA_030068075.1). NCBI lineage: Eukaryota > Metazoa > Chordata > Mammalia > Carnivora > Viverridae > Paguma > Paguma larvata. The sequence goes on along the minus strand of CM057842.1, from coordinate 8,355,777 downwards.
CAGGCAGCTTTCCAGAAATCGACCTGGTGGGCAGATAGCCCCCGCGATCGGCCGTGCTTCCTCACTCGATTGGGCGAGATGCACAGTCCCGATGGATGGCAGGTTGATTTCGGAAAGCGTCTGCGTCTGTGTTCTCTGCCGCCCTGCACCAGGCGCTGGTTTGGGCTGGTTCAAGTTCATTATAGAGACAAGGGCCCCGCAAAAATTATGTGTAGGGGACTGCCCAGCCTCCAGGCAGCTCTGAGTCTAACTCACAGAGTCCAGAAACATCCCTGTGCAGAAGCCACCAGCTTAGGCCATCGGAAGCGCGTGCCCAGGGGAAAGGAGGAGGGGGCGCACCCAGGCCTGCCCAGGCCCCCGCCTCTGACTGGGGCCGGGCTGCCCCGCAGGCGGTGGTGAGGCGGTTCCTGGCCCAGGGCGACACCTTCACGCATTTGGAGACGCTCAAGAGCGAGAACGAGCAGACGCTGCTGAAGCTGAAGCAAGAGAAGCAGCGGTTGCAGCGGGAGTTTGAAGGCCTCAAGTACTCGGGGGAGGCCACGCTGGTGAGGTGAGGCCCCGGTGCCGGAGGGACAGAACGGGGGCGCTGGGGGGCTCCGAGGCGCTCCAGCGGAGATCTCCCCACCGCCTGTAGACAGCAGAAGCTGCAGGCTGACCTGCAGGAGCGCCTCAAGGCGGAGGAGCAGCGCCTCAAGGAGGCCCAGGATAAGCTGGAACACACCCTTCAGTCCGTGCAGATGACCAGGGAGGCCCTGGAACACCTGGCGGGCAAGCTGGACCACATCACCCTGGTAGGCCTCACCGCCAGGAAGCTCAGCCCACAGCCCCCCCCACAGCCCAAGAGGGTGGGGTTCCCGCCCCTACTCAGGGGAGCCTGCTCCAGGGGACCCCCCCTATGCCCTGGCCAGGATGTCAGAGGCCCGCCTCTAGGGGGAGCCCTCCCCCACTCCCGAGAGTCCCCACCCCATGTCCCTGCGGAAAATCCCCTTATTTCTCATGAGGCTCAGGACTTCAGAGACCCTGTCCCGTCTTCACGGGAAAATCCCACCTTCCCGACCCACCCCAGACCTCAGAGACCCCACTGCAATGCTTGGGCGGCCTGAGACGGGGGAAGCCCCAGCCCGTCCGAACCAGAGTCCCATTTCTTCTGGCTTCTCACGAGTTAATACCCCCTTCTCCCACTAAAACCCCTCGCCCCTACCCACTGTTTTCTCTGGATTTCAGAGGCTCTCCCTTCCTTTGCCTGGCCCCTTGACAACAGAGGCCCCGCCCCACCGGGGACAGTACCCACCCCCTCCAACCCCGTTGGTGGACCCCTCTCCTTCAAAAGCCTTGTTCACAAGGGGGAAAGCCCCGCCCCCTGCCCCGGACTGACTCGGCCCCGCCCCCCGGCCTCAGGAGGACGGTAGGTTCGCAGGAAAGGAGCTGGATCCGAAGGCAGGTGACTATCTGCCAGACCTGCTGGGCCTCGTGGAAGAAAAGCTGCTGAAGCTGCAGGCGCAACTCGGGAGCCACGACGTTGCCGAGATGGTGCAGCACCTCGCCAACCGCGAGGTGCCCGTTCGGCCAGGGGGCGGGGCTGAGGATGCAGGGGCTGGGCCAGAAGACCGGGGAGCCCGGGGACACCCCTTGGGAGACCAGGGAGGAGGCCTATGGGCCAGGAGTGAGTTTAGGGGCAACGTGTGAGGTTTGAGGAGCCAGGAGATCTTCCAGAGGGTCCGGGAGGCCACCGGGCATGTGTGTGCCGGGGAGTCAGGGGGCGGGACCCCAGAGGCCAGGGGCGGAGGCAGGTGTCTCAGAACGCATAATTCGGCTGGGCGCGAGAAAAACTAAACCGGAGGGGTGGGCAGAGGTCTCAAGTGGAATCAGGGTATATCTTGGAATGGGGCGAGGAAGGGGCGGGGGTACAGGACGTGCCTGTGGCCTCTGCCCCGCCCACTCTCTTTTCCCCTGCTCCCTCCCTCCCTCCAGTTCTACGCCAGCCTAGAGGGAAAGCTGCCCCTGTACAACACCCGCATCCCTCTGCCCCTTGCCATTCACAAGGACAAGTTCTTCGGTCAGTACGGTCAGGGAAAAGGGGCGGGGCTGGGGGCCCAAGCAGAGCGACGGAAAGTGGTCCGAGGCCTGGCGTGGGGCCAAGGTGGGGGGGGGAGGGGCGGTAAAGTCTGGGAAGAGAAATCTGAGCCAAGAATGGGCACCTGGATCCCCTCATTGCCCTCCGCAGATGAAGAAGAGAGTGAGACCGAGGACACCAACGTGGTGACCCGCGCGGCGCTTAAGATCCGTTCCCAGAAATTAATCGAATCCCGCAGCAAGAAGCGCAGTCGTTCGCGGAAGTCCTAGGCTCACTCTCACACCCACCTGGTGCTTCCGGGCCCTTGCAGAGCCCCCAACCCCTCTGGGTCCAGCCTCAGGCCCAAGGGCCCCTTCAAGGGCGAAACAAGGGAGCGGAGCGGGCCAGTGGCGCCCGGCGTAGAGAAGGGGGCCGGGCCGCCGGACGTTCCCACAGTAAATCTTCCGAGGCGGGCCCGCGCTGGCCTCGGAATCGCGCAATAAAGGTCACCAACCAGCCCCCTGGGTATTTGCTGTCCTTGACCCTGCAGCGCTGCAAAGACGGCTGCCCCTTTATAAAATCCAGGGCCCGTAGACTCCACCTTCTCCGACCCGCGGAGTGAGGCCACCCATCATCAGCTCGGGGACACAGATTGAGCACCCCCACCTCCAAGAAAATAGGAGATACCTCCACGCCTGGGGTGGACCGGGTGTGGTCACTTTGAGGACAGGGTTCTCTCCTCTGTCCCGTCCACCCCCCCCCCGCCCCCACTTAGCTATACACACTGGCTCACCCACACCCGGAGACAGAAAAGAACCCTTCCCTGGGAGAGAGGGGTGTCCTTTCTCCTGGGCACAGATTGATAACCACCTATAGGGAAAGCCTGGACCTCTCTCCCGTGGGCCTGGGCGGGGCCCTGGGGCCCAGCTGGGGGCATCCGAGAGCCCTGGGTCCTGCCCCTCCCCTGCACGGCCCGGTCGCCCCGCCCTGCCCCACAGGCCCCAACGCCCGGCCACTGCCCGCCGCCCATCGGCCCTTCCGCCTCACTCAGCCGCGCCGTGGAGCGGGACGGGCACTGGCCATGGATCGGACGGCGGGCAAGGACCTCGCCCTGGTAAGGGGACCAGGGGTCCCGGACGCCACATCCCTGGCGATCCCAAGGTCCAGAAGCTCCAGATCCCCGCCTTCGGGACCCTATCTCCCCTCAAATCGGACCCTTGGTACCGGCCGGGGATTCCCAACCTTGGCCTCCCGGTCCCTGACCCAGTGAGGTGGCTGGTACCTCTTGAAGACGGGGGCGTCTCTGAGCTCATCTACGGGAGGGGACAGAGACAGACTCCGTGAGCCCTGACGCTAGGACGGCCCCGGCCGCCACTCCATCGTCTCAGGACCAGGGAGGAGGGTACCCGCGGCGGCGCCGAGGGGACTTCCCTAGCCCGAGTTTCGCAGAGTCTGACCGGGAAGGGGGAGTGGTGCCAGAAGTCCCGGCTTAAGTCCTCGCGGGAGGTGGCGGGGGGGCCGAGGTCCCGGGCCCCCTTCCCCCCGCGGCGCCCTCAGCCCGCCTCCGCGTCCAGGCGCCGCTGCAGGACTGGGGCGAGGAGACAGAGGAGGGAGCCGTGTACAGCGTCTCCTTACGTCGGCAGCTCAGTCGGCGCTCGAGCCCGAGGCAAGGGCCCGGGGGCAGCCAGGTGAGGAAGGGGTGGGGGTGCGGAGCCGGGCCGCAGGAGGCCAGGTGGGGGCGGGGCTGCGCCCCAGGGAGGGGCGGGGCTTAGAGGCCGAGCCGGTGGGGGTAGAAAAGCCCCCGGGGGGCGGCCGGGTGCAGGGGATCCAGGCGTGCGGCGCGCCGGTGGCCGCGCGCTTCCGGAGCGGCGACCTGGGGACTCAACTGGACGGCAGGGCCTAAGGTCCGCCAGGTTTAGTGGGCGGAGCCGCAGGGAGGGGTAGTCGCGAGAAGCCGCCGGGTGAGAGCGGACTGCGGCGGAGGGCTGGGACCGGGAAGGACCAGCGAAGCGCGTCCGGAGAGCTGGGAGCAGCGGGGGCTGGGGCGCGGGGGTGAGGGCACGGGGCGGGGCCTGGGAGGACGACCGGGTCCTGGGCGAGTCGCGAGGGTCATTCGGGCTTGGAGCAGAGCAATGAGTCCAGGAGGCCGGATTTAGAGGAACGGGCAGGAACAGACGTAAGAGCGCTGCTCAGCGATGGGCATAATTGGAAAGGGGGTGCTTCGAGCCACTCCTTTGTGTCTCTTTGCCACCCCCCCCCCGCCTTGCCCCGCAGGCCCCCAGCCCCGCTGCGGACGCCTTCCTCCATTACCGCACGAGCAAGGTGCGGGCGCTGAGGGCGGCGAGGCTGGAGCGGCTGGTGCGGGAATTGGTGTCTGGAGACCGCGAGCAGGACCCGGGCTTCGTGCCTGCCTTCCTGGCCACCCACAGGGCCTTTGTGTCCACTGCCCGCGTGCTGGGCCTTCTCCTGCCACCACCGCCACCGCCCCTGCCTCCAGGGTCAGTGCCAACGGGGAAACCACCGTGCTCCCGCCCCCAGACTCTCATCTGGGTGCTCGCTCCTGCGTTCCTTCCCCCTAAGCGCCCCCTCGCCTCCCTCTTCACCTGATGGGGGGTTGCTTTTCCCAGGATTGAGATCAAGAAGACAGAGGGAGGAGGTCTGCCCGTCCACAAGAACTTAAGGTTGGTCTCCCCTAGGTGAGGGTAGGGGGTCCTAGAGGTCCAAGGCCGCATCTGAGGCGGAGGGGCTCCCAAGGTCCAGAGCTCTGGGCTGGGCTCTGAGGCCCTCCACTCTGGCCAGGGCCGTGGTGTCGGTGCTGGGCTCCTGGCTGCGGGATCACCCTCAGGATTTCCGGGCTCCCCCTGCCCACTTGGACCTGAGCAGCGTGCGCACCTTCCTGGGCTGGGCAGCCCCAGCAGGGCCCGAGGCCCAGGAGGCCGAGAAGCTACTAGGAGATTTCCTGGAAGAGGCGGAGCGAAAGCAGGAGGAGGAGCAAGGTGAGGCTGGCACAGGTGAGGGGGCCTGGGGCACCGACAGTGCCCTGAGCGGGACTTTCCCGCACGACCCATCCCCCAGGGGTCTTCTCCCCTCACAGAGCTACTACAGATCTTGGGCAAAGCCCTTAACCCTGTCTGAGCCTTCATTTCCCCACCTGTAAAATGGGGTAATGACCCTTAGTCTAACGTATCAGCCTCTGTCCAGCTCTTCTCCACACACCTCCGTCCTCACTACAAACTTACTCTCCTGTCGGGCCAGGATCCCCCGTGTTTCTTCCTAGCGACTATTCATTCCATTGCCACTTAGGCTAGGAGCCACAGAGACCCGGGTTCAAATCCCAGTTCGGCCATCGGCTGACCGTGCGGCCTTGAATAAGTCACTTCAATCTCTGAGCCTCAGAGAAATGGGGGCGATAATACTATGTACCTCATCAACCTCTTTATTCATTCAGTAAATACAGGAGCTACCGGCTCTGGCAAATAACAGTAGATGGGAGCTCCAGGCCCCTCGGGAGGACAACGGTACACAAATAAATAAGTAAACAGTGAGGGCTTGGCAAATAGTGTTATTTTCATTACTGTCGTTATCACCGATTCTCACTTATTGGAATCTATCCCTTATAACGAAAATTCATAAGAAGCCATAGTGCTATTGCTATTTGCTTCTAGTGGAGGCATCCGCCCACTATCTGGTCCTTTACAGAGGTGGCCGATCTGTGTCGTAGAGAGCTTGGGGGATGCGGGGGGGGGGGGGGTTCAAATACTTCATTCAGGTCTTCGTTCACTCCCCCAGACCTGCTTTCTCTGATCTTCTCCCAGCAAATATATCCCCCCTGCTCTGCCTCCTGGCCGGCCTTATTTTTCTGCGTAGCACTCATTGGCCTTGTCCCGGACTCTGTCTCCAGGGGCAGGAACAACCAAGATTTGTTGATCGAATAATCGCATCCTGCTCATAAAGTATCATCTTTCACCCATCTGTGTTCGACCTGATCCCGATCACCAAAGCATCTAAATCTCTAACCCCCACCTTTTAATCCTCGGATTAAAGTGGCCACATTCCTCTCTGCTTTGCAAAGCAGTAGCTACTTCTCTCTCTCCTGGTGACCAAGTCTCGGTTATTTATGTGTATTTTATCCCTCCGTCTTTCCTCTCGGTTTGCTAAGTATCTTTCTTGCTCTGCCTGCAGGATTTCACCCGCTGATTTCGAGGCATTCGAGCTGAATGGTCCAATGGGGTCGCTACTAGCCGCTGGGGTTATAGACATTGAACTGAAAATAAAAATGTCAGCTCTTTGGTCACACTGGCCACATTGCTAGTGCTCGGTAGCCATACTGGACAGCGCTGGTAGAAAATTCTAGTGAAAGTACCGCCCTAAGCTGGGAGGTCTTGAGGTCAGAGGAGAAAATGAACATGTATTAGACGCCCACTGTGTGCCCTGCTCTGAGATACACCGTAGTGTAACATCTTCGTTTCGGGGATTACTTTGTAGTATGAAAAATTTCCGACAAACAGAACAGTAGGGAGAATGGTATAAAGAGCACTCAGACACCCATTGCTCATTTTCGACTATTAAGAATTTGGCACAGGGGCGCCTGGGTGGCTCAGTTGGTTAAACGTCCGGCTTCGGCTCAGGTCATGATCTCAAGGTCCGTGAGTTCGAGTCCCGCGTCGGGCTCTGTGCTGATGGCTCAGAGCCTGGAGCCCGCTTCAGATTCTGTGTCTCCCTCTCTCTCTCTGCCCCTCCCCTGCTCATGCTCTGTCTCTCTCTGTCCCAAAAATAAATAAACACTAAAAAATATTAAAAAAAAAAAAAGAATTTGGCACAAAAACACTTTTTCAGGACGATTTGAAAACAAATCCCATACTTAATGTCACTTCACATGTAAATACTTTGGTATGCACCTTAACTGACAAGGACTTTTTTTTTAAGGATTTAAAAAATTTTTTAATTTATTTTTGAAACAGAGAGCGAGAGAGACAGACAGAGGGAGAGAGAGAGGCAGAGAATCCCAAGCAGGCTCCGTGCTGTCAGCACAGAGCCCAAGGCAGGGCTCAAACTCACAAACCATGAGATCATGAGCTGAGGTGAAGTCGGACGCTCCACTGACTGAGCCACCCAGGTGCCCCTAGGACTTCTTTTTTTAATAATATAACCTCGTGCCTACAATCTTTTCCAACAAAATCAGCAATAATTATTTAATATCAAAAAAGACCTAGTCCAGAATCTAATCCCCCCGTTGTCCCTAAATGTTTTTTTTTTTAACAGTCGTTTCTTTAAAATCCAAACATCCATTCGAGACACTTGGTCTTTTTTTTTTTTTAAGTTTATTTATTTATTTATTTAGAGGGAGAGAGAGAAAGCATGAGTGGGGGAGGGGCAGAGAGAGAGGAGAGAGAGAATCCCAAGCAGGATCCACACTCTCAGCGTGGAGCCCAACACAGGGCTTGAACCCATGAACTGGGAGATCATGACCTGCACCGAATTCAGATGCTTAATGGACTGAGCCCCCCAGGCGCCCCAAGGCACTAGATCTTTCATTTCTTAGGTCTCTTTTACTCTTTGGCCATCTCCCTTTGCCTTTTGCTTAATGTCTTAGGGGGAGGGAAATGGGTCGTTTGTCCTGAGGAAAGTCTCACATTCTCCGCTTACCTGTTCGCTGCCTCATGGTGACATGTAGCACGTTCCTCTATCCCCATGTTTGCCGTAAGACCTACAGATCTGATGAATTTAGGTGCAATTTTTTTCCACTGACAGCTTTTCGAAACTAGACTTTTACAACACCATCTGTCCTCATCGAAATGAAAGATAGCTAATTAAATGCACTTACAAAGATAATTAGAAAATACTAATATGGTACCACGTAACTCTACTATGAAGGAGAAATAAAGTGAAAGCAGTTTATATAATAATAAACTGTGCTGGTTGCTGTATTAGCCCTTGGCCATGCCTCACCAGGAGACGTGATGAGGTTGTCTAGAACCTTCGTCTCTTACAGCGTCATGGTGAACGTGACAGTCACAAACACCAACTAATGCACCTCCTGGGCGCAGTCGCAGAATGCTGAACGACACTTGTAATTTCCAAACAAAGCGGAGCCCAGACTTGAGCGTCCATGAGCAAGAGTGCTGGGCTGCACGTGTGGGTTATTGTAAACAGCTTCTCCAAGGACACAAAGGTCTTGAAGGGACATTTGGAGGCTGAGGGGCACGAAGTCACTGTTCCCTTGCGGCGGATTTCAATTTCAAGATGTCCCCCAGGGGGCGCCACCACTGAATCCCACTATGGAAAAATCATTCCTCCTTCTTTTTTTTTTAATTAAGTAGGCTCCACTCCCAACGTGGACTTGAACTCACGACCCTGATGTCAAGAATCTCATGCTTTATTGACTGAGCCAGCCAGGCACCCCAAAATCATCCCTGCTGATTAGTTTATAGCAGTCTAGTATGAGTGATCCCGCTTGATTTTTAAAAAATCCCCATGAAGGCGCCTGGGTGGCTCAGTAGGTTAAGCGTCAGACTTCGGCTCAGGTCATGATCTCACAGTCTGTGGGTTCGAGGCCCACATCGGGCTCTGTGCCGACGGCCCGGAGCCTGGAGCCTGCTTTGGATTCTGTGTCTCCCTATCTCTCTCTCTCTCTGCTCATCACCCGCTCATGCTCTCTGTCTCGCTCTCAAAAATGAATAAACATAAGAAAAAAAATCCCTATGAAGAAATCAAGGTACAAGGGAGGTTAGAGTTCACATAGCAAGCCTGGTGGACAAATTTGGATTCGAAACTTGGGACTGACAATAACCTTCCCTCAACTACAAAGTTATACCGCCTCTCACCAGGATAGGGTAGACAGATCTTCTTTTAATATAGGTTCAAAAACAAAACAAAAAACCCGCAAACCCCCAAACCTCTCTTTTCTCCTCTAGCCTTTAAGCACCTGCCTTCAATTTCCTGCCTTGCCATTCCCTGAAGGTGCAACTGAGGGCGGATTTTTCCTGCCTCAGTTTCCCCATCTGTAGAAGGTTGCTGGGTTGCTGTGGGAAATCACCTAGGGCGGACTACCAGCCCAGGCGCTAAACGAAAGTTTCTGTTGCTCCGACACCCTTAATAATACTCAGGGAGGTTTCCATTTTGCAGATAATTAAGTGAGACTCAGAGACACTAAGGCACTTGTCCAAGGTCACACAGCCAGTCCTGGATTCAAACCCCTTCTTCTACTCCCTCAGGACATCCTGGAGCTGCCCAGACCCCCCGCCCGGACTCCCCCGAAGGCTGCTGGGAAGAGGAGGAAGGAGTGGCACGGGAAGGCCCTGAGCTCCTAGACTTCGGTGTAGACGAAGTGGCCGAGCAGCTGACCCTGCTGGACGTGGTAGGGCCTGGGGCGGGGCGCGGGAGTGAGGGCGGCCAGTCCGCGGAGCACAGATCCCACCCACCCACCCGCACCGCCTCCCTTCGCCCAGGAGCTCTTCTCTCGCGTGCGGCCCTGCGAGTGCCTGGGCTCCGTGTGGTCACAGCGCGACCGTCCAGGGGCCGCAGGAACCGCCCCCACTGTGCGCGCCACCGTGACCCAGTTCAACTTGGTGATCGGTTGCGTGCTGGGCTCGGTGCTCGGAGCGCAGGGCCTGGCCGCCCCACAGAGGGCGCAGCGGCTGGAGAAGTGGATCTGCGTCGCGCAGGTGCATGTTGGGGGGCGGGGCTGGGGGCGGGGCTGGGGGCGGGGCTGGGGGCGGGGCACGGGGCTGGTGAGAGGCAGGGGACTGGAGGCCGAAGGCCCAAAACAGGGAAGGTTGGGATTGCGAAGTACCCAAGGGAAAGCCTAGAGGGGGTCCAAGGCTGGGGCCCAGGACTGCAGAGGGACACCGTGTGGGTTTAGGGATAAAAGGATGGGGTGGGAGAAGGTAACGGGGAGGTGGTGGATTGGAGGGGGAACCAACGCCCAGGGAAAGGGGACGGAGGGCCCTAAAGGGACAGGGTGGGGGCAGGGCAGGAGCCTCAAGGCTGAGGAAGAGAAGCAAATGGGGGCCAACTAGAGAGGCGAGGGGGGTGGGGGGAGAGAAGGGAGGTGGAGACAGTCGATACCCACCCGGCGTGAGACACAGGTTCGGCAGGAGAGGTCTGGGTCCAGGGGAGATACTGCGGGCACGTCTAGGGCCGAGGGGCGGGCACAAAGGAAGCCCAGTGCGAGGTAGGGAGTGGAGGGGCAGGTGGGGGAGAGTGGAGGGTCCCGAGGGAGGAGGCTGACTCTTCTTGGGAGCTTGTCAGATGTGGGGCGAGTTGTAGGAGTCCGGCCTGGGGTCAGAAGTCTCGGATCAAAGGTGGATCATAGCTGGGGGCCAGGCTTGGGCTGTGACCGGCACCCCCACTTCACCCCCTCCAGCGCTGCCGCGAACTGCGGAATTTCTCCTCCCTGCGCGCCATACTGTCAGCCCTGCAGTCTAACCCCATTTACCGCCTCAAGCGGAGCTGGGGCGCCGTTAGCCGGTGAGGACAGGACGGGAGAAGGAGGGGTGGAGGGGTAAAGGGGCGGGACGTTGGGGCGGGCCCTCCTCCTCCCCGCCCTCCTCCTCCCCAGCGTGGCTCTGACCTTCCCAGGCCCTGCTGATCTGTGACCCCTCTCTTGCCCCCCCCACCCCCCGTCCCTGCCCCCCTGCCCCTCTTCCCAGGGAACGGTTATCCACTTTCAGAAAACTTTCGCAGATTTTCTCCGATGAGAACAACCACCTCAGTAGTCGAGAGATTCTTTTCCAGGTAAAGATGGGAGGATCCCGGACCCAAAAAGAGGGACCTGGGGCCGGGCAGGGCATCGCTTGTCATTGTCGTAACATTCAGTGTCCTTCTGACCCTCCTCAGCCATGACCTTCCCCCTCATTAGTGGGCAGCCGCTCGGCTTTACTGCCTCTGCTGCCCCCGTCACAGCTCACACGCCCTGACTGCCTTGTTTATTCATTCAACAAATACCAGAAGTTACATGGAGAAGGTCGCTTGAGGCCAAGAGTCATAGCGAAGAGTAAAAACCTAAAAAAATAAAATAGCACTAGGACTTGACTTTGATAAGCAGAACTGAAAATGGCGTGCCAACAGGTCTGACTCAGTGTAGGCAAGGGTTAGATTCTGACTGCAGCTAGGTGCTGGCTCTGGGGGTGACTTCAGAGTAGACGGAATGGGAAGCCGGTTCCTTCGACCCAGAACATTCTCCACACTCACCTTCTTCAGGTCTCGCGCCACTTGCTGCCTTATCACCCTTATCTCTGCCTGGTCCCCGGGCGGCTTGGTTATGGCTCTCTCTCCCTGGCGAACATTTGCTCTGTGAAGCCAGGAGTTCTGGGTCTTTTTGGCTCGCTGCTGCCCCCCCTAGCACTCAGAACAGAGCCCGGCCCAGAGTAGCTGCTCAGTAAATGCCTGTGAGTGAATGAATGTGTCGAATAAAGATAAGAGGTCGAGGGGCGCCTGGGGGGCTCAGTCGGTTGAGCGTCCGACTTCGGCTCAGGTCATGATTTCGTCCCTCTCTCTCTGCCCCTCCCCCACTCGTGCTCTGTCTTTCTCTGTCTCAAAAATAAATAAACAATAAAAAATTTAAAAAAAAGATAGGTCGAGGAACAGGGAGCTCTGAATTCATTGCCTACTGTGTGTCAGGGGCACTGTGCCGGGAGACTCTCACCAGACAGACAAGGTTCCTGCCCTGGGGGGGGAGGGGAGGAGGGCAGGATATCAGGCCTTATGTAGGGAGACGCGCCGTGCACTGATAACGGCTTAGCGATTATAGAATTCATTACCAGATAGAGCGATGCTATGAAGGCAAGGTTCGGGGACAGCAGGCCGGGACAAGCATGCTCGCCTGTGTTGAGGCCAGCCCTGGAGGCCAGGGCCTGTCCCTCGTTGCGTTTCTGCTCCCTTCCGTGTCCAGTGTCCCCTGGGTTCGGCCTTTACAACTGGCCGGCGGTTGCTGAAAGCAAAACAGGTGCGCGTGGTGGGTCTTGAGGCATGTTTCCTGAGAAAAGGGTCAGAGGGCCCCCAGGACTGCTCGGTTCTTCCGTCCCCCCAGGAGGAGGCCACCGAGAGCCCCCAAGAGGAGGACGCCCTCCTAGGAAGCCTGTCCCCAGTGAGTGAGGCGGTTCAGGGTGGGGGGCGGGCAGAATCCTCACGGAATGGGGTGGTACGTGGTGGGCTCGGTGATGGCTGAGAGTGACCGGGGCTCTGGGGCCACAGAAACTGCCCCCAGGCCCCGTCCCCTACCTTGGCACCTTTCTCACGGACCTGGTTATGCTGGACACGGCCCTGCCGGACATGCTGGAGGTCAGACCCCTGGCCCTGGCCCCCTGACCCCAGCCCCACTTCCCCGCAGCACAGGGGGGCTCCCGACCTCCTCCCCTGGACCCTGCCCGCGCTCCCTAGCCCAGCCCCCTTAGCGCCGCCGTGGGGCTCCTGACATCCCAGCCCCTGACCTTGACTCTCAGTCCTTGATTCTGGAGCCTCCAGTTCAGACAAAGTTTGCCCCCAGGGGGATCTCATCAACTTTGAGAAGAGGAGGAAGGTGAGTGGCACGGGGGGGGGGGGGGGGGGGGGGGGAGGGGGGAGGGAGGATGGGGGGGCAGGGCAGAGGCAGGCTCTCAGAGGCCGCCCCCTCAGGAGTGGGAGATCCTGGCCCACATCCAGCAGCTGCAGAAGCGCTGTCGGAACTACCGCCTGAGTCCCCGGGCACCCGTCCTGGCGGCCCTGCGCGCCCAGCGCCAGCTCAGCGAGGAGCAGAGGTGACCGCGCCCCGCCCCTCCCCGCCTACCTCCCCCCACCCCTCACGGCCCACAGGACCCGCTTACCCAGCATATGGCTCCAACTCCTCAGACCCCCTCCTGAGCCCTGACCCCCATTTTCTCCAGTCCAGTGAGCGCCCCAGTTAACCTGTGACCTCGGATTTTGACCCCACCTGACTTTCTGACTTCAGCCTTTAATGTACAGCCGGCCCTTCCACTCACCGGTCCCGTCCGTTTGCTTCCCCCACCTTCTGACCCTGTCTGACCTCTGGCCTCATCGGTAACCCCAGTCTGAATCTCCGAGCCTCGTCACTGACCCCCGGTTCTGAATAACTCCCTCCGCCTTCGATCTGTGCTTGACCATCCGACTCGACTGGTCGGATCCCAGCTGTTTCCTTTCATTCCGTTGAATCCATGGCCCCCATCGTTGACGCCAATGAACACTCAACCTTGAACTCTATCTATGACCAGATTTTACTCCTCAATCTCACGCGGTGAATCCCTGTGTGACCTGCCAACCAAGCCACCCTGTCTCATATCTAATAAGACCCTGATGGCGTAACAGCCTCCTCTCGGGCACCCCGATCCTGACGCTCGGGGTCCAACTCCCGATGCCCCCGCCACACACCCAAAGCGCGGCTCTCCACTGATGCTAGCGAAGCTTTCAGCTCATTCCCTCCGCTTCCTGGCCCCACCCCGCCCCATGTGCACCTTGACTCCTCAGCTACCGCGTCTCCCGCGTCATTGAGCCGCCAGCTGCCTCCTGTCCCAGCTCGCCACGCATCCGACGGCGCCTCAGCCTCACGAAGCGCCTCAGCGCGTGAGTCTCGGGGTGTGCGTGGGGAGAGACGCAGGCAGAGACGGGAGACCGCTCCCGGGGCCGAGTCTGACCTCCTCCTCATCCCTTGTCTCTGTCTTTAGAAAGCTGTCCCGAGAGAGGGGCTCATCCCCTGGAGGGAGTCCTGGGGACCCCTCGTCCCCCACCTCCAGGTGAGAGTGCCGGTTAGCGGTTAGTGGAAGGACTGGAGATGGCAGGGTCAGAGGTCAGGGCAGCCGCTCGACCTCGGGCTCTGTCTCTCCCTCAGTCTCTCCCCAGGCTCCCCCCCATCCAGTCCCAGAACCAGAGACCCTCCTCCTGGCAGTCCCCCGGCCTCTCCAGGGCCCCAGGGCCCCAGCACCAAGGTACTAGGACCGCCTGTGTGCATGTGGGACTGTGGGCACCCGAGGCCGTGTGAGTGTGTGCGCGTGTGCATGTGTGTGCATATGTGTGCGTGTGTGTGTGTGTGTGTGTGTGTGTGTGACTTCCTGACCAGGCATGTATATAAGAGACCGTGCACACGCTTGGCTGAGCACCCTGGGTGTCTGTCCAGGAGACCCCGTGCATCTCCGTGGCCCGGTTTGAGGGATTATCCCTCAGTCTGGCTTGTGCTCAGATCCGGACCCGTGAGTTGGCTTGCCCACGGAGCACTCCTGGGTGTGATCACACTTTCTCGAGGCTGTGTGTCCCCAGGAACACGCACACCCCGAGTGGAAACATGGGCATAAACACCCCCAACATCCATGGGACCACGAACGGGGCCGTTGATGGACTTGTGGACGTACGAGGGTTGTAAGCGTATGTGTGTACTTGCCGCCGTCTGTGTGCGTAACCTCGTGAGCTCGTTGGTCGTGCGTAAGTTTGTCTTTGCGACAGGGCCCGAAGGTCTGCGTGTGATGGGATGGCAGAATGTGGGCTTGCGCGTGCACCCTAATTGTCCCGTCCCCAGGCTCCAGTCGTGTCGCCGGACGTATAAGGCTCCCACCGCTCAGCTCCCCACCCCCGCTGCCTACAGCTGCCCCTGAGCCCGGACCTGGCGGGCTCCCGGCCCTCGGCTTCGCCTCCGAGCGGCTCTCACGTCTCCCTACCCGGGCAGCAGGGATCGGAGGCCCGAGTCATCCGCGTCAGCCTCGACAATGACCACGGGAACCTGTATCGGAGCATCTTGGTGAGGGCTTGGGCCGGGAACCTGCCGGGGCAGCCCTGCCCTCGGAACGTGGTGGTCACACCTCACCACCCACCTTCTCTTCCCAGCTCACCAGTCAGGACAAGGCCCCCGGCGTGGTGCAGCGAGCGCTGCTTAAGCACAACGTGGCCCAGCCCTGGGCCCGTGACTACCAGCTCTTCCAAGTCCTTCCGGGGGACAGGGGTGAGCAGGGACGGCCTGGAGGCTGGACTGGGGATTAGCTAGGAGGGCAGCAGATTGACCAGGGTCAAGGCTGGCCCCGACACGGCCGTGAGGTGGTTCCGATCTGACACAGAGTAAGGGTAAGATAAGGCAGGGTGGGGGTAAGAGGCAGGAAAATATTCGCGCCTCGGTTCTGTGGGCTCCTGAGGCCGTGTGGGGGAAAGGGGCACTAACGGTGTCTTGTGGGGCCCCGCGAGGAAATGAAAGTGTCCAGGGTCACATGGGAGAGGGAGGAAAGGAGGTTGTTTTGGCTTAAATTTGTAGGATTATGATGTTGTTCAGGCTCAGCCTGGTGGGGCGGGGGTCTAAAGAGGGGTCTCGGCTTGAATCTGTGAGGAAACGAGCTTGTCCCGGCTCAGCACGGGGACTCTGAAATTATCTTCAGATAACAGGGCCACGCGGTATTGAAATTCGGGGTGGGGAACAGGACGTTGCTTGATACGGATAGAAGGTCCCGGAAGGTTCCCCAGTTCTCAAGGAGCAGACTTGACAGGAGTTCGGCAGTTCATTAGCAAGGAATATAGGAGGTTTTTCAGCTATCAAGTGTGAGGGCCACAGACGATAGAGGCTGGACGTAGGAAGTCAGGAGGTGTCCAAGTTCACGGTGAGGGCGGCATGAACTTGGCTGGGAATTGGCCGGGGGGGGGGAAGGGTGGGTGAGCAGGAAGTTGTTTGGGATGGGGGACCCGAGTTTGTCTAGCAGGCTGTCTAGCCTCGAGAGAGAGAGCAGGAGGTTGCCCAGGTCCATGGTGGGAGAGACTTGAGGTTGTGCAGGCTTTGAGCAAGAAGTTGTCCAGGTTCTCAGTGAAGGGACCCAAGGTGGTGGTGCCAGAGGACACGGCAGAAGGTCACTTAGGTCCTTTCGCGGTGGAAGGATGAGGTGGTGCGGGCCTTTTACCGTCACGTCCACCCCTGGCCAGAGCTCCCGATTCCCGACAACGCCAACGTCTTCTATGCAATGAGCCCAGGCCGTCCCTGGAGACTTTGTGCTGCGGCGGAAGGATGGGGGCCGGCACCCAGCCTCCCTCTCCTCAACCTGAGGAGGCCCTCTTCCCCCTCTGGGGGCCTGGCCTCTACACCCTGGAAGCAGGGAGAGGGCTCCTCCCCCAGAAAAGTCCCATTCTCCAGTAGACCCGTTGTGCGCTGTACCGGGTGACCCCCACCCCCTGACTTTAGCCCATCGGATTCCATCTCTCTGACACTCTTGGCGCTTGCTCCGTATTCCAAAGCCATCAGTCCACGAGGGGCCGGAGGAAGAACTTCATCCCATAAACATAGAAGGCAGGGGGGCACGGTGGGGGGGGGCGGGGTCAGACCCCTCCCCAGAGAAATCGTGTAACTGGGGGAGACACCTCGGGCCTGACAGAAGCGGGTGAAAAACAGTGCCCCCAGTCACGAAACGGGAGGTCTGTCTGGTCTGTTCTGTGCCTCATGTTCTCACTTGATCAAGATCAAAATTAAAACCAAAAAAAAAAGCTGAAAAAAGCTAACGGCCTCATGAAAGGGTCTGGGTGAGACATGACCAGATGCGGGAGAGTGGGGGGCTGTCACACACACACACGGAGGTCAGGGCTCCCCAACACTTGGGGGGGATAGGCTGCTCTTTTGCCATGTATATAGGAGACAGAAGTGAAATTCCACTGGAATCTGACATAAATGACATCATCACCCACAAGTCAATAGGGTGTGAAGCTGAAAGCAGAGGGGCGCGCGCTCTCTCTGTGCTGGGGCAGGAAGAAGAAGCAGAGATAAAGGGACCCATGAGGCCACCTCTGACACAGTCCGAATAACAAAATACTGCGCTAATTTTTTTCGAAGTTTATTTGTTTATTTAGAGAGAGACAGTGTGTGGTGGGGAGGGGCAGAGAGAGAGGGAGAGAGAGAGAGAATCCCAAGCAGGCTCTGCGCTGAGCACAATGCGGGGTTCCAGCTCACAAACCATGAGATCAGGACCTGAGCCGAAATCAAGAGTCGGACGCTTAACTGACTGAGCCACCCAGGCGCCCGCGACAACAGCATTCTTAACAATAATGTGTTCACTTAGGAACTCCTACTCTGTCTGTGCTGACCATCAACTAGGGGCTTTATATATCTCACCGTTAATCAGAGTTCTTTGTGCTTCGAGTGTTCAGAAACCCAATTCAAGCAGACATGCAGAAAGGGAAACTAATGACTCATGTATTTGGAAAGTTCAGTGAGGCCAGCTTCAGTCCCCGTTGGATCCAGGGATTCCAAAGACACCATCGGGATCCTGTTGCTGTCTTTGGGCTCCGATTTGCTGAGAAGGAGACTGTACCCGCCCCCCCTCATCCCACCAAATCCAATCACCATCTGGGGCAATAGAGCAACCACTGACTTTTAGCTGGTCACCCAGAGTAGAAAACACCTCTCCAGGCTCCCTTGCCTACATCTTGGCCAATGCGACGAGAGCAAATTTTAGGCCTGCTCTTCGCGGAAGGCCTGTGTCCTCCCCTCCTCCCTTTTCTGCCCCCTGCTGGTTAGAATGAAGCAGTGGCATAGATCATCTTGGACTGACGGGGGTTCATGTCCTTTGAAAAACCGAGCAACAAACTCGGAGGAGCCTGGCCCTCTGAGACCAGGGAGCAGCCGTGTTGTATTGCTGCTGCTTGGATTGTTACAGAAGAGAGAAATAGAGGTCTACCTTACTTAAGCCACTATTATTTGGGTCTGTTAATAGCAGCCCAAATAGCATTTAATTAATATAGCCCCACTCCAAGGCAGGCTCACACCTTCTGGGGGCCGTGCCAAGCTGACATTCTACCAGCTCCAGTTTCCCATGCAAGGAGAGCCCCTCCTTTCCATCGAGTCAAGCAAAGTCCCAGAACAGATGCCCATTGGACCGATTCATGTCATGTGGCCACCCCTGCACCAATCACTGTGCTCAGAGAAATGTAATAGGCAGATTGTCCAGGTCCAGGTCCCTCGCCCATGCTGTGAGCTGGCAAAGCTGCTTCAAATCACAAGTCTAGAGTCTGGGAAGGTGAGTACATGGATATTATATTTGAGTACTGTTACTAGGGGAAGGGTGGCTCAGTAGATGAAGCATCAGACTCTTGATCTTGGTTGGCTGGGATCGTGATCTCATTGTTCGTGAGTTCGAGCCCTGGGTCGGGCTCTCTGCTGTCAGGGTCAAGCCTGCTTTGGATCCTCTGCTCTGTCTCCTTTGCTCTCTTCCCTTCCTTCCCTCTCTCTCCCAGAAATTAAATTAAATTAAATTAAATTAAAATATGGGACGCCTGGGTGGCTCAGTCGGTTAAGCGGCCGACTTCAGCTCAGGTCATGATCTTACTCAGGTCTGTGAGTTCGAGCCCCGCATTGGGCTCTGTGCTGATGGCTCAGAGCCTGGAGCCTATTTCGGATTCTGTGTCTGCCTCTCTCTCTGCCCTTCCCCTGCTCATGCTCTGTCTCTCTGTCTCTCAAAAATAAATAAATGTTAAAAAAAATGTTTTTAAGAAAATAAAATAAAAATAATCAACAATAACAAACAACAACAGTCTGGGAAAAGACAAATCACAGAACATAACCCGCTATCTGACGGGCTTTTGTTGTTGTTGCTACGAAGAGTAAGACCACAGGACCAGGCAGATGGAAGCAACAGTATCCTTCTTGAAATAGCTTAAGCAAATAATAATTGCCATGCAATGTAACGTCTCAGTTCTATTTCAATAAAATAGCTGTTATTTTTACTGAGCACTTACTAGGTGCCAGGTTCTGTCCTAAGAACTCTACCCAATCTATCTCACTGAACCTTTATACCAGCTCTGTGGAATAGGCACTGCTATGATGTCCATTTTATACACGAAGAACGGGTACTAGCGAGGATTAACTAATTTATCCAAGGTGGCAAGCTCGGGGCTCAAAGCCGAATGATCCTGGTGTGTCAGCACACGCCCTCCCGTAACTCCTGGGTCACTTTGCCTCCCATAACCACAGCTTACGCTTTCCGCCTCTCACGCTCTCTCACACGTGGTGCAAATGCCAATTTCCGGAGGGAGAGATTGCCGCTGAATCACTACGGTTTTTTGAACGTTCCGGGGCGTTCAGGCACAGCTGTATCCGGCGGCTAACACGCTGTCGCCTCTTTACATCTCCTGGCTCAGTGTTTCTCTAATCGTTTCCTCCACAGATATAGAAGTTTATTGATTTTGAGAGAAAGAGAGAACAGGAGAGGGACAGAAAGAGAGAGAGAGAGAGAATCCCAAGCAGGCTCTGCACTGTCAGCAAGGAACCCGATGTGGGGCTCAAACCCATGAACCAGGACGTCATGATCTGAGCCAAAATCAAGAAGAGGAGGCTCACCGGACTGAACCCCCTCGGCGCCCCTCCACAACGATCTCTCGAGCTCCTACTGCGTGCCAGGCCCCGTTCTAGGTACTATCTAGGGATACACAAATGAACAAAATGTACTAGTGAGGGCGGCCAATCAATAACAGAACGCCAAATGCTTATCAGGTGACAATAAACAGAGGGAATGCAAATTCATCATCACCATCCCTTCAAGGGCGACAGACAGGCGTGTGGGATGAGAGGGTCGCTATTTTTTTTAAGTTTATTTATTTGGAGAGAGAAAGTGGGGGAGGGGTAGAGAGAGGGAGACGCAGAATCTCAAGCATGCCGGATGCCGGGCTCTGACCCACGAACCTCCTCCAGATGGTGCCCTGAGCCCATTTCAAGAGTCTAAGGCTCAACCAACTGAGCCACCCAGGTACCCAGAGGGTTGCCATTTTAAATGGGGTCAAATGTCACTGAGGAGGTGGCATTTGGGCAGAGGCCCGAATAAAGGACTGAGCCCTGTGGTTATTCAGAGGAAGAGAATCAGAGCGAACAGAGGGTGCAAAAGCTCGTGTTCGCTCCGCCGTCAGGCAACTTCTCGCCCCGTAGTAGGGAAGATGTTTCTGGATACGCCCTCGTGGCCCAACAGAAACAGTTACCCTTTTCCCGGGACCTTTGGGTAAAGTCCCAGGATGGAGGCTCATTGGATCCCTTTGGGTCACATGCCCAGCCTGAACCAATCACGGTGCGCCAGAAAATGGAGTGTTCTGATTGGCTAGTCTGAGGGAGGGGTGGCGCAAGTGCCCACCCCTTCTCCCCCGCCCAGCACTTACCTCTCTGTTGGGGTGTTAACCCACGTTTGACAAGCTCGACCCAAGCGAATAGCTTTCCTGGTTTGTACTATAATTACTTTCCAGGTTACCAAAAGAACCGCACACTCCTCGTGAAATAAAATCCTACGAGTTTAAAAATTATCAGCAGTAGGGGTGCCTCGGTGGCTCAGTCCGTTCAGCGTCTGATTTCCGCTCAGGTCATGATCTCGCAGTCCTGAGTTCGAGCCCCGCGTGGGGTTCTGTGCTGACCGCTCAGAGCCTGGAATCTTTTTCAGATTCTGTGTCTCCCTGTCTCTCTGCCCCTCCCCTGCTCGCACTCTGTCTCTCAAAAATAAATAAACATTAAAAAAAAAATGTCAGCAGTAAAAATTTTTTTTCAAAAAAAATCACAAATTTCAACATTCAGAATATATGTTATTTCACCAACATACCAGAATATACATTGTTTTTCCAGCATACCAGAATATATGGACGGTATGTATTGTCTGGCCACACTGCCTAGCACTGCGCAAACTCTCCACCGCAGGTCACTATTGCGATTATTTATTCCTACCCAGACTAGGAAGAGATGTTGATTAGCGTGATAATACCAGTATCTTACATTTTTGGAATATTTGCTCTGTGCCAAACCGGATTTTATAGATGAGAAGGCTGAAGCTCAGATTAGTCGCCTGTCCAGGGTCACACAGTAAGAAAGTGCAGATCCCGGCACTCTTCCTGACCGCCCCCCCAGCGGTCGCGGGGCCTCTGAGGGCCCCGGCCCCCTCCCACCGGGTCGGCTGGGCGGCCGCCTCCTGCTTATCTAGGCCCAGGCTGCGTGTGGTCCCGCCCCCTCGGGGGAGCTGCCACTTGGAGGCGCCTGGCCGGGAAGGGCCTGGTCAGCTGTGTCCGGCGGAGGCAGCTGGGGACCCAGCTGTGGATTGTGCCAGGGGCGGAAGGGGGGCAGGGGCCCTGGGCCCCCCGTGGCGGGGGGTTGCCTCATGGATCACCTCTGGGCGCCCCTCCGGCCTGGCGTCGGCTCTCTCTGTCTCTTGCTCGCCGGGGCCGCCTGGGCTCCCCTACCCGACACCCTGGACCCCAAGTTTGAAAGTAAAGGTAAGGATGGATCTGTGCGTGGACCCCCGCACGGGTTCCTGGAGGGCAAGGCGGAGGCCCGAACTTCCAGCCTGGGTCCTGGGGGCCATGCCGGATTCTGAACCTCCAGTCTAGGTCCTGGCGGCTGGGGTCTGACCCTCCTTAGACTGGCACCCGGTGTAGCCTGCTGGGGTCTAAGACTCCAGACTGTGTCTGGAGGGGCGGGGGACGTAAGTTTCCCGTTTTATCTTTTCAGGGAGGCCGGAACATAATAAATCCTAATGGGGCAGGGTTGGTGCTGGGTCTAGGCCTCGGAATCTAGAGTCCCCGAGGAGAGGGGGGCCCTGGCCGACCCCCCACTGGGGGAGACAGGAAAAAGCCCGGGTCGAGGCCGAGGGGCCGGGCCTCAGGCGACTGTAAACATGGGTTGTATGCGGGCGCCAGATCGCTTGGCTTGCCGGGTTGAGGGAAGGGGCGAGGGAGGGGATCACGGTTGGCGCTATCGGGCTGCCGGCAGCCTGCCGGGGCCGATAGGGGGGCCCGCCTCCTCCGCACGCATCCAGGGGCACGCCTGTCCTGGGCCGGGGCGGGGCGGGCAGCGGGAGACCGAGGCCCCCAAAGCCGCGCGCAGCCCAGCGGGTTGTGAGGTGGGCGGGGGCGGGGGCGGGAACAGTAAGGCAAGCAACCAGCGCTTCGGGGTTCGGGGGGCACCACCTCTGCGGACCCTTCGAGGGCCCCCGCTTGGGGTAGAGAGCGAGGCGGGGCTTTTTTCTTATCGGTTCGCACAGGCGGCAGGAGGGAAGGGGGAGGACGCTGTGGCCCGAACACTGGGCTCTCCCGACCCCCTCCCCTCGTTCCCACCCGCAGCGGCCCTGCTGGCTGCCCGCGGGCCCGAAGAACTTCTGTGCTTCACCGAACGGTTGGAGGACCTGGTGTGTTTCTGGGAGGAAGCGGCAAGCGCCGCGGTCGGCCCCGACAACTACAGCTTCTTCTACCAGCTCGAGTGAGTGCGACGCGGCAGGTGCAGCGCCCCCACGCTCTGAGGAGGGGGCGGGTGGGCAGGAACTCACACTTCGGGATATCTGCTGGTGTCAGGAACCGGACGACACCTCTCCTGGCGGTCACTGGTGGGAAGCCGGGGGTCAGGGCTGACACGCCCCCTAGTGGCTAGGGCCGGAACACTCTCGTGAGCTATGTTGATTTCTCCCTAACATTAGGGCAGGGACAGCACCCCTCCAAATAGGACTAAGGCGTCGCAGAGTCGGGACCGGACGCCCCCTGGTGGTGGTGTCCAAAATGCGCCCAGGAACCAGGCAATACAAACTCTCTCGCACCCGCCACCCCCAACTTGCTCCCTTCCCTCTCTGGCCCCTTGGCGCACAGGGGTGAACCATGGAAGCCATGCAGCCTGCACCAGGCGCCCACGGCTCGCGGCGCTGTGCGCTTCTGGTGCTCGCTGCCTACGGCCGACGCTTCGAGCTTTGTGCCCTTAGAGCTGCGCGTCACAGCGGTATCCTCGGGCGCTCCACGCTATCACCGTATCATCCACATCAACGAAGTGGGTAAGTGCGCGGGGAATGGGGAAACTGTCGGGTGAGGGAGTCTCGGTCACCGCCCGCCTGACCGACGCCTCTCGCAGTGCTCCTGGACCCCCCCGCGGGGCTGCTGGCGCGGCGGGCCGACGAGGGCGGCCACGTGGTACTGCGTTGGCTGCCGCCTCCAGGAGCCCCCGTCGCAAGTCTGATCCGCTACGAAGTGAACGTCTCCTCAGGCAACGTCGCAGGGGGCTCTCAGAAGGTGAGGCCGCCCCTACCGCCAGTCCAAAAGGCTCGGGGGTGGGCAGCCCCACCTCCCCCTTCTAAGTCCCGCCCAGATGGTCACCATGGCCCCGCCTCCTGGCCTCGCCCCTCCAGGGCCCGCCTCTGACACCCGTCATCTCTTTGCCCAAAACGCATCAACTCCCACTGAGATGTCTTGCTTCCCAGTGCCTCCCAGTCCACCTGGACCCAAGGCCACTTACCCCCTCGTCCCTAGTATTACACCCCTTCAAGATCCCGACCCTCCACTCTCTGGCCCCGCCCCTAAGTAGCCCGAGACCGCCCCCGGCTCCCTGGGCCCCCGTCCTGATTGGCCCGAGCCTTCCTGGAACCCGCCTCTTGCTCTCATTGCGCTTCCCCTCACCACTGCTTGGAAGCTGTCCTTCCTTTCTCTGATTGGCTCGGGGCTGCCCCCACCAGCCTTTCTCTGCTCGCCCCGCCTCTATTGACCACGCCTCTCGCCCGGGCCCCGCCCCCGGGCCCCCAGGTGGAGATTCTGGACGGCCGCACCGAATGCGCGCTGAGCAACCTTCGGGGCCGAACGCGCTACACTTTTATGGTACGCGCGCGTATGGCGGAGCCGAGCTTCGGCGGCTTCTGGAGCGCCTGGTCCGAGCCTGCGTCGCTGCTGACAGCTAGCGGTGAGGCCCCAGCTAGGAGCGTGGGAGGGACCGGGGCGGAGAGTGGGGTACCCCGGCTGCCCTGACTTCCTGCCTGCTCCGCAGACTTGGACCCTCTCATCCTGACGCTCTCCCTCATCCTCGTGCTCATCCTGCTGCTGCTGGCCGTGCTCGCCCTGCTTTCCCACCGCCGGTGAGCGCCCCATTCGGGCACCCAGCCCACACTCCTCCCCACCCACGTTCTCCTTTTGCTGCGGAAAAGCCAGGCTCGGCGACAGAAAGGCAGTTGCCCGGGGACACACTGTGAGGAAGGAGTCCGTGGCGGGGCTGGGATGCAAGCCAGACCAGATCCAGAATCTGGGTTAAAATTCTTGGGAACGTTCACCTGGCTTTCCTTGAACCTCGGCGATTGCTCCTTCTTGAATTCGTTTGCTTGTTCCTTTCCCCAATTTCATCCACTTTTGCCAAATCCCCGGATTAATGGAAAGATTTAACCCTCCGAGAGCCTCCTGCCCCTGTCGTCAAGCCCCTTAGATTCTTTAGGGTAGGACCAGCCATCCTGAGGTTTTTATTAGTCGTAGCACATACCGTGTGGTTTCACGCCCCGCAGCCTTGACATCTGCTGTTCCCTCTGCCTGGAATGCCCTTCCTAGCTGGTCTGCCAAGCAGCATCCTGTTGACTTTAAAGGCCTTGCTTATTCCTTGGTTGGAAATTACATAGTGAGGGCTAACTATCTGCGAGGCACTGGGGAGAAAATGGAAAACAAACACGTCCTTGACGTGCGGATCTCAAAGTAGAGTCAAATAGCAAACGAGGGTTAGGGAGGCAGGGAGGGGAGAGAGAGAATCCCAAGCAGGCTCCGCGCTGTCAGCGCAGAGCCTGATGCAGGGCTCAATCCCACAAAACCATGAGATCATGACCACAGCCGAAATCAAGAGTTGGATGCTCAACCGACTGAGCCACCCAGGCACCCTGCCAACAGATATTTGATTATACATCGTGGTAAGTGATATCGCAGAAACAAACGGGGCATGGGGACATGACAGGATGGTCAGGAAAGGCCTCTGGAAGGTGACATCAGAATGGAAACCTGGAGGTTGGAAGAAGGCAGCCGCATGAAAATTGAAAAGAAACAGCGAGTGCAAGGGCCCTGAGGTGGGAATGAGCTTGGAGCATTGAAGCAGCTGCGGAGAGGGGCTCTCTGGCTAGAGCAGAAGGGCTTAGGAGGAAGTGGTGAATGATGAGTTGGGGGAGGTCACAAGGGTCAGAACGTGCAGGTTGTCTGCAGGGCTGTGGAGAAGGGATTATTATTCTTTTTATTTTTAATTTTTCTGAGTTTATTTGTTTATTTTGAGAGGGAGAGAGAGAACGCACACACGAGCTGAGGAGGGACGGAGAGAGAGGGGGAGAGAGAGAGAGAACCCCAAACAGGCCCCTCACTGTGCGTGCAGAGCCCCATGCGGGGCTTGAACTCATAAACCATGACTTGAGCCAAAATCAGGAGTCGGGTGTCCAACCAACCGACTGAGCCACCCAGGCGCCCCCGGAATTTTGTTCTGAGTACATTGGGGGAACTGTGGAAAGGAGTGAGAAGGATAGTAACATAATGAACCTCCAGACAAGCCCGGGGCAGGTTAAGAGAGAGCATCAGGCGGTGTATATTGAACTCCTATGCACCCTTCAAAACCCTGTTCCAGGCACCCATCTGGAGGGCCTTGCAGATGCTGCAGCCTGAGCCTCCATTCCTCAGCCCCTATGCCCTCCTCTGCCTTGTGATCACGAGGGACTAGGGCCGTCTGTGCCCCTGCGGCTGCTCTCAAGGGGGGGTTGGTGAGTATTCAATGAGACACGTCCCTGTGATTGTCTCGTTTTGGCTTCACCAGGACGCTGAAGCAGAAGATCTGGCCTGGCATCCCAAGCCCTGAGAGCGAGTTTGAGGGCCTCTTCACCACCCACAAGGGTAACTTCCAGGTAGGCAGCCCGGTTGTCCCCTCAGGGCCTGGGGTTTCCCTGCTCCCGTGTGGCCGGCCTCTAGGTCTCTGAGCGGGCCGGTGCTGTTTTCCCAGCTGTGGCTGTACCAGAACGAAGGCTGTCTCTGGTGGAGCCCCTGCACTCCCTTTGCAGAGGACCCAGCCGCCCCCCTGGAAGTCCTCTCTGAGCGCTGCTGGGGGGCGGCACAGGCGGCGGAGCCAGGGGCCGAGGAGGGGCCCCTGCTGGGGCCGCCGGGCAGGGAACAGACCCAGGACTCCTACCTGGTGCTGGACAAGTGGTTGCTGCCCCGGAACCCGTCCAGCGAGGACCTCCCACGGCCCGGTGGCGGTCTGGACACGGTAGCCGTGGGCGACGGCTCAGAGGCCTCCTCCTGCTCATCTGATTTGTCCCTGACGCCTGGGCCAGAGGGGCCCTTGGGGGCCAGCTTCGAGTACACCATCCTGGATCCCAGCTCCCGGCTCTTGCGCCCAAGGGCGCTGCCCCCTGAGCTGCCCCCCACCCCCCCACACATAAAGTACCTGTACCTCATGGTGTCTGACTCTGGCATCTCGACCGACTACAGCTCAGGGGGCTCCCAGGAGGCCCAGGGGGACTCATCCACGGGCCCCTACTTGAACCCTTACGAGAACAGCCTCATCCCGGCCCCTGAGCCTTCGCCCCCCAGCTATGTGGCCTGCTCCTAGGATTCCAGTCCTCTGATGCTTGGGGACCCAGCGTGACCTCAAGCGCTAGTCCAGGCCCTCGACTTATCGAGCAGGGTTGGCGAGGCCTCCCTCAGGACCAGGGGCATTGCTAACCTCGGCTTTCTGCCCAACCCATCCTGCTCAGTCCAACCTTGGAGTATTTTAAAATGTATAGCGTTGTATGAATGTATGTGTGTTTGTGTGTGTATGTTTTGTTCCCGCCCCCCATCATGACTTCTACAAACATCCTGTAAGCCCCACCTTTCCCTGGGCCCAGGCCACAGGGGCAGCAGTGAAAGGCCTCGAGCTTGGTCTGAAATTCTGGACCTGGCAATACGAATAATGATCCTAATAGAATGAATGAGTCCGTAGATCCTGATTCCTAGCTGCTGTAACAAACAACTCCTAAATATGGCCGCTTGACGCATGAAATGGCTTCTCTCTCATAGTTCAATACAGACAGGTGGGTAGCCATCTCTGGGACGAGTCAGCAGCCCAGACCCTTCTGGTCTGTAGCTTCACTATCCCCCCAGGGCCACCCTGAGGTCTTTAGATGGCTCCCCTGCCTCTTGCTCACCAAAAAGCAAAGAGAAAACATCGGAAGGTTCTGGGGGCCATTTTTGGGATTTAGCATAAGAAGGGGTATCCAGCTCTTCTGCACAAATTCCACTGCCCAGAGATAGTCCCAGGACCCCAGCTTGGCCCACGGACAGCTGGGGCGGGGGAGGATGCAGTTTAGCCGTCCGCCCTGGGAAAGGACAGCTGTTGTATGAGCCTCTAGCGAGTTTCTGCCACTAATAATAACAATACCGTTCATTTGTAAGGCTTTATTCCGAATCAGGCCCTGTTCGAAGAAAGGACTCTGGTGTGACCAATGTCGTCAGGTGGCTCTTGGAGAGTTCTGGTTTAACCACTTCTTAAAAGTTTGCCATAACCTAGGAAAGAAAACAGGCCTTCTGTCCTGCCAAGGCCATCCCTAGCTAAATACCCCAAAAACCCTCACGCGTGTGAACCAGGACACGTGTGCAAGAATGTTCGTAGCAGCAGATACGTCCGTTCGATGAATCCCTTGGGAGATGGCCGCCCATGGAATTCTACGCGGAAGGGAAAAAGCAGTGAACTGAAAGTTGAGGCCTAATCTGAATAACGATGTTGAGTGGGAGAAGGACGTCTCGTAAGATTACGTTTCTCACGGAACTTTTTGTGAAGTTCCAAACAGCAAAATTCAGCAGTATATTAACTGGGCGTAACAGGTACATGATAATGCCATTTTTATTTTATTTTTTTTAAGTTTATGTATTTATTTTGAGAGAGAGGGAGGGAGGGAGCGGGGGAAGGGCAGAGAAAGAGAGAGAGAATTCCAAGCAGGCTCCGTGGCGTCAGTGCAGAGCTCAAGGCAGGGCTCGATCCCACGAACCATGAGATCATGACCTGAGCCCAACACGAGAGTCGGCCATTTAACTGACTGAGCCTCCCAGGCGCCCTGATGACGCTGTTTTTAAAAGAGAAAAACCACTTTATATTCTTTCGGTCTTTGAATCTGCATGTGTCCCTGAAATAAGTATTCCAGCCACGGGAAACAGGCCTAGAGAGGCTGTCACACACCAAAGCTCAAGGCTGGCCTCCAGAGCTTGAGCCTTTGTCTAAGCTGGGGTCACCAGCCTGGGTAGGCCACGGGGTGACTGTCATCTCTCCGTGTGGTCGGAAAGCCAGGCGCCACTCTGCCCTAGGCCCCAGGCCACCTGCGTCCAGGCAGGCTCGGAGGCAGCGCTGTCCTGGGCCCGGTGTCTCTGCCTGCAGCCAGCACTGGGCGGGGAAGTACCGCTGGAGCAGTGACAGCTGCGCGGCATCCCCACTGCCGCCCTCCTCCTGGGTCTGTAGGGCCACGATGAGCCCACAGCCCTGGCCGGGCCCAGTCTGGTGGCTGAAGTGGGCAGCTGTGTCCAGAAGCAGGGCAGCCAGGTAGGCGGCGTCCTGGGGTCCCGGGTCTTCGGCTAGGTACTCCTCCAGGCCATCCAGCAGCAGCAGGGAGGGGGCTGGGCCCCGGGCCTCATGGGCAGAGCACAGAAGCTGAAGGAGTTCGTGGGTTGAGGGGGGGTACTGGAAGCGGATCTTCTAGACGTTGGAAGAAAGGAAAGGGCCAGATGCAGCTCAGGAAGCTCTCAGACCCAAACAGCTGGTTCCAGAGTGAAGCGGCTCCGAATGGTCGCATACTCTTCAATGCGTACCCACTCACCACCCTTTTCTTTAATAAAAAGATTTTATATTTAAGTAATATCTAAGCCGAATGTGGGGCTGAACTTACAACCCCGGGATCAAGAGTCACATGCTCTGCCCACTGAGGCAGCCAGGCGCGCCCCGCCCCCCGTTTTTATCCTGCACTTATCACTGCCTAGTATTAGCTAAGAAAATGTATGTTTTTGTTCTTGTTTTTTACCGAGTATCTAAGGCAATCTTTCCACGGAAAACCTGCCCGTAGCAGGTTCTCAGTCTGACCTCCTGATTGGCTCCAAAGGAAAAGCTGGCGTCCAAACTGCACTCAGGTGTAGCCCCACCCCTTACTCACCCCCCCCACTAACTCCACCCTTTGGGCACCGCCCTTCTCCGCTAACCCGCCCCCTCGCCAAACGGTTTCCCAATCTTACCAAGGCTTCGTATGGTCCCGCCCCCATTACGCGACCCCGCGCATTTATGACTCCGCCCCACAATGGCCGCTGAGGCTCGCTCTTCCTTCTCTTCTATTGGTCTGTCTACCTGTCACTCAGTCCTCAATTCGGCCAGGACTAACTAGTCCGCCTCTGTTCCCGCCCCTCGGTTACCTGTAGCCGTAGGGGGTCGAGCGCTGCGCCAGTCCCGCGGGGCAGGCTTTGAAGAGGCCTCCGGGTCAGAAAGAGGACGGGGCCTCGGCCCTCTCCTGCCGCTTCCAGGGCCGCCGCGAACAGCAGCGCTGTCTTTCCCGACCCTGGACCGCCGAGCAGCAGCAAAGGCGGTCCCGCCTCAGCTGCGTCCTCTTCCCCGGACCTTGCTGAGGTGCCCAGGTTTAGCACCCGCCTCAGCGCCTCCGCCATTCGTAAGGTACTTCTGTCCAATCAGCGGCCCGTTCCTGCCCTTAATCCCGCCCAAACCGACGTCTCATTGGTTACAATGCGCCTAGCGTCTCCATTGGTTCATGGATCTGCCATCAAAGTTAGATCGGCCTTTACTAGCTCCTCTCCTGGTGAAGGGGCAAATAAGTTACTCTGAGGGAGGAGGTATAGAGGTGTTTGAAAGAGAGATTGTCCTTCCCTTGAGCAAGTCCGCTGAAGGAAGGAGCACGAGTATTATTATTGTGAATTAATCAGCTGAGCAAATATAAGGGTTGAGAGTTGGAGGAAGCAGGTCCTAATCACTGACACATTACTTAAAAGTCTCCTAGCCTCAGTCTGCTCACCTATAAAATGGAGCTCATGATATCTCAGAGGACTATTGTGATGGGAATGTTGTCTGTATGTGTTTCTGCTGACGTCACCCAATGACAGTTGAGGAGGTGAGTGGTGGAGGCGCTTGTGTGCTCGTCTCTCTCTGCACCTTAGTATCTGCACGAGCTTGCGCTGGAGGCCGCAGGCTCAGGAACATTCGTGTGCAAAACATCAGCAGCCATCTCTGAGGGCCTGTGAGAAGAGGAACCTCAGCTGGCTTCCTCGTTGGCCTGGGGGCTCCTTGGGTGTTGCTTGGACTAAGTGGGGTGGTCATGACCATAGACCAAAGAAGCGCCAAGAGAGACAAAGAGACGGGGTGGGAGACTAAGGGACAGTCAAGGCAGGGGCCTTGTTTGTCTTGTTCATTTAGGTGTCTCCAGCGCGCAGAACAGTGACTAGATCATTGCAAATTCTCAGTATATACTTGTTAAAATGAATGAGTGAAGACAGGAAGGTAGGATTTTTGAGAAGCCGGGAGAGAAGGAAAAACAAGGTGAGCGGTTAAGTGATGGGTGGCTGGGTCTCCTCACCCAGACTTCGCCCCGGAGCTGCCACTCACCCGGTTGCCCTGGCAACTCTGTCTCCTGGTAACTTCAAAGTGGTGCTGTTGCCAGGAGACACAGGGGCGGGGTGGAACTGCTATTTCCTGGGCTTTCTCTCTCCCTCCGGGGCCAGAAAACAGATCCGCCACATCCCCCAGTACATCCACCCACACAGCTGGGCACCTCCACACCCCCCTCCTTACACACACGCGCACGCGCGCGCGCACACCCACACGCGTCTCTGCATATATTCCGCTTCCAGAACCCCCATCTCCCACATGCTCACAGCCCTGTCCTAACACAAAACATCCCATACACACTTTCTCTCACGTTTATGTCCCCACACTCGTTCCCTTGCACGCACACTAGAACACACTCTGATACAACCCTACCATTGCTATTACACACACACACACACACATTTCCTTAGCTGATGTGACTGCAGCTCTTTCTGTGCACACACACACACCCCCACACACAAACACACGACTGTTACACTCCCTGTCAAAGGCACCACCTCAGTACCCCCCCCCAACAGATGCGCGATCATGATTCATCCCACTTTGCAACACGCCAAATGCACAAGCACCCAGGAGTGACACATAGATCACGTCGCCATGCAGTTACACACACAGGAGCATGTCCGACACAGCCCCATTGCACTCGCTAGTCCCTTGCCGAGGGAACTCAGCTCCCAGATATCCCTGTGGCTCATTTTCCCACACCATTCAGCTCTTGGTCAAGTATCACCTCGTTAGAGAGGCTTTCCCTGATCGCCTGTGAAAAATTGCATGCCCTACACTCTTTACCTGCTTCTCCATCTTTCTTTCCGAATCACTTATCATTAACAGTGGCTCGCTCTTATTGCCTCTCTCCTCACTAGAACGTCAGCTGCACCAGGGACGTTCTTTCTTGTGTTCACTGCTGGGCCCCCAGGTCCTAGAACAGCACCCGGCACACAGCAGGTGCTCAGAAATGTAGACCGAGTACATTGGCAGAGATGCAGATGTTTGGCATGTTTCGTGTATACACAATACTTCTTTCTCTTCTCAGAAGGCCGTCTTCATCTCCTGATGGAAGAACCTTTGCCACAGAGAAGCTCCTGGGAGGGAGGACTCAAGGGCGAGGGGACTGGGGAGCGGACAGCTCAGTCAGTCTGTTTTTCCCTTGTTTTTCCAGCATCACATGATTAAATCATTCATTTAGCAAAAATTTATTGAGGACCTACTGTGTGTTGGGCCCTGTTTTAGGCCCTGGGGCTTCAGCAGTGAAAAGACAAGTCCCTGTCCTCGTGGAGCTGACGTCCTAGTGAAGGAGAAGATAATAGCCACTAAGCATAATGAGGAGTTTAAATAGTCTATGAGTGGATGATAAGTGTATGCAAAAAATTTTGCTCAGGGGGAAAAAAAAAGCTGGAAGGACCTGTTGTTTGTTTCTTGCCATTTCAAATAGGGTGGTAGAGAGGCAGGCGTCACTGAGAAGGTGACATTTGAGAAAAGGCTTGAAGGAGCTGAGAGAGTAAACCATGTAGAGCATAGAGGGAGAGCGTTCCAAGTGGTGGCACCTGCAAGTGCAAAGGCTCTGAGGCACTGGGAGCACTTTGCTTTTACCAGGATGCATGGGGAGCCATCCATGAGAGAGTTTGAGCAGAGGTGGGTTGTGGTGTGACTTACATTATAAAACAGAATTCGGTTTGGGTTCAGTTGAGTTTGAGATTCCGTGCGACCCACAGGGGCATGTCGAGAAATCTTTTGAGTACGTATGTGTACCTTAGTCTGGGTTTTCTACCTAAAATTATCCATCCTGGGATGGGGGTGTGGACAAGGTAAGGTCGGCCGTCTCCATCCTCTCTAGCTGGCCCAAACACTTCTTTGTGTCAGGCAGCCCCCACTTTACCCTTTCTTAGCCGGCACTTAGTTTCAGGACCACGGACAGCGCCAGCTGTGTTGGCTGGAACGCTGTCCGCTGTGCTGAAGTTTTGCTGCTTTGCTGGCCGCGTGGAGGTAGCTGTGCAACAAAAGGAACCACCGTCTCAGGGGTGGGATCCCTGGAAATAGAAGCTCTGTTTGGCGAAGAAGAGGGCTCCATAATTCTCTCTCTCCTCTGCCATAAGCGCTCTCATGCTCCCATATTATTCCGCATGGCCCACAATCAGCCCCACCACCTACCCCACCTCTTCTCCCTCTACCTGCCCCCCTGCCTCGTTCAGCTCCAGCTGCATAGGCCTCCTCACTGTTCCCTGAACACAGCAGGCTGGCTCCCACCTCAGGGCTTTGGTGCTGCTGTTCCCTCTGCCTCAAATATTCCTTCCCCCCTGCTGTTTACATGGCTTTCTCCCTCTCTCCTTCATGCTTTTGTTTGTTTGTTTGTTTATAAGTAAGCTTCACTCCCAGCATAGAGCCCAACTCAGCGCCTGAACTCTTTATATCTATCTACCTATCTACATTTTATTTACTTTTTTTAAAAAAATTTTTAATGTTTATTTATTTTTGAGAGAGAGTGTGAGCAGGGGAGGGGCAGAGAGAGAGGGAGACACAGAACCTGAAGCAGGCTCCAGGCTCCGAGCTGTCAGCACAGAGCCCGACGCGGGGCTCGAACTCACGAACCGTGAGATCGTGACCTGAGCCGAAGTTGGATGCTCAACTGACTGAGCCACCCAAGCGCCCCTATTTACTTTTTTAAGTAGGCTTCACTCCCAACGCAGAGTCCAGCACGGGGCCTGAACTCATGACCCTGAGATCAAGACCTGAGCTGAGATCAAGAGTCAGATGCTTATCCAACTCAGCCACCCAGGCGCCCCTTTATGCCTCTTTAAATTCCAAACTCTGTCCCCATCCCCAAAGTTGTCCCATTGTCTTCTCTAGCTTAAATTTTCTCCTATCACTTACCAGTATGTAATGTATCGGAGATCCCAAACCCTGACCTAAATCCTTGATCCTAGAGTTTGGAATTCAGAATTCTTCAGGTTTTTTTTTTGAAAGGTACTATGGTATAAATACTATGTATTGCGTAACATGCCTAGTGGGGCCTGGGATAACATCCCCAAATCAAACACTCTCCTTTATCTGCAATGCAACATTAGAATATTCAAATCAAAGGGCAGCTGGGTGGCTCAATCAGTTAAGCCTCCAGCTCTTGACTTTGACTCAGGTCATAATCTCACAGTTCATGGGTTCGAGCCCCCATCAGGCTCTGCACTGATAGCATGGAGCCGGCTTGGGATTGTGTGTGTGTGTGCGCGCGTGCACGCGTCTCTCTCTCTCTCAAAAATAAATAAACTTTATTTAAAAAAAGAATATTCACAATAATTCAGTAAGCAAAAGCTATAACAACTTTATATCAATAAAGGTCGGGCTTTGCCACAAATGAGCTATGAAAAAATTGTGGTTTTCAGACATTTTTGAAAATTGGAGTTGTGACTCTGTGTCTGGCGTATTTATCTTGTTGTCTGTCTCTCACATATTAGAATGTTAGCTCCCTGATGGCAGAAATTTGTGTCTCTTCTGTTCGCTGCTACAGCCCCACAGCGCCTGGCACACAGTAGGTGATCCATAGTGTTTGTTGAATGAGTGAATGAAATAAGGGGGGAAGGGAAGCAGATAACCCTTTCCTGGTTCCTGCATAACTCCATGGCCTGAATGGCCTGTCTGAAGCCCCTCAGACCCAGGTGGGTTGTGGGGAGGTCTGTGCCTCCATGCCCCTCCAACCCTCCTGGTTTCCACTGGGTCCTCAAGGGTTGGGTCTCAGCATAACCTCCCAGTCAGAACCCTTGCTCTCATCCATGAAGCCAGGGTTTGGCAGGGGGGGGTCCTAGTGCGCTCTGACCATAATCCCTAGGTCCTCTGCACCCTGACCATAGTCAGAAATAGGCCAGCTGCCTGGAGGAGGCGGCCGTGTGAGGCTGCTCACTATGTGTTTGTGTGCCTTACGTGTAGCCTTACATGTGGCGCTGTCTGCATTTGACAGATGAAGAAACAAGAGAACGGGGAGGTTAATTAGCTTTCTTGAAGTCACGCAACCAGGAATGCTGAGCCAGGATTTAAACCGAAGTTGCTGGCTCAGTGACCCCAGGCTGCATTTCCGTGATCACTCTCAGATACACTGTGACCATAAACCCACACCCAACCTCACGGACAGACCCGCGATGAAAGTCTTCCACACCCCGACACCTGGGGGAGGAGGAAGGCAGGTGGCCAAACTTCTGTTACAAACAGGTCTTTATTAAAGATAAGGAGGGGGGGCAGGAAAGGGGGGCAGTATCTCCTCTGCCCACTGCCTTTGGCTGCCTGGGGCAGGGGAGCCCTCTCTGCTCCACCCATGCCCCGCATGATGGCACATCTGCAGGAGGCTGGAGCCCGGGGTGGGGGGCAGTGTAAAGGACAGGGACAGATTCCAAGGCAAAAAAAAAAGTCCCTTCCCACGGCCCTAATAACAGAGGGGGTTTGGGGGTGAGCTGGGCACAGACAAGGGGAGAGACAGCACCCTGAACCCCAAAACCTCTGAACTGGGGCAAGCCCTGCTTAAGTTGGGAGTTAGGAGGGATGAGTGAGAGGTTGCACATGGGGGAGGGGCTGAGAGAGGAAGGGGTGCTCCAAGGACCCTGCCGCGGGGGAGCCTGCCCCCATTCTCCAGCTGGACTCTCCAATTCTGAGAGATGACCCGATGACACAGGATGAGCCCATCTCTCTCCTCTCCTTTGCATGTGCTTAGACATTGGCGGTCCCCCATTGACTGGAATCATACCCACCCATCCTAGAAATTCTGAAAGCCAAGGACTCCTATTGGTTGTTCAGACGCTGAACACTAACTGGAGTTACCCTCTTGCCTGAGGATTCTAAGACGTGAGTGGAGGCTCCCATTGGCTGGAGTAAACTCCTTTTGAGTAGAAGTTTTAGAACTGGGGACTCCCATTGGCTCAGCAATGGCCAATGGGGGTCAGGTTTTGGCCCTTAAAAGAGCCATCCTAGGGGCAAGGGCCCACCTCCCAGCTACGCCCACTTGGATGTCCCAGAGGGCAAGAGAGGCAGGGGCCCCCCAAATGTCCTTCCAGCCAGCCTCTAACATCCAGGCTTGGCTGGTTGGTGCACAGGGGGCTTTGGCACTCACATGGCACACGCACACTCACGCGTGGCAGGGAAGGAATGGGGACCCGGAAGATTCTGGGTGAGTGGTGGGGCCTCACAACAGGTGGTCACGGCTGGCAAACAGGTAAGGGCTGAAGTTGTCCCGATGGAAGGGGGAGGGATAGAGTCCACTAAGGGTGTACAGGTCCCGAAGCAGGGGTGTGGGCAGCAGCAGCTTCCGACCCCGTCCCCCACCCCCACCCGGCCCCCCAGGCCCCGGGGAGGAGGGTGAGGGGCCTTGGCTGGGGGTTGGTGCTGGCAGGGGCAGGGGCAGAGGGAGGGGCGTCGGCTCAGACCTCAATCGAGGGCGGGGCACACGGGGCGACGAACACATGGCTGGAGCCCTGGAGGACACGCAGCTGGGGATCAGGTGGCCACGGCGGGCACAGTTCTGCGACTCTGGGGGTCAGGGTCAGAGGTCAGGGGATCAGAAAGCTTGGGAGGGGGCCACGAGAGCAAAGGCGAGACCTCTGTGGCAGTGACTGGGACCTGGAAGTCCCCCCGGTCATCCCCCCACTCCCTCGACACTCACTGGATGGGGTGAGCCGTGCCGGTGTCGAATGCGGCCTGCAGGCCTCGGGTTCCTGAGACAAAGAGACAGAGGGAAGGGGCTAGCGGCCCCCTGGGCCCCGCCGGCCAACAGCCACAAGGGGCTCAACGGGCAGAGAGCCCAATGGAAAAGACAACCAGAGTTTTCCAGATCAACCACAACACATCCTTCTATTTTGTGTGACTGTCCTCCAGGACCTAGGTCCACAGAGACGAGCGAGCCGCGATCCTCCCACCTCCCCGTGACCCAGAGGAAACCCCCACCTCTTGCCCAAATTCCTGCCTCCTTGGTCCCCCTCCACCCGCCACCCTCTCCAGCCGGGAGCAGACCCCGGCCCCCCTTACCTGGGCCACACTTAACTTTTCGAGGGGGCTGTCCATGGTGGGGGCTTGGGCCAGGTCTTCCCAGGGGGAGAACCTTCGGCCAGAGGGCCGCCGGCTCTGGAAGTTGTGCACAACGCAGGTGACCTGGGACAGAGCGAGGGGTCCACGTTGAAGCCTGAAGCCAATAGTGTTACCACCAGCCCCATTTTTCAGATCAGGCACCTGAGGCTCCGTTAACCTCAGTTAACGTTTCTGCAGTGCGTTTATGTGCCAGGCACTGTTCTTTCCACTTTACTAAGTAGTTGCCATTATTCTTTATTCCACCAGGCCGTGACTAGGGCGAGACAAACAAAGCTAAGTCGTGCGAGGGCAGGATCTGATCCTGTCCTTAGGTTTTTGATGTTTTGGACAGTATGCATTTTTCCATTAATTGTGACTTTTAAAAAATATTTCATCGAAGCATTGTTTATCTGGATTACCGAGTGTTTTGGCCCCCCCCTTAAGTTCGGCACTCATAGTGAGGACCTGACTCTACTTCCCCTCATCCTGTTACCCCATATCGCAGATGAGAACACCTAGGCAGGGTAAGGATACGGGATTTGCCTAAGGTGATACAGAGCCCACACCCTTCGCTCTCATGTGGTCCTGCTTCTTGGGGCAGAGAGCTCATAGAGGGCCTCCCGTCCTGGGATGGGTGGCAAGGTGGCTCACCAGAAAGGTTGCGATGGCAGCGCCTGTCAGGAAGCCGGCCAGCACATCGGACCAGTGATTGCGGTACTCGGCCACGCGGACCACGCCCACCAGGAAGGCGGGGCACAGCAGAGCCAGGCAGAGGGAGGGTTTGACCAGGCGGGAGCCCTTCACTCGGAACACGAGCGTCACGTACATCTGCGGGGAGCCGGACCGGTCAGGGGACGCACGGCAGGCAGCGCCGTTTGCCGAACCCAAGCGGATACAGCATTCCGGGCTGGAGGGCGTGGCCAGAATCTCTAGGAATGGTGTTGAGGCCAGAGGCTGCGGCCAGGGCCTCCAGTGAAGAGAACCAGGCAGACAGGAGTTTGGGGATGGGGTCAAGAACTCCCAGGGGGCCCTTGCAAGGATGGGGGTGTGGCCAGGGCACCGAAGAGCAGTGGACAGGGTCTGGGGCCCAGGTCTCCCCAGGACCAGTCACGGATGGGGAAAGACGCTTGCTAGCTTAGCACAAAGCTTCAAAACCAGAGCGGGGGAGGGGGGGTGTCAAGGCTCAAGGGGCAGGTCCAGGAACTCCAGGAGGTGGAATCCCCAAATCCCGGGGACCACTGACAAGAATAGAAGCTAGTCATGAACACCAGAAAGAGTCGTCAAAGCAACAGGAGGTGCGAATCAGGGAAAAGCCGGGGACAAAGGAAGTCCCAGTAGGTCAAGTCAGGGATGTGGCCAGGTCAACAAAGGGCAAAGACAAAGAGGCTCCAGGGGACCAAGATGAAAGCACCCCCGCCCAGCTCCCAGCCAGCATCTAGCACCTGTAGCATCATGGGGACATGGCTAGACTCCAGGGACCAGAATCCAGGGTTCCGGGAACAGTGCTTTAGTCCCACAGGGCGGAGCCAGACCCTGGCGGCGTGGCCAGACCCAAAAGGGGCAGTCAAGGACATAGGAATGAACTCGGACTCTGGGACCAGCCACTCAGAGGGGTGGGGCCACCCTAGGGGCAGCGTCACAGCACCGGGGCGCGACCTCACCCTGGGAAGGAATCAGAGGTTTCAGCCCCTGGTGGCCACCTGCCCCCTGGCCGCCCCCCACTTCTGTGCCCCGACTTTGGAGCTCACCGCCGTGTAGGTGACCGCGTAGGCGCAAAGGGCAGCATCCTTGCAGGGGAAGGCACGGCGCGCAGCGGCCACCAGGCTGGGGCTGCCGGCACAGGCGCCCTGGTCGGTGACGAAGCGGTCGGGCCCCGGCCTGTCGGGCGAAGGCGGTGGGCAGCCCAGGGCAGTGTAGTTGGGGCGGCACACGGACAGGAAGTGCGGTGTGGGGTTGCCAGTCACCACCTGCCCGGCGTTGGCGAAGATGGTGGTGGTGAAGAGGCCGAAGGAGTAGACCCCTGGAGGTGGGGGTGGGAGAGGGGGTTCGTGCTGGGCCCCTGATACGCCAGGGTCCTGCAAACCCCCATGGGTCGTCTGGGCGCCTTGTCTCCTTGTTCCTGGGGCCGTCATTAAAGCACAGCTGGGAATCTCCCTAAAGCCGTATCCCGTTGCAGCCGGGCCAAGGTCCTCTTCCTTGATGGGAGCCTCTCGCCTCTCTCTGGGACTCTACTATAACAAGAGGGGGTCCTCCCCTGGAACCCTAATATATCTAGGCTGGGACCCCTCAGCAGCATTACATAGGGCTGGGCCTATGCCTGAAACCTTCTAGGACCATCCTGACGCCGTTTCTGGGCCTCTCTGCCCGCGTCCTGGACTCACGGTCACCGAGTCGATCACCGTTTCCCTGGATGGACAACTAGCCAGAGCTGGCTCTCCCGCCTGCGGTCACTGAGACCGCCATTTTGGGTGAGCTCTGCTCTTCCCACTACACCACGGCCACCAGTCGTGGCTGGGACTACGCTCAAGCACAGTGGGGTCTCACTGTCCTGTTCAGGGTGCAGGGAGGAGTGGGATGGCATTTGGCCTGGGCCCGGGTCCCCCTTTTTTGCCTTGAGACTCTCCTTGTAGCAATCTGGGGGCCCTCGCGGTTGCCCTCATGGTTGGCTTAGGCCCCACCCACGGCCCTAGAACCTCCATTATGCCCGGCCTCAGCCCAAGTCCCTTTTTTGCCCCAGGAAGTCACCGTCATGACGGTTCTAGGCCCTCTTCCCCATAAAATTCTTATTCGGGCTGAACCTGGCCCGTCTTTCCTTCGCACGGCTGACCGCCTGGCCGCGTCACTCACCCAGGAATCGGACCAGCCTGCGCAGCGGGGGGCTG
Source organism: Paguma larvata (assembly GCA_030068075.1). Classification (NCBI taxonomy): domain Eukaryota; kingdom Metazoa; phylum Chordata; class Mammalia; order Carnivora; family Viverridae; genus Paguma; species Paguma larvata. The sequence continues at coordinate 8,316,512 of CM057842.1, read as the reverse complement.
AAGCGGCAGCAGGCCCCGGACACGATGGTGCTCTCTCCGGTGACGGGGATGGCGGAGGGCGGCGCGGGGAAAAAGGCGCGCGCCAGCTCCCCCAGCAGGATCTGTGGGCAAGATGGAGGCAGGGTCTTCCTGGCCTTCAAACCCAATCCCCCACCCACCTCACCTGCCCCCCCCCCCCCCGCCGCCTGGGCCCGACCAAGGCTACCCCTGGGCTCACCGTGAGGGTGGGCCCGGCCGTGACTAGGGCATAGATGAGAGCAGGAGGCACTCGGCTGGCAGCCTCGGGCCCCGGGTAAGGCTTGGCATAGGTACTGTCATAGCAGAAGAAGCCCTGGGTGTGCACGGGGAAGGTGTCCGTGAACTCCAGGCGGTAAGCAAGCAGGACCACGATGCCCAGAAGCACTGACTGCCACCCAGTCATGGCGGAGAGACAGAGAGAGAAGAGACAGGGTCAGGTCCAAGCTGAGGCCGTAGTGAGAGATAGAGATGGGGCGGGGGAGACAGAGATCAAGACTGAGGGAGATAAAAAGGGAGAGAGTTGGAGAATGGTCAGGGCCTGGGAGAGACAGAGATGGAAACAGAAGGCAGGAGAGGAGGGAGGGGAGGCCCGGGGAGGGGAGGAGAAGAGAAGGAGAAGGGACTTCTAGAATGGAAAGGAAAGAGGAGAGGAGATTGGGGAGAGCAAGAGGGAGGACCGGCCAGGGCTCAGACCAGAGAGAAGGGCCAGCCAGTGGGGGGTGGGGGACAGACCCACAGGGGAGAAGACAACACTACTAATGGAAGTGCTCGCACTCCCAGAAGTACAGTCCTTGCTGGGGGCAGGACGTCATACTACCCCTCTTCCATGAACTATAATACATTTGACCTTCATAACCACCCTAGGAGAAAGGGACTCTAATTATGCCTATTTGACAGACAAGGAAACTGAGGCTCAAGAGCAGCGTATGTGAGGTACCCAGGGTTCTGTGGGAAGGATAGGCAGAGCGGGAATCGGACTCTGGGAGTGTGGCTTCTGACCGCACCTCCTCCCAGCTGAGGGTCTAGGAGCGAGTCAGGAGGGGGCGCGCAGGGGGCAAGTTACTGGGTTCCTCACCTCCACGAAGACAAAGCAGGGAATGATGGAGAAACTCCTCTTCGACTGAGGTCTCCCTCCCGCCATGGTGAAGGCCGGGCCTGTGGAGGCGGGGAGGGAGTGGAACGGCCAGGGCGGGGGCCGGGGGGGTGGTGGAAAGGGGGCTCTGGGCACCTGCCCAGGTAGAGTCCTCTGGCCACACCCTGACCCCCTTCGGCCCCAGAAATACTACAGAGGTGCCCTGGTTCCACCCACTGAGCCTTCTGGCCCAGACTCTGAATACCCAGGCCCCTGCCCGTCGTCAGGGGTTCCGGCTTCCCCTGGCACAACCTGCGGTCGTCCTCCGCCAGGGACCCCAAGAGGTTCTCCAGCGGCCTTCTCCCCCGACAGCCCACGGAGGGGGTGCAGACTCCGGGCCTTTTAGGAGGGCCTCTCCCCCTTACCCTATAGGTCACCTCCCGTCGGCCTTGGGAAGAGGCTTCTTCACCTTAATGGGACCCCTTTCCCCGCAGCGAAGGCTCCATTTGGAAGGGTCCTCCCTCGCACTGCACTAGTTTTCAGGGGACCCCATCCTCTTTCCCCATGTGCTTTTACAGGGGACCCCATGGCCCCCACCCCCAGCAGGCGCCTCCTCTAAGCCCCTTCTCTCCTGTCCCCATGGGCTGCGCCCGACTGGTTTGGGCTGATGGCCAGGCCCTCCTTCTCTCCCAGCTGCCTCTCCCTCTCGCCCTCCTCCCAGCCTGCCTGCTGTTCTGGACCAGGAGGGGGCCACCTTCTCCCCACAAGTCCCCTCTCCCCCTAGTCTAACCTCAGCCCCCAGCACTGAGGGGCCAACGTAGCCACAGCTGCTCGACCCCTTCTCCCAGGCTGGCCTCACCTGTGAAAAGGCCCTATGGCTCCCCACAGGCCTCCGCCACACCCACAGACTCACAGCCGCTCCTGGCGGCCAGCAGGGCAGGGCTGGTCAACCCCATTGCACAGATGTGGAAACTGAGGCCCAGGAAGGTGAGGGTAGGCACTCTGGGTCCAGTGCCCCATCCACGCAGCTTGCTCTGCAGTGTGACATGTGGGGTAAGGGTCACCACGTATCTCAGACGCCCACCTGGCCACGGCCCCTCGCCCTTCCAGAGACGAAATCGCACATGCTGGCATCCCTGGAGCACACGACTTAGCCACAGCCTCCCTGGCAAACACCACACACACACACACACACACACACACACACACACACACACGGCACAGCCTTTGTCCGCCCCACAAACCAGGATCCAGTGCCTGCTGGGTTTTAGGCACTTGGCTTGTGGTGAACGAGACAGACCTGCTCATTCAGACAGGTGCCCAACACCCACCACACACAACTGTACACTCACACATGGCACAGTGTGCACACGGCCTGTCACAGACACCCACACAGATCAAACAACCCCCCCCCACAGACACAGGGACACAAGAGGAGGTCCTTCACACGGCTCACAGCCCCGCACAAGTACCCACCCCGCCCCCATCACTGGGGACATACTCGGGGCTGCCCCCACGCTTAAGAGTTACATCAAAAAGAGTCACCACACACAATGGGGGGTCATAAGCCGGTCACGGCGTCACACCCCCAAGTACCAGGCACTCGGTGACAGCCACACACATTCACAGTCTCTCAGCCACGTTGACACTCAGAGGAGACGGATGTCATCCACAGGCTCAGCCACATGGCCACGCGAGGGCACATATATGGACCATGACACGGATCTGCACGCCGAGCCACACAAGAAAGGCGCATGATCACAGCCACACACTGAAACATAAAAACGGGGCCCCCACACACCGTCAGAAGGAACACACAATGGCAGAGTCATATGCACACAACCATACAGACACCGAGACAGCCACACAGTCACGGTGACAGCAGTCACAACAGCACAGCCACACACACCCTCAGAGTGATACCCATGACGACAGCCACACGACAACAGCCCCAAGAGACAGTCACACACACACCACACAGACCACACAGGCATCGCCGAAGCCACACAATTACAGTTACACAACCGCACACTGACACATAATGACAACCACACAGTCACAGTCACCCTCACCACCGCCGCTGGGCTTCTCAGGTCCGGGGTCCCCTCTCCACGCTCCCCTCCCCGAACCCGGGCCTCGAGCCCCAGCTCACTGCCTTCCCTCCCCCTCCCTGTGCTGGTCCCACAGGGGACCCGACCCGCAGGGACTGAACCTTGGCCAGACAGACCGAGGATCGGAAGCCCGCGAGAGGGGATGCAGGGGGCGCCCCAAGCCCTTCTCCCTCACCGGGTCGAGGCTGTCACCGCCTGAGCCCCCGCTCCGCTTAGAAGTCACCCGGAGAAGCAGGACGAACAAACGGACTGCAGGCCCGGCGGGCGGACACAGAGATGCGAGACTCTGTCGGCCCGGCCGAGCCGCGCAGACTCAGCGAAGGGGCGAGGGGCGGGGCCTCCGGGCGCTTCATTTGCATAACCCTGTGAGGCGGGGACTCGAGGCGTCTTATTAGCATGGTCGGGCGGGGCCACTGTTGCTCTTGGGGGCCGAGAGCGTTAGAACAAATTTGGGAGGGAATGAAGGATGCGGGTTGAGGGAGAACGAAGTGGTGGGGGCGCTGACGGGAAGAGGAGGGCAGGGTGTGAGAGGGTGACCCTGGGCCTCAACCCGCCCTCCTGGTGCCTCAGTTTCCCCTTTTGGGAAGTACGGGCAGCAGGCTAGATCGCCAGGGCCCCCCAGGAAGGAACTCTGGTGGCCAGTATGAACGAGCCGTCTGGACACTCACATCTGGACAGACTGCCCCCTGACTTGTTATATACTAAATCTGGCCTCACTCTGTTCCCTGACCCTAAGTCTACATATCCTGAACAGCCTCTGGGGTCTCCAGGCCGCCCCCAACACTAGGAAGTAAACTAGGGCGGGGCGGGGGAGGGAGTGCAGGGCGGGGAATCATTCTCAGGCACAGGAAGCAGCAGGAGCAACAGTCCACAGGTGGAAGAGGATCTTGGCTAGTTTATTTTCTCTCTGGAGGGGTCTTCAGGGAGAGCAGTCCCGGCTGCTCAGGCTGTGGAGAGAGAGTGGGGTCAGGGCCCGGCTTAGTCTAGAGGACCACGGGGCTGGAGGTCAGGCAGCCGAGGTCTTGCTTGGGAGCCGGGAGGGTCCGTTCCAGGGCCGGCCAGGAGGGGAAGGGTGGGGCGGGGCAAGGGAGGATCCGCACCAGGTGGGAAGGAGTGGCTCTTGCTGAACGGTGGCTGGGAAGAAGGGTCCTCGTCTGAGTCTGAGTCCGAGTCCCAGGAGGGGTACAGAGGGCTCAGGCATCGGTGCCCCTTGTAGCCTGCGGGAGGGACAGGTGCAATTCTGGCCTTTTACCCACGCACCCTCAATGCGAACCTTGAATGGCATCATGATTGAGGGCCAGTGGCCCTTGATTATGTCACTGATAACAAAGTATGACCTCGGTGACCCATGAATTTTACCCCACTGATCCTTTAAAAAGATCCCAGTGACCCTGAGTGACCCCTGGATGGAAATACTTAATATGACCCTAGAACAAGACCCAACAGATAAGTCCCCCAAATATGGCCTCGGACCATGACCTCTATGTGTGAAACTGAAGGACCCCCCCCCCCGCACATCCCGGAGGGCACCTCATCCCCCTCACCCCTGAGTTTTGAGGCCCTGGGGTGGCCCCCTGTGGACATGGCGAAGCCATCAAAGGAGTTCTGTAGCAAGTGCACGGCGGACCTGCGGGGAGAGGGGGAGCTGCGGGTCCCGGCGGACTCCCTCCCGGGTGCTCAGGGCTGGGGCAGGGGGGGCCGTGGCAGAGACAGGGGTAGAGGTGAGTCCTGGGAGGAGAGGGGACATCTGGACTCAGGCGGGTTCCAGGTTCCGGTGGCCGCAGTTTGAGCTGACTGGTGGGCGGGCAGGGCGGATGAGGGGCAGGAGTCAGAGGTCAGAGCGGGAGCAGGGCATCACCATATGTCACTCAGCTCCTTTTGGAGGTCATCCTTCCAGGAGCCATTGCCTCCTGGCGGCACCTCCTCGGCCTCCGGCCAGTTGGACGTCTCGTGCCCCTGCTGCTTCATCTTGGTCAGGACCTGGGGCCGAGGTGGGGGCGGGGAGGTGTGTGTGAGATAACAATCGTACTGACAACGACGATGCTGACAGGCGTCCACTATAGAGAACTTATTACACGTCGGGCTGCCCTCAAAGTGTTTAGCCTTCAGTTCATGCAGTTATACCCATCATGGGTCGTTATACCCATCATCTGGATGAGGAAACTGAGGCCCGGAGAGATGAAGTGACTTGACCACAGTCACGCAGCAGGAAGTGGCAGAGCTGAGATTCGAACCCAGGCCCTCCAGCTCCAGTCCCATGGCGGAGGCCGACGGAGACTTCCCCCTGCCCCCGACTCCCTCAGGGTCCCGTCCTCTTCGCTCACCTGGCGGCACTTCACCTGCGTCTTCTGCATCTTCTGGATGTTCACCAGGTTCTGTGTGATCTCGTCCTCCTGAGCCTCTGTAGGGGGAGGGAACTCAGGGGGCCCGGAGCGGCAGAAGGACCTCCCCTCCTGGCTGTGGGCTCCGGGCACTCACGGAGCTTCTGATAGATGAAGGTCACCTCCTCCCGCACCAGCTCCAGCTCCTCCCACAGGAACTTCTTGCTGAGGGGACAGTGCAGCCTAGACCCACAGTCCCTGCTCAGCCTTTGGTCTCCTATTCCCTGGCCTTCTGCCCTCCCCCTTACCAACCTGACTCCTCACGCCTCCTCCAACTCCCATGTTCCCATCTGTTCAACCACCCATCCCCCCCCCCCCGGGTCTGTCCCTTCCCCCCAACCTGCCAGCCCACCTTGCCCCTCCTACTGCTACCCCCCCATCTCCAATCCGTCCCCCTCCTGACCTCCAGCTTCCCATAGCCTCAGCCTCTTGTTGCCTGGCCTCCATCTCCCGCCTTCTGCCCCTCTGGCCTCCCATACTCTGCCACCTTCAATCTCTCCTCCCTCCAGCTTCCCACCCAGCTTCCCGATCCCCTGGCCTCTCTCCCCAGCTCCGGCTTCCCGTCTTCCCTGCCTCCTGGCCTCCAGCTTCCCACACCCCACCCCACCCCACCCCCCGCACTCCACCCCCGCACTACTGCTTCACTGTCTCCTCATCCCCTCGTCATGTCCCCCAAGCCTTCCATAGTCCCCAGTCCTCACTCAGGCCTCTCCCACCGCCTCGTTCCACCTTCGGTTCCCTCTCCCTGGCCTCCCTGCCCTCCCACAGCTTCCAGGCTGCCCTCCTGGTGACGCCCACCTGTCCCGGATCTCCTGGGCCAGCAGCTGGAGGCAGCGAGTGGTGCGGGCCCTCTGGACCTCCTCACTGTCACGCAGGGTCTTCTGGAGCCCTTGCAGGCCTTGAGCCAGGGCCCCGTACAGCTCCTGCCGTCCCTGCTCCATGCCCCACTTGCGTGCCCCCTTCTCTCCCTGGCGGCTCATGGGGCTCAGCACCTCTGCAGATTAGATCGGGATCTCAACTGAGCCCCATCCACACCCGCGCCCAGCTTTGAACCCAGCTGGCCCTAACCCTGGCCAGACCCTAGACTCACCCAGCTTCTTTCACCTTGGGCTAACCCGGCTCCCCAACAGGACTGACCTCCAGCCTGACTTGGACCCTTGGCCAGTCCTCACCTTCGAGCTGTTGGATCTTGATTTGCTGCAGGCAGCTCTCCTTCTCCAACATGGTCACTGAGTGGTTTAGGAACTCGAAAGCCTGCGAGGAAGAGGTGAGGCTCGGGGGCAGGGGCAGGGAGCAAGAACACAGGCTCAGAGGTTGCTGAGGGCAGGGCAGAGGTGACTCACACCTTGGTCTGGGCCTGTAGCTGGCTCCTGAGTGACTCCAGTTCGTATCGCAGGTGCTTCTGGGAGTCAGGAATCATCGTGGTGGTCTTAACTATGAGCAGAGGTAAGGGTCAGCCAAGGCTGGGAGGGGTGGGGGCGGGGGCAAGGTCAGGCCAGGGGTCCGTAGAAGCTCAGAGGAGGGCGAGGGGCAGGGGCAAAACTCAGCTGATGCTGGGGCAGGGTAAGTGGGCAGCAGTGGTGTGGCTCCTCCCAGGCTAGGGCAGAGGGCGGAGGTAGGATCTGGCAGGTCTTCCACACATGGTCTTGTTGGGAGGGAGGGTTCTCACCTTTGACTTTGGAAGAGCTTGTCTCCAAGGGCTTCTAGGAAACAGGGACATGGGGGCAGTAGAAATTCATCTCTGTGCTTCTCCTTGCTCACCCCAACCCGTTGTGTGTGGGGGCCGGGCATGAGTTGGGTCTGCTGAGCGCTGGGTGTCCCAGACCCCACGTGCAGGGAAAGCTGCCTCTACGCGCGTGCGTGCACCACTGCCCACCCCCCACTAGCCCACACATGGTCAGAAGCACACTCGTGTGGCTTGTCCTTACTTGGGCATGCCTGGGGGCTGCCCCTGCCAGCACGTGCCTGCGGAGCCCCGTCCCTGGCTCCTCCTTAAGGGCAAACAGCATAGATCCTGTCTGTGGGGAGCTCCGGCGGCCCCAAAGCACAACCACACACGATCATCGAAACACAACTACGGCCACGCAAGCTCAGACACAGCCGTGTACGCCAGGTGGTGAGACCCAGGGCATCTACCCACATCCATCTGAGATGCACAACCATAACCACAGACACACGGGCAGTCGTACCCAGAGACAATCACAGACAAGACCCCACAAGGAGACCATTGTGCGTCCGTTCCATTCATCCCTTCATCCGCTCCTTTAAGACATTTTCAGTGTGGGCTGGCTGAGCCCCGGGTGCTGTTCCGGGTGCTGAAGACACACTGCGTGAGGAGGACCCCTCCCCGGCCCCCATGGCCTCCTCCCTAAGCCCCGGAGCAGTAGACTGTGGCGTGGCCAGGAGGGGTTTCCCGGGTGAGGGTGACCTTAGTGATGCTATGATGCTTCTTCAGGTCCTGGTCATTACACTGCTCCTGTGAGTCTGGGTTCTGGATGAGGGGAGACCCATGCGACCGAGGCCCCGAGTCCCTCCCAGGCCTCCAGTCTGTATTCCGCACTGTGTTCTCAGAAGCGGCTGCGTCCAAGATCTCTGGCTCTGGGCTCCGGGACCAGTGAATCTTATAGTCCAAGGTCTTGTCCGAGGAAGAGCCTGAATGGAGGGTGGGGGTGGGGGAATGAGGGGGTGAGGGCTTTCTGGGGCCCACCAGGAGCAGTCCGGCCCCTCCCAGCTCCCCAGCCCCAGGGAAGCACCTCAACACACCCCAGTACTTGTCACTCTTCCCGTTAGCAGGCAAACACACGTTGGAGGGCAAGGGAGACGAGCGGTAGCAGGGCAGAGAGTAGTCAGGGTCCTGGGGTAGGCCAGCCAGAAGAGGGTCGCTTCAACAAGGGGAGGGACAAGGGGCTGCACTGAGAGCAGCCCCCGTGTCCTGACACTCCCAGACCTTCCCTAATACCCCAGAGAGGCTTCAGCCCTGAACACAAGGCCTCCCAGAGCAAAAGCTAGATGCAAGATGATCCCAGCCCCAGGCATTGGGCTGGGGGTGGGGGGTGGGGAGCATAGTGAGAAGGATCCAGAAGACCCCCACGGGAGAAAGTGAGGTCTCAGAAGAGCCTAAAAGCAAAAAAGGATCTTAGCATTGGGCGCTGAAGGAAGGGCCCTCCAGGCGGGGAAGGGCATGCCGCAAAAGCTGGGAGGTGTGGAACCCCGTGCTCTGTGCTGGTAAATTCAGGACGGCTGAAGGGAGGGTACAGGAGGAAGTGGTAGGTTAGCAGGGCAGCTCGAGCAAGGCATTGAAAGCCAAGCGGGAAAGTCTAACACAGCTCTGGGTCTCACCTTCATGCCCCTGTTCAACATCCCCAGATTCGTCAGGGCTTGGTACAGACGGAGACCTGGAGCAGGTCTGCCTGGAAAAACTTCCAGGCGAAGGGCATTCTGTCCTGTCCTGAGTCACCTTCAGCCGGAAAGCCCACACTCTAGGGCTTTCCTTTCTGCCCTTGCCGGGCTGGCTGGTGCCCTACCTCTGGCCCAGCCTGCCTAAGAGACTCCTATGTGCCCTTCAAAACTCGACCCAACATTTGCTTTGTAAAATCTTCGTTAATCATTTCTTTTCGAAGCTCATATTCTCTGAGCGCCTCCCTGAGCGCTGGGCACCACCGTAAGCACTCACTGGGTCTTCATACCCATTTAGGAGCTTTTCTTTTGCCTGAAATGTTCTAGGTTGCCCCTTCAAAAATCACCGTCTCGGGAGGCCCCCACTTCCAGAGGCAGTAGAGCAGGATGATTAAGCCAGGAGACTCTCCAGCTGAGTGGCCTGGGTTCGAATCCTAGCTCTGCCCCTTCTGGCTGTGTGATGTTGGAGAGTTATTGAACCTCTCCATGCCTCAGCGTCCCCAGCTATAAAAATGCGATGTCATACTGTATCCACCGTAAGGGTTGTTGTGATTAAATAAATTAATCTATGCCAATGCCTGACATACAGTAGTGGGAAACTGTCGTCGAACGTCACGCTGAGAACCTGGGAAACTATAGCAGCCCTGGGAGGCTTGAAGGGGAAAAGGAAAGGTGCATTTCTGAATGCCAACTGCCGGCACGTCCCCAGTCGAGCCCCTCTCCCTTCCCCATAACCTTCCTCCTACCCCTCCCACATTAGCTGTTTCCCCCCCGCTGTCCCCGGGAGAATTCTTAGGGGAAGGGGGCGGGGTCGTTACCCCGAGCCCCGCCCCCCGGGCCGAGACTCCTGCGCCCGCCGGGCTCCCTACCCCCTTCCACCCCCACCTACCACATACCACCTGCTCATGCTCTCCCCTCAGGGACCGCAAAGCCAGTTCCCAGCTGTGACGCTGAAATTTGATCCCGTGGGGACACCATCGCATTAAAACGCGCAAAGCCTAAAGGTAGAGTCACAGAGAGGGGTGTGGCTGACATTTTAGCTCCGCCCCCGTCGATGCAGCCAAAGTCCTCATTGGCGCCTTCCTGCTTCCGCCGATCTTAGGGGCCGCGGTGTAATTGGATAAAAGCTGGTCGAGGGGGCGGGATTCCAGGCTGGTTTCCGCTAATCGATTAGTCAATATCTAAGAGGGTGGTACGGGAGGCGGCAGATCTAAGATCCAATTGGCTTCGGGCTTCGCTGGGAGGCGGGATGGATTCTTGAGAGGTGGCCGAAGAGGTCCGCGGGCCACCTGGGAGCGCGGGAGTGAGGTAGCAAGCCCACCCCACCTGGCCTGCAAGATCCGGCCTGGGCGCCTCTGTTCTCGGACTCCTGGGTGCTGCGGCTTGAGGTCGGGGTGCAGTGGTAGGGTCGGTGTCCTCGGGATGAGATTTGAGGTTTCCCAGGATTAGACGGGATCTCCGGGGGGGTTAGGGGGATCTTCGTAGTGATATCTGGGATCCCGAGATGAGAGCCGGGGTCTTTACTGTCAGAATAAGGTCCCTGAGCTGATCTGGGGGAATCACTACTAAGACCTCTGAACACCCAGGGCTGTGAGTTTGTGCCGCTGGGCCTAACTGAAAATTCGGGCTTTCGGAAGGCGGCATGGATGTTGGGGTCCAGAGAGCCTGAGATCCTGAGGGCTGACATCTGGAGAGACGGGGTTGGAGGTTGTCACTGGACTGTTCTGGGTCTTCCCCACCCCCATTCCCGGGCTCGTAGCCCTGGATCTCTGTGGGTTGGCCGTGACCCTGGCCTGGAGCGGGCTCACAGGCTGAAGACCATGGGGCAAAAGTAAAACTCTGAGCCCCCCTGTGCCTCTTTCTCAGGCCTGCAAGATGGACGAAGGTGGGAACCCAGGAAGCCTGACTAAGATAGCCCATCTCCTGGTCTTGTCAGGGGCCTGGGGCATGCAAATGTGGGTGACCTTCGTCTCAGGTAGGGACCCTCCACCTGGACCATCCTGGGTGCCCGGGGGGAGACAGGAATGAGAGGGGGGGACCTGGAGGTGTCCTGACAGGCGTGTGGTCTCTTGTACCCCGCAGGCTTCCTGCTGTTCCGAAGCCTGCCCCGACATACCTTCGGCCTCGTGCAGAGCAAACTCTTCCCTTTCTACTTCCACGTCTCCATGGGCTGTGCCTTCGTCAACCTCTGCATCTTGGCTCCACAGCGCGCCTGGGCTCAGCTCACCTTCTGGGAAGCCAGCCAGGTATGCGGACTTGGGCTCCACTGCCCGCTGGAGACTCATTCCCAGGACCCCCACTGGGCCGCCTATGGCTACACCTTTGCGAGAATTAAAAACAAAAACAAAACCAGAAAACAAGCAACCGCACCTTCCCGGTGGGTACAAAGCTGGGCTCTGGATACCCTTGAGCAGTGGCACAGCCTGCACAGGCCGTCCCTAGTAGCCCTATCTATCCCCCCGGTGTCTCTCTGCTGGCTGCTGCTCCCTCTCGTTCTCCTGGCTAGGCCTGCCGCCAAGTTGTGGTGACTCAGCTGGGTTGGGGCAGTGACCCCAGCTCATTGTTTAAAAACCAGCCTGACTGGGAATTCACAGTTCCCCACTCCCATCCACGCTTTTCCCCAGCCACAAGACAGGGCACCATCTCTGCATCTCGTATTTCTCTGTCCTGCCCTCCCCCTCCCCCATTACGTTCCGCAGATGTGGGCAGGTAAGGCCTGACAAAGGTTTCAAGAATAATCCCACTGAGACAGGATAGGACGATGTGTAACTAGAACTTACAGGACTTTCTCTTCACTCCCTGTGGGCCCAATCTGGGCTTCCGGAGTCTGGGGGAGGGGCCATAGAGGAGATGGCCCCCATCTTAGGTCTCTTTTGGGGGAAGGGTTATGGTGCTCTGTGTCGGTTTGGGAAAGAGAGGCTCTGCCCTGAGATGCCCCCAGTTTGGGGGAACGGGGGCGGGGGGGGGGGGAAGGAAACAAAGCTGTGTGGTGGAAACTTCCAGTCTGGGTATCAGAGGAGGAGAGGCTAAGAGGGTTTTGCCGGGAATAGAGGAGACAGTGCTAGAGTCTTTCCTTAGGAGCTGCTGGGTTCAGGGAATGAGAGCTGGTGTTCTGTTTGGGCCCCGCCCATGGGGTTTGGGGAAAGAGAGGAAGGCTTAGCGCGTGGACCTAATGGGGTCTCCCATCCCCCGCTGGGCTTCTGAGGATGCAGGAGGACCCTCCCTAGGACCCCTCCTGCCTGCGCGGCATGACTCACCTTGTCCTTCCGCCACCCCGCCAGCTCTGCCTGCTGTTCCTGAGCCTCGCGCTGTCCGCCATCAACGCCCGCTGGCTAGCGCCCCGCACCACGGCCGCCATGTGGGCCCTGCACGCGGTGGAGAAGGAGCGGGGCCTGGGCGGGGAGGTCCCTGGCACCCACCAGGGCCCAGACCCCTACCGCCAGCTGCGGGGGCAAGACCCCAAGTACGGTGCCCTCCGCCAGATCTTTTTCCGCTACCATGGCCTGTCATCCCTTTGCAATCTGGGCTGCCTCCTGAGCAATGGGCTCTGCCTTGCGGGCCTCGCCCTGGGCCTCAGTAGCCTCTAGCGCCCACTGCCTCTCTGGCCCTGCCAGGGCCCCAATGTCAATAAACCCTTCTTTGGAAATGGCTGCTGTCGCTTTTCTCCGGCTGGAAAGCAGGTGGAGGCGTGGGCCAAGGTGGAGCTGAGGGCCTTCGCTGCGCCATTCCCTGGCCGTTTGGAAGGTCAGCTGTCACAGCCCCTGAGCTCTGGTCACCACCATGACCAGGCGTGAGCGAGAACGCCGCTTTGGATGTTGAGTGCCGTGGAGGTCTGGGCACGGCTTGTCCCCGATCCCACGCCGGCCCTTCCTGAGGCACGCATGTAGGTGGCAGCCCCAGGAGGGAGCTGCTACCGTTCCCGGGAAGCAACGGGGACTGGGAGAAGTGGCTTCAGGGGCGGTTGGTGGGGTGCGAACCCCAGCAACGGCTGCAGATCCTCTCACGGCTTGCAAAAAACTCTGGGGCCTCAGCTGGGCCTGGATGCCGAGTTTCCTCACTGTGTGGCCTCCCGCTCTGAGCCGCCATTTCCTTATCTGTGAAAGGTTTAATTCGAAGGGCCCGGACGCGTACGTCGCAGGGACCCAGCCCGCTCGAGGGTCGGGCAGGGCCCTTTACAAACACTGACCCGGATCAGAGCCCTCACACAGCGCTGGGAGTACGCGCCACTGGCCGGATGGGGAAACAGGCCCGCGAGGTTAAGGAACGCGTCCCAAGTGAAACAGAACGAGACCCCGATGGAGCGGGGATTCGAACCTGACTCCAGAACCCACGCTCTTCGCTTCTGTGCACGTAGTAGGAGCTCTACATAGAGTCAGGAAAAAATGAAAAGTTTATTGGTGACGGAGGGCCCTCGACTGCTCCAAGCTCAGCACCACCACCAGCCCCTGCCACCCCCCGCCCCCAGCCGCGGCCCCGCGTTTATAAGCCCCGCCCGGACTCGGCCCCGCCCCCGCCCCGCCCTCTCCCGGGAGCCGCCCCTCCTCCCCCCCCGCCTGGGCGGAGCCGGCGCGGGATCCGGGAGGCTGCGGGCAGCGGCGGTGGCACCGGCTGCGGCTGCGGGGTCGGCGTCCGGGCTGGGACCAGGCGGCGGCGAGTTCGGAGGACGAACGCCCGCGGGGAGCGCCTCCCCCACGCGAGGCGACCCCTTCGGAGGCAGCGCAGCCCGCCCCGTACATCCGCTTCCCAGCAGGTCTGGGGGGCCGGGGGTTAGAGGGAGGGCCCGGGGAACAAAGGCGAACGGAGGGGGAACGCCTCTTCCCTCGCCCCCACCCAGCTGGGCTCCTCGGGGAGGGAGCGTTAATGGGGCGCGGGCGGGGCGGAGAGTCCAGCTGGGAACAGGAGATGGGACCATATGGTGATGGGAGGAAGCTCCTGAGCCCCCCTGCGCCGGCGGGGGCGCCCCGAATCCAGCAGGGGGACGAGGCCGAGCCCTCCGGGGATCCCTATCTAGTGCCAGGCGTGAGCGGGGGTGGGCAGATGGTCAGGAAGAGGTGGCACCGGCCGACAGGTGGGCTGGGGCTGGGGGCGGGGTAAGGGCCCCAGCCCGGCGGCCCTGCCCAGCATGGGGAAAGGTTTCCTGCCCCTTGGCTTCCCCTCCTCAAACTCGTTCTCCCGGAACACCGGGTGGGGCCGAGGGCTGGGCAGGAAAGCGCACAGGTTCGGTCCTCTTAAAATGGAAAAAAGCCCCACAGGCAGTTGAGAAATAGCTTTGCTCAGGGTTCCTCCGCCAGTGTGCCTTCCTCTCAGCCAGGCCTCCAGGAGCTCAGCGGCTCAGGGAGTAGCCAGAGACAGCTGGGGAAACTGAGGCCTAGAGAGGTGGTGAGGGCTGAGGGGGTGTCCCTGGCGCAGATGAAGCAGCCCAGCTGTGGGGAGAGATTGCCAGGAAGGGAAGGATCAGGGGTGGAGGGGTGGGCGTGGGGTTCTTATTAAGTGGCTTCCTTGGAGTTGGGGACTGTCACTGCAGCCTCCGTGGGCTGGGGCGGGGGTGAGTCAGCCCTGCTCCGAGGGAGACGGGCCCACCCCTTTGACAAACAGAAGGCGGCAGTACCCATTTGGGGGTAGAGCTGGGCTTTACGCCTGGGCTGTGCCCACTGAAACCCCCGTCCCCGTGGAGGTCAGGGATGGGGTTAAAGTCAGCTTTGGAGGGGGGTGTCATAGCAGGTGTCCCTGCCAAAGTCAACACCCAGGCCCTGGGGGGGGGCCCTATCCACCAGCTGGCAGGCCCCCCTCCCCCCCAGCTCACACCTGGACCGAGCCAGCTGCTCACTGTGGGGCAAAGTCCACACCTGCGCCTTCGGCAGGGTCTGGTTCCTCAGGGGCCAGAGGAGGCACCCCAACGTGCCCCCCACCACCCGGGCCCTTGCACTTGCTCAACGTCCCCATTTTCCAGAAGAGGACACTGAGGCCCACAGAGAGCAAGCAATGCAGCTGAGGCCACTTAGCCTCCAAGTGGCAGGGTGAGGACTCGAATCCAGGTCTGGTGTCGGCCCTGGAGCCATTCCTGGCGTTTTCTTGTTCTGCAGGGCTTCAGTCCTTCCCCCAGCCCCCGCCACCCCCAGGAGGCTCGCTGCCAAGATGGCGTCGGCTGGAGACCCCCCGACGGGCCCTCGGGACGCAGCAGACCAGAACTTCGACTACATGTTTAAGCTGCTTCTCATTGGCAACAGCAGCGTGGGCAAGACGTCCTTCCTGTTCCGCTACGCGGACGACTCCTTCACGCCTGCCTTTGTCAGCACCGTGGGCATCGACTTCAAGGTCAAGACGGTCTATCGCCATGACAAGAGGATCAAGCTGCAGATCTGGGTGGGCAGGCAGCCGTCGTGGGTCTGTGGCAAGGGACGGGAGTCTGTCTGCAGGCCCCGGGAGGGCCTGGGGGTCCTCCCAGGGTGTCCTTGATGGGGTGTAGGGTCCGGGGTGAGGGAGAGTGGCCCAGAGTTGGCGGGGGGCTTGGGGTAGATGGGAGGAGGAGGGGGATGTTATCTGTGAGGCGAGTTCATCGGGATGAGGCGCTATGCCCTGGCCTGTGGGGTCCGGCGGTGCCAGTCCCAGGCATTCGGAGGCCCGGCGACCGGTGGGGAAGAGGTTTGGGTCCCCTCGCGGGGGCGAGCCCGGGGCCCCCCCACTGAGCCTCTGTGCTCTTCAGAGACATGATGCTGTCACCCCCAGTGTGGCTGCTGGTGATGATCGTCGAGCTCGGTCTTGAGCGCCGGGGCGTCTGCAGCAAGATGATACTCTCTGACCCAGGTGGCCCTTGGCGGGGTCGCCAGGTGTGGCCGTGGCCGTGAGGTCAGAGGGGCTTACGAGGCCGTGAGAGGCGCTGACCCCTCAGACTGGGAATTCCTCGAGGGCGGGGCCAGGTCATGGCTTCCATCAGCCCGGGGCTGTGGGCGCGGGAGTGGGGCCCCGCTGAGGACCCTGCAGGGGTGGGGTGGGGGGGCAGAGCCGCCTGACCCCACTGGGTTCCTAGGACACGGCGGGCCAGGAGCGCTACCGGACCATCACCACAGCCTACTACCGCGGCGCCATGGGCTTCCTGCTCATGTACGACGTCGCCAACCAGGAGTCCTTCACTGCCGTGCAGGACTGGTGAGCGCTCGCTGACCCCCGCCGCCCTGACCACCGCCCTCTCCCCCCGCCCCGACCCTTCATCTCTGCCCTAATGGCCCTCAAACTCCCCAGGGCCACGCAGATCAAGACCTACTCCTGGGACAACGCTCAGGTCATCCTCGTGGGGAACAAGTGCGACCTGGAGGACGAGCGCGTCGTGCCCACCGAGGACGGCCGGAGGCTCGCCGACGACCTTGGTTAGTGCCCACCCTGGGCCCCAGGCCCTGGACGTCTCCGACCAAACCCCGGTCCCCGCCCTTGGGTTCCAGGACCAACCTCAGTCAAAAGGCCATTGCCCTTTGCCCTGTGAGGGTCTGCTCGGAAAAACGCCCATAGGCGTGCCACCTGCCGCGTTTAATTTCAGAGAATTCGGTTACAGATACCCCCCAGCTCCCTGCTGCGAAGAGTCCCTGGAAATTGATCCTCCAAACGTGCCCCCCGTGCGGGAAGGGGCAAGCGTATCGAATCACAGCGCTGTCGGCAGGAGGGGAACCTTGGTGACCTTTTCAATGTCTCACGGTGGGGGAAGCAGCCGGACCTAAAGTATAGGCGCGTGGCGGGATAGGGCGCAGCTGTGCAAAGCGGGGAGCACGCTCCCGAGGCTGTGCTGTGGCACGGTCTCTGGGCCACCTGCCGAAGCACAACAAGCAAACTGCGGAAAAGTGGGCTCGGCTGCTTCCTTGAGTCCGCGGCTCAGCAAGTGTCGCTGTAGTTGTTGTTGCTGTTTTTAATTTTTTAATGTTTTATTTATTTTTGAGAGAGAGAGAGACAGAGCGTGAGCAGGGGAGGGGCAGAGAGAGAGAGGGAGACACAGAATCCCAAGCGGGCTCCAGGCTCTGAGCTGTCAGCACAGAGCCCGACGCGGGGCTGGAACCCACGACCTGTGAGATCATGACCTGAGCCAGAGTCGGATGCTTTAACCGACTGAGCCCCCCAGGCGCCCCTTAAGTAGGCTTCAAGCCCAGTGTGGAGCCCAACATGGGCTTGAACTCACAGCCCTGAGAGATCATGACCTGAACCAAAATCTAGAGTCGGACACCTACCGCCTGAGCCACCCAGGTGTCCCATCAGCCCGTCTTTTCTTAGAGGGCCAGATAGGAAATGTTTTCAGCCCTTGCATCTCTGTCGCCACTCAGCCCTGCCTGAAAGCTGCCCCAGAAAATGAATGAATGAGTGTGACTGTCTGTCATCAAAACTTTGTTTATAAAAATAGGCGATGGGCCAGATCTTGCCTGTGGCTTGAAGTTTCCTGACCCCCGCGTTAGTGTATAAAAAGGGTAGGAAGAAGAATATATACTTACGTTTGCCTGAAGAAACTCAGGGAGGTTACAGAAGGATCTAGTAACAGCGGTGACCTGTGTGCATCCGAGAACTGGGGGCCGGGGCTCTAGGATGGGAGGAGGACTTTTTCAGCCTACCTTTCTGAATCAGGTAAATGGAAATGGAAGCTCAAAGGAAGTCTGGCCTGGAGTATTCCAGTATTCTAAGCACCCCCCAGGACTCCCCTTGCGGGTGTAACCACCGTAGGGGAGGGTGGGTTAAGGACCCAGACTCAGGAGCTAGAATCCCTTTCTGCAACCCAGAGAGAGACGCAGAATCCGAAGCAGGCTCCTGGCTCTGAGCTGTCAGCACAGAGCCCGACGCGGGGCTGGAACCCGAGAACCGTGAGATCGCGACCTGAGCCTGAAGTCGGCCGCCTAACCGACTGAGCCACCCAGGCGCCCCTCTCTTTC
This sequence comes from Paguma larvata, assembly GCA_030068075.1. Classification (NCBI taxonomy): domain Eukaryota; kingdom Metazoa; phylum Chordata; class Mammalia; order Carnivora; family Viverridae; genus Paguma; species Paguma larvata. Next base: position 8,298,634 of record CM057842.1, on the reverse strand, counting down.
TCTCTTTTTTGTTTTCCTCTTTTTTGTTTGCCGCCCCTCTCCGTGCTTCCGTTTCTCCAGCCGAGAAACAGAGCAAAAACTGTGTCTACTTCGTAGCGCTGTTCGAAAGACGAAATAAGCCCACGGCGGCCCCGTTTGAACATTAACTCGTATTATTTCTTGATCGCTTGGCGATCTCGTATTGGTAACGTCAGCCCTCCGGGCCTGCGCTGCCTTTTGTGTGAAGTGGGTTTAATAACAGCCTCACCTCATCAGGTCGTCGTGGGGGTTAAATGAGTTACGACACTCACGCAGCAGTTATGACAGCCTGGCACGCGCGTAGATTGTCCCTGCGCGTTAGCTGGCGCGATTGGGACCTACCGTTGATGCTTCGTACGTAAAACTCTAGGCACCATGTAACGGCCCACGAATTCTAAAATATTTCGTATCGGGCCCTTTACAGAGAAAGGTCAGGCACCCTGGACGATAACAGTTTTCTCTCTCTCTCTCTCTCTCTCTTATTTTAATTATAGCTCTACCATATATATATATATTTTAATGTTTATTTTTGAGAGATGGAGAAACAGAGCACTAGTTGGGGAGGGGCAGAGAGAGAGAGACTCAGAATCCAAAGCAGGCTCCTGGCTCTGAGCTGTCAGCACAGAGCCCGACGCGGGGCTGGAACCCACGAACCATGAGATCGCGACCTGAGCCTGAAGTCGGCCACCTAACCGACTGAGCCACCCAGGCGCCCCTCTCTTTCTCCTTTTTTTTTTTTTCCTTCTTGCCATCTACCTGTTGGACAAACCGGGTCTTTGTTCTGTGGAATATTTCCCGTTTGAGATTTGCCTCTTTGCTCCCTCGAGGTGTCATTTCACCTGCTCCTTCGTTCCCGGTGTTTCCTGGGAGCTCGAGCTTGGCTCCCGGGCGCAGGGATGCTGGGGAAGTCAGCTGCGACCCGGCCGCGGGCTGGGACCCCGTGGATGCTGCCCATGCCTTGCCGGGGACATCTAGTGAGGGAGGCTGAGGGGGGCTCCTAACCTGTCATGAAGTTTAAAATATTGACGTACAGAGCAGGAGGCAGAATTTGACCCCAGTTTTTGTGTTTGTTTTAAATGTTTTTATTTATTTTTGAGAGACAGAGAGACAGAGCATGAGTGGGGAAGGAGCAGAGAGAGAGGGAGACACAGGATCCGAAGCAGGCTCCAGGCTTTGAGCTGTCATCACAGAGCCTGATGTGGGGCTCGAACTCACAGGCTGTGAGATCATGACCTGAGCTGAAGTCGGCCGCTTAACTGAATGAGCCACCTAGGCGCCCCATTGACCCCAGTTTTGTAGGGAAAAGAATACACGCATGGGGCGCGTGGGTGGCTCAGTCAGTGAACTGTCTGACTCTTGATTTCGGTTCAGGGCATGATCTCACGGTTCGGGAGTTTGAGCCCCACATCGGGCTCTGTGCTGACAGCACGGACCCTGCTTGGGATTCTCCCTCTCCTCTCTCTGCCCCTCCCCTGCTTGCACTCTCTCTCTCAAAAATTAAAAAAATAGAAAAACTACACGTGCAAGCACGCACACACGCACGCACGTACCCCCTACACACCCAACCCCAGTAAGTGTGTGTTTATGTTTTAAAAAATATAGCGGAAAGCTAAATATCAAAACGCCAATAGTAATTGTTTCTCGATGATAAAATCACAGCTAGCTTTTCCGTCTTGATATCTTTCAGGAGTTTCTTTTTTTTTTTTTTTTAATTTTTTTTATGTTTTATTTATTTTTGAGAGAGAGAGAGAGAGAGCGCCAGTGTAAGCAGGGGAGGGAGAGAGAGAGAGGGAGACACAGAATCTGAAGCAGGCTCCAGGCTCTGAGCTGTCAGCACGGAGCCTGACATGGGGCTCGAACTCCGGAACCGCGAGACCATGACCTGAACCGAAGTCAGACACTCAACTGACTGAGCCCCCCAGGCGCCCCTCAGGAGTTTCTCCTCAGGAGTTTCTAACGTCTTCAGTGGGTTTCTCCACTGAATATTTATAATCGGGAAGAAAAAAGGATTAGGAAAAAAAAACTGAGATTGTTTGAGGCGGAGCCGCGCATGGATGCGGGAGTGCCGGTCTTGCCCAGGAGGACAGCAGGGGCACACGATGACCGCCAGGCTCAGAGTAAGAGATCTGAGTTCCTGGCCTGCCCCTGTCATTCATTCAGTCATGCAGTCATTCCGCGAGTAGTTTCTGAGCACCTGCTCCGGGCCGGACACCAGACCAGGCAGGCAGAAATTCTACCACCTTGGAGCCGGCATTCGAGGAGCGGAGACGGATAGTCAATGGATAATTGCACACGTAATTATTTCATTGCAATTACATTTTTGTAGTACGGCCTGGCGGGCGCTGCGAGAGAGGCCCGTGTGCCCTGCGCCGTGTGTGGTCCGGTGGGCGTTTGAATTTCTGGCCCAACTTGGCAGGTGCGGTGGGCGTGGCCACGAGGGGGGCGGGTCCTGCAGGCAGAGCCGGAGCCAGCCTTTCCGTGTGCGGGAAGCCCCGTCGCGGATACCACACCCTTAGTTTTAGGTTGGCAGCCCACTTTTTCAGCGGAGGGACGACAGGCAAGTCCCCAAAGTGTGTTGACTACCTCTCACATTTGGGAGGACAAGCTTTTTTTTTGTTTTCTTCATTTTTTCAAGTTTATTTATTTTGAGAGAGAGAGAGAGAACAGGGGAGGGGCAGAGCGAGAAGGAGAGAGAGAATCCCAAGCAGGCCCCGGGCTGTCAGCACAGAGATTGACGCGGGGACTCCAACCCACGAACCGTGAGATCAAGACCTGAGCCAAAATCGAAAGTCGGATGTTTAACGGACCGAGCCCCCCAGGGGCCCCAGGACGCCCAGGTGCCTTTCTTAAAATGAGAGACAAGGTGCCCTGGTCGCTCTGACTCTGGGAATGTATTCGGGGCGCCTGCCTGGCTCGGTTGGTAGAGCATACGATTTTTGATCTCAGGGTCGTAAGTTTGAACCCCGCATTGGTGTAGAGATAACTTTAAAAATAAAATCTTGGGAGAAAAAATCCTGGGGCGCCTGGGTGACTCAGTCCCTTAAGCATCCGACTTCAGCCCTGGTCACGATCTCGAGGTTGGTGGGTTCGAGCCCCGCATCGGGCTCTGTGCTGACAGCTCAGAGCCTGGAGCCTGCTTCAGATTCTGTGTTTCCCTCTCACTCTGCCCCTCCTCACCTCGCTCTGTTTCTCCAAAATGAATAAACGTTATATATATATACATATATATATATTCAAAGGAACCTCGTGTCCCCCCCACCTCCCACCGGAAGGAGTCACCCAGCACCCCCTCCCTCCCGAGGCCCAAGGCGGGACTATGGGAATATTTATTATTATGCATTTATTTAGATCTAAAATACGTATTTCATATTTATTAACCATTATCGTTTAAGCCAGGCAGCCTGGGCTCGAATCCCAGCTGAGCGGGGTGATGCCTCTGGACGAGCCCCTTCTCCTCCCTGTGCCTTGGTTTCCTCATCTGTAAAATGCGCTCCGACCCCAGGAACCTCAGGATCGCGAAATGCGTTAATTTGCATAAAACGCGGAGAAAAGTGCCTCCCGTAGAAGGCACCGTGTCCACACTGCTTATTATGCTTATTTATTATTCTCCTTGTTCCCATCTTTAGCACGTTCTGTGGGTCCGGAACGGTAGGCCTCCCGGACGCCCCACAGACACTTGGGAAACCCGCCCTTCATCACGGGCCTGCCGGGCACCGGAACGCCACTCGCTGGACTCTTGCGACAAAGAGCTTCTTAGCGGCGCCGGTTTCTAGCGGCATCGGCATCGTTGCCATCTGACGGCTGAGCAAACCGAGGCTTCGAGAGATCGAGGCGCTCGGCCAAGGCCCCAAGACCGCCCGCAGGGCAGACCCGGGCTGGGAAGCCACGCGTGGGGGGCGCCACCGCCCGGGCTCACTGGCGTCCCCCCCCACCCCGTGTCCCTCCAGGTTTCGAGTTCTTCGAGGCCAGCGCCAAGGAGAATGTCAACGTGAAGCAGGTCTTCGAGCGCCTGGTGGACGTCATCTGCGAGAAGATGAGCGAGTCCCTGGAACCCGCCTCCGGGCCCGGAAGCAATGGGAGAGGCCCGGCCGTGGGGGACGCCCCGCCCCCGGAGCCCAGCGGCTGCAGTTGCTAGAGATGGTCCCCGCCCACCCCCCGCCCGCCCCCCCTTCCTGCCTCGGCGGGGACTGTGACCGAGGCGCAAGCCACAAGGGCTGTTTCCTAGCTCAGGGCCCCCCCTTCCCCTCCCTCCGGCCGCCCCGACTCCCGCACGGCTCGCCTTCTCACGGCTGTCATCTTGCCGGGAGCACCTGGTCACAGGCTCAGGGCCCCGGGGGACCCTGCCCTGCGGGCGGGGTCTGGGGGTGCCGACCTGCCGACCTGCCCCAGCCGGCTGCTTTTCCGGCATTGGAATGGAGGGAGCAAGGGCAGCGTGTCCCGCCCCGTCCGGCGGAGGGGGCAGCCACAGTGCCTTCTGGGTGAGAACTGTTGTTCTCGTCCATTCTGTGCCGGACATTGCCTGGCGTTTGGTGAGCCGGCGCGTCTTCTTCCTCCTGCGGCGTGAGTCCTCAGAGGTCGCCCTCGGAGATGTGGAAGGCAGCTCCTTTCTCAGGGTCCCCCCCACCCCCACCCCCTGGCGCGGACCCCAGCCTGCCCCTGAACCTCCTCGGACCTCAAGCTTCCAGGGCGGGGAGGCGATCGTGGCCCTCAAAGACCCTTCCCGTCCGGTCTGCCTGTGAACGCAGTATTAAAGCAGCTTTTCCCGTTGTAAAGGGACAGGAAGTCAGAGCCGCTGCCCCCCCCTTGCTCCCCCCCCCCCCCCCCGCTCCTCCCCCCGCACCCGGCTTCGGAGACCCCAGAGGTGCCTTCTGAGCTTCCTCAGTGTTCCTCATCGCCTACACTCCTGCCACTGTGTTGGCCTGCTCACTGTATCTCTGATGCCAGGTTGAATTCTAGAGCTATGGGCCGCAGCAGGCTGGGCGGAGGATGGCCCGACCTCGGGCGTTCCTGCTTGGGACTTTTTGCCAGGAGTTAACCTCGGAGCCAGTCGTCCCGGCCCCCCTGCCCGGACCTGCCTCTCCCAGACCCCGAATTTGGCTGGCGGGGGTTTAAGCAAGGGCTTTCCACACCTTGCGTCCTGCTAGAGAAGGAAATTGAGCAACGTTCCTCCAGCCTGGTCTTGCTGGCGGCTTGCGGGTGGAAGGACTGGGGCTCCTCCTGCCGAGGACCCTTGGGGACCCAGAGTCCATTTCCTGAGTCGCATCAGTGGTGGGGCCCGGTGATCTGATGTTTCCTATTAATGCAGGAGTCCCTGTAAGGGAGGCCTTGCGGTTGGGCGGAAGGGCGAGAAGGCAGTTGTGTAATGGTTATTGCCACATGCGATTTACAGATACAGCTTGGGGGGGTGGTGGGGGCTGGGAATCGTCTCCCTGGTGGACCGGGGTCCCTCCCGCTGGGAGGTTGGGAGGGTATCCCTCCTGTAACCTCCCATAACTTGACAGTCACCGTGAGGACGGCCTGGCCAGATGGCTCGCTTTCCACTCCCAGCCCCTGACGCCAAGATGACTTCCTGTAGCCTTAAAGATCTCAGCCTCCTCCCGCTCGAAGTGGGGAAGATCTGGTTCAAGTTTAACTTAGCTCTTCCCTTTATAGAAGCTCTGGATTGAATTCCTTTCCAGAGGGCCCGGTTCGTCCCATACCAAGGGCAGCCCTGAGAGCTTCAGAGCGAGGGTACCTTTGTAAGCCAGCCAATCAGACCGCAGTGGTGAAACGGACGGGTTTTTGGAAACACGCACAGTGAGTCTGGGGGATGTCCGCGGCAGGGGTCAAAACTGTTAGTTGCTTTAGCGTGAAAGAGAAATTAAGGCAGCCAGGAAAAAGCCTTTTAAGACGCACCACGGGCTGTCAAGATTCCGCCGGCCCATTTTCTTAAGCTGCCGCCGGAAAACAAACAAAACCCGAAGACAGTGGCTCAAAGTGCTGTTATCTAAGGGACGAGCCCACTTGTGTCTCGGACCTGACGTGGGCTAAGCCTTGTGTTTACACAAGATTTTCGAACACTTCAGCTCTGAGTAGCGCTGAGACAGCGGGCTGCCGCTGGGTTTTCTCAAGACTAGGTTTATGTCAGAGAGGGATTTTTTTTTTTTTTTTTTGGCTTGTTTCTTCTAACAATAATGCAAGTTGTTCTTTTATAATTTGGGGCGGGAGGCTTAACTCACGGTGGTCTCTGGGGAACCGAAACCAGTGTCCTTGAAGATCATGGGCCGGGGTGGGGGGCGCGGCGCGGAGGACGGAGGTTTGTTGAGTTTACAAACGGAAATGAAGCCGAAGACCGTGGGAAAACCGCTTCTCCAGCGAGAGCGGGGTCCGGGGAGGCGGCCCGATGCCGGGTCTTGCGTCCTTACCCTTCGCCTTCAGTGGCTCGCCTTTCCACTGGCGTGACCGCAGTTTGGGGTTCGGGGTTCCGCTTTTTTTCCTTTCTTTCTTCGGCTGCTCCAGGGACCGTGGCCTTGTGTCTTTTTCTCCCGCCCGCCTCAGAAAGGCAAGGAAGGGGTGAAACTCGGCCTCTGGGTCGAAGCGCTAATTCCATGACCCGGCTTCTCCCCTCCCACCCATCCCGAAACACTACGGAGCGAGTGAGCTCTCGACCTGGCCATGTGTGTCCCCGGCTGCGGTTCTCCTGTGTAAGCAGCTCTTCCATGTCCGCTCGGAAGGATGAGCACTTTTATCCACGAGAGAAAATAAAGCCATTGTGCCCGGATGTGCTGGGTTCTTTTTATTTCCATTAGTGAAGCGTGGTTTCCAGGAAGAGAGCTGTGGAATCACAGCCAAGTAGATGCTTGGCGGAGGGCCACGCGTTCTGCAGCAGCACCGGAGTCAGGTGAGAGAGACTCTGGTCTGGGGCTGCTCCTGGCCGGGGTTTGTGCCCACCACCTTGGCCCTGGAAAGTTTGCTGCGTGGTGGGGGGGGGGGGGGCACTAGTCCTAACAAGAGGACCTGTCCTTTCCTCAGCTCTTCCCACCTGCCCCCCACATTTGCTAGGCTGTGGTCACATTGGCCCAGCTGCTATTCGAACACACCAGGCACCTGCCTCAGGGCCTTTGCACTGGTTATCCGCCCCACTGCCTGAAATCAAATGGCTCCTCTCACTCAACCCCTCTTTTAGGTCTTTATGCAAATCTCACCTTCTCATTGACCCCCTTCCCCTCTTCCCTCCCTCCCCAAGTTTGGTACTGTAACCTCTCTGCAGCGTTGCTTTTTTTTTTTTTTAATGTTTTTGAGAGACAGAGACAGAGTGCTAGCGAGACAGAGGTAGAGAGGCACTCGTTCCTCAAGTGCAGGGATTTTTTTTTTTAATTTTTCGCCACCACGCCCAGCTCAGTTCCTGTTTGACACAATAAAAAAAGAAGTATTAGATGTTTATCCCGGGGTTCCTGGCACACAGGTCCTAAAGCCCTCGGGATGTCTGGAGTGATTAAGAGCTTCTTTTGTATGTTTCGGGGTCGGAGGCTGGTCTCCAGAAAGGTCGGGCCAGGACAGGAGGGTCAACTGGGAGCCCAGCCCCCTGACCTCCGGGGAGGGGAGACAGGCTGGAGCCGGAGCTGGAGTTAATCACCAAAGGCCAATTAAGGGACTAGGAAGGTGGCGGGCCTGGAGAGGACACGGAAGCCCCGTGCCCCTTCTCCGTACCTTGTCCTGTGCGTCTTTTCCATCTGGCCGTTCCTGTTTCATAGCCTTTCATGATTTGGGACGCCTGGGTGGCTCAGTCCGTTAAAGCCTCCGATTCCAGCTCAGGTCATGATCTCACGGTTTGTGAGTTCGAGCCCCGCATCAGGCTCTGTGCTGACAGCTCGGAGCCTGGAGTCCGCTTCGGATTCTCTCTCTCTGCCCCTCCCCTGCTCGTACTCTCTCTGTCTCTGTCTCTCTCTCTCAAAAATAAAATAAAACATTACAAAAACCTGCCTAATTAACTCGCAGTAGTAACTAGCATGCCTACTGAGTTCTGTGAGTCATTCTAATGATTGAACCCGAAAGTGCAGAGGAATTGTCGGAACCTTCTGATTCGGGTCGGGGGCCCAGTCAGACAGTATAGGTCACCTGGGGACCCAGAACTCGCAACTGACGTCTGAAGTGGGGGCAGTCTGGTGGGACCGAGCCCTTACATTTTTGGCATCTGCCTCAAGCTCTAGGGAGTTAGTGTCGGAATGGAACTCTAGGACACCCAGCTTGTGCCCGGAGAGAATCGTTTGTTGTGAAATCCCAGCGCACACTCACACACACACACACACACACACACACGGTGCCAGAAGCGTCGTGAGTAAAACCAGCTCATTTCTGACTTCCAGCAAGCGCTCCCCAAATGTTTGTTGAGTGAATGTACGAACTGCAGGGCTCAAGAGTGAGCCGGGTCCAGCGACTTGCATCCCATCCCAGGATTCTCAACTGCTCTCTGTGCCTTTGCTCGGCAGCCTGGCCCTCATGAGGTGAGGTGAGCTTCCTGGGAGCCGCCACCGTATCCATAGTCCCCAAGCCGAATATCCGAAGATCCGAGTATGCTTGACCAGCTTGGGTCCCACGCCCGTGCCTGGACGGAGACATGGAGCGTTCTGATCGGCCACCTGCCTGACAGGCTTAGGGACGGAAGTCTGAGAGGCGGGCGGGCTCCAAAGGAACGTGGGAGCCTTCCTTCCCGAGGGGGAAGTGATTGCGGTAACAGCAAATACCGCACTCACTCTTTTCCTCTTCCTCAAAGTCCCCCCAGAAGAAGGATGGAAAGATTAGCTAGGCCGCCATTTTGCAATCCCCAATGAGAGGACCAGCTCGAGTGGCTGCGGTCATTGGACGGGCCCCTTGGTTTACTGATCCTCAGCAGTGACCGTGGCCCCGTGGCCACCCCTTCGAATCATCTGGTAAATGTGAGAGTCCCCAAGCCCAGGCCACAGCCTGATCCAATTAAATCAGAAGGCGGTGAAGGGGGGGGCGCCTGGGTGGCTCAGTCGGTTGAGCGGCCGACTTCGGCTCAGGTCACGGTCTCGCGGTCTGTGAGTTCGAGCCCTGCATCGGGCTCTGTGCTGATGGCTCAGACCCTGGAGCCTGCTTGGGATTCTGTGTCTGCCTCTCTCTCTGCCCCTCCCCTGCTCACACTCTGTCTCTCTGTCTCAAAAATAAATAAAACGTTAAAAAAAAGAAGAAGCAGAAGGGGGTGGAGGGGTGCAGGCTCGGGTGTTTTGTGAAAGCTTGCAGGGGGTTCTAAGCTACAGCTAGGGCTGGGAACAGTGGCTTACAGGGAACACGGGGGAGGCAGGAAGAAGATAAAAGGGCCGCAACAGAATTGGGGAGTCGATCCAGACGGCGTGGCGTTCCCCGATACTCCACGCTCTTTCCGCCACCAATCAAAGGTTGGTGGGGTTGGAGACGAGGAGGAAGAAGGCAGGGCAGTGGGTTTCTGAGAATGTTCTGGAACGTCGCTGGGAACTTGGTTGGAATTCGGATCCGTGGGCCCCACTCAGGATCTGGAGCCCGAAGCCCTGGGGGCGGGGCCCCCAGCCTCTGGGATTTAACGGAATATTCAGAGGATTTTAGTGCATGCTCTCACTGGAGAACTACCGAATTAGAACGAAAAGGATTTAGGAGACGCGACCAGGAGACATGATGAGTGGCCCTTATTTGGATCTGATCCAAAGAAACCAAATGTGTACGTCCTGGTGACGTAACGTCCAGCAGGCTGACTGTAATTAACAATACCCGATTCCTTCTCTGAAAGTTACTAAGACGAGACACCTCAAAAGTTCTCAGGGCGCCAGGGTGGTTCAGTCAGCCAAGCATCGGCTCTTGGTTTTGTCTCAGGTCATGATCTCACAGTTTGTGAGTTCAAGCCCCGCATCAGGCTCTGGGCTGACAGCACAGAGCCTGCTTGGGATTCTCTCTCTCCTTCTGTCTCTGCCCCTCTCTTGCTCTCTCTCTCAAAGTAAATAAATAAACATTTTAAAAAGTTTTCATGGAGCATCTGAGTGGCTCATTGGGTTAAGCGTCTGACTTCGGCTCAGGTCATGATCTCATGGGTCACGAATTTGAGCCCGTGCTGACAGCTCAGAGCCTGGAGCCTGCTTCAGATTCTGTGTCTCCCTCTCTCTCTGCCCCTCCCTGGCTCACGCTCTGTCTCTCTCTCTCAAAAATAAAAAAACATTTAAAAATTTTATTTAATAAATAAAAAAAAGTTCTCATCACAATAAAACAATTTGTAACTATGTGTGGCGATGTTAATTAGACTTATTTTGGTAATCATTGTTCAATATATACAAATATCAAATCATATGTTGTACACCTGAAACAAATATGCTATCCGTCAGTTATATCTCAATAAAAATCAAACAAGAACCAAAGAAACTAATGTCAAAAGACATTAAAAAAATTTTTTAAGTTTCGAGAGAAACAGAGACAATGCAAGTGGGGGAGGGGCAGAGAGAAGGAGAGAGAGAATCCCGAGCAGGCTCCCACCACCAGCGCAGAGCCAGATGTGGGGCTTGAACTCATGAAATTGTGAGATTGTGACCCGAGCTGAAACCAAGAGTTGGATGCTTACCCTAAAAAATTATTTTGTTTTATTATTTTATATTTGAGAGAGAGACAGAGTGCAAGCAGGGGAGGGGCAGAGAGACGGAGACAGAATCTGGAGCAGGCTCGGGCTGCAAGCTGTCAGCACAGAGCCAGACAAGGGGCTCGAACTCACAAACCTCGAGATCATGCCCTGAACTGGTTGGACACTTAACCCCCTGAACCACCCAAGAGCCCCATGCATGTCTTCCTTCTGTTGCTGTTGTCGAAAAGCGGATATTTTATTTTATTATTTTTATTTTTTTATTTTTTTTAATTTTTTTAAACATTTATTTATTTTTGAGAGACATGGAGACAGAGCATGAGCAGAAGAAGGGCAGAGAGAGAGGGAGACACAGAATCCGAAGCAGGCTCCAGGCTCTGAGCCATCAGCACAGAGCCCGACGCGGGGCTCGAACTCACAGACCGTGAGATCATGACCTGAGCTGAAGTCGGCCGCTTAACCGACTGAGCCACCCAGGCGCCCCGAAAAGCAGACATTGAAAGAAAATAACGTGATGGCTTTGAAAATCAGATATCGCTTCCTCCCATCGCCCCCCACCTCACCCCTGCATCGTGTTGCCGTTTGTGGTTATTCCTGCCGTTTGTTTAGTGAGTCTCTGGGACTAAGTAAATCCATAAAGTCTGTATTCCTTGTCATACGCGGCCCCTGCAGCCTCTGCTCGGTCAGCTTAGTGGTGGGAAGGAGGGTTTTCTTTCCTAAGAAGGGAAACCTGGCCTTTCGAAACCTGAGCGATATTCTGCCAATATTTATTCCTTCCGCCGTTCCGCCTCTCACTGGCCCGACTTCATTCTACGTTTGCGATCTGGACCGGTTTAATTGAAAAGGACTTCCGTTGACTTCCCTGGTTTGCCGGTTCATTCTTTCCCCCCTGGGGACCTCTCTGCGCCGGGCTCCGAGCAAAGAGCCTCTCCTCGGACAGGCTCGGGGAGGAGGCCAGCTCCTACGCGTAGTGTTTCCAGAGCGGCCTTCTAGCATCTCAAAGAAGAAGGTGGGGAATCCTCCCCTCTGCCCCCCTGCCTCCCGGCGACTCTTCCCTTGGGCGGGGCCTCCCCAGAGCTGATGACAGTCACTTCCAGGGTCAGTTCGCGCTCGCAGTCAGGGAGGACATTAGGCGAAGCCTCGGACGGCCTCCGTCCTAGCGACTCGACAATCGGATGGCCCGCTCTTTGTACAAATGAGAGGGAGGCGAGGGTCCTGACTCTCGGTCACGGAGCCAATGCGTGGAAGGAGGAGGACCCCGCCGTGTCGGCCGGGGGCCCATAAACTGGGTGGGGAGGGCATTCCCCTGGGGCACATTAGTCCTCACCCGAAGTAAGTCCAAAGTCCCCAGCACCCTTGTGTGTCCGCCCACCCGTTCTAGGAGACCCAGTCACGAGATCATTCTGGTTCAAACCATCTCCCTTCTAGTCTTCCGTAACTTCTCACTCACTCATCACTATCATACATTTTCCAATGTAAAAAAAATCGTATTTCTTGGGGCGCCCGGGTGGCTCAGTCGGTTAAGCATCCGACTTCAGCTCAGGTCATGATCTCACAGTCTGTGGGTTCGAGCCCCGCGTCGGGCTCTGTGCTGACAGCTCGGAGCCTGGAGCCTGCTTTGGATTCTGTGTCTCCCTCTCTCTGCCCCTCCCCTGCTCGTGCTCTGTCTCTGTCTCTGTCTCTCTCTCAAAAATAAACGTTAAAAAAAAAAAAACCTTCTAATGGCTTTCCATCATCCTTAGAATGAAAGCCAACCCCTCTCTGCAGCCACAAGTCCTCGTATGATCTACCCCATCGATTGCCTGCCCTCACCGCCACCCACCACCTGTCTCACTCACCCTGCTGGTCCTTGAAGAAGCCATGGCTATTGCTACCGCAGGGCCTTTGCACCAGCTCTTTCTTCTGTCTTCTCCATATACGCACCTGACTTTCCCTCGTCTCCTCAGGTCACTGGTCAAATTTCACCTCCCGATTCCCTTCCCTACCCTGTTTGCCCTGTTTTCCTTCCTTCCCAGAAGGTATCTGGAACGGAAATGAGTTTCCGTGCCCCACCCCCACTCGGGCGTCAGCTCCACCATGGCAGGGAGCCCCAGTGCCCAGAACAGTGCTCGGCACACAGTAGATGCTCAATAAAAGAGTTCGGTGTGTTCCAGAGGCCCTAGGCCTTACTCGTATCACCCGCTACCCCCAGCGAGCCTCCCCTCAAGTTGAAGCTCTGAGTCCTCAACAATCCCAGCAGGCAGGACCTGGCTGAGGGGGCCCGGACTCCCAGTTCCCATCAACCCCACCCCTGGGGCCAACGAAATTCCTCTCCCATTCAGGGAGGAGAAGGAGACGAAAATCACAAGGACCTCGGCTGCTTCTCGCCTGACCGATTCCTCTGCTCCAGCATCTTCTCTGGCCTCCCCGTTCCCTCACCTCACCCCACAACGTACCGCGTACTCCCCAGTATCTCTCCGTGGTCACCTCCAAGTGTGGTGACTAAGAGTAGGACCAGATGGCCCAACTTATTGCTAGCCGAGTGACCCCGGACAAGTCGCTACGCCACTCCGTGCCTCGGCTTCTCCGACTGTCAAGGGGACCGGCTGGCTCTGCCTACAAGAGTTTTGCGAAGATTAAGAGAAAAACTCTCCATGAAGTGCAGAACAGCGGCCCGGCGCACAGCCAGCATTCAGTAACTGTTAGTTATTTCTGGGTGCTCTTTACATATGAACGGAAGGGCTAGCAAGGACCCAGCACATTCTTGGCCGTGTACGTGTATTATCTCACTTATCTATCACTGTCTCCTCAGGACGTGGGTACTAGTCTCTCCTCTGTGTCGTAGGTGACAAGACTGAGGCTCAGAGAAATGAAGAGACCGGACCCAGTGTGTGGGCGGAACAGGCACCGGCAGGCGAGGACGGGACGGTCGCGGAGAAGCTCCCCGTTTCTAGGTGTCTGGCTGTTCTTGCTTCTGGAAGCCTGAGCTGCCTTGAGCTTGCTCTTGGCAGGGCTCCGTGTCCCCTTCACTTCATAGGCATTTATTAAGTGCCTACTGTGAGCCAAACACCGGGAACCCAGCGATGTACAAAAAAAGCCGTAACCCCTGCCTTGGCGGAGCCAACATCTGAGCAGCGAACGCGGGTAAAAGTACAGCCGATTCGCTGCCGGGACCCTTTCTGTGCCTCAGTGTCCTCATCCATAAAGAGGGAGAAGGGCACTCCCTCCCCCCCAGGGTATGTGATGGGGACCGAATCCACAGAGCAAGTGCCTGGTCCTGCGGCCGCTGTCACCACCCTACAATGACCTCTGCTCATCATTATCGCCGTATTTCAGGCCCTCTGTAAGGCAGGCAGTGTAGCCCAGGGGACGGACTCGGGCCAAACCCGGCTTCAAACCCAGCTCTGCCGAGGCCACGTGGCCTCGTACGGTCCCTTCCCCAAACCTCGGTTTCCCCATCTGCAAAACGGGGATGGTGACCTTACCCCTCCGCCCAAGGCCCTGTGGTCAGAACGAGCCGAACGCCCAACACCAGTTGCGTTCTTTCTCCCTTGACCCCTTTTTGCTGGGCTTCCTGCAAACGGGCAATTTTTATAGAAGTCGCCAGCCCCCGGCGGGGGGAGGGGGGGAGGGGATCTACCTGGGTGACGTCCGACACAATCCTGAGCGACCCCCTGGTGGATGGCGTCTGGGGACACGTGGCGCCCTTCGCGGGCCGCAGGCCCTGGGGCCGGAGTGACCGGGAGTCATTTCAAAGGAAGAACCAGACAGAGCCGTGTCGTTCTTCGCCTCACGGCACTTCAGCTGCAGAGAGGAGGGCAGTCACCCGCAGGCTCCCCGTCGGCTCTCGAAATAATGGGCACAGAAGTCGTGGTCAGCACGCTGCTGTCCAGAGCGGCCCTGATATTCTGGGGCTCGCGCTAAATGCCTCCCTTACTCTGGCCCATCGCAGCCGGAACCCTCCGCGGTGCTCATCCTTTTTCTTGGGGGGGGGGCTGCAAGGGAGTGAGAGGCAAAGGGGGGGGGAGAGAAAGAGAAACGGGGCACGAGCTCACCCGGTGTGGGACACGAACTCACGAACGGTGGGATCACGGCCTGAGCCAAAGTCAGACCCTGAACGCCTCGCCATGGCCCACGAGGCCCGGCAGGAGCTGCCTGGTCACCCCCAGACCCTCATCTCCCTCTACTCTCTCTCTTACTCACTCAGCTCCAGCCACCACCACCCCCGACCCCCGGTCCCCTCACTGTTCCTCAAACACACTTAGCGAGCTCCAGCCCCAGGGCCTTTATACGGGGCCGTTCCCCCTTTCTGGAATGCGATTCCCTCAAATACCCACGCAGCTCTCTCGCTCACTTTGTTCACCTCTCTCTCTTCAAACGTCCCTCCTCGGGAAGGCCCGCCCTGAGCCGTCTTTCCACGTTAGCCACGGCCCCTGTAGCAGCCAGCCGGGGTGGGCGATGCCACGTAACAAACGGCCCCTCGACTGCGATCGTTCATTTCCCGCTCACGCTACACGCCCCTCCCGGCTTGGCAGGGAGCTCCGTTCCGTGGGACTCACTCAGGGATTCGGGGAGCGGGGAGCGGCCACTACCCAGATGTCCCGTTTCCGTGGCAGGAGGAAAGAGAGTTTCGGGGCTCCTGCCCCGGCAGTGAAACAGTTTGGCCCAGAAGTGCCACGCGAGACTTCTGCTCACAGCTCGTTGGCCAGAACACATCACGGGACCCCCCCGAAAAGGGGCCAGGACAGAGCATCCCACCGTGTGGTGACAATAGATGACAGTGGGCGCCTTTGAGCAAACGGGCCCTTCCGTTCCCTGCCCTTTCCCTGCCTCCTCCTTCTTCACAGCACGGATCACCTCTGACGCCAAGGCTCACTCAGCGGCTTCTGGTCCGTGTCCCCACTTACGTGCCAGGAACACGGGGCAAGGAGTCGGCTTTGTGCCCGCTGTGTCCCTTGAGCCCTGAGCAGTGCCCAGCACACAGCGAGCGCCCCATCAGTATCAGCGGAAGGGCTGGATGAATGAACGGGAGATGCTCCCTCCCGCCTCAGAGCCCACACCGGTAGGCGGGAAGCCCCCTACCCATCGTGGGGCCCCCACTCCCAAGCCTGAACATGGCCCCGCAGCCGCTTCCGGGCCCGAGCCTCCGATGACCACTCCTAGAAACAGGCAGTGTTTCCAAGCCCTCCCTGGCTTCAGAGACCCGACCACCTGCCCCAGAGCTTAGATGCCACATGCGGCCCCTGGGCTCAGGTCATGATCTCACGGTCGGTGGGTTCGAGCCCCGCATCGGGCTCTGTGCTGACAGCTCAGAGCCTGGAGCCTGCTTCCGATTCTGTGTCTGCCTCTCTCTCTCTGCCCCCGCTCCCCCCACTTGCGCTCTGCCTCTCAAAAAAATGAATACACATTAAAAAATTAAAAAAAAAATTTTAATGGTTCAGATGGGTAACCTTAGGTCGCGTGTCTTTTGCCACAAACACACACACAGGATGTGAGTCTCTGCTTTCCCACGTCCAAGGTCCCTTCCGTGGAACAGTCGTCTGGCTCCTTGCAATTCTAGATTCTGCCTGGGGGTCAGCCTCGAAGATGAGACCGGAAGTGAGGGACGCACAGAACCGCCAGGTGCCCGCTCGGTGAGGTTTCTGGGGGGGCAGAGCGGCGAGCTGGGGGTTTCCCTTCTGCCTCTTTTTGCGCCCTGCGCAGCCCATGCCCCGAGCTCCGGGTCTGCACTGGAGGAGGGGAAACCCCGCTGCCCTCACCTCGCCCCCCCCCGGGAAGCGCGTGGGTCTCGAGCTCCGTGCATCTGCTCGTACCCATCACAGACTCGCTTCATCTGCTCTCCCGAATCGCCCACAGGCCCGCTCCACCCCCGGTTTGGCTGTCCCTCCATTAAAGACGCCGAGATCATCTTTAGCAACTGCCTTGGTCTCCGCACCAAAGGGGCGCGTGTAATTTTCTATTTTTCTAAATCGAGGTCTAAATAAAAAAAGGCTGCTTGGACGAGGTGGGACGGTCACGTGGGGCCGTCTGCACAGCGCCCAGAAGGGGAGGCCGTGAAAAGTCTCCCTCCTCCCTGTTTCTCCCAGCCGACAAGCACCTCCCACTGGGGCCGCGGTGACTGTTACTGTTTCCTGTGTCCCAAAAGAGGTATTCGATGTGCGTCCAAGCAAAAGCATAGGCTCGTCCGTCTTCTTCTCTGCTTTATAACTATTCTCACTGGTCTGCATCTGGATGTTCTTTTTATTGTTTGTTAAACTTTTTAAAGTGTTTATTTTTGGAGAGAGAGAGTGCGCAAGCAGGGGAGGGGCAGAGAGAGCAGGAGACCCAGAATCCCAAGCAGGCTCCAGGCTCCGAGCCGACAGCACAGGGCCCGACACGGGGGCTCGAACTCATAAACTGTGAGATCCTGACCTGAGCCGAAGCTAGCTGCTTAGCCGACTGAGCCACCCGGGCGCCCCTGGCGTCTAGCTGTTCTTTTTTTTTTTTTATTTTATTTTATGTTTATTTATTTTTGAGACAGAGAGAGACAGAGCATGAGTCGGGGAGGGGCATGAGTGGGGGAGGGGCAGAGAGACAGGGAGACACAGAATCTGAAGCAGGCTCCAGGCTCCAAGCTGTCAGCACAGAGCCCGACGCGGGGCTCGAACTCACAGACCGTGAGATCATGACGTGAGCCGAAGTCGGATGCTCAACCGACTGAGCCACCCAGGTGCCCCTGGCTGTTCTTAACAAGAGGAGAAATTGCTCTTGGCGCCCTGCTCGCATCCCCGCGGCGTTGTCATTTCTGCGCATGCTGGCCAGCCCCCCCCCCCCCCGGGGCTGGCTCTCTGTGGCCCCTCAGCCCCCATGTGCCGGGGCGGGGGGGGGGTGGGGGGGGAGGAGGGCAGCCCTCAAGCAATGCTGATGGGAGATACCTCAACGGTGAGGCCTCCTCGCCCCTGGAGTGGGAAAACAGACACACATTGGACGCTGCTCCCGGGTGTCCCCTCCCCCCACCGCGCCGAGCCTAGTGGCCCTGCAGTGTCACCCTTTAAAGGCTGCACCCACTTCCCTGCCTCACTTCCCCTGTCCCTCCAGGTGCTTCTTGGGATCGCCTCTCTAATAAACCGTGAACCTGCAGAACCTTGTCTCAGGGTCTGTCTGGGGGGGGGGCGGTGCGGGGCGATGCAATTGAGAGCGTCCCGGCAGGAGAAGGCACCATCTCGAGCATGGGGAGCCTTCTCCTTCCTTCCTTCCCCCCCGCCTCCGCATGGCCTTCCTTGTAGGCATCATTATACGTTAACCGCCCTCCTGAGGCTTCCGAGGCCGTGGCAGTCTTTCGCACGCCCCGGTGTGTATGTCATTCTGCACCTGAGCAAGCAAATCCTCGGGTAATCCCAGGACACGGGACGGCCGGGTCAAAGCGTCCACGCTGTCGTCTTGATGGGTTTTGCTAAATAGCCCTCTGCTTCTAACACATTTCAAAAAAAAAATTTTTTTTAACATTTATTTATTTTTGAGAGACAGAGACAGGGCGCAAGCGGGGAAGGGGCAGAGAAAGATGGAGACACAGAATCCGAAGCAGGCTCCAGGCTCTGAGCCCTCAGCACAGAGCCCAACGCGGGGCTCGAACCCACAAACCGTGAGATCTGACCTGAGCCGAAGTCGGCCGCCCAACCGACTGAGCTATCCAGGCACCCCTAACACATTTCAAAAAACCCCAAAAAATTTTGCAGCTTTTCCCATTACTTCTTATTTATTTATTTATTTTTAATTTTTTTTTCCCCATCCCTTTCTGACAACTTACCACCAAATGCAGGAGAGAAGGTGACATTAACTCGGCCAGTCTCTTGAGGGCTTTGAGGGGACGGCTGAGGTGTTTGGCTCTTCGCCCCATTTCGGGAGCCCCGGTCTCCAGCCCCAGGAACCCGGGGATCGCCGGGTGGGTGCCTCTGGCGGGGGAGGGGGGGGCGGCGCCTCTATCGATTCGATTTATTTCTAACACGGAGTGGGAGAGGCAACCTTGTACTTACAGAGGGGAAGAAGGCAGGGACCACTGGGGCAGCCGTGAGTTCAACGATGAGACAATAACCATGAACGGGAAACACTGGAAGACACAGAGGGGTTGCAGGGAGGGGGCTGGGGGCCTGTGCAGCCGCGTCGTCCCTGCAGGGAAGGGGCCCGTCCCTCCCCCTCCCTCCCCAGGCCACGTAGCCTCTTCGGTTTGAAAGAACTCAGCCCCGGTGGGGTGGGGGTGGGGTTGTTTCTTTTATGTGTCATTTTCTCGCACGTTGTCCAGGATCCTGGCACCGAGGCATTCTTGGGAGCCCCTAGCGGGACCCCCGCCTCATGCCCAGCATTTTCTGGGCGTCGGGGACACCTGTGAGGGACCTCCAGGTCAACAAAGGCTGCGTGCGCTGGTAGCAGGTGCCCACGGAGAAGCAGGAGGGACGGTGGGAAGGACAGAACAGAGGCAGGAGGAGGGGAGGAGAAGCGGGCTGAAACCCTTGCAGATGGGGAAGCAGGAAAGGAGACTGTAGGAAAAAAGCAGGGGGACAGGTCGGTGGCTGCAGGGTGGTGGCGGGGAGGGAGGCTCATGTTCGCTGGCTTTGGCTTACGTTTCGGACGAAATTCACCAGCCCAGGGGAAAACAACAAGAAAGGCAGCAAACAGAGGGGATGTCTTGAAGTTGCCCATCGGGGAGAAACTGCTGCTCAGCCCCGGCCTCGGTTTCCCCATATGTAACGATGTGGGGGTTGGGACCAGCTCCAGGGGCGTCAGTGAGTCCTGTAGAGCTTCCGGGGGTCGGATGGGGACAAAGTAAAGTCAGCTCCTGGCCCCCCTTTCATCTGTTTCCATCATTGCCTCTTACGATCATGATTATTAAAATGTTTGGGGCACCTGGGTGGCTCAGTCGGTTGAGCATCCGACTTCCGCTCAGGTCATGACCTCACGGTCTGTGGGTTCGAGCCCCGCGTCGGGCTCTGTGCTGACAGCTCAGAGCCTGGAACTTGCTTCGGATTCTGTGTCTCCCTCTCTCTGCCCCTCCCCTACTCACACTTGGTCTCTTTCTCTCAAAAATAAATAAACATTAAAAAAATTTTTTAAAAATAAAACGTTTGCTCGTTCAGGCTTTGAGTTGCCAGACCGCCCATGGGTGGGCTTGTCTGGTTCAGAAGGGCAGGAAGACGCAGCAGCGGGGACCCACGCAGGGACCCCAGAGCCCACAAGGACAAACATGGATGCGGCACTTAGCAGTTGTGGGACCCCAGACTAGTGGCTCATGGAACAGACAGGATTCATGTTAATATTGCGCGTGTCCCTGCCTCTGAGGGACCGAGAGGGCCGGGGTACAGATATGCGGGCGTCTGTATGCCCTTGGCAAGTTCCATCTTCAGAACCTAACCCCAATCTGCCCGCTTCTCCCGGCTCCACCCCTTCATGCCGCCCAGCTCCCACTGTTTCCCGTCTGGACCAGTGCAGTCCCTCCAGAGTGGTCTCTCCAACCGACCCTCATTCCCCGCACTGTTCCCGCAAGGGCCACCAGAGGGCGCCCGCGAGCACCTGAGTCAGGGCTCCGACCTCTTCTGCTCAGAACCCTCTGTGGCTCCCAACACCATCGAAATGATTTTTCTTTTCTTTTCTTTTCTTTTCTTTTCTTTTCTTTTCTTTTCTTTTCTTTCCTTTTCTTTCTTTATTTCTTTTTTCTTTTTTTAAGAGAGAGAGAAATAGCGGGGGAGAGAGGCACAGGGAGAGAGGGAAATCTTAAGCCGGCTCCATGCTCAGCGCAGAGCCCAACACGGGGCTCTATTCCACGACTTTGGGATCACGACCTGAACCAAAAGCAAGAGTCCGATGCTCAAGAGACTGAGCCACCCAGGCGTCCCGCTGATTTTGCTTTCCTGAGTGAGTTCTCCGAGGCTTTGGAGGGAGAGTCAATCGGATTTGCTGATGGGTCGGCCACAGTGTGTGAGAGAGAAGGCTCTGTGATTCCTCCAAGTTAAACTATCAATAAACAAGCAAATAGCATCCACACCACACTGAACAGGAAATGAACTATTTCAGGCACAGGACCTGTCCAATAACTAAGTGCTGAATGGAGTAACTGAGAAAGAAAACGAGATGACGGAGCTTCAGGGAAGAGGAGGGTGGGGGCAGGGCGCTTTTAACACCGGAGGTTCTTTATGTTCTGGGAGGCGACCGCGCCGAGGGTCTCCCTGAAACCTCCATGTCGAAATAACCAGAGTTTTGCAGCAGCACGGCGGAGGAAGGAAAACAAAAAATGCTGGAGACAGATTTTACCTCGGGTGGGATAATCCACTCAGACAAGATTCTTTTTTTTTTTCCTAAATTTTTTAACGTTTATTTATTTTTGAGAGACATAGAGACAGAATGTGAGCAGGGGAAGGGCAGAGAGAGAGGGAGACACAGAATCCGAAGCAGGCTCCAGGCCCTGAGCTGCCAGCACAGAGCCCCACGCGGGGCTCGAACTCACAGACTGTGAGATCATGACCTGAGCCGAAGTCGGCCGCTGTCCCAGGAGACACCGCCAACGCCGAAAACTAGGGCGGTGGTAGGGGTCAGAATACGTGCAAGGAAGGATTCACGTGGGGGGTCCTGCGGCGTCTGGGTGCAGATCCGACTCACACACGAGAGCGTCCCTCTGCTGCCTCCGGTCGCTCCAGGCCGCCGGCAAAGCCGAGCAGCACCGCGCTGCAGCCCGTGGCCGGGCCCGGGGAGCCATGTGCAGGAGACACGCGGGGGACAGCCCGAGGACCCTTGTTGGGACGGCCCCTCTGACATGGACGGAGATGCCCGGGCCAGTGCGGATCACACCGCCCGTCTCTAGGACGGAACTCGGACAAGGAAACGCAGTCCGTTAGTCGTGTACAACCGGAACTCTCCCCGGTGAGCGGGGAGAGGAGCAAAGGCAAGTAAAGGCAGCAAACACATGACACAAATGGTAATACCTGGAGGCCCCGAGTTAGTGAGGATGCGGAGAGAGAGTCTCATACATTGTTGCCAGGCAACAAACGTGTGTGGGGGGGGGGGGGGGCTGTGCGCGGGAGGATACTTCGCAATTCATATTTAAAATGTTAAAGGTTTTACGGTAAAATCCTTTACCTAGAAATTCCATTTGCAGGCATTCGGCCTGACAGCCCATATCTAACGGGCACACACATGCGTGCTTCGGTGCCAGAATGGTCAGGGATGAAAATAGGGAAGCCAACAATAATACAGAGCCTGCCTGGGATGCTCTCTCTCTGCCCCTCCCCCGCAAAATAAATGAATAAACTTTTAAGAAAATGAATGAATGAATGAATGAATGAATAAATAAATAAATAAATAAATAAATAAATAAATAAAAAGTGAAGTCTAGGGGCACCTGGGTGGGCATCCCGCATTGGCTCAGGTCACGATGTCACAGCCTGTGAGTTCGAGCTCCGTATCGGGCTCTCTGCTGTCAGCACAGAGCCCGCTTCAGATCCTCTGTCCCCCTCTCTCTGCCCCTCCCCAACTCGTGCTCACTCACTCTCTCTCTCAAAAATAAACATTTGAAAATAAAAAATAAAAGGGGCGCCTGGGTGGCTCGGTCAGTTGAGTGTCGGACTTCCGCTCAGGTCATGATCTCACGGCTCATGGGTTCGAGCCCCACGTTGGGCTCTGTGCTGACAGCTCAGAGCCTGGAGCCTGCTTCGGATTCTGTGTCTCCCTGTCTTCTCTCTCTTTCCTCCCTTGCTCGCACTCTGTCTCTCTCTCTCTCTCAAAATAAATAAAGGTTAAAAAATAATAAATAAATAAATTTTAAAAATAAAAAATAAAGTCTATTCAAAAGGTGAGGAAGCTAAAATTTTTTTTTTTTTGAGACAGAGAGAGACAGAGCATGAGCGGGGGAGGGGCAGAGAGAGAGGGAGACACAGAATCCGAAGCAGGCTCCAGGCTCTGAGCCATCAGCACAGAGCCTGATGCGGGGCTCGAACTCACAGAACATGAGATCATGACCTGAGCCGAAGCCGGAGGCCTAACTGACTGAGCCACCCTAGCGCCCCAGTTAAATTTTTTAAAAGAGGGAAAAGTGGACTGTAAAGCAAGAGCATCCGTGTTTGTTTTGCTGTTTTTAAAACGTGTATAGAAAAGTCTGGAAGGATATAAGAATGATGATGGTATTTATGGAGCAGTGTTCCCATGATAGGCATGAGCCCTTTAACGGTACCATCTCAGCGCACCTGAGCCACTCAGGTGTTTAAAATAAAATAAACGTTTCTTTATCTTGAGAGAGAGAGAGAGTGTAGGCCACGAGTGGGGAAGGGGCAGAGAGCGAGACGAGGAGAAAGAGCCCCAAGCAGGCTCCGGGCTGGCTGTCGGCGCAGAGCCCCCTGCGGGGCTTCACGAGGGGCTTGACCCCATGAACCGCGAGATCGTGACCTGAGCTGAACTCGAGAGTCCGATGCTCAACCGACTGAGCCGCGCAGGCGCCCCACGTGGAGCCTCCTTTAAGAAAGAAACGAACCGAGCCGTCTCATTGAATTCCCGTGAAAATGTTACACACAGGTAACAAGATGAAGAGCGATATTTAACATCCTTCTTTTTCCCGGCAGCCTTTCCTTAATGCGATTCTGCTACCGGAACGATTGCTTCTTTAATGAGGCACGTGTTGGGTCATTTTCATAGTCAGAAAAAAAAGCGTTTCGAAAAATTTTAAGGACCCAGAAAATAGCCCCTCCCTCTTGCCCTTCCCAAACCCTTTCGTTTTCTGCAGGATTTGGCTGAGAGCCCAGCTCCTCCCCCACGGCCCCACCCCTCCCCCACCCCGCCCCCTGTGCTCGATTTCACCCACGCCGGTGGCTGGAGCCGACACCTGCTCGCCATGCGTCCTGTTCCTCGCCAGTCTGCCCTACATCCCTCCCGCTTCCCTGGAGACCACCGATCCGGATGCCGGTGAATTTGGATCAACTTATTTCTGGCTTCGAGGGAGACAGCTGCGGAGGAAGGGCTGCAAAGCCCCAGGGTCTGGGTGGTGACATACTTACAGCCACGAAGCCATCGAAGAAAGATAACCGTCTCTCAGGAAGAATGGGGAGTGTGCATTTCAGTCACGCCCGCCCGGCCTGGGTGCTCGGGACATTGAAGTCGGCATCTTCCTGAACCTCTGTCTGGGCTACGATTTCCCCAGAGGGTATAGGTCCGGGGTCGGGGGCACCAAGGCTGACTTGCCGTGCCCCCCCCCCGCCCCGCTCTCCTGGCTGCCTGATCCTCTGCCAGGGAGGGGCCCCAGCAGCTACGTCTCCTCCATCGCAAGCTTTTATCACTTCACGTCCGGATGCTGGAGCAAGGCTCCCCGTGCCAGGGAAGTAGGTGCCCCGAAGTGCCCCTGCGGGCTCCTCGTCCTCCAAATAGGCTGCACGGGGGGTGGAGAAAAAGCCCGACGTGCTGCCCCGATACCCCCTGGATGCCACCTGGGCCCCGTAGGCATAGTGCCCGGCACTCACCACGCTTACGGTTAATACCCCAGCTAGACGGGGGGCTCCAAGTGGGTAGGGTCCTGGGCTGTCCCAGTCATGGCTGTGTTCCCAAAGCCTGGCACACAGTAGGTGCTCAAGAAACTGATACGGAATGAATGAACGAACGAACGAATGAATGAAGCTCACTTGATTCTCACGGGGCTCAGAGGCCAAGGTAACTGCCCAAGGCCACGCAGGAAGCAAGGTCTGGGCTTTGAAGCTCCGAGAGTGACAGGAACGCTGCCTTGAGCCCTTGCTGGGCCTTTCTCGATGGCGACGGACCCATAGCCGGCAGTCCCGAGCAAAAACTGTGCACTTGGGCACTGAGGGCTCCCCCCCAACTCTGCAGCCCCTAGCCCACCCACACTGTCTCCCTGCCCCCCACCCCGTCCAGGTCCACGCTACCCCACCCGTGTGCCCTCTTTATCCAGCCCTGGGCCGGAGCGCGTGTGTGACCAGGTCCTGGAGCGCTCGGGGCTTTCGGAATCTTCTGTAACCGCCCACCCCGCCCACCAAGGGCTCAGCTCAAGGAGAGAGAATACTTTACATTTGAATTAATTTAACAAATATTTGTCAAACTGTCTGCTTTTTGGAATATGTGGAACCAACACGTTCATGTAGGCGTGAGTTCTCCTCCCTGGACCACGGGCCGCACCCGCCGCTAGGAGTGTGTCCTATGACTTTTTCTAAAAGGTCATTTGATATAAAGAGCCTAAGGGCCAGGGGCTGAGGGCTCGAAAGTGGGGACGCGAAGGAGGGTGAGAAAATGGGGCAATGCGAGGGAGCCGGGGGAAATGCAGGGAGGCAAATGAGGGCGCGAAAACGTGGGCAAAGGTGGATAGGGAAGTGTTGGCACAAAGGAGGAAGGCAGAGGCGAGGCGCAGAGGGCGGACAGGGAGGATGGGGGGCAGAGCGGAGGCCGAAGGAGGGCGGCCCCGGCGGTGGCTGGAGGCAAGCAGGGCCAGGACTGGGGCGGGGAGGTACCTCCTCCGAGGCCCCGCCCTCGCGGCAGTCCCGCCCCCCAAGTCCCCGCCCCCGCATCAGCCCCGCCCCGGCGGCCCTGCAAGGACCGGGCTCTCGCGCCCCCTGGCGGTCGTCAGCGGAAGCGCGGCCCGACGTGGGTCCCCGGCTCTAGTGTCCCAGCCCGCCACAGCCAAGGGTGCCTCGGTTCCCCAGAGCCGCCGCTCTGTCCGCCAGTGGGTGACACCCCCCAAATCCCCCTAACCCACACCAGCCGAATTGATGTGAAGAGACAGAATTGCGCAGGCATCTAGCGAATTACAAATGTCAGACATTTGGCAAAAAAAACACAAACCATACGGGAAACTAGTACGATCTATCGGTGATAATTCAGAGGTTCTAGAAAATACTGAAAAGCCGCTCTCGAAGGGGCTCTACAGAGCCATTAGGAAGACATTTAAATATTATCATAGAAATAGAACAGAGACTCCAATTTTGCTTAATAACAGAGCTTAGGTGTGTGTTAAGATAGTCATAGTTCATTTCTCTCCTGCTTTGTCTCCTTTTTTTTTAATGTTTGTTTTTGAGAGAGAGAGAGAGAGCAGAAGCGGGTGAGGGGAAGAGAGAGAGGGAGACAGAGGATCCAAAGTGGGCTCCGAGTTGAGAGCAGAGAGCCCTATGTGGGGCTCAAACTCACAGACCGTGAGATCATGACCTGAGCTGAAGTCGGCGGCTTAATCGAGTGAGGCAGCCCGGCGCCCCGACAAGGGGGCATTTTATGGCTTCAGTTGTTTCAGTAACAATCATCGGGGGGCGGAGGCAACAAATCAGAAATGACTCTCCAACGAAAAAGTCTGGAGGGCAGGGCAGAAAGGGCCGGCTTCTCCTGAGGTCTTTCTCCTCGGCTTGCACGTGGGTATCTTCTCCGTGCGTCTTCACACGGGCCTCCCTCTGGGCGTGTCTGTCACTTAATCCTCTTCTTCGAAGGACACCCGTCCTGTTGGATCAGGGCCCGTCCGTGGAGACATCCTTTTACCTTCAATATCGGTCCATCGCTTGTAATGACTTGATCGCACTGATGCAAGAGGTTAATAATGGGGTGAACGGGTTGGCGGGGAGCGGAGATACATGGTAACCCTCTGCATTTCGCGCCCGATTTTTCTGCAAGCCGAACAATTTAAAAAATAATAATAAACTCAATTAATTAAAGAGAATAAACACTGGTAGTGGCGTCTACTGTTTTGCTTCACATTTGCACTATTTACCATTTATTTTTAAAGTTCTTTTTACCATGAGGAAATAGGGGCGCCTGGGTGGCTCAGTCCGTTAAGCGTCCGACTTCGGCTCAGGTCATGATCTCAGGGTTTGTGGGTTCGAGCCCTGCATCGGGCTCTGTGCTGGCAGCTCAGAGCCTGGAGCCTGCCTTAGATTCTGTGTCTCCCTCTCTCTCTCTCTCTCTGCCCCTCCCCCACTCGTGCTCGCTCTCTCTCTTTCTCTCTCTCTCTCTCAAAAATAAATAAACATTAAAAAAAGAACATGGAAATCTCTTCTCTGCTATTTATTCACTGCGGGCGGGTAGGGCTGTCTTGAGATCAATGAAATAATAAATCCCCATTTTACAGATGGATGATCTGAGGCACAAACATGAAAGCGCCCGGCCGAGGTCACAGATGGGAAGTGGTGAGTATCGGAATTTGACCGCGGGGGCCCTGTCTTAATCGCCACATAGATGTTTTGGCGGTTTCAGGACACCCGTCCTGCCCTTTGCCCCTGAGGACAGACAGACCGTCTTGCCTACGTTAAAATGTGGAATCCATCCCAGCCTTGGAGGTTCGATGATGGAGAAGAACCCTCTGTCCCAGCAGCATTGCAAAGAGGACACAGCGGATTCCAAAGTGGTGTGTCCGGAACAATCCCAACGTTTGAAAACGTCAAGCAGATACCTGTTCTGTAGAGAAAAGTGACCGGAACGGAAGCCATAAAATCACCAGCGTCTGTGAGCTTTTGAACGCCTTTTTTTGTTCCCGTGTGGTTTTTTTTCTGGAAATGTTCTCGAATTGTCTATAATGAGTGAGCATTCCTTTGGCAGGCAGGGGGCGGGGGATGTTTTTAAGAAAATGGAGGGAAGTCGCGACGTGAAAGGGGCCCCCGGGGCCCCCGGGCTGAGCGACAGGTGCCGTCTTGGAGCCAGACCGCTGCATCCTTGGACCGGTCCTCTCGCTGTCTCCGTGGACGCTCCTTGCTGGGTCTCGCGTCGACGCTGGGGACCGCGACTTCATCTACGCCCACGGGAGTGAGCGAGAATTTGCAGAGACAAAACCCAGCCCTGGCCCCAGGCTTAGCCGTGATCTCAGGGGTCACGGAAAACAATCCCGCCCAGCCCTGGAATTTCCTCTGCAGGCTGGATGTAGACCGTTTTCTGTTGTTCTCTCTTAAAAGCTCTGAAAGGGTTGGCGGATGCGTCTCTTGGGCCCTTGCTCCGTGCCGTGCGGTCGCTTGACAAACGCCTGAGCTCTTCCCTCCCAACTTTGGAGGAGGTACTGCTGTTCTGAGCATTTTACTTGACAAATCAGAGGTATGGGGGCGGGGGTGGGAGGTAGCGGGGAGGAAGCCTGTGTTTCCAGGCCACACTGCTAAGATCTGAGGGCTGTCTTCTGAGTCTAAAGTCAGGCCTTCTCCGTGATGGGCGGCATCTGCCCGTTCGCTGATTCATCTTCCTTTTGGACCGTGAGCATCTATTGAGCGCCTAGTGTATGCCAACCGCTGTACCAAACAAAGCAGGCGCCGTCCCTGCCATCATGCACTCAGATACTTGAGGGACCCAGATATGTAAACGGACAATTACAATACCGGACCCGGCTTCTTTCTGAGAACATGGGCTAATGGGGATCTCACTACCTGACAAAGCAACCTGGTCCAGTAGCGGCAGACCCCAGCTTGAACCCTGTATTCCTTGGGCCAGGAAGTGCTCAGGCCTCCATGAGCCAAAGGGGACTCTGCCCCTGCGACCGTCCCATTCGGAAGTCTGGCCTTATATCCGCCCTGCGGTCTCCTCCTCTGGGGCCTGGCTTCTGGGGTCGGCTGGGGTTGGCTCTGACCCTTCACCCTCGGGCCGGACTAGCAGCGGCTTCTCCAGGCAAAACAAAATCAAGTCTGCCCACCTGCATCACAAAAGCGGGCTGTGCTGTGGTTGCCCTGATATGAAGCACCTAGAAGAGGCAAGCGTGGAGAGACAGTCGATTTCTTTATTTTTTTTTAACGTTTATTTAGTTTTGAGACACATAGAGATAGAGCGTGAGCAGGGGAAGGGCAGAGAGAGAGGGAGACACAGAATCTGATGCGGGGCTCGAACCCACAGACCATGAGATCGTGGACTGAGCTGAAGTTGGCCGCTTGACCGACTGAGCCACCCAGGTGCCCCTGATTTATTTTTGAGAGACAGAGAGACAGAGCACGAGAGGGGGAGGGGCAGAGAGAGGGGGAGACACAGAATCGGAAGCAGGTTCCAGGCTCTGAGCTGTCAGCACGGAGCCCGACGCAGGGCTCAAATCCACAAACCAGGAGACTGCCCTGAGCTAAAGTCTGACACTTAACCAACTGAAACACCCGGACACCCCGAAAACTTCTGGAAACAGGGGTCAGGTGGCACAGCATTGTAAATGTAATCAATGCGGCTGACTGGCACGCTTAAAATTAGTTAAAATGCCCAACGTTAGGGGCGCCTGGGCGGCTCCGCCGGTTGGGTGTCTGAGTCTTGATTTTGGCTCAAGTTGTGATCCCCCGGTTCTCAGGTTCAAGCCCCGAGTCAGGCTCTATGCTGACAGCACAGAGCCTGCTTGGGCGTCTCTCCCTCTCTCTGTCCTTCCCTCCACTCACGCTCTCTGCCTCTCTCCCTCTTTCAAAAATAAATAAATAGGGGCACCTGGGCGACTCAGTCGGTTGGGCGGCCGACTTCGGCTCGGGTCACGATCTCGCGGTTCGTGAGTTCGGGCCCCGCATCGGGCTCCGTGCTGACAGCTCGGAGCCTGGAGCCTGCTTCGGATTCTGTGTCTCCCTCTCTCTCTGCCCTTCCCCCACTCGCACTCTGTCTCTGTCTCTCAAAAATAAATAAATGTTAAAAAAAATAAATAAACTTTTTAAAAATGCCCGATTTTATTATATATGTTACTACACTTTTTTTTTTTAATGTTTATTTATTTGTGAGGGAGAGTGGGGGAAGGCCGGGCGGGCGGCAAAGGTCCAAAGCAGGCTCTGTGCTGACAGCAGAGAGCCCGATGCAGGGCCCGAACTCATGAAACACGGGATCACAGGCCTGAGCCAAAGTCGGAGGCTTAACGGACTGAGCCCCTCAGGTGCCCCAGTTTTACTACAGTTTTAATGAGCATTTTAAAAGTAACCTAGGGGCGCCTGGGGGGGCTCAGTCGTTAAGCCTCCGACTTCGGCTCAGGTCATGATTTCACGGCTTGTGAGTTCAAGTCCCACATCGGGTGAGCACAAGCCCCGCTTGGGTGAGCCCCTCTGCCCTTTCTCTCTCCCTCTGCGTCTTCTGGGATTCTCTCTCCCTCTCTGCCCCTCGCTCACTTGCGCCACTCTGCTCGGCGAGGGGTGGGGGGAGTAGCCTCTGCTTAGAGTAAAAGCATCCACACATTGTCACAATTGGTCGCAACCTAGAGAGAATCCCTTTTAATCCCACGTATCCCTCCAGACTTTTCTCCCTTACATTATCCTTTACTCTTTTAAACAGTCGAGTGCTCTCCGTGCCCCAGCTCACAACCGCGAGGTGTCCTGTCTGCTTTGTTCAGCGCCCGGTACACAGCGGGAGCTCAAAAAAGACCCATCGTGGGGTGCCTGGGGGGCTCAGTTGGTTAAGCGGCCGACTTCGGCTCAGGTCATGATCTCACGGTTCATGAGTTCGAGCCCCACGTCGGGCTCTGTGCTGACAGCTCGGAGCCTGGAGCCTGCTTCGGATTCTGTGTCTCCCTCTCTCTCTGCCCTTCCGCTGTTCACGCTCTGCCTCTATGTCTCTCTAAATAAACGTTAAAAAAAAAAAAAAAAAGACGCATCGACTCTTCACCGCAGCGTCCACGAAGGCGAGAAAACCCGTGGGTTTGCGGTCTGGAGACCTGGGCAGCCCTGGGTCTGCCCCTCGCCGGCTGCGGGACCCTGACGCCTTGCTTGGCCTCAAGATACCTGAGTCTGAGCTGCAAAATGGGCTCAAGACGCGTCTCCACATGAGGCCGTGGAGAGGTTCCCTCAGTCCCTGCCGATGGGATACACGTGGGGACAGCCCCCCGGGCAAGCAGTCCAAGCGCCTAGCACAGAATGACCATAGGAGGCCTCTGGGCACGCCCCCGGGAGAAACGGAAACCCAACCCTCGAATATTCAGGACAGCCTTGCCCGTAGCAGCCAGTTGAAAGGTGGAAACAACCCTAGCATCCTCCCCCGAGGGTGAAAGTCCCGATACGCGGTGGCAGACGAACAAACGGAACATTATCCAGCCGCGGTCCGGAATGAGGCTCCGACCCCTGCGCGGGGCAGATGGACCGTGGCGGCGTCATGCTAAGTGAGAGGGCGCAGACGGGGGACGTCCGCGTGTCGCACGGTTCTAGGCGCACAGGGTCCAGGATAGTGGGGCTAGCGGCTGCTTAGGGATCAGGGGACAGCGCACGGCGGACGGGGAATGACAGCTAAAGGGTGTGGGGTGGTTTGGTTTTGTTTTTTTTAAGGCGATGGCAACGGTTGCCAATTGACTACGAGGAAGATGCACGCATCCGTGAATGTACGAAAAACCACTGAATTGGATACTCTATTATTTTTTTATTTATTCTAGAGAGAAGGCATGCGATCGGGGGAAAGAGGGAGAGAGACAGAGAGAGAATCTTAAGCCGACTTCCTGCTCAGCGCAGAGCCCAATGTGGGACTCCCTCCCGTGAGCCTGAGATCGCGCCCTGAGCCGAAACCAAGAGTTGGATGCTCAACAGACTGAGCCGCCCAGGCGCCCCTTGAAGAGTACACTTTATTTATTTATTTATTTGTTTGTTTGTTTGTTTGTTTGTTCCTTTATGTGAGACAGAAAGAGTGCAAGTGAGTGGAGGGGCAGAGAGAGAGAGAGAGAGAGAGAGAGAGAGAGAGGGAGAAGCAGGGCTCATCCAAAGTACGGCTCCTGTTTCTACCCAAAATGGGGCTCGAGTTCACCCAGAGTGGGGCTCCAGCTCTCCCGATGTGGGACTTGAGCTCGTGAACCGTGAGATCATCACCTGAGCCAAAGTCAGACGCTTAACGACTAAGTCACCCAGGTGCCCCAAATTATATACCTTAAACGAGCATGGCATAGTATATGAATTCTACCGCAATTATAACTCGACATCTATTGTTTATTTTTTTTAAGCATTGATTTATTTATTTTGAGAGAGAGAGAGTGTGCGGAAGAGGTAGAGAGAAAAAAATCCCAAGCAGGTTTCGTGCTGCCAGCACAGAGAGCCCGACGCGGGGCTCGAACGCACGACCCGTGAGATCACGACCTGAGTGGAAGAGTCGGCCGCTCAGCCGACGGGGCCACCCACGCGCCCCTCGATATCGATTTTTAAGAGATCATGGTTTTGGCTTCCGAGTTGGGGGTGAAGGCAGTCGGCGGGATTGAATCTGAGAGATCAGGAGGGAGGAGGTTTCGCGAGGCGCCCGGAGCCTGCAGCTGGCCCAGCCCTGAACTAGTCACCGTTTCCTTTGCGGCCGCGAAGCAATCAACGCGCTGCGACCTTACTTGGCGGCCCGAAACCGCAAAGGAGTTTCCTGTGGTCCCTCCCACACCAGAAGCGTCTCCTCGTGGGTTTTTGCGGCCAACGCCGCGGCTTCTGGAGCTCTGAGGTCTGGCCCCGTCCCCCGCCCTCCCCCCGCTGCACGGCGGGCACGGGCCCCTCAACCCCAGTTACCCGAGACTCTGACCCCCATGCCATCTTCTGGACCCTGGGATGGTTTTATCTTAATGCGACCTTGTTTTAACTTAATGACCTCTTAATTTTCTTTTATTTATGTTTGAGAGAGAGAGAGACAGAGACAGAGTATGAGCAGGGGAGGGACAGAGAGAGAGGGAGACACAGACTCCGGAGCAGGCTCCAGGCTCCAAGCCGTCAGCACAGAGCCCGACGCGGGGCTCGAACTCGTGAACCTCGAGATCATGGCCTGAGCCGAAGTCGGACGCTTAACCAATTGAGCCCCCCAGGGGGCCCTTAACTTAATTACCTCTTGAAGGACCCTATCTCCAAATACAGTCCCATTCTGAGTTATGGGGGGGGGGCCGGGGGGTACGCTTCAATGTAAGAATTTGGGGCGACATGATTCAGTCTGTAAGAAGAAGTGAGACCAGAAGGGAAGGCAGTCCGTAACGGGGGGGGGGTTAGGGCAGGTTAGCCCCCACAGGCCACTAGGGGCTCAGACCCCTGGGGATCCCGGGAGATGTCATCACCCCCCAGCAGCGGCCGGACCTGGGGTTCTCGCCCCCCCCCCCACTGGCCAAGGGCTATTCCCAGGGGGCCTTCATTCTCAGACACTTCTCTCCTGTTCCATGCGGCCTCCTGAGAAGAGTCTGCGACGCCGAAGGTGTCTGGATGTTGGGGTAGCGTCCGACGGGGTCTCGACAGTGAGGTCCACGTGCGTGAGGCCCCCCCTTCATCCCTCAGCCGCCAACGTCACCGCCACAGGCGGGCTTTGCCGAAGCTGTCCTCGAGGTCACACCGGGTGAGAGAGAGGATTACTTTCTCTAAGGCTCGCTTTCCTCGCCTGTAAAATGGGACCCAGCGAGAGAATGAAGCCGGGCTAAGTTCACAGCGCAAGGTAGGACCCGGCCTGGAGCTGCCTGGTGAGGGGGGGACCTGGGGAAGGGGGAGGGGAGGGAGCCAGGGAGGGGTGAAGGGTGGGGGGGGTCCCAGGTCCACTCTGCCATCCATCACACGGCCTCCAGTCTGCATCTCATAAATGGACGAATCGAAATAAAACACAAACCAAAAACCCCCCTC
Organism: Paguma larvata; assembly: GCA_030068075.1. Classification (NCBI taxonomy): domain Eukaryota; kingdom Metazoa; phylum Chordata; class Mammalia; order Carnivora; family Viverridae; genus Paguma; species Paguma larvata. The sequence goes on along the minus strand of CM057842.1, from coordinate 8,265,586 downwards.
TGTCCTCCCGTCAAATTAGTGCCCCAATTTCCTGAATGTCTCTCCTCTGGGCCTCTGCTTATGCTTTTCCCACTGCCTGGAAGGCTGTCCACCTGCCGGCCTCTGGCACAGCCTTTAAGCCCGGCGTAGAGGCCCGCTCCTCCGAGACGCCCTCTGGCTGGATCAAACATGGCCTCGCGGCTCCCACGGTGGCTGGGAGTCCCCCAGTGGCCCTGATTGCAGGGTCCTCCCCATCATCGCCCTCCTGCTGGCGGGCTCCAACACTCCCAATCCCCCCTAAACCCCGTCCCGCAGCCCCTTTGTGTCAGCCCCTCCCCCCCTGCCCCCCCCCCCCCCCCCCCCCGCCTCAGGCCGACCTCCATCTCGATCTGGGTTCCCACACTAGAGTTCTGTCTTTCCGAGAATGTTCTATAAATGGAATCATAGAATATGTAGCCTTTTGAATCTGGCCTCTTTCACTGCAGCGTAAAGCATTTGAGCATAAAGCTTTGTGGCCTGTATCAATAGTTTGTTCCTTTCTGTTACTGAAGAATATTCCATTGTATCCATGGAAGCGAGGAGGTTTCCCATCACCCACTGAAGGGCAGTTGCGTTGTTTCCAGCTATCGGGGATTATGAATAAAGATTTTACAAATAATAGGAGCGCCTGCGGGGCTCAGTCGGTTGGGCCTCCGGCTTCGGCTCAGGTCATGATCTCACCGTTCATGGGTTCGAGCCCCGCATCGGGCTCTGCGCTGACAGCTCAGAGCCTGGAGCCTGCTTCACATTCTGTGTCTCCCTCGCTCTCTGTCCCTCCCCAGCTCATGCTCTGTCTCTCTCTCTCCTTCAAAAATAAACAAATGTTAAAAAAAAGTTTTAAAAACCCACAAATAATCACGGACAGGTTTTTATGTAAACATAACTTTTCATTCTTAAATATGTGGGTATGGGATGGTTGGGTCAGATGGGGGAGCTGCATGTTTTGTGTTCTCAGAGTCACCAGACTTTTCCAGAATGGCTGTACCATTTTGCATGGCCACCAGCAGTGTCTGAGATGTCCACTTTCCTTGCATCCTCCTCAGCATCGGGTATTGTTATTTTTAATTTAGTTGTTCTAATAAGTGTAAAAAAAAAAAAGGACTTTGGGGCACCTGGGTGGCTCAGTCCGTTAAGCATCTGACTTTGGCTCAGGTCATGATCTCATGGCTTGTGGGTTCAAGCCCCGCATCAGGCTCCGTGCTGACAGTTCCGAGGTTGGAGCCTGCTTCGAATTCTGTCTCCATCTCTCTTTGCCCCTCCCCCGCTTACACTGTGTCTCTCTTGTGCGCTCAAAAATAAATAAACTTTAAACATTTTTTAAAAAAATAAAAAAAGGGGCGCCTGGGTGGCTCAGTTGGTTAAGTGGCCGACTTCAGCTCAGGTCATGATCTCACAGTCTGTGAGTTCGAGCCCCACGTCAGGCTCTGTGCTGATGGCTCATCAGAGCCTGGAGCCTGCTTCAGTTTCTGTATCTCCCTCTCTCTCTGCCCTTCCCCTGCTCACGCTCTGTCTCTATGTCTTTCAAAAATAAATAAACGTTAAAAAAAATTAAAAAAAAATAAAAATAAAAAATAAAAAAAGATTTTTAAGGCTGGAGTTGGGAGCAAAGTGTAGGATTTCGGACCCGAGCATCTGAGTGTCTAACCTCTTTTTTCTTCACACGACTACTTTCCTTTATTTAAAAAATTTTTAAAAACTTTTTTTTAATGTTTATTTATTTTTGAGAGAGAGCGGGGAAGGGGCAGAGAGAAAGGGAAGCAGAGGGTCTGAAGTGGGCTCCACCCTGACAGCAGAGAGCCTGGTTCGGGGCTCGAACTCACGAACCGTGAGGTCATGACCTGAGCCAAAGTCAAACACTTAACTGAGCCACCCAGGCGCCCCCCCCTTTTTTTTTTTTTTTAACTTTTAACGTTTCTTTATTTTTGAGAGACATAGAGACAGAGCGTGAGCAGGGGAAGGGCAGAGAGAGAGGGAGACACAGAATCCGAAGCAGGCTCCAGGCTCTGAGCTGTCAGCACAGAGCCGGACGTGGGGCTCGAACTCACAGACTGTGAGATCACGACCTGAGCCGCAGTCGGCCGCTTAACCGACTGAGCCGCCCAGGCACCCCTGGGCATCTCTCTTAACGCACTGACTAGCAAGGCCCCGGGGCGGCTCGAGCGAATGTCATCACTGAAGCAGGGGAGCGTGCGTGAGGCAGGTGTTCGTTCCCCTCCCAGTTCCTCGAGCTTCTGCTGCAAACCCCTTGGGTGCCTGGGGACCCTGGTGACAATCCCCCGGATGTCGGGATGCAGTAAGAGCTCGCAGAAAGGGAGCAAACGTGACACAGGTGTCCCCGAAAGGGACGGGGCTGATTTCCAGGGATGACGGACAAGCAGGAAGCCAGACCAGATCGGGTGGCGGGGCCATCCGCTCAGAGGAAAGCAGGAAGCGTGCGCCCTGCCCCTGTGGCCTCCCTGGGCCCGGCCTTTGTCTCTGTGACTAGAACTCCCACAGGCAGGCCTGCGGGGCCCGAGGCCGCTTCCGACTTCCTTCCCCGGCTCCTCCGGAAGCAGCGGGACAAACAATCTGACGAGGCGCCGTCACCCGGGTGCTGTGCTCTGCTGACGACACTTCATGGGTCCCCGTCACACCCCGATCGGGTCGGCTCCCCGATTCAGAGACGAGGAAACTGAGGTTCGGGGAGGCCCCAGGCCGCCCGGCCTGGCTGTGGCTAAGCGGGGCCGGGATTCAGGTCTCTGTGGGTTCTCAGTCCTGCCTGTGGCCATTCCTATTCGGAACTCACCGCCTACCTCAGGACACCGACTCATTCATTCATTCATTCATCAGGTGATTCACCAGGGTGTCAAAACGCATCCGAAGAGCCAGCGGAGAGATTTCGCTCAACGCGACAGTCTCGGCCCCGATTTCCTGCATCTGCAGGTCGTTGACCTGGGATGATGACACTCCCCCCCCCACACACCGCCACCAGGGGTCCGTTGGAGCCTGCACACAGCAGGTCTCAGGAGATGCCTGTGGAACACGGTCCTTGGCACCCGCTCCCAGCGGTCCTTGCCTGGGGGCAGTAGAGAGGGGGCAGGGCAAATGTCCTGAGCGGGCTGATCCTGCCATTCCTGTCATGGGCACCAGGGGGCAGTGGGCGCCCACTTCGGCTTTCTTCTCCCGGCCCCCCACACCCCTCACCCAGTTTGGGAAGCTGAGACATTGATCTTCCCCGCCCCGCCCCCGGCCCCCACCATCAGGCTGGCTTCTCCCACCACACTGATGGTGGAAACGGTAGGCCCTAGGGGACAGGGGGGCCTCAGGGTCCTCTGGCCACCGGACCCCGGCACCGCCTTGCCTCATTCATTCTCTTATTGGACACCTACTATATGCACAGCCCTACACTAGGCGTTGGGGACACAGCAGTGAATAAAGCAGAGAAACATCTTTGTCCTCATGAAGTTGACGCTTGAGTGGGAGAGACGGCCACCGTGGAATCGGCAGATAGAACCGAGGGTGACCCGGGCTGTGATGGGGGAACCCCAGGGGTTCCAGAGGAACCCCTGAGCCAGCTTGGGCAGGGAAGGGACGTAGCGAAAGAAAGCTACCAAGAGGCATGAGATCTAAGAATAAATAGAAGTCAGAAGTTCGCTCGGGGGAAGGGTAGGGGAAACAGTGTTTCAGGACGAGGGCACGGCCCGGGTGGGGGTGTGCAGAGCCGGCTCCCACCCCACACAGAAAGCGAGGCGGGAACACTGTAGTGCCACACGGACGTGAGTAGCGAGGTCTTGGAACACGCACGGGGGAAGGGAGGAGAAAGAGGCTAGAAAGAGATATTCACAGAGTGCCAGCGGTGCGCCAGGTGGTGGGGACCTCTTGGAGACGGCGAGCCGGCCGCTCGGACGCCGTGACTCGAGTGGGGGTGGCGGAGGGTGCACAAGCAGCTGTAGGAGGCAGAGATGTCCAAGCTGAGACTGAAGGGATGAAGAAGCGGTCCAGCGGACGAGGAGTGAGTGGAACGGCGTTCTAGGCGGTGGGAACGGCAGGGGGCGTCGGTGCGAAGCGAGCCCGTCTTCAGCTCCACGCCATCACTCTCGCGGGGCTTCGACCACCTGCACGCAGCCCAGCCGCCCCGCACCCGGACCGGACCGGCGCAGGCCCTCCTCCCAGGTGCACAGGTGCTCCCCCCACGTCCTACAGTCTGTGGCTCGCTGCAGCCGGAGGAGGCCAAAGTCCCCGCCGAGCTCGGCCTCCTCTGTTTGAACACCTGCTGGGTTACGGCAGCCCCGCCTGGCTGAGTCAGGCCTGGTGAACCCGGGGAGGAACTGCCCTCCCGGTTGGGTCTGACCGGCACCAGGGGCCCCGGTGGCAGGCTCCAGGCAGCGCCTTTGCTTGGAAGGGTCTTCGAAGCAGCCTTTCGACCCAGACAGGGCTTCAAGTGGCTGGGCTCAGAGCCTCCCCCGCTGCCCCCCGCTGCCCCCTCCTCCCTGCTCCCGGGTGGCATCGGCTCCTGCGAGGGCCTGGCGCTCCGTGCTCCTCCTCTGTGCCTGGCCTCGGCCCTCGGGCAGAGGAGGAAATGGAGGTTCGGAGACGTCGAGAGGTTTAGCCTGGCCCCGGGCGAGGCCGCTGTCCGTATTTAGAAACTAACACTTTCGGAGCAGGCTCCCTGGGTAACAGGCCTGGAATCAGAAGTCTGACGCCGACTCGGCAGGTGAAATCGGGCAAGTCGCTCTGCCTCTCTGGGCCTCAGTCTTCTCATCTGCAAAAGTGGGGTGGCGATGGCACCCCGACGCGGGAAGGGGAAGATGGAGCTACGCTCTCGGGCTCGGAGGACGTTGAGGTGCGCAGCCGTAGTGGGGGAAGGGAGGGAGGGGACAAGGACGGGTCATGCGCGGCCTCTCGTGGGCCTTGGGGAGGACTTTGACTTTGACCCTGCATGAGGTGGGAGCCACGAAGGATTCTGAGCAGAGGAGGGACCCGGTCTGACTCTGGCATTCCCAGGCTCCTTCCGGACACAGAAGGCAGGCCTGACCGCGAGGGGGGCGGGCTGGAAAGGGGAGACATCCACCACTCTTTGCTCGTTCTCCGTGTTTCTGGCCCAGTCTGGCTCCCAGAAGCCCAAAGGCGAGGCAGGGACTTTAGCCCAGGAGGCTGCCGGTTGGGGTGCCGGTTAGGGTGACGGTGACATGGGGTGGGGCGCGGCAGAGAGTGCTGGGCGGGGTCACACCTGGCAGCTCCCGGGTCAAAGTGGCCGGACCACTTGGGCAAGTGCGTGGGCTGCTGACAGACACGCGTGTCACATGCCAGGGTGGGAACAGCCCGGCTGGGCCCTCATGAGCTTGGGGCGGAGTGACAGGGTGTGAGGGTTCCCCCACAAGCCAAGCCTCCCTCCTCTGGGCTCAGGATCTGACACTCAGCCACTCGCCTAATTCTGCTTCTCTGGGCCTCCGTTTCCTCCCTGTGTAGGGGGGAGGGTAGAGCTAACACCCCTGCTGGGCAAAGGAGCAGCAGGTGGGAAAGCCCTAAGGTAGAGTCCTGCCCTCTTCTTATTCTGCCTCCGACGTTTTCTTTCTGATCAGGGCTGGAAAGGCCATCAGGAGGAGGAAGCTGCAAAGGCTGGTGGGGGGGGCGTGGTGGTGAGCAAGGGGCTGGCATATCCGGAGGGTGGGGGGGGGGGGGCTGGAGAATTCTCTAAGACCACTGCAGGGGGGGCTGGGAGAGGGACCTCTGGGGAGAGACTTGAGCCCACAAGTAAACCAAGACATCCCCACATCCTCCTTCCGGTAGAAGCAGCCGGGCCAGTCCAGCGCCCCCGGATTGGCCCACTCAGGCCCCAGTCCCGTCGCCCGGCACCTCAGAGCCCCGCTGGACCCCTCCGCCTCCGTCGCCCCGGACCAGATCACATCCCACGGTGGCCGCGGAGACCCCCGCGGCCACCCAGGCCTGCGCAAGCGCCTGAACACCTCCGTGCCTCAGTTTGCCCATCTGTAAAATGGGAGAAACGATAGTTCCTTCTGCTCCTGGGAACTGCAGGGCTGCGCTCAATAAATGCTCGAGCTCCTACTTCTTAGGGATTATCGCGGTGAGGAATCCCAGGGCAGAAAGAGCGTCCCCCGGAGTCCGACGCCCCCGGCCTCGGTCCCGGCGCCTCTCCTTCCCCCGCGCCCTTGAGAGCCTCCGTTGCCCCCCGCTCAGCTCCGGGGCGCGGAGGCGGCCCGGCGGCCCTCGCCCCTCCGGCCGGCAGGGGCAGCACCGAGCCGCGCGGCGCACCCGGAAGGGCCCCGCCCCCGGCCCCGCCCCGCCCCGCCCCGCCCCGCCCCGCCCAGCCCGGGCGGCTCAGAACCGGGAGGCGGCGGCGGCGGCGGCGGCGGTGGCGGCGACCGCGGCGGGAACGGTGCGCGCGGCGGCGGCGGGACGCGCGCGGCGCCATGGCGGCCGCCGAGCGCCGCGCCTTCGCGCACAAGATCAACAGGTAGCGCGGCCGCCCGCACGTGTCCCAGCCCCGCCCCGCGGCGGCCCTCCCCTGCCCTCCCCTCCCCGGTCCCGGGCGCCCCCCCCCCAGATTCAAGCCCCTTCCGCCTCGGCCGGGGCCGGCCCGCTTCCTCCGGCCGGAGCCGGGGGCGGCGGGAGGCGGGGGGGGGGCGGCGGGAGTCCCCACCGGGGCCGCGGCGGGGCCGCGGGGGCGATGGCGGCGGAGCGGAGGTCCGCCCTGGGAGCCGGGCGGGACGCGTGGGGGCGTGTCCGGGGGGCCTTCCCGGAGGCGGGGGCGCGGGGACTGCGCGTGTACCGGGAGCCCTCCGCGCCCCTCCCCATCTGGTCCTTCCCGGGTCTCTGAGCCCGAGGGCGTGGGACCAGGAGGGGCCTTTGCGACCCACCCTCTCGCCCGGCGTGGGGGGCCGGGACGCTCTGGGCGCTGGGATTTGGGAACCGGGATGGTGCTCTCGGAGGCCTTTGAGGCCCCCCTTGCCTCGGGAAGTTTCCCGTGCTCTTGCCCCGCCGTCGGCGTCCCGTGCCCAGCTGTCTGGGGAGCAGGGGACAGCTGTGGATGTCCCCCCCGCCCCCAGCCCTGCTTCACGCTCTCCCAGCACCGGCCGGACGCGCTGGAGATGGATGGGTGATTGAATGGAGGGAGTGGGGGCTGGGGACTGAACCAGCTGGTGGGCAGACGGGGGAGGGGACAGGCGCCAGGCGCTGGGGGATCCGTTTCCGTGGCCACTGGAGATTGTAAGAGGCGCAGCCTGAGAGGGGGGAGGTCAGGCTAGGGCCCAAGGGCTGCTCCCCCTCTTTGCCTGCCCAGGGGTCCTCTCCACAGGGGACCTGTCTTGGCCACGCCCAAGCGAAAGAGCTCCCTGTGGCTCCCGAGCTGGCGGAGACACAAGGAAAGACCCCACCCTTGGGGACAGATACGGTGGGATAGATGGAGGAGTAGCACAAGAAAATAGATTATATGTTAATGGTAAGTGCTGCAGGGACAAACAAGGCAGGGAAAGGAGATGAGAGGATGGGGGCCACTTTAGATATGGCAGGCGCATCAGGTGGCTGGGATGATACGGGAACATTTGAGCCAAGATCTGAAGGTGAGGGAGGCATCCATGCCCAAACACGGGGGAAATGCAACCCAAACACAGGGAAAGGCAAGTGCAAAGGCCCTGAGGCAGAAGCAGGCTTAGTGTATTTCTAGGTCACCTGAGGATGGCAGCCAGTCTGGAGCTGAGTAAGGGAGGGGACAGCCGGGTTGATGCGGGGGCTTGAACTCACAAACCATGAGATCATGACCTGAGCTGATATTGGGCGCTTAACCGACTGAGCTACCCAGGCGCTCCCATATTAACTTGAATATTAAACAGTCCCCCAGTTTCCTAATGAATAGATTCTTATAAAAAAAAAAAAAAGGATTTTTGGGAGATAACTTAAAACCACAAAATCTTATAAATGTTAATGTGGACAAACATCGTATGGCTATAACTCGTTGGTTTTTGCACTTGTTCTGGTGAAAGTGAAATACAATTCGGAATGGCGACAATGGCCAGCACGTATGATACGTTTATTGTGTGCTGGTCCCATCAGGAGTGCCCCGTGTTCTTGTCCCCAGAGCCTATTGACAGCAGCGTAACTAATTTTTTTTAGTTTTCTTTTTAAAATTAATTAATTTAAAGTTTATTTAATTTGAGAGAGACAATGGGCACAGAGCCTGCCGTGGGGCTCGATCTCATGAACCGTGAGATCATACCCGAGTCAAGATCAATTAATTAAGTAATTATATTTATGTTCGAGAGAGGGGGTGTGTACCCACAGCGAAGCGAGCGGGGGAGGGGCAGAGAAAAAAGGAGAGCGAATCTTTTTGTTTTACACTTTTTAAAAAATGTTTAGATTTATTTTTGAGAGGGAGCACGTGGAGGGGAGGGGCGGAGAGCGAGGGAGACAGAATCCGAAGCCGGCTCGGGCTCGGGGCGTCAGTGCCCAGCCGGACGCGGGTCTCGCTGAACCAGCTAAGCTACCGAGGTGCCCCGGGCTCGGCGCGGAGCCCAACGTGGGGCTCGATCCCACGACCCGGGGTCACGACCTAAGCCGCAATCAAGAGTCAAACACGCTCCACGGCCTGAGCCCCCACCCCCCCCACCCCGCGCCCCCTAGGTTTAACCCTTGCGAGCCTGACGCGGAGTGGTTAGGTCACTCTCTGGGGTCTCTGGGTGGGGGTGCAGTGGGCCCTGGAGCGTGTGCCCCCGGGGTTCAGAACCTCTGCCTGCCCTCTCGTCGGGTTGCCCAGCCGCCCTCGGATGGAGCGCCTCCATTCCGCCCCGGCTTGGCGTTACCCCCTTAAATCGCGATTTGGCGGGGGGGGGGGGGGGGGGGGGGGGGGGGGGCAACGGGACGTGCCTTGAAAATTCCACGGGCGGCTCTGAGATTTCAAGGAAACGCCTCCCTCCCACCCCTGTCCCCAAATAGATCTACACACGTGAGCACGCGCATGTATTGCCGTGTTTTTACCTTAAAAAAAAATCGCAACATTCGACAGGCACCTAGAAAAGTGCAAAGTTTAAGGAGAACTTCTAATGGGGGCAGGGGGTAGGGGCGGGGCTCCCGTTTGGCTCAGTCGCTGGCGCTCGGTCGTTTGATCTCAGGGCTATGGGGTCAAGCCCCCCATTGGGGTAGCTTACTTTAAAAAAAATTAAGAGGGGCGCCTGGGCGGCTCAGGCGGTTAAGTGCCCAACTTCGGCTCAGGTCATGAGCTCACAGTTTGTGGGTTCCAGCCCCGCGTCAGGCTCTGTGCTGACAGCTCAGAGCCTGGAGCCTGCTTCGGATTCTGCGTCTCCCTCCCTTTCTCTCTGCCCCTCCCCTGCTCCTGCTCTGTCTCTTTGTCTCAAAAATAAACATTAAGGCGCCTGGGTGGCTCAGTCGGTTAAGCTGCCGACTTCGGCTCAGGTCATGATCTCACGGTCTGTGGGTTCAAGCCCCGCGTCGGGCTCTGTGCTGACAGCTCAGAGCCTGGAGCCTGCTTCGGATTCTGTGTCTCCCTCTCTCTCTGCCCCTCCCCCACTCATGCTCTGTCTCTGTCTCCAAAATAAACAAACATTAAAAAAAATTTAAAAAAAAATAAAAAATAAACATTAAGAAAAAAATTTTAAAATAAAAATAAAAAAAGTTAAGAAACAAGACAACAGCCACAAAACCGTAAAGGCCAGCACGGAGCCCGACGCAGGGGCTCGATCTCACGAACCATGAGAAAAAAGCCACTTGGGCGGAGACCGGGGCCATCTCCAGCCCCCCGGGCCCCCCGGCCTCGCAGCCCCTCCTGGTCCGCACCCAGTCCTGTTCCTCAGGGACCTACCGTGCCGATGACAGCTCTGTGTCCGGCACCGGCTGGCCTGGCCTGTTGAGAATGTCTCATAAGCGGGATCACGGGGATGCCGGGTGCCGTGTCTCGCCCAGCATGATGTCAAGCCCGAGGGCTCATCCGCGCCATCGCCGGTCGTCAGGTCCCTCCTTTTTCGTCGCCGCATACTCTTTCCTGGGCTGTAGAGGCTCCATATTCTGTGGAACTTGGGGGGGCTCGATCTCACGAACCTCGAGATCATGACCTGAGCCAAAATAAGGGGCGGATGCTGAACCGACTGAGCCACGCAGGCGCCCCCTCCTCCCTCGCTTTGTACACAAGTGGGAACACATAACCTCGGGTGCCGTGCCTGTTCTTGGTTCTGGCTTTAGCCTCCTCCCCTGTGAGGGTAGACTTCTGTTAATCTGGCCAGCCCGGGAGCGCGGTCCACCGTCTCTCATGAGCTCCCGGTGACCCACCGCTTCGTTGCTCCCCTCTGAGTGTCTCTCCAGTGTCACGTAGGGTTCTGGGTTTTCCCCGTGGGAGGCTTTGTCTCCCCGGCCGCCCGATCTTGGCGTTTTCTCTCACTTCCTGAGAAAACCCACTAAATTCAGCTCCACGTTTTGCCTCCTTTTAAAAACTGTGCTCCCCCGGGGGCGTCTGAGGCAGAGCCGATGTGGGGATGGGAGAGGGGGCCTGGGGGTGACTCCCCGGCGTGGGTCCTGAGGGCCCTGGAGGGCGGGGCTGCCAGGAAGGCGGGCTCTGTGCCACTGGCCTGCGGCACCCCACGTGGGCGTGCAAAGGAGACAGGTGTCACCCAGAATGGCCTCTGGGGTCGTCCCCGTTTAGATGGTGCCGAAACCTGGAGGCCAGGTGGGACCACCGTGGGGGGGGGGGTGCCTGTGGACATGGAAGAGGCAGGTCAAACCCCGTTCTTGGCCCCGCCCCCCATCGTGGGCAACGCGGAACACCAATGCCGGAGGGCACAGACTCTGGCCCACGGGGGGTCTGATTCTGGCCACCCCCTGCCTTCCGCTCTGTGACCTCGCCGTCTCTCCCTGAGCCCCGCTCCCTTTCAGCATAAGAAGCAGGGCCAGAAAGTCCAGTGTCTCCGGATCCTTTTGAGGGCACATGGTGACAGCAAGCCTTAATTGAGCACTTACTGCGTGCCGAGCCCTACGCTTGGAACAGTTCAGTGAGGCGTGGGTACTGTCCTGAGCCCGGAGGTCAGAGCGGGGAGGCCGCTCATCCGTGCTCGCCCAGCTCCGGAGCGCAGAGCCCGGCGACACCGGAAACTGGCTCCCGTGGCCACGGCGTTGAGGACCTGGCCCCTTCCCTCACTCTGGGCACATCTCTCCAAGGCCAAAGCCAAAATGAGGGGGCCCGGCATCTTTCGTAAGCCATCCCCCAGGACCCTGGTGCCCAGGCTTCCGGAGGCGGTGGCCCCAACTTCGAGAATTTGAGGTGCCTCATTTTGCACACCCTTGGCATTTCCTAAACCCCTAAACCCCAAAACCCCAACCGCGAGAAGCAAGACTCCGGGACCGTCAGCGAAGAAAACAAACAGGATGCAGAGACAGGAGTGAGGCCGAGGTCTCACCTGGGGGCCCCGCGCTGGAGCAGGGTCACGGTCATTTGTTTGACCGACACAGATTCGAATTCAGAGGCTTCCAGATGACCCCCGTTGGCCCTTGTCTCCCCCCCCACCATCTTACCCGCGTCCCCTGCACACACCCATTTCGTCAGCGGCCCTCGGGCCCTAGGTCTGCAATCTCTAGTGCTTTTTTTTTTTAATTTTTATTTATTTATTTATTTTAATGTTTTTTATTTTATTTATTTTTGAGAGAGAGAGACAGCGCATGAGCAGGGGAGGGGCAGAGAGAGAGGGAGACGCGGAATCCGAAGCAGGCTCCAGGCTCCGAGCCGTCAGCACAGAGCCGGACGCGGGGCTCGAATCCCCGCGAGATCATGACCGGAGCTGAAGTCGGACGCTTAACCGGCCGAGCTGCCCAGGCGCCCCAGCGTAGTGCTTTTTTGGGGTATAACTTATTATGAAAACTTGCAAGCACACAGAAAAGTGGAAAGCAGAAGGGAGTAAGGCCCAAACACCCAGGCACTTGCCTTCCCAATTTTAAGAGAGAGCGAGGCCCAGAAAGGGTGTCCCACCTGCCCAAAGCCACACAGCTAAAATGTCTGGTGGATTTAGGCAGGTTGGACCAGGAGGAAGGTTGGGAGGGATTCACGCCGTTTCATCAAGAAAAATTTACTGAGGGGCGCCTGGGTGGCTCAGTCAGTCAGGCGTCTGACTTCGGCTCAGGTCATGATCTCGCGGGTCGTGGGTTCGAGGCCCCATGTTGGGCTCTGCACCGACGCCTGGGAGCTTGGAGCCTGCTTCAGATTCTGTGTCCCTCTCTCTCTCCGCCCCTCCTCTGCTTGTGCTCTCTCTCCCTCGCTCTCTCAAAAATATATAAATTAACATTAAAAAATTTATTGAGTAGCTACTATGTGCAGGGTCATCGCTGGGGGCTTTATGGGGACACATAGCCCTTCTCCTGCCTTCATAGGGACCCCGAGGGGACCAGGGTTTAGGAGCACAGAGCCCAGCCTAGGGTCTTTCTCCTTGTGGTTTCTTTTGCCTGGAATATTCTTCCCCAGATAACTGTGGCTCTCTCTCCTTCCCCTCCTGCTAAGCTCAGCTGAAGAATTGAATGCCTGGGGGACCCCTGCCGCCCCCCAAGTCCCAGATTCTCGTGCTGGCCCCCTCCCTCGTGGGTCTTGCCTCTTCACCCTCATCCTCCATGACCATGAAGGCCAGCGCAGGTACAGGTGGCCCACGAAGGCCACCGCACGGACCTTGGTTCCTGGGCGTGCCCTGCGAGTCATGCTGGTGTCTTGACACAGGCTTGGCCTTGTCTCGACTCCCCGAGAACGAGGCGTGCATGGCCCCCTGGACGCCAAGCCCCCTGCTCGGCTCTGCACAGCAGCCTCGTGTGGTCGCTTCGAGTACAGATGGACAAACTGAGGCTCAGAGGCAGGAGTACCTTGTCCAAAGCCCCATGGCAAGGGCGGGACGGGGCGCACGTTCTGGTGGGGAGGCAGGGTGGATGCGGGTCCCCCAGATGAGCGAGCAGGGGCCGGGGACCAGGGGGCTGGCCAGCCGGGACCAAGACCTCTGGTGGGTGCCTGGGGTAGAGCCGGATCTGTGACCCTCATGGAGCAATTCCTTCCTGGTGCTCAGTGGGGGTTGGGAGGGCCCCAGGCACAGCTTGGTGGGGGCGGGGGTCCTGGGACCCCCAGGCTGACACCTGTGGATTCTTTTTTTTTAAAATTTTTTAAAATGTTTTATTTTATTTTTGAGCGACAGACAGACAGAGCATGAGCAGGGGAGGGGCAGAGAGAGAGGGAGACACAGAATCTGAAACAGGCTCCAGGCTCTGAGCTGTCAGCACAGAGCCCGACGGGGGAAGGGGGGGGGGGGCTCGAACTCGGGAACAGTGACATCATGGCCTGAGCTGAAGTCAGACGCTCAGCCGACGGAGCCCCCCAGGCGCCCCCATCTGTGGATTCTGAAGCCTCGATTCTCCTGGTCCGTGGCCTGGTGTTTCCCTTCCACGGCCTGGATTTTCGTCACGGAGAAGGGATTTATTGGCCCCACGGCCCCCTTCTGTCCCCGCAGGACGGTGGCTGCCGAGGTGCGGAAGCAGGTGTCTCGGGAGCGCAGCGGCTCTCCCCACTCCAGCCGACGCAGCAGCGGCTCCCTGGGGGTACGTGTTTGGAGGTGACCCCTCCAGGACCCCGCTCTCCGGCCGACGACGCGGAGGGGGGGTTCCCCTCTGCCGGGTCTTGACCACACCCGCCCCTCCCACTCGTGCCTGGAGGGACTGTCCCCCGCGCTCTTTCCCTGTGAGTGGGGAGGGTGGTCCGGGGCTGCAGCCCCGTGGGTGGTCACGCTGACGTCGCCCCACCTCCTGCTGCTCGGACCACCCAGATGGGGACCGGGAGGGGGTGGGGGATGGGAGGTACTTCCAGCTGCAGGGGAGAGGGAGGGAGCCTTCGGAATTGTCTTCTCCAGCGAGGCCCACATGCCTTTCCTTCCCGCGGAGCCCCGCCCCTCCAGGCTCCGGGTGTGATTTCCGGCCTGGGAGGAGGGGCGGGGCGGGCCGTGCAGGGATGGGGGGGAGGGCCGGAGGTGGTGGTCCTCCTTGGCTCCTCGCAGCTCCGACGCCCTCCATGGCTCCCACTGGCCTCTTACCCGAGCCCAGGCCCATGCTCACACACTCAGCCCCCCAGGGCGGGGCCCCAGCCACTTCGCTCCAACCCAGGTGCCGCTGACTGAAGTCGTCGAGCCCCTGGACTTCGAGGACGTGGTCCTGAGCCGGCCGCCGGACGCGGAGCCCGGGCCCCTCCGGGACCTGGCCGAGTTCCCAGCGGACGACCTCGAGCTGCTGCTGCAGCCCCGGGAATGCCGCACCACGGAGCCCGGGATCCCGGAGGACGGGTGCGTTCGGCCCCGCCTCCCGGCCCCGCTTCGACTCCCCCTTTCCATCAGGCTCCGGCGGCCCCAAGTCGCACTCCCAGGCGCGGCCGTGTGGCCCCGGGCAAGCCGCCCTCCCTCTCTCTAAGCTTCCGCGCCCACATCTCTGTCACAGAGCCACCTCGGGCCGCTGGGAGGATGAGCACCGTGCCCTGCCTCTGTTTACCCTGATTTTGATTTGTGCAGGAAGCTGGACGCGCAGGTGAGGGCCGCGGTGGAGATGTACACAGAGGATTGGATCATCGCCCACAGGAGGTGGGTCTGGCTCTGGGGGTGGGGGCGAGAGGCCAGGTCGGAGCCCAGAAGAGCCCACGGGACCAGTCCTCCTGTTTATCTGCCCACTGTCCCTGCGAGGACGGCTGGGCTGCTCTGGCGTCTTGCAGGGTGGGTGTGCCCTTCTCCCCGCTACCCGCCCCGCGCTGCCCCCTCCCAGGTACCAGCATCTGAGCGCAGCCTACAGCCCCGTCACCGCGGAGACGCAACGAGAGCGGCAAAAGGGCCTCGCCCGCCAGGTCTTTGAGCAGGACACTTCTGGGGACGAGAGGTCCGGCGCAGAGGACTCGGTGAGGGAGCCCCGGGGCAAGGGTCACCTTGGGGGTATGTGTGAGCTCTGGCCCCAGCTCTCAGTCCCATGTGACGGGAAGTGACCCAAACGGCCTTGACTCCAAAAGGAAATGTATCAGGCCTGGGAGTTAAAAGTTAAGGGTAATAATTACAAACACGTATTAAGTAAGTGCTTAGCGGGTCCTAAAGGCTTTATACTGGTCCTGTCTTTCATCCTGTGAGGCAGGGCAACACCCGTTTTGCCGATAAGAAACCGAGGCCCTGGGGCGCCTGGGTGGCTCCTCGGTTAAGTGTCCGACTCCAGCCCAGGTCACGATCTCAGGGTCTGTGAGTTTGAGCCCCGCATCAGGCTCTGTGCTGATGGCTCAGAGCCTGGAGCGTGCTTCGGATTCTGTGTCTCCCTGTCTTTCTCTCTCTCTGCCCCTCTCTCGGTCGTTCGCTGTGTTTCTGTCTCAAAAATAAATATTTAAAAAAAAACAAAAACGAAAGGAAAGAAAAAGAAACTGAGGCACGGCAAGGCGATTAGGAGACCGTCACTGGCCTAGTGGTCTTGAGCCTTAATTTTGTCCACCTGGGCTCCTACATTATGCCAAGGAGAATCCTACCAAGAATTCTTGTTATCGTTTCCATGGTTACTATTTTTCGATGTAGATGGGGAAACTGAGGGCCTTTGAGTTGGGTTCAGGGACACAGGGTCACAGAGCTGGGTGGGAATCGGAACCAGGGGAATCTGGCTCTGACCACAGCCGGCCGAGTCTAGGAGGTGAGGCCTGAGCCCGAAACAGCCCTGCGGTTCGGAAGACCGCTCCCTCCCCTGACAACAGTGAGCGAAGCACCAGGGAAGGCTCTCATTGGCCCAGCCCAGACACGGCCTTCCTTTGCCGCCAATCCCGGGGGCCTGGCCGCAGATGTTGTGTTCCGATTGGCCAGATGGGGAAGTGAAGCCCAGAATGTAGGTTTAGGAGGTGCCTCCCCGAGCAATGGTAAAGGAGGGGCAGAAGGTTCCAGAAAGAGGCTTAACAAAGCCTCAAAGGGACTTTCGTCGTGGTAACCCCACCCCCTGGTCCTCGGCTTTCCCATCCGTTGATTGGGCACGAGGACAGCCCCCTTGAGTGGGACAGCTGGCGCTCAGGGCTTGCGCACTCTCCCCTGGCAGGACGACCCCCGGCACTCCTCCGGCTCCCCTGATGACACCCCTCGGAGCAGCGGGGCCTCCGGCATCTTCGACCTGAGGAACCTGGCCGCTGACTCGCTGCTGCCCTCGCTGCTGGAGCGCACGGCCCCGGAAGATGTGGACCGGCGGAACGAGGCCTTGCGGCGACAGCACCGGCCCCGCGCCCTGCTGGCGCTCTACCCAGCACCCGATGAGGTGGGTGCCCGCAGGCCCACACAGGCCCCGGGGCCAGCACCCGTGCAACTGACCCTGTGTGTTACCCCAGCAACATTCACTGGATGCCTACTGTATACCCTGTTTTTTAATTCAATTCCTGTTTTTGGATGCCTACTGCATGCCCTTACATTTATCCAGCCAGCATTTATTGGATACCTACCGTATACTCCTGTATTCATTCAGCCAGTACTTAATGTATGCCTCTGTATAGCCTTCTCTGTAATCGAACAATTTATTTGGGGCGCCTGCGCGGCTCAGTCCGTTGAGTGTCCGACTCTTGGTTTTGGCTCAGGTCATGATTGTGGGATTGAGCCCCACGTTGGGCTCTGTGCTGAGCATAGAGGCTGCTTCAGATTCTGTCTCTCTCAGGGGCACTTGGGTGGCTCAGTTAGTTAAGTGTCCGACCTCTGCTCAGATCATGATCTCACCGCTCATGGGTTTGAGCCCCGCGTCGGGTTCTGTGCTGACAGCTTGGAGCCTGGAGTCTGGTTCCGATTCTGTGTCTCCCTCTCTCTCTGCCCCTCCCCCACTCCCACTCTGTCTCTCTCTCTCTCTCAAAAATAAAATAAAACATTAAACATTTTTTTTAACGTTCTCTGTCTTTCCCTGTGCCCCTCTCCCCTGCTCATGCTCTCTCTCTCAAAAATAATTAAAATTAAAAAAAAAAACAGAATATAATCAAACTGATATTTATGGAGCACCTACTATATATGACTATATTTATCCAACTAACATTTATTGGGCACCTGGTGTATACTGCATGTTTTTATGCAGTGGCTTTTATTTTATATATACTCCTATATTTATCCACCCAGCATTTATTGGGCACTTAATATATACTTCTCTATTCAACCAATGTTAATTGTATACCTATTGTATAGTCCTTTATTTAAAAAAAAAAGTTTTTTTAATGTTTACTCATTTTTGAGAGAGAGTGTGTGTGTGAGCAGGGGAGGGGCAGAAAGAGAGGGAGACACAGATTCCGAAGCAGGCTCCAGGCTCGAGCTGTCAGCACAGAGCCCGACGCGGGGCTTGAATCCATGAACCGTGAGATCACGACCTGAGCCGAAGTCAGATGCTTAACCGGCTGAGCCCCCCAGGTGCCCCCCTAGCCCTTTATTTAATCAAACAGCATTTAAGCAATTAATATGTCTCCAGTACCTGTATTTACCCACCAACTTTTTTTTGTTTCTTTTTTTTTTTTTTTTTTAATGTTTATTTATTTTTGAGAGACATAGAGGCACAGCGTGAACAGGGGAAGGGCAGAGAGAGAGGGAGACACAGAATCAGAAGCAGGCTCCAGGCTCTGAGCCATCAGCACAGAGCCCGATGCGGGACTCGAACTCACAGACCGCGAGATCATGACCTGAGCTGAAGTCGGCCGCCCAACCGACTGAGCCACCCAGGCGCCCCCCAACCAACTTTTTTTTCTTTTCTAAGTAATCTCTGTGCCCATCTCAGGGCTGGAACTCACCGCCATGAGACCAAGAGTCGCATCTACACTGACTGAGCCAGCCAGGCGCCCCTACCCAACCCACTTTTATTTGGAACCTAGTGTACATACCTATGTTTACATTCAGCCATTTATCAAGTGCTTACTGTATACTCCTATGTTTATTCAACAGTATTTGTTGGGAGTATAGTGTATATCCCTATGTATGTCCAGTCAGCATTAATCTAATGTTTTCTGTATACATCTATGTTTGTTTGTTTGTTTTTAAGTTTATTTACTCGTTTTGAGAGGCATGAGTGGGGGAGGGGCAGAGAGAATGGCAGAGAGAATCCCAAGCGGGCTCTGTGCAGCCAGCACAAAGCCCAAGGCAGGGCTTGAACTCATGAAACTGTGAGGTCATGACCTGAGCTGAAACC
Source organism: Paguma larvata (assembly GCA_030068075.1). Classification (NCBI taxonomy): domain Eukaryota; kingdom Metazoa; phylum Chordata; class Mammalia; order Carnivora; family Viverridae; genus Paguma; species Paguma larvata. The sequence goes on along the minus strand of CM057842.1, from coordinate 8,247,415 downwards.
AAGAGTCGGATGCTTAACCCGCTGAGCCACCCAGGCTCCCCTGTATACATCTATGTTTATCCAACCAACTTTGAGTAGGCACCTGCTGTATACTTCTGTATTTACTTGCCCGGCATGTATGGCCAGTGCTAGAGGTTCAGCTGCGAACAGGATAGACGCCACCCCTGCCCTCGGAGGTCACGGCGTGGTGGAGGGGAGACCCTCCTCCCAAGAAACTGCACTCCAGATGGAGTGAGGTCATGATGAGTTCCCGGTCATCGGCCCTCACACGTGTGAGGGACACTCTGTGTCCCAGCCTTTGCAGTCGGGTGTTGTGAACACCTGGACGGGGTGCCCACTCAGGCTTCAGAGGCCAGGGAGGAAGTGCCCGCTAAGCCGCGACCTGGACAACCACAGGGAGGGGAGAAGTAGGGTATTCCGGCCTGGGGCCATGGGATGTGTCAAAGCCCAGAGACAGGAACTGAAGGAAAGTTAAGTCAGGCCGGGGGCAGAGCTGGCCTCAGGCGCCGCGTTCCAAGCCCTTCTTTTTTTTTTTTTTTTTTTTTAATTTTTTAACGTTTATTCATTTTTGAGAGACATAGAGACAGAGCGTGAGTAGGGGAAGGGCAGAGAGAGAGGGAGACACAGAAACTGAAGCAGGCTCCAGGCTCCAATGAGCCATCAGCACAGAGCCCGATGCGGGGCTCGAACCCACAGACCGCGAGATCATGACCTGAGCTGAAGTCGGCCGCTCAACCAACTGAGCCACCCAGGCGCCCCTCCAGACCCTTCTTGACAGCCGTGTCCCAGCCGCCCTCTCCGGTTCTTGGCAGGACGAGGCCGTGGAACGCTGCAGCCGCCCCGAGCCGCCCCGCGAGCACTTCGGACAGAGGATCCTGGTCAAGTGTCTGTCGCTGAAGTAAGTGTGCCGACCCCCGCCTCCCTGCAGACCCACAAGGCCCCGCGGCGGTCACGGTGCGGGCGCACGCTTGGGGCTCACCACTCGAGCCAGACCGGTCCCCTGCGCGGCCCTGAGAACCGCGAGGTCACCCCTGCGCTTCGAGGTGAGACGTAAGACTTCCTTGTCTCGTTCTTCGAAGCCTCCAATCCTGAAGCGCCAACTCTGCGCTGGGCTGTGTTCTCAGCCCCTGCACACGTATGACCTCTAATCTTCACCACGGCCTTGCGAGGTCGGCGCAGGTGGGGAAACCGAGGCCCAGAGTGGCAGTCACTGCGCCTGAGATCACATGACTTAAGAGGCCAGAATCTGGTCCTCGCTCTGCTGGGCCCCAGGCCGGAGGGGGCGCTGGCGACCCTGGACCTGGCTTCCAGCTGACCGAGGCCCCCCCTCCCACATCAGCCCCCCGGGAAGCAGCCAGAAGTGCGTGGGAATAGCGCTGAACAGGATGTGGCCTTGGACCTAAGCCCAGGCCTGCCCCTCCCCACCCTGAGTTCCTGCCTGGACGAGGGGCAGGAAAACGAGGCCTGGTCTGGCCTGAGGCCCGGGTGGGCCGCCCGTCCCAAGCACTAGGGTTGGGAACCAGCTCTCTGAATATCCAGTCATTCAACAAACACCGCCTACTGTGTCCGGGACCTGTAACCGTGGGACGAACACACAGGGACACAGGGCCCTCGAGGTGGAAGGACGTGGCACACCCGAAGGCTGGGGGATGTCCGGGGACCGGGAAGAATGAGGCCAAGAGGTGGGCAGGGGCCGGGCCAGTAGGATTTCGTTTTCAGCACCCTGGGGAGCCTCAAATTTTTAAGTTTTTTGTTTTAATGTTTACTTCATTTTCTGGGAGAGAGAGAGAAAGAAACAGAGACAGCACAAGTGGGGGAGGGGCAGAGAGAGAGAGAGAGAGACACAGAATCTGAAGCAGGCTCCAAGCTGTCAGCATAGAGCCCCATGTGGGGCTCGAACCCACGACCCTCGAAGTCATGACCTGCGCCGAAGTCGGACGCTTAACCGACTGAGCCACCCAGGCACCCCTCAAATTTTAAGTTTTAAGATCCTTCCTTAGGACTCTTGTGGTGAGCGGGGGCCAGGGGGGCTGAGTAGGAGGGGGAGGGGGCTACAGGGACTGCGTAGGCAAGCGGAGATGGGGACTCAGCCCAGGGTGGCAGATGACACCCCGGAGGGGGGGGGTACAGGGAGGCCCTGGAGTTGAGAATCTCACGATGGGGGGGCACTCTTGTGGCCAAAGCTTCCTCCATCCTGTCTGAACAAGGGCTGTATTTTCGGGGGAAGGGCTCTGTGTGAGTTACTGGGGGGAAGGGCTTAGTGCCTCAGTTTCCCCATTTGCAAAATGGGACAGGCCTTTCCTACCAGCCCATAAGCAGCAATTCTTTGTGGCCCAAGGGAAATTAGATGCCCCCCACCACCACCACCGTCATGCGCCAAGGCTGGGCCGGGTCTCGAGGAAGTGGGGTGTGTGGATGGTGGGAGCGTTAGCGACAGTGTCTGCCAGAGAGCCCCCATTCGCTGTAGGTTTGAAATCGAAATCGAGCCCATCTTTGGCATCTTGGCCCTGTACGATGTGCGGGAGAAAAAGAAGGTAGGAGCCCCTTTCTTCCCTTTCCTACCCCAGCCCTCCTTGTTGCCCAGTGGTGGGCTTCCTGGAGGTGGTGGCCCAGCTGCCTTTCGCGTTCCCCAGATCTCAGAAAACTTCTACTTCGACCTGAACTCGGACTCCGTGAAGGGGCTACTGCGGGCTCACGGCACCCACCCTGCCATCTCCACCCTGGCCCGCTCCGCCATCTTCTCCGTGACCTACCCCTCGCCCGATATCTTCTTGGTGATCAAGGTGCCTGCCGGGGGCTGGGCCGGGGGGGGGGGGGTGATGGTAAACGCGGTGTGGGCCCTGCTCTCGTGGAAGAAGCTGGACATGTCATCCGGAAGGGTGACGAGGGAGTTGTGGGGGAAGCACGGGCAGCCGGGCAAGCCCCGAAGAGGCTCCTCACGCCACCCGAGCAGGGAGAAAGCGCAGAGGACTTCCGGGAAGAGGTGACAGGCAGGCCGAGACCCACGAGTGGGCGGCCTGGGGAGAAACAGCATCCTGGCCCATGCAGCTGGACATTTAAAACTTTTTTTTTTCAAGTTGGGGGCTTTTCAGTTTGTTAGGGAAAGAAAGAGCTAGTTGGCACATTTGTGTGAGATTTTCTGTTTCTGGGAGTGATCTCAAATTTCCTTCCCCCAAACGTTCTCTTAGGTTACACTAATGGCGTTAATTGAGCACCTCCAGGCAGGCTCTGCGCATGGCCAGTCAGGGTACACAGGGATTCCCACCTTGAGTCCTCACAGCAGCCCCAGGAAGTGGGGGTTGCCAGGGGCCCCCATTTTGCCGATGGGGACACTGGAGTACACAATAGGTTAGGGACCTGTCCAGCCTCCCATAACCTCCAGGTGGTCAGGAGTGGAGTCCAGCCATGCCTGGAGTGGCCTCTGTGTATGCTAACAGAAGTATAAGTGTAGGGAAAGTAGGGAGACTCGGCTTTGGAGTGGGTTCAAAGGATGGGGAGGGGCAGCCGGCTGGGTGAGCCACCCGCTCTTGCTCAACCCCGGGGACAGTAGGAACCATGGGAGGTGCTGGAGTGAGAGCCCTAGCTGGATGGAGTGTCCGAGGGCTGAGATCGGGTCCTGGTGATTGGGGGAGGTTGGGATGGCGGCAGCGCCTCATCGGCCCTGCCCGCCCCCCAGCTGGAGAAGGTGCTGCAGCAGGGGGACATCGGCGAGTGCTGCGAGCCATACATGGTGCTGAAGGAGGCGGACACGGCCAAGGTGAGCACGGGGAGGCTAGCAGCGGGGAGAAGGGGTCACCGGGCAGGGCAGATCCTGGATTCGGGAGGCCTGGGGCACTGAGCATGTGGGGGGTTCCGGGGGTGGGGGTCTCCCCACAGAACAAAGAGAAGCTGGAGAAGCTGCGCCTGGCGGCCGAGCAGTTCTGCACCCGCCTGGGCCGCTACCGCATGCCCTTCGCCTGGACCGCGGTGCACCTGGCCAACATCGTGAGCAGCGCCGGGCAGACGGACCGCGACTCGGACTCCGAGGGCGGTGAGGAGGCGGGGCCGACAGGCTGGGGGCGGGGCTACTGGGGAGGGGAAGATGCGCCCTCTGCCGGCTGGACGCGGGACAACGTGGAGTCTCCGCGTCTCGCCGGCCCTCCCCGCCTCTCTTTCATCTCTGCCGCCTGTCCATCACTGTCACCACTTCCCCTAGAGCGCCGACCTGCCTGGACTGACCGCCGCCGTCGGGGCCCCCAGGATCGGACAGGCAGTGGGGACGACACCTGCAGCTTCTCCGGATTCCGCCCAGCCACGCTGACGGTCACCAACTTCTTTAAGCAGGCAGGTGTCGTGGCCATGGGGCTGAGGGAGGGGTGCCGGGGCACAGCCTCTGTTACCCCACTGTGGGCGCACGGGCCCCGGGGACCCAGTTTACGCGGGCATGTCCTATGCAGGAAGCCGAGCGGCTCAGCGATGAGGACCTCTTCAAGTTCTTGGCTGACATGCGACGGCCCTCTTCTCTCCTGCGGCGCCTGCGGCCCGTGACGGGTGCGTGGTCCGCCTCCTAAATGAGAGGGGTCACCTTCACGCAGTCACTCAACAAACCCACGTACTGAGGCCCTGGGGACACAGTGGTGACCATGATACACTAACTCTGCCTTTGGGGATCTCTAATGGCAGTCATAGACAAGAAACGTAATCAGACAGAGGGTCAAATGGGGGACATGGTGGCGGTGGGGACATGGGTCCCCAGGGCAGAGGTGATCAAACACGGGCGCAAGATACAGCAATGGAGGGGGACCCGAAAGACAGCCACTAGAGGGCATCGTGGAAAAGTCAGAGCTTTGGCCCTGAGGCCCGGGGAGTCTGGGGCTGTGCCGGGAGGCTCCCAGGCAGGTGCAAACGCCCTCCTCCCTCCCCAGCCCAGCTCAAGATAGACGTCTCCCCGGCCCCCGAGCACCCGCACTTCTGCCTCTCCCCGGAGCTGCTTCATGTCAAGCCCTACCCAGACCCCAGGGGCCGGCCCACCAAGGAGATCTTGGAGTTCCCGGCCCGTGAGGTCTACGCCCCCCACACCAGCTACAGGTACAGCCCCCAGAGCCCAGCTGGGCACTTGAAGTGGGGGGGGATTCGCACGTCCTGCAGAGCAAGGGACCCTCTGTCGCAGACGCACAGAGTCACACAGAATGAGATACCACTACTCCGCTTTAATGAGGGGGGCGTGAGCACAAAGGGGCACATGTCCTGCCTCCACCCCTCCGCGACGGGGCCCTGTCCTCTGCCCGTGTCCCCGCCTGTTTCTGTCTCTGCTCCGTGGCCAGAAGCACCCTGGCCGACCCCGGTGGACAGGCAGCGCCTTGTGCCGGGGCCGCACGGGGCGTGGAAGCGTCCCTCGGTGTGTGACTGACTGGTCCTCAGTTCCTCCCGGGCAGGCTCAGGCCGGCAGCGCCGCCGTGTGGAGTCTGGGAGGGAGATCAGGGTGAGCCAGGGCGAAGGGGCCCCCAGCCAGCGGCCCCTGCACCCCCCCCAGCACCCCCGCGCCCCTGCTCTCTCGGCGGCCCTGTGCGCCCCGCCCCCTGCAGGCTCACCTCTCCTGGATCTGACGCAGCCGATGCTGCTGGCCTGCCAGCTCCTGCCTCTGTCGCTGCATGTGGCCTGCAAGGACCCACACGACGTGGCTCTGCTTGTCCACGTGGGCCTGTGGGGTCAGGACGGAAACCTCAGCAGGGGCCACCTCACCTCCAGCCCCTGACCCTGCCCGGGGCCGTCCACTTCCCCGTCTGTTAACTGGGGGTGAAGTAGGACTCGCTTCGTCGGGTCGTTATAAGTATAACGCAGGTTATGAAAAGGCAGGGCTGGGTAGTTTACTGGGCGCTCAAGAAATAGAACCCCGTGCTCTCATAGGAAATGTTTATTGAGTAACTTCCACGTGCCTTGTCCCGTGCTGAGTATTTTATCCGTATTGAGTCCCTGTCTCCGCTTGGAGACATGAGTTGTCATGCTTCTTTGCCAGTGGGGACACAGAGGCACGGGAGGGGACAGGGGTTTTGCCCAGGGTCCTGTAGGTTGGAGGCCATGGCCCTGGGAGACGGACCTCGGGATATCTGGGGGACTCGAGGTTCAGTAGTAAGTGCTGCCTGGGAAATCCGGGCTGGGAATCCGTCAGGGCTGGGAGCCTCTTACCTTTAAAACCTCAAAGTCTTGTGGGGCACGGCTCCGCCAGGCGCCCCTCAGCTGGACTTCTAGGCGCTGCACGCTCTCGCGCAGCGCCTGCTGTCCCCGGGCCACCTCCCCCAGAGCCCGGGCTGTGGCCTCCGCTTGCAGCGTTAGGGCGTCCTCTTCCCTCTGGTCCGTAAATCGTGGACGTTAGTAGGATGACCAACTTGACTTTGTTTGCCTGGGACTTGCCTAATTTTAACACCGAAAGGCCCGTCCTCCAGGGACCCCCCCCTTCTCAATCTTGGGCCAACCCAGACCATTGGTTACCTCAGACAAGTCTGCTGCAGACTCCTCTCCACCCCGCAGTGCCCCAAGTGCAGTGCCCACCTGCATCTCCGACAGGCTCGTGCGGAGCTCCCGGGCTGCATCCCGGCCCCGGCTGACCTCCTGCCCCAGGAGCCCCAGCGCGTGGCCGTAGAGGCCCACGCTGCGCCCAGCCTTTGTCAGCCGTGCCTCTGTGGCCCTGTACACACTGCTGAGGGCCTGACCCAGCTGCAGGGTCCCGTGGAAGAGGAGGGTCAGCTCCTCGTGCTGCGCCGGCTCCAGGCTGCCCACGGGAGCCGCGGAGGCGGGCCCGGGCTTGGCTGCCAGGGCGCACAGTAGGCACAGCGCGAGCACGGGCATGGCTGGGGCTCTGAGGGTGCGGCCACGGCGCCACCGCGGCCGCCTTTTATGCCCCGACACCCCCGTAACCCCCGGTCAATCGTTAACCGGCCAGCCGTGGGCCCCGTGTTGAGCAAGGGCCTGGTGGTGGCGTGACCGTTGCATCAGGCGAACGTCCGGCCGGGCCACGCCGAGATCACACCGGCTGGGGCCCGGGGCCAGGCGCGGACCGGGGGCGCTGGGAGAGGACAGGCCCCGGGCCCCACGGGGGGCGGGTGGGGGGGGGGACCCTGGAGCTCTGAGCCTCAGTTTCCCCACCCGTGGGAGGGAGGACAACAGTAAGAGCAGCAACAGCAGATAATGATCGCGAGAGTCTAGGCGCTGACGGTTTGCCCAGGTGGGTTTCCAGCCGGCATCATGGCCGCTGAACACCTGCCCACGAGCCCGAGGTGCCCGGGTCCGTGTGGGCCTGCTCGAAGGGTGGGGGGCGGGGCAGAGGCTCTCGCAAGGCCGTGCAGCCTGGCTCCAGGCCCCACGTGTGCCCCGGATCAATGTAACTGCCATTTTGCCCCCTGGATGGCCGTGGGGCCTCTAATTCCGCCCCGTCCCCGCCCTCCCCGGCCGCTTAGAGAAGGAAACGAGGGGTTTCACGTCGAGCGCTTTGATCGGCAGGCTCCACGTTAGCGTCTGGTACGACCATTGTCACCGCCACTGTTTATCACTGCTGGTGTTCAAGCTGGGAGCCTCGATGCTCCCATTAGGCAGGGAATCGGAGGCCCAGAGAGAGGTTGGGGCTCGCGCCGTTTCCCCTGGGAGAGGGAGAGGCAGAAGTCTGACGTTAGCCCAGCCCCGCTGCTGATTCTGGCCGCAGTTTCTCCACCTGAGAGACGGGCCTCATGACCCTGGTGGCTTCTCCTGGGGGAAGGGCAGGCAGGCCCCTGAGCCCAGGGAGGGGTGGGTCAGCCCGGGTGACCGCCTGGGCCACTTTGTGGAACCCTGAGCCGGAGCACCTGTCAGTCCCTGGTTGGCACCTCCCCGTGCCTCATGAGTGCCCCCAAAGTCCCTCTGTTCCCACCCTCTGCTGCACCATCCCCCTATCTCCGCTCCGAGGGTGTCCGTCTGTCCCCCACTCTGCCAGTCACGTCTCCCGCCTGGTGCCCATAGTTGCCCCGCCCTCGGTGCCCCAGCTGCACGGCCACTGTCCCCGCTGTGTCCCCGGGTTGGGCTCCTGCCGGTAGCCCAGCCTCTCCCGTCCCTCTGATGCCCACCCCCACCCCCCCCCGCAGGAACCTGCTGTACGTGTACCCGCACTGCCTCAACTTCAGCAGCCGCCAGGGCTCCGTGCGCAACCTCGCTGTGCGAGTACAGTACATGGCGGGCGAGGACCCCAGCCAGGCCCTGCCGGTCAGTGGCCGCGCCTGGGGGTGGGGGGAGGCAAGTGGGGCGTCCCGGGCGGGCTGTCCCCGGCGGGCCCCTCACGCACGCCCTCCCCCAGGTCATCTTCGGCAAGTCCAGCTGCAGCGAGTTCACCCGGGAGGCCTTCACCCCGGTGGTCTACCACAACAAGTATGCGGGGACGGGGGACAGGGGACAGGGGACAGGGGACGGGGGACGGGGAACGGGGGACGGGACGGGGGCAGAGGAGGGAGGCGGGCCACCTCCCGGGAGACCTAATGGGGGAACTGGAGGCAGGGAGCCCACAGCAGGGGCCAGGCGGCCCCGGGGTCGCACTCGCAGCAGGGATGGGAAGACCCCAGCCGACCCCCCCCCCCCCCCGCCAGGTCCCCAGAGTTCTACGAGGAGTTCAAGCTGCGCCTTCCGGCCTGCGTGACCGAGAACCACCACCTGCTCTTCACCTTCTACCACGTCAGCTGCCAGCCCCGGCCGGGCACAGCCCTGGAGACGCCCGTGGGCTTCACTGTGAGACCCCCGCCCGCCCTCGCCCCCACACGCCCGGCCCTCCTCCCCCCTGTCGGGCCCCGTAGCCGACGCCCCGGCCTCTCCCCAGTGGATCCCGCTGCTGCAGCATGGCCGCCTGAGGACCGGCCCCTTCTGCCTCCCCGTGTCCGTGGACCAGCTCCCGCCCAGCTACTCCGTGCTCACTCCAGACGTAGGTGCCCTGCCCCCTGCCCCCCCCCGCCCCAGTGCTTTGTCCCGGGACGACTCTTCCTAAGCTCCCGGCCCATGGTCCCCCACGCGTGCCCTGCCTTCCTTCCCATCAGTCTCCCTGGGATCCTCGTCCTGTTATGCCCTCCAGGGCCCCTCATCACCCCCATTACTGCTTTTATGTGTCCCTCCGTGTCCCCCACTAGCCTTGCCTCATTGCCGCCCCTACCCCCCGGCCTTTGCACTCGCTGTCCCCCATTGCCTTTCTGCCCCGCTCCCCCGTTAGCAATCCTGCCTGCCTCTGTGACCACGATCGCCCCCAGTAGTACGTTCAGAGCCCTCTCCCCCCATTAATGCTGTCACCCTCCCCCTCACCCTTGAGCTGTCATTAACGCTCTTTCCAGTCATTCCCTTCAATAACATTCACCCCGGGCCCCCTTCCTCTGTTCCTCTGTTAGTACCCCGGGCTTGCAGCCCACCCAGTGGACTCCCACAGTGCTCCCTCCCATCTGCATCCCCGCGGGCTGGACTGCACTCGCCAGCTGCTCCCCCAGGTGGGCTGTGCTCCGCCCACAGTGTGGCAACGGCGGATGGGTGCCGGAGGGCTGGCCGGCCCCCACCAGGTGCATCCCTCCCGCAGGTGGCGCTGCCGGGCATGCGCTGGGTGGACGGCCACAAGGGCGTGTTCAGCGTGGAGCTCACTGCCGTGTCTTCTGTGCACCCCCAGGTAGGGGGTCGGCCCCAGGTTGAGCAACAGCCCCCTGCTGACCGGGGAGGCCTGGCCTCGGGCCTCGGACGTGACTGCAGTCAGCTGGGCCAGGCTCCCGGGGAAGCTGCTGACTCAGCCAGGCCGGCGACCATCCCGGCTGGGGCTTCGGCCCTCTTCGGGGTCCCTCCCCCCCCCCACGTCCGTCCTGTCCTCCTCCTCGGCCGCTCCCCTCTCTCCTCCCTCCAGCGGGGACCCATCCCTTTCCTCCTTCACACTTCATTGATCCTGGCCTTGATTTTTGGCCCCTGCTGAGCACCCCCTCCTCCCCCCGCAATCCCCGGGGGCCTTCCCCGCATGGAGCCCTGGCCCCACCCTGCTCACCCCAGGTCCCCCCCCGCCCCCAGGACCCTCACCTGGACAAGTTCTTCACTCTGGTGCACGTCCTGGAGGAGGGGGCCTTCCCGTTCCGCCTCAAGGACACCGTGCTGAGCGAGGGGACTGTGGAGCAGGAGCTGCGGGCCAGCCTCGCCGCACTGCGCCTCGCCAGCCCCGAGCCCCTTGTTGCCTTCTCCCACCACGTGCTGGACAAGCTCGTGCGTCTGATCGTGCGGCCTCCGATCATCGGCGGCCAGATCGGTGAGCGGGCACGGCCTCAGACCTCAGTTTCCCCTTCCAGAAAAGGGCCCCTCAGTCCCCTGGTCCCGGGTGACCCCCTACAGCTCTCTTTCCTTTCGGGCCTCAGTTCTCCTTTCTGAAAAGTGGCTCCCGACCCCCCGGGGCCCAGAGCAGGTCCGCTGTGACCCTTTGACACCCACACAACCCCTTGGAAAGGCAGGAGATAAGAGGTCCCTTAGGGGAGGCGGGAGGCCCAGGGCTCTGGAACTTGACCTGGGCTCTGCTCGGCAGTGAACCTAGGTCGTGGGGCCTTCGAAGCAATGGCCCACGTGGTCAGCCTTGTCCACCGGAGCCTAGAGGCTGCCCAGGACGCCCGTGGTCACTGCCCGCTGCTGGCTGCCTATGTCCACTACGCCTTCCGGCTGCCTGGCACTGAGCCCAGCCTCCCAAGTGGTAAGTGTTGGCGGGAGGCCCCGGGGGCGGGGGGGGGGGGGGCAGGAAATATCCGGGGAGGAGAGCGTCCCAGTCAGAGCGAATGGCGTGTGCAAAGGCCCAGGGGCTGTACAGGCCTTGGCAGGTCTGGGCAACTTGCAAGAGAGAAGAGGTTTTGTTCACTCCTCCCCACAGTCAGCCAGTCAGCAAGCATCTTCAGTAGTGTGAAGCAGAAACTCAGCTAGGCTGCTGAGTTTGAATCTCGGCTCCGCCTCCTACAAACCCTGTGACCTTGGCCGAGCGACTTCACCTCTCTGGGCCTGTTTTCCGTTTAGAAAGCGAGAGTAATAAGGGTAACCCCATCCCGGGGCCGCTGGTAACATTACATGATACGGATCCACGCAGCGTGCCTAGCACAGCAAGCACTCGGGACGGTTAGGTTCTTTGCTGTTTGCTAAGTAATTGGTAATAACCACGAACGCCCCGGGGCGCTTCCTGTGTGCACGCACTGTGCCCGGTATTTCTCAGTCTCCCCCAAATCGCTGTGAGGCTCAGCCATTTTCCAGGTGAGGGTCCTGGAGGCTCAGAGAAAGAAAGCGACTTTGCCAAGGACAGCTGACCGGGAAGGGGCAGGGGGTCCTCGGGACCTCAGGGGCAGGGGGCTGACCCCGTTCCCTCCATCCTCAGGGGCCCCTCCGTTGGCGGTGCAACCCGCCACGCTGGCCCGTGGCCCCGGCCGCCCCGCGAGCCTCTACCTGGCTCGCTCTAAGAGCATCAGCAGCAGCAACCCCGACCTGGCCGTGGCCCCCGGCTCCGTGGACGACGAGGTCTCCCGCATTCTGGCCAGCAAGGTAGGGCGCGGGGACCCCGGGGGCTCTAGCCTCAGTGGCCACAGGCTGCCCGGCGGGCGGGGGAAGGGTCTTCGATTTGACAGAGGACAGGAAACTCCAGACAACAGCATGGACGAAAGAGCTGGGGTCTGGGCAGCGGGGCTGGGCCGCGGCTGTCCCCGCTTGGGAGCCGCGACTCGGGCTTTGCCCTGGGCCCCCCGCTCCGAGGCCCACCCGAGGCCGACCCGAGGCCGGGAGGCTGGAGGTGGGCCTGGTTGACAAAAGCGGCGTGTACTTAGTGCGGCAGGTGCGTCTACGCGCGTACCCCACGTGCGCGTGTACACGAGCGCGTCTACGCACGTACCCCACGCATGCACGGCACGGGCACAGGTCTGTGTGCGCTCCACGCACGCACGTGCACGGGGGCGTCTGCGCGTGGACCTCACGCAGGGACGGTGCGCACACACGTTTTCCAGAGTCGCGTGCGTGGTCCGGGGCAGCGGTCACGCACAGCGTTTCACGCTGCTCTCCCTGCCTTCGGCCCATGGGTCCTCCCGCCCACCTGTGTGTCTGCAGGGTATCGACCGCTCCCACTCCTGGGTGAACGCTGCCTATGCTCCAGGAGGCGGCAAGGCCGTGCTGCGGCGGGCACCCCCTTATTGCGGGGCCGATCCTAGACAGGTGCCCTCCCTCCCTGCCCCTGCACGTGCGTGACCCCATCTCAGCATGAGCACCCCCCACACCTTCCTGGCTGTGGCCCACTAACCTAGGGGGGCTGCCTGAAGGAGGCGGCAGACCCTTCCTGCCTTTGCTTAGGGGCTGTAGAGTCAGTGTTGCAGGCGTCATGGTCATCTGAACCAGCCTTTTGCTGCCATCAGACTACAGCCTCAGGCAGAGACAGAAGGGACAGGGCGGTATGCAAATAGCATGCAAAGGATATGCAAATCTAGCCACCGTAACCTCACTGCCTCGCATGGCCTGTTTCTGTCCCCTTAACCCACTCCGTTCAGGAGACTCAACTGTCCCCTTGATGTGGCAACCCGAATGATGCCAAAGGGCCGGGACTGACCCTCTGGGCTCTCCCGTCCTGTCCCTTCCCAGGGATCTGGTGTGGGGAGGGCCTTTGCCTTCAGACAGACCTGGGTCCTCGGCTATGGGCTGGCCCCGGGCCCGAGGCTCTGAATTTCAGACCTGGCAAAGATTCCAGGTAATGTGTTCAGCTCAGTGGTCTCGAGCCTGGGAACGAGTTAGGGCATCACAGCCAGGATCTTCTTGGGCTGAGTCTTGGTCCAGCCCGGCCCCTGGGCTGCCAGAGAGCCTCAGAGACAGACACTGGTCGAACAAACACACGAGGCTATAAGTGCAGGGTATGAAAAGGCAGAAAAGAAAACAGAGACGAGGCCACCACCAGCCTCCTCTCCATGGTCCGGGGCGGGGGGTGGGTGGGTAGCCTTTCCAGGGAGGTGACATTTTTGCCGGGACCTGAAGGGTGAGACAGAGCCAGTCGGTGAAGGGTGGGTGTTCCTGGTGGAGGAGAAGGCACACTCGGAGGAGGCCGCAGGAGTAGTTTCCTGCTCCCGTGGCCTCAGGCCTCGTTCCAGCTCCGTGCCCATCACCCAGGAACCCGCGCTGAAGGCAGGCGGGGGGCTGTGGGCAGCGGGGGGACCTCGTGGACAGTCTTCTCCTGAGACTGCTGGAAATCTGGGTTCATGGGCCCTGCCAGCCCCCCCCCAACATCTTTCACAGGGCCTCCCCCAGTGCACCTAGTTCTCTGGGGTGTCAGCTGGGCCTTGGAGACCATCTAGGAGGTGACGAGGTGGCAGGAGGGTGCACACTCCAGGCAGGAGGTGACACTGAGGCTGGCCTTTGCAGCGGGTGGCCCGTTTCGTGTTCTGAGGAGGCAGGTCCCTGCTGGGACTGTGGGAGCCGGGGGTCCCTCGAGGACCGAGGCCCGTGCAGGTTCCGGGGGTGAGGCCGGCTTCATCTCCAGGCCGCCTCTCCTTGCCAGCGGCCTCACCTCCTGACCAGCAAAAGGAGGAGGGGAGAGAGGAGTGGGACCCCGCCTCCGTTTCTCAGATGGGGGCACCGAGGCGAGCAAGGCTGCAGGCAAGGCTCGAACAGGGCCAGGCCTGGAACCCCGCTGCCGGCATCTCTCATCTCTGTCCTGTCTTTTCCTCCTCTGCCTCCTCTGTCCTCACTTGGACCCTGTGTCTATACTCCACTCCCCTGTCTACACCCTCTCCTGCACCACGGTGCTCTTCTCCATCCACCAACCTCCCCAATTCTCTCCCACCCTCTGCCCTCACCTGCCCTCACCCGCCCTCCGATGACCGCACCCCCCCACACCGTGTGCACCTGCACCCCATTCCTTCCGCCGCCTCCACCCCTGCTGGGTGCGAGTTTGCTCGCGTCCCGTCCACCCTTGCCTCCGCGCCTCGCCCACGGGCTCCTGTCCCCATTCTCACCTCCTTGGGCACCCCCTTCTCTGTCTTCCTCATGCTTCTCTTCCCCTCCGCCACCCACCTTTACCGTCATTACTTCCGCTCTGGCATCCACGCCCCCCTCGGCGCGTCCACACGGACCCGTGGGTCCCCCGTCCACACCGCCAACATCCTCACTAACCCTCCCGGCCATCCCATCCTCTTCACCCCGTCCCATCCTAGGCCATCGACTGCAGCTCTAGCCGAACTTCTTTCTACCTCGAGGGCTCCTCCTCGGCCCCGCCGGCCACCCAGCCGAGACCCACTGCGCAGAAGGTAGTGGGAGGGAGGGGGTGGGTGACGCAGCGTCGGCCCCAGAGCTCGCGTCTCCCCCGGAGCCCAGCAGGGTCTAGAAGGCCGGGGGAAAGGGCACGCCGATCGCTTCCGCTCCCCCTCCTCCTGCTCCCCCTGCTCCCCCTGCTCCCCGTGCTCCCGCACGGTCTCTGGCTACACTAACTCCAAGCCGCGCGGCTGCCTCCCACCCCCGTCGCGCCCCACCCCCACCCCTCAGCTCTCTGTGACCCTCGCCCCCGCCCCCAGCTGCTTCACGAGGAGCTGGCCCTGCAGTGGGTGGTCAGCGGCAGCGCCGTGCGAGAGGCGGTCCTGCAACACGCCTGGTTCTTCTTCCAGCTCATGGTGAGCCCCCCCCTCCCGCCCTCCCCTTGGCGAGAGACCCCCCACACCGAGAGAGAAGAGACACCCGAGGGGATCTCTCCCTGGAGAGAGGCCCCCCGAAACCCCCTCCTCAGAGAGAAGACCCTCCCCACCTTCCCTGTAGATTGTAGAGACCATTGAGAGACCCCTAACGAGTGAGGAGACGCCTCCCTCTCGAGAGATCTCAGAGTGAGAGAGAATCCCTTAGGATCAGACTTGAGGCTCCGCCCCCAAACTTTTCAAGAGGCGCCTGGTGGGCCATCAGACGCCACCCAAGTGGCCTCCCTCAAGTCCCACTCCCCGAGTCTTACCTTCTGTCCCACTCACAGACTTAGCACCCCCCAGGGACCAACTCCAGCGCGTCCCAGTTTCCCTCAGCCGCCGCCACCCTGCCTAGGAGCTGCTCAGGCCCCGCCCCCTGCCGGCTCAGGCCCCGCCCCCTGCCAGCTCAGGCCCCGCCCAGGGCTCCTTACCCCCACCTCCGGCCCGCCTGGCCTGCGTTGCCGCCTGGCCTGCGTTGCCCTGAAAGCGCCCGGCACAGCCCCTCAAGCCCTGCCCGCTTCTGGCGAGCCCCGCCCCCCAGTCCAGCCCCTCAAGCCCCCCCGTCCGCTCTCGCCCCGCCCCCAGGTGAAAAGCATGGCGCTGCACCTGCTTCTGGGCCAGCGGCTGGACACGCCCCGCAAGCTTCGCTTCCCCGGGCGCTTCCTGGATGACATCGCGGCCCTCGTGGGCTCCGTGGGCCTGGAAGTCATCACCCGGGTCTACAAGGTATGAAGGAAAGGGCCTCAGTGGGAGGGGGTCTGAGAGAGGACGCAGGAGCTGGCCAGGCGGGGGGACCGCGAACCCCCGTGCGTCCGTTTCTTGAGCACTAACCGTGTGCACAGCCCCGTGCCGGGTGCTGGAGGCACAGCAGTGAATCCAAATCTATGTGGTCATGGAGCTGGCGTTTTGAGAGGCTTGAAGGCGGGGAAGGAGCCATGTCTGGGGGGAAGGGCCTTCCAGGCAGTAGAAAGGACAGGTGCAAAGGCCCCGCGGTAGGACCGTGCCTGGGCTGTTAGGGGAGCAGTTAGGAGGTGAGTCCGGCTGGAGTAGAGAGAGCAAAGGTGGGCATGGGGAGTTGACGAGGGTGGGGAGGCGACAGAACGGATCCATTAGCCCTCACCACAGTGCTGGAATACAGTAAGTGCTCAATAAATGGACATCGATGTTCTCAGACCTTGGCGATCGTCCAGGTCCTGGTCACTAATTCCAGTGTTCACAGGAGCTAGGCGGGCAATGATGATGACGATAATAGTAGTACTGTTGGGCATTTATTGAGTGTTTACTGTGTATCTTTTTTTCTTAACTTAAAAAAATTTTTTTTTAATATTCATTTTTGAGAGAGAGAGAGAGTGACAGAGAGCATGAGTGGGTGAGGGGCAGAGAGAGAGGGAGACACAGAATCCAAAACAGGCTGAAGCAGGCTCCAGGCTCTGAGCCGTCAGCACAGAGCCCGATGTGGGGCTTGAACTCACGAAGAGATCATGACCTGAGCCAAAGCTGGACGCTCAACCGACTGAGCCACCCAGGTGCCCCTAAAAAAATTTTTTTTAATGCTTTATTATTTATTTTTGAGAGAGGCAGAACATGAGTGGGGGAGGGGCAGAAAGAGAGGGAGACACAGAATCTGAAGCAGGCTCCAGGCTCTGAGCTGTCAGCACAGAGCCCGGCGTGGGGCTTAAACTCACAGACCGTGAGATCATGACCTGAGCCGAAGTCGGATGCTCAACCAACTGAGCCACCCAGGCGCCCCTAATTTTCTTTAATGTTTATTTTTGAGAGAGAGAGAGAGGGACAGAGCATGAGTGGGGGAGGGGCAGAGAGAGAGGGAGACACAGAATCCGAAGCAGGCTCCAGGCTCCTAGCTGTCAGCTCAGAGCCCGACGCGGGGCTCGAACTCACAAACCGCGAGACCGACTGAGCTGAAGTCAGACGCTTAACCGACTGACTGAGCCACCCAGGCTCCCCAGTGCTTACTGTGTATTTTCGACACGTTAGATGGGTCATATTAAATTCTCCCAACCACCCCCCCGAAGTCAGTATTATTGTTGTTACTTCCATTTTACTGATGGGGAAACTGAGGCAGAGAATGACTGGGTCACACCCCGATACCACATGCCCGAGAAGGGGCAGAATGGGGACTTGAACCCAAGCCACCGTCTCCAGAGCCCACGCCCTCACCACCTGCGGAGAGTGAGGCTCCCGGTGCACTAGAGGGCACGTACCCACTGGCTGTGGCCAGGACACCTGGATTTTGAGGAGAAATGGGACTTCTGGGTTTTTGATAGGAATGTTCCAGATCTTTGAAATGCCGGCCCAAGCCAGCCCTTGTGCAATCTCCCGCGACCTCTGGGCTGGTCTCAAAGTTCTCGACCTTGTCCCACGGGAGCCTCCCCAGGGGCTGATATTCCCAGGGGCCGACCCGGATCGGGAGGAAACGTGCCCCAGAGAGGGCGCCAAGAAGAACTGTCCCGGGAGGTGGCGTCCCAGCTGCTCGCGAGGCGTCAGTGATGGGCCCAGTGGCTTCACTGCTTCACTTGACACTTTCTCGAGCACTAATGTGTCAGGCTCAACATACAAGGAAGACCCAGTCTCTGCCTGCCTGTGGACTTAGAGCTAAGGCAGGTTTTGTGCTTTGTTTGGGTCGCAGGGAACTGAGGGCCACCGAGGCCACCTTGTGAAGCCACAGAGTGGCTCGCGAGAGCATAACAAGCATTAGCCAGGCCTCGAAGCCATAGTGGCCTTCTTGCTGTTCCTCACATTTGCCAGGCACATTGTACCCCAGGGCCTTTGCACTTACTATGTCCTGGGCTCAGGATGCCTTTCTCCTCTTGGCTCTTTCTTGTCTTTGGGGCTTCTCTCAAAACAGCACCCCATTCAATCTCCTTCAAAACACATGGGAGTACCTCCAAGTCTTTTATTTATTGCCTGCCTCCCCCCACACAAGACTGAGGTGGACAAGCAGCAGGAACCATGTCTGTCTGGTTCACAGGACCTGGCATGTAGTAGATGCTCCCGGTATGCTTGTGATCGCTGGGGGCGTACTGGTTAGGGCAGAATTTGCCCGAACATCATCGCAGGTGGTTTCAATGTGACCAAAGGTGACTTCTGAGCATAGGTGGGTTTCGGGGGGTGCCACAGGGTGGGCCTGGCTGGCCGTCGTGGTTCAACATGGCGCCTGCCACATGAGGCGTGACAGGGGATGGGAACGGGAGGACCTGCCCCTGCTGTTTATTTTTTTTTATTTTTTATTTTTTATTTTTTAATGTTTTTATTTATTTTTGAGAGCAGGAGAGACAAAGCATGAGTAGAGGAGGGTCAGAGAGAGAGGGAGACACAGAATGAAGCAGGCTCCAGGCTCTGAGCTGTCAGCACAGAGCCCGACGTGGGGCTCGAACCCACAGACTGCGAGATCATGACCTGAGCCAAAGTCGGATGCTTAACCGACTGAGCCACCCAGGCGCCCCCCGCTGCTGTTTAAACGACCATATCACAGCTTCCCAAACCCCTTTGGCCAGGATGTGGTCACATGGTTATTCCCAGTTACAAGGGAGGCTGGGAAATGTAGTCTTTAGCCAGCTCTGAACTCCGAAGCCGGATTCCAATACTCTGAGAGGGGAGGGAATTCGGGGGAGTCAGCAGCCAGTCTCTGCCATCCGTATCGTGTTATTGAAATCAAATGAAAACAAAAATAACTGTTCTTTAAAAAAACTTTTTATTAACATTTGTTTATTTTTGAGAGCGGGGGTGGAGGGGCAGAGAGAGGGAGACAGGATCCAAAGCAGGCTTCATGCTGTGAGCACAGAACCTGACACGGGGCTTGAACCCATGAAAACCATGAGATCGTGACCTGAGCTGAGATCAAGAGTTGGCTGCTTAACTGACTGAGCCATCCAGGCGCCCCCCTTTTTTTAAGATGACTTTCTTTTATATATGTATGTATATATGTATTTAACATTTATTCATTTTTGAGAGACAGGGCGTGAGCAGGGGAGGGGTAGAGAGAGAGGGAGACAGAATCTGAAGCAGGCTCCAGGCTCCAAGCTGTCAGCAAAGAGCCCCACGTGGGGCTCGAACCCGCAAACTAGGAGATCATGGCCTGAGGCAAAGTCAGAAGTTTGACTGAGCCACCCAGGTGCCCATTTTTATTTTATTTTTTAAAGTTTGTTAATTTACTTTTGAGGGAGAGAGAGGGGGGGGAGTGGCAGATGGAGAGGGAGAGAGAATCCCAAGCGGACTGTGTTGTCAGCGCGGAGCCTGACATGGGGCTTGAACTCACAAACCGCGAGATCACAACCTGAGCTGAAATCAAGAGTCAGATGTTTTTTTTTTTTCTTTTATGTTTTATTTATTTTTGAGAGCAGGAGAGACAAAGTATGAGCAGGGGAGGGGCAGAGAGACAGACACACACACACAGAATCCGAAGCAGGTTCCAGCCTCTGAGCTGTCAGCACAGAGCCCGACGCGGGGCTCGAACTCACAGACTGCAAGATCACGGCCTGAGCCAAAATCAAGAGTCAGACACTTAACCGACTGGGCCACCCAGGCGCCCTGAAAACTGTGTTTTTTTTGTTTTTGTTTTTTTAATGTTTATTTACTTTTGACAGAGAGACAGAGCATGAGCAGGGGAAGGGCAGAGAGACAGGGAGACACAGAAACTGAAGCAGGCTCCAGGCCCTGAGCTGTCAGCAAGGAACCCAATGTGGGGCTCAGACTCACAAACCCTGAGATCAGACCTGAGCCAAAGTTGGTGCTTAACGGACTGGGCCACCCAGGCGCCCCCTGAAAACAGTGTTCTGAACGGAGTCCTGAGGAGTGTAGACACATAACCGCGGGGCCCGGAAGGGAAGGACAGTCAGGGGAGGACGGCCAGGGGCCTGGGCATTTCTGGAGCCCAGAAATGAAGGCCGTGGGACAGTGAGGCGGGTCCCGGCGGTCCCGGGTGGCCCCGATGAGGGCCAGGCCCAGCACGGAGACTGAGGCTCGAAGGGACAGGTGGGCGCGGGCTGACGGACCCTGTGCCCCCAGGACGCGGAGCTGGCCGAGCGCCTCAACGCCAGCCTGGCCTTCTTCCTCAGCGACCTGCTGTCCCTGGTGGACCGCGGCTTCGTCTTCAGCCTGGTCCGAGCCCACTACAAGCAGGTGGGGCTGGGCCCGGTGGGGACGGCGCGCCTGCCGGTGACACCCCGGGGGCGGGGGTGGTGGTGGAGGGGGCGTGGTGGGCAGAGCAACGTAAACTCACCGCCCCGCAGGTGGCCACGCGGCTGCAGTCGGCCCCCAACCCGGCGTTGCTGCTGCCCCTGCGCGTGGACTTCACCCGCATCCTGTGCAGCCACGAGCACTACGTGACCCTCAACCTCCCCTGCTGCCCCCTGTCGCCCCCGGCCTCCCCCTCGCCCTCCGTGTCCTCCACCACCTCCCAGGTGCGCTGGCCGCTCTCCGGCTCCCCGCCCCCCCCCCGACCCATGACCACTCGCCTAAACCTGTCTTCCGTGGGTCCCTCCGTTGTCCGTTTCACAGCGGGCCGCCGCCCGGGGAGTCTGACCCCTGACCTCTGGCCCTTCACCTCGGGTCCTTCATCCTTGGCAGTTCCTCGGGAGGCCCCGCGTCTCCTTTCTCACCTCCAAATCCTAATTCCCAACCGGGGCTCCACTTGCGGTCGGTTTCCCAGACAGACCTCTGACCCCAGGCCCTGTCACCTCACATACGGGTCGCGCCAGTCGCTCACCTCTGACCCTTGACCCCTGACCTCTGCCGTCCCCGCTTTCTCCTCCTCCCCCGCCCTGCAGAGCTCCACCTTCTCCAGCCAGGCCCCGGACCCCAAGGTGACCAGCATGTTCGAGCTGAGCGGGCCGTTCCGGCAACAGCACTTTCTGGCGGGGCTCCTGCTGACCGAGCTGGCGCTGGCCCTGGACCCCGAGGCCGAGGGGTGAGCGCAGGCCCCCTCCGGCCCCGGGGCTGGTGGCAAGGGCCCGGGGCCACACGTGGGCTCCATCCCGAGCTCCTCCCTCCCCCGCAGGGCATCCCTGCTGCACAAGAAGGCCATCAGTGCCGTCCACAGTCTGCTCTGCAGCCACGACGCCGACCCCCGCTACGCCGAGGCTGCCGTGAAGGCCCGCGTGGCCGAGCTGTACCTACCGCTGCTGTCACTCGCCCGCGACACGCTGCCGCGCCTGCATGATTTTGCTGGTCAGTGGGCCGGGGCGGGCCGGGGTCACCCGGTCCGGGGGCCGGACGGATCATGCGAGCTCAGGTCAGGAAAGGCCGGGGCGCAGGGCTAGGAATGAAAGCAAGAGAGCGGGGTCAGGGGAGGAGGCTCCAGGGGGCTGTTGTGGCGCCCCAGGAAAGCCATCAGCCTCTCTGAGCCTGTTAAATGGGGACAGCGGTGGGATCGGCCACTTCCTAGGGTTATGTGACACTTTGGGCAGCAGCCTGCTGGGACAGTCACCCCGCTGTACACGGGAGTAGTTCCTCCCTCATGATCTTCTGGGACGAGAATCCGAGGAGAGGAGGGTGGGGACCGTGGGGGCGGGGGGTGGTCGGAGTCACTCGCTCACACTCCGCATTCAAGGGCCCCTGGGGGACGGTGACAGTTGGAAGCGCAGACTTAGGATTTCCGGGTCGATCCCCTTTGTCATTTGGGGGAAATTCTCAATCTTTATCTCTTGAATTTTTCTTTTTTTCTGCCTCCTTTTCTCGCCTCTCTCCTTCTGGGACTCCAATTACACGTACGTTCGACCTTTCGATGGCGTCACACGTGTGCACCGTGCCCCGTTCTGTTTTCCGTTCTGTTTGCAGTTGGGAACCTTTTCTGTTCACCTGCTTTCAGGTTCACTGCTTATCCCTTCTCCAGCTGCGTCCAGTCTTCTGAGTTTTCAGATGTTACCGTTTTCGGCTGTAAAATGTCCGTTTGATTTTTTCTTTCTTTCTTTTTTTTTTTTTTTTTTTTTTTTGTAGATTCCAATCCTCTGTCGAAATTTCCCAGCTTTGTGGCTGCCTTTGTCCATCTTCTCTGCCACTTTATGGTTTAAAGCCCTTGTTTGCCAGCTTCGCATTTGGTAGTTTGTGTGCCTGCCTCTGTTGTCTTTTTCTTCCTTGTCAATCCTGTTTTCCAGGCTCTTCCTTTGTCTTGTAATTTGTTGTTGCCTTTTGGACATTGTATGTAAATGAAGCGTCGTGACTGAGGCGGTGTCCTCTTTTCCCAGTGAGACCTCCTCTCTCCCTCTCTTACCAGATGGGATACTTTGCTGAGCACCTCAATCTGGTCAGGAAGCGAGCCAGGTTAAGCTGGGCTGGCGTTTTAGTTCAGCTCGGCTGAGATTTCTTTTTAAGACTCTCTGGGCCAAGACCAGTTCTGTATTTGTCAGCGGCTCCTGTCTCTGATGAAACTTTTTTTGAGGCGGGGGGGATATGGGGGCTCCTCTTCGAAGATCATGGAGTTTGCAACCAGACTCTTTAGGTTAAGATCCTAATTTTCCTGCTGCGTGAGCCCGGGCAGGTGGCGTAATCGCTCTGTGCCTCCGTTTCCTCATCCAGAAAGTGGGGCTGTTTTGAAGATTAAGAGCTACTATTTTCAAAGCGCTTACGATAGCATAGGATGGCACATAGTGCCGACACTAAGTGCCGAGCGATGCTGTAATAATAGTGGCGGCGTTTATTATTACTAATTATTTTTATTATTCCTGCTCCTGTTGCCATCCTCATCATCACCCTTGTAGGGAACGTTTCTGTGCCTGTGGGCCAGGCCCGTTCCAAGTGTCGAGCATACAGGAGCCGCCAGAGCAGAGGGAGTTCAGGCCTTTGTGGATCTTAACGAACGTGTCTAAGGACAAGCTCAGAAAGTCAGCTCTGAGAATAGATAACGGGAGACCCCAGCCTGGTCTGGGGGAGTGGTATCAGGGAAGGCTTCCCTGAGGAGGTGAACTTGGAGCCAGCATACGAGATGGAGACGGTACTCACCAAGGGCTCTTTCTTCTGTCCTCCTGCCCCTCCCCGCAGAGGGCCCAGGTCAACGGTCCAGGCTGGCCTCGATGCTCGACTCGGACACGGAAGGGGAAGGGGACGTCGGAGGCACCATCAACCCCTCCGTGGCCATGGCCATCGCCGGTGGCCCCCTGGCCCCCGGCTCCCGGGCCAGCATCTCCCAGGGCCCAGTGGCAGTGAGTATGGTCCCCAGAGACACCGTCCGACCCGGTGACGGAAGTTACGCAGCGATAGCCCGACGGGCCAGTTCCCCTCTTCATTTGGAGGAAAGGAAAATCGACTCCGTCCCTTCTGAATGCCCTGTCCCCCGTCTGGCCCCAGGCTTCTCGCTCGGGCTGTCCCCTCTCGGCCGAGTCCAGCCGGACCTTACTCGTGTGCGTGCTGTGGGTCCTGAAGAATGCCGAGCCGGCCCTCCTGCAGCGCTGGGCCGCCGACCTCGCCCTCCCTCAGCTGGGCCGCCTCTTGGACCTGCTGTACCTTTGCCTGGCCGCCTTTGAGTACAAGGTGGGGGGGGGGGGGGCCGAGCGTGCATCCAGGTCCCTGGGGGGCTGTGGGCGGCAGCGAAAGGGTGGACTGGCTTCGTGCACGGCTTCCCGCGGGTTCGAGGGTAGAGAGGTGGGGCGTTTCTCTGCGGAGCCAGAGGGAACGGGGAGAGTCGCCTTTGCGCCTAGACTGCGGAAGGTGCCGAGGCCTTTCAGTCGAGGGGAGAACTGTGTCTCCAAGCGCAGGATCCCGGAGGTCAGAAAGGGCCGGACTTGTCTCCAGCAAGATCCGGGGCCACCCCCCCCCCCCGGAAGAGGGCAGAGGCAGCCCTGAGCCCGCCCTCTGTCCTCCCAGGGGAAAAAGGCCTTCGAGCGCATCAACAGCCTCACGTTCAAGAAGTCGCTGGACATGAAGGCTCGTCTGGAGGAAGCCATCTTGGGCACCATCGGGGCGCGACAGGAGATGGTCCGGCGCAGCCGCGGTGAGAGCCAGCGGACCCCGTGCACGTCCCCGCCCCCTCCCGGCTTCTGTCTGAGGGACCCCAGGACGGGGGCGTCCCTGCCTCCGCGGCCGCCTCGCTCTTCCCAGAAACGGGCGCGTGCGTCCTCCCCGTGCACACGGGCGTCTGCGTCCCCTGTCCGTTCTCACGTGGTTTAACTACGTGTTCCCTTCGCACGCGCGCCTGTCGCCCAGTGTCCTCCCGGCTTAGCCCGCCGTGCGTCTGGGCGCCTGAGCGCGGCTCCTCACGGTCCTGCGTCTTTGTGTTTCCGCGCGCCTGCGAACACGCGGCTTCCGCGTCCCAGAGAGGAGCCCCTTCGGGACCCAGGAGAACGTCCGCTGGCGGAAGAGCGTCACGCACTGGAGGCAGACCTCGGACCGCGTGGACAAGTGGGTGTGGGCGGGAAGGAGTGCGCTGGGGTCACACCGGCTGCCAGAGAAACTGGCGTCGGCGGAGCTCAGCCCCCCCACCCCCTCCCGTCCCCTCCAGGACCAAGGACGAAATGGAGCACGAGGCCTTGGTGGACGGGAACCTGGCCACCGAGGCAAGCCTGGTGGTCCTCGACACGCTGGAGATCATCGTGCAGGTGGGGCTCCCCGACCTCTGACCCCATCACCGCGCCCTGGGGTCCCTCTCTGTCCCGGACCCCGTGAGCAGCCCAGTCCCTAACAGCCAGATTTCTGAACCCCTCCCCCGCCCCCCGCAGACGGTCATGCTGTCAGAGGCCCGGGAGAGCGTCCTAGGCGCCGTCCTGAAGGTTGTGCTGTACAGTCTGGGCAGCGCCCAGAGCGCCCTGTTCCTGCAGCACGGCCTGGCCACACAGCGAGCCCTGGTGTCCAAGGTGAGCCCCGTCCGACGGTCACGGCGGTCAGAGTGGTAGTCGTCGCCCCCTGAGCACCTGCCGTGTGCTCGGCATCCCCACGAGACAGACACTCCTTAGCCATACTTTCCAAAGGAGCGAACCGAGGATCAGAGTGGCAGAGGCACTCACCCAGGGTCACACAGCAAGGGCTTCACCCCAGGTCTGATTCCAGAGCCCACTGTGCTTGGCCACACGGGCCTTGTGTGTGTGGTCTTGGCCCACTGTGCACGGTCCCCTTGGGGGGCCTTCCGTGCCGGAAGGGGGAGGGGCTGAGCAGCGTCCGTCTTGCCCCGGGGGGGGGCAGTTCCCAGAGCTGCTGTTCGAGGAGGACGCCGAGCTGTGCGCCGACCTCTGCCTGAGGCTCCTGCGGCACTGCGGCAGCCGCGTCAGCACCATCCGCGCGCACGCCAGCGCCTCGCTCTACCTGCTCATGCGCCAGAACTTCGAGATTGGCAACGTGAGCGGCAGCGGCCGGCAGGGGGTGTGGGTGCGGAAGCCGGAGCGCGGGCGGGGGGAGCGGTGACGTGGGCAGGCCCCGCGGGCCCTGGCGACGGGCGGGTGGGGGGGGGGGGCGGGGCTGTCCGAGGCCGCACAGGCGTGCTCTTCCTCCCCGGCTGCTCTCAGAACTTTGCCCGCGTGAAGATGCAAGTGACCATGTCGCTGTCGTCCCTGGTGGGGACGACGCAGAGCTTCAGTGAAGAGCACCTGCGACGGTCGCTCAAGACCATCCTCACCTACGCCGAGGAGGATGTGGGGTTGCGGGACAGCACCTTCGCCGAGCAGGTGACCCCTGCCACGCCCCCGCCGGCCCCTGCCACGCCCCCCGCCGGCCCCCGCCACGCCCTCCGCAGCCCGAGCCTTCCCCCTTCCCCCTGCCTGCTCGGCGCGGGGGGGGGGCCAACCCTACCATGCCGGGGCGCGCTCGGTGGCTTCTCCACGCCCCCGCCGGCCCCCGCCACGCCCCCCGCAGCCTGAGCCTCTCCCTGCCTGCTTGGGCCCCCAACCCCACCAGGCCCGGGCGCGCTCGGTGGCTTCTCCATGCCCTCACCGGCCCCTGGCCGTCCCCCGGCTCCAGGTCCAGGACCTGATGTTCAACCTGCACATGATCCTGACGGACACGGTGAAGATGAAGGAGCACCAGGAGGACCCGGAGATGCTCATCGATCTCATGTACAGGTGAGGCGGGGCCCCGGCCTCTCCGCGCGCAGACAGGCGCTGCGGGAGCGGGCCGGGAGCCGGGACAGGAGGGCGGGCAGGGAAGCGAACGGCGCACAGGGTGCCCGGTGCACACAACGCTGGACGGTGACAGATGAGAATAAGGACGAGCGAGGGGGACAGGCGGGAGAGACAGGTGAGGCGCCATCCGGGGATGAGGGGTCAGGCAACAAGTGACTTGGAGGAGACACGAGGGGTTTGGTTAGAAACTGGGGAGTAGGTGGGGCGCCCGGGGGGCTCAGTCGGTTAAGCGCCCATCTTCGGCTCAGGTCATGATCTCATAGTTCAAGGGTTGGAGCCCCGTGTTGGGCTCTGTGCTGACAGCTCAGAGCATGAAGCCTGCTTTGGATTCGTGTCTTCCTTTTTCTCTGCCCCTCCCCCGCTTGCTCTCTGTCTCTCAAAAATGAAAAAATATTAAAAAAAGAAAAAAAGATAAGAAAGAAATTGGGGAGCGGGAGACCGGAAGCAGGTGATGGAGACGGGGAAGGCGGGGGCAGACGGGAGGGCCGGCCGGGAGGACAGTGACGCGGGGCACAGCAAGGGGAATGGGGGAGCAGGGCGTGGCTTGGGATTCCAGGTGAGCACAATGGCCGGTCAGCGGGAGACTAGTAGAAGGACACATGGGAAAAGAGTTGAGCAGATCGATAGGTGAGGAGACCCCGCGCTCACGGGGGTCCCGCCGAGGAGCGTGGCTGGCGAGGAGCGTAGATGGCCGGGGTGCCGAGCAGAGGGGGGCGGACAAGAGAGGGGCAGGCAGTGGGGACACAAGGCGGGTCCCCCATCTCCTCACCCCCCCCGCATGCATGCCAGGATTGCCCGCGGCTACCAGGGCTCCCCCGACCTGCGGCTCACGTGGTTGCAGAACATGGCGGGGAAGCACGCCGAGCTGGGCAACCACGCGGAGGCGGCCCAGTGCATGGTGCACGCTGCCGCCCTGGTGGCCGAGTACCTCGCCCTGCTGGAGGACAGCCGCTACCTGCCCGTGGGCTGCGTCTCGTTCCAGGTGAACTGCCGCCCGGGTGACGGCTGTTTGGGGGGCGGTGGCACCCGTGGGGGGGGGGCGGGGTCGGGGCCTGACGCCCTCCGCCTCCCGCCGCCGCAGAACATCTCATCCAACGTGCTGGAGGAGTCGGCCATCTCCGACGACATCCTGTCGCCCGACGAGGAGGGCTTCTGTTCCGGGAAGCACTTCACGGAGCTGGGGCTGGTGGGGCTGCTGGAGCAGGCGGCGGCCTACTTCACCACGGTGAGCCCCGTAGGCCGGGGGGCGGGGGGGGGGGGCGTGCCATCAGATCCCCCGCTCCCGGAGACGACCAGCTCAGAGGACAACCGGGACTTTCTCAGGCTCGCGTTCCCTGCCACTCTCCCTGTAAAACCCTTCACACGAGGCCTGGACGGAGTAAGCCTTCAATACATTCAGCCGCTGTGAAATGTGTTTTTATTACAGAAGATTGCAAGCACACGTAAAAGAAAAAATCGGACCATCGCCCCCATAGCCAGCACTCAAATCCAGCAACCGCCCGCCCCTCCTCTCTTGTTTCATCTCCTCTTTGTGAACCGTTTTTTTGTTTTGTTCTTTGTTTTTGATGGAGTATTTTTTTTTTGTTAATTCTTTTTTTAATGTGTATTTATTTTTGAGAGAGAAAGAGAGACAGATCTCAAACAAGGAAGGGTCAGAAAGAAAGAGAGAGAGACGGAGACACAGAATCCAAAGCAGGCTCCAGGTTCTGAGCTGTCAGCACAGACCCAGACGCGGGGTTCGAGCTCATGAGCCGTGAGATCATGACCTGAGCCGAAGTCGGATGCTTAGCCGACTGAGCCACCCAGGCGCCCCTGTTCCAAAGGGTTTTCTGACCTGCACAGGGCCAGCTGTGTCCCCGTGGTGTTACTCCATGTGTCCCTCTGTCCCCCACGTTTCTGGGAACTGGCGATTAGGTCTGGAGCCCAACTCAGATTCAGAGTTGGGTTTTCCGGTGAGATTTTTTTTTCTGTGCTGCCGGCCTCCTAGTGGGGTTTTCATTATTGTCGTTTTGTTAAAGGCTCAAACCAAAGCCTCAGGGGAACAAAGCAGATGGTAGACCCAGACCTCTCGCGGTGGGTCAGGAAACATCCCAGGGTGCCTGCTAGCTTGACGCTGGCACCGGCTGTGGGGGAGGGGCACTCCAGAGTGGCCGTGACCACAGGTCAAGAGGCAGTTGGGTGTGGGTCTTGGGTACCAGGCCGGAAGGGCTGGTGTTCAGGACCTGGCACTGGGGAGTCGTGTCTCTGAGTTTTAGTTTTCTCTCTGAGGAATTAAAAAAAAAAAAAGGGCCCTTCCCACCAGTGAAGGAACACGGAAAAAGTGCAGACGTACACAGCACCTGGTCTATAGGAAGCATGGTAGAGAGCACAGAGGGGTCTGTGGGGGCCAAGTGGAAAGACTGGTGTCCCATCTGGGGTGGGGTGATCAGGGTGGCCTTCCTGGAGGAGGTGATTAAAAGATGGAGCCCTGGAGGATGGGTAGTAGCACAGAGGGTGGGCTTTTCCGGGCAGAAGAGAAAACTAGGGAAGGTGCCGGGAATCCTGATGTGCCCCCCCCCCCCCCAGGGCGGGCTCTATGAGGCGGTGAACGAGGTCTACAAGACCCTCATCCCCATCCTGGAAGCCCACCGAGACTACAAGAAGCTGGCTGCCGTGCACGGCAAACTGCAGGAGGCCTTCACCAAGATCATGCACCAGGTGGGTCGGGATGCCCTCCCAGACCCTGCCCTTGGCCCCCAGCTCCCACCCCCACGGCAGCTCAGCTGACCCTGACCCTTCTCTCCCCCACAGAGCTCTGGCTGGGAGGTGAGTCAGCCCAGTGGCCACCTGGCCCTAGCTCCCCGCCGCCCCCCACCGCCCCTCTCCCCTGCCCGTGGTGGCCGGTGAGCGGTGGCCAGGGACCACCAGGGGGTGCTGGAGGAACGTGGCCGTCTGGCCGTAGGGGCCGGTGCTGGGTGGGGATGACGCACCCTCCACTTCTTCCCCCCCCACCCCCCCTTTCCATCCCCCAGGTCCCCCTCCCTGCCCTAGATCCCGAGGGCAGCCTGTGACTCACCCAGCTGGGACCTCTCCAGAGACACCCCTCCCTCGGGCAGGGCCAGCTTGGTCACTGCCTGTAAGGGGGGGTGGGGGGGGGCTCTGACTCCCTCCCCATCTGTCTCTGTGTTTCTCTTTGTCTCTGTCTCTTGGTCCTTTTCCCTGTCTCTTTCTCTCTCCCTGTCTTGCTCAACGCTCTCTCTCGGTCTCTTGTCTGTCTCTGTCTCCCCAGCTTCCCCCAGAATCTCTGCTCCCCGTTGCCATTCAGTGCCCCCCCTCTGCCGCCTCTCCCCGACTTGCGTCTATTTTTAGGCATCTCTTAGTTTGGGGAGAATTTTCTGGCCAAAGAAGGCAGGATCCCCGAGCCAAGATGGGAGGGCCGGTGGGGGCCGGGCAAGTCCCCTCCCTCCCCGGATCTCTGGTCTCTGCCCAAAGAATGGGACTCATGGGGCAGCATAACACTGGGACCCTGGAGCTCGGGGGCTCCTGCCTCTGACCTCTCCCATGACTTTGTCTCTCCCTTCCCTACCAATACCCTTGTGCCCACCCCACCCTGCCCGGATCGGCTTTGGTGAGTGAACACGGAGCTACCCCCTTTCTTTCTGGTGGAGGGTAATATACCTGGGGGGGGTGCCCTGGAACAAGGGAGCCAGAGCCTCTGTCCTAGAGGGCTATGCATCCCTCAGCCACTCAAGCATTTATCGAACACCTGCTGTATACCCAGCCCTGTAGGCATGGAGGATGCAGCCGTACTCAACAGAGCCCTAATCCTAATCTCATACTGAGGTCCAGACTCCGAAGAAGTGCTTGAGCGAGAGGGACAATCAGAAACTAGGGGCTTGTGTTAACTGAGAACAAAGATTTGGGGGAGGCAGGAGATAAAGGTTGGGGAGAAAGAATGAGGGTGGGGGCTGCTGGTGGTCGTCCGGGACCATGCCCCAATATTCTCAGGGTCGCCCCCCAGCTGCGCCTGTGACTTCATGTTCTTGGGGTCCCCCTGCCCATGCACGTGGGGCAAGGGGACCTCCAGAGGGGCCTCCCGGGCCACAGCTCCCCTCCTTACAGACGCAGCGTGTGTTCGGGACGTACTTCCGGGTGGGCTTCTATGGTGCCCGCTTCGGCGACCTGGACGAGCAGGAGTTTGTGTATAAGGAGCCGTCCATCACGAAGCTGGCGGAGATTTCACACCGGCTGGAGGCACGTCCCAGCAGTAGGGGGTAGACGGGCATTGGGCTGCCCCAGGGGCGGAGTGGGGGCGGCTCCTCTGTGGCCACAAGTCAGCCCCGTGTCCCCAGGAGTTCTACACGGAGAGGTTTGGGGAGGACGTGGTCGAGATTGTCAAAGATTCGAACCCCGTGGACAAGACCAAGCTTGACCCACAGAAGGTGAGGGCTCCTGACCGTGCCCGGGTCTCCCACATTCAGGGAGACGCAAAGTACTATTTCCTGGGGACCCTCAAAACCTATTTCTCTGGCGAACTTCAGAGCTTCTCTCCCTGGGGGACCCCAGATCCTTTTCCTTGGGAGATTCCCCAACATCTAGACGTGAGATGGGGCCCCCCAAATTTCAAGCACCCAGACCCAAGGAGGTCCAAATCCCCCTTCTCCAGGGCTGGGGCCCTGCAGGGTGGGTGGCAAGCCCCGAGTGTGTGTCCCGAGGCGGGGTGGCGGGGGGGGGGGCGGGGTGGGGGGGGGGCCTCATTCCTGAGCCCCGCGTCGCAGGCTTACATCCAGATCACTTACGTGGAACCGCACTTTGACACCTACGAGCTCAAGGACCGCGTGACCTACTTCGACCGCAACTACGGGCTGCGCACCTTCCTGTTCTGCACGCCCTTCACGCCTGACGGGCGCGCGCACGGGGACCTGCCCGAGCAGCACAAGCGCAAGACACTGCTCAGCACAGACCACGCCTTCCCCTACATCAAGACCCGAATCCGCGTGTGCCACCGGGAGGAGGTGGGCGGGGCCCCGGGAGGGGAGATGCCGACACCCAAGGGCATGGGAGGCCGGGGTACCCGCCCCCCCCGGACCCAGATTGGGGAGGTGAGAGGACCCGAAGCACCAGTCAGTCTTCAGACTCCAACCTCTCCTTCCGGTCCCGGCCAGCCTGAGGCTGGACCCCCACCAGACCAGAGTCCCCCAGAGCCAGACACAGGCAGCCGAGACCAGACAGACACCACCCCCCCACCCCCCTCCACCCCCGCCAGAGGCAGGTGGGCAGAAGTCCCCACACACTGTCCATTCCGCAGCCTCTCTGAACGCTCTCGGCCCCCAGCAGGGGTCCAGGCTGCCCACGGCGGGCTTGGGTCAGGACCTCTTCAGGCCCCAGACAGTGCCCACCGATCCCCTTCCCCACAGACGGTGCTGACGCCCGTGGAGGTGGCCATCGAAGACATGCAGAAGAAGACACGGGAGCTGGCCTTCGCCACCGAGCAGGACCCGCCCGACGCCAAGATGCTGCAGATGGTCCTGCAGGGCTCCGTGGGGCCCACCGTGAACCAGGTGCCGCCGGTGGGGCCCGCGGGCTGCCCGAGGCGCCCCGGGGGCCCCCGCAGACCCCCTCACGAGCCGCTCGCACCCTGCAGGGTCCCCTGGAGGTGGCCCAGGTGTTTCTGGCGGAGATCCCGGAAGACCCCAAACTCTTCAGGCATCATAACAAGCTGCGGCTGTGTTTCAAGGACTTCTGCAAGAAGTAGGCCCCCCCGCTCCGCCCCCCATCGCGGCTCTGCCGTCCTGACCCCATCCAGCCTCTCTGGATCGCTGATGTCCGTCACGGAGCCCCCAGCCTCTCTAAGTCCCCTCCACCTGTCAGACCCCACTGTAGCTCCTGACCCCCCCCCCCCCCGGGGACGGCCCCCCACCTCCAGCCTTGGTCTCTCAGGTGTGAGGACGCCCTGCGGAAGAACAAGGCCCTGATTGGGCCGGAGCAGAAGGAGTACCACCGCGAGCTGGAGCGGAACTACTGTCGCCTGCGGGAGGCTCTGCAGCCGCTGCTCACCCAGCGCCTGCCCCAGCCGCTGGCACCTACCGCGGTGGGCCTCAGGTGCCTGACCCCGGCCTCGGAGGGAGGGCAGAGGCAGGCACAGACGGGCGCATCCACACAGGCGCGCTCGCAGCTTTGCACAAACCTGCAACTCTGTGGACATGCATGCATGGCCGGCAGGCTCTAGGCGGCCGCTTCGCGTCCTGGCAGGGTCATTTCCCAGACGTGTGACTTCGCCTCTCCGGGCCTCCATTTCCACGTCTGTAAAATGGGCACAACTCGTATCTCTGGTGGTAGATTCCAAGAGGGAGTCTGTGACTTTCGAGGAGGAGGGGAGAGGCCGAGGAGCACTAAGGAGTTGGGAGCCTTCGGGGGGGCCACGTTAACGCACCTCCTTCTTCCCCCAGGAACTCCCTGAACAGAGCAAGTGTCCGGAAGGCGGACCTCTGAGCCGTGCCTGGGAGAACCAGCACCCCGGCCTCCTCCGGCGGCGGCTGTGCCTTTGCCGCCACCGCGCGCTGACTGGGCTGTGGGGCGACCCTGTTCAGCGCGGGGCTGGGCCCTCTGTTCCCATCTGTGTGCACTGATGCCTCTTCCCGTTTCTAATTTAAAATGGTTTTCATAAGCAGCCTGTTTGTGGATCCTGGGAGCCGGGTCGTGTGCGCACCGTCTCTCCACACTGATCTTTGAGACTCTTGAGAACTCGCTGGGTGCCTGCAACACAGCAGGCACCACAGAGGCCAGTCCCTGCCCTTGTGGAGCTGAGTTCTTAGTAGAGGAGTCAACACGCAAATAACATGTCACGTGCCCATGGGGAATAATAGTAACATTAATGAAACTCTTGGGGAGGACTCAGCCCTGCCCTAGAAAGACACTGCCCCGTTCATGGGCCTTTTGGCCTGAGGGGCCTCCATCAGGCCCCCTACCTCCTGGTTAGTGGATTTTCTCAATGCCATTATCGGGTAGGAAGCATTTTTGATACCGGCTTATGGGTGGGGAAACTGAGGCACCAAGCAGTTCAAGACTGCTCAGCCTTTAGTGAAAGGCTGCTAAGCCAGACCTGGCTTAGCCGTTGGCTGTGCAGCCTCCCACTGACCCGGCCCCACTCCCCACCGCGCGGCGGTCACGCCACCCTGTACCAGGCCTGTGCTGGGCGGCTTCCAGCCCTGGGCCGGCGGGGGGAGGGGTGACCTCCCGCCGCCACCGCCGCCGCCGCCGCCGCCGCCCGCGCCCTCCCGGAGCTGGGCCCCGGCCAGCCCCGCCCCCTCCCGCCCCCCGCGGCGCCCAGCTGCAGCGGCGGGGAGGACTCCGCTCTGGGGACTCGGGGAGGAGGGGCGAGAGGACGACACCGGACCGCTCGGGCGCGCACCCACACACCTGCGGTCCAGGTGCGACCGCGTTCTCCCGGCCTCCCGCGCCCCCCCCCCCCCCGCCCCGTCCCGTCCCGTCCCCCCGCGGCGGTCCAGGCTGCAGGCGCCTGGGGGCGGGGCCGGCCCGGAGGGGGCGGGGACGGGGGCGGAGCCGCCGCCGAGGGCCGGGCGGCCGGGCGGCCGGGCGGTGGCGCGCGGAGGACGCACGGGCGGCGGGACGCTGGGACGGCGGCGGCCGGAGCGCGCGAGGCGAGTAGGACCCGAGGCCGGGTCGGGGTTCGAGTCCGGTTCGGGGTTCGAGCGTGGTCCCCACCCCACCCACCCCCAATCCCGGGGCGCGACCTCGCCGTTCTCTACGAGCCGCTGCCTCCAACTCCACCATCTAGGTCTAAACTTTCCGGACTTTCAGTGTCTCGTTCCCTTCGTCTCCGTCCCTTCCCCGCCTTTGACCCCGTCCCTGTTTCTCTCCCCCAGCCCCAGCCCCCTCCAGGTGTCCTGCCCCTTTCCCCCATCACTGTCTTCCCTCTGCCCCTCTCCCCCTTCTCGATCCTCCTCGCCGCCTCTTTACCCCCGCTCTGTCCCCCCTCTCCCTCCTCCGTGGCCGAGCGGAGCCAGGCCCCAGACGGCGGGAAGGCGGCCGGGCGGCCGGCCGGGCTGGGCCTCGGCCTGGCGGCTGGGCCGGTGTGGGGAGCGGCAGCTGTTTGCCATTAGCCGGGGACCCCGCAGGCCCCGCCCCCTCCCCGCACGGGGCGGGGTCACCCCCGCCCCGGTCTTTGGGTCGGAGAGACCCCAGAGACATCCAGGTTTGGCCGGGAGTGGGACTTCAGGGAGACTCCGCCGGACGTTCGGGCCCGCCCGGGACCCCGCAACCCCTTACCTGTCCCCTCTTGGAGTGTCCCGCCTCCCCATCTCTGCATCTCTCTCCTATCCTGCTTTTCCTTCCCCACGTCCCAGGGGTCCTAGGGAGGGAGTGGGGCTTCGGCCACAGACGCCCGCCCGCACCACACTGCCCACCCGCACCTGCTTTCTCGACCTGTGGTGGTCCGCGCAGCGCACGTAGAGTGCGGTCCGGTGGCTGGAGACCCTCAGAGCCCAGTCTCTCTGGGAAGTGGGCAGAGGGACGCGCCGTTGGGGGCGAGGGTGGTGGGGCCGGCAGTGGGGAATCTGCCAAGCTCAGGTTCAAGTCCAGACCCCGCCACTTGCCCCCTCCTCCAGGGACCCTGGGCAAGTCACTGTACATTTCTGTCCCTGCCCGCCCCGCCCCCCAATCTCTATTTGCAAAACAGAGGAATGCATAACCGAGTGCCCGATGGGGACGGTTGTGATCAAGTGAGCCGCGGGGGTGATGATTACAGTTAGTACTAGTATTTGCCCCACCGCTTTTCACCTCCAGGGGCCCCCACAGGCTCTTCCAGTCCTGCTTCCTGCCGCCAGTCTCTCTCGGGTGTCCAGAAAAGCTTTCGATTTTCTCGCAGGTGTGTAGGGGGCGAGCCTCCCAGCAGGTGAAAACCCAGATTTCATACAATCGGTGACTGTGTTCCAGGCGTTGAAAGACAAAGACGTGGAGCAAAGAGGGAGAAGCGGAGCGAGGCGCAGAGAGACGGAGCGTGCGGAGAGAGGCGGAGAGCCGCGGAGAGACTGAGCAAGACACTAAGGAAGAGGCGAGCAGGGGTTGGAAGACAAGGACGAGCCGGCCGCCCCGGAGCCCCAGCCCTGCCTTCATGCCCGGCAAGTGCCCCGCCTGGCCCTTCCTCCCAGGTACCCACCGCCCTGGCGCCCGCAGGCCAGAAAGGGTCCCGCCTGGTGGTGGGATGGGCTGGGGCCTCTGGAGCACGGTGGCTGGAGGTCAAACAGCAGAAAGGACTGGCCAAGCTCAGGCTGAGTGTTGGGGACAAGAGGGCCCTGGCTGGCCTCCAGGGCTGAGGGGGGAGTTAGTGAGAGGCTCTGATTGTCCCTCCCTTTTGCAGCCTCCGGGCGCCCTCTCTTACTTCCTCCCCCACCCCCACCCCCATGACTTCCCTGGCCACCACCCGGCCCTCTATCCCTGCTGCGCCCCTGAGCCGGACGCATCCTGGGGGGGCAGGAAGTTCTCGTGTAGCCCGGCAGCAAAACTGTTTATTTTTAGAGAAAATTGTTTCCATAAAGAGGAAAGGCTTTGCTCCTCACTGCCTCCCCCCTAACTTTCCCTGCCCCCCTACCCTGGCTGGCCTGACCCAGCTCCGCTTTGGGGTCCCCTGCCCTCAGCTTCCTCCCTCCTGCGCCCCTGTGTCGGCATCCCTGGATTCCTGCAGGAGCGCTTTCCTGCGCTTAGGAGGGCCGCCCCCCAGCCCCCGGCCCATCTCAGCCCCTCTCTGTCCCTGTAGCCAGCTTCTGGCCGGGGCTGAGAGGAGGGGTGCAGGAAGGGTGGGGCCTGTCGGGCTTGGGGCCCCCCGGCCCAGGGCCTTGTGGAGGCGGGGCTGTGGGAACAGCTGGAGCCTGTCCAGGGGCTGGACAGATGTGCAGGCGGGCTGTGAGGTTTGGTTTCTTTGTTCCAGGCCGCGGGCCCCCCCCCACACCCCTATCCACAGCCAGGCCGGGTGTGTTCCTAGCAGAGGGTCCCGGACTTGGGGAAGAGGGGGTGTGGGGAGGCGGACAGCTGTGGGAGGGGTGGCCACATTCCTCCCCCCTCCCCTGCAGACTCCTCCTGACTCCAAGCTCTAACCCCCTCCTCCCAGGTAAGCCTCAGCCCAAGCTGCAGGTGATCTGAGTCACAGACCCCAAGTGACTCTTGAGGAGCTTCTGCAGACCAGAGGATGGCCCAAGTCCTGCACGTGCCAGCTCCCTTCCCAGGTCAGGGGTCTCAAGAAGAGCAGGCCCTGCCCTGGGGTCTGGGGGATGATGGGCCCAGCCCTGTGGGAGGGGGAGGGGTTGGAGGGTGGGGTGGTTGAGGGTAAAACACAGCCCTGCCCCGAGGGCCTGAATAAGGGCCATTTGGCTCTACCCTGGAGGGTCTGATGGGGAGGGGACAGACTTTCAGGGAAGGGGGTTGGTCTGAGTAGGGAGATGCGTCCCTGTCCTGGGGTGGGGGTGGGGGTGTCGGAGTAGGCACAGCCCTGCCCTTCGGGTTTCGGAGGGAGTGACAGGGCCTTGCCCTGAGACTGGAGTCGCAGTTAAGCACCCCGTGGGCTCCTTTCCCTAGGGCAGATAAGCCTGGACTCTCCCAGGGACATGAGCCTTCGCCCTGAGGAGGGGACAGCGGTGTTCAGAGTCCCTGGTCTTTCTTCACGCCCCAGGGACCCCTGGTCCAGCCTCCCCGCCCGCCTTCCCTGCCAGGGAGCCGGACCCACCGTACTCTGTGGAGACGCCCTATGGCTACCGCCTCGACCTGGACTTTCTCAAGTACGTGGATGACATCGAGAAAGGCCACACGCTTCGGCGCGTGGCCGTGCAGCGCCGGCCCCGCCTCAGCTCGCTGCCCCGCGGTCCTAGCTCCTGGTGGACATCCACCGAGTCTCTGTGCTCTAATGCCAGCGGGGACAGCCGCCACTCGGCCTATTCCTACTGCGGCCGCGGCTTCTACCCGCAGTACGGTGCCCTGGAGACGCGCGGCGGCTTCAACCCGCGCGTGGAGCGCACACTGCTGGACGCCCGTCGCCGCCTGGAAGACCAGGCGGCCGCGCCCGCTGGCCTGGGCTCCCTGACCCCCAGCGCAGCGGGCTCCACCGGCTCACTGGTGGGCGTGGGGCTGCCACCCCCGACGCCACGGAGCTCCGGACTGTCCACCCCCGTGCCTCCCAGCGCCGGGCACCTGGCCCACGTGCGGGAACAGATGGCGGGTGCCCTGCGGAAGCTGCGGCAGCTGGAGGAGCAGGTGAAGCTGATCCCCGTGCTCCAGGTGAAGCTGTCCGTGCTGCAGGAGGAGAAACGGCAGCTCACGGTACAGCTCAAGAGCCAGAAGTTCCTGGGCCATCCCACGGGGGCCTGGGCCCGCGGCGAGCTCTGCCTGGACCTCCCAGAGCCCCCCGAGGACCCAGTGGCGCTCGAGACCCGGAGTGTGGGCACCTGGGTCCGAGAGCGGGACTTGGGCGTGCCTGACGGGGAGGCGGCCCTTGCCGCTAAGGTCACCGTGCTGGAGACCCAGCTCAAGAAAGCGCTCCGGGAGCTGCAGGCGGCTCAGGCCCGGCAGGCCGACGCCCAGCCCCAACCCCAGCCCCGGCCACCCCCGGACAGCCCAATCCGAGTGGACACGGTCCGGGTGGTCGAGGGGCCTCGGGAGGTGGAGGTGGCGGCCAGCACGGCCGCTGGGGCCCCTGCCCAGCGGGCCCAGAGTCTGGAGCCCTACGGAACGGGACTGCGGTCCCTGGCAACGCCCGGAGGGGTCGAGAGCCCTGCTGTGTTCCGTAGCCACGAGGTGGTAGAGACCGTGTTCCCAACATGCACTGCGCCCACCGGCCACGTCCACCTGGTGAAGAAGATCAGCATCACGGAGCGAAGCTGCGATGGGACAGCAGGTGAGCCACAGTAGACAGGGGGAGGACGGCGGCCAGGCCCTCTTGGTTCCTGTGAAGGCCAGGGTCCAGGTCCGGCCCTGGCCTACCATCAGGCCAACCACTCCGGCTCTCCGAGCCTCTGTCTCTTCATCTGGAAAGACAGGACGATTGTGCCGCTCACTCGGTCCCGTAGGAACCATGCGGTGAAATTGGGTGTCTGTTAAGTGTGTGTTTTCATGTCTAGTACATTGTAAGTAACCGGACAACAGGAGGACTTGAGGGTACTTAGTCCCTAAGGCTATTGGTTTGCCGGCCAAAAAAACCCTCCCAGTTTGTTCAGTAAATGGCAGAAACCAATTTCGGATCAGTTTAAGCAATGACAAGGAAATGTATTGTTCCTGTTACTTAGGGACAGCTTCAGGCACAGCTGGATCTAGGTGCTCAGATTTCATCAAGGATCTCTAACTCTCTTCTGTGCCCTTTGGGGTCTTCTCTCTCAGCTGAGTGAAGGCAGGCCCCACCCCTCCAGGCATCTGTCCTCTCATCTCAGTGGAAGGGGAAACTCTCGGTCTGAATAGTGCTAATAAAAAAATCCCCGGGGCACCCCCTCATGGGCTGGCGGCAGTCACGTGCCCATCACCGTGCCAACCACTGTGTCCTTCGCTGCCCGGCCCCGGATCCTGGGGGTAGAGGAGCCCCGCCCAAGTCCTGTGGCCTCTGAGGCAGCAAAAGGGATGTCCCCTGGAGAAAGTGCTGAGTCCTCACGCCAGGAATGGGGATGTGGGGTGTGGGGTGGCACCTGCCCCGTTGCCGTCACCCTCAGGCTTCTGGCAGAAGCCGTCGGAATGATTCGTAATCACGACAGCTGTTCTGTATCAAACACGAGCCCGCTGCCATGGGACGTGGGCGCTAACCGTCCAGCACCCTGGGTTCAAATTCTACTTCTCCATGTAGCCCTGGGGGAGGGACGGCACCCCTGCGGGCCTCAGCTTCCTTATCTGTAAAGTGACATGACGCCAGTCCCCTACCTCTGGGGACCCTTGCGAATCGGTGCACCCAGTGGACACTCAATCAGTGCCTGTCCCCGCTTCCGTTGATAATTTTCTGGCCGGTTCCGTTTCTAACCGGGGAAACTGAGGCTCGGGAAAAAGCTGCTCTTGCCCGAGGTCACCCAGCCAGGAAGTGGCCGAACCACTTCCAAGGTCAGCCTGAACCGACGACAGCAGGGGCTCGCTCCAAGGTGCGGCTCAGGTCCCCAACCCGGTCTCGAATGTCAGAGTCCCACGGAGGGACCCGAGGGCGCCAGCTGGAGGGTGGGGACCCAGCTCTGTTTTCTTGCTTTTCCGTGTTGTTCCTGGCCAGCTCTGGACACCACTTCTCTGTTCCGTGTCCATCCCAAACACCCAGCCCTTCGACTCTGGCCCCCAGCCAAGGGCCCTGCCCGGCTCGGCCCCGGGGTTTGTGAGAGGCAGCCTCCATCTTCTTGCCTGCAGGACACACAGGCATAGTGCTGTTCCCCTTCCGTGCGGGCGGCTGCCCCCGAAAGTCCCTCCTTGTGTCTCACTTAACTCCTTGCTGCAGCCGGCCCAGCCTCTGCTTTGCTTGGGCAGAACTGGATTGTGCCGGTTCACGTAGCCGACTTTTATTCAATGCTTGCTTTGTGCCAGACTCTTCCCAGGCACCGGGGATGCGGCAGTGAACCAGACAGACGGCACCCCCCCGCCCCCCACGATAAACAAGCGAAGCCCCTTGATAAAAAAAAAAAAAAAAGTGAAGAAATACCATTTCAGGGAACACGCGTTAGAAGCAGATAAAATAGCGGCCCTGGGTCAGCGGCAGTTAGATGGGGCGGCGATCGCGGTTCCAATTCTGATTTCCCTGCTCCCCACATCTGTGCCCTTGAGCGAGTTATGCGACCTGGCTGTGCCTCGCTTGCAAATCTGGGGTCCTGACAACCCAGCTGTCACCAGATCAGCATGAGGTCTATATGTGTGAGTTCCTGTCAAGTGTTGAGTGGAAGCAGGCATGGAGTAGGTGCCCGAGGGTTAGCTGATGGCCCTTTGAACCAAGATCTGAAAGAGAAGGAACAGCCAGGTGGCACGGGAGTGTTCCCAGCAGGGGCTAAGGTCCTGAGGTGAGGAGAGGCTTGAGGACGTCAAGATACTGAACAAACTGGAATGGGATGAGGCTGGAGATGAGAGGCCCACAGGTCCCTGAGCGTCAGCGGTGGGTCCAGCAGAGCTTGTAGACTGGGGAGAAGCCGTATGAAAAATGCAATTAGATAATACAGGACGTGACAAGTGTTTGGACCATACGTTTCAAGCTCGGCAGCTTGATGGGTAGGTCCTGGAGGACTCCCTGGGGGAGGAGGCAGGGAGGAGTCCAACTTCTCCCTCATCTAGAATTCCCTCCCTGGGGCAGAAGGGCAGGGAGGGCGACGATCTGCCTTCCCCTCAGGCTGGCAGGAGTGGGTGGGGCGGGCAGAGGCCTGGAGACCTCACAAAGGCCCCTGCCCCCACCTTCCAGAGAGATCCCTGGGAGAAGGGGCCGGCGGGCCTGTGTATCCCTGGGGTCACCGAGGCCGTGAAGTTTCCTTTCCTCTTGTTGGAAACCTATCCCTATGACAGCAGTTCATATCCTTTGTGGAAAGTTTGGAAAGTACAGAGAAGTCTGGAACACCGAACAAAACCCCCACAAACCCACCGCTGCCCAGGCCCAGCTGTTGTCAGCACTTCCGCTTCTCTCCTTCCGAGTTTTTGAATGCCGAAGATAATATGTGGTTGTTTTTTTTTTAAGTCTGGCAACAGGGAGCGGATAGAATTTGTCCGTCTTGCATTATTTTATTTTAATTTTATTTTTGAGAGAGCAAGGGAGAGGCGGAGAGAGAGACTATCCCAAGCAGGATCTGTGCAGAGCCTGACATAGGGCTTGAACCCACGAACCTGAGTCGAAGTCGGACACTCAAGCGACCGAGCCCCCCCAGACGCCCTGCATTATTTTTAAGAGCCTTTAGGGAGCCTTCCTGTGGGCCAGGGCACTTTTTTTTCATATTTTATTTCATTTATAGCCCCGCACACTCGTATGCGGTGGGTGGTGTTTTTAATCCCCATTGTACAGATGGGGAAACTGAGGCACGGGATGGTTGCCCACTGTTCAGGGAGCTGGGATTTAAACTTTCCCCTTAGATTCTTCGACTTAACATTATCCCAGGGCATTGCTTCCTGTCATTGAAAATTCCTGGGCTGGGGCAACTGGGCGGCTCAGTCGGGTAAGCATCTGACTTCAGCTCGGGTCATGATCTCACAGTTCATGAGTTCGAGCCCTGCGTCAGCCCGGTGCCGACACCTTGGAGCCTGGAGCCAGCTTCGGATTCCGTGTCTCCCTCTCTCTCTCTGCCCCTCCTCTGCTCGCACTCTGCCTCTCTCTCTCTCAAAAATAAATAAACAAAAAAAAAAAAAGTCCAGAGACGCGGTGTGTATTTGGCGGCCGCATCAGTCTCTACTGTCGCTGACACCACGAAACCGTCCTGTAGCGGAAATCGCTCGCCTTATCTGTTTTCTCAGGACAAGTGTCCCGAAGAGCGTTTTCGAGGACCGTGATGTCTGTTGCCAAATTGCTTTATTCCGCTGTGGCCTCACTCCCTTCCCCACACTGGGTGGGTGAGGGATTTAAATTTTTAAAAACGTCTGTCTTGCAGCCTAAAGAGGCCCAGACTGAGTCCATGTAATTGTCCAGCTCACGGCGACGGTCTCCCCCGGTCTGTGCCCGCCAGCTCTCTTGTGTGACCTGATGCTTTTTCCACCTTCTTCTACCGCCCTCAGTGCTGAGGGTTGATGAATGGTTTCGGCTCTGTGGGCCACGTGATCTTTGTTGCAACGATTCAATTCTGCTTGGGTTTTTTTTTTTTAAGCTTTGTTGAAGTGTGCCTGGTATACAAAAAATGTCGCATATTTAATGTATACATTTTGATGAGTTTAGTGCCTCAGTTCTGCCTCTGTATCCACGTAACACGGACAATGTATAAAGGAACAAATATGGCCGTAGGATATTCAATTTCATGTAATTTTCACATGTCCCAAAGTAGCATTCTTCTTTGTTTTTCCAACCGTTTAAAAATGCAAAAACCGTGCCCACAGTCTGTAGTTCGCCAACCCCTGCTCTACGCCATTCTCTCTCTCTCAATCTCTCTCTCTCTCTCTCTCTCTCACACACACACACACACACCCCAGCCCATTTAATATCATTCCTTGCAATCCACCTTCCAGAAGCTTATTTAGACATTTCAGTGTCCTTGAAAACTATGCTCTGGGCATGTTTAATTTCCTAAAATGGTATTGTGGTTTCAGAAGAAAAAATCTCGCTGTTTCTTCTTTTTTTTTTCTCCGTACACTATTTTTGAACCCCCCACCCCCGTTGTTTATAAACCTGGTTTGTCACTTGTAATGGCCGCACAGCCGTCTGCCCAAGATGCGAGCGACGCGTTTCTTACCCGACCCCCCCCTCGGTGGGGACCTGGGGTTGCTGAATCACAGGGAAGTCACGGCTTCGCTCCAAGGTTTGTCGGATCCTTTCTGGAAAAGCTCTCCCTGGCCACGCTCTCACCCGCCACGCTCGGATCTGAGGTGCTGTTTCCCCACGTGCCCACCGACATGGAATTTTCTCTAATTCCATCGACGCCGGTGCAGAGCGGTAGCTCCTTGTTTCTGTGTGCGTGTCCTTGATTTTTGCTGAGGTTGGGCATCGCCATACGTGTTTCATATACGATTCCTCTGTGAGTCACTTATTAGTAGCCTTTGTCCGCTTTTCCTTGGGCAGTTTTCGGAAGGTCCTGGCATATTCCAAAATAGGGGTTGGCAAGCTACAGGCCTTGGGGCCAAATCCAGCCCGCTGCCTGTTTTTATAGAACCACAAGCTGAGAAAGGTTTTTATGTTGTCCTTTGTTTATTTATTTGTACTGTTTATTTATTTATTTTGAGAGAGAGCACTTATGGGCTGATGCGGGCGCGCGCACATAAGTGGGGGAGGGGCAGAGAGAGAGGGAGGGAGGGAGAATCCCAAGCAGGCTCCGCAGAGCCCATTGAGGGGCTCGAACTCGTGAACTGAGAGATCATGACCTGAGCCGAAATCAAGAGTCGATGCTTAACCGACTGAGCCGCCCAGGCGCCCTCGGCTTTTATGTTTTTAAGTGCTTGAACAATATGAAAAGAAGAGTGGCATTTTGTGACATGAGCAAAATTCTATGAAATTCAAATGATCAGAGCACAGTCACACCCATTCATTTACATACTGTCCCCAGTGCTTTTGCCGCTGAGACGTTATGGCTCACAGAACTGAGAATATTTATCGTCTGGCCCCTCATAGGAAACGTCTTTCGACTCTTGTTCTAGAAGATGACTTGTTGGTCATTTTTGGCATTATGAATATCTTCCCT
This sequence comes from Paguma larvata, assembly GCA_030068075.1. Taxonomy (NCBI): domain Eukaryota; kingdom Metazoa; phylum Chordata; class Mammalia; order Carnivora; family Viverridae; genus Paguma; species Paguma larvata. The sequence goes on along the minus strand of CM057842.1, from coordinate 8,204,392 downwards.
CAGTGTGTATTCCTCTGTCATTTAACTTTGTCTGAGGGTTTTTTTTTTTTTTAAATCAGATAGAAATCTTCATGTCGGATTAAACCCATCATATTTTTTCTTTTTGAGAGAGAGACAGAGGGCGATCAGGAGAGGAGCAGAGAGAGAGAGGGAGACACAGAATCTGAAGCAGGCTCCAGGCTCTGAGCTGTCAGCACAGAGCCCGACGCGGGGCTCAAAGTCACAAACTGTGAGATCACAACCTGAGCCGAAGTCTGACGCTTCACCAACTGAACCACCCAGGCGCCCCATCTTTCGTTAATTTTTAATATTTTTCACTTTCTGTTGAGATGTAATTGACATGGAACATTGCTTCCATTCAAGGTATGCAAAGAATGATTTGATATTTGTATATATTACCAAATGATGACCACAGTAAGTCTGTTAACAGCTGTCAGCTCACTCACAGAGTTAAAAACTGTTTCTTGTGATGAGAACTTTCAAGATCTACTCTCTTATCAATTTTCAAACGTACGGTACAATATTCTTAGCTACAGTCACCTTGTTGGACACGACATCCCCAGGATTTATTTGTCTCATAACTGGAAATTTGTACCCTTTGACTCCCTTCGCCCATTTCCTCACCCCCTGCCTCTGGAAACCACCAGTCTGTTTTCCACATCTAGGAGTTTTTTTTCTTTTGTTTTGTTTTTCGATTCCGCATGTAAATGAGATCATCTTGTATTTTCATATGTAGTTTGTGTTTTGAGGAATTTTTAAAGGAATCTTTCTCCTTCTGAGGACTCCAATATTCTGTTACATTTTCTCCCTGCAGCTACATTGATCCTTCAGAGTTTATGTGTTAAGGTGTGAGGAAGGGATCCAGCTTGATTTTTCTTGGGTCGAGTAAGTGGCCTCCTCTCAGCATCGCACCACAGAGACCACCTTTGCCACTAATTTATGGAAACCCCTTTGACTTCACCCCAGCTCCCACAGCTAGGGCCTTCTCTCTCTGTTCCATTGGCCCATTTCTCCCCTCACCAGCGCCCGTTGTTTGATCCATTGTGGCTGTCTGGCCGTTTGGAATGTATTACTCTCTCTTCAGCCAGGTTCATTCCCCATCTTTGCCCTTTTTTGTAAAGTTGTCTTAGCTGGTCATGGACTTCAGTGCTTCGATATAAATCATGGTATCATTTTGCCCCGTTCCTTAGTGGAATAACAATAATAAACATGATCAGTTTATGGGGCGCCTGGGCGGCTCAGTCGGTTAGGCGGCTGACTTCGGCTCAGGTCATGATCTCGTGGCTCGTGGGTTTGAGCTCCGCATTGGGCTCTATGCTGACAGCTCAGAGCCTGGAGCCTGCTTCGGATTCTGTATCTCCCTCTCTCTCTCTGCACCCCCCTACTCGTGCTCTTTCTCTCAAAAATAAATAAACATTAAAAAATAGAAAATAAATAGGGGTGCCTGGGTGGCTCAGTCGGTTGAGCGGCCGACTTCAGCTCAGGTCATGATTCACCATCTGTGAGTTCGAGCCCCGCATCGGGCTCTGTGCTGACTGCTCAGAGCCTGGAGCCTGCTTCCGATTCTGTGTCCTCCTTTCTCTCTGCCTTTCCCTTGCTCACACTCTGTTTCTATGTCTCTCAAAAAATAAAATAAAAACGCTAAAAAAAAAAATTTTAAAAATAGAAAATAAATAAATATGGTCAGTTTTACTATTGTTATTGCTGTTACAGCTGCAGTGTCTGACTTTGAACTCCTCGTGCCCGACAAGCGTTGGAAGCAGGACCTGCTTTTCCCTCGAGGCAAAATGGGCTATGGTCCTGCCCTATTTCCTTTTTCCTTACCCCCCCCCCCCCCGGGCCCCCGCTTCAAAATCATTGTGGTAAAACACATTTAACATGAAACTTGCCCCTTGCCATCTTACCCGATTCTGAGTGTCCAGTTCGGTGGCCCTGGCTCCCTTCACACCGTCGTGCAGCCCTCCCCGCCATCCGTCTCCAGAACTTTTCCATCCTCCCAAACTGAAACTCGGTCCCCATGAAACCCTAACTCCCCGCTCCTGCCCCCCGGGCACCCCCCCCCCCCCCCCCCCCCCGTCTACTTCCTGTCTCTGTGGACGTGACTCCTCTGAGGGCCTCGCATAAGTGGAATCCTACAGTGCGTGTGCTCTGCCGAGGGGCTCATTCCACTGAGCAGAATGTGTTTCACCTGATCTCTTAAATGCGGAGTCCTGAGTTCGGGGCTGACGCTGACCTTGTGAACCGGCCCATCGGCCCCCTGACACAGTCCGCCTGGCCACGCCGTGTTTCTGTTTGTTTGGTGTGAGTTTGTTGACAGAGTTTCAAAAGAGAAATCGGGAGATTCTTCACATAAAAACCCAGGGGTGCGCTTTGCTTCCCCACAGGGGTTCGGGCCGCACCCCGGGCCGGGGTGCCGTCGGACACTTCTGCGGCCGAGCGTCCCATCGCGTCGCCGTGTTGCTTGTGCTGACGGTTTCCCCTCTGTTCATAACGCCCGGGGAGTGTTAGCGACTTGAGGAAGTAGTTACCGTCCGAGAAAGTTTTAGCTGTTAAAGGGAATTAGAAGGAATTGGTTTGTAGAGCCCGTGGCCAGTGGTAGAAAGGGGACATCTTGGGGAACTGGTGACGTGAAAGCCACACCTGGCGGGGGACGGGGGGGGGGGGGGCCTGAGCCGGTCGTGAGATGCGGATGTTCAAAGTGACACTTTAAAGAAAAAAAATTAGGGCGCCTGGGTGGCTCAATTGGTTAAGCGGCCGACTTCAGCTCAGGTCATGATCTCACGGTCTGTGAGTTCGAGCCCCGCGTCGGGCTCTGTGCTGACGGCTCAGAGCCTGGAGCCTGCTTCAGATTCTGTGTCTCCCTCTCTCTCTCTGCCCTTCCCCTGCTCACGCTCTGTCTCTGTGTCTCTCAAAAATAAATAAAAACGTTAAAAAAAAAATTTATAAAAAAAAATTAATGTAATCTAATTTTTTAATTATTTTTTTATTTGGGGAGGGAGAATCCCAAGCAGGCCCCACGCTCAGCGAGGAGCCCCACTTGGGGCTTGATCCCACAACCCTGGGATCGCGACCTGAGCAGAAACTGGGAGTCGGGCACTCCACCCGAGCCACCCGCGCGCCCCCGCTGTGGCACTTTTATTCCTGCTTGGTGCCGGGCTGGTGATTCAGGCTCGATCTCCCTGCCACCCCGACTCCCAGGTGGGCAGTGGGCACCCTCGGGACCGAGGGCCCGCAGAGTCACCTTGGGTGTTTTTAAAGTGTGATGACATAGGCCTGACATAAAACTTACCATCTTACCCATCTTAACCTGTCCGGTCCCGGGGCGCCCGGGTGGCTCCGTCAGTTCAGGGCCAGACTCTTGATTTTGGCTCAAGTCACGATCTCAGGGTCATAAGAGCACCTGCTTGGGATTCTTTCTCTGCTTGCTCTCTCTCTCTCTCTCCCTCCCTCTCTAAGTAAATAAATAAATAAACGTATAAATCAATAACTAAAGCCTAATTTTTATTTTCTAATACTCCTTGTTTCTTTTTCCTGATTGTTAAAGTGTTTGTTCCCTGCTTAAAGGTCCAAAGAAGGGAGCTATGATAACCAAAGCACAGCGTTGCTTTCGTTAAAATAATGATAAATCTTGGGGCGCCGAGTGGCTCAGTCAGCGAGGCATCTGACTCCTGGTTTCAGCGCGGGTCACGATCTCAGTCTCCTGAGTTCGAGTCCCTCGTCGGGTTCTGTGCTGACCATGCAGAGCCTACTCAAGACTCTCCGTCTCTCTCTGTCCCTCTCCTGCTCGCTCCCTCTCGGTCTTTCTCAAAAGTAAAAAAATAAAAAACTTAAGGGGCGCCTGGGTGGCTCAGTCGGTTAAGCATCTGACTTCGGCTCAGGTCATGATCTCAGGGTCTGTGAGTTCGAGCCCCGCGTCGGGCTCTGTGCTGACGGCTCAGAGCCTGGAGCCTGCTTTGGATTCTGTGTCTCTCTCTCTCCCTGCCCTTCCCCCACTAACGCTCTCTCTCAACGATAAACATTAAAAACTTTTTTAACCTTAGTCATAATATCTCTTATCAAAATAGTATTTACCATTCTCTTGAATGAACAAATGGCCCTCGAGCACTATTGATGCACGGGTGTCGATCTAAGCCCCTGCCCCCCACGTTACTGTCTTCAGTCTGCACGACAACGCCACGATGGAGGAAATGTCGTTCTCCGGAGGCCCAGAGAGGTTAAGTGACTTACCTGAGGTCGCACAGCTTGTTCCTGGGAGATTTGAGTTCCTACCGTGACCGCGACTCTTGGCTGTGATCAGACCTTGTTTCCAGACAACCCTCAGTGTGATGTTGGGGGGGCAGGTCACAAGCCAGGGTTGCAGAGTGACAGCATCTTCTGTGTCTCTGACCCGCCGCCAGCACAGGCAAGAGACCGCTGTCGGAGTCAGATTCTGCCGCTCATGGCCTGGGTGACCTCAGGCCGCCCTCTGTGACTCAGTTTCCTCATCCCTAACAACCCGAGTCTCCCAGGCTGGGAGGATTCGACGAAGCAACACAGGCATTGGCCCTCCGCGCACCTCGCCCGGGGTGCCTGACCCAGCGGGGGCCGTGACACCTCTTTCCCTGCCCCTCCAGGTCTCCCGCCGGCTCCCTCGGAATCCTCCTCGGCCCCCCCGGGGCTGGCGGCCACCTCCCTGCCACCGCCCGAGAAGAAGGCAGGTGCGGCGTCCGCCGGTGAGGCTGCCGACACGGAGCCCGCCGGCCAGGAAGCCTCGCGCGGGGCCGCGGAGGCGGGGGGTGCCGGTGAGTGAGGGTGGTGGTCCCCAGGGTGGGGGTGGGGGGCAGGACACGGGAGGCCCCAGGGCAGAGGGTCTGGCTCCGGGGAAGATTCTTACGGCGCCGCCCATCCCCCCAGGGGAGCCGCAGGCAGGCGTGCGGTCCATCATGAAGCGCCAAGAGGAGCCCGCGGAGCCCCCGGCCCCCCGCAGGAGCCTGCAGTTCGTGGGGGTCAATGGCGGGTAAGAGGGGCGCCTGCGCCCCCCGCGCCCCCGCCCTTTCCTCAGAGCGTGCGGCTCCGTCGGCTAAGCGGCCGACTCTTGACTTGGGCTCAGGTCATGAGTTCAAGCCCCCCCCCATCGGGCTCTGTGCTAACAGCACAGAGCCTGCTTGGGAGTCTGTCTCTCTCTCAGCCTCACCCCTTCTTGCTCTCTCTCTCTCTCTCTCTTTGAAAGAAATAAAAATAAACTTAACGAAAAAGAAAAAGGAAAAGAAGCAAGCAGCATAGGAAGATGGGGATGGTTTGGGGACACGAACGCTGGGCCCAAAATCTTAGACTTTGTCCAGAGGCAGCCGATAGCACAAGAGGGCCCCGTTTGCAGGGGCGAGGCTCCGAAGCAGTCATGTGAGGGGCGAAGGGGGAAGAGGAACTGAGTAGAAGGTGAAAAGCAGTGTTTCTCCCTGACCCAGCCCAAGCACAATCACAGTCACAGCTAGTGTTTAATGAGCACCTACTGTGTGCCAGGAGCCGCAGGGCCCATCCCCGCAGCGTTGCCATTTCTCAGATGGGGAAACCAAGGCCCAGAGAGGTCGAGGAGTCAGAGCCCCGTGCCCCTCCCCCGCCCCGCCATGGCCTGTTCGATCCCGCGATGTCTCCCCCACTCCGCCCCCCCCACTCCGCCCATCCTTCCCTCCCAGATACGAGTCCTCATCCGAGGACTCCAGCACGGCGGAGAACTTCTCAGACAACGAGAGCACAGAGAACGAGGCCCCGGGGCCCGAGGAGAGGGTTCCGAGTGCGGCCGAAGCCCCCCAGCTCAGGCCCTCGGGGACGGCGGTGGCCGAGACCAGCCAGGAGGAGGGCCAGCCGTCTCGGGAGCCTCAGCGCGTACCGGTGGAGGAGGGGGCGTCGGGAGCGAAGGCGGAGGAGGAGATCCGGTGAGCTTTCTGTTTCGGGGGCGGGGGGGCGCGGTACTCAGGGCGAGGTGGTGACCTCGGCCTCTGATCTCACCATTCATGCCTTCTGAGGGAGCCTCCCAGCAGTCATGCACACCTTAGTCTGAAGTAGCGACCAAGCACTTTCTCCTGGTCATCAGAAGGTCTGCAGGCTTCGATCAAGGGCCTGATTGGGGCAGTTTGGGCTGTTGGGGGTGCGAATTTAAGGGGCAGGCAAAGTTTGTCCCGAAGCACCCCACCCTCTGGGACAAATGCCCCACCTGCCTGTTTTGTTTGTGTCTTTTTTTTTCCCCCTCCCTGGGGGAAAATCCCCCCCTTGGGAGAAGATTTTCTGTCCACCCCTGGCCACATGGAATAAACTTTAGCCCGTGTGTCCACTTCCTCTCGGGACCTGTGTGCTCCCCAGGTCGGGGGTCACCTAGGAGGCTGGCTGAGGTGAGCGCTCCCGAGAGAAACTCCCCCCTTGTCCGCCCCTGGCAGGATGGAGCTGAGCCCCGACCTCATCTCAGCCTGCCTGGCCCTGGAAAAGTACCTGGACAACCCCAACGCCCTCAGCGAGCGGGAGCTGGTATGATGGGGTCCTGGGCTCGGGCCCCCCCACCCCCACCCCTACCCTGGCTTCTCCCCATCTGCGTGGTCTCGGGTACCTGCTTCGAGGGGACACCAGGATCCAAGCCGAGAGCTCGGGGGTGGGGGGGTCGGAGGGGGATTGGTGTCTGAGTCACGGGCCTCGGAGAGGGGTCGGGGGAGAGGCAGAGGATGGTCCCCGGGTGGCGGTCCTGGTCCCCCCCCCCCGTTCCTGTCCTTCAGGGGGCCTGAAGGAGGGTGCTGCCGCCTATCTCTGGGCGCCCGTCCAAGCCTCTGAAGACCACGTACCCGGGACGGAGACGCTCGTGCCTTCCTCAGGGGCACAGCCGGGGCCGCGGCGTCTGTTCTTCTCGTTAGAGTCCTTATCCCCGATGGGGACGCACGCTCTCTAGTCCAGGGGCCACGGCTGGGGAGGGCCGTCCCCACTTGTCCTTCCGGCCCCGGTTCAGGGCGTGGGGGTCCCCGTGCGCACTCCCGTCCCGGGACTCCGTCCGGGGCAGCGGGGAGCGGGCTGCCGCGGCCCTCAGACCCTTTCCCCTCCCCGCCCCCTGCGTCCAGAAAGTGGCCTACACCACGGTGCTGCAGGAGTGGCTGCGTCTGGCCTGCCGCAGCGACGCCCACCCCGAGCTGGTGCGCCGCCACCTGGTCACGTTCCGGGCCATGTCGGCGCGGCTGCTGGACTACGTGGTCAACATCGCCGACGGCAACGGGAACACAGCTCTCCACTACTCCGTGTCTCACGCCAACTTCGCCGTGGTGCGGCAGCTGCTCGACAGCGGTGAGCCCGCGGGGCCGGCAGGGGCGGATGGTCTGACGGGGAGACGCCGTCCTCCCAGCCTGACAGGGGAGGCGCCGTCCTCCCAGCCTGATGGGTGAGGCGCCGTCCTCCCTGTCTGGTGGAGAGACACCACCCTGCGTGTCTGATGGGGGAGACCCTCCCTCCTAGTCTCTTGGGGCACCTTCCCAGTCTGAAGGGGGAGGCGCTGTCCTCCCAGTCTGATGGAGGAGGCGCTGTCCTCCCTGTCTGGTGGAGGAGACACCCACCCTGCGTGTCTGATGGGGGAGACACTGTCCTTCCAGTCTGATGGGGGGAGGCGCTGTCCTCCCAGTCTGATGGGGGAGACACCATCATCCCTGTCTGGTGGAGGAGACACCACCCTGCATGTCTGATGGGGGAGACCCTCCCTCCTAGTCTCTTGGGGCACCTTCCCAGTCTGAAGGGGGAGGCACTGTCCTCCCAGTCTGATGGGGGAAGCACTGTCCTCCCTGTCTGGTGGAGGAGACACCCACCCTGCATGTCTGATGGAGGAGACCCTGCCCTCCTTGTCTCTTGGAGCACCTTCCCAGTCTGACAGGGAGACGCCGTCCTCCCAGCCTGACAGGGGAGACGCCGTCCTCCCTGTCTGGTGGGGGGAGACGCTGTCCTTCCAGTCTGATGGGGGAGACATTGCCCTCCTAGTCTCTTGGGGCACCTTCCCAGTCTGATGGGGGAGACGCCATCATCCCTGTCTGGTGGAGGAGACACCACCCTGCATGTCTGATGGGGGAGACCCTCCCTCCTAGTCTCTTGGGGCACCTTCCCAGTCTGAAGGGAGAGGCGCTGTCCTCCCAGTCTGATGGGGGAGGCGCTGTCCTCCCAGTCTGATGGGGGAGGCACTGTCCTCCCTGTCTGGTGGAGGAGACACCCACCCTGCGTGTCTAATGGAGGAGACCCTGCCCTCCTTGTCTCTTAGAGCACCTTCCCAGTCTGATGGGGGAGACACCGTCCTCCCAATCTGATGGGGGAGACACCACCTTGCCAGTCTGGTGAGGGAGGTTCAGGCCCTGCTCATAGTACCAGCATACTGGAAAAGGCAGACATGTTCTTATGGACGACACGTAGACTTTCTGCCACCCGCCAAGGACCCTCGTGTAATAAAGGTGACCCCTCCAGAGCCCTAGTCTGACAAGGACATAGCCTCCAGTCTGGGACTTAAACGATGTGGTCCTGGGGGCGCCTGGGCGGCTCAGTCGGTTAAGCGTCCGACTTCGGCTCAGGTCACGATCTCGCGGTTCATGAGTTCGAGCCCCGCATCGGGCTCTGTGCTGACGGCTCAGAGCCTGGAGCCTGCTTCGGATGCTGTATCTCCCTCTCTCTCTGCCCTTCCCCTGCTGGCACTGCTTCTCTCTCTCAAAAATAAATAAACCTTAAAAGATGTGGTCCTTGAAGAGGCAGGACGAAATTTGTCCTTTCCTGGTCTGACCGGGAAGACTCAGCCTCCCAGACCGATGCAGGAGGCAGAGCCAACAGTCCAGTGGAGAAGATACGGGCTGGTCCGAAAGGGGCCGGCTCTTCCAGACACATCTCCTGTTCTGAGCCCTCCACCTGGGTGCCAGCGACAGAGGTCTCCAGGCTGAGGGAGGAGACGGTCTCCCCTTGAGAATTCCCTCACCTAACGGGGCGGCCTGATGGAAGTGGGGACCGGGGGCGGAATGGGGCTCTCAGCCTGAGACGAGGGAGGAATCAGGGCGCAGCGAGACCGTTGGGGGAGAGAGATCGCCTGTTTCTCATGGACCCTCCCCCGGGCCTGGCCAGGGCCGGTGGGGTCCGGGGACTCACTCGCCACCCGGCTTCAGGTGTCTGCCAGGTGGACAAACAGAACCGCGCCGGCTACAGCCCCATCATGCTCACCGCCCTGGCCGCCCTGAAGACCCAGGACGACCTCGAGACAGTCCTGCAGCTCTTCCGGCTCGGAGACGTCAACGCCAAAGCCAGCCAGGTAAAGGCCCTCCGAGCCGCAGGCCCAGGCGACCCTTCCCGCTTATGAAGTCCTGGCTGTGCCCCAAGCCCACGCGCGGTCTCCTTCCGTGCCCGGGGGCAGGATCCCCACGCCACGCCGGGGAACCCGAGGCTCGGAAAAGCACTCGTTTCCCCACAGTCGGGCTGGAGGAGGCGGGACTGGGTCCCGGAGGGTCTGGGGCCAGCACCCCACCCTTCGTGTCCTGCCCGCCAGGCCGCTTCTGAGACAGGGCCTTCCGGGGGACGCGGGGCAGGGCGCGGGGGAGGGATGCTCTGCCTTTCTCAACGCGACGCCCTCCCACACCGGCCGCTGGATGCTGGGGACTCAACTGGGGGACAAGTAGGCACAGAGCCCGCCCTCCCGAGCTCCTGAGCCGGCCCGGAGCTCAGGGAGCTGAGAGCGTTCTGGGCGGCACAGGGACCTGGAGCGGGTTTGGACTCGGGGGCTGCAGAAAGCCGGGGGGGGGGAGGGCCCCGCTTTCCGATTATAGTGACCCTCCGGCTGCGTGTCAGGGAGCAGGCGTTGAGAGAGTATGGAGGTGACCGGGGTGAGGACAGGGTTGCAGCGGGACTCCGTGGGGACAGCAAGGAAGGGCGGGATTGCAGCAGCCCGACGACCGGGAAGGAGAGGCACAGGGTGCCGTCGAGGGGCAGGACGAGGGCAGAGCCTGCTTGCTTTTTTATTGGTTTAGTTTTTCTTTAAGAACACTACTTCAGTGGCTTACTTATTTTACCTGAGGCGAAATTCACACAAGGTTACCCCTTTTGGGGGTGCCTGGCTGACTCGGCGGACAGAGCATGTGACTCTTGATCTTGGGGTCGTGAGTTCGAGTTCTGCGTTGGGGGCAGGAGTTTACTTTAAATTTTTTTTTTTTAATGTTTATTTATGTTTGAGACAGAGAGACAGAGCATGAGTCGGGGAGGGGCAGAGAGAGAGGGAGACACAGAATCAGAAGCAGGCTCCAGGCTCTGAGCCATCAGCACAGAGCCCGACACGGGGCTCAAACTCACAGACCGCGAGATCATGACCTGAGCCGAAGTCGGCGCTCAACCGACTGAGCCACCCAGCCGCCCCAGGAGTTTACTTTAAAAAAAAAAAAAAGGACTCTCTCTTTTAAAGTACGCCATTCAACGGCATTTAGTACATTCTCAGTGTGTACAATCGTCCCCTCTATCTACTTCCAGAACATTCTTGTCATCCCCCAAAGGAAACACAGCGCCGTTAGCAGTCACTTCCCCTCCCCCCCCCCCCCCCCCCCCCCCCCGCTCCTGGAAACCACCGGTCAGCTTTCTATCTCTACGGATTTACCGTTTTTTAATGTTTATTTGTTTTCGAGAGCGAGCGAGAGAGAGCGTGAGCAGGGGAGGAGCAGAGGAAAGACAGAATCTGAAGTAGGCTCCGAGCGGTCAGCACAGAGCCAGCGTGGGGCTTGAACTCACGAACCATGAGATTACGGCCTGAGCCGAAGTCGGACGCTTAACCAACCGAGCCCCCAGGCGCCCCAGCGTTGATTTGATTTTTATTGAGGCTTAGCTGACATACAGAAAAGTATAAAACTCTTAGCTTAATAAATTTTTACACATATTTTCACCCAGGAGCTAGGCACCTGCTTTAGTTGGGGGCGGGGGGGCGGCAAGTAGCATCTCCCAGGAGAATAAATACGTAGGCCGAGGCGTGAGGGTTGAGAAGGAGACAGCAGGAGGAGGGGACCCGCGAGTGCAAAGGCGGGCCGTGGGAGGGCTCCTTTGAGATCTAGAAGGAAGCCAGCCAGTGGAGAGAGACCGTTCCCATCCCAGTACTCGGGAGCCATGGCAGGTTCCGGAGCAAGGGTGTCCTGCCCGGGACGCCATGGCCCACAAGCCTGTCCCTTGCCCCGCCCAGGCGGGGCAGACGGCCCTGATGCTGGCGGTCAGCCACGGCCGCGTGGACGTGGTCAAGGCCCTCCTGGCCTGCGAGGCGGACGTCAACGTGCAAGACGACGACGGCTCCACGGCCCTCATGTGCGCCTGTGAGCACGGCCACAAGGAGCTGGCGGGGCTCCTGCTGGCCGTGCCCGGCTGCGACATCGCGCTCACGGACCGCGTGAGTCCCGTCCTCCCCCCTCCTCCCCCCCCCCCCCCCCCCGGGGCACCCAGGGAGGGCAGGAGCGCAGCGGCCCCAGGGCTGCCTCCTCCTAGCGGTGGGTCTTCACGTCGTCACAGGACGGGAGCACTGCTCTGACGGTGGCCTTGGACGCGGGGCAGAGCGAGATCGCGTCCATGCTGTACTCTCGCATGAACATTAAGTGTTCGGTGAGTGGTGGCCCCTGGGCTCCGGGGGCAGGGCGGGGCTTTGGGGAGCACCGCCGGCTCCGAGGGGCCGATGCTAAGGGGGGCCCGTGCCAAGGACTTCAGTGTCAGCGGCTCGTTGAACCTTCCCGGTGCCCCGTTTCCGCCCTCACGGAGCGGGAATCATGGTCAGGTACACGACACGCAAGACCGTGTATCAGAGCCAGGCGACGGCGACCGCTGGAAAGAAATCTGAAACAAAGTTAGAAGGGCAGCGAGAGAGCGGGAGCTACCGAGGAAGTGGAGGAGAGCGGCCAGGACAGCCAGTGCAAAGGCCCTGAGGCGGGAGCGTGCCTGGTGTGTTTGAGGCGCATGGAGGGGGCCCCGGTGGGAGGAGGGGAGAGCAGGGAGGCGACACAGTAGATCACGCAGGGCCCTGTGGGCCACGGGAAGGACTTGGGCTGTTATTCGAAGCACGTCAGTGTATGAAAGGCCTTGAGACGTCTCGCTGTAAAGAAACTAACCCGTGGCTAACTTGGCATTTTTCTTATTTGACCGCAGAAGCCAGGGTTTTTAAGAAACCATGCCTGTTGGCAAAACACTGTCTGAAAGCCTAGCTGGAGGATAATTTTGATACTTAATGTAGCCTAAGTGTCTGATGGAGGAGAAAGCTTTTCCAGTCTGAAGGGGGAGACGGGCACTCCTCATAGGTCCTAAAGCAGCACTTTTGTCTAATGGAGGAGGCGACGCCTTCTGGTCTGACGGGGGAGACAAGCTCTCCCAGCTGACGGACTCCCCACTGAGCGCTTGTGCTCACACAGTACTGGTATTAGCTCCATTATTCGGGTGGGGAAGCTGAGGCTCAGATGGTCACATCCCTGGCCCGAGGCCTCACAGGTCAGAGGGGTGGAGGCCCCGGGGTCCGCTGACTCCAGGCCTTAGGCAGGAAACTCCCTGCCCCCAGCCCCCCCCCCCCACTCCTGCCTTGCACTTGGCCTCCCTGGGGCGTGTCTGGGGGCGTGTCTGGGGCCCGGTTCGAGGGTGGCCCGGGGCCTTCGACCGCGGTGATCCCCCAGACAGCTGTCTGTCTCCCGCGTGGCTTCCAGATTCTCGCCGAGGCTCTAGGTTTTTCCAGCTTCATTCCCCAGGGTGCTGGGACACCCGGGACTCAGTCGTGGCGCTCAGGGCATCACCCGGGGAAGACCTCTGGGCCTCTGTTGCCTCAACTGGAAGATGGGGGCGCTAGGACCGGGCGATGTCCTGTCGGGTGACGTGGGGTCCTGCTCCCGGGGACCCTTGGGGGACAAGCCCCTATCCTCCACCACCGTCCACCTGGACCCCTGCCGTTGCCTCCCCCTTCGTGCCCCGGCTCCCACCCTCCCCGCCACCTCCAGTCTACTCTCCTCACAGCAGCCAGAGGTCACCGTGAACACCCGAGTGAGGGTACGGCCCTCTGCGGCTGTCCCCCTACTTGGAGAAAAAGCCAAAGTCCTCCCCAAAGCCCGCCAAGCCCTACACAACCCCCACCGCCTCCCACTCCTTCCTCTCCCCCTTTGCCGCGGCCACGGCTCCTGCCGCAGGGCCTTTGCATTTGCGGTTTCCCCATCCATGCCCACTGCGCTCGGAAAGTCCCCGTCCCTGACTGCCTGCTCTGCACTTGCCTCCCCCTCCCCCTCTTATCTGCGCTTCTCTCAACGTCACCTCCTGGAGGCCAGGGGACCAAGTCCCTCCTGTCCACCCACCCCAGCCGCAGGGCCAGCCAACAAAGTTGGCGCCTCGCAGGCATCGGAAACGAGGCCAAACAGAAGGAATTCTGCTTCTTGTTTCAGTTTGCCCCGATGTCAGATGACGAAAGTCCTGCGTCATCGTCGGCCGAAGAGTAGCCGGGAGGGAGGCCCGGGGGGCCGGCCAGCCAGCCAGCCACAGCGTGAACCACCGTCCTCCTCCCTCGCCAGCCCCCCCGCTCAGTTACCCACCGAGGCCGAGTCCCAAAGGCAAGTGGGATTTCCTTCTGCTTCCCGGGAGGAGCCCCCGAGAGCAACGAGACTCCAGCTTTCCGGCGGGGTGTCCCGGTACCCCAGTTCCAAGTGGCCTTGGCGCAGCCCGGAGCTAAATTCCTACAGAAATGGGTGCCGGCGGCCTCGGCCGGGGGGCGTGGGTTAGCGAAGAACGTGGAGAACAGTCGACGGGGCCACTGCGGACGGAGGAGGGCGAGAGGGGGAAATACTGTATTTTTGAATCATTGTGGGGGGAGGGGGCGGAAATGGTATCACTTGTTGCCAAAATTTGAAAGTCACTGGAATCGCCTGTTTTCATTTTAATCCTGAATGTTGTTCCGCCCGTCTGGAGTGGCTTAGCGCCCCCCCCTCAGCCCGCCCCGCATTTGATTGTCTGGTATGTAATAGTGTTTTGTCAACGCCCCCCCCCTCCTTCCTCCCGGTAGCTTTCTTGGGAAAACTGTCCTTTTGTGTCTTCACAAAACAGATTTCTGTCCTTGTCACCCAGGGCAGGGGGCTCGATCCTTTTTTTCTGCCACTGCCTGCGTCACCCCCATTCAAGTTGGGGGTGGGGGAGGCGCTCAGGACCCCGCAGCCGAGACCTCGAGAAGTCACCCTGGAAACCCTGTCCCCTCCCCGCGTGGAGGCCCTGGCGAAGATTAATTTCCCTAGAAAATCCTTCAGGTCCTGGGGACTCAGGAGATGAATCCAGTTCCCAGCCCGGCGGCTTGAGTCCCCAGGCTCAGAACCCCAGGAACGGGGCCCTCCTCATCCTCCCCAGACTCCAGAACTTCTCTCCGCAAAGCGGGGGAAAAAGAAACACCAAAAAACAGGGCATGCGCCTGCTGGCAAAGCACAGGGCGAGCTCCAGAAAGTCCATGTGCGCCCGATTAAAAGTTGGCTGCCCCCGAGGGCGCCCAGTGCAAGCTTAAAGAGACAGGGCTTTGCCGAAAACCAAACAAGGGCCAGCTGGTTTGGGTTTTGTTTTTGTTTTTGTTTTTGTTTTAAAACAACCTATAGGCTGGAGCCGCCCGGGACAGAGCCTGCTGGAAATCCGGGCTCGCCAGACGCACGCCGTTTCCATCAGGGCCTGTTTCGTCCTCAGAACCTCCGCATAGTTTTCTGTCCAGATCCTTCCTTTTGTGAACAACAACAACAACAACAAAAAGGTGGGAGGGGGGAGGGGTTCCGAGCCTCGAGAAGTTAGGTGTCTCGTGACGGGAGGGGGAGGAAGATCGCTAGCTAACAGGTGTCCTGTCTGCTCTTGTCCGGTTCTGTCCGCTCTGCCCTTGAGCTCTCGCTGGGGTTCCTTCCCTAAAGCGAAGCGCTGGCTTCTCTCCTACAAAAGTAGGTTTCCGGGCTTGGTGGAGTCCGGCTGGCGTTGACTTTGACCGAAGCGGGGAGGTACCTAAGACAAAAGAGTTCGGATGGTTGAAGGAGACGCCCCAGATGGTGCGTGTGTGCGTGTGTGCGTGTGTGCGTGTGTGTGTGTGTGTAAATTGGAGAGAAAACAAAACCAAAGCCTCCTGGGGACAACCGGCGTCCGACAGAAGGCCACGACTTCGGGCAGTTTTGCGAAGCGGGACGGAAGCCGTGCGCCCGCCCGCGCGTCCAGCCCCGGAGCCCGCGGTTACGGTCAAGTTAAGCTCCTAGAAGCCGGCTCATGGACAGCCCTCCCCAGACAAGTCCGGATTTGCCCCTGCTTGCCCCTCACCCCTCGCTCCTCCCCCCTTACCATTGGGCTTGGTGCCTTAGGCTACAGGGATGTCCCGCCTCCGTCCCCTGTTCCCCAGTCACGTGTATTCATGAGCTTTAATGTCACTTCCCGACCACGGTACGTCCATAAAGACAGTATTACACTTAAATGAAGTATTCCTTTTTGTAATCGTTTTTTAGAAAGTAAAGGAAGTTAATAAAGCTACTTTATGATAATGTCCACGCATCGGTGTCGGGTCTCTGTCTCTCTGTACTCGTCTTTTTTAGGTTTTAAAATAGATCTCTTTTTAGGAGCGCCTGGGTGGCTCATTGGTTGAGCATCTGACGCGTGATTTCGGCTCTGGTCACCATCCCGGGGTCGTGGGATCGAGTCCTGCATCAGGCTCGCGCTAAGCGTGGCGCCTACTTAAGATTCCCTCGCTCTGCCCTTCTCCCCTGCTTGTGCTCTCTCTCAGATAAATCAATAAAAGGGGCGCCTGGGGGGCTCAGTCAGTTAAGCGTCCGACTTCTGCTCAGGTCATGATCTCAAGGTTGGTGAGATCGAGCCCCACGTTGGGCTCTCTGCTGTCAGCGCAGAGCCTGCTTGAGACCCTCTGTCTCCCTCGCTCTCTGCCCCTTCCCCAGTCGTGCTTTCTCTTTCACAAAAATAAACATTTAAACGTTTAAAAATAAGTAAAAAATAAATAAGGGCTCATTTTAAACAACGTTCAAAGCAACGGAAAAGCCACAGTAAGCTCCCTTTGCTCCGCACACCACAGGCACTGTCTCAAGTGGCCATTGCCATTTATTTATTTAAAGTTTTTACTTCGAGAGACAGAGCAAGCAGGGGAGGGGCAGAGAGAGAAAGGCAGAGAGGAAGAATCCCAAGCGGGTTCTGCATGGGCAGCGCAGAGCCCGATGTGGGGCTCGAACCCACGAACCGGGAGGTCATGAACTGAAATCGAGAGTCGGACCCTTAACCCACTGAGCCCCCCAGGCGCCCCTGTTAACATTTAAACATAAATGTCTGCACTCGGCTGATTCCATTTAAATGTAAATGAATTATAGTTGATTTGTGCACCCAACAACCACCCTGGTGGCGGCCGGATCCAACTACCGAGATCCAGCACGTTCCGACAGTTGTGAAAAGTTTTAACGGACACGCACCGTGAACACCTCAGAAAAAAACTTTACTCATGTTTTTCCTTGCGACAAAACAATTCATAGTAATTGAAAAAGGCAAAATTCTTTTTTTTAATTTTTAAATGTTTTTATTTTCGAGGGAGAGAGACAGAGAGACCGAGCCAGTGGGGCAGGGGCAGAGAGAGAGGGAGACACAGAATCCGAAGCAGGCTCCAGGCTCCAAGCTGTCAGCACAGAGCCCGACACGGGGCTCGAACCCATGAACCGCGAGATCATGACCGGAGCCCAAGTCGGACGCTTAACTGTCTGAGCCCCCCAGGCGCCCCTGTAAGAGGCAAGGTTCTAAAACTACACAAGTGCTTGGCATGGGGGAAGGTGTCATGGTCCCACTTGGTCGGAATGCCTGCCGTGGTCAGCACTTTGGGGTGTCTCCTGCCAAACCTTTGTCTAATAGGTTGCATCTTTAAATTTTTGTTGTGCTGTTTGATTTTTTATTGAGGTATCATATACATGAATTTTGTGCCCAAATTGTGTGCAAAAGTGTATAGCGTGGGGCGCCTGGGTGGCTCAGTCGGTTGAGTGTTCGACTCTTGGTTTCGGCTCAGGGCATGATCTCAGTTTTGTGAATTGGGGCCCCGCATCTGGCTCTGCGCTGGCAGCACAGAGCCTGCTTGTGACTCTCTCTCTCTCTCTCTCTCTCTCTCTCTCTCTCTCTCCCTCTCCCCCTCCCTCTGTTTCTCTCCCCCTCTCCCTCTGTCTCTGCCCCTCCCCTGCTGATGCTGTCTCTGTCTCTCTCAAAACAAATAAATAAACTTAAAACATTGTATACGGGCCCCAGGGTGGCTCAGTCGGTTGAGCATCCGACTTTGGCTCAGGTCATGATCTTGAAGTTCGTGGGTTTGAGCCCCATGTCAGGCTCTGCAGTGACAGCTCAGAGCCCGAGCCTGCTTCAGATTCTGTGTCTCCTTCTTTCTCTGCCCCTCCCCTGCTCACTCTCTGTCTCTCTTCCTACCCACATTTTAAGAAAGATGTATAGCTTTGTGGCTTTTGGCAAACAACATCCCTGTGTCACCAGCAACGAGCCAGGAGTGGACACCCTCCCTGCCCATCCCTGGGTCCCTCCACTCGCTTCCCACAAGGGTGATTGCAGATTGCTCTCCTTACGTGTCTTCCTCTGTTTTTCCTCTAGACCATTCCACCAGGAGACGGTGGGTGGCTTTCAGAAGGTTTCAGAAAAAAATTTATGCAAAGTTGTATGTTTCTGAGCTAAAGGTCATTTCTCCAGAGGTGTCTGTGAGCCCAGAGGCCTCCGGGAAATACGAAATATTGTTGCTCACAAGCAATCGCCCGGGACTATTTTATCGTCTTTGTTCTGTTGTTCAACTCATGCTTAAGACCCTGTTCCCCTACCCCACCCATTTTCTTGCTTTGCTTTTTTCTAATACGTGTATTTTTTTAGTTGTGCTAAAATCTTCATGACACCGTCGAAGCCATTTTTTTTAAAGATTTTAGTTTCTCTCTCTCTTTTTTTTTTTTAACTAACGTCTACACCCAACATGGGGCTTGAACTCACAACCCTGAGATCAAGTGTCACGTGCTCTACCAACTGGGCCAGCCAGGCGCCCCCCCCACCAGCATCTGAGCCATTTTTAAGTGTCCGGTTCAGTGGTGTTAAGCACATTTTCGCGCTGTTGTGTAACCGCCGGCACCCTCGTCTCCAGCAGCTTCCTCTTCCCAGACCGAAACTACTCCCATTAACCATTAACTCTTCACCGCCCCCCCACCCCACCCCCCCCACGGCTACTGCCACCCCGCTTTTTGTCTCTATGAATTTAACTACCGAAGGGACTTCAAATAAGTGGAACCACGCAGTGGATGTCCTTTTGTGACTAGCTCAGGTCACCGAGCATAACGTCCTCAAGTTTCATCCCGGGAGCAGGTGTCCGAAGTTCCTTTTTCAGACTGATTAATCTCCCATTGTGTGGATACGCACGACTTTGGCTTAACCACTCCCCCAGACACTTGGATGGCTTCCACATTTTTGGCTATGGTAAATAGTGTTGGGTGTAGAAATACCTCCAAGGCCTCGTTTTCAGTTGGGGGGGGGTATTTACCCAGAAGTGAAATGGCTGGGGTATTCTATTTTTAATTTTGTGAGGAAACTTCCATGTTTTCCATAGCCGCTGCACCATTGGACATTCCTGTCCACGGTGCACGAGAGAGTTCTAGTTTCTCCACATCCTCGCCAATACTTTTTTTTTTTTAATAGCGCCCATCCTGATGGCTGGGAGGTGGCTCTTGCTTTGGAAGGGCTTTGCTTTTCGGAAGGGAGGGGAGTGACCTTTTTTCGACAGGAGCATTTATATCTGTCAGGCTAAGGTGGTGCAATTCCCTGAGTGGCTTATCATCCCACCCCAGCTGATAAGAGCGAGCTATCCTTAGCCCTGGGTTTAGGAAAGAGTAAGAGCTGGCCAAGGTCACGGGTAATCTGCAGAACCAGAAACTGAAGCTCTGACGTCCGCTCTTTTTTTCATGCTGCGTTGTTAAGTAATCCAGCACCCGTAGGCTCGGGCTTCCGGGGTCCTAAACCCAAAAACGGGCCTACGGTACCAAAGTGCGTGGATGTTGGGTGCGTTTGTCAAGGAAGAGCCCCCGTCTCCTTGCTTTTGTCAGATTTCAAAGGGACCCATGACCCGGGTAAGAGGACATGAACACATTAGTCCTCAGGGCGTCCCCAGCTAGCCATGCGACCACTGTGAAAATATAAAAACAGCCCTCATGGGCGGGGAGGGGCTTTGCGAAAACGATCTCTTGAACATAAGCTCCGAGGAGGAGGGAGGTGGCCCCAGGCCTGTGGTCGGGGGCTTCTCTCCTTACCCTGCCCCCCTGGCTGTGCCTTCACTGTTTTCCTGGCTTCCCCCCTCTTCTCTGTAATTCCCACGGTTGGAGGGTCTCAGCGCTCGGTCCTCGCACCTTCCTCCTCCCTATTCCGTTCCAGGGCGGTGCCCTCTGGTCTCAGCCGCGTCCCCACGACCGGCTTGTGTTCTCAGCCTAAACGGCTCTGCGGACGCACAGCCAAGCACCCTGTCTTCTCGATAGTTCCACGCGGCCGCTGCGACAGCTCCTGAGAACTCCCCGAAAGCTTCCGCTTCATGGAGCCCCTCGCCTCGGTGCCCGCTCCTCCGCCTCTCGGCCACTAGCACTGACGGGACACGAGGGCAGAAGGAAACAGCAGATGAAATTAAATGTCCTTATAACCCGCAGCTTGTCGACACGACGGGAGGCTGGTAAGTAAAAAGGTTTCTCCAGGAACTCCCTACTGTCTTCATGGGGATGAAACCTTAGCCTGTCAATAGCTGGGCCTCCAGTGTCCCTGAGTCTTTTTTTTTTTTTTTTAATTTTTTAAAATGTTTTTATTTATTTTTGAGACATAGAGACAGAGTGTGAGCAGGGGAAGGGCAGAGAGAGAGAGGGAGACACAGAATCTGAAGCAGGCTTCAGGCTCCGAGCCGTCAGCACAGAGCCTGACGCGGGGCTCGAACCCACAGACCGTGAGATCATGACCTGGGCTGAAGTCGGCTGCTTAACCGACTGAGCCACCCAGGCGCCCCTGAGTCTTCTTTAGCGTATGCAAATCTCCCTGGAAACTTCCCCTGGCCTTTACCCAACCCCATGGTATATAACCAGTCTCTCCTCTTGGTCCCTGGCAGCTCCATCTGCCCACGGGTCCTGTCCCCGTGCCTTAATATCATCACCTTTTTGCACCAAAGCCGTCTTCAAGAATTCTTTCCTGGGGGCGCCTGGGTGGCTCAGTTGGTTAAGCGGCCGACTTCAGGCTCAGGTCATGATCTCGCGGTCTGTGGGTTCGAGCCCCACATCGGGCTCTGTGCTGACAGCTCGGAGCCTGGAGCCTGCTTCAGATTCTGTATCTCCCTCTCTCTCTGACCTGCTCAAACTCTGTCTCTATGTCTCTCAAAAATAAATAAACGCTAAAAAAAAAAAATTTATAAAAAAAAAAAAAAGAATTCTTTCCTGGTCTTCAGCTCCGGACCCCATGAGCCCCGCTATCACCCCCCAAAACCTCATCGAGCACCACCACCCGACTAGGTATTTGGGCCAAACGCCCAGGCAGCATCCTCTTCGGTCTTCCTCATTCTGCATATCCGGCCTGCCCCAAAGTTCTCTGGACTCTGGAAAGATCTGGAAGCCAGTCCACTCCATAGCTCTCCCCTACTTCATGCCTCCCAGCGCTTCCTGTGACACCTGAGTGGAGAGTTTCGGGGCCCCTGGAAACCCTCTTCCTGTTCTTCCCCAGCCACTTGGCCATCCTCGCTGTCCCCTGAACAAATTCAAAATTTCCCCACTACCTTGTCCTTTGCGGATTCTCTTTCTTCTGCCTGACACTGGTTTCCCAACAGCTTTTCATCACTCGGATCCTGGTTCATGGTTCATATGGCCCCTGCCCAGGGAGTCCGGCCCTGACCACCTGGCCTGGAGTCACTTCCTTCCCTGCCGCAAACCCTGGGGACGCTCTCCGGGACCCTGTCTGAGCGTCTTGAAAGCACCGTTCCTCCCTAAAGTGACCTTGTCCATTCATTTCCTTGCTTATGGTGCGGGCTTGCTGTTAGATCAATGGCCTCTGACGTTTTTTGTGTGACCTACAGAAAGAAAGTTCACATGTCACCTAGTGGTCCAGGCGTTATGGCTGCATAACACAGAATTCCCAAACTGGCTGCCTTTTAAACAATGGCGTTGATCTTTTTTTTTTTAAGTTTATTTATTCACTCCGAGGGGGAGCGTGCAAGTGGGGGAGGGACGGAGAGAGAGAGGGAGAGAGAATCCCAAGCCGACTCTGCACTGTCAGCGTGAAGCCCGATGCGGGGCTTGAACTCACGAACCGTGGAGATCATGACCTGAGCCAAAGTTAGATGCTTAACTGACAAAACTGCGCAGGCGCCCCCAAAGATGGCCTTGATCTTGCTCACAGAGCTTCGGTTTCAGCAGGACTCGGCGAGGACAGCTCCCTTCTGCTCCTCTGTGTCAGCTGGGACGGCTGGAAGGAGGGGGGTGGGGTCGGGGGTGGGGGGTGGGGGGGTGGGCTGGAATGCTTTCGGTGCTCACTCACTCACCTGTCTGGTGGTTTTCTCTGTCTTCTGCGGGGACCTCATCTGTGAGACTCACCTCGGCTTCCTCGCCACATGGTAGCTGGGCTCTGAGAGAAAGAATATCCCCAAATGAAGAGAGCGTACAAGCTAGCACCAGGCAGAAGTCGTATCCTAATTTCTGACCAAGGCTTGTAGTAGTTCAGTGTCCTTGCTGCCACATTCTACTTGTTGCACAAAGTCCTGCTGAGGTTCAAAAGGAGAACGAGAGGCTGCCTCTTGCCTCTTGACCGGGAATGGCAAGGTTGCAACTATTCCTGTAGCCATTTTTTGCAAATAGAGGCGGCCACACCCAAGCACACAAATGCACGCTGTGGAGTTTCCCAAAACAATAGGTAAGGTTCGGAACACAATGCACTGATTTTTCCCCCCATTGTATTTTGTAGCAAATGCTGGTCATGACCGGCTGAGTTGATTTCTTTACCTCATTTTAAGAAACTTGTCACGTAAATGTACATCTTGTGTTTTCTCTACTGTAACCCTTCACCCAGCAGGGTGTTTGGTCCCAGTAGGGGCAGGTGCCTTCCCTGCTAGCGTTCTATGGATGCTTTATTTAACGCCTTAATATGGTGCTTGCTGAACACCAGACAGCGTCCTCACTTATTCCTCGCGCCAACTCCTTAAGTAGGCACTATCGTGACCCTCATTTTCCTGAGAAGGAAACTGAGGCACAAAGGGGTGAAGTCATCTGCCCAAGGTAACAAAGCAAGTAAGTGGGATTCGAACCTCATAAATCTGGTTGCACACTCCATTTTGCTACGCAGCCTCTTAGGGAATTTACTTAATTATTATGTTTATTGTGAGCATCCCACGCACACACTAACGAATGAAATGCGGTCCAGGGTTTGGCCCCTAGGACTCCGCCCTGGCTGCGGGGAGATCTCTGCGGCTAAGGACTCAGAAACAGCTTCAACACAGCCGGGCGCTTTCCGGCCTGCGCATGCGCAGCACGCAAAACTCCCGCAGGCACACACCCCCTCCCTGCGGCCGATTGGCCATTGCTGGAGACCGACGGAGGAGCCGGCGCAGGCGCACGAGGCCAGACCTGAAGCTAACTCCCTCCCATTCCCCGATGACTGACGTAGGATCAAGCTAATGGGAATAGGTCTCCTCGGGGACGGGGCGGGCCATGAGGGCAGTTAAATTTGCGCGGGATTTGTTCCCGGCGCAGTCATGGCGGCCTTCCGCGACATGGAAGAGGTGAGCCAGGGGCTGCTGAGCCTGTTGGGCGCCAACCGCGCGGAGGCGCAGCAACGGCGGCTGCTGGGGCGCCACGAGCAGTTGGTGGAGCGGCTGCTGGAGACGCAAGACAGCGCCGAACAACGGCTGCGAGGTCAGGGCTGGGGCCGGGGGCGGCCGGGACCCGGGGCCCGTGTGATGGGAGGGGGCGGCAGATCCGCCTCGACGAAACCCTTCCTCCTGGGCGCCCCCATCCCTGCCCTATTCTCCCCCTTGGGCGCTGCCCCCTCTGGGGCTCAGTTTCCCCGCCTGTGAAACGGGCTTCAGGATGACAGCCACCTGCCAGAGATTTAGTGGTGACTATAGGAGCTCGCAGGAGCTGGCCAATTCTGAGCGTTCTGCGAGCAGGAGCGCTGGGGGACTCAAGGTTAACTGGGCCTCAGGAGTCGAAGCGCTGGGTTTTAATCCCAGCATCCCCACTCCCTGAGGTTGTTCAGCTGTTTTACCGAGCACCTGTCTATGCGCCAGTGCCAGCGCTGGGTCAGAAGCAAAGAACAAAACAGACACAATCCCTTAGAGGGCTGGTATGCTGATGGTGGAGCGGTCAGTCGATAAGCAGGAAAAACGGAGGGGCACCTGGGTGGCTCAGTCTGTTAGGCATCCGACTTCGGCTCAGCTCTCCGTGATCATGAGTTCGAGCCCCCCATCGGGCTCTCTGCTGTCAGCGCAGAGCCCACTTTGGATCCTCTGGCCCCTGTCTCTGCCCCACCCCTCCCTCTCAAAAATAAATAAACATTAAAGAAAGAAAGAAAATGGATATGTCAGGAGATGATGGGCTAAGAAAAACTAGGTCGTAGAGGAGGGCGTGGTGATGTTTTGGGAGGAGTCAGTGAAAGCCTTCTGAAAAGATGTTTGAGCAGAAACCCAGGGGGGTGTGGGAGGGATCCAGGGCTCTGGCGAGGAGTAAATAAATCGATGTCGGTGAGGTGCCTCCTGCTTTCCACGGAGAGAACGCTGGGTAAACAATACGGTTTATATGGAGTCCGAGACACCATCAAATTAAGACTCTTAAAGGTAAAGGGAAAAATCTCTACTATAAGTATATTAACCGGCTATAGAGAGAGAGCTAGATGAAGCCTTCACACGGGTGAGAGGGGCTTGCCCAGCCCGTGACCTGGGTTTCAGCTGACTGATGACCCGGGCGGTCCCAGTCCAGTGGCCTCCCTCTCAAGCCTCGAGGTCCTCATCTGTGAAATGGGACTGCTGACAGCACTCCTTGTCATTGTCGCTGCTCTTCTCGGTGCCAGGTTTTTATTGCTTTTAAGGTTCCAAATTTGTTGTCGTGGTTGTAAAACGGATAGAACACTTACCACTCGAGCCATTTTTCAGTGTCCAGTCAGTGACATTAAGTACATTCGCATCACTGTGGGACTGTGACCGCTGTCATCTCCAGAACATTTTCGTTATCCGAAACTGAAACTCTGTTCCCATTAAACACTAACCGCCCCCCGCCCCATGCCCTTCTGCCAGCCCCTGGCACCCATCATTCTGTGTCTCTATGAACTTGACTATTCTAGGGACCTCCTGTAAGTGGAATCGTGGAATTTTGTGTCTGGCTTATTTTCTTTATTATTATTATTTTTTATATTTTATCTTTTGTGTCTGGCCTATTTCACGTAGCACAGTGTTTTAAAGATTCATCCATGTTGTAAATTTCCTTCCTTTTTTTTTTTTTTTAAAGGTTTATTTATATTTGAGAGGGAGCGCAAGTGGGGGAGAGGCAGAGAGGGGGAGACAGCAGACCCGGAGCGGGCTCTGCACGGACAGCACCCAGTCCGATGCGGGGCTCGAAGTCTCGATCATGACCTGAGCCGAAGTCGGACGCTCAACCGACTGAGCCACCCAGGCGCCCCAAATTTCCTTCCTTTTTAGGCGTGAATAATATTCCATAATCCAGACATACCTCATTTTGTTTGTCCATTCCTCCACTGACGGACACTTGGGTTGCCTCCAGACCCTGGCTGTTACAAATAATGCCGCCATTAGGGCGCCTGGGGGGCCCAGTCGGTTAATTGTCCGACTTCAGGTCATGATCTCACGGTCTGTGAGTTCGAGCCCTGCATCGGGCTCTGTGCTGACAGCTCGGCGGAGCCTGGAGCCTGCTTCGGATTCTGTGTCTCCCTCTCTCCCTGCCCCTCCCCTGCTCATGCTCTGTCTCTCCTGCTCTCAAAAATAAATAAAACATAAATAATGCTGCCGTGAACACACGAACATGGGCGTGCGAATCTCTCTTTGGGTCCCTGCTCTCAGTTCTTTTTCGTATTTTCCCAGAGGTGGAATTGTTAGATCACATGGCCATTCGATGTTTCATTTTTTGAGAGACTGTCATCCAGTTTTCCGTAGTGGTTTCGGTGCCAGGTTTGTTTGGGTGTTTTTAAGCCTTTTTACAGTCATGTTTTCTGTGGCCGTGCCGTGTGGCTTGGGACTGAGATGGCCGAGAAGCTAGGCAGGGGATGGCTTCAGGGGGAGGAGTATTCCTGCAAGGTGAGCGTGAACTTGGAGACCCAGGAGGAAGTGGTGGAAGGTCAGCGGGAGCCGGACCCTGCAGGTGAGGTCCCCCCCCACCCCACCCCCACCCCGAGCTCGCGGCTCCGAGTGCGGCGGAGGCTCAGCCCATCTTCCCCTCCTCTCTCTCTCCTCCTCCTCCCCCTCCTCTCCTCCCCCTCCTCTCCCTCCTCCCCTCCCCCCTCCTCCCCCTCCTCTCCCTCCTCCCCTCCCCCCTCCTCCCCCTCCTCTCCCTCCTCCCCTCCCCCCTCCTCCCCTCCTCCCCCTCTCCCCTCTCCCCCTCCTCCCCTCCTCCCCTCCTCCCCCTCCTCCCCCTCCCCCTCCTCCCCCTCCTCTCCCCTCCTCCCCTCCTCCCCCTCCTCCCCCTCCTCCCCCTCCTCCCCCTCCTCCCCCTCCTCCCCTCCTCCCCTCCTCCCCCTCCTCCCCTCCTCCCCCTCCTCCCTCCCCCTCCTCTCCCTCCTCCCCCTCCCCTCTCCCTCCTCCCCTCTCCCCTCCTCTCCTCTCCTCCCCTCCTCCTCTCCCTCCTCCTCTCCTCTCCTCCTCCCCACTCCATTCACTCCCCCTCCCTTGATGGTTTGGGGAGGTCAGCATTACCCAGCCTGCATTGTTCTCAGCAGTTTCAGCGGAAGGTTGGGTGTGGGACCGGGGAGGCCAGAGCCAGTGTTGCAGGGAGCTGGGACTTTGAGGTAAAGGGCTCTGGTTCGGATCCGGGCTTCAGAGCTAGGTGCCCGTGGACAAGTCGCCCAACATCTTTGGACTCCTGTCCTTCGTCTCTCCACGGGGCAGGGGTTCAGCCGCCTCCCTCAGAGGGCAGTGAGAACAGGGGCTCCGCGGCTGTCCTGCGGCACGCAGCACAGGCTCAGGTAATGGCACTTTGTGACCGTGTCCCCGGGGAACGAGGGCGCTCCCGAGGGAGAATCCAGGGAAACTCGGTTGTCCGTGGGGAGGGGGAGGGGAGAAGGGCCAGGAAGGCCGCGGAAGAAAGCCAGACCCTCGACTCTCCTGACAGGAAGTCAGCAGGCGCTGTTTAAGACCGACCAGAAAGAGCAGCATAAGCAGATCAGTTAGAAATACGAAGGGCAATGCCAGAGAAAACACGGATGAGTTGAAAGTGGCTGCTTCAGAGGCGTGGCGAGGCCGGGGGGGGGGGGGCCCGTGTGTGTTTAGATTTTCACAGCCATATACATGTAATACTCTGATTAAAAATTAACTCAACAAAAGTTTGTAAACACTTAAAGGCCGGCCCCGTGGGAAGCATTTCCGTCCGTGCCTTCTCTGAGCTGCCAGGTCCCTCCGGCTCTACGGGAGGGACCACGGGAGGCTTGCCAGGGTGTTTTTGATCCTTCTGGATGTTTTGGTCAAAGCATGGTTATTCTGAGTAGGAGCTGGCGATATATGGGGGTGTAAGACACAGTCCCCGATTCGGTGGGGGGGGGGGGAAACGAACAGTTCAGCGCTGTAGGGGCTGCGGTGGTCGTGTGGCCGCGCCCTGGGAGGGAGAGCAGAGTGGCCGGCCGCCCGCGTCGCCTGCTGCCCGGGGAGATCTCGAAGGCTGGGCCCGAGGGCCCGAGGGGCGGGAGCACAGGGGCAGCTCAGAGGACAGGCGGGTGGAGGCCGGGCCTGGGAAAAGTGGGGCGTGTTCGTGGAATGGTGAGGTGTCTTCGTGGCCAGAGCAGAGAGAAAAGTACTGAGTGGGGTGGAAAGCAGGGAGAAAGGAGGCTGACAAGGAAGACATGCCTTCATGCCTGCATTCGTGGGGTGTTTTGGAGGATTCAGGCGTGTTTTGGTGAAGTGCAGGCACTCTGGCAAGGTGTCAGGGAAACCGAGTGGTGGGCTTTTGGAAATAGGACCAGCAGGCTGGGAGCCGTAGACGGGAAGTGAGGACGCTGGCGGGCGAGCCGTCGGGCTCTTCTGGGGCCAGGCCAGACCCTGGAGGGACCGCGTCGAAGGGCCTCGGCCTTCTCTCTCCCGCCCTGCAGAGATCCTCGCTGCGGAGGAAGAAGTGGCCCAGAGCCTCCTGGACGCGAAGGAGCGGGCGCACCGGGGGGGTGCCGAGTTGCAGCAGCTGGAAGCCGAGCTCCAGAGGGCCGGCGAGGAGGACTCCCGTCTGAAGGCCAGCCTCCTATATCCTTCCCTGCGTGGGCGCCGGCGGGGGCTCGGGCTGACCGCGGGGGTGCGGGCCTGCGGGAGCTGGGGGCCGAGCTCGGGGCCCCGGGCCCACGGCGGGCGGCCGGGGTTAGCGCGGTCCGCCCCCTCCAGAGCCCGGTGACCTTAACCGCCCGCTTCACTCAGCTGACCAGGGAGCTGGAGGAGCTCAAGGAGACCGAGGCCAGTCTTGAGAGGCAGGAGAGGGAGGTCGATGAAGACAGGACCGTCACCATCCCTTCGGCCGTGTAGGTCCCGCCGGCGCATGTGCTGCTGCGTGCGCGTGGGTCGTCCTGCGGCCCTGAGTTGGAGTCTGCGCTGGGGTAACCTGATCTCTCTCCCCCGCTCTCTCTCTCTCTCTCGCTCTCTCTCTCTCTCTCTCGCTCTCTCTCTCTCGTGTTCTCGTACAGGTATGTGGCCCAGCTTTATCGCCAAATCAGTAAAGTCGAGTGGGACTATGAGTGTGAGCCGGGGACGGTCAAGGGCAGTATCCTTTGCGGAGAGAGCGGAGCCCGGTGCGCGGCCGGCGGGCTTGCGAAGCGCTGGGCGGCTGTGGAAAGGTCTGGCGGGTCCTCACATGGTCCAGCAGGCCCCGTTCTGGGCGGTACACCCGTGTTCGTGACTGCAGTGGGGACAGAGGCCGGAAGGTGGAAGCAAACCCATGATCTATCAGCAAATGGCTAGAGAAGCAAAATGTGGCGTCTCCACGCAATGGAATAGTACTCAGCCGTAAAAAGGAAGGAGGGGCACCTGGGCGGCTCAGTCCGTTGAGCACCCGACTCTTGACTTCAGCCCAGGTCATGATCGCAGGGTCGCGGGATCGAGCCCCATGTCAGGCTCTGTGCTGAGCGTGGAGCCTGCTTGAGATTCTCCCTCTGCCCCTCTCTCCTGCTTGTGCTCTCTCTCTATACTTGTCTCTAAAATAGAAACAAATGGGGGCGCCTGGGTGGCTCAGTTGGTTAAGCATCTGACTTCAGCTCAGGTCATGATCTCACGGTTTGTGAGTTCGAGCCCTGCATCAGGCTCTGTGCTGACAGCTCCGAGCCTGCAGCCTGTTTCCGATTCTGTGTCCCCCTCTCTCTCTGTCCCTCCCCTGCTTACACTCTGTGTCTGTCTCTCTCTCTCTCTCTCAAAAAAATATTTTTAAATAAAAAACTAAATTAGTTAAATTTAAATTAAAAAAAGAAAAAGAAGGAAATTCTGGCACGTGCCGTACCACGGAAGTACCTGGAAGACATGAGGTTGAGTGAAATTAGCCAGACGCAGAAAGCGAACTGCCACTGACTCTACGTGCGAGAGGTCTCTACAGGAGGCAAATCCATAGAGACAGGAAGTGGATGGCAGGGGCTGGGGGAGGGGAGGGGAGGGGAGTCCGTGTTTAGTGAGGACTGAGTTTCAGCTCCGGGAGATGGAAGGCGGGCAGGGCTGCACCACAGTGTGTGCGTGCTCGTGCCGCTCAGCCGCGCACTTAAAAACTGGCTAAAATGGTACATTTTATGTTCTGCGTATTTCGCCATCATTTTTTACAAAGGTAGTCCATCATCAGAATTGAACCTTTCGCAGAAATCTCGTCTCTAAATATCTTTTGTTTAAACATTTTTTTAAGTTTCTTTATTTCTGAGAGCGAGTGAGCATGAGAGTGAGTCGGGGTGGGGGGTGGGCAGAGAGAGAGGGAGAGAGAGGGAATCCCAAGCAGGCTCCGCACTTTTAGCACGGAGCCTGACGCGGGGCTTGAACCCACAAACTGCGAGAACATGACCTGAGCCGAGATCAAGGGCGGACGCTTACCCAGCTCGGCGCCCCTCAGCCCCTCAGTTAGTCTTCGTAAAAGGTTTCCCCGGGGTCCCGGGGCGGGCCGCGTCGCCGGGTTTCCTTACATCCGCGCCCCCAGTCCATCACGGCCCCAGCGTGGCCCAGCCTGTGCACCTGGACGGCACCCAGCTCTCCAAGAAGTTCATCAGCGACTACCTCTGGAACTTGGTGGGCACGGACTGGTAGCCGAGAGACTTGGGGACACGTCTGTGCACGGCGCGAATCCGCCGTGGCGGGTGGCCGGTGCCTCAGCCGCGAGAGGAGCTGAAAATTACATGTTTCTACATAAATGGGCTTTTGGCCGCGTATCTTTTTGCCCCTGACCTTGGCCTCAGTTGCTGGGCTGGCCCTGGCCAGGCAACCGTAGAGAGAGCTAACTGGGCTTCACCGCGGCGAACGGTGACAGACCCCGGGCCTTTATCACTTGGGATTCGTTCAGGGCATCTCCCCGAGTGCCACTGTGTGCCCGGAACCGTGCCGGGAACCCAAGCCACAGACGCAGGGGACAAGGATCCCTTCGGCCGATGAAGGAGTCCAGTCAGAGCAGGTGCCCCCCTTGGGCTAGAGGGGGTCGGGAGTGCTATGGGGCCCTGGCCGGGGAGGGGACAGGGACAGGGGCGGCTTTTGTGCCGGGACTAGAAAGGACAAGGAGTCGGCGAGGAGGGGATTCGGGGAGTGGGGTGGGTAGCGTGTCGGAGATGGGACCCCCCTCCCCGCTGAGTAAGGGAGCCCGTTTAGTTTCCCGATCAAAACGTTTCTCAGCCTCCCTTGCAGCTAAGTGCCGGCCAGCGAATGTGACTGGAAACGTGTGAGGCTTCTGGAAGGGTCCCTGAAAGGCAGGGGAATATAGCCTTTCTTTCCCCTCCCCTCTCGTCTGGAATCTGGAGCCCTGGCCATCATGCTGACACACGTGAGGAGGGGGACAGCCCTCTAGGGGCGATGGGAGCCCGGTTCCCTGCTGACGGTGGAACCGGGTATCGGCCCTGGGCCCCGGGGCGGGGGGAGGGGGGGGGTGGGGGAGGGGGGGACTACCTCGTGTGCAGCGCGGTACTGTTTTGCATCACTGCTAAACCCCGACACCTGCAGCACACAGCCCAGGCCGGTGTGCGTTCACCTAGCCCCGTCCTCAGTGACTGGGGTGCCGCTGAGAACGGGGAGCTCCTGGGGGCGCCTGGCTGGCTCAGTCGGCTGAGCACCCAACTCTCCGTTTCGGCTTGGGTCGCGATCCCAGGGTCACAGGATGGAGCCCTGCGTCGGATCCTGTGCTGAGCGTGGAGCCTGCTTGAGATTCTCTTTCTCCCTCGGCCCCTCTCCCCTGCTCGCTTTCCCCTGCTCTCTCTCTCTCTCTCTCTCTCTCTCTCAAATCTAATTTTGGGGTCCTGGGTGGCTCAGTCAGTTGAGCATCTGACTGTGACTTGGGCCGTGATCTCGCAGTTCGTGAGTTTGAGCCCCGCGTCGGGCCCTGTGCTGACGGCTCGGAGCCTGGAGCCTGCTTCGGATTCTGTGTCTCCCTCTCTCTCTGCCCCTCCTTGCTCACGTGTGTGTGCACGCACGCTCTCTCTTTCTCAAAAATATTTTTAAAAAGTAAACATTTAAAAAATTAAAAAAATATATATATTAAAAAAAAAAAAAGTGCAGGAAGCCTACGGCCAGCCTGGCCGCCTTCCGGATACAGCCTCGCCAGCGCCTCGCCAGCACGCTTCCTGCCCCTCCACGTCACCGTGCACAGGGAGTGCGGTGTCACAGTAAGCGGCTTCGTGGGGGAGGACGCCTTCTAGGCTGAGGGAACGGTGAGCAGTACCTTCTGGCAGCATCTGAGCACGTCGTGGGCACTAGAAAGAGTCCGTTCAGGTCACCCTCGAGCTTCTGCGGACGGAAGCCGGCCGCCAGGCTCCCAGGAGAGAGACCAGTTCGTTGGGTTCAGAGATCCCCAGAACGTCCGAGGCCCCGCTTTCGTGCCCAGCGCTTGGCCTTCCAGGTCCAAGTGAACGCTCGCATGCGCCCTCCTGGGCGGTCTTCGTCGGCGAGATCGGGAGGGGCCTTTCTGGTGCGAGACGGGCGCGGAGCCCCATGTCCGCACCGCCGGCCCCCAAGGGGCAGAAGACTCGAACTCAACCGGGGTTTTCCCACCTCGGCCCTAACGACCTCGGGGCCGGTCATTCTCTGCGTCGCGGGCTGCCCGGCACGTTGCGGGACATCTAGCAGCAACCCGGCTCCCTCTCTCTGGTGCCAGCAAGACTCCCCCCTCCATCCCAATAGACGAGCACACACACCCCCCCCCCCCCCTCGCCCCGGCCTGGCAGCTCCAGCCGAGACCCAGTCAGGCGTCCACCCTTGGTGCACTGAGTAGCTGCTGTCACCTTGGTGGCCATTAATGCTGGCACAGCTGGCCTTGGCCTGCTCACCTGCGCGGGCGCGTGCGTGCGTGTGTGCGCGTGTGGCGGAGGGTAGGGTGCCAGGGGCACTTCCTGCCCGGGGGGGCCCCCCCGAGAGCAGGCTAGAATAGACCCAGCCCGGCTGAGAGCCGTGGGGCAGGCGATGAGGCTTGCAGCCTCGCAGGCAATCAAACAAACGTGCAGCCTATCAACCCTGGCGTGCCTGGGGGAGAGAGCGAGAGCGAGCGAGCAGGTGCGGGGGGCGGGATGTTGTTACCGCCCCGGCCTATCCGTGCCCCTGGCCCAGGCCCTCGAGCCCTCCGTTGGCCTCCTCCCCGACTCCAAGCAGTCGCCCTGCTTTGTTCTGGGAGGGGGCCGAGGAGGTGTTGGCCAGCCTGGAGCTCGATCTCTCCGAGAGGAAGAAGGTCCCTCCAGGGAGGCCGCGCGAACCCGGGCTCGGCGTGGCCCTGTGCCTCTGTCTCCCCAGGCGGCCCCAGGGACTGGCGGCGGGAGTGAGCAAGCGGGTGAGGAACGCGGCCGGCCGGGCGGGCGGGTCGGGGAGGCGCCTGAGCTCACGGGGGCCCGGAGAGGCCCCGGCCCTCCGCATGCCTGTGCTCTGACTCACTGCCCAGCGCTGGCCGCGTGCCTGGGACAGCCAGCGGGACCGCCGCAGGGCCACAGCCTCCAGTCGGCACCCCTCCCCCCACCCCCGCCGGTTCTCTGAAAGCCGCCCAGGCGCTGGGCCGTGGTCACCACCGGCTCTTGAATTCCGGGGCCGGCGGCAGGCCTGCTGGGTGCTCGGGCCAAGCCGGTCGAGGCAGAAGCAAGATTCGGGTCCCCAGTACCAGGAAGTGGGGAGCCAGGTCACTGGCCTGGCGCCTCTAGGGCTGAGGCCTGACCCCCTTCCTCCTCCTGCACCCCACCCCCCAGGGCCGGCACGGGCCCAGCGGCAGCACAAACCCGTAAGGAGTATTTATTCTACAGATGGCGAGACAGGCATGGCGTGGTCCGGTCACTTGCCCCAAGTCACCCCTGGAGTCTGGACCCCCCAACAGTGGGGTCCATGGGGGAGCACCTTGGCTTTTCAGATGAGAAACTGCCTCTTGGATGGTTGCCCTTTATTTGAGGTCGAAAGAGGCCGAGCAAGGACTGGAACTCACGTCTGTGTTGATGGAGTCGTAACGCGGAAATTCCGAAGTCACTGTTAGGCGGTTGTGTGTCGAGCACCGGAATGCCCAGCCGACCGGGCTCGTAATTGGTGTTTTGGGGAGAATAGCCAGGGAACCGTTGAGTGAGACTAAGGCGGTAAAGTCCTCAGGCTGGCTGGCTGCCCCCGAGGGTCCCCGCCCGGCGTCTTCCTCTAAAACCGCCAGACCTTGGTCGCCATGGGGGGGGGGGGCGGTGCACCCAGGGTCCCCCACGCCCCATCCTGGGGTGAGCCGTGGTCAGAGCCGTTTCTGGTTTATAGATCAACGGAGTGGGCGGGTGCGTGTGCCCGGGAACAGGTGTCCAGGCCGTATTTGAACCTCACTTGCTGGATATGAGGCCGTGATCCGCTCTCTCTGGGAAGACTGGCTGCAGGGCGTCGTCACGACCACGACAATGCTCGGGGACTTGGGGACGCCTGTGTGTGTGGTTCTCACGGGGCCAGGGCGGTCCCAGGAGTTCCGGGCAGCCCGCCCAGTTGACTCAGAAACGTGGACTGGGCATCTGTGACCCGCCGGGCCCCCCATCAGGGAGCCACACTCCAGTGGAAGCCAAGACTTAACGTGTCGCGGAAGGGGAAACTGAGGCACAGGAAGGTCAAGTTCTTTGCATACGTTTCCACAGCCAGCGAACGGCAGACGCAGGCTTGGAAGGGGACCCAGAGTTTGTGTACGTAACTCCAACTTTCAGTTCACGATCAAACGCTGTTGCCGTCGGGGGAGGCTCTGCGGGAGGCCCTGGCGAGGGGGTGTCGTCGGAGCCCAGACCTGAGCCCCCCGGGGGGATAGGGGGCTGTGCAGAGACCGTGATCCAGGCAGAGGGGACAGCAAGTGGGAAAAGGCCTACAAGCACCGCGAGGCCTGAACCTGGAGGCAGGGGGCCCGTGGGGCCGGGAGTCGGGAGTGGTTGCTTGATCCCGCCCGGCCTGCAGTCCACAGCAAGGTCTGGAGAGACTTCAGGTTCCAGGCAGGACCCCGGAGTTCAGGCTCGGGAAGACGGAGCCCAAGGCCACCTTGCAGTAGCCCGGCGTCTCTAGGGGGCTAGTCTTGCTCCGAACCCCAATCTCCCCACTCCACCCCTGCGCAGCAGCGTGGGAGCAGAGGCCGGGAGCGGAGCAGCTGGGCTTGGGAGTGTGGGTGGGGCTCGGGCAGGAGGGAGCCCCTCCACCGAGGGCAGGAAGCAGAGCTGAAACCCGAACTGCTTGGAGGGGAGGCTGGACAGGAGCCAGGAGTCCCAGGGCTGCCCCGCCTCCACCCCCCCTCCCTCGGCTGCCCTGCCCAGCGGGGTGGATGTGTGACTGGGCTCGCCCACAGTCAGAGCCCTCAGCCTCTCCTTCATCCGGGAATCCACTTCCTGGGGGGGGGGCGGTGAGAAAGGGGCAGTGACTCCCACGGTGGGTTAGAGGCTGGCAGGGGAGGCTGCAGGGTGAGGGCAGCCCTCCCCTCTCCCCTCTTCTCCTCCCCCCACCCCCACCCCAGACCTGGTCTCAGCCCCGCAGGCTCCAGCCTGACTCACCACAGGCAGCTGTGGTTTGGGCTGCCAGGGGTGGGGGTGGGGGGGGGGCAGCAGAGGACACGAGTTGGGGTATCAAGCTTAGCTGAATGGCTTCCCGCCATCCCCCCCCCCGCCGCCGGCCTGTCCTCCCAGAGCTCCCAAGCCCTCAGAGCCAGGGAGGACGGGGCTGCGGGGCCCCCTACCCTGTGGGCCTTCCCACAGGGGACCCCGTTCTAAGCCCAGGGAATCCATCGCCTCCACTCCGCGCAGCCAGTAGGGAAAGGCAAGGGTGGCATCTGGGTCCCCCCGCCCCCCACTCCCCAGAGCTACATGAGCCTCCCCTTTCCCGTCTGTAAAGTGGGTGCTTGACACTGTCCTCTGCTCAGAGGGGCACCCCGAGGAGCAGACGAATTACTCCCCGAGAAGGGAACGCTCTTATCTGTCGTGAAGCTCCGAGGCCCACGTGTCTGTGCCACATTCGGCACGGCGGTGGGGGGCGCCCGGGAAGGATTTTAGTCACTGGTCCTGTTTTAACAGAAAACGGCCGGCCGAAGCCAGATACCAGAAACTTCCATCACCTCTGGCCACTTCCATGTGTGCCCTTGGCCCGGGGACACCCCCCACCCCCAGTCCTGCCACCCCTCCCCCTAGCTGCATCCCCGCAGCCACCTCCAGGCCCCTTCCGTTTGCCAAGCCATTTACGCTCATTTGTCCCGTTTGCCACGCGGCTGAGCATGGAATCAGTCAATCAACCAATTATCGAGCGAGCGCCCGTGCGCGGCCCCGGACGCTTCCTGTGCGGTCCGTTCAGTTGTCACCCCCTGAGGCATTTTGGAACCTTCCCAAGACAAAAGGCGGAAGGAAGGAAGGAAGTGCCACCCTGTGGACACAGGAAAGATGACAGTCCCTGCCGCTCCCGGTGTTCTCCAGGCATGCGCAGAAACCCCCTATGCCGTGAGCCTGGGAGGTGGGGGATTAGCTTTGACCCTAGTTTCAGGTGGGGAAACTGAGACTCTGCTGGGCCCAGGGTCAGCTGTCTCAACCTAGGTGGCCTGACCTGGTACGTTCTCCTTCCCACCTCATCTGGGCCGCCTGCCCCTTCCTGCCCTTTGCCCGGGGAGAGAGGGAACCCCATTCCCGAGGTCTGCCGAGTTCAGCCAGTGGGGGGCGCGGGTGGGAGAGGGCGCCCGCAGGAGGCCAGGCGCTTTTCTCTGCCGGAGACCCTGTCTCCCGTGAGGCTCCCACCGGCTTCCCTCCTGGGTTCCAGTAACACCAGCCCCACCTTACACTTGCTCAGTTCTGGCGACCTCATCCTTCTCCTATTTGGTCTTCATTTTTAAATTTTAGAGTGCTAGTGGGGCAGAGAGAGAGAGACAGAGAGACAGAGAGAGTCTTAAGCAGGCTCCATGCTCAGCGTGGAGCCTGACAAGCGGCTCGATCCCACCGCCCTTGGATCGTGACCTGAGCGGAAATCAAGAGTCAGAGGCTCAATTGACTGAGCCACCCAGCAGCCCTCCCAATTTGGTCTTATAAAACATCATTTAGTATGATTTTAAATTGTGTTCCAATACATATCACACCAGATTTCCCACTGTAACCATGTTTCCGGGGCCGATTCAGGGGCATCGAGTCTGTTAGCACAGCTGTGCAGCCAGCCGTCCCCACCGCGCGTCTCCAGAACTTTCAGCCCTTCTCAAGCTCTGTCCCCGTGAGACACTAACTCCCCAGCCCCTGGCTCCCACCATCTACTTCCTGTCTCCATGGATGGGACTCCTCTAGGGACCTGGAATGGAACCCTGGCGCGGGTGAGATGGCCTGTCGTTATGGTTTGCTCATTCGATCTGTGACACTTGGTTCCGTCCATCGACCTGCTGTGTTCCTGACTGGGCCCCAGCGGGTAGTCCAGACCGCGGTTTGACTCGCCGTGCCCAAGGAAGGGGCCCTCACTGCCTCCAGGCCCAGGCACTGGGGAAGCTTGGGTGCACAAGGGAATGGGGGTGCGTGTGCCTGGGCGCCCGCGGCTCGAGCCAAATGTGGCCACAACGGGATTTGAGGGCAGATTCGCCGGAACTCAATGATGATTTGGGTTTGCGTGGTGAGATCTCTTGTCGTTTTATAGCTTTTTGAAAGTTTAATTTTTTAAAATATTTTTGAGAGGACAGAGCATGGGTGGGGGCGGCGGGACAGACAGGGAGACACAGAATCGAGAGCCTGATGCGGGGCTTGAACTCACGAATTGTGAGATCACGACCTGAGCTGAAGCAGAGGCCAAACCGACTGAGCCCCCCAGGCGCCCCCTCTTGTTGTTTTGTGTCTTAGCAATGAATTACATGGGTGTTAAGCCTTGGTCTCCTCCTGTAAGAAAACCTCACACCCAACCAGCCCGGAGCCCGTGGGTTTGTAGGGAAGCTCCCTTCCCCCGTCACTGCCGTGCTGACCGAGCCAAGCCCCTGCCGCTCCTCCCTCGTTTACGCCTCTGGATTCAACTCAAGTGTCACCTCCTTAGAGAATCCTCCCCGGCAGTCACCTCTCTGTCCCTGTTCCCCTGTTTAAAGTCGTCGTTAGTCTCCATGTCCCCTCCTAAGCTGCCAGCTCCTGGAGGACAGACTCTTCTCCTCTCTCCTCGGTTGCAGTGGATGAGAAGGACCTGGTCTGTCGCACGGCCGCCCAGGGGGTGTATTTCCCTGACCCGAGCACGCAGATTTGGCCCACTCCCCACTCAGGGAGGCGCCCCGGAGCCCGCAGCCTGGCCGGAGCTCGCGGGAATGTTCCCTTTCCAGATTGGTCTCCTGGGAGAGTCCAGCCCATCCAGATGGAGCAGCCCAGACAAGGAGGGGGAAGAAAAACACGCCAGGACGAGCCGAGTGGTTCATTTAAGAAATGTAATCGATCACATTTCGAGACACCCAGGCTATAAAAACCTTCTGTACAGTGGTCGTAAAAAGCGACACCCACCCCCTGAAGCAACCCAACATCCACACAACACAGACCCCCTGCTCCCGCAGAGCTTTGCGCAAAACCCGCCCGAATCCTCTTTGTACAAAAATTAGAGGTGTCTCAGAGACCATTCCCCCCGCCCCAAAGCAGAGCCCCCAGAGGGGTCACCGATGCAGCAACCAGGGTTTGCAAAAATAAATAAGTTTCTGTTTCACATACATAAGTGACAAATGTCTAACGAACATACAAAGTGCGAACGTAAGAAAGCGCCCCCCCCCCCCCCCCCGCCCCACGGCGGTGTATTTACAGGCTGCAGAAGGAGACAAGGCTTTCACAGTTTCCTACAGCGTCGGGCACAGTGTTTCGCGGTCACGCAGTGGACACGCCCTGGACGACTTTAGGCAGGCATCCACCAGAGGCTGGCACTTTCTTTGGTCGTGAGTGTGACAGGCGTGATAAGATCAGAACGTTTGGTTTCGGGAGTCCCGTAAAAATGACTAAGCCGGGGGTGGGGGTGGGGGGGGCTGCCTCCCAGGGCGAAAACGAACCATCTTCTTGGGGCATCTGCACGGAAGCGGCAACACTAGCTGGAGAGTCCTGATTGGGACTTTGAAGCGCAGGGCTGGGGGGCGGGGGGCGGCCCTCCCCCCCACCCCCACCCGGGGCCCATCCCGCCCGGAACAGAAACCAGTGCAAAATAACAAGAATGTCGACTTGACACAAGCTACAGCCCTGAACTAAAAAAGTGCGGGGGGACCTGGAGCTGGGGTCCGGACAGCCGCAGCCGGACAGCCGGGTGCTCTCGGAGGCTGGCGGCCGCGGCCTTCACGTGGCGGGGGACAGGGGAGCTCAGGCACTTCAAACACGTTAAGGGCAACCGGTGGCTCAGGCTCTCCCTGGGAGCGGTCGCGCTTTCGGGGAACGGGCAGGGGGCTCGGTGGCACCCCCAGCCCCCGGGACGCTGGATCTGGCCACGTCCACAGTGCTGCCGGCGTCCTGGCGGCGAGGGAGCACCCGGACCTCGCTGGGGAGACCCTGGTTTGATCCCGGTCTGGCGGGGAGCAGAGCAAAAGCCAACTCTGGCCGTCCAGCAAGGCAGAGGTGAACGCGTTGACTCCTGAGTGGGGGGCCCCGGGCTAGAGAGTCGGGGGTCCGGCGGCTACCCCAAGTACCTCGGGGCCAGGGCCTGCTCTCGCGGGGGCAAAGCCACGTGCCTCCTCTCCCCCTGTGCTCCTCCGGCGGCGCCCCAGGAGGGGAGAAGCGAGCGGTCCCTGGAGAGGGCACAGATGTCCCCCAGCTCGTTAGGCCTTCTCTTCTCCGCTGTTTAGAGAGAAAGGAAGGAGGGAAGAAAATCCCAATCCCAACCTGCTGCGTGCGCGCCGTCAGAAGCCCCTTCTGCCTCCCAGATGAATAAATATATAAAACAAAGCTCTGGCAGACAGGCCCGGTGGCTGCCGGCGCGGACGCTGTGGCCGCCCACGGTGCTTTCGGTCACTTCTTTCCGTGCAGGGAACAGGAGGAAGGGGCTGGGGCAGCTCAAGGGTCCTGGGAGAAAGTCTTCTTCCTGCCCGCGCCCGGGGCAGCACGGGCGGTGGGCGTCTCACGCCACGTCGTCCTCCAGGCTGACCATCTGTCTCTGTCGACAGAAAGATAAATGCCGGAAGCCATCAGGCCAGCGCTCAGTAAACATGGCAAGAGGCCACCCCCCGCCTCGGTCCCTGCCGGCCCCCCGCGGCCAGCCCGCCCTGGTCGCTGGCCTGGCCCTGCACACCGGTGTCCACCCTGGTCCCTCAGCGCCGGTCTTTCCTCCTCCAGCCACGGGAGGGCGCCGGTGAACCCTGGGCCAGGCCAGGTCCCTCCACGGCTCCCACCTTCGAAGAGCAAAGCCGGGATCTTCCCGGTGGCCCACGAGGCCCTGCTCCATCGACCCCCGGTCCCTACCTGTCACTTGGCTCCTCCCTCGACACCCCTGAGTCCATGCCAGCCCCAGCTGCTGGAGGGCTGCCCCCACCCCCTTATCTAAAGTCACGCTCCCTCCCCCATCGCGAGAGGGGCCCGTGGGGAGGAAGGGGGCCCCGGGCCGGGCGGGGCGCGCACCGGCGGGTAGGTGTAGCCGTCCTGGCTGCAGCAGATGCGGAGCTCGTCCTCCGTGGTCTTCTGGTACACGGGGTTGTCGAAGTTGATGCTGTGGATGCTCTTAAGCCGCCAGTTCTTCCAGAGGAGGAAGGTCCCGAAGCCCAGGAGGACGAGCAGCACTGCGGGGCGAGGCGGCGCCGTGAGCAGGCGGCCCCAGAGCCCCGCCACCCGGCTCCGCGTCCCCGAGCCACTGACTGATGCAGCCCGCTGACTCCTGGCCTTTTGACTTCTAGAGGGTTTGAGCTCCGCTTTAAAGCCACCTGGTCCCCCCGAGGGGAGGAATCCCGTCCCTGTGCGTAACCAGTCTCTAGCTGGAAGCCCGCGCGCCTGGCTCGCCCCGGAAATACCCAACCGTGGGGGGTTCTAGAGGCCGGGTCCCCACACATGGGCTACCGCCTCGTTCAGAAATGGGATTGTTCTCGCTGGATTCCGCCCAAACTCGCTCTCTTCTCCCGTCTGGGTGCGTTCCGCCTCATCTATGGGGGACCCCGGGGTGGCGGGCCCTGCCCTGTCCCCGATCCAGGGGACAGCCGAGGGCTCATCCGGTTCAGGCTTGTAAAAAATAAATAACAACAACCCTGCCCGGTGCTCAGCGGGCGGGCCAGCCGCAGGCTCGGCTGGGAGGACTCGGGCCGGGGGCCGCGTTCGGGAGGCGAGGGTCCCACTGTCAACTCAGAGCCAGGTGGCCGCTGGGCACTAAAGGGCAGGTCCCTGGGAGTGGGCTGGGTGTGGGAGGGACACCGCGGAAGGATTTCCTCAGAAAAGGAAAACCGGGTGTGACACTAACGGAGGTCTGACGGATGGGGTGGAGGCGGGGGCGGGGGCGTGCAGAACTCCCCGAACTCCCCCTGCAAGAGCCCTGTTTACTAGGGGGCGCCCCCCGGCGGCGGGAGGCCTTCCCCGCGGCTGACCCGACGGCGGGGCTCTGAGCAGGCAGGCGGTTTCCTTCTCGCACCGCTGTGGCCCCAAGGCTGGGGTGATGAACGGGGTATTTCGGGGGGGGGGCGCGCCCCAGTCCTCGGAGTACAGGTGGACGGACCCGCCCGCTGGGCAGGAACCTGCTCGCTGGGCCGGGCGGTCCTCCAGCCGGACCCGCTCGCTGCTTCTGCAGGGACCCGGGGACCCGCCCGCTGGGCTGGCCCGGGGGCTCACCGAGGGGGAGGATGACATAGAGCGCCCCGACGCTCCTCGGCCTCTCCTCGTCGCCTCTGCTGGCGGCGTCGCCCAGGGCTGCACGGGAGAGGGGAGACAGTGAGGCTTGGACCCACCGCGAGGGCCGCGAAGCCACGGCAGGCGTGCGACGACCGCCACGCTCGAGGAAAACGCCTGATGCTTCTCGGAACTGCAGGGCGCCGCGCTGGGGCCTGAGGCGTTAGCTGCCGCGGGTACAGGCCCCGGGGCGGATGACAAGGGCCCGCTGGCCAAGCGTCGCGAGGCTCCGGGAGAGGGCCCGGCGGTCCTGGAGACAAAAGCCTGCAGGTGCGTTCCCGCTAGTGGGTGAGCTCGCTGGTGGGATTTTTCACCCCGGGCCTATATTTGACGGAAAAGGGACCGTTCTGGGTGGGGCAGAGGCCACCCCGGGACTCCGCACCGTTCAGCAACCCCAGGGCCTGGCTGGGACTGCGCCGAAGCGCCATCGTCCCGTCTCTGCTGTCCCCAGTTAATAGATATCGGGGGAGACACCTAGGCCACATGGAGGCAGGTCGTCAGTTAAGGTCAAACCCACCTGGGTGTCTGGAGCTTCTGCCCCTTTGACACTGGCTCCTATTTAAGAAAATCTGTAACAAAAATAATTTAAGGCAGGGCCCCCGGGGGGCTCAGGCGGTTAAGCGTCCGACTCTTGTTCTCGGCTCAGGTCAGGATCTCGTGGTTCATGAGATCGAGCACAGAGCCTGCCTGGGATTCTCTCTCTCCTTCTCTCTTTGTCCTCCCCCTCCCTCAAAGGACGTAATAAATATTAAAAAAAATAAGGCGGCAGCAAGGTCTTTGAGAAGTTTTTCCCTTAAAA
Source organism: Paguma larvata (assembly GCA_030068075.1). Lineage (NCBI taxonomy): Eukaryota > Metazoa > Chordata > Mammalia > Carnivora > Viverridae > Paguma > Paguma larvata. The sequence goes on along the minus strand of CM057842.1, from coordinate 8,162,973 downwards.
GGACTCATTCAAGCAAACCGAGAAGCCCCGGATGGGCCTGTCTGCGAAATGGGTTTTCAAGCAGTGGCACCCCCCCAAGCAAAAAGGTTTCCTGGCCTCCCTGGACCCCAGCGGTCCCCGCTTCGCCTGGTTTATGGTGGAACAGAGGCTTAAGCTACTCTGAGTGGGGGGAAATGTCTGAAACTCGCTGACGTGCCCCTTTGTTTTGTGGCCAGAAAAAGTCTAGGAGCTCCGCTTTCTAGCTGATCAAACTCCAGGACGGGCGCCCTCTGGTGGGCAAAGCGGTGAATGGCGAGTCTCCCATTAAATCCCTGAGAGCCTGGCTCCGACCTCCTGGGGACCGGGCTTGGGGGAGGAGAGCGAGGCACAGGCAAAAACATAGAGCCCCCACTACCTCCCGCCCAAAAGACTTTAGTAATCAAGTAATATATTTTTTGTTTTTAACGTTTATTTATTTTTGAGAACAGAGAGACAGCATGAGCAGGGGAGGGGCAGAGAGAGAGGGAGACACAGAATCTGAAGCAGGCTCCAGGCTCTGAGCCATCAGCACAGAGCCCGATGCGGGGCTCGAACTCACAGACCGCGAGATCATGACCTGAGCCGAAGTCGGACGCTTAACCGACTGCGCCGCCCAGGCGCCCCGTAATCAAGTAATATCTTAATGTGTTATTTTTTTTTTTAATGAAAATTAAGGCCAAGATCCCATGAGAAAGTATCGCATGTGTACGAAAACAGGATCTGACTCTGCTCTTGCCGCTTTGAGCCCCCGGCTCTGATCAAACTCTGTTTGCAAGACAAGGTGTTGGGCCCACGGCCTACTCTGGTGACTTGATTTTTTTTTTTTTTTTTTTTAATAATGTAGTTGGGCGCCTTAGTGGCTCAGTCGGTTAAGTGTCCGACCTCAGCTCAGGTCATGATCTCACGGTGTGTGGGCTCGAGCCCCGCATCAGGTTCTATGCCGACAGCTCGGAGCCTGCTTTGGATTCTGTGTCTCCCTCTCTCTCTCTGCCCCTTTCCCGCTTATGCTCTGTCACTCTGTCGCGCGCTCTCAAAAATAAACATTAAAAAAAATTTTTTTAAACGTACTATAATATTATGTAAGTCCTGGGTTTTTGGTACCCCCTCTGATGGCGCCCTTGCGTGTGCCTCACCCCTCCCTGGCTCTGCTGGGCAGGTGCCTGAAAACAGGTCATCGAACGGGGCATGAGAACATTTCAGGTCCCGCAGCCTGGAGGACTCTGGGACGAGCCGCCACCATTCACCCAAAGCCTTCACACGCCTTAGGCCAGCGAATCCCCACTACCACCAGGGGGCAGGCGGGCACTGTCGTCAGCCCCATTTCATAAGGGAAACGGAGGCTTCAGAGGTGCCTGGGCCATGTCAGTAAGCCTCGGGGCGAAGGCTCAGTCCACTCCATCCCCGCACCTGAGATTCCCGCGGCCTCTGAGGGGCCCATCAGGACGCTCGAGCTGCTAAACCAGGGCCCGGGCTGGTCCCGACACCTACCTTGGTGGGGCGCTGTCGCCGTCTCCCCCGGGGTGAGCTCAGGGCTGGCCACAGACCACGGGCCGGCGGTGGGCTCCGGCTCCACGGTCGGGGCGCGCGCCGTCGTGCTGGCGGCCGTGGCGCGCTCCGTTGGCCTGACCGTGACCGTGGAGCGCGCCCGGGTGGTCGCTACGGGTTCAGGCTCTGAAAGCAGAAGCGTTTCCTGAGCGCCCCGCTGCCCACCTGCTCCTCTGATAACCGGGCCGCCCGTGACAACAGGGAGGAAGCGCGTGCCGGGGGCCGCCAAGCGCTAACTCAAAACGCAGTGACCGCGGAAACCCGCTAGGAACCAAATTATCACGTTATCTGCTGTGCTCCAAAAGGCAGAGTCACGAGTGTTACAGACACACCGGCCCCAAACTGAGGTTTTCTCTGAGGACGAGAAAAAGTGAAAAGGGGGCCATATCCGGTGTTCGAAAAAGACAAACAAGCCGCAGTCACCCCTCGCCCCGGCCCCCGGGAGCCTCGCTCTCCCCTTCGGCAGACGAGCAAAGAGAGGCTGAGGACGGGCGTGTGGCTGCAGGATCAAGCCCCAAGGGTGGCGGAAGCAGGACTCGCGCCCGGGCGGGCCGCGCCCCTACCTGTGAGGCAGCCCCTCCCATCCGGGGCCAGCAGCATGCCGTCCGGGCAGGCACACGTGAACTTGGGCGAGTGGGGGCCGATCTGCGGGGCCGGGAGACACAGGTACCGGCAGCCGCCGTTGCGGAGGGCGGTCCTCTCACACCAGTTCACCCCTGAGGCGGGAGGGGCGGGGAGGCAGGGCGAGCACGAGATTAGAACACGCTAGAGAATTTCAGAATCCCAGCAGGGAAGGGCAGGGGGGAGGCAGCGGTCGCCCCACCTTTACCTCTCGGCTGCGTCAGGTTGTGAAAAAGGACAATGTCCTCCGGGGACAACAGGTTTTCTGCCACCAGATTAATGTCGGAGCCTGTGAGGCGGTTGGCACTGAAAATGGCTTCGTTGATGATGTCCGTCCAAAACACCTGGTCCTGCAGGGGGCGTGCGAAGAGAGGGGGGGGGTCCCGTCAGCCGCGGGCGCAGGCCCCCCGACTCCCTGGGAGGAAGCAGCACTACCACGGGGCGCCAGCCTCGTTTCTTTAGTCCTTAAAAAACGTTCTGGGTGCCTGGGGGGCATTCGGCTCAGGTCATGATCTCCAGGTTCGTGAGTTCGAGCCCCGTGTCAGGCTCGGTGCTGACAGCTCGGAGCCTGGAGCCTGCTTCGGAGTCTGCGTCTCCATCTCTCTCTGCCCCTCCCCTGCTCATACTTTCTCTCTCTCAAAAATAAACGTTAGGGGCGCCTGGGTGGCTCAGTTGGTTAAGCATCCGGCTTCGGCTCGGGTCATGATCTCCTAGTTCGTGGGTTCGGGCCCCACGTCAGGCTCACTGCTGTCGGCCTGTTAGTACAGAGCCTGGAGCCTGCTTCGGACTCTGTCTCCCCCTCTCTCTGCCCCTCCCCTGCTTGCTCTCTGTCTCTCAAAACTAAATAAATGTTTTAAAAAAATTTTTTAATTAAAAAAAAGGTTTAAATGTGTAAAATACGCATAATAGAATACTGACCGTCTTAACCCTTTTCAGTGTGCTCGGTGGCATTGAGGACATTCTCATCTTCCCCAACTGAGACCCTGTCCCCGTGAAATCCTGCCTCCCCACCCCCTCCCCCAGTCCCTGGGCCCCACCACATACTTCCCGTCTCTATGGATGGGACTCCTCTAGGGACGGACCTCCTGTAAGTGGAATCCTACAGGGCCGCCTGGGTGGTTCCGTCGGTTAAGCCTCTGACTCTTGATTTCAGCTCAGGTCAGGATCTCACGGTTCGTGAGCTCCATCCCCCACCAGAGGTGTGAGCCTGCTTGCGGTTCTGTCTCTCTCCCTCTCTGCCCCTCCTTCGCTGGCTCGCATCTGCGTGCTCTCTCTCTCTCAAAATAAATACACTTTTTTTTAAAAAAAAGTGGAATTCTATCGTATCTGTCCTTCTGTGTCTGGGTTAGTTCCCTCAGGGCCCGTCCGGGCTGGCGCAGTGCGGTAGAATTTCCTTCCTCGCTCAGGCTGAACCACATTCCAGCGCATAGAACGACATCTCGCTTGGCCGGTCCCCCGACGGACACCCAGATTGCTTCCACCCCTGGACTACGGTGAGCCCTGCAGCTTGGCCAGGGCTGTGCGGATATAGCAACATTTCCTCAGAGCCCATCTCTGCCGCGGCTGGCCCCCTCTTCTCTTTTCAGGGTGCTTACCAGCCTCTACCCACTAGGAACTAGGAACCCCCCTCAAGCACAACCACCAAACAGTCTCCAGAAAGTGCCAAATGTCCCTGGGCGGCGAGATGGCCTCCAAGTAAGAACTCCTACTTTAAGACTCTTTAGGGGAGGGCGTGCCCGGGCGGGCTCAGTCGGGAGAGTGTTCGACTCTTGATCTCAGAGTCTTGAGTTCGAGCCCCACACTGGGGGTAGAGTTTACTTAAAAAAAAAAAAAAAAAAAAAAAAGCAACTTGGGACCCCTGGGTGGCTCGGTTGGTTAAACGTCTGACTGTTGATTTGGGCTCCGGTCATGATCTCACGGTCTGTGGGATCGAGCCCCGCCTCGGGCTCTGTGCAGACAGTATGGAGCTTGCTTGAAATTCTCTCTCTCAACCTTTCTTTCTGTCCCTCCCCCATTTGTGATCTCTGTCTCAAAGGAAAAATTAACATTAAGAAAATTAAAAACAAACAACTCTCTGACTCCTGTGATGAGAAGAAAATGGAAACAACTCCAGATCGAAGACCTTTCTAGAGCCAGTTTTCTAAGTTGGCCCCGAGCTGAGTGAACTAGACCGTGACCGAGGGCTGGCCCACTGGCGTGAGCACGCGTGCTGCCTACTAAGTCGTGCTCAGTAACCAGGACTTGGGTGTGAATTCCCTCGAGCACCGAAGGAGCAACCACTCGCTCCCAGCCCCCACCTCAAAGATGGCCAAGGAGAAGGGGTGTGCCAGCTTCTTCTCGTCCTCCAAAACGGTCTTCCGGTTCCCCCCGTTGACATCAATGCTCGAGATGGAGTGCAGCTTGGAGTCAACCCAGTAGAGGCGGCCACCAGAAAGATCTAGAACCCACGGGGGACAAGAAGTGGTCACACGCCGACGCCCATGGGGGGCCGGGCCTGGCCACTCCACTCCCCGCGGGAAGCAGCCCCCTGAAGACCCGTCGGAGATGAGCCCCGAAAAGCAGCCCCAACCGCCCACCTCCGCGTGTGAGCTAAAGCCCCAGGCTGGGGTGGCGGAGACCCCAGGGACCACGGTCCCCAGGACGCACCCAGGGTGATGCCATTGGGCCACTGGATGTCCTCTGTCACCAGCGAGTAAACATCAACACCGTTCAGGCCCCCTTTCTTGATCTTGGCGGGGGTTCCCCAGTCCGTCCAGTACATGAAGCTGGTGAGAGAGCAGAGCGGGGAGGTCAGCAGGGGAGGGGCTCCCGGCGTGCCCCGGGGAGAGCGACCTTCATCTGAAACAGCAGGCCAGGAGCCGTCAGAAGTTCCCCCCAAGGGACCTCGGGCTGGTTGCTTCTGCTACCCTAGCGCCTGCGAGGCGGGGAGACCTGGCGGGATTTTAGAACCTTCAAGAACAAAGGGAGACTTTGATTCCAACGTCAGGACCGGGACCCTTTATGTGCACCCTGGACAGTGCTTTCGGAAGGCTTTCAGACGTTTTTAAGTTTATAATTTTTTTTTTTGCTTTAAAACAATTTGTTTAAATTGTAGCACAACATATACAACATAAACCAGTGTGACCATTTTAAGTGCCCAGGTGGGTGGCATTGAGTATATACGGACCGTCAGGCCACCATCCCCGCCCTCCGCCCCTGGAACTTTTCCAACTTCCCACACTGAAACCCTGCCCCCCTCAGACCTCGACTCCTCCTTCACTCCCCCAGCCCCCGGTGCCCACCGCTGGGCCTCCCGGCTCTATGAAAGGGACTCCCCCAGGGACCCGCTAGAAGTGGAATCCTACAGTGTGTGTCCTTTTGTGTCTGGCGTCTCGCACTTAGCATAAGGTCCCTGAGATGTCCAAGGTCCGTGGTGTCAGAATTCCCTTCCGTTTCGAGACTGAATAAAATGGCCTTGAGGGCACGGACCACATTTAGTTCCTCCTTCATCCACTGGGGGGCGCCGGCAGGCTCCCGTACCCCGGCGGCTGTGAACACGGGGCTACAAATCCCCTTCACACGCCTGCGTTCGCGGCTTTTCCATCTACACTGAGAAGCGGACCTCCGATGGCTTCTAAGCCAGATGTACCAGCAGCCTCCCCGTCGTGACCGGCAAGCGTGAGAGCCTGCTGGCGACAGCGAGGGGAAGGGATCCCGGGGTGCGCCTCTGGGCGGAGGGTCAGGTTCGCAGTCCAGGGGCTGAACGACAGTTTGCTGCCCTGTCCATGCCCGTACCCCGCGGACCTAGTAATCCAACTTCCGGAGTGAGGGGTCTGGAATCTCCAGTCCTGCAGGTAAATTTCAGTGACTCACATCAAAGGTATCTGCGGCCTCCTCGTGTGAGATCAGGGGGAAAAGAACGCCCGCTGGGCGCAAGGAGATCACGGCTCATGAGCCAACAGGGAAGGGACCCCAGACCCCGGACCAAAGAGCCAGGTGAAGACCGTGCGACCGTGTGCGGCTCTTTGGGGGGAAAAGAAACACAAAGGCAGACCACACGTGCACACACGCCCCACGACTTGTATCTGTGGGGTTTTTCCTGGGAGTCTCTCTCTTTCCCGAAAGCTGCGGGAATCAAGTCGCTCAGCCGAGTGGCCCTCCCCCCAACGAGAACATAGGTTTTGTTCAACTGGGACCCAGGCCCGCCTGCACCCCAGGGTCTATCCCGTCCGCTTCGTGCTCCTCTCCCAAGTCCCCCTTCCCTCTGATGGCTGCCGCCAGGGCAGGCTGCCCTTCCAGAATTGTGCAATCCCGGCCCCCCGGCAGCAGGGGTGGCGTAGCGGGCACAGTCCACGGGGCGGGGACACTGGGCCCCCGGCTGCGGCCCGGAGCCGCTGAGTCAGCCGCGGGCCCTGCCAACGCCCTCCTGGGGGCTCCGAGGCCCGGGGACCTTCTCTCCCTGTGCGGTCCTCCCCGGAACTACTGCCGGACCAGAGTGTTCCCAGCCTTTCCTATCTGGGCACGGGGTGCTCAGGCCAAAAACTACCAAGCCAGGATTTAAATAAGTATTAATTTCGAATACCTTTCCCAAACTCCGTATTTGGGGGCATCTGAGCGGCTCAGTCGGTTAAGCGTCCGACTCTTGGTTTCGGCTCCGGTCTTGATCTCACGATCTCATGTGTTCGAGCCCCCCGCACTGGGTTCCGTGCTAACAGCCTGGAGCCTGCTTGGGATTCTCTCTCTCCCCGTCTCTGCCCCTCCCCACTCACACTGTTTCTGTCTCTCTCAAAATAAATAAATAGACTGAAAAAAATCCGTATTTTAACTTCTGGTTTTGGGGTTCTCGTCCTGAGGCCACAGCATTCCAGGGTCCGTTTCCCTCTCGGGTCGCACAGCCGACCTCCAGAGGGATCAAGCCCGGACTCCCGAGGGGTGGGTGGGGAAGGGCGGACTATTCCCGGCCCCGCTCTCTCCTGCGGGCAGCAGCCGCTGGGGCTGGGGCCGGCCCGGCTCAGGCATGCGCCTTCCCGCCAGTCGGGAGTCCTGCCCGGTTCCTGAACCCCGCCTGTTGTCCTCCGTTCCCTCCGTGCCCCTCGGCTCTGGGAATACCCACCCGTGCGCGGGGTCCACCACAATGGCGCGTGGCTTCGAGCCCTTCTCCTCGAAGAGCGTCTTCCTCTTCAGCCCCTTGGTGTCGGCCACGGAGACAGTGCCCAGGACGGAGTCTGTCCAGTAGATGTGGCCGTGGACCCAGTCCACCGCCAGCCCGTCGGGGGCCTGGAGGTTCTCGCTGATGACGGTGTCGTAGGAGGAGGAGGCGGGGGCCCCGTCGATCTGGGCGCTGAGCGGGAGGAGAGCGTCAGTGCCAGGGGCCCCCCGGGTCACCTGGGGCCGGGGGCGGGGGGCGGCTCCCGGGCTCACCTGTAGATCTTCCTTTGGGACAGGTCGGACCAGTAGATTCTGTTGCTGGCCACCTCGGTGTCCAGGGCCACCACGTTCTTCAAGTTCGGGATGAGGCTGGTGTACTCGCTGCGGTCCAGAGCCATCTTCCTCACCTCGTGGCGGTTGGTGAAGAAGAGGTAGGCGATGGTGCCTGGGAACACAGGAAGGACGCTCAGGGGGGCAGACGGGCCCCCCCGACTCCCACCTGTCAGCCTTTGGGGTCTGGCCGAACCAGAGGAGACACCCAGGGTGGGGTGGAAATGGCACCCCCTAGTGTCTTAACCACGTGGCTCCCATGCTCTGACGTCCTGGGCCTTGCAGAGCAGAAGGGACCAGCCGGCTCCGGGGCACGGGTCACAGTTTGCCCCAAGTGCAAACGAGCCAGCCCACGCCCGCCGCCCCCTCTACTGGGCTCTCACACTCTGTCCACCTACCTGCCCGGATCACCCTGGGGCAGACACCGGACACCACGAGCAGCGCCTCGGCCCCGGAGCCTGCCGGGATCGTCCCGACTAGCCAGTCGTGAGCCTGCTCAGCCTGCCTCGCCTCATTCCCGAGGAAACCACAATAGAGGCTCCGGCTGCATGGGCCCCCTCTCCTTCTGAGCCACCCTGGCGCTTCCCGGAGGGCCCAGTGGCGGCCACACACCCCCCCCCCTTTTCGGTGTCTCCTGATCTGCTGGCCTCACCACGCTTGAATGATAATAAAACCTCCATTTGAAAACATTGGGTCCCGCGCCTGGGTGACTCAGACGGTTAAGCGTCTGACTTCGGCTCAGGTCACGATCTCAAAGTGAGTGAGTTCAAGCTCCGCATCGGGCTCTGTGCGGACGGTGCAGGGGCAGAGCCTGGAGCCTGCTTGGGATTCTCCCCCACCCCCCCTCTCTCTGCCCCTCCCCTGCTCATGGTTTGTCTCTCTCTCTTCTCTCAAAATAAATAAACTTAAATAAATAAAACACCGGGTCCCCAGCATGCTACATTTGGGGACACAAATATGGAGAAACAATAACCGCTAACGTGCACGCAGGGCTGTTCCTGTCGCGTTCTCCCTCGCTGGTCCCCACGCTCCCGGGAGGCCAGGATGCTATCAAACTCCCTTTACACCCACGGGGACTGGAGCTCAGGGAGGGTGAGTGGCTAGCCCAGGGTCACACCAGCTGGTACATGGCAGAGCTGGGACTTGAACCCAGGTCGCCCCGACTGCTGGGGGGGAGCTGTGCTGTGAGCACGTGTACAACGGAGCTCACTCAGGGTGCCCTCCCCGGAACCCCGCGTGTACCCCGGGGAAGGATCTGTGTGGACACCGGCCCCTATGGGCTGGGACAAAAGTAGGATCTCAAATCCTAGAGGGTTTTATGATCTCTGTCCCCAGTTTTCCCCAGAACCGGGAAACGCGCGGGGGGGTGACAGAGGGAGGCCCGGGAACCATCCCGAAGGGATGACAAACGGGGGAGAAAAACTTGCAGGCTAACACGGATCCTTGAGGAAACGGAAGACCATCTAAAATATTTCTGCCGGGGCGCCTGGGTGGCTCGCTCGGTTGAGCATCTGACTCCTGATTTGGGCTCAGGTCACGATCCCCAGGTGGTGGGACCGAGTCCTTGCAGCAGGCTCCGTGTTGAGCGTGGAGCCTGCTTGGGATTCATTCCCTCTCTCTCTCTCCCCCTCCCTCCCTCTCTAGCCCTCCCACCACTCATGCTCTCTCTCTCTCTCTCAAAAAACAAACACCAAACAGCAGGAGGGGGTGCGGGCTCTTCACAGGACCACGGCTTTTCCCCTTTTGTCCCTTGAAGCCACTGGCGGGGCTGGGGGCCGCCAACCATTCCCCGTGCAATTGACCGGTGTCCCCGGAACAGCTGGACGCGAGCGGGCGGCCTCCCAGCGAGGCCCTAACGGCCCGAGGCCCCGCGAGCACACGGCCTGGCCCCGCCCCCGCCCGCGGCTCACCCTCGGCCTTGCAGGCCTTGGTGAGCGGGTCCAGCCGGAAGCCCGCCTCACACTCGCACTTGAAGCCGCCCTCCAGGTTCACGCAGAGCTGGCTGCACGCGTCAGGGTCCTGGCACTCGTCAACATCTGCAAGCCGGGACACAGAGAGGGGTTTGGGGTGCTGACGGGGGGAGGGGCGCCCGCCGAAAGCCAGCCCTCCCACGGCAGGGTCTTGGGGACCGTCAGGTTCACAGGTACCGAAATAGCCACGTGTCACCTCCAGCAGGGACCCTGACCTCCCCGTTCACCGCCGGGGCGCAGCCAACAGGGCGAAGGCTGCATCGGCCAAAGTGTCTTTTTTAATTATTAATCCCCAAGGCGAGGACAGGGTGCGCCTCGGGGGCCGAGCCTGCGCGAGATGGCCCGTGCACTTGGCCCCTCGTCGAATCCTCCCACCAGGCCTGTGAGGCCAGGACTGCTTCCGTGTCCGCTTAACGGCTGGGGGAAACCGAGGCACAGAGGGTGTGGCCACCACGCGAGGGGAAAGGGCCGAGGCGGCTCAGGAATCACCTTCGCATCTCCGCTGGTCCGCCAGCCGGAAGCCCTCGGGGCACGAGCATTCATAGCCGATCTTGAGGTCATTGCAGATGTGGGAGCAGCCGCCCCTGTTGTCCAGGCACTCGTTGGTCTCTGCGACAGGAGGGACACGGACCGGTCACGCTCAGGTCGTCAGCCTCCCTGCGCTATTTCGTCAGCCTTATCACGATGGCCGCAGTGACGTGGAGGCCAGTGAACTACCAAGCCCCCTAAGAGGACTTAAAACAACCACCGTCAGGTCCAATGCCCCGGATGAACTTGGAGGACGTCCCGCTGAGTGAAACACACCAGGCACAAACGGACAAACACCAGAGGCTCGCTCCTAGGAGGCCCTCGGTGGAGTCAGATCCAGAGACAGGAAGTTGATGGTGGGGGCCGGGGGCGGGGAGTCAGTGTTTCACGGGCACAGAGGCTCCGCTCGGGAAGATGAGAAAGTTCTGGAGACAGATGGCGGGGAGGGCTGCGGGCCCCCGCGAGTGTCCCTGACACTGCCGAACCGGACGCTGAACACGAGTTAAGAAGGTCAAGCTTACGTTATCTTTTTTGGAACCCGCATTTCAAAATGTTCTCGACTCTAAAAAATAAAAACTGCGTTCCACGGTGGCATGGAGGAACCCCCAGCAGCCCTATGGGCGGCTCAAGTCCCGTTGGGGACACTGAGGCACGGCCGGGCTAAATGACCAGCCCGAGATCGCGGCGCTGGGCCGGACCCGGGGCGCTTAAGCCCCAGCCTCCACGACCCGGCGCTCTTTACAGGGCTTTGGCCGAGGCCAACCCACCATCCGTGCTCGGCCGAAAGCCGAGGACGGGTTTTACGTGTTGAAACGGTCGGCAAAGAAAAAGAAGAGCCCGAAGAAAAACAGTATTTGGTGCCACGTCAAAGGTCTGCGAACTTCAAACATCGGCGCCCACCCTCCGGCTCTCCGGGAGCACGGCCGCCGCGTTTCCGTGCGCTGGGGTCCTGCTAGGACGACCCCGCTGAGTGGCCGTGACGGACCTTCCGGCCGGTCAAGTCCAAAGTGGTGACGGAGCTACATCACGGGGCAGTGCTGAAACCCCGCCGGCACGCCCTCAGCCCGTCGGCCGCCCCCCGGCAGGACATGCGAGCCACCACCGTCCCGTCCTACCGACGGGAACACAGGCTCGGGAGCAAAGCCTCTCATCCGCAAGGCTCCCCCCACCGCCACCCCGTCCACGTTGCCCCGGAGCTGACACGGGCACAGGCGGGCCGGAGCCGCGCAGCCCCGCGGAACCCACGTCTGGGCCCCGCGCCGCTCCCTGCAAGCGCTAGAGCCGCCTGCACCCCGGGGCTCACCGCACTCCTTCAGAGGCTCGTCCGACCAGTCCCGACAGTCCCTGACCGAGTCGCACACTTTGTCCAGGGTGATGCACTCGCCGCTGTGGCACTTGAACTTGTTGGGCCCCTCGCACAGCGTCACTACGAGCCAGAGAGGGGGGGTGGGGGGGTCAGGTGCTTCTGAGCTGCAAGAGCCCACGGACGACCCTTTGTTCACGTGACGGTCCGTTTATACCAGGTTAGGTGTAAATGCATCCAGAAACAACACACGATGTCATTAGCGTCACGGAAATAACCCCTTCGAAATGGCGAGGTGGCAAAATTTGTTCTATGTAGGTGACCACGATTTTTATGTAGTGAGCTAGTGTATTTATTTGAGAGAGAGAGAGAGAGAGAGAGAGAGAGCGTGCCCGTGCACGTGAGTGGGGGAGGGGCAGAGGGAGAGGGTGACAGAGGACCCGAAACGGGCTCCACGCTGACGGCAGGGAGCTCAACGCGGGGCTCGAACTCACGAACCGTGGGCTCACGACCTGAGCTGGAGTCCTACGCTTAGCCCACGTGAGCCACCCAGGTGCCCCTCCCACAATTTTAAAAATTTTTTTTTTTAATGTTTATTTTTGAGAGACATAGAGGCACAGCATGAACAAGGGAAGGGCAGAGAGAGAAGGAGACACAGAATCGGAAGCAGGCTCCAGGCTCTGAGCCATCAGCACAGAGCCCGACGCGGGGCTCGAACTCACAGACCGTGAGATCATGACCTGAGCTGAAGTCGGCCGCTTAACCAACTGAGCCACCCAGGCGCCCCCCACAATTTTTAAAAAGTGAATTATCAGAACTTAATTTCTGGTTCACAAAAGTTTGTTTCAGTCTCTAAGTACTGTAATCAAAAAAAATTTTTTTTTTTCTGTCAAGACGGAAGATCAAAAGTCAGACGCTTAAACCGACTTTTTTTTTTTTTAAAGACAGTATCCTTGTGGGGCGCCTGGGTGGCGGAGTCGCTTAAGCGTCTGACTCTTAGTTGCGGCTCAGGTCATGGCCTCGCGGCCCGTGAGTTCAAGCCCCACGTCAGGCTCTGTGCCAATCGCGCAAACCTGCTTGGGACTCGGTCTCTCCTGCCACCTGCCCCGCCCCTGCTTGTGCGCACACGCGCACTCTCGCTCAAAATAAATAAATTTAGAAAAAACAAGAAAACCCCACCAGTATCCTTGTGATGTGTTTTACCACAATTAAAATAATGTTTCAAATTAATTCTGCTGACGAGCCCCCGGCTGCTTCTGGCGTTTTGCTGTCAGGCCAGCGCTGCTCCGTGTGACCCTGAGCCCGTCTCCGAGGACAGGTGCGAGGCTCTCCTGGGGCCCTTCCCAGGAGTGGAACCCCCCCTGCTGTAAGCTCAGGAGAGGGCTCGACGTGGAACTGTACCGAGCTCCCCCTGAGCTCCAAGCCAGGAGCTCTGCACGCTTCGACCGCGTTCAATCTCACAGTCCCGAAGCCGGTGATTTCATAACATACGTTTTTTCGGGTTAAGTGGAAGTGAGGTTCAGGGAGGTTGAGTAACTTGCCCGAGGACGCACAGCGCGTGCGGGGCTGACCCGCGAGGAGCTCACCATTGATGCAGCCGAGCTCGTCGCTCATGTCCTTGCAGTCATACTCCCGGTCGCACTGCCGGCTGCCATGGACACAGGTCCCATCCGAGCACTGGAACTCATCAGGCCGGCACGTGGCCACAGCTGGGGAAGACAGGGCGCAGGATGGTTTTTCTCAAGGGAACAGCGAAGACGAAAGAAACTACCGCCTTTCAAACAGCGATTTCCTGGCTGCCTGGGGCATCGGGGCCAGTCTGGAGCAGGAGAGAGGACAGAGGGGACTGTCCCTGAGCGGGGGACAGTGCCTCATCCGTCTGACCTGCTCCTCGCCCCAGGTCCACCCGTCTCCACATTCAAAATTTTAGCCAATGTAGGGGCGGGCGCCTGGGGGGCTCAGTCGGTTGAGTGGCCGACTTCGGCTCAGGTCATGATCTCACGGTCTGTGAGTTCGAGCCCCGCGTCGGGCTCTGTGCTGACAGCTGAGAGCCTGGAGCCTGCTTCGGATTCTGTGTCTCCCTCTCTCTCTCTCTGACCCTTCCCCACTCATGCTCTGCCTCTCTCTCCCTCAAAATAAATAAACATTAAAGGAAAAAAAAAAAAGATAGCGTCTCCTGGGGCACCGGTGGCTCCGTCGGTTAAGCGTCCGTCCCTTGATCACCGCTTAGGTCACAACCTCACGGTTCCAGAGTTCGAGCCCTGCGGAGCCTGCTCGGGATTCTCTCTCTCCTGCTTTCTCTCTGCCCCTCCCCCACCCCTGGCAGAATGAATACATAAATGGTGAAAATTTTTAAAAAGGCAGGGTCTCCTTTCAGGGATGCTCTCTCCTCCCTGCCATCAGCAACGCTGGAAGAAGCACAAAACGAGACGGGCCTTCTTGGGGTGTGATTCGAAATCGTTTGACCGCCGAAAGGCCCACCCGCCCCGCACCCCCGTCGGAGGACCCCTCCCCCCCCCCCCCGCCCCGCCCCGCCGGCGCCCCTACCGCAGCTCTCCTCATCCGACTTGTCCCTGCAGTCGGGGCCGCCGTCGCAGCGCCAGCTCGAGTGGATACACTCGCCGCTGCCGCAGTGGAACTCCAGCGCGGCGCAAGGGCTGCCGTCCCCCGGGGGGGCTGACCCGTTGCGGCCCCCGCAGTGCTGCGGCCACTCGTCGGAGCCGTCCTTGCAGTCCGGGTCGCCGTCGCACGCCCACAGCGCGGGGATGCAGGCGGAGTTGTTGCACTGGAAGTCGGCGGGGCTGCAGGTGGGCCTGGGGCAGGACGCCTCGTCGGACCCGTCCAAGCAGTCGCGGTCTGAATCGCAGACGAACTCCAGGGAGATGCACTTCCCGTCCCGGCAGCGGAACTCGTCTGGGCCGCACGTCTTGGGCGCTGTGGGGTGGGGGTGGGGGGATGGGAAAAGTCACCCCGGTCACCCGCGAGCCTCTCCTCCTCAGAAGCAGCCCACCCCACAGAGGAGGACACTGAGCCCCGGACGGGCCAGACCCCGGTCTCCACGAGGCGGCTACTGATGAGGGGTAGCCCTGCATTTCTCATAGTCATTTTTTTTAACATTTATTTATTTTTGAGAGAGAGAGCATGAGCAGGGGAAGGGCAGAAAGAGAGAAAGGCAGACGCAGAATCCAAAGCAGGCTCCAGGCTCCGAGCCATCAGCACAGAGCCCGACGTGGGGCTCGAACTCACAGACCGTGAGATCGTGACCTGAGCCAAAGTCGGCCACTTAACCGACGGAGCCACCCCGGCGGCCCAAAACCATACGGTCTGGCAACTAACCAACTAACTAACATGAAAGAGCCAGGACAGACACTCGGCTCTCCGAAGTGCGCTCGCCCCTTGTTTCTTGGCAGCACCCTCAACTTGGTGAAGCTTTTCCCCGCGGTGGCAATGGCTGGCAAGGACGGCCTCACCGAGTGGGCCGATGACCCGAGACGCGGCACCTCCGCTACCCCTGCACCGCCTCCCGGGCAAGGTGGGGTTCAAACAGTGTGAGGGGGCTTGGTATGAGACCCCAAGGGACGGAGCCAGGTGAAGAGCAGCCAATCGGCAGCTCCCGCTGGGCCAGGGGAGGGGGGCGGCCAGGAGAGGGAGTGGGGGGTGGGCCGGCCAGGGAGGGGACACACTTACGACAGCCTTGCTCGTCCGAGCCATTCTCGCAGTCCACCTGGCCGTCACATCTCCAGAACTGAGTGATGCAGCGGTTGACACGGCCCCCGCAGCTGAAGTCCCCCGACTTGCAGGTGACAGACACTGTGGGAGAAACGGGATGGCGCCTTCACTCCAAGGGAAGCCCGGTCGGCCTCATCAGCCCCCGCTTCACAGAGGAAAATCGGTTTTCAGAAAGGGGGTGCACGCCCACCTTTCTGGGTCACAATGAAGGGCATCTCACGGAGCTTGTTAAAAAAAATCAGACGTGAAGTGACGGAAAGGTTTGGAAGGAGACAGAGGCGGTGGTTGTCTCGCATTGTGACTGTATCAATGCTACTGAACTGGCTACTCTGAAAAATGGTTCCTTTTATCTTACGTAAATTTCACCTCCATTTTTTTTTTCCCAGTCTTTAAAGTTAAGTTCCAGAAATAACTCTTCTCCCAAGTCCCAGTTCATGGTCGGACACATCAGTCTGCGGACTGATTTCCACCTCCTCCGTCACCCGCTGTCATCCCAAGGGACAGGAAGCGCGTCACTCGCAAAGGGGACTCACTGCAGGTCTCCTGGGACTCGTCGGAGGCGTCCGGGCACTCGGCGCGCCCGTCACACACCCACTTGTAGGAGATGCACTTCCCGTCCCGGCACTGGAACTCGTTTCGGCCACATGTGTCTCCCACTGAGAGAGAAGGGGAGAGAAAGGACGGTTCGGCGGCGCCGGAACCAGAAACTGACGACGCCCCCTGTGCGCCCTCTCTTTCCTGCCGGCTGTGGAATGAGCCAGAAATAGAAGCCGAGCCTTCCCGGGAAATAGAAGGCACACAACAAATTTCCTAAACCAGAAGTGTCCCTGAGGAGGCGAAGAAGACCCCGAGAGGAGCGGCTTGCCGACAATGGGTAAAACTTGACACGCTGGCAGGGGTCCGTGAAGGTGGGGGAAAAGCCCGCGTCGGGCTCTGTGCTGACAGCTCCGAGCCTGGAGCCTACTTCGGATTCTGGGTCTCCCTCTCTCTCTGCCCCTCCCCAACTCGTGCTCTGTCTATAGGTCTCTCAAAAATAAATAAACGTCAAAAATTAAAAAAAAAAAGTTTATTTATTTTTGAAAGAGCGAGAGGCAGACAGAGACTCCCAAGCAGGCTCCACGCTGTCAGCGCAGAGCCCAACGCCAGGTTTGACGTCATGAACCGTGAGATCCTGACCTGAGCCGAAATCAAGAGTTGGACGCTTAACCAACGGAGCCACCCAGGCGCCCCTCAGCTCAGGTCTCGCTGTCAGGGTTGTGAGTTTGAAGCCCTGAGTCAGGCTCCCATGCTAGGCGTGAAGCCTACTTACAAATAATAATAATAATAAAAAACTCGGGTGCCTGGGTGGCTTAGTTGGTTGAGCATCTGACTCTTGATTTCGGCTCAGGTCGTGAACCCTGGTTTGTGGGCGGTCTTATCCGTGATGGTTTCCTACTTCAGATTTAAAATCTCAAGTCATGTTGTACAGTTAGAGCAGGTTTGTTTGTTTGTTCATTTAAAGATTTGTAAGGAATCTCTACACCCACTACAGGGCTTGAACCCACAACCCTGAGATCAAGAGTCGCATGCTCCACAGACTGAGCCAGCCAGGCGCCCCAAGGCTGGGTTAAGCATTAACAGTCGGGCACATGAAGCCACATTTCAAACAGTGTCCTTGGTAACTTATTTGTTTTTATTTTGCCTGACTTTCCACCATATCTGATTGGAAAGCCTGGTTTGTTTGTTTTTTTTAATGTTTATTTTTGAGAAAGAGAGAGACAGAGCGCGAGCAGGGGAGAGGCAGAGAGAGAGAGGGAGACACAGAACCCGAAGCAGGCTCCAGGCTCCGAGCTGTCGGCATGGAGCCCAACACGGGACTCGAACTCACGAACTGTGAGATCATGACCTGAACTGAAGTCTAATGGTTAACCACCTGAGCCATCCAGGCGCCCCGCAAGTCTGTTTTGGGGTGAGAGGAGTGAAGAGTTCCAAGAATTACTAGGAGTAGACTTGTTAACAGTGCCATTTAAGGCCATGACCTGGAATCTGTCCATGTCTCATCTGCTCACGTGTCAGCACGCCTAACTGCAAGGGAGGTTGGGAAATTAAAGATCTTTTTTTTTTTTTAATGTTTATTTATTTTTGAGACAGAGAGAGACAGAGCATGAGTGGGGGAGGGGCAGAGAGAGAGGGAGACACAGAATCGGAAGCAGGCTCCAGGCTCTGAGCTGTCAGCACAGAGCCCGACGCGGGGCTCGAACTCACAGACCACGAGATCATGACCTGAGCCGAGATGAAGAGTCGGACACTCAACTGACTCAACAACCCAGGTACCCCTGTAAGATTTCACTTTTAAGCACTCTCTACACCCAGCGCGGTAGGGCTGGAACCCACAATCCCCAGACCGAGAGTCACTGGCTCCATCGACTGAACCAGCCAGGCGTCCCTAGAATTGAGAGAGAGAGAGAGAGAGAGAGAGAACGTGCAAGCAGGGGAGGGACAGAGAGAGAGGGAAATGGAGGATTCGAAGCAGGCTCTACACTGACGGCAGAGAGTCTGACAAGGGGCTCGAACTCACGAACTGCGAGTTGGACACTGAGCCGAAGTTGGACACTTAACAGTCTGAGCCGCCTAGGCGCCCTTCCTTTGTTCACGGGGGGGGGTGGGGAACCAGGTTCAGAATAGTTTGTAATAGTTCAGTATGGTCCTTTTTTTTTTTTTTTTTTTTTTCTGAGACCCCGAATCTTATCTGTGCTTCTGCAGGGGGCCTAATTCACTTCGGCGTCATTTTTCTTCAAGGAATGCTTAATTTTTGAGATTTTCTTAAAAGGTACGAAAAAATAATCAAGTGAAATAATTACAACCCCAGTCACTGCACATACCTGGCTTTAGGGGTTAGTGACTCTAACTCTCTGACCTTCCCGAGTGCCTTTGGTGGTCTCTGTCATTCCGATGGGAGCCCAGAGGCCTCCAGGCCCCCTCCGACATGTCGACCAGGCTTGAACCCAATCTTGAACCTGCCCTGAGGGCTCTGAGGGCTAGGGACTTTGGGACCCAGTTTAAAAAGCCACATTCTGGGGCGCCTGGGTGGCTCGGCTGGCTAAGCATCTGACTTCAGCTCGGGTCATGAGCTCAGGGTTGTGAGGTCGAGCCCCGTGTCTGCTTCTGTGCTCACGGACGGCTCAGAGCCTGGAGCCTGCTTCGGATTCTGTGTCTCCCTCTCTCTCTGCCCCTCCCCCACTCATGCCCTCTCTCGCTCTCTCTCAGAAATAAACAAACATTAAAAACAAACAAAAAACACCTTCCTGGGACACCTGGGTGGCTCAGTCGGTTGAGCGGCCGACTTCGGCTCAGGTCATGATCTCGCGGTTTGTGAGTTCGAGCCCCATGTCGGGCTCTGTGCTGACAGCTCGGAGCCTGGAGCCTGCTTCGGATTCTGTGTCTCCCTCTCTCTCTCTGCCCTTCCCCTGCTCATGCTCTGTCTCTACGTCTCTCAAAAATAAATAAACGTTAAAAAAAAAATTAAAAAAATTGTTTAATAATAAATAAAATTTTATAAATAAATAAAAAGCCAACAAACTCTGGGTCTTCAAAGTTCAAGTCCAGTGCTCCTCCTAGAGGGTGGGAAACCAGTCAGGTGATACCAGGAGGCATGGAAGGGGGTTGAAAGGAGAATAGAGAACTAGAAGGACCGCTCAGAACCTGGTAGCTGAATTACAAGGGGGCCGTGCATGAGACGGCCATGGTGGAGAGCCCCCCGGGGCCCAGGGGAACGAGTCCAAGAGAGAAAGTAAGAGAGAAGGGAATGCCTTGAGCTTTGGAGACCTGCTGTGGTTACACATCCTGAGAATCGAGTTGCCCAAACAGAGACCTGAACAGGAGGACTCTCCCAGACCCGCCTCCGCTGAACGCCCCACACCGCACTGACTCACAGCCTGTGCCGAAAACGGAATATGACTCACTTCGCGGCTGCTGGCACACAGGGTGGGTAAAAGAGTAATTGGAATTCCAGGACTCAGAAAAAAATTAAAAAGGAAGTTCAGGCCAGGGGCACTCACAATAAGGATCTTGGAGGAGAAGCTTCTGTCATCCCCCCGACCCCCAGGGGCTCACAACTTCCATTACCACTAATCCACTACCCTGCCCTGCCCACCTCGCCACAAAGCCCTATTTTACCAACAGAACATGCTACTGGAAGGACTGGGAATAGTAACAGCATTGCTAGTGGGGACAAGGGATCGGAACAGCCCATCGGATGGGTGTCCCTACAACGGAGAACACCATCCTGGGCAAGGGGACAGAACCAGTCCGATTTGAATTTTTTTTTTTAACATTTATTCATTTTTGAGACAGAGAGAGACAGCACGAGTGGGGGAGGGGCAGAGAGAGAGGGAGACACAGAATCCGAAGCAGGCTCCAGGCTCTGAGCCATCAGCACAGAGCCCGACGCGGGGCTCGAACTCACGGACCGCGAGATCATGACCTGAGCCAAAGTCGGACGCTCAACCCACTGAGCCACCCAGGCGCCCCAGAACCAGTCCGATTGAAAACGCCACCACCCAAAGAAACCACAGGGCTTTCTTGCTTCCTCCCTGCCTGTGGCCCAATCAAGGTTTGGTTTTCCTGGTCACTTTCATCTAATTGCAGTAAAAGGAAACTGGAACACCCCACCCCCAGATCTCCCCTCTGCTAGGGTTACCCAAGAGCCACACACGCCCACACCGCTGCCGCCCGTGCTCAGATCTCTAAATGGCCCTTAAATCTCTCCTGTCATGAGTCACAAGCCAGGAACGAGGTTATCGAAACGGAAAAGGAGAATACACATTTCTGCTTTTTCGCCAGCACACAAATGAGGTGGTAACGTGCTTTCGATGTTTTCTTTCCCAGGCTACTGAAGATGCATGTTGTTCGGGGAAAATCAAAATCATAGACAGAATCATTTCCTTGGGAAAAAAAGATAATAATAACGGCCGGAGCCGACAGCCTCCGCTTGAAAATCAACGCGAAATCCGTTGGCCAGGGCTCTTTTCCAAACTAGGGGGGGGTGCCGGGGCACTCTCCTCGGGGGTGAGCTCAATGGAAGGTTTTGCTGTCGGCTCCTCCGGGGAGGGGTGGCCTGTTGCTGTGATTGTTCGTGGCTGAGAAGTTCCACAGTGTCTTAGCAACCACTGTCACCTGCTTGGCAGCCGGGTAAAGCGTGGACTCTATTAACGTAGTTAACACGGAATGTGGAAGGGCCATCGAAGCCCTGAGCGACAGAGGTATCTAGAGTCAGCGTGGGATCTTATCAGGGAAGGAACCCTACAGGTAAGAGCAGGAAAACCCTGGAAGGACAGAATGAGCCGCCTAATTCCCCTTGAAGCGCTGCAGTCTCAAAAACCTCTCCCCGTCTTTTTGCCGGGGAAGCAAAGAGTGACCAGCAACGACCAACGAATCCCCCCCTGGGGCACGTTGCTAAGGCAGCGACAATCTTAGCAAGAGGCTCTATCTTCCTGCATTGATTGGGGTGCGCCCTGGGCATGCTTGATACTCTGCAGACCACGGCTCACTGGTTTTGACCCGGTTAAGCGAAGACATGCAGTTGGGATGCCACCAACTTCCATTTCCAAGGGCACAGGACAAGAAAATCCAGCCCCTTCCACCTCTCCCAAAACGCTTTAAAAAGACAGCTAAGGGGCAAGCTGGAGCCAAACGGGGCTGCCACCAAGACACGTCTTCACGCTAACACCAGAGGACAGAAGAAGTCGCTGCTGGCCCTGGGAGCCTGGGGAACACACGAGGGCTCAGAGCCTCCGGGAGAACGCGGGATACATCAGATCCTCAGCCACTCCGGGAGAGAGAAAACTAAAGTAAGCAACCCCTCTTGCTCCCGACTTCGCTGCCATGGTTTCTCCTCTTAGGGATCGAGCCCACCAGATTTGAAACCGGGCGCATGAAACTGAGCGCCTTCCTGACAAACCACACTCCCTCCTCTTCACAGGACTGGGCGGCAGAGTTCTCGCAACAATCCTCAGCTATCCGGCAGCCACCTCCCTGCCTCGCCTCTCCGCGAAAACTGATGTGTCACGGGTAGGAATTCCAAGTGTTCAAGGCGCCCCACGCAAAAGCCACCACCCATTCCCGTCAAAGAAAAAGTTTCCGGCCCTCCTGTTATTAGGCAATCCCAATCCTTTCACCGGCTGCTCCGGGTCTAAGACGGAAAAGGACTATTTATCTAATATCCAGGGCGAGGTCGGAGGCTTCGGGCA
This sequence comes from Paguma larvata, assembly GCA_030068075.1. Classification (NCBI taxonomy): domain Eukaryota; kingdom Metazoa; phylum Chordata; class Mammalia; order Carnivora; family Viverridae; genus Paguma; species Paguma larvata. The sequence continues at coordinate 8,141,575 of CM057842.1, read as the reverse complement.
GCTCATTTAAAGCCACGGGAAAAGCCAGGATCACGCACCAACGTGTCTCTTCACTAACTCTAAACCGGAAATCCCCTAAAAGGAAAAATCGCCCAACCCCCTTCAGAGCTTCTAGACAAACAGGGCCAACCCTGAGGGATCCAGCGCGATCCCTGCCCTGGCGGAAGGTCTCCGCTTCCGACCTAAGAGGGGAGGGCATTTCTGAGGCAACGGTCCTATGGGGGAAGGAAGCTAGGCCCGGAGGGTGGCCTGGGGGCACGGATGTGAACTCGACCCAGGCCGGGGCAGCGAGGGCAGACGGAAAGAGCTCGGGCCAGATCTGGAAGGAAACCTTAGGCTTCGCGAAGACGGCCCAGGAGCGCGGTGGGCACCTTGCCCACGCTCAGGGAGGCGACTCCGGGGGCCCGGGACCCATCGCCTTTGCGACAGAAGCCCTGGACCGACGCGAGGGAACTCCTTCGGCCGCATCACAGAACCAGGTGCTTCGCGCGTCCCAAGCAGCACCTCGAGCCCCGCCCAGCCCGCGGCCCCGCCCCGCCCCTCTCCGCGCGCCCCTGTGCATCCGCCGACTCCCATTGGCCAAGGGGAGTGGCTCGAGGCTCGCCTGTTCCCATCGCGCCCAATGGGAGCTTGGGGACTGGCCCTGGGAGCCGGGGGCGGGGCTGGAGGCGGTGGCCACCGGCAGAGACGCGCGTGTAGCGCCAGCGACGAAACGGTGCGTCTGGCTCCACGGTCCCGCGGCGCCCTAGCGCAGCTCGAAGCTGCCTGGGGCGCCTTTCTCAGACCTGGTCCGCGGGCGGACGCGAGGGAGTGCCCGCAGAGACCCTCCGGGCTTCATCTAGTCCTTGCCCTGGAACGCCTGGGCGGGGGGGGGGGGGGGTCCCTGCCTCCCTAGGGCTGGAGAGCCCCGCGTCCCGGTCTGAGAAAGACAAGGGGGACCCCTTTCAGGCGTTGATTTGTGGGAAAAACCTCACCCCGCTTCTCCTGCCTCCCCCACATCCCCAAACCCTCGCAACCCTCAGCGCTCCCTCCAGCCGTTTGGGAAGGACTTCGTGCCAAGTCCTAAAGGATGGGGGGCTTTTTTTCGCATCCTTCCCCCACATTCCAAGGGGCTCCCCAAGTTCTTGGGGGGGTCACCTCAGCGCACGCGGGCGCCTGGAGCCAGCCTTACCTGCCGTCCCCGCCGCTGCGAGGAACAGGGCGGCGGCCCAGCTCAGCCCCCAGCCCGCGGGCCTCATGCTCGCAGCCTCCGCCCGTGAAGCGCCGGCCCGAGTCTCGGTCCGCAAAGTCCGCGCAGGACACCCGGGCTTCGCGCGGCCGGGCGGCGACTGCCTGCGGGGCCCCAGTCATTTGCAGCATTTCAATAAGAGTTGCCTCGCAGGGGGAGGAGTCTGCAGTGGGGTGATTTTCGAATATCTTCCCCTCACTCTGGGGGGAGGAGTTTCGAAAGGAGGAGTTGGGAACAGCCCGATGCTACAAGGGCTGTTAACCCGTGAAGCGCTGAGTCGGAGTCCAGTCTTTTCCAACCCTCGCTCCCGAATCATCTCAGAGGCTAATGATCATCCCCCCCACTGTACCTCCCAAGGAAAAACGGGACGTATCGGAAACTTTACCCTCGCCTTTCTCTATCTGCCTTTCCTTTCGAGGAATCGTATATAGATTTTAACTGAGTTTTCTTCAAAACTGCAGTCGAAACACTAATCGGTGAGAGATCTAAAGCAAATCTTCACCAAAGTACAGCCCCCAACTGATCTCGTTTTGTGAGAGCCAGCTTTTGGCTCAACAGGGGCAAAAACATCCCTGAAATCACTGATCCAATCGGGGTCTGGACATAAATATTGATTTATTCTTTTAAGAGAAGGACTGGAACAAACAGGCTGTTTCCTCTCCCCGAAGCTAAATCAAAACAAAACAGCTTGCAGAGTTGAAGCTGATTGCCTCAATCACAGGGTGCTGATGGAGAGCAGCTTTGAAGAATCGAGTGTCTCTTTTGGGATTCGTGAGATGCCAGCAGCCCCTTGCCAAAACCCGTGTGAGAAGCTTGCCTGAACCCCATTAAGGGCCTGGCAGTTTTGGAGGGGCCGTCCGGGAATGAGCCTGGGAAGGGCGAACTACCTCTCAGCGGGCTTAGAGGGAAACCCTCGAGAAGAGGCAGGAAAAGGCGTGATTAATCCAGACTAAGAAAGAGCAGTTTGGAGCTCCAGCTTGGGAATCCGACAGCCCCTGCGTGAGTAAATTAGCTTTAACAACGTGGAAAGGAGAGGGAACCACGCTTGCTTCCCTTCCACGGCGGGTTCCACGTGGGGATCCATCGAGATCATTAGCAATCACCTGAGAAAATTTGTTAGGATGGGCGGGTTCTGGGAGTTTTTGCCACATTTATGAATGTCACCATCAAATTCCATTCCTAAGACCACACGCTGCTTTTTTTTGGTCCATTAAATAAATAAAACTAGGTTTTCTTTCCCTTCAGAAAAAATTACAACACCTAACAAGCCCAGTTTCCGGTTTGAGCCCCGCGTTCTCTTATTCTCCCCTGCGGGGCTGGAAAATATACCAGGAAGGAGCTCTCTCCTGGGAAGGGACTTGGCTTAATATGTCTTCAAAGCTAGTTCTACAGGGACGTGAGGGCCGGCCTGGAAAAGGGCCAAAAAAGTTCTATAAAGAACATTTCCGGGGGGGGGGAGGGGGCAGGCCTGGACAAGGTCTCCCTTTGACCTGCCTGTGGAAATGGCAAGGCCATTTCTGTCCCTGCCGCACACGGCCATGGTCATCTGTCCCCTTGAGGATGGAGTCATGCTGTTTAATTTCTCCGCCTCTACTTACCAGAGACTCCATTCGCAACTAGCTCATAGCGTGTTGTGACAATTAAGTAAATTAATTATACATACATGTATAAAGTGATTGGAGCCATACTTGCCACATAGTATCATATACGATTTGCTTTTTTTCCCTACTATGTTGTAACTACGTCATTTTTTCTTCTTTTTTTCCCTCCCCTCCCCTCCCCTCCCCTCCCCTTCCCTTCAGGCCACGGGGTAATCGAAACAGTGTGGTATGGGGGCACCTGGGTGGCTCAGTTGCTTAAGCGTCTGACTCTTGATCTCAGCTCAAGTCACGATCTCATGGTTCATGAGTTCGAGCCCCGCATCAGTCTCCGCGCTGACAGTGCAGAGCCTGTGTGGGATTCCCTCTCCCTTTCTCTCTGCCCCTCCCCTGCTCATGCGCTCTCTATCTCAAAAAAAAAAGAATTAAACTTACAACAAAACAAAACAAAAAACCGGTGCGGTACTGACATAAAGACAGACTAGACCAATGGACTAGGATACAGAGCCCAAAATAGACAACACATGTCCGGTCAAATGATTTTTTGTAAGCGTGCCGAGACTGTTCGACGAGGTACGGGCATCCTTTCCAATAAATGGTATTGGGAACACCAGCGAGCCACGGGCCTAATAATGAAGTTGGATTCTTTTTCCTTCACCACAGACACAAATGAACCCAAATTGGAGCAAAGACGTGAAAGGAGGAGCTAAAACTATAAAACCGTTAGAAGAAAAAATAGGGGTAAACTTTCGTGCCAGCGGATTTGGCAGTGATCTCTTGGGCGTGACACAGAAGCACAGGCAATAAAAGAAAAAATCAGTAAGGCGGACTTCAGAAAAATCAAAAACTACGGGCGTCCAAGGGCACTCGACAGGATGAAAAGGCCACCTGCCTACGGAATGGGAGCAAATATTTGGCACATCCTGCATCCGGTAAGGGGGTAGGGTCCGAAATATGTAAAGACCCCCCCTACGCTCAACAACAAAATGGCCTGATTCAAAAGAGAGCAAAAGGGGGGCGCCTGGGTGGCTCCGTTGGTCAGGCATCCAACCTCAGCTCAGGTCACGATCTCACGGTTCATGAGTTCGAGCCCCGCATCGCGCTCTGTGCTGTCGGCACCGAGATCATTAGCAAATGATCGAGCGTTCTCTCGCTCTCTCGGAAACAAATAACCGTTTAAAAAGTTGAGCAAAGGACTCGAATACACATTTCTCCAAAGAAGATATAAAAATGGCCGATAAGAGCATTATCACTGGGGAAATGCAAACCAAACAGACAGCAAGATACCGCATACTTCACACCCCTCAGGATGGCTATCAGCAAAACTTAAGGAGCACCCGGGTGGCCCAGTCAGTTATGACATCGGCTTAGGTCATCATCTCCTGGTTCGTGAGTTTGAGCCCCCACCATGGGGCTCTCTGCTGTCAGCTTCAGATTCTGTGCTCCCCTCTCTCTCTGCCCCTTCCCTGCTTGCCCTCTCCTTCTCGAAAATAAATAGACATTTTTTTTTTTTAATGTCAAAAGCCACAAACAGAAAAGCACAGGCATTGGCGAGGATGTGGAGACACTGGAACCCTCCCGTGTCGCTGGTGGTGATGCATGGAAGCCAGTTTGGCAGTTTCTTATGAAAGTAAATACGCTCTTCTTGCGTGATCCAGAAACCACACTCTGCTCTGAACCCAAATGCCACGAGAACGTCGTTCGACACGAAAACCTGCATGCGGCGGGGCGCCTGGGGGGCTCAGTCGGTTGAGCGTCTGACTTCGGCTCCGGGCATGATCTCGAGGTTCACGAGTTCAAGCCCCACGTCGGGCTCTGTGCTGACAGCTCAGAGCCCGGAGCCTGCTTCGGATTCTGTGTCTCCCTCTCTCTCTGCCCCTCCCCGACTCAAGCTCTGTACTAAGACGAAATGAGCTCCCGAGCCACGAAAAGACCTGCGGGAACCATAAATGCATATTTATTAACAAGTGAAAGCGACCGGTCTACTCTACGCTTCAGCTGCGCGTGTGACCTTCTGGAAAAGGCAAATCTATGGGCAACAGTGGTTGCCCGGGATCTGGGGGGAGGGCAAGAGGAACGGGCGGGGCCCGGAGGGTTTCTAGGGCCGTGGAATTAGTCCATGTCGTGCCGTCACGGTGGCCACATGCCACACATTTGTCCCGATTCAGAGATCTCACAACATGGAGGGCGAACCGTAATGTCAACTACGACGCTGCTGGGTGACAAGGACGTGTCGGCGCGGGCTCGTCCACTGTAATGAACGCACCGCTCTGGTGGCGGTGTTGACAGTGAGGCGGCCGTCCTGTTGGGGGGCAGAGGCACGTGGGCAATCTCTGTATGTTCCGCTCGATTTTTCTGCGAACCCCAAACTGCCTAACCAGGGCACTGAGGCGGAGACAGGGAGAGAGGTTGAAGGGTGGGGCACATGGCGGGGGGGGGGGGACCCCGGAAGGCTGAAATGAGATCAGGGTGGGCACCCGAGACCTCGGCGCGCCCTTCACATGAAGGAAACTATTTTCCAGGACCGCGGAGGCTGAGAGAGGCAGGCTCGAAGTGGTAATGTGGGGAGATGATTCGCTGACGAGGTCATGCGATGGGGTGGGGGAGACGGGGAGGAGCCGGGATTAGGGTTCTTAGGCGATCTTTTATATTTAACTCACACACGGTTAAGTCATCCACACGAACCCTGAAATGCAAGGTTCGGTCATTCGCAGTCCTCGCCTTGTCACGTTTTATGAAATAGAGCCGCGTGAAATGTATGGCTTACAGCCTGCCCACGCACGGGGAGCGGGGGGGGGGGGCCTTCTGAGTTTTGAAATATCTGGAAGACGCTGGAAAAGCTTCAGAGGTATGGGAAATCTGGCGGGCCCAAACCCGCGGGCCCCTGGACAAGTCACTTTTGGGGTCTCCGTTTCCTGGTATTTATTCCTCGTTCGACCAAATTGTCGTGTCTACTGTGTCCCCAGGAACGTTCCAGGGTGCTAAGGACACCACAGAGACAAGACAAAGATCCCCCTCCTCCTGGAGCTGAGGTTTCAGGGCAGGAGATGGCATGAGACGAATCAGCGGGGTGGTTTTGGACAACCAGGTTTGAAACGTGAAAGGAAAACGTAAAAAAGAAGGGCTACGGTGGGAAGGGCCGATTCTTATGACTTCTTTAAACGGAGCTGAAATACGCATGCCGTGCAGTTCACAAACCTGATGCGACCGCTCCGCAGATTTTTTTTTAGAGTTGTATGTGGCTTTAGTTTTTTTTTTTTTTTTAAGTCCACTTTATTTTTGAGAGCGAGAGAGCATGGGGGAGGGGCAGAGGAATCCTTGCTGTCAGAGCGGAGCCTGATGTGGGACTCGAACTCACAAGCCGTGAGATCGTGACCTGAGCCGAACCGAGAGTTGATCGCTCAACTGACTGAGCCGCCCAGGCCTTCCCCCTCCCAGAGGCTTATTTCATACGTACTCGTCCGTGTGACCCCCACCTAGAGCAAGACAGTTAGCATTAGCGGCGTCCCTCACACCAAGGGGCTGAGCCTAGATGGGAAAAGGGAAGAGGCTTCTCTGAGGATGGAGGCATTCAAGCGAGGGCCGGGATAACACGAAGGAGCTGGCCGAAGGAAAGGCGATGTGGGCGGAGCGATGAGCAGGTGGAAGGCACTTGAGGTGGGATTGAGGTTAGAACATTCCAGAAGGGAGGCCGGCGTGGCTAGGGTAGAGCGAGTGAGAAGAGGCGATGGGGACAGGTTGGGCACGGCCTTGTGGGCAGCGGGGAGGACCTTGGCATCTACCCAGAAGGTGGGAGCCATGGAGGGTTCTGAGTGGAGGAGGGGCAGGACCTGACTCGGGTGCCCCCAGGGGCCCGCTGACCGCAGACTGAAGGGGTTCCGAACAGAACCAGGAGACTGAAGCACAGGGATGAGCAATGACCAGGCTGGACCAGGGTCCGGCCTCGGAGGGGATAACTGTCCGATTCTGTTTACATTTTGTCTGAGACGCCGCGGCGGTTCCGAAGGCCAAGATCATTTATCAGCAGTCTGTTCTTGGTCTACAAAGGCCTGGTCTGCGGGCCTCCCGGACAAATACTGTACAGTTCCATCCAGAGGAGGTCCCTGGAGGAGTCAGATTGATAGAGACGGGAAGAAAATGGTGGTTATCGGGGGGAAGGGAGGGGGCGGCAGTGTTTGACGCGGACAGATGTCAGTTTGGGAAGATGGAGATGTTTGGAAGGCGGGTATTGGTGATGGTTGTACAACACAGGGCCACCGAACTGTGCGCTCACGATGGTTCGGATGGGGGACGCAGCGTGGCTCAGGGAGTGACTCTTGATTTCGGGTCATGGTGGCACGGTTTCGTGAGTTCGAGCCCCGTGTATGTAGTCTCTGCGCTGGTGTCACAGAGCCTGCTTCAGATTCTCCCTCTTTCTCTGCCCCTTCCCAGCTCACAGTCTCTCTCTCTCTAAATAAATAAATTTTGGTAAGTTTATGGTGGTAAATTTTATGTTATGTGTATTTTGCCATGATTAAAAGTAAGAAAGAAAGGAAAAGAAAAATTTAAAAAAAATAGAAAGGAAAGAGGAAGGGAAAGGAGGGCGGGAAAGAAATAAATAAATGAGAAAAAAAAAAAAAACCCACATTATGAAAATCTCCTCCAAGCCACGCATGAGACCTTGGCTCCTACAGCTTCTTGCGTCAGCCGTGGTGAGCCTTGGCCTCGGGGTCTAAGTCAAGGGTGGCTCGGGCTCCCAGCCCTTTCTTTCAGGCCGCCCCCACCCTGGCAGCCAGGAATCCGTGGGAATCCAGGGAGAAAAAGCCGGTGAGAAGCCCTCCAGCGGCCCTGCAGACCTGGGCCTGCTCTTCCCATCCTGCGTGTTACAACAGTCAGGGGCCCGGTATCCTGGAATGGAGCTTTGGCCTCCTTGGCGGAACCGACTGCAGCTCACGGTCTTGGGGCACCGGGGTAGGGGGCATACCTCACACCTGTTTGCAGGGACAGTGGAACAGCTGCCGGCAACTACAGTGCTTCTTCATTTTTTTTTAATGTTTATTTGGGGGTGGTGCAGAGAGAGAGGAGGAGACAGAGGATTCCAAGCAGAGAGCCTGATGCGGGGCTCGAACCCACAAATGGGGAGATCATGACCTGAGCCGAAGTCGGAGGCTTAACCGACTGAGCCAGCCAGGTGCCCCTCATGTTTTTTCTTTAACTTCTATTGCTTTAAGTAATCTCTGCATCCAACGTGGGGCTCGAACTCACGAACCCGAGATCAGGAGCCACACGCTCTTCAGACTGAGCCACCCAGGAGCCCCGGTTACTCTATGTTTAATTGTTTGAAGACGCTCCGTATTGGTTTCTGCAGCAGCTGCACCATGTTACGTTCGTTTTCTTGTCGGTTTCTATACCCCCAATCCCAGTTCGGATGTGCCCCGGCCGTCATGATCCGGGCTGCCTTGCCGTTGTCGGCAGCCCTGAGGCCCAGGTCTGATCAAGGAAGCTGGTGGAAATGTCTGCTCCTGTCAAAATACAGCCCTCGAAAGGAGGATTCTAGGCCTTCCTCTCCTCCCGTCTGGATGTCACGGCTGTACCTGGAAGTGTAGCCACTGTCGTACCTGCATGAAGCTGAAAGCCACGTGCCGAGAACGGTCGAGAAGAAAGCCCAGCGGAGGTCAGCTGCAGTATTGCCTCTTTATTTTTATTTTCAAGCTTATTTACATCCAGTGTGGGGCTCGAACTCACGACTGATCAGATTAAGAGTCGCATGTTCTGGGGGCTCCTGGGGGGCTCAGTGGGTTGAGCGTTCGACTTCAGCTCGGGTCGTGATCTCCTGGTTTGTGAGTTCAAGCCCTGCGTCAGGCTCTGGGCTGACAGCCTGGAGCCTGGAGCCCGGAGCCCGCTTTGGATTCTGTGTCTCCCTCTCTCTCTGCCAACTTCCCCCACCTCTCTCTCAAAGAAATAAACATTTAAAAAATATTAAAAAGAAAAGAGCCACATGGTCTACTGACCAGGTGCCCCAAGTATCACCTCTGAAAGAGTCGTTAAAATATAAAGTGTCTGTTTCATAAGGCGAATATAGACAAAAATCATTCAGCCGTTTAAAAGAGGTGAAGAAACTGTAGCACAGAGAAGGAAAGGGGTTTGCCCAAGCTCACACAGCAAGTTGGAGGTGGGGCCGATCTTCCTTTTCTCTAGCTGTGGTTCCCCCGCACCCCCGAGGTTCAGCATCTGAACCTCTTTCCTGCACTTGTGGTTCTGTCTCCCGCCTCCCATTTCGGAAACACTAAAGGAAAGCCATCAGCTTTCCCAGCATCCCTTGCACAGGAACGCGAGCCTGTGACCTAGACTCGGCCAATCATATTCTCACACCCAAGACTTTGCCTTCCAGAGCCAGGCCAGGAATCCAGCCCCCATCGTCCCTTTGATTCAGAAACCACCCAGGCTGGTTTATGTCATTTGTAAACAAGAATCCCACTCGGTAAAACGTCGATGAGACTAAGACCGGAGTAACGATTGCCTGGGGCTAGAAAAACCACTAGGGTACTTCCTCGGATCCCCGTCCTCCTGCTCTCCTACTTAGCCTATTTCTCTGAGGTTGACCTCAATTCCATCTATTTTCATCACGCTCTTGGATTACAGCACGTGCTTAAATGTAAAAACTTTAGAAAGTAAAAAACCTAGAAAAACATTGAAATTGCCGAGAAGAGACGTCTGCAAACAATTCAAGGGCATCACTGTGTGTATGATTTATTCTTGTCTTGTGTTTTATATTTATGTAATGTACATCTTTATGAAATGGAATTATTTTCTGTTTATTTATTTATTTATTTTTAAAAGTTTATCCTGAGAGAGTGAGCGTGAGTGGGGGAGGGGCAGAGAGAGAGAGGGAGAGAGCGAATCCCAAGCAGGCTCTGCCTTGTCAGTACAGAGCCCAGTGCAGGGTTCGAGCTCACCAACTATGAGATTACGACTTGCGCCAAAACCAAGAGTTGGACGCTTAACCAAATGAGCCGCCCTGGCGCCCCGAGATTATTGTCTCTGCACATTGTGGTACGCACTAAACCCGTTCTTCTAGGCCCATAAAGGATTGCTCCTTTTGTCCCTAAGTGAAGCTACTGGTGGCCATATGACTCGATGTGGCCAAAGACATTAGGCAGAAGTGTCACCTGCAGGGAGATGCTGTAACTTACAATTTCCTGCCGTGGCCACCCAAGAGGCACATGTCAAGTCGCAACCTCCCTGTTCCTGGGTCCCTGAGTAACCACCATTACACAACCTTGTAGCGTGTAAAGAAATCACCCTTGTTGATATAAACCAACTAGATGGCGGGAATGTTTGTTACAGCAGCATATAACCAGGTTGTGCTAACTGAGACAATTTTTTAACCTCTTATTTTCAGATAATGATAGACTCACGGACGTTGCAAAACAGTACAGAGTGGTCCCATGGACTTTCCCCCAGCCTCTCCCAATGGGAGGCCATCTTACCTATTCTTACGTAACCAGAGTACTTTATTGACTATGGAAATTAACATGAGTACAATACAATTAAGAAGACCATAGACTTAACTCAAGTTTTTCTTTTAAAATTTTTAATGTTTATTTACTTTTGAGAGAGAGAGAGAGAAAACACAAGCAGGGGAGGGGCAGAGGGAAAAGGAGATACAGATTCTGAAGCAGGCTCCAGGCTCTGAGCTGCCAGCACAGAGCTGACGTGGGGCTCGAACTCACAAATCATGAGATCATGACCTGAGCCGGTGTCGGGCACTTAACCGACTGAGCCACCCAGGTGCCCCCTTAACTCGAGTTTTTAAAAAATGCTTAGGGGCACCTCGGTGGCTCAGCCGGTTAAGCATCTAACGTCAGCTCAGGTCATGATATCACGGCCAGAGAGTTCAAACCCCGCGTCGGACTCTGTGCTGACAGCTCAGAGCCTGGAGCCTGCTTCTGATTCTGTGTCTCCCTCTCTCCCTGCTCCTACCCCATTCACGATCTGTCTCTCTCTGTCTTTCAAAAATGAATAATGTTAAAAATTTTTTTAAATGTTTATTTATTTTGAAAGAGAGGGAGACAGAGTGAGGGAGGGAGGGGCAGGGAGAGAGAGGGAGAGAGAGAATCCCAAGCAGCCTCCTCACTGTCAACACAGAGCCCAATGCGGTGCCCGATCTCACGAACCTCGAGCTCAGGACCTGAGCTGAAATCGACAGTTGGACGTGTAACTGACTGAGCCACCCGGGTGCCCCTAACTCAAATTTTATCGACCGATACCATGTGTAGCCCATTTCCCCCTCTTCACCTCGTATATAAGCCCTTTCTCACCCCCATGATGATCTGACGTCTGATGGCTACTCCGTATCTTCTGGATGAACCCCGTCGGGCATTGCTGTCGCCTCGTGGAGCACTTTCATTCCCGCCAAAGCCATGGAAAGGACACCTGTTCTCTACGGCTTGTATCTCTAATGATTTCCTTAGGAGAAATTCCAGAGAACAGGGTATAAATATTTTGAGTCGTCTTGTCAACTGCTTTTCGGGAAGCCAAGGCTAAGTGTCGCTGCCCGGATGCCAGCCCGCCTTCCCCCCACTTTGCCAATGCCGTGTTAGCGTTCAGCACGTCTTCGCCAATTGGCTAGGCCAAATAAGAAGAAAAATAATAAAGTATTTCATTGTTTTTTTATTTTTTAGAAAAATTTTCAAGCTTCTTTTGAGAGACAGAGAGAGAGCACGAGCAAGGGAGGGGCACAGAGGGAGGAGGAAAGAGAGAGAATCCCAAGTACAGAGCCTGCACTGCCAGCGCAGAGCCAGACGCGGGGCTCGAACCCACGAACGGTTGAACCCGGGAACCGTGAGATCAGGACCTGAGCCGGCACCAAGGGTCAGATGCTTAACCGACTGAGCCGCCCAGGCGCCCGGGAGACAAATGGGTTTTCAGGATTCTCTTAAGGAGGGTCTAACTGCTTCTTCCCCCAGAACGTCAACAAAGGCCAGAACGGGCAGGAAAGCAACATCTGAGCTGAGGCTCGGGGGAAGGAGATTGGCCAGGCGGGCCATTGCGGGGAGAGGGAAGCACTCGGGCACACGCCAGGGAGCGTGTGGGGTTAAATTTCAGTGCGGCCGAGGTGAAAAGTGGTTATGGCTGGGGAGTGGCCAGGCTCAGATGACCTGGGCCTCACACGCGCCGAGGGATTGAGAGTTTAGACGCCTCTGGCCGTGTGGAAGGACAGCCTGGAAGGGAGAGAGAGAAGCCAGGGAATCAGGGAGGAGCTGACCACACCCATGACCACGACGGTGGCTGCGGCTGGTCGGAGGGTCGAGGCGGGGGCCGGGGGCGGGCGAAGGGCGAGGCGAGTGGATTGAAGAGTTACTTGGGAGAATGGGCTGAGCTGGGACACCGACTGGATGGAGCCTCAGGGGAAGGGATGACAGCTGAGATGGTTTGATGGGGGCCACTGGGGCCACTTGAGAAGGGGGGGGCCACAGGAGCAGTCAGGTGTGGGGGGAACATCATGATTTGGGCCTTGGCCGCTTCATAAATATTAACGTTCCTGAAAAAATGAATGGCCTCATTGCGGTAGAAATCTTGGAGACCATGACATAACCTAGAAGCCTGTTGAGTTAAACACTGGTGAGGAATTAAGAAACGGTTCTTGGGGCGCCTGGGTGGCTCGGTCGGTTAAGCGTCCGACTTCGGCTCAGGTCGTGATCTTGCAGTCCGTGGGTTGGAGCCCCGCATTGGGCCAGTCTGTGGGTTCAAGCCCCGCGTTGGGCTCTGTGCCGACAGCTCAGAGCCTGGAGCCTCCTTTGGATTCTGTGTCTCCCTCTCTCTCTGCCCCTCCCCCGCTCATGCTCTGTCTCTCTCTTGAAAATAAACATTAAAAAAAAAAAAAGAAAGAAAAGAAATGGTTCTTATAAAGAACAGGTGTCTAGGACCTCACCAGCCGGGAGAAGCTCCCCACTCCTTTCTCTCGTCCCCCGTCTCAGGAGTTAACAGCTGTTCGAGACACAGCGTGCTTGGGGTGTACCCTGAGGGACCTGTCCCTAAACATTTAGGTGGCAGTGATATGGTTCGGAGGCAATCACTAGGATCCCATGTGCGTCCCAAATAGCCCCTCGCTGGACATTTCATCGTGCGGTTGGCCCTTCTGTCTTTAGCGGTGCCCTGACGATCGTCCGGGGTAATTACACCCATGTCATCTGAAAACTGTTAGGATATTCCAGTTACTGCAGCTGCACAGCTCAGTGCCTAAAACCACAACCCTTTTTATGCCCTCTCAGGCTTTCTGTGTGCCAGGAATGAGGGAAGGGCTCAGCTGGGCAGGTGGACACAGCCAGGGACTGGGGCCTTAGACCTTGGGGCTTGGCCAGCCACCGCTTCTCTCTCACTGTGCAGATCTTAGGGGACCTCGGCATCGGCTTGCCTTGGCTTCCTCACAACATGGCCGCCTCCGGGCAGCTGGTGCCTCGGAGGGAGTCTTCCAGCAAACAAGGCGGGACCTGTGGTGCCTTGTGGGTCACACGAGTGTCACACAGCAGTCACACGGTTTCACTTCTGCTGCACTGTGCTGGTTACCAGCAAGTCCCAAGCCAAACTCCAGGGGAGGAGAATTAGACTCCATATCCAATGGGATCGAGTTGCAAGGTTCTAGAAGTGCACATGGGATGGGAGAGATGGTTGTTGCCATCTGTCACATATGAGGGTCTATATCCCAATTTTTAAAAATTTTATCTTTATTTTTTTTGCTTATTAATTTTTAATGTTTATTTTTGGAGAGAGAGAGAGAGAGAGAGAGAGAGAGAGAGAGCGAGTGCATGTAAGTGGGGGAGGAGCAGAGAAAGAGAGGGAGACCCAGAATCAAAGCACGTTCCAGGCTCTGAGCTGTCAGCACAGAGCCCAACACAGGGCTTGAACTTACAAACCGTGAGATCATGACCTGAGCCCAAGTCAGATGCTCAACCGACTGAGCCGCCCAGGCGCCCTGGGTCTGTACTCTTCTTTACTGTCCTTCCCAGTCTTGCTGTGTCGGGACACTTCACGGGTTCCCGTCACGCACTGACTGTGTGACATTCCAGCCTTCAGCCATTCCATGGACGCCATCAGCCATGTCTTGTTGAACCCCTTGTGCCTCCCTGGGAGCGCAGAGACCTGCCCCCCACGGCTCAAACCACCACCTTTTTCCTGGGGTCCAGGGTCTTTCCTCTATACCCGGCCAGCTCCCGGCCCCCGAGGACTCTTGTGTCTCCCACACCTGGGCTCAGATCTGTGTGGCCTTGAGCAAGCGCCGTAACCTCTCTGAGCCCCCGCCTGTGTCATCTGTGAAATGAGAATGAAGAAGGAAGTCCCCTCTCCCTTAGCGATGTTGGGAGAAATGGGGGAGGCGGGCAGGGCAGAGATGGAGGGGAAAGGGCTGTCTGGACGGATGGGTGCCAAGAGCAAAGGCCGGCGGGGGGGGGGCGGTGAGCGAGGCAGGCAGGCAGCTCGGAGCAGCAGGAATTCAGGCTGGCGAGGGCCCCTGGTTTGTGGCCAGTGTCCACACAAGAACCAAGCTGGTTCCATGACCTCAGGCCAAGGTCAGTGCGGGAGAGCCAGGCCAGGGGGCTGCAGCCCTGACCGCTCACCCTCATCACAGTCCACGTGTCCCTGTGTCACCATGCTCTGCCAAATTAGCAGCTCCTGTTTTTAACTTCGTCTTTTTCACTTAAATTTAAAAAAAAACCTTTTTTTTATTTTTGAGAGAGACAGACAGACAGACAGAACGTGAGCTAGGGAGGGGCAGAGAGAGAGGGAGACACAGAATCCAAAGCCGGCTCCAGGTTGGGAGCTGTCAGCAGAGAGCCTGACGCGGGGCTCGAACTCACGAATCACGAGATCATGACCTGAGCTGAAGTTGGACACTTAACCTCTGAGCCACCGGGCGCCTCCATTTTTTCACTTAAAAATTATCTTCCTTTTCGCTGTCACCATAGAATATACGGGAATGCCTGAAGAAGGAAGTAGAACCCTCGCAAGTACCTTTTGGTTTCCTATCTCCCAGCGGGCTCAGAGAGGGCTGAAAGCTGCCAAGGTCACACAGCCTGGAAGTGGCAGTGCCAGGACTCAAACCCACAACCACCTGGACTTGGGGAGACAGGGCGCGTGGCTCGACAAACGCCGCTTCCAGGACGGGAGTGCAGCCTCGGGGCAAAGACGTCCTTCCCTTCTCTGCGCCACCTTTCTCACCCGAACCCTGGGGCTAACCAGCATCAAGCTGTGTGTCCTTAACTAGCTGGCCTCGACGGCACCAGAAGCGAGGCTGCGTTTCTCAGCTTACCGTGTGGCTTTGTGTGGCCATCTGACGATGTTGTGGCCAAGGGGCCTAAGACAGTGGTATGTCAATTTCCAGATTGGGTCTCTAAGGGGCGGCGGGGGATCTTCTCTCCCCCCTTGCCTCCTTATTGGTGGCTGGAAGGTGGAATGGAGAGATGGAGTCCCAGCAGCCATGTTGGGCCGTGAGGTGACCTCGGACGTAGGTCTGGTTGTGGCTAAAGCGACGACGACGCAGGAGGAGGTGTTTTCCAACACTGCGAGGCCCCAACTCTAGACTCTGCAGGTGATGGATACACTTGTGTCCAGTAATTCAGTATCATTTTCCGTCTTGCTGCTGGAGAACAAACTATATGATACCAATATATGTATCATATGACATCGCGTGGTACCGAAGTTCACTTGTACTTTTTTGTGCCCTCCAGGGACTCATTGTTAAACTGGCCTCACCCTGAATATCCTGAAATCAAGAGTGTGGTGAGCTGACTCTCTGCAAACATTAAAATAAATTCAAATCTGTGAAAATCAAGTCAAAGTCATTAAAACAAAGAAAAAAACGCAGACTTCCAACCTGACGGAGCGAGGACCCTGGCAAACGCACCGCTCTAAAAGCAACAATGAAACAAGACGCGGAGTTCTGGAAACAACCATTTCAGGATCCTGGAGATTGATCCAACGCATTGGACAAGTTAAAAAGTGTTTACTGGGGGGCCCGAGCGGCTTCGCCGGTGAAGCAGCAGACTCTTGTGGTTTCCGGTCAGGTCACGATCTTGCAGGTCACGGGACCGGGCCCCGCGTCGGGCTCTGCGCTGACAGTGCGAGCAGCCCGCTTCTGACTCTCTCTCTCCATCTCTCTGCCTCTCCCCAGCTCACGCTTGCTCTCTCTCGCTCAAAATAAACAAACTTAAAACAATTATTCTTAAAAAAAGAAAAAAAGGGTTTATTCAGGAAAACTGAACGGCAGACAAGAGTGGTGGGTGCCTGAGACGCCGTTTGCCCGAGGCTGCTTCCTGCCGGCCAGGCCGGGACCCGAGCGCCACCGCCCGGCCTTGGAACCCAACAGCGGCGTATGGGAAGTAGGGGGGATTCCTATTGTGCGACGAAGCGCCGATGTTCTGGAAGGCCAGGTTCTCCTAACTAGCCTGAGGCTGGGATCCTGGTTGCAATAAGACCGGCAAACCGGTCAGCCGTCGAAAGGCCTGGAGAACGAGACAGCCGGAGCCGGCCCCACGTGTCACAAGGGTCCAGAGGGCTGCGCACGTGCTGGGGGGAGCGGTGGCGAGCGCCCCGAGGTTCCACGCCACCTGCATGGGGGAGGCCGTGCGCACGCGCGGAGAAAACCAAAGAGAGAGCGGCGGGAAGCCACGGCAGGTCCGGCTGCAGGCTGCCGAAGCACGGGGCCACTGGCACAAAGCCTCGGGGACTCCGGTGGCTGGCGCTGGCTAGCCTGGAAGCGAGGTCGGCCCAGGGGCGCCTCCTAGAGGAAACCTGCTGAAGAACTGAAAGAAAACCTACTGACTGGACCGTCAGCAGCCACGCGCCGTGGGGGCACCGGACTGTCCAGGTTAGATCGGTAACCGCCAAACAAAGAAAACAGCCGTCGCCACCAAAACTCTTCACGGGGGAGGAGGGAGTGACTCAGAGTTGTTACAATCTATTATTTCAAATGCCCATTTTGGGGGCGCCTGGGCGGCTCGGTCGGCTAAGTGTCCGACTTCGGCTCAGGTCATGATCTCACAGTTTGTGAGTTCGAGCCCTGTGTCGGGCTCTGTGCTGATGGCTCAGAGCCTGAAGCCTGCTTCGGATTCTGTGTCTCCCTCTCTCTCTGCCCCTCCCTTGCTCTCGCGCTGTCTCTGTCTCTCAAAAACAAACATTAATGGGCACCTGGGTGGCTCGGTCAGCTAAGTGTCCGACTTCAGCTCAGGTCATGATCTCACGGTCTGTGAGTTCGAGCCCCGCGTCGGGCTCTGCGCTGACAGCTCAGAGCCTGGAGCTGCTTCGGATTCTGTGTCTCCCTCTCTCTCTGCCCCTCTCTTGCTCGCACGCTGTCCCTGTCTCTCAAAAACAAACATTAAAAAAAAATTTTAAAACAAAACAAGTAAAAATAAAGTGTCCGTTTTGAACAAAAATATCTGCACGACTTATGCTGAGGAAAACAGTTAAGAGACCCCATCTCTGAGAGAGTCCAGATGTCGGACTTCAGAGCAGGCGATGTAAGAACATGTTCAAGGAACTAAAGGGAAGAGTGTTGGAAGAACGAGAGGCGACGAGTGGCAATGACTCGTGAAGGGAAGGTCGTAATCGAGAGACAAAAAGGACAGAAGAGAACAACGAAAGTTCTGGACTTGGGAGCGCTCTCTGATGATCTGGGCTCCCACAATGCCCCGGGCTCTGTGTGGCGCTCTCGCCCCCGCCCGGGCTGCAGGTGGGGAGGGAGGGGACCGTGCCTGACAAGGGAGAGCGGCAGTGGCGCCCACTGGGGCCAAGAGCGCGAGCTGGCGGTCAGACGGCGTGGGGACTGGGCAAGTCCTCCTCCTCCGCCTGGGCCTCGGTGTCCTCCCTGGGGGGCGGGTCCCGTGGGATCTGGGGATGGGGGGACAGGGCCCTGGAGGTGAGGCGCCACACCCCGCCCCCCCACGCCCCTGCCCCCCACACAGGGAGCAGGGAATGAGTCCGCCGGAAGGCAAGGCTGTGAGTTTTGTCGTCTGTTTAATTTATTACTGTTTGACATCCAGTGACACTGACATGCCCCGCCGGGCCTGCGCCCCCCGCCCCGGCGAGTCCCACCTGTCTGATAAAGTACAGTACGAGGAGTGGACGGCTACGAACACATGCATCCACGGCTGAAACTACAGTGATTCCAAACTGCGGCCGCGACAGGACTGCCGGGAAAGCAAAGGCAACCAGGTGTCGCGTGTTCCCCAATTCATAATTCTTTTTTTTTTTTTTTATCTTGTTTTAAACAGTTAATGCTGTTACAAACGCTACCGATGCCGGGACGGGGCCAGACACAAACAGTCCTACCTCTTCTCTGCCGTATAAATATGGAAGATTTTCATTTATAGAGTTTCCCCCAAGTCTGAAACTACATGTGCTGCTACCCGTGACTGCTAAGGGCTACGCCGCCTCGGCTCTGGAACCAGGGGCCCGGGCTCGAGACTCTGGAATGTTGGGACTCAGTCTTCCTCGCTGCCACTTCCTGAGCGGTCCTGGAGGGGGACAGGAGGAGAGAGCACGAGTCAACCCCGCTGCCAAGGGCACCCCTCTGCCCCCGGGGGGGGCTACCTGGGCTCTCAGAACGTTCTGGAATGAACCCCTTTGGCTGGGTGTGAGCGGGCGCAGCGAGGCGCTGTGAGGCCAGGGGCGGGGCGACTGTGGCTTCACCCCATTGCCATGGCTAAATCTCAATGTCGTTTTCTCCCAAGAACTGGCCCCTGTGCCCACGTCGACTCTTCCTCGAGACCTGGGAGACTCGCTGGGCCTTCTCTGCTCCCTCCCACCAGCGTGTGCCCAGCCCTGTGTCCCTGGCCCGTGGCAGCAAAACCACGTGGTCACTCCTGACTATGGAAGAGGCTCGTTCTTCGGTGTAGACCGTTTAAACGGCTTTGCAAGAGCCACGACAGGCTCTGCTGGATCCGGACTGAGCAGCCGGGGAGCTTTACAGCCCAGACCCTCCTCTCCAGCAACTCAGGCCAGCCCTCCGCGTTCAGGATGCCACTAATGTCCTCATGAGGCCGCCGTGTACGTCTCCAGTCAGATTTACTCCGCGGCACCAGGTTTTGCTGCTGTCCTTGCACATGGTTACACGGGAAAACCAGCAACGAAGGAAGGGCACTTCGGGAGTTTCGCCGGGCCGAGCCCCACGCGATCCACCCGGCCTCCCTGCTTCGTGCAAGTGCAGACTGGGGCTCAAAAGTGAAGGGAACGTCCCAGGTCCCGGAGCAGGGGAGGGCCGAACGCCCAGACCGCAGCCGGAGGGCAAGCTTATCTGAGTCCAGCAAGTGGCCCAGAACCGCTCGCTGTGGGCCCGAGGCCCCCGTAGCTCCTCCCCGGAGCGCAGGGAACGCGGTGCACTCCGGGGCGGATGCGGCACCCAGGTCTCACTCATGGCAGCGCTCAGGTGGTTCTTTGATCTACTTCAGATCACGGAATTTTTTTGTTTTTATCCACTGCCGTTCTCTGGAGATCCCCCTACACGGGCCGGCACGGAGCCGCGAGCGGAGGCCTCGGGGTGCGCCCCATACGGTACGCAGGGCGGGGGCAATCTGAAAGCCTTGGCTACCGAGAGTGCTGTGTCTGCTCAGGGAAGACAGATGGGGGACGGCGGGCTGGCATCTTCAATCCCACCGCCTCTCGCCCCCACCCTCGATACAGACGCGGCCCCGCCGGCCTCGGCGTGGCAGCCCTGGCGTCCTGGACAGGCAACTCGGCCCAAGTCGCACAGCTGGTCGTGAGTCAGGTGCCACGTGCAACCCTAAGCCTCAGTCTTCCCATCTGTGGTGGGGGCTGTTAGAGCATTTACCCTCCCAAGGCCGTGCCAGGTCTCGGACCTGGCAATGGGGACAGATCTCCCAAGACCCAGTGGTCGCCGGCCGCCTGCTCTGCTCGGGCCGGGCTCTGGGGGGGGCTCACCTCCTCCTGCTCCTCTTCGCTGTCGTCATCGCTCACCACCGGCTTGGCCCGGGACCCGCGGCTCGGTCGCCGGCGGCCCCCCTTCAGCCTATCCTGCGCCTTCTCCTTCCGGCCGAGCTTGATCTTCACTTTGACCGAGCGGGCTGGGGTGGGGACCAGAGAGTAGGGGGAACAGACAGACGGACAGACATGAGCTTGGGAGAGAACGGCGGGCCGAGTCGGGGGCGGCTGGGGGCCATCTAGCTGTGACGTTGGTTTCCCCAGCCACCCACCCACCGCTGGGACTCACACTCAGACTCAGAGCCTTCCTCCTCGCCCTCCTCCTCCTCCTCGCTCTCCTCGCCCTCACTGTCATCTTCTTTTTCAATCTTCTGCCGCACGCTGGTGAAGACCGACTGCAGGACGATGGAATCTTCGTAGATCTGGAAGGAGACACATGGGGCTGGAGTGGGCTGGGGCCCGACGGGCGACGGGCGCCACCGGGCCTGCCCTCTGGCCAGGACAGCCTGTACAGGGCGGAGGGTCACCTCAGTAACCCTTTCCCAATCAGTGCCTGAGAGAACAGGAGGCTGATGAAATGGCCCCGGAGAAAAGGGCGGTGTGTTAGTTTAGGAAGGCTACAGGTTCCTCCCTCCCTCCGAAGGATCCGAGAGGGCATCTGCTTTCAAAGGTGCTGGAAACACACGTCTCCTGCTTAAGGCAGTGTCTCCCCCTTTTCCGTGAGGCTTCGATCCTGGGCTCACTTGGGAAAAGCTTGCTCCCGTGAGGTTGTGTGTGGATGTCAATTTCATCGCAGGAAAGGACACACCCACACGATTCCTTTCAAGGGGGTCCCTAGTGAATTCAAAATAAAATTCCGACATCTACACGGGATCGCTCACAGGGTCGTTCCGGATGGACGGGCCTGAGTTTACTTCCTCCAATCTGCTTGTGTTCTTTTTGCTCCTTTTAGTAAGGAACACAGTGCCTTCTTTTTAAAAAGTTTATTTATTTTGGGGCGCCTGGGTGGCTCAGTCGGTTGACGTCCGACTTCGGCTCAGGTCATGATCTTGCAGTCTGTGAGTTCGAGCCCCGCGTCGGGCTCTGTGCTGATGGCTCAGAGCCTGGAGCCTGCTTCACATCCTGTGTCTCCCTCTTCTCTCTGCCCCTCCCCCACTCATGCTCTGTCTCTCTCTGTCTCAAAAATAAAATAAACATTAAAAAAAAAATTAAAAAAAAAACATAAAATAAAAAGTTTATTTATTTTGAGAGAGAGAGAGCGAGCAAGAGCGTACGAGCAGGGGAGGGGCAGAGAGAGAGACAGGGAATCATAAGTAGGCTCCACGCTGTCAGCACAGAGCCCGACTTGGGGCTCGAACTCACCAACTGGGAGATCATGGCCTGAGCTCAAGTCCAGAGTTGGACGCTTAGCTGACTGAGCCACTCAAGTGCCCTTCCAAAGCTTCTATAATTGGCAAATATTCAAAGTTGTTGGAAACTTTAGGGTTTTTTTTTTATTCATTTACTTTGAGAGAAAGAGAAAGAGAAAGAGACAGCAAGCAAGCTCACGAGCACGAGTCAAAGAAGGGCAGAGAAAGAGAGAAAGAGTATCCCAAGCAGTCTCCGTGCTGTCACACAGAGCCCGATGCGGGGCTCGAACTCACAAAGTGTAAGATCAAGACCTGAGCCCAGATCAAGGGTCGGACGCTTAACTGACTGAACCACCTAGGCTCTTTTTTTCTTTTTTTTTCTTTTTTTTTTTTTAAATCAGTCAATTCAAAATGGAGCGAGGGGCCTGCTGGCCTG
Source organism: Paguma larvata (assembly GCA_030068075.1). Lineage (NCBI taxonomy): Eukaryota > Metazoa > Chordata > Mammalia > Carnivora > Viverridae > Paguma > Paguma larvata. The sequence goes on along the minus strand of CM057842.1, from coordinate 8,120,053 downwards.
GGGCCTAGCTGTGAAGGTGGCCCAAGCTGGGAGCGGGTGCCCGTTGCCCCCGGCGCCTCCTCACCAGGGAGCCCTCCAGGTTGAAGGTCTGAGCGTTCTGGCACAGCAGCATGACGTCCTTCTCCAGGTCGTTGAGGCTGCGGTACTTGTGGTTGCGGATGCGCTCCTGCGGGTGGGGTTCGAGAAGCAGCCTTACCTTGGGAATGGGCCTTGTGCCCGGGGACCCTGGGGCCGGGAGTCCCTCTGCCTCACGGGGTCACCGCCCAGTCTTCCGGGCGCCTCTGCTCAGACTCGGACGCCCGGGCCCACTGAACACAAGAGGTGCCTGGCCAAAGCCCGGGCCGTGGGTGACCCACGAGGAGCCCCAAACACTGGCTGCCTGCCGGCACGCCCGCGGGACCCTCTCCCCCCACCTGCACCGCGGGTCTCTTGAGGCCACGAGGAACCCCAACAGCCTGTGCCTGGGTCCTTGGTGAGACAGCCCGGGCTCTGCCCAGTTTGGCTCTGGTCATCAGTCCCATACAGCCCTGTAGCTCCCAGAGAGGGGTGCCCGTGGAAGGTACCAGGTCGGATCCCCCAAATGCTGATGGCACACCCGACCGAGAGACCCCAGTTCCCACACCCCGCGCCGGGGCTACCTTTATCTTCTTGAAGTCCACGGGCTTGCGGATGAGCTCGTAGTACTCGGGCAGCTCCTTGCGGGACGGCAGCTGAATGAACACCTCGCTGAGCTGGCGGCCACTACTACTGCAAGGCGGGACATGGGGGTGTCACTCACGGGCCCCGCCTGCGGGGAGGGCCCCTACCTGGCCAGCCCCGATCGTTTTGAGGACAGAGGGTGGGGGAGTCCATGCGTTCAGGACTTATTTCCCGTGAGGTCGAGAACATTCTTCAGAGGCAAACACGCGCAGAGAGGCCGGGGATGCACCCGAATCCAGCCTCTGCCCTCACCCCATCGTCCCTGCCCCTGGAGGGCACATCGCCAAATGCTGTAAAAGCCTCGGCCCTCGAAAGAGGCAGAATCACAATTCTATTCATGTATGACGCAAATACCAGTCTACTTATGTTGCAGGGAACTTCAGAGAAAGGTGCCCCCTGGAGAGACGCTAACGGAAGACAAAAGCAGCTTTCTAGCACTCGCTATTGGGAGAGCGCGGGTTTTCCACCGGGGAGCAGAGGGGGGACGTGAGTGACGTCAGCGGCCCTGAGCCGTGGTGGGGTCTCAAGCACAGTCTCCTGGGCCTCGGCTTGGGGGAGCCACGCCCTCGGGCCGCCAGGCTGTGCCACACCCGCACCTGGCTGTCTGGGGACAGGAGCTCAGAGGGGACGGCACTCCTGGGGCCTGCCTGCGGAGGCAGGGAGCAGGCCCTTCGAGGACGGGCAGATGGGAGAAGTCAACTCTCCCGAGCGCAGTCTCCCTTTCTGCTCTGTCGGCCCTGGAGGACGGGGACCCTGCCCTGCGGGGTCCAGGGAGCCGGTGACCCGGTCGAGGCCCTGCTCTGCAGGTCCTCTCTCTTTACCTAGGACCCCACACGCTCTGGCTGGGGTTTCATCTGGGTCCCGCCGCCCCACTGTCGAGCCCGTGGCCCTGGCTCCTTTGTAACCTGGCTTTTTCAAAGTCCCCTCTGCGAGATGGATGACGGTCTCAGTGCTGGGGGCGGGCTGAGGCCCTTTCGGTGCCTAGCAACTGTGGGCTCCTCATGAGCACTGCTTCTCTTCTTTCCAAGAGAAAGTTCTGGAAGGACAGAGCAACCCACCCTCTCCATCCTGCCGTCTGCGCACACTGAATGCACCCCGTTCTCATTCCTGTTTACTCTTCTGGAAGTCAGCAGTAACGACATGACTGCGTTTTGGGTTTTGCTGCTGGATGCTCAGCGTCACAACCGCGGTAGGCAGTGGCTTGCTTAGGGGCGCTTGGGTGGCTCAGCCGGTGAAGTGTCCGACTTCAGCTCAGGAGTCTGAGCCCCGTGTCGGGCCCATTGCTTGGAGCCTGAAGCCTGCTTTGGATTCTGTGTCTCCCTCTCTCTCTGCCCCTCCCCCACTCATACTCTGGCTCACTCTCTCAAAAATAAACAAACATCAAAAAAAAAAAAAAAAAAGCAGCAGCGTTGCCAAGACTGCCTCCCGGAGGCTGGGACCCTCGAAGCCCTTTGCCCATGTAGGGTGTCTGTGTCTCATCAGAGCCCAGAGCCCTGGCCCACCCCCCACGGCGGGGGTCTCCCGAGATGCAGGCCCGACAGGAGCTGGAGTCCAGTCCTCGTGCCTTTCACACTTTGGACAACCGCTGGTCCTTTCTCTGGGCTGGGCACCTGACACACTGGTCCTCCCCAAACTGTCATTCCGACGGCTGCGACGAGCCCGCGGAGGCGGGAGGTTGGGCGAGCCATGCCCAGACGCAGCCCACCTCGGGCCTCCGTCTTCCGACCTGTGCTCCCAGCGCCAAGTGGGGGTGCCTGCGCTCAGCGGGTGCCAGCCTGCCCCTTCCTTCTTGGCTGAGTGGGGGGGGGGTCCAGTGCTGGGCCCCGCTGCTCACAGTCAGGGGAGGGCAAGCCCCCCGCGGGCTGTGTTCCCAGGCCGTGGGCCCCTCCCTGGCCTCGCAGGCTCCCCCTCTCTGGAGGAGGCTGGTGGGTAGTTTGGCCAGAGAACGGGGGCTTGTTCACCTCACCCCCGAAACTGAGAAGAGGGATCCGAAGGCCCCGGGCGCGCTCCCTGGGCCGGGCGGACCTGAGCCGCAGCCCACCGCCCACAGAGCTGCACGCGGCCCGCGGTCTCCCTTCACCTCCCAAGAGCTCCCCTTCCTCACGCGACGACACGGTCACCATTGACCAGGACACACAGCAAAAGCCACATTTTTCACTCTGCTCCAGGAGACTCAGCTGCCACCGCCAAGTGAGAGAACTTCTCCCGCACGAGGGACCCCCTTCCTGAGCGAGACGGCCTGAGGTTTTCTCTACTTTGCTTTCTTAGAAACGCCAGCTGCCCCCCTGGGTTCACTCTGCGGCGCGCTGATGGCTGCGGAGAGTGTGCCGCACGCGGCGCGAGGGCTGGGCTCCGTAGGCCACACGTGCTCATCGGTGACATCCATGACGGTGGCTGAGCCTCACACGTGCGTGGCCCTCGAAGGAGCTCCCCAAGTGGGACTCTCGCGCTGGAATGCAGTGCCGAGTCTCGTAATAACCCTCTCTCCTCCACTGGGCTGAGAAATCGCTGGAGAGAGGAGACCACGGCGAGCAACGGGGCGCGCGTGCAAACCTTTGGAATAACGGTGTCACTGAGAATAAAGGTCCGCTTGGCCACCCTGCCTGACGGTCACCTGGAGCAATGAGCTCTGCGTGCGGATGGCCTGGGACCGGGTGTGTGTGACGGAAGGACGGCACCAGGACGATGGGGGACTTCGAAAGCCGCCCCTCTCTCTGACAACAAAGACCTCTTGGAAACCCACAGAGCGCTGAGGTGTCATTTTTAAGCCTTAGGAGTCCTCTGGAGACCCCCACCCCACCTCCGGCGGCTGCGGCGGCAGGCGAGGGGCCAGGAGCCTTCCAGGCTCGCTCACCGGCCCTCCTAAGCTCTGCATGAGAGGTGGACAAGTCACGCCGCCCATCTCCCTGGCAAGAAAACCCCAAGTCCTTCCGGTGGCAGCTTGGCCCTCCAGCGCAGGCTGCCCAGGGCCTCTGATGTCAGCGTCTTTCTTTCCACCTCCCCAGAATCATCAAAGCCACTGCTCCCGGGGAGACCCAGCTGCAGCCCTCACGTCACCTCAGAGCACACGTCAGCTCAGCCCTGGGCTCTCTGACCTGCGCCCAGCTCCCCTCACACAGCGTGACAAAATGGAACGACAGAGCTCTAAGTAAGACAAAGGCCCAGATCTTTGGCGCTCAGCTCCCTGAGGTGTGCCAGGCTGCCTGCCCTCTGGGACCTGGGTGGGCTTGACCTCTTCTCGAGCTTGCTGTTACGGGGCCACACGCGGTAAGCTCCCAGGTCCGGCCGCCTCCCTCGTCGCCGTGAGACCTGTCCCTCTGTCACGAGCCACACGGTCTGCTTGTCCACCTGCCGCTGGCCGGGACCTGCGCTCCGGCGGCTCTGGGCAGACACTCACTTTTTCGACAGCGGACGGGCTCCTCTCACCTGCCCGCCGCGTTCACAGGTCAGCCCTCCTCGGTGCGGCTGTTCCACGACTTGGCTGTGAACCGGTGTCTCCCTGTGGCCTGAATTCGCTGCTCCTCGACGGGCAGTGAAGCCGGGCACCCTTCCACAGGCAGGACGGTCACCCGGCAACCCGTCTCCGCACTGCCCGTTCACATCTTTGTCCTCCCTCGAGGGTCCTCTGTTGGACAGGTTCGCCGCCGACACCGTTCCCAGGCTGCGGCGTGTCTTCTTACCCTCTTGATGCGGTCTTTAGGTGAAAGGATCTTACCTGCGATCAAATTCCGATTTACCAATACTTCCTTTGCCACGCGGGGTTTCTCCTGCCCTGTCACACAGGTATTGCGTTTTCTTCTAGAGACGTCGACAATTCAGCCTTTTTGCAGTACTGGATACGAAGCCAGGCACCCGGAGCAGCCGTCTTCCCACCCTAGAAACCCTATGGGTCTGTGTCCTCACCGAACGAGAGCACAGGCCGCGAGGGCGGGGACCTCGCCTGTTTCACTTGCTGCTCTCTCTCGGGCACCTGGAACGAAGCCTGGCACGCAGCAGGAGCTCAATCAACACTGGCTGAATGAAAGAAGAAACGGCTCGGGGTGAAAGCCTGGGGCCACGGAGCGGGGTTCAAACTTGGCTGTCACGCAGGTCATCTCCGAACAAGAGTGTCTCGTGGCCCCCGACGCTGCATGGGCACCTGTACACCACTCTGTTCCAGCAAAGACTGGCAGCGACTGCTGGGAACCCTGCTGCCCCCAGAGTGCGCCGCTGCGTGCCCGTGTCAGCCTGTCCGAGGAGACTTGCTCTGAGGAAGTTTCTGGAGGCAGGCAGAGTTGTTTGGAACTCTCTCTCCTGCCTGGCCTGGCGTCCGGCTGCCCTGACGGCAGGGAGGGGGAGCGGGCAAGAGCAAAGGGGCTTGGAGCAAGCTTGGAGGCCGTGAGGACCTGCCACGTGGCCCTCATTCCGATACATGCCTGGGCTGTCACCCGGGTCAGCAATAAAAGCGACAGCAGCTATGGCTACCGACGTGCGTGACGGCGAGAATGACGGTGCTGTTATTCTCCTGCTTCTAGACACCAGCTCCCCAAAGCAGGGATCTTTTCCTACCTCGTTCACTGCCCTCTCCCCTTTACAACAGGACACGAGACACGGGCAGGGCCCAGAGCGGCCAAGGGCCCTTGCCCAGGGCCCCCAGTTCCTTCCGAGTCTAGCCTGGGGAGCACTTCGCACGGAACGGTTTGCGGCCACAAGTCCAACGACGTTGGGGGAGGGCCCGCCTAGTTTCACGGGCGCTTCTCGGAGACTGAAGAGTCCCGGTCCTGGTCAGGCCCTTACTGTTCAACCTGCCCAGACGGGGGCGGCCTCCCTATGGAAACGGGCCCTCCCCTACGCCAACTCAGGGGGTTCTGATGGTGCTGCCCAACACTGAGTCCCAACCTCTCCCCAAGACTTGGGCAGGGACCAAGCACAGCTCCTCACCCACCCGGTCTTAGTGATCGGTCCAGGCAAAGGCCTAGAATACAAACTGGCCAGTCAAAGCCTTCCCTGTGAACTTCCACCTGGAGCTGGGGAAGCAGAGGTCGCTTTCCTCGGGGGGTGTGAAGCCTTCAGGACGGAGCCCAGAGCTGTCGCAGCCACAGGTCACTATCTGGGGGTAAACGGAGAGGCGGCAGACAGCTCTGGGTCTCCAAAGGCAGGCTTCGCCAACTCCTCCATGGCCTTCCAGCCAAAGGAATCCCTAGGCGTGAAGGTCTCAGAACTGGTATCCTGCTACACAGAGCCTCAAGGTGCAAATGTCCCTTCGAGGCGTCATTAAGATTACGACATGCGGAGGAAGAACGGAAGGACCAAGAAGGCCCCGCCCCCCCAGCAGGACAGAACCACGAACTCTCTGCATCAAAGAGATCATCCGTCCATATCCCTTTCTAACAGGTGGAGAAACCAGAGAGGCTTTGAGGGCTGGGGGCAGGCAGGGCCTGAGCACCCGATCCCCAGCCTCGGTCAGGGATCTCTCCCACCCTTTCCCGTGTGCTGCTCCAAATCATGCGTCAGCAAACTTCTTCTGTAACCCACTGGGTATAAACCTTTTAGCCTTTGTGGGCCACACCATCTCTGCCACAACTACTCAGTTCTGCCACTATTGCACAAAAGTGGCCACAGGCAACACACAGAAAAATGAGCTTTGGCTGTGTTCCAACACGAGTTCTTTTATGAACGATGAAATGGGACTTTCATAGAATTTCATGTCATGGAATTTTTTTTGGTATTTCCGAAACCATCTAAAAAAAAGCATCCCTAATTCACAGGCGATACACATGCAGCGGGTGGGCCAGCCTTCAGCAGCAATCAACCACAGGTGATGCCCACGGCAGAGCCTTCTAGCCGGTATGGAAGTGGTCCCGAAGAAGCCCTGCCGGGAAGGACTCCGTCTCTGTCCGTCGGCCCCTGCTCACCTCCCCGGAGTCCTGTTCAGACCCCACGGTCCCGTGACCCCTCTCAATGACATCTTCAAGCCCTGGGACCGTGTTCTCTTTTGACCCTCGATCAGTGAACCGAGCCTGCACAGTCCTGGGTAAGCGGAGGGAGGCGTTGCAAAACGGACTCAGCCGCGGGGGCGCCTGGGTGGCTGCTGTTTGAGCAGCCGACTCTTGCTTTTGGTTCAGGTCGGGGTCTCCTGGTTAGTGAGTTCGACCCCCATGCTGGGCTCTGAGCGGACGCTCGGGGCCTGCTTGGGATTCTCTCTCTGCCCCTGCCCAGCTCGCGTGTACTCTTTCTCTTTCTCACAATACATAAACCTTAAAAATTTTTTAATTAAAAAAAAAAATCAAAGCTGATTTAGCTGTGAACAATTCATTGGAAACCATATCAGCAGGTGTTCCGTAGGGGAGCCTGGGTGACTCAGCTGGTTATTAAGCATCTGACTCTTGGTTTTGACTCAGGCTATGATCTCATGGTTCTTGGGATGGAGCCCCACATCGGGCTCTGTGTTGACACCACGGAGCCTGCTTGAGATTCAATCTCTCTCAAGTAAATAAACATTAAAAAAGAAAGATACCCCATAAACAAAATTTGAAAGTGAAACAATGAAATTCGTTCATTTACTTGATCAGTATACAACTACTTTCTAGGTTCAGTTTTCCGACAGACTACAGAAATTCATGAAGAGCCTCCGCCTGCCAGGTGAGATTACCACCTGCGGGGGTAACCTCGGCGTTGGGTCTTAGGGCCTGCGTGGGATACGAATAATTCTGACAGCCACACGAATGACAGGAACTGATAAATGGCGCTCACCAACGAGCCCGCTGAGAGTAACGGTCTACAGGCCACTGGTCCTGTGCCCTCAGCACTCTCCCAGCGGCCAGAACTGGGGGAAGCTTGACTTCAGGTGCGTTTGCCAGGGCCAAGACTCGCTGTAGGTTAAGATGCTGATTAAGTGTCTAATGAGCCCACAGTTTCGAATGAGCCAGTGACACAGCTGGGGATGCATTCCTCAACACAGTTCAACAACCAAACCTGTATCTCATGTTTTTAATTTCTTTTTACATTTATTTTTGAGAGACAGAGCACAAACAGGGGAGGGGCAGAGAGAGAGGGAGACAGAACAGGCTCCAGGCTGAGCTGTGAGCAGAGCCTGACATGGGGCTCCAACCCATGAACTGTGAGATCACGACCTGAGCCGATGTCGGACACTTAAAGTGACTGAGCCACCCAGGAGCCCCCGCCCAGATCTCATTTTAAAGAAAGCCTGCGGCTCCTCTACTCAGGTAACCCAAGCTGGGAAAGCACCTGACTTGACGTTTTCATTGTGGAGGTGAGACCCTGGGCTTTGAAAAAAGGTGCACGCCCCAGGGTGACACAGACTGCAGCAGACGCCGGGTCACAATCTAGGCGGGCTCCTACGCTGCCCGGCTGCGCAGTTGCCCCCAGGCAGCTGTGAGTGCCAGGAGGGCCAGCCCTGCGCCAAGCTCTGAGGTGGCACCAGCTCAGAAAACATTAGCTGGGGGTGATGAGGACAGAGAACACAGAGCCTGTGGCCTGTTCATGGCACTGCAAAGAACATTCCTCAGGAAGCCGAGAACGCGAGGCGCAGCAGGCCCGGCGGCCCCAGAGGGTGCGGCCGGATGCGGGCTGGTGCCGGTCCCACCAGCGCCGGGGGGTGGGGGGCCGGGGCCTCCAGAAGCATCCGCCCTGGCTGGAATTCATCAGCATTAGCGGCCGCCGTTACTCTCAGGAGCCCCTAGAGTGCGGAAGGGAGGCCGCACAGCCCCTTCTGGAAAGGAAGAGCCCGCTGGACGCCCACACTGGAACCGGGGGTGCTGGGGGGTCCTCTGGCCCGTCTGGAGCTGACGGACCCACCTCCATACCTTCCCGAGGCCCTCGCACCCACGCTTTCTGCCCTCCTAACTTTTAACGTTAGTTAACTTACATTTTTACCTACTTTCACCTTGGAACTCAAACTTTTCGATTCTTTTCGCTGGCTGTCTTTTAGCTTTATTTAGAAATGTACCTATTCTTTTGTGATTTCTCATTTCCTTGACCTGGGATCTTTCTTTTCATGCTTTCCTCTCATTTTATTTTTCTCTTCCAGCTTTTCCGAATTTCCTTTTTATGCTGTCTCACCTACTGATCATCTTCCATTTTCACAACCATTTCTTTTTAAGTTTGTTTAACGTTTATTTATTTTTGAGAGAGAAAAAGACAGGGCGTGAGCGGGGGAGGGGCAGAGAGAGAGGGAGACACAGAACCCGAAGCAGGCTCCAGGCTCCGAGCCGTCAGCACAGAGCCCGACGCGGGGCTCAAACTCACAGACCGCGAGATCATGACCTGAGCTGAAGTCGGCTACTTAACCGACTGAGCCCCCCAGGGATCCCACGACCGTGTCTTTATTATTTTCCCTGCAGAGAAAAGGAGCACACTGCTGAAATGCATGAGTGCTTTAGAAGGATCTCACATGCGTCCCACGTCAGGCTCCAAACGGACAGTGTGGAGCCTGCCTGGGAATCTCCCTCGCTCCCTCTCTCTGCCCCTCCTCAGCTTGCTGGAAGGGAGGAAGGGAGGAAGGAAAGAAAAAAAGAAAAGAGTGACCTGACACGGGACTCTGAGGGAGGCAGAGGGAGGACTGGTTCACCCAAATCTATTTCTGGAGTCCAGTGTCTATACCTGTCCTTTTTTTGAGCTTCTATGTAATCCTAGTTTGTTTGTTTAAAACATTTTAACGTTTACTTGTTTTGAGAGACAGCATGCGTGCGCCCGTGTGCTTGATCCCACAAACTAAGATCACGACTTGAGCCGGCAGGAAGAGCAAGATGCTTAACCAACTGAGCCAGCCACGCGCCCCTACACACGCGCACACACACACACATTTTTTTTTTTAAGTTTATTTTGAGAGGGAAAAAAATAGTGTGTGCGTGCACACATGTAAGCCAGGTAGGGACACAGAGAGAGAGGGCAAGAAAGAATTCCAAGCAGGCTCCATGCTAAGAACAGAGCCCGACTGGAGGCTTGATCTCACTCCTGGGAGATCCCAGTCCGAGCCGACATCAAGAGCCAGACAATTAACGGACTGAGCCACCCAGGCGCCCCTGTCATTCTAGTTTTAAGGCCCTTCTAAGGCAGCTGCCCCATTTCATTTTCTTTGGTATGCCCCATCTCTGATCAATCATTAGCGGGCAGTGAAGCCCAGGACAGAATCGGCAGGTGCAACCTCACCTGGCAGACTCAGCACAAGTTGGCAAGGCTGCCTGGGCTAATCCTCCCACGGCTTAGAGCCCCGCTGGGCCCTTGGGCTGGCCTGGGCCTGCACTCAGCCTGGCCTGGGGTTACATTCAGTCTGGCCTGGGCCTGCACTCAGCCTGGCCTGGGGCTGCACTCAGCCTGGCCTGGGGTTACATTCAGGGGCCTGCACTCAGCCTGGCCTGGGGTTACATTCAGTCTGGCCTGGGCCTGCACTCAGCCTGGCCTGGGGCTGCACTCAGCCTGGCCTGGGGTTACATTCAGCCTGGCCTGGGCCTTGATGACGGGCACCAGCACTTTTCTTAAAACATCTCACCTCGGTGTTTCTCACGACGGGCTCCAGGCTGGGGGCCAGCCAGAAAGTGCTGACCCGACTTGGACCCACAGGCAGAGGGCTGGCTTCTCCTGGAATGGAGCATGCCCATTCTGAGCTTGGACTCCAGACAAAGGGCTGCCTGGCCTTCCAAAGGCCGAGGCTGGACAACCCGGAGGCCTCTCTGGCTCCCTCAGGAGAGGGCTCCTGGGCCGCCTACCCTCCCCTCCTCCACAAGGGGACTGTCCTGAGAGGCCCGCTGCCACCTGCAGTGCTCTCTCCTAGGGGAACGCTGCAGTAGACGGCCTTCCCTGGGGCTTGTTATGTTGCCCGCTATTCTTGCAAATCAAAGGTACAAACCTTTCAACTCCGAAAAGCCATCTTCTCTTTGATTCTAAGCAGTGAGGTGCAGGGCTCCTGCGAGGGCACAGGGAATGTGACCGCAGGTGTTAGGCAGTGGCTGCCAGGCCCAGGCCGAGGCTGCTGCCACGGATCTGGCCAGGGCCCTTCACCTTCCACGTGGACTTGGGGCTGGTCGACAGGCGGCATGCCCGGCCAACGAGGTCTCATTTGGGGTCTCGAACATCCCCATTTAGGGGATTCTGCTTCTGTGCTGCAGACTCGGAGACGGAGACAGGGACATGGATGGTGAACCCAGATCTCTGCGACACTGAAGCCCTCCAGCCCCTTTAAGGTGGCTGCCGCCTGGCAGGGGAAGGGGGCAGGGGGCCCAGGAGGGCTGCTCGGCGGGGCTCAGCCACGGGAGGTTCGGGAGCTGTCACGAGTAACTCGCAAGGCCCTCCTAAGGACATTCTAAGACGTTCTCTTCTGTGACGTCGGTATGGCCGAGTCCAGGAAACTTGGCCCTGACGCCTCTACTGCCCGGTCTTTACGGCAGCCGTGACTCTGCCCTGTAGCTGGTACAGGTGGAGCTCCGTGCCCCCGTGGGGAGCGCGGGTTCTACGGAGGGGCCTCCAGAGCCTGCCTGCTCAAATGGCTCGTTCCGGCAAATGCGGTTCTCCAACACCTCCCCCGAAGCACCAGGGACGTGCTCCAGAGCACACACCCCTGCTGGCCGGCATTTGGAGACAGTGCCCAGATACCCTGGCTCCCTCTGAAGAATTAAGGTGTGAAGACACCAACGGGCAGCACCCATGACAAGGTCCCAACCTGACCAGGACCCTGTGTCTAACTCATTTGTGTGTATAGATTTTATTTTTTGTTAATTTTAACGTTTTTATTTATTTTTGAGAGAGAGAGAGGCAGCATGAGCGGGGAGGGGGACAGAAAGAGAGACACAGAATCTGAAACACGCTCCAGGCTCTGAACTGTCAGCACAGAGCCCGATGCAGGGCTGAACTCACAAAACTGAGAGATAATGACCTGAGCCGAAGTCGATGCTCAACCAACTGAGCCACCCCAGGCGCCCCTGCGTGTTTAGATTTTAAAACAAGAATCCCTACCTCCAACTTTCTTTTTTTAAATATTTATTCATTTTTGAGAGAGTGTGAAAGGGGAGGGGCAGGGAAAGAGAGGGCAGAGGATCTGAAGCGGGTTCTGCGCTGACAGCAGCTAGCCTGATGCGGGGCTCCAACTCATGAGCTGTGAGATCATGACCTGAGCCGAAGTCGCACGCTCAGCCGACTGAGCCCCGCCGGCGCCCCTCCAGGTTACTTTCTTAATTCTGGTTCCAATTCTGGCTGTTCGTTCATAGGGCTCCTTGATGCAGCCTGAGATTTCCGAGCACCAAGAAGGAACCCCGTGAGGTCCTGTGCGCGGGAGCGGCCTCTTCCAGCCCCCTCGCCTTACTTGGCTTCCTCTGGACACAGGACGCCCATGCCCTTGGCCTCAGGGCCCCGGGTACGCCGACCCCTTTGCCTAGGACACTCCTTTCCTCCTCTCCCCGTGGCAGGCCCTTGCCTATCCTCAGGCTCTGCTTCTGTGGCGCGCCTCTTCAGGCCACGCTGGACACAGGGTCGTGGGAGGGACGGGCGTGGCAGCCCTGAACGGGAACAGGTGCGAAGAGACCGAAAGCTTCTCGATCAGGAGGTTACCTTTGGTGGACGAGCACAGAAGTCCACCTTTGGTCGACACGGATGATGTCGAATGTGACTACACTGGTATTTAAACACCCCCGGGGAGCTCTTGGACAAAGTAAACAGAAACGACATCTGGAGTGACGCCTACGGACAGGAGGGCGGCCCCGCTCACACGGCAGCAGAGGCGCAGTGGAACCGCTGCACGGAGACGCAGCCCCGGGGCCTCCTGGCCGCCAAGGCAGGCGCAGGACACAGCAAACCCAAACGCTGACAACGTCCTATAATCACTCTTTGGCGTCCAGGAGGAACCAAGCTGTAACGATCTGTTCTTTCCTCAGGCTCCGTGTTTAACTCAAGCACAGAATTTAGCTAATTAAAAAGTTCTGGAAAGTAAAAAAAAAAAAAAAAGAAAAGAAAAGAAAAGAAAAGAAAAGAAAAAAGCTTTTAATACATATCTTTCCTGGTCTTTTTTGGAAGGGAGCTATATTGGAAGTTTGAGATGAGAAAGCGTACGTTAGGCTACTTCCAAATTTATTCCTTTCTGGTTCTCTTTGGTGTGGCACAGTGGCTGGTCCCTCAGAACCTTCCACGTACCTGACAAGCGGGCCGTAAGAATTTCACTTGGTCCAAAGAGAGGCCTAGCTATTGCACTGGGCTCTGGGAGGTGAACTCTCAGCCCTTGAAATGTCCTGCCTAATGGGCTGCCTCTGTTTACCTGGGGGCCTCAGGCCCAGAGAGTCTAAGAATGCGATTTACGGTAGGGGGTGGTGGGTCGTGTGGTGTCAGCTCAACCCACAGAGGGCCTGGAGCCTGGGGTCAGCCACGTGGGTGGTCAGACATGTCTTTGTGAACAAGTTCCAGTAAAAACTCTAGACATCGAAAGTTCCTTGGCTGGCAGTGCCCTGTGCGTCTTGTCTCCTAATGTCACCAGAAGTCTGCTACCAGCGACTCTCGAGCAAGAGGGGGCTGGAAGCCCCACACGCAGAACTCTCCGGGCCTCTGGCCCCACGCCAATCTTTGTCCTTTCACTCTAACACCCCAGAACTGGGAGTTCAACAGCTTTCAGAGAGCTCGGGGTCTCCCTAGAGAATCAGCAAGCCTGGCTGGTGTCCAGGGTGAAGGTGGTCTCGCTTCTCACGACAGGGGGAACCATACTGTTGTTCACATTCCACGTGTTAATGAACATCAAAAACATCCATTAAACAGGTCGGCCTTTTACCCAAACGTCATCTTTGAAAGTATTTGCAATGAGGTGACTCTTCCAGCAGGAAAATGAGACCGTTTTCCAAGGTCTGCGGGACCCGCTTGATCTCCTGTGTGACCACTGCAAAGCGGCAGGTGGATGGCCCCGCTGCGGTCGTGAGCCAAGCGTTCCTCGGTGTCAGCATACGGGAGGATCCCTTTACCCAGCACCTGTACCGTGTCGCCTGCAACTCCTCTAGGTCTCCTCCCAGCCTGGCGGAGAGCCCCCGGTCCTGCGACGCCATCCTGCGGGAGGACGCGGGGTTAAACGTGAACCACGCCGCAAGCCCTCCACCGGGGCGTCCTGCCACGCGGGTCTCAGGTCAGCTGCGAGTGTGGCTCTGGGACTCCAGAGCCGGGGCCTTTCACCAGACTGGATCCCGGAGCCCAGCCGGATCTCAGCCTCCTGCGAGAGAACAGTCTCAACGAGGGAACCCTTTGCCCTGGGAGCCGGGCTGAGTTTACTGCCTGACTTACCACCCAATCTCGCACGTGCAACAAAACCTCTTGCAGAGGCGGAGAGACAACTGTTGGCAGCAGCTGGGGGAACCACATCCTCTTTTCTCACGTGATACACAGCCAAGGACGATGCTCAGAAGGCTTTTACAGTAAGTCACAGGATGACTAAAAAACCGGACACATTTTTGCCTGCTTCCAAGTGTCTTTTTTTTTTTTTTAAACCGAGAGGTAACACAATACGGGAAAGCGCGTGTATCTTCAACGTGAATCTTGATGAACGTTTTCATGTCTCAAGGTCACCACTGTGCAATACACGTCTCCACAGATCAGCTTTGAACTTCCCATAACTGGAAGCATACAGCAGGTACCAGTTGGTTTCTGGCTTCTTCCATTCGACAAGATGACTAGAAGATTCTCCCACGGAGCGGCAGAATGTCTGTCTGGTGGTCACTGGAATTCTGATTAGGCCACCACGGATGTATTTTCCTATGGATGGACACCGGGCTGTTTCGTTCCGGGCGGTTACGATCCAGGCTGCTACACACACGTGCTTGTACGTGTCTTTTGGTGACACACGTGCCCCCATGATATCTGGGTCAGAAGGTTCACTGCCAAAGAGCTGTCCTCTCCCACAGGGAGCACGTGAGGGGCAACCGCCCCACGTCCTTGCCAACTCTTAACGGAGTGTTGGCCATTCTGGTGAGCCCGCGGAAGCATCTCTGGTTCTCCCGTGCGCCACCTTGATGCTGGGAGGTCGATGCGCTGATCCCGACCACCTTGTCACATGCTGACTGGTTGCTGGTCCCTGGGATGTCTTCTTCCAGGAGACGTCTGTCTGTGACTTCTGCCCATTTTAAGACTTCAGCCTGCGCTAGCACCCACGGACCTCGTGAGCACGTCCTCGGATGAACCGATGTTCTTAATTTCAGTGGAGTCTCATTCACGAGTCTTCCTTGAAGAGCAGCGCTTGCGTGCGTTCAGGAAGTCTGCGCCTAGTTCAAGGCCAGGAAGGTATTCATCCATGTCTTTTTCTTCGAGAACTTTGTTTCGTCAATCACACGTTTGTATCTAGAATCCATTTGAAGTTAACACGTGTAAGGTGTTGGGCAGGGTCAAAGTTCACCTCCATTCGGATATCCAAAAGCTTAGCAGGCTTTTTCAAAAGTCTGTCCTTGCCCCCTGGCCTTCAAGGGTCCTCTTCATTTTGGTAACTTTGAGACTCCCTCGCAGGATCACCGGGAAAGAAACACTGGAGTCTATCACTGTCACTGGGTTTTGGCACATTCCACATTTTGTTGTGGGGCCTGATCCCAGGACCCTGGGACCATGACCTGAGCCGAAATCAAGAATCAAGACGCTCAATCAACTGAGTCCAGGTGGCCCCCGCACATTTTGTTTTTTAAATAATTGTGAGTCTTCCACATTTTTCGTGTGGCATTTGGCTCGGAGGTGAAGTGAAGTCTGCAAATTAGCTCGGCATTTTCTTCTCAATACTGAAGCTATATTTTGAGAGTGAGTGACTGAACCTCGCTAGGCCTTTCTCAGTCATTTGTTCCTCTTTGAATAATAAAAGTCATTTCTTATTTTTATTATTTATCTGAAGTTTATCTTATTTGTCTTGAAGGAGAGCACATGCACGCGCACCAGCAGGAGAGGGGCAGTGAGAGAGGGAGAGAATCCCAAGCAGGGTCCACACTGACAGTGCGAAGCCCAATGCGGGGCTCAATCCCACGAAACGGGAGATCATGACCTGAGCCGAAATCAAGAGTCAGACACTTAACTGACGGAGCCACCCAGATGCCCCTAAAAGATTCTTTTTTAAAGGGCAATCTGTATCCTTTGTTTGGGTACTATAATCATCACCACTCCCCAAAATTTCACACTTGGTTAGAACGTCTCCAAATGATGCGTTGAGAGCTTACACCCCTGACACCTTCCCCTCCTAGAGATTACAACTTCTCCTTTCTCTGCTCGATGACTAAGTCCCAAGTGTTACGATAAAATCAAGCTGGACAACGCTCCCGTTACTGGGACGGCCGTGCTGGCCAGTATGGACCAGAGAGGGGCGCACGACAAGCTGAGTCCTGGGCAAGGTGCAGGCCTCGCGTCCAAGGCCACCTCCTTGCCGCTCCACACGACCCGCCCTGAGCTGGCAGAATGTGCACACGTTCCCTCAGGGGACGGGGAGGACGTTAACTCGGTCCACGAATGGACCCGCCGCAGTCTCAAATCGGGTGTGACTGTGAGGGCAGGGACCCCGACTCCTGGAGCGGAAGCAGAGCCCGGTCTGTCTTCAGAAGCCGTGCGGAGACACGCGGCCCACCCGTGGCGGCCCAGGGAGACCAAGCGGGCCTGGGTGAGGCTCGGGCTTGCTGACCACACGGGCGTGGGGAGAGGGTGCAAAGTCTAGAGAAGGAAAGCTGCTTGTCCTGTGCTCCGGCCCCACAGGCCTCCCCGCCACCGCCCACCGGCCGTGGAGCACCCACGTGGAGCAGATTCCTGCCTCTGCACCTCGCTCGCCACTGGCCTCTGGAGGCCTCTCCACCGGCTCTCGCCTCTGCTGGAGCACCCGCGCCCAGACCTCCCTTCCTCAGGGCTCCCCTCAAACGTCACTTGCCCTGAAAAGACCACCCCGTCTCTGCCTCCCCACCACGTTTTCTCTTCCCGTCGCCACAGCGGACACCGTGCGCGTCCCTCCCGCAGACCGTTATGTTTCAGGAGGGCGGGGGCCCCGAGGCAGGGACAGGCAGCCAGTGCTCGTGGAGGGACCGACCCAACGACGGCTGGGAGGCACGCCGAGGACCCCCGCCGCCCGCCCGCCGCGCTCCCCGGCTTACCTGTCCTTGTACTTGATCACGGCATCCACGATCTTCTTCATCTTCTTGGTGAGGTTGGGAGGGTTGGGGGAGAGCTTCTCGGCAGGCGGTCGCCCGCGCTTCTTCTGCTTCTTGCTGTCGTCGTCCTTGTCGCGGCTGCGGGTGCTGGTGGTCGGGGTGGAGGAGCCGGCGTCGCCGTCCCGCTTGCGCTTCCGAGAGGATTTCTTCTGCCGGACCTCCTCTTCGATCTCCTCCAGCGTGCCCTCCTCGATGGCCTTCAGGGTCAATAGTGGTAAAATAGGACAGCCAGCACCGAGGTCGACAGGCAAGGCCGCGGCACAGACCCGCGGGGCCCACGGGGCGGGAGGCTCGCCGGGGCTCTGGACGGCCACCTGTCCCTCCTTGAGCCCCGGCGCCCACCTGTCCTTGACAGAGAGTCACGTTTCACTACCGATTAGAGAGGCCTATCTGCACTGAATGGAGACCGAAGACTTAAACCCTGGAGCCCCTCCGTCCACAGGTGACACTATTAATACTTGTGCACTAGACCCTCTATCTACATTTTTCGTAAAACCTGGCGGGACATACAGAACAAAAGACTGGCCACTGTAACTATTTTCAAGCGGGCAGTTCCGTGGCATTAGGTACATTCGCCATGCGTGCAGCCATCACCACCAGCCGCCTTCAGCGCTCTCCTGGCCCTTGCCACGAGCACGTGTGGGACCGAGGAAAGAGCTACGGTCGCATCCGCGTACCACATCGGGACTCATGTTTTTGCTTACTGTATCCTGGGTGTATTTCCTGTCGGTTTTTCTGCAACGTAATTTTGAACGTCTGCTTAGTGTTTCATCGTACAACACACCCTCATTTAAACTTCCCCTGTTCTTGGGCATTTAGGTTGTTTCCATTTGGGGGAGGGGTGCTGGTATAAGTAATGTCAGAACCGACAGCTGTGTTACTTGTACATGGATTCCTGGAAGTGGAAGTGCTGAGCAAAAGGGCCTGTATATTATAACAATATTTATTTTTGAACAATACCAACTTATTAATTCTCAGTGGTAATAGCTAATTTGCACGTTTTATCCCCGTAAATAAAGGAATAAGAAGCCACATTTCCAGGGGAGCCTGGAACCAGAAAAGGGAGTGGGGGCGGGACTCAAAGGATGTGCTGGTCGTCCAGCTCACATTTGTCAGCTGCGACTGTGAGCAGGACACAGGGCCATGCGCTGAGGACACACCGTAGAAAAAACCCCTCATGAAGGAAAGAGCGTTAAGCAGACAGATATCTTGTAAATGTGGCGAAAAGCATGCTGATCGCCAAGAAGCAGGGTGAGCGGCGCTCTGACGATGAGGCAGACGTGCCCGGGTGGGGGGACAGGGGCGCGCCTCAAAGGAGGTAGCGCTGGGCTGAGATCCGAAGGACGGCGGGTGGGGGGTAAGGCACCGGGCCAAAGGAACCGTTCGAAGACTGCGTGGTGGGTGGAGCAACGGCAAGGCCGCACGGGGGCGGGTGTGCCCTGGGGGCCCAGGGCGGGTGCAGAGAGCGGAGCGTGTCCCCCGAAGTCCATGTCCATCGGGCACTTCAGAAAGTGACCTGATGTTGAAATAGGACTATTCACAGATGTAACTACTTAGAGCAGAGCGAAATCATCCTGTGTCGGGGGGGCCCCAGCTCCAATGAGAACGTCGCCGAGAGAGACAGGAAAGGACACAAAGACACACGGAGGAAGGGCCACGGAAGATGGTGGCAGACCGGAGCAGCGGGGCCACAGGCCCAGGAATGCCGGGGCCGCAACAAGCTGGGGGAGGCGAGGATGGAGCCCCCCCCAGAACCCTCAGCGGAAGAAGGGCCTTACTGACACCTTGACTTCAGACTCTAAGCCTCCAGAGCCGGCAGAGAATGAACTGCTGTGGTCTTAAGTGCCCCAGTTTGCGGTCGCCGTCGCAGCCACCCTACGGAAGCAACCCTAGGGTCTCCGGTCCCGAGGCCTGGACACGCAGGTCAGAAGGGCACGAGCCAGCAACGGTCTCAAGAATTTTGGCGCATGTGGCCCCGGAGTGGCTGCCAGAAAGGCGGGGCCCGTTTTAGGGCCAGCGCTAAGAAAAGAGAGCCCTTGTTTTGGGCAAATGCGTGTTTTTCTTTTCTTTTCTTTTTTTTTAAAATTAAAAAAAATTTTTTTTAACGTTTTATTTATTTTTGAGACATAGAGACAGAGTATGAGCAGGGAAAGGGCAGAGAGAGAGGGAGACACAGAATCCGAAGCAGGCTCCAGGCTCTGAGCCATCAGCACAGAGCCCGACACAGGGCTCGAACTCACAAACCGTGAGATCATGACCTGAGCTAAAGTCGGCCGCTTAACCAACTGAGCCACCCTGGAGCCCCTTCTTTTTTTTTAATTAATGCAAATTCTTAACGGTTTGACATACAAAAAGGCACACGCTCTACAGGGAAAGCGTCGCCTTCTCAACAAATGGGGCCAGAACCTCTGGACGTCCACTTGTGAAAGAATGGAGTGGGACCCCTCCTCACAGACTAAACAAGAGCTACTCAGAAAGGGCCGCGGGTCCACATGTAAAAGCTGGAACTCTAAAACCCCTTGCAAGAAAATACGGGGGTGAATCTTTGTGCTCCTCCATCTCTCAATGGACTCTCGCACCCTGTACTGCGGCACAAGCAGAAGAGAAACGGACCTGCTAGACCTCGTCAGAATTAAAAATGTTTGTGCTTCAAAGAACGCCGCGGAGAAAGTGAAACGATAACCCACAGAACCGGAGAAAACAGCTGCGAACCACACATCGGATGAAAAGGCTGGAAGAAGACCCGCAAACGGCCCACAGGCTCGGCAGGACATGCCCTACCCCATCAGCCACCGCGGAAATGCAAACAAAGACCACGAAGAAGTTACCGCTCCACAACCCCCAGAACGGCTAGAACCCAAAGGACAGGTGACGAGTACGGGGAGGGCTGTGGAGAAACGGGAACTGTCACACGCCGCCAGCGGGAATGTAAAATGGTGCGGCCGCTTTCGAAAAAGGTTTAGCAGCTCCTCGAAAGACGAAACCCAAAATTCCCGTCTGACTCAGCGGTTCTATTCCTAGGCATCTGTGTGGGAGAAATCACAACTTATTTCCTCACAAAGTCTCGTCCACCAACGTTCACAGCGGCGTTGTTCACAACAGCCAAGGGGTGGACACAGGCCAAGCGTCTGCATGAACACAGACAGTCCCAGTGTGTGGTCTATCTGTCCAACAGGACGCTGCCCGGCCTTGGAAACGAAGGATACTCGCTACCGCGTGGATAAGCCTTGGAAGGAGTCTGCCTGCTGGAAGAAGCCAGACGCCAAAGGCTAGCACGTCGCTCCATTTACACGAAACGTCCGGAGCAAGAGCTAGTGGGAATAAAGGGACAGACGGGAGGAGAGCTGAAGAGGACGGGGCTTCTCTCTGAGGCGACAAGAATGTTCTAAAGTGGACCTGTGGTGATCACTGCACAACACTGAATATACTAAAACTGCTGAATTGTACAAATTAAGTGAGTTAGCTTAGTGGTATATGAATTCTATTTAAAAAAACAAAATAAAGGGGCACCTGGGTGGCTCAGTCGGGTAAGCGTCTGACTTTGGCTTGGGTCATGATTTCATGGTTCGGGAGTTTGAACCCCAACCTGGGCTCTGTGCTGACAGCTCGGAGCCTGGAGTTTGTTTTAGATTCTGTGTCTCCCTCTCTCTCTGCTCCTCCCCTGCTCACGCTCTGTCTCTCTCAACAATAAATATTAAAAGTAACTTTTTTAAAAAATGAAACAAAATCACAAAACATTACTAGCATACAGGTGACTGGTTTTTTTAAAGGGTACCCATGTCTCAAAAGTGCAGGACCGTGGGAGCCGTACGGGTCTGTGCTTGGGCCTATGTTCCAACAACTGGGGTTCTCTTCTTGTCCCTGGAGCTCGGGGCTGAAGGGTGAGGAGTGGTACAAGCCACCTGCTCCACCCAAGGGTCGCCTGGTTCCCCAGCATGTTTCAGTGGCCCCGTCTTAAGCACAGCTCAGCAGGCAAGCTCACTAGTCTGGGTGGTTCTCAGCTTCTGGGACGGGGCCAGGGCTGCCGGACCTCATGGACTGAGGAAACACCGGGGCCATAGTCAATCAGGAGGAACTCCGAGGAGTGTGACTAGAGACGTGGGAAGGCAGCGTCGTTCACCCCAGGCGTGCCAACAGCGGGACGCCCTGAATGCCCCCACCTGCTTTCCTGGAAAGTGTTGCTTCACGGACATTTTTATGAAACTCCGTGGCTGGATTCCCAGCCATCACCTCTCCACTCAGAGCCTCGAGCCTGGGGAAAGGCCTGACATGTCACCACAACCCCGGAGTTGCCACCTGTGCTGGCACGGTGGGCCGACCAGACCCCGAGGCCCTGACTCAGCCGCCTACACCTGCTGCTGCCAGGGACCCAGGTGCATCTGCTGGAAACCACGACCATGTCACTGGCGAGCAGCTGCGATGCTGAGCCTGGCTGGGGGCCTGCCGCTCCCCCCACCACAGCCGGGCGAGGAGTCAAGCTCCGGGAGGCTCCGTGCCCACGGTGAGATGGCCGATCCCAGCTGGCACGCTCTACCCCGCGGCAGGGCGATTCCATCACTGACTCGCTGCTGCGTTTCCCACTGCGGGCACCCGGAAGACCACACCGATCTGAGGCCAGTCATGGCTAGTGGTGTTCTGAGCTGCCTGGGGGCCACGTGGGCCCCCTCTCCTGTGGGTCTGGAGGAACGGGACGAGCTGACCCCACACCAGAGGCGTCGCCGTCACTGAAGAAAACCAAGAAGGGCCTGGCTTCTGGACGAGGCCCACGGTACAGCAGCTACCCTCTGCTCCCCTGACTCTGCCCCTGGCCGGCCCTCTCCGGCATATACCTTGAGCCACTGCTTCTCGGTCAGCGAGTCGCTGTAGTCCACCTCCTTGCGGTGGCGGGAGCCTCGGCCGAACATTTTCTCCTCCTCCTCCTCGCAGGTCAGCCGCTCCACCTCGGCGTCATCCTTGATGATCCACGAGGGCAGCTCGTCCTCCTCCATCAGGCGCGGCTTCCGCTTGGGGTTTCGGGCCTCCTCGCGCCTGCGGTCCAGGTCCATGCGCTGGGGGGGGGGGCACGGGGCAGGGGACACAGGGAGAAGGGCGTGAGCACGGCAGAGCCGGGCGCGTACGAGAGGCACGTGGCAAGGGGAGGCCGATGCTGCAAGGCAGCTGAACAGAAGCTCTGGGGTTTGTAAAGGCCAGGCCGGTCAGACTCTGACAGCAGACCCCTGCTAGGAGCTCTGCCTCAGGGCAGAAAATTCCAGAACAGACGGGAAGGTCGAAGAAGAGTGGCCGAGGGCCCACACTCTGATTCCATGCTAATTAGTGCTTTCTACCCGGGGCTCAGGAGCACCTGTGATCGAGCACTGACCTGGGACAGTGTCAATCAACTGCCTCTGAAGGGGAGCCTCGAGGACCAAGGACTCTGGAGGTCAGGCATTCTGCAGGCCTGAGGACCACAAAGAGGACTCTGTGTGTGTGTGTGTGTGTGTGTGTGTGTGTCCCGCCACTGCTGCAACACTCCTCAGAGGCCACAGAAGAAAGATGGGTCACTTAGGAGGCAGTGTGGGGCCACTCCGAGAAACGCCCCCGGCTCCGTTACCCGCCGGGGACACCACTGTCACCAAGACGATTTGTTCTATCTGATGTTGACAGGGTGAAGCCACGGAGCACCCTACGAGCCTGTGAGGCGGGAGGGGCGCCTGTGCCTCCGTGCGCGGCGCTTACCATGAACAGGTCAAACTCCTCCTCGTGCCGGGCGATCATCTGGTTCACGGTCTCGTCGTCGGGCACCTCGTCTTCTTCCTAGAAGGTGGCACACATTTAGTTCGGGTGCGGACAGGCCGGGCTGGGCGGCGGCAGGCCACGGGCAACGAGCTGGCGGTCCCGGTCCGGCTGCGGTGGATGGGGACCCACGCGGCAGCGAGAGGCACACACGCACACGCACACGCACGCTCCGTGGGGTCAGGGCCCTTGCTGGCCGTCTCAGCCGGGAAGCCGAGGACCGGATGGGCGTGGAGACTGAACTACCCCTCTCACCTTTAGAGGTGGCTCCTCCAGGTCGGGGTTGACGCCCGCTGGCGGAGGGGCAGTGTGGGCGAAGCTGGCACTGCCGCTGCCCGTGCTGCAGTGTCTGCTCTGTGGATAAATAGAGGACTTCAGGCTCCAGGGCTGTCAATCCGGCGCCTTTCACCAGTAGTTTAGAAAAAAAAACCACTTCAAAGAAAAAGCAAGTACTCATCCTCTTTCCTTTCAGCCCACACTCCCTTTACTCCAAAGGGATGCAAAAAAAATAAGAGTGCAAAAAAGGTAAAAAAACAAAAATGAAAGCCGCTCATGCGTCCACCACTCACGCCGGGGAGGGGGTCGGGGCCGGCGCTGTCCTCACCTCGTCCTGCTCCTCGTGCTCGAGGATGGCCTGCAGGAAGGCGCGCCGCTCGTGGCTGGAGGACTTCTGGTCAAACATGCCGGCCTGGATCACCTTCTGGTCGACATTGAGCTTGTATTTGGCCGCGGCCAGAATCTTCTCCTCCACGCTGTTGACCGTGCAGAGACGGAGCACTCGCACCTCGTTCTGCTGCCCGATGCGGTGGGCGCGGTCCTGGGCTTGCAGGTCCTAGAGGAAGACATGCGGTCAGTCCCCATCCAGCTCTACAAGTTTTAAGAGGAAGTCAACCCGGCGGCGCCATCGGGAAAGGCGTCCCGGTTCTCGTGTGCCTGCCTGCGTGCCCCGACCACCAGCTTCTCCAGCTGGGAGCCCAGGAGCGCGCCCTGGAGCCGGGGCTGGGCTGACATCACCCAGGGCTGTCCCTGTCCCTGCCCGCCTTGCTGGGTTCTACAGCTCTTCAGGTGGAAAGCACCCATTGGAGGACACGTCCTGGGTGGTTGTGGTCGCAAGCAGCTCACGTCACAGCTGACACAGGACCCCGAGCCTACCCTGGGAGGGCCCTACGCACGGTGTGGCCACATGCATTAAGGACTCCGTGCACAGGACAGGGCTGAGGCCAGATGGCATCTCGGCAGTGCCTGGTTTGGTTGCGGGCCCTATGACTTCCTTTTGGTGGAGCCCAGGCCGAGGCCCAACCTCTACGAGCCTCAGGACTCGCTCTGCTGACACGGGCCCTTCTCCTGGCTGGCGTGTGGGGAGAGGAGCTAGATGGCACTGGGCCCTCAGGGCAGAGTGTCAGAGCGTGCTGCACAGCAAAGCTCTGATCAAGTGGTGGCCGTGGCTGGCGATGCTGTCTGTCATCACCCCCAGCCCCGAATCAGGAGTGCTCCCGTGAAGCCCTGCATCTGGGCCGGGAGTGATGTGGGCCTCCACTCAAGAGTCACACCCCATGGGGTCAATAGAGGCCATGACCGTGGGGGGGGGACAGGAAAGTCCCTGGCTCGGCCAGCACGCTTCCCGGCAGGGTAAGCACTGGATAACGTGCGCTGGGCCCTGTAGGAAGTTTAGTGGCTTCCGATGCCCTTAGTGTGGCAGAGGACAGGACTCCAAGGGGACCTTTGTCCACTGTCTGCCCGCTGATGGGAGCAGCACACCCCCAACCACCTCTCAGAAAACTGGGGAGTCGCTGAGGTCTTGGTGAGAAGTATGCCCCAGGCTGATGACAGGAAGGGTCACTAGTAACCACCCAGAGCCAGGTGCCCATCAGATGGGCTATAATTCCCGCACTGCTGACTAGTGCCCCCAGGCTGAGGGTGAGGACATGCTCATATCCTACTGAGGGGAGAGAAACCTAGCACAGCCTTCTGGAGGCCATCGTGGCAGAGGTAAACAGAATGTAAAGAGGTCATGACCATAGGCCAGGCAACCCCACCTCTGAGAGTGGACTGCCCAGCAAGTCCTTGTACAAATACCTTGAGAGAGAGACAACAGGGCTCCCGAAGTGGTCACGCTGAGAAACAAAACCCAGACACCTGTCAAGTATGGTCCGAGTAAAGTCTCAGGGCCGCCATATGTCCGGACACCTGGCAGCTACGGGAACGGCCGTGTGGCCTCCCAGTGTGTTCGCACCGAGAGGAGAGACACACCAGCTGCGAAAGGGAAGAGCACGTGCTAGAACATGCTGTGTTTGTGTCCAAACCCAAACACGCGTGTGTGCGTATGGGTACACGCTGGCATACGCTCAGAAAGAGCGAGACTGGTGGGAGGAGAAAAAACGGTCTGTTACGTTATTTTGGGTCACTGACGTCTGCATTAAAAAACTATCACTTTCATGAAGAAATGTGGGGAAAAGTTAAAAGCCGCGGTATCTGGGACATCCGTTTCTCTGCGGCTGGTGGCATGGAGCCCCGCGGAGGGCGTGCGGGTAAGAAAGAAGAGCGGCAGCACACACACAGGCCCGGATGTTTTTAAAGGCACAACTGTGAGAGTTCACACCGAACGCCGCCTGGAAGGCCTGCATCGCTGAACAAGCGACAATCACCAACAGCTAATAAGATTGGGACATTTTCCGCTTTCTTTACACATTTTCATAAATTCAGGAATTTTTTTTATTGCCAACGGAGTATGCTTTTTCCAAAATCAATGAAATACCTATGTTTTGAGAGACACAGAAATATACTCTCTAAGCTTCTGTACAAAGGCCTCAGGAGCTGTGGGGGCCGCGGCTACTGGGGTCTCCGCACAGCCTCGAGCGCCCTCCCCACGGGGGTGCCAGCCCACTCTCACCTGGTGGGGGTTCCAGTCACTGTCAAAAATGATCACAGTGTCGGCCGACTGGAGGTTCAGCCCGAGCCCCCCGGCCCGCGTGCTGAGCAGGAAGATGAAGTACTCGGAGCCCGGCTCGTTGAAGGTTTTCAGCAGCATGCCCCGGTCCTCCGCTTTCGTCGTTCCTGCAGGGCGCAGGGAGAGTGGGGTCGGCGGGGGGACCACGCAGGGAAGGGGGGCGATGGAGAGGAGACAGGGAGGGACACCTGTCTCGGAGCGCGGAGATGGAGCCCGGTGTGCATCCCACAGAGGCCTCCTGGGCCAGCGCCACGACTGCTGAACACCTACGTGTCGCCGACACATAGCAAAGGGATTCGGGTTTACGGGGACACGAGCTAACGCCACCCCTCCCACCTGGGAGATGAAAGTGAGCCCCAACAGGCCGCCGTGTCGTCTGGGAGTAAAACGAGCCCAGTGTGAGCACTGAACAGGGCGGGTGCCAAAGCACAGAGCCTGAACCGGTGACTGGCCGGACGGCTGGCGCCTGCCTCAACCACACTGCGATGGTTTCTCTGTTCACGAGGAGGATCTGCTACCGGCAAGCACGCAGGCGCCTTATAACAGGGACTCTTCCGGTGTGAAACGGAAATTCAGTGCTTCCAGCCTTTTGCCTACACGACAAGCAGCACGGAGGCCTGATGCCCACGGGAGCCTGGGCTCCAGAAGTGCCCCCAGCTGCCCCTTTCCAGGGAACAGGCAAGGCCTGGAGCAGGGAAGAGGCAGGCCCCACGCACAAGGGCCCCCCCTGCACCCTCACTGCTGACGGTGGAAGGTTCCATCTCACAACATGTTGCTGAGTCCCCACCTTTTTATCTGTTCTTTGCCAGAGTTTCTGCCCGTGACCACATGGGTACTGTGCAGTTGTGGCCGAGGGGGCAAAAGTCCTCTCCTCACCACAGGGAAGGAAAGAAACGGGGCAAATGAACAGATGCCACGGTGGGTGGGAGTATGTTCTCCACCTACAGCCCCTCCTCTGAAGGTTGACACGGCGACACAGGGACCAGTGCTCACAAAGGCCAGCCCTTGAAAGATGGGAGAGGGGGCTGGAGTGGTCAGGGCCGTCCTGTTGGCAGGGGCACAGGGAGACACTGTCATTTGTGTTTGCAAAGGTTGCCCCGGGTGGAGCTCCAAGACCAGGCTGAAGAAACACGTGACGGGCACAAAGGGCAGGCCGTGCGTGGGGGCGGGGAGGGCCGAGGCCGGCCGGCGATCAGCCAGCGACCACAGGTCTGAGGTCTGGGAAACCACAGTTCCACCAGATGCACGGCAACAGACAAAATGAGGGCCCAGAAGTTTAGGGTGTCCTGGCAGGGAGACGCCACCTGGCAATGAGCTTCAGTAAAAGCTCGGAGAAGCTGTGGGAAGGAAGCGACCTGCTTAACTGTGTTCAACGCAGCAGCTTCCCCAGCTCACTTTTCTCGGGAGTCCGAGACCAGGGGCCTTCCCCAAGCTCACTTTTCTCGGGAGACACAGAGACTAGGGGCCTTCCTGGCCAGCCGACAAGTGCTGGACCACACGTCCAGCATACTGTCACCATCTCGCTGAGCACCCACCCCTCTGGAGCTCCCGTGGGCTGGGATAAAGGCCACGAGAGCAGGAGGGTCGCAGCCAAGCACCGTTCCCAGGAGAATCCGTCACCCTGTACCCCCGGCTTCCCTCCCGCCCTCACGCACTACCCTCAGTGCACACGGTTCCGGCACGGGCTCCAGGCCTGACCAGTGACAGCTCTACGACCACGTGGCACTGAAGAGAGGGGCATGTGGTCACACCGACCTCATGAGAGCCAGCCCCTGGACCTCTGGGGGAAAAGATGGGCTGCACCCTTTGCTGGGGACCATTGAGGACTTTGCTGAAAAAGCATTAGGGGAGCCTGGACAGGACGCCTGAGCATGAAGCTGAGACGGAGGACAGAGGAGCTGAGAGCCTGAGAAGAGCTCATCGGTATCTTCCAGATGCCCGGGTCCAGCTGTGCCCGAAGCTTAGCCCCTGTGGACTTCCTCCTCATGCCTGCGGGACATGGATTTCTGCCACTTGTGACCAAAACAGGGCTGTTGCATAATACCCTGTAAGCACCGGACCGGACTTGTAGTGCGCACATCAGGAGACCGGAGGGTCGGACCCAGGCTGGCCAGTCTCCGAGGCCAACCAGTCCCACGGGCCTGTGCCACTGAACGCAGCGGACCAGGCTCCAGGCCCGGCCCTGCCTTGTGGGGGACGGGGTACCAGCCAGAGGCTTTGGCGGCTATGGAGAACGAGTCCCCTCCACAAACTCTCCTGGTCACACTTACCATCGAGCCTGAGGTATTTAAAGCCGCGATACGCAAAATAATCTTCCATGATCGTCATGAGGGAGGTCATCTGACAGAAGAGCAGCACTTTGTGGTTGGTGGCGCGGAGTTTGGGAAGAATCCTATCTAGAAGCTCAAACTTCCCCGAGGCGCGGTACAGGTCCAGCCTGGGGAGCGGAGGGAGCGGGGGAGGAACACACGTTAACCTTAACGACGGCGCTCTGCAGACAGGCGCAGGAGATGGCTGCCATCTCCAGGCTGACCTGAGTGCCTAGGCAGGCTGGTCATCACGGTCAAGGGCACAGAAGTGGCTTCCTAGGCAGACCCTCTCACCCCCGAGAAGATTCTGCAAAGCCATTTTCAACCTAACTAAAATATACTCAGGCCAGTCTCGGTCAAGGGTGAGCACATGACTCTGTCAAACTCGGACACTCTGAAGAACGAAGAGACGCGACCAGCAATCGCGCTGGGACAGCAGGGAGCCAGGCCTCCTCCCCTCCCGCGGGAGAACCTCCAGGAGCAAAGGCGCACACGGGAGAACGCCCACGCCGCGCCCCATGCAGGGCTCGGGGCCACTGGCGCTTCTTTCATTCCCTCCAGCCAACAGCCCCTGGTCTCGCGGCTCTGCAGACTGAGGCTGGGGGGACAGGGGGACACGGCTGCTGGTGCGCCGGGGCCAGGACTCGAACCCGACTCTCTGAGACCCCGATTACGCAATTTGGTACAAAAGATACATAGCAAAAGAACGTTTTGATCTTTTATTTGGTGCCTTTGTTCTCCCGAGAAGTTTACTGGCCCCAAGAAATGACGGTGGCTTTAGCTCCACAGCAAAGCTGTCTGCAGGGATGTGACCTAGACGTAGACCCCACAGCCAACACCGGGGCTTGACGAAGCCTGGGTTGGTCCGCATCAACGATGCTGCAGAAAACATCCCCCGTGACAAGGGGGGTCAAGTACCATTTCT
The DNA here is from genome assembly GCA_030068075.1 of Paguma larvata. Taxonomy (NCBI): domain Eukaryota; kingdom Metazoa; phylum Chordata; class Mammalia; order Carnivora; family Viverridae; genus Paguma; species Paguma larvata. The sequence goes on along the minus strand of CM057842.1, from coordinate 8,091,280 downwards.
CTGAGCAGACGGAGCACGGGCTCAGAGTAATGAAAAGGCTGTCAAGGGTCCCGGAGCCCGGGTGTGGCACGGTGGGCCCTGGAAGCCAGGTCTGCCTCGGAAGGTTACTGGCGGCCTACTCTCACGGTACAGAGGATTTTTAGTCCCTTTTTCAAGTTTGTCTAGATTTTCTAAGTTTTCTGCCATGAATACAACGCCTCTGAAATTGGACAAAGGTCACGAGAGCGATAAAAGCCAACCGAAGAAGTGCAAAAGACCTGCACGCGGACCCCGTGCCCACCCCCTCGCTGGGAAGCTTCTCACCCTTGCACGATGCCGCCGGTAAACCCCAAGTGCTCGGAGAAGGACTCCTGCAACGGGATGAGAGACAGGTCAGAGCAAGGCGGGAGGAGGCCCCGCGGCCCCACGCCGCCGAGCCCTCGCACCAGCGCACAGAGACCACCCGCAGGTCCGTGCGCTGCTCTTCGTCCCACTGACATCCCTTCCCTCGGGCTCCTCCGACGAAAAGTCAGTCACAGGACAACCCTGTTAACCACCAAAATGTGCATCTGAGACCATCCTCGGAGCGGAGAAATGGAATCCCAGGGGGCTTCAGGGGATTTACAAAGACTCTGAGACTTTACGCCAAAAAGTCCAGACATACGTGTGCAATTCAGAAGCAAGAATCCAGACTCTCAAAGAGTATTGTGGCCCAAAAAGGGTCTGACCCAGAGACTTCACGACAAGGGAGGCTGCTCTCGATGCTCCAAACAGGAATGACCACCCCCCCTCCCCGCTGCGTCACTGAGCGGGAAAAGTGAGTATGCCAACGGCTGAGGCAGAGGGATGCTACCAGGATTACCCGGGAAAATAACTGCAAAGAAGAGTCTCTGCTCCCTGTGGCTCTCTGCGCTTAGGCTTTCTAGAGCTTTCATTTCTATCACACGTTTCCCTACACTGTTTGGATTCTTTACGGTAGCACTTACACATGGAAAATCAACTCCAAGACAGTGTACAGGCATTGTCTACTTGGAGTATCATAAAGCATCTTTTAAAAAGCTGTCAGGGAGGGGCGCCTGGGTGGCTCAGTCAGTACAGCCTCCGACTTCTGCTCAGGTCATGGCCTCATGGTTTGTGATTTGAGTCCCGAGATGGGCTCTGTGCTGACAGCTCAGAGCCTGGAGCCTGCTTCCGATTCTGTGTCTCCCTCCTGCTGCTCCTCCCCAACTCACTCGGTCTCTCTCTCTCTCTCTCTCACAACAAGAAACGTTAAAAAAAACTTTTTCAAAATCAATATATAACGAGCTGTCAGGGAGAAACAGGCTAGCTCTGCGGAAGGGCCGGCCCGGGCAGACGGGGCGCGGAGGACGGAGGGCCTGCCGTCCCCGGCGAAGGGCCTCACCTCAATGTGCTGGAACATGTACGGGTGGTTGCAGATCTTCCGCAGCTGCATGATGGTGTTCATCAGCGTCTTGGTGCCACCTTTGCCCTGGGAAAGCAGGAGAGAGGCTCCGTGTTGGGTCTTGTCCCTGGGGCGGGACCGCGGGGGCGGGGGGAGGGGTGGGAGAAGGACTCCAGAAGGGGGCGCTTCAGGGGAAGCACGGCTTGTGGCGGAGCAGTTGGGAGCAAGGGGTTGGCTCCCGTGGAGGCGTAGAGGGCCCAAAGCCCAGCGCCGGGGGAGCACACTGGAGGGGCTGGAGGGACTGGCGGACAGAAGGGAAGGAAGACCGGCAAAGAGCTGAGGCTGAATGACAAACATTTTTCTTGATTGTGGGCCTTGAGGGGGGTCCCCGAGGGGCTGCAGCGAGACGGACCCTGACGACGTGGGAGGATCCCTGGCTACGGAGAGAAGGGAGGGGCTGGGTGTCTGCTGCAACTGCTCCGGTGAGAAAGCGCCCAAAGAAAACAGAGAGAGGACGATATGGGGAGGCGGGCCGAGCCCGAGGCATCGGGAGCAGAAAGAAGGGACCTAGGAGGGAATTTCTGTCCTCGTGAGGGGAGCTGGGGCGGGTGGGCTCCCAGAAGGCAGCAGCTCGCCCAGGCCCCATCCACTGTAAACTTCACGTCACCCCAACTGCACTTAAGAACAAGGAGAAGGGGCTCAGAGGCCACGGCTGTGAAGCCAGTTCCTTCCCAGCTGGGAAGGGGAGGCTCGCTGGAACATTCTCACTCCGCTGGGGGCAGCATCGGGCTCCGCCCTGTCAGCGGATGCATCTGCGGCAGGCCAGCATTTCGTAAACAGAGGACACGAGACAGTGACACACCGGGAGGGTCCGGGGGAACCCGTGGAAACGGGCCATCGGTCCTTACTGAGGACGCCCGTTCCCACCAGGTCTGACCTAAACTGCGGGATCTGATGCCCTGCGGATCACCCCCAGGCAGAGCCTCGATCTCAACGGCAAACTCCAAGGAGGCACAAGGCTCAGGTGGTGACAATGTGCTCAAGCTCCAAACACCTGCCTTGGACTTCCAGGTGGGGAAGGGGAGGGGCCCGCGGCTAACCTTCTTGTCCTTCTCGGAGCCATCGGTGAGCAGCACCCCCTTGGCCTGCATGTGCCGGTAGAGCACACGCTGGAGCGCCGACATGTCACACTTGATGACGTATTCCACCTGCAAGGGACACACATCACCAGTCACTTACAGCTGAGAGTCTCTGAGCCTAAGGCCCAGCCTGAGCCCATCGCTGGCCTCTGAGTCTCTCAGAGACAACTGGGCCCCAGGACACACGCTCAGATGAGGGCACAAGCAGGTGATGGTGACAAGTCCCCGCCGCTGGGGAACAAGGAGAGACAGGCTGTGGCAGGTACAGCTGAAACGCAGAGGAACACAGACGGGACGTGCTGACCCAGAAGGGGCAACTTGGCTACTGTCCCAAAGCTTCTCTGCACTCCACCAGGAAGCCAAGGGCAAGTACTGCGTATCCCGCCGGGGGGAGGGGAGGGTGTCTGGCGGGGCAGCTGGGGGACTGGGACCCTGAGCGAGAAGCCGGGGCCATCCTGTGGTGTGAGCGGGTACGCGAGCAGCCCACAGCCTCTAGCGCCAGGGGGGCCTCCCCGCTCTGGTCCACACCTGCCTCCACCCTGCAGACTCCACCCTGCAGACTCAGCACGTGAGAGCGAGCGGCCGTCCTCACACTGCATGGACACTACAATGCCGAAGTGAGACCGGGGCCACGATCATCGGGGCGCCACCTGTCCAGGCCCACGCCGGAAATGCCCCTGGCATGACTGACCCGTGGCTTTGTCCACTCAAAACTATCTGTTACCTTTTCAGGCAACTGGGCCTCGACTTCCTTCTTGAGCCGCCGGAGCAGGAAGGGCCGCAGCACTTTGTGGAGACGCCGGATGATGAGAATGGTTTCCTCCTCGTTCAGGTCCACCTGGCACCCCCACGAGACAAGCAAACCGAGGTTACCTCCTCAGGAAGGGGGTGGGGATAGGGCGAGGGGGGTGCGCAGGGCCATCTAGAGTCGCCTTGCCCTCAGGGCCTGTTTCAGGCTGCCTTACGCTTTAGGGGGCTTGGTGGGGCACCCCCTTCCTTTAGAAAACTGTAAGGACCTGGAACCTTCCACAGAATTCTTAGCGTGTGGAAACCAAGGCTCCAGGGAACCACGCCCCACAGACCTTACCAGGAAGAGAAACACACGGCACACCAGGCTGCTTCCCCACAAGTAACAGAAACTCATGTGTCTGGAGACCCGCCAACACATCCCAAGGGAAGCGGGGCAGAACCGCGTTTATAGAACGTTTGGGGCAAAACGAATGATTCTCGCGGAGGGCTCTGTCGCCGCAAGCCTTAAATCCCCTCTCGTTTCAGCCTGGCAGGGACGGAGGGAAAGAAACACTGCTCTCCCAAGGTATCTGTTACACTGCTAATAAGTTCAACTTTTAAAAATTAAGGGGCACCTAAGTGGCTCAGTCAGTTAAGGATCTGACTTTGGCTCAGGTCATGATCTCACGGTTGGTGAGTTCGAGCCCCGCGTCAAGCCTGGGGCCTGCTTTGGATTCTGTGTTTCCTTCTCTCTCTGCCCCTCCCCCGCTCACCCTCTGTTTCTCAAAAATAAATGTTAAAAATTTTTTTGGGGGGGCGCCTGGGTGGCTCAGTCAGTTGAGCGTCTGACTTTGCTCAGGTCATGATCTCGTGGTCTGTGAGTTCAAGCCCCACACTGGGCTCTGTGCTGACAGCTCAGAGCCTGGAGCCTGCTTCAGATTCTGTGTCTCCCTCTCTCTCTGCCCCTCCCCTGCTCATGCTCTGTCTCTGTCTCAAAAATAAACATTAAAAAAAAAAAAAAAGAAAAGAAAAATTTTTTTAAAAAAAGGGGGCGCCTGGGTGGCTCAGAGAGTTAAGCGCCCGACTTCAGTTCAGGTAGTGATCTCACATCACAGCTCGAGAGTTCGAGCCCCGCGTCGGCTCTGAGACTGCTTTGGATTCTATGTCTCCTTCTCTCTCTGACCCTCCCCTACTTGTGCACAAGCACGCTCTCTCGAAAATAATAAACATTAAAAAAAAAACACATTAAAAAAAATAAAAGAGTCAAATAGACCAGACTTAAAGTTATCCTCCTTGGGCCCCTGATAACCTCACGGTAGCGTTTTGGAACTCTTGCTAGCATTGAAAAGAAATGAAACAAAAGCCATATGCTTGGAATGAGGGTCCTGGGGGTCTGAAAACTGGGGGCTCCTCCTGGAGAGGCCACAGTCCCTCCTTCAGAAGGGCGTCTGTCTCCACTGGCACCTGGGAGAGGGGGTCTCATGGATGACAATGGTAAAGTGGCCCCAGCTGGCCTGGTGGACGTGTCCACGGAGACCCTCACAACTGGGAACTAGCTGGCCGGGCCAGATACACCGGTGGCCCTGGGGGCGGGGGGCTAGCCCTAGGGGACAGTGACGCTCCTCAAGCTCCAACCTCTGCAAACTGTGGCCCATTCCTCGGTCACCAGGTTCTGGCCACGGAGCCTCCTTCAACAGAAAACATGACTGGCCCATAAGCCCCCCTCAAGCCCCAACGGCACAAGAGGCTTGCCCTGGGAGCCGGCCTGGAAACTTCAACAAGCAGTAAACACCTGGCCCCTGTGGCCGATGTCTGGTTTTCGGGCTGATGGTGCCAAACCCAGTCATATAGACATCAAAAGACGTTAAATCACGGTGCTTGTTAAAAACAAAATATACAGAATCTGACCAAGCTGCTCCTTTAACTAAAACCTTCTGAGCCTGCTGCTACCCTTGGCGTGAAATCTGAACTCTCTCTAGAGGGACCAACAGACCCTCGGGACGTCGGCTGTGCCCTGCCAGCGCCACAGCTACCTCAGGGCCATATTCCTTGCTGCCCCCTCCCTGAACCTGAGGCTTCCCCGGGTCAGGGAAGCCCCAAGCGACTCCCCCGAGTTCACTCGCACGATCTCCGCCCTTCGGTCTCGGCACCAGGGCCTCTTTGCTCCATGGACACGTGGCCTCCCACCCTGGCAGCCAGCAGAGGCCGGGCCTGCTGCGGCAGGCACTCAGCGGACCCCTGAGAGAAACCAGCCGGGCCGGGGACTGTCCACTCGGGCAAATTTCTCCTGCAGCCGGCCCACGAGCACGCCCCCCTCCCTGCCTTACCTCCCGCCGGCACGTAGCCGACCACGCACACACACCTTTTCCCCAGTCATGGCGAAGGGCGCGTTGAACCACTGCTCGAAGGTGCTGCAGCTCTTGAAGATGGTGGGCAGCAGGAAGTTGAGGAGCGCCCAGAGCTCGGGCAGCTTGTTCTGCAGCGGCGTGCCCGTCAGCAGCAGGCGGCGGGGGGCCACGTAGTGCGTGTTGAGGACCTGCGTCAGCTTGCAGTGGTGGTTCTTCATGCGGTGGCCTTCATCGACGATCATGTACTTCCAACGGATCTGCGGGCCCCAGAACAGGCGGTTGGGGCGGGGTGGGGGTGGGGTCAGCAACAGGGTCACCCCTAGCTTAGCAAGACTCTCCCAACTCTTAGGCAAGTCTCCAGGCAGAACGGCAGATTTAGGTGAAGAACATGGCATAACAAGGTCCTCTGACAAGTGACAGCCACACGACACGGCCTCCGTGAAGCAGGCGGTACAGACAGACACACGGGGAGATGTGCCCGTGACTGCTGTCAGGTGAACAATGCGCTTTGCAGAAAAGTACTCAGTTTTCCCCCCAAATTTCATATGCCTCTATGTAGCACAGGAAAATACTCCAAATAACACACACCTCGCTGATGAGAGGTCCCTGGGGGAGGGAGGGAAGTCTACAGGGGACGCGGCTCAGAAATGGGTACATTATCCAACCACCAGGCTGTGCCTCTCAAGGCGGTACTAGCACAGATAAGTTCAGAATGTGAGCTCTGAGGGGCTGGGGCTGTGCCCAGAGCCTGCTGGTGACCATGGGACAGACAGACACTGGCTCAATGTCCAGCCGCACGGTGAGCATGAGTCTGCAGGACACCGGGATGAGCCTCCCAACTGCTCTGTGCTTCAGCTTCCCCCTCCCGCGGGCACAGTGACGCCAGAGAGAGGCGGTGCGTGTCAGGGTCCCAGACTGAACAGGCCGGAGCTGACCGGGGCAAGGGCAAGGGAGCCACCTCCCAGGAGGAGTCCCCGTCACTTGGCCTTGACATCCATTACCGCTGCTGTCAGATAAGGATTTTCAGAGCCTCGTTCTCAAGCTTGGGATGGGCCAGGCTCTGCACCAAGTCAGAAAGGGTGACTTGCACCACAGGCTTGAGGGGAAGCGCCTGCTCGTTGGACCCCAGCTCCCTCGTCTATATGCCAGAGATGGAGACGAAGCACCCTGAATCATCGCAGTGACCAAGCCCCTAGAGGTGACCTGTGAACACCTCCATCCCCAGGTCAAGAACTCGACCACTTGACCTAACCTGTGCTGGATGGTTAGTGGTCAGAACATATGCATCAACTTCAGCCTCCAAACCAGGAAAAATGCCCTTTTGGCAGGCAAGGGACCATGCCTGTCTTATACCCAGGGTCAAGGCATGGTCTCAGTGATCCAGCAGCGGCCTGACTACAGATGCTTTCACAACAGTGTCACTCGAGAGGCTCCTGGGCCTGCACAACCCCCAGCCCCCGTGTGCCAGCCCAGCAGCCCACGGCCGATGGAACACCGGTCCTCAGCCCCGAGTGCCAAAATCATACTTGCTTTGTGGGCTGGTGTCCTGAGGGCCGTGGTGGGCGCGGCACCAGGGAGGGAGGGCCGCCAGACTCAGGCAGAGACATTACCCTGCCAGGCACAGTGAGGACAGGGCTGGCGGCGGGTCAGGAGGCACCGTATGTGAGGACGTTCTTTGGGCAGAAGCTCTCAGGAGCTGGTCCACATGACACACACGTGACAACCCTGGATCGGGCGCTCCCTGACATCACGGCACCGCCCGGGGCGTGGCGTGGTTTACGCACGGACATACTACCTTTGCGAGGATGTGCTTGTCCTTGATGATGTACTCGTAAGTCGTCAGCAAGACGTTGAACTTGCCGCTTCGGAGCTGGGGGACGAAAGCTCGCCTGGCTGCTGGAGAGCCCTGCGAGGGAGAGAAGGCACGCACCCCTAAGCGTCCCGGGGCCACGGCGGCCGCCGCCTCGCCGGGGCTGCCGCGGAGAGGGGCCGGGCAAGGCTGTTGCCGTCTGCACTACACTCGCCCCGGCTCGGTGGCCGATCAGCTTCCTCCTCTGCCCAGGGCTCCTCTGAGGCCTCCCGGCTGGAAACCAGGGCCTCTGCCTCCGGGCCTCCAGGGCTCGTGCGGGCCCGCGCGCCCTCCCAGATACGTAGCTCCAGCTTCTTCCCAGTCAGCAAACCTGACCAGCTCCAAACTCCTGATCCTTGTGACCAGGGCCCCAGGACGTGGACGGCGCTTTCTCCAGGCTCACGGCCCAGGCCGACTGAGCTTTGTTGGGTCCCATAAGCTCTTGCCAGCAGAACTATTCTTAGCTCCTTAAACGCACCAAGTCCTCCCTGCTCACACCGTTTCCGCTGTCAGGACCCCCTCCTCCACATCACACGGCCCAGAGCCTCCCAGCACAGGGTGAAGAGCCTGACCGAGGAGCCCGGCAGCCAGCGGCACACCCGGGCTCTGCCACTACGGTCGCTGGCACGACGAGTCCCTTCCTCAGGGGGCAAACAATCCCAAGTCCTACGGATCACGGGACGCTCATCGAGTCTTCCTACGTGAATGGGTTTTAACCAAAGCTCAGGTGACAAGAATGACCGTCCAGTGAATGCACTGAGGTCACCGGATTCCACGAGTTGAGTCCACAGCATCGCTCTCAAACAAACGATCCAAACCCTTCACGAACAGCACGACCCCACACGCGCAGCACAGGAAAACGTGGGCACATGCACCCCGAGTCAGGCACGCGGACTTCCCTCACGCGTACCTCCCACTCCCGCCCTGCCCTCATCCGCGTCCGTCTCCTCGGGCTGTGACGTACCTTGTAGGACACCTTCACCACAGAGGGGGCCCACTTGTCAAATTCGTACGCCCAGTTTGACAACGTGCTGGTGGAAACAAGGAAGGGACAGTCAGGTGTTAATTCATTCATCAACAGCTCCCGTCTAAGCCAATGTTCACTGGGGCATGAGGCCGACTTGTCCGTGATGCTCAGAGCTGGCCAAGTAACCGACCGCGTCCGGGAGGGAGGGGGTGACGCCCTGGGTAGGAGGAGCCCTGGGCTGGACCCAGGCGGCGGCAGAAGGCTAGATCCAGGAGCTGAACCCGGGAGACCAGTCCTGTCCCTGCTGTGGGGTCCCGGGCCCCTGTGAGAACGCGCCATGCACTGGGAGCCAGCTCCCAGGAAAAGTGCAGACCCGCGGTGCCTCGTCTCAGGCTCAGAGCCGTGCTGGACAGTGTGCTAGGGAGACCGGGAGCATGGGAGACACCAAACGGTCTCTGTGCCACCTTGCAACGAAAATGGCGGCCTCTGCAGGTGCCTGCCCCGTGGGAGACAAGAGAGATGGTGAGAGCGTGCCGGCCTCGGGTGGAGGGCGGGAGGGCTGGGTGCGGGGTGGCAACACGGACTCTCGTCTGCTCCTCCGCGGGAGGAGCAAGGCCAGAAAGAGCGGGGAGAGAGAGGAAGCGGCCGTGAGCAGGCATGGGGGTGGGTGGAGGGTAGATGAGGAGGAACGATTCACCCGGGACTGTGAGACAGAGCCTCACGAGGTTGGCGACAACAATAAAGCCAATTCATAGGGCGTGGGTTCCTTGGGAAACACTGGGGTCTACAATTTCTGGTGAGAAAGGGAATTTACTCAGAAAGTCTAGTCTGGTTAGTTTGTAAAGACAGGACTCAGAGGCTGAGTGGCAGAGACTGCTTGTGGCTCAGCCAGCCTCCCACTAGAAGAGGTTCCACCGAGGGTGGGACTGTCTTCACTGTAAACCCCGAGCTTCCAGGCTCCTCAGCAAACGGGGCCAACCAGGTGGACCAACTTGGAGCCAATGAGATGAAGTTCAAGATGCTGTGGGGGAAAACGCTCAAAGCAGGGTGGAGAAGAGGGGGACAATCAGCTGCCCTCTGCCCTGTCCACCACCCTGGGAGCCCATATGGAATGACAGAGGCAGTGCAGCCATCTTGTAACCATGAGGTAAGGAGGCTAAGAGCAAAAGTCCTACACTAACAACGAGCAAAAAACTGTCGAAGCGTGGGTCCTGGCACCCTGGAGCCAGTGGGCCTGCCTCAGATGGCTTGGCTCTGGGCTACCCATTACGAGGATCAGCAAGACTGCCCTGGTCCAGTCTCTGAAGTCTGGATTCTACTGTACGGAGCAATGGCGTACAGTCGAGGCACCAAGAAAGAAGCTGAGGGCCAAACTTGAGGCGTGGGGAACATGCGCAGAAGGAGGGGGGAAGAGCGAAGAGAGTCGGGGGCAGGGGAGACTGAGGAGACAGGCTGGGAGACAGAGATCGAGAGGGAAGCAGGACGAGCACACTCATGGTGGACAGCTGTTTGTCTCAGTGGGGAGACGGGACGGCGGGACACTCAACGTCTCAAACAGCTCCCTGGGGCAGGAGCTCTCCTGGCGCGGAGGAGATGTCGCGCGATGGACCAGACCCTCGTCTGGGTGGGACAGGGGTGTAGAAAACCTGAAGATCAACACGCGGCTCAACCTCACTGACGCCAACTTAAAGGGCCTTGGGAAAAGTTATTGTGACGGTAAACTGAGCCGCAAGACAAAAGGAATTGGATCTAAACACCGTCCTCTAGGTGGTACAGTTGTTTTGCACAGATTAACCACCTGGAAAGTGCTGTCCACGCACACACAGCCATCCGTGTGCACTGCAAATGGACAATAAGAAAGCACCGGAAGGAGCCCTGGGGCTGAGTCAGAGACAGCTGTCGGACGCGAGCGGACACAGAAATCACGCTAGAGACACACATACGTTTATTCCCCAGTGCTGTCCGTTGACAGGGCCCGCTAGTAAAGACACTTCGGGAGCAAGGGGCACACCTAACGCCCAGCTCTGCGTTTCTAATATTGTTCTCTGAGAAACCAGGGCCTCTTAGAAAAATGGCCAATTCTAGGCCTCAGGCGGGAAACGTGTATGTTGAGCTGGGCGCCTCTGTGGGCTCCAAAACACAGCTAAGTGCCTCTAAACCCCACGAGGGTGGGCGTCTAGCTGGGGGACAGAGGAGCTCCAACTGAGAGCTCCCCGCGGTGAAAGCGGGAGGGACCTGAGCAACAAGGTGAACTGTGCGAAATGGGCGCCCGTGAGTCCCGACTGACACAGAGTGACCAGATGGGGCACCGGACACCCCATCTCTGCTCAGGTCACGATCTCCGCGAGATCGAGCCTCACGTCGGGCGCGGTGCTGACAGCGCAGAGCCTGCTTGGGATTTTCTCTCTCTCTCTCTCTCAAAATAAATAAATAACCTTTTAAAAAAAAAGTGGCTAAAATAATTAAATTAACAAAAGGGGGAGAAGAAATACATCTTCTGTAAATAAGAATTCTAAAGAATTTACAGAACTATTTCTTCCTCAAAGAGGTGGAGCTTAACTGCTCGCTTATTATATGGGTGCTGAGCTCAGGGGCTTACAGAACACAGTACGGAAGGGGAAGAAAGTGTAACTTCACAGCGTAGACACCTGACAAACAGGACCTCACCCCAGGATCAAGGTTAACAGCCAGTGACAAGGCACACTGACAGTAACTGCCCCTGAAACGATGTCACGACAGGGACCCTCTACCCCTGTGCTCCTCGGCCCCCAAACCCAGCATCCTGTCCGAGCACAAAACAATGACCAGACAGACCCAGATTCAGGGACATCCTACAAAACGCCTGGCTCGTCCTCCGTGAAACCATCAAGATGAAAACAAGGAATGTGAGGGGCACCTGCGGCCGCAGAAGGCCACGGCTACGAGAAGGCTGGGTGCAGGTCCTGCAGCAGCAGCCAGACGCCAGGAGAAAAGCAGAGAGAGGGCCATAAGCGCTGGAGTTGACAGTAACGCGCCAGTGTCGGCTCCTGAGCCGTGACGAATGTACCACAGTCACGTGACATGTTATCCACAACACGGTAACTGGGGGACAGCACGCAGAGCTCTCAGTAGTACCTCGGCAACTTTTCTACAAAGGTAAAACTATTCTCAAGCCAATACCAACCAGAACACAGTGACCAGGACATGGTGAAAGAAAACAGACCTGAAGGGTCTCTGCAGGCCAAATCTGGAATAACTTGACCAACAAAATAAACAAAGTCTCCATTCTGCCAGTTTCAGGTAAGAGTTACACAAATCAGGGGCGCCTGGGTGGCTCGGTCAGTTAAGCGGCCGGCTTCAGCTCAGGTCATGATCTCATGGTTCGTGAGTTTGAGCCCGGAGCTGGGTTCTGTGATGACAGCTCGGAGCCTGGAGCCTGCTTCAGATTCTGTGTGTCTCTCTCTCTGTCCCTCCCCCACTCACGTTCTGTCTCTCAAAAGTAAATAAACATTAAATTAAAAAGTTACACAAATCGGTGAGTACGCAGAGAAGGTACAGCTCTCGTTACAGTGAATACTCCACACGTGTGGGAGGGGCGGCGGGAGAAGACCGCCATCGGCCCTTCCCGCTGGGGCAGGTGTCTCAAGCCAGACTCATCGGATGTATGCGGAAATCTCTGGGCAAAGTGTGATAAGAAATGGGGCCTTTCCACGGATTCTAAATGCCTCCCCACCAGGGACTTCTGAATCACAAAAGAAAACTCCTACGTTTGTTTACGTGGGGAAACCAGCAGGCACCACATAACGGAGACCAAAGCTGTCCTCTCCATCCCTCGTGCCTCCTGAACCGAGGCCCCGGAAAGGGCACGGCACCCCTTCTCAGGGATTCCCACCTGACTGTCAGGACCAAGCACCCAACACGAAGTCTGAGGGACAGCCTACCAATGCCCGAGCATTCATCAAGGATGAAGACAGACGGCAGAAATGTCACAGACACGTCGTGGAGACACGACAACAAAAGTAGGAGCCTGGACCAGAAAGGGCCCATCGGTGGGGACATTAGCCAACATGCAAATGAGATCTCTAGATTCACGAACAGCGCTGCCTTTAGAACTGTCCTGGAGTTCCGAGAGATTTGGCAAGCTGGGTGAAAGGCATACGGGGAATCTTTATTCTAATTTTGCAACTATTTATAAACAAAATAATTCTAAAATGAAAACTTACAAATGAAACACCCACGCTGTAGGGCAGCACACAGGGGTGAACCATTCTGGTAGAGATGAGGTCCCACCTCACACCTAGGGGAGGGGTGCAGGGCCCAAAAAGGGGGGACTTCAGTCACTGGTGGGCCAGGAGACAGGCACATGGGGAAGTGCAACAGAAAGCTGACAAGTTGGGTCTGACTACGGGGGAGGAGGTGGCAAGGCCGTCTGTCCTCAGCCTGGGCCCTTCTGCCGCTCTGTGCAAATCTGTTCCTGGCAACGCAGCCAAATTCACACGACCACGAGGAAGGAAAAGCAGAAGGAAGAAATCAACTCGCCCAAGTAAATGCTGGGAGAGTTCTGGGAGCCCCAGCCGCGGCTGCGTGGCTCTGGTGGCCTGGTCATCTCAAAAGCAGGAGGGGATTTCCTGTGGGATCGGCGCCTGAGCACTCGGCTTCCTGTTCTCACCCTGGACAGCTGATTCGAGGATGAAGTGGTCACTGGGAAGTGCCGGCCGAAGGCGGGGGGGGGGCGGGGCAGGGGCGGGGGAGAGGGGGTCCTCCGGGGCCAGGCCAAGGGCATACACAGAGGCCTGGCCACATCAGGTGGACGATCCCTGGCCTGGGACTGGTTTGAGGCAGGACATGAAACCAGAGCTGGGGTCCATGAGAGCCAGCCCCAGGACTTCTAGAAAAGCTCTGGGGCAGGTGAACCTTCCTGTGGCAGTGCTGACCCAGGAAAAGGGACGCCCAGGGCTGCTGGTGAATCTTGGCCCCCGCAGGGCTGCCGGCCAGCCGTGCCAGAGGTGGTGAGTCAGAGCCTCTTCAGGACTCGGCTGGAGGACCCAGAGCCCACCGCACTGCGTGTCGGGGTTGCCAGGGCCAGGAAGGGAGGTGGGCCGGAGGCCTCAGTGCCCCGGGGAGGAAGAGGTAGGGATGTTTCCTCAACGGCTCCCCTCCACTCTGTGAGCGGGAGCCGGTCTGGCTCCTGGGACACCGTGTGTGCCATGTGCTGGTCGGGTGGGCTTGAGGAGCACCCCGAAGTCATCCTGCGAGAGCTGCCCCGAGAGGGATGACGGACCAGCACTCCACCACCCACCCTTCTCCTACCCTGCCTCTGGACACCAGGGAAATGCGCTGGGTGCGGAGTTATGTCCCCCCGCCCCCAGTCCCCTCAGAACGGGCCTGTATGTGGAGACGGGGTCTTTCGAGAGGTGAGGAAGTGAAGGGACCCCGAGCAGCAGCGTGGCCTTGCCACGGGACCCCCCGGCACTCACGAGAGAGGTACTATGATGAGAAAGGGCCCGTTGATCCGCTTGTGCTCCATGAGGTACGTGATGAGGGCGATGGTCTGGATGGTCTTCCCCAGGCCCATCTCGTCGGCCAGGATGCCGTTCAGGTTGTTGTTGTACAGCGACACCAGCCACTCCAGCCCTTTGATCTGCGTGGAGAGAGGCCAGCGGCCGGGACTGAGGCCAATGGGGCACGAGAGCATTTCGGGGACTTCAGAGACCCAGCACAGGCGAGGCCCAGGTCTGCCCCGGCCACGAACTGCTGTGGCCAATGGGATTTGTGGTATTTTGCTCTCAATCGGCCTGGTCCTTTGTTACTCAGCCTCGTCCTCAGCAATCACTCCTGCAAAATCACAGGGTGGCCGTGCTGGTGACAGGGCTCTGTGACAGCTCTTGTTCTGGTCCACAATCGAACAGCTAAGCTTCTACCTGGCACGGCCAACAGAGCGCAAGGCTGCCGCTCCTGACACAGAAGCTCCCTGCCCTCACTGCCTCACGCCGCAGGGCTCCGGGGAACACGCACCAAGCGCCGTGCGCCCACGCCTGCACCCCGTCCTGGCCCGGCCACTCCCAAAGTTGTGTGATTTTGAGGAATCGCTGCACCTCTCTGTCCTTCAACTGCCCTCCACGTCCACCAAATGTGGAGATGGAGGCACGCGCTAAATTGGGCTGTTTCGAAGCAAACAGGGAGCAGCCTCCTACTCTGCCTGGCACGCAGTCAGCATCCGGCAGATAAGGATTTACTGCACCATCTCAACTCCTCCTGGAGGCCAGGCTGACAGACCAGGGCCCTGCTTCCCGGATGGGACAGCGGAGGTTCAGAGGGGAAGAGGGAGCGTCCAGAGACAAGACTGGAATGTGACTTCGGCAGCCGCCCACACCCTGGGAAGCCTGCGAGGGCTAGGATGGGCCCCCTCCAGCCTTACCTGGTACTGCTTAAGGACACCATTGACCATAAGCGCCGACTGCTTATCCACCCTCTCGGTGACAGCATGGGCCACGGCGTAATAGGACTGCAGGCCCCGCGCGAGGGCCTGGGACACGCCGTACTCGTCATCGACGTCCTGCTTGGCATTCCTGGGAGTAAGACGCAAACACCGTGAGGACACACGTTCCCACCTGTGACAGCGTGTGTCCGAGACAAGCCCCAGCAGAGCAGCCCTGCCTGCCCAATGACCCATGGCCTGACAGCCGTCACGTAATCTGAAGTGCAGCCAGACAGTCTGAGGGAGGGCCAGGCCGAAGACTGGACTTGGGGGCTGTGGGTCCCAAACCCACGTTCCTGGAGCAGGAATCAGGTCACCGCCACATCACAGAGAGAGCATCTTTCAGCCAGAGACTCGTCCTCTGGCCCGCTCTCTCTACTGAGCACTCATTGTGACTTTTTATGATCTAACCTGGAATTATTTTAAAAACTGACTTTATGTTTTATTTATTTGTTTGTTTAGAGAGTGAGCAAGAGAGAGCGCCCAAGCACACGCATATGCGGGGGGGGGGGGGGGGTGGGGAAGCAGAGAAAGTGACGGAGAGACAGAGAGGGAGAATCCCAATCAGCCTCTGCACGGTCAGCGCAACTCGGGGCTTGAACTCACAAACCGTGAGATCATGACCTGAGCCAAAACTAAGAGTCAGTCAGATGCTTAACCGACCGAGGCACCCAGATGCTCCTAAAAAGTGACTTCAACCTATTATGTTTTATGAATGTGATAGACACATGTGACCGACTTCTGTCACACAGTTTTATACTGTGCTGTGGTTTCTGGTTTTGTCTCCTTGAGAACGTGTCGGTGAGCACTATTAGTGGACTTTCCCCCATTTCTCCGAGAAGTTCCGAGGACTGAATGCTTGCTCTAGGTGAATGTCTGTCACATCTAGAGCATATACAACTCTCAGCCCTCGGCTTCTTTTCAGGAGCATCCAGTAACTGCGGACCACAAGCAACGACTACATTGGTACATTAACTACACTCATGCTTCTAAGAGCGAAAAACGAGAAATAGCGTGAGCGCCTGCCACTAGGGACTGGCTGACCCACGGCACTGTAGCACGCAATGCCAGGCCGACGACACTGCGCACAGACACAGCATTGCCTCTGAGAGGAAACTTTTGATGAAAAAAGCCAGGCGCAGATAAATGTGCCTGAACAGATACACGTGTACTGGCAAAAAGAAAAACCTTTACACGTTTTGCTTGCTGATGTGCGAAATCTCTCTGAAGACACACGATGCCAGAAGTAGTTCCCTCCACGGAGGGAACGGGGTGAGGTGGGGCGTCTGGGGACCAAGCGAGGGGTGGCCGTTGCCGTGCAACTAACTACCTCTTAAGCACAAGATGAACCATGTCAATGGATAGACTATTCAATGCCTATGAAGATGACTGAAATCTAAAGTAAATCACTTTGGTCTGTTTGCAGTCCTGATGTCTGCACGCTGGACGGCAGTGAGGGCCGTCCGGAGAGAGGCGGGGGTCCTGACAGCCCTGTGCCGCCACCCTGAAGGGGGCTGGCGGAGGAGGAGGCCGCGGAGGGATGCCTTACTCAATGATGTGCCGGGCATCCACCTCCGAGACGTCATCGCTGTCTGGATCTGGAATCTTCTTTTTCTCCTCAACGGGCAGGGTGGGAGGCTGTGCTGGCTGCGGCTGCTCCTCTTCCTCCTCCTACCAAGACACAAGCCCGCATCACCTCAGGCCACCCCACAGGGACAGGCAGAGGACTCCCAGGGGAAGGTCGCTTTTGGCAGCAGGCGCTGTCCTCATGCCCTCTCACTATCCCAGAGAGTGTCATGCCTCTTCTCCTCGTTGCTATGGTTTTTAGTTTTCCTGGCAGAGTGTAGACACTTCTTCTTAAGACTACCTCAAGGGGCTCTGGCGATTCTTGTTACTACCATAGTAGATTCCTAGTGTGCTGTGCTTCCCCATCACAAAATACGTACTACCGAGTTGGTTTCTTGCCCGACCTGATACTCGAAGCCATTTCTGACTTGCTTCTCTTGAATTTTTCCAAGTATTAAACACTCTGTAGCAAATGTGCGACATCCTTGCTGCTGATTTCCTTCAGGTTTTATCGACATGGCTAAAACGTCTACACTAGGCCAAACAGCACTGGTCACAACAGGCATCCTAGTTCACCAAGAGGTTTTCTATAAACCTGTAAATCAGGCATAATAATAAACCAGTTATTCTTCATTACTGGGATTTTTCAGCCTTTACAGAGCGCACGAGAAGGGGATTTGGAGTGACGTATCGACGAAACACACACAAACGCACATCCCCACGTTAAACCACTCCTGTGTTCCCCAGTAAATCAGACAAAGTGCCAGGATAAGGTTACTTTCTTTATGTGTAATGGGACTGCGGAAAAACTGAAAGCTTATCTGCGATGAATCCACTGATCAATTCCAATCGAAGTCCCGTGGAGGTCTCTTGGGCTAAATAATTTTATAAACCACTTGCAATAACGAACAGGTGATAACAGCACAAACATTTTGGGAAAAAAAAAAAAATCTAACTGGTACAGTCTTTTCCTAGCTGACGTTACTATGTCTGGAATAAAAGAGGGGTGGGACTTCTGGCTAAGTCTGAGTGAGGAAGTTCAGAAATTCACTCCTGGAAAAACGTCTTCGAAGCTGAACAAAATTGGCAAAAGCAACCATTTTGGAGCTCCGGGGACCTGAGAAGCATTAATGCTTGAAAAACCGCTGGACGCCGGGTAAGAAGAGTGGGAGAGTGGGAGAGGGTAGCATTCTCATTTGGGTCCGCTTCCATCTCCCCCGCCCCCCAGCTCTACCTTGAAGGTTCTGCCAGGGCGGCCAGGCCAAGAGCACTGGCAGCTGAGTCTGATGGGGACTCGGTCTTTTCGTAGCAGTGGACACTGCCCAAACCAGCCACTGGCACCGCTGAAATGAAGTGGGGTTGTCAGCTTTTCTGCTTTGGCTGGGAAAGCAAACAACGGCTGAGCCCGTGACCATGCGCCCAGAAGATGCAAAACGGCCCCACAGAAAGCAAAAGCCAGGGTGGACTTGAAAATGGCCTGACCTGGAATGTGTCCTTCATACATCCTGTCCATCCGCTGGGGACAGAAGCTTTGTTATTGGCTCAAGAGGTCCGAGCACAATCACTGCCTAATCACTGGATAACTACTAAGTTACAAAGGAACATGGCCCTTTCCTAGAAAGCCAGGATTAAAAACGAGAACGAGAATAAAACAAAAAAAATACACTGAGCAGAGACACCGAAGGTAACCACACGCCACTGGAGCAAGGATTTCACAGATTTGGCCGAGGAAGTCACTAAGCAAACACTACCACCACCAACTCCTACCCGGGGGTGGGAGTCGGAACACAGCGTGGTTAAAAACAGGTTTCCACTAAACATTAGAAGACAAGCAAAAATGGAAAGGGTGATTACATATTCAGTGAAGAAGCAAATAAACCTGTCTCTGTTCCCAGATGTTGAACTTAGCATACAATCTTCGAAGCAACTGCTATTGGTCCAAAGAACCAAGGGAAACCATCCTTAAGTACAATAAATCAACAAATTCAGAATCTCAATAAAAGACAGCAATGATAAAATCCCCAGGTTGATGAAAAGCATGAAACTACCCAGCCAAGAAGCTGAACAAACACTAAGGAGAATAAATACAAAGAAAGAGAAAAATGAACCATCAAGTAGAGAGGAATGCCAATGTAATTAACGGCTCAATTCTCATTTGAGACGGAGACCAGAAGGTGGTGCAATGACGCATTCAGAAGGACAAGATGCACAAAAAAACCTGTGTCCACTCAACTTTCCTTCCAAAGCCAAAGCTGCAGAAATACATTCCCAGATCTACCAAGGCTGAGGGAATTTGCTGCTGCAGACTGTAACTCAAACCCCGAGAAATAAAGAGCATTAAAAATGGTAAGTACGTGAATCAATATCAAAGACTCAATAAACACACTTTCTCTGATTTCTTCTCTACTAACTTATTCACCCAAATCATAAGATTCCAGGCAGGATGAACTCGAAGCCTGCACTGTAGGGTTTAGAGCGAATGGAGGTGGAACACGGGACACTAGAGCAGGAAGGAGAGAGAGGTGGCAAATAGAGCTACATCGGAACATAAATGTCTCTACTTTCCCAGAATGGAGAAGGTACTGATCTGAAATACGCCATGATAAATTAAGATGCATATTGTAATCCCCAGAGCTACTACAAAACAAATAACCAAAAAGGTACAGTAACAATTAATATCTATAGAAGAAATAAAATGGTACAATAAAAAATATTTCACACAAAAGGCAATAAAAAGAGGCACAGAGGAACACAAAAAGACCTAAGACAAAGGAAAGCAATCGCTGAATGGCACACATAAACGCAGTCACACTGATAATTACGCTAAATACGAATGGCCTAAAACTCAATCGAAAGGCAGGCGCTGGCGTACTAGATCTAAAAAGCAAGATCTAGCTACCTGCTCTTCCAGATTCAAATGAGCAGACAGGTTTGAAGTAAAAGAATGGAAAACTACAGACCATGCGCACAAACAGGAACCATAAGAAAGCTGGAGGGACTATACTAAGACAAAACAGACTTCAAAACAAATATTACCAGGGACAAGGACAGATATTCAACAATGATAAAATATCAAATACATCAGGAAGACGTAACGACTAAGTACATCTATCAACAGAACATGAAAATACACGGAGCGAATCTGACAGTTCATCAAAAATAGAGATTTTCCTCTTCGACCTCAACAACAGGACAACTAAACCAAAGTCACCAAGGATATACGAGACCCGAACAACACTATCCTCAGCTCAACCATCACTTACATAAGGAGCACGACAGGCAAAACAAGGCAGAACCCTTTTCCAAGTGAACACGAAACATTCCACGGGATGCCAAGCCATGAAATGAGTCTCTATGAATTTGAAAGAATTAAATATCATACAAAGTAATCTCACACCACGAGAAAATTATTTTGTCAGTATTTATTTATTTATTTATGGGGGGGGGGGTGCACGCACGCAAGTAGGGGAGAGAAGCAGAGGGAGACCGAATCCTACGCAGGCTCCACGCTCAGCGTGGAGTCTGACATGGGGCTTGATCCCAAGACCCCGGGATTGTGACCTGAGCCAAAATCAAGAGTCAGACGCTCAATCATCTGAGCCACCCGGGCGCCCCTACCACGAGAAAATTAGAGATCAAAAACAGAAAAACTCTTGGGGCACCTGGGTGGCTCTGTCGGTTAAGCATCCAATCTCGGCTTAGGTCACGATCTCATGGTTCGTGAATTCGAGCCCTGCGTCAAACTGGCGACAGCTCAGAGTCTGGAGCCTGGAGCCTGGAGCCTGCTCTGGATTCTGTGTCTGCCTCTCTCTCTCTCTGCCTCTCCCCTGCTCATGCTTTGTCTCTCTCGAATAAATAAATGTTAAAAATAAATAAACAGAAAAACTCTAGAAAATTCTCAAATGCTTAAAATTTAACATACTTTAAATGACCTAATGGTCAAAAAAAAAAAACAAAAAATAAGGGAAATAAGAAAATACTTTGAACTGAATGAATACAGAAACAACACAGAGAAAACTATGGACTGCAGTATAAGCAGCGCCTAAAGGGAAATTTGTAACAGTTATATGCCAGGAAAAAAAGTCTCGAATGAATAAACTAAACTTAGACCAACTGCCAAAAAATGAAAGACGAATTACTGAATCACCAAATGAGCAATGAAAAAGCTATCACTACGAAATCCACAGAATCGAACACAAATTTCTAAAACTGAATCAAGAAATGGAAACATTTGGGGCGGGGGGGAAAGAAAAGTCTTTAACAGCTAACTGAATTAGTAAATAAAAATCTCCTCGCAATGAAACAGGTCAGGTCCAGACGGCTGCAGCGGTGATTCTACCAATATGTTAAGATCAAGGATATCAATTCTTCAGACACTCTTCCAGAAAGTACAGGAGAAGGAACACTTTCAATCCATCCTATGAGGCCAATGTTAAACACATCAAAGCCAGACAAAAATGTCACAAGTAACGACAGACTAATATCTCTGTACTAGACACAGGACTAGATTATACAACAGGACAAAGCAGGACTATCCTAGGAATGCAAGGTTGGTATAATACCTAAAAATTAATTTATATAATAAATAATATTAACAGATAAGAGACAAAAACCAGACAACCAACTTAAAAGATAAAAAATCTGAAACAAAATGGGGCGCCTGGGTGGCTCAGTCAGTTAAGCGTCTGACTTCAGATCAGGTCATGATCTCACTCACAGTTCATGAGTTCAAGCCCGAGTCAGGCTCTGTGCTGATAGCTCATGACCTCACAGTTCATGGGATTAAGCCCTGCTTTGGGCTCTGTGCTGACAGCGAGGAGTCTGCTTGGGATTCTCTCTCTCCCTTTCTCTATGCTCCACCCCTGGTCACGTGCACGCACACTGTCTCTCTCAAAATAAATAAACTTTAAAGAAGAAAAAAAAAAAAAGCCCCGGGGCGCCTGGGTGGCTCAGCTGGGTAAGCGTCTGACACTTGGTTTCAGCTCAGGTCACGATCTCAGAGCTTTGTGGTTGACCCCTGCATCAGGCTCTCTGTTGGCAGGGCAGGGCCTGCTTGGGATTCTCTCTCCCTTCTCTCTGTTCCTCCTCCATTTGCGCCATTTCTGTCTCTCTATAAATAAATAAATAAACTTAAAAAATCCAGGATAATCTTATAAAAAAAAAAATCCCAGCAAGCATTTTTGTAATAACTGGTGAGCTGACCCTAAAATTTATATACAAATCCAAAGGATCTAGAATAGACCATGAAAGCCACAACAGTGAAGGAATAACACTATCTAATTCCAACACTTATTACAAGCTATGATAATTAAGATACAGTGGTACTGACACAAAGACAGACACGAAGATTAATAGAAAAGAAATGAGAGGCAGAAAACACCTTTAATTTATGGTCAACTGATTTCCCACAGAAGTGCCAGAACTAACCAAAGAAGAAAACAATACCATTTGATGGTATTTGCATCAAATGGTGCTGGATAAAATGGGTATCTGTATGTGGAAAAAAAAAAAATCTTAGACCTGGATCTCAGACCATACATGGCAATCAACTCAACTATGACCTTAAATGTAAGAGCTTCAATTATAAAACTTCTAGAAGAAAACAGAGAAGAAAAAATCTTTGTGACTTCAGAGAGTTCTTAGATAGAACACCAAAAGCACAATACATGAACAAAAAAATTTGATAAACTGCATTTCCTTAAAATTTAAAAATTTTGCATTTGGAGAAACACCACTGAGGGAGGAAAAAGGCAAACTGGGCACCTGGGTGGCTCAGTCGGTTAAGCACCTGAATCTTGGTTTGGGCTCAGGTCATGATCTCACAGTTCATGGGTTTGAGCCCCGCGCCAGGCTCTGTGCTGACAGTGCGGAGCCTGCTTGGGATTGTCTCTCTCCTGTCTCTCTGCCTGTACCCTGCTCACATTCTGTCTCAGAACAAATAAACTTTAAAAAAAAAAAAAAGCCAAACTGACTAGGAATGAGCAGAAGATACTGTAAACTGTGCACCTGATGAGGGACATGGACCAAGAATATATAAGAAATTCTAATAAAAAATTCAACTCAATGATGAGACGACAACAACTCAATTAATAACGAGCAAGAAATGTCGACAGATGTTCACCGAAGAAGACACGTGAATGATGCACAAACATATGAAAAAATGCTCAACGTTATTAGGTACTAGGAGAGGGCCAATCGAAGCCACGGGGAGAGACTACGATACACCCGCCAGGATGGACAGAATCCAAAGGACAGAGAACACCAGTGTGGACGGTGTTCTGGAACACGAGAAACTGGAGAAACTGGAACCGGTGAAATGGTATAACCACTTCAGGAAGCAGTGCGCCCCAGCAACTCCACCCCAGGCCTCCGCCCAAGAG
The DNA here is from genome assembly GCA_030068075.1 of Paguma larvata. Taxonomy (NCBI): domain Eukaryota; kingdom Metazoa; phylum Chordata; class Mammalia; order Carnivora; family Viverridae; genus Paguma; species Paguma larvata. The sequence goes on along the minus strand of CM057842.1, from coordinate 8,068,464 downwards.
AAACGGAAACCCGTCCACACAAGGACACGTACGGGAGTGTCTGCAGCAACACCACTCACAACAGCAAAAATGGAAACAACACAAATGCTCGTTAGTTGGTGCATGGATCAAGTGGCGTTCCCCACACAATGGAACAGGACTCAGAATAAACAACGACCTCTTGATACACAAACAACACGGATGAGCCTCCAAAACAGGCCAACCGAAGGAAGCCAGATATGAAATGCTACATGTTACTGGACTCCACTTATACGAAATAGCCAGAATAGGAAAAATCTAGAGACAGAAAGCCAATCGGCGGTTTCCTGGAGCTGGAGGAAGCAGTCAGAACAAAGTGGAAACCAGGAGGAAGGGGATTTGGGGGATTATAGGACATTCTAGGATTGGGGTGTGGTAAAAATGCACAAGTCTATAAATTCACTGCAAATCACCGAATTGCAGCACTTCTCAGGGTGGGGAGGGAACGCCAGCCCCCAGGCCCTACACCACATAAATCCCAGCTGACCTCAAGTGGCAGCAAGGAGAGTAAAAGCAGGACAAACCGACAGAAAGATTGCATAGGTGAATACCATGCAGATTTCAGGTTGGGGAAAACATACAGAGAGCGCTCTAAAAATCAGCGAGAAACCACTCGTAACGGATCAGAAGTGGGCCAGCGATGCAGAAAGTTCACGGAAGAAATCAGAATGGTGAGTACACCTGAACAAAATACTCCGCCGTAACGGCAATCAAAGAGGCGCCATGAAAATTCCCTTTTGAAAAAGTTAATGGAGGCAGCAAAGCTTTTTAAAGCACTGAAAAAAACCTTTTAAGACACTTTCGCCGCAACTGAAGGGGGAGTGACAGCGCCCACCTGGACGCTAATGATGGAGACGCCGCCCCCTCACGACACCGGTCCCTGAGTTACCCTGCCCAAGGAGGCAATCTGGAACGGAGAGAGGAACAAGGCTCTCCACTTACAGCTCCGGCAACCCAGGAAATATCGCCTCGACACGGCACAATTAAAGGACTCCCTCCGAGAAGGGAGTGCAAACCATTTACGTTTCCAAAGGAGGGGTTGTAAAGGGCGATAACGAACATGAACTAATGACCACCACTTCAGGCCCATCTTTTTGGAGGGGGGAGCTTCAAATTTTGAGCACTTGACAGGGGGCTGGTACAGTTGACGGTGGGGAGTTTTAAATTCTACTTAATTTGATTAATTTAAGATTGAAAGAGTCACATGAGGCTAGGGGCCACCCTACTGGAAAGTGCAGCTCTAAAGGACCGAATTTCAGCCACGACCAAGGCCTCCGATGCCCTGGGCCTGCTTCTTGCCCAGGCAGTGCCCACCCAGAGCGGGAGAGGATCACAGTGCAAAGGGGTGACGGACACCCAAGGCGTGGAAGTTACCACAACAGAGCGCCGAGGGCCACGACAGCCAGGAAATGGGACCCTTACCTCCTCTTCTTCTTCTGAGCCACTTTCTTCACTATCAGACCTTGGAGCTACTTCGTATCTAGAAAAAAAGAGTCATGTTTTAACATACATCTCCCCAGAACCCACAGGATCCACTCTCCTCAACAAACTGGCTTGTTTCGAGATGAAAGAAAAATCGCCCCCAGCTGCCGGCGCCCCCGGAACGAGGCCAGCTCAGGCCCCTGGCTGCATCTGAAAGTGAGGCTCCACTCACCCCGGGTTCATCTCAAGCCAGGCCTCTAGCTGCCCTGCTTTGGGGGCGTCTGTGCCCGTGAGGATCTTCCCGCTCTCGACATGGATGACTTTCACCGGGAGGTCACTCATTTGGCTGGTCTCATCCAGAGGCTGAAAAAGAGTCACACGTGTAACTGGAGGTTCTGTGGTACCCGCGCCTCAGGCTTCTGCCGGCTAGGGCCAACCTGGGAAGTGCCCTCCCAACCCCATGCCCTCCAAAATGGCACCAAACGTGGCCAGTGGTTGTGAAAGTGGATTGATGACATATTAATAATCCGGTAGTAATGTAAGCTCGCCTGACAACAGCTGTTTCTTCGAGGCATTTCATTTTCAGACAGGTAATACGTTCACGTAGTTGAAAATCCGCAAGAGTACGGAGTGGGACTCGCCCCGCCCCCATCCTCCCCCCAGGCCCCGACCGACCGACAGCTCTCCGCACGGGAGCCTCCCAGGGAGTTTCTCCTGCAGCCTTGCAGGCCAGCTTCATGCAGAAGAAACAAGGACGGGTTCCTCCCCCTTCACACACAAAGGACTCCGTTATTCGCATTTGTCTGGCCCTTAATTCCTTCCACTGCTGCTACCTTTGCAGACCTCCCCAAACGTCCTCGTCCTTTTCTGTTCGAGAGCTAACTAGAATATTTGAAAAACAAAACAACTAACTTCCTCTCACCAACAGATACAAAATTCCTCAGTTTCTCATTTTGAGATGTCAACGTTGGAAGAACATTTCCCCCCTCCGTTAGCTCCTTCGAACTGGCTGGAGAAACCCTCCAGGAGAAGGTTCTTGTTTATACCTCTGCATCTTCCAGGAACTAATACCACCCCCTCAGCCCCTCAAAGTGCCACACTCACTGTCAACACTGCCCACACTCTAGGCAGAGATGAGCTTCTGTGCAACCGACCTCCCCCTCAGAGCTGCCCGCCGTGGAAGGTACAGCAACCACCTTCACAGGAGGCTCCACAGACTCCCTGAGTCAGCCCCGGTCTGTGACTTTCACCCCAGTGCTCCCTGGGAGTGGCTAACAGGGCTGATGCCTGCACTTCTCCCCACCCCCAAATTCCGATTCCACCGCTCTGGGCCTTTTTAAAAGGCTCCCAGGCGAGTCGCATGTGCCAAGGCTGAGAGTCACTGGCTGAGACCATGCACGATTCACGGCCACCACAGAACGATGCTACCGTCAGCGAACAGCAGGAGCGGCCACAGCGATTACCCGAGGAATTTCCTGACCTGTGCTTTCCTGCCCTAGGACTCTTCCCTTGAATGCCCCCCCGGCCTTACAAAGGCTTTCTGCCGGAGTAAAATGCCAGCCCACATTCTCAACAATTCAACACAACATCGAAAATAAAATCGCATGAAATATAGGAGTTCATTGCTAGTGACCCAACTTTCCAGTGTGGCTGGCTCTCTGTGGAGAAGGGGCCTTTAGGGGGCGGGGGTAATGAGGGTTCGCTGAGGTCACAAGCGGGGGCCCTCAGGAAGGGACAGTGCCCCGTAAGAGACAGCAGAGCTTGCTCTCTCCCCTCATGTGGGGACACAGCAAGAAGGCAGCCACCTACAAGCTAGGGAGAGAGCCCCCACCAGGAACCGACCCTGCTGCACTTTGATCTTGGATTTACAGCCTCTAAAGCCGAGAGAACAGGAGCCTGTTGTTTAAGCCCCCCGGGCCACGGTATTTTGTAAGGGCAGGCCAGGCTGCCCGGGAGAGAGGCTCAGACACTACCGTAGAGAAGGCTCCGCACCACGCCTGCACCACAGGAGAAAGGGAACAAGGGACAGAGCCGCCGGCACGGGAGGAGCAGGTGGCCGTGCGTCAGCACCAAGCCATGCAGGGCCGAACGGGAAGAGAACTGAGTAACTACAGTCTGAAAGCTGAACGAGATTCTAATACATCGATGCAATATAATTAAAACAAAATCAATGGCCTGGTATGGACAGTGGCCCAAGACACTGCTGAATAGAAAGAGTCTAGCTATGTCCAGATTGCCCCAAGTGGTCTTAAAACAACCCAAAAAAGGGGGCGCCTGGGCGGCTCAGTCGGTTAAGTGGCCGACTTCGGCTCAAGTCATGACCTCGCGGTCTGTGAGTTCCAGCCCCGCGTCGGGCTCTGTGCTGACAGCTCAGAGCCTGGAGCCTGCTTCGGATTCTGTGTCTCCCTCTCTCTCTGCCTTTTCCCTGCTCACGCTCTGTCTCTATGCTCTCAAAAATAAATAAATGTTTAAAAAAAAAAAAAAACCCAAAAAGGACACAGGCATAAAGTTTCCTGGAAGCGCAGGGAAGACCCCAACCAGGGCTCAACATGCAGGCTCATGAACGAGCAGGTGCCACGGGGCTTCTGCTTCTCGTCAAACCGTTTAAGTATTTTCTGCAAGAAATACTACATTTCGGCGACGTTGCAAAGAACAAGGGAAGCGTGTGTGAGCTGCCGTGGGCAGACGGCAGAGACGTAACGCAAAGTTGGAAAAAGAAAACCATCTGGTGGCACACGCACAGCAAAGGCCCCAGAGCCAACACCCCGATGGTTACTCACGCTCTTCCTCCGGGAGGTGGGAGTGAGGAGGGGGCGGGGGGTGGCGGGAAAGGAAACACCTCTTATTTATGTCTCTTCCTTTTATACATCTTTCTCCCAAATGAGAGTACTGAGTGGAAACGGCTGCTTTCAGGAGGCGGGTAGGAATGTGGCAGAAAAAACGGGTGCCTGGGGACAGCAACCCCTCCCTGAGTGGGCCGCTTTGCACAGTTCTGACTTTTAGAAGCAGTCTAGTCAAGGTTCACATTCGAAATAAGTAAATGATGAGTAAATAAGTAAAACCAACAAGGATGGGAGAAACCACCCTAACGGGGGCACAGGGGAAAACTAATCCAAATAACTATTTTTGTGAATGGGGGGGGGAGGGCGCAGACGCGAAGAGAGAGAGAGAGAGGGGGAGAGAGGAGAAAGCGGGGGAGATGGGGAGAGAGATAGAGAAAGAGAGAGAGAATCTCAAGCAGGCTCCAAGTTCAGTGCGGAGCCCAACGTGGGGCTTGAGCTCACGACCCTGGGATCATGACCTGAGCCGCTATCGGGAGTTTGATGCTCGACTGACTGAGCCACCAGGCGCGCCCTCCAAGTAACTTTCAAATACAGTATTTGGAGCACACAATTTTAGGCTGAATAACTCCAAATACAAATTAAACTAGCCAGGAGGCTTCCTTTGCAGAAGGGTACGAGTTAGCAATTCTGAGTTATTTCCTGTGTGTTTTAAGATTGGGCAAATAAGGAAATATATCATGGCTAATGGAAGCCAGGTCTCAGGCTGTTACAATACAGAAAAAGAGAAGGATTACACACAGAAGTCTCCACGTGAACTAAAGGTTTTTTTTTTATTTATTTTTTTAATGTTTATTTATTTTTGAGACAGAGAGAGACAAACCATGAGTGGGGGAGGAGCAGAGAGAGAGGGAGACACAGAATCCAAAGCAGGCTCCAGGCTCTGAGCTATCAGCACAGAGCCCGACGCGGGGCTCGAACTCACGGACTGCGAGATTGTAACCTGAGCCGAAGTCGGACACTCAACCGACTGAGTCACCCAGGCGCCCCTGAACCGAAGGTTTTGAATACAGAGAACCAGCAATGCAGATACGCATGCGTGCATACACCTACTTCCTAGGTCTGTTTGCTGAGAGGACCTGGAAGCAATGACAACCTGTGCCAACGACCACACCTAAAGAGAGATCGTGGTGGCTGCCTGGCTGGCTCGGTTCGTGCAGCCTGCGACTCTTGACCTCAGGATTGTGAGTTCGAGCCACACACTGCACAAAGAGCTTGCTCTTGTATTTTGCTTACGTATTAAATAAATAGGAAGAAAGAGAAGGAGAGAGGGATCTTGGTTCTTACATATTCTTCTCCGGTAAAAAGAACCAAGGCACCGTGGAGAAATGACTGACTTCAGGCTTTGGGCAGGGAAAGCAGAAGATGAACTTGGGCCATTTCGGTGTGCAAGGAGTAAGGAAGGCCTCGAAGGATGCGTGAGCCTGGTCTGAAGGGGCTCCTACTGACCCAAACTGGAATAGTTTGAACTTCAAGATGATGACTGCCAGGATTAAACTAAATGAGAATCCTATGAGTTGGTTCCAGGGGTTGGCAAACTCTGTTCCAAGAACCAAAGAGGAAAGAAGAGAAAAGGCTTTTCCTTCCTGTAGAAAGTCATCTACAAAATGCAGAAGAAATCAGGGTGGAGGGTGGGGGCGGGAGATCACTGTAACGTAACCATCATGGCAAAAACTGATACAGGCAGAGGCCATTAACGGATACAGAAACTAGTGGGTGGAAGTCTGAGGAGTTAAAATATATTTAAAGAGCCTCCCGTATCTCTCCAGAAGGTACTAATAATCGCAAAATGAGAAACAGTTAACTTTTCAGCAGAGATGGCTTGGCAGGCACCAAGGGATCGCGGTCAATGTCATCAGTGACTGAAGACATCTACGCCATGCTCTCTCCGTATGACGCACGGAGAACACAGCGTCACTTCCGGTCTTGTTGCCAAGAACACATAACCTGAATCTAACCACAAGGGAAACAGCAAGTCAAACCCAAATTAAAAGCCATTAAAGGAAACACTTGGCTTGTTCTCTTCAGAAATGCCAAGGTCAGAAAGGCTAAGAAAAAGCGAGGAGCCGTTCAAGGTCAAAGGGCCGTCACTGAATGAGATGCTCGACCGAGGAACTGCGGTGAAGGCCACTGGAGGGACGGCTGGCCGAACCTTAACGAGAGCTGCGGATTCGACCACAGTATGACTGCACCCGTGGAAAAGACCTGGATTTTAGGAAACACACTGAAATACAGGGGTCAAGGGCTGTCTGTATCTCCCAAACGGCTCAGGAAAACGTGGTGTGTGGAAACAGGGACCCCAAGTGAGGACTAGGCAGGAACGTGAAAACAAAGATGGGAAAACAAGGGCGCGAGTGAAAGGACGAAGTCTGGGAGGAAACACACCCAGGAGCTGACCACGCACCCTCCTGGGCTGGAGCTGGGGGGTGGGGGGGGGGGCGGCAGGGACAGATGTGGGTCCTTACCACCGTCACACACAGCTCTGGGAGTTTTAGACGGAAATGAAAACACAAAGGAGGACACAGATCGGGGCTCCCGGGGCTGGGCTGGCACTTCCAGGAAGGCCCTGACTCCTCACCTCGCCATCGGGTCCGATGGCAGGCGTCTGTCCTTCTGCGTTTTCCGCCTTCTGGAAGTAAAAAGAGACACGGTCACTCCCTGCCTGGGGAGGCAGAGGCACCCGCGCCAGGACGGCTGCTCGGTCCCACCCGGGGCAGGCACGGGGCCAGGTCCCGGCCCACCTTCTTTTTCTTCTTCTTCTTCTTCTCCTTGGCGACCTGGGCGGCCTTGTGCTGCCGCACCAGCTCGGTGAGGTTAGCCACGTACTCGTCCGTCTGCTGCAAGAGGTAGGCCAGGCGCTTGTCCTTCTTCTGGTCGATGAGCTTGCGGTACCCCTCCTCATCTTCAGCCTGCAGGACGGCAAGGTCATGGCGCTTGCTCGGGGTCAAGAAGGCCTCTGGGGGTCGTTACCCGGCGGCCAGCCCCGCACTGAGGGGACGCTGAGCTTCCACCACGGCCGTGCTGGATACGCGCCCTTCACGTAGCTATCGACTCCCCCTCCACTATTTCCTCGACCTCTACCCGGCGAAGACCCCGAGGGGGCCTGCCGGACAGACCTGCTTCAGAAGCATCTGAAGAGGCCGACACCAAGTCCTGGCCTCTGTGTCCACAGACACACCCCAAATCCAACACTTGTCTCTGGCCCGGGCCATTCTGCTGTCACAGACCCGTGCGGCAAGCCCCTCTGGCTTTCTAATAATAAACCAGATCGTGTCACCCCCAGTTTTTAGCCTCCCGTGGCTCCCACTCATATTCGGAATTAAATCTAAAGCCTTCCTCGTGGCCTGCGAAGCCCCACATGACTGCCCTAGGGACTCTGGCGTCACTCGTGCCCTCACCGCGCTATTCTAGGGGCTGCCTGCTGTGCCTCACACTTGGTTTTCTGCCACCTCAGGCTCTTAGCCTTGGTTCCTCTATCCCTGGGAGGCACTTCATCCAGGGAGTCGTGCCCGCCCTTCCCGGAGCCCCCCACGACCCCCCACTCCCTCGTCCTGCTTCATTCTCGTCAGTCTACTTCACAGCATCCCAAACCATCTAGTTGTTTCTGCCTGGGCACCTGCCTCCCCAGGGCCACGGGGCGGGGGCAGCCGTGAGGGTAGGGACTGCACGCTTCTCCTTACTCCCGTGGTCGTGACACAGCAGTGCCTGCCAGTATCTGCCCAACTAGACGATCACCGCTGAATAGCCAGACACAAAGGGTGGGACGGAGGACAGGGACCACGTCGGTCACTCTCCCAACCTGGAGTGGGCGCCTCCTCCATTTTCTGGAGAGAACACAGAGTCGCCGGCTAACCAGCCTAAGGTCTTTTGATCACTGACGGAACGAAGGGGCAAAGGTCTCAGACCGGGTCTTTTGGACCCCCAAACCCAAGCCCTTTCTTTCTCTCCAGCCCACCTCTAACTCTGAGCAGTAAACCGCCTCAGCAGAACCCTGGGTACGCGATCCCCGGTGTCCGTCACACCCTAAGCGCGCGTGAAGGGCCACAGCGTCACGAAGGCGGGACTTTACCATGAGCCTCCGCATTCGCTCCTTCTCAATCCTCTCGTTTTCCTTCTTCTGCTCCCTCTCCGTGTTGGCGTGGTACGTGGCCACCGCCTTCGTGAGCTTCTGGATTTTGCCTGTGACCGATCTGTGATACTCTTTGAAGTCCTTGGCGTGCTGCAGAATGCTGTTGAGGTATTCCTGCGGGGACACACACAAAAGAGGGGACTGGCTATGCCGCAGAGTCGCCACAGCGTTGCCCCAGCTGAGACACAACTTTAAAGGTGTCTCGTTTAAAACCAAGAGGACGTAATCAAACCAGTACCAGGCCACCGTCTGTTCTCTGTGCAGGGAAACGCGCCGTGCTGGGGACGGGTGGGAAGGGCCCTCCCTCACGTCCGACGGGGCAAGCCGCCTTGCTGGAGCCCCTGTCTCTGAACGTTAACCACTTCGAAATGCTCCCACCCTCCACAGCCAAGTTATTCCACTGCCAGGAATTTAAGGGGAAAAAAGCAGATTGGCCCAAAAAATTTAAGCATAAGAATGCCTAGTCTAGTGTTATCTTTAACACCGGAAGGTTGAGAATATGCTACGTGTGCCCGAACAGGAAAATGGTTACATAAATTCCTGGAGGCTGGATACACCAAGGAAAGCATCGTATGTGTTAAAAATCATGCTTCCAAAGACGTACAGACAGACCAACGTGCGTACGGAGCTGCTTACGGGTGGCTGCTTAACTTCTGATTACTCTGTGCACACAGAAGAAAGCCACCTGGAACGATACGCACCAAAACGCTCGCTAACAGCGGCTACCAGTAGTACACACCGACTAGAAAAGAGCTTCTGAAGCTCATTTTCTAAAAACGTAAATGAGCAAATGGGGCGCCTGGGGCTCAGTCAGCGGAGCATCCGACTCCTGACTTCGGCTCGGGTCACGATCTCGTGGTTCGTGGGTTCGGGCCCTGCGTCGGGCTCTGCGCTGGCAGTGTGGAGCTTGTTTAGGATTCTCTCTCCCTCTCTCTGTCCCTCCGCCACTCCCTCTCTCACTCTCTCTCAGAATAAAACAAAAAAATAAACTTATAAAAAACATGTAAATGAGTGAACAAACAGAACCCTCCCACTTCCTGCTCCAGAGAGGTCTGGTCTTCCTGACTGATCTTGTAAAAGCAAAGTCGGATCACGCCCTCCTCTGCTCAGGACCCTCCGTGGCTCCCCGCTCGCTCGGAGCAAGAGCCCAAGTGGTGCCCACCGTCCAGGAGCTCCATCCGTCACCTCCCCACCCTGGGATCTCTGCTGCTCACAGAACACAGGGCACGTTCCAGCCCCTGGGTCTTCGAATCTTCCCCTGGATCTGCACAGCTCCTCGCCCACGTGTCCCCGTGGCTACCCTCCCTCAGGTCTCGGCTCGGGTCCACACTGTGGAACAGCCCCTCCGTCACCCTCCGTCCGCCCCCGCTTCACGCCTCTTCACGCTCCGCCCCCCCCAACTCGGTGTACGTGATCATGGCCCGTGCTCCCACGGCCGTTTGGTCTTGTCCACAGACACCCTCAGTGTCTAGAATGCTGTTACAACGAACAGAAAAGACCAACGGGCAGCACACTCAGACCCAAACCAAACGAGACTCGACGGCGCCGGGCACGCAGGCGAGCCTCGCGCTGGGTGGGGACGCACCTGGTGCTTCTGCCGGCGCTTGCGCTCCTGCTCGATCTTCTGCTGCTTCTCCAGCTTCTCGGTGATGCGGGCCTCGCGCAGGGACTGCCGCTTGCTGCGCTTGTAGGCCTTGGCATTGAGGGCCGTCTCGAGGGCCGTGTCCCTCCTCATGCACACCACCACTTCCTGTCGTAGCTTGAGGGAGGAGGACAAGATGCGCGCACTCTGTCAGGTCAGCACGTAACCACACATCCCAAGCTAGACAGAACGCTGCTCGTCCCAGAAGGACCCTTTCTAAAGGCCGTCTGGAGGGGGCCCAGGGCAGCACAAGCACAGGTCAGGAGACGACTGCCTCTGGACACCCGGCAGAAGGTTCTCTCGTACCTTCAGAGTCTCCAGCTTTGCCTATTGCCAATCCCACAGAAAATACTGCCTGTGGGTCATTCAAGCTTAAAGCACCCTCAGAAACAAACCCAGTTAAGTCTCCTGTTTCGCACTGGTAAGTGAGGTCTCGGGGAAGACCCACAGCTATTCACCCCAAGAACAGCTACTGTCCCACCGCTGCGCACGACACAGGAGAGGAGAGACGCGCGGCCAGCTAACAAGGAGGCAAGGACACTGCTGCTTTCAACGGTCAAGGTGCATGCAATAACTGCGCGGCAAGCAGCAGAAGGAGCCCTTCCCCGCAAGCAGCGGGCCTGCGTCCGTGCCCACCTGCCTCTGGAAGTTCAGCAGCCTGAGGGCCTTGAGCTCAATGGTCGCTTTGGTTCGCAAATCCCCGGCCAGGGACCCGGGAAGGTTTTCAAGTTCCTGAATTCGGTGTGCGATCCGGGCCTGCAGCCTAGGGCACAAGGACAGAAGACAGGAGCAGTGATGGAGGTCCTGGCTGTTCACGGGAGCCCACCTGTTCCCTCTCTTTAAAGGGAGAGCTTCGGGAGAACCCATCCCTCAAGGAAGGCAGATCCTGGTCGCGCCAGGAAATGGCTCAGGAAAGGACGCCAGCCGCAGCGGAGAACGCGTCAGGAGGACCAGGGGCACAGAAACCAGAACCTGACGGGGGACGGCTGCCTTCCGGCATTTCAGTAGCATGAGTGCTTGCCGAGGCAGACCGGCGTCTCCAGCCCAGCCCTGGGGCTCTGACTAGCCTGGGGAGAATGCGCAGAGCAACCCTGCAGGCTTGGTCTAAAGCTGAAATGCGATAAACCCCCTCCTCGGTGTTTCACGTGTTTATTAAGCACCTACTGTGTGCCAGGGACTGATCCAGGTGTTAGACCTTAGCACTGAACAAGACTAACAGAGCTATTTGTTATTCTCATAGGGCTCACAAGCTTATCAACAGACAGGCCATAAAGCAGTTAAAAATGTTTAATGTACACTAATTCCAGAGAGTACCACGTACTCTGAGAAGGGGGCTGGAAGTGAGGGAGGTGGGAAGGGCCGCTACAGTCAGGTATCTCAGCAATTAGGCCTAAATTAGCCAAGGAATCAAGCAGAGCCTCTGCAAAGGCCCTGGGGCAGAAATGAGTCTAACTTATTCAACAGAAAGAGCAACAGGGAGAGTGGGATAGGCAAGGACAGAGTCTTGAGCAGGGGCTAAAAACCGAAAGGCGCTTACTGGATGGGCAATGGGACACCAACGGGCGGTGTGAACCTGGGGAAGAGATCTTACAGAAGTTACTTATAAAAAGAGACTTCAAGCTGCTGTGTGGCAAATGGACTGCACGAACGAGGGTGTGTAGGTGGTAGAGACCAGGTGGCTGGGCCACCAGATCCTGGGCTGGGGAGGAGAGCTGAGATGAGGACGTGGTGGGGAGGGAGGGTGAGCGATAGTCTAGGGGCGGCCGGGTCTGGGCCCATGAGCTGCTGCCGGGTGCAGGGATCAGAGACCGGAGGGAACCCGGTGGGGGAGGGGCACGAGGCCATCCGGAAAGGCCATGTTTAAGCTGTCTAAGTGGAGCTGGAGGGGAGGTGCCTGGGCGCGGGGGGGAAGGGGGAGCTCCGGAGCACCCCACAGCTGGGAGGCACTCTGGAGACTGTTACCGGGCAAAGATTTCTGGTTACATCTGGGGATTACGGCGAACGAGGTGCAGCCCTCCCTCGTGGGGCTTACGTTTACCAAGGGAGGCCAGCCCTGAGTAAGTTATCAGTGCAATGGAGAAATGGGGGACGGGGGGCAGGGGGCTCGGGGGGGGGCAAATCTGAGATGCCCCAGCAGCATGGGATAGAGTGATTCGGACCTGCCGTGAGCCAGGCATCCCACCGAGCCCCTGGCACCCAGAAGGCCTTGGCAAGCGGCCAGCAACCAGTGATGTTTGAGAAGGGCCCCGCACAAAGCTCGACCAGTTGCTTGTGTTCATGAGCCAAATGTGAGCAAGGACAAACGGGCACTTCCACTCCCACGCCTACTGGTGCAGTCTCCACAGAGGGCCGTTCTGCAGACTCTAGAAGTTTCCCTGCATGTGTCCCCTGTACCCAAGCAATGGCACTTTTATGGATGTATTCTGACACACGTGCACACATGTGAAAAGAGACAGGCAAGCATTATGTACTACAGCGTAATTTTAACAAAAGATGGGGAGAAAAAAAGATTTGACACAACTAGACATCCCTTCAGCCAGGGTCCTGGCTGAAGAAATTACAGTAGAGCCCCCAGGTAGACACTATGCATCCAAACAAAGAAAAGCTTGTTGGGTGCCTCAGTCGGTTAAGCGTCCATCTGACTCTTGACTTCGGCTCAGGTCATGATCTCATAGTCAGTGAGTTCAAGCCCCGCATGGAGCCCTGCCCTGACAGCGTGCAGCCTGCTTGGGATTCGCTCTCTCCCTCTCTCTCTCTGCTTCCCATCCCCACACGCATGCTCGCTCCCTCTGTCAAACTAAATAACCTTAAAAAAGGAAAAGAGAAAGAAGAGCCCACTTTGTACAAACAGGAGATGATCTAAGCTATGCTCCCACGGAGAAACGGTGTGCATGCCACATAATGGATTTCTCTGGAAGGATACGTACCTACACAGAGAACCAGCCAGCTGGTGACAGCTCTCTGGTCACACACCCCACTGGCCTTTAGAACACTGAGGCAAATTGACCCGCGTGAGGGCCGCCCCGAGCGAGAGGCCCCAGGCAGCCGCACCCTCACCTGTACTCCCGCTCCTGCAGGATCTCCACAGGGTCCAGGCCCCGCGGCTTCTGGATGGGGGTGATGCGGCTCTGCTTCTGGTGCAAGGGCACCATGGGGGCAGGCTGGGCAGGCTGCCCCGGCGACTGCGTCTGGGGCGGCATCACCGGGGAGGCGGCGGGCGGGACGGCGGGGGGCGCTGGTGAGGGGCGGCCCGTTGGCTGTGGGGGGATCAGCTTCTGAGGTGTGCTCGTGGGGGCAGCAGCATTCGCCATGGGTCCTGGGGACAGGGAGAGGAGAGGCGTTAAGCGGCGAAGGCACGGCTTTGAGTTCCAGCTCAGTTTCGGGGGGAAATGAAGAGCCTGCCAGGCGCTCCCTGCCCTGGGGACAAACTCATCCCCGTGACGAGGCGCCACGCCACTTCCCACTCAGGGGTCTCCCAGGGGTCTCCCTCCCTCCCGCCTCCTCTAGATCTCAGCGTACGTGCCCCTTCCCGAAGGCACGCCTGCCCAAGCTCCGCTCCCGGGTTTGGTCTTGCTGTGTGTGGCGTCCTAGGACCAGAAGCTTCTGGACTGGCAGCTGGTGCCAAAGGAAGCCAGCTGAAGCAATGAGCTCTTCAGGGCCCATCACCAAACCTCAGGCTCCGAGAGGACAAGGAGTGGGTCTGCGCTGTCCAGATGCGTCAGCCTGACAGACGCGCCCCTCCCAGCACTTAACACCACATTTTACACGGAACACAGAGACACAGAAGAAATGGAAGCCTGAGCCGCCCTGTTGCCCTGCGTGCCTCCCACAGCACTGGGCGATGTTCTCAGGAGGCTAGGGGGTCACACACGGCCTCCACGCTCGGAGGCCCAAATCCTGAAAGCTGGTATTCGTGGCTGCAGCACCGCTCCACGGCCCCGCTGGAGTCCTACAGTGGACTCCCTCGCAGTACCCTTCTCTTCTTAGTAAAGACACCCCAGGAGCGCCACGACCCACAAGACAAGGTGGGGTGGGAACCATGCAGTGGAGCCAAACCTAAGCCTCTGGGAACCGACCAGGGACAGATAGACCCAAGAAGGCAGAAAGAAGCAATGACTTGGGCGCCTGCGTGGCTCAGTTGGTTAGTGTCTGACTTGGGCTCAGGTCATGACCTCATGGTTTGGGAGTTTGAGCCCCACATCGGGCTCCATGCTGTCAGTGTGGAGCCTGCTTGGGATTCTCTTTCTCCCTCTCTCTCCACCCCTCCCCCACTCACGCTCGCTTTAACTATTAAAAATTATTTTAAAAAAAAGAAAAAAAGCAAGGACTGGTCCTCAGCCCCCTCTCAGGTTCTGCATGGGGCAAGCTCACAACAAGAGCAGGGAACAGGCAGGTCACCAAGACAGAGGGAACTTACCTTCAGGCCACGGCTTGGGAGGCCCTCCGGGGGGTTGACCTGGCATCCCAGGGGGCACACCTGAGGGTCCTGGGGGGGGCATGTTGGGCCCTCCCATACCTGCACATAGGGAGAAACAAGAGAACAAAAGACATCCTGTGTTTATGCCTGCATCCACCTCCATGGGCAGCCCTGGCTCCAGGGGACAGCCAACGACAGGCCACTCGGTGGACGAGGGGGCAGGGGGAGAGGCGCCAGCAGCCCTGCCTGCCGGAGTGCCGAGCGAGGACACTGTGCCATCTCGGGGGGTGGGGTGGGGGAGGGGTATGCACGTGGGCAGCGCAGCCCGGGACTGCTGACACTGCTGCCCCCATCCTTGTCAGCTCGCTCACAGTCCTCTCCCCACCCCGAGCGTTGTGGACGGTGGGCCTTACCGTGAGGCCGGCTGTAATTTGGAGGTGCTGGTCCTGGACCCGGCCCGGGGCCAGGGCCGGGGCCGGGGCCGGGTCCTGTGGCGGACACGGAGGGTGGAGGTAGTGTTGGCATCTGCTGCTGCATCCCGGGCATCGGCCGCTTTCCCTGCACGGCCATCTGCAGGTGGTCTGGGAGGGGCTGGCCCCTGGCCAGCATCTTGTAGGCCATGATCTGGGCTCTGAGCTGATGCAGCTGGTTCTGGTTAAACGGAGTCGGGCCCCGGTTCTGCTGCCCCAAAGCCTGGGGATCGGCACCGTCCAGCGGGGCCCCTCCTGGTCCGGAGGACATCTGTGGGCCTGAGGATGGGCCGCTGGCTGGAACCGGACTGGAGGCGTGTTCGGAGCCGCCGAGGGGTGAGGGGTAACCTATGGGGGAACACGGATCCAGGTGGTCACTCGGCAACACACGCTCGGCTAAGGCAAACACAGTAACCTTTCGACCGTGCTTACACCGGCTCCCGCCCTGAGACAGGGTGGCCAAGGGACTCTACTCCCGTGATTCAAACCAGAAGTGCCCAAAGAGAGGACACACGCTGGCAGCCTGACTAGCAGCCGGCACAACTGGTTTGGTTTTGGGTCAGCTTTCAGCACGCTGCCAAGGGTGAATGCTGGGACGTTCCACAGGTCCGGGCCTCCCTCAGGCCTGCTCCCCGCCCCTCCACTGCGACACACTGCTCCTCTGACCCCCATGGAGGGCCCCTGGGCACAATGAGCTTCCCACCCCGATCAGCAGAAATCACACACTCCGTCGATTCTCAAACTGCCCCATTCAGAAAAACCACCTGGAAGGCTTGTTAAAGCAGAGCCCAACTCCCACCCCAAGATCTGTCACATTAGTCTAAAGTGGGGCCCAGGAACGTGCATTTCTTAATATGCTCCTGGGTGGCTTGGGGGCTGCTGGCCCGAGGCGCCCGCCCTGCTCAGCCCCCGTCTAACCTCCAGTGCTTCGCCTGGATCCACCCCACCAGTGTCCCCACTCCTGGGGCTGCTCGAAGACAGGTTGGCCTGAAACGGGCACCAGCCAAGCCCGGGCTCGGGCCCAACAGTCTCCCGAGGGCTGGACTGTCCTGGGCCTGCCCTGTATGTGCCTGCAGGAGACCCAACTAGAAAAATGACCTCAGGGCCCCCAGGGGGACAAGCCCTCGCAAGGAGGGAAGAGTAATGAAGCGGTACCTTGGGAGTGCTGGTCCATGGGGCTTGGCGGGGGCCCCATCCCTGCGTGGGCCCCCGACCGCATCCCCATCCCCTTCATCTGGTTGTAGCGGGGGTCATCCGACATGCCCTTCTCGTGCATGGACTCCATCGGCTATAAGAGGGGACAATGAAAAGGCAAGCTCGGCAAGAGGGAACAGGAAGAGGCAGGAGGCAAAGGGCCACCTGAGAGAAGTTCACTGCCACTGAAAATGTCCACCCAAGGTCGCCACGGTATATACTGAATCGCCAGCGTCTCCAAGCAGCTTAGGTCCAAGCCATGGTCCTGATACCTACTAAGTGTCAAGTAGATGCGTGAAGCAATGTCACACAGCGATGGCTGACCACCTGGGCGGCTGGAGGTCTGGAGGGAAAGGGGCAGATGGATCAGGAGACAGTGTTCAGATGGCCAAAATCCCAGGAGAAAAGGACATGAGCTCCCGGTGGGAGCTGTTTATGACTGGGACACCAAGCCGCCCATTAATTGTCACAAAGAGACCTGGTGACCACAAGTCTTTGGATCAGAAACCTTCTCCTCTGGGAGACTGTAAATCAGGTGGAGAAACAGAAGTTTCTGCCTGTAAGTGTGGTTACACTACGTTAGGTGTCCTCACTGATCTGAGATCAGCCTCTGCCTCCTAGTTGGAAGGACAGCTGTCTGTGGCATGGTTCCGTCCCTCCTGAGAGGCACATCGGTCCTCTGCCAAGCGATGACATCTATTTTCCCTCCTAAAGCTCAGCACTAAGTACTTCCCCTACTGCAATAGTGGTGAAGGGGACATTTTCCGGGACCCTCCCAGGGCACTCTGCTAGGCCCCGACTGGCGCAAATATCCTGGTCTCCGGAACAGTCTAACGGGTGGCCCGGCTGACTACAACTCGGTGTGTGCGTGAGAGAAGGAAGAAGGGAGGAAGACAGGGGGCTTGGCTGGGACCACGAGGAAAACCTCACACGCGGAAGTGGAGCCCTCGGGAAGCTGACTTCTCCGCAGGTGAGGGGTGTCCCACTGCCCCGGGCCCTGGCTCCTAACACAGTGCAGGACAAATGGTAGGTGTGGGGTGTGTGCCAGCGATTAGAGAAAACCAAACGGGCAGAGAGGGAAAGAGGAGGCTGTGCTGGAGAAGCCAGACTAAATCAGTGAGGGGAGGGAAGGGGTCGGTTCACCAACAGCTCCCCAGGGAGGAAGTGACAAAAAAGATACTGCCAACAGAAACGTGTGGGAGGGGCGCCCGGGTGGCTCAGTCGGTGGAGCAGCCGGCTTCGGCTCAGGCCATGATCGCGCGGTGCACGGATTCGAGCTTCACGTCGGGCTCTGTGCTGACAGCTCGGAGCCTGGAGCCTGCTTCGGATTCTGTGTCTCCCTCTCTCCCTGCCCCTCCCCTGCTCATGCTGTCTCTCTCTCTTAAAAATAAACATACATTAAAATAAAAATAAAAATAAAAAAATAAAAACACGTAGGAGATGGGGAGGGCAGAGAGGACCCCAGGGATAAGATGGCTCTGCCACGGACACGGTGAGGGACCAGCTCGCCAAGAGCCTACTTCCTCATCTATAAAATGGGTACAATAACCACTTACCCCTGACGGGGGAGGGAGATTAAGTGGAATGGGGTGCAAACACATGGATGGCCCCAGTAGGGAGGCTATGGGGATCAACAGAGACCCCTCACATCCAGGCCACACAATCTGCATATTCCGTGACGGTCTCCTGTGGTCTCTGGGGGCTTGAACACGTCCCCTCTTCCTTTAGACGCTAATACACATGAGAGGAGGTGTCCTCGCTTCCCCCACCCACCCAGGAACACAGGGAGAAAGGGAAACGATTGTGTTAGGCGGCTGTTTTCCGCCCACTGGTAAAAGCGTCCCTGATCGGTTCGAGTAAGTCGTCGTGACCGTGAGTGGCGTCCAAGCGCAGGATCGGGTAGGGATGAAGGGCACCCGCTGCTTGCTCTGGAAGTCACACAGGTGAGTGCAGGAAACCAAGTGACAGAGCTACCTTTTAAGGAGCTGGGCGTTTGTATTCGTTACCCAAAGACAGCCCCAGAGCGATGTTAGCACGTTTCCCACGTGGAATGATGTGTGTGGGACACACGGCGGGAAGGCTGCTGGCCCGCAGCGGAAGCCGGGATGCGCGGCTCACTGTCCCACCTCTGACCACGCGGAGCCAGCAATCAGGGCAGCGGGTCCGGCTCCCTACCTTGTGCATCTGGTGCATGTTGTCCTGCGGGTACCCTCCAGGCCCCTGGGTCGGGATGGGGTGTCCTGCTGAGGGAGGCCCCGGACTGGGCCCCATCATGCTGTGGGCAGAGCCCGGCGAGGGACCCGGGCTAGGGCCCAACATGGCTCCAGGGGAGGGGCCCGGGCCCGGGGAAGGGCCTGGCCGAGGAGTTCCGCCCAGGGGTGGGTCTGGAGTGGACATCTTCACAGGAGCTGCAGACAGTGGTCTCCTGCTAGAAAGAAGACTTGGTCAGTCTGGGGTCGTGGCCACCACCAGGGAGAGCCAGAGCTGGCAAGGGAGGGCCACACAGAAAATACTGTAAGCAGCAACCACTGGACAGGGAGCTGGCACCTTTGACATGCAACCCCCACCACCGAGACCTTTCTCCTCCATTCTTCTCAGAGGAGATAATACATCGGGCGTACAAAATCAGATCAAAGTCTCCCCCGAGGAAGGGAGGGGACTCAGGAGGCAGAGGTATATGCAGCCACCGCCTCACCTGGGGTCACTTCACTGGCTATTATTCCGATCGCAACAAAGAGAATGGCTCCGGGTGGTGCCGATACACCCTTCAGGCCTAATACCTGCCGTCTTCCGATCTCACAAAAGGGGAGAGCAAGACCAAGACTCAAAGCCTTTGCTGGCGACAGTATCCACCTGGGCCTTGGTACCTTCAACAAAACCAAATATTCACGGCAAATGATACCTGTTTTCCATTTAAGGCAGTGAGATCAAGTCCCCTTTAAATGAAATGAACGTAAGTTTAACATGTAGGTCCATTTAAAGAGAAGTATTACACAAATAACGGCGCTCTGCTATCTCGAACACCTCCACCGTGACGGTCACACGTCTCAAGTTCTACGAAAGTTGTCATAATCTGAAAACTGATGCCCAGAACTATGACCCAGAGCCTCTACGAGATCCAAAAATATGCTAAGGAAAAAAAAAACCTAATGATGGTGGTAAGGTGGTTAATTATGCTTGCCACGATAGGGCCATGAGCTGATAAGTTTCATCTATGCTTTCTACAACAAGGGTTCAACGTTCAGGTAACCCTTCATCTGTTGTGTCGTTATACGTGACCTTAAATGTAATTCTCTTCAATTTAAGAACTTCTTTCATGATGATGGAGGAATGCATCATCAGGGTTGAAAGGTAGAAAACACAAGAAGATCACGGGAACTTAAAACCACCCAGCATCCCACCAGACGCAGAGATGAAGTGCTTACTGGCCCTACAAGGAGCAACGAGCAACCAAGCCCTCCTTATCCGAGCCGAGCCGAGCCGAGCCGAGCCAAGCTGGGCAGCGGGAAGGAGCTGGGGGTTTCCTCGAAGATGGGGGACGCCACCAGAGCCGTAAGGATGGAGCTGAGTCAGGCAGGGTGCGCCCTCTCAGCACACACAGGCACGCACACGCACATCCGAGGCAAGCTTTTCTTCACAGAATCCTACCCGAGACCACCTTTAGCACGTAATAGTCTTCGAAAGAGGATTTCCGCTGTGTTCTCTCATTTGCCGCACACTATTTAAAAGCGCCTCTCTTGTTGGCATGTCACAAATACGGGTTTTGTTTCTGGGGACTTTGTTGGTGTTGGGAGTGACTCTTTGTCCCTGAAATGTACTGGGCACTTCTGGTTCTAAGGATAAGTTTTGTTAAGAGGTGGAAGAACATTTCTAATTCTCTTGATTAAAACAGTTTTCAATTGAAAGGCGGGCATATTTTCCTGGATAATTGATCAAAAGCCAAAACTTCTTTGTCCCAGTTTCATGGCTAAATAATCAGGGCAGAAAGGATCAGAAACTCCGCAGGACAGGGGCCAAGCGACCAGCGCACCAGCCTGACTAGAACAAACCCAGCGGCTCAAGAAAGCGCTCCTCTACCCCCTGGGCATCCAGGACTTCCTCCCAAGCACAAGGAGCCTCCGTAATGTCCCTTAAACCTCACGAGACTGCTGCAGGGCTGGTGTCGGCTCACAATCCCTTCCTCACAAATCCCAAACCCAGTAAGCCTGGGGGCGGGGAGAATCGAACTTTTACAAACTAGAGACAAATTCATTTAGAAGCAAAATCAGACCTGACTCAGACACGTGTGAACAGTCCTACCTTCTGCTACAGAATGAGGACCCCGTTACCTCCAGGCGCCGCGCCAGTCTCTGCCACGTGAGAGCGACCTGTATCCCACTCTTTCACTAAAATGCTGATTCTCAAGTCTGAAACCTCCGGCCCAGGCTTTGTCCAGGGCAAGACGCACCTGCAGTCATACCTCACAGGTGGACAACTGAGTGACATGAACACAGCCGTGGCTGAGGTCAAGGAAGATGGCCCCTCAGGGCGCCCCTCTGGACCCTCTGCATCCACAGGCCCTCTCAGGCCCAGAGAGACTGCAGGGAGGTGGCAAGAGAGACAGCGGCCCTGAAAATACTCAAGGAATCTTGTGGCATTTGGGGGCTCACGGGTGCTTTCTCAACTGAAGGTCTCGAAGCCAAGCCAATTGAAAACGACAGCAAAATAAAACCCACATAATCTAGGGAATATCATCCCTTATCTAAAGGCAGACACGCCGAAGAGCCAACGCTGGGCAGTGTCTTCGGAATGATGGTTCTTCTAAAGGTAGTTTATACTTAGTGTCAGACCTTCCTCCCATCAAAATGCAGGGTACCTCCAGAAATTCATTACTTCCACCCACAGCAGCAGTAACTTCATCGACGACACAAGAAGCTTGCTGAAGATGCTGGAGGCCATTGGGTAATAATTTTGTGCCAAAATATGGTAACATCTACCTTTGAGAAGTACGGGGTTTCAGAACAGGCTTTTTTCTTTTAATGTATTTTTTTTTAAGTTTACTTCTTTATTTTGAGACAGAGAAAGCGCAAGTGGGGGAGGGTCAGAGAAAGAGAACTGAAAATCCTAAGCAGCCTCTACACCAACAGTGCAGAGCCCAATGAGGGGCCAATCCCACGAACTGCAAGATCATGACCTAAGCCAAATGACTGAGCCACCCAGGCGCCCCTGTTAAGTGTCTGACTTCAGCTCAGGTCATGAGCCCACGGTTTGTGCGTTCAAGCTCCGCATCGGGCTCTGTGTTGACAGCTCAGAGCCTGGAGCCTACATCAAATTCTGTGTCTCCCTCTCTCTCTGTACCTCCCCTGCTCGCACTGTCTGTCTCTCTCTTTCTCTCTCAAAAATAAAGATTAAAAAAAATTTTTTTAAGTTTTTAAGTTTATCTATCTGTTGGGGGGAGGGGCAGAGAGATAATCCCAAGCAGGCTCTGTGCCGTCAGCAGAGCCCACTGCAGGACTCAAACCCACGAACCATAAGATTATGACCTGAGCTGAAATCAAGAGTCAGATGTTTAACCAACAGGCTTTGAAAAATGGCATTTGCAGGGCGCCTGGGGGGCTCAGTTGACTAAGTGTCTGACTTCAGCTCAGGTCATGATCTCCCAGTTAATGGGTTCGAGCCCCGCATCAGGCTCTGACAGCTCGGAGCCTGGAGCCTGCTTCAGATTCTGTGTCTCCCTCTCTCTCTGCGTCTCCCGTGCTCATGCTCTGTCTCTCAAAACTAAATAAAACATTAAAAAAATAAAATAGGGCACCTCGGTGGCTCAGTCGGTTAACAGTCTGACTCTATTCGGCTCAGGTCACACTGTCGTGGTTTGTGAGATTGATTTCTGAGTCCAGCTCTCTGCCGGTCTCCCACGTGAGCATGCTCTCTCTCTCATAAGTAAATAAAATAATAAAAACAATAAAAACGGCATTTGCTTCAGAAGCTGTCACCTCTGAGGCGTCAGGCTGCGATGAAGCAATTAAGTGTGCGGAGCCGCCAGCCGCAAACCTATTTCTGGACTGAAAGTCAGACACACGTGGGGAGTGACGGTTAAAGAGACCCAAGTACAGACACAACGCAAACCCATCCCGAGCAGCGCAGTGGGCCGGGCTCCCCCAAACACTGACGGTCCCATCGGGGGGCCGGCGCCAGCGTGGAGAGAGCAGGAAGGCGGAGCCTCTGTGCGCTACCGCAGAGGGAGCGGCGGGTTTACCCGAACTGGGCGTCAGCATCCCTGACGTGCCCCCCTCTTCGCAGGCATACAGCTGGATGAACCCAGATCAGACCTCCCACTTCCAACGTTCCTGGAGGCATCTGGGCCCTTCCCGTGAAGACCACCCCCCACCCCGGGGGGAAATGCTTGTTACTGAACTGCACCTAAAAAAACAAAAACAAAAACAGAACCCCGCGGTAGTCTCCTCCGGCTCTTCTTCGAGGGGCATCCAGGTTGCTGGGACGGTGGTCAGTCCTTCTGCCTCATTTGCCCACTCTCCTACTCGCGGACCCTGTGCTGCCAGGTTTGGGCCATCGCGAAAAAAGCCGCCACGAACAATGCCATCTGGCAGACACAGTCATTCGTTCTCCTTGGGGACCCAGGAGCGGGACCGTTAGTCAGAGGAAGGCATAGATTTGGCTCTGGTAAATATCGCCAGCTTTCCAAATCAGGACCACAGTCCCACACACCGCCATCCCCACGGCAGAGGGTGATGCGTTCCAGCTCCTCTCCGTCGGCGCTGACGCTCGGTGCCGGTGCTGTCGGTCCCTCTAACTTGCAACCGGTCCAGTGAGTGTTTAATCCTATCTCACCATTTTCTTTGGTATTTTTCTTGTGACCAGTGGCATTGAGCAGCTTTCTGTATGCTGACTGGCCACCGAGATACTTCTGCGGAGGCGCTGTTCTCGCTAATGTTTCACCTAGGGACATGTGGTGCCTCTCCCGGGCTGGGGCTCACCCTTGCATTCTCCTGAGGGTGTCTCGGGATGCAGAGAAGTTCTTGTGTATGTAGTTATTTATTTATTGCCTGTTTAAAATTTCATTTACTTACTTATTTATTTTTTTATCTTAATATACCTTATTGTCAAGTTGGCTAACATACAGCGTATACACCGTGCTCTTGGTTTTGGGGTAGGTTCCCATGATTCGTCGCTTACATACAACACCCAGCGCTTAGAGAAGTTATTATTTTAATAGCATCTGGGGGCGCCTGGGGGGCTCAGTCGGTTGAGCGTCCGGCTTCGGCTCAGGTCATGATCTCGCCGTTCCGAGTTCAAGCCCCGTGTCAAGCTGTGCTGACAGCTCAGAGCCTGGAGCCTGTTTCCCATTCTGTGTCTCCCTCTCTGTCTGTGCCCCTCCCCCACTCACGCTCTGTCTCTCTCTCTCAAAAAAAAAAAAAAGCGTCTGATTTATCATGTTTGTCCTCACATAATTAACGGTTTTGGAGTCCTGTTCAAGAAAATTTTGTCTCCCTGAGATCATTAGAAATATGTATTTGGTCTCTGCCTTCAGTTTTTGACTAAAACCCTTGTCATTTCCTCAGTGATAAGGAGGGTCTTTTGTGCTAATGAAGGGACTCTTAGTGGGCTCCTGGACAGCTCGGGATGGCTGTCAGAAAGACCAAGCCATGATTAGAAGCTTGGAACTTTCAGCCCCAGCCTCCAAGGAGGGAAGAGGAACTGGAAAGTGAATTAATACATGTCTACATGATAAAGCATCCACAAAAGCTAAGAGGCTAGGAGAGCGCTCTGGGTTGGCGAGCACACCCGTGTGCGAGGAGGGAGGCGCGCTCCTGCTCCCTGGGGACCAGAGTTCCTGGGATCGGGATCCTTCCAGACCTCACTTTATTTACTTCTTTACACGGCTACTCATCCCTATCCTTTACAACATTCGTTATAATCAACCGGTAAACATTTGTAAATGTCTCCTCGAGATCTGTGAGCTGTTACGTCAAATAATTAAACCTGAGGAAGGGGCCACGGGAGTCCCATTTGTCACCAAGTTGGACCGAAGGCGGGTAACCTGGGGAGCCACTCCTTGTGACTGGCGCCTGGAGCGGGAGCCTTGTGGGACTGCGCCCTTGGCCTCTGCGGTCCGCACTAACTCTGGGTAATCAGCGTCTGAGGTGAAGTGTAGGACACTTGGCTGGTGTCACAGTGCCGGGAGCAGCGGAAACCGGCTTTCCTTTACGGTCTCGAGGTCACAGAGATGGAGGAAGGAAAAGGGTATTTTAAAATCCAGAGAGACCGTGACTTGCTCCCGCCTCCTAGGGATTTACAACTGCGGAGGGTGTTATCCGTCCCAAAGAAGTCACAGGGAAGATGACCCAGCCAGAGAGGGGAAGCGGGGTGCGGGTCCCCTTGGTGGCCAGGACCCAGGTGAACTCGCTGAGCGCACACCACTACGCTTCCCAGAAGGACTATCAAGGCTCGCTGACGGAGGGGCCCCTGAGGCTCACAGGCCATCTGCTGAGGGTCACGAGGCCAAGGCCACAGTGTATCTCGCTGCTGCAGCGCAGCATGGACTCGAGTGTGGACTTTATCACCCGCCAGCCGCATGATACTAGACGAGTGACTTGACCTCCTCCAGCCTCTGTCTCCTCCTCTGCAGGCTGGAGCGGAGCCCAGGCCCCGCCTCGGGGGTCACAGCCAGCCTCGCGTGAGCGAAGGGATGCAAGGCACGCACAGGCGGGAATACCGCGCAGCTGGGGAAACCCAGGGCCTCCGCATCCACTGAGCGGCTGCTTACTGCTTGTCCCTCCTGACCCAGAAGCAGCATCCTCCTCTCCTCACAAAGATGCTAGTCAACCAAGCCACGCAGGAAGTAACTGGCCCGGAGAATCTGCTTCCTAAACTTAGCCTCCCCCGCAGGACAGAGCTCCAGCGATGCTCCTGACCCAAAGCGCTCAGGAGCAAACTCAGGAAGCAGAGGCTGCCCGTGGCAGCTCTGCGGAACTGGAGGAGGAAGCGCGGTGCAAACAAAGACCAGCTGTCCCGGGGGACGAGGTCCGCCCTGGCGATGATCGATGGGCAGGATCGGAGCTGCTACCGATTCTCCCTCACCCTCTTGGATCCCGCTGACGCAGGCTCGGTGTCCTTACCCACCATCCAGCCCCTGTGGCCAGCCAACCCTCCTTCAAGGCGGGGGTGGGCCTGGCCCTCCCGAGAGCTGGGTGCGATACGGGACAGGGCTCGGCTGTGATCCCGAGAGCCGGCCGCGCAGGGGCGCCTGAGAGCTCGGCCAGAGATTTCAGAAGGGAAGTGGATCGGAGGGCAGGGAGCAGCCCTACCCCCCCGCCCCCCCCCCCGTCTTCTCCCCTCGTCCCCAAATGCCTCTCCCTTTCCTACATGGAAAACGGAGGATTTGGCATTTTCAGCAAATGCCTTGGATCCCCAAGGTCGTCCTATGGTCTTGGGGGTTTCAGGTGGCTTCCGTCATTCAGAGCAGACGCCTGCCAGTCCCCCTGTGACAAATCACTTGGGGTCTGGGCGGGGAAGAAGGTCCTCAAACCCAAACACTGAAATCCATCTCAGACCAGTCAGCCACACCTGAACAGCCCAGACAAGGGAGGGACAGGGGACACACAGTGCCACCACTAGCACGTGTACCAGGGAGCCTGATCGAGAAGTGTGTGTGTGGCCTGTGGCTCGAGCACATCTGGGGGCTCCATGAGGAGGGAACAGCACCTGGGAATCCAGGTGGGCAGCCCAAAGGAATGTGATGGCAAATAAAACTACTCTGGGGGAGAATCGAAACCCTGAAAGCTGAGCCCTTCAACAGGCTGCGGGAAGAAAACACGGGCTCCCAGGGCCGACGGGTCTGGAGGTGATGCGGCCATCTCACCTTGATTTCTCTGAGCACCCCAACTGCTGAAGAGTCAGAACCCCCACGCAATCCACGCCCCAGAAGCAAGAGGCTATCAAACATGAATGAGGCACCTTCGGGCACACGGATGTGGAGGAAGGTCCGCGATGAAGCGGAGGGAAGGGGGCACCAACGCAAGGTGTGCTTGGCCCGAGCCCCACTCTGCTGAGAGTCGGAACACACGCGAGCTCATCCGCACGCGGGAACCGGTCCAAAGAAAACAGGCCAAACTGTGGTTGGCGGCCGGCGGCTCTCGCGGGAGGCGTCTGATGGGGAACCGACACTTTCCACTTCACAGGTCTCTGGTGTGTTTCGTGTTCCTGTGCTGTCTTTCTACAATAACCTTCTACCACTTTTGCAATCCTACATATTTTTTTTAAAAAACACCAAAAAACCAACCAACCAACCAACCAACCTAGCTCAGAAAAATACCTGGGAAATAAATACCCAGAAAAGATGGCCGGGGGGGGGGGGGGCCTGGTGGAAAGAAAAAAGATGGAAGGATGTGAGGATTGCATTATTTTCTGCTTTCAACTTCATCAAACCCATCATTTAAAATAGAAACCTCTACTGACATTCAAAAGCGGAAGCACACTGCTTGAGGAGGTCTTCTTCTTTCATGTCACCCTTTGCTCTCCTCTTACGACAAAGAACGGTGGTTGCAACACCATGGATGGACCTAGAGAATATGATGCCAAGTGAACCAAGTCAGGCAGATACAGACAGATACCACAGGACCGCGCTCGTCCGTGAAATTTAAGAAACAAAACAAATAAACAAAGAGAAAAAGAGATAAACCAAAAAACAGACTCATTCACTATAGAGAACAAACTGGTGGTTACCGAGGGGAGGGGGTGGGGGGATGGGTAGAATAGGTGAAGGGATTAATATACTTGCCCTGATGAACGCTGAGTAATTTGTAATTCTGTTTGTTTATTTGGAGAGAGACGGGGAGAGAGCGCACAAGTTGGGGTGAGGCAGAGAGAGAATCCCAAGCAGGCTCCACATTGCCAGCGCAGAGCCCGATGCGGGGCTCAAACCCACGAACTGTGAGATGATGACCTGAGCTGAAGGGTCGGACGCTTAACCGCCTGAGCCGCCCAGGCGCCCCACTTCACCCACCACATTATACACCAGAAACCAGTATGACACTGTATATTAACTACACTGGAATTACAATTGAAAAAATAAAATTAGTCAAAAGAACAGCGGTGGCCGGCCACCGCAGCAGGACCGGCTGCTAACAGGCAATAAGGACCCTCTAAGCTCCGCCTGCTGGGATTATTACGGTGTGTGCGGTTTGTTCCTCCGTCTCGCCTGAAAAACAGCACTACACTCAAGTTTGGCCCCAGGAAAGCTGCTACTTTGCTTTTTGGACACGGGAAAATTTGTTCCCCGCCACGTCTCGTCAGCAGACACACCGACACACGGTGGTCAAGCCAGGGTGGGGTACTCAGGACGAGGGGCAGGGTGCCTTCGGCAAAACCAGCTTCATTAAAACCACAAGATGAAACAAAAAGAAAAAAGAAAAGAAAAAAAAAAAAAACCCTACAAAATGAGAGGGGCGCCCGGGTCGCTCAGTCAGCGAAGCATCTGCCTTCAACTCAGGTCGTGATCTCATACTTCGTGAGTTCAAGCCCTGAGTCAGGCTAGGTGCTGGCGGCTGGGAGCCTGGGGCCGGATTCAGGGTCTGTGTCTCCCTCTCTCTCTGCCCCTCCCCCACTCGTGCCCCCCCCAATAAAACATTTTTAAAAATTAAAAAAAAAAACTACAAAATGAAGTTTCCCCCAATACTCTACTAAGAAAACTCTGCACGCCTGACCTGGCGGCGTGGGGCGCGCTGGCCTGTGAGCCCGGAGGCCGGCCCGGGCGAGGCGCCGCCGTCTCTGGAACATACGGAAAGAGCTGATTCCTGAGAAGGTGCTTCCTCAGCACTGGCTGTTGGGCCTTTTCTTTACAATATAATTAAGTAGCAAAACCTTGCCCTACATTTGAAAAGGAATACACTTCAGAAACAAACAAAAACCTTCCTCAAGAAAATTAATTACAATGTCCTATCAGTTCTACCTAAAACGTAGGCACGCCGAGTCTGTGCGTTACTAAGTACAGTAGTTCCTCTCCCCGCCCCTGCTTCCAGGTTTCACGTTCCACTTTCAGTCACCCAGGGGCAACTGCGGTCCGCAGCAGATGATGCCCCCGCCCGCTGGATTTTGCCAGAAGATCAGCAGTAGCTTACCCCTGCATCGCGACGCCTGCGTTTCTCACCTCACCTCACCTCACCTCCGCACGCGGGCATTTTATCACCTCGCATCGTCACAAGAAGGGTGAGTGCTGGGGCGCCTGGGCGGCTCAGTCGTTAAGCCTAACTCCGGCTCAGGTCATGATCTCACGGTTTGTGAGTTCAAGTCCCATATCCGGCTCTGTGCTCACGGCTCAGAGCCTAGAACCTGCTTCAGATTCTGTGTCTCCCTCTCTCTCTGTCCCTACCCCACTCATGCTCTCTCTCTCAAAAATAAATAAACATTAAAAATTAAAAAAAAGAAGGGCGAGCGCAGTGCAGTAAGGTGTTTTGAGAGAGAAAAGGCACATTCACCCACTTTGATTACGGCACGTGGTCATAACTGCTCCATTTTATTATCGGTTGTTGTTTATCTTAAAAATAAAACTATTGGTTAATTTCCCAGCAAAAATGGGCTTATTCAGGAGGAGCAGAGAACTGCAATCCGGGACAAGCAAACCATGGCAAAACCCTAGGCAAGTCCAGAGAACAAAGAAGAATGCTCTTTTCTGGGAGGAGTGAGGGCCGTCGGGAGGGCTGTTAGAAGCGAGAAGGAACCGGGGAGGTCGAGATGCAGCAGCGTTTCCCGGGCTGAGAGGGACAGTCCCTCGTCGGCGGGGCGGCCGCTGGGCAGGGGAGCAGCTCTCCGCCTCAGCTGGGACAGTAAGGCGCCGTGCCCTGCGAGGTTTGACTCGAGAGGCAGGTGTGTTCCTGCTGGGTCTGTGACCGATGACAAGTGTCGGGGTTTGAGAGCTCGCACTTCTCTCCTCCCTGTCTCCTGTTACTAATTTTCACGTTGCTAACCGTTACCGTGCCTCGCCGGTAAACTACACTTACCACAGGGGTGTGCGTATAAGAGAAAAGAGCACAGACAGGGTTCAGGCACCTACTGGGGGCGGGCGCGGGAAGGGTGCCCCATGCAGCCTATTTACTTCAGCGCTAGGAATTATGTATCATTTTATTCACTGGAATCCACACCTCCTGCCCTTTTAAAAAATGTTCATTCAGGGAGCACCCGGGTGGCTCAGTCGGTTGAGCATCTGACTCCTGATTTCGGTTCAGGTCATGATCTCATGGTCTTGAGACCGAGCCCCAAGCTGGGCTCTGCGCTGAGCATGGGGCCTGCTTAGGATTCTCCCTCTCTCTCTGCCTCTCCCCTGTGCACGGGCTCTCTCTCGAAAATAAAGAAACAAACATTAAAACGATTTGTTTTCATTCACTTGGAAACCACTGCAGGGCACCTCCTCATCTAAAACACACCAGCAGATGTGGCGATGCGGTGACGAGCTGGCCGGTTCCCTGCCCTCGCGGAGTCCGTGCTCCCATCCAGCAGGGAGATGCGGCGTCTCCACCGAGAGCACAAACACTATCTCATCTACCCACCAGACGGGCGTCTGTCACGCTCCTGGCCATGACCCGCAGCCAGGACGTGGCCCGGCAAACACACATCAAGTAAATCCAGCCAGTTACAAACCTGTCCTGACTATATTCCCTGTCAAACTCGGACAGATTCTCTCCTTTCCTCTTTTTAAGGCTGATCAAGCCACGCCGGATGGATGTCATGACCTACTGCTGGGTCTCTTGTGGTCCCTGCTGTATACTCGACACTGCGCACGACACATCGCCTGTGGGAGGGCAGGAGAGAAGTCCCCACAACAGAGGCACACGAACGGCAAGAAAGGCCAGGGAGGCATGGTGGCCATACCGCGGAGCTCCACCTGTGACAGGCCCTCCCCGCCACCTCAAATATTGACTGAGAACCAACAGCGTGCTGAGCAAGGCACCAGGTAGTGGCCATCCAGCAGCTAAGGAAATCCCTGCCGGGTTGGAAGTGACGGTTCCTGGTGGGACTGACAACTCGGTGACAGAGGCGAGCACACGAATCAATATGACACGACGTCGGAGGGGTGGAAGTGCCACGGACTCGCACCATGGAACAGATAAGCAGGGCCAGCCGTCAAGCCGACAGCAACCTCGTTCTTTCAATCACAGTGGCCAGGGACGGTCTCAGTGAGGGGGGACGTCTAAGCAGACGCCTGAAGTGGAGTGGGAGCCCAACCATCCAGTGGATGGGCACAGGGACCAGCAAGTACAAAGGCCCTGGGGTGGGACGGCGCTGGATTAGAGCAGAGGGGGGATGCAGCAGCAGACGAAGGCAGAGATGGGTGGGGAGAGCAGGTCGCAGGCCTGAAGGGCGGCAGTGAGGGGGTAAGAGTCTATTCTAGGTTCAAAGGAAAACCTTTGGAATGTTCTGGGCAGGGCAGTGACAAGGTCTGATGATGGTTTTAGAAGATGTCTCTGGATACAGCGATGAACAGGTGAAAGGGTAAAAAGATGAAAGGAGTCAATGGTGACCAAGGGAACCAACAGGGCCTCAGCTAGCACCCGTCTTTAGAAACATAAAAGGTGTTTCCCCCCGCCCTCCACCCCCCAACTCCCCTGGGGCTGACCAGCCCTAGAGCCAGGTTTGGCAAAGCCCAGCCAGGCTGGATTTTGGCTCACATCCCTTGGTTCGGTACTGGTGAATGGAGGTGCCAACTGGGGAGGCTATGGGAGGATCAGGGTTTTCCGCTCAGAGAGGTTAAGTCATTGGTCCAACATCACACAGGAAGTAGAGTCCTGCCTTAAGTCTGTCTGACTCCAAGGCCTGAGTAACGAATTTAGGCTGAGTATCGAAAGGCAGAGGAAACCCTGGGAGGGTGCAAAGTGCAGGCAAATGGAAGCACTCTGACAGGCAGAAATAGCCACGGTGTGTTCCCAGGAGGTGGGCACCGGCATTCAGCACAACAGCAGACCCGGCTGTGATCAAAAGCACACCCAGACCTCATCAAGAGAAAAAGCTTCCGCACAGCGAAGGAAACAATCAGCAAAACTAAAAGGCAACCGACGGAATGGGAGAAGATATTTGCAAACGACATATCAGGAAGGGCTAGTATCCAATATCTATAAAGAACTTATCAAACTCAACACCCAAAAAACAAATAATCCAGTGAAGAAATGAGCAAAAGACATGAACAGACACTTCTCCAAGGAAGACATCCAGATGGCCAACTGACACACGAAAAGATGCTCAACATCACTCATCAGCAGGGAAATACACATCAAAACCACAATGAGATGCCACCTCACACCTGTCGGAGTGGCCAACACTAACAACACAGGCAACAACAGATGCTGGCGAGGATGCGGAGAAAGAGGGTCTCTCTTGCACTGCTGGTGGGGAGGCCAACGGGGGCAGCCCTTCTGGAACACAGTATGGAGGCTCCTCAAAAAATGAAAACTAGAACCACCCTACGACCCGGCAGGTGCCCTACTAGGTATCTATCCCAAACAGGAGTGCTGTTTCGAAGGGGCACGTGCACCCCAATGTACCCCAATGTTTACAGCAGCGCCATCGACAATAGCCGAAGTAGGGAAAGAGCCCAAGCGTCCACGGATGGAAGGCTGGATGAAGACGATGTGGCGTATACATACAATGGAGCAGCACGCGGCAATCAAGAAGAATGAAACCTTGCCATTTGCAACTATGTGGATGGAACCGGAGGGTATCATGCGGAGCGAAATGAGTCAGTCAGAGAAAGACAACCATCATTATGACTTCACTCATATGAAGACTTTAAGATACAAAACAGATGAACATAAGGGAAAGAAAGCAAAAATAATACAAAGACAGGGAGGGGACAACAACATAAGAGACTCTTACACATGGAGAACAAACAGAGGGTTCTGGGAGGGCTTGTGGGAGGGGGGATGGGCTAAGTGGGTAGGGGCATTAAGGAATCTACTCCTGAAACCACTGTGGCACTATATGCTAACTAACTTGGATGTAAATTTAAAAAAAAAAAAATTTTAAATAAACATTAAAAAAAGAAAAAAAAAGGCCCACCCAGCAGTCATCAGGGCCCAACGAGTAGACAGACCCCTGCGCTGCATCGTCACGTTTAAGACAATGACGCCACACACCGTGCCCCTTTCCTGGGACTTTCGGTGCAAATCAAGGTGACACGCATCAAATCCCGTCCCCTCTGACAGGTAAGACAGCAACTGCCACGCAGCCACCTGCTTCCTGAGCCAGTGGGGCATGACCTACCAGCGAAGAGAGAACTTAAAGCATCCCAAGGAGCCATTTTAAAGCGCGCAGCTACTACACACAGGGTCCGCCCTCCATCTCGCACGCTGAGCAAACCCCAGACAGTAACGAGCATCCACAGGCAAAAATGAAGACATGCCTCATTTAACAAAGTAACAGTCCCCGGGCAAAGCTCTGGAGACCAGTCTAGCCACAAAGGCTTCGAAGGGGCCTGGGCTGGTTTAGGTCCTGCTCACAGTTACCTCTTCTAAAGAAAGCCGCTTCTCTGAGGAAATTATAAGGAAATGGATGCATCCCTTCCGTCCTCTCTGCCCTGGGCAACCCAATCGCTCAGCAAACCCAGCTGGGTACCTGGCACTACCCTCGAGGCCCTTTCCCTTACATGAAGATGACTCGAGGTCAAATTTCTCATGTCCATCAAATCCATGTCCTGAAAAATTAACACCATCGGCATGCGGTTAACAGAAACTCCCACGAAGACCCACCGATCGTATTAACGGGGCGTGATCTCCAGAAGGGGGACGGCAGTGGCAGCTCCGTTTAGCCTCAGACCTGATTCTGACGTGCTGCTCCCCCTCAGACAGCTCCCCCAATATCCCAGCGGCTGTTCCCTCCCCTTTATTGGAGGGTTTGCACATCCCTTTGACGTGATTTTATTTTTTTAGCTTCGATTCTCTAAGTGTTCCAATCAACGTGACAAGTCATGAGGAAACACGGGAGATGGGAAACAAACATTTGACATTTTTCAAAACCAAGGCCACGAACACACTT
This sequence comes from Paguma larvata, assembly GCA_030068075.1. Classification (NCBI taxonomy): domain Eukaryota; kingdom Metazoa; phylum Chordata; class Mammalia; order Carnivora; family Viverridae; genus Paguma; species Paguma larvata. Next base: position 8,035,313 of record CM057842.1, on the reverse strand, counting down.
CCCTCTTTCCAAAGCATTACGGTGAAATCGTGAGCTTATAATTTTTAAATGATGAAAGACAAAACAGAAGAGTTGATTCCTCTGAATCACTTTGAAAACATACAGAACTATCACAACAGGGCCAAAATACATTCTGTATCTCAACCCGCCAGGGTGCTGCGGGGATCCTAACACGCGACAACAGCTACCAACCACTTAGCTCTGGGTGCCAGGCACGTTCCGAGCACTCTGCAGTCGTTGCTGTTGTTTAGTCCTTGCAACCAGCCTCGTAGCTGGGTACTATTACTGTTTCCCTTTGCAAATAAGGAGACAGATAGGACTGAATGAGAACAGGGCCCTTGTCTGCCTGCTGCCTGTTCCTGGCTGAATCCCCAGCCCCCATCAGGGCCTGGCTTGTGGCAGACTCTCAATGCCCACTTGTTCGAGTGGGGAAGGTGAGGTTGGGCCACTTCTTGCACAACCCCAGGGGGCGCCATTCATGTTGTGTCCTGTCTGAGGTCGGTGTGAATGGGTCCCTCTGTGAATGGGTCCCTCTGTGTGACGGCAGCCTTAATAATTGAGGCCAAAACTGGCTGGCACATCTGAGGATTCGCGGAGTGCCGGGAACTGTCACCTCGATTTCTCTGAGGCACCAAGAGGGAACGTGGCAAAGCCAGGAGGCTGACTGGAGCCCTTGGTGAAGAAACATCCCGAAGTGTCCGTTCCTTCGCCGGCAGAACGCTGTTCTCACCCGGCTCACCTCACCCCTCCCACACCCCGTAAACCGCTAAGACAAGGGGGTGGCCTAGGACTGCCTCTCGGTGCTTTGAGGGTCCATAAGGAGTGACAAAGGTATGTGGCACATACAGGAGCATTTGTCATTGTCATCATTATGCATGCACCGATTTTAAAGACATTACAATATATGTAACCAGCTCATCGAACCTGGGCATCCTGGGATACAGAACGATGCTAAACTGCGTGGTTCATTTCTTACTTGACATCTATACACCCAAACGCGTACACGCGACGAACGACATCACATCCGACAAACTGAGTGTTCACTACAGTGACTGCGTGTGCGAGGCGGCTCTCCGTGTCACGTACTCAACCCTCACAACCGTCCGAGGTGGCATCGCTTGTCTTCCAGGTGGGGGGACCTACTGGCGAATGCTTGCTCGAGATCGAACTAGGATTGAGAAAGCCGGGTGTGGGTCCAGGGGTTCTGGTTCCAGAGCCAGCAGTCCTCACCGCCACCCCACGCCCTCGCTCCCAGGGGGCCATGGCCCGGAAAGTTAAGAAACCCAACTAGAGCACCGAACACTCACTGCTCACAACGCACCCCCGGTCCTGCGCCACGCACTTCACACGCACGTCCGCTCGGGCCGTGCCAGGCCTCTCATTCATTCCACGAGTGTTCCCTGAGGACCTACTAGTGCCTGACGCTCTGGGAGGCCAAGCAGACACGACCCCTGCTCTGACGGCCCTCAGAGAGGAATGAATGTGTAAGGACAACCTGGGGTGGCTGCCACACAAGAAAGATCCAGGAGATGTGTGAGCGTAGCAGCGGGAAGCAACGGCCCGTCCAGGGGCAAACGCGCCTCCGGACTCCGAGGCAAGGCCCCCCCTCCACACGCCCTCGCTGAGCTCTGGCTCCCCCATGTTCCTCTCACGGGGCGGGGGCAGTGAGGATTACACCATAGGCCCCGGGGAGTTTTACAACATAGGCCCCGGGGAGTTTTTCCCACCTTTACCATCTATTCCCCTACAAGACCCGGGAGGCTCCTCCCGCATCCAATCAGCAACCATCTAACACCCAGTAGGGACTCAACAAATATCTGCTCAACAGTGAAGGAGGAGGGGGCGCCCGGGGGGGGGGGGGGGGGGCTCAGTCCATTAAGCATCTAGGCTCAGGTCAAGATCAACGCCCTCTCCCCGTCCCCTCCCCGCCCCTTCGGCTCCGCAGAGCCTGCTTGGGATTCTCTCGCGCCTCTCGGCCCCTCCCCCACTGCCGCTTTTTCTCTCTTAAAATAAATAAACATTAAAACAAAACAAATGAGGGAGGAGATTGGGCCTAACAGTAACAGGAGCACGTCCCACTTGTCCGGAACCATTTTACAGGTTTCACCAACTCCAGTTGCGGCACGATCCCCGTTTCACAAACGAGGAAACTAAGAGGTTCAGAGAGATTAAGCTATTTACCTAAGATCACACAGCTAAGTGACGGACAGCGCCCGGAATCAAACTCCAATCTGGTCTGTCAATTCAAACTTAACACTTGCTTCAAATTCCCAGGAAGTGGCTCTTGCACGTACTCCCTACTTTCCCCCAAGGATTCACGGGGGGGGGGGGGACACAAGACTGGTGCCTGTCTTCAAGACCAGCACAAAACACTCTCCTAAAGGCCCACGTTTTAAATAAAAGCCTTAATCTGGAAAATCAATTGGAAAGAAGGCGAAAGGATGCAAAACAAAAACAATGCTTTCGAGAACAAACAGCTCTACCCGTCCTCCCCACTTGCTCTAGACTCCCCACTTGAGGGCAAACATTTTTGAAGTCACCGCTTGCAAGGGACTGGGGGAGTTATTTACTTTTCCCTGAAAATCTAGAATACGTGATTTTATTTAAATCAAATTTCACGTCGGCTAACCCAAAGAGGCGGCTAATGCTCGTTTCCAGGCGACACCGAGCTCATTTGGGGTTTTTCCTACTCAGCCCCGGCCGCGACCTCCCCAAAAAGACAACATTCGGGTCGGACCCGTTACAACGTCGCCAGAGAAGCCCCAACGCCATGCTATTGTTGCTGCCGCGGCGGATACGGCGACTGGGGGCCGGGAGACCGGCCCGCCGAGGAGGCGGAGAGCTTTGTCCGGCGACCCCGGCGAGAGCGCGCGCGCGGCCTCCACGCGGCCCGGGCCCCCACCCCACGGCCCGCGGATGCTGTAGCCGCCGCTGCCTCGCTACACTGTGGCCTTCTCCGCGCGCGCGGTGCCGGCCAGGCTTCTTGACCCTCGGGCGCCGCCGTACCCCAGCCCCGCTGTGGGCGCCGGCGGCCCCCTCCCCCCTCGGCGCCCCGGCTCCATTCAAACCGTCTTCCCAAGCCCCGCGCCGCGCTCCCCCCGCGGCCCGCGTTCCTTACCGAGAGCCGCCGGCGCCGTCGCCTTCCCTGCGCCGCCCCCGCCCCTCCGCGCGGGGCCGGGGGCAGAGTGGGCGTCTCGCCTTTCCTCACGAAACAAAGAAGCCGCCGCCGCCACCGCCGCCGAGAGAGGGTAAGTCTCGCGCGCGCGCCCGCTCGCCTCGGCCGCCCCCCCACGCCGCCCGCGCCCCCGCTGCGCGCGCACTCGCCACCTCCCCTCCCCCCCCACGGTCGGCTTCTCCCGCTTCCGTCGCCCGCCCGGCCTCGTGCGCGCGCCCGTCCGCCCTTCCGCTCTCAGCGCGCGTGCGCGTCCGCTCGGGGCCTAGCGGAGGTGGGCGGGACCAGAGAAAGCTGGCGCTCCAGATGTTCCACCCCACTCAGTCCGGGAAGAGCGTGCTCATGCGCACCGGCGTCTTCGTCCTCACGCTGCGTCCCCACGCTGCCGAGCATGCGCAGAGCTGGCACCACTGCGGCGGTGGCTGTGGTGGTTCCCGCGGCTGCGGCGGGAGGTTGGGGGATGGGACGGAATGGCGGCGGGGTCTGCAGGGAAGGGTTGGCCGAGGGGCCTTGAGACCCGCAAGCGAAGACCCGAAACCGTGCTTAAGGGCGGGAGGCGGGCAGACTGGACTGGGGCTGAGGCTAGCCGGCTCATGGGCCAAGGGCGGGTCTGGGAGCTGCCTTTATTTCTGGTCGAGGGGGGGGATGGCGGGGTCTGTTCCGCAAGGCCAGGTGGGCCTCGATCGTGGCTTTTTTTTTTTTTTTCTTTCAACTTAGCACTGTTGGTTTGGCAAATATTTTTTGACCTACTATGGAGTCCTAGGCGCAGGTGCTGTGGCCCCGCACAGACGGTCTCAACCGTCGTGGAGCGCTGCTAGGAAGGCAAGCGAAAGGCAGGAGAAATAAGTAACATGGAGAGCCATGGAAATTTTAAACGGAGCAGCCAGAGAAGGCGTCCCTGGGAAGATGTTGGAGCCAAATATGAAAGAGCCTTGTTCTCAGTATGAAGGACCTGAGCCTCTAGGCCTCTTCTCTGTGTTTTGAAAGGGTCTCCAGTGACCCATCCTTTAGTCCCCCGACTGGACAAGTGCTCCCCTAAGTCAGGGCCCACAGCCTGGCCCTGTTCCGCCTCTCTGGGCCTGCTCTTCCTCGTTTTCAGGTCTCCGCTGACAAAACCACCGCAAGCCTCGCCTTTGGATCACTGCCTCCTTTTCCTTTCCTTCACGTTCCTTGGGTGCCCTGTTTATTGTCTGCCTCCTCAGTTTAAACGGCGGAGGCGTGGGGCCCTGGGTGGCTGTCGGAGAAGCATAGGACTCTTGACTTCAGCTCAGGTCATGATCTCAGGTTCGTGGGTTCCAGCCCCGCATCGGGCTCTGTGGTGACAGCTCAGGGCCTGGAGCCTGCTTCGGATTCTGTGTCTCCCTCTCTGCTCCTCCCCCACTCATGCTCCCTCCCGCCTGCCTGCGGGCTCTCTCTCTCAAATATAAACATTTAAAATAAAATGAACGGGGGCGCCTGGGTGGCTCAGTCGGTTGAGCGTCCGACTTCGGCTCAGGTCATGATCTCACCGTTCCCGAGTTCAAGCCCCACGTCAGGCTCTGTGCTGACAGCTCAGAGCCTGGATGGAGCCTGTTTCAGATTCTGTGTCTCCCTCTCTGTGGCCCTCCCCTGCTCATGCTCTGTCTGTCTCTCTCTCTCAAAGATAAATAAACATTTAAAAAAATTTTTATTAAATAAAATAATATTAATATTAAATATTTAATATTAAATCTTTTCATTCAAATAAAATGAACGGCAAAGATGTTATCAATTTAGTCGCTGGCGAATACCCAGCACTTACATGTACCTACAGATACATCGTTGTGGCATTCTGACCGCCCCCGTGTATGATACTTCAATTTCTTTTTAATTTTTTTAAATGTTTGTTTATTTTTGAGAGAGACAGAGCACGAGCTTGGGAGGGGCAGAGAGAGAGGGAGACACAGAATCCGAAGCAGGCTCCAGGCTCTGAGCTGTCAGCACAGAGCCCAACACAGGGGCTCAAACTCGTGAATCAGGAGATCATGACCTGAGTCGAAGTCAGAGGCTCAACTGACTAAGCCCCCCGGGTGCCTTTAAATTTTTTAATTGAAAGAATCATACAGACCGACTGCTGATTAAGTGTATATCATACATGCATTAGCTCATTGCTGCTTTTTTTTGGGGGGGAGGGGCATGGGTTTCCAATTTATTTAGAAAATGACCCTGAATTCATGTTCACCCTGGGGCTGTGTGGGATGACAGTAAGGAGACCCCTGAAGTGAGCAGAGGGAGGTTCGAAGCACTGGTATCCAAGGGCTGGGGGCAGAAGCTAGGGACCTGGTCCCGCTAGTCCAGAGTGGGGGCCCGGCTCCCCTCTCATCCTCCCCCTTCTGTTGTCTTCAGCCATGGCCAGTAGGACAGGCCTGGGCCAGCCCTGGAAAGGGGGGCAGCCCGTACCCCGCCTTCCCGGACACTACACTGCTCCCCACGCCACTTGCAGTTTTGGGTAGACAGTGAGATCTCAATGCTGGAGTCAGAAAAGACCGAGACTTAAAACTTGACCCACCAGTGGCAGCTGGGTATTTCCGGAAAAATTCACCGGACTCGCCTGCACTTTCCGTCCTTCACCCGGGCAGCGGAAACAGTAACAACACTCACTTCCGCAGGTTCCTCCCAAGGAATCCGTGAAAGCAGGCCACCTGCGAGTTTTCTGAGTCTTAGCCCAGGATGCTGAGGGATGCACATTAAATGGGCAAGTGGGCTCAGGACGTCAGTCTCGCTCCCTCGGGTAGCATTTAAGTGTCCTTGACACGCCAAACACCGAGCTGGGGCCCAGCCTCCGGCGGTGCGCCGAGCGGACCGTGTTCCTGACCATGGTGTGGACAGTCTGTGAGTTCAGCTGACTGTCTGCCCTACTGATCCACTGACACACGAGAAGAAAACGTGAGGGCCGTGGGAGAAAAAGCAATGCGGGCCTAACTCGGGGCTCCTGAAGTCGAGCCATCAAGTCAGCCAGAGCTCTCGAGAAAGACACACTTACGCCAAGTCTCGAAAGATGGGCGAGAGCAGGGAGGAGGAGGGCACTGGGGAGAGGAAGCGAGAGGGGCCAGGACCCCGGGGAGGAAGGGAGCCTGCGCGCAGGAGGCCGGGTTCCCGTGGGGCGCAGGGCGGCGGTGGCCTCGCTGGGCAGGGCCTTGCGGCCTGTCGCGAGGGTCTGTAGCTTTTCCTGGACCAGCTCAGGGAAGTGTTTGAAAGGCTTTCAGTGGGAGAATCCCACAGTTGCTCGTGCTGCAGGGTGGGGGCTGGGCTGAGGGGGGGAAGGTAGGTAGGGTGAGGAGTCCCTTCAGGCCCTTGCCGTGGCCCCGGGTAGAAGAAGTGGGGGCCTGCACGAGGGCGCGGGCGGGAGAGGTGGAGGAAATTGGAAGCAGAAGGGGTAGAAACCTTGAGAAAGAAGAAGACTTACCCAAAATATAAAGTCAGAAAACTCCACGATAAGAAAATGAACAACCCAACCCTGGGGCGCCTGGGCAGCTCAGTCGATTGAGCGTCCGACTTCAAGTCAGGTCATGATCTCGTGTTTCGTGAGTTCGAGCCCCGCGTCAGGCTCTGCTGACGGCTCAGAGCCTGGAGCCTGCTTCGGATCCTGCGTCTCCCTCTCTCTCTGCCCCTTTCCCTACTCGTGCTCTGTCTCCTCTCAAAAATAAACACTAAACAAAATTTTTTTATGGACAGACACCTCACCAAAGATCTGCACGTGGCAAGGAAGTATATGAAAAGGTCTTCAACGTATCATCAGGAAATTGCAAATTAAAGCAACAGTGGCATGCGACTGTGCACTTACTAGAATAGCGGAAGTCCAGCTTGGAAGACACCAAATGCTGGCAAGGACGTGGAGCGACAGGAACTCTGCTTTGCTGTTGGCATCAATGGAAAAGAGCCCAGCCACTCTGGAAGATAGTTTGGCGGTTTCTTGTGAAACTAAACACAGCCTCCCATGCGACCCGGCATTTGCCTACCTTGATAATTACTCAAAGGAACTGGGGACTTAGGTCCACAGGAAAACCTGCACATAAATGCATGTAGCGACTTTATTCATAAAACTGTCGAAATCTGGGAGCAACCAGGGCACCTGGGGGGCTCCGTCGGTTGCGTGTCCAGCTTCGTCTCTAGTCGTGATCTCATGTCTTGTGGGTTCGAGCCCCGTGTTGGGCTCTGTGCTGACAGCTCGGAGCCTGGAGCCTTCTTCAGTTCTGTCTCTCTCTCTCTTTGCTCCCCCCCACTCATTCTCTCTCTCTTTCTCTCTCTCTCTCTTAAAAATAAACATTAGGGGCGCCTGGGTGGCTCAGTCAGTTGAGCATCCGACTTCGGCTCAGGTCATGATCTCACAGTTGGTGGGTTCGAGCCCCTCATTGGGCTCTGTGCTGGCGGCTCGGAGCCTGGAGCCTGCTTTGGATTCTGTGTCTCCCTCTCTCTTTGCTCCTCCCCTGCTCATACTCTGTCTCTCTCTCTCTCAAAAATGAATAAACATAAAAAATTTTTTTGAAATAAATACAAAAAAAATTTTAATAAACATTTAAAAAAATAAAAAAAAAAACTTGGAAGCAACTGTGGACATCCAGACAATGGGATAATAGCGTTAAAAAGAAATGCACACAGGCTGTGAAAAGACATGGGGGGACTGTAGACGCACATTACTAAAGTTAAAAACGTCAACTTGAAAAGCCTACATACAGGGGTGCCTGGGCGGCTCAGTTGGTTAAGCGTCTGACTTCAGTTCAGGTCATGATCTTGCAGTTCATGAGTTCAAGCCCCACCTTGGGCTCAGTGCTGTCAGCCTGTCAGTACAGAGTCCACTTTGAATCCTCTGTCCCCCTCTCTCTGCCCTTCCCCTGCATACTCTCTCCCAGATATAAATATTTTAAAAATTAAAATAAAATCTTTAAAAAGGAAAAAAAACAGATTAAAAGAAAAGAGAGAGGGGCACCTGGGTGGCGCAGTCAGTTACGTGTCCAATTCTTGATCGCAGGGTCATGAGTTTTAGCCCCACATTGGGGGGCACCTGGGTGGCTCAGTTGGTTAAGTGTCCGACTTCAGCTCAGGTCATGATCTCACAGTTCACGAGTTCAAGCCCCGTGTCAGGCTCTGTGCTGACAGCTCAGAGCCTGGAGCCTGCTTTGGATGCTGTGTCTCCCTCTCTCTCTGCCCCTCCCCTGCTTGTGCTCTGCCCCTCTCTCCCTCAAAAATAAATTAAAACATTAAAAAATTAAAAAAAAAAAAAAAAAAGCCCCACATTGGGCTCCGCGCTGGGCATAAAGCCTACTTAAAAAAAGATAAAAATAATATTAAAAAAAAACGAGAGAGACAAAATGTTTGCAGCATCGCTCCCTGTGTGGCAAAAATAAACTTCCCTGGGGGTTTTAGCGACCTCGGCGTCTGCACGGTCACGTCTATGTCTTTGTGACCCTGTCGCGTATTCGGTGGGAGTTTCTCACATTTTTCACGTCCCTCTGAGAAGATGTTCGGGTTTTCCGGAGATGCATATGGTACATCTGCATATACACATATATGTACCTGTATGTGTAAACGTACGTATGTATTTATTCTCCTGATTTTGTTATGTACACATACAGGCATACCTCGTTTTATTGCACTTCGTAGACCCTGCATTTTTATAAATCGAGGGCTTGTGGCGACCCTGCATCGAGCGAGTCCGTCAGCGTCACTCTTCCAACAGCATTGGGTCACTTCTTGTCTCTGTGCCACATATTTCCGTAATTGTCACATTTCAGACTTTTTCATTTTTATATTTGTTCTGTGGTCAGTGATTATGACTTGGTGAAAGCTCAGATGGTAGCATTTTCAAGCAGTGAAGTATTTATTTATGTCTATTTACTTTTGAGAGAGAGAGCATGAGCAGGGGAGGGATAGAGAGGGAGACACAGAATCCGAAACAGGCTCCCGGCTCTGAGCTGTCAGCACAGAGCCCGACGCGGGGCTCGAACTCATGAACCTCGATATTATGACCTGACCTAAAGTCAGACACTTAACTGACCGAGCTACCCAGGCGCCCCACAATAAGGTCTTTATTAACTAAGGTGTGTACATCAGTTGTTTTTTTTTTTTTTTACATAATCCTATTACCCACTTAAGAGACCACACTATAGTGTAAACATACTCTTATACGTACGAGGAAACCACAAAATTCATTTGACTCTCTTTCCCGTGCTCTTCACCTTATCATAATGGTCTGCAGCTGAACCCGCAGCTTCTCCAAGGTATGCCTGTGTGTGCGTGCTTGCGTGTGTGTGCGTGTCTGCGCGCAGGTGCAGGTGTGTATAAAACAGAGACAGAGAAAGGGGGTGAGAATTATTGGAGGAACTGGTTCACATAAGTGTCCGGCTGGCAAGTCAAAATCTAATGTGTTGGGTATGCCTCACACTATCCGTTCATCTGTCGGTGGACACTTGAGTTGCTTCCACGTCTGGTCTATCGTAAGTAATGCTGCTATGAACACGGGTGTGCAAATATCTGTTTAAGCCCCGAGTGGTAAACCTTCGTGTATACGTACACATGTGGCTAACAACTCAGAAATTCCGGGGGGAGTGGATGGTGCAGTCCGGAATGAGAATTCCACAGGGCACCAGGCTAGAAACTCAGGGAGGGTTTCTATACAACAGTCCTAAAGAGAATTTCTTCTGTTTTGGGAAACCTCAGTCTTTACTCTTAAGACCTTCACCTGATTGAACAACGCCCACCCACATCGTCTAGGGTCTCATCCACTTACTCAAAAGTTGATGGTTTCTGTTAATTACATCCAAAATAATACCCCCACAGCAACATCTGGGCTCGTGCTTCACCAAACAACTAGAAGGCAGGGCCTGGCCAAGCGGAGACATAAAATTAACCATTGCCAAGAAAAATGGACCTCCCTCTTCAGACGAAATATCAAGGACTTGAATTATAAAGCTTACCGAAGTCCAGCATGTGCAAATGTAAAATACATCGTCTTCAGTCGCAATCGTAAAGTGAATAATTTTTCAGTAATCCTTCAGACCTTCCTTGGAACATGAAATTGCTTTTTTTTTTTTAACGTGTTAACATTTATTTATTTTTAAGAGAGAGAGACAGAGCACAAGTGGGGGAGGGACAGAGAGAGAGGGAGATACAGAATCCGAAGCTGGCTCCAGGCTCTGAGCTGTCAGCACAGAGCCTGACGCGAGGCTGGAACTCACAAACCGCGAGATCATGACCTGAGCCGAAGTTGGACGCTCAATCGACTGAGCCCCCCAGGCGCCCCGAAGTTGTTTGTTTATTAAACAAATATATTTATTCCTCCGGCATGACTTCCTGCCCTGAAAAATAAGGCTCACGAGAAAGCGATTTCCCCGGACCCAGCAGTGAGATGTGTAGCGTGGAAAACGGGAAATAGTTGTTCCAAGCACAAGCCCAGGGCAGCAGGGTTAGCAGGCAGCCCAGGTTTTAACTGAGAAATAACCAGCACGGCACTAACAGTGGGTACCTAACTACCCGCATTTGTCATAATTTTATTGCTTTTTTAATGTTTTATGTCTTTTTGAGAGAGAGAGAGGGGGACGGAGGATCTGGTGCGGGCTCTGCACCGACAAAAGTGAGCCAGGTGGGGGGCTCGAACTCATGAACCTTGATATCATGAGCCGAGCCAAAGTCGACCCTCAACCAACTGAGCCACCCAAGTGCCCCTGTTGGCGTTTTATTCTGGCTGTAGTGTGTTTTATTTTAGGTTGACTTTATTACTGCAGTTTGGGCCTCCGTCCAGAGTAATCAGTTTTAGGGGCGCCTGTGGGGCTCAGTCGGTTGAGCGTCCGACTTCTGCTCAGGTCATGATCTCACAGTCTGTGAGTTCGAGCCCCGCATCGGGCTCTGTGCTGATGGCTCAGAGCCTGAAGCCTGCTTCGGATTCTGTGTCTCCCTCTCTCTCTGCCCCTCCCCTGCTCATGCTCTATCTCTGTGTCTCTCAAAAAAAAAAAAAAAAAAAGAGTAATCAGTTTTACATATGTGTACATATGTCTGTGTGTGTACATATATAAAACATAAGATTTGGAGGCGCCTGAGTGGCTCAGTCGGTTAAGCAGCTGACTTCAGCTCAGGTTATGATCTCACGGTCTGTGAGTTCAAGCCCCGCGTCGGGCTCTGTGCTGATGGCTCGGAGCCTGAAGCCTGCTTCGGATTCTGTGTCTCCCTCTCTGCCCCTCCCCTGCTCACACTCTGTCTCTCTCTCTCAAAAATAAACATTTAAAAAAAAACAACATAAAATTTGGGCTATGTTTGAAATGTTTAGACATTTCACCATAGAGGATATACAGATGGCAAATCAGCACGTGAAGGGATGTCGAGTTGGTATCATTACCCACTAAGGGAATGTAAATTAAAACCACAGCGAGAAATCACTACCAGCTCTCAGAATGGCTAACATGAAAATTACCAACAACACCGAATGGTAGCGAGGACGCAGGAAAAGCTGGAATACGCTCAGATACGCGTGGAACATATGTGGGTGGGGGTGTAAGGTGGCGCACCAGTTTTGGAAAACAGTTTGGCAGCTTCAGAAAAAACTAAACAGACAGCCGTCACGTGACCCGGTCACCGCGCTCCTACAGAAATGAAAACACGTTCCCACAGAAACCTGCACGTGAATGTTCACAGTAGCTTTCTATGAAACAGACAAGTGAACCGGCCCACGTGTCCTTCACGCACGTGAATGACTGAACAGACCTTGATCGATCCATACTATGGAATACTACTCAGCAATAAAAGGGAGTGAACTATTTTTAAGTTTATTTATTTGGAAAGAGAGAAGAGGGTGCACAAGCGGGTGAGGGGCAGAGAGAAGGAGAGACAGAATCCGAGGCAGGCTCCACACCGTCAATGCAGAGCCCGATGTGGGGCTTGAACTCATCGTGAAACCATGATCTGAGCCGAGATCAAGAGTCAGACGCTTAACCAACTGAGGCACCCAGGCACCCCTGAACTATTTTTTTTTGAGAGAGGGAGGGGGGAGAAAGAATCTTAAGCAGGTTCCACACTCAGTGTAGAGCCCGAAACAGGGGTCAATCCCATGACCCTAGGATCATGCCCTGAGCCGAAATCAAGGGTTGGATGCTCAACCAACTGAACCATCCAGGCGCCCTGGAGTGAACTATCAATTCATGCAACAACCAGAATGAATGAGTCTCTAGGAAATTATGCTGAGTACCAAGGCGGGGGAAAAAAGCCGATTTCAAAAGGTTACAATATATCTGATTCTTATATAACATTTTTGAAATGGCAACATTTTTTTCAAGATTGGGGACAAAATAGCAGTTGGACGAAAGGAGGGAGGGTGGTTATGAAAGGGCAGGACTAGGGTGGCAGTGGTGTTGGAACTGATTGTATCGTGACTGTGGTGGTGGATATGGAAACACACACACACACACGTGATAAAATTGTATGGAACTTAATACCCACACACAAACAAATGAATACAGGTAAAGCAGAGGAAATCCGAATGCGATGAATGAAATGTATCAATGTCAGTATCTTGGCCGATACATCTCAGAACTCTAACAGATATTGGCACTCAATGTTAACGGCAGCTTTACAACAGAGAAGTCAGGTAAGCAACCCAAGTGTCCGTCAGCAGATGACCGGATAATGTGATGAATACATACAATGGAACATTCTTCAGCCTTCAAGAGGAAGGAAATTCTGACCCCTGCTACAGCACGGATGAGCCTTGAGGACATCATGCTGAGTGAAATAAACCAGACACAAAAGGACAAGTATTATATGATTCCACTTACATAAAGTACCGAGAATAAGCAAGTTAATAGAGACAGAATGGAGGTAACTAGGGGAGGGGGGCGGGTAGTTATTTAATGGAGACAGAGTTTCAGTTTAGGAAGTTGAAAAAGTTCTGGAGATGGTTAGTGGGAATATTTGCACAACAGGCGTAGGTATACTTAATGCTACTAAATTGTACACTTTGAGATGGTAAATTTTAGGGGCAGTTGGGCGTCTCGGTCGGTTAAGCGTCCGTCTCTTGATTTCGGCTCAGGTCATGATCTCGCAGTTTGTGGGTTCGAGCCCCACGTTGGTCTCTGCACGGACTGCGCGGAGCCTGCTTGCGATCCTCTCTCTCTGTCCCTCCCCTGCTTGTGCACTCTCTCTCTCTGTCTCAAAATAGATAGATAAACTCGAAAATGATTCTCCTCTGTTACACGTTGGGCATGTTTCGTCTGTCCTCTCGTGAGTGAGCACGCGTGTGTGAAATCACACTATTTGTGACTTTTCCGGGTCTCCACCCCTGGAGAATCTGCAGAGCAGCGCTGGGATCCGGCCAGCGTCCCCTCCTTCCCAGCCCGTCCCGGATGAGGGGACACTTGAACTCTGGTTCTGTCACACTCCCTTGGGAGCTGGACGGACAGTGCACAGCATTCTGCAGTCTGTAGACCTCGCCGCCCAGCTTTTGTGCCCGCGCTGTGTAGGACGGCTGCTGGTTCCACCTCGCCTGGCCGTCGGTGCTTGTGGGAATTTGGGCCGCTTACCCATGATCTCGTAAGGTACGCTGGGCGCCTTCTCGGTTAGAATCCTACCTTAACTGCTCAGAGAAAACGAAAAAGGAAAGACGTCCTCCCCTCTGTGAGCCGTAGTCACATTGGGCGGCACGACAAGTCAGATTGGGGGCGCCTGGGTGGCTCAGTCGGTTGAGCTCCGACTTCCGACTTCAGCTCGGGTCGTGATCACGGTTTGGCAGTTCGAGTCCCTGCTTTGGATTCTATCTCCCTCCGCCCCTCCCCTGCTCGCTCCCTCTCCTTTATTTATTTCATTATCTCTCTTTAAATAAATAAAAATAAACTTTAAAAAAAAAGACAATTCAACCAAAATGACTTGATTTGTCACTCGATTTATTCCGATGTATTGCACGACTGCTCTGCCCTGACGGAGGCGTGTTCTAGAAAATCAACAAAGAGAACGTTAGCCCGCGCTGCTTCCCACCTTTGACCAGGAGGCACACCGGCCAGAGGGCTCGTTCGAAACTCAAGTCCTGAGAATCTCCTGGAGGCCGACACCCTCTCAGGTGGAGCTCTGGGACTTTTTTTTTTTTTTTTTTTTAATAAAAGGTACCTAAGATAGGGGCGCCTGGGTCGCTCAGGGATTTCAGCACAAATCTCCCCACCTTAACCTGCCTGCTCGCCAAATCTCAGAGAAAGGCCGCGGACTTCCAAGGAGGAGTGCCCAGCTGTTGTGACCACGTGATTAAAATTACCGTTTTGAGGGCTGCCTGGGCGGCTCAGTCAGTTAAGCGTCCGACTTCAGCTCAGGTCATGATGTCACAGTTCGTGAGTTCGAGCCCCGCGTCGGGCTCTGTGCCGACAGCTCAGAGTCTGGAGCCTGCTTCAGATTCTGTGTCTCCTTCTCTCTCTGCCCCTCCCCTGCTCGTGCTCTGTCTCTCTCTCATAAATAAATAAACTTAAAAAAAAATTTTTAAAGAAGAGATGAACTTACTAAAACTGATTCTCTCTTTCTCTCTACCCCTATTCCCCATGCATGCATGCTCTCTCTCTCTCTCTCAAAAATAAATAGAATGTATATATATATATATATATATATGTATATATATATATATATATACACACACACACTCATACATCGTCTGTTCATTTAAAAATCATATGTCTGGGGGCACCTGGGCGGCTCAGTCGGTTAAGCATCTGACTCTTGGTTTCCACTCAGGTCCTGATCTCTTGGTTTTGTGGGTCCAAGCCCCGAGTTAGGCTCTGCACTGGCAGCGAGGAGCCTGCTTGGGATTCTCTGTCTCCCTCTCTCTCTCTGCCCCTCCCCCACTCACGCTCTCTCTCAAAAAAATAAACTTAAAAAAATAAAAATTGGGGCACCTGGGAGGGTTAGTCAGTTAGGCGTCCGACCTCGTTTCAGGTCATGATCTCACAACTTATGGGTTTGGGCCCCTCGTTGGGCTCTGTACTGACAGCTCAGCGCCCAATGCGAGGCTGGAACTCACAAACCAATCCTCCCCCCCGTTCTCTCTCCCTCTCTCTCTCTCTCTCTCAAAAATAAACATTAAAAAAATTTTTTTATATAAAAATAAATAAAAACCGTATGTCCATTGACATAATGCTCACCACACCCTATGCTCTGTCTCCTATTATCGCCCTATGTTACAGTTGGAAGTGAGGCACAGAGAGGGTTAATAATCTACCCAAGGTCACACAGTCCTCCAGGGCTGGCCTTATCTCCAGCTAGGCTGTGGACCCCGGTGTCGGGGCCCTTAACCACTGCACTGCTCCATCTGCTGCAAACCAACACTCGAGACGGGGTGGGAGCCGGCTGCCCACAGGTGACACCTGAAGCCCCGGACGGGAAGGGAACCCTAGGCGACCATTTTCACCTGCTCTCTGTCACCTGTGACAAACAGTGCTGGAGTGTGTTTTTCTTTTTGGAAGGTCTCGTCTCCCCTCTGTTAAGAGTTCTCTGGAAAAACAGAACCAGTCGGATGGACACATAGATAGAAAGAGATTTGCCGCGAACTGGATCGTGTCCACCCGAATTGATCTGTCGAAGCCCTACCCCCAAGGCGGCTATATTTGGCGATAGGCCCAGAAGGAGGTAATTAGGGTAAGTGAGGTCATAACGGTAGGGCCTTGGTCTAACAGGACCAGTGGCCTGGGAAGGCCAGACACTGGAGAGCTCCATCTCTCTCTCGATCAGTCACCTTCTCTCTCTCTCTCTCTCTCTCTCTTTGGGAAAATACCTGTCTGTAAGCCAGGAGGAGAGCCCTGACCAGGGGCTGGATCTTCTGGAACCTGGAGTTTGGATTTCCCAGCCACCAGAACTATGAGAAAGTAAGTGTCCATTGGTTAAGCCACCTGGCTTCTGGGACTCGGTGATGGCAGCCCCGCCAATCTCCAGGAGCTGGGTCAGGTGGTGACAGAGGCTGGCAAGGCAAAAACTGGCAGCCTGGAGACACAGGGTCGCCTGCTGACAGAATCCTCCTCCCGCCCGGGGAAGGCCAGTCTTCGGTTCTATTCACCTTCAGCCGACGGGACGAGGCCCACCTACTTCACGAAGGGCCGTCTGCTTGGGTGCCTGGGCGGTTCAGTCGGTTGAGCGTCTGCCTTTGGCTCAGGTCATGAGCTCACAGTTCGTGAGTTCAAGCCCCACGTCGGGCTCTCTACTATCAGCGCGGGGCCCCCTTCAGATCCTCTGTCTCTCTCTGTCCCTGCCTGACTCTCTCTCTCTCTCTCAAAAATAAAATACATTTAAAAAAAATAAATAAAATGTAGCGCCCCTCCCCCTTCCGTTTGGGCACAGGTGAGCAGGCTGTAGATGTTGGGGGCTGGACCACACTGGGTCCATCTCACCAAGGGTTTCTCAGAAGAGGACCTAAAGCCGGCGTCTCGGCGCCGCGTCACTCCTGTTTTGGATACAATAGTCCTGATTCGGGGGCCGCCTCCTGACTGTAGCGTGTTGGGCAGCAACCCCGGCCTCCTCCGGCACCGAGGACCGCAGGACCCTCTCGCTGGGGGCCGCCGTGGAGCTCAGGCCCTGGTCCGGCCTTTCCCGCGGCCGAGAGCGCAGCGTTCCCGGCTTCTGCTCCTTGTCTCCCTTCGGCCCTTCGCCGGCGCCGAGCACCACGCGCCCGCCGGCGCCCGACGATTGGTTTGCTGCGTGCTGGCGAAGCAGAGAGAGGGCAGGGGTGGCGTCCCGCTCCCCGTGTCCTCTCTCCAGCACGTCCACCCTCTAGAACTACCCGGGTCTCCACCACCAGGACCTGGTCATTGACTTCTGTTGTCGTTTTTTATTACATTATTCATTTATTTATTTCAAGGTAGGGGAGAGGGGCAGAGAGAGACGGAGAGAGAGGATCCCAAGCAGGCTCTGCGCTGTCAGTGCGGAGCCCAATTTCTCTCTTTCTCAAAGTCATTAAACTTAAAAAAAAAAAAAAAAAAAAAAAAAAAGGTTGGACGCTTAACCAACCGAGCCACCCAGCTGCCCCTACATCTCCATGTTTTAAAATTCTCCTACAGAAAAACAGAACAAATAAACAAGGATGAGAAGGGCTGGCCGCAGGCTCACTACGAGCAGTCCCTCCAGCCTCCTGGGAGCCAGCGTCAGGGACGACCCTTCAGACCCTTCTGCCCCTGTCCCCTACCCCGTCTCCCCCTTCCCTTGGCGCAGGTTCTGGGCTACGAGGCCCCTACTACGTGTGGGTGTCTGTGTGCCGAGGTCGGGGCAGAGGGGGGCGGGACCGTCGCTGCACCCTGGGTGTTCGGAAGCTTCAGTCTACGGGACAAATCGAGGCGCCACCCTTCCGTGACTAGTATTTAACCCCAATCTACAACTACAAAGTAGTCTGTGTTTACGTGACTTCAGAGACTTCTCTGTAGAAAAGGACGCCCTCCCCGCCCTGTCTGACCCCCAGTTCCCACCCCAGTGGGCGGGGCAGCTTTTCCCATTTCTTTGTCTGTTCTGCGGGCCTCCATGTCCGGAATCCGGGGGAAGGTTTGAGAATGCCTTGGATACTTTCTAAAATAAAAATAACCCCCCCCCCGGGGCTCCTGAGTGGCTCAGCCGGGTAAGCATCTGACTCTTGATCTCAGCTCAGGTCCTGATCCCACGATCAGGGGGATCGAGCCCTGTGCCGGGCTCTGGGCTGGGCATGGCACCTGCTTAGGATTCTCTGTCTCCATCTGCCTCTCCCCAGCACTTGCTCCCGCGTGCATGCGCGCCCGCTCTCTCTCTCTCTCTCATAATGATGATGATAATAATAATTCCCATAGAGATGCCTGGCTGGCTCCTTTGGAAGGGTGTGTGACCCGTGATCTCGGGGTCATGAGTTCAAGCCTCACGTTGGGTGTAGGAATTACCTAAATAAATAAAACAAACAAACAAAAAATAATTGCCATGAAAA
Organism: Paguma larvata; assembly: GCA_030068075.1. NCBI lineage: Eukaryota > Metazoa > Chordata > Mammalia > Carnivora > Viverridae > Paguma > Paguma larvata. Next base: position 8,017,233 of record CM057842.1, on the reverse strand, counting down.
AGAAATCTCCACTGCTCTCCTCCCCCAGGGTTCTGACAAGACAAAAATGTCTGCAAACGTGGCAGGTGCCCCTTGGGGGACAAAATGGTCCCCCGTTGAGAAGCACCGACTTAAAGTAGCTTCTAACCATCCTCTTCCCTGTACCAGTTCCTGGGGAGCCACAGCAGGAATGACTGGTGACCCCGGCCCTGGAGTTTGTGTAGACACGCACACACGCGCACACACACCCACACACGTGTGCCAGAGGACCCCGCAGCAGGGGGCGTGTGTGCCCGAACCGATCGCCGGTCCCACCGGCCCCTTTCTGTCGGCTTCTCATTGCCTCTCCGCTGCACCCTCCTCCCGGTCTTCCCTGACCTCATTCTGCAGTGCAAATTAGGCCTGGGAGGGGCATCCGCGCGATCGTGGCAGAACAGGTTGTCCAACCCTGAGCTGGAAAAAAGAGAACCCGTCCCCACCCAAGCCGGTGTTCCAAGAACATCACCTGCGCATGCGCTGGCACGGCGACCTTGGGAAAGGACGGGGGCGGGGCCTCGGGGGCTCTGATTCTCCCAGGAGAAGGGGTTCAGTGTCGTGGGTGTACCTGGCTGTTCCTTCTCCCCGGGGTTGCTCACTGTTTCATCTTTCATCTAATGACTTTCTTTTTTTATGTTTATTTTTGAGAGACAGAGAGAGCGCACAAGCGAGCATGAGCCGGGGAGGGGCAGAGAGAGAGAGGGAGACACAGAATCCAAGCAGGCTCCAGGCTCCGAGCTGTCAGCACAGAGCCGGGCATGGGGCTGGAACTCGCGAACCAGGAGATCATGGCCTGAGCCGAGTGAAAGAGACGCTTAACCGACTGAGCCGCCCAGGCGCCTCTGTCTAATGACTAATGACTAACTAATGACTAACCCAAGAGAGTTCTATGAAGACAGAAGCAGCCCCTTAATACTTGAAAGTGACTACCACCGCACCCCCCTTAGAACGGCTGCTATCAGGAAAACAGAAAACAGGGGCGCCTGGGTGACTCGTTCCGTTAAGCGTCTGACTCTTCTATTCGGCTCAGGTCATGCTGTCATGGTTTGTGAGATCGAGTTCCGAGTCCAGCTCTGTGCTGACAGCATGGAGCCTGTTTGGGAATCTCTCTGTCTCTCTCTCTCTGTCTCCCACATGTATGCGCTCTCTCTCTCTCTCTCTCTCTCTCAAATGAGTAAATATTAAAAAAATAAATGGGCTAAATGGGTAAGGGGCATTAAGGAATCTACTCCTGAAATCACCGTTGCACCTGTATGCTAACTAAGTTGGATGTAAATTAAAAAAAAAAAACATTAAATAAGCATACCAAAAAATTAAAAATTTAAAAATAAATAACAAGTACTAGGGAGGATGCAGAAAAATTGGAGCCCTCGCACCCTGTGGCAGTCCCTCAGAAAATTAGAAACGGGATTACCGTGTGACCCAGCACCTCCGCTTCGGGGTGTGGAACCAGAGCAACCAAAGCAGGGTCTCGGAGAGGTCCGTGCATCCACGTTGGAAGCACCATTGTTCGCCGTGACAGCCAAACAGCGGAAACAACCCCGGCGACAGCCGAGCAAACACCGAATGTGGGTAATACGCAGACCTAACAAGGGAGAACATTCTCGCTCCTGCTGCGGGGTAGCCGGACCACGAGGACGCTAGGTTAAGTGCAAGAAGCCAGACACGAAAGGACGAATACCGTGCGGCTCCTCTTCCGAGAGGTCCCTGGAAGAAGCAGATCGTTAGGGACGGGCAGGAAAAAGGTGGGAGCCACGAGCTGGGGGAGGGGAGTGAGGATGTAGTGTTTCATGGGGACAGAGTTTCAGTTTTGCAAGACAGAAGGTTCTGGAGCTGGGCGGCCGTGACGGCCGCCCGACAGTGCGAACGTGCATCATGCCGCCGAAGTGGACTCTTAAAAACAAGGTGGCGAGTTCTACAGTTTGCGTCCTTCGCCTCCACTCGGAATCACCTGCCTAAGCCGTAATGCAGCCGGGCCGCCCTGCCGACCTCCGCCCTCCGCCGCGCCGCCCCCCGCCGACCCGGGAGCTGGGGGGGGAAGGGGCGCCCCCGGGGAAGACCCCACGGCTGCGTCCTCCGTCCTCCGGGCGGGATCCCGCCGGCCGTGTATGCGGAGGGGGCGCGGCGGTCCTGGTCGCCAAGCTGTCGTCAGTCTCGGGCCCACGCGGCAGGACGGGGCGGGGTCCCGAGGCAGCCGGCACCGCGGTGGCTCCTGCCCAGGGGCCGGGCGGGCGCCGGAGGAAGGAGAGCTGCGCTCTCGGCGGCTGGCGGCCTGGGCTTCCCGTGGACAACCACCCGCTGGCCCTGCGCTCTGAGAGTAACCAAACACGGCAAGGCGGCCTGCCGTGCCTATGCGGCACCGCTAGATGCCCGGATTCGGATTTTTTCCTCCATATTTAAAATTTACCCCCCCCCCAAAAAATAGAAGAGACCAGGGATTATGTTCTTTCTTTCTTTTTGTTTTGTTTGTTTGTTTGTTTGTGTTTTTGATGTTTCTTTATCTTTGAGAGACAGAGAGACAGAGCTTGAGCAGGGGAGGGGCAGAGAGAGCGGGAGACATAAAATCCAAAGCAGGCTTCGGGCTCTGAGCCGTCAGCACAGAGCCCGATGTGGGGCTCGAACCCCCAGGCTCTGTGATCATGACCTGAGCCGAAGTTGGACGCTTACCTGACTGAGCCAGCCAGGCGCCCCAGGCCAGGGATTATATTTCTAATGCAAGGTGAAGATAGCGTTTCTGAAATCAGCCTCTAGAATCTTCTTAAACTAGAGGGACTGGACCAGTGGCTGCACTGACCTAAGCTGAAGTCCTTACCATGCCCGGTGAAGCCCCTGCGCTCACCTCTGCAAGGCCCCACTCACTGGCTCACGCCAGCCACACTGGGCTCCTCGCTGTTCTAACAGACTGCCAGGCCCATTCCTGCCACAGGGCCTTTGCTCCTGCTGTCTCTCTGCCTGGAGCATTCTTTCCCCCATCCCTCCGCTCCCTCAGACTTTTGCTCCAATCCCAGCCTCTCTAATGACCCTAGTTTGTATTATAGTGGCTCCCTCAGCACCCGGCTCTCCCGACTCCCTCCCCACTTTTCCATTTCTCTAGGGCACACTTCCCTTGTATTACTCTCTCCGGCGTACTCACGCGCTCTCCCAACCATCTGTCCCCCATGTCCTCATGCGCCTTTCCCACTAGCGTCAGAGCTCCGTGGGAATGGGCGTCGTCTTTTTGTTCCTCAGTGCATCCCACGTGTCAGTAATAGTGCCCGGTGTATAGTACGTGCTCAGTAAACACTAGTCAAATAAAGGAGTGTACCTGTGCCGCCGGTGTGACACCTTGTATTATAATTTGCAAGGTGTTCGGTGGCTGGGAAGGATTACCAGGCTGCGAGTGATTTGTAATTATTTTTAAGTTAGTATACTATATTTAAAAAAATAGTAGCAAATGCGTGTCGGTCAAGCAGCAACTCGGTCTCTTCGGGGGCTCAAGCCCAGTATCTCTCACCCCCACATCCAGTTTCTCTGGAAATTTCTATCGGTTCTGTTCTGTGATATTGTGATTTAAAATAAGAAATATATATTTGGCTTTGTCCCATTTCCGACACAGGGCTCCTAATGCCCTCGGGGTGTCACCAGCGGTTAGCGAGGAAGGTGTTGGGACGCCAGGCAGCTCAGTCAGCGGAGCACGTGACCCTTGGCCTCGGGGTTTTGAGTTCGAGCTCCATGTCGGGTAGAGAGTTTGCTTAAAAATAAAATCTTACCAAAAAAAGAGTGATAGACGTGTCTCGATGTTAATCATGAGCGCCTGCCAACCACACCCGAGTTTATATTAGCGAGGTGACTTCTGGGGTGCCTGGGTGGCTCAGTCGGTTGAGCAGCCGACTTCAGCTCAGGTCATGATCTCACGGTCTGTGAGTTCGAGCCCTGCGCCGGGCTCTGCGCTGACAGCTCGGAGCCTGGAGCCTGCCTCGGATTCTGTGTCTCCCTCTCTCTCTGCCCCTCCTCACCTCGCGTTCTGTCTCTGTCTCTCTCTCAAAAATAAACATGAAAAATTTGTTTTTTAAAAATTGGGTGACTTTTGGAAAGCAGGGAAGGAAGGAAGGGGCTGGCTGTCCAGGGAACCGAGGATGGGACTGGAGAGCTGGAACTTCCAGACCCGCCCCGCCGCGGCCTCCGGGAGGGAGGGCCGAGGGGCTGGAGGTGGAACCTGGCGCCAGTGGTCTGTGACTCCACCAAACACGCCTGTCGCAGAAGCCCCCGTAACAACCCGGAGAGCTTCCGGGTCGGTGAACCAGATGCGTTTGCATGCCGAGCCCCAAACTCTGCAGGGACAGACGTGCCTGTGTCGGGGACCTCACCCTACGCGTCGCCGCATCTGGCTTTGATTCGTGTCGTTTCTTATCCTTCGTAGTCAACGGGCGATCTAGGAATTAATCTGATTCGGAGTCCTGCGATCTGCTCCAGCAAACCGCTCGGACCTGGGGAGACGGTCGCGGGAACCTGCGATTTAAGGCCAGTCCGTCGGAAGCACAGGTGACCAGCTCGGTTTGCGACTGGCGACGAAGGGGCAGGGAGGCAGTCTTGTGGGACTGAGCCCCTGACCTGTGGGATCTGAAGCCGGCTGTAGCTGGGGCGCAGGGCGCAAAATGGATCTCATTCTCAGAAAACTGCGGCTGTCCGTTTCGACCTGCCCTCGGTCCCCAGCCCCACCCAGGCTCGCTTTCGCGTCACCTCCCTCAGAGTTGTCCCAGGGCTGGGGCAACTTCCCCCGGCGGCGTCTGTCAAAAGCTGGAAAGACACCTGCTCCCCTCAGCCATCTGGGACAAGAGACGGCAGAAGGGGACAAGCAACAGACAGACCAAAGCCTGGCGAAAGGAAGTGGGGATGGGATCCAGGTGGGACACGAGGGAAAAAAATCTGTCAAACACCAAAGAAAGCAGTAACGGAGGACTAAAGGAACAAAACAGAAGGCGTACAGGAAAACGTGGTCCTGTGTCGTCTCTCAGCAGACGCCGCCCCGACCTTGACCGTGGCCAGACCCTGGAGATTGAACACCCACAAGTCTTCATGGTCCCCGGGGGTGCGTCCTCATCCCAGCCCATCGGTGTGTGACAGTGTGTGACAGTTTATACAGATGATGGCGACCAGGGAAACACACCCAAGTCTCAGAGTTTTGTTGTTGTTGTTTTCATTTTTTAAATCTTTATTTTTGAGACAGAGAGAGACAGAGAGTGAGTCAGGGAGGAACAGAGAGGGAGACACAGAATCCGAAGCAGGCGCCAGGCTCTGAGCTGTCAGCACAGAGCCCGACGCGGCTCGAACACACAGCTCTGAGATCATGACCTGAGCCCAAGTCGGACGCTTAACCTGCTGAGCCGCCCAGGCGCCTCCCTTTCGCCCAGTTTCATCAGGCAGGCGTGGCCACCGGGATCACTGGCCACAGGGATGGTCCTCAGCGCGCCCCCTCCCCTCCCCAGAGGCTGGGCTGATAGCACGGGGCTCAGCCCCGCCATCTGATCACGCAGTCGGTTTCGGCGTGGTCAGCCCCGCCCTGAGTCCTCTCCCCGCGTAAATGATCCGGGGCTGCCAAGGTCATCAAGTCGGCCTGAACTACCAAGAGGCCCGAGGTTCCCACCGTGAGGAACCGACAAGACCCCGTCGGGGAAATGCCGACGGCTTAGAGGCTACCTCCCGAGAGCCAGAACGGAGACCAGACCTCTCTTCGGGCAATTCTTCAGCTTACGGTGTTATACCTCAATTGAAAATTAATCAAAATAGGGGAGCCTGGCTGGCTCCGTCAGTGAAGAGTCTGACTCTTCGTTTCGGCTCAGGTCATGATCTTGCAGCTTGTGGGTTCCAGCCCTGCCTGGGATTCTCTGTCTCCCTCTCTCTCTCTCTCTCTCTCTCCCCTTCCCCCGATCATGCTCACCTTCTCCCTCTCTCTCTCTGTCTCAAAAATAAATAAACGTTAGGGGCGCCTGGATAGCTCAGTCGGTTGAGCGTCTGGCTTTGGCTCAGGTCATGATCTCACGGTTCATGGGTTCGAGCCCCACATCAGGCTTTGTGCTGACAGCTCAGAGCCTGGAGCCTGCTTTGGATTCTGTGTCTCCCTCTCTCTGCCCTTCCTCTGCTTGTGCTCTCTGTCTCCCAAAAATAAATTAACATTAAAAAAATAAAAATAAATAAATAAACGTTAAAAAAATATATAAAAAATAAAGTTCATCAAAATAATTCCACATGGAAGCCAACTGTAATAAAACCTAGTCGTCAGAGAGAGAGAGAGAGAGGACTTTAGGACCAAGCAGAATAAAAAGAACAACAACCATATTGACCACTGACGTTACAAAAGCAAGATGGAAGTCAGAAGACAGAGAGGCCTGTCTTTAATACACTGAGTTTAAAAAAACAAGGGTCCACTCAGCGCTGAAAACCATTTTCTTTTTATTTTTTAAACTTTTTTTTTGGCATTTATTTATTGAGAGAGAGAGAGAGAGAGAGAGATAGAGCATGAGCAGGGGAGGGGCAGAGAGAGAGACACACACACACATAGAATCCGAAGCAGGCTCCAGGCTCTGAGCTATCAGCACAGAGCCTGACGTGGGGCTCGAACTCACAAATCGTGAGATCATGACCTGAGCTGAAGTCGGACACCGAATGGACTGAGCCGCCCAGGCACCCCTACAACTCGTTCTCTTAAAAAGCCATGTGGCGGCCGGAGTTCGGCAGATGTTTCTCGAGCATAGAGGGCCGCCCAGACCCTGGTGTGTCCGGATGTGGTGTGAGAAGCATAAATGCAGCCGCCACCGCTGTGCGGTCTCCTGGCGGCCAGCGCCCAGAAGGCGGAGCGTGGGACTGGGGAGCCACTGCAGGAGCCCCGGGGAGGGGGGAGGCTGGGGCCAGCGGGGCTGCGTGCAGGGGTGCAGGGAAGCAGCCTCCCAGCCCAGCTGGTTTCTGTGCAAATGAAGACTCCGGGCTCCCGAGGTGTTGCCCGTCAGAAGCGGTGTGGCAGCTGGCCACCCGGCCCTCCCCGGCCGCTGCCCCGGTGAGGCTGGGTGCGCTGGGCCGGCTGTGTTTGCACACGGCGCCCAGCCCTGGTGCGTGGCGCTCCCACGCCCGCTGCCAGAGGGTGCAGGGAGGTGTGCCTTTTTTTTTTTTTTTAAGAAAAAGTCCTGTTTTGGCAAAGAAGATGGGTAAGGACCAACTTGAGTATCACCGTCGCCTTGGGTCACAAGACGCGCTGGCTGTCACCTAATCGTGGATACTCCTCTCTAGCCTCAGAATAATTCCTAGGTTAAAAATATTTTTGGGGGGTGCCTGGGTGGCTCAGTCGGTTGAGTGTCCGACTTCAGCTCAGGTCCTGCCTGATCTCGCAGTCTGTGGGTTCAAGCCCCACGTCTGGGCTCTGTGCTGACAGCTCAGAGCCTGGAGCCTGCTTCGGATTCTGTGTCTCCTCTCTCTCTGCCCTTCCCCCACTCACACTCTGTCTGTCTGTCTGTCTGTCTCTCTCTCTCTCAAATATACATAACCATTAAAAAAATAAAAATAAAATTATTTTCTCAATAACGCTAATCCTTAGGAATATGCAAATCAAAACCACAATGAGATACCACTTCACACACATTAGGATGGCTATTACCCAAATCACGGAAAGAGACTAAGTGTCTGTCAACTGACGAGTGGATAAAGAAGATGTGGCACATATACACAATGGAATACTACGCCGCAGTGAGAAGGAATGAAATCTGGCCGTGTGTGGCAACATGGCTGGAACTGGAGGGTATTATGCTGAGTGAAATAAGTCAGGCAGAGAAAGACAGATGCCATATGTTCCCACGCATAGGTGGGCTTTGGGAGACTTAACAGAAAACCAGGGGGAGGGGAAGAGGGGAAGGAAAAAAAACACAGAGAGGGAGGGAGACAAAAACTTAAGAGACTCTCAAAGACTAAGAACGAACTGAGGGGAGGGGGGACGGGCACAGAAGAGGGCACTTGTTGGGATGAGCACTGGGTGTTGTATGGAAATCAATTAGACAATAAATTATTTAAAAAAATAAAGTAATTATTGATAAGTAAAAAAAAAAAAGGATGGCTATTATATAAAAACAAAGAAAATCACGAGTGTTGTGAGATCCTAGAGAAAACGGAGCCCTCTTGGGGGCCTGGCGGGCTCAGTTCGGTCGAGCGTTCGACTCTTGGTTTCGGCTCAGATCAGGATCTCACAGTTTGTGAGTTCGAGCCCATAGGACTCTGTGCTGACAATGCGGAGCCTGCTTGGGATCCTTTCTCCTTCTCTCTCTGCCCCTCCTGCCGGGGTCCTTGTTCCGGCGAATCTAGGGGTCCGCGAAGGACGGACGGTCAGGCGAAATGAAGTGAGAGAGCCACGAGAGAGATGGAGTCTGATGACCAAGCAGGCAGCCCTGGCAATTCTGGCATCTCCGACCTGCTAGTCTCAGTGTCTTTATTTTTAAAGGTAGCGAGTGACATTACATCAGTGACAAGGTATTTTTAACAATATTTCTTAGGTTGGCATATGTGTGAATCCCCCAGACCCAGAAGGAGACAGTCTTAGATTAGGCAGTAACCATTTTTATGACTCTGTTCCAAACAATAGACCACGCACAGTTTTTGGGGCAGAGTTAAGTAGGCTTATAGCAGAGAAAATAACAAGGTGTTTAAGAAGAGAGCAGGGCGGTTGTAGCCCTCAGTAAACAGAGGGCACATACACTGTTGCCTATGTTAACCATCTATAGATAGATTGGGAGTCATTCTATCCATAATCTGTAACCATGATGGAGGAGGCATTATTTGCTTGGTAGAGACATGATCTCTAATACTTGTCTAAGTTCTTTTCCTTTGTGAGTGAGTGAGCCTATGTCGTAAGGGCTCATGTTTACCTGTTCTTTAGACAAACAGCAGTTTCTGTAAAAGTATTTTGTTGTTGCCTTTTTATTATAAGGGAGCGTGGAGATGGGAATAGCAAAAGGATTCGTGAAATGTTAGCCTCAGGAAGGTGCTCAGTATTTGCTGTTAATCAGTGAAGATATGTGTAGCTACTTTTATTTGGCTGCTGTATGTACCTTATCTGTAAACAGTGCTCCTAACTTTTGGGCTGAGCTAACTTCTGGAGAAGGTCCCAAGTCTCTTTACAGTCTCTCCCATCATTCTGTTGAGCAAATACTGAGAGAAGGTTTACAGAGATGTGCCTTGAGGTTTTACGGTGGGGCTGAGGGGGTGATTAACACAATGCGGTACCTGCGGGGAAATCTAGTTTGGTTCCAGGAGTCTTGGGGCCTAACGTCTGCTAATTTCTAGCCAACTCATAGCTGCTATTCTGTATGATCAATTTGTGTAACCTATCCCCAAGAGGCAACTTTGAGGTTACTTCTGACCAGGTTCCTCTCATTCAGATTTTATCCATCAAGACATCGCACTCCAGGTCCCCTTTTCCATGTGCCATAAACCCAAAGAGCATTATGTCCCTTAGGCCAACGAGAGCAGTTCAAGAAATCCAGGCCTGAAAGATTATTTAGAAGGAGGTAAGACTAGGCGCCAGTTTGGCTGGCGGGAGCTTTGCTTCAACCTTTTCCACACAGAGAGGCATCTCAACCTGCAAGCCCAAAACGGCTCCCAACACCCTCCTGCACTAGAACTTTCTTTCTCTCTCTCTCAAAATAAAGAAATAAACGTTAAGAAAAGAAGAAAAAGGAGCCATCCTGCACTGCTGGCAGAAATGTGAAGTGGGCAGCCACTGTGGAAGACAGTTGTCACACATTGTAGCAGGTGGCAGAATTTCCTTCCTTTTTTTGTATAGTTTTTTTTTTAACGTTTATTTATTTCTGACAGACAGAGAGACAGAGCATGAGCAGGGGAAGGGCAGAGAGAGAGGGAGACACAGAATCGGAAGCAGGCTCCAGGCTCTGAGCTGTCGGCACAGAGCCCGATGCGGGGCTCGAACCCATGAGCCGTGAGATCGTGACCTGAGCCGAAGTCGGATGCTTAGCCGACTGAGCCCCCCGGGCGCCCCAGAATTTCCTTCCTTTCTAAGACAGAATGATACTCAGGTGTGCGCTCGTATCCCATTTTGTTCATTCACCGACACCCACTTGGGCTACTCCCACCTCTTGGCTGTTGCGAATCAAGCCGCCGTGAACGGGGGCGCCCACATACCAGTTCAGTCCTGCTGTCAGTGCTTTTGGGGATGTGCCCAGAGGCGGGATTGCTGGATCGCGTGCTAGTTCGGTGTTTCAAGTTTCGAAGACCCTCCGTGCCGTTTTCCGTAGTGATAGCACCATTTTAGATTCCCAGCGACAGTGCACGGTTGTTCCAATCAATCTACATCCTCACCAACCCTTATGCTCTTTGCCGCTGTTGTTATTTATTTATTTATTTATTTACTTATTTATTTATTTATGGGGGGAGGGGCAGAGAGAAAGAGGGAAAGAGAGAATCCCAAGCCGGCTCCACACCCGGTGCAGAGCCTGACACGGGACTCGATCTCACGACTGTGAGATCATGGCTAGAGCCGAAGTCAAGAGTCAGCCGCTCGAGCAGCTGAGCCCCCCCAGGCACCCCAGCGCTGTTATTTTTATTCTAGCCGGTCGATACCTGATCTTTTTGAAAGCATTTTAACTCGGTAGCAGCTTTTATAAGACTCCCGCAGGGTGAGGCTTATGGCATCATTTCAAAAGCCGACACCCCACGGCGAACTGTTTTCAGGAGGAAGAGGGAGGCTTTTCCGAGCACCACCGTGTCGTCGAAGCCGCAGATCAGCACCCCAGCGGAGAGGAGACAGAGCTGGGGGCATTCCGTGCACCCCAACAAGACGGGTGCAGCCCGCAGGAGCGGGCGAGTGCTTCCCGGAGAAGGCGGTCCCAGGGCTACAGCTGAGGACCGTGTTCTGTGAACACGGGTGTGCGGTTCTCTCTTCGAGACCTTTCTTTCCCTTCCTTTCGGGGACGAACCCAGCCGTGGATTCTTGGGTCATACAGTAATTCTGGTTTGAATTCCTCCAGGAACCGCCAGGCTCTTTTCCACAGCGGCTGTTATCACGTCTGTTTTTACTCTCCTCTCCTTTTTTTGTCAATATATTTTTGTAATGTTTATTTATTTTATGAGGGAGAGAGACAGAGACGGAGCGTGAGCGGCGAAAGGGCAGAGAGAAAGGGAGACACAGAATCCAGAGCAGGCTCCAGGCTCTGAGCTGTCAGCACAGAGCCCGACGCGGGGCTCGAACTCACAGACCGACAGATCATGACCTGAGTTGAAGTCGGACGCTTAACCACCTAAGCCACCCAGGTGCCCCTACTCTCCTCTCCTAACTAGAGCAAGTGCCGCTGGCTGCCGCATGCGGTAACGGTAGAGAATGTTCTCTCATTAGATGAAACCCGGAAAGAAAACTAACGGTCCGCGACAATCTCTGGGTGCAGGGGCCTGCCCCCGCTGCTCCGACGTGGCTTCAGGTAGACTCGTAGGCTGAATGTGAATTTTCAAAGTGAGCTTTTTCTGTTCTTTGCCTTCAGTTGTTTTTTTTTTTCTTTCACTAATGGTACAAACACTCCTCCTTTCTCCTGCTCTTAATCTGGAACGAACCTTCAACAGGGAGGTGGGCTGCAAGATTTTTCTGACATTGCTTTCTGATGGTTTTGCGTATACCAGCTTCACGACGTTTCCAGGAGGTCCTTGCCCGTCCTCATTAAAAACACAAACCGCCGCAGCCCCTGTAGCCGTCACGTGTCCTGGGAGCTGCAGGCGTGTTAATTTCCTCACACCCTTTTTGCCCGGATAATCGCCAGCAAGATGGCAGCCACTAGAGCCGGTCCCAGCTGTCTCCACGGTAACGGCGTACCGGATCAATGTCACCTGCGTCCCGCCAAGAACACGGTTCATAGGACCAAGCCCAGTCGTCTCCATGGTAACGTTGTCCCCCTTCAACATCACCTTCGTCCCTCCAAGAACTTCGTTGCGCAGAGACCGGAAGGGGAAAGGGAGAACCGGAAGGGGAAAGATACTGGTGTATTTTTAACGTCCCCTTAGACGATTCCCATCCCTGTAGGTCAAGTTAACCAGGTTTCAGAGCAGAAACGCGCACAACGGGATTTGGCTGTCTGCATGAGGCAGCGTTTGGAAGCAGTGTCTCGGAGCAGCGGCCTCAGACCGTACAGGACCTTCCCCAACCACATGACCGAGCAGAACAGAATTCAAGACAGCCGCTAGCATAGAGGCTATTAAAAATCAGACTCTCTGAAAAAAAGTAGCGAAGGGGCGCCTGGGTGGCTCAGCGGGTTAGGCATCCAACTTCGGCTCAGGCCATGGTCTCAAGGTTTGTGGGTTCGAGCCCTCCATCGGGCTCCATGCTGACAGCTCAGGGCCTGGAGCTTGCTTCAGATTCTGTGTCTCCCCCTCTCTCTCTGCCTCTCCCCCTGCTTGTGTTCTCTCTCTCTCTCTGAAAAATAATAAACGAATACTTATTAAACACACCCCTAAAAACCGATCGGTGTTTGGGGAACAGGCACTCTGTTCCCTGCGGAGCCTTAGTGACACAGGGTGAGGACCGGGCAGGGCGGCGCGCTGGTGGCCGCTCGCACCTGCGTCCGATTGCGCCGGGGACTCCTGTGCACGTGAGGAGAGCTCCGTCAGCAGGCGCACCAGCCGGTCACCTCGGCGGCCACTCTCCGGGGGGACCCTCGGACCCGAGTGCAGCCACATGATTCCCAAGCCGTTCCCCACTCTCCTCGGACCCCGGCTTCTCACTTCTTTGGGGGAGATTCTGGACGAGCTCCGTAAAGGCTGAAGCAAGAGAAGCCTCCTCAATTCCCAGGAAGACAGCTGGTCATGAAACCCTGGTTTTTATCCCAAAGGAAGCGAGTCCGCCTTTCCCCTTCGGCTGACTTCCAGGTCAGCGCTGGTTCAAGGCAAAGAGGAGCCGGGCTCTCCGGTGCAGGGCGCGGTGCACGGGAACCAACGCGGAAGCGGTCGGCCCGACCTGGGAAGAGGGAAAAGGGGGGATCGGGCGCCCTCTGGTGGTCACCACGCGCCACACACTCATCCGCCGCCCCGCTCCGTTGCCGGCTGCTGTCACCCGCCAAGTCATCCCCGAAATCACCAGCATGTCCCTCAGTAGGTGCGCAAATAAAACTATGGCCATCCAAGCAATGAGATATACGGCTATATACGGAATCTGTAGAGACGGTGAGAAGATTGGGGGTTGCAGAGGAGGGGTGGGGCGCGCAGGTGTTTAAGACGGAGAAACTCTCTTCTGGACCCCTGCTGTGATGGGTCCAGGACATTATGCCTTCGGCAAAACCCATAGTGTCTACACCACCAGGGGTGAACCCTAGTGTAGACTGTGGGCTCTAGTTAATAGTGTATCGAGGGCGCCTGGGTGGCGACTCTGGCTCAGGTCATGATCCCACCGTCTGTGAGTTCGAGCTCCGCGTCGGACTCTGTGCTGATGGCTCAGAGCCTGGAGCCTGCTTCGGATTCTGTGTCTCCCTCTCTCTCTGCCCCTCCCCTGCTCACACTCTTTCTCTATGTCTCTCAAAAATAAAAAATAAAAAAAAAGTTAAAAAAATTTTAAACTACTTCAAAAAAAAATAATAGTGTATCGAGGGCACCTGGGCGGCCCAGTTGTTCAAGCGTCCGACTTCGGCTCAGGTCGTGATCTCACGGTTCATGGGTTCAAGCCCCATGTGGGGCTCTGTGCTCCGTTCGGATCCTCCACTTCCCTCTCTTTTCACACCCCCCTCCTCTGCTCTCTCTCTCTTAAAAATAAAAACATTTTTTAATTAAAAAATAATGTATAATATTGCTTTATCCGTTGTAACAAATGTTCTCCACTAATGCAAGGTTTGAGTAATAGGGGAAACTTGGGGGGTGGGGAAGAGGGGGTCCATGAGGTTATTCTGTACTATTCACCCAATTTTCCTGTAAGCCTAAAACTGATGTCTATTAAAAAAAAAAATTAGAGGCGCCTCGGTGACTCGGTTGGTTGAGTGTCCAGCTGTGGCTCAGGTCATGATCTCGCAGTTCGTGAGTTTGAGCCCCGCGTCGGGCTGTGTGCTGACAGCTCAGAGCCTGGAGCCTGGTTCGGATTCTGTGTCTCCCTCTCTCTCTGCCCCTCCCCTCCTCATGCTCTGTGTGTGTGTGTGTGTCTCTCTCTCTCATATTTTTGAATTAAAAAATATTTTTTAATGGCTAAGATGGTAAGTTTTATGTTATGTGCATTTTCCCGTTTGTCATTCTGGTCAGTACTGACATTTGCAGCCCACAGGGACCGGCCCATGTGTCCCCCCACCCGCGGTGCGTGCAGCTGCCCGGCGCCCCACAACGCCTGCCGCGGAGCCTGGGATCAAGCTTCCGGATTTCACCGACTCGACAGTTGAAAGATGGTGGGTCGTTGCAGTTTTTAATTTGTATTTCTTTTGCGAGGGAGGTTGAGCGTCTTGTCGCGGGTTGAAAAGCCATTTTCAGGGGCGCCTGGGTGGCTCAGTTGGTTAAGTGGCGGACTTCAGCTCAGGTCATGATCTCACGGTCTGTGAGTTCGAGCCCCATGTCGGGCTCTGTGCTGACAGCTCGGAGCCTGGAGCCTGCTTCGGATTCTGTGTCTCCCTCTCTCTCTCTGCCCCTCCCCCGCTCACATTCTGTCTCTATGTCTCAAAAATAAATAAACGTTAAAAAAAAAAAGAAAAAAAAAAGAAAAGTCATCTTCATCTGAGGGTTTGGGTGAGTTTGACTTTCCCTGAAGTGACCGATCACACCCTTTGCTCCCCTTCCCCTTCGGCAGCCAGCCTCTCCTCACCGATGAGAGGTCTTCCCATTAGCACGCCGGGCCTTTCCTCGGCCGGAGTGGAGATCTTTTCCCTGGAAAGTTTTCCACTTTGGACACAAAAAAGGATTTTTCTGTCGTCGAAGTTATCAGTATTTAATCTCGTAGCTTTGGAGCCATAGTTAGGAAGGTGTTTCCCATACTAAGTTTAGAAAGTCTTCAAATGATGCTGTGATCGTTTTTTTTGTTCTCTCTGTAAGCATTTTCCGAACAACTGTGGTACGGTACACATCACGTAAAACTTACCATCTTAACCATTTTATTTTTTAAAAATTTTAATGTTTACTCAGTTGAGAGAGAGAGAGAGAGCATGTGCAGAGGAGGGGCAGAGAGAGAGGCACAGAGTCCAAAGCAGGCTCCAGGCTCTGAGCTGTCAGCACGGAGCCCCTTATGGGTCTTGAACTCAGGAGCTGTGAGATCATGACCTGAGCTAAAGTCAGATACTTAACCGACTGAGCCGCCCAGGGGTTCCTCCCTGCTTTTGATTCTGTCTGGAGAATTTCTGGGTCACGTAGTTGTTCTAAACTTAACTTTTTGAGGACCCCCCGGAAATGTTTCCACGGCGGTTCCACCATTTTACTTTCCCAGCAACAGTGCACAGCGTTCCGAGTTCTCCGCCGCCTCGCTAACACTTATTTTTCTAGGCGTTATTATCATTAGAGCCGCCCTCATGGGCCGGAACCCACAAGGCACACACCCTTTGACCCAGCAGTTCAACTGTGGGGAGTTTACCTCCGCCTCTTCTGAAGCTGGCTTTTGCTAGTTCAGTGCGCATCCTGGACATCCGTCCATGTTGGCGTCTGTAAGTCTTGCCCTCAGTGAGTGACCGTGGCGTTGCATGGGAAGAACGGGCCCGCGGTTAGCCGCCGTTGCCACGCGTACCTATATCCTGGCTCCGGGTTTTAGACGCTGCCACCCTGCAGCAAATGCCCCGTGAGGAGCCCCGCCAGGAAACACAGTCCTCAAAGCCCACCTCCAAACATCCGGTCTTCGCTCTTCGGTTTGCTAGGCCCCACTAAAAGGCTGGGGTTTTGGGCTACCTGCTTCCAAACCGTGGTTCCGTGAGAGCGCTGGCGGCGGTGTTCGGTCTCTGAAAACTGTCTCCAAAAGAGCGGAGCTTCGGCACCTGGACCCGGATTTCCACTGAACACTCCTGCCGAGGGGACTTTGACAGGAAAACCATGGGCCCCGAATGGCGTCGCTCAAGTCAAGGCCCCACGTCAGCAAAGCGACTTGATACCTGACCTCAGTGCGGCCCAGCGCCCCCCGAAAAGCCTGAAACAATGGATTCTGTGCTGATATTTTCCTTTGTGCCGCTCCCTCTCCACCTGTGAAAACCCTTCCTCCTCGGGCCGGCGGCTCACCTGGTTCGGTGTCTAACTCTTGATTTCAGCCCAGGTCCTGCTCTCACGGTTCGTGGGATCGAGCCCCGCATTGGGCTCTGCGCTGACAGCACGGAGCCTGCTTGGGATTTCTCTCTCTTTCCCTCTCTCTCTCAGTCCCTCCCCCGCCCGCGTTGTCCCCCCCCCGCCCCTCAAAATAAACAAATTTAAAATATTTTTTTCAGGGGCACCTGGGTGGCTCAGTCGGTTAAGCGGCTGACTTCAGCTCAGGTCACGATCTCACGGTCTGTGGGTTCGAGCCCCGCATCGGGCTCTGTGCTGATGGCTCGGAGCCTGGAGCCTGCTTTGGATTCTGTGTCTGCCTCTCCCTCTGCCTCTCCCTCTGCCCCTCCCCTGCTTACACTCTGTCTCTCAAAAATAAATAAACATTTTAAAAATAATAATAATAATAAAAAAAATAAAATATTTTTTTCAGGAAACTTCCCGGAAGCCCTTCGGAGCTCCCCTCTCCTTGCTGCAGGAGACGCTGCCTGATTCTCGACTCGGTTAACGAAACCAGCTAGATCTTTCAAATTGACTCGCTTGGAGTTTTGCTCTTCGACAGGCACACAGGTAGTTTCCCGCTCGTCTTGAACTCCAGCTGTGACTCCCCAGCGACCCTGAACTTGGGCAGTGTTGAGGAGGCAGCGGCCGATCTCATTCTGTGAAACACGGAAGTCGAGCCGGCTACTCAGCTGTCCCTCCCTTGTCCCTCCCCCGGTTTTGTTGGATGTTCTGCGTTTTGCTCCGCAGGATTTAAGAGGTAACGAAACACATAAAGGCGACTACAGCAGACAGCCGCATACCCGCCTCCTCGCTTCGCTAACAATAAAGTCTCCAGCATGGCCCCTCCCCACTTTCCTGCCTCGGACCCCACCAGAGACAGGGACCGTTCTAAATCTGGTGTTTACTGTGTCCTGGCACGCCTTTCTGTCATTACAGAGAAGTGGGTTTTGCAAGCTTTTAGATTTTATTGACTTTTTTTAAATTTTCTTTTTAATGTTTATTTTTGAGAGAGAGACAGAGGGTGCGTGGGGGAGGGGCAGGGAGGGAGGGGGACACACAGAATCCGAAGCAGGCTCCAGGCTCTGAGCTGTCAGCACAGAGCCCGACGCGGGGCTCGAACTCACGAACCGTGAGATCATGACCTGAGCCGAAGTCGGCCGCTCAACCCACTGAGCCGCCCGGGCGCCCCGGACTATCTGATCTTTGCCAGTCTGAGGACCGAAATGGCATTTTTGTTGGGATCCCCTTCCTGCGTTTCCAGGTGGACTCAGAGCGGTGTGGGTGCTTGGCCGAGACTGAGGAAAGAGAAGGGCCAAGTGTAGCTTCTGGTCTCCTCTTAACCAGGTCCATTGCCACCTCCGGGGACGCACCAGAGCCAGCAACTGGGGCCCTCGAGAGCCTCTCAGTCAACAGCCTCTCAAAGGCTTACAGAATACAAAGATCAGGGGTCCCCTGGCGGCCCGGTCAGGTAAGCGTCTGACTTCGGCTCAGGTTGTAAACTGAATGATCTCGCAGTTCACGGGTTTGAGGCCCCCCGTTGGGCTCTGGGTGCTGACGGCTCAGAGCCTGGAGCCTGCTTCCGAGTCTGTGTCTCCCTCTCTCTCTGCACCTCACCTGCTCACACACTCTCTCTCTCTCTCTCAAAAATGAATAAACTCCAAAAAGAAAATTTTTTTTTAATGTTTATTCTTGAAAGAGAGAGTACGAGCAGGGGAGAGAGAAGGAGACACAGAACCCGAAGCAGGCTCCAGGCTCCGAGCTGTCAGCACAGAGCCCGACGTGGGGCTCGAACTCACGAACCACGAGATCATGACCTGAACGGAGGTCGGACGCTTACCCGACTGAGCCGCCCAGGCGTCCCCACTGGATGTTCGATCTTTGAATAGTGAACCAACAAAATATGCTAGATCGAGAGAGTGGCGTATTATTCCTCCAGAAAAAGGAATACAATTCAGACACCTGCTCCAACATGGACGGACCCTGAAAACACTGGGCAAGAAGAGAGGTCAGACACGAAAATTCACATCTGGTGTTATCCCATTTATATGAAATCCCCAGAATCGCTAAACCCATAGAGACAGAGAGCGGACTGGGGGTGGACAGGGGCTAGATGGAGGCGGGGAGCAGACAGTGACTGCGTCATGGGCACAGAGCTGTATTTGGGGGGAGATAAAAGTGTTCTAGAAATAGGTCGAGGCGGTGGTTGATGAGGTTTTGGGGTGATAGTGGGGGTCGTGGGGTCCAGAGCCGACGGCCAAGAAAGAATTCTTGAAGACGGCTTTGGTGCAGCAAGGAGGCGTTATGAAAACACGGGGGCAGGACCGTGGGCAGGAAGAGCGGCCCCGGGGACCATGGAGAGACGCTGGTTCCATACTTGGCAGGGGACGTTCCCAGCGGGGTTTCTGTCTGCCGACAAGGACTCGCAGGCTCCCGGAGGCCTGGCTGTTGTCTGGCCAAGCGCGTTTCTCCCTCTAGCAAACCATTAATACTACGACTGTAGAAAAGTCGTCATTGCCTTCTGCCTTTGTCGCCCACATCACTGGTTCTACAACAATGTGCATGTTCTAGCTGCCGCTGTCTCGTGCACCTTGAAGTGGCAAATTTGATGTTAGGTGATTTCACCTCGGTCGAAAGAAAAATAAACGGCTTACACACTCGGAGCCCTACCAGTGCTGACCACCCTGGGAGTTCTTCCTGTATTCAGAGCGGGTCTCGTAAGAGAGAGGGGTGAGGCGGCCGGGACATCTCCGACAAGTGCAGCGGCTCCAAGGAGAGGGTGTCCCCGGGCCCTCTGGGGCCGCGCACGAGGGAGCTTCTGGGTCCAGCCGAGTCCAGGGTAGTTCCTGGCCTTGTTCTGGTCTCAGCTGGCCCAGAGGTGGCTGTCTTCACACGTGTTGTTCGTAACAACGAGTGGCTATTCGAGTGGCCATTGGGAACAGCTGCGAGGTGGGGACGAGGACACAGCAGTGGGAGGAAATCCTGCCCTTGGGGAAATATTAAAAGGGCAAGCCCGGGACCTGTCACAGGGGATGGCAGCGCGGTCTCCAGAAGCTCCGTCTGGTAGGTCACGATGACTCAGTGACAGTTTACGTGGGATGCTGGAGTCTCGTGAGCCCCAGATAAGGTTACGAGAACAAAAGTATTGGGGCGCCTGCGTGGCCCAGTTGGTTAAGCATCTGACGCTTGATTTCGATTCACGTCGTGATTTCTTGCTTCATGAGATTGAGCCCCGTGTTGGGCTCTGTGCTGATGGCACGGAGCCCGCCTGGTATTCTCTGCCTCTCTCTCTGCCCCTCCCCCACTCGCGCTCTGTCTCTTTCTCGAAGTAAATAAACTTAAAAAAAAAAGAACAAATGTATTGGGCTGCAGTTCGAAGCCCCTAGTGACATCATTGATTCAAGGATGGATCAGAAATCTGTAGGTGAGGGGGCGCCTGGCTGGCTCAGTGCGTAGAGCACATGACTCTCGACCTTAGAGTCGTGAGTTTGAGCCCCACGTTGGGTGTAGAGATTACTTTAAAAATAAAATCTTAAGGAAAAAAGTCCTGGGGCGCCTGAGTGGCTCAGTCGGGTAAGCGTCTGACTTCGGATCAGGCCCGGATCTCACAGATCATGAGTTTGAGCCCCGCGTCGGGCTCTGTGCCAACAGCTCAGAGCCTGGAGCCTGCTTGGATTCTCTCTCTCCCCCCTCCCCTCTCCTTCTCTCTCCACCTCCCCTACTCACACTCTCTCTTTAAAAAATAAACAAACATTAAAAAAAAATTTTTTTTAATTTAAAAGTAAAAAATAAACTCTTTAGATGAAAGGCAGAAAGGAGACCTAACAGCGGGGAGCCTAGTCTGAGACAGCCGGTCATGGTCATGGTCATGGTCATGGTCATGGTCATGGTCATGGTCATGATCTGCCTCCCACCCCCTGATGTGGGAGTAACCTAAAGTACCCATGCGGAGGGGGAGGGGGCGGAGGGGGCGGAGAGGGAGGGGGCGGGGGCGTGCTGGAGCCTCCCGGTCAGTGGTTCCAGACCTGGTCGTGTATTGACACCCCCCCCCCCGAGATGTAAATTTGTGGCTGCGGGCGCCTGGGGGGCTCCATCGGTTAAGCATCCGACTCTGGATTTCGGCTCAGGTCCTGATCTCACAGATTGTGAATTCGAGGCCCACGCCGGGCTCTGCGCTGGTGGTGCAGAACCTGCTTGGGATTCTCTCTCTCCCTCTAAATAAATAAACTTAAAAAAAATCCATCTTTAAATAAATGAATAAATAAAAACTGTGGTTGCCTGGGACCCAGCCAACAACAAGCCGACAAATCCATACACCTCAAGACGGTTAAACTCGTTTCTGCAACAGGTCAAAGCTGTAGGGGGGAAGCCTTCTCTAGATTAAACAGGAGTTAAAACAACCAAATAGAGGGACACCTGGGTGGCTGAGTCAGTTGAACGTCCGACTTTGGCTCAGGTGATGAGCTCACTGTGAGTTCGAGCCCCACCTGGGTCTCTGTACTGGCCGCTCAGAGTCTGGAGCCTGCTTCGGATTCTGTCTCTCTGCCCCTCCCCCACTCATGAGCGCGGGCTCTCGCACACGCGCAAATATAAACATAAAAAATTAAAAAAATAGAATACGTGCATGTTACTTGATTCTAGATTCAAACAGATCACAGTTTAAGAACATATGTTGAGACAATCAGCGACAATGATCTCGGGCTGGCCTCCGATGAGTTACTGCAGATTTTGTTTGGTGCGATGCTGATCACATTGTTACCGTGTAAAACAGTGCACGCGGAGACCATAAGGGTTTGTTGAGGCGATGTCTGAGTGGGGCGCCCGGGCGGCTCAGTTGGTTGAGCGGCCGACTTCAGCTCAGGTCACGATCTCACAGTCTGTGAGTTCGAGCCCCGCATCGGGCTCTGTGCTGACGGCTCAGAGCCTGGAGCCTGCTTCGGATTCTGTGTCTCCCTCTCTCTCTGCCCCTCCCCTGCTCACACTATGTCTCTGTCTCAAAAATAAACATTAAAAAAAAAAAAAAACTGTAGTAGGGCACCTGGGTGGCTCAGTTGGTTGAGTGTCCGACTTCAGCTCAGGTCATATCTCGTGGTTTGTAGGTTCGAGCCCCGCATCGGGGTCTGCGCTGTCAGTGCAGAGCCCACTTCAGATCCTCTGTCTCCCTCTCTCTCTGCCCCTTCCCCACGTGTGCTCTCTCTCAAAAATAAAAATAAAACATTACTAAAACATTTAAAAAAATAAACAATACTCTGGCAAAGAAAACCTTAAGGGACCCCGATACAAACGTGGCACAGCTGTAACTGTTGAGGTGGGGGATGTACTTGTGTTTGGAATTTTTAGGACAAAAGAGTTTTAGAGCTTGGTTGGCTGTTCCCAAGCCTTAATGTCCTGTTGGGGCTCTCTCCTCTCTCAGGTGTCTCCCAATTAAGACAGGGGTGACTGGCTGAGAGCTTTGAGTCACGTGCTTCCACCTGTGGCTGTGAGCCTGGCTTTGAGAAAAGCGTGTGGCGTCAGGGTGGAGCCAGTCTGGAAAAGCCCCTCCCCGCTCCGTGCACACGCAGGTGTGCACACTCAGGTGTGCTTGCTTGCTGTGACCTGCTGAGCTTGCTGTGAGGTCTGGACTCGGTGGAGGGAGGCCCCTCGGGCACAGAATTTAAGGACGCACTGCCTCTCAGGGCCTCACCCTGCACTGCTGCACCCGGGGAGGGAGCTCCTCCTTAGCCTATGCCCTAGGCACCCTGCTTGCCTTAGCCTACCGCGTTGGATGCCTCAGTACAACTTCCAGAATACCAGGGAACCCGAAGAGCTCCCAAGGCAAACCAGGCGACCCTGCCCATCCGCCTGCCCATCCATCCCTGCGCTCCAGGAAGTCTCATGGGGGAGGACCAGGCAGCCTGCTAACAAGGTAGGTGCAGGTTCAAGGGATGGATTTGGCCCCTCCCTGCAGCCCTGACCCTGGCCTCCTCCTATCTCCCGGCTCTAAAGGCCGTGTGTGTTCTAAAGAAGGCATGTGTGCTGGGGCGCCTGGGTGGCTCAGTTGGTTAGGTGGCCGACTTCAGCTTAGGTCATGATCTCACAGTCTGTGAGTTCGGGCCCCGCATCGGGCTCTGTGCTAATGGCTGAGCCTGGAGCCTGCTTCGGATTCTGTGTCTGCCTCTCTGCTCCTCCCTTGCTCATGCTCTCTCTCTCTCAACAATAAATAAACATTAAAAAAAAAAAAAAAAAAAGGAGGAGGCATGCGTGCTGCCCGAGCTATCTCCACCATTGCTTCTCAGAACAAAAACGGGCGGGGGGCTAGCCATTCCCTCTGGGGAGGAGTCAGCCAGCTTCTGTGAGCCCCATCTCTCTGGTGCCCTCTGCTGGTCTCCCCGATTACAACACCATGCTCTGAGTGCCTGGAGCCAACCCCTGGGCTGGCCGGGAAGTGTAAATCATTAAAGCTCATTAAGAATAAATTTTAGGGGCGCCTGTGTGGCTCAATGGCTTAAGCGGCCAACTTCAGCTCAGGTCATGATCTCACAGTCTGTGAGTTCGAGCCCCGCGTCGGGCTCGGTGCTGACAGCTCGGAGCCTGGAGCCTGCTTCAGAGTCTGTGTCTCCCTCTCTCTCTGCCCCTCCCCAGCTTGTGTTCTCTCTCTCAAAAATAAATAAACATTACAAAAAAAATATTAAGAAAAAGCGAGAACTGGAAAACGTGCCTATTGTATCCAGGTGTCTTTGGGCTCTGAGCGACAAGTCCCAGGCCCTGTCCACCTTCTGTGTACTGAGCACTCCCCGTGGGTGGGCGGGGCCGTCCCCAAGGCTTGGGGTGGGGGCGGGCAGCAGCCCCTCCAGGTAACAGGTAATGCGGAAGCGGGGGCATGGATTCAGAGCCACGGCTCACCCATGAGATCACGCACGCGGACATGACCTGCAATGCAGATGCGTGCCGGGTACCAAGTGCTTTCTGGCGGCTTTTTATTTTTCTAACAGCCCTGGGCAGAATCCTTCCCATTTATAGATAAGGAACGTCTTCCTGTCCTAGGCCAGTCACAAAGCTAGTAATGGGGGAAGGTGACATTCGATTCCTACTTTTTTTAATGTTTATTTTGGGGGGAGAGGGAGGGAGACAGAGCATGAGCAGGGGAGGGGCAGAGAGAGGGAGACACAGAAACCGAAGCAGGATCCAGGCTCTGAGCTGTCAGCACAGAGCCCGACGCGGGGCTCGAACCCACGAACTGTGAGATTATGACCTAAGCCGAAGTCTGGTGCTTAACTGACTGAGCCACCCAGGTGCCCCCAAGCTCTAGAAAAAGTTTTTTCATTTTATTTCTTTTAGAGAGAGAGAAGGAGCGTGAGCCAGGTGGAGGGGCAGAGGGAGAATCTTAAGCAGGCTCCATGCTCAGCATAGAGCCTGATGGCAGGGCTCGATCCCATGACCCTGGGATCATGACTTTAGCTGAAATTAAGAGTTGGAGGCACCCCCAAAATATGCCGTATTATTAACCACAATCCCCATGCTATATATCACATCCCCATGACTTATTTTATGGCTTGAAGTTTATCTTTGACCCCTTCACTCATTTTGCCAATCACTAATCTCCGCTATACCCGTGAGCTCAGTTTTGTCTTTTTTGTTGTTGTTAGATTCTACACGTAAGTGAGTTCCCTTGTCATTTGTCTTTGGTTCACTTGTTTCATTTAGTGTGTCCTCCAGGTCCATCCATGTTGTTGCAAATGGCAAGGCTTCCTACTGTTTACAGGCTCAGTAATATTCTGTGTCTATCCCCTCGTCCTTATCCGGTCACCCACTGGTGTTTCCGTATCTTGGCTATTGTAAATAATGCTCCGGTGAACACAGCGGCACATCCATCTTTTTGAGTTCTTTTGTTCAGATAACTCTCCAGGAGTAGAATTACCGGATCCTAGGGTAGTTCTATTTTTAATTTTTTGAGGAACCTCCATACTGTTTTCCACAGTGGCCGCACCGTTTATACGCCCACCAACAGTGCACGAGGGCTCTCTTCTCCATGTCCTCGACGACGCTTCTTTCTTGTCTTTCTGGCAACAGCCGTTCTCGCGGCTCCCAGGTGATACCTCGTTGTGGTTTTGATTTGCATTTTCACAATGATTCGCGATGTTGAGCATCTTTCCACGCACTTGCTGGCCATCTTTGGAAAAATGTATATTCCAATCCTCTACCATTTTTAAATCAGATTGTCTTTTTGTGATTGAATTGTCTGAGTTCTTTATATATTTTTGGATAGCAACCGCTTATCAGATATAGGAGTTACAAACGTTTTCTCCCACTTGGTAGGTTGGCTTTTCATTTTGTTGATGGTTCCCTTTGCCGTGCAGCAGCTTTTTAGTTTGCCGTGGTTCTAATCTTTGTTCTTGTTGCTGGCGCTCTCGGTGCCGAATCCAAAACACCATCACCAAGACCGATGTCAGGGAGCTTCCTGCTTCTGTTTTCTTCTAGAAGTTTCATGGTTTCAGGTCTCCTGTTCTTTAATCCATTTTGAATCACTTTTTGTCGTGTAAGATCGTGGCCCCGTTTCATTCTTTTGAATGTGGTTGTCCAGTTTTCCCAACGCCATTTATTGAAGAGACTGCTCTCTACCCATTGTGTGTTCTTGGCTCCTTTGTTATAAATTGACTGACCATATATTCATAGGTTTGTTTCTGGGCTATTGTGTTCCATTGATCCGTGTCTGTGTGATCCTGATTCATACTGTTTTGAATACCATACCTTGGTAATATACTTCATCAGGAAGCATGACGCCTCCAGCTTTGTTCTTCCCTGAGATGACTTTGGCTATTCGCGGTCTTTCGTGGTTCCCTATAAATTTTAGGATTTTTTTTTCTTCTGTGAAACGCCATTGGAATTTTGGTAGGGTTGTAGATTGTTTTGGGGGATATGGACTTTTTTCTTAATGTTTATCTTTTGAGAGAGTGAGAGAATGAGTGGGAGAGGGGGGTAGGGGAAGAGGATCTCAAGCAGGCTCTGCACCGACAGCAGCAAGCCCCATGTGGGACTCAAACTCACAAACCTGAGCCAAAGTCAGAGCCAAAGTCAGACGCTCAACCGAGCTAGCCAGGTGCCTGGGAATGTGGGTATTTTAACCAACTATATTCTTCCCATCTGTGAGTGCCGAGTATTTTACATTTGTGTCTTCAGATTTGTTTTCATCAAGGTCTTAAAGAGTTTTCAGTGTACAGGTCTTTCACCTCGGTTAAATTTATTCTTAGGTGTTGTTTTTGATGCGATTGTAATTTAGATTATCCGTTATTAGTGTACAGAAATACAACAGATGTTTGTGTATTTTGTATCCAACATTAGTGAATTTATTCTATCAGTTTTTTTGTGGGGTCTTTAGAGGTTTCTGTATATAATACGTTATCTGCAAATAGCCTTTAAAATTTGTTTGCCTTTTCTATGTAATTGTTCTAGCCCCAATTACCAAACTAGTATGAAAGCTGAGATTCAAACCCCTATTATTTTTTATTTTTTGTTTATTTTTTTTGAGAGAGAGACAGAGCATGACTGGGGGAGGGGCAGAGAGGGAAGGAGACACAGACTCTGAAACAGGCTCCAGGCTCTGAGCTGTCAGCACAGAGCCCGACGCGGGGCTCGAACTCCCAAGCTGTGAGATGGTGACCTGAGCCCAAGTGGGATGCTCAACCGACTGAGCTACCCGGGTGCCCCAGAAAGGGTCTGTAATAACCGCCTCAAGCAAGGAAGCCGTGCAGTTCTCTCCCAACACTTGTGATCACACCGATGAACACCTCTCACTTGGATGCCAGTGTGTCTTAAACCCGTCCCTGAAGTTGGCTAGTGTCTCTTAATGAAGACCTCAGGATTTAGGCCCAGAGCCTTTGGCAGGTAACCATATAGGATTATAATTTAGTATCCTTTGCCTTTTGTCCTTATTGCATTTCCTTTTTTATATTCACTTAAAATTTCTGTAGCCTGTATGTAAAATTTCTATTTCTGTATTCAAGTTTTATCTATGGCTAGTGACGGCAGCATTTAATAATTTCTGGCAGGACGCTGTTAGGATCAAAGGACCGTATCCTGAGTTGGAGGACTAAGGCACAGGGTTGGGAGCTGCAGTTTGAATCCTGGCTTTGCCACAGTCTTGGAAAAGAAAAAAAAATTTTTTTTAAATTTCTGTTTATTTGTGAAAGAAAGAGATCAACCGCGAGCAGGGTAGGGACAGAGAGGGGGACAGACTCTGAAGCAGGCTCCAGGCTCTGAGCTGTCATGGGGCTCAAACCCATGAACCATGAGCTTATGACCTGAGCTGCAGTTGGACGCCTAATGGACAGAGCCGCCCAGGTGCCCCAGAAAAAAATCAGCTTTTTGAATATCACTTTCTCTGCTGTAAAGGGAAATTGCTGACTTATAAGATACTCTGCTATCCCAAAAATGAGGACATAAAAATAGCCGTGTGTCCAGCACGCCGTGGTAAGGGAAGGTCTAGAGGTACCAAAACTAAATGGCAGAACCCATCAACACAGACCTCGCAACAAAGACGGTTGTTTCATCTCACGGTTTTATTAACTAGCCACGGGCCACCTGGGTGACAGAGGTAGTCTCGTTCCTCTATTAGTTTTTGAAGGAGGATTATCATAACCTAAGTACCAGCTTTGGACACTAAAACACCCCGTTCCATAGGATTCTGGGTGGTCAGGGTTTCTGAAATCTAAACCATCCATGACCCTACAGATAATTCCAAGTGCAATAACGTCTTCCCCTTCCGAGGCACTGTGACCGCACTGTGCCCGCACTGTCCTAGGTGGTAAAAGCAGGGGGTTGTCGCAGACAGCTGCCCAGTCTGTCGGCGGCCGGCAGTCTCGGGCTATGGTGCGGCTCCCGGTCACACGTTACTGTTGGGGGTTCGCTGGGGGAGGGGTGCACAGGATGGCCGTGGTATTTTCCCACCTTCCTCTGAGGCCAGTAATTTCTTAACTTTATTTTCTAACAATTAAAAACGCTAATCATGAAAACGAAATAGGGCAAACATTGCCAAACTCCAAAACCCGCAGAGTCTGAGGAGAGCGCACGGAGTCACTTGCCAAATCGGACCCCTCGGTCGAGGGGCGGAGAGGCTCCAGGAAACCCCCTTAGTTAGGCCCGGGGCTCGTTACTACCGCGGGCAGGGACACGTTAGGCGGTCTTGCCGCTGTGCTCTCCCCGACCCCCGCAGAGAGGGTTGACCAGGAACCAGGCGGGAGGGAGAGCGGCCGGAAAGGTGGTGAAAACCCAGGGAGAGAGCGCGCTCCGCACGTCAGTTACTCCCCTCGCTCGCAGCGGCCGCGCCCCGGGCCCGCAAGTCCGCCGGGGCTGGGAGCCCGGGAGCCCGGACCCGACCCAGGCCGGGCCTTCACCTGGGCACCTCGGGCCGCACCAGGGAGTCGGCCTGGCTCAGGGCGAGTCTGTCCTTCTTCTCCTTCTGCAACACCTGCTCCTCCCACAGCGCCTGGTCCACCTGATCGTCGCTGAGCACCACGGGCTGGTACTTCTCGTCGAAGAGCCGCTCGTTGGCCTCGGAGTGCAGCTGATGGCGCCCGACGACGCGCAGGTGGGCCGGCAGGTGGAGGAACTCGTCGTCGTTAACATCGCAGTCGCGCATGCGGGCGGCCAGCACCCACCAGCGGCCCACGAAGCCCACGTCCAGGACGCGGGCCGGGAAGTCGGCCCAGCGGGGCTGCAGGTAGCGGCAGCGGGCCTGGTAGAGGCTGGCCTGGGCGTCGACGGGCGCCTCGTACACGAGCGAGCACAGGCCCAGGCTCACGTGGCGGAGGCGGCCGCGGCCCCGCAGCCAGAGCAGCCGCTGCACGTAGCCCTCCGAGGCGCGGTTGCGCGTGGCCGGGGCCAGCAGCAGGAGGGTCCCCGACGCGTCGAGCAGCGCCTCCTCGAAGGCCGTCTCGCTCGGCGCCAGCGCGCAGCACGCCGCCGCGCCGCCCAGCAGCCCTACGTACGCGGCCGCCCGCCCGGGCCGGGCCCGCGCCGCCGCCGCCGCGTCCCCGCAGGCCTCGGCGTAGTCTCGGAGCAATACGCGGGCCCAGGAGCCTGAAGGGAGAGAAGCGGAACGGACGCGGTGACGGCGGGCTGCTGTGGCCACCCACCCAGCCGCCTCCCGCCGCTACTCACCCAACCGCGCCCACACGCCGGGCTTCGCGGCCGCCGGGCCCCCGGTATCTTCACGGTTTCGGGACCAAAATCTCTTCAGAGCGGCCGCCGCCATTCTCTTCCGGCTTGGCGTCCGTTTTCCGAAGAGAAACGCCAGGAATGAGAAGGAAAAGGCCCGGGGTGTCTCCTGCGCAAGCGTCAAGAGCGCCGGAAGTGGCTTCCCGTCGGAAGAGGATAGAAAACGGACCCGGTACCGGATGTTGCTGTCTGGACGGAGCGGGGTCTTCTGTGGCGGGTAGGCGGGCCGCGCAGGCGCAGAGAGTCTGGGCCACGCCGCCTGAGGGAGCCTCAGGTGAGGGGGGCGGGGTGCACCTGTGGGGCGGGGGCGGCGAGTTCACCCGTGGCTCGGCGCCCTTAGCTGTCAGGCTGGGCTCGGTGCTGAGGGATAGACATCGGTGGGGGAGTGGAGGAGGGCACCGAAGAGGGTTGGGGGCGGACGTCATTGGCTTCTGTCCTCAGAGCGGGATGCGGTGACGCCCCTGGGTGACCATGGCAGCGGCCGACGAGCTGGCCTTCCACGGTAAGTGCGGCCGCGACCTGGCCCGAGCGTGTACTCCCTCCGCCGGCCGGAACCTCCCACCCAGGTTCCAACTCCCGTGTCACCGGAATCCCCAGTCAGCTGGGAGCCCTGACCCGGACCCAGGCATGACACCCATTCCTCACTGGAACCCCGCTCCAACCCAGAGCTCAGATCTCAAACCAGAGCCTCTGTCCCTGGCCTGACCCCATCCCGGCACCAGCCTTAAATTGTAGAAGTGCTGAACGCACCTTCCAACTCCTCGCAAACTCAGGAAGCTGGGACCTTCGTGGGAGAGAAGGGTTCGGGGGCCCCAGCTGGGAGTCTTGGCCCCCAGGGGAGCAGCGGGCCAGACCAGACCGTCCTGACTCCCAGAACACGCCTGTGGCCCATATTCCTTCTCGACAGAGTTCGAGGAAGCCTCTAACCTGCTGGCCGAGACCCCAGACGCGGCCACTACCAGTGCGAGTGGTCAGCTGACCCCACAGGGGCACGTGGCTGTGGCCGTGGACGCGGGTGGTAGCTACGGAGCCGAGGAAGAGGCCGAGGAGAGTGACAAGACGGCGGTGAGTGACACAAGTGCGTCCAGCCCCGCTCCCCCCGCCCCAGCCGCAAGGGCAGCCCCTGACAGCCCCTGCCGTGCAGCTCCTGCAGGAGAAGCAGCAGCCTGGATTCTGGACCTTTGGCTACTATCAGAGTTTCTTCGACGTGGACACATCCCAGGTCAGGCCCCGGAAGCTGGTGGGAGGGGCTTGGAGTCCTAATGGGTCCGGTCCCCAGTCACTGAGCCTTCCCCCCCCCAACCCCCTGCAGCAGAGCGCAGTGGTGCCCGGGCGGGAGCACACGAGTGCCCATCCTGGCTGGTAGCTGTAACCGGGGTGCGCTGTAAGGGTTATGGGGCGCCCGGGGCTCATGGGCACACAGACGTGCGTGCTCTGGCAGGCTGGAGGAGGAAGCTGGGAGTGAATGAATGAATGGGCCGAAGCCTAAAGGAGAAGGAAGACTCAGCAAGGCAGAGGGATGGGGCACCTGTGTCACGTGCCCAGGGAGCAGCAGGTGCAGAAGAACAAAGGGGGGGGAGGGCAGGCACGAACGGTCACAGGAGCTTCCTGTCGCCTGATCTGGCCTCGGAGTGTGAGATGGCGGACAGGCAGGCTGAAGCCAGATCACAAAGGGCTCGCGTGCTGTGCTGAGGAGTTCGGGGCTTATCCCGAGGGTGCCGGGAAGCGGGGGAGAGGCTTAGAGCAGGAGGAGGAGGAGGAGGGGTGCAAGGAAGATGGGTCAGCGGCGCCAGGGAGAGGGGAGACAGTTCCGGCGTCCAGAGCAGGGCTCAGGGTGGAGAGAGATGTCGGCAGGAGGAGGTCAAGAACTTGTGTGTCCCGGGGCTGGCGCGGGGAGGCAGCCTCACCGAGAGGAGGGAGCAGCAGAGAGAAGGCAGGCAGGCCCCGAAGCGTCCTTCAGGTGGCAGCTCGCTGGGGAACGGTGGCTGCCCAGGGGGCAGGGGCTCCAGCCCAACAAACCCAGTCGGAAGCTCTGAGGCCTCTCAGGCAGAGGAGATGGGAAGTCAGCAAGGAAGGGGCCTCTAAGGACAGGACAGGAGCTGGGCCCTGGGGTTGGGGGGAAGGGCCCCCGCGCAGGCTTCCATTCTGCGCCCCACCTCGTCCCTAGGTCCTGGACCGAATCAAAGGCTCGCTGCTGCCCCGGCCTGGCCACAACTTTGTACGGCACCATCTGCGGAATCGGCCGGACCTGTATGGTGAGTGGCAGTGCGCCTTCAGCTTGATAATTCCTTCAGCGTCCGAGGGCCGAGAGCCAGCCCCCGGAACGCAGCTGGGAGAAAGGCAGAGGCGCTCCCAGTGAGCGGGCCGCACACCTTCTGTGTGGGGAGACTGGCCTGCGAGAGGCTGCCCAGGGCGGTGGGGCTCGCAGGACAGCACACGGTGGAGAGCACGAGTGTTGCCGTCTTGCTCAGGTCGGTCAGGGAAGGCCCCTCGGAGGGGGACGAGAGAATGGGCCTTGTTCGTGTTGGGGATGGGGGGCGGGAGACCTAGGGGGAGAACATTCCAGAAGGGGGCACAAGCCCTGTGGCGAGAACATGCCTGAACTGCAGGGCCGTATTGTCATCGGAGCAGAGTGAGCTGCGCGCGGTCACGGAGGGGACAGGACAGACCTCGAAGGCTTCGTAGGCCGCAGCGAGAAGGGATGTCAGTCAAGGGCTCTTAAGCTTCCTCTGCCCCCCCCCCCCCCCCCCCCCCGTGGAGGGACGAGGGCAGGGGCCCAGGGAGGTAGCGAGTGCCGTGGTCCAAGGCCCCCGGGGGCGGGGGGGGGCAGCGGTTGGACTGTGGAATAGATCTCGAAGGTAGAGCGACCGGATTTGCTGACGCACCAGACGTGGGGCGGGAGGAGACACGCAAGGACGGCCCTAGATTTCCGCCGGAGCCACTGGAAAGATGGAACGGTCGGCAACTGGGAGAGCTGGGCAGGGTTGTGGGGAGAGCCCGGGTGTGCAGGGCTGGAGTTGGAGACGCCTAGGTGTGCACGTGGAAGCGCGGGCCCGGGTTTGAGACCTCGGGGAGTCGTTAGCCTAGAGACGACACAAAGCTCTGAGGTTGGACGAGACCACGCGAGAGGTGCACACAGCTGGAAACCATGGCCAAGGACCAGGCCCCAGCCGGGTCCCTGCCATTAAAGGGATCAGGGGGCTAAAGAGGTTGGGGGATTGCCAGGGAGGTGACGCAGAAGCCCGGAGCACGGACTCCCAGAGACAGCACAGGCACAGTGTTTCTAGAAGGGAGGGATCAGTTACAGCAAAGGCTGCCGGAAGGCCGAGAACGAGGGACCGAGCCGGCACCCGACTCAGCCACCGCAGGTCCTTGCTGGCGCCCTGGGGAAGAGGCGGGGTGATGGAGTGGGGGCTGGGGGGTGGAGGTAGCTCAGAGCTTGGAAAGAAGCTTGGGTCCCCACACTGTCGCCACGGGACCAGTCACCTGCCCCAGAAGCCCTGGGCCCCTCACCGTGCCCTGCCCACAGGCCCCTTCTGGATCTGTGCCACGCTGGCTTTCGTCCTGGCCGTCACTGGCAACCTGACGCTGGTGCTGGCCCAGAGGAGGGACCCCTCCATCCACTACAGCCCCCAGTTCCACAAGGGTAAGTGGAGTGGGCCGGGCCGGGCGGCCGGGAGTGCCGCGGAGCCCCGAGGGTGACCGCCTGCGCTGCCCGGTGCCCCGCAGTGACCGTGGCCGGCGTCGCCATCTACTGCTATGTCTGGCTGGTGCCGCTGGCGCTGTGGGGCTTCCTGCGGTGGCGGAAGCGTGTCCGGGAGCGCGTGGGGCCTTACACCTTCCTGGAGACCGTGTGCGTCTACGGCTACTCCCTCTTCGTCTTCATCCCCACTGCGGTGAGTGTGGCCCAGGGAGGGGGGCAGCGAGCGCCGTGTGGACAGCCCGGTAGCCAGCTGCCCGTGTCGCCGGCAGGTCCTGTGGCTCATCCCTGTCCCGTGGCTGCAGTGGCTGTTTGGGGCGCTGGCCCTGGCCCTGTCAGCCTCGAGCCTGGTGCTTGCCTCTCTGGCCTGCTGTCCGAGAGGACACCCGCTTGGTGGCCGCCCTGCTGCTCTCCACGGTCGTGCTGTTCCACGCCCTTCTGGCCACGGGCTGTAAGGTGGGGGAGCTGGGGAGCATGGGGGGGACCGGGCCTGGGGTCGGGGAGTCACCGGCCTCTCTCGGCGCTGACCAGGGGGGCTTCGGTTCAGTTTTACTTCTTCCAGCCGCTGCCCCTGGCGCCTCCACCCCAGGCCACGTCTCTGCCCCCAAATCTGCTGCCGCCGCCTACCCCAAGGTCCCAGGCGACCTAGGAAGCCCCGAGCCGCAGGTAGGGGACGGTTTCCGGCCATGACTGAGGGGTCTTCC
This sequence comes from Paguma larvata, assembly GCA_030068075.1. Lineage (NCBI taxonomy): Eukaryota > Metazoa > Chordata > Mammalia > Carnivora > Viverridae > Paguma > Paguma larvata. Next base: position 7,984,425 of record CM057842.1, on the reverse strand, counting down.
CGCCTTTCCTCCTGGACTGAGGCCTCACAGGGCCGCCTGCTCCTAGGAGTCTTTCTCTTTCAGGCCCACGACGTGGGGACGTCTCCGCCTGCCCCGCCCCTCAGACGAGGGCCGAAGGCTCCGTTGACACCTCGAGATAGCTCTGCTACTTTCCAGACTTTTCTTACAAAGCAAACACTTTTATTTTCTATGCAAAGGTGATTCAGAGAATTTATATAAAGGGGGGGAAGGGGTAGCCGAGCAGTGGGCTTCCGTGTGGCCGTCGCCCCAGGGGCTGCCCGCTAGGCCTGTGTTCCCTGGGGGGGTGGGGGGGCAGTCAGGAGCGCCGAGGGGGGGGTCCTCCCCTCCTCAGCCGTGCTGCCCCTTCCTGGGGGGCCCGGTCAGCAGGCCCCGGGGCCTCCTCGCCTAAGCGCCTCCGCGGCCGAGCCGGGAGGTGTGGGAAACAGGGCGGGGAGGGGAAGTAGAGAACATGGCCTCTGCTGAAACATACATTTCCTCGTTTATTTTTTTTTGTTTTTTTTTTTTCCTGGGGGTGGGGTTTGGGGTCAGGGAGAGGTCCCTGCAAGGCCCCTTCCCAGGCTAGGGAGGGACCACAATGCCATCATAGTCTTAGGGACTGGAGCGTCTGCACACGTGGAGGGAAACACGCAGGCCTAACGTGAGCTACCAGGGGAGAGGACGCCTTCCGCGACAGAGCCTTGAGGCCTCTCGGGTCCGCCCCGAGCGGCCGGCGGTGGCAGCCCTTCCCCTCCAGGCCCGGGGCCCACGGGGCCACCTGCTCTAGCTCTTGGCAGGGGTGGGGGAGGGGACCTGCAGGGGCTCAGGGGCAGGACAGCAGCAAGAGGCAGGGGCCGAGGACGGAGGGCCTTCCCGACAGCCGGGGTGGGTTGTACATTCAAGTGTGAGGTGAACCCTTTGGTGGGAAGGGGCCTCGGGTCTGCAGAGGCCTGGCCCCACCCCTGTCCCGCAGACTCGGCAGGGCTGCCCCTCACCACTGAGCCTCTGAGCTGGGGAGAGGGGCTGCTGGCTCGGCCCGGCCGGCCTGGGTTTCTCAGCGGGTCTGTGGATCGACACTGGTTCTTCTCGTAAAAAAATAAAATTAAAAAAAGCAGCATGTCACGCCCAGGGTGACCAAGGCCTGTTCGTTGAAGGGGAGGCCCCGCCCGGTCAGGACTGCCTTCCCCCCCCTGGAGACAGGCGGAGGGGGGCCGGCGCCGAGGGACCCGGCGGGGTGGCAGCTGCTCCCCCGACCTTCCCGCCAGGCCTGCAGCTGTCAGGCCCGGACACGCCTGTTACAGAAGATGTCAAACCCGGGTCAGGAGGGGGAAACGGGGCTCCCACGACATGATCTTGTGTAAAATACGGCAGCGACACACGCTCGGGGCCAAGATGTGGGTGGGCGGTGGAGTGGGGGCGGCGGCGGCGATGTGTAAAAAAGTGTCCGAGTTCCCAGAGCAAAGAGGGCCGTGACCGGGTGTTTGGGCTTCTCCGGTACAGGGGTGAAAGCCGCCCAGGCAGGGGGTGGGTGGGCAGGGTCTTCATTTGGTTTCCTGGTGCTGTCAGTCTGTTCCACGCCGGAGGGGCCTAGCTCCCGTAGTGCATGGTGTTGGTCGGGATGGACATGGGGGAGGCCATGGAGATGGCGGGGCCGCCCATGGTGAACTGGCTGTTGACCGCGTAGTGGGCGCTGGAGCCGCCGCCGCCGCCGCCCTGGGCGCCGGAGGAGCCTGCGGGGCGGGCACGGGCGCTGAGAGGCCAGCTCCGCCCCCCCCGCCCGCCCGGACCGCAGCAGAGTCAGAGAGAGAGAGAGCAGGCGAGAGGGCAGGCGGGTGGCCCAGGGCTCCGCACGCTCACACCCGCGGGACCCGCTCCCGCCGCCCACCGTTACCTTGGACAATCCCCGTGCTCATTATGGAGCCCATCCGGGAGTGGGTGTGATTGACAATCCCCGTGTTGGCTGCGCAGCAAGAGGGAGGGAGGAAGGAAGGGAGACGGCGTCACCGCCCCCGGCCCGGCCCACACGCTCGTCACTAGGGTGTGGGGAGGGGGGGGGCGCAGCGGCGCCGGAGCGAGGCAGAAGGAACGGAACAGGGGGCCTCCGCCAGGAGCCCCAGGAAGAGGAAGAGGTGCTGGCGAGACCCCGCGGTGCAGAAAGCCGGCGCGCACAGACCTTCCGGACGCCGCCCCTCGTGGCTCCCGGACCCCGGGGGACACTCACCTAAAGGGATCAGGTTGTTGTGGCCCACGCTGGAGCCGCCGGCAATAACACTGCTCAGGTCGTAGGCGGTCGGCATCCCTGCGCGCGGGGAGGGAGAGGTCAGGGGCCGGGCGGCGGCGGCTCCGCCCGGGGGCCCCCCGCCGCCAGCCTCCCCCCGCGGGGCTGCTCACCGGCCACGGCCATCCCGCTGCTGAGGTTGTAGGTGCTGCCCGTGCTCCACATGTTCTCCGAGGGGGACGTGTAGTGGGAGCCGGGGGGCGGGGAGGGCGTGGTGCCGGTGTACCTGCGGCAGACAGACCCGGGCGCGGGGGTGAGGGGCCGCAGGCCGGGAGGGGCGCCCCGCAGGCCGGCCGAGGCCCGACCCTACCTGAAGAAGGGGTTTTTCAGGTCCAGGAGGTTACTGGATTTGGAGCCCGTCTGGTCTACCTGGGCCACAATACTGATGTCATAGCTCTGTCTGCAGAGAGGGCAAGGGGAGGGACGGCCATGAGCTGGCTGCGTCGATGGACCCCTGCCTCCCCCAGCCCCGGGTGGCAGCTCACACCTTTTGTTGGCAATCAGCAGACATGTCCCTGAGAGCGTGTCCCCGGCCTTGGCGAACAGTGGTGACTGGAACAGGCACCGGACCTGGTACCAGTGGGTCAGGGGCTCCGTCGGGGCCGTGGACAGCCACACCGTCATTCTGCCAAGCAAGGACAGGCATACATTTGACCAGGCTGGAGCCACCAACCTGTGTACCTTGAGCTCTACCCAGGCGTCTCTGATGGGTCCCCTGGGGCCCTGGAGCTGAGACAGGCTGCTCGCCCAGGTGTCCCAGGCACACGCCCGCGCGCGCACACACACACACACACACACACACACGGGGGGGGGCCCGCTGACCCTGACCTCTGCGCTACGAGACAGAGACCAGGTCCCATGAAGGACAGCCACTGAGCGCGGGACAGACACCCCCTCCCACAACAGTCTCTGGCTCAAAGCTGAGCCCTCACTGCGTTTCGGAGGGGTCCGGGAACTAGGGGAGTCCTATTCCTCCCTCCTGGTCCCTAGGCAGCCTTCCGAGCCGGCCAGGCCCGGGGGGTCACTGCAGGAAGTCCTGGGGCCGGGGCCGCGGGGAGCGCGCGGCATGCTCTGGGCTCTGTTGCACTCACATGGAGCCGATGAAGGCGACATCAAACCAGAAAGCCAGACCGTGAACGAGCCCGGAATGCAGCATGTGGAATTTGAATGGGATTTCTATCCTGGAAGGCAAAGGGCAGCGACTGCTGGGGGAGCCGGACGGGCTGCCGACAGAGCGGGGTGGCTGGTGGCTGGGGGCAGTGTCCCGGGGCCCCCACGTGCCCGCCTGAGGGCGCCTGTGGTGGCCCTAGACTCCAGCAGGAGCCGGGCCCAGGAGGAGGGCGCCGGGTGCCAGTACCTGTGCAAATCTCCTTCTTTGGCTTCTAAGAAGTTCACTGTGTACTTGACAGACTTGGCCATCAGGATCCGGATGTCAAATGTGTCCTGGGAGAGACCACAGCATGACTTGGCTTCAGGCACGGAGGCCAGGCCGGAAGGGGAGCGCTCTGCCCCTCTCCCTGTCTGGCCACGGCCTCGAGGCCCTTCGGCTGAAACCACTCGGCCCACCCTCCTCAGATACGCCGGGGCAGGGCGAAGTGGTATGCCACCGTGGAGGGCAGTGAGGTGACAGCTCTCAAAAGAACTCCCATTCACTGGCATTAAAGGCTTGGTGGCTCCGCTTCTGGAATTTAACCTACAGAGCCACGTGCACGTTTGGAAGCTTACACGCGTAATTAGGTCGTCTAGAGTAGAGACGCGCTCTGAAACCGTCTCGTTAAACCACCAGGTGCCGTCCATAAAAGACTGCACGAGAACGAACGAAGAGGCTGCTAGGAACAGACGGGGAAAGCTCTCCGAGAGAAACTTGTTAAGTTAAAAAGCAAGCTGGAGAACTAGTGCTGATGTCCACGCCCAGCTGTGAGGAAGGCTCTTCATCAGACTAACACTCCTGTGAAGAACTGTACGAGCTGAGTCAACACAGCGGGAAGCTACAGCCCTAGCTCGAAAGCACTGACGAGGAACCGGAGCGGCCACGGCTTTGGGAGCCCGCATCCTAGAGAGAAGGGAGAGGTGTTGGGTCTGTGCCTTTCCCCCTCGGGCAGGGCCTTTCAGGCAATCTCCCTGGATGGGGAAAGCAAAACGGGGCTCAGGGTCACCAAGGCAGCTGGGATTCAAGGTCAAGATACGAAACAAAAGGGCAGTGTGGAAACGGGGGGACGGTCTACATGCAATTTCACTCCGGCATCTGCCGACTCCTGAGCTGTGTTGCGGGGTGGGGCTTAGACGGAAAGAAACCAGGCAGAAAGCCACTTACAAGACACTGAAAAAGTAAGAAAAGGCTCAGCTCCGTGCTGGGGCTGGGAGGTTGGGACGAGGGCCCCCCCCCCCGCCCCCCGTGCTTACATGGAGACCACTGCAGGCGAGGCCCGACAGCAGCAGCTCTCCAGATGGAGTCTCTTCCAGAGCACTCCCGAGGTCAAAGCTATTTTCACGAGAATGCTAAGATGCTTTCTGCCTTTTTCTTGGGTTCACTCCCCTGCGATAAACACAACTGACTGAACCCGGAAGCAGAATCCAACTGTCTTCCATGAAGCCAGACATTAAAGAGATTTGCAAACTAAAAATGCCAACTGTTCTCACTGAAAAGTTTTGGATAATTGGTTTTTTTTTTTCCTTAAAAATGCTATTTATGGTAACCTGTCGTGAGCTTATTGTTAATTTTTAAATAAATATACGTTTTTTTAATTTCTTGGGCTTAATTCTTAATACCAAGAGCTCCTGACAGTGTATCAATAGCTAAAACACTAACAAAAGCTCTTTGGGGTCCTCCAGTTTTAAGAATGTAAACAGGTTAAAAAATGTGAAACAGGTCACCTGAGACCAAAATGTGTTACAGGGAAGCCAAGGAATAGACCAGCAAAGTCAAGTCTGAAAAGCAGCCTCTAAATATATCAAGTGCCTTATAGGACGGAAGAGAAACAAATACTTGGAAGGAAAAACACCATCCAGAGCCTCTATAATTTTTCATTCTGGCATCCAGTGACCAGGCACACCAAGAGACAGAACAAAAGAATGGGAACCAAACCCTAAGACAATAAGCAAAAAACAAATACACTTAATACCCAGATAGTAAAAGTAACCACAGATTTACAGTACGTACAAGAAAAAAGGTAGAAAAGATGTATTTCAGAGAACTAAAATTAAAAATTAAGGAAACGAGACCCTAGTACTGAAATTAAGAATAAGGAAATCAGCTTAAACAGCAAAGAGAAGATTGGAAACTGGAAGATGGATCAGTAGGAAATGTGAAAGTGAAGCAAACAGAAAAAAGGATGGAAGGAGCAAGAGAACTGGGCAGAGGTACTGTTTAAAGAGAGAGTGCCCAAGAGTCTTCCAAAAACTAGTGAAAGACATTAAGTGGGGGAAACCAACATAACCTTATTAATATAAAAGTTAACAAAAGAGTTTAAAAGCAACAACATTCTAGGTAAAGAGAAAAAAAGATGACAAATTTAGACCTACAAAGATCAGTAATTACATTAAATGTAAAATGGTCTCAATGTTGTAATTAAAAGACCAAAAAAAAGTCAATCTGTTTAAAAAACAAATCCCACGTATATGCTGCTTACATGAGACAAATCTTAAGTAACACAAAAAGGATGAAAGTAGAAAGATGAAAAAACACACTGTACAAAGATTAACCAAAAGAAGACCAGAGTAGCTCAACTACTACCAGGAAAAAGGAAAAAACAAAAAACCAAAAAAAACAAAAAAACGGACTTTAGGGCAACCTATACAACTTGAGGGAAAAAAAAGGAACCCTTTTTATAATGATAAAAGGATCAATCCAACAGGAAGATACAACAGTCCTAAACCTGTATGTACCTAATAACATACTGCCAAAAAACATAAAGCCTACTCAGAAATGGAAAAAGAAATCTATAATCACTGATAGGAAAAGCAGATCCCACTCCTCCCCTCCCCAAATCAGTAGAGATAGGTAAGATTTGACTGACATGATTAACTAATGTGACCTAATTGACAATACAACAGTCTTCTCAACAACTGATAAATATATATTTTTCTCAAGTACAGATAAAACATTAACCAAAAGAGATCACATAGTAGGCACGAAGCAACTGTCAACAAATTTCAAAGGACTGAAACCATACAGTGTATGTTCTCTGATCACAGAAGGAAAGAAAATAGTTGATTATGCTATATTTTGAGAATAAAAAAAGATTATACATATTTGTATATGCACATTTACATATAAAGCTTCTGAAAAGATATACAAGAAATACGGTTTGCCTGGAGGCTTTCAGTTTTATACTTTTATGATTTTTGAACCATGGGGCTATATACCAGTTCAAAAATCTCAACTAACATCAATCAAGATCGGTTCACCAAGAATCAGTCTAATAGCAGTTTGCATGTATTGCATGCTTACTGTGTGTTAAAGCACTCTACATGCATTGCCACTTTATTCCCAACAACCCCTGTGTGAGAGCTCTGTGTAGCGGCAAACGCAAGAGCTCAGAGAGGGGCGGTGGCTTTCCTAGTATGCACAGCTTGCACAAGGCCTAATAGGAAAGCCCGTGCCCCTCTCTTGTTACCCCAGAGGAGGGCCATGCCTAGTGCTAACTGCAATAGTGCCTCGAGTGCCCCACTCACCACCACAGGCTGCCGGAAATACTCGTCCACTGCAGCGCCTCGGAGGGCTGACAGGTCCACTCCGTGGAAGGACGGCTGGTACCTGCAGAAAGCCCCCATCCCCCACGGCAAGGTCACCAGTAGCAGGAGAGACGGGTGGGGCGGGCTGCCTTCTCTCCCAGCTGGCCCTCATCCAGCCCGAGTCTCTCGGTCCTACTGAGGAGGAGGAGGAGGAGGAGGAGGAGGAGGAGGAGAGAAGCGGGCCGTCCCTGAGAAGGCAGGACGCCCAGGTCACACTCACCAGAAGTTGGCCTTGGTGAACTGCTCCATGTAGAGCTGTTCATCCGTGAAGGGCGCGAGATGGACGTCGCCAATGGTGGGGAACATGTTTCCTGGGAGTGGGGGGCAGGGAGGGGTGCTGGCGTCAGGGCAGAGTATCCCCAAGCACCTGGCAAGCTTCCGAATGGCCGCAGGACCCCAAGGCCAGGGATTTCCCAGCCTCCCGTTTGCCCGTTGGTGCGTTCGGGCCACACAGAAGTGTTGAGCGCCGTCTGCCGCTGGCCAAGATGAGCACTGGACACGCACGGCCGCTAAACTTGGCCGGCCGGCCGGCCAGGGAAGCAGGAAGGCCTGCCCTTACGTTCCATTACTAGGGCTGGGAGACGGGAAGGCACCCGCCAGAGCCTCAGGGGCTAAGCAAGCAGTGCCTGGGGTGCAGCCAGGCCGCCGGGTCCCTGCTCGGCCAGCCAGCCAGTGCCTCTCAAGTGCTGCCGTCCCCGGACGAAGCAGAGCTGTCTGGATGGAGCGAAGGCGAGCCCTAGGCTACGCTCTCGGCGCCTCGACGGATGAGGCCAGAGGCTGGGTGGGGAGTTCAGCTGAACCCCAGGCTCTGGCAAATGGGTGGGCCACTTGGCCACCCCGGTCTGGCACGTGGCCTGAAAAGGGAAGGGCCCCCCCCTCTGTGTGACTCAACGAACAGACGGATGAGTCCGAGCCGGTGGCAGAGAGAGCCAGGGCCTGAGGAGCCCCTACCTACCTGGGCCCCAGGGCACCTGGCCTCCAGATGTGGGCCTCCCTCCCTCCTTCCATGCAGGAGACGGGGCCCCCCTGTGGCCCTGGCAGGAACCCGCCTTCTCTTCCAGCTAGAAGGCTCAGCCACAGCCGCTGGGATGGGGCGAGGGAGACGCCTGGCTCCGGCTCAGAGGCCAAGCGGGCCAGGAGGAGACCGCCAGCCCCCAAGGGCATCATGGGAGAGTGCCCCTACTCTGAAGGCACCTACAGGTGTATAGCTGGGGACAGGATTCCCTTCAATCCACCCAAGAGCATGCTGGGATGAGACAAAGACATGCACGCAGGCTGGGGGCAGGAGGGCAGGCTGCCTGCCTGGGCCTGACTCCCCTCTGCGCTCGTGCCCCAGAAAGCGGAGCCCATTCTGCTGGGGCGCCACCCCAGGTCAGCTTAGTCTCCCTACGGGACAGAAAGGGAGGAAAGGGGGTCCAGGACAAGCCCCGCCCCCAGGCAGCCCGGCTTCCCCCCGCGCACACCCAGGGACACAGCCCACAGCTGCGGGAGCAGAGCCTGAGGCCAGTCCCCACGATCCATGGATCCAGGGAGGTCAGAGGACCAAAGCAGGGGTTTCCCCACAGAACCACCCGACCCCTGGCCCCCACGAGGTCTGCCAGTCCGCCGGCTTCCTGCGTTCCGCCCCATGGCTGCTGTCCCGGCCAGGGTCCTCCGAGGCCACACACGCACACATGCACACAACCCCTTGTACAGGAAGACTCAGGACACAGACGCAGACCCCGAACCAAGCACAGAAAAGGACATTCCCGCCCGTGCACGTGAGCCCCAGAGACAGCCAGAGTGCGGGGACAGGCAGGCAGAGTGACACAGACAGGAGACCACAGAAGGGCAGGCCAGACGGTGGCTCCCGGACGCTGGAGAAGCCCCAGCCCCCTCCCACACACACAGGCACTCCCCCCCCTTGGTCTCTCGGGCTCGGAGGGGCTCAGGGGCCCGTCACGCTAGGATGAGATCTGCAGTGCCAGGAACAAGGACAGAAGGCTGGCTCCTCGGGAGGGTGCCCGCCACAGAGTACCTTCTGCACCCGCCACGACCCCCACTCCCAGCCAGACGCCGTCCCTGCGACACAGGACGGAAGATGGCCGAGGCAGCCGGGAGGCTCTTGGGGGGCGGGGCAGGGGGAGGTCTGGCCTCAGGCCCCTGAAGCCACAGCCGGCTGGGGTGGGGGTGGGGGGCTGGGTGGAGGCCCGGATGCCCCCCCCACCCCGCCCCCGGCGCCCCAGGCCGCCAACGCAGGCGGGCGGGCAGGGAAGAACACCACCATCGTACCAGCAGGCCGGGGGCTCTGCGGCGGGCCCCCCGCGTGGCAGCCGCCCGCGCGGCGAGGACACTCACCCCCCGGCCGCAGGTACTTCTTGGCGTGGAGGTAGCTCTCGAGCATGCGCTCGTTGAAGAGCATGTAGCCCATGGGCTCCGAGATGATGATGTCCACCTGCTCGGGGAGCGAGACCTCCTCCACCTTCCCGGGGATGACCACGATGCGCTCAGTGAGGTTGTTACTCTTCACCAAGACCTGCGGGCGCGTGGGGGGGGGGCCCGGAGGCGTCACGGGGGTCCCTGCGCCCAGGACACCACGAGTCATCGCCAGACCCCTCCTCTCGGGGGCGGGCTTCCACCCACGCACAGCCACCGACCCCCCCCCCCCACCCCCACCTCTCTGGTCGGCATCCCGACCACAGCCACTGCCAGCCACGGCCCACCGCCGGCTCACTGCCACCTCAGCCCTCTCTCGGGGCCTTTCCTGCTGCGGCTCCCCGGGCCCCTGACGCCACCTCCACCCTTCGAGGACAACAGATGACGGGGGCAGACGGGACGAGGAGGCTTTGCTACAGCCACCAAAGCTAGACCTGGACACACTCTCCAGTCCAGCAGACTCTGCTGCTAACAACGTGTCCCACAGACGTCACCGCACACGACAGGGGACACGTGCGGGGGGGTTCAGCACAGCGCGTTTGCACTACAAAGACCGAAGGGGCCCAAAGGTCGACGACGGCCTAACTGCACCTAAACGAACAACAAACGGATGCCCTGCAGCCACTCGAGAGAGCCCTTCGTGTGGGGACACGGACCGTCCTGGGCACACGGGGCAGAGCACGTCTCCCTTCGGTACGGGGGGTGGGGTTGGGAGCCGGGGGGAGAGCCGGGGTGGGGGAGCCTCACAGTTTCCCCTTTGCAGCTTTTCGGTTCTGAACCTCGTGACTGAAGGTTTCAGTGCACGGAAAACGCGACGAGAAAGTGACAGCATGGACGGAACCCTGCTGTCACCCACACTCCACAGACCTGGGCGGGGGGCTCGGAGCGGGGCCGCCATCCCACCCTGGTCCGTGTGACTGCGAGAGCTATCCCCTGCCGCCACAGGCCGTCCGCCCTCTGAGGACACGGACCCGGCCCCGACCCCGTCGTGGAGGGCACACCGTCTGCGGTCCGGCAGGCCCGTCGGCCAGTAGGTTTGGGGGACGAGAGGCCAAAACAGAGAAGAGCTGCGCCCAGGCCCCCCAGACTCGGGGGCCAAGTGTCCCAGCGGGGCCGGCTTCCCCAGGCTGGAACAGAGCTGGAGGACAAGGACAGGCCCGGGGGCCCCGCGGGCGGCTCACCTCCGCGTGCTGGGCCATGGTGCTGGCCTCCACCGCGTAGATCTTCCTCGCGCCGGCTTGGGCGGCGAAAAACGAGAGGATGCCGGAGCCGCAGCCCACGTCCAGAACGATCTGCAGAGGAAAGGGGGCAGTGAAAACAAGACACGGGTGAGGGACGGTGATCCGGCCGGACGTGCACGTCCCTCGGCGCCCGCTCCCGGCCGGACCCTCCCTGCGGAGCCCGCTCCGTGCCCTTCGGTCCGCATCCCAGCAACCCGGGCCGGCTGCCCCCGAGGCTGGTTCCTGAGAGCCGCCTGGAGCACACGGGCGCCCCCAGCCGGAATCCGGAGGTGGCGGACGGGATTTCTGAAGACTGCTGGCTGTTAGGACCATCACACGCTCTCAGGGCGGATTCGGAAAGGATCGGTTTGGGTCACGAATCGGTCTACACAGCGTGGACTCCAGGCATGCCTGTAGCTTCTCTGGGGATGAGCATTCACTAAGGATACACCCAAGAGCCCCTCTTCCTTTTTAATCATGAGTGTATGCTACTTGGTAATAGCAAAAAGATGTAATAAAATTTTTTTTAACTTTTTTTTTATTACTGAGAGACAGAGACAGAGACAGAGCATGAGCAGGGGAGGGGCAGAAAGAGGGGGAGACACAGAATCCAAAGCAGGCTCCAGGCTCCGAGCTGTCAGCACAGAGCCCGACGCGGGGCTCGGACCCATGAACCACGAGATCATGACCTGACCGAAGCTGGACGCTTAAGCGACCAAGCCACCCAGGCGCCCCAGAAAGATTTTAAAAGCGACTGAGAAAATAATTGGACACATTACAACGCATCCACGTAACTTACTAGCCTGCTCAAGACCTATCATTACGGGAGTGGGGGGGGGGGGTATTCTGCAGGAAGAGTGTACAGAATAAGATCCTAGTTTGTAAATCGGTTAATTAATTAACCAGATTGTATACGCTGCCGCGTGCATACAGGAAAATCCGGAAAAAACCCTTACTGTTGGTTCTGGAGGTGAATGACTGAGGCTTTTCGTGCCTACGTTACACACACCGGGGTTTTACAAAAAGTAGGTTTTGCTTTTGTGATCCGAAAAAATTAAAGATAAAATCAACCAGCAAAGACAAACACGACTGGAGACAACCGACGGAGCGCGGCGGGCTGGAGCCTGGGCGGAGGGGCGCGGGGCGGGGCGGAGGGGCGCGGGGCGGGCCCGCTCACCTTGTCCTTGAAGTCCGTGTGGTTCTGCAGGATGGCGCGCTGGTAGGTGCCCGTCCGCACGTAGTCCTGCATCATGTTCTGCTGCTGGGACAGGTAGCCGTAAAACTGGAACAGAGACACGCCGATGGCACAGAGCACGCGGCAGCACAGACGGCCGGGGTTCCCAGCCGGCCCTGCGACACAGGAGGGCCCGCCGTGGGCGCGAACCTCCCTTGGGAGGCTGCGCCCCCTCTACCGACCCAGATCCCGCTGGCGGCTGCCGGCCACTCCGGGAAAGGGAGCGGGAAGCCAGAGGCGGCTCCCGGGAGGGTCGCTGCCACCATCACCGTGGCCAATGTATGCAGCCGGAGGCTGCCTGGACCTGGAAGCCACCCAGGAGAGTCAAGATTTGCCACAGGAGGGGTTCTGGGACCGGGGGCCACCTGCCCCCGTGACAGGTGTCCCCAGCGACGCAGAGGTGTAGAACAGACAGAACCCTAGAACTCAGAGCGCCAGGCAGGTGAGGTGCTGCGGGTCTCTCTGTAAGACAACGGGCGATCGGGAGGCAGCGTGGCACCTGGGCAGGGGCACAGGCTGTGGCATCAGGCAGACCTGGCTTCCCATCTTGGCTCTGTTGCATAATAGCTGTGTGACTTGGAGTAAGTCACTTAACCTCTCTGAGCCTCAGTTTTCTCATCTGTAAAATGGGACAATAATAGTACTTACCTCCCAGGGTTGTCGGGAGGGCCGAGTGCACCTAGGTGTAAAAGCGCTCAGACCAGTGCCGGTTCGGCCCGTGACGACTGTGCTACTGTTACCCGAAACGCCCATGGACCTGAGCTGCACCTGCACTCACTGCCTCCAGCAACCCTCCTGGGCAGGCCCTGGCATCTCCGTTTCACAGATGAGGAAACTGAGGCCTAGCAGGCGAAGGAATCCTGCCCGAGGCTACGCGGCTAGTAAGGGGGCAGAGCCAGGACGAGAACCCAGGTGGGCCTGCCCTGTGCCGCTCGGCCTCCCAGGGGCCACCCGGTGGCGGCAGCACCCTGGCCGGGGGGGACGCGTACCCACCTGGAAATACTGCACGGCGGAGGACTCCTCTGTGCGCTCGCTGAACACCGACCGCTCCAGGGTGTGGCCCCGACAGGTTTTCAGGATGTTGTAGAAGGAACAGAAGTCTGGAAGGGGAAGGCCAGGTCACGGGTGGGCGTCTCGGGGGTGGGGGGCTGGGGTTCCATCCAGGCGCACACCCTGACTCTTCTAGTTTGAGCATGCGCGCTGGGCGATCTCTCTCTCTCTCTCCCCCAAAACCAGTGTTGAAATTCACGAGGAAGGGCAGCCAAGCCTGCCCCTGGTGGCCGGCAGGAGGCGGGGGCTCTGGGTGGGTGTGTGTGTGCGCACGCGCGCGTGCTCTGCGTGGCCGGCGGGGACGAGCCTGGCCGAAGCCTCGGGAGGACACACGCCCGCTGAGCCAGGGTCAGATCTCGCAGACGCCCCCGAGCCGGGCCCCGCGAGCACGCCCCGCCCCGCGGGGCGCTACGGGGTCTGTGCGGGACGGACTGGGAGCGCGCGGGCGGCTGCACGGCAGCACGGGTATTTAATCACCCGAACTGGACACCTAAAGGTGGGTAAGAGGGTCAATTCCGTCACGTGTATCTTAACGTGGCGCTTTAAAAGTGGAGCCGTATTTCCAAGGCAAGCTCTTAAAAAATTAAAATCTGCAGTTCGGGAAGCTGAGCGTGTCCTGGAGGCCGCTGACAGCTCGGCGAGAGCCCGCGCGGTGCCTCCGGGCTCTCCGCCCAGAAAGGGTTAAGCCGGGAAAGGTTTGTTACGTGTACTTTACTTTACCTCCATTTCAAAACTGATAGAATTAAAAGGGAAAAAAGTCAACTATAAATATTCATAGAGTCGAAAAAGATGAGATTTACACCAATTCTTACTGCTCCCCCCTGGGGTGATTTATCGAGGTAAAGAAGGAAACGGGGCGGACGACTGCCTCGGGTGGGAGGGGGTCCGTCACCTGCCCCCGTCCACCCCATCCGGCTCCCTCCTCCACCAGGGCAGGGGTGCCGGGGCTGCGGGGGGAGGGGGGAGAGTGAGGGAAGGGGAGCTCCCGGAGAGCTGGTGGCCAGGGGGCCGGCGGCCTCTCTGCCTCTGCTCCCCTCCTGGCCACCAGGCTCACCGACATCACTCGCAGGGACCAGGCCCGGCTGCTGCACGGTTAAGCAGCCTCCGCCCCGCCGCCTCCGCTGCCGGCCCCCACCTGGGCCACCAGCAGCCGCCTGGGGCTCTACAAACCCTCCTCCGTAACCGCCTGCGTCCACCTGGATCCGAGCCGGGGCGCACAGGACCCTCGGAGGCTTCTCTCTGCGCTCGGGACAGAGCTCCGCCTGCCCCAGGTTCACACTCCCCCCACCCCAGGCTCCGCTGCCCCCGCACTCCCCCCCAGGCTCCGCTGTCCCCGCACTCCCCCCACCCCAGGCTCCGCCATGCGGCCTGCCAGGCCGGGTGGCCCGGACGGGCCTCTGGCAGGAAGGGGCGTGGGAGCGGAGCCCAGGAGGACCCGAGCGGTTCGGCAGGGGAAGGCCTGGGTGGACGCCCTCCTCCCACGAGCGTGTCCCCTGCCGGGAGCAGTTTCCGGGGCTCCCCGGGCCGCGTACCGTTGGGCGTGGCGAACTGGATGAGGACGCTGTTGCAGCCCAGGGTGATGATGAAGGACTGCTTGCCCACGCGGCTGCACTCCGTCTCCCGGGACACCGAGCACTTGAACACGCACACATCTTCGTCTGCGAGGGGAGAGAGGGGCCGCGTGAGCCCCCGGGGCCCGGGCCCGGCCTGAGCGAGCCTCCCTGTCGGCTGTCTGTGCGGTCCCGTCCCTGCCGCCGCCGCCGCCGCCCCCCGCCCCACGGCTCCCGGGCGCTGCCGGGGCTCCATCGGCCCCGCGCGTGGCCCGCCCGCCCGGCCCATGCTGAGGAAGAGGAGACGGCCGATCGGGCGGCAGGGACGCGGAGACGGAGCGCGGCCGCTGGAGAGGGCCCCCGTCCACAGAGCGACCGAGGCTGGGGCGCGGGGGGGGGGGGGGGTGGGGAGGGAGGGGGGGTGGGGAGGGAGGGGGGGCGGGCGCTGTGGGGCCCGAGCCGGACACCAGGGCCCGGGGGCACCTCGGCCAGGCCCTTCCCTCACGGAGCCCACCCCGGTGCCCCGGCCCCCCGCTCCCCCCACTCCCCCGGCGGGCGCGGAGGCGGGAAGAGGGCCCAGAGGGAAGGGCCCCTCGGCAGGGTCGGGAGTGCTGCGGGAACCCAGCTGAGCGAGTCCCGTGTTAATTCACCAATCCTCCCCCCGCACCGGCTTTCACCGCTGGGAGGGTGTGGGGGCCCAGAAAGAATGCCCGGGTGCCTCGGCTTCCTTCGCCAGAGCCCCTTCCCTCCTGTACTGGTGACACAGTGACTCTAAGCGGGGCCCCTGGAGCCTCGCAGCCCGGGTTCGTGCCCCGCCTGCACCCCTCGGTGTGTGATTCCCGCGGGTCACTTAGCCTCTCTGAGCCTCGGTTTTCTCATCTGCCAAATGGGGCTAACGGTGGGGCAGGCGTGAGCCGCCACTATCACTGTTACCGCTCCTTCCTTCGCCCTCCTCGGCCGAACGGCGAAACTCCGTGTCACCAGGAACGGGCCAAACCGACACGCCCGTGAGGCCCCGGGTGGCGCGGCGGGACGGACGCGCCATCTGTGTCACCTTCTCGGCACAAACGGCCACCCTGGTCCTCTCGCGATGGCGCCGGACCGCGGGGCAGTCGGCGAGCCAGCCCGCGGGCCCTCCACCTCAGAGCGGCAACGCCAGGAGAGAGGACCGCTTCGGGGGGGCCCTACCAGAGAGAGGGAGACTGAGGACGTGTGACCCCAATGCCACGGGGGCCCCACCTAGAGCTTGTGAAAACCTTCTCACAGGCTGCTGGGGACGACCGGGGACCTGCCAGCGTGGACCCCGGGTGTGACGACTTGCGACGACACGCGTGTGACAACAGCACGTGGTTCCGTAGACGAACGCCCTCATTCTTCTCAGAAGCGGGCGAGTACTGAGCGAATTCTCGTCGCCTCCGCGCCACGCCCGGGAGCAGCTCATCAGACAGGCGGCTGCAAACTGCACGGACAGACGGCGGCGCAAGTACCAGTGTGGCCAAGTGTCACCATCGCCCCAGAAAGCCAAAACCAGCTTGAGAAAGAACAAAGTGGAAAGACTCACACTCCCCAATTTTGAACCTGCTACGAAGGTGCAGCGATCAAAACGGAACACTGCTGGGGCGCCCGGCGGCTCCGTCGGTGAAGCGGCCGACTTCGGCTCGGGACATGATCTCGCGGTCTGTGAGTTCGAGCCCCGCGTCGGGCTCTGTGCTGACAGCTGGGAGCCTGGAGCCTGCTTCGGATTCTGTGTCTCCCTCTTTCTCTGCCCCTCCTCTGCTCGTTCTCTCTCTCTCTCTCTCTCTCTCTCTAATAAACATTTTTAAAAAAATGGAACAGTGCTGGCAAAGGAGACACCAACGCAACAGAATCAGAGTAAAATTAAACCCTTATGTTTATCGTCGACTTTTATTAGTTTATTTTTCTTAGTAATCTCTATACCCGACACGGGGCTCCCACTCACGACCCCGGGTTTAAGAGTCACGTGCTCTTCCGATGAGCGAGCCAGGCGCCCCCGTCTTTGGACGAGGGTGTGGAGAGCATTCAATGGCGGAGAAGACGGTCTCCTCAGCAAACAGTACGGAGACTAGCGGATGTCCCCACGCAAGAGAATGACGCTGGACCCCTACCTCACACCACGGAGAGCGCCTGACCCAAACACAAGATGGACGACCTAAACCCAAGAGCTAAAAACCGTAAAACTCCTACAAGGGAACGGAGCGGTAAATTCTTCCCGAACTTGGATTTGGCAAAAAGAGTCCTTGAGGGGACATCAAAAGCACGAGTATCAAGAGCAAAACGAGACACGTCGAACTTCATCAGAATTGAAAACTTTGCGCATCACAGGACACGGTCAAGAAAGCGAAGGGGCGCCCAGGGGGCTCCGTCAGCTAAGCATCCGACTTTGGCTCACGTCGTGATCTCGCGGTTCGTGGGGTCGAGCCCCGCGTCGGGCTCCTTGCTGCCAGCTCGGAGCCTGGAGCCTGCTTCGGATTCTGTGTCTCCCTCTCTCTGTGCCCCTCCCCTGCTTGCACTCTGTCTCTCTCAAAAATAAATAAGCATTAAAATTAAAAAAAAATTAAAAAGTGAAGATGACCTAGAGAATGGGAGACACTATTCACAAATCGTATACCTGACGAGGACTCGGTGTCCAGAATATATAAAGAATTCGCTCGGCGAAAAGGTCACCGACCCGATTCAAAAATGGGCAAAGGGCCCGAACAGACACCTCTCCGGAGAAGCTGCAGGACTGGCCAGCAGGCCTGCGAAGAGATGCTCGAAGCACGAGTCAGGCGCGAGGACACGCACGCCGCACCGCGAGGAGACACCGCCTCACGCCCACTAGGACGGCCAGAACTTACACCAGGAAATTAGGGGGAAATTACAAGGATGTAGAAAAATGGGAACCCTCACCCACCCACCCCCACCGGGAGGGACGTGGGAAGGTGACTGGGGAACACGGTCCGGCGGTTCTTCCAAAAGTCAAACATCGAATTACCATTTGACTCAGCAGCCCCCCTCCAGGGGACGCACGCAAAAGAACTGAAAGCAGTAGTCAAATCAATACCTGTCTGCGAATATGCAAAGGAGCGCTATTCGCAAGAACCCGAAAGCAGAAGCCACTCAGATGTCCGCTGACTGACGGACAGACAGACACACACACAAAACGCGGCAGAGCCAGGCGGTGAAGTGTTATTCTTCCATAGAAAGGAAGGACGTCCTGGGGCGTCCAACTGGCTCGGGAGAGAGAGCCACTCTTGATCTCGGGGTCGTGGGTTCGAGCCCCAAGTTGAATGCAGAGAGTACTAAAAATAATAATAATATAAAATGAAGTCCTGACACGTGCTACAACGCGGATGAACTTGAGAAACGTTATGCTGAGTCAAAGGAGCCAGACACAAAAGGTCACAGATGAGTGATTGCGTGTCCACGCGACACTCGGAACGGCGGAAAGCGGGCTGGTGGCTGTCGGGGGCTCGCGGGAGTGAGCCCGGGGTGCGACCGCTTAGCGGAGTCCAGGCTTCCTTCTGGGGTGACGAAATGTTTTGGAACGAGACAACTGCGAATGTACTAAATGCCACTGAATTACACACTTTATTTTTATTAAGTTCATTTATTTTGAGACAGAGAGAGGGGGGGAAAAAAGAGAGAGAGGGAGGGAGAGGGAATCCCAAGCGGGCTCCATACTGTTAGTGCGGAGCCGACGTGGGGCTTGGACTCAGGGACTGTGAGATCATGACCTGAGCCACAACCAAGAGTTGGACCCGGACCCTTAACCGACCGAGCCGCCCGGGCGCCCCCAAAGCGGTTTTATGTAACGCGAACTTTATCTCCACAGAAAAAGAAGAACGTTTCCAATGCGCGGACGCAGATGTGAAGGCCCTCCCGTGTTCCCCGGCTCCCTTGTTCCCACCCCGTGTGCCCTGAGCGGTGGGCCAGGTCCTGGAGGCCTCCTGCGGCCACGGCCCGGGTTGTGCCAGGCCGCCTCATGCCTCCGGAGCCGGGGGCCGGCCTCCTGACCACAGGCGGGAGGGAAGAGCGCACCCCAGACAAGATCTGCTCCCAGATCGGGCTGCAGGTGGGTCCCAGGAAGGGACGCTGGCACGGTGCCGTCGCCCGCGTCCCTCCTGGGGCACGGGATAAGGCCGATCTGCCGGCCGCGCCGGGATGACAGGGATGACAGCAAGCGCACCAAGGGGGGCCTCTGTGTGCCGAGCAGCCTGGTAACCGGGGCAGCTGCCCCAGGCACCCCGCAACCTGGCGCCGGGTAGGCGACCACGAGGACCTGTGGCTGAGGGAGGCCGGGCTGAGGGCGACTCGACCTGTCCCTTTCACGCCAGAGGCAACCACAGTCCGCGGAGCCAGTCTTTGCCGACAGCCCTTCCCGCGGGCCAGTCCCCGGTGCGCCGCGATGCTCAGTAAATATTTATCAAAGAAAAAAACAAAAAAAGCTGGATCCTATTCTTCCATGTATTTAAAAGACTCGGAAACCCCAGCTCTTGGGAGGCCCTGCAGGACTCCGTACCCCTCATTCATGGGGGACCAGCTCCTGGCCTTTGCACGCACTCCCCCTTCCTCTCGCTAGGACGGGCCCCAGCACGCGGTGGGGTGGCGCTCAGCGGGCCCACGCGGGGCTCCGGCTTCCTCAGTGCCCTGGGTCACCCGTGCCCGACGGAGCTGTGAGGCCGCACACCTGCCTCCCGGCCGGCTCCACAGGAGTGGGGGGTGGTGCTGGAGAAAGCTCCACCCCCCCCACCCCGGGAGGAGGTCCAGGGCCCGGACCCAGCAGTGGCGATCAGGCGTCCCCTCCGCGCCCACACACACGGGAGTGGCTCCGTCCACCAGGAAACCTTGGGCTTCAAGGCTGGCACTTGCCTCTCGAGTCACCCCGATCCAGCCAGCACCGGGCGAGCCACGCCGGAGGCAGGAGCGACTGCGCCGCGCCTCCAGAAAGCAACCCAGAAAACCAGCCGGCCCTCGTCGCACTGGCCAGCGGGTTCAGGGGCTGCGTGCGCGCAGCCGAGGGGGGGGGGCACGGGAAGCGGGAGGGGGGCTTAGCAGGCCGCCGCGATGATTTAAGTGGGGGCAGCCGCAGAGAGGGCTGCAGGCCGGGGGAGGCCGTGCAGAACTCCCGCCCATCGAGGTCGGCAGAGCGGGGGTTCCTCTCCTGCGGCGACACCATCGGGCGACGGAGCTGGGACCAGGCCCCCTCACGGGGCCTGCTTCTCCAGGGAAGCCCTCCCAGGAGAGACGCAGGGGCGCGCAGGAAACCAGCCCGGACTCGGGAGGATTAATCGTGCCACGAACGTGTCCGCCCTGCGCCTGGGCCCGGCCGGCCACCGCAGCCCGACCTCCTACCCGCCGCGGGATGTCCAGCCGAGGCTCTGCAGCCAGGGCGCGAGGGCCCAGAGCACCCAGGGACAAGCACGGGGCAGGCGCGCTCAGGGAGCACCGCGGGGAGCCCGGGGGCAAGAACCTCCCCCCCCCGCCCCGCCCCCCGGCCTTGCTCCCTGGGAAGGAAGGCCCCCGTAAACCCAGGTCACAAATACCGAGTTCCCACGGGGAGCCAGGCCCGGCGCCCGCCTGGCCGAGGCCGGGTAGGGCAGGGGTGCCGCGCTCTGCTCCCGCGAGTTACACGGGCCCCTCAGAGCACCTCTGTGGCTAGCTCCTGTTCCGCTCAGATGAGGAAGCAGGGCTCAGACAGGTTAAGTATCTCGCTCAAGGTCACACAGCAAGCGAGAGCGGCCAAGCTGACCGGCCAGGGTCTGGGCTCCTGACCGGCGTGCCGTGGGACATCTCGGCGCTTCCCAGAGTAGGCGTCGGCCAACCTCCCCTGTGAAGAAGTAGGGAGGGAGTACGTGGTTTTGGCTTCGCGGGCCCTGTGCTCTCTGCTACTACGAGGCTCCACTCGCCACAGGAAGCGAGTGTCGGCGAGTCACCGCACCAATAGACCTTCAGGACGAATCCAGCAGTTGTGCCTGGAACTACGGGTCGGAGACACTGGGCGCCGAGTCCCCTTCCTACCCGCTTCCTCATCTGCTCACCGGACATCGAGAAGGATCTCCAAGGAACGGGCACTGACGCCGGGGGAGCAGGGGCGCTGCGGGAGCCTGGACGGGATACCTGACCCAGGACGGGACACCTGACCCAGGCTGGGAACGAGAGAAAGGCACGTGGGAAGGCAGAGAGAAAAGGAGGCCGTTTCTGACACCGGGATTTGGAGTAAACGGCTACCTGGCAGGGGTGCCCAGGCGGCTCCGGGGGTTCAGCGTCCCACCTCAGCTCCAGGCACCCGCTCACGGTTCATGAGTTCAAGCCCCGCGTGGGGCTCCGGGTGCTCAGCGAAGAGCCCGCTTCAGTTCCTCCGTCTCCCTCTCTCTCTGCCCCTCTCCTGCTCGTGCGGGCTCTCTCTCAGAAATAAATTAATTAAAACAAAGCAAAACAAACCAAACCAAAACAAAAACAAACCAGCTATCTGGCACAAGGCCCCTAAAACTCCGGGAGGGCCCTAAGTGATGAGAACAATAAAAGGTGTCGTCCAAGATTTCGCTCGAAGCCCCTTTCCACCACGGGAGTTCCCGTCAATGAGGTAACTGTCCAAAAGCCCCTAAGGACGCAGCCCGGTTGCCAAGGGGACCAACCAATCAGAGGGTTGGAACTTTCAGTCTCCTTAAGCCTCCAAATAGCCAACGATTCAATCGATCACGCCTGCTGTCATGAAGTCTCCATAAAAATAAAACCCAGGGGACGGGCTTGGAGAGGCTCCCGGCTGGTGGGCACGCGCAGGAGCGGGGAGAGGGGCGCCCGGAGCGGGCACGGAGGCCCGGCCCTGCCCCACACCCTGCCCTACGCGCCCCTTCCGTCGGGCTCTTCCTGGGTTGTGTCCCTTTACATCAGCCGCGGATCTAGAAAGTGAACCGTCTTCCCCTGAGCTCTGTGAGCCGCTCTAGCAAAGTCACCGGACCCCAGGCGGGGGTCGTGGGAGCCTCGGATCTGCAGCCAGGGGGCGAGACACGCGGGTGACAAGCCGGGCTTGTGACTCGCAGTGGGGGCGGAGGACGACAGTCTGGCGGCACTGGGCCCTTATCCTGTGGGATGTGACTCTCTCTCCCGGCAGGCAGTGTCGGGAGGGAGCTGTCGGCGGGTCGCGCAGCTGGCGTGGGCCGGCGGCCATCAGAAGTCTTCGGTCTCAGGGTTAAGCATCGGACTCTTGACTTCGGCTCGGGTCGTGATCTCGCGGTTCGTAGAGTCTGAGCCCTGCATCGGGCTCTGTGATGACCGCGCGGAGCCCGCTTGGGGTCCTCTGTCTCTCCTTCTCCCTCTCTCTCTCTGCCCCTCATGCCCACCCACCCCCCCCAAATAAACTTTAAAAGAAACCTCTCCATGGCTTCCCAGAGCCTTCTGGAACAAGTGCAAACTCCTTACAGGGCTCTCAAGCCCCAACGTCTGCAACTCATCCACATCCCCAGCCAAGCCACGTGGGCTTCGCCACCCCCAGACCATGGTCCAGACTTCTCCCTGGCCCCCATGGCTCCTGAGACCCAGAACGCCCTTCCTCCCCCTTGTCCTGTGTCCCCGTCACCTCCTCCTGGAGGTCCTCCAGCAATTCCTAGACAAGCCCCCATCACACGGCAACTCCTTATTTAACGCCCCTCTTTGATCCCTAGCGGACGACCCGGGGATGCATGGACCAGGTTCTGCATGTGGCTGGCACACCCAGACCTAGGGGGCACTCGGGATGCTGACTTGCACGGTGGCCCACAGGGTCCGGCAGCCCAGGCCCCTTTCCTGCGTGCAGGAAGCGGATGGCGTGAGGGTCCAGGTGCCCAGGCCCTGACGGCACGTGTGGCCTCAGGAAGGTCACTTCCTGAGATGCCGGGCACTGGACAACCACACGGTGACCCTCCTGCCTTCCTCCCCCTTCCCCCTGGAGCAAGCAGTAATGGAAGACGCAGAGGGCCACTGGGTCCTTCAGGCCGGTCAGACCCCGGGCCAGAGGGACCCAGGGGAACAGGGACGAATGCCGGGAGGTACACTCTGCCCCCGTGGAACCTTCCGTCTGCAAGCAAGAGGAGGGGAGCTGCCACCTGGCGAGCAGAGAGGTGTGGGGCGAGACAGGAAACAGCCACCAGCTTGGGGGCGGGGGGGGGGAGAAGGGGCCACGTTCCAAGTCCTTGCCTCTCGCACAGGGAAGCCATCAGAGGCACCGACAGAGGACCAATTAAAGCTATTTGTCTTGGCAGACTTGGGGCGTAGGGGGGTGGAGATGGTAGAATCATGCGTCCAAACGTGAGGTCTTTTGCTAAATCAACCTCCTGCCGCCAAACAAAACACAGGCCGCGCACCTTCCAGGGGAACCGATTCCACCGTCAAGGAAGGCAGGAGAAGAGGAGGACGAAGCGTGGAATAGGCGGTTTCCTCGGCCCACCGGGCGGCGCCCGTCTGCTCGGGGCTCGCCTTCCTGGAAGGGCCTCCCGTCTCCCCCAGGGCCTGGCGGCAGGGAACCGAGTTTCCAAACCGGGGAGGCTCCCCTGAAGCTTCCCCTGTTCCTGCGTGGTGTGCACCCCTGCGGCCAGGAGAGGGGAGCGGTCACTCGGCGCCCCTCCAGCGGGGCAGACCAACGGGCGCAGGGCTTACAGCGACGAGCATCGAGGGAGACCAGGGCTCGGGGCCAAACGCGCTCCAGCCATGTGACCGCGGGCCTGGGCTTCCTCAACCGGCAGAGTGACAATGACGCAGCCCTCGGGATGAGAGGACATGGCCTGCGTGGTAGGCCTGACCGACGGCCACACCCCCTGCCTGCACCCCCGACCTCAGGAGCCTTATCTGGGAAATGGGGATAAAAAGAAGGTAACCCCCCCCCCCGCCACGAAGATCCCGTGAGAACACGTGGGCAGCAGTGAGAGTACTGAGCGCTCGGTCCCCGGAGTGGCCGCTTCACCCTTCGGCAGCCCGGCACCAGAAAAACATCCTACCCTGGGAAGCCTCGCCCGGCCTGGCCTCCCTCTCGGCCAAGTAACCCAAGCCGTCTCCTCCAGCGCTGGCCCGGGAGACGGGCCACGCAGCTGCCCAGCCCCGGGGTGTCTGAGGACCACGAGGTCACCCTGGGTTCCTCTGGCCCAGCCGGGCCCGGCGGGGGTGGGGGTGAGGGGGGGTTCCCAGCCCTCCCCGCAGGCCCCGGGGGCGCCAGGCCCTAGTCCATCTCTTCCCTAGACAATCAGAAACACCCCCGCCAGCCCTTTGGGGCCCTTATGCTATAATTCCAAGTGCCAGTGTCCGCGGAGATAAGCCCGGAGCGAGGGCCGCCCACGGCAGCTGAAAAGCAAACTACCCACTGAATGGGCGACCGAAGACGTGGCCAGTAGCAGGCCGTGGACGCTGGCTCGTGAGGCTGGCCGGACCAGCATTAGGGACAGGACTGTAAAATCTATGAGCCACACGGAGAAAACCGAGGGTGGAGAGAGGGAGGGACCAAGAGTGCTGCCTGCCGGGGGCTTTTCTGGAAAGAAACGCTGGTGACGTGACTTCGGTGGCCGCGTCGGGAAGGGAGGCGCGATTTGCACCGGGCGCCCTCCTCTCCCACCGGTTCCGGGGCAGCGGGTTCCCGGGAGACCCTTGTGCACGCGTGCCTGAAAGTCCCTGCGGGAAGGTCACGCCTGGAGATGACCCGCGATACGGGGGACGGGCCAGGGCCAGGGCCAGGCAGGCGGGAGGAAGTCGAGGACTTTCACATTTCACCCTCGGGGAATTTCTGCCCTGTCCGCAAGAGATAACCAGACAAAAGGGGAGGCCTGGCGGCCACTTGTCTGGGTCCTCCCCGAGTGAGGCGGCGGGACCAGCGGCGTCCCTCAGGCTGCCGGAGGGAGAGGGTGGCGGGAACGGGGCCTGGGACCGAAGGCTCCTTCTATGGTAGGGACGGAGGGCATCGGCTTCGCAGCAGGGACTCGGGTTTGACCCGGGGCTGCCGGCCGGGGAGGCCCTTCTCCCGGCACCAGGACGGCCATGGGACCCAGCGCCTCTCCCGGAACCACGGCGCACACCACGCCCGGGTCTGAATGCGGGCTCTGGCACCGGGAGCCTCACGCGCGCCCCCCACCCCGAAGCCTCGGCTTTCGTGTCTAGGAAGCTGAATGACCGCACTGCTCGGGCCGGTCACAGGACTCACGCCCCCTCCTCTGCGTCCAGCCCAAGGCCCACGGGTACACAGGTGTTACTGGCACAAAACACCCACCTCGGGGACCCGCCACGTCCTCAAGGCGTTCTAGCTGAGAGGCAAAGAGCAGAGGGGAGTCCCGGGGAGAATTCTGGCCTCGGCCCCCAGGTCCCTTCTGGCCCCTGGACCAGCTCGACCGAGCGCTCCTCGGGGACACGGGGACGGCCATCTGGCTGAGGCGGGGCGCGCGCCCAGCTCCACCCGGTGAGTGGGAATGTCTCCGTTTGAGGCCTCGCGAGCTCTGGGCCGGGTCCTCGGGCTGCTCGAAGGGCCCCTTGCACAGGAGCACCAAGGGGGCGGGGCATTCCCTCCGTCCAGCCGGAACGGGGGCCCTCGGCTCCGGCGGCAGCGGCGCACTTCCTGAGGCGGGGCTGCTTGCCGTATTGCCCTCCGTCCCTTAGACAACACTCCCGGCCACTCGACAGCAGGCCGCCTCTGCGGGCACGGGAAGGCTCACGCTGGTGGCAGGCTGGCACCTTACAGGGCGGCCTGAAGAATCCAAAAGGTGAGTCTACTTCGGGAGGGGCCCTGAAGAGGAAACTTCCAGAAGCACCCAGCAACAGGGGATGGGACACCAAGGAGGAGCATGGGCAGGGCCGAGGACGGAAGAGGCTCCGGGTCTGAGAGGCAAACATGGGCGGGTGGGTGGGGGCAGGGACTCCCCCCCAGGGTTCCCTGTCATCTTACGGGGAAGCAAGGCCCCCTTGCCCCCTGGTACTGCTTGGGCCCCAGGCCTCCCCGGCCGCGGCTGGGTCTGACCCGGAGCGCTGAAGAGCTGCTCTGCAGCCCAGGAAGCACCCAGCCGCCCCCGAAGCCCGGCACTAGCGACAGCCAGCCCTCCCAGATCGGCCAGCGACAGCTCCATGGGGTCAGAGGGGACGAGGGGACTCCGAGGGCCTGCCCGCGGCGGGGTCCGCCGGGCGCTACGGGACTGGTCTAGGGGAGCCTAAAGGGAAGTCTAATTGTGGGGTGTGCGGAATGGCAACCCCAAGAAAAGAAGGACCAGACAAAGAAAGGGCCGGGCTTGTCTGAAAAAAGTACTAGGGGCACCGGCGGGGCTGTTACATGCAAATGTCCCCCTCGGCCACCGCCAGCCTGGCGGGAGGGAGCCATTAGCTCCCGCCTATTACGTGCAAACGTCTCCCCCGTCCATGCTAATCAGCTGCGCAGCAGCCCGGGGGCTTTGTGAGCTACAAAAGGGACGGCAGATGTGCGCCAGGGTTCCCTGGCCCCTGAAAGCACAGGGGGTTAGCGGGTAATTGGGGGTGGGGGCTCGAAGCAACGCACGGGGCCAGCAGCACCCCCTCCTGGCCCTTCTCTGGCCCGGACTTCGAAGCGGCGATGTAGCCAATACTGGGCAAGCGCCTAATGGCTCGGGTGCCTCCGTTACTGCTCCCACCCGCCTTCCTTTCCAGAGAGGAGACCGAGGAACCCAGATCACATGCTCGGGCAGCTCGGCCTGGGGAGCCACCCCCCGCCCAGCATCCACGGGGAAGGCCGTGGACTCCGGGCCCTGGCAGAACCCGGCCTGTCTGGTTGACGACAGGTGCCACCCCCCTGAGCCATCACCACGGGGCGGTGACAGAGCTTGCCTCCTAGGGCTGCGAGGGCCACTGCGGGGCTCCACCGCATGCGACAGCAGCAGCTGGGCGGGCAGCGTTCTCTGAGGACTGAGGTGGGCAGGGGAGGCCCTCGCGCAGGGGACGCAGAGGGAGGCCTGGAAGGTAGGGCTGGAACGAGGCATGCCAAGGGGCAGCAGGACCCTGGGCTGCGGGAGAGGCCGACCCCAAAGTGGTGAGTGCACCGCACACTGCGGCCCCCGCCCCTGCCCGCGCTGGTGTGCTCTGCACTGGAAGCGGCGCCAGTCACAGCTGAGGAATGCGAACACGGTTCCTGGGGGTTCGGCCCTGGGGCCGCTGAGGGGCCTCACCCAGCAGACCGGGGGGCTCCAGAAAGGCCGAACAGGAAGAGGCAGGGGGACGCGGCAGGGGCGGCCTCGGCAGAAAAGGACAGTCAGAGGAAACTGCAGTCCAGAACCTGAGCGACTTGGGGTCCGCCTTGGGCCCAGCTTGGAAGGGCAGCCCGACCATTAGCCCAGACGTGAGACAGGATGTCCTGGGGCTCGCCACTGCCCGGTGGGCATCCTCCAGGCCCCCGGAGCTCAGGGAGCCCCTCTGGCCCGCTGCTGGGCACACAGAGTACAGGAGGAGAACTTGGAGGACCCTGCGTGCCCCCCTGGCCCTCAGGCTGCCTCGCCTGTGTGACCCCAGATGTGCGCAGGCGAGGGGGGACAGAGGCTGCCTCACCCCATGATGGAATCAGCAATGGGGCGGGGATGAAGCCAGGCTCGGCTCCAGAAGAGTCCTCCGGGGACACTTCCCTGACACGGGATGAGGACGAAGGGGCAGAGGGGTGCCTCCTCCACACAGCGCTGAATCTCCTTGGCAGCAGGGACTTGTCACCAGTGCCTGAAAGGTGACACGGCGAAGCGGAGGCCGCCAGAGCCAAACGTGGGTTGGCATCCCGGCCGCTACCTGCCATCGAATGCCTCAGTTTCCTCGTTTATAAACCAGAGGAAGGGGCAGCGGCTGCTGGCCCCGCAGAGCGCGCGTGGCCCGGAGCGCAGAGAACGGGCTGGCTTCGCTCCCACTCACGCCGCCACCCAGCCCCCCTGTGCCAAGCGTCCACGGCGGCCAGCCGGCCCTTCGGGGCTGTTCTGATGGTCAGGCGGATCAACGGACGCGAAGGGCCTGGCTCGCTGCCTGCCTGGCACGTGCTCCTGCCGGTACTCAGCAGACGAGGTGGGGGGGCAGAGCCAGGCATCCCGTCCGAGTCTCCCCCCACTAACACGGGGAGCTCCAACCTCTGGTCACACAGAGGGCTCGGGGCAGAGCCCTGTGGAAGGGCCCTCCGGGGTACAGGGCCCAGGTTTGGAAACTCCGACTGGCTGCTGCCTTCCCCTCCAGCTTAAGGAAAAATGTGGCCAATTTTCTGGAATGTCTCTCTTGGGTCTACAAGAGACCCCCCCCCCCCGCCGTCTGTCTTTGATTACTTGCTCACGTGCCCACTGAAGGGGACCACGAGAGCGCCCCTTCCTCATGAGAGCCCCGATCTGCCGGGGTCCCCTCCGCCGTCCTCGCCTGGAATCTTGCCCCTGCCCATGTGGTCAGGCGTGTTTCCACCCATGGAACCGCTCCGCTCTGACATGTGGAACGCACCCACTGAACGCGAACCCCAGCCGCGCACACACAACCGGCGGGGAGGCAAAAGCACCAACAATCTTAAAGAAAAACAGCCCAGGCCCGTTTTGCCAAAACTGTAGGTGATGAATCGCTTGAAAGAGACAAAAAGAGGGAATAAAAGGGGGTTCTCTCTCCCGGAGCAAGGAGTGGGGGTGGGGAGGAGGCAGAGCCCCCTCCCCCAATGCCCCGCCTGGCAGAACAAAAACCACCCGGAGGCTGGCGGCCAAGTCCTCGGTCCGGCTTTGGGTGGCAGTTTCCCGGGTGGACACGACTGTCAAATGCACCGGACGGGACACGTCGAAGCCCGGGCATGGGGGGGGCGGGTGTTGACTGGACAACAATTAAAATGAATAAGTCATCTAAAGACTACCACAGGCCACAGAGTCTCCCCATCCAACCCCTGCAGTCCGAGGGCGGGCGGGGGGGTGCGGGGGGAAGCCTGGTCTCAATTTCCTTCATCGAACTGGTTTTCGGGAAACAAAGAGTGTGGGGGCGGGGAAAGTCAGGAACTCTGGATTCTTTAACCAAAAGAGCTGTGTACTCTGTACAAGCTCGGGGACAGGTGACGGGCGGGCGTGGAAGGTGCCAACCGCCCCGCCCTGCACTGTGCCTGCGACCCTGAATCCTCCCGAGCAAGTCCCTGAAGGGAGAAAGCGGGAGGGTGAACGCACCAAGGGGCAGGGGCCCCTCCAGGAGGGGCCGGGCAGGGTCTCAAGGCCGCCCCGTGCCCCTCCCAGCCCCACCTGTCTCAGGGTTTATGATCGCCGGGCACCTGGCTGCCCGCACCTGGGACACGTCGTCGCTTCCAGACAACACAGCGGGTTTAGACCAACGACCTATAACCCTGTGTGCTGTTCACGGGCCGTGCGTGCTGGGCGAACACCAGCCCTCTCGCTGCCCCGCACCTTCCCAGGAGGAGACGGAAGCTGAACGGAGATTACCCGGGCCAGAGTCACAAGGTCAAATAAACCAAGGTAAAGCCACGCTAATCATGGCCTATGCTAATCATGGCCTCCAGCAGCTTCCGACCCACCCAGAGAGGCCTGCCTGCCCCGGAGGGGGGAGGGAGAACAGGCATTCCAGCCCGGCAGCGGAGCTCCCTCCTTTCCACCGCAGCCCTGTCGGGTCAGGGGCCTCCTGCCTCCACGCTTAGCTCCTCAGCTGCCACCCTCTTCAGTCTGACCCCTGGGCCACGTCTCCCACAGCCAGGAGACGGGGTTTTGTCTACTCTCTCTCCGCTCCCCCAGACTGGGAGTGCGCCGGGGTGGGGACCAGGTCGGGGTTGCTCAGGGCTGTGCCTACCGTCCGGGCACAGATGGCCACCTCCGCCTCGGCCACCTGCCACCGGGTACGCCCCTCGGTGAAGCCTCCCCACCGACAAGGAAGCTGAGGCTCGGGAGACTGAGCCGTTCGCCAGGCATCACCCTGCTAGGGAAGGGCAGGGGTCAGGACCGGCTTGAGCCCAGACACCACCACAGGTGTCACCCTCCTCCCGCAAGGCTCTCAGAAGAAACGCCACAGATCCCCTGGCGAGGCCCCCCACCCACCCCTGGCCTCCCCCTATAGCCACACTGGTGGCGGGCCGCCCTTGGCCGCGCTAGGCCCACAGCTCCCTCCCCCGCCCGCGGGGCAGCACACGCCCAGGTGTCAACACTTGGATTAGCTCAAGATTCCCAACAACGCTACAACACAGGTGCCATCAAGATCCCCGTTTTCCAGTCGAGGAAAGAGAGGCACAGAGAGGTCAGGCCCGCCGAGGCGGGCGCTCAGGCCCAGGCCCCCCCAGACCCTCCTTCCTCCTTTCAGACCTCTGCTCCGTTCACTCTCTTCGGGAGGACCCTGACCACTCGGTGTGACAGCCGGCTGCCCTGTCACACGACCCCCCAGGCCGGCAAAGGTGGGACCGCGTGCGTGCCTATCTCGGGCGTCGCCGTATCCCCGTCCCCTAAAACGGTAACTGGCACAGAGCAGATGCTCAGGGCAGCTTGGCTGGCCGTCTGAAGGTAGGCGAAAGGTAACCACCGCAACGAAAAGACAGCAAGTCCCCGCGGAACGTTCGTGGCTGGAGGATGGAAAGCCGGGTCTCAACCATCTTCAAAGAACTGTTGGTAGGCCCCCGGGCGCTGGGGTGAGGCCGGCCCTCCCGCCCTCCCCTCTCCTGGAGACTCCACCATCCGGCCCCCCGCCACCCGCCATCTGGCTGGGTCCCCTCCCCCAGCTGTAAGGGGGCTGCCCCTCCTGAGCGGGAATCCGGTGACCTCCCCTGGGCTCTCACCCCGACAGCCGTCGCTGACCTCCTGTTCCTGCCGGACCAGAGCAGGGCCCCTGCCCCTCCCGCCGGCCACCCCCAAGTCCTCAGAGGCCAGAGGCATCCGTTCACCGCCCCGTCGGGCGCTGTCCTCCACTCCGGTGACCGCCACAGACCCCTCGGAGGGGGATCAAAAGCGCCTTTTCCCAGAAAGACGCACGGAGAACCGACGGCAGCGCCACGGCCATGGTTTGCTGGGTACACGCACAAGGAATTGCACACATGTTCCCTCAAGAGACTGCCACTGTAACCCTTTCTCCTTTCAAGGAGGCTTATTCAAGGTCACAGCCAGTGACTCTTGTCCCTCTGCCCTTAGACAAAACCTCATACACTTCCGGGGCATCATAGGACACCCACCCCACCCCACCCCCCTCCGCCCCCGGACCATCGAGGACTCCAGATTAAGAGACTCTCTCAGAGCCGCCGGAAGCCCCTCCCAGCCTCCACTCTCCACCAGGAGCAGCAAGTCTGTCCCAGATCGGAGACCTCCACCCCGCCCCCTCTGGGGTGGGTATGTCTTTCCCCTCCAGTCCTGGCCAAGTTCACCACCTCCCCAGGTGGCGGGCAGCTCCCAGACACAGAGCGAGCTCCCCGGGAAAGGAACGGCACTTGCCACGGAAGCTTCCCAAGCCTCTCCCGCTCTGCTAGATCCGACCTGGTCGGAGGCCTGGCACCTCAGGTCAGCCGGGAGTCCCCGCCGCGCTCCTTCCGTCCGGAGGCCCCGCACGCCCACCTCGTCCAGACCCCCAGCCGGCCCCCACGGGGAACCTGGGCGCTTGCCTGCCAGGTGCCACCCACGGCGCTGGCCCCGGCCGCGCCGCAAAGTGTGAAAGGTCAGACTCAATTGGATGAGATTAGAAAAAGCCGCACATGGCGCCTCAGGTGGGGTTTGGCCAACAGGAAGGGTCTGGGCCAGGCTGGTCCTGCTGTCAAAGCAGCAGCAAGCTGGCTTTCGGATCTCCTGGGTTTCCAGACTGCCAATGAGGCGCTTTGGGCCCGCACAGGTGCAGGTAGAGAAGGGCGCAGGGGGCGGGGGCGAGATCTGGGACCAGAAGGACCGGAGGGAACAGCCCCCACCTCCGCGGGGCTCAAACTCAGCCGCCCAGAGAGAGAGGCCAGGGGCCGAAGGAGGGCGCCGGCTCCGGGTAAGGGCCGTCCTCCCATAGCCGAGGGCCACCCGGTCCAGAGAGCTGCAAGTGGAAGGACAACGAAGCCTCTGTGTTGGGGCGGCGACAAGCCGGGAGGGGACTTCTGGCAAACTGGGGTGTCGCGCCCCTTCCCAAGGGGGCACCGCTACCCAGCTGGGCTGCCAGCCCCTCTAGGTGTTCAGAAATACAAAGTCAGACCGTGACGTGCGATCACACGATTAAAACGCTATCAGCAGGGGCGCCTGGGGGGCTCAGTCGGTTAAGCTGCCGACTTCGGCTCAGGTCATGGTCTCATGGTCTGTGAGTTCGAGCCCTGCATCGGGCTCTGTGCTGACGACTCAGAGCCTGGAGCCTGCTTCGGATTCTGTGTCTCCCTCTCTCTGTGCCCCTCCCCTGCTCATACTCTGTCTCTATGTCTCTCAAAAATAAAGAAACATTAAAAAAAATTAAATCTTAAAAAAAATCAAAAAAAGAAAAAATAAATAAATAAAACACTACCGGCAGTCTACTTTTGTTTTAACCACATGGTGAAGCAAACCTGAGGTCAGGTCGGTCACAACCCCCGGCGATGGGTCATGGCCTTTACCCTGGGCGGAGTTCACCGTGTGTTCCAGAACACAACTTCTGGGCCTCTGACACACTTCTGGGGCAGGTTAAGGTGAAACTATTCGGTTACACTCCTGTTGCATTCTCTGGTCTGGAAGCTTCCACGGGTCCCTCGCTCCCTGCGCCCGTCTACACCGTGACCTGCTGCCAGAGTGGTCTTCAGAAATCACATTTTATCACGTGTGCCTGCGTGGAAAACGGCGGGCGGCTCCTGACCACGGGAAAAGGCTCTGTCATTCCTAAGATGGGACTTGGGCCCAACCTGACCTCGTTACCCTCCCTTTAGCTCCTGCCTTCTTCAGAGAGACCCCTCTGCCCCATGCCGGGCAGCTGCCCCCACCCCCCACCCCCCACCTTGAGGACTCCACAAACCAGGAATACCCTTCCCAACGTTGGCTTCGTCCACGTCCTACCTACTGTGGCCACGGTGACAGACTGACTGTCCCCCAGTCTCTGTTCTGTTCTTCCTTTCTTCTACAAAGAGAGAAACCCTGACTTTGGCCCAGCTGAGCTGATGGCCCGGGCTCAAAACTACATTTCCCAGCCTCCCTTGCAGCTAGTGGTGCCCCGGCAGCTGGCCTTCCAGCTGACACTGAAAACAGAAGCGACGGGGTCAGCTTGTGGGAACTGTCCTCAGCAGACACCTGGCCCACCTCTGTCCCTTCGTTTCTCCTGCTGTCTGGAAACTGGGGGAGCAGCAGCTGGACTCCAGCTGCCATGCTGGCCCAGGATGACAGGACCTCACCCCAGGAATGGCGGATGGGGGTGGGGGGGAGTTAGCTGGAAGGACCTGGGTCCGAGGACTTCCTGGAGCAAAGCCTCCACGCCAGCCCTGGCGGCTCCCCCTCCAGACTCTAGCGCGAGGGCACAAAAAATGCAATGCCACGTTGTCTGAGCCGCCCCACTCCGGATCTGTTATGGATAAATAAATCTGAATCCCGACCCCCTGTTTCCACCGAGCCACTCCGCCGTGAAACCGTGAGCGGGTCCGACGGCGGCGAATTCGAGAGCCGGCCCTCCTGCCGGCCAGCCGGGTCGCCGGGTCGGGTCGAGCCCTTTCACCTCTGCTTCTCCACTAAGAAGATGGGACCGGTGTCCATGACCTCCCAGGACTGTGCTAAGTGGTAACACAGCCAGGGCCACACCTGTCAGGCTCACCGGCCCGGCCCGCACGGTCCAAGCCCTGGATCTGGCCTGAGGCATCAGGACACTTCGCAGTCAAAATAAACAGACGCACACAAAGGAAGGCCTTTCGGTTTCTCTTAAAGCTGCGGTAGGTCTGGCAGCCCCGGCTGGGACCGAGTTCCCCCCGCCCCGCCCCTGCCCCATTCACTTATCCCGGGGGTCCGCCAGCTTCTTCCGGCAAGGGCCAGCAAGTGAGTATTTCGGTTTCTGCAAGACACACGAGCGTCAGTTAAATATTCTTGCCTCAGCTGCTGGGTTTTTCGAACAGCCCTTTCAAAGATGTACCAGGCTCCCTTTAGCGGTCTGAAGAAGGGCCGCGGGCCTGATCTGCCTCCCAGACCGGAGTTTGCCCAGAGGCCCCGATCTGTACTATTCTCCTTTCCCCAGTGGCCCCCTGAGGTCCACCATTTGGCTCTGTCCACACAGGTTCATGCAGAGCCTGGTATATAGTAAATGCTCAATAAATGAGCCCAGGCAGCAGCAACTCCTGGGCACCGCTGAAACGTGAATGCCCTTCCGGTGTTACTAACCTTCCGGGTTGTCACCCCAGCTTGACGCTGAATGCCCCAAAGCCAGGGCACGGGAGGCACTCTTCTGTACCCTCTGCCCCTCCCCCAGCCGCCAGGGGGCTCCCAGAACCGGGACCAGAGGAAGTCCTAGGGGCTCCCGATTCTGCGGCAGCTGGCCGTCCTTCACCTTGTGTCTACAAAGGGTTTTTCTCCGGGGTTTCCGTGCCCCGGCGTGACCCCCCAAAGCCGCAGTTTAGCCCCCCGTCAGAGGCAGGGGGCGGGGAGAGTCCGCAGAACCAGGCAAACTGACTCGCGCCGACCACGACAGACAGAAAAGCGACACAGTCATCTCCAGAAAGGCCACCGGGGGCCTGAGGAACTGAGAGTCTGTTCTGCTCCCCGCCGTGGCCGCCCCGCCACCGGCTCCCTGAGAGGCTGCCCACCTCCTTCCCTGCGGAGGGCTCCCTGCGTCCCAGAAGCCCGGAGGCCGCGCCGAAGCTCCCCCAAGGCCCGGGAAGTCTGCACCCCTGCCTGGTGAAAACGGCCCGGTTTTGGGAGCTGCCATTTAGCCGACGCCACGGACGCAGGCCAGGGCGACTTCGGATGGCGGTGGGGAGGGTTGTCGTTCACCGCAGGGTGACTGGGACAGGGCCTTCTGTGGCTGTCGTCTTTCTCACGGGGAGGGTGCAGACGTCAAGGGACACACTTTCCGTCTGCTACCCACGCCCATCTCCCAGCCCCGCTGCCTGGGGCAGAAGTCACGGCCCCGGGGTCCCTCCCCCTTCTGCTGGGGGTGAGAAATGGGGGCTCCCTCGTAGAAAAGTCAGCTTTTCAACCCTCCTCGCCAGTAACAACACTGTCGGTAATATCTAGAGAAGTACTGTGTGCCTGGGGGACTCCGATCATTAAGCATCTGACTGCAGCCCAGGTCATGATCTCACGGTTTGTGGGTGCAAGCCCCGCATCAGGCTCTGTGCTGACAGCTCGAAGCCTGGAGCCCGCTTCAGATTCTGTGTCTCCCTCTCTCTCTGTGCCTCCCCTGCTTGTGCACACGCTCTCTCGCTCTCTCTCTCTCTCTCTCAAAAATAAATAAACGTTCGGGGCACCTGGGTGGCTCAGTCGGTTAATTAAGCGTTCAACTTACTTCAGCTCTGGTCACGATCTCATGGTTGGTGAGTTCGAGCCCCGCGTCAGGCTCTGTGCTGACAGCTCGGAGCTTGGACCCTGCTTCAGGTTCTGAGTGTGTCTCTCTCTCCGGCCCTCCTTGCTCACACACACTCTCTCTCTCTCTCTCTCTCAAAAATAACCATTGAAAAAAAAAACTATTTAAAATAACATCTATTGAAACACTTGGTTTACCACCAGGCCCCCTGCTCCACGCTCCCTGGGGCCACTTCACCCCTGTGTCTGGGCCCCAAGTGGTATGATTCCCACTGCAGAAGGGGACGCTGAGGCTGTGTCCAGGTAGGCATTGCGGGAGGTGAGGCGACAGGCTCAGGGGAGGTGAAACGGCTTAGGGCGGCACAGCTGGTGACCCCCCCCAGCGAGGCCCCTTGTTCAGAACCCTGCCAGCACCCAAGCATACCTCTGGCGCACCTCCCGTGAGGGCGCAGGGAGGTCAGTGTCTTGGCCGACCTCCCGGTCTCCCCCACACGCAGAGCGAATCCCGGGATGGGGGTTGGGGGGGGGGGCTTGGAATCACGCACAGCTGGCGGGACCCTGCCTCACGACGGGCAGGTGAGCACAGGGCTCCAAACGCCTTCTCGACCGGCCCAAGCAACCAGGTCACAGAAGGGGCCGGATTGGAAAAGGCTGAGCCCAGGTAAGCAAGGTCACCCCAGGAGAAGGCCTGAAGCTCCGAGGGGGCCCCCAGCGCCCCAGGTCCGTCGAGCCGCCTCGTGCCCGCGCATGCCCACGGCGGCTGGACCCCCCTCCCCCCACTCTCTCTGGGACGCCGGTGGCCTGCGCTCTCCACCCGGCAGGCCGGGCCCCACCTCAGCCTGGTGCTCTGCACCCCGCCGGCACGCTCCGGGGCAGTCCCTCCCTGAGCACCCCGCTCTCCACACCTGCTCGGGGACCGGTGCCGCCTCCCCCAGAGCAGCGACCCGGCCAACTCTGAGGTCACCGCTGGCCCCAGCCCGTCATGGGAGCAGGTGCCACCACCACAGAAGGACTAGCTGAGGGAGCAAACACACCACGTACCGCAAAGTCCCGCCGTTACCCCCGTTCTACCGATAAGGAAACCGAGGCACAGAGCCTCGCAGATACCGGCAGGGCGCCAATCTAGTCTACGTAGTAGACCCTGAAAAAACACATCCAAGCCCTAATTCCCTGAGCCGAGAAAGTGGCATATCTGGGAGAGAGGGTCTTTGCAGATGTAATTAAGATAAAATCATTCTGGGTTGAGGGTGAGTCCTAAATCGAATGACCGCTGTCCTTATAGGAAAAGGCACAGAGACACAGAGGTGAGGCCACCCACCACCCTCATGTCACACTTCTGACCATGAACTGTACGAGAACACGTTCCTTTGGTTTTAAGCCACCAATTTGTCCCGGCAGGGGCGCCAGCGTAGCTCAGTCGGTTAAACGTCCGACTTCGGCTCAGGGCATGATCTCGAGGTTCGTGGGTTCGAGCCCCGCATCGGGCTCCACGCTGAGTCTGCTTGGGATTCTCTCTCTCCTTCCCCCGTTTGTGCAGGCACTCTTTCTCTCTCCCTCTCTCAAAATAAATATATTTTTTAAAAAAGTTTGTTGTGGCAGCCCTGAGGAATTCACACAACGCGGTTCAGCTGACTCCAGAACCCACGTTCTCGGCCCCACAGGAACGTGACTTAAACCTAAAGAGGAAAAACTTCCTTCAGACCCCGGAACTCGGGACCACCCCTGACTGAGGATCTCGAGCTGAGAAATGGGGGCTTTCTCCCCTTTACAAATGCTTCCGTGCGAATTACTTCTCAAAGACAATGTTATCTTTGTAACGAGTAACATCATCAAGATTACCCACCAAACAAAAACATAAAAAATGAAAACTCTCCTTGGAGGCAGGTCCTGAGCACAGGAGACACCAGGTGTGGAGTATACAAGCAGCCTCTGCACTATGTCCCCAATAATTCCTATAAATCAAAAGCTGTTCAAAAATCAAAAGTTATTTACAAAAAAACAAAAAAACAAAACCCGACTCTCCTGAAACTGCCTTGAGGATTAGCCTCAGGACCCTAGTTTCGGAAATGCTACTCATCTTTATCCTTTTTTCCCCCCCATTTGTTAAAAAAGGTTTCATTTCTTTTTGAGAGAGAGAGAGCATGAGGCGGGGAGGAGCAGAGAGAGGGGGAGACCGAGGCTCTGAAGCGGGCTCCGCGCCGACAGCCGACAGCAGCGAGTCTGCTCCGGGGCTTGAACTCAAGCCCCTCACAAACCGTGAGATCATGGCTTGAGGCGAAGTTGGACACTTAACCGACTGAGCTGCCCAGGTGCCCCTGCTCACCTTTATGTTTTATTAATACCCGCCAAATGCATGGCCGTGCGCGTGCTCTTGGGGGTCCTGCTGAGCTGAAGACGGAGCAGAAGCCCCGTCCTGAGCCCCGGTGCCCACGTGGGATACCTTTCTCCCCCCTCCTCTCAGCTAGGCCCAGAAAACCCAGCGCGGCCCCAGCAAAAAGAGGCATGACACCTGGGAGGCAGGCAGGAAGAGGTTGTCCAGGTAGAGGTGCAGGAAGAACCCTGTGTGAAGCAACTGCTCTGGGCGCCTTCCCCTGGATCACCCCCTTCCCAAGGCGGCAAAAAATTCACACGGGCCAAAAGCCAGGAGAGGCCTCCTAAGTGGCTCCCAAGAGCCATCAGGGCGAGAAGCGCCGAGACAAAGCTGAATGAAACAGAATAGCAAAATGTGAACAAGCAATCAGGAATCAAAGAGAACAGATAAAAAAGAGTAACAAAGAAAAAGGATGAACCACAGAGACTCGGGGGGCCTTGGCAAACACGTTTGTGATTTCATTTTTCCACCGAAATGTCAGTTTTTGAAAGCAGCTTGTGAAAATGTAACCAGCTTCTCACATCCCCAAAAAAGATCGGAGGGCCGCGGCGAGGGGGGCGGCTGTGTGACCGCTTACTTCGGCGCCGGACATCCAGAAGGGGCCCTACCCTTGCACGTTTCCACCAAGAGCACCTCCGGCGGCTCGCACCACCCTGGCATGGGCCCTCTCCCCCAGGTCTACAAGTTTCCCACGCGGGGGTCCAGAACGCCAAAACGCTCCCGGTGGGTGGACCCGGGTCCTCCGGGGCGCCCCAGGCCGGGCACCACTTTCCAACTGCCCTTAGCAGTCCAGGGAGTCCCGAGAGATGGCCAGAGGCTGCCCACACCCCTCCCTCCTTGCCCTAGGGCGGCCACACCCGCCCCCGGGGACTCCCACCTCTCCCGCACCCCGGGCCCCCTCTCCTCCCACCCTGCCCCCACACCCCCGGCGGGCTACGAATTCACCTTCCTCGCTCGGCCCCCCGCTTCCTGCCCACCCCCACCCTAATCTCAGGGCCCTCACTCCCCCATTTCCCGCTTCCCACCGTACTCCAGGCACCTCGCCTCCGGCCACCACGCACGCCCTCTTTTCTCTCTGCCCCTTGACATCGTTCCTCCACTCGCCTCCCTCGGGGGCCCCCCGCTCGCAGCTCGCTCGGCCCGGCGCCACGGACTCCACGCCAGGCCCCCACGGCTCAGGCCCCCTCACCCTCGGGGCCCCGGGCCCCTCGCCGCGTCCGCGTCCCTCCCGCCCCGGGCCCCCCGCCCGGCCGGCCTCGTGGGCAGCCCCCGCGCGCGGCCCAGCCCCGGGGCCCCGCACTCACGGCTGTAGAGGGCGATGCCCGCCGCGTCCGGGCCGGCGCGCACCTCGAGGCGCAGCGCCTGCTGCTCCGCGTGCCGCTGGATCTCGCCGTTCGCGTCGCCGATGGTGAGGAGGCGGGCGCCGGGGAACACGGACACGGCCGCGCAGGGCCCCGCGCCGCTGGGGACCGCCGCCCCTGCGCCGCCCGCGCCCGGCCCCGCCGCCGCCGCCGCCGCTGCCATCTTAGATCCGGCTCCAGGCCCCGCCGCCGCCGCCGCCGCCGCGCCCGGGCCCAGGCCGCCGCCGCCGCTGCCGCCGCCGCCGCCGCCGCCGCCGCCGCCGCGCAGGCCGAGGCAGAGGCCGAGCCGGGCAGCGCCGCCTGCCGGCCACGCTCCGCCTCGCCGCCACTGCCACCGCGGCCCGGCCCCGTGGCGCAGCGCCCCCTGCTGGGCCGCCTGGGACACCGGGGGGGGGGGGAAGAGGGCGCCGGGGGGCGGGGCCGCCCCGCCCCGCCCCGCGCCGCCCCGCGCGTAAGGTCGCGGCTTTGTGAGGTGGCTCCACGGCCCAGGAACGGCGGGGACGGAACGCGAGTCGGGGGGCGGTGCTCGGCCTCGCGGACACGCCCCTAGGACTTGACCCCGCCCCCGGCCCGACGCGGCTCGAGAGGCTGAGCTTTGTAGGGCGGCGCCGGAGCGGAGGCTCGGGGCGGGGCGGGGACGGGGCGGGGGGCGCGCCCCGGGGGGCGGTGCTCGGCCGCGTGGACCCGCCCTTTGCCCCGCCCCGCGCAAACGGCCAAGCTTTGTGAGGCGGCTCCGCTGCCCGGAACGGTGGAGGAGGGTCTGACGCCCGTCCGCTACGACACGCCTCCGCGGCCGGGCTCCGCCCCCCGGCCCTGCCCGGCTTTGTGAGGAGGCGCGCGGGGGGCAGGGGGCAGCTACGACGAGGCCCCTCCCCGATACCGGTCCTGCTCCCTCCCACTGGATGTGGCTTTGTGAGGCTCTCGGCTCTCACGGAGGGCCGGGGCGGGGGCGGGGCCAGGCTCCGGGGCACGCCCCCACCCCGTGGCCCCACCCCAGCCCTCCGGGAGGGAGAATCCGTTTAGGTGGCACTCAGCTTCCGCCCCCGACCTGAGTCCGCGGGGCGGTCCCTTCTCCCAGCCCTCCGCTGCTCCAGATCTCTTCCCCGTCGTCCCCGCCCGCTTCCCCTAACACCCTCCTACTCCATCCGTGGCCATCTCTTCCCCCGCAAAAAATTCTTGGATCCTCCTTCTGGGCCCTCCCTTACGCCCCTCCCTTCCCCCAACGATGACTAGCCAACGAATCCAGCAGAGCAGGGTCCAGTGCCCCTTTCGCAGGGACACACACATCTATCTTCCAAGTTCCCCCTTCACTGCTCCAGGGCTCCGTTCTCTTCTGGAGGGTCTGGACCTCCTCATCCATGCCTCCGTCATTCCACTCTCTGGACTCGCCAATGCAAGGACTTTAGCAAAGACCCCGCATGACGCTGGCTCCTTCCTATACCCCCGTGGGCCTCACCATGTACCTTGACGGCATGCACTTGGGGGGTGCTGCTCCCCTCCCGCTAGGCCTCCAGCGACGCCACCCAGAGACCCCGGGCTTGAAGGATCACACTTCATAGAGACCTTGGGAACAGCTCAACATGTGTTATAATTAATAACTTAGGCATGCCGGTAGGACAGACGTACAGAACATACCCCCAGGTACCCTCTCCTCCAAAAACCCAGCTGGGCTGGTCCAGTCGGATGCTGCAGGAGGAGGAGGAAACCAGAAGGGCGTGGGGAGGACTCAGACCTCTTATGGCCCAACTGGGGGCCACAGGGATCCTAACGTCTCCTTCCCGGCTGACATCCAAAGACTCTTCCCGCTTTCTGTCCAGCTTCCAGGACAATGTGGGCGACCCCTCTGCCACTCCTGCTCCTGGGTTGAGGAAGGTCCCAAGGCCAAGGACTCCCGGCGTCTCCTCTGCAATTCCCTGAGAAAGCAGCAGCCAGAAACCCCAAAGTAGCTAGAGGGACCTCAGGCCCTCCAGAGAGGGGGCAGAATGGAGAGTGCACAGGCACAGAGGGGCCCCCGATCCTCGGCCTCACTGGCAGGCGCGGAAGGTGCTGAATTCGGGGGGCTCAGGCGAGGAGGATGTGGAAGTGGCCCGTTTCCGGGGCCCAGAGTTGCCAGGTGCCTCGTCGGGGCCCGAGCGAGCGTCCAGCGTGGCCAGCCCTTCTTCTGGATTCATTTTCTTTGTCCATGGAGGAAAAACAGAGAAGAGCATGATTTGGGGTTTCTGGGTCTCGGGGTCTCCCTACACTCCGAGACTGAGACTGAGACTCCCCCAGTTCCTCAAGTCCCATTTCACGCCCCCCCACCCCCAGACCTTTAGAGCCCAGATCCTGCCTCCAGTCCTCCTGACTTCCTGTACGCTGGGTAGGGAACCCGACACCCTGGGTTCAAACCCCAGCTCCACCCCGTCCTGGTCTGTGACTTCAGTCGAGTGACTTAACCCCTCTGTGCTTCATTTTTTCCTTCTGCACAACGGGGAGAATGCTCATATACCCCTCCCAGGGTTGCTACAAAACGTACAGGGATTAAACAGAGTGCCTGGCGTGTGGCAAGCACCACCTGTTAAGTGAACAAAGCTGTTACTATCATCGCCTCCCCTCCTGTTCTGGGCTCCCACAAAACCTTCCTCTGCCTTAGAGCCTCCTGCCCCAAATGCCAGTCAAGGAGAGGTGAACTGCGGCTCATTCTTGGTTTAAACGTCCAACTCTTGGTTTCAGCACAGGTCACGATCGCACACCACCCAGGCGCCCCTCAAAAGAAATAAACTTAAAAAAAATTTTTTTAGGGGCGCCTGGGTGGCTCAGTCAGTTGAGCGTCCGACTCTCGGTTTCAGCTTAGGTCATGATCTCACAGTTCATGGGTTCGAGCCCAGCATCAGGCTCTGTGCTGGCAACGTGGAACCGGCTTGGGATTCTCTCTCTCTCTCTCTCTCTCTCTCTCTCTCTCGCTGCCCCTCTTCCACTCATGCTGTCTCTGTCTCTCTCTAAATAATAAATAAACTTACAAAACGTTTTTTTAAAAAAAGAAGAGATAAATTTGCTAAAACCAAAGCTTGGTAGGTGAGAGCTGGCGGGGGTTCCCTCCCAGTCCGGCACCCTGCCTAGCTGGATGACCCCCGTAAGGCCCACAATTAGCTTCGGTGTTCTTGTCCATTAAAAAAAAAAAAAATGACAGGGTGCCTGGGTGGCTCAGTCAGTTAAATGTCTGACTTCAGCTCAGGTCATGATCTCGTGGTTTGTGGGTTTGAGCCCCACGTCTGAGCTGACAGCTCAGACTCTGGAGCCTGCTTCAGATTCTGTATCTCCTTTTCTCCCTCTCTCTGTCCCTCCCGGCTTGTTCTCTCTCCCTCTCTCTCCAAAAATAAATAAACATTCAAGAAAAAATTTCAGGG
Organism: Paguma larvata; assembly: GCA_030068075.1. Classification (NCBI taxonomy): domain Eukaryota; kingdom Metazoa; phylum Chordata; class Mammalia; order Carnivora; family Viverridae; genus Paguma; species Paguma larvata. The sequence goes on along the minus strand of CM057842.1, from coordinate 7,942,460 downwards.
CACCTGCGTGGTTCAGTCAGTAAGCGTCCGACTCTTGATATCAGCTCAGATCATGATCTCACCATCCGGCCCTGAACCCAGCCGAATGTGGAGCCTGCTGGGGATTCTCTCTCTGTTTCTCTGCCCCTCCCCCTGCTCGTTCTCTCTCTCTCTCTCTCTCTCTCTCTCAATAAATAAGTAAACATTAAAAAAAAATGTCAGGGGTGACTGGCGGCTCAGTCGGTTGAGCATCTAACTTCGGCTCAGGACAGATCACAGTTTGTGAGTTCGAGCCCCATGTGAGGCTCTGAGCTGACAGCCCAGAGCCTGGAGCCTGCTTCAGAGTCTGTGTCTCCCTCTCTTTGCACCCCCCCACTTTCTCTCTCTCTCTCTCAAAAATAAACATTTGGGAAAAAATGCGAACGCCACCTCACAGGGTATTATAAAGTGAACTTCGGCCCTTCAGCGCACAAGCTAGCTGGAGGGCTGCTAGCTGCTTGCCTTTTATTTCAGCCAACGGCACAGCTTCTTTCTCGTGCTTCAAAAAGAAACTAAAATTGAAATCGGGGACTCAAATAGATATTTGACACCCATGTTCATAACAGCACAATTCACAGTAGCCAGAAGGTGGAAACAACCCACGTGTCCATCCACAGATGAACAGATAAACACAACGCGCCACCCACGAGCGATGGAGTATTATTCAGCCTTCAACAAGAACACAGTTCTGACACGTGTTACAACATGACCGAACCTGGAAGGCGCTGTGTAAATGAAACAAGCCAGACTCGACGGGGTGAACCTTAGACGGCATCATTTCGACATAAAGTATCCAGAATATGCAAATCCAGAGACAGAAACTAGAATGGTGGCTGCCGGGGGCTGGGGTTTGTTGAGAATGAGAATGAGCGTGCCAGTGGGGACAGAGTTTCACTTTTGCAAGACAAAGTTCTGGAGACGGACAGCGGGGAGGGCTGCACACCATGCATGTACCTAACGCCCCTGAACTGGACTCTTACAAATGGTTAAAATGGTACAGTGGCGCCTGGGTGGCTCAGTCGGTCAAGCTTCCGACCTCCGCTCAGGTCATGATCTCATGGTTTGTGGGTTCGAGCCCCGCATCGGGCTCTCTGCTGTCAGCTCGGAGCCCGCTCCGGATCCTCTGTCTCCCTCTCTCTCTCTCTGCCCCTTCCCTTTTCTCACTCTCTCTCAAAATAAATAAATATTTAAAAATAGTTAAAATGGTCAATTTTAGGGGCGCCTGGGTGGCTCAGTCGATTGGGCGGCCAACTTCAGCTCAGGTCATGATCTTCCGGTCTGTGAGTTCGAGCCCCGCATCGGGCTCTGTGCTGATGGCTCGGAGCCTGGAGCCTGTTCAGATTCTGTGTCTGCCTCTCTCTCTGCCCTTCCCCTGCTCATGCTCTGTCTCTCAAGAATAAATAAACATTTTTTAAAAATGGTAAATTTTATGTTATGTATATTTTACCATGATGAAAAAAAAAAAACTAGAAAAGATCTCACTAGAATTTACCGTTAAGGAAAAGAAGTAAGATAGCAGGCTATCATTTGTGTCAGGAAGGGTGAGGATAAGGGCGCCCGGGTGGCTCAGCGGGTTGGGCACCTGATTCTTGATTTCAGGTTGCGTCATGATCTCATGGTTCGTGGGATTGGTTCATGGGATCTGACATTGCAGAGCTTGCTTGGGATTCTCTCCTTCTCTCTCTGCCCCCCCCCCCACCGCCCCGGCTCACACTCTGTCTCTCAAAAATAAATAAACATAAAAAAAGGAAAAGAAAAAGAAAAGAGATATAGACGCCCTATTTTCACCTTTCCTTGCATATACACAAAGAAGCTGCTAATGGTGGTTGCCTGTATGTGTGGGGGAGACCAGTGGGTGGACAGGGGTTAGTGACAGAAGGATACTTTACTGCATATATAATTTTGACATATGGATGTATTTCATATTGTAAAAATATGTATTTTTAAAGTAGGCTCCATGCCCAATGTGGGGGCTTGAACTCACGACCCTGAGACTGAGTGGCATGCCGTGCTGACTGAGCCATCCAGGTGCACCCCCCATTTTTTTGCAGTTTATTTATTTGTTGTGAGACAGAGAATCCCAAACAGGCTCCACACGGCCATCCTGGAGCCTAACTCGGGGCTCGAACTCACAAACCGTGAGATCATGCCCTGAGCCGAAATCAAGAGTCAGACGTTTAACTGACTGCCCCCCACCCCGGCCAAAATTTTTAATTAAAAAAAAAATAACAACCCTATAGAGTCACAAGGACTAAGATACTTTTTTAATTAAAAAACAAAACAAAAAAAACCAACGAGGGTGCCTGGGTGGCTCAGTCAGTTAGGCATCCGGCTTCGGCTCAGGTCATGATCTCACCCTTGTGGGTTCGAGCCCCGCGTCAGGCTCTGTGTCGATGGCTCAGAGCCTGGAGCTGCTTTGGATTCTGTGTCTCCTTCTCTTTCTCCGCCTCTCCCCTGCTCCCACTCTGTCTCTCTCTGTCTCAAAAATAAACAAACATTAAAAAAAATCAAAAAAAATCTATAGAGTCAAAAGAAGATACTTTTTTAATTAAAAAAAAAACAAAAAACCAACAACAACGGGGGCGCCTGGGTGGCTCAGTTGGTTAAAGCATCTGACTTTGGCTCAGGTCATGATCTCACAGTCCGTGAGTTCCAGCCGCGCATCAGGCTCTGCGCCTGGGGCCTGCTTCGGATTCTGTGTCTCTCTCTCTCTCTCTGCCCCTTCCCCGCTCACGCTCTGTCTCTTAAAATGAATAAACGTTAAAAAAAAAAAAAAGTCTCTTAAAAAAAAAACAACGAACCTATAGAGTCACAAGAACTAAGATACTTTTTTAATTAAAAACAACAACAACAACCCTATAGAGTCACAAGAACTAACATACTTTCTTTTCTTTTTCTAAGTAGGCTCCACACCCAGTGCGGGGCTTGAATTCCCCGCCCTGAAGTCACGGGTCACGTGCTCTGCTGCCGGAGCCAGCCAGGCTTCCCGGCGGCGACTAAGATACTTTTTAACTCTTTCTCCTTGTCTTCATCTGTTTCCACTTGTTTCATTGCAAACGGCTTTTGGATAAAAGGAAAGAGTTAAAGTCACCAGGCTGGTGCCTCGGGCGAAGCGGGTCTTCTCCCTGAAGGTCTTAGCACCTCCCTGCCGGCCGGCTGTTGGTTCCGGGAGCTGAGCCCTCAGCCGGCTGGACGGGCCCTTCCCTTCCCTCGTCACCCTCGCGCGCCGGCCGCCGCCGCCTGTCACCCCCTGCGCCCGGGGGCCGGCGGAGATCGCCCCCTCCCCTCTCCGGACCTCCAGATGCACGTCTCCACCTGCCCTTCGGGTCCCTCCGAACCCGCGGCGCCTCGCGACTCCCCCAGGCCTCCCTGCCGCCGCTCCCGCCGCCCACCCTCCAATCCCAGAGCAGCGCGGTTTCCTGTCCCCGGAACCTGCCGACCTGCGCCCGTTCGCTTCTTCCACGTCCAGCGCGCTGGACCAAACCGCCTACCACTTAGCTTGCCTGGACCAGCACAGCCGCCTCTCTCCGGTCCCCCCCCCCCCACCGCCCTGCACCCACACACGCTCCGTCTGTCCTCCCTGCAGCCGCCAGAGGGCGCCCGTGAGCACCTGTATCGGTCACCTCCCCCTCTGCTCTGAACCCTCCATGGCTCCCACTTCACTTGGGGCAAAAAGTCAAAGTTCTCCGCGGGGCTCCCCTCGACTCCTCTCTCGGCGGGCCGTGCCCAAGACGTGTCCCGAGCCTGGAGCCATCTTCCATAGCTACCCCCTTCTTGTCGCCTGTCTCTGAGGCTCCCTGGAGCTCCTATCTCAGTGAGAAGTGAGCTTCCTCTCACTCCTACCCCACGTGGCATCGTCTGTGTCCACCCACAGAAATTAGGAAGCGCTGAAGAATTAGAGGCCCGGCCCTGTTCCCGTCCCAAGGCGCCAGCCCCGGGGGGGCCTGCCCTTTGCCCCACAGGGCCTGCACGAGGGGACTTGCCCAAGCCAACTCTGGGCTGGCAGACAAATCCCTGCTCAGGGGTTCTGGGCTTTTCCCAGGGCCCCCGAAGCTCAGAGACTTCTGGTGGGCCCAGCCCGCTGGTGGCCTTCCCAAGGTTAAGACGGTCAGCAGAAAACCCGGGCCAAGAAATGAAATGACTTACCATAGAGATGGCAAACAGGGAGTTGTCAAAGGTCATATCTAAAATACGAAGAGAGAGGGAAACCAGGGGCCGACTGAAAATTCCCACTCACGGCCCTCCCGGGGCCCTCCCCCTAAGAACACAGGCCTCAGGTCAACCGAGAAGGGTTTGGGGTCCGGCTGCCAGCAGGCTTCGGCCCCTTCCGGCCCCTTCGCACGGTGAACCATTCCCAGCTGCAAACCGAACGGTGTCCCCTCCCCCAGGGGCCCCTCACTGCCCGCCGATAAATGGGGTTCTCCTCTCCACTCCCGCTTTACAGAGCGCCCCTCGGTTCCTCCACCGCCCCCGGGGCTCCAACCGCCGGCTCTCCCCCCAGGATCTGCTCCTGCAGGTCTGTGCCTAAACCTCGTTTCCCCACCCCCGGGACCACCCTCCTCACCCCAGACGGGGTCCCGCATGCCATCGACTGTTTTCCCACTGGAGTGTGGGCTTGTGGGCAAAGCCCACCTGTCTTGGTCATTGAGGGACGGCCCCCAAGCGTTAGCACATAGTAGGGGCTCAGTAAGCGTGTGGGACAGTGAACGCGGTCAGAGGACGGAGTTTCTCCGCTTGGGGCCCCTGCTGGAGCCTCGCAGAGCACAAACTGGCTGCCTCTCGCCCCCTGGTGGAAGCCTTGGGGATGACACGTTCCGGATCACAACGGGGGCTCCATTGAAGGACAGCGCCGGGCACCGTGAAAGCACCCAGGGTGCCCCGGTGGACAGACGCAGCCAGCGTGGAGACGAGTATTACATACACGGCAGGCAGTGACTACCCGTGTGTCTCCTGAGGCGTAAGAAGAATCATAGGGTGCTGGAGGCAATATAAGTAGAAAGCACAGACCCTGTCTAGGGAGTCGCGACAGGCTTCCCGGAGAAGGCAGCCTTCCGACTGAGACCAGAGGGAGGAAGTACGTTGTAGCCAGAGGTCAGGATGACCACAGAATGAGGATGAGGCTAAGAGAGAAAGTGAGAATTGGAACCTGGGGGGTAGGGGGCAGGGGAGGGCGTGTTCCCGACCTAAGGGAAGTGAGCGGCAGCCGAAGAGGCTCAGGGGCAAGTGCTGAGGCCCGACAGAGTTTCGAAGGGGTGATCCTGACCCAGCAGGAGAGCGGAGTTAGGGGGTACAGACCTGTGGTGGCGAAGCTGATCTGGGCCCAGCAGGATTCTCGCTGTCTGCAAAGGGATTCGGGAGGGAGTGAGGCCTGTCCCTGGAGGCCCTGGCTGCAGACTTGGCCTTCAGCCCACACCTTCCTCTGCGTCCTGCCTAAGCCCCCTCGGATGGAAATCCTCTAGAAGCCCCACGGCCAGGTGGAGTCGGGATTCGGTCCCCGGGGCAACTGCTGGCTCTCCGCCACTAGGCAGCGGGGGGCCCGCCCCTCTCTCAGAGAGGAGAAACTGAGGCTGGCCCCAGTTGGCACATCCTAATGCCCAGGAACCAGGGCGCAGCGGAGCCCCAGGGGGCGCCCCTTCCCCCCCCCCCCACGCCTGCACTGGTTAAGGGATGTGAGGAAGACTCAGCCACTGGCTCTGTGCGAGTCCGTACTGGGCCTCAGTCTCCTTGTCTGTAAAATGGGGCTATGTAGGGGCACCTGGCTGGCTCTGTCAGTGGAGCGGCCAACTCAGCTCGGGTTGTGATCTCATGGTGCGTGAGTTCGGGCCCCACGTCGGGCTGTGCGCTGAGAGCGTGGGGCGTGCTTGGGATTGATGCTCTCTCTCCCTCTCTGCCCTTCCCCCACTCATGTGCCCTCTCTCAGATTTAAGAAATAAACTTAAGAAAAAAAAAAAAGCCAGCTTCCTCTGCAGCTGTGAGCTACTGTGGGCTCTAGCTGCAGGGTGTCCTAGCCGAGGGCCCTGCATACCCCAACCCCCAGCCCGGGTCCTTATAAATGGCGCCTGTTGCTATTAAGCGGCCCTCCCACCAGAGGGCGCTGTGTGGACCGGAGCGCCTACCCAGCCAGGGAAGTCCCCTTCTGTCCCCAGAACTCAGCCGTGTCTCAGAGTCCTTAACACCCAACGGAACTTCTGCACCACACTCCCCAGCCCTTTGGTATTTATTTCCCCCAACCCACCCTCTGAGGGTCTCCAGGGAGGATGGTCTCACCTTTTCTTCTGCAATTTTTTTACTTTAACTGGAAACAAAAAAATATAAAAGCATTTATTAGATTTAGGTCATGGTTGTGTCCTGCTCGGCGCGCACACACACACACGAATCCCAAAGCCCCTCAGGCATTTGTGACCCCCGCCTTGCCATCCCCTCTGGCAGATCTGCCACTCGACAGGGGAGTGCTGCAGACACCCCCTTCCTGACACGAGCCGTGTGTGTGGGTGAACACTTCAGACAAGCATGTAAAATTGTTGTTGTTGTTGTTTTAAATGTCGGTCTCAGTGGTTGACAGGAGCGAGGGGAGGAGGCAAGGAGAGTTAGAGTTTAAGGGGGACAGAGTTTCAGCTTGGGCAGATGACGGTGGCGGTCGCGTCGCCAAGTGAGCGTACTCAGTGCCGCTGAGCTGCACCCTTATGAAGGTTAAATGTTAAACTTCGTATTATGTGTATCTTATCATTTAAAAATATACATCGGGGCGCCTGGGTGGCTCAGTCCGTTAAGAGACCGACTCTCGATTTCCGCTCAGGTCACGAGCTCACCGTCTGTGAGATGGGGCCCCCCCTCGGGCTCCGCGCTGACGGCATGGAGCCGGCTTGGAATTCTCTCTCTCCCCCTTTCGCCACCCCTCCTCGCCACCCACCTCCATTCTTTCTCGCTCTCAAAATAAATAAACTTTAGTGTGTGTGTGTGTGTGTGTGTGTGTGTGTGTGTGTCAGCTTCCCCTGCCCCACCGCCAACACTGCATTGCATTCTGGAGGCTCCTTTGCAGTGAGTTTTGGAGTAAGACCTCCCCAGCTGAGGGCCTCCATGCTGCTACAAAGTGGGAACAGTCACAGGCTCTGGGGTCGCACCCGGGCAGCCGGTGGGCCAGCCTCTCTCGGCTCGCTCTTACCTCTCCTGACCACCAGGGCAACGGTCACCAGCACCGCAAGGAGAAAGAAGGCTCCGGCCAGGCCCAAGGAGAGTGCCAGGATCCAAGTGTGCCCTAGAGGAACATGAGAGAGAAAAGAGAGGGGGCAGGTGAGGGAGTTGCGAGGGTGCAGGGTGAAGTTCGGACCCCTTTCATTCCTCCAGATGAGCTTTGAGGAGCCAGCCCCTCCCCCGCGCTCCCCAACCCTTTGACTCGCGTGTCGCCGGACTGGTGATCCAGCAAACCTCCGTGCCGGTGAATTAGCATGTTTCCCAACGCCCCCAGCCGTGGTGATCACTTCCGGGATGGCCACGTGGCCGAAGCCGAGCTAATGAGAGCTAACCCTGAGACTTTGGCTCGGCTCACGGGAAGAGAGGGATACTCTTTGGGCCAGCATCACGAAGCTGGCGGAACACACATCCGGATCCCGGATCTTCTAGGCACATTTTGACACCATGAAGAGGAGGTCCTCCCTGAGAATAAGCCATAGGAGGAAGCTGGGCTGAGAGGAGGCAACTGATTCCTAACTTCTTCCTGAGCACCTGGATCCAGCCGGGCCTGAAGTCCGCGCTGCCAACTGAAGTCGGACTTGCCAAACCGGCACATTCTCTTTTGCTTCTGAAGCCAGTTTGAGTCAAGTTTCCAGTGACTTGCAGCCTGAGAGTCCTGCTGGCTTCAGCCGGGTCCCAGGGGGAGAGAGGACATCCACCCCCAGCCCTGTGGTGGACCCCGAGGTCCACGTGGAAATCGGCCACAAGCGCATGAAGCCCCAGCTTCAGAGCTGACTTCTCTGGAAGGGACGTGGCCACCCCCTCGCTGGAGAGAGGAGCTCTCTCAGGGGAGACAGGGGGAGATCTCTCAGGGCAGAGAGGAGGAGATCAGGAGCTAAGCCGGGGAGGGGAAGGAGAGACACGGACTCGGGACTCTCACACAGTTAGTCCTTGTTCGTTCATTCACTTGGGGCAGGAGGGATGTTGTCACCTCCCCGCTCTGAGACCACAGGCCCAAGGTGAGAGAAGGGGGCCTTTGATAGTGGACCTCAAAGACCCAGACTGTTCTGTCACCTCAACGACTGGGCCTTCTGTAGGCAACAAAGTTCTCTTTAAGTGGGGGCCTCTGCTGGCCACAAAGTTCTCTTTGCCGCTGGAAAGTTCTGAGTGACGTGGTGCAGAGGCTCGACCTGGAGGCTCCTCCCTCCCTCCTGCTCCTGGATCCAGAGCCCACGCCCAGTGCCCTGTCCTGAAAAGACCACAGAAAGATGTCAGCCTTCCCAGGGCTTCCGTCTCACTCAGACCAAAAGCCGAAGGCCTTGATGCAGCCAAAGGCACGGCACGATCCTCCTCGCCACCTCCCTGCTCTCTTGTCCCCCAACTTTCCTCCTCGCCTGCTGTGCTTCAGCCCTGCAGAGGGCCTCTGTGGTCCTCAGTCACACCAGGCATGTTCTGGCCTCAGGGCCTTTGCACGGCCTGCTCCCTCTGCCTGGGACCCTTTTTGCCCCAGATACCCACACCGCTGGCCTGTCATTCAGGTCCTCAGAGAGGCTTTCCCTGGCCACTCTCTGTATTTAAAATGACACCCTTGAGGCATCTGGGTGGCTCATTCGGTTGAGCATCCATCTCTTGATTTCGGCTAGGGTCATGATCCCAGGGTCATGGGGTCGAGCCCTGCGTCGGGGCTCTGTGCTGAGCATGGAGCCTGCTTGGGATTCTCCCTCCCTCCCTACCTCCCTCTCTCTCTCTCTTCCCTTGCCCCCCCCTACTCACCCATGCACACACATGCTCTCTCTCTCAAATAAAGTAAAACAAACAGACGCCCCTCACCACACTGTGTTTCATCCCTGCCACTTTGTCTCCCGCCGGCACACCGAATATTTATTGGAGTCCTCGGTTATATCGTCTGCCTGCGTCCCGTCCCCTCGGGTAGGCTAGGGTAGGGACGTTGTTTTGCTCGCTGTCGGAAACAGCGCCTGGGGCTCCGTAGGTGTTCCAAAATGTCACGTGGCCAGGAGGGGAGGGCGAGGCAGAGCGTGGAGGCCTTGCCGCCTAGATATCAGAGCCAACAGGTTCCCGGCTCCGCTGCCCGCCAGCCGTGTGACTTGGGGGTGAGCCCCCTCATCTCTGCTGCCTCAGTTTCCTCATCTGCACACGGGGAGAATGGTGGGGCACGTCGCATGGGATGACTGAGAACTGACCGAGGGAAGGTGGGGAGTGCTGGCAAGCTGGGGGCCTGGCTTGTCCCACGAAGCGGAGGGAACAGCGTAAGCAAAGCCTCAGCGGCTGGAGAAGGGAGCCCCGGGCAGTGAGGGGCCCGCGGGAGGGCCTTACCTGGGAAGGAGACACTCACAGGCTCGCTGAGGTCCGAGAGCTGCGGCTGTCTGTGTTCGCCCAGCACCCCGTACTGGCAGTAGAACGTGCCCCCCGGGCGCCTCCCTGCCCCCGCCGCTCAGGTTGAAGGTGACCCCCAGCTGGTCGGCGGGGGCCTGCAAGAGCTGGATCACCTGCCCGCCACGGTACAGCGTGAAATTGGCCCCCAGAAAGCCCCCGGGGGCCACGCAGGCGATGTGGATGGGGTCTTCTTGGCTGCTGGGGTGCGGGGGCAGCAGCAGGATGGACGGAGCTGGGATGGCCAAGGAGCCTAGAATGCAGACGAGAGGGATGCGGGCTGAGCGGTGAGAGCAGAGGCCGCTCTGGCTCTGGGGCCTTGGGCAAGTGGCTGGCCTCCTCTGGGCCTTGGTTTGTGCTTACTACTTGAGGCTAGTCACCCCGACTCCACTGCTATGTTGAGGGCTTCGGGGGCTGGCACCTGGGTGGGGGAGGTCACTGCCGTTGGGCCATTTTATACAACGATAGCGGTCACCGCATAGCAATGAGATTATAAATTATGCCCTTGCCGCTTCCATCGGCAGCACCGACTGTACGCCAGGCCCTGTTTTAGGTGCCGGGGACAGAGCACTGAGTGACACGGACAGCTAGACAGGCCTGTCTCCGGGGGCTGCCGGTCCCAGGGAGGCAAGAAGCACTGTGCACACACCAGACAAGGGAGTGGGAAGGCTGCATTGGCTGGAGCAGTCCTGGAGGGCTTCCTTGAAGAGGTGACACAGGAAGAGCTGGGGGACAGAATTCCAGGCAGAGGGAGGAACACAGGCAAATGCTGGGACAGTGGAAGGGGTGTGGGGGTCTCCAAAGAGGCCAGGGTGGCTGGAGGGGAGGAATGGAAAGCAGAGGATTTCTCCTGTTTCCGAGGCTGCGGTGAGGAATTGGGTTTGGGGGTACGGTTTCCTGTAGGAGGGACCAGGGTCTCCCCAGCTGCCCCCAGCCTCCTGAGCAGAGCGTCCAACCCCCTCCCCCAGCGGATCCTCCTGGTGCCCCAGCCGTGGAGGTAGCAGCCTGTAGAAACCAAGCGGGGCTGAGTCATGGGGCGTGGGCACCGCCGTCCCCAGTGGGGTGGGATTTCTGACATCCTTGAGGGGGGAGTAATGAGGGCCTGCTCAGAGAAAGCCATGCTCCTGGGGCGTTTCCACAGCCCTGCGGCAGATCGTCAGGGCTCGGCCTCCTCCAGCACCTGGGGAGAGGGGCAGCCCGGTGCTGCTTCCTGGCCCCAGAGCGGAGCCAGGTGGGCGAGGGCGGTGGGAGCGGGGTGGGGGTGGCGCAGGGGACATCGGGCTCACCGGCTGCAAAGAGCAGGACCGTCCAGGGCATCTCTCCTCCGGAGTTTGACCAGGAAATCTGGCTGAGGCCAGCGCGGCCCGCGGCTCGCTGCCAACTCCTCCTGTGAGGCCAGAGCAGGGAAAGGAGAACCACGGCTGATCTGAACGAATGTTTCCTCACTGGCAGGAAGTTGCACACACGCGGTTGGCTACTGACAGGGACTCTCTCCTCTCCCCACCCCTTCCACGGACGCGCATCGGATCCTGGCAGTGGACGCACCCACCTGGCACTTGGTGGCCACTGTTCTGCAGAGATGGGAGGAGGGATGAACGGCTATGGTGGTCAGGTGTGTGTGTGTGTGTGTGCGCACGTGTGTGTGCTTTCTCCCCCTGAAGAGGAAAGGCAAGGACCATGGGCTGTTTGGGAAACCCATCCCCAAAACACAAACCTCAGCCCAACCAGTTCCAAAGTTGAAACGTATGTTTGGTGGAGGTTGGTAGGGCATGGTGGTGAGTGTTTGGCCTCTATGACCTCAGGCAAGACATGGTCCTTCTTTGAAGCCTCAGCTCACTGCCCTGGAGAATGGGCCTAAGAGCAGCAGGTATCAGATCCAGAGACCTCAAGATGTGAAGTGCCATGCCTAGAGACATGTGAGTGCTCCCAGTGTGAGGCCCCAGGTGTGTCACCAGCCAGGTGAAAGGGACCCCTGGCTCCAAAATGAGGAAATGATATAGTTTACAGAATAAATTGCCTCCTGTTTACAGCCCAGAAACTTCCAAAAGTCCGTCTTACCAGTAAATTTGCTTTGGTCTCTCTAAACATTTCTGTTCAAGCCAAGCAGGTGTACCTGGAGGTTTACCCCAGGGAAGGATGTAAGCATACGTTCACTAAACAACAAAAAGTGTCATTACTGGGGACTTTTTTTTACTTGGATACATAAAACTCATTCCAAAGTCAGGACCTTTGCACATGCTGTCTCTCCTGCCTGGGACACAATTCTATTAACCTGGTAAAATTCTGGGGTACCTGGGTGGCTCAGTCAGTTAAGTGTCTGACTTCAGCTTAGATCATGATCTCATGGTTTGTGGGTTCAGACCCCATACCTGGAGCCTGCTTTGGATTCTGGGTCTCCCTCTCTCTCTGCCCCTCCCCCTCTCATGATCTGTCTGTCTCTCTGTCTCAAGAATAAATAAACTTAAAAATTAATAAATTGTCTGGGGGGGTGTGTGGGAAACCTGGTAAAATTCCACTTCTGTTTCAGGTCTCAGCTTAAATATCACTTCTGAGAAATCTTTCCAAATCACTCTGAACTTAAAAAATTTTTCTTGCTTAATTATACTACAGTGTGTTGTGATGCTCTTTTATTAAAATTGGCATGCTATATTTTCAAGGAATTTGTCTATTTCATCTAAGTTGTAGAACTTATTTGTAAAGACTGTCTATATTCCCTTTTTATCCTTTTAATGTCTGTAGGGTCTGTAGTGATGTCTCTTCTTTCAAAGGTAATGTGTGGTTTCTCTCTTTTTCTTGATTACAGTCTTGCTAGGGATTAATCAGTTTTATTAATTTTTCAAAGTATTAGCTTTTGGCTTTGTTTTTCTCTATTTGCTGTTTTTTATTTCATTGCTTGTCTTTTTATTTTTTTTCTTTCTTCTATTTACCTTGTATTTCATTGGCTCTTCTTTTCATAGCTTCTTAAGATGGAAGCTTAGGTCATTGATTTTAAAACTTTATCTTTGTGTATAAGCATTTAAAGCTATATATTTCCCTCTGTGTACTGCTTTAACTGCATCCCACACACTCTGATATCTTGTGCTTAAGTTAGGAATATTTTCTTATTTCGCTTGTGAAGTTTTTCTATGGTCCATACATTATTTAGAAATGTGTCAACTTCCAAACATTTGGGGTTTTTCGATAGCTTACTGTTAAGTGATTTTCATTTAATTCCTTTGTGGTCAGAGGATGCACTTTATATCATTTCAGCCCCTTGATATTTATTGATACTTTAATGGCCCAGCATATCTTGATCCACATTCTATATGCACTTGAAATGAAAGTACATTCTCCAGTGTTTTGGTATAATATTCTGTAAATATCCATTAAATTAGGTCATGGTGGTTTACAAAACATGCTTGATTTAATTGAACTCATCCAGCTCTCTTCCTTCCATGGTGCAGGGATGGGCCTATGGTGCCTCTTATAGTTTCACAATGCTTACCGTAGTGCTTGGCACACAGTAAACCACAACTATTTCTCCCTTCTTTCTGTCCTTCCTTCCTTCCTCCCTCTCTTTTCTCTTTTTTTCTTTCTCCCCTTCTTTCCTTCCTTCCTTCCTTCCTCCCTGCTTCCCTCCTCCCTTCCTAATGTTTATTCATTTTGGAGAGAGAGACAGACAAAGTGCAAGCAGGGAAGGGGCAGAGAGAGAGAGGGAGAGAAGCGGGCTCCGGACTCTGAGCTGTCAGCACAGAGCCCAATGTGGGTTTGAACTCACAAACCATGAGATCATGACCTGAGTCGAAGTCAGACCCTTAACCAACGGAGCCACCCAAGTGCCCCTCAACCACTATTCTTCATTGACCTGAAAGCCAAAAAGCATTCATTTAGCCTATTTTTGTTGCCCTATCCTGGGTGCGTAGGAGGCAGAGTTAGGAGAGATTCCTGTCTTATTTTTTCTACCAATTGTGTAGTGAGTTCCACCAAGGACTCAGGACTCTGCTGAGTGCGAGGGACACCATGAGGAATAAAAAAAGCTCCTGCCCTGAGGATGCTCAGAATTTGGCTAGAGAGTCAGACAAGCAGACGATGAGAGTCAGCTGGGGAAGGGCTGTAATGGAGGCCACCACCAAGGACTGGGGCTCCTAACCTGGCTTCAGCAGGTTCAGGGCGGGCTTCTGGGAGGAGGTGTTATCCGACTCCAAAAACATGAGAAGGAGACAAGGGAAGGACATCCTAGGTGGAGGGAACAATCTGCGTCAAAGTCCTCGGATGAATGGTAAGGACTTCATCCCGGGAGCATTTAACATGGGGCAGGAATAACCCGGAATTCCGAATTCAGAAAAACAGACAGTCACCTGTATCAGTCACAGATAGCAGCCGTAAGAGGTACAACTGAGAGTCACGACCAGGGCGAAGGGAAATCAGCAAGGGAGGCCGGCTCCCAGGGTCAGGAAGCTGATGCCGGCTCAGGCCCAAAGTCGCTAGGGAGGAACGCAGCTGTGACACCTGGAGGGAGTTGGAGCTGCAGGCTCTGGGAGGCGCCCGCAGACCAACAGGGTGGGAGGCAGGGAACATATACCTACACCTTCCTCGCCTCCGGCCCTCAGATCCCCTACCAGGGCCGAACCCAACTAGGCGAGAGGGAAAGCCGGCTCAGTGGCCCGGTGTGTAGAGATCCGCCTCCCAGGGCACGAGCAGGGTGGGAAAGGGTGGGGAATGGCTCGGGGTGGGGGTGGGGGGCACAAAAACTGCCTGGCCCACACTCTCAGAACCTTTTGGTTATAATTTCAGGGGATCCTTGGCCTCCAGAAGCTAGTCTGCAAATTCCCCACGGTTGTAAGCACCCCAGGCTGACTACAGGGCCAGTGCTACCAGGCCAAGAGGGACCCTGCAGGGCTGTGCCCATCTCTTCTCTGGCTACTCCCCTCCCCCCACTCCCATTTCCTTGCTGCCCCCTTGAGCCCTCTGAGTGCCTTCCCACCTCAGGGCACTGCTCTCTCCACTTGCCTCCTCTCCCTTCTACTTCGAGTCTGAGAATCAATGCCACCTCCTCCGAGAAGCCTTCCCTGACTCCACCCAGGTGAAGTGAGCCATCCATCTAGCACCGAGCGATTACTCTTTAGTGCCTATAACTACCTGAGCCATCTGAGTGCTGAGCTTGCTCGTGTAGAATCTGGCTCCTGCACTCGGATGGCAGCTTCGTGAGGACATGGGCAGAATCCGTTTTATTCACGGTGTCAGACACTCAGCAAATATTTGTTGAATACTTGGGGACAGGGGAGAGTTTTTGCCCAGTCGAAGGAAACGAGAATCACCCATTCGAGCCCCAGGTGTGGGCGGAAGTCGCCGAGTTGGTAGCGCCAAGGGCCTGCCCCTGTGCAGAAGCTTTGACGAACCGAGCAAACCCAGAATCAACTTTATCTGAACTTCGGAAAACAGCCCAAGGTTTATGCCAACCAAGTGGACGCCGAATCAAAATGAAAAGGCACCTGGAACCCAGCGGGAAAGCCCTGTGGTGTTTCCCCCACCCTTTCCTCAGCTCCTTCCCAGCACGGTGGAGGTCTTGGGGACAGCAGCCCGTGTTCCCAGTAGGGGGGTCCGGTCCCTGGTCCCTGAGGTCGGCAGTATTGTGTTGGTCTGTTCTAACATGTCTGAGGGCGACCTGTGGGACCAACTCGAGGCGCTTTGTCTGTTGAACTACGAACGCATTCCCGGAAAACACTGTAAGGCAAAGGGAAAAACCCACAGCACCTGGGGCAAAATGCTGTAACCGGGGTCGACACTAACCAACGGTTTTACCAGCAAAAAGGGGTTTACTCGGGAATAGCGCCGAGATGCCACTAAGGACAAAGAAGCTGCAGCGAACGCACAGGCAGGTCTGGAGAACGCAGAAGAGGAATACTCGTTTATAGAGGCAAGGGGACGTCAGGAAGGCTGTCAGGACCAAGAGGGCCATCGGACTGCACTGGGAGTTGGAAGGGGAGCGATGTTTCACTGGTTGAGCTGTGACACTCTCATCGGCGGGGCTGGTACCAGGGGAAGGGAAAAGCTCTCCTCCTCCTGCCGAGCTAGTAGAATCAGGTAGCAAGGTATCAATTTGCAAAGGACATCTCCTCCTGTCAGGCCTGTGATTAACAATGTAGGGTGCCTGCGTTCACCCTTCTGTCCCCCTGATGCCATTTAAAAATTCTTTTTCTTTCTCTTTTAGAGAGAGAGAGAGAAACAGAAGATCCAAAGCAGGTTCCCAGCTGTCAGTGCAGACGGAGCCCAATGCGGGGCTCGAACCCACAAACCGTGGGATCGTGACCTGAGCTGAAGTCGGGTGCTGAACCAGACTGAGCCACTCAGGTGCCCCTCCTGACTCCATTTTCAAGGACGTTTCCTTTTATTAAATTTTCACCACGATAGACATGCCCCGAGCCAGGAGGAGAAGCTGGGGTGACCATTTCTCCAGGAAGTTCGGGCATTCAGAAGCACCCATATACCCATATACCCTGGGGGATTTAGAAAGCGAGGTGCATGCCCAGGGCAGGAGAAGGGCCCAGAAAAGACTGGAGAAGACTCTAAGCTTTCCTCTCCCGCTCATCTCTAGGCCTCGGCGCAAACAGGAAGTGAAGGCCAAGGCAGAGTCGTAAAGGCGGGGAAACGCACAGAGGGAGTGCCCCAGAATAAATCCGGGGGAAGTTTTTGTTTCTTTTTCCTTTCTTCTGCTTGCTCTCGACAGTATATAAATAACTCTTGTAACTCAACTCCAAAAAGGCAACCCAATTTTGAAACTGGCAAAGGACCTGAACAGACATTTCTCCAAGAAAGAGCCACAAATGGCCAACGAGCACCTGAGAAGCTGCCGGACATCAAGGAAATGCAAAGCAGCACCACGATGAGATACCACGTGACACCCCTCGGATGGCTGTAATGAAAATAAAGGAGAAAATAACAAGCGTTGATGCGGACGTGGAGAAACGGGGGCCCTCATACATGGCTGGTGGGAATATAAACCAGGACAGCCGCTGTGGAAAACGGTCTGGGAGTTCCTCAAAAAGCTCAACACAGAGGGGCGCCTGGGCGGCTCAGGTGGTTAAACGACCAACTTCGGCTCAGGTCGTGATCTCGCAGTTTGCGGGTTCGAACCCCGGCTCGGGCTCTGTGCTGACGGCTCAGAGCCTGGAGCCTGCTTCAGATTCTGAGTCTCCCCTCTCTCTGCCCCTCCCCCACTCTTGCTCTCTCTCTCTCTCTCTCTCAGAATAAAAAGCACGTATGCCTGAATCCTTGTCTCAGGCTCTGCTTAAAAAAGAAAGAAAAAAAAAAAGAAAGAAAAAAAAAGCTAAGCACGGAGTTACCCTATGACTCAGCAATTCCACTCCTAGGTGTGTACCCTAGAGAACTGAAAATAGATTCTCAAACAAATACACACCCACATGTTCACAGCAGCACTGTTCACAACGTCCAAAAGATGGGAGCTACCCCAGTGTCCATTGCTGGTTGAATAAAGGTGGTATATCCATGCAACGGACTATTATTCAGCCAGCAAAATGACTTAAATATTCACTCATGCTAGGAGGATGAACCTCCATGACGCTAAGTGAAAGAAGTGGGTGTGGGGAGGAGGGAAATGAGATGCAGGCTTAATGGGTAACAAGGTTTATTTGCCGGCTGATGACCATGTTTCAAAAGAAGAGTGACAGTTGCAGAACACTGTGAATGTAATAAATGCCACTGAACCGGTCCCTGTAAAAATTATTAATTTTAGGAGCGCCTGGGTGGCTCCATCAGTTGCGCGTTTGACTCCTGATTTTGGCTCACGTGGGATTGAGCGCCCCCATCGGGCTCTGTGCTGGCAGCGCAGAGCAGAGCCTGCTCGGGATTCTCTCTCTCTGCCCCTCCCCTGCTCCCATCCTCTCAAAATAAAGAAACGTAAAAAAAATAAAAAAATAAAAGAATCACTCATTCCCCACAACTACTTCAAAATGTCCAAGCAGCGAGCCAGAAGGACAGAAAATCGCGGGAGTGAAAAGAAAGAACAATGACTGCCCATGAACTTTGACATAACAAAGTGGTGTCACTTCCCCCAAATTCTCCCAAAGCAGGAGAGGACAGCCACCAGCTGTATTTGAAGAGTAACTGCCACCACATGCCAACAACTCCAAGGCCTGTCTTTAAAGACTCAACACTTCCATCTAAACATTTTTTTTTTTTTAGTGCTAGACAGAATCGCCAATCAGAATCCATTTCTCCTGTGACTTCTTTGCTTATCGGTCGGCTTCCCAGAGGGAGGTCGCCTCCACACCCTCTAAGCCAGACAGGGAGAAGAGGTTACATGGTGGGCAATAAGCCTGGAAAATAACAGGTGTATTTACCGAGGGCCTAGAACGCGCTAAGCGCCGAACAAGCGTTCTCTCATTTAATCTTCATGACAGCCCAGCGAGGCAGGACGAGTATCACCCCCCTTCTTACGCACGAGGATACCGAGGCCTAGCAGGGCGATTTCTTCGAGCCCAGGGTCGGGGGTGGTTGGAACCAGCCTTCGTGGCTCCCAGGCCCACACGCTCTTCTCTGACTCTTAAGCAGTGTGGCTGTCGTTTTTCTTACCCTGGGCCACTTCGAGTACTCTATTTACCTGCTGGCCCCCCGAGTTCGAGACCTTTGGTGTGCAGGCGCTAGGCCCCTGTACTGACTCTACGCCAGGAAAAAATGAGTGCTAGCTCAAGGCTTCATCTCAACTCTCACAGCCGCCCTATGGGGTGGTCGTTCCGTCACTCCCACTACAGACGAGGAAACTGACAAAGCGACAGTTCTACGGAATAAAACGTCAGGCAACACGGAACCCACATCAACACTAAAAGGTCTTCGCGCCCCGAGTTGAATTAGTTTATACACGAGCCCTACGGATCGCGCACGGGCCCATCCCGCGCAGACTGGCTCGCTCAACCGTCGTAGCGCGCAGCTTAGTCTGGGAAAACCGCAAGGAGGGGCCCCCGCCTCCCATTTAGTTGTCTTAACTTTTGCCTGAGAAACATGCACCACAGTACTTATTTTTGTCATTTCCCCCCTCCATCATCGGTTGAGATTACAGCCGATGGCCACTCAGAAAATAAAAATCTCCAGATGATTGAGTATTGTTAGGTACATCAGGCACTCATTCGGGCAGCTAAGCTCTCGGGGGCCCTTCATTTTTCTCCCCGCTGGTTTCACGGAGCGGCTGCCAATGAGCTCCGCTGAGTAGCAGAGGGGGCAGGGCTAGCCCTTAAAGAAACCGCGACCTCTTAGCAGACTGGAGGGTGACCCGGATCATGGCGGCCGGAGCGGCCCTAGCCTTGGCAATGTGGCTACTACTGCCGCCGGTGGGGGTGGGAGGGGCAGGGCCACCGCCGATCCAGGACGGCGAGTTCACGTTCCTGCTGCCTGCGGGGAGGAAACAGTGTTTCTACCAGTCCGCGCCGGCCAATGCAAGCCTCGAGACCGAGTACCAGGTAGACGGTCCCGGGTTGGGGAGCCTGCAAACCAGCAGAACCTGGGCGAGGGGGCGTGGCCAGGCAGCTGAAGCGAGGCATGCATTAAAGCGGGAGGGGGAGGAGCCCGTGCGTAAGAGCGCGGGGGCGGAGCTAGGGAGAGCGAGCGGGAGCTGGTGGAGATGGCGCGTAGGAACGGAGTGGGTGGGAATAATGGCAGGAGGCGGGGTTAGAGTGAGACTCCCAGAAGGGGCGGGGCCCTCCTGAGTGGGCGTGGTCAACTTGAGTACTTCTCGGGGGTTGGGTTAAGGAAAGCAGGGCCCTGTCACCTCACCTGGGGCGTGGCCAGGTAAACATCGATCAAGAACTTACGACGGGGGCGTGACTAGATGAAAGAGCCAAACCAAAGCTTTTATATCAATGAAGACAGAGCCAACGCAACGCGCGCGGTCAGAGGGACGGGTGGGCAGGACTGGGTTGCAGGTGTAGGTAGGTGTCGGCGCGCAGGTAGGGCTCTGGTGATCTGTACGGGTCCGGCTTTCCCTGGCGGGTGCCCTTGACCTACCCCGAGTCCTCCCCCCTCTCTTACCTGTCCTCCCAGGTGATCGGAGGTGCTGGACTGGACGTGGATTTCACGCTAGAGAGCCCTCAGGGCGTGCTGCTGGTCAGCGAGTCCCGCAAGGCAGACGGGGTGCACACGTGAGTCTAGCCCCACTGTCCGCCTGGGTTCGGTTTCAGCCCTGCCCCTCCCCTGTGGCCTCAGGTTACCACCGTCCCTGCCTCTCAGAGTCCGGCTGGTGGGCCACTCAGGGTCATGTGTATCTCTGGGTCTGTCTTCCAGGGTGGAGCCCACAGAGGCCGGAGACTACAAGCTGTGCTTTGACAACTCTTTCAGCACAATCTCAGAGAAGCTGGTGTTCTTCGAACTCATTTTTGACAGCCTGCAGGACGACGAGGAGGTTGAAGGCTGGGCAGAGGCGGTGGAGCCGGAGGAGATGCTGGATGTCAAGATGGAGGACATCAAGGTGCGCCCAGGCTGAACCGGGCCCACTCATCCCTGATCTCTGGCAACGGCTGTGCTCCCTGGTTCCTCCACGGTGGCTGGGGTCCGCATTCGCCTGACCCAGCCTGGTGGCCCCCCCCCCTTAATTATGTTAGTAGCAACTCACAGTTAAAATAATAGCACATTTCTAGATGTAGGAATTTCAAGGGCTTAAATATCTCATGAAATCTCCATATGAAGTAGGTAGTGTGTTAATGCCCCATTGTAACAGAGGCACAGGATGGCTAAGGCCACACAGCTAGCAACTGGCAAAGCCAAAATTTGAACCCGGGCGGTCTGGCTTTGGCAACTGTGCTGTTGACCACTACTAAGTACAGTTTTTCACTTACGTAGGCATGTGACTCTCACAGCAATTCTGAGGAAATGGAGGCCCAGAGAGGTTAATTAACTTGCTCAAGGTCACACAGCCCCTCAGTACAGAGAGCCGATGTAGACTCAAGGCAGCCTGGCCACAGAGTTTGTGCTCTCAGCTCACCCCATTCCCCCTAGTTTTATTGGTCTCTGCTCCCTGAAAGGCGGAAGCCTGACCCTGCCTCTCTCTCTCTCTCTACCCCACAGGAATCCATTGAGTCCATGAAGATCCGGTTGGAGCGTAGCATCCAGATGCTGACGCTACTGCGGGCCTTTGAGGCCCGTGATCGCAACCTGCAGGAAGGCAACCTGGAGCGGGTGAACTTCTGGTCGGCTGTGAACGTGGCCGTGCTGCTGCTGGTGGCCGTGCTGCAGGTCTGCACGCTCAAGCGCTTCTTCCAGGACAAGCGCCCTGTGCCTACATAGCCCCGGAAGGAAGAACGGGGCAGAGAAGGGCAGCAGGGTACATGTGTGTGAGGTCTGGGGGTCCCTTCCCCGGCTGAGTTTCCTACGGGAGGGGAGGCTGTACGGTCAGGGCTGGAGGTATGGCCCTTGAGTGTCTTCTCCCTTCTGGGGGCCAGGCCGGACGAAACACTCGTCGGCTGGGCTGACAGACCTGGGCCCTCGGGGAGGGCCGCCTCCGCGGCCGCACCTGCTCTCCCGGAAACAGCGCACGGACTGGGGCACTGCAGCATTTGAACGCAGCCCTCGGACATGCGGCCGGCCTGCCTCTGCGTCCCCTGCTGTGAATGTGTGTGCCTTAGCCTGCGTCTTCCAGCCTGCACTGGCTCTAGGTGCGGGACAGGGCCCAGGAAGCAAACTCGCCCTTCCCTTCCCTCCTGGCCTTCTGAGACAGGTTATGGTGGGAGGGGGCTTGCGGTCTGTGGTGCTCCGTGCCTTCCTTGGCCTCCCTTGGCCTCCCTATCACTGCACCGGAGGCCCCTTGCTGCTGCCGCTGGGGGGGTGGCTCCAGGCCGGGGGGCAGCCCACGCATACCAGGGGCTGGGAAGGAGACATAGCGCTCTTGCCAGGAAAGTCACTTTATTGAGAGAAGGAGCCCAGCCCCTCAGCCTGGTGCAGGGGTGCTCGCTGTGAGGTCTGGGAACCGAACTCTAGGAGTGGAGACCGCAAGACCACCCGCCCCTGCTGCGGCCTCTGTGGAGGGCCCCGGGCTGAGGGGTGGCCCAGCCAAAGCTTGTGCCGGGAGCCTCACGGAACAGAGGGGGTGTGGCCTGGGCACTGGAGGCAATAAATTATGGTCAGAAAATCACAGAGCCTGGTCACTGGGGCTCAGGGACACCAGCTGGGACAGACCTGGCCCCAAGGGGGCAAACCAGGCAGGCGGGAGGGGTCTCCCACGAAGTTCAGAAGAAAGGTCGGGCGGGAGCCGATGGAGGTGGTCGCCTGGGCACAAGAGAAAAATCAGAAAGCAAAGTTGAACTGTGACCCGGGCTGGGCCAGGAGGCCTGGGGACCTGCAGGGAAGTCCTTAGGACTGCAGCAGCGGGGAAGGGGCCCTGACCACTGCGGCTCGGGGTGGAGGGCCAGAATCCCCTCCCCCCTGAGGGATTCTGGTGCCCACCCTGGGCCCACGACCTGGTCTCCACACCAGTGGTGCGTCAGGGGCCGCAGCCAGGCCCCTGTGTTAGTGTGTATGGAGGGGGGAGCGGGGAACATTTGCCCCCACTCTTGAGGTGTTAAAGAAAGCAAAAGATCTTCCCTCGAGAGCATGGTCGTCTCTGGAAGAAGTGTGCTCTCTGGCCAAGAGCAGACCCCCATGACTGAGGGGTGAGAGCCCCGTGGTGAGAGGCCTGGGGGGGGGTGGTGGCAAGCAGTCCACACCTTCAGCCTGACAACACAAAAGGCCCACACAGCAGCCACTAGAAGCTTCTTCCCTTTATTTTAGTTTATTAATAGGATACAGAGTGCAGGCACTTACAGTGGTCAAACCGAGCGAGGAGCGAGCGAGGTCTGCTCAGCGATGGGCCGCCTGGGGCCCACCCCGTGGGGAGGCCTGGGTGGGAGCCAGGAGCCCCTCAAAGCCTCCCCACTCACTCAGCCCTGAGCCTAAGCCACCCCAGGGACCTAGGAGGAGGGGGGAACCCAGGGAGGAGAGAGCGAGGCCGGCAGGGCTGAGGCTTCCGGACCTGGCAAAGGCACCTCCGGCAGCCGAGGCCGGGCCGTGTGGTTGATACGGCCGAGGAAGGAATATTTACAACTCAGGCGGGGCGGGCAGCGCTGGGCCTGGCTCGCTGCCGGGAGCTCCCGCTGAGGAACGGACATGCTCCGTGGGCCCCAGGAAGGGCTGGGGGGCCCAGGCACTCTGGGTGCTTCCACCTCCAGAAGGCCCGGTCTTCTCAGGCTTTCCTGGCCAGAAGCCCCGGGCGAGTCCCCCCACCGCAGCCCGCATCCTCATTCGAGATGGCGCCCAGCCTGTGTTCCCTCCTCTGCTACCCCGAGGCTCCATCCCCCAAAGTGCACCACCCCAGCTCCCGCCCTGGCCCGGGAGCTCCAGGGGGCTCCAGGGCCCCTTCGGTCAGTGCTGTGTGCAGTGTGCAGCCCGGGACGGGGGCCAAGGTTAGGGAAGAGTCAGGGGCTGCCCGCAGGGAGCCTGGTCCTGGCACGCAGACGACGGGGCCAGGGGAGGGCGGAGGGGCCCAGACCACCGAAGCTCCTGCACCGTGGGTGTGCGGAAGACCCCCTGAGAACACACCCCGCCCCCCCTGCAGCCGCAGCCTAGTCGAGCAGGGATGGCTCGGCTGGGCGGATAATGGTGGGCCGGCTGGGCGCAGCAGGGGGTCTTCTGCTGCAAAGAGAATAAAGACAGACGGGGAGGGGGAGGGGGAGACGGCGGTGAGGCCATAAGTAGGATGAGGGAGAGGAGCCCGGCCCTACCGCCCCCTGCCCAGGGCGCTGCCCAATGCCCAGTGCTCTCAAGGCCGCGCTAGCGAGCCAGGAAGGAGCCTGGAGTGTGACTGTGTGCGTCCCCACCCACCCTGGGCCTCGGGGTCCCCTTGGGAGAAGTGAGGACGGAGCCGGGCCTGCAGGGCAGGGGGAGGCAGGGCTCCAGTGTCCTCAAGTAAGAAAACGAAGGTCAAAGCCAGGAGAAGGGGCCTCCCGCGAGGAGCCCCATCCTGCAGGGTGGGCCACCCGCTCAGGCAGAGGACAGGTCTGGGAGTCCTGGAGTCACCCTGACTCTCCACCACTCAGTGACTTTTGGGCAAGCGACTTGGTCTCTGGGCCTTAGTTTTCACACCAGCCAAACGGGAATGATGACTCTGTTCCCCACTGGGCGCAAGGAGAGCTTAGGGGAGGAGAGGCCCCAGGGTGCGAGCTGGTGGCCCTAGCGGGTGGGGGGGGCATTGGGGGGGGTCTAGACTTACCTGGGCACTCCAGGGGGGATGCCGGGCGGAATCCGAGCTGGCCGAGATGGGATCTGAGGCGGGGCCGAGAAGGGGTCGTTGTTGGCAAACACGCTCTGGGGTCCAGGCCTGGACGGGATGGGGGGTGCGGCGAAGGAGGCTGCTGGCATGGGAATCAGGGGGGGCCCCGGGGTTGGGCCCCTCACTGCTGGGGGCCGGCCTGGGGGGTGCACGCTGGACACAGGTCGGCGCTGTGGAGTGGGGCTGCGGAGGAAGGAGAGAGTGTGAGCTGGAGGTGGGGGTGGGGCGCGCCAGCCCGGCCAGCCGTAGAGGCCTGAGGGGGCGAGGGGTCACAGGAGTGACCCGGGCAGGTGCCAGCTCCTGGCCCAGGGGCGCAGGTGGGGGAGTATCTGTTCCCTCCACCACCTGCTTCGAGACGGCTGTGCCCCCACCCACGACCTGAGCCAGGGCCCCTGCTTCCCTCTGACCTCACTCCCATGGCCGGTTCCCTCCCACCAGTCCTGCACCCCGCTCCCCCCGTCCCGGCTGCTCCCCCTCTCCCCCTCTCCAATCTACCCTCATTAGCTACAGACCCTTCCAGAGCCCAGCCCTGACTCTGAATCAAGTCCGAGTGCCTCCTGCACCACAGGGCCTACGAGCTCCTGCCCTGGCACCCCACAGGCGCCCCGTTCCCCAGGCCGGGTGCCCTCTCCCTAAGTGGCCCCCCGCCCCCCACCTCCGTCACTGGTCAGGTGTCCCTGTCTGACGGTCTGCACTGCCCACGCCAGGGTCTCATTTCCATCCAACAGCTCTGGGGTGGCTGAGGGGGAAGGGGACGCGCCCCAGCTGCTCCCGCAGACCGTCCCCGACCTGCTGCTCTTGTCTCTGCTCTGGGCTCCAGGATGACCCCGCGGCCACCACGGCCCGGGCCTCTGGCCGTCTCTGCCTTCCACTTGGGCTCACCCCATGGGAAGCACCAGGAGACACGTGGGCCTGTAACCCAACCCTCCTCTCCGTCCTCTGAGGCCCACGCAGGGTAGCCCCTCCCACCGTGGCCAGCCCCCGGGGGGGGGGGGGGGGGGCCGCCTCCACCCCGCCCGGCCGGTGGGCCGGGCCTGGACCGACCTGTGGGTGCCGGAGCTCTGGATCCAGGTGTCGTCGACGGGCGGGGGCACGGGCGTGGACACGGTGCTGGTGCTGATGTCCCCGATGATGTTGAGCGCCTCCTTGAGCGCGTGGTACATGCGCAGCATGTCGTCCCGCCGCTGCGCCTGGTCGGCCGACTCCTCCATGAGGCTGCTCTGGTCCGCCGAGGAGTACAGGTAGGCCAGCAGCTCGTGGTGGATGAAGGCCTTGGTCTGGGGGGCAGGGGCGGAGGGGTCAGGGCCTCCCCCACAGCCCGCGGCTCTCCTGTCTCTCCCTTCACCGCGGGACGTGGAAGGGGCTTAAAACTCGGCCGGGCTTTCTACCCGGGCGTCTGCCGCGTCTCTCGGGGGCACCTTCGCGCGCTCTTCCCACCGTCTCCCCAGACGCTGGTGATGAAACTCAGCCCGAGAACCCTGCCTCTTGTATTGCCATCTTTCCTCCCATTTGTGTTCTCCGAACGGGCTTTGGTTAAAAAACTACTAGTTCCCTCTCTTAAACGAGAAATGTTTAAAACGGATGCCTGGGGGGCTCAGTCGGTTGGGCGTCCAACTTCAGCTCAGGCTGTGATCTCGCGGTTTGTGACTTTGAGCCCCGCATGGGACTCTGCGCTGACAGCTCAGAGCCTGGAGCCTGCTTCGGATTCTGTGTCTCCCTCTCTCTCTGCCCCTCCCGTTCTCGTGCTCACTCTCTCTCTCAAAAAAATAAACACTGGGGCCCCCGGGCGGCTCAGTCAGTTAAGTGTTTGACTTTGGCTCAGGTCACGTTCTCACGGTTCGTGAGTTCCAGCCCCGCGTAGGGCTCTGTGCTGACTGCTCAGAGCCCGGAGCCCTGCTTCAGATTCCGTGTCTCCTTCTCTCTGCCCACCCGCCCCCCGCCTCTCAAAAATAAGCAAACGTTAAAAAAAGAAAAAAGAAGAGTGACTTTGAGACCGAAACACAGATTCATAACAGAAGACTCCTACAATTGTCTTCTCAAGAATGGATGTTGAATTTTCCCAAATGAACTTGCGACATCTGCAAAAATGGCCCGGCTTGAGAGTTTGTTTCCCCTCCCCTTTTATACAAATGGAGCCTTCCGGTATATTCTGTCATGCTCCATAGTTTTTTTCCTACGTTATAAATGAGTTATTATCAACCTGGAGATCCTCTTCTTCTCTCTCTCTCTCTCTCTCTCTTTTTTGATAGAATGGCTATTAGATGGATTCTATTAAGTGGATGGCCATGTCTAATTTCCAGCCGCTATGGAACAATGCTGAAGAAAATCATGACGTATAAGCTCAGTTTGTACGTGAGCCAACGTCTCCGGGAGACCTGCCTGCGGGGGACCCTTGGGTCAGAGCATGCACGCATTTTCAGTTTCACAGCTGCAGCCGCGTGTCCATCGTCAACCCGCCCCCACGCGAAGCGTACGCAGCACACCCAGCACACCCAGAAAGAAAGCTGCACCCTCCTCACCCCCGCCAGGGAGACCGCGAAGAACACCGTGGAAAAGACGAGACGTGGGATTTTTGCTTTAGACCCAGTGACATTTCGGGCCGTCGCAGGCACGACGTAAACCAACGCCAGGCTACGCAGCTTCCTGAGAGCCCGACTGAGCTGAGGCCTGACGTCCACACCCCCGGCGCCCTCCCAGCAGCCCAGAGCGGGGGACACTAGCACAAGCCTGTTGCACCGGAGGGGCCTGAAGCCCCGTGAGTCTCGGGAGCCTGGGGGGCAGGCAGTGCCCTCGCGTGGAGGTGGGCTGCGCCACAGGCCACCAGGAGGCCACCGCTGGGGACAGGCTCAGTCTGGGTTTTAGTCCCGCCTCCCACTCTTCTGTGTGACTCGGGGCAGCTCTCTTGACCTTGCTGGGCCTCCCTTTCCTGTCTAGAAAATGGAGACGATGGTGGTTCTGCTCTTAGGGTTGTTACGAGGCTGAGAAAATGGAGAGAAAGTGCACACACGTGGCATTCGCTTCAGTCACCCGGGGAAAAGGGAGCGGGAGCCGCGTGTGGCCCGCACCTTCTACTTTCCCGAGAGAGGCTGGGAAGCCTGACTCTGAGGTTCAGGAGGTCGCGACTTGCTCTAATTTTAAATGTTAGGTGAGGGGCGCCTGGGTGGCTCGGCTGGTTGAGTGGCCGACTTTGGCTCAGGTCACGATCTCTCGGTCTGTGAGTTCGAGCCCCGTGTCGGGCTCTGTGCTGACGGCTCAGAGCCCGGAGCCTGCTTCGGATTCTGTCTCTCCCTCTCCCTCTGCCCCTCCCCTGCTCACGCTCTGTCTCTATGTCTCTCAAAAATAAATAAAAATGTTTTAAAAAATTAAAAAAAAAAAAACACAAAACCCGTTGCGCGAGCGGCTGTGGCCGCCCGCCCCTCCCCTGCGCCGCCCCCGCCCCTCCCCCGCCCCTCCCCCGCGCCTCCCCCGCGGCGGGCGGCACTCACGCTGTTGATCATGAGGTGCATGATGGTCTTTGGCATGAGGTCGCGGATGGACTTGTTGATGATGGCCACGTACGAGTCCACCAGGTTGCGGATGGTCTCCACCTGGCGCTCCAGCTGCGGGTCCATGGAGAAGGTGTTCTCCTGGACTCCGTCCTCGTTTTCTGCCTGCGGGGGGGGGGGGCAGGCGGTGAGGGGGGACCGCGGCCTGAGGGGAGCCTGGGGAGCCGCCCCTTCTCTGCAGACTGCTTGCCTTGGCCTGCCCACAAGCGGCTCTCTGGGCTGTCCCCTGATGGCCGTGTTGGCACCCAGTGGCCCTGCCTGCCCTTGGCCTGAGCTGCCTGGACCTGGGGTGACCGCGGCCCGAGGCGACTGGCCCCCCTCGCCTGGGGACTGGAACGTGTTAATTTGGGGGCTGAGGGGAGCCATGTTCACGCCACCTCACGGACGGGAGGAGGCGAGGGGATGAGGCAGATGGATCTCAGGCCGTGTTCATCCCTGCCCTTGGCTCTGCCCGGAGAGGCTGCTGGACCCTGACGACGAAACCCTCTCCCCTTCTCTCCCCTGTTTGCTCGTGGCAGTAAGGGCTACGTGCCGGAAAGCACCTATCCGGAGAGCCGCTCGAGCCCTTCCTCTCCCAGGCTGGGTCGGCACCGCCCGAGGGGTGCCCGCCGGGCAGGGCGGCCCCTCACCTGGTCCTTCTCGGGGTAGACCCCGGCTCGGAGGAAGGAGGCCTTCCAGCTGTCCACGTCCTCCTGGGAGTCACAGGCCAGCTCGATCTGCCGAAGGTCCTTGTAGACATTCCTGCAGCGAGAGGGAGGAAGAAGCACGTGGTGCGACCCTGCGCGTGGGGCTCGCGGCCGCGGGCGGCTGATGGGGATTCGCACCTGCCCCAGGCCCTCAGACCTGGAGCCCCGGCCCAACCGGCTGCAGGCGGGAGCCCCCCGGTAGTGCCGACGGCGCCTAAAACCCTGCGAGCGCAGCGCGCGTGCTCAGCCACGTCTGCACCTGGCAGCGTCGGTGGGGTTTTGCTTCTGTGGGTTCGGTCGACTCCTCTCCTGTCCCTGGGAACTGCCCGCTTCCATGCCCTCCTGTGGGGGCCAAAGGCTGCCCAAGACACTCTCAGAAGTGTTGGGTTCCGCCACACCCCTGCTGGGGGACCGCCCATCGAGGTGTTTTCAGGGAAGCTACAGCCAAGTTGTCCAAAGGAACATTCTGTGACGGGAGAATCGTTCTCGACCTGTGTCGCCAGGGGCGGTAGCAGGGAGCCACCGGCCGGTCCTTCCTGAGCACCAGGAATACGGGCCAGGGGGACTGCGGAAGCGAACTTCAACTTCCTTTTATTTCAGTCAGTTTACATTTAAGTAGCTAAATTTGGGCCTTGGATGGTGAAGGTCTAGAATGTGCCGATTCCTGGCCAGGGGGCAAGTCGCTGGGCTGGTGGGGAGGGGGGAGGTGGAGGATTGGGACTCCCAGCTGAGGCACGTGCAAAGCAGGAGAAACGTGGGTCTGTGAGCAGAAGAAAGGGGCGTGAGCCACTAACCAACGTTTACGGATGGTGATCTGCAGGCTAGGAGCTGTGCCACACACGCGCCATCCCGTCCCACGGGGCCGGGGTGGCCAAGACGGCCAAGCTGTCCCAGAGCTTTTGTGTCAGATCTGAGTTTGAGGTTCCTCGTGACCCACGACAGAGCTATGGGCAACCAGCAGTCAGTGCGTGGCTTCCCTGAGACTTCTGGAAGGAGTCTCGGAGTGGGAGGCAGACCTTTGTTGCTCCTCCTCCTCCTTCCCCCTGCCCGGAATACCACGGTGGCTGGACCTCGGGCGGCCATCTTGGAAGAGGAGGAAGGCTCGGGAATAAGGGTGGACCTGGAGCTGCCCCGGAGGGTAACGTCGTAAGAAACAACAGAGACTTCTATCTTGTTTCCGTGACTATTATTCTGGGGCTCCTGAGCTCACTCCTCAATGACACATGAGGTACTAGCTCCGCCTTCCTGCACAGGGCATCGCGGGCCGGGGAGGCGCTGCCCACTGTGCGGCAAGGAAGAGCTTCCTGGTAGGCCTGCCCCATGGCACAGCCCAGGTTCGGCCACGCCGAAGTGGGTCCCAGAGCTTCGGGCCAGTCCAGAGCAAAGCATGTAGAGCTGCTCCTACACAAAACGTGAGGCTGGCCTCCAACCTGCGGGAGCGATGGGCGGTGGGGGAGAGGTGGCCCTGGGGAGGTGGGGAGGACGTTGATGTCTGTTGGCCCATCAGGAAGAACCTCCAGGCCTTGGCTGAATCTGACCTGGGTGCTCCTGTGATGAAGACACAGGAGAGGCCCGGTCCACACTCCGCCCTTCCCCCTGCTCTCACACCTCCTGCCAGCTGACCTCTTCCCACGCTGAGGAAAGCCTCTCTGTTTGTGCTGAAGTCTCCCCCGAGAACCTCCTGGGCCCCCCTCTTCTGTCTACACTCACCTGAGGGTCTCACCCCATCTAGGACTTTGGACACGGCCATGCAGTAACAGCTCCCCAACTCACGCCCCGCCTGGAGCTCGTTCCCTGACACCAAACTCTTGTACGTGCCCGGCTGCCTCCCTGATTCCCCACATGGTGTCTCACAGGCCTCTCTCCCTCAGCGTGGCCCCAACCTGGCCCCTGACTGGCCCCAAGCCTACCCTGACTGACTCCGCCTTCCCCCCAGCTAATGGCAGCTCGGTCCCTGCAAGCTCAGGGTCACCAGAAAATGCCTTCCTCTCTCGTGCCCCCACGTCTACCCGGACTTTGGTCAGCTCCACCTCCTCCACTATGTCCTCGGCCCCTCCTCCCCAGTCTCCCATCTGGACCACGGCTATGGAACCCGTGCTAGTTTCCCAGCTCCTGCCCTGCTCCACGACAGCCACCAGGGGGCGCCTGTGAGCACCCGAGCAGGGGCCGGTCCCTCCTCTGCTCCCAACCCTTCGCGCTCACTCCTTCAGGTCTCCGCCCAGATGGGTCTCTCCTGAGCACACCCTGGAAGCACCCATGGCCGCTTTCTGTTTCTCCCTTGATTCCCTTTCTAAATTTTTTTTTAATATTTATTTTCGAGACACAGAGAGAGCCCGAGTCGGGGGCGGCGGGGCGGAAAGGTTCCAGGCTCTGAGCTGGCAGCACAGAGCCCGATGCGGGGCTTGAACCCACGAACCGTGAGATGAGGCCCTGAGGCGAAGTCGGATGCTTAACCGGGCGCCCCTCACCTGATTCCCCTTCTAGAACACGAGACCCCAGGGCAGGGACTTTACACGGAAGGCGCTCGGTGGGCGCGGCTGAAGGACCGGAGGAGGCCGGCCACCCTGCCCGGCGAGCCCTCACCTCTGCTCCGTGTTGAAGATGGCGAAGACGTGCTTGTTGGACATGAAGCCCTTCTCCACGTCGCGGATTTTCAGGTTGTCCAGAGGAAGCATGTACTTCTTCTCCTTCTCCTGAGGGCGGAAGCGGGAGGGGTCACCCCAGACTGGACCCCACCTTGAGGGCCACTGCCAACACCCGATGCCTCCCACGCTGGTGGCTTTACTGGGATTAACTCCCCTGCCTCGGCCCCCGCCTCTCCTTCGTCCGCTTTGCCCCCGCCGTGCTGGCCTCCTCGACGTTCGTGCCACCCCAGGGCCTTTGCTGGAATGCTCCTCCTCCCAACGTCCATGTGGCTCCCGCCTTCCCTCCTCTAGGTTTTTTTTTTTTTAACGTTTATTCATTTTTGAGACAGAGAGGGACAGAGCATGAGCGGGGGAGGGGCAGAGAGAGAGGGAGACACAGAAGCCGAAGCAGGCTCCAGGCTCTGAGCCGTCAGCACAGAGCCCGACACGGGACTCGAACTCATGAACCGCGAGATCACGACCTGAGCCAAAGTCGGACGCTCAACCGACTGAGCCACCCAGGCGCCCCTCCTCTAGGTTTTTGTGCAGAGGCGACCCTCTAGGAATGGCCTGCCCCGACCCCACCCCGCACACACACTCTCTCCCCCTTGCCCTCTCCGTCCTCCTCCTCCTCCCCTCGGTACCTCCCCTCGTCTAGCACAACACACCTCATTATCTTGCTCACTGGCCTAGGCTGCCTCTGTCACCTGGCCTGGTTCGTCAGTTCCTCGAGGCCAGGGACTCCTGTCCGTTTTGTTCACTACCACACCTACACCACTTTATGATGAGCCTATAATCTGATCCCATCTTCCAGAGAGGGAGACTGAGGCAGAGAGGGGGCAGGCAACGATTCGGGGGGCGGGGGGCTGGGATTTAAAACTCATCAGCCTCGGTGATCCTGGAGCTGGAAAGTGAGCCCCCTTGGGGTGAGGCCTGAGCTCCAAAGCCACGGAAGTGTCACTGGCTTCCCAAGGGCAGCCCTGTTCCGGAAGTGCCCCTCTGAGGACAGGCACAGCAGTCCTGGAGGTGGCTGCTGAGAGGATGTGGCCCTCAGCCAGGGGCGCAGGCCCGGCGAGTCATGGAAGCCAACATTCCCCGCCGATGGTGGCTAAGCACCTACCGTACCCCCAGCCTGGGGCTGGGCCCCTGTGGGTGCATCGTCTTAGACCTCCCCGCGGCCACTAACTGGCTTTTCCGCATCAGGAAACCAGAGCACGGCATCGGGGTGCCTCGGGGGGCCCTGGCTCCCATGCCCACATGACCCACGGCAGCTGATAGCCCTCCCCCATCCCTGCCAGGGAAGTGCTGTGCTCAGAGAGGGAAGGTGGCTGCCCAGAGCCACACAGCAGGCGGAGTGGGCCACAGTGGGACTTCAGAAACCAAGGCCATGTGACCCAAAGCCAGGTTCTGCCCACCGCCCTTTCTCTTACCTCGTCCCTTCCCCCTCACCCGCGAGTTCGCTCTCTTTTCGCCAGCTTTGTCCCTGTGCACCGGAAGGCCCCAGAACAAAGCCCAATGTGGATGCTGCCTCTGAATTCCAGAGCAGCCACAGTGATGGGAGGGGAAGGGGGCTGGGGGCTCCCTCTGGCAGGTGACGGCTGACTCAGAGTCTCAGGACTACACACAGAGGCAGGAGTGAGCAGCAGGCTCGGGCCGGCAGCCTTAGCTGCTCGGATGGGCTCCGCCCCTCCCTGGCCACGGACCCTTGGGCAAATCACTTCCTCTCTCTGCCTCAGTGTCCTCGTCTGACAAAGGCGGACAGGAGTCCTGCCCTCCTTGTGCGAGGTGAGGATTAGGGCGAGCCTAGGAGACACTAGGGTTTTCTTTCCTGTGTCTGTCCCTCACTCTTATGGCTCTAGGGTCAGGGCCCTGCACTCCGGCAAAGGAGGAAGCCGGGCAGAGTGCTGCTTCCGGCTGAGCTGCAGTGAGGGGCAGAAGAGGGGCCTGGCAGCCATGGAGGCGCGAACCCCCTGTTCATGCTGCAAACGGGGGTCCAAGGAAGGAGGTGGCAAAGAAAGGCTCCGGGTAAGGCCCAGGGCCCTCCGGCCCCCTGGAAAAGAGTGTCGGAGGCTTTAGAAGGGGCCAGGGCAGGGGCTCCCTGCTCAGAAGACTGTGGAAGGGCCTCTGCTGCCCCCGCCCTGTCGTGTCAGGAGGCAGGAAGCTTCCAGTCGGCCGGCCAGGCCAAGTAACTGAGTCACAGTCCTTCTGGGCCCCGAGCGGGACGCCACATCTGGAACTGTTTATAGTGTGATTCCGCCCAGAGCGCGGCGGCCGCCTTCCTGATGCTGTCGACACGCACGCACAGAACACAAACACACACAGAGACGCAGAGGCGTGCATGCACCCCGCCCCCACCCGCCCCCCAAAGAGACCTTCGCCTGCACACAGAGGCCACGGACCCGAACCCTCCCTCCCGCCCACGCCCACCCGCTCCCCAACCCCCTCCTTAGGATTTCCTGCAAACCCACAACTTTCTCCAGATGCGAGCCGGCCCCAGCCGTGCCACGTCAGAAGCGAGGAAGCGGATCGGCGCAGGCCCTGGCCTCCCCGCCGGCTCCACCGGGCCAGGGCGCGGTGGCCCTCCTTGTCCCCTCCACCCCACCCCGGGGGGCCCGCAGGACGGACAGCCGGCCCCGCCAACCCAGTGTTCAGACTACCTGTTCAGGGGGCTCTGAATGTGTACAGTAGTCTGCACATTGGTTAGGCTGGGCTCGGGCGAGCGGCGCGTCGGGACGGGCACCCCCAAACCTGCTGCCCCCTCTGCGGCGAGGCAGACCTGGAGGTGAGTGTCAGCGCCCACCGCCCTGCTCCCCGCCGGGGTGGAGCCGTGCACACAAGCCCGGGGAGTCCAGGAAGGCAGGGCCCGGGTGGGAGAAGCGGAGGGAGCCTGCCGCCGGCCGAGGGGGGTGGGGGCTCCGGCTGGATTGTTCCCCTATTCCCGCCCCACTGTGGAACGGCTTCCTCTGGGGTTGTTTTAAAATAAAGAAATACAGTTTGCCTCTCGGAGGCGTCTCTGAGAAGGTCCCTGAGCCTCGGGGGTGGGGGTGGCGGCTGCCACGTGGGGGGTTCCGAGGGTCCCTGCTCTGCCGGGATCTGGCCCCCCGCCCCTCCCGATCTCAGCCTGCTGTGTCTGCAGCGCACACAGGGCCCCTTTCACGGGCCTGCCGGTTCTCGTTACCGCCGGCGGGCCGTCCGCCCTCCCGCTCGCAGCTTCCCCTGCCGCTGGTCTGGGCCCGCAGGAGGGTCCGGGGCTGCGGCCTTCGACCCCCCGCAGGAGGAGACAACGAAGGACCCCCTTCTCCGTTAAAGAAAAGGAGCCCTTAAAACCGGACTTGCGGCGAGCTGCCAGGATGGGCTTCGGGCCCCGAAGGCCCTCCGCCGCCGCCTGAGGCTGTCACAGAGGCTGGCGCCCCCACCCTGGGCGGAGATGCCTGGGCCCAAGGTGGCGACCGGCCCTCGGCGGGCCTGGCGGCTGACGCGCCACGACAGACGGCCTTTCAGACTGTGGGGGCGGAAGGAGGGAGAAAATGCGAAAGCGTCATCCCCACCCCCTCGCCCCGGCCATTTTGAGAAGTCGATCTGGCCACGAGGGCTCCCGAAGGAACGCCTGATCTCACCGTCCCTCTGCATCCCAACCCCGAGAGGCTCTGTGGTCCTGGACACGCCCTCTCCCGGTTTAGAAACAGCCACCAGACAGGGTCCTTCAGGGGGCTCGGGGTTCCCGATGCTCTTGGAAGGTTCCAGAATGAGTGGGAACGATGACATTTCGCCCCTAAACACCCTCCCTCAGAGGAACCGTGTCCGGCCTGGGCCGAGAGGGAGTGGTCTGGGCCAGGGCTGAGGTGTCTCTCAGGACAGGGAGCACACGCCCTATACCTCCACCACAGGGACCCATCCCCGCTCTGTGACACAGGGCTAAGTCACCGCTTGGAGCCTGAATCCTCAAGGACAGATGGAGCATAAGGATTTCCTGAGGAAAATGTGGCCACGGTGGGCTCTCCAAGCCGGCAAGCCTGGGACAGGGCAGGGACTTCACAAATGAGAGCTGTGCCACCCCAGGTGAACAGGACACACGGTGGCCGTGTGACTGGGTGGTCAGGGGTGGGAGCGGGCCCTTCCTCGACAGGCTCTGCTTTCCCTTCTTCACGCTGCTAGAGACCATGCTGTGACAGGCACGAGGGTCTGGGGCCACGACAGAGGAGTCGCACGTTAAGGTGGCAGTGGGAAGGCAGAGCTGGGGCCCTGGACAGCCTCCCGGGCACAGGCCTGTCAAACTCACCAGGACACGGGCCAGACCCAGACTTCTGTCTCTGCGGGCGCCTTCACTTGGGGCCTCTGTCACAGACGCCTAACACCGCCCTGGCCAACGGGGAGAGCCGGTGGGCCTCTCACGAGGCAACCCAGGAAAACGAGGGACACACAGTGCCCCCCGCTGGTGATCTTCGGACCAACCCCATCCACGACAGAGCAACAGGCAGTCCCGCTGGAGGCAGTCCCGCTGGAGGCAGTCCCGCTGGAGCGGCGCCATTCCCGGGCCGCTAAGCCATAGGCACGTTGTTAACAGAACTAGGCAAAGAGGTGGGCCACTGAGGCCGGGAGGCCGGGCTGGGGCAGAGGTGGAGAAGGGACACGGACGGCGGTGCTGCCCGAGAGGCGGCGTGGGGGCGCGATGGCCCACGGCGCTTGCCCGCAGGTTCCTGGAGCACGCGGGGCCATCCCTGGGGTTAGTGTTGCTGGTGCGAGTCCCAGAGGCCTCCCCACATCCTCTGGATCAGGACAAGCACGTGTGGAATGCTCTAGACAGACACTGTAGCTGGGCACGTCACGGCGGCCATTCTACCCCACTTCAGAGATGGGGAAACGAAGGGCCTGGCTGAGCCCGCTGTAGACGCTGGGACCCCTGGCACCTCAGCAGCCGCCGTGTCCCCTCAGAGAGCCAGGGACGCCCCGCTGTGGAGGCTGGGGTCGGTTTCTGGCCTGCCGAGGGCTCCCCTCCCATCTCCCTCTCCTCCTGGAGTGGAGGGGTCATCGGTCCGGACTCCGAGGGGGCCGTGTGGGGCTGGGATATGCAGCCTGGTGCCCGGTATGCCCACCGCCCTTCCCACTCCCCCACCCAGCCACTCACCTCCTCGTCCTTGTACCAGGACAGAGACTCGGCCGTCAGCACAAACCAGTACTCCTTGGAGCCGCCCTTCATCAGGCTGATGTTGTTGATGGTCAGCCAGCCCCTGCGGATCACCTGGGGGGGGAGGGTGCTGCTCAGAGGGGGACAAGGCCTGCGCCGGCCCGGCCCACCCCCACGAGGGGCCTGGCACCCTCGGCCCCAGCAAGGAAGCCGGACCACACAGCAGAGACGCCTCCAGCCCTAGGCCAGGCAACCCAACTCCACCGTGCCCCCAAGCATTGCCCACCGGAAACCAACACAGGACGCCCAGGCAGACAGACACAGGGCACGCTCGCTCACTCAGGGCTCGGGGGTGGGGCTGGAGGGGACGGGGAACCGGGACCCGGGAGACCCCCTCCCCTGCACACGGGGTCGAGTCAGCACAGGCAAGGAGAGGCATGCCCGGCTACGAGGGGCCCCGGAGAGTTCCCGGGCTTGTATGGAGTGTGTCACGTGAGACGCGACACCGTAGGAATCGCACGTGCAGGACCAAGTGCCAGGGACGCCCTCACACCCTGCCCCTCGCACCCCCAGGAAGATGGCTGTGGACGGAAGGCTGGAGGAACTGCCCCAAAACGGAAGTTTTCTCTCTCCTTTGGTGGCCGACCAGCAGAGCCTTAAACCACAGCGCCAACTCTGCTCCCCGCGCCGTTGGCTCATCTGCCCAGCTTACTCAGGTGGACACTTGGTGGGCGAAGGGACCCACTCCGAGCGGGGACTGTGGCCAGCCTCTGTCTGGGGCTCCCTTCTCCATAGGCTCTTTCCAGAGCACAGGCAGAGGGGATGCTTCCACCCGGAGGGCTGGGGCCAAAGGTCTGAGCCTGGGGCACCCGCCGGGGATCATGGCCCTTGCTGGCTTCCAACCCGGCAGCCCTCTCTTCTCTGACGTGTTGGGGCTCTGGCCTGGAAGGTCCCCTGGATGCGGCTCGTCTGCCTGTAGCTGTCACCTGAGTAGGAGGCAGAATCCAGCCAGGCCTGTGTGGAGGACTCATCTGACGGCCACACGTAGGCAGCCTGGGGGGCCACGGTCCCGTATTCCCTGGGTCATGGAGGCATCACTCTGGTTTGGGGACCCCGGGGCAGCAGGAAGCACATGGAGGCACAGGCAAGGGCCGCCTGGGGCCCAGGCAGCAACAGACCGGGCCAAGCTATAGAGATGCGGCCAAGGACAGCTGGGATGGGCTGGCGTGGAGCCCCACCCCCTCAGGGTGGGGTGGGGGCAGAAGCACCAGGGATGGGGCTTGAGGGATGACTCTGGGGCTCACGCGTCTTCCTAATGGGTAGGTCTCAGGAGGGGCTTTATCCTTCTACTCTGACCTGCCCCCAGGCCTGTCGAATCTTCACAAGGCCACCTGCCTCCTATGGCTGGAATTAGCCTCTGAGCCTCGTGGCGGCCAGAGCACACCCAGGGACCCCTGCACTTGCCCGGCCTGGGGGGACAGCAGGGGATGCCACTTGGCGGCCCTTGTTAGGGCTTCCTAGTGATGATGAGACAGAACCTGGAGACCCGGGGCCACCAGGGAGCAGGCAGAGACCACTGGCACCCTCCCAACCATGGGCCGCCTGGCGGGCAAGGGGGAGGGGACCGCTGGCCCCCATAAGGTTGCGGTGTCCTCCCAGGGTGCCCTGGTTTAGCACTGAAAATCTGGGGTCCTGGGAGCGCCCCCAGTCCCGGGCAGAGTGGGAGGCCTGCTCACACTGGGGGTGAGGCTGGTCTTCGGACTCAGGCCTGAGGCCGTCCTGCATCTGGGCCTGGAAGGAGTCCCTGGCTCCAGCGACCACACCCCCTGGCCCAGAGCTGAGGGAGTCTCTGTGTTCCTACCTGCTCCTTCCTTCCCCAGCCTAGGGGGCCGGGTAGAGCCTGCCTCGCCCTAGCCCAGGCCAGGCAGCGTAGGCACTCTGAAACCTCAGTCACTGACAACCAGGGGAGGGGGAGCAGGAGGCGGAGAACACAGGCGGTCAGTGCTCCCCGGAAGAGAGGTCTTTACATGGTGAGATCTCTCCGCTCTGGGGCCCAGTCCAGGTCCCAAGAGGGCAAACGCGCCCCCCGCCTACCCTCCTTGGCCTAGCTCACGGGCCTCCACCCTCGGGTAGAGCAGTCAGAGCTGGCAAATAGGGCCCTGGCCACGCTGTAGGGCGTGCGGCCATGGGGCAGAGGCCATGCCGGGAATGGCACATCCGAGTAGGCCTGGAGAAGCCTCCAAAGTCCCCTTCCCCTCTAGCTGCCCGCGTGGGAGCCGACGCATGTGCTGAGCCTACAGGAGAAGGAATGGCTGGGCCTCCTCATCCAAAAGCCAGATTTGTGCCCTGGGGGCCTGGCTTAGAAGGAGGGGGGTGGAGGGACAGAAGAGGCAGGCAGGCTCCCACGCTCCAGGGTGCATAGCGACAGGCATGCACGCACGCCAGGGGCGGGAGGAGGGGCCGCCGGGGCGGCAGGGGCAGCAGCAGGAAGCAGCAAGCTGGGGCCCACCAGCAGGGTGGGCCAGCCTCCTCCTGGGTCAGGGTTTTGGCCTGAGTCACCCGGGCGGGGATGGGAACCGTGGCCGGGAGACCCAGGGGCCCACAGCCGGGGTGTGGCCGGGCTTTGGGGCTGGGGATGTGGAATCTGGCAAGCAGAGAACTAAACCTCTTGGGGTGTGAGGAGAAGCGGGCCCCTGGACTGTTTGGAGGGGGAGATGGTCAAGTTCAGAGAGGACTGGAGGCGACACGGGGAAAAGTGGGAGCCAGCTCCTCCTGCCTCTGCCCCTACCCGACCCTGCGAGCTTCAGCTCTCTCTGCACCTGCCAGGCCCTGGGTGCAGCGCGGCCCTGGCACAGGACTGGCTCAGCGACCGCGAAGACCCCCGGCCTCACCAGAAGATCCCTGCCAGAGGGCAGCAGCAGGGCCGCCCGGCGCCTCAGTGGCCAGCGGCAGGAGAACATCCCGGAGGAGGCGGCCCAGGCCTTGCTCTCTGAGGTGGAGAGCTGGGGCTGAAGCCAGTTGCTCTGAGGTGAGCACCTTGGAAAGAGCTCACCTCTCAGATGGGAGCACACCTGCTCCCCACTGGGCTGGGCCGCACACGGAGAGGAGGTGTTCTCTACAACAGGGATGGCAAATACCATTCGTTGGGGGCGGCCGCACCAATCAATGGGTAGCAACGGCCGCCGTGGTGAGAATTCAAAGTGACAATCCCGGGCGCGGACAGGAAAGGACGCTAGGATCAATGAGTGATGCCTGCCGCAGGCAAACTCTAAGGGAAGGGAGCAAGTGGCCCAGAACAGTCTAATCAATCGTCATTATCTGCCATGGGCACGGAACAAGAGTGGCAGCATCCAGGAGAGAGTTCCCTGATCGGCCAGTCACGCTCTCGTGGGTGTAGGAGGGGTGTCACGTGCAAAGCTATCACGTGGGGAAAAAAAATTCTTTGACCAGTCGAGTCACATCTGCCACAGAAAGGGTACGAGTAGTGGCATGCTCAGGAAAGAACGCCAGGATCGATTAGCCATGCCTGCACACGGCCAGGGAGGGGCACAAAGGAAAGAGTGCCGGATCGATTAGTAATGTCTGCCCCGAGTGCAGGAAGAGAACATTTCTGCAGAGTGAGGCCAGTGGCGGCAGGGGCAAGAACCAGTTCCAGCAGGGCTTAAGCAAAATCCTCCCTGGCCAGGGGTGTGAGGGGAGGGAAGCGTGGGGTGTTAGCTGAGTATTTGCCATCCCTGACCTATGGGGAAACTAGCTACCCGTGTCAGGAAGGGGCTGGCGGGGTGGGCCTCCCACAAGGGCGGTGGTCAGGTTAGTGTCTTTGTGAGTCGGCTTACGCCTGGGGCAACAAGGAGGCCAGCGGGTGTTGGCCACGGCAGGGGGTTTTTAGGTTAGCTTCATTTTTAGTTGTTCTGTTATTTGGGGGGAAGGGGACATTTACGGGGTGGCGGGGTCTCCGCCACTCGTAGGTTCTCTAATGTTCGCTACCACACTAAGTGGGTACTTACCAAGATCTCCCCCTTTGAAAATGCAAAGTTAGGATTGTGGGTAAATCAAAGAAGAGCAGGCAGAGGAAGAGGAAACGTAAGGGACATGAGGGGACAGAGAAAAAGCAGGAAAAGCACAAAAATGGGAGGAGAGAAGAGCAAGGGGGAAAAAACAGCAAAAGAAAAAAAATTACATGCTATTAATTATATTCATGGTGTTAATATTTAATTCATTATCATCTCCCGAAACAAAAAAGCAACAACATATGTATTACCTACGGCAAGCGCGAAAAAATCATGCAGTGGTTACATCCTTTTCCAGAGGGCTCTATAATCGTGCAAGAGAGCCCTGTCCCCACCCCCGCCCCGTCTGATGTGGAGAAGTGGGGTGGGCTCTGGCAGGGATTTTTGCAAAGATGATGTGTTTTCTTAAAGAAAAAAAAAAGGAGGCACCTAATACTGGGATATAGGAGGCTGTTCACACCGCACAAGGCCTCGGGCTGGGGCGCGACGTCAAGGCAGACAACGCTTCACGTGGCTCTGGGTTCCCCCGGGAATGGGGCTCACGGCACCCTCAGACTCCCCAGAACCCCTTCTCACCACACGGCCTCCCACCCGCCCCCCCACAGATTCCGAGTCTCCGGGGCTAGGGCTGGGAACCCAATCTGCCTGCAGACACCCATGCCCCTCTCTCGGGGGTCAAGTTCTAACCATGGCCTTGGGTGTCAGACAGGGCCTTCTGGGTGCGCAAACTTGCCCCACGGCCTGGGCCAGAGCTTCAGTTCAAAGACAGGTTTCTGGAAACGCCAAAACCTGAACAGACTCAAGAGGCTGGGAGTGGGGGTAAGGGTCTGGAGGGACGTGTCATGAGCCAGGTACCATCACTGGGCTCGGTGGTCCCCAAGTCCCACCCGCCCCCCCGCCCCCAGGCAAGAGGTGTGGGCTGTGGAGGGGCGGGCTACCTGGTTGGGGATAGCTCTCTTCTTGTTCAGCTGTGTACTCCTCTGCTGGGCGCTGCAAACGAAGCAGAGAGAGGACTCATGTGGCAACACGCCGGGAAGGACGAGGTGGCATTCTCCCCCTTGTGGGGCCAGGGGCCAGCTCAGGGCAGAGGCGGAGAGAAGCCCCTTCCACACAAAGGCCTGCCCAAGGGAAAGAGCTTGGGCTCATGCAACGAGAAGATGTCTTTAGTTAAACTGAGGCTTCAGGGCCCCGCCCTCAGCCACTCCCACGAGCACCAGCTACTTCCAGGGGTCACTGGCCCCAGAGCCTCCAAGGCGGGGCACGAGAAGCTGGACTCCCAGGTGGCCGTGGTGGCTTCCGAGTAACCTGAGAACCAGGCTGTTTGGGGGTCATCCTTGCGGCTTCTTCCCACTCTCTCTGCCCATCCCTGCCCCCGGCACCGAGTCTTCGGTGGCTGCGACCGCAGAGCCAGCTAGCCTGGGAGATGGGACCACGGGACAGCTGCTCACCATGAAAACATTCTGGATGGTTCCTGACCCAGTCCAGAGAGGTCAGGTCACCGGGAGCGTTTCCATAAAGTCCTTTATCTGTCTACAATCCCTGCTCTCTTTTCTTCTCTGGCTGCCCTGTTTCCGGGCGAGTGCGTGCCACGTAGGTGAAGGCCACATGTGTTGTATGTGGACACCCACTCAGCCCCCTTGTCCATCCTATTTTCTGCTGGGACAGTCACAGCACCGCCCTCCTGCAGACAACCGATCCTTCCTGTTACTTAGGCATCCGACTTTCTTTTCTTTTCTTATCGTATTGCTTGAGGAATAAGACATTGCCTCAATGTTTTAGGAACTTTCAGAATGTGACAAGGCAGACCACCCTGTTACATTCTTTTACTGGCTGCCTCTGGGGCTGTCCCTGAAAGTTCAAGCTGGCTGTTGGATAAAGGAGAGAGAGAGAGAGAGAGAGAGAGAGAAAGAGAGAGAGTTAAGTAAGTAGGCTTCCGTTCCTAGACAGGCAAAGGTTGGAACATTAACAATGGAGGAAGAACTGTGGCGCCTGCGAGGCTCGGTCGGCTGAGCGTCCGACTCTCGGTTTTGGCTCAGGTCACAATCTCACGGTTGCATGGCTTCGGCCCCCCCGCACTGTGCTGACAATGCAGAGCCTGCTTGGGGTTCTCTCTCTCTCCCTCTCTCTGCCCCTTCCCCGCTCACACTGTCTCTGTCTCTCTCAGGATACACTTAAAAAAAAAAAAAAAAACCAGAGAAGAATTTATCCAACAATTTTCCTAACGTTCAGTGAGCTTATGACAGAGCTCTTTCCCCGAGCCCTGGTTTCATGTTCAGAGGGCAGGGAGAAAGCAGCCCGGAGCACCGAGCACAGGAAGGAGTTCGGTCAACAGCGTCTGCAGAGGACAGGACCACTGAGCCGCACGCCGCGACGGCTGGGTGCTAGCGAGGTCCCAGCTGCGCTGCTTCGAGGGGCTTCCTGACTCCCACGCTCGCCTGGCAGTCCCTGCAGCTGCCCCTGTCCTTGCCTCCACCCAGGCGGACATTTCTTGCTGTCGGGTGGGTGAGGGGAGTGGGGGATGGGGAGTCCAATGTCCTCCCCTCGGCCTGCAGGGCCCCTCCTGGCAAGGGGGCCTGGCCGCTCACCTCCACCCTGCCTTGCCCTCCCCGTGCTCCTGTGTCTCGCGTCTCCCTTCCCTCCCCTTCCCTGTCCCCAACACCGTCTAGGTCTTCTGCCCGTCTGCCACCTGGCTGTCATGACTTCCTCAGGAAGGTCTCTCCAGGCCACACCCCTCCCTCAGCTTTCCTACAGCCCCTCACCTACTCTCCTTTCCAACTCGGGTCTTCCAGTGACAACGTGCTCAGTGACAACGTGTGTCCAGCCTTGTGGGTTCTGAGAGGGCAAGGCCCAAGTCTGGCTCGTTCGCCCGTCCCACCCCGAGGGCCCCGCGCCAGGCCCGGCTCCCAGACGGCACTCCAAGGCGATCCAGCGGGCCACCTTGACGTCCACCCCCCAAGGCCGGGGCCCTGGGCCCCGCCCCCAGCCAGGGCGACCCCGTTCACACACCGGGAGAAAGGCACACAGCAGGCAATACCCACCCGGTCACCAGCTGCTCAGTATAATAACAGCTGGGGGAAGTGGGAAGGCCCAGGAGTCCAGAGGAAAGAGTGGAGTGGTCAAAGGAAAAACAGGAGAGATTGTGAGAGGAACTGTGGATGAAGTGTGAGAAGTAGAGACATCAAGGTGAGGCAAACAGCAGCAAACCAAAGAGGGGGAGCAGCGTTCTCAGCCCGCACACACCCGGCTGCTGGGGGACGAGGCGGAGGAGGGCCCCTCGGACCTCCCATAGCAGGGACAGCCCAGCCAGGGCCCCTGGCTCGCCTGGGTGTGGAGAACGGCTTCTGATCATGCCCTCATTCATTCATTCATTCATTCATTCCACTCACCTACCACGTGCCCAGCGAAGAACAGCTGACCAACTCTGTTGAGCCCAGTGATAAATGTTCTACCCACAAGGGCTCAGCCCAGCACAGAGACCCCTGAGAAAAAGATCCTCTTGCCCAGCCTGCTAGCCCAAGACTGGGTGCTACCAGGGCCCTCCTCCACAAGGAGGCCTCCCTGCGACCCCAAGGCCAGGCTGGAAGGCTGCCCCTTGGACCCACCACAAGCCTCACAGGGCCCTGGCCCCGGCAGTGATTACACAGGGTCTCAAGTGGCTGGCTGCATGTCTGTCTCTGGCACGGGACCTTCCTTGAAGGTGGGGACCTGGGTCTGTGCTTGGCACAGAGACCGCACACCAGGAATACTTGCTGGGTGAATGCAAGGAAGCTGGCTCCTGATTATTCTGCTATTCCGTTGGGCTCTGGCAAGAAGACCCTCTGCAGCCATCGGAAGAGTCCACGGGACGCCCGAGCTCGCTGAGGGTGGCCCCCGGGGCTGGTGGGAGTCAGGGCGCCGCGCCTGAGACCCCAGCGTTTACATCCACATCCCACTGAGACCAGAGGTCCCTGCTCCGGCACCTTATCCACGTGCCATGGAAGATTTCGATTTTGCATCCGTGGCGTACGGACGGGAGCCATGGAGCTCCCTCCCAGACTGGGCAGCACGTCCCAACGAGCG
Source organism: Paguma larvata (assembly GCA_030068075.1). Classification (NCBI taxonomy): domain Eukaryota; kingdom Metazoa; phylum Chordata; class Mammalia; order Carnivora; family Viverridae; genus Paguma; species Paguma larvata. The sequence continues at coordinate 7,898,545 of CM057842.1, read as the reverse complement.
GCCCCTGGAGACTGTGAGACGCTCTGTGAGGGCCCGGAGCAGGTGGGGGAGTCTGGAGAAAGCCGTGCAGTTTACGAAAGGTTCTGAGAAGTCACACAGGAAGGACAGCACTGAATGCCGCCAGCCTCACCCTTTCCCGAAGTGGCTGACCACAGATCTGCCCCATAGGAGGCGTGCTGAGGACAAGGATGGACCCCACTATTAGCCCAGGAAAGCTTCCAGATACCCTCAGATGGCTCTACGCTTCACCCCAGGACCCGGACAGAAAGACCCTCTTGCCCCAGTCCGCCGAGGGAAGTCAACTCAACTGCCGCCCTCGGGGCCTAGCCCTGAGAGCAGGCCTTGGTGCCCCCCACCAGCTGCTGTCCGGGAAAGTACATACTTGGCAAATCCGATAAAGTCCTCGTGGTTCGTGTTGATGTAGGACTGCTCGATGTCGATCAGAAGAAGAATCTGGAAGAAGGAGGGGAACTGTGAGTCCAGAGTGGAGCTTGGCGGGGATGGCAGTGGCCAGAGCACTTCCCAAACCCGCCAGCAGGGGGAGCTGGAGCCATACGGCTTCCCAGGAAGGAGACCTGGGACCACAAACCGTGGGGTTCAATCTGTAGGGGAGGAGGGGCATGGGTACTTCGAAAGCTCAGGGCCTCACGAGGAAGAAAAATGGGGCCAACAGAGCTGAGTGAGGCAGCCGTGTGGTGGCTGCAGGCACAGCCTCGGGGGCTGGACCACACAGTGCTCGCCGGCCTGGCTCTGTGACCCTTGGCCTCACGTTACCGGACGATGGAAGGTGGAAAGGGGCAACGACAGGGCCAGCTGTTTAGGGTTAGATAATTCCCAGCGCGTGAAGGGTTGGGAGCAGCACCTGGAGTGCTAGAAGTGCTGCGTTCAAACACCAAGGATGACGCGGCCGCGTGAGGGCGAGAACGGAACCCGCACACACAGACCGCGGGAGCCAGTCGGGGGGGGTCATCTCAGGTAAGGGACAGCTCTTCGAGCGACACCCTGCCTCTTCCTGGCATCTCGCAGTGCCTCTGAGCCCTGCAGCGTCAAACGTGCCAGGCACGCGGACTCCGTGGGGGTGCTGGAGGACGCTGGGGCGCTCCGTCCGTGGGAGCCAGTGTTTGCTGGTTTTATAAGGCCTGAGCCCCACGGGCCGGAGCCCTGCCCTGGGATGGAGCCCGGAAGTGCTGGCAGTGGGGCGACTGGGCGCCACGGTGTGTATGGAAGGGACAGCAACGTGCCTGAAGACGACAAAACGAAATGGAATCTCAGAAGCTTTTGATACAACTTTCCCGGCTGCGGAAGCTGCGCGGGAGCCAGCTTCTGCTTCCCTGACGTGCGAGACGCGGCGGTGTCACCACCAAATACAACACGGAGGCTTGTGCTGGTTCTGGTTGGGACAAATGCCTGCCCAGAGGCCATCGTGGACACCTGGCGGGGAGGGACGTAGTCTGGATGCGGCCACGTGCAGCCGGCCTCGGGCTCACCCAGCACGCGACGGGTGCGCTGGGTCTTCCCAAGAAAACCTTACGACAGCAAAAGCACCCACGCGTCGCCGGGAGCGCGAGCGGATGAAACAAGCTGTGGTCCACACGCACACGAGGGAACCCTACTCAGCGGTCACTGGCAGCAAACTCTGCAAACGCCACAGACGACAGGGACGAGTCCCGAACGCACACGCGGAACGAAGGAGGTCGGACTCAAGGGACTACGGACGACGGGGGTCCGCTGGAGTGACACTCCGGAAAAGGCAAAAAACTTAGGGAACAGGGAGCAGACCGGGGGTTGCCGGGGCCCGGGGGCTGGGGAGGGGTGAAGATGGGGAATTTTGAGGGCCACAGAACGGTTCTGCATCTTGCTGAGGCAGGGGAGGGGGGCTACCTTGTCTTATGCATTTGTCATTACTCAAAGAGACATAGGCTCAAGATTTAACACATAAAAAATTTTTTTAATTAAAAAAAGAATTATGCAAATAAATGACGCCTGAAGGATAAAACAAAAGCCAGTACCTGGTCCTTGGTTCTCCCCTCTCGTTCCCGGATGTACGTGGTGACGATTCGCTCAGTCTCTTCTCGCAAGCGGGGGTAGGAGCTGAGCTGGGGGGGGGGAGCAGAGTGGTGGCGTTGGCTGGGTCCTCAAGGCACGGGAAGCGACATGAACCACACAGAGAACGTGGGGGAGGGGGAGCGACAAGGGGTGGGCCCACCGAGTCCCCACCCCACTCCTGTCTCCCAGCTGCTCCAGCTGGGAGACAAGAAAGGGACAGTGGGGGGACGGTGTGGCCGAGAGAGTGACAGGGCGCCCACGCACGAGCAGAGCAGTGCTTTTCGAGAACGGATTCCAAGGTGGAAAGTGGCAGAGAAAAGCGGGTGGTGTGTGTGTCTGCTGCCCGGCAGCGAGGGCCGCCCCCTCAGCCCAGCGCTGGGTGAGAGCAAGGACCCCGAAGATAATGAAGGCCACCGGCCGGCGGGGCGGGGACTCTCGGCCAGCTCGTGAGTGAGTAGCACCTGGTCTCGGCATCTGGGCATCTACCTCAGAGGGACCCCCTTGCAGAAAACCATTCCCCGACCACAACCAAACCAAAGGCACAGAGAACCCCCCTCCCGAGGTCTGGGTGAAGTCCGCATGCTGGGAAAACTGAGCGCGGGCTCAAAATCACTAGCGGAAAGCCTCTCAAACGCCCTGGGACAGCACGAGCATGCAGGTCTGTGCGCTGACAGCACCGCACCTGCGGTGACAGTACGGAGACCCCCCTCCTTCTCTCCGGGCTCCGGGAACCGGCACAGCTGCCGGTCCCCACCGCCTGCTGAGTGAAGGCACCTGGCCACACCGCAGGCCCCCGCCCACCCCCCTCCCCGTCCGAGCCCGAACCGGGAGCGTCGGCCGGCCGTGCACTGCCAGCTCCCGCCGGCTCGTCTGCCCTGCCGAGTGGGGGTGTCGCCGAGTGACACAGGGGCCCACAGAAGGGGGTTCCTGCTGAGGCAGAGTTTCCAGATGCGCGGGTGAAGACTAACACGGGTGGGGGGAGAAGATGCGGGACAAATGCGCAGGTGATAACAAGGAAACCTTCGGTTACCTTCTCGGCACACTTTTTAATGACCGTGGCCAGCTCTGAGACCACGAGATCAACACACTTCAGACTCGGCTCTTTGAGTTTTACAATCTGTTTTTTCACAATGGCTTCGAAGGCCATGTCGGGGGTGAAGAGCCCCGTCCTGGGTCATGCGGAGGGTGGGACGAGGTAGAAAGACACCCAGGGACAGTGCAGGCCACACACGCGGGATGGGAGACAGAGAGAGAGGAGAGAGGAGAGTCAGCTGGTTAGTGACATGCACGGAGGAGGCTGTGCCCGCATTTGCCCCGGAAGCTGCTTCGGGTCAAAGAGGAGTCCCGGGCCGGAGGAGAGGGCGGCCTGGTCGGGGCTCTCGCGGCAGAAGCGCCAGGGGCCAGTGTCACGGCTCAGACCGCTAAGGGAAGGTGGAGGCTGGCATTTTCACACGGGTGACAAGGCGCTCTACGAGGACCGTCTGCACCCCACCTGGGCTCTTCTCCCTCTCCCTTTTCTAATCGAAGAAGCTTAAGAAGCAAATGTGGGCTTTTCCAGACCGAGACGGAAGGCTCAAGTGGTTGCCCTGCCTTGGAAGACCGGCCCGGAGCTCTATGGCCACGTGGGCGTGCAAGCGCGACCCGCCTGCTGGGAGGCACTTCGGCGGCCCGGCCGAAGCGTGCTGCCCCGGGAACCAGGCCTGCGGGGGACCCCAGTGCGTCCTGCCAGGTGGAGGCGGCGGCCCGTGAACACCGGCACCCGGGTGCCTGTGACCTAGTGGCTCAGAGGACGTGCTGCCTGGGGGGGGGACAGCTCTGTTCCTGGAGGGAGCCGGGGCTACTCGGTGGAGGCAGTCAGGAGCCCAGCTGGGGACCCGAGCCCTCATTATGCTGTTAGCATTCGGGCCTTTCTTAGTGTCCTGGGGACAGAGAAGTGGCTGGCTCGAGGAAAGCCCGAGGGTGCCGGGCATTGGTCAAGAAGGGGTGACGGCCAGGGAGGTTCGTTCAGGGAGCCTGGCCTCCAGCAGCCGACACGGGGTCCCTCTCTGCTTCCCAGAAGGCAGCAAAGCGACAGCCCAACGAAACCCCCAGTTCCATCAGACACATGCTAGGCTTGATATCAGGGTCCCAGGGAGCCCTGCCCGCCAGTCTGGCCAGTTCTGGAGGCCTGGCGCACCGCCCCCGCCCCCCCAACACACACACACGTTGCGCCCAGGCCGACACGCCCCCGCCCCAGCCCCTGGGAAGAGGCCACGTTCTTGGAAACTGAGGCGATCTGGGGGGGAGAGGGCCCCAGCGGGGCAAAGGCTGGAGCAGCACTGGGAGCCTGATACCAAACCCCCGTACCCCCACGTCCACAAGGCCAGGGGTCACCCTGCCGAGGGCCCGATACCTTACTGGTACACTGCCTAACTGTATGGATTAGCTCCTGGATAACCAGGTCGACACATTTCAGACAGGGCTCTTTCAGCTTGACGACCTGCTTTTTCACAATGGCCTCGAATGCCAAGTCCGGGGTGAAGAGCCCGGTCCTAAAACCATCCGAACCCGGGGGGCAGGGGAGATAAGTCAGAGAGAAACAAAGCACGGTCAGCAATTTCAGAGGTACGGGCCAGGTCCCCGAGAATGAGCCGAGGTCACAGCGAGTCTGGGGGCCGGACGCCTGCGACCACTGCCTGGAAACCCACGTGGTGACCTGAGGACTCCCCCACCCCCCGGTGATGTAAGGGAGGGGACCGAGGAGTCTCACGGGAGCCCTGTGATGGGGGCGCATGCTGGGTTCCTGTAATCACGACTCAGCTCCGGCTCCCCGCCAACCCCGGGGGGCAAATCTACGGTGAGCGTGAGTAGCCGGGCCCATGCCGCCTGCCTGGGCGGTTGAACCAACGTGCAACTCGAGGGCAGCAGACGGCCCCGGGGCCTACGATAGAGCCACACACGACAGCACACCCGCCCTCGAGTGCCCTCGGAGACCCACGGGGAGAGACTTCTAGCACTACTGGAACCCACCCGGGAGCCCGCCCGAGGGCTCGCGGTCAGGGCGCCCAGAGGGATGGGGGGCCAACTGGCTGGATGATGGCGCCACAGAGGCGAAAGGAAGACGGCAACTCTCCCCTCGGAACTTGCCTGACTCCGTGGATGTTCTTAATGGCGTAGCTGATCTCGCGCCGTAAATCCTTCTCGTCGAACTCCATCTGAGAGCAGACAAGTCACTCACATGCGAGGAAGTGCCTGTGGCACCCCCACGACAGGTGCGTGTCTGGGGACCGTCCCGTCCCGTGTGTGTCTGTGCTCCCATGGCAGACTACTGGCACTGGTCAAAATTCTTCAAAACATCAAAGCCCAATTTCAGCAAGGCGGCTTTGAAATGAACACTCTCGCTCTCTCTCAGAGGGAACACGGATTCCGTGAACTTTCTTATGGGCTACCTGGCAGAACCAGTCAAGGGCCTCCAAACACGTAACTGTACTTTCAGGCAGTTTTAAGTGTTCTAGAAATCCACCTCGAGGAATTAATAAGAATCAGGTGCGTTCATAGAACTATTCGTAACTCCCGAAACATGTGAAAACCACGTCGCCGTCCAAGGGGACATCCGTAAGGTAAGACGCTACTGTGTCATGGATGACACATGAAATACACATAACTGACGTGGGAAGATGGCCACCATATGAAAGAACAAGGTACAAAGACACATGAATTTGGTGTTTAAGTAAGGATGAGTCTCTGTGCTGTGTCTGTCTAGGCCGGGCACTTACCCACTTGCACAGACGTGATCGGGAAAGGACAGACACCCAGGTGCTAACGGGTGTTGCCTGCGGGTGTTGGGATTATGGGTGTTTCTGCCCGCTTTAGCTTTTGTTCTTCTACTGAGGAGAACTTGGCTGGTTTTTACACAAATGCTTTGCGCTCGTGGTGAGAAGCGTACAACTTCAAGCCGATTAACAGAAAAACATCTCAAATCCCAGAGACCAGAGCTGACATTTTTGTGGCCACCTCTGCAGACGTGTCTACGCAGAGACACGCGTCTGGACACGCCCCTTCACGTGGAAGGACGCTGTGACGGTCACCTACAGGCTTCGCTGCGCATGCCGGCTCCTCGAGCGGCCCACTTTCCCTCTGGACCCTCGAGGCGGCCACTTTCCTAGGAGAATTTGCCTCCGTGTTCTATGTATTTTGCGAAGGACGCGTGTTGGTTTTTGTCAGAGTGAAAAAAAAAATGGAACTTTCATTCGGGGCAGAGGACACCTCTGAGCTGCCCGCTCAGGGAAGGAGGGCCCGACGGGGACGCCCCCCCCCCCCCCCCCCGGCACCCGCACCTCTGCCACCTCTGCTCCCAGCGGGCAGACGCCGGGAGGCAGCGGGGAGGGGGCCTGGCCCGAGGCGCTGCGGAAGGGGGCCTGACCAGGGTCAGGAGGGCCCAGCCCGGCGGCGCTACCTTCACCAGCTCAAAGGGAAACCGCTCGTGGAAGATGCGATTGATCCGGGCGCCCCCGGAGAGCTCCAGCGTGTCCACCTGGTCTCCAGAGCCTTCGATCCTCTTCTCGAAGTCCACCCCGAACTGCTGGACCATCCTACGGGGACACAGAAAACCCGAACGTCAGAGGGGAGGTTCTGACCCAGAGTTAGGTCCTGGGTCAAGCCGTGGCTCACACACTCCTTTTCGCTTTTTAGCAGCCAGATGCGCGCAAAAAGAACAAAACGCGGGAGTGCCGAGGGCAAGCGATCGCTCCGCGCCAAGGCCTGTCAGGGCGATTCGTTCCCTGAATCGGAGGGGGCGGGGAGCATCGTTACTCCCATTTCGCAGACAGCAAGAGCGAGGGCGGGGGCGGGTAGGGTCACAGCCCAGCAACTTCAGCCCTGAACGGGCAGAACTGTGAGTGAAAAGGTGGCCCCTCCACATAACTCGGGCGGGTCCCGCCAGTGACCGCTGCGCTGCCCTGGACAAGTGGCCTTGGCCCTCCGAGCCCGTCCCTGCACCTGCACCGTAAGTCTCCACATAGGGTCGTGGTGAGGATTTGAGGAGTTTCTACTTTTTTATCTACTCCAAGAAATCACCAGTCCTAAGGAGCACTATCCGTCGGTGCCCCCCACAAAAAAGAAAGAACGCAGCCAATTCATGGTAATTCACCTAAAACTTCTGAATTCAGAGAAGTTAAAATGTTTTAAGTTTTAATTTTTAATGTTTATTTACTTTTGAGAGAGACAGACAGAGCGTGAGTCAGGGAGGGGCAGAGAGAGAGGGAGACGCAGAATCCGAAGCAGGCTCCAGGCTCTGGGCTGTCAGCACAGAGCCCGACGCAGGGCTCAAACCCACGAACCATGAGATCATGACTTGGGCCAAAGGTGGACATTTAACCGACTGAGTCACCCAATTGCCCTTTGTTTTGTTTTTTAAAGTGCTCACATAAGGGGTGCCGGGGTGGCTCAGTAGGTTAAGCATCCAATTTCAGCTCACGCCATGTTCTCACGGTTCATGAGTTCGAGCCCCACGTCGGGCTCTGTGCTGGCAGCTAGGAGAGCCTGGAGCCTGCTTCGGATTCTCTGCCCCCCCCCCAGCTTATGATCTCTCTCTCTCTCACAAAGAAATAAACATTAAAAAAGTTAAAAATAAAGCGCTGACATAATTGATGAAATATGTTAATACCACACACGGGCCCTGGGGGTCCAGCCCAACCCACGTGAGCAGCAGGGAACTCAAGGGTTCATTGGTGTTTGCTCTTCCTTAGCATTTCTAGATGCTCTCCCGGCCTCGTGCACCATCTGCCTTAATCCCTCCCTTATGTCCGCCCCCCCCGCCCCGAGTTCTCCATCTCCTCAAGTACTGTGCACAGTCTGCCCTGAACAGGAGCTGCTGCGATCGGGGGACCGGCCCCTCCTCGGCCCGCAGCACCAAGCCCAGTTTGCTGGCGAAGAGAAGTCCAGCTCCCGTGGGCAAATCCGGCTGGGGCCGGCGAGAGGCGGGGGTGGGCAGGCCGGGCCCCTGACGACGAATGGGGTTGGGTTCTCCCCGAATACCTGGGCGGCGAGAGGCGGGGGTGGGCAGGCCGGGCCCCTGACGACGAATGGGGTTGGGTTCTCCCCGAATACCTGGAGGAGCACCCCTCAGCTCTGAGCTGGGCCAGTGAGCACCGACTCAGGGTCAGGGCGAGGCTTCCGAGCCACAGAGCATAAAAAGCGAACACTGAGCCAGGCTCCCAGCCCTGTCACCGTGTCTGTCGTCTGTCCTCCCCACAGCCACCAGAGAGCGCCTGTCAACACCTGAATCAGACTATCCCTCCTCTGCTCAGAACCCTCCCTGGCTCCCACCTCACTGCCGGCAAAAGCCTGACTCCTCCCTGTGGCCCACAAGAACCTGAAGGCTCTGCCCTGTCCCCTCCCTGCTCTCCCCTCCTCCACTCTGCTCCTCACTCACACTCTCCCCTCACTCATCCTGTTCTGCCACATAGCTTCCTCCAACACTGTAGGGCATCGTCCTGCCTCAGGACCTTTGCACCAGCCGGGCCCCATCTCTGGCCTCTACAGGTCTTTGCCTGACTGTCGCTGTCTCGGGGCGGCTCTCCTGACCACTCTATTTTAAATGGCGACCCCAGGACCATCTGGCACCCTAGCCCCTTTCCCACATCACTGCTCGTTTTCTTATTTTCTTATTTTCTGTCCCATCTTCCCCTCTCTGCTTTCTGAGCACATGGGGGCAGGGACGGCTGGCTGCCCCATGCGCCGTGGAGGCCCCGGGGCTCAGGGCAGGGCCAAGTGAGCGGACGGATGGACGGACGAGGCTCGGCACCCAGCCCGGACCCGGGACCCCGCGGCCGGGCAGAGGCCCCGGCGCGGTGGGCGGGGGCGGGAGACGCGTACTGTAGCAGGGCTTTGGTCTTGCGCGTGGGGTCGTCGGGCCGGAAGTTCTTGTACTCCTCCACCTCCTTCTCCAGGGACAGCAGCTGGCTCTGCAGCTTGCTCCGCAGCGCCGGCAGGGACTCCCGGATGTGGTTGGTCAGTTGCTGCGGGACGCAGAGAGGCCAGAGGTCAGCACAGGCGGGATGCCGGGAAGGGGCAGGCCTGTCGCGCCGGCCGAGGGCTGAGGTCCAGATGGCCCCCGCGCCCAGCGCGCCCCCGGCCTCGAGAGGAAGCAACAGGAACCTCCTGTCGGAGTCACACCGGCGCACGGGGCGCGGAGAGGCGGCGGGACGCTGTGAAGAGCCCACTGGGCGCGCGCGGGGCAGATAACCAGGGTGTCCGGGCCACGGGGTACACACGACGCACGTGCTGACCCAGCCCCGCCCCCCACAGGTGCTCCGCGGAGATGCCCAGGGTCCGCCAACAGACCCGCGCCCTGGAGGACTGGCCAGGGGCCCCGGGACGACGGGCGGCTGTAGGGCCACGGGAACGGGCCCCCCAGACGACGACAGAAACGGCTCCCCGGCGAAGGCACGGAGCGCCCACAGGATGCAGGGAGAAAGTGAGAGCGTATCTTTAGTCGCGGGGACAGAGAGGAGGAAGCTCCGCAGGAAACAAATGCGGAAGCAAGGCCGGAATGGGGCGGGCGGGCGGGCAGTGGACCTCTGCCGCCCCTTCTCTCCCGAGCTGCCTGAGAGTCACGTGGACTCAGCAGTCACAAACTGCAAAAGGAAGCGGCCCTGCAGAAAAGGTTCGAGAACAAGCCTCGGGATGGGGGGGGAGAGAAAAAGGGAGACTGATACACAGATATACTGTTGTTCAGGTAGCGAAAAAGAAAACGGAAGAGAAGGCAAAGGAGGGGGAGCCAGGGAGGAGGCAGAGAGGAGGAGGGAGGAGGGATGGGTAGGGGGAGGGCGGGGAGAAGGGAGAGGGGGCAGGTGGAGAGGGACAGGGAGGAAGGGGGAGGAGGGGGGACAGGAAGACACAGACAGGGTGGCCTCTCCAGGCCCTGAATGTCTCCAGAAGGAAGCTCAGTCAGGGGTGACACTGGCCGACTCTGGGGAAGGGACCACCACCAGGTGGGAAGAAATGGGATACTCGCTATATTTAGGACTTTTTTTTCCGGTAACTATAATAAGAGAGAGAAAGAGAGCCAGAGAGGGAGACAACGAAACAAAAGCCGTAAAAGCAGCTAGTACCAAAAAGCTGAAAGCGGCATTCTGCCGTCATCTGGCCCACGGCAGCGAAGACTTTACAAAGCATCCCTGGAGCTTGACAAACGGTGTGCGGGCACTCTGCCGGCGGGAGTGTGACGGCCCCTCCACACCCTCCTCGGCCAGGCGCTGCCCCGGACCCCGTGGGAGCCGCGTGCCTCCCGGGGTGGGCATCTCAGCCACGCGCTCCGCAGACCGCCCGTCCGGCGTCTGAGCACCCGAGAGCACGAGAGCAGCCCCATTTCACGCACGGGGAAAACAGAGGACGGGGCCCCCGCTGCAGAGCCGTGTGGCGGGAGGCCGCTCGGGCCCCTCTGCCAGCTCCCACGGGAGGCCCCTGCCGCCGGCGGCGGGGGGGTTTTACTTCCCTTCCCCTCCCTGCGCCCCTCTGCCCCGGCCCAGCGCTGCCTCTCCTGGAGCACCCCTCCGGGCGGACACTCACTGTCTCCCCTTCGCCCCCTGCGCCACCTTCTCTGCCTTCCTGTCCCGCGCCGGCTTTTCATGGCCCCACGACTACCTACCACCTGACTGTGCGCTGATCTGGGGACTGGTTCCGAGTCCGGCCCACTCCCCTCCATTAGAAAAATGCCTTCCCCATGACAGAGCCCTGCTCCCGTGTCCCCGCTGTGTCCCCGCCACACACACGAGGAAACGACCCACTGTTGCTGATGCCTTCCCACCTCCCGGGAAGGCTCGAAAGTCTCATAAAGTCTCGGAGGGGGAGGTCTTGCCACCCTGGATGGGCAAACCAGGACGGCCCTGAGAACAGGCAGAGCCTGTTACCGGGAGGCTCCGGAATCCCCCATCAGGGACTCGACTCTCCCGAGAAATCGACTCGTGCACAACACGAGGCCGTTAACATGTTAGTAACGGAGCCTTCGCGGAGCCGGAGACGAGGAGGTGGAGCAGGTCTAGCGAGAGACGGCTGGACAGGCTGCGCGCAGGGACCACCATGCAGCCGCGACAAAGAGCAAGGGAGGGTTCTTTTCTGCAGGGCCAGCACGCCAAGAGGTATTGCTGAGCAAAAAAACCCTCGAAAGCAGGGGGGTGGGGGGCTCATGTCATCGTTGATGGTAAGAAAAGGAGAAATGTGATTCTTGAAAGTCCTTTTTGCTTCTACGGACGGAAAGAAACGTAGGCAGTACCAACGGTGGCGCCTGGGGGTGGAAGGGAGGGGCAGACAGGGGCGCCTGGCTGCACGTTTATCGATACCTGCGATGTTTATAAACCCTATGAATACATTCCCCGTAAAAAACAAAAAAAAAAAAAAGAACGGTAGAAAGTGCAATACTGCCGGCATGATGCCTGCTGGGTTTCACACGACACGTGTGCTGAGCACTTAGCAGACGCCACGGCCCCAGGGGGCCGCGAAGGTGACGGTTCCCCACTGACGAACAGAGGACGGAGGCTCGGAGAGGCGGGGCCGCCCAGCCAGAGGCTGGGGTGGGCTTTGGACCCAAGAAGGCCAGCCCCCCTACAGTGCTCCTGATGCGGCCCCGTCCAGCACTCCTGGCCACGCTGCCTTGGTGCCGGCCGGGCGTGCGTGACTAGGTCGTTACCATGGTCATTAAAAGAACGGTAACGGTAACAGCAACCGTAATAGTGCCGGAACCGACTTCCCGGACGCCCACCCCTCCCCAGGCCCTGAGTCAAGTTCGGCCCGCGCCTGCACAAAACCCCGGCCGTACCTGGTTCAGGGTCTTCTGCAGGTGCGGGGTGCCCATGCGGTCAGCCATGTGCCGGTAGGCTGGGTGCGAGAGGAAGAACTTCCTCTCGGCCGCCAGTGCCGTGCGGATGTCCTTCCTGCCCTCGATGTCCTTCTGGCTGCGGTTCACCACGCCGATGTAGCCTGCGGGGGCAGGGGGGGGGGCCAGGGCAGTGCCAGGTGAGCCGAGGTGCCCGGACGCCCCCTGGGGACCAGGCACGGGGCCGAGCCAGGTGCAGGCACAGACAGGGACCCTGCCCCACACGTCACTCACAGACTGGGCCACAAGCCACACTCGTGACTCAGGAATCGGGAGGACACGAAGGCAGAGTGCCGTCCTGGGAAGCAACAGAAATGTCTACAGGGAAGAGGGGCGATGCCAGGCCTGATGTGAGGCAGGGGACAGAGAAAAGCCTTGGAAAAGACGAACCCCACAAACTGTGCTTTAAAGACAAGTCAGAAGGGGCACCTGGGGGCTCAGTCGGTTGAGTGTCTGACTTTGGGTCAGGTCATGACCTCACGGTTGGTGAGTCTGAGCCCCACATCGGGCTCTGCGCTGACAGCCTAGAGCCTGGAGCCTGCTTCCGAGTCTGTGTCTCTGTCCCTCTCTGCCTCTCCCCCACTCATTCTCTCTCCCTCTCTCAAAAGTAAATAAACACTAAAGAAAAGAAGTTTTTTAAAATAAAGACAAGTAAGAAAACCACCTCAAAAAGAAGGGTGAGTTGGGAAGTCCTCCCCTTGTCTGGTGTTAAAACCTGTTGCGTTTGAAAAGGCTGGGTACGTTGGGGTGTGTACGTATGTCCAGAGAAATGAATGGAACAGAAAAGAAGGAAGTCCAAGACCACACGATGGGCAGGTGGGAACTAACGGCTAATTCCTCGGAGCCAACGGGAGGAAAGGCGGATCACCCAACAGCCACGGCCGAGGCCGGCAAAGGAGCAAAGTCAGGACGTGGGGGCGCCTGGGTGGCTCAGTGGGTTAAGAGTCCGACTCTCGATTTCGGCTCAGGTCACGATCTCACAGTTTACGGGATCGAGCCCCGTGCCGGGCTCTGCATTGACAGCACGGAGCCTCCTGGGGATTCTCTCTCTCCTCTTCCGTGGCTCGCACGCATGCGCGCTCTTTTTTTCAAAATAAATAAACATTAAAAAAAAAAATCAAAAAACCCAGATGGGTCCCTACCCAACCTGACCCTCGAGGGACCCCAGATCTACACATATGCCATGAAACTGGAAGTACCTGAAGAGAACACGGGTGGGTTTTGGAGATGACTGTGTTTGGGTTAAAATTTTGAGTCAAGACACAAAGAAAATGGTAACTGTGACCACAGGAGAAGTGGGACATGCAGGAAGGACTGGGAGGTTCAACGGGCTGGTATATACCGAGAGGCCCAGCTACTACCTGGTACACAACAGGCACTTAATAAATGTTTGCTTTCTCATTTTTTTTTAAAATGTATTTGACAGAGAGAGGTGAAAAGAGTTCACGTGCACGCGTGAGCGGGGGAGGGGCAGAGAGGGAGAGGGAGGATCCCAAGCAGGCTCTGCGATTCAGGGCAGAGCCCGGTGCGGGACTCCATCTCACACACTGTGCGATCACGACCTGAGCGGAAATCAAGACTCAGACGCTTAACTGACTGAGCCACCCAGGCGCCCTGGCTGTTCTCGTTTTTTGAAAATGAAAATATTTAGGCTACTCCCGTCAGAAGATCTGAACTTGATCGCAACCCTGAACCTTATCTTGATTTAATTACCAGTTTACAGGGAACTACAATCAGCCCAATCTCGAGTGTGGGGCCCGGTCTGGCTTCTTCCAACAAAAAAAGAAAACAAAACAAAACAAAAGAAACCACCACACCAGACAGTGTAGGAGAAACGAAGGGGCTGGTGGGGGAGCTGTGTGAGCAGAAACTTAGGTATTTATGTGTAAAATGACACCGTGCCAAGGATTTGCTCTGTAATCCCCTCCCGGAAGCAAATCAGGGGACATTCAGAGATTCAAAGTTAGCTGAGTGTCGGTAACCACTGAGGCCGGGCCCATGTGGGCTCTTTGTACTTGTCTCTCTACTTTCGAGAAGGTTTTTAAAATGTTCATAATAAGGGCGCCTGGGTGGCTCAGTCGGTTAAGCGTCTGACTTCTGCTCAGGTTGGGATCTCTCAGTTCGTGGGTTCAAACCCCACGTCGGAGGCTGTGCTGACAGCTCAGAGCCTGGAGCCTGCTTCAGATTCTGTCTCCCTCTCTCTCTTCCCTCCTCCATTCCCTCTCTCTCTCTCTCTCCCAAAAATAAACATTAAAAAAAAAAAAGTTTACAAAAATGCTCATAATACAAAGCAAGCATGAAAATTCATAGAAGTTTTGAATCCCGAGGAACTTTTGGGGAGGAGAGCCACAGAGCAAGAACCAGGGGGAGAGGCCGGGCTATGGATGACTCTGGTCTCCTTTTTCCGCAGGCCTGTTTACGCCCCCCAAGGGAGCCAGTGTTAACCGTGTAACTGGAAGTGAGCGTGTACACATCGGAGGAGGCGATGGAGGCGGAGGGTTTCTACGGAAAGGGAGCAGCAGCTGCTCTGGGCGAGGGGGAAGCAGCCCACACCGAGGGTTTATCTGTGCGTGCTTCCTGGCATCTGCCCAGGCTTCGGGACGATAAGGATGAAAACAAACATCATCTGAAGGCGTCCAGCTGCCCTGCCCCGAGGCCTCTGCTCCCTGCCCCGCCCTGTGCCCCCCCCCCCCCCCCCCCGTGGCCCCAACTCCCCGCCCTGCCGCACCTCTCCTCAGGGGAAGCAGCTTGTTTTCCAGGACGTCCCTGGCGTCCGTGCCTTCGTCCATCAGGTCGAGCTTGGTGATGACGCCGATGGTCCGCAGGCCTGCAAGAGCCCAGAGGTTGGAGGGCACCGTGAGAAAGGGATCCGGGCTGGAGGCCCTGGGGGGGGGTGGGCCGCTTCCAGGCTGTGAGACCGGGGACAAGCCATAACGTCACCTGCCTGGACCCCAGTTTCCCTCATGTCAAGCGAAGACAACGGCCACACCGATATCAGAGGGGCGTCCATGAAGATAAAGGTGGCATGTGACCAATGTTCCATCAGTAAATACTGGCCACCGTCATGGCCATTCCCCTGATCTGCGACACCATCTTGCCGCTGTGGCGTCGGGGAGACCTCACGGAACCCCAGAGCCCAGGTCGGTCTCCATGCTGTGCTGTGTCCCCTGCAAAGTCCCAACATAGTACGCGAACCCGCGGCGACTGTTTCTAGGGTGACCTTTCACCGGAGTGGCCAAAATTCCACTCTGGAAACCACCCCCATGGGGTTCCTCCTGTCTCCAGGTCGCCTAGAATCAAGGGACCCCGCCTGGCAAAGCTGCACGCCTACAGTTCAGCGTCCCTGCCGGCGCCGAAGGATCCCCTCCGTGCCAGCGTGTGTGCGGGCGTGGACGTGTGCGCGTGTGCGGCCCTCGGGAGGCCCAGGGAGAACTGCAGAGGGTGCTAAGGGGGGCCGGCGAGCACAGCCGCGCGCTCCCCGGTGCCCCTGCCCGTTCACACTTGGCTGTGAGCCCATGAGCTGGCATCGGATTCCGGAGGGCAAAGGAGCCACAGCCGTGAACACCCACCAGCTTGCCAGGGAGGGAGGGCAGGGGAGGGGCGGAGAGAGCGCAGCAGAGGGATGTGACTGGGGGCGTGGACTCTATCGGAAGCATCGGACCTCACCTGCAGTGTTGTTTATGAAAGACTAGAAACAACCCAAATGCTCAAGAGCAAAAAATGGGCAACAGTGGCCTGCTCGGTGGGTGCCGCGTAGACACGTCCCGATGAGAGCAGAGAAACATGCACATACGGTACAGAAAAATCAGGAAAGGCCACCCCATTTTTTAAAAGGTGAGTCTCCACGGAAGAAGAAACTCTGAAAGGTTATTTACCAACTGTGGCCACTGGCGGCTCTGCAGGGGGAGGGGAGCAGTCACTTTTTAGGTTCTGTATTTTATGGCTGGTGACACATTGGCAATAACGATGAATCATGAATACTTTCAAAGCCAGAAAAATGCTCTCTTTAAGGAAGAACGCCAGCACCGAGGTCACGAGTGTACCCACTCCCGCCTCTCACCGCCCGGTCAAGCCTCTGCGACATCCGTCACAACCCCACTCCATTCCACGGGGCTGGACTGGAGGCACCGGGAGGCTGTGGGGGGCCGTGGGCAGGGGCAGCCTCTCCTGGGAGAGTGTGCCGCCCGGGATGACCACAGGGACATAGCACGTCATTTGCAGGCAGGACAGAGATAGTGAGCACACAGCCCTCGACTCTGAGGAGCTCACAGACCAGTGCCCCCAACCCCCTGGCCGCCCTCGGGCCTGAGCGGGGCCAGAAACCAGGCAGTGGAGCCCTAGAGCCTGTCTTTCCCCAGGTCCCTGACTCCCTGCAAACCACACGGAATCGGGCAGTCGGAGGGCATTTTGCAAAACACATTTGAGCGTGTGTCCTGCCCCACGCAACCTCCAACTCGCTCAGGGCGCACCCAGCTGCCCACGGCAGCCACCGAGGCCCTGGAAGGTCTGTCCCACCCTGCCCCTGCCCCGCCTGTCCCTGCTTCGGCTTGCTCTGCCCCGGCTATGCTGGCGTCTCGTGTCCTGGACACCCCAGGCTCACACCATGCCCGGCCTAGTTGGCATCACTGTCTGTTTTCTTGGGTTCTGCCTCTTTCCGTCGTTCCTCATTCTGGTCTTGCCTGAAACCTCTCGTCTTCAGAGGCTCCCGACCCCCGCCCATCCCAGCCACTCTCCAACGGTCCGATTTTCCTCCGGTGCTCACTTCTGGCTGAAACTGCCCCACCTGCTGCTTGCCTTGTTGTCTCCTGTCCCCCCCGCGGGGATGTCAACTCCACAGTGGCGGGGACCCCGTCCATTCTGTCCCCTGTCGGGCTCCCAAAGCCAAAGCAGAGCCCGGCACAGAGCCGGTACTTAACAGACATGACTTAATAAATGGAAACGCTTGACCTGGAATGCCCTGAGCGACAGGTGCCACAGTTCCCACTACTCCCTACTGCCCCACTGGGCTTCATTAGCTCATCACCCTGTACCCCCACTGCCTGAGTCCTCTCAGCACTCAGCAGTGTGACACGTTAGCATCGCGGGTGCCATTTTGACAGAAGGGACCAAGCCTCGGAGGAACGCCCAACTCCCAGACGAGAGCCTCCCAGGGGCAGCCCTCCGGCACGCCCGGCCCCGCGGGAGACGCCGTAGCCCAGGAGGGTCTTTTCCTAGGGGTCACGTGCCGAAGGGAACGCCAGTGACTTGGAACCAAGGATGCGGGGCAAGTCGCCGTGCTCCCGGGCGCCCGGGAGGGCGGCTCCTGCCGTGGGGCTCAGCAGTTACCTTGGGGGTCGACCTCCTTGGCCAGCTTGAGGGCGTCCGAGTTGGCCAGGTCCATGTTGGCAGGCGTGACGGCAAGGATGAGGCTGCTCTCCCGGCTGATGAATTGCACGATCATGTCCTTGATCTGGTACTCAATATCTGGGGGCTGGTCCCCCACAGGCACCTTGGTGATGCCCGGGAGGTCGATGAGGGTCAGGTTCAACACTGACAGGGAAGCCAGAGGAAAAGGTCATCAGAGACAGAGGAGGGGAGGCTCGCACGGCCCCGCGGCTACGGAGCCCACTTCTCCAAGTGCGGGGGGAGGGGGGGCCGGATCCCTCCTGCCCTCCAATCAGGTCACGCCTTTTGACCCAGCAGCCCCTCTCCCCGGACCCCCTCCTACAGACAGCTTCGCTACTGCAGGGGGAGTTTTAAACTGGGGCGTCTGCACTGGAAGGCCGGAATTGCTCTCAGCGGCTACATCAATTTCATCTCATCAATATGCAGCCGTGACCAAAGGTGGCCGTTTGCCAATATCCGCCATAAAAACAAAAAGAGGAGACCCTGCTAAGAGACACGCGCGGGAGATGTATGCGTACAGAAAAGTGGCATTTTATAGCATGCGACGATCTGAGTAAAAGTACACACGCGCGGCATACACACATACGTACTCTTAATTATTTACTGAGGCGTTAAGATACGAAATACGTTTGTAACACTGAGGGCGGGGCGGGTTTTTGCTAGGTGCCCTTTTGTAATTTTTGAGCCACGGACAGGCATCGTTCGTCCAAAAATAAGTAAATTTGAAACTTCATCTCCAAGAACTCGTGCTGAGGAGTTAAAAGTCTGCTGGAATACTCCCCGAACGCCGTCTGAGCTAGCAATCCACACCCCGGGGCCGGAAGTCTCACGGGGCGGCAGGCCGCTCTGGGCAAATGAGGCGCAGTTTTCAAAAGCAGAACATTTTGCAGGGAAGACTGGCTCCCTGACTCCTCTGTGAGACCCGGAAGCCCCGGTCCCCCTGGGCTGGTGTCATTCTGCAGCTGCCACCTCCTGGGAGCCACACCGCGGCCACCCCTTTCCCCCGGGGGGGGGGGGGGCGCACGGCTCCAATGTGCCCCAGTCACCACCACCCCCAACAGTCTTCCCGGCAAAACTGTCCTTCCTCAAGAGCTGAGTCTAACTCCTCAATACCGCGTCCCTGTCAAAAGTGGGGAGACAGGGATCGAGGCAGAGATGCGTGCACGTGAAGAAAAGCAGAAGGGGGCATGTTTTTCGTCAGAGTGCTTCGCGCCAGCCGCCCGGCCGCCCTCCGCCCCTGCCCCCGAGCACCTGCGCCTGCGCTGCCTACCGTGTGGCGAGTACACCCGCAGGTTGATGGGCACTGGGGAGATGCCTTTGTTGGTCCCCGTGACCCTGTCGGTCTCTGCTTCGATCTCCTGTCGGACTTCATCAAAGTCTGTAAACTTTTTGGACTTACAGTGCAAAAACTCGGCATATTCTGGAAAAGGAAGAAAGACGTTCGAAACGGGAGGGAGCGGCAGTTTCCCCGCGGGCGGGGGGCAGGTGGCCTTCTGAGACAGGCGCCGCCTCGAGCAGGGAAAGTGCAGCGTCGGCCACAGGTGCTCCAGGAATTTGGGGAGCAACAGGGTCGTTCTCGCAGGGAGTATTTGCGGGGGGCGCTCCTGCAGGCCGAGCCCTCTCCCAGACCTTGAATTCCGCGAGGAGCAAAACCAGTGGAAGATCCCATCCCCGGGGGGATAGAAACTCTTCTGAAGTATTTCGTGAAACCACGTGCGTGACAAACTCGAGAAAAACAAAACAAAAGAAAAAAACCGAACAGGTGGGTGTCAACGGCATCTGTGATTTTTTGATGAACAGAAGAGGAAACACCGGCGCGCGTCACCGGACCGCGGGGGAGGCACACGCGATCAAGCTTCTGCTTTGCTTTTCGCGTCCGTTAGACGTGAGACTGAGTCCCGAGGCCTGATGTCAGCGCCTCCCCTGCTGTGGGTCAGAGAGAAGCCACCGTCCCCCAGCTGATAGCACTCTCCGGCTCGCCAAGATCCCAGACGCACGCCCGTGGGACCCATCCGTCCTTCCACCCCAAGGCACGGGGCATAGTATGGAGAGCTGGACGCCGCCGTGGCCTCACCAAAGCCCGTCTCCCTGTCTCTCCTCATCTCCTGGCTGTTCTTGAGCCACCTCCCCAGCCCCCCCGCCTGGACGTGAACCCCTCAGGAGAACCGCTTTCCGGGCCGGGGTCTCGTGTGGACCCAGGAGGCCTCTTCACGCCTTCTGAGCCCGGGGTACCTAAAAGCCAGGCTGATGCGGAGGTGCCGGGCCACGAGGAAGCGACTACCAATCAGCGGTGGGGCCGTCGGATGCGGGATACAGCGAGAATATGTGTTCATCCTAAGACGCAGGCACTGAGCCCACAGGTGTTCGCTGCATGATTCTTCGGCTTTCCCCTACACGCGTGCTTCCATAGTCACTGTTGCGGCAGGCGAGGGCTCCGGGCTCAGAGACCGTGGCCCTGCAGTGACGCGGAAGAGATGGAAGGGTCGCGATGGCAGCAGCCCGAAGAGCTGGCCTGCTGCGGACAGGCCGAGAGGCACGCAGCTCTGCCCTCTCTTGAGAGTAAGGAACAAGAGACTGCCTCCACGTTCGGCAGGAGACCCGGCTACACGAATCCCGGCACAGACGCACCATCAGCTGCCTCGGCGCCAGGGACGGGGACGGAGCCTCACGACAGAGAAAGCCCGGCAGGTCTAGAATCTCTCTCCAGACGCGTAACAAGGCAGGAAGAAATGAGTGCAAAGAGGGTCACCATCCCACTTCCGTAACCTAATAGACCACGGCCAACATTCGGGCCCTGCTGGCTCTGGCCGAGCCCTGCGTGTGGTCCTCCGGGCCCCTCGAGAGCAAGCACTTAGCTGGCAGGCATCTCCGTGATGCATATACCACAGGTGTGGAAACGGAGGCCCAGAGAGGTGAAGCGACGTGGCCCGAGCTCGGCGGGGGAGCCGGGATTTGGATTCAGACCATCGGGGTCCAGGTGGTGGCTCTCCTGTCACGTGGCCTTTGGGAGGCCACCGGCAGGCTGTTAGCCTGTCTGGACCTCTCTGCTTCAGGTCAGGGGGACTCCGTGGGCTCAGATCACTGAGCGCCACCTCCACCACGGCCCCTGGCCCCTGGGGGACAGGGCCCGCGAGGACACTCGCTGGAGGCTCTAGGATCATGGCTGCCGCCCTGCCCCCATCGGCTGACCCGGTTCCCAAGGGCAGTCACGCTCCAGCCCTCCACAGGGACCGCAGGAAACGCCTGACTGCTCTTCCGGCGGCTGCCACCGAAAATGGCACAGTCCCCCAACCCCCCACGGCATGCCTCAGTTCTCATCCGGCTCAAGGCCCTGGGCTCGGCGCCCACCGGAAGCCGCCCCCCTTCCAGGAGTGCGGCCACAGGGAAGGGACCGGGGGCCAGGCCGCAGGCCCTCTCCCCTGTGCGCCCTGCTCTGCCAGGCCTGGTACCCGCTCCACCCCCTCCAGGCCTGTCTGCCTGTGGCC
Source organism: Paguma larvata (assembly GCA_030068075.1). Taxonomy (NCBI): domain Eukaryota; kingdom Metazoa; phylum Chordata; class Mammalia; order Carnivora; family Viverridae; genus Paguma; species Paguma larvata. The sequence goes on along the minus strand of CM057842.1, from coordinate 7,877,776 downwards.
TCTCCGGGGAGCCTTCGTCCCGCATCCTCGGCCTCCTCCCCGGTCAGGGCCGGGTCACCCTGGGATCGTGTTCGTGGGACCGGAACTGCCAGGACTGCCCCTAGAGTCCAGTGGCGGCCTCCCCTTCTACCGCCTCCTTCATCGGCAGGATGGGCAGATGGCGCCAGAAAACCACAGGTTCTTCCCCAGGGAGCCGACAGGCAGCAGAAACCACACCTTCTGGGCCCAGGAGGAAGGTTCAGGAGCCTGCTGGGCCCCTCCCCCTCACAGCCCGCTTTACCGGGCTCCTTGTCACTTTAGAACCATGTGCTGGATTCCAGGGTCGATACTAACATTAAAAAGCTCCCACCAAGCCTGCCTTCCCCCACACCACTGACCCTCTTAAAGCCAGACCTCAGCCCTGTTTCCTCAGAACCATCCATGGCTCCCAGCTAACCAAATCCCCAGCTCTGACTTCAACTCACTCTTCTCCAGCCACTCTGGGCTTCTGCCTCAGGGCCTTTGCACTGGCTCTTCTCTCTCCCTGCAGTCTCCCTCCCTAGCCTCTTTCGGTGGGTCTGTTCAAGTGTCACCTTCTCCAAGAGGCCTGCTCTGGCCTCCACCCAAGATGATAAACCTCTCCGATCTCTTTCTGCCTTCCGGTAACACAGTCCCTGCTTCGGCTTGTATAACGGGGCCCAACTCCAAGGCCACTGAGCTGTATACACGGGAGACTGGACAGGGACGGGGGCTGACAAGGCCACCTGTTTTCTCCTCTCTCTCTCTCTCTCTTTCTCCCTCCCCCCTCCCTCCCTCCTTCCTCCCCAAACTCTGCTTGACTATACAGGCCCAGTCCTAAGCTGGGCTCTTGGTCTGCTGGGAAGATGGAATGGACACTGCCGTCACAGCAGGAGCCACGGACACTCAAAAGAGTTGGAACACACCAGACTCTGGAGAGTGGGGACCTCCTGGGGAGGCTAACCTGCCCGATTCCGGCCCCGGGCCACCCCGCCACGGTGCAGGCAGGCAAGGGCAGCGGTGGGGGTGGGCAGAGCGCGCAGGCCTGCCTGCATCCTCTCGCAGCGGTGGCCACTTTCCCCCACTCCCCGAGGAGGCCCTGGGCCCCGGGAGCCTGCGGAGGGAGGGAAGCCTTCCTGGGCCAGGTCGGCCTCTGGCCAGTCTCCCTGAGAAACAGGCGGGCGGGGCTTTGCCCGGGGCTCCGCAGCCCTGTACTTGCTGGAAGCTAATTAGATTTTTTCATGATCCCGTCTCAAGGAGTAAGTCAGAGGCCTTAAGGCTGAGCCAGACTGTGGGATGACTGGAGACTCCCTCTCAAGGCCCCCAGCAGCCACGCCCCTCTGCCCCCAGCCCAGTTGCCAGGTTTCCTAGCCCTGGCTTGCGCCTGCACAGATGACCCCGCCAGTCCAGTCCAGTCCCGCCAGTCCCCAACCCCTGCTGCAGCACTGACAGCCACGCCACACGCCTGCCCTAGAGCCACGCCCTTCCCTGGGAGGAGGGGCCCCCGGGGGTTCCGGGGACGCCGCCCGGGGCCTGGAGCACACCGGGAGTGGAGCGATGACCTGGGCCCTCGTCCAGCCCCACTCTCCCCCCGCAGGGCTTCCTGCCCGCATCCCAACTGGGGACAGAGAATGCACTCAGGGCTTTTTTCTAGAAAGAGGTTCTATCCTCCTCCAGGACTCGTTCCCGCATCTCCTTCAGGTCTCAGCTCTCAACACCACCGCGGGGAGGCCCACCCTGACCACCTGGGACCCACCAGAGGCCGGCGCTTTGCCCCCTGTTCCACGGCGCTCCTCACACTGACACCCCACATGCTCAGGCGTCCCCTGCTAAGGCCGCGGCTGCAAGACAGCACACGGAGCTCTGGTCACCACTCTCCCCGGGGCCTGGGGCCTAGTGGGTGTTTAAGGAAACTTATCAAGTGACCTGTTAAAAATCATTAGGTGCCACAGCCCAGGAGGACATCACCCTCTTGAGCCCCAAGTGGGTCCCCATTGCGCTAAACAGCCGATCCCCACTTTGGCCATCTCCCGGGCCCTTCAAGAAGGTGTCCTCAAGAGGCGCCTCGGGGCTCAGTCAGGTCAAGCGTCAAACTTACGGTTCTCACTGTTGGTGCGTTCCAGCCCCGTGTCGGGCTCTGCACTAACAGTCCAGAGCTTGCCCGGGATTCTCTCTCCCTCTGCCCCTCCCCCACTTTTCTCTCTCAGAATAAACTTAAAAATTTTTTAATTAAAATTTATTTAAAAAAAAGAAAGGCCCACGGAAAGGAGATGACAACTACATGTGGCCACCCTCTGGGTATCAGGCCACCGGGGCCCAAGGAAGCAGCCCCATGACCGTGGCCCCAGTTCCCTCGGGCCTGGCTTCCTGAGGGCTCTTAGGGCCCTCCTGTTTTAAAGGAGCTGGAGGAGGCCCGCAGGACTGAAGGCACCCCCCACCCTGCAGGCAGACCCCAGAGGACCGAAGGCACCCCACCCCCCGACCCCGCGGGCAGACTGTGAAATGCCCAACTTCAGCTGGACCAACCTGCCTCCAGCCCAGCCCCTCCAGCCTGGAAAGGCTGAATCAGGCACCATGGTGACACGTGGGGAGGTGACAGGAGAGAGAGATGGGCGTGCCTGGCCACTCCCAGATCAGAGTTCCAGCCTCGCCCACCCCCACTCGGTGCCTCAGTTTCCCCACAAGGAAATGAGAGAACCCAGACCCCAGGCGTGGGCCTGCTACAAAATCAAATTCCTCCGTGCTGGGCCCACAGAGAGTCGCACAGCTAGCTCCGCTGCCGGTCAGGGGGACTCAAGGGGCCGCCCCGGGGTCTCGGGGCTTTGCACAGAGAAGCCCTGCCCGGGTCTCCATGGACTTTCCCCGTCCCTTCCCCACTCTCCACCCAGCGAGGAGCGGAACTGCCAGGCTGACTCCTGAGGGTGGGAGATGGGGGTCTGTCTTCCCCAAACCTGGTGTCAACCGGCATGCCGGCCCAGGACGGGAGGAGCGACTCGGGGACTCAAACACGCCGGGAGACCCTGAGTACCACACAATCGAGTGGCGCCCATCGAGAGGGACAGTGCAGAGGTCAGCCACGCACGAAGAGGCAAAGCATCCCGAGTCTGTTGGGTCTTCAAGCTCCTGATCTGAGACGAGTCGTGACGACCTCCCAATCTAGGACACACGGCCGCCTTGTGCGATCGCGATTTACAGTAAGAACTACCCGTTTGCATTTCCACCCTCCATTTCTGACACAGGGCTCCTAAAATCCTTGGAATGTCCTAAGTGATATGTGCAACAAAGGTGTTGCTTCATAACAAGCCCCTCTCCCCTCTCGACAACATTAGTCTAATGAGGCAGCTTTTGGAAAGCACTTAAGAATGGGGGCTGTGGCAGGTGGACCAATTTATGTGAATAGAAGGCTGGAGCTTTCAGTCCCGCCCGCCCCCCCCCCCCACTCTGGAGAGGGGCAAGGGGGGAGGGGCGAGGGGCTCAAGGTTGAATCAGTCGTAAAGGCCATGATTCAATCAATCATGCCTGCTGTCATGAAGTCTCCATAAAAATAAAACCCAGAGGACGGGCTTGGAGAGGCTGCCGGCTGGTGGGCACGCGCAGGAGCCGGAGAGGGGCGCCCGGAGAGGGCACGGAGGCCCGGCCCTGCCCCACACCCTGCCCTACGCACCCCTTCCGTCGGGCTCTTCCTGGGTTGTGTCCCTTTACATCAGCCGCGGATCTAGAAAGTGAACCGTCTTCCCCCTGAGCTCTGTGAGCCGCTCTAGCAAAGTCACCGGACCCCAGGCGGGGGTCGTGGGAGCCTCGGATCTGCAGCCAGGGGGCGAGACGCGCGGGTGACAAGCCGGGCTTGTGACTCGCAGTGGGGGCGGAGGACGACAGTCTGGCGGCACTGGGCCCTTATCCTGTGGGATGTGACATCTCTCCGGGCAGGCAGTGTCGGGAGGTCACTTGCCCCAGGCAGGGACACAGTGAATGTCCACTGAGAACCGGAGAACCCCACCCCGCGTGCTGGAGAAAGTGACAGCCCCAGTTGGCATCCTGGGTGGCCGCCAGCCTGACTCTCCCGGGCTCCTGGCTCTGTTTCCATATCAGGAGACAAGGCCATGCCTCGAATGCTGCAGAGTCGACCAGCTTTATAGATAAGGCCCTGCCAGGGCCAGGCCCACAGGACAGGTGCAGGAGAAAGCGCTGTCAATAATCCCACAACAAAGCGGATCAGTGCTTTCTGGCCCTGACTTTTCGGGGGAGAGAAACCGTTAAGAGTATAAGAATGGGAGGAGGTTACCTGAAGAGGAACCGAGGCAGCAATGATGGGGTGGGGGCTGGGGCTCGCCCAGGGGAAGAGGACGAGGAGAAGACAGGCAGGGTGCTCCAGGGAGGGAGGACCGTGGGGGAAAAGGCCCGGAAGCGTGAATGGACGAGCTGATCTTATGAGTGAGTGAGGAGGGGGATCGTGGCTTCGGCTAGGGACCAGGAGGAGGTGAGGTCCCAGAGGCCAGCAAGGCCCTGTCGGGGTCACGAAGCTTAAAGGAGGAAGCTGTGAGCCGAGCTTGCCATCCCCTCTCTGATCCCTGAGAGCACCAGTCAAGGTCAAGAGAAGGAGGCTCGGGAGGCCACATTCCACACGAGAACAGTCCCCGGCGCCCAGGGTTTACAAGGCCAAGGGGTGGTTCCCGAGGAGGATCCGGGTTCACCCGTGAGCCATCCAACTTCCTGGTGGCTGTGGTCTTGGGTAATTTTGTGTTTCTTTTAAGATTAAGATTTTATTGTTAAGTAATCTCTATGCCCAACGTGGGACTCAAGCGTACAACCCTGAGATCAAGAATCACATGCTCTACTGACTAAACCAGCCAGGTGCCCCATTCGGTCCTAGGTAATTTTTAAACTAAGGAGATTAAAAGTTCGGGGCACCTGGGTGGCTCAGTTGGTTAAGCATACGACTCGTGATCTCAGCTCAGGGGAGTGAATTCAAGCCCTGGTGTTGGGCTCCACGCTGGGCATGGAGCCTACTTAAAAAGAAAAAAAAAAAAAAGTAACGGCTCACCAAGAGCACTCTGGACCAGAAGCCAGACATCGCTGGGTGTCACAGGCATCAGAGAGGAGGGCTGAGCCCAGCCTCGGAGTCACATCATGGGGCCCCAGACCCCACAGGAGGCGGCAGCCACACACCAAAGCCACATGGGGTGGCGGGGCCACAAAGGGGGTACCACTATCACCCTCCCTTTACAGATGAGGAGCCTGAGACACAAAGAACGGGAGGTCACTCGCCCCAGGCCCCAGACAGTAAGGGGTAGCCGCCTGGCTCCGGAGGCCTGCTTTCCAGAGTCAGTGGGACAGAAGTCTATTCCCTAGAAAGCGGCGCGGCCCCACATAGGCCCTAGGGGGCCCTCCGACAGTGTGGTGCAGAGTCCCCCACTACGCTCAGCTTCCTCCCTCCTGCTAGTGTGGTGTCCCACCCCCCACCCGGCCTAGGCTCCTCTGCTGTTCATCGTACTGGGTCCCTCATAGCACTGCACTGGGCCAGGCCTCATGACCTCTTGCCTGGCTCTAGACTGGCCTCCCCTGGCCTCCCCGCCTGCACCCCTACCCCTGCCCATCCTTCCTCCACAAGGCAGCCCGGCGCTGAGGCGGTCTCTCCCCACCCAAGTGCTCCTCCGGCTCTCACTGCCTTGAATCCCTCTCGAGACTGCCAGGCCCCATCACCTGCCTCCTGCCCCTCCCCCTGCCCCACCTCACAGCTTTGCACGTGCTATCGCCCCTGCCTAGAATGTTCTCCTATGTCCAATATACTCTCCCCCACCCCCTGTCCTTTCCCCTCTCAGCCTGATCACAGCACCCCGTGTCTGCCACCTCATGCTGCTTCCCTGGCACCCAGCGGAGGTCCAGCAGAGTGGACACACATCTATGGGCAGCAATAAAGAGACTGGAGGGGCGGGGCACTTGGGGGGCTCAGTCGGTTAAGCGGCCGACTTCAGCTCCGGTCATGATCTCTCGGTCTGTGAGTTCGAGCCCCACGTCGAGCTCTGTGCTGACGGCTCAGAGCCTGGAGCCTGCTTCGGCTTCTGTGTCTCCCTCTCTCTCTGCCCTTCTGCTCACGCCCTGTCTATATGTCTCAAAAATAAGTAAACGTTAAAGAATTAAAAAAAAAAAAAAGAGACTGGAGGGGCGCCTGGGGGGCTCAGTCAGTTCAGTGTCCAACTCCGGCTCAGGTCATGGTCTCACAGTTCGGGGGTTCGAGCCCCACGTCGGATCTGCGCTGACAGTGCAGAGCCTGCTTCGGGTCCTCTGTCCCCGTCTCTCTCTGCCCCGCTCCTGCTCATGAACTCTCTCTCGAAAATAAAAATTAATAAAAGAGAGAGAGACTGGAGATGCCACAATCGGTGGGGAAAGAGGGGCACGTGAGCGGAGACACAGCAAGGCCACTTCCATATGGGACACCGGGGCCTCTCTCCCCACCTCCACCACCAGCCCAACAGGATCCAACCACGACCCTATCGCCATGGCTGCCACCCAGTCCCTACCTGTCCCCAGGCACCACTTCTACCTCCTCTGGGTCCCCTGCCCTGCGCTGGCTCCTGGGGTCTCTTTTTCACCAGCAGCCACAGGATCTGATCAAGTGACCCCTCGGCCTTAGGGTGTACCCCGCCATGTGGGTTTCAGGCTGGGCTCTCGCGGTGACCCTCCTGTGTGCTCTCAGGCAAGTGGCCTCATCTCTGGAAGCCTCAGTTCCCTCCTCTGTAAAGTGCGGATGACAGGAACAGAGACCTCGGCATCAGTCTAGGTCAGGCACTAGGCTGACGCACACCCTCGGGGTTTCTGCCTTCACGGCTCGTCACATCTACTACTCCCTGCTAGGAAGGAGAGTTCCTGTCAGCCTCGGCTCCAACATCACCTCCTCGGAGATGCCCTGGGGAGCCCCACCCTTCAGGATGAAGTTAGTCACCCTCCCCTCTCCACACACACACTCCCGTCTGGTGGTGGCCAGGCCTGCCTGTCTCCTTGCTGGCCTCAGCCCAGGTCTCCCATTTCTGTCCCCCGGCACCCATGGGAGTGCCAAGTGGGCAGGTGACTGGTGGTGGCAGTAGCCTTGGTCCAGTCACTGCTGTGCCCTGGGCGTGGACCAGCCTGTGGCATGCATTAAGTGCTCAGTTGACCACTGCTGGGTGATGGCCACCAACGTGACGAGGGGAGCCTCCTGCCGTGGCACAGCCTGCCACCTTCCAGTACAGAAAGCCAGCAGACCTGTTCTCCCAGCAGGCTGTCCCAAACGGGCCAGCAGAAAGCACAAAACCGCAGCCACTGAGTCGGCACCACACGGGGAGGATGACCTCGAGTGCCAGGCACTGTTCTGAGGGTTAGACCTATTGAATAATGTGGTCTTCATGGCAACCGACAAAGTCGGTGTTATTATTATCTTCACTGTCCAGAAAGGAAACACATCGTGAGCAGCAGTCCCTCCCCAGGGGCCATACAGCCAGTAAGCTGCAGAGACACGATGTGAACCCCGGCAGTCTCAGCTCGCAGGCAGGGCCTACCTACCCAGCAGAGCAGAGGTCTCCCCCCGGTGGCCAGGGGCCAGAAGCAGCAGCCATCAGCAGGGAACTCATTAAAAATGCATATTCTCACCCACCCACCCACCGCCACCAAACTGCTGAAACCTGCTGAATGAGAAGCAGAAACCCACCGGCCACGACTTACGTGACTCAGACCCATTGTCAGCTGAAACCTGTGGCTCTGCAGCAGCCAGTCTGGGCCCAGCTGATTGGGCAGCTGAATCCACACGAAGCAGCCCATTGGCTCGCCTGTGGCCTATGACGAGGCAGAGCTCACAAAGTGGAGGTGTGGACCAATCCGCTATCGCCTCTCACTGGAGCCACGCCCTCTCCCAGCTAGCCTGGGCGGAGTCAGAAGATGAAGGCGAGAGAGCGTGACTGGGACCCAGCAGAGAGCTTGGTCTGGGCTCTGACTGGCTTGGTGCCGGTCCCAGATCTGGTGCCCAATGTAAAGGCAGGTGGCCCGGCTAAGCGTCAGTTTCGCCGTAAAATGGGGGTGTGTCAGCTGCCTGCCTAGTATGGGTGTGTTTAACCGGGCCGTGCGGCGAGACTGGCGCCCACTGAATGCTGAACCGACCAAGGGTGACACTCCGGGTCGGTGGGGAAGCCGCATGGAGCCGCTCGGGGCTCTGGAGAGAGGTGAGGCTATGCCCACTCCCCCCACCCCGGGCTCCCCTGTCCCCTTCCAGCTTCTGACCCAAGATGCTTTCCAAGGAGGCCTGAGTGGGTTTTATTGTGGGAGACATGCCCACGTCATGCCAGGCTTGTGTGGAAAGAACAGAAATAAACCAAGGCCACCGAGGGGAAGCCAGGAAAAAACCTCCACGGGGGCCATTCTACATTCAACGGGTGGGCCTCTCTCCAAGAGCCAATGGCGTGACTGAAGAGGCGACGCTGCCCTCATGAAAAGAGGAGACAGGACAACGCGGTGCAGCAGGGGGCAGATTAGAGCAGCGGATTATCCAGGGAGGGTATCTAGGGGACAACTGGCAACCTGATTATGGACTGGGCATCAGATAACATGCAGGGATGGTTAGTTTTCTTGGATGTGGTTCCGTGACTGTAGGAAGGTGTCCTCAGTGCAAGGGGCGGCACACGGAAGTACTCCGGCTTGACGTGTCACAATGTCTGCTACTGATTTTGAAAGTGTTCATTCAGCAAAAAAATGTGTTACCCACAACAGAGCGAGCAGCCTGGTCACAACTGAGCCATGAAGGGCGGGTGTCCGCTGAACTGTGCCTCAGCTTCCCTACACAGATGGAGAGCATTGAGTTCAAGCCCAAATGACGGCCCAAGACCCCCGACAACGCCATCGGCCCCCGCACTCCTGCTGGGCACCGCGCCCACGCTCACTTCCTGCTGCGGCAGCGAGCTGTCTCACTGTACCTGTTTTTGAGAAGATGAGCTGCAGAATGAGAGGCCGCCGGGTGACGATTCCTGAACCTCGGGGAAGGAAGTCCCTGTGGGAGGGGAAAAGGACAGAAATTACTCACGCGGCTGGCTTGGGGGACAGGAAGTGTGACCACACATGTGGAGCAATCCCGCCTTGCGATTGGGGCAACCTCGGCAGAAACACCAGTCCCAGCCAGACATCGGGGGACGCTCTGACCTCGGAGGGTCCTGAGGCCTCCAGCGGCAGAGAAGGGACTGGAATGAGGGTTGGTGACGAATCGAGCCCATTTCCCTCTGGCTGGCCGTGCTCCAGCCCCAGCAGGCCCAAAGAGCCCTTTCATTGCCAAATATTTGAACGGTATCTCCTACACCCCAAAAAGATGAGTACATTGCCTATATACATGTTTTTAATTAATTTAATGCCACATGTGTGATATGAAGACCAAATAAAAGGAAAGTAGTTGATGACAAAATGTGTGTTTTGTGTCGCAAAAAGACAAATCGGCCTAGGAAGTGGATCAGGGGTGGGACACGCGGAGGGAGCTCTCTGGCGTGCTGGAAATGTTCGAAAACTAGACTGTGGTGATGCTGATATTCACTTTAAGTTTATTAAAAACCACTGCGTTTGAAATGGGTAAATTTTCCTAGTATATAAACAATCCCTCAATAAAGCTGTTAAATAAAAAAGTATATATCCCGTGTATTTCACTATGGAAATACTCAGGCACCGCCTGCGCCAACTTACACTAATACACGTGGATTCACGCAAAGCAAGACGACCAGAAGGCACTCTGGACCATTAAGAAAGGACAGCCAAAGAGCAGGGGTCCAGCGAGCGCTGAAGTAGAAGAGGGATTTTCAGAGATTTAAAGCTGTGCAAAGGATTCTTTGTTGTCTCGTGCAAAATGGAGAAAAGTTCTAGGTTCAGAAAAATCTCAAGCGAGGTTTGCACAGAAATGTTCGGATTATCTGAAATCTGAGCAGGACACAGGACAAGTGGTACCGGGCAGGTGTGTCCCGTATACAGCAAGACGACAGCAGCCTGGAGTTCTCAGCCCAGGGCCACCGGCACCAACCCGCTCCCCAGTACTGCGACAGCCGCAGTCCCTCGGGAAGGCACCTCCTAGTGCTGGGCACCCCTGTTGGGAGCCTGGAAGGCCCCAGAGGAGGTCGCTGGGTCTCAGCACAGGGCCGGTTGTCAGAATCCCTGGGAACGTGTTAGTGACCCAGCAGGTGCTGGAGGGAAGGAGGCTCGCCTGGGCATGCACCACGCGTGACAGCCTGCGGGCAGCCCCACCGCACTTCTGCGGCAGCTCCGCTGGCTGGGCGCAAGTAGGTGGCAGTGACTACGTAAGGCTGGTCCACCCGCTTGTGCTCACGGGGAACCGCAGCCCAGCCTGTGAGACGAGGGGCCCTCTGTGGGCTGCAAAGGCCCCGCGGGGAGACAGCCTGAGCAGCAGAGCAGGGCGCTCAAGCAGACAGGCCCAGAGAGGGGAGGGGGAGGGGGTGGGGTAGGGGGACAGTGGTGCCGGAGTCCCGTCATCATCCTTAGAGCAAGGCAGCCAGATGGGGGGGAGGGACAGCCAGATTGTAACTGTGTGTGCTTTTTTTATTTATTATTTATTTTTTTTTAATGTTTATTTAATTTTGAGAGAGAGAGAGAGAGAGAGGCAGAGACAGACAGAGCATGAGCAGGAGCTGACAGACAGAGAGGGAGACTCAGAATCTGAAACAGGCTCCAGGCTCCGAGCCGTCAGCACAGAGCCCGACGCGGGGCTCGAACTCACGAACCGCGAGATCGTGACCTGAGCCGAAGTCGGCCGCTTAACCGACTCAGCCACCCAGGCGCCCCTGTGTGTGCTTTTAAAGAACCCTCTGACGCGCAGGGGCGCCTGGATGGCTCAGCTGATGGAGCGTTTGGCTTCGGCTCAGGTCACGATCTCATAGTTCACGGATTCAGGCCCCGCACTGGGCTCTCTGTTATCAACACAGAGCCTGCTTCAGATCCTCTGTTCCTTCTCTCTCCCCCGCTCCCCTGCTCACACTGTTCCCTCTCTCTTTCTCTCTCTCTCTCAAATAAGCCCACTGGGGAGCAGCCGCAGAGGCAAGGGTGGGAGTCCAGAGGAAGGCGAGGCGGGAGGGGACTGCGCCGGCCCACGTACGTGATGACAGAGGCTGGAGCGAGGGCAGCAGGCACAGAGAGAGCCGTGGACAGACACTGGAGAGGGCTGACAGCAGCTCAGGAGAGGACGGTCCGACCGTCCCAAAAGAGAGGGAAGAGCAATCCCAAGGACGCCGTGAGCCCCAGGAGGACGAAGCCCACGGCCCCTGGTGGCAGAGTCACCCTCCACACCTCAGGCGCTACGAGGGAGGCACTGGGGGTTACGCTACGGGGGTAAGAGGGCTTGGAGGCTGGGCTGGGCAGAGAAGGCCCTCTGGGAAGGGGAAACAGGAGGTGAGCTACATGCAGGGGTGCAGACAGGGCAGAGCGGGGAAATGGCAAGGCGGCCCCTTGCAGGTCACCGGGCCCCAAGGTCCGTTCTTCGCCCCTGCCCTCAGCAGAGGGGGCACCCATCCCCACGTGTCCAGGAGGGCAAAGCCACTTCGCGGCAGATGCCAGGCTCTCCCAGGGACGGGGTGGGCCTGCTGGTGGCTGTTAACCTCTCAAGCGTCGCACTTGAACTTTGGCCCCGGCACTCCCAGAGCCCCAGGTCACCCGGCTGAGAGGCGGGGACAGGAGGCCCCTTGCCTGTCAGAGACCAGCAGCACCAGCCCTCCAACACAGAATCACTGCAGCGGCGACAGCGTCCTGCACCACAATCTCCCACTCCGCCTCTTCAACGTGACGGGAACAGGCCAGGGACCGAACCGTACAGGAGCGTGGGAAGGAGTCCCCCACGCCTGTGTATGGGGTTCCTCCAAGCCGCTGTGTGTGACTGAAACAGGTTCCTTTCCCCGGCTGACCCGGGCGGGTCCTGTGGCACGGATGGGCCACAATTTGCTCATCCATTCTGGAGTTGATGGGACATGTGGGGTCTTTCCAGTTCGGGGTCATTACAAATACAGCTGCTCGGAACATTTCCCCACAGGCCTCTTGTAGACCTGTGCCCCCGTTTCTCCTGCTGAGTCAGAGGGTGGACCTGAACAGGCAAAACTCGTCTCCGGCGATAGAAATCAGAGCACTGGGTGCCCTTCGGAGAACTTTCTGGAAGGGGCACAGGGGAACTTTCTGGGACGGACGACATACTTCTATCTTGATGTGTCTGGTGATTTCCTGGGCGCATGAAATCTATGTAAGAAAACAAGGTCACTAGGCATCAGGGAGTGGTGGGAACGTGGACCGAAGGTCACGGGGTCTGAGGTCACCCGGCCTCTGGGCCCCCATGTCATCTCCCCCACCGGGGCCAAGCTTTCGGCCGCTGGCATTGGCGCGCGCTGTCCTGTGACTGTCCTGGGTATGGAGGGGGGAGGGACCAGGCAGCACGGGCACAATGGTAACACTACAGACAACGGACAACGAGCGGCTCGGAAGAACACGAGGGCCAGCACGATGCCCGGAGAACCCCGAGAGCTCCGGGCACACGCAGGGAAGGCAGCTGGCCGCGGTGGTGACCGGAGGGCGCGGCCCGGACACAGGAGGCGCAGCCTGAGGCGGGGGAAGGCTGAAGGCCGAGGCGGGGCAGGCGCAAGGGGCCTCGCAGGCCAGCCTGGAGCGCCAGCCGCCCTGGGATTCCTCCGACCGTGTTTCCAGAAGCTCTCGAACCGCTGAGTGGGAAGAGCAGCAACACCTGCACTCGGCCTGGACGGTCCCCCCCAAAAGCAGCTCTTTGGAAATCCCCAAGAGGCTCGGTGAGGAAGGGTCCACCTAGAGGGTGTTCTGGCACGAGGCAGCAGGAGCGCCCCCGGGGGCCTTCCCGGCCTGGGTGGTGGAAGGAAACCATCTCCCCTGTAACTCTGCCCAGAACACCGTCCACGTCCCTGGAGGCGACTTCCAAGCCTCAGTCATCGGCTCCCCCCGCCCGGTCCCAACCCCCCCCCCACCCCTGCTGGACGCCCGGCCACCCTGCACACGGTAGGACCTCGCACCAGCTTCCCTGTCCCTCCGGCCTGGGTTTCCTAGTCAGGAAGATGGGGTAACACCGCCCGCCTCGGAGGTCAGCTGGGAACCACGCAGGCGCCCCCGTGACTCGCTCCCCACAGCTCCGGCCCAAATGACACCTCCCTAGGGAGACTTCCCACCCCTGCCCACAACTCCAGCCCCCACCCCATCGCCCGCCTGCCTTCATTTTCCTCCTCATCGCCACCGCTCCAAGTCACTTCTCTGCTGACCCGCCCCTCCCTGCCACGTGGCCCCCCAGGACAGGGTCCCGGGTATACTCTGTTCCTGGGCACAGAGTAGGGGCAGATTTCTGCACCTGGCCTCTAATCTCCGGGCCCAGGCCTGGCCCCCAGGATCCTCCTCCCGGCTTACCTATGGTTATCTTTCTTTCCTTTTTATTTTTATTTTTTTTTTGAGAGAGAGAGAGAGAGAGAGAGAGAGAGCAAGCTCAGGGAAGGGGCAAAGGGAGAGAGAGAGTCCCAAGCAGGCTCCACGCCCAGTGCAGAGCACACTGTGAGATCATGACCTGAGCTGAAACCCAGCATTGGACTCTGAACTGACCAAGCTGCCCAGGTGCCCCACCTATGGTTCTCTCTCTTTTTTTAATGTTTATTTATTTTTGAGAGAGAGAGAGAGAGACACACAGAGAGAGAGAATGAGCAGGGGAGGGGCAGAAAGAGAGGGAGACACAGAATCTGAAGCAGGCTCCAGGCTGTCGGCACAGAGCCCGACGCGGGGCTCGAACTCACAGCGAGTCATGACCTGAGCTGAAGTCGGAGGCTTAACCGACTGAGCCCCCCAGGCACCCCAATGGCTCTCTTTCTAGAACCAAGCGCAGGCCTCCAAGCCTCCCTCCTACAGGAATCACATGATCGACCCCACACTTGACAGGGTCCTCTACCTGCCCACCCTGCCACCTCCAGCCCCACCCCTGCTTCCTCCCGCTCTGGGATCGCTTCACTTCTGCCTCCCAGTCTTTGCAGGGACTGTTCCTTCTGCCAGGAACGCCCTCCCCGCAGGCACTGCGCACCCACCCGTGGGCAGACAGAGTGCACTGCACCCCTCCCTCCCAAATGCATGCCCTTTCCTGCTCCCGCAACACGGCTTTCAATGGAAGTCTAGTCCTGTGACAACACACGGCTTCCCCTGGCCTGGTCGCTGCTGGATCTCCAGCCCCTAGAACAGCGCCTGGCATACAGCAGGTGCTCATTAAATGTCTGCTGAATGGCCACGAGGAACATGGACGCTGGAACCAGAGAGCCTGGGTTCAAAGCCCAGCCCTGCCCCCAGGAGCTGTGTGGTCCTAGGCAGGTCCCCACCTTCCCTGGGCACGGGCGCGGCCATCAGCGGGATGAGGATGCCGCTCGGCCTGCAGGGAAGGCCCCGCCGGCCTCCTGACCTGCACACGTCGCTTCGCCCTCTCCGAGCCTCAGTTTCCGAGCTCTAAAATGGGCCACCTCTCCTGGAAGGTAAGGAGGACTCCGGGGGGGGAGAGTGGGAGGGAGCAGGGAGGGAGCGGGGAGGGGAAGGCACAGCAGGTGGTGGCCCCAGGGGCAGATCAGAAGCCCCAGCGGTTTCTGTACTGTTGTTTGAACAGAGCACAAGGTCCCACCAGGAGCCCTTTGATTTCCAGCCCCACGCAGGGGTGGGGACGCCTGGCTGAGGGAACAACAGGGGCTGAAAACCCAGGCTGGTAGGTGGGCGGGTGGAGGCCTTGGCGGGGGGGTGGGGGCGGTGGGGGTGGAGGCCTGGGGGGGGCGGGGGGACAAACAGATAAGCAGCAGAGGATAAGTCAGAGCTGTTAAGCGCCAGGTCACCCCTCGCCTGAGCAGCATGGTGACAGGAGGCCCAGGAAGCGCCCCAGGCTGGGACCCCTTCCTCATCACCGTATCCTCATGGGGGTTCCCCAAAGCCTCAGTGTGGCTGGGAGACCCCGGCCCAACGCCAGCTCTGGGAAAAGCCCTCAGCAGGAGGCACTCGCTCCAGGGACCTGTTTGTACCCAGCCCGCCCTCTCAGGCTCTGATAAGAGCCCACAGAGGGAGCACAGGCCGTCCCCCCCCCACCCCAGCCCAGCTCCAACCCCATCTTGGGCAACATCTCCGCACACCCTCTAGCAAGACCAAAAGAATGACACCAGGGCTAATACTCCCATTTCCCAGACAGGCAGACTAAGGCTCAGAGCTTCAGGACTTGCCCAGGCAACTCGGCAAGGAAGGAGCAGAGCTGGGATGGGAACGTAGGTAGGATGGCAATGATGCGGACAACCCCCCCGCAGGCACCCCCAGTCCCCCGGGGCCTCCTCTGTGGTTTTGCTAGAAAAGAAGCAGAGCTCACTGCTGGGCCTCTGGGGCCACGCTATCGAGTCTACGCCCCAGCGGTCCCCACCCAGTCCCTGCCCCGTGACCACCCCTCTGGAAGCCATCCAACAGTAACCACCGGTCACCCGGAGCCCGGCCCGCACTCGGTGGCCCCGGGCAGGTGCCACTGTGTCCTTGTGGTCACCCCAAGGGGCGGGCAGGCTGACTCAGACTGTGGACCCAGGGCTCCTCCCACGCCTTGCGCCTGCCCCGCCTCCACGTGGACCGCGAACTGGCCCACTTCTCTGCACATCGGAGGCCGCCACACAGCCCACCCATGCTTGCCTGGACCAGCGCAGCTGCTGCCTCCTGGGCTACCCACCCTCGTCCCCGGACACGGCCACAGGGTGCGTGTGGATGCCAAGTCAGAGCCTGTCCCCCTCTGTTCAGAGGCTCCAAGGCCCCCACCTCTCTCAGGGTAAAAATGCCAAGTCCTCTAAGGCCCACGAGGCCCTGCACAGCCGGCCCGGTCACCTCCCCTCCTCCTATTCTCCCCCTCACTCACTCAGCTCCTGCTATGCTCTTCTCTGCCATGTTCCCCCAAAACAGGGATAGCTGCCTCAGGGCCTTTGCACTGACTGCTCCTGCAGCCTAGAACTGTCTCCCTGCAACATCCCCGGGGCCGACCAGCAACTCCTGGCCAAACTATCTTTTCTCTACCCACCTCCCAGCACCCTCCCCTCCTCCGAATATAAAGCAGGTCCCCATCCTGCTCCATTCTCGATTCTACTCAGAACGGGTGTCTTCCAATTTACTGATTTGTTCAAATGGCCCTGGTCTGTCCCTTCCCTCTCCCCCATCCGTCTCCTGGGGGCAGGGTCCTCTGCCTGGCATGTCCTCCGATCTCTCCTCGGCTGTCAATACTGAGCCAGGCAGGAAGGCAAGTGACCAGTTTGTGGGACGAAGGACCCAACGAGGAGACTGGGGCTCGGGTGGAGGCGGGCGGGCGGGCCGGCGACCTGTCTGTCATCTTGTCGGCTTTCACAAGCCCCACTCCCCGACTCTGGGTGCCGCCCCCTCGCAATTCCCAGCAGGCTCCTCCCTGCTCAGGAATCCTGCAGGTTCCAGGGCCGGTCCGCCCCTGGCACTCAGCCACAGTCACCTGCTCCATGCTCTCCTCCGGAGGCCAGGCCGGAAGCAAAAGCAGGAAGTGGCCCATGGAGACGAGCAGCTGTGGCTCTCGGGCCTCCCAGACCCCGGCGGCGATCCAGGCACTTCCTTTTACTTTCTAGACAATCTGTGCACGTCTGGTAGTTTTTCTGTGCCTCGGTTTCCTCATTTGTTACTTGTTAAGTGGGGACAGTGTCACCTGCCTCAGACGGTAGGTAGTTGGAAGGATTTGCAAAGTTCTTACCATGGTGCCCAAAGGAGACCATCTGCCCGATACGGTCACGGGAAAACGGGACACAACATGAACCAGCCTGTGACCCTCCTCTGCTCCAGAGTGCTCCTGATGGCCTCTGAGACCCTGAGCATTCGCCCTGTCACCTCCCTGCCCTCACCCCCCAACTCACTCACTCCCTGAGTCACCCTCCTGGTCAAGGTACAGCAAACAGGCTAAATCTATTTCTGCTGCAGGGCCTTTGCATGTGCTGACCCTCCACCTGGAACGAGCATCTCCTCGGAGCCTCTGGTCACTCAGGATTCAACTCAGATGTCAACTCTTCGAAGAGGCCTGACTGTCCCCTACTGACAGCCCTGCCCCACGTCACCCTGTTTTCCTTCTCCCGAGGGGGTCTGCAAGCATGGCCTCTCCCTGCAGCAGCGCTTTCCAGAACGAAATCCGTCAGCCGCCTGGATGTCGCTGGCATGGAACTGGCCCGGTCAGTCTTGGAACTGGCCCAGGAGGCGACCCGGGCCACAGCGCCGAAACCAAAGTGTGATGCGCCGAACGGACTATATCCGCCAGGTTTCTTTTGAATGCCTGTGCCCGTTTCGTGCCTGTGTGGGGACAACAAACTTGGAGGTGACACCTGGGCCCGACAGAAGTCGTGTTATGGAATGCAAATGGAGAAACTTCCCGTTTCGTGGTCTCCAACATGCCTTGAAGTTCGGTCTTCTGGAACTTTTTTATAACTTTTATAACAGGCAAATATTAATTTTTCTAGCTCTGCTGTTGTACTTCTCGGTACAACAGAGGTGCCAAACCAAGAGGCGCCAAAGCAACCAGGCGGCCGAGCAGCACTTTCGTAGGTGACAGAAAAGACGCTGGCATTTGGGAACCCGAGCTCTCGACTCTGCCCCCCTCCCGCGGGAGGTCCCCTCGGCGCTCTTCCTGCCCTACCCTGCAGCAGACGGCCCATGCCCCCCCCCCGGCCATCCCAGCCGCACGCCAGCCGTGTGACCTTGGCAGCAAGGCCCTGCGCATCCTGGGCCCAGTGTCTGCATCTATAAAACGAGGCACGATGGGGACAGGAGCGGACAGTGCAGGCGCCGCGAGCCGGCCGCATACGGATTCCTTCTTCTGTGTGTGTCACCACCCGAGGGGCCCGGCTGAGCCCAGAGGCAGGATGTCGGCTGAGCCCAGAGGCAGGATGTCGGCCAACAGGCAGGAGGAAGGTCGTGCCGCACGACCCTCCCGGCATTCCGGAACCACCCTCCTGGCAGCCTCCTCCTCAGAGGAGAACGGGTGAGTGTCCTCCCCGACCCTCTTCCCAGAGCCCCTCCCAGATGACGGGGCGAGGAACTGTCCAGACAGACTGGTCCGCACACAAGACAGGACGGCCTTGCCGCCCGCTCCCGAGCCATGTCTTTCCCGCCTACAGTCGATCTCTCAGCACAGGCTGCCTTCGTCCCCTGCTCGGTCCCACCTCCCTAGGCTGAGCCCCCCCGGGACAGCCCGGCTCCCCCCGCCCTCCCACTCGTGCCCCCGCCCCCCGTGTTCTCGTCCTGGCGTCCAGGGAGAGCTTTTCACACCGGAAGTCGGATCAGGCTGCACACGTGCTTAAACCCCACCTGGGGCTTCCAGCAAACTTGGGTCACAAATGAGTGTCCCGCCCGCAGCCCGCAAGACCCAACCGTCAGTGCCCTGTCACTTCCCTGCCATTGTCTGCTGGCTCCCGCCCCCGGGTCCAACACGGCGAGCTGAGCTGAGCTCCGTGCACACAGTCTCCGTCCCCCCTCCCCAGGCGCTCTCAACAACCCCATTACCCAGATGGGGAAACTGAAGCTAAAGAGGTGTGGTCCCCTGACCAAAGCCACGTAGGCTAACAGCGTCCTCCGCCACCAACCCAAATGGCTTCCTCCTGTCCCCGTCTGCCGGCGCCATCCTGGTCTTCACACCACACGTCACCGGAACAGATGGGGAGGAGCCCCTGAGCTCCGCAGACAGGACGGCCGGTGGCCGCGCCCTGCAGGGACGAATGGGCCGGCAGACCATGACGGCGGAAAGCACAGAGCCTGCAGCCGGACAGCTCGGCCCCAGCCTCACTGGGAGGCCTGCACGAGGCTCTTCTCTGCCCCGGGTCTCGGTTTCTCCATCTGTAAGGTGAGGACAGGGCTGCCTGTCCGAGCATCGGAAGCACAAGTTTCACGAGCCCCGGGCCCCGGCACACGTAGGGCCCCGCTCCACAAGACTGGGTGATGGCAGGAAGGGAGACGTTCCTTGTCGCCTCCAGAAGGACCTTGTGGGCACAGTGTCTCCTGGCACTCCTGGCAAGATGACGGTATATCTACTCTCCCTCCTAGGGGACCAGCCCCGGGCAGAGCAGACACACAAGCCTGTCAGGAGGGGACAGTGAGGGGACTTGGCACAGCAGGGCTGGACTGGGGACTACGAAAAGAGAGCACAAGACCAGGGAAACAGGCGAGTCGACCGCAGTAGTTGGGAGACGCGGGCGCCCCATCTTTGCTGACAGAACGAGACATCAGCAAGACAAGACCGACAAGGAAACACCACCCGCATAGGCTGACGAGATCCACCAAAGCTGCACAGAACGCCCCACCCAACGACAGCAGAGAACACTCTTATCAAGGGCACGTGGAACATTCTCCAAGAGAGGCTGTAAAACAGGACCCAAGAAATGTCAAAGGGCAGAAATGACAGATGTGTTCCGTGACCACATGGGATGAAATTGAAACTCGGCAACAAAACGAAACTTGGAGAAATTCACAAGTATGTGGAAATTAAACAACACATTCCTCAATAACCAGTGAGTCAAAGAGGAAAAAACATAAGGGAGACTAGAAAATATTTTGGGATGAATGAAAAAGACGCGAAATGCCGAAATTCACAGGCTTCAGCAAAAGCAGCACGTAGAGGAAGATATAGAGATGTAGGCACCTATGTTTTTTTTTTAATTTTTTTCTAATCTTTATTTTTGAGGGAGAAACAGAGCGCAAGCGGGGGAGGAACAGACTGAAAGGGAGGCACAGAATCTGAAGCAGACTCCAGGCTCTGAGCTGTCAGCACACAGCCCGATGCGGGGCTCGAACCCACGAACTGTGAGATCATGACCTGAGCCGAAATTGGAAACTCAACCGAGTCACCCAGGCGCCCCAAGCATGTGACTCTTGATCTAGGGGTTGTGGGTTTAAGCCCCGAACTGGGGATAAAGATTATGTAAAAATAAAATCTTTTTAAATTAAAAAAAATTTTTGTTAATGTTTATTCATTTCTGAGAGAGAGAGAGAGACCAGGCATGAGCAGGGGACAGGAAGAGAGAGAGCCTGAAACAGGCTCCAGGCTCTACACTGGCAGCACGGAGCCCGACGCAGGGCTCAAACCCACAAACCACGAGATCATGACCTGAGCCAAAATCAAGAGCTGGATGCTTAACTGACTGAGCCACCCAGGCACCCCCAAGGAGACTGAAATTATGCTCAGAAACTTTCCCACAAAAAAAAAAAAAAAAAAAAAAAAAGCAAGCACAGGTCCAAATGGCTTCACGGGTAAATTCTAACAAACACTTAAAGAAGGTTTAACACGGATCCTTCACAAACTCTCCAAAAAACTGGAAGAGGAAAGAACACTTCCTAACTTGTTCTATGAGGGCCAGCATTATCCTGATACCAAAGCTAGACAAGAACACAAGAAAACAACAGATTGATATTTCTTACAAATATAGACACAAAAGAAATCCCCAACAAAATACAAATAAACCAAATCCAGCAACATATAAAAAACGTAGGTGCCACAGCCAAGTGAGATTTACCCCAGGAACGCCGTAACGGCCCAAAAATGCCAAGATCAGTACAATACACCATAGTAAACGACAAAACTCTATGACTATCTGAATAGACGCAGAAAAAGCATTTGACAAAATCTATCACCCTCTCCTGATAAAAACACTCAATAAACTAGGAAGAGAAGGGAATCATCCCAACCTGATAAGGGGCGTCTACATAAAACCTACAACTCCCATCATAGGACTGGTAAAACACTATAAGCTTGCCCTCTAAGATCAGGAACAAGACAAGGAGGTCCACTCTTACGTCTATTCAACGTTGTTCTTGAGATTCTAGCCAAAGCAATTAAGCAAGAAAAAGAAATAAACACATCCACAGGAAGAAGGAAACTATTCACAGATGACATGATCATGTCTGCAGAAACTGCTAAGGAATCCACCAAAAAACCCACAAAAACCCTGTTAGAGACAATAAGTGAGTTCGGCAAGGTTGCAGGATAAAAGATCGACACGTAAAAATCAGTTATATTATTATACACCAGCAATGAACAATCTGAAAATGAAATTAAGAAAACAGTTCTATTTACAATAGCACCAAAAAGAATAAAATACGTAGGAATAAATTTAACACAAAAAGCAAAAAAATATACATTGAAAACTAAAAAAAAAAAACCACATTGCTGAAAGAAGTTAAAAACTGGGACGCCTGGGTGGCTCAGTTGGTGAAGCATTCAACTTTGGCTCAGGTCATGATCTCACGGTTCGTGAGTTTGAGCCCTGAATCGCCCTCTCTGCTGTCGTAACAGAGCTTCCTTCTGATCCTCGGTCCCCCTTTTCTCTGCTCCTCCCCCAGTCGTACTCTCTCGCAAACAAACAAACAAACAAAACAAATGAACGTATGAGGGGGGACAAGAGAGAGGGAAACAAATCATGAGAGACTTTTAAAGATAAAGAACAGGGGTGCCTGGGTGGCTCAGTGGGTTAAGCCTCTGACCTCAGGTCATAATCTCATAGTTGTGAGTCCGAGCCTCACATCCGGCTCTGTGCTGACAGCTCAGAGCCTGGAGCCTGCTTCGGATTCTGTGTCTCCCCCTCTCTCTGCCCCTCCCGTGCTCACACTCGGTCTCTCTGTCTCTCTCAAGAATAAATAAACATTAAAAAAAAAAGTAAAAACAGGGGCATCGCTTAAGCGTCCAACTTCAGCTCAGGTCATGCCCATGCCCGTGATCTCGCACACTGACAGTGCGGAGCCTGCTTGGGATTCTCTCTCCCCCTCTCTCACTCTGCCCCTCCCCTGCTCGCTCACTCTCTCTCTTTCTCTCTCAAAAATAAACATTAAAAAAAAAGTAAAAAGTAAAAAGACAACTCACGTAATGGAAGAAAATACATTTCAAAAGGGATTGGTCTTGAGACCAGACATAAAGAACTTTCACAAATTAACAATAGACAAATAATTCAATCTAAAACTGGACAAAGGCGCTGAATAGACATTTCTTCAAAGAAGATATACAAACAGCCGTCAAGCTCACGAAAGCTTGTCATTAGTCATTAGGAAAATGAAAAGAAAAAAAAAGGAGCAAAATACTACTTCTTACCCCGAGGCAGCTAAATTCAAAAAGACGGATAATAGCAAGTGTCAGCAGGAGGTGGAGAAATCGGAACCCCCCTCCAGTGCCGGCCAGAGACAAAACGGTGCGGCCGCCGCGGAAAGCTGTCCGGGGGGTTTCTCCGGGCTGAACGTAAGGACTTACACAGGGCTCAGCAGTTCCACCCGCAGGGAGCTACTCCAAAGAAATGAACACGCATGCACACAAAAATCTGTACGCCAATGTGCGCCGGCAGCACTCTTCCTGATGGCCAAAGAGGGGAAAGGGCCCCAATGTCTGCCAACCGAGGAACGAAGCGCACGCCCGTCCGGTGGACGATCGCCCAGCCACGGGAAGGGAAAGGGTTCCCACGCACGCTGTCCCGAGGGTGAACCCCGAACACCCTGCACAGGAAGCCGGACGCACAAACCACGGGACGTATGATTCCACGTATACGAGATGCCCGGCACAGGCCAACTCACGGACGGAAAGTAGACTCGTGGCTGCAGGTCGCTGGGGGCGGGGAGTGACTGCGGACAAGCACACAGTCTTTGGGGGGCATGAAAAGGTTCTGAAATTAGTGGTGATCGTTGCGCAACTCCGGGAAGATACTGAAAATTACCAAATAGTACATTTTAAAAGGACAAATTCTATGGTATGTGAATTAGATTTGCATTCAAGATGCTACTTTAAAACAGAAAGCACCAGAGCGACCCACGTACTGATACGCAAGCAAGTTCATCTTCTATCCTTCAGACAAACGCCACTGCGGGGGCGCCTGGGCGGCTCAGTCGTTCAAGCCACCGGCTCATGACTTCGGCTCGGGTCCTGATCGCATGGTCAGGAGATTGAGCCCCGAGGTGGGCTCGGCGCTGACAGCACAGAGCCTGCTCGGGATCCTCTCTCTCTCCTCTCTCTGCCCCGCTCTTGCTCACAGGTGTGTGCACTCTCAAAATAAACAAACATTTAAAATAAAACATTTAAGGGTCACCTGGGTGGCTCAGTTACGTAAGCGTCCGACTCTGGCTCAGGTCATGATCTCCTGGTTTCTGGGTTCGAGCCCCGCCTCGGGCTCTCCACTGTCAGCACAGAGTGTGCTTTGGATCCTCTGTCCCCCTCCCCCTCTGCCCCTCCCCTGATCTCTCTCTCTCTCTCTCTCTCCAGTGCGCTCATATGTACTCTCTTTCACTCTCTCTCAAAAATAAACATTTTAAAAAAATATTTAAGCTAGGGGTGCATGGCTCAGTCTGTTGAGCATCTGACTGTGGCTCAAGTCATGATCTCGCTGTGAGTTCGAGCCCCGCGTCGGGCTCTGTGCTGACGGCTCAGAGCCTGGAGCCTGCTTCTGTGTCTGTCTCCTTCTCTCTCTGCCCCTCCCCCACTCACCCTCTGTTCTGTCTCTCAAAAATGAATAAACATGAAAAAAATTTAAAAAAAACTTTTTCAGATAAAACCCCGGCCCACCCACACAAACCCTGACCATGGCCAGTCCTCGTCCGGCCCTCCCGCAGCCTCACCCCCTCCATGACCCTGATCTGAGTCACCGCCTCCAGTTCTCTGTGTGCCTGACTGGTGTGTGCCTCCCCCGCCCGGCCTTAACTCCAAGGGGCAACCAACTGAGCGGGAGCCCGGGCTGTGGCGGGGCACACGGCGAGCTCGGTGGCCTCTGCGGAGTGAGCACCACTTGGTGGCTGAGACTCAGGCTGAGTTTACATGGAGATGGGTTTCCACAGCATCGGATACACACAAGGCACCATGCGAGGGCCTGGGACACACCCAGGAACAAGGCCCCACCACCAGGGCACTCGCCTCCACTGGGTAGTGGTGGACAATACCCCAAATAAACAGGGAGAACAATGACAGGGAGTGACAAGTGCTTCCAAGAGGAATTAAGCAGGGCGGGCGGAGGGAGGAATAGGGTGGAGGCATTTTGGCAGTGGGGCCAGGCAGGGCCTGTTGAGGAGACATCTGATTACAGGCGTGATGGAGGTGACAGATGGCCCGTCAGGTTATCTCAAGGAAAGAGCTTTCCAGGCAGAGAAGATGGCTTGTGCAAAGGCCCTGAGGTGGGACTGTGTTTCATGTGTTTGAGGAACAGTGAGGAGCCCAGTAGAGCCAAAACAGAACAAGTAAGGGAGAAGTGGGGGCAGATGAGGGAAGTGACTTAGGAGGTGAGTGCCCTGGTCCAGGTGAGCAGTGATCTTAGACGGAATAATACAGAGAGCGGGGCGCCTGGGCGGCTCGCCAGTTAGGCGTCCAGCTCTTGGTTTTAGGCTCAGGTCGTGATCTTGCAGTTTGAGAGTTCGAGCCCCGTGTCGGGCTCTGCACTGTCAGTGTGCCTGTCTGTGACTCTCTCTCTCCATCTCTCTCTGTCCCTCCCCTGCTCATGCTTGCTCTCAAAATAAATAAACTAAAAAAACTTAAAAAAAAAAAAAAAAGAAGAATACAGAGTGAAATACTAATAGCAAAATTCTCCATGTACCAAGATGGAGAATTTTTTTTTTTTTTTGAGAAATCAACAAGCTGATTCTAAAGCTCATTAGGTAAAGACGGAGGAACTAGACCAGCCAAAGCAATTTCGAAAATGATTAACGAAGACGACTCACCTGGCCTGGTTTAAAGACTTATAAAGTAATAAAGAAATGGGGTCTGGCCCAAAGGACAGATACACAGATCAAAGTAAGAAAATCAAGGTGCGTGGGTGGCTCAGTTGGTTAAGTGCCCAACTCTTCATTTCGGCCCAGGTCACAACCTCACTGTTGTGGGATCGAGCCCTGAGTTGGGCTCAGCACTGGGTGTGGAACCTACTTAAGATTCTTTCTCTCCCCGGGTGCCTGGGAGACTCAGTCGGTTAAGCATCTGACTTCAGCTCAGGTCATGATCTCACGATTTGTGAGTTTGAGCCCGCATTGGGCTCTGTGCTGACAGCTCGGAGCCTGGAGCCTGCTTGGGATTCTGTGTCTCCCTCTCTCTCTCTGCCCTTCCCCCACTCACCCTCGGTCTCTCAAAAAATAAATAAATGTTAAAAAAAAAAATAAAGATTCTTCCTCTCCCTCTCTGCCCCTCTCCCTTGGATGCGCGCTCTCTCTCTCTCTGCCCCCTCCCATACATGTGCTCTAGTCCTTGCTCTCTTTCTCTCACAAATAGATAAATATTTAAAAAAAGAAAGAAAATAAAATCCAGAGGTGCCTGCGTGGCTTAGTCGGTTCAGCGGGGTCATAAGCCCTGCATCGGGTCCCGTGCTCAGCATGAAGCCTGCTTAAGCTTCTCTCTCCCTTTGCCCCTCTCCCCAGCTCGCGTCTGCGCTCTCTCTAAAATAAAAAAAGAGGGGCACCTGGGTGGCTCAGTCGGTTAAGCGTGGGACCTTGACTCAGGTCATGATCTCGAGGTTCGTGGGTTCAAGCCCCACATTCGGCTCTGTGCTGACAGTTCTCTGCCCCTCCCCCACTGCCGCCATCTCTCCCTCTCAAAAAGAAATATTGGGGCACCTGGGTGGCTCAGTCAGTTAAGCTGCTGACTTCAGCTCAGGTCATGATCTCACGGTGTGTGCAAGCCCGGCGTCGGGCTCTATGCTGACAGCTCAGAGCCTGGAGCCTGCTTCAGATTCTGTGTGTGTGTCTCTCTCTCTGCCCCTCCCCTGCTCATGCGCTGTCTCTCTCTCTATCAAAAATAAATAAACTTTCAAAAAAAAAAAAAAAGAAAATGAAACCCTCATATTTTAAAAAAACTAAAAAATTTAAATTAAATTTAAAAAGGAAAGGAAGCAGAATCGAGAACAGACCCACACCAATATGGCCCACTGATTTCTGACACAGGCGCCTCAACGGAGAAGAGAAGGGCTTTTCAGTAAACACCGACACAGCTGGACGTTCATCTGCAGGGAAATAACCTCAAGCTATGCCTCATAAATCATACCAAAATTAAACGTATCCTGTTTAGGGGCCGCACAGAGTCTCGCACATAAATGTTTCTATCGGCATTATGCATGATCACGAGACCTGGGGACAGTGCGCCGCCCCTTAGTTGGAGAAGGGCTCAGCGGCCAGCGGCCCTGGCCCGGCCCCGCCACGGAATGACTACTCCTCAGCAACGAAGAGAAGAACTGCTCTCGCGATCGGCCTCGCGGCGCTCGACTCAAAGGCTACAGTTGTCCATTTACGTAAGATTCTGCGAAAGGCACAACCAAAGGGTGGAGAACCCGTCGGCAGGTGCAGGGGGTGGAGAGGAGGCGACCACAAGAGGGCACGGGGGCGGGAGGGGGGACTTCTGGGGGTCCCGGAAGCGTCCCCTGTGTTGATTGTTACACGACTCTGCTGCTTGTCAAAGGAGAGCTGTACGCTAAAAGTGGGCGGGGTTTAAAGTGGGCGGGGTTTGCGACATGTAAATTACACCTCGAGGGTGGGAACAAACCTGCGCGCCAGCTCTCTGCCTGCTGAGGATACGCTAAGATGGCCAAGAAACACCGACAAGTCACAATCTCCCTGCTCCTAACGGGGTGTAAAGGGGGGATGGGGAGGAGAGAATAAACACGCACGTGTTTGCTTCTGTTCGTACCGAGCCTGGGAGGGCGCCCGGCCGCCGGAAAGGGTGGCTAGCTCTGAGGGTGCTGGCCGTGGGGACGGGCAGGCAGCAAGGCCTCTCGCTCCACCCTTTCTGGTATTTTTGAACTTGGTGCCATATCGAACATGTGCCCGATTTAAACAATTATATTAAAAAGAACCTCTGGGGCGCCTGGCTGGCTCAGTCGGCTGAGCGTCTGACTCTTGGTTTCAGCTCAGGGCGCGATCTCACAGTTGGGGAGGTGGAGCCTGGCATCCATCTCCCTGTCGGTGCAGAGTCGGATTCGGATCTTCTGTCCCCCTCCTGCTGCCCCTCCCCGCAACTCGCTCGCATGTGTGCTCTCTCTCTCTCTCTCAAAAAAAAAGAAAAACTTAAAAATTATTTAAAAAATAAATAAAATAAATAAAAAGAACCTCTGATGCTTCCAAAGGACGGTATACGAAAGGGAGAAAAAGAGTTAACTCCCGTAGGGCAAGCTGACAGCGCCTTAACCAAGGGACCAAGGTCAACGCCACCCATGGTAAGACGTGTTGATAACATGGAGCCCAAACAGGACGTGGAGAGAAGGGTTCCTGGCTTCGCGGTGTTCTCCCCAAACCCAGAGCCCCAGTCTCGTCGTGGAAATCCCACATAAACCCAAATTGAAGAACATCCTATTAAATGCCAAGGGCGTGAAAAACAAGGAAGATGCTGTGTCACAGACCAGCGGGGACAGAGGAGGAGGGACGACCCTGATGCAAAGCGGCATCCCGGACGGGGTCTGGGGCAGGAAAAGGGCACGAGGGGGGAGAGCCGAAGAAATCTGCAGAAAGTCTAGCTTTCCTTGGTGACAACGACCCGCCACGGCTAATTTCTCGGGCACAAGGTAAGAGGTTAACATCAGGAAAGGAAGGGCGAGGCGGATAAGGGAGCCCTCCGTGCCGTCTTTGCAATTTTGCTGTAAAACTTGTTTATTTTCTGTAAATCAAAAACTGTTCCCAAATAAAAAATGGATTACAATAAAACGAAGGCAAAAAACTCCTCAAGACGCTAAAGCGCGGGGACTTGGCGTGAGGTGGACACATCGTGCGAGACTGCACTGTCCAACGTGGGCGTGTCACGGTACTGGGGGAAGGGGGACCGTTCACGCGCAGAAACACAGAGAAAGGATCTGGCCAGCGCCCCAGGCTGATGGAAGTGGTTCCCTGCAAAGGGTACCAGGAACCTCTGCCTTTCTCTGGGCGCGGCCAAAAGGAACAAATTTTATTTCGCAATGAACAGACCAACCTCAAGTTTGAAAAGGAAAGAACTGAAAACTCAAGCTGCTGTATCGTGGTCGGCCCAGTGCCGACAGAGCCTCCCCAGCCCTGAGGGCCGCCTGCCCTGGGCTCCCCGGGGACCTGCGCCAGGCCCTGCCACCAGGAGATGTCAGCGAGGCAGACGCCACCGAAGCCAGACTTCCGTCGGAACGGCTTCCACCCACACGAGGGGAACTTGGTATTGCGAGACGAGACGTGCCGACCCAGACCACAGGAAGCCTCCCTCGAGCGGAGGGGCCAGCTCCCGGTCTCTGGTCACAGTCCCCCGATCCTGACTTCTGGATCCCTGGCACCCACCGGGTAAAAAAGAACCACGTCTGAAAGCTTCCTCCGCAAAATCACTGGCTCCCTGGCTGCAGGGCTAGTGGGGGCCTCCTACGCAAAGAGGCTGCGGCCCCAGAGGACCTGTCCGTCAGCACAGAACACAGAGGCCCTGGGGCCTGGGACAGACAGGGCTGTGTCCCACACCCAGCACAGGGGCTTCCTCCAGGGCTGGCCTGGCCGTGCCAGGGTGTATCACCCGGCAGGCGGGTGTCACCCCAGCTGGGACAGTTCCTGCCTGCTCTGCTCGCCGGCCGGCCCATCCCGAAGACTCTTATCGCTGGGAAAATGTGTATCATGGAGCTAGGACGCCTCCTCCTACATCTGGGGGGGGGGGGGCACCAGGGGCCTGGAGAGCTCTGCTGGCAGATTGTTTATTTGGGAGGGGTCTGTCGTCTGACAGGTTCAAGTTTAGCCAAAAGAAGTCTCCCACTTCAGAGCATCGGTTTTCCATGCTGTGGCTCAGGCCCAGAATCCCCCAAGAGTTTTACGTTGGCCGGGGAAGGGGTGCGGCACTGTGCGCTGAGATTTTATGACATCTCCCCCTGGCTCCCTGTGGGAGGATGGCCCCCATGGCCTCCTTTCCGTGGCTCTGCTCTGGTCCAAGTGGGCACTCGGGCACCCTGCCTTCGGACCCCGGGGCCCACTCCTGCCGGAGCTGCCTGGCACCCAGGCACAAAGCAAGAGTTAAGGGGGACAGTGCACCGGTAGCTTGGCGGGGCCTCAGTTGCCGGAGCCTCAGCCCAGGGAGGGGGTCCCCTTACAGCTGGAGAAGCCAGCCCAGAGAGACACCCATGCTTGGCTGGCCTTGGGGTCTTAGCACACAACTGTCGTTACTCGGTGTCAACACACAAATCACAGCCCTTCCTGTAAAGAAGACGTGCGTGCTTCTGCCCTCCTCAGAGCACCCAACGGCGCCCCGCCTCCCGGCTGTGAGCCCCCAGTGCTGAGTCCTGGTGCGTCCTCCGGGCCCCCTTCTCAATGAACATCGTCTGTGCAGCAAATGAATCCAATTCTGCTTTCTAGGTACGTTCGTTCAACAAATACGCGTGCCCCCACTCCATACCAGGACGGCGACGAACACACAGACCCAAATCCCTGCCCGTGAGAACCTGCCATTCGGGGGGCGGGGCAGACAGAGACTAAACTAATAATGAAAATAAGTTCAAGTGCTTATAAGAGCTCTGAAGAGGGGCACCTGGGTGGCTCGGTCGGTAAAACATCTCCTTTTTTAATTTATTTATTTGCGGGGGGAGAGGGAGGAGGGGCAGAGAGAGAGGGGGAGAGAGAATACCAAGCAGTTTCTGCACTGTCAACACTGGGCCTGATGCAGGGCTCGAACTCACAAACCACAAGACCGTGGCCTGAGCCAAAATCGAGAGTCGGACACTCAACTGAATGAGCCACTCAGGCGCCCCTGCGTCCAGCTTTTGATTTTGGCTCAGGTCATGATCTCATGGTTCGTGAGTTCGAGCCCTCTCTGCGCTGAAAGTACAGAGCCTGCTTGGGATTCTCTGTCTGTCTGCCTCTCTCTCTCTCTCTCAAAAATAAATAACCATTAAAGAGAAAAAGAGCTCTGAAGAAAACGCACCAGGCAGGAGGTCTGAGCGAGCGCCGGGCCCCGTGCGAGCCGGGGTAGGTAAGGGACCGCATCGCAGAGCCGTGAGGTTTCGGTGGGGACCCAAGAAGGGAGGGGCGGGGCGGGCACGCAGAACTCTGGACACGGAGGAGACGCAACCGAAGGCAGAGAAAGGCCACGGGTGAGGGTGAGCCTGGGGGTTCGGGGAGCAGGCCGTGCGGCCGGAGGGGTGACGGAGGGGAGAATGGCAGGAGGTGAAGGCGGACGGCGACAGGGGCCACAAGAGAACTCGGGCTTGTACCCCGAGTGAGGGGGGAGCCAGGGAGGGTCACGCGCGGAGGAGGGGCGTGCCCTGACTCGGGTCCACAGGCGCCCAGTGGGGTGGGCGGCGGGGGCTGAGAACACCCACACCAAGAAGCGGTCTGTGCTCTGTGAGGACTACGCAGCCGCGAAGAAGGGAGGGTCACGGAGGGGACTGGGGAGGAGCACCGGGTGACGTACGAAGTGCTGGACCACGGTGTTCTA
The DNA here is from genome assembly GCA_030068075.1 of Paguma larvata. Lineage (NCBI taxonomy): Eukaryota > Metazoa > Chordata > Mammalia > Carnivora > Viverridae > Paguma > Paguma larvata. Next base: position 7,847,385 of record CM057842.1, on the reverse strand, counting down.
TGCCTGAAACCAGCGTAACGCCGTATGCTAACTACCTGGACGTTAAAAGTAAAACAGGAAAGGGAAAGGGAAAGGAAAGGAAAGGGCCTACGAATAACAGGGCCCGAGCCCCGAGCTGGGGCCCCCCCGCCAGGCAGGATGGGCACAAAGGTACGAATCGAGTGGTCGCCTGTCTGTCCCACGCCAGCTCCTGCCCTCCTCACCTCGACAGAAAGACCCGCCGCCTCGTCCAGGAAGCACTCCCTGACCGCCGTTCCTGCCCCGGGGCTCCCGGTCAGAACCCCCGTCTCCCACGTGCCTCTGCCCACTTCCCGCTGCGCCGAGAAGGACGAGAGAGGACAGGAGCCTCTCGGGGCTCGCTCGTGGCATCGCCCCCACTCAGACCCAGCGCCTGCTGCTGCCTCTGCCAGAGACAGAGGCTGGGAGAATGAGCGGTGGGCCAGCACGGGGGCTTGGGGGCCCCCACCTGCCTGCCCCACCCCTGCCCCTCAGCCGCCTCATCTGTAAAACGTGGCCACCCCAAAATGACACACGGCGTCTAATGCCTGGCCCGCGGCGAGTGCGTCGAAGACGTGGGAAGTCCATTCGGCGTGGGACAAAGACCAGAGCAACCTCTCGGCTGCCACTGACAGAGGCAGCTGAGGGGCGTACGGGCACCGCAAGGACCCAAGGAGGGTCTGGATTATTCCGACACCTGGCCTTGTTCCAGAAATCTCTGCGGTCACTCTGAGGTACAGACAGTGCAGGAGGCGTGAAAACCGACTCTATGAAGCTGGGCCAAGGGTCGAGGGTGCTACTCCAGGTTCGGGCCAGCAGGCCCGGGGCGGGGGAGGGCGGGGCAGGGGGGAGGCCTCCCGAGAAAGGTTGAGGCTCTAGATTGGGGTTTGGCCCCCAGCAGCCCCAACATCCTTGGGCCAGCCTCTCTGACTCAGCGTCCTCACCAGTGAACAGGGATCGAGCACGGGCCTCCGAGCGGGTAAGGCGCCTCGCCCCGAGGCCCCAGCGTGGACCACGGCACACAGAGGGTGCTGTCATTTCTCATCGGGACAGTGACGGCAACTGCCGCCGGACCGCTTCCTCCATTCCTTACCCCTCTGGGGTGGGCAGGACATTCCCAGGCAGAAAGACGTCTGGGATGTGCTAAGCGGTTGGAAAGCAAGATGCCGAGCTACGTGAAGGGGGGTGGGGGGTGCCCAGTTCTAGAAAGCAGCTATGCTGAAAAAGAACCAACTGCTGGCCGTGCTGTCTATTTTCTGTAGGTCCCCGCGAGGACAAACAGACACAAAGACGCAAGAGGGGTCTGGCAGGCTCCACCCCAACCTGACCGTGGCATCCCACGTGGAGCCGGGAGGCCGGGGCGGGGCAGCGGTGTGTCCTTCCTCATCGGTCAGTTTCCCCTTTCACGAAAGCAGGGTCCTCAGCGTTCTACTTGCGTAATTCAAATACAGCGAGAGTGGGGTTCCCGCGGGCACTTTCCCGACCTCACGTGTACCTCCTGGTCCCCGCCTCCACCTGCGTCCCCTTTCCAAGGGGGCAGCGGGTACCGGCAGGCTGGTATGTGCAGCCCTCTGTTCGTGCCCTTCCCCCTGCCTGGGACACCGCTCCCGGGGTCTTGGAGGCGCTGGCTCCACGTCGGGGCACCCGCTGGCCGCCTGGCCGAAGCGGCCTCCGCCCTGCCGCTCCCTCCCCCCCCCCCACCACCATCTTCGCTGCACTTCACCTTCAGAAAGCTGTTCACTTAACCGTTTCCCGATCTCTGTCCTTCTTGGTGGTGGCTGGATTCCGAGCACCCGGCCCGGCAGGTGCCATGGAAGGCGTTCCGGCTGACACACGGCTAACAACCTCGAAGGGCGCCGAAAGCCGGAAGCTGCTCGCTCCGTCCCCTCGGCCCCATCCACGGACACAGGCGCCACCGCGCCCACTATTTGCCGTCCCTGACGTCCCCTGACGTCCCCTGACGTCCCCGCGCCTGGCTCTGGAGGACCCAGGCCCGGTTCCAGGCCTGGCTCCTGCGCTCCTCCCTGTGTGACTCTGAGTCCGTTCCCCTCTCCGGCCTCAGTCTCTGCACCTGTACACCGAGGATGCCAAGGGCAGCGCCCCAGGGCTGCTGGGACCGCGTGGTCCGGTGTCCCTGGGGTGCGGCACAGAGTGATTCTCCACAAATCTCGCCTCTCACTGTGTCACAAACCTCCAGCCGCAGGTGAAACCAAATGCACCACCCGGCCCCCTGCTGGAGCTGAGGGTGACTCCATGAGGGAAGGCCCCCAGGGCCCAGCAGGGGCCTCACCGCCGACAGGAAAACCCAAAACGCACCCAGAAGCAGGAGTCTCTTCTGCCCAGTGCCTTCTTGCTTTAGAGGCAATTATTTTTCTTTTATTCAGATCGGAGCGAAAGCCCTATAAATATCTCATTATTGGCTTGCGTTTTCCCAGAGCTTTCACACAATAAGGGCTTAATTACAGCCTGTGGTTAGCAACCCCAGTAAATTAAGGGTTAGCCGTGTTCCGATTTTTTCCCTGCAATCGAGGGCCCTGTAATTTCGGCATTTTCATTCAAATCTGGGCAAAAGCTCGGCAGCTGTGGCCCTGACCCAAAGGGAAACACCTGGAGAGACACGGGGCTCCATCCCGCGAACAGCCCCTCCCGCCAGCACCTCCTCTGCATGCGTGGGAATCTAGGTCAGTCCCCAAGGTCATCCAGGGCCCCGCACCCGGAAACGACCGGCACCACCGGGGGATTTCAATCCATGTACCTAACGAGGGCCATTATCCCCGGACAAATAACTCTGCAAAAACCAGATCTGAGCTCCGGAGAAATCGCTCTTCCTGGTGGGAAAGGATCCCAGCAAAGCAAAACCCAACCAAGAACCGCGCGGGCAGACAAGCCCCGTGTGGGGTTCAGGAGGCATCTCTCTCCTCCCTGGCTTTTTACTCGTCCACTGGGAGATCACACTTCCATCGGGTCTGTAACAGGTCTTACGCCGTCTTCTGGGTCATTAAATCCTCTTCTAGATCGTTCTCAGTAGCTGTTTCAGAGCCGGCCGGCCGACACGCTGTTTGCCTAGCCAGTCAGCTACCACTGGGCAACTCTGCTCCTGGTCTCCCGCCACCACCCGCTCAATGAGCATCAGTAACTCTCCCGGCCACGTATCTGTCCACAGCCCCCATTTCCACCTAGAAACACACGGGTCACAGGCCCCAGCCAGCATTTCAGGACCTGGCTCGCTGGGGCTAAGGCCAGAATGCCGACCGCCTGCACGGAGAGGCACTCACTTAGTGTCCGGGCTGAAATAAGGTGGTTCTGGGGCCCCTGGGTGGCTCCGTCGGTTGAGGTTCCGACTTCAGCTCAGGTCACGATCTCAAGGTTCGAGCCCCGTACCAGGCTCTGTGCTGACCGCTGGGAGCCCGGAGCCTGCTTTGGATTCTGTGTCTCCCTCTCTCCCTGCCCCTCCGCTGCTTCCGCTTTCCCTCTCCCTCTCTCTCTCTCAAACATAAATAAACATTAAAATAAGTAAATAAAATAAATTTATTAAAAAATAAATACAATAAGGTGGTTTTTACATTAGCAAGGTAATTATGAATTCCATTTCCTTACGGAAAGAGAGTCCTCACCCGGGGCTTTTGCAAAGCGTGGGCATCTCAGTTCTACAAGGGCTAGCTTGTTTGAGCCTCGGCCTGCTCCCAGGAAAGAGGGAGTGTCAAGATCCCCATTTTCCAGACGAGGGAACTGAGGCCCGAAGAAGTGAGGTCATTTGGCTTCTGTGTGCCGGCCACAGAAACAGCCACACACCCCCAGGCGCCTCCAGGCCCCTCCCCCATTCAGGCTGACCCAGGTACTGCGACCACGACCACGACCACGACCACGACCACGGGGCAAAGCAACTTTAGTTAGGCACCAAAAGAGAAACGAGGGAAAACAGCAGCTGTCATTTCCAAGATCCGTGAAGGGACAAACCAGCCCAAGCGCCGGACCACGTGCCTACACCCCTCAGCCTGGCAGGGACCCACGCTGCCAACGGCCACCTGGCAAGTATTCATCGGGCACCCACAGTGTGCCAGACAGCAGCCCCCGGGGAGCAGCCGTGTCTCCTGGAGGGACACATCACCAAAGATCAAATGGAAACGTAGCCGGAGGCGGTAGGGACCCACGGGCGGCTGATTCCTGCTAAACGAAAAATGGCGCTGGGCCCCTGTGTGAGTTGGCAGGTACTGCTCACTGAGAAAAATCTGGGTAAAGCTGAAAATCAAAGGCGAGAGCCCTCAGCTTGCCCAGAACCAGGTCTGGAATGGCACCGTGGCAGCCCTCCCTCTGCCCAGAGCCCTCCCCGCACCCCCCATCCTTATCTCCCCCAACTCTCTTGCTATACTGGCCTCCGGGCACACTTTCCACCTCAGGGCCTTTGCACTGGCTGTTCCCACAGCCTGGGATGCTCCCCCAGCACATTTCCACTGGTGGCTCTCCCCCCACACCTCCTTAAGTCTCTACTCAAATGTCACTTTCCTAAGGAGGCCTTCCCTGACACCCACCCCACCCCCAAACACCCCGCACCCGGTTTAAAACCCTAACCTCCTCCTACCCTCTCCAGGAGCCTGCCTTTTCCTTAACAGCTTTCTGCTTCCTTATCTGCCCCCGGCTGGAAGGCCAGCTCCCCCCCAACCCCGCCCTGGGGGGGGGCGTTTGATATCTTGATCAGGGCTGTGCCTGCAGCCGCAGAACAGGCCCCCGGGGCAACCGCACAGAGTAAACGTGTTCAGAAAACATTTTTCAACGACAAACGACAAACAAAAGCTGTGCGCAGGGCTCTCAGCACTTCTGCGCCGGACCTGACACTCTTCCCAGCCACTCAGTCCTCACTCCGCCCTCAGGGACAGGCACGGGGACTCTACCCCACAAGAGGTGAAACACGCCCAACCGGTCCCCTGGAAGGGACTTGGAAGTAGGTAATGTTAACAGCCCCACTTCCTGGCTGGGGACACTGAGGCTCACAGGAGCCAGCCTGGGCCTGGGGGCGTCTCACCTGGAGGCCTCGGCCCAGCCTCCTCCTGTTCTTCTCCCACGGAAAAAGCTCCCGAGTTCCTCCCTCCGTTTAGCTTCGGAGGCTAAAGGACCAGGGTCCCCAGGGAGGCTCCTCCTCCTCCCCCCGGCCCCTTAGGGCCACAGGCGGCCACAGCGCAGGCAAGCTGAGGGTCCGAAACGCAAACGTTTCCAGGGCCGGAAATCCGCAGGCAAATGCGAAACGAGTCCGGAGGGCGGCGGTGCACGCGGCCGCTCCGAACCTGACACGGCGGCCAGGGGCATTTGGTGCCAAGCGCGACTCGGGCCCAGAGAGGCCAGAATATGGTGACCGTAACGACAGCGGTGGTGGGTAGAGGGTCAACGCACTCAGCGCCCGTTAACTCACGCGGTCCCCCCAGGGAGGGTCCGATTTTCACCCCATTTTACGGAAAAGGAACCGGAGTCCACTCGGCCAAAGGCACACAAGCCCTGAGGGCCCGGTACTACGCCACTAAAGGCTGAAGCCCTTTGGGGGTTTGCGAAGCACTGCAGAAATCTGAATTTGGATGCAAAATTTAAATGCCGGCAGCTAATTAAAAACAAAGTATTTTAAACACCCTCCCATGCAGGCGAAACAAAAGAGCGGCAAGCAGGCCTTGGCCCTGGGGCCACCGATCTGCGACACCCCGGGACAGGCTGAGCTAACGGCCTGCTTTTCTCTCGCCTGGACCACAGTCTTAGAAAACCAACAAGGAGGAGGCGACAAAACAGAGCGGCCCGTGCTGTCCGTCCCCCCCCCCCCGGAACCCCTGGACATGCTCTCTCCTTCGTTCCTCGAAACTAGCCAAGACTCCGACTGTAAAAGTCTACAACACAAAGAAGGAAACAGGTCCTCGGCTGCGGACGGTTCGGCCAACCCGCAAGAAGGGGTGGGATGCAAAGCGAGGGCCAGCCTGCCGCCCGCCCCCCCCCCACGGCAAGGCTTCGTAGCTAAGAAACCTCACCCTCACTCCAGAAAGAGAAAGACCTTAGCTCTGTCTGAGCCACCCATGCCCGAGAAGCTTTTTCACAACTTTGGCTCTCAGGCCCTGAACTCGCGCTCTTAGCGATCAAGGTCACGCTGCAGGCTTCTGGGAGGAGGCTGCCCCAGGAGCCGGCTCAGTAGTAGATGACTGGGCTGATGGGTAAGAGGAAAAGGCGAAAGGCAGAGACACTGAGGAGAGGTGGGCAGGGGAGAGAGACCCAGGGTCCCCAACCCAGAGCCCCCAATTCCTCGTCGAACAGCTGTGAGCAAGAGGGCTCCGCTGGGCCTCAGTTTTCTGCTCTGTAAAATGGGACCATAGCAGAGTCAGCCTCGGAAGGCTTAAATGCAGTCCCGTGTATGACCTGAAAGCACTTTAATTCTGCTTAGTTTTTGCTGCTGATGCGGGCGGGCCCAGCGTGGTGAGTAACGGCCCGGCCGTGCTGCCCTACCGCGCGCCGGGCACTGCGCGAAGCAAGCACTCTCAACACGTCAGGTCCCTGCAGAAACGGCAGGGCTTGCTGAAGGACCACCACCCCGTTTTCAGGGGGGAACTGAGGCTCAGAGAGGCCAAACAACCTGTGCGAGCAGGTCACAAGGCAAATGACACGGACGGAACTTTGCTGCGTGTCCACTGAAAGCCTGGGCAGGCAGGCAGATAACTCTGCCAAGGGGCCCGTGGCCCGGCCCAAGGCGCAGCCCAGGCCCGGCTGACCCCGGGTCCACACCTTTCCGCCGCAGTGGACAACAGGCAAGGTGCCAGAGACAAAGCAGCAAAGGAGGAAATTCACGCCGCTGAGAGCAAAACTCCAGGCCTCTGGGAAGGCAGGGTGGGGCTGGGCACCACCGAGCACCAGCCTGGTGCCCTTGGGCCAAGGATGACGCTCTTGGGCCAAGGATGAGTCTTTTCTGAGCCTTCCTGCTCGCGTCTAAGGTGGGGAAACAGAACCCCCTCCTCTCTCGCTCCCTGCGGGATCCGGGATGCTGACAATCTGAACTTAGCCTGGAGCCTTCGAGATGAACGTTAACCCTTACCGCCAAGTCCAAACACAACGACAACGATAATAATGACGACGACTGGGGTGTTATTTGGCAGCCGCGGGCACAAATGGAGTCGATCCCAGAATGGAGAAGTGACAGCCCATCTGGGAGGCAGAAGGGCAAGGGGTGGGGGGGAGGGAGAAGAAAGAACCAAACACCCCTGGAGGCCTCACTGCCAATTCTCACTCATCATCAGCTTCCTGAATCCTGGTAACAGCCCAGAGAGTGGAGTGTGCCCACTGGAGAGATGGGCAAACTGAGGCTTCCCAATTTGCAGGCTTTTGCTTGGGAGCTGGCCCCAAGAGCACCCTGACAAGGGTCAGGAAAGAATCCTGCAGAAAGTACCGCCTCCCAGGGTCCTACTTCCGACTGAGAGCAGAGTTCAAGTGTCATCCTTCAGCTCCCGGTTCCCAGCATGCTCCCACCCCACCCCTGACTACAGAGATAGAGCCAGACAGTGGGGGACTGCCAGGGCACTGATGGGCAGACGAATGTGAGAACGGACACCCGGACAGACAGACGAAGGGATCCATTTGGGAGAGAAGCCAGCGTTTGCCACTGATGAAGCTTTAGAATCAGCCTAGGAGAACCAGATGACAGAGTCCCCTAAGGGTCCAGCCAGTCGGACAGACAGCGGAGGCCAGCCGGGCCAGGGTAACCCAACAGAGGGATGGCTAAGTCTGCGAGCCGCACGGACAGGCGGCCAGACAGCACAGGTCACCCTAGACAGCTAGCCAGGCAGCAGGGGGCTGCCCGGAGGGACTGGACAGATGGATAGCCAAATGGTAGTGGCAAGAAGTTCTATCGAGGACAGACACAGCCAACCAGACGGCATGCACCGCTCCAGATATGAACAGCCAGCCAGACCACAGGGGTCGAACCAATAGGTAGCTAGCTGGCAGGGCTCGGACGGACAGAGAGAGAAGGGGGACCTAGCCCTGACCCACAGGCAACCAGATGGTAGAATTCAGCCACGAAAGCTGGGGATCCGAGAGTCGGCGACGGTCCACCGCACTTCCTGGCCCACGCCCCCCAGTCGGCGAAACTCCCCCAAGGGCCTGAGCCGGCTCCGCAGCCCCTGCAGGAAGCCCTCCGCCCAGGGCGTCCCACAGAGCCCGCCTCCCTGTCCCCGTCCCCGTCGCGGGCACGCAAGCGCCGCAGTTACGCCGGCTGCGCAGGGCGCGCCATTCCCGGTCCGCCCTCCGCGCCCTAGGCCGCCGCCCGCCCGCCGCCGCCGCCGCGCTCGCTCACCGGCCTACGAAGTTCTCGAGCACCGAGCTCTTGCCGGCGCTCTGGCCGCCCACCACGGCGATCTGCGGCAGGTCCAGGTGGCAGCTCTGGCCGATGGAGCTGAAAGCGTCCTGCAGCTTGTTGACCAGCGGGATCAGCTCTTCCATCCCGCGGTTGCCCATGGCGCCGGCGGCCCCGGCCCGAGCGCCCCGCGCTCCCCCGCCTGCCCCCGGCCCTTAACGACGCGGCCCCGCGGCGTCCGCGGCCGTTGCTCCCCGCCCGCCCGGGCCTCGGCGCGACGCCCGCTCCCGGCTCGGCCTCACAGTCGCCGCCTCATCCGGTTCTCACACGACACCCGACCCGAGCGACCTCCCGCCCGGGCCCCGGAGCTGCGCCCAAAGTCCTCACACTTCGCCCGATTGGTCGGTCGCGCTGCCACTCGTATACAGAAGCCAATGAAACCGAGGGATAGGGCTTCGGCTGAATGATCCTGCCTCCTGGGGACCTCGCAGTGGACTCATTGGACTCAAGAACTGTCGTTTTCGTGCAAGAGCCAATAGCGTCGGGCAGCGAGTTGTCAAGGCCAGGAGGCGGTGTTTCGGGTAAAGGCAATGTTGGCTCGGCCTATTGGGGGGAGTTTCCGAACGGCAAGAAAACCCGACCGTCTTACTGGCAGGAAGACCCGCCAGTCTCCAGTGCCGGCCAATGACATGAGGGATCGATTCATAAACTCTGGTTTGTCACTTGACACTACCTAGTTCCCTAAGAATTTCCCATTGGTTTATATAAATATCACTCCGTTCCTCCAGCCAACGAAGCGAAAGAGGACGGGCTTTGACCTGCGAATCCGGACTTTGATTGAGAACCTATCTGTCAATCAGAGAATCTCCCGTTCTAATGATTGTTGAACTAGGTCTACTAGTCTCTCTCTTCTGGAGTAAAGGGTAAGGCCGATGTCTCCGAAGAGCGACACCTCGCGGTGGGACCTGGTAATGATCGTCGCTTCAGAGTTTCCGGCCTCCAGAGAAAACTACAAATCCCAGAATGCATCTCGGCCCTGGTCTTGCAAACCAGCTATTCGCGCGGGGTTTCAATGCGTTTCGAAGAATCTGGCGTTAGTGGTTCCTAGGGAGAGGCGGTCTTGCGCGGCCGCGTTGGCTCCGCTTTCATTCGTATAAAGTCCCACGTCCATCCTTTTGCAAATGCTGTACCCTTTCCTAGGAATACCTTTCGCTCACGGCCCGACTTGACTTGGCTGACGCCTGCAACGTTGCTCCCCTGCTTTCTCAGCTAGAGCGCCTCGTGATCGTGTTGAGTTCGCAGTGAAACTCAATGGACCCTCTCCCCGTGAAATATTATCTTCCAGTCAGTGTGGGAGGTTCTGTGAACTAGAAATCTTGTTCCTCGTGGGGGAAAAATACCGGGGATAGGTGGAAGGATTTTACGGAACGAAGTGATTTGATCCCCCGGGCGGGCATTGATTGGCCGGAGAGAAGCCCAGAAAGGAATCGGATGGAATGGAGATAGGAAGTGGGCTGGTGAGGCAGTAACAGGGGAATGGACAAACAGCGGGGAGGAGGATGGCGGAGCGGCCAATGGTATCGGCCTGCTCCACGACCCAAAACCCAGGTCTCAGAGAGATGGGGAAAGAGTCAACCGACAAGGTTTTGGCATCGCAGCCTTGACCACAGGGACAGAAACCTGGAAACACCCTACATGCCCATTGGCGGGGAGCCCATTAAATAAAGACTGTGCTACAGCTGTAAAAAAGACAGGCAGTCTTCATGTTGTGAGGTGTAAACAATTTCAAATATACTAACGGGAAAACAAAGGTACACAACGGCAGGTAAAGGACATCACATTTCATGAAAAATATGTACACGTGGAAAATTCCTGGAACAATACACAAACTAATCAAAGTCATTGCATGTTTCTGCTATTAGAATAGTGGATCCTATACGAGTATTACTTTTTCGATTTAAAACCCCTTATCTTCTAAGAGCACCAGCTCCGTAACTGGCCGTCTCTAGGTTAGATCATGGGCCTACGTATCTGCCAGGCGACAACGGCCAAGTGACTTCGTTCCTCCGAACCTCAGTCTCCTCATCTGGAAAACGGGGGATGCAGCTCTACATGCTTCACAAAGGTGCGAGGATTAAATACACATACATGACAGCCATTTAGAACAGTCCCAGGCGACATCACACCTACTGTCCTCGTCGCCGTGCTTGCTGACGGCCAAGTTAAGCCACGTACAAGACTAAGAGCATGAGCTCTGGAGCCAGCCTGCTACTTCCTCGGTGGCGACCTTGGGCAAGCTACTTCCCTCTCTAGGCCTGTTTCCTCACCTGTAATAAGTCGGGGCGGCTGGGGGGGGCCAAAGCCACAGGAAAAAGACGCGGCTCCCACACTGGGTCACATGCTGGGCCGTGCCAGGTGGTTTGCAGGTAGCCGCAGCTGCTATGATTACTTACTATCATCAACAGGAAGCAGGGCGGGGGGGAAGAGACACTGGCCACAGCGACACTCGGAGGAGGAGGTCCAAGACAGGTCACCTCCCCGAGAAGGCACAGATACACTCTAAATTAGAATAGTAATTTTAAAAAATCCTTCGGTACCTCCCATTCCCTCCCTCCCTCCCTCCCTCCCTCGCCTGGACCAGATCAGCGCAGTGTGATCCCCACAGAGGCCAGGGCTTCGGTGGCCCAGGCGGGACAGAGGGTGGGGTCCCCGTACATGGTGCCCATGAAGTCCTGCACGAAGTCAGGGAAGCGCTTCTCCACGATGCTGGCACGCACGGCGCTCATCAGCCGCAGCTGCAGGGGGAAGGTGCCGGCGTCAGCCCCGGGGCGGGGGGGGGGGGGGGGGGGGGGGGGGGCCCAGACCCCTCCCACCCCACCCTGCACCTGGCCCGCCCTGGTCGCAGGCCCACCTGGTAGGCGATATTGTGGACGGTGAGGTGGTGCAGGGCGGCGGTGTTGTCGCTGTGGAGCAGCGCGTGCAGGAAGGCCCGGCTGTGCCTGAGGACAGGAGGTCGGCGGGCACTCGCGATGCGGAGTCCCGGCCCCCCTCCGCGCCCCCCCCAGCCCCCAGCCGCACCCCCTCCCGGCTTCCCCTACTTCTGGCAGGTGGGGCAGGCGCACTCGGCATCTATGGGCCGGAAGTCCTTCTCATACTGCTTCTTCTTCAGCTGCAGGTTCCCGGTGGGCACCAAGGCGGAGCCAAAGCGCTGGGGGGGGGAGGGGAGAGGGGGGTCAACCAGGTCTTCTTCCTTGCCGGCCCCACCCCCACCTTGACGCCCCAGGCCCCCCCCCATCTGCCCCCTGCCCAGGGCCTCACCGCCGTCCGCGTGGGGAAGACGCAGTCGAACATGTCACAGCCGAGAGCCACGCAGACCACCAGATCAGTGGCATAGCTGCGGGGAGGGCCACGGGGGAGGGAGCAGCGAGCCTTGCGCCCTGGTCACACACCCGGGGCTCCCCGCACACATACACTCCAACTCCCCAGGGACAGGGCCGCACTCCCTCGGAACCGCCCCCAGAGGGAAGCCAGGTCCCCCCTCGGGTCCCCCCGACAGGCAGGGCTGTGTCCTCCCGCCGACCCCGGCCCCGGGCAGGAACCCGCTCCACACGGGCAGGGCGCACTCCCCTCTCCTCCACATACCCGACCCCCATCAGGTATCGGGGCTTGTCCTTAGGCAGCCTCGAGGTGCTCAGAGCCACCATCCTCCAGAACTGGCCCTTGCTCTCGCCCCCACTCAGGCCCCCGATGGCGAAGCCCGGCACGTCCCTCTTGGTCATCTCTGGGGGTACAGGGCAAGGTGAGGGGCCACCAGGCAAAAGAAAATCTGCCTCCTCCTCTGCGACCCCAGCGCAGACCCTGCCCAGACCCCCACAGTCCCTCGGGGAGAGAGCGAGAGAGAGAGAGTCTGTCTGTCTGTCTGTCTGAGGGCTGCTGGCGACCTCAGCGACCACTTGTCGGGTGCTGGCCGCCATCTGAGAGTCCCTTCGGTCCTCAGGAGCGGCCGGCAGCCTGCGCTCCCTTAGCGGAAACCTAAGGTGAAGCCAGATGTGTTTCAAACCTGAGAATTTTCCAGATTTCAGAACCGCGCATATCCTCTGTGCCGGTAACGGCCTGTCCTCGGACACTCTAATGGTTCTGCCACAAAACACCCAGAGGACTCCCGCCGACGGGGGGCGGGGGGGGGGCGGTGAGTGACCCCAGAGGGCTGGTCTTGCCACCAAATGACCTCATGGCAAATTCCTGAGTGTCGTGGGGTCTGGAAGTGGGCCAGTGGGCTCCAGGATGGCAGGGGAGGGGCCGCAGCTCTGCGCTTTTGTTGAGGTGTTCGGAGCTCGACACCGGCCCGAGGCCATGCGAGCCAGAGGCTGGATTCCAACCCAGGTGCGGCCTCAAGGCCCACGCTGTGACACGAAATGTATCTCCGGTCCGCCTGGGTGGCTCAGTCGGTTAAGCGTCTGACTCTTTATCTGGGCTCGGGTCATGACGTCCCAGTCATGGGATCGGGCTCTGAGCGTGGAGCCTGCTTGGGACTCTCTCTCCCTCTCTCTCTGACCTTCCCCTGCTCGGTGCACTCATGCTCTCTTGTTCTCTCGCGAAATAAGCAAATAAACTTGAAACAAACGAAAAGAAAAGAGAAAAGAAAAGAAAGAAAGGAATGTATCTCTGACGGGGGTGGGGTGGGGTGGGGGTCTCCGTCAGGAAGTCTCACGAGACCCAGAGCTGGGCACAGTTGGAGGACGAAAGGAATTACAGCAAAGACAACGGTACCCACGGGTGCCAGGCGCCGGCACCACACTTGGAACCTTTCCCATTTATCCTCACTTCCATCTCATGACACTGGGAGTATGGGCCCATTTTACAGAAGGGGAAGGTGAGGCTCAGCGAGGCCAAGCCACTTGCCCAAGGGGGCGCAGCCCTGAGGCAGCAGATCAGAGGTTGGCTCCGGCCAGCCAAACTCCAGGACCCAGAGTCTTGCCTGCGAAACATTGCCTTTGAGCCCCCGTGTCTGCCTCCCTTTGGTCTCCGCGGCCACAGACCTCACAGGGGCCTTACTGTCGCTCTTCCCCTGGGCAGATACTCCAGCCTCCTCATGGGCCTTCTGCTTCCTGTATTTGTCCGTGATGCCCCTTGGTTCCTGTCACACTCCCACTCCCACAGCCCTCCATGGCTCCCCAGTACCTCCGCTATCAGCAGAATGCCCTGGGCCCCAGCCCTTCGCTCCTGACCCTGAGGAGGAGGCAGCCTAGTGTCTCAGTTAATGCTGTAGGTTCTAGAGCCCAAGAACCGGGTCCAGATCCTACCTCTGCCACACCCAGGCTGGGCAGGCCGGGGTAAGTGACTCTACAGCTCTGGGCTTCGGTTTCCTCCTCCGTAACCTCGGGCACCTGGCGGTCCCCCCCTCACGGGATGGTTATGAAAACCAGATGGGTCGGTCTGTGACCGGCGCGCGGCACAGTGGCTGGTGAACGCCCCGAGATTGCTGGCTACTGAAATTACCACGATTCTGCAAACAGGCTACTCCCATTTCTGCCTCCGCGCCTCCGCTTCAGCTTTCCCTTCCGCCCGTCAACAACCGCCGTGGGCGCCATCACGCGCCGGGCCCGCGCGGGGCCCTCGGTGACAGGCCGGCCCTGGATCGACCAGCACGTGGCTCTACCTTCGAGGCAGGTGGCCCGGAGATCCGCGTCCAGCCCGCCCTGGATGATGGCAAAGAGGTTCTGCTTGTCCGGCCGCTGATGGGCCGCGATGCACCGGTCCAGCCAGCGGATCGACCTGGAAGAGGGACCCGGTCGTGAGCCCTGGGACAAGGAGACAAGGATCCAGGGCCACGGTCCCCTCCCCCGGCACACACTCACAGACACAGACACGCACACGCCCCGACCTGTACATGGCCTCCTCCACGCGTGGCCCCGTCACAGTGCTGCTGACCACGTCATCCAGTTGCATGATGATGTCTGAGCCTGCGGGGGGGAGGGGCGGGGGGGGGGGAATAGAAGCACCGTCACTGGGGGACGTCGGGTGGCTCCGTGGTTAAGCATCAGGCTCTTGGTTTGGGCTCAGGTCATGATCTCAGTGGGGATCAAGCCCCACGTTGGGCTCTGCGCTGGCAGCGAGGAACCGGCCTGGGATTCTCTCTTTCCCTCTCTCTCTGCCCCTCCCTCGCTCTCTCTCTCTCTCTTTCTCTGTCTCTCAAAATAAATAAATAGGGGCGTCTGGGTGGCTCAGTCGGTTAAGCGGCCGACTTCAGCTCAGGTCATGATCTCACGGTCTGTGGGTTCGAGCCCCACATTGGGCTCTGTGCTGATGGCTCATCAGAGCCTGGAACCTGCTTCAGATTCTGTGTCTCCCTCTCTCTCTGCCCTTCCCCTGCTCACGCTCTATCTCTATGTCTCTCAAAGATAAATAAACGTTAAAAAAAATTTTTTTAATAAAAAAATAAATAAATAAACTTAGAAGAAGAAGAAGAAGAAGAAACGCATCACTCGGAAAGCCCTCACTTCCTATTGGGGACAAGCTAGACCCTAGACGTCCCTCCTCGGGTCTTGCTGACTCCCACGTAGCCCCTCAATCTGTTTATACAATGGCCAGAGGGAACTTTTCAAAATACACATTTGCGGGGGTCTGGGTGCCTCAGGCGGTTGGGCATCTGACTTCAGCTCAGGTCATGATCTCACAGTCCGTGAGTTCGAGCCCCGCGTCGCGCTCTGTGCTGACGGCTCAGAGCCTGGAGCCCGCTTCGGATTCTGTGTGTGTCTCTCTCTGCCCCTCCCCACACTCAAAAATAAGTAAACATTAAAAAAAATAATAAAAATAAAACAAAATAAAATAAATTAACAAATAAAATGCACATTTGATCTTGCCTCACCCCAGCTAAAACCCTGCCCAGGCACTCAGAATAAAACTCCACTTCCCCAAATTTACGCTTCCAGAACAAAATGTTGTGTATACAAAGAGATTCGCCACAGTGTGTCAGGCAATAGCATGACGCGAGCCCACAGGACCATCAACACAGATCTGGCTAAATAAACACGGTCCAACCCTTCACAAAAAGTTCCTTTCCCACAATTCCAAAATCTAGAAACTTCTCAAAACCAAAGGTTTTTTTCTTACGCCCATAGCATACCCATTTGGCAGCAAAACCAAGGCCAAGACAGTTATATAATCTTTTATGAAAATCTAATTTAGGGGGTGGGGGGGTGCCTTATTCAGTCTTAAAAAGGAAGAAACTACTGACATATACTACAGCCTTGTGGACATTATGCTCAGTGAAATAAGCCAGACACAAAAAGAATCAAGAAGGATCTACCCGGGGCCGCCTGGGGGGCTCAGTGGGTTGAGCCTCCGGCTTCGGCTCAGATCATGATCTCGCGGTCTGTGAGTTCCAGCCCTGCATCGGGCTCTGTGCTAATGGCTCAGAGCCTGGAGCCTGCTTGGGATTCTGCGTCTCCCTCTCTTTCTGCCCCTCCCCCACTCACACTCTGTCTCTCTCTGTCTCAAAAATAAACAAACATTAAAAAAAAAATTTAAGAAGGATCGATCCAGCTGCAACAGCGTGAGACGCATCAACTACATTTCAACCCGTGATTTCCTGGTGATCCTAAAAAAATTAGTTCTTTACTGCCGGAGGACGCGAAGTAATCGATCCATGAAAACCGGAAAATACGGCAAAGAATGAATCCAATCCCACTTTCCCCGTATGAATGGAACTACTTGGTCTCCCAGGAGCAGGTGAGGCACCTTGGTCTTTAACGGAAACAATCTGGCTGAGGAGTGGAGAGAAAACGCTGCGGTTTTGGAACCCCTAAGGGCATGACGGTCCCAAGCGAAGAGCGAAGAGCGCTGAGAGACCGGCGGACATCACGCCGGGAAGCAAACAAGGACTGGAATCTGGCTCACATCTCTAGATCTCACTACCACCTATAGGAAATCTAGAGGCAGAGGGAAACTCGCACAGCACCATGGGGATGTATGTGATCTGCAAAATTCAGACCATGTGAAACACTACAGGGGCAGGAACCCGTTTCTTCAAGAAGCAAATTGCCAGGGGCGGGGAGGCGCAGAGCGAAGGAGGTAGAGAGAGAAATAAGGTCTAAAATAATGTCTAATATGTCTAATATGTATTACACTTGATTTTAGCCAAAAGTGATTATATATAACGTACATTAAAAGAGAAATATTAATTGTCTTTTTCAAGGAGTGGGGGGTGTTGATGGAAATGGGAGGGGCTTAAAGCTTCCCCAATCTCCCCGCGTTGCCCTCATTATTTCGACATATCTTTGCCCAGCTAATTTGCCACTTAAGAGAAATAACAGCAAGAAAGATAATAATAAAAGCCACTACATGCCAGGCACTGGGTTCAGAGATTTACAAACATTACGTCATTACTCCTGGGCGCCGTCCTCGTTCGAGCTGGCTCCTCCAAGGCGTAGACAGCAGGAGTGATTACCCCAAGCCGAGCAGCCCAGCCCGGAAGCAACGGCTCCGCCTCACCGCCACCCCTAGAAGCAGGGGAAGGGGAGGCCGCTCGAGACTCGCTCACCTAGAGCGTTCTGGATCTCCACGGACTTCTCGGGGCTCAGAAGGGACTCGTCGCCGTCGTAAGGGGAGCGGAAGCGGACGCCCTCCTCCGTCACCTCGGACAGGGACACCAGAGACACCATCTGGAAGCCGCCGCTGTCCTGCGGGAAACCCCACCGCAGAGCTGTCAGGGGGGTGGGGTTGGAGAGTCTCCACCTCGGAGAAGTGCCCCGGGATCCCAGCCCCGACCCCGCCTCACCGTCAGCAGATTGTGGGGCCAGTTCATGAAGCCGTGGAGACCGTGCGCTTTCTGGATCAGCTCGGGGCCCTGGGTCAGGGGAAGAAAGGATCAGGTTAGGGGTGAGGGCTACCGCGACGGCTCAAGTTGAATGGAGGACCGGGCTGGCCGGCCTCGGGCCCCGCCGCTCTCTCCTGTCCAGCACGAGGCCTGGGCCACCGGGGGCGTCAATAAGCCTCTGTCGACGCACTCAGAGGCGTGCCCGTGCCTCGGAGGTGCCCGTGCTCCCCACTTTCTGCCGCCGCCCCACCAAGGCAGGGCCCACCCACCGGCCTGAGGCCCAGATGGTAGGTGTTGCCCAGGCAGATGCGGCAGCCCAGCGCGTCCAGCTGCTCGGCCGTGATGCCCTTCATAGTGGCCTGCGTGCCCACTGGCATGAACACGGGAGTGGCCACCGGCCCGTGCGGCAGCCGCAGCTCTCCTGCTCGGGCCCTAGATCGGCTGCATTCGGCCACCAGCTTCATTATCCGGGGGGCCGACTCCACGGAGGTCGGGCTGACTGCCGCCGCCATCTTAGCTGACGGAACCACGTGGACACCGCAAGACCCTGGGCGGCGCCATGTTGACTGGGGTCACGTGACGCGCAGCGCGGGCTGTCCTTTTGGCAGGGAGTCCGGGAACCATGGCAACGGACGCCGGCGCGCTCGTCCCCGCGGAGTGCTCAGTTCGCTTCTACGGGAGGGGGGCGGGGCGTGTGATAGAGAATTAAATATCGTGAAGGGTTCGAATCCCAACCCGGCCACTTACTCTCTGCAATCAAAGCCTCTCTCTGCGATAATCGCCTCTATAAAACCCAGTGAGTTAGCAGTGCTTCAGCTTTAAAAACGTTGTGAAAGGAGCACCTGGCTGGCTCAGCCAATAGACCCTGCAACTCTTAATCTCAGGTTTTAAATTCACGCCCCACGTTGGCTGTAGAGATTACTTAAAAATAAAGTTTCAAAAAAATAGAAATAAAACATTGTAAATATTGAATGAGAAGCGCGGATATATAGAAATCTTAACAAACTGCCTAGCACAGACTCCGAGAGCTTAGAACAGCACCTAGTATGTATTAGTTTATTCAATGAAAGAAGAAATCCTAAATTTACAGAAGGGGAGACTGAGACCCAGAACCTAGCCACATTTATTCTTTCGTTTATTCAGTGTAGACCTACTTGTAGCCATACTCCCTAGTGCCAGGTTTCATTTTGCACAGGAATGAGACGGTCATAGATTTATTGAGCACTAGCGTGTTCCATTAACAATAACAAAATATGGGGTGCCTCGGTGGCTCAGTCGGTTAAGTGTGGGACTTCCGCTCAAGTCATGGTTTCGCAGGTCATGGTCTGGGGGTTCATGAGTTGGAGCCTCGCATCCGGTTCTGTGCTGACAGCTCAGAGCCTGGAGCCTTCAGATCCTGTGTCTCCCTCTCTCTCTGCCCTCTCACGCTCTCTCTCTCAAACATGAACATTAAAAGTAAATAACAAAATATTATATAATATATAATAACTTATTGTTGAAAATAGAGCTGCTATCTGCATCTGTCCAAGTCAGCAGAGGGCGCCATTGCCCCAGAATCTTGTCTCCCAGTGGCCCTCAATTGGGCGGATGTGCGCAAGACTGACCTAGGGGCCTTGCGCTTTTCCGGTGGTGGAGAATCTTCTCTGAGGCCATGTTGAAAAATGCCACCCTTGAGGCCCACCTCAGGGCCTTTGCACTTGCTATTGCCTTTGTCTGCAATACTCTCCCTTTCTAGTTTCCATGACTGGCTCATATTTTATCAGTTGCTCCTGACTCCCCCAATCTTAAGGCTACACCCCCCTCACTCGGTATCATGTCGCCTGTAACTCATTTTGTGCTTTTAAAACATCTGTACAGGGGCGCCTGGGTGGCTCAGTCGGTTTAGCGGCTGACTTCAGCTCAGGTCGTGATCTCACGGTCTGTGAGTTCGAGGCCCATGTTGGGCTCTGTGCTGACAGCTCATCAGAGCCTGGAGCCTGCTTCGAATTCTGTGTCTCGCTCTCTCTCTGCCCTTCCCCTGCTCACGCTCCATCTCCATGTCTCTCAAAAATAAATAAATGTTAAAAAAAAATTAAAACATCTGTACAAATTTTGACAGTGCCCATTTTATTCCCGGTATAGTCCTCTCTCCCTGAACTCCCCTCTCGTCTTCACAGAAGTTCCCAGGTATCTCCACTGGGTGGCTGTAGGCACCCGAACTTCTGATGTCTAAAGCAGAGCTCCCGATTGTCCCCCCCCACCCACCCCCCACCCCGAGCTTGCCTACCGCCTTCCATCTTGCTCTTCTCAGTACAGCAGCTCGGTCCTTCCAGGAACTCAGACTAGAAATTTAGGAGTGGTCCTTGACCTCTCACTGTCTTATTCGCTATCTGATTAATCAGCAAATTCTGGCTGCTCTGCTTTCAAAATCTATACAGGATCAACTAGTTTACACCCTGCCCCCCCCTCCCCCATAGCTCTCACCCTGGCCCAGCCACTAGCCTCACTTGCGTGGATGATTGCAGTAGACACTTTGCTGGTCTTACGGCTTTTGTTCTTCACTCCCCATACCCAAACCTGGAGATATTTTAAAGAAAATGCTTTCAACATTTCACCCTTACGTATGATGTCTACAGTCAGTTTTCGAAAGATATACCATACCAAGTAAAGAAACGTCCTTTCAGGGGCGCCTGGGCGGCTCTGTCAGTTAAGTGTCCGACTTCGGCTCAGGTCATGGTCTCACAGTCCGGGAGTTTGAACCCCACGTCGGGTCCTGTGCTGATAGCTTGGAGCCTGGAACCTGCTTGGGATTCTGTGTCTCCCTCTCTCTTTCTCTGCCCCTCCCCTGCTCGTGCTATCTCTCTCTGTCTCGTCCTCAAAAATAAATAAGCATTAAAAAATGAAAAAAAAAAGGTCTTTGCAATTCTTGGTTCACTAACAGATTTTAATCATAAATAAATGTTTATTGTGTGCTTTTTCAGTATCTGAAATGACCATATTACTTGTCTCATTTGAAGTGCACAATGATGTAAATTTATTTTCTTATTTCTTACCAAATTTAGTTTCATTCCTGACATAAGCCCACCTTGGTCATGATATCTTTTTATGTATTATGGCATTGTACATTAATTTTAATTAATATTTTATTTAAAATTTCCACATCGTATCTCTGTTATAAAATATACTGGTCTATAGTTTCCTTTCTGGGGCTATATTTGCCTGAGTTTGGTGTTCAGGTGTCTCTTTGCTGGAAGAAACTGTGCAAGATTGGAATTATCTGTTTCTGGGATATTTTACTGACGTCACTTGTAAATCCATCTAGTTATGCTGTTTTCTGTGAAGAAATATTTGTAGCTACTGATTTAAGGGTTTTTGTGGTTGTTGGTTTTTTTTTTTTTTATGTTTATTTTTGAGAGACATAGAGATAGAGACAGAGCATGAGCAGCGGAAGGGCAGAGAGAGAGGGAGATACAGAATCTGAAGCAGGCTCCAGGCTCCGAGCCGTCAGCACAGAGCCCGACGCGGGACTCGAACTCATGAACCGTGAGATCACGACCTGAGCCAAAGTCGGACGCTCAACCGACTGAGCCACCCAGGCGCCCCTGGTTTTTTTTTTAATATTCAAAGTAAACACTATGGGGCACCTGGGTGGCTCAGCGCGTTAAGTGGCTGACTCTTGGTTTCGGTGTAGGTCACGGTCTCTTGATTGTGGGTTTGAGCCCTGCACTGGACTCTGTGCTGACGGTGTGGAGCCTTTCTCTCTGCCTCTCACTCACCCTCCCCTCTCAAAATGAATAAATGGGCTGTAAAAAAAATAAATAAATAAACTCTATGCCCAACATGGGGCTCCATTTCAGGACCCTGACAGAGATGAAGAGTTGCATGTTCTAATGACTGAGCCAACCAGGTGCCCCAAGTTTTATGGTCACGATAAAGAAATGTTTCGGCTTCTTTTTCTTCTCAAGCCAGTTCGGCTAAGTAGTATTAAGTAGTATTTCTCTAAGAAGGTGTTCATTTCACCTCAGTTGTGGAATTTATATCTTGACTGAGGTTTTTGCCCACAAATTAGGCAGTATTGTTGTCGTAGTTTCACAGAATGTTGATGGATGAACCCGCACATACAGCAATATCTTTGCTTGTAACTTCTAGTCACTGGTCTCAGATCAATTTCTGCCTGTTTGAAGAACACCTTTGAAACTCTTTTTTAATAGACATTATTTTTGTTGATTGATTTCTTTAAGTAGGCTACACACCCAACATGGTGGGAGGACCTGGAGATCAAGAGTCACATGCTTTACTTTACCTACGGAGCCAGACAGGTGCCCCCCCCCCCACCTCCAGGTTCTTGAAAGATAGTCTAACTGGGTATAAAAGTATAGGTTGACAATTATTCTCTCTTAGCCCACCGAACATGCTCTGTTTGTAGCTTCCATCATCACTGTTAAGAAGTTGGATCTTGGGCAGCGATGGTGGCTGGAGCTTGGGGGCTCAGGGGCACAGGGAACTGACCAGCCAGGCCACGTTGCCCTGTAGTTCTGTGTGAGGACCGGGTGCTGGGTGCTGTACTGGCAGATTGCGTCCAGCTTTGGCCCTTCTGGGAGGTACTCACGGAGCACACGGTGGCCACCGAGCTGCTCTAGTGTGGGGAAGAGACTGCTGGGAGTGAGAATGACAGACTCCGCCATGAGCGGGACCTAGCCTGGCAGGCAGCAGGCAGACGTGGTGGTGGAGGAAGTGACCAAGCCATCGCTGAGTGTAAGCTATGAGCTGGGTCCAGCCGTGGTCTTCAGGAAGTGACTCCTGTGCCTATTCCATCCGCCGTCAGGCTGAGTGCTTTCAGGCACGGCTTGGGAAGCAGGCTGCTAGATGTTTCAGGTCTTGGACTATGAAGAGGGAGCGGTGGAAGCCATATTGGATGGATATATTTCTTTAGAAGATTTATTTATTTGGGGGAGAGTGCAAGTAGGGGGAGGGGCAGAGAGAGGGGGACAGAGGATCCAAAGCAGGCTCTGTGCTGACAGGCTGACAGCAGAGAGCCCGATGGACGTGGGGCTCAAACGCAAAAACCTGGAGATCAAGACCTGAGCTGAAGTCGGATGCTCAACTGACTGAGCCACCCAGGCGCCCCTGGATAGATACTTTGAAGCTGCCCCTTCTGAGCAGGCAGCTGCCTCCCCTCATCCAACCAACTGACTTAACCCTACTTTGCTATATTCTTCTAATCCCACACACTGCTCTAGCACCCTGCCTACCTCTCAGCCCCAGTACCAAATTAAAACGTAGGTTTAAAATTCTAAAACAACAAATACAAACAAATAAACAAAACCCACGAGGATCTCAATCAAAATACTCTTTCCTGTGACCCATTTCTATGTTTCTGGTTTCTTTGTGGATTTTTCTTTTCTTTTCTTTCTTTCTTTTTCTTTTTTAGTTTTTTGTTTATTTAATTATTTGAAGAGAGAGCACGCACAAGTGAGGAAGAGGCAGAGAGCGGGGAGAGAGAGAATCCTAAGCAGGTTCTGCACTGTCCACATAGAGCCCAACTCGGGACTTGAACTCACAAACCATGAGCTCATGACCTGAGCCAAAGTCGGATGCTTAACAGACTTAAGCCACTCGGGTGCCCCTCAGTGTGGATTTCTTTTAATTTACCCTATTTGGGATTCCTTGAAATTCTTGGATCTGGTCATTGGAGTCTTCCCATAATTTTGGAAATTCTGTTATTCTCTCTTCAAAGAGCTGCATTTGCCTCAAACAGCCTCAACACAGGCAGCCGAGAGCAGGATGGGAAATGCTGAGGTGTGGCCCCTAGCGAGAAGAGGAGCCTCCGGCTGAGGGTGAAGTGTGAGCAAACCTTACGTGCCCAGTTGCACCAGTCCGGAGCGGAATTTCCATCCCACTGAACTGGCAGAAGGCAAGGAGGTAGAAGATACCAAATCCTGGGGACACTCCCAGTTATAACTGAATTTTCTCATAGATTTTCTTCAATAGTTGTCTCCTCATTTACTGTATCCCCTTAGAACCACATCCAGAAATTTTAAATGGTTGTTATTTTAATATTTTCCACCAGTTTGTCCTACTAACATGCAGAAAAGGATTCCCTTTTTAAAAAACAAAAGAAAACAAAAACCTATTCTCTTTTAATGTTGTGAATGTTTGGATCTCCCATTCAAATATTAAATATATTTTTTAATGTTTATTTTTGAGAGAGACAGAGTGAGCAGGGGAGGGGCAAAGAGAGAGGGAGACACAGAATCCAAAGCAGGCTCCAGGCTCTGAGCCGTCAGCACAGCTCCGAGCCTGACATGGGGCTCGAACCCGCAAACCATGAGATCATGACCTGAGCTGAAGTCGGACCTGACTGAGCCACCCAGGCGCCCCTAAATATTAAATACATTTGAAATATTACATATATCAAATCATTATGTTGTACACTTAAAACTAATACAGGGGTGCCTGGCTCGCTCAGTCAGTAGAGTGAGAGACTCTGGATCTCAGGTCATGAGTTCAAGGCTCACATTGGCATAGAGTGTATCTTAAATAAATAAATAAATAAATAAATAAATAAATAAATAAATAGAACTAATACAATGTTATGTGTCAATTATATCTCAATAAAATGGGGGGAATCTCTTAGTACATGTGAAAAAAATGGCTAAAGCGGTAAATTTTCTATATTTTCCACAGTAAAAATTTTATATAAAGAAATGAAAGCATGTGTACACACGAAAAAATACATAAAATATAAGAAAAATTTTGAAAAAATTTTTTAATTTTTAAAAAAATTAAGTTATGATTCAATTTTATTATATATCATTTACTTACATTTATTTTAGGAAGCAAGAGAGAGAGAGTGCGATCAGAGGAGAGGGGTGGGGGGGAGAGAGAGAGAGAGAGAGAGAGAGAGAGAATCTTAAGCAGGCCCCATGCTCAGCGTGGAGCCTGATGCAGGGCTTGATCCCACGACCCTGGGATTGTGACCTGAGCTGACATCAAGAGGTGGACGCTCAACCCACTAAGCCACCCAGGCGCCCCATGATTCAATTTTAATTAAATACGTTTATTTAAGGTTTTAGAATAGATCATAACAGGGCACTTGTTTGGCTCAGCTGGTAGAGCATGCGACTCTTGATCTTGGGGTCATGCGTTCAAGGCACAGGTTGGGCGCAGAGATTACTTTAAAAGAATACTTAATAACTAAATAAAATAGATAATACATAACCACATTGTTTAAAATCTATGGATAAAATGTATCCTGTGAATTACACTTCCCACTCCTGTCCCCTGTCAAAACAGTTCTCACCTCTTCATATTAATTAGCATTTGGTATTTATTCATTCCTGTCAGTACTCACAGACATGACCAGCATATATTAGCAGATACGTATTTTCTTACTGTTGCTATGGTTGTTTTTTATTGATTCATTTAGATATACTATGGAGGTTTTTTTTTAATCTTCTAGAAGCTTTAATACTTCAGTACTTTTTTTTAAGCTTACTTCTTTTGGGAGAGAGAGAGAGAGAGAGCAAGCAGGGGAGGTGGAGAGAGAGGGAGAGAGAATCCCAAGCAGGCTCCGTACTGTCAGTGCAGAGCTCGATGTGGGGCTTGAACTACAAACAGTGAGAGATCATGACCTGAGCTGAAATGAAGAGTCCTGTGTTTTTGCTCTTATACATGGCCTTGCTGTGCGGCCCCTGGGTGGCTCAGTCGGTTGAGTGTCTGACTCTTCATTTCAGCTCAGGTCATGATCTCAGGGTTCTTGGGATCAAGCCCTGCATCAGGCTTTGCACTGGCAGCGTGGAGCCTGCTTGGATTCTCTCTCATCTCTTCTCTCTGCCTTTCACTCAATAAACAAATAAATAAAATTAAATAAATGAACAGCAGCACCGTGAGCATCTGTGTATGCATTTCCTTGTACACCTGTGCAAGAATCCTAGGAATGGACTCGAGAGACCCTAGACTAGGTGGATACTCTACCAGGCAATATCAACTTTTTTCCAGGCGACGACACCAATTAATACCCAAAGAAGAAAGCTTCTTTGAGGGTCGCCTGGGTGGCTCAGTCGGTTGAGCGTCCGGCTTCAGCTCAGGTCATGATCTCACTGTTCCCGAGTTCGAGCCCCGCATCGGGCTCTGCGCTGACTGCTCAGAGCCTGGAGCCTATTTCAGATTCTGTGTCTCCCTCTCTGTCTGTGCCCTCCCCCACTCATGCTCTGTCTGTCTGTCTCTCTCTCAAAAATAAATAAATACTTTAAAAAATTAAAAAAAAAAGAAAGCTTCGTTGTCACGTCTTTGCCAATTCTTCAATTTTCAGAGTTCTTAAATCCTGTTGATCAGGTGTGTGTGAAATGGCATCTCACTGGGGTTTTAGTTTGCATTTCTGATTCTTACTGATGTTGGATATTTTTTCACATGTTTAAGCTTTTTAGCTACATCTTTCATTATTCAGTTTAGGTGGTTGGCAGCTGAATTCAATATGGTTGATATGCTAGCGTTTTCTTTTTTAAATTTTGTGTTTTGGGGGTCCTGGGTGGCTCAGTCGGTTAAACATCTGACTTTGGCTCAGGTCATGATCTCACCTTTCATGAGTTCAACCCCCACATCAGGCTTGGTGCTGACAGCTCAGCACACTCACTATCCTGAGATCGAGAGTCACGTGCTCTACTGACTGAACCGTATATGTTTTTTCACATAGACCAAATATACAAAATGGCGGTCTTTGGAGGTCGTAACTACAAGCGTTATATTCTATGTCCTTTTCTGCTATCGTAATATTTCACATTTTCAAAATGTATAAAAATTGCAGAAAGTGGGACTCCTAGGTGGCTCAGTCGGTTAATCATCTGATTCTTGATTTCAGCTCAGGTCATGATCTCACTGTTCGTGAGTTTGAGCCCCGCATTGGGCTCTGTGCGGACACTGTGGAGCCTGCTCGGTATTCTCTCTCTGCCTCTCTCCTCCTCACACTCTCTCTGTCTCTCTCAAAATAAATAAATAAACTTAAAAATTTTTTTCAGAAAGAATAAAAAGGCTAAAAACTCACCCCCACCTCATCCCCTTTCGACCGTATTTCCCATCTCAGCTTTTCCTAGGAACATGTCTCACCAGATCCTTGTGCCCTTGTAGTGTTCCTTCCTGCAAACTGAAGCAAATATAAAGTTAAACACTGGTGGGGCGTCTAGCGCCTCAGTTGCCGCAGCATGAGACTTTTGATCTTGGGGTCATGAGTTTGAGCCTCATGTTGGGTGTGGTGCCTACTTAAAAATATTTTTTTAACTTTTTTTTTTCATTTTGGCATTTATTTATTTTGAGAGAGAGAGAGAGAGAGCATGAGCAGGGGAAGGGCAGAGAGAGAGAGGGAGACACAGAATCAGAAGCAGACTCCGGGCTCTGAGCCAGTCAGCACAGAGCCCGACGCGGGGCCTGAACCCATGAGCGAGATCATGACCTGAGCCGAAGTCAGACACTCAACCGACTGAGCCACCCAGGCGCCCCAAAAATATTAATAAAATATTTTAAAAAATAAATGCATATATTTATCCCTTTTTACATGAAAGGAGACCCTTGGCAGTTACACTTCGGGGAGGCACCTTGCTTTTCGTATACACCCTGGAGGCTGTTCCAAGTCAGTACATATTTGCCTTGTTTTTTTCACTTTTTAAAAAAAATTTATTCTTGAGAGAGACAGAGTGCAAGCGGGGGAGGGCAGAGAGAGAGACAGACAGACAGACAGAATCCAGAGTAGGCTACAGGCACTGAGCCATCAGCACAGAGTCTGATGTGGGGCTCGAACTCACAAACCATGAGATCATGCCCTGAGCCGAAGCTGGACTCCTGATCGACTGAGCCCCCCCCCCCGGCACCCCTATTCTCCCTGCTCTTTTTGACGATTGCCTCATGTCCCGAAATCCGGGCGGACCATCGATGTCTTTTGGGGTCTCCTGTTTCTTCTCACTTGAGCTGTGAGTGATCTTCTGCTTCAACGAACAAGGCTGCAACAACTAATCTTGTATTTAAGTCCTTTTACAGGGCAGCAAGTGTATCTTCAGGAAAATATTCCAGCATCTGGATGACTGGGCCGAAGAGTATCTTTTAAGATCCTACCAAACGCCCTCCGTAGCCTTATGACATGTGCTCCGGCACCAACGAGCAGTAAATGCAAGTGCCTTTTCCCCCGCGGTTTCTCTAACGGGATCTCACCTGCCCCTCGACGGGAGAAACCAGTGCTCAGGCCTTGACCGCGTACCTCTGCCACGGGTACACCGCTCTTTCTCCTGCTTCTTGACCTTCGGGGGTGATGTCATGTGTATTCCGGGGTCCCCGGGGTCCGGGGTCCAGGGCGTGTACTTCTTCCCCTTGTAGAATTTCCTGAGGTTCTCTTTCTGAGTCTGGCCGATGATGGTGAGAACGCGGGCAACTGATTTGCCAACAACTCGGATCTCAGAGAGCTTGGAAGCTGTGACACATGTCACTTTGCGGACGTGCAGCTGGGACGGCTCCAACCTCAGGTCTTCCAGCTGTTTAAGCAGCTCCTCCTTCCCCTCGCCAGGAAGGTCGTGAGCCTTAACCTTGGCCCCGTCTGCACAATGAGCCGCCGCCACTAACGGAAAGAGCCATCCTCCTGATGTTTGTTTTAATGGGTTTTTTTTTAGTTCCCTCAAATAATAATAATAATATGATGATGATGATTTTTAAGAAAATGTTTATTTCTTTTTTTTTAATTTTTTTAATGTTTTTTATTTATTTTTGAGAGACATAGAGACACAGTATGAGCAGGGGAAGGGCAGAGAGAGAGGGAGATACAGAATCCGAAGCAGGCTCCAGGCTCTGAGCCCCCAGCACAGAGCCTGACGTGGGGTTCGAACTCACAGACTGTGAGATCATGACCTGAGTCGAAGTCGGTCACTCAACCAACCAAGCCACCCAGGCGCCCCAAAAAATGTTTATTTCTAAGAGAGACAGAGCATGAGCAGGGGAGGGGCAGAGAGGGAGGGAGACGCAGAATCCGAAGCAGGCTCCAGACTCTGAGCTGTCAGCACAGAGCCCGACGCGAGGCTCGAACTCACGAACTGTGAGATCATGACCCAAGCCGAAGTCGGACGTGTAACTGACTGAGCCCCCCAGGCGCCCCTGATGATGATTTTTTAAGAGCCCACACTGTCAACACTGATGGAGCAGGTTCTCATGAGTGCCAGTTGTCTGGAAAGTCCTATAATGTCATCGCTTCTCATAGTACAGTGAGGCAGGTACTATTATCATTTCCATTTTATGAGTGAAGAAACTGAGGCAGAGTCATTTACTGACTTGCTCATAGTCACATAACTAGCAATCGAGGAACAGGAATTGAAAGCTAGTTTTGTCCGAGCTCTGCGAAGCCACCCTCTTACACGGCTTCTCTGTCTGAAGAAGGCAGTATTAGGGATTGCAGCATACGGCAGGGGTGAGAAGGTTAGAAACAGAGGGCTCAGGCATCCCCACTCAGAAGCCGGGTGGCTTTGGTCAGGTGACGCCCCTCTCTGAGTATCACTTTCTTCATTTTTAAATCGGGGCAGAGGGTCATTATGACGGGATACGGGGCCCAGCACACTTTCAGTGCTCAAATACACACATGAATATACATGTAAGAAACATGATGAAGCATCCACTCATCACTCTTCGGTTTTCACTGCCGGCAACACAACCGTGAACTAGGAGACACAAATTCATGCCCTGGATGTGCAGACAAGAAAAATAAGGAAAACCTATCTCAGGTGGTGATAAGTGCTAGGATATAAAGTGAGCAGAGGAGGAAAGACTTGGGAGGTGACTTTTTTTTTTTTTATAAGTCATCTCTGTGCCCAATGTGGAGCTCGAACTCAAGACCCCAAGATCAAATGTCGTATGTTCTACCGACTTAACCAACCAGGAGCACCTCGGAGCCTGGTCAGGGCCAGAATCACTGAGAAGGTGAGATATGAGTTAAGGCCTGAAGGAGAGGAGGGAGGAGCCATGATAAGATCATGAGGGGCACCTGTTGGCTCAGTTGGTGGAGAAATTACTTAAAATCTTTAAAAAAAAAAAAAAAAGGAAAAGTCTCAGCCTTTCAGGCAGAGAGGAACAGTGAGAGCAAAGGCCCTGAGGTGGGAACGTGTCTGGATTGTTTGCGGTGAAGCAGGGAGGTCAGTGTGGCTGGAGGGAGATGACGTGAGGCGGCCACAGCTCGAGGTTCTGCAAGGCCTCTGGTTTGCAATAAGCTTTCCTCGCAGGTAGATGTGAGGGCGGAGCGAAGCGAGCTCCATTACCAAGAGGTAAACGGGTGTGGAAGCGGGGCGCTGCTCAGATTTACTTACATCTGCTTAAGGGGTTTGGACGCCGCTCAGCAAGGCGGCGGCGGCGGGGGCGGGGGTAGAAGCTGGGAGCGCGGCTTCAGCTTCAGAACGCTGGACAGCACCAAGCGCGTTGCCGGGAGACCAGGGAAGCTCCGGCGCTCGGGGCGGAGCTTTGGGAAAGCGTCCTTTTCTCGGCCTCCAGCTGGGAGCGCTCGGCGGGAGACACCTATGGGGCGTAGTCGTGGGCCGAGCCTGCAACAGCATCCAATTGGAAGTTTGCTGTCCACCCTCAGAAGGGCGTGGTGTCTTGAGGCGGTGACTGAGGGGCACCGTTATAATACTTTTTGTTCCAAATGGGGCCTATTGAATGAGCATAAAAGGGGCGGGCGGTGTGCACCCAGCGGACCTAAGGGCAAATAGAAGGCGATTTGGTAACGGAGATGTTCGCAGAGGCCAGACGTGGGCCGGCTTCTGCACCTCTCGACCAGGTTCAGAGGCCTGGCTCGACGGGGTTCTCGGCAGATCTAACTTCCTTTTCCTGGGATCGCCACCAGCTGCCCAGGGGAACTTACAAAAAACGGGGATTAGGTAGTTCGCCTTAAGGGGCGCCTGGGTGGCTCAGTCAGTTAAGTGTCCGACCTCCGCTCGGGTCATGATCTCATTACTTGTGAGTTCGAGCCCGCATCAGGCTCTGTGCTGACAGCTCAGAATCTGGAGCCTGCTTCCAATTTTGTGTTTCCCTCTCTCTCTCTCTGCCCCTCTCCCACTCTCTCAAAAGTAAATAAACATTAAAAAAAAAAAAAAAGCTGGTACTCTGGGTGGCTCGTGTCGGTTAAGCGCCCTACTCTTGAAACCCTCAGGTTCTGGATCTCAGGCTAGTGAGTTCAAGCCCCAACTTCAGCTCTGCGAGGGGCGTGAAGCCTTCTTAAAAAGTAAAAACATCCCAAATACTGGTTACTGAGGTAATATACAGCCTCTGGAAAGAGGGGAGGGGGGCGGGGGTTGTCGTTGAAAAAGGCTGCTTGGAGCCTGGTGTTGGTGGTTGTCCTAGGACGGAGTTTGTTTTTTCTGGTTTATCCAGCCACGGAGGAGGGCTATCTTTCCGTGATATTCTCACCACCACAGCCCAGTGCCAAGTAAGCTAAGCTTAGCTGTCAGCTTCTTGAGAAATGCTGGGAAGGGCATGCGTCCAGGACGTATGACCTCCAGAGAACGACTTCCATGGGGTCTTAAGATGTGCTTGTCTCCCAACAACAGAGCCCAGTGCCTGTGAATAGGGACCCTTGACTTCCTGTGGCCCAAGGCAACGCAATGCCCCTCTCTGGGCCGGTCTGCTCTATCTGGGACTTGCAGTCTTTACCCCTTGCGGGTCTGCGGGGTGGGGGGGGGGGGAGAGGGGGGTTCCTCACCTAGTCCAAAAGACTCTGTCACCTAAACCACCCTGAACCTCAGCCCCACTGTTCCAGAACTCAATCAAGCCTCTCCGCTGGTCACCTGGCCTCTGTTCTCACCTCTCCCACACACTATCTTTTGCCCGACACCCAAAACGACTGTTCTGGAGCATGACTGAGCCCGGGTTCTTCCCAGCTCAGAATCTTTCCTTGCATGGTTCCCCACTGCCCTCAGGATAGGTCTGAATTCCACTGCTTGGCTGTCAAGGCCTTGTCCTGGTTGGCCCCACACCCAGTCACACTTGCCAGCTTGCAACCAGAATGCTTCACCCACCTGACTTCAGCTCTCTGAAGTCCACCCCACCACCCAGCTGAACTTGTGTGCACACCGCTCCTCCGCGTGGTGTAAACCATGCTCACCTGGCCCTAACACACCCGGCTCCATTTAGCGGTCCGGTGTCAAAACACAGAAGTCTTCCCCGCACTCACTGCACCTGGTAGCACAGGGCCCTCCTGGTACCAGGAAGCTACAGGAGAGCAGGGCCCGGGTTCGTATTCCCAGCCCCCTGCACAGGACTGATACCCAAGCAACCCGGCTACATTCTCAACACCCCGTACTGGCCCCGTGCATAAGCAACGCCCAAGAAATACATGTACAGTGAATGAAACAATGAACACATGAAGTTTCCATTTATTCTGGGATGGGTTAGAATGAGCATCCAGGCCAAGGCTTGCTGGTGGGTGGCCCAAAATTGTGTCCAGAAGTCTCAGGAGAGGCCTGCAAAGGGCACAGACAGCGTGGGGTGGGCTCACACCTGGAGACTGACTGAGTCCTGAGGCTGAGCCCAGCCGGACCAAGCCAGTCCCTAGAGGCGGGACAGGCCAGGCTGACCACACAAGAATGGTCGGTGGTCAGAGAAACAGCACACGCTTCCCTGCCAGAGTGGAGGCGGCTGGGGGTCAACTTCCAGGTGACACCGGACCCCAGTCCAGAGGGACAACCAGGACCCCAGAGATTCTGCTCAATGCAGAAAGGTGGAAATCCTGATCTGTGCCCCATTACTGCTTTGAGGTCCCCCTTTGGTCCTAGGCCTCGACCACCCCACACCTCCCCACGGGATCATCTGAAACTCCCTGCAAAGCTCCGCCCCTACGACACCATCTCAGCCCACCACGCGCGGCCAGCTCTTCTCTCAGTAGAGGTCTTCCTCCCTCCTCCCTCCCTCCCTCCCTCCAAAGGTGCCCTGAGCCCTCTGGGGTGGTGTCCAGTCCCGGGGCACGGACACGCACGGTCTATCCACCAAATGCCCTATCCTGACCCACTCTGCTGACTAAGCACGTGGGCCACTGGCTCCTCCTGCTGATGCTCCTGGTCATCTCCACTGGTGACAGAAAGATGCGCGACACCATCGTCTGGCAGCACGTGGACCAAGGCATCTCTCTGTTGCCTACCGTGTCCCTGGGTGAGGAGGACTCAGAGAAGCTTCTGTGAGAACCTCCTCCAGGCTGGCTTCCTGGGCTTGGAGGGCGGCAGGTTGGAAAGGACTTGATCAGCTTTGAATGGGTGACAGGCCAGCACCCGGGTCTTCTCCGTGCTCGTGGTGTCAGCCACACCTTCCAGAACATAGCTTCCTGGGGCGGCAGGGTCCTGAGGGCTAAGGTACCATTACTGGCCAGCTACACCACAGTGCCATTAGCACCAACGAAGTCCCCAAGCAGCTGGGATGCCAAGGCACGTGTGCTCATGAGCTGTCGCTCCAAGACAGGCACCCGCCATGCTGACCACAGTGATCCTGGCTGTGGGCCACAAAGTCCCAGGGCTGTGCTAGCAGCACCCAACCCTTCAGCAGGTCGAACAGTGTTCTCCCAAAAATATACATCCAACTCTGAAGTGCCGATACCTACGAACGTGAAGGATCTTGGGACGTGCTCCCCCTCGAATAGGGTGGACCTGAAATCCAATGACTGGTGTCCTTGCAAGAAGGGGATCGGAGACACGAGGGGCTCTCAGGGAGGTCCCGTGAAGGTGGAGGCGGAGACTGGAGGAATGCAGTCACAAGCCAAGGAATGCCCGAAGTCTCCAGAAGTTGCACGAAACGAGGAAAGGTCCTGCTTCTCAGATGCTGCTCTGTTCTTGGCAATGAAAGTCTCTCGGATCAGTAACACTTGTCCTGGCTTTGGGAGTGCTCAGGCCAGGCCCAGGGACGCAGACCGGCATCACTCAGAGACCAGCGACCCGGGGCTCTGCCGTTTTCCACAAGAGGAACATGGCCCCCAAGTCGCAGCTCCTGAGGTCTCCACACCACGGTGGCCTGGGAGTTTGTCCCACTGCCTTCAAGATTCTTGCTCTTGTCAAGGGTCTACATTCAGAAACTTCGATGTGGTGGTGGTCACTGCTTGGGAGACTGACGGCGAGGAGACCTGAGCGGAGAACACAGGCCCACAGTTTGAAGGCATCTGGCAGGTGGGGCGGGGCGTTCTTTCCTGTGAGTTCCAGAGTGGTGCAGGCTCCACCCACAGCTTGGGTCTTCTCATTTCAACACAAGGTCCCAATGATCTCGTTGCCCCAGGCCCTGGAGGCGTCCAGGAGAAATGCGCCCCCGAGGGGTTCCGTCACATCAAAGTCTGGGTTGGGACCCATCCCTCAGGTCTGTCTGTCATCTCCAGATGACAGGGTACGGAGGCCACGCCGAGTGCCTGCACTGTGGCCCGCTTCTCAGATGGGTGTCACTATCCCTCCCTCTCCCTACGCTGGACCAGCTGGTATCTGCGTCCTCCTCTGCTCCAGCAGAAGGCAAAATCCCTCCCATGTTTTCTTTTTTTAAGTGCACAACACTTTTCTTCCACTTCTCCAAGGCAAATCTTCATCCTTTGAAGGCACACTGGATATTCTGCCTCAGCTGACGAGTTCTGGTTTGCTCTTCTCCCAAAGACTATGGTTAATCGATCACAGGAAGCCAAGGACTGCCTACGGTTCTGAACTCGAGCGACAGCTGGTCTGAGCGATGGGAGAGAGATGGGAGGAGGAGAAGGGTCCTTGCCGACGTGCAGCCCAGGCCTCACCGGAGAGGCTCCGCCCAGGCAGAGCTGGAGCCTGGACAAAGGCAAGGACAGAGCTGCCCCCGCCCACCCCCTGGGGCAGGGACAGAGTGGGGGAACGGCTGCTCTCAGGGCAGGTTCCTCACCTCTGCGTGGCTGACACTAAGCACACAGTGGTCACTGACATTCCTGGCCCCTGCCCACTAGGTGACAGATGTCTCCCAAACAAAGCAAAACTGCCTGGGACTGAGAAGCACTGCTCCAGGGCACCTGTTAGAACAGGGCTAGGCAGCTAGAAAGAACCCCGACTGCGTACCCGGAGCCTCTGGGCAGGGGTGGCACTGAGACGCTGTGACTGTTGGGGACACAAAACCATGCCATCCAGACACAGAAGGCTCCATGGCTGGGTTGCCCAGATCTTGGGGTGCTTTAGCCAGATTCAACCGGCCTTTTGCCAAGTTAGGTTACACGTACTGGACAGACACAGGTTCCGCCCCGTGGTGGCGTGAAACTGCATGCAAAGCTCCGCCCGAATTCACGGAGCTGGAGAACGACAAGCCTGACCGTGTGAGCGAACCCCTGCCACCAGCACGGGCCGCTGGGCAGCCACCAGGAGCTCCCCGGGACACTGACAATACAAGACCTCATGTTCCCGGGTGGCCAACCTTGGAGCGAAAGCATCTAGAGGCCTGGAACTGGACCCTTGGGTGACAAGGGGCTGCCCTGCCACCCCCGCCCCGCATTCCTGTGCTGGGAACAGTGGGGGAACCTGCCCATCACACTGCTGGTGGGTCAGACACCCAGGCCTACGACGGGCGCAGAGTTTTCTTTTTCTTTATTTGTCTACATTCAGCTTAATTCAGATGTGCTGCCTGAATGATCCAGACATACAAAAAAAACCCCACTCTTTCCCACTGTTTTTTAAAATAAAATCTTCACTTATAAAACTGAAACACTAAAGCATTAAAATACAGAAAGCTCGTTTAACTCACTTCACAAAAGCATTAACAGATGACGTATCCCTTCTGGAGCTATTTAAAGACAAACTGAGTTAACGCGAACACCAATTGTAAATAGACAGAGGGATACTTAACTGCAAGAACTCAAAAAACTCTACTCAGACAAAGTTGTAATGGCAACTAACAAACCATTGAAGACGTAGAAGTCCCAAACACGGCTAAATAAGGGCCACAGGACGGGTCACGGGAGTGACCAGCCGCACCGCACAACACAGCAACGTGGACAGGTTGGGGCGGAGGAGGCCTGGAGGGGCCAGCTGACGTGTTAACTGTGATGCAGAAAACTGAATCTTACGACGATGGGAAGTGCAGAAGGTACGAGTCTTCGCCCCCGGGGCTTTATCTATACTGGTAGCTCACGCTGTGGTCTGCGTTCCTGCCGTAGCCGCCCTGGGAGGACTGGTAGGAGCTGGGAGGGCCGCTGTAGTTCTGGCCGGACCCAGGGGAGTTGTAATTGGACTGTGATGAGTAGCCTCCTGGGGAAGAGAGGGGTAGGTTAGAGCCGAGGGGCGCGGGACCTGCCCTGAAGTCAGAGCTTCGGACCACGGCCAACAAACACCCAGGCCATGTGTGCCCACGTGGTGTCTGCTGGTGAGGTCACAGGGGGAGAGGCGGGGGAGCAGTGCAGGCACCGCCTTTCCTGGTCTGGTTGTCACCAACACCCTGTGACGTGGAACCTCAGGACCTCGGTTTGTCAGGGGTGCGGGTGGGCCCAGAGCGGACGGCAGCAGCGGGAGCTGCGTCAGGGGGCTGCCCGAACACAAGGCTGGGCCCAAAGGCCCCAGCCAGAGGCCACATGCCACACAGTTTGGGCCTCGTCACCATCAGCATTTTCCCACACAGGTGCCAATGTTTTAACGGTAAGGCAGCATCTGGATGTCTGCCTCTGAAAAGCCGAGAAACCGGAGGTGTGTCCTCAGCCACGTGTCCACGTCTCCGTGTCCCTGTCCCCACCCCAGGTGGAATCCAGATGGCATGCACCGCTGCAGCCCTGCTTACAGTGCCCACCTGCCCATGCGGGGCCGTACCCCTCACCACCGGACCCCCAAGCCGTGCTGTGCCACCTGCCGATCCAGGCCCACCTTGTTTGCCTTGGTATGAGGAGCCGCCCCCAGAACCTCCGCCGTAGCCCCCGTGTGACCCTGGGTTGTAGGACGACCCGCCTGAGCCGTAGCTGTTCCCGCCGCTCCGGCCTCCACTACCACTGTAGTCTGGGGGAGAGAAGACAGTGCGGTTAAGGGGCCTCGGCAAGACCCAACGGGGGCGGTCTGGATCCTTGTGCTATGGCCCTGGAAGGGGCAGGCCCCAAGTTGAGACCGTGGGCGTTTGCAGATCCCCCTCGTCCTGACTGCTTAAATCTGGCACACTTCAGTTCAACTGAGAAGTGCTCAGGGCCAGCCAGAGCTCTGCAAGGTCCCTGTGCCCCGGGGGCAGCCAGGTCGCCAAGCTCTGAGGCCCTGTTCCACGCTGTCTTCCCACCCACTCCTCCAACTCAAGTTTCCCTGCGACTTGGGAACCACCTATCAGCTTCTCCTCCCACCCAGCTGTCACCAGGCACCCAGTGTCCCCCGCCCACACGAAGTACAGCTTCTTTAAAGTCCCTGTCCCACCCTGGGGGTGCCTGGGGGACTCAGTCGGTTAAGCGTCCCACTCTGGATTTCAGCTCAGGTCATGATCTCATGGTTCATGAGATCGAGGCCCATGTGGGGCTCTGTGCTATCAGTGAGGAGCCTGCTTGGGATTCTCTCTCTGTACCTCCCCCGCCTATGCATGTTCTCTCATTCTTAAAATACACATTTAAAGTAGCTGGCCTCGCCGACCAACGTCCCTTTACAAAAAACAGGGGCACACCTACGCTTTCCTACTCGGCCACCAGTGCAGCTACAGTCTGCTGGCTTTGTGCATGAGGTGGAGGGAGAGGTGGAGGGAGAGGTGGAGGGAGAGGTGGAGGGGAGAAGTAGCCCAGGCTCTTTCAGGGGCCTGATGCAGGACTGTCTCCAGAGCCCTGGAGGTCACCTCACAGCAGCTGACCCAAACTCAGACTCCACCCTTGTGCCCCAGCCTCAACTCGCAGGCCTCCTCGCCATAGGGGCCTGCGCCAAGACCTGCCTTCGGAGAAGGCGACAGGAAGGGGAAGGCACGGAGTTGGGCCAAGGGAACCCTGCCTCCAGGGTTTCCTAGAGCCCGCCCGACGGCCAGCACCGCCCGGCTTCCTTCCAGTCCCTCGGCAAGAGGTCAGGGCAACGCTGAGCTTCCGCCACTCCACGGGATGCGCCGCTGGCCTGGACCCCGGCCAGGCCTCGGGGCCCTGGAAGCCAACTCACTGAATTTGCTCTCGTAGCTGTAGTCTGATCCGCCCCCGCCCCCGGGGGAGCTGTAGGAGTTCGAGTAGGAGGAGTAGTTGCCTTGTCCATGATTGTAGCCCTTCTGTTTGCCCTGCGGGGGGCCGTAGTTGCTGTACTGGCCCTGGCTGTAGGACTGCTGCTGGCCTTGGTGGGACTGGTAGCCCGAGCCGTAGGAGGGCTTCTGCTGGCCCCCGTGGGGCTGCTTCTTCCCGGCATGTTTCGGGGGCACTGGTGAGTTGTAGTTGTCGCCTTGGTAGTAGGAGCCATAGCCGGAGGAGCCACCACCGCCCCCGCCGCTGCCACCACCGGCATTCCCAGAATGCCCTCCGTTGCTGTAGAACTGACCTAAACAGGAAGGCAGCGGGTCAGGCACAGGATGGGGGAGACGGAGGAGGGGAAAGACAGGGAAGGTCGTGGCTGTGGGTCCTGAAGGCTGACCCGCAAGCCCACTGCCCAGGCCAGGGCAGAGGGATGGAGGCAGGAGGGCAAGGAGCAGTGGCTCCGGTCCTTAAAGCAGCCTGGTTTGGACTGGTCCAGCCTTCAGCTCCACTCACCCATCAGCTGATGACAACAATGGATCTTTGCCAAGCAGCGGCAGGACAGCACGCCAACAGCAGCTTTTGCAGCGGATGTCAACATTACAATGAGATGAGCTCCGAGCGCGAGATGACTAGCTGTTACCCAGATGTCCCCAACGGTGACAGGGAAAGCAAAGCCCCGGAGAAGCAGCCGGCCACCCCCGCCTCCCCCCTGCTGTGCTGGGAAGAGGCTCTGCACGCACAGGCCTGGGTGACCCCAAGACATCTAACGAGGCCCCTAAACCTGGTTTCATTCCTGGAAGAACTAGTCTGACACGGTTCTTGGAGGAGCAAATGGAGACTTAGCCCAATGACCTAGGGCGTCTCCCTGGTAGGACTCGGGCAAACGCAGGACTTGAGTGATGAGTGATTCTCGTGGGGAAAGGAGACTGGCTAAAAAGTCGGGATCGGAACATCCAGGCTGGGCCTCAAGCTACAGCTGCAGACGGCCCCGCCAGAAGGCCCCTCCTCGTTCCCAGCACAGCTGCCGGGGGCAGGCGGACTGAGCAGGACTGACAAGCGTGCAGGGAGGCCGCCACATTCTCAGACCGTGAAGCTGAGAATATCACAGTAAGATCCTCCTTTGGTCACCAGGTGTAGATTCCCAAGAGACAGGTATGTCCACACCCCACCGCCACCAGACACTCAGGTGGGCCGATGGGGGATGGGGCGGCTAAGGTGAGGCGGGAGGAAGGGGAGGCCCGGGCATGTGAGTGGCTCTCGACCCCAGCAGGGCAATCCCCAGCGCTCATGTGGGGGCAGCAGAGCTCCTGGCTCCGGGGGCAAGGGGTGCCTGCGGGTGCACCTTTGCTGGTTGGTGCTCCCCCGCCCCCCACCATACCCAGGGTAGGAGGAAGGGGGAGGGACGCTCCCACACAGCCTATCCTTCTTTCCCATACTTAGCATCAAGGGTGCCCCCCCCTTTTGGGTAGAGTTTTAATTTGGGAGTCATCACGTGCCTTCCGCCCGCTGGAGATGTGCACCCCACACTGCCGTGGTCTCGGATTGTTTGAACAAGAATCTGAATAAAACTGATCTGTGACATCAGTTTATTTTCTTCAGGCGGCCTCCTCCACCCCTCCACCCCGCCCCCCCACCATCACAAAGCCAAAACACCAAGGAGGACATGGCCCACGAGGCAAGAGAGCAAACATGCGGACGCCTGGCCAGGAGACCGGAAGACAGGAGGTCCTCTTCAGGCCCCCCTCTCAGAGCCCCGCCATCTCGGCTGCCCCACGGCCTAAACTGAGCACCTCCTCGTCCCTCCTCAAGCACAGGAATGAATGAAGACGCCAAGTACTGAGGACTTGTTACTTTAACATGTATTGATTAAAAAAAATAATAATAAAGGGGGGGGTTTCAACGTCATTTCAGGATAACTATTTCCTGGTATAAAAAGACATTATTCTCAAACAATAACTTTCTAAAAAAAAAAAATACATCATGCAAAGTTTTAAAAAGTTTCACTGAATGTTTCAAACCTCTGGGAACAAATTATATAGTAACCATTTTGACCAGTTTTTGCCGAAGAAACGCAAAATCTTGCAAGTCAACTCAAGGCAGGCTTTGCTGCAAAGGCCTGCTGACCAGAGCCCAACCACGCCCTCCCCAAGGACTGCCGCCGGGAACCAGGGCTCTCCGTGAAGAACCTACTGCCTCTGTGGGCCTCTGCACACAGGGTTCAGAAGTCAGAAACCCCAGCCTGCACCATAAGGTGAGAGGGCAGAAGATTCCAGACCTTCTGGAATCCATCGTGCCATCGTGGCTGCACACCCAGCAGCACAGGCCCCGCTACGGCCAGCCTTTCACTGGAGACCTGGGCTACAAATTAAGTCTTTCTGCTTAACAATTTTTGAAGCCCCGTTAAAATAAAACAAAAAACAAACTCTAGAATGCCATGCATTTGCAGCTGTGATGAGGACTTGCAAAATTCCACGTTCTCTCTCCCTTAGAGCCTGTCTGTTTCCTGCACTAATAATGGAAGCACAGTTTTGATACCTTTGAGAGTTCACCTCTAACTAAACCAGCCACGCAATTCTGCATTCCCAACAAGAACCCGCCAGCGCGTTTACAGAAGGCGGGAGAGGTTAACTAGCACAATGTACAATTCCCAACGTTCCCCACGTTTTACAAGCTTATTTAAAAAAAAAAAAAAAAGGCTAGTTGCTCTGGATTCAGATGTGATAAAATCGTTTTCATTACTGTCAAAGGCATCAACCAGATTTGGGAATTTGTTAAAAGGTTAAAAATTCATACAAAACCTGCTGTAAATTAAGACAAAGGTAGATTAAAATGCATTATTATCTGTCTCTTAAATAAAGTAATGCTTTCCATAAAAAGCAAAGGTGGGCTTTTGCCTTGATGCTGACCAGCGCTGGCTCTAGAATTCTGTGCAATTCTGCACAAAAATGCATTCTCTGAAAATTGTTTTCCACTTATTGTGAACTTCAATATGACCAAGTTCAAAGGCAAATCACGATAAAAACTGCCATTGTCTTAAATTCTGCAGGCTAAGAGTTTCAGACAAGCTGCGGTGACAAGCCACGGTTGAGAAACCCAGTGAAGCACAGGGCACAGCACGGACACTTTGGGTTTTGGAGTTCGAGAAAATTGGAGTAAAAAGTTGATTTTGTGTGCAATACTTTTAGATGCTCTAGGAAGACCCAAAATCATGATAGCCGTAGCAGTCTGTGAAAAAGTCACCTACAAAAGGGGGAGACAGAGCAGAGAAAAAAAATTAGAATTCTTTTGAAAAATGGCACAGAGCGCCACATTTGAAATTCATGTTTTAGATTTCTCTGCTCCTGTAACCCCCCAGTGAAGGCTCCTTCTCAAGACAAGAGCTGTGCACTGTCAGGAAAAGCATAATCACAGGACTGGTGCTTCGCATGGCTTAAAGCAGAGAAATTTAAAATTCTGACTTCTAAGGAATTTTCAAGTCACACAAATACGTGTGTTAGCACTTAAAGAACAAATTACACCCTCGCAGAATAGGGGCTTGAGGACCGTCTGCCCTCATCACTGAGAAAAGGCGCGTGCCGCTCTTAAATCTCAAGGAGGCTGCTGCTGGTGGGCCGCCCTGTTCTAGCTCAGGCGTGGGAGCTACACTGCAGTTTCTCCCCAAACCTCAGACAAAGAGAAACACACACTTACTGTAGCCCGCCGTTGCCGAGTTGCCTCCGTACCCATAGCTGCCATAGCCAGCGCCTGGAAGGGAACACTCGGGGTTACGGGGGGTGGAAAGCGGGGCTGCTCTGACCCCGCCTCTCCCGCCGATCACTCGATCCCAGGGGACCCACACACTCCGAGGAGCAGGCAGGGTCCACGGGGACAACACAGGATGAGAGCCTTACCGGCATTCATGTAGCCTCCGTGGTTGGCGCCACCAAATCCT
Organism: Paguma larvata; assembly: GCA_030068075.1. Lineage (NCBI taxonomy): Eukaryota > Metazoa > Chordata > Mammalia > Carnivora > Viverridae > Paguma > Paguma larvata. Next base: position 7,806,206 of record CM057842.1, on the reverse strand, counting down.
CTCCCTCTCCCTCGACCCCGGATGTTCCCTCCTCTTCCCCGCCCTCGGAGGTTGGGGGGCGGGGGCACCTCGTTGTGCATGGGGCCTCCCATGCCGAAGCCAGGGTTATGCGGCTGCACGGGAGAGAACAGAGACCGGTTACGTTCACCTCACACGCCCACCACAGGCGAAATCGTGCCACGGCCGGGGACCGCGGGGGCAACCACTTACCTTAGCAGCAAATTTCGGTCCGCCTCTCACAGGCACGGGGGCTCTCTTCTTCTTGTTGGCTTCCAGGGCGAGAGGGGCATCGGGGAACAGCTTTTCTAGTGCAGCAAGAGCGGCGTATGCTTTTGCCACCTTTTTGTTTGAGCCAGCACCCTGAAACTTCTGTCCATCCACCTCGACCTGGGGAGAAGAGACGCACGTCAGCGTGGCCCGACGCCCATCTCTCCTGTGGCAGGGGGACTCTCCTGGGGAGCTGGCCGCTCACCTCCATGACGAAGCGCTTGTCATGGCTGCCCCCCGTCTCGGAGATGAGCTCGTACTTGAGGCCACGCCTCTTCTCATTGAGTTCCATAACAGGGTTCTTGCCATGCTTGGTCAGGATCGGCCCCTGCTGTTTTACGTTCTCAGGGAAAACAGAAAAGAACCAAAAAACTCAGCTAAGGGCTTCCCAGCACGGGCAGGAAGGCAGCTACCCCCGAATCATGACGGACGCCCTTCCACGCCATCTTCGCTGCTCCCTCTCACCACCCTCACCCCCAGCCTCTGGAAGTCAGCTGAGGGCCTCCAGGCAACGGCCCCGCCTCCACCTGCATCCGACCTCTGGGGAATGACCTGACTGACCGAGGGCCACCCCACTGCAGCCCTGGGCGCTGCGTCAACATCAGCAGGGCCCTCTTGGTCGTGGCTCAAAGGCTCACGCCCAGCTCCCTGTGAAAGCGCCCGGACCGGAAGGTACTCTTTTTGGGGAAAACGAGAAGGACCAGTACCCATCCTGGCCGACTGCCTGCTGCATCCTGCCGGCCACCCCGGCGCCCACCACGTGCTCACCTCGGCAGTGGGATCTGAGGGGAAGGTGGCGCTGGGGGTCGAAGCGGCTTCCACCACAGGCGGAGGGGCCACCACGGCCGGCTTTGCTTCCGTTTCCTCAGCCGAGTCCTCCCCCTTGCTGGAGTCTCTCCCTTCAGCGCCGGTAGGTAGGCCCATGTCCTGTAACACCTGCAGGACGGACACCCGCAGGGCCCCCGGTTAGGGAGGGCTTAGTACCAGGACCAACCACACAGCTCTCCCCCCACCCCCAGGATCCCGAATCAGAAGCTTCTAGGCTGGCAATCAGCAATCTAGAGGGTGTCTTCTCCTCTAGCTTCCTGCTCCCCTTCCAGCACGAAACCCCGATGCCCAGCCACATCCGGGGACTCTGTTAGCCACAATGACAAAGCTATTCTTCCGTGTGTGATTTGGCACACGTTCCAAAATCTACTCCTTTCAGTGTTCATATGCCCTCCCTAAGCCTCACGCTGTCCACACTGGGGGTTTCCCACCATGTAACGGCTCTGAAACAGCCCGAGATACAGAAGTGCTTTTGCTGTTCTCAGAACAAAACACGGCCCACCACACTTACCTTGACGGCCACGTGCAGCTTGGCAGTCTTTTTGGACGGTCCAGAGGCCTCGAATGAGTTGCCATCTACCTCCACAGACATGGTAAAGATGGGGGCGTGGACCGGACCGGTCTGGGAAACCAGCTTATACTGCAATCCTGGCTTTAGCTGGTTTAGTCTCATGAGAGCATTCATAGCCTGAGGTGGCTCTGCCTTCTCCTCTAGAGAGAGAACACGAACATCGTTCTGGACTATTAGCCGACGCTCCGCCGGGGAGGAGGAATCACTGCTCACGGCTTCGTACGGCACGGCACGGCACGGCAGCCCAGGTGCCCGCCCAGGCCACGGCCTCACCTGCCACTCCCTCCTTCTTGTTCTATATCTATGTTACAGTCGGTCATTTAAAACTGGACTTAAACATCACGCCTGAGAACACTAAGGTCAAAGCAAGCATCTCGTCACTGGGGACAACTCTTAGCTGAGCCGGATGGGAGACAAACTAAGGGCGAGAAGCCAACGCGGGTACCTTTCTTCTGAATCTTCTTCTTCTTTTTGCTGGGAGACTTTTCCTCCCCATCTTCCTCCATCGGGCGTTTCATGGGGGTGATGGCATAGGTGGTGCTGGGGGGGATTTGAACTGAAGGAAGAGATCACGAGAGAAACAGCTGAGAATCCCTCCTGTGCTCTGCTAGGGGTCGTGCTGCTGCCGCCCAGCCTGGAGCCCCGGGCCCCGTGGCGAGCTTACCTGTATAGTCCACTGGGTTTTCATTCTTTGGTTTCTTGGGCATCTTCGAAGGCAGAGGGTCCATACCCAGAACTTTATGGAGCTGGCCAAACGCAGCAAGCCGCAGAGCGTGCTGGAGAAGGGGAAGAGGACCTGACTTAGCCACCCTGTGCTCCTCGCCAAGGTGTGTGCGCTCGCTAATACCTTCTGGAAGGGGTGGGAGCTGAGGGGTTGCTAACGGTCTCCCCTACAACAGCAATGGGTCCCCCGACAGCCAGGGGAAGGCCTGACTGCCAGGGCGCAGCCTTGCTGTGGGGGAAGGCCAGCCTGTGACCACCCCCCTCAACAGGAATACAGGAGACCCCAACCTGGGGACTGGTTGCCACACGGAGCCACGTGGTGGGCCTGCAAGGGAAGGACCCTGGAGCAGTCCACACAGCAAATACATCTCCCCGCTGAACTCGGTGTCCAAAAACAGCACTCGAGCAGGCCGAGGGGACAGGCGACAGCACGCGTGGCGCCAGGGGAAAGAAGCAGCCCAGATTGGGGCGCCCTGTATCAGGCACGATCCCTTCACCTTCGGTCCCCAACCTGAGCCTACGAGTCCAGTGGCTACCCTGATAATACCCAGTAATGGAACTGGAAGCCAGTGATTACAGACTGGGTAAGGGCTCACGTTGGCAATGGCGATGACTATACCTGCGCACTCTGTGTGATATCTTCCCGTTGCTGTCTGTCTAGATGCCCAATAGCATCAGTGGCTTCTTTTTCACAAGGGTCATAAATGCCAGAACCATCTGAAGGCAGGAAACAAGGAAGATATGCAGAGGATTATCTTTTAGCATCTCCGAAGAGCTGTGTTGGCTGAGGGAACCAGGTGCGTTACCCCCCACGCCCCATCCACACCCAGCTCTGGAAAACACGCTGAGCTCGGTGACCCACTCGGCATCCAGCCCGTGAGAGAAATAATCCACGTGTCTCAGAGCAAGGAGCTCGCGTGGGAGTGGGTCACCACTGCCCCGGATCCGCCCTGAGTCACAGCTGCGGAGCCGGCACAGGGCTGGATATGATGGTGCAAGAGGGTAGTCACATGCTTCAGCCCTAGGGGGACACGGGGCTGCTGCTGCCCTAACCCGGTCAGGGGACCCGCCAGGAAGTGGCCTCAGGGCCTCAATCCCTGTCCTTTCCCTGCAACTTGCAAAGCACAAGGCCCCAACCTGGCATCACGATGCCCGACGCCAGGCACTCCAGCACTCTCCGCAGGGCCTCGCCGGCACCCATGGGTCTGTTGGCTGTGCCGATGGACTTCTCACAGAGAAGCTCGAGGGGCTGGAAAGCAAGAGGGACAGTTAACTCCACTGTCCAGAAGGCGATCAACCGACCCCGAGGAGCTGTCACTGTGTGTGTTTAGGGGGAGGTGGATGTCAGAGCCCTCCAAGTTCACAAGTTCAAAGACAGGACTAGAGCCCGGCTTGGTAACTTTTCCTTAAAGAGATGGCCATTAAATCTTTCAGACTGTAGGTGCCAACAGGTCAAGATGAGGCTGTTACGTAGGTACTCGTATTTATTATGTAGCCACTTAAAAACATAAAAACCACTCTCAACTACGGGCTGTAGATAAACAGGTGGCTGGCCAGAACTGGCTTAGGGAGCCCAGAGTTTGGTGACCCCTGTCCAAGAGCAGCTACGAACATGCTTCTTCTTGGAGTAGAGCGTATCACAGAAGTGCTACCTGGCCAGCCCCCTCCCTAGGCCGAGCTCTGTGCCCACCAAGGCACGGGGCAGGTGGTTCTGGTCTAGCTCTCACCTCCCACCTAGGGTGTGGCACAAAGTACTTGATAAACAGCTAGTATAGGGACGCATCGGCCACACCCCAAAGGGCCGCTCCAGTCCAGCTACCGTAATATGCTACTGGGATATAGGATAAAGTCTCTGTGCACACGACTCCCCCAAATGGCCATGGCTACAGGGTGCCTTACCCATCCTCTGAGGGGACCCCAGGTGGGCACGCGGGTACACAGGTCCCTCAGGACCCGGATGACAATGACACATGACTTCAGCCCGTTGGCTCTGGCCTAGAGAACAAAGCACAGGCTCTTTACACCAAGGAACCTCCCTCGACACAAGGCAAACATGAAAACCGCAAGTCTCAGGGCGCTACTTTGTCAAGGGTAAATGGTGAACGCTCAAGACCATCAAGTGTGTGGTCAGCGGCAATTTCACCGGGTGGACGAGAACAAGGTTACTCTTGGCACAAAGCAGCAGCAGCCCACCTACTCGGTCACGAGCCTCCTCTGGGGGTGTCAAATTTGTCTGTGCGCGCTCCTTTAGCAACTGCACGCCTGCAGGTACTAAGTGCGGCACGGCGATCTTCAATGTTACCGAAACTTTATGGTGAACGTTAGCCAAGCTAAAACTTAGGAATTCTCTACCAAAAGACAAATAGAAGAACAAAATGCAAACCTGGAACCACTTGGCGTGTCGGAGGGACGCCAAGGCAGCAAGGCATTTCTGCCTGTCCAGAACGTCCGGGGGGTCGTTGACTGATAGCGTTTCTATTCATGGATGGAATAAGAAGACAAGGTACAGTTTGACCAAGGGGTTTCTGTCAGGTGGAAAGGGGATGTGGCAGCTTCCTAAAGGGCAGCTGAGGCTCCCAGAATCTCAAGTCCTCTCCACCCTAGACCAGGGAAGGAGAAGCTAGAGTGTGTTTAACTCTGCCCTGAGGAGATCATAAAAATCGGAGGCCCCTCCAAAAAAACAAAAACAAAAACAAAAACAACAAAAAAACAGTAACAAAAACAAAAGTGGGAAGTTACTCTAAAAGGAATAACCCCATGGGGGAGGGGGACAGATAGGTGGATCCTATCTTCTAATAGACAATTAATTACCTTGCTTCCTCCCCATGATCTCCCAATAAATTAGCTATGCTAAAAATTTCAATAGCAAAAAACCCCCCCAAAAAAACAAAAAAATAAAAACACCAAAAAACAACAAAAAAAACCACCCCCCCCAAAAAAAAACCCCAAAAACAAAAACAACCAAAATAGGTGGGGGGAGTGGAAATGAACTCCCTCTCTGCTTCCCACAACGGCCGTCCCCCGAGGCGTCTGCAGCAAAGGGGACCACCTCCGCCCACCAGGCGGGACTGCCCTAGCCCCAGCCCTTGACAGAGAGAGTCCTGTTGGTCAAAGGTCCAGCGTCCCTAAATCGATAATTGGAATCAGGTATCAGAACCAAAGGTAATCAAGGAGCAACAAGGGTGCAGAGTGTGAGCCTCTGCTGCAGCAGAACTGGAGCACTGTCACTGCTGCCACTTGGGTGTCAGGGATTTGGATAAGGCCTGTTACCTTCACTCTGCGGTGTGAGATCTGCGAGTAGAAAACACCCGCACAGAGGAGACGCATGAGGGGCCCCTGGCGGCCTTTGAATTGTGAAAGCATTAGCGGTCTCCGAGGTTTTGGTTTGAAAATCACAGAATTGTTGAAAACTTTATCCAAAACTCTGTATCAGCTCTTTGCGTTTCCATCAGGGCAGCTGACAAAGCAGCCAATGGAAGGGGACAAACCAAGAAGCCCTCGGTTCTGCTGCAGCACAAGCTGTTGGCACAACTCCAGCGTGACGTTCATGCAGAAACCATCTGGGTGTCTTCCATAATTTAAAAGCCATAAATCACCGGGGACACCCTTTTCCAAGGCCAGAGAACGCTCAACAGAAAAACCAAGTTTAACACTGATAAGAACATTCAAGATTAAGATAAACAAAAACGGTGCAACCCTCTATGAAAAGTGCTACTCACTTTTAGCGCAAGCGTTTTGTCAAACTCCCAAGTACTGAAACTGAACGGGAGGTGCGATCTCAGAGTTAAGGTGGTCAAAGCTACACCGATATGCTTTTGTCAAAGCAGTCTAAAACTGAATAGCACATGTGACTGGCGAGGGAACACCAAGTTTCCAAAGTCCTGCTGGCCTTTCTCAGCCTCCCTACCTCCGGCTAATACTTTCTCCATTTCTTCTCGGACGACGGGGGAGGTTAGGTGGATGGTCAGGGACAATGGAGGCTCTTTTGTGTTTTTTATCACAATCGCAGCATCATCAACAGACTGGAGGATTTCGTACTTGTCCTCTGTAACAGCCTGCAAAAGAAAATGCAACTTTCAAAACACACTTCCTCCTCAAAGCTGGCAATTAACAGCTGTATCTGGCTCTGCTGGTTACCACAGCACACCTGTCAATTTCTTGGGGTGTGACATGATAGCAAGGCCTTCATCTAGGGGATCAGGCCCTCCCTCTTGCTGACCGGGTCTTTCGCTAGCCATTTTCTACATACTCCAGTGCAGAGGCCTCTAACTACACAGAGAAATTTTCACGGGTAGCTTTGCAATGCAGAACTTCGGGGTCTGGGACAAGGAAACCAAGGGTACGAATCTTTACTCTGTCACCGGCTAGTTGTATAAACTTTGAGCACACCACTTCGTCTCATTAAGACGCTGGTTTCTAATTTCTAAAACGGACAGAGCGACATGGCCCACACCAGCAGGTGCAGAAAGCACAAGACCCAGCAGAGCGGGCAGCCCCCACCGGTATCTCCACACCGGGATGAGCAGACGTCGGCATGGAAAGAAAACTGTGCAGTGAGAGAATCTGTGTCACATGAAACATTAAAAACAAAAAAGCATACACCTGCTGCAAATGCACGCGTCCAGAAAAGGGTATTTACAACACCCTGCCTTCCACTTTCTCTTTTATACTAGTTTATGAGCCTTGATGAAGAGAATTCAAGCCTTTGTCTTCGTTAGGGAAAGCGTAAAGGAGGGGACAATCATACTCCGGAAAACCTGAAATGGGGTTTCTCCGCCTCAGCACAATGGACGTTCTGGGCCAGATCACCCTGGGCCGTGGGGCCGTCCTCTGCGCCGCAGGCCATGTGAGCAGCCGTCTCCGGCCCCCGCTTAATGGACGCCAGCAGCACCCCGCGCCCCACCGCCGGGACAGCCCAAACTGTCTCCAACTCGCCGAATGTCTTCTGTAGGGGGCAAAACTGCCCCAGTCAAAAAACACTAAACTCAATCAATAAAAATACTCTTTATTTGTACCTTTCTTTAAAGACTGGCTTCTTTCTTTTAAAAACGTTCACGGCAACGTAAATTTCATCAATGAATACGCGTTTTATAGACGTGAGTTAAAATTAACTTAAAAATTACCACGGGAACACAAGAGTTTAGGGCTCCGTTTCCCTGGGAGAGCACCCCAGAAGTGCCTGCAGTGCTGCGCCGGCGCTGCGTTTCAGTTCCGACCTCCCTAAGGCCCGGACTGTCCGTCAGACGCAAAGAAAATGCATGTTTATATATGAAAATGAACAGTGCATTTCCCCAAGGAATAAGATTTCTTAGTTTTGTTTTTCACTTTCTTCTTTTGCTTATCCTGTTGCTAAACGGGGCTGAACGTGCCCCAGGGAGGCGGCACATGGTGGCAAGGCATGGAGGTTCTAAAGCCCCAGAGCTCACCAAGCAGGGACGCTGAGGTCAATTACTCAGCTCCCTGCATCCCAGTCACACCTCGAATCTTCAGATAATACAGTCCTATCTCAAAGGGTAGCTACGAGGACAAACTAACACAAATGGCACATGTGGCCTAGACTCTGGTGTAGTGAACGCTCCAGAACTGTCAGAAGCTATTATTTACCCAATGCTTCTGTAACAAGATAACGAAGCTGGTTTGTTTCGTTGTAAGTAGGCTTCACACCCAGCACGGAGCCCAATTTGGGGCTTGAACTCATCACTCTGAGCTGAGATCAAGACCTCAGGTGAGATCAAGAGTCAGACGCTTAACGGAATGAGCCACCCAGGTGCCCCCAAAAAGTCAGTTTTTAACGAGTTCTCATGCCCAGTTTAGGATCAGCGGGGAAGACTTAATAGTCGAATCTTCTCTTCAACCATCGACACATTCATCGATCCAATTGGGTCTGGATGTGAAGTCCCAGCCCAGTGCGGCCCCGAGTCCTTCCTGGCTGGCAGAGGGCCTGGGCCTAGCACAGTCACCCAGGCACTGTCCACAGAACCACAGGAGCTCTGTGGCACCCACCCACACGGGCAAGGGTGGGTTCGCAGCACGCCTCCGGGCGCACAGCACCAACAGGCCGCTCTCTCCCTGCCCGCACCGTCATCAAACGCAGCCTGACCCCACCCAGTGGAGGCGGTCACACTCACAGCGAGCTGGATGGCCAGGTTGTCAGCCACCTTGTCCAAGAGGGCGGTCGTGGGCTTCTCCTTACATAGCAGCACCAGCTCCAAGTCCAAGTCCCCCTTGAGCAGCAGGCCCTTTGCCACGAGGCCAACACGCATCACGCCCCGCAGGGTTCTGGTCATGTGCTCCGTCTTCTGCTCCCTGAGGGACAGACCGACGGATGCTCAGCGAGGGAGTCGGCGCAGCCAGAAGAACCCAGAGACCACGGAAAGGCTGGAGTTTCTCAGAAAAGGATATGTTCGCCCCTACGCTGGCCAGTCTCTCTACGAAAGATCCCCGCTGCGCCCAAACCTCAACTTACCCGGCCCCTTCTTTGGCCTCGTCCTCTGGGGGCACATCCACGTTCTCAGCCTCGGCGTGCTCACCGCTTCCTTTCTCTTGCTCATCTATCCAGTCAGACACAGCTTTGAGAGCCCTCTCTGTGTGGGACACCATGTTCTGGACGGCCTCCAGTTCCTCTTGGGTTGGATAAACAGAAGAATGCTTTGCCATCACGTGGCGATCGTCATTCACAAAAATTCGCATCGGACGCTGGAAATGCAAAAACTCAGTTAAAAACAATGCCAGAGACCAGGCGACCGTCCGCTTCTCTGTCAAGCCGCCCGACTCAGAGTCAGGCTTTATCGTGTGTGTGAAAGTAAACCTACAAGAACACTCCCCAAAGCGTGAGGAGCAGGACAACCGAACGCAAACAGGTGTTCGTTTCCGAGGCAGCTGAGAGGAAGGGGGCACGTCATACGTCTACATATACCCATATATACACGTACGTATGTGTGTGAATTCTTACACTGTGCGGTAATATTTCATAATTCAAAGAGTCTATTGAAAAAACGAGAGAATCAAATGCTTCGGGGAAATGCTACATCTTCGAATGTGAATAAAGAAATAGTATTTATGATTTTTAAAAACTTACCATTTTTACTTTTTTCTGTAGTGTCTGGAAATCAAATGTTCGCTTATCTTTTCAAATCCTGACAGACTTCCTTGGTGTTATCAATACTTCAACTATCTATAAGATCAGAAAACCGTTTTAGTTTCAAATATTTCATAGACGGAGGAACTGCAGCAGTCAGGTGCCGGCAGGATGAAAGACAGTGGTGCTGCCACGTGAGGGGCCTGTTAACACAGCGGGACGCGTCTTTATTTCCAAGTAACCGCTGCTAAGCTGAGGTACAAACCAATTATAAAATTCCCTAAAAGTGAAAACGGCTGCTTTCAGAAGCCAACTCCCGCCCACATCTAGAGGATTTCTACATTATCTTCTTTCATCTTTTTTTTTTTTATGTAAAGTATGCTAGATTTTTTCTAAGTTCATTTATTTATTTTGAGAGAGACAGAGAGAGTGCATAAGCGGTGGAGGGGCAAAGAGATAGGGGGACAGAGACTCGAAGATGGCTGAGTGCTGACACCAGAGAACCCGATGCGGGGCTCAAGCCCAGGCACTGCGAGATCGACTCGACCCAAGCTTTAGTCGGACACTTAACTGAGCCACTCAGGCACCCCAGTATGCCAGACTTTTTTAAGATATTTATTTTAAAAGAGAGAGAGGGGTGCTTGGGTGGCTCAGTTAAGCATCCAATCACGGCTCGGATCATGATCTCGCAGTTTGTGGGTTGGGGTCCCACGTCAGGCTCTCTCTGTTGTCAGCGCAGAGTCTGCTTCGGATCCTCTGTCCCCCCCCCCGCCCCCACCCTGGGCTTGCCCACACCCTCTCTCTCAAAAAAATATTTTTAAAAATTAAAAAGACTAGCAAGATCATGAGCGGGATGGTGGCAGAGGCGGGGGAGCAGAGAGGGAATCCCAAGCTGGCTGCGTGCTGTCAGCGAGGAGCCCGACACAGTGCTGGGTCCCTCGAACTGCGAGACCAGGACCTGAGCCAAAATCAAGAGTCAGATGCTCAACCAACTGAGCCACCCAGGCGCCCCTAGAGTATCCCAGCTTTCACAAATACAAAAAATAAAAAATTAACATGCCTCCAATAAATGGTAACAAATACAAATGTTCAGCAAAATCCTGGTGTTTGGAGAAGGAAAAGAGAGGAAAGGAGCTCTGGTCTTTGAGGGCAATGAAGAAATGGAAAGCAGGCGACAGAGAGCCCCAAAAGGTGTCTGTAAACCAGAAAAGCAAGAACCTTCTGAAGCATCAGATAGATGTGACCACCACGTGCCCACCCCCCAGCCCGCCCCCGCTCCTGCCGCTCGAGTTCAATTGTGAAGAGGCCGAGAGAACTCAAGTGCACAACAGAAGTCTTCAGGGCATGCGTAGTTGTAGTTACCATTTGGGGCTCTAAATAACATGCTGACGACAACCTCCTCAATTCCCACTCTGTGCAAACAGTCTGGTCCACACTGAAATCTTCCAAATGAGTGAACACCACAAAAAAATCCATCACAATGATACACAACAGATGAAGCCGCCCATCTCATCCAACCACACGACAGCCGGCCCCTCCGATCTAAGACAGTTCCCAGCCAGGGCAGCAGGCTCCACCTCGTGGAAAGACACACGCTTCGGGGATAAACCTGGACATAACTGGCCAAAACGAGAATTTCCCACAATGCTTCAAGACTACCTAACAATCTAATTGCAAATTTGTAGGTTTCAAAGTGGAACTATAAAATCGAAGGGTGGAATGAGAGCCACAGGAGAGGACAAGAGGGGGTCGAGGGCTTCTTTGGAGGGCAGGGGAGGAGTAGAGACCAGCCTCCAGGCTCAGCCGTTCACTAGGCCCTTGGTAAATCACTCAGTCACCACCAAGTGGGAGCTCCCGCACAGACCTGGACTTGAAACCCTGCCTGCCGGGACACTAGCCACGAGGCCCTGAAGTTTCCCCTGTGACAGAGATGCGGCCCCTCCACCTCCGCAGGGAGGACAGACACGAAACCAGTCAGCCGCTGCAAAGCGCGCAGCACAAACCCATGGACCCTTCAAAAGGGCACCGACTTTTTCTACCAATAGGATTTCTGCTTGCCAGGCTGCCGTGGGGCTAAGTGAGGAGTCACGTACAGTCAGAAGTGTATCCTATATGAAGGAATTATCATTCATTGACGAACAAATGGTATCAAGGTTGTGTTCCAAAAGGAAGTTTGACCTGTTAAATATGTAAGATAAACTGGTGGCTGAAAGTACACACCTAATATTTGCTCTGAAATACTCCAGTAAGGCAGGCAGTGGCGACGGCGAGAAAGATGAAACGAGACAGCGAAATGCTGACAGCTGTCGAAGCTGGCGGATGGCTATGCCGGGATTCACCGGTGAGGTTCTGAAAGGTTCTGAGAGCTTATGTACTGCAGAACGTACATAAGCTCTTCCACAAAAGTACAGCTGTGGCAGGAGATCTAAAAACTCAGCTAAAGCTCAGAAACCGTTATTTTTTATTTTCTTAATGTTTATTGACTTTTGAGAGAGAGACAGAGCACAAGCAGGGAAGGGGCCGAGAGAGAGGGAGACACAGAACCGGAAGCAGGCTCCAGGCTCCGAGCTCCGAGCTGTCGGCACAGCGCCTGACGTGGGGGCCGAGCTCAGGAACCGTGAGATCATGACCTGCGCCGAAGTCCGGCTAAGTGTCTGCCACCCGGGCGCCCCGAACGCCCAGTTCTAAACTGAGCAGCAGACCATCAGAGCTCACAGGCTGATGGTGAAATGGCCGTGTCAAACGGCCACCACTCCCAGCCGTATCCATGTTGGAACCTCACTGATCTCACAATGAAGGCTGGTAGGTTTAAAACCGAATTTATTTACTCAACAAGTATTCAGCACGCACCTCCTCCATGCTGGGATAGTGACAGACACAGCAGACAAATGCCTTGCCCCCGCGGGCCAGGTGGGCTGGTGCAAGCTAAAGAAGAACCGCCTTCCCTCCGAGTCCAGGCAGGTGCCAGGAGCCGAAGCTTCGCTCCACGCGGACTAGCTCTTCACAGCACACTCCTTGCTCACAAAAACATCGAATGCAGAGACTTAAAAAATAACAGCTTAAACCGTGGTTTCAGGTGGCTATGAATCTTTCATTCAGGGTTTTACAGGACTGACAGTGTCCACCTTACTAACTGGGGCTCCCCAGAGAAATGGCTGATCCGGCACCTAACACGGAAACTGTGTGAGCCGGGGTCAACGGCGGCGTCAGAAAGCGAGGAGGCGCTCACACACTAATGCAGGTTGTCCAAAGAACAAGGAGCTGACTGTGAAGGCTCTACTGGCTACGTTTGGGGCAACGGTATACAAAAAACAAAACATAAAACGCCTCCACCTGCATGAAGTTCTAAAACAGGCAAAACTATTCAGCAGTTGTGCTGGGCAGACAGTGGCAGGGACGTGTGAGCTGGGCACTCGCGGGGTGATGGTCACGGTCTACATCTTGGTAGGGGTTGGTATATGCAGCGGTCAAAACTAACTGAATGGCAGGCTCACGATGTGTGCGTTACTGCAAAGGAGAAAAAGGGCTGTAAGATAAATACTGGGTTCTAGTTAATATTCAGAGGGAAGACTGTAATTTCCTGCTACTTTGAAATGCATCATGAAAGTAAAGCGGATTATACGTCAACGAAATTCAATCAAGGCATAAACAAACGTGGACTGAAGGAAGACCAGGACAGAGGGAGGAGCCGCGGAAGGAAAGCAGAGCCACTGTCCGCGGCAGAACCCAGGCCGTACATACAGGCGGCTGTTCACTGTAAAGCCGCGTCCCCTGCGGTAGCTGTTTGAGAATTTTCATGAGATGTTAAAAACATACAACCTAAGTTGATTCAGCACATTAAATTTATGGAAAAGCCGGAGTCCATAACGATACTTAACACAAAAACCTACTTTGCCCTTAGTGCAGAGGTCTATGTCCCAACTCTCCATACTCTGAGAATGGTGAGAAGGGACTGAAGCCCATCCACAGGTGGTGTGGGGAATCGCTATAAGCACAAACGCCACCTGACAGACACTGGAGTAGAAAAATCACTCTTCGGGGCGCCTGGGTGGCTCAGTCGGTTGATCGGCCGACTTCAGCTCAGGTCATGATCTCACGGTCCGTTGAGTTCGAGCCCCGCGTCAGGCTCTGAGCTGTCAGCATTCCGTGTCTGCTTCGGATTCTGTGTCTCCTCCTCTCTCCTCCCTTCCCCTGCTCATACTCTGTCTCTTTGTCTCTCAAAAATAAATAAACGTTAAAAAAAATAAAGAAAAAGAGCTACGATTAAAAAAAAAAGAAAAGAAAAGAAAAATCACTCTGGGTACAAAGATGTGTCAAAAAAAAAAAAATTAAAAAACCAGCCCATCAGAAGTACCTCAAGGACACACGTAAGCCCCCAAGTGCACCTGCTTTCAGCGACTGTCCCCCATGTAGGTCTCCATCTGCTGCCTTTGTGTTAAAACTAAGACTGTGGGTGTGCCCCTGCCCCAAGAGGAGGGCCCCAGAACGAACCCCTGAAGGCCGTGGCTGGGCCCTGACTACCCCACCTGGCCCATCTGCCGAACATCCACTCACGCTAAAGCCCTGCTCCCTTAGACCAGGCCTCGCTGGTGATGCCTCCTGATTCCGGGGGACAATGTGAGTACAAGTACTACTTATGGGAACTAAGACTGATGCTGGAAAACTAGAGCCGATGCCCCTTTGCAGGCCAACACACCTGGCCCCCCGGTCACCATGCGAACCCGGACCTTCATCCCAGCCAGCTTTTCAGAAGCTAGCCGCTCTAGTCTTGAATACCAGGGAATCCCTCTCTTTAACAGACAGAGGGGGGTCTTCTGGGTTAACAGAAATCTCTTTCTCAAGATTTTTAGCCAAGAACACTGTTGGCGAGAAGCCCACAACACCCACCTACCAGCCTACAGCCAACACTCCACTGGGCCCTGCCCATCAGTTAAACAGAAGCTGCTCCTGCAACCACCTTTATGATTCAAAAGTGGGGGCACAAGGAAGCCCGGTCTGTTTGTTTTAACCAGCCCAGCTTCTCTGAAAAGAAACCCAAGCGCGAGGAACGAACGAACGAACGAACGAACGGAGTGGAGTGGAGAATCAGAATTTTAAACACGAACTCTGGGTGGCTGGGGATGTTCTAACACAAAGGGATCAGGTTTCTTTCTTTTCTTCTCAAATCCAGCCCACTCCCGGCATGCAGAGTCACATAAGTTTAAACCACAAAACCTCTGGTTTGCAAGGTGCTGACCACCTTTCTGACCTCTTGCTAATTAGAATACAACACACACGGCACTTGCTGTTGGGAAAGAAACACGCCCAAGTTAGTTTGCAGAATGAATGAACAGGCCCAGTGGCAACACCCGAACAGGCATGGCCCCACCTGTCTTCACAGCAGATCCCGCCCCTTCTAGGATATTTCACGAAATCCTTCGGCTACTCCAGCAACTCCTGGGGAATCGTCCTGAAGCGGGTGCTCATCTAAGAGACGGAGTAGATTAAGCTTTGACATGTAGAAGCCCCCCCCTCCCCCGGTTTCCCCACCCCCGGAGCTATCCTATCCTGGAGCATGAAGTGAGATGATATACACGTGCTACTCTTTAGTGACTCTACAAATGTTCACAGATGGCCATCCTCGAGGACACGTGAACAGTAATTTTAACAAAGCAGCCAGCCACAAGATGCCCACCTAAAATCTGGTTACGGATGCCACTCCAGGAACTCTGAAAACCCAACACAGATCCAAAGTCCAGTGCAGCGGTTCCCAATTCTGTCTGCGACAGTTTTTTTTACTGGTCCACAGGGAGGTGTAAAGTTAGGAATAACCATTTCCACAAATAGTTTCAATTTACAAAAAGAAGGTGTACGCGAATCAAAAAGATCTTTTCCGGGGCACCTGAGTAGCTGGTTGGTTGGACATCCACTCTTGATTTCGGCTCAGGTCATGATCTCGCGGTTCATGAGATCGAGGGCAGAGCCTGCCTAGGATTCTCTCTGCCTCTCCCAGCCGCTCGTGCTCTCTCTCAAAATAAACAAACTTCAAAAAAAAAAAAAAAAAAATTTTCCTTGACTAAATAAAAAGTTGACAAATACAGATTTTTACCCCAAATGTTTCCGGAACGCCATTGGCCTCCCGCAAGACCCAGGGCTCCAGGCCCGCTGGTGCCATACAGCATACATGGGCCTTGGGAGACAGAGGCCGCAGGTCTGCGTCCACCCGGGCTCCCGGAGCTCACAGCTGTGGGACCCTCCAGCACATCACCTACCTGGGCGGAGCCGAATCAAAAAGGAGACAGCAACACTAGCTATGCCTACGAGCTGCACACAGGAAGGATAAAAGGTGACTTTGTGGGAAGATGTCTCATCAACTGTAAAACCGCAAACGCAATCTGTTAAAGGAGGAATCTCACCAACTCTTGGGTGAACCGATAGAAATGTTTTAAAACCTGCCCGTGAGAGGGCACACAGTGAGGTGTATACCGTGACTCCAGGTGAGAATTACCAAACCTCTTTCCAACACGCTCTTCAGGCAGCAAGCAGGAGCGGGAAGGAGGTTTAGGAACTCTTCCACGACGGGCAGCGGCAGGGGCGGCAATCCTCCCATGTATCCCTGTGAGGAACCCTGGATGATTTCTCTTAGGGTGCAATTTGTTTTTCTCCCAAAAGCATTCTTTCCCCCTCCCCAGTTACAAAGAAAAAAAGATGGTCTCTTAAAGGATGTGAATCCACAGACATGCGAATTATTTTAGTGGGTAAGGGTGGCACTCTTCTCAATAAAACTATTTCAAGATAACTGTAGCTTCACATGCAGTTACCAGAAAGAACAGATCTCACGTGTACTTGTTAAAGCAGTTTCCCCCAATGGTAACATCCTGATGGCAACATCTTGCAAACTACAGTAGATGCAGAACCACAACACCGACATGGGGACAATCAGCACAGACCGCTGCCAGCCCCACAAGGATCCTCCTGCTGCCCTTAATTAGTCATCCTCCCCTTCCACCTCTCCTCACAGGCCTAACTCTACCAACCACTAATCCATTCACCATTCCTACAGTTCTGGCACTCCAAGAACGTTATATAAATGGAATTCCAGAGTAAGCGGTAACCTTTCAGCACTGGCTTGTTTCATGCAATATAGCTGCCTCAAGATTCAACCGAGGTGTTATCCACGGCTTGCTCCTTTCGATCGGCTAGGCAGTACTCCACAGTACGGATGTATCGCGGTTCAACCATCCGCCTGCTGAAAGACATCTATGTGGCTTCCAATTTTTGGCTAACAAGAACAAAGCTGCTATGAGCATTTGTGTATAGATTTTTATGTGAACATAAATGTTCATTTCTTTGGGATAAATGCCCAAGGGTGAAACTGCTGGGTCATATGGTGGTCGCCTATTTATTTTCTAAGAACCTGCCAAAGTGTTTTTCCACAGCTGAGATTATAAAAAAACAAACAAAAACACAAATCTATAAATAAATAAACACATTCATTCATTAATTACATTAAATTAAAAACAAACTCGCTAAGTAACTACATCGAAATGGACTCAGTTCACCTTCCCTCCACTCCTGTCCGTTCCCGCACCGGCTCTGTGACGCCATGGTCACTGCTGAGCTCTCACTGGGAAGCCCGCAGACCTCCATTTACTGGGCAGCCATCACTCCCCCGTTAGGACTCTGTACAGGTCGCCCGCACGGCAAGTTTATTAAGAGCCACCATGAGCCACGGGGCTGGGCTGGTTATGTCCACACTGTTGACACTGGGACTGCTTTTCTGAATTATGAATGCACAGCAAGGATTAACCTGCAAAAAATCTAGAAGTGCCACTGAGAAGCACACACCTAACCCACAACATTGTATTCTTTAAACACACACAGATTCAGATAAGAGAAAAAAAGCAGTCCGAAGGAAGCAGCAGAAAAGCTGGCGGCCTGGAATACTATCCCAGTAAGACTGAGCTGAACCACAATCCTAATGAAAATAAAAAGACGACTGTTTGGAATGTCAAGGAAAATTACAATGGATCTCAAATTGTCAATAGCACCAATTCTCACTAATTGCCCAAGATTACAAAAATAATTTGGAGCCAATGTATATATTCTAATAAAAGGTTGCAACGCTCAACTTTGTAACTAAACGGTCCTCAATGTTCATATAAGGCACATGGGAAAATGGCCCTTGGACAGTAAACTCATCTGCCTGCTAAAAACTAGAGGCCACGTGGGCGCCTAGGAGGCTCAGTTGATTGAGCGTCTGACTCTGGATTTCGGCGGGGGTCCTGCTCTCAGGGTTCCTGGGACTGAGCCCTGCATCCAGGTCTGTGCTGGACAGGACCCTGCTTATGATTCTCTCCCTCTCTCTCGAGTTCTCTTTTTCTCTCTCAAAATAAATAAACATAAAAGAAATAGTGGTTACATTTTTCTTCATTTCCATAAACATTCAACAAGAAAAAAATTGATTTTCTTAAGACATCTTAAGATGTCATCATCTTTCTGAAAACATGTTAAAAGTCATTCTGAATTTCCAATCACAATTTATAATGGGATCACCTATAAAGTGCAACCTTGAGAAAATCTCACAGGGATTTAATAGGGCATAAAATGGCAAGGAACAACTTTTAAAAATCGGTACCCTGACAAGGCTCCCTAACAAACACCTGTCCACCATGCTTTCACTATTATTTTGACAATGCTGCTGGCACCACAAAGAGTCACCACTGACTTACCCTAAGTAACAGAGCAGAGAGGGAAGCTAGTTGTTTCAGACAAACTGTCAAGTGCTGCAGCCAGACTCTAAAGGCACCTCATCCCTGCAGGGCCCCAACCTGCTTCGCTGTGTGTAGATTCCTGTCAAACCACTGTTGGCCTTTAATTTGAAACCCCTTCGCTAGAAACAGAAATCAGATCTTTTTTTCCCTAGGACTTGGCTAAGATAGAAAACAGCCAATACATGTAGCCTAGAATATCCTAATTCCCATGAAAGCTTAATCGAAGCAACACTCAGAGACAATGGCACCGCGCTGGGAGACGTGCACACATCTACTAGAAGATGGTGTCACTTACACAGCTTTCAAAACTGCACAAGGTTCATCAACTTACTGACAGGAGGGCAAGTCCAAGGAGCTTTGTATAAATCCAAGTTTCTTGGGGAAAGGAATTACTCCCCTGAGCCACGAAAGGTGAAATCAGGAGAACTGGGAAGGAGGGTGAGAGAAGAAAGAAAGACGGAGCTGATCCAGCCCTAAGAAAACGTCTAAAGCCTTCTTTCGGGAGAAAATTTCCAAGCCCTTGCTGAGGCCTAGAGACGGACAAGACGCTGCCCACTGCTTACCCCAGGAGAAGAGGCTTACAGACTTCTAGAAAGCTCCTTCCTCCTCACGGACTCCACCTGTCCCACCTGGAGAGTGACGCAGGGGAACACGAAAAGGAGCGCCAAGAAAGGGGACACCGAGGTATTAGCAGCGGCTCTTGCCAATGTAGTTTTCTGACAAGGAGAATTTAAGAAAAGTAAGAAACAGCCTTAGATTCCTCACTCCGGATAATGTGGACCTCAAAAAAAGCCCTCTTACATATACCAGAAGGAGCTAAAGAAAGGAATTTTTGCCTACAGGCACTAGACAAGTTCCATCAAGAAAAAACAAAAATTGCAACTGATTAGGCACCAGCGCTCCAAAAAGAGTGTCATTCTCAGACTTGCCCCCCCAGCTCTAGGACGGTAGGGAAACCCATCAACCCACACCCCGCACTGGCAAGGCCAAGCCTGGCAGTAACCGCCAGCCTCCAACCAACTCCCAACACCAGGGCCTGCAGAGATTCCATTCACAAATCCCAGGGGCTCACATGCCCCACAGACAGCTCAGGGGCAAAGACCCTAGGACTAGAGACAAGGACAGGGACCCTGAACCCAGGGGCCTCCCCCTCCCCCCCTTCTCCAGCTGTTAACGAGCCTCTGGTTCCCACACTTCATTCACAGTCTGAGCATCCGCTGTTACCTACATCCCAGGAGACCACACACAAAGCACAGAGGCAGCAGTGTGAGCAACCCGGCGAGACTCCCGGCCACGAATACCTATGAAAAAGAGTCTGAAGCCCTCTACTGGGAGTCCCAATCCTGGGTGGCACCGTGGGTTTTCCCCTGGCACCCAAATATGCCAAAGGCCACCCACTTTAAAGATTATCCTAACCAGTCAGGAAATCAGGAAAAGATTCAAAACCACTGAAATACCCGAGTCCAGAAAAGAAAGGCTTATCAGGGAGACTGGCACCCTCCCCGAACCATCATGCCCCGTAGCAGATTCCCAAGCAACGATCAGTCAACTCTGGAATACTAAGAAAAAACGGTTTAGCTCCCCAAGTGTAGACACTGAACGGGGGGGAGAGCATGCTGATCACCGTACAACCCAGATAATTCATCCAGGCTCAGGATTAACTGTGGCAGAACTTCAGCTCAGCCACGCAACTTCTTAAGAAAACACGGTAGAAAGTCGTTTTACGCTCTCGTGTTTGGGTCGCAACCTTGCAAGTTTCAGTGTACCCCAATATCGCACCAGATCACCATTTTGAGGGAGAAGAGGATGCAAATCCAAATCCTAAGCAATGTGAAGAAAATTCAACCCCGATGAAACACCTGAGCTAAAGAAAGGGCAAGCTTAAACCGGTTCTCCGCCAAATTTGGGTTCTAATCAGAGGGGAGAGGCCTGGCTGATCATGGATTTGGGAACCCCATGCGCCGACAAAGGCCTCCTCTGCAATCAGCGTGGGAACAGGGTCTCAGGGAGGTCCGCGTCTCCACGCCATGTAAGGACAAAGGCGGCGACATTTCCCGCCTCAGGAACCTGGGACTCTCCTGGAACCCAGGACGGGACTGGGACAAAGACTAAGAAGGAATGAGGAGGGGGTCGCCCCTGCTGCGCCGGCCGGGACTCTACCCGCCAAGGGGGGTGTGTGCTCCCGGCACGTGCGCGCCTGCGCGCGGGGCGCCGCAACAGACAAAGCCGGGCCCCGGGGACTCGGCGGCCGGGGGCCCGGTGCGCGCGCACCCCCCGTGCGAGGCACCGCGGCTGGCCGAGGGGCCGCGAAGGGGGGGGGTGGCGGATGCGCGCGCACCGGGCCCTCGCCGCCGCCGCCGCCATTTTGTTTCCTCGGCACAATGGGGGAGAGTAACGGCCGAGCGCGGGAGCGAGACTGGCGAGGGAGGAATGAGCCTGGCCCTGAGGCGAGAGAACCGGGCGTAGCAGGAGAGCGCGGGGCGCCTCAGGCCTTGTCACTGCGACCCCTCAGCCGGGCCCGCGCTGAGTGGGAGGACTGGCGGGGGGAGGGGCAGAGGCGGGAGCGGGCCCGGCCGCCGCCACATTGACGCTTACCTTGTCGGCGTTCCCTTCCCCGACCGCAACCGCCGCCGCCGCCCTCCTGCCAGAGCCCGCCGGGGTCTCCCCCCAAAAGCCACGCGGTGCGCACCGGGCTGCTGAGTCCAACTGCAATGGCGAGAAGAGGAGGAGGAGGAGCCGGGGCCGGGGGCGAGCGGGCGGGCGGGCGCGCGCCGGGGAGGTGCGGGCCACGTGACCGGCTGGAGCCCCGCCCCCTGACGCCGCGTTGCCGCTTGACGCAAGCCCTGCTGGGGAGGGAGGGAGCGACGAAAAGAGATAAGGAGGTGGGCTTCAGTCACGTGGCAAGAGCGTAACCGTTGCGTTGCTGGTCACGTGGGATCGAAACGTTCTCCTCCCTTTTCGAGTCCTTGATCATGTGACAGTGACCAAGACAGAGTCTTGGCCACGTGACAAGGACTTTGGCGCTTCCCTTTGGTATTGGCAGGTCTACATCATGTGATGTGATCGCCGCTCTTTTTTTTCAATGGCGGTTTTAAGCGGCATCACCACGTGGTTCAAGGCGAGGGGCGGAGTCGCCCCCTGCTACGAGTTTTTGCGCCTGCGCAGCCGCCATCTTAACCCGTCTCTCGCATGTACGTTGGCGGAAACCTCTCTGAGAAGCTGTCACCGGAGTATCTTCGTAGTGGCCGGATCTTGGTTCGGGAGCTTCGACTTCCGTCCGAGGCTAACCGGCGGAGCTTCCTCTCGTTTCCCTGTATCTCTCGATAGAGGCCTAGAAGACCCGACGTGCGGGTGTCGGGAACGGCCGGATAGATCTTGTTGCTGCCCCGGGACCGGCGCCGGTGAGCGCTCCAGTTCTTAGGTCCTGCAAGTCAACCCCTAAGTGTAGCGTCCGGTCTCCCTGCGGGGCCCGGGCCTCCGAAAGGCAGAGCCGAGCTGCTCGGGATCTTCCAGTCTCCCTTTGACAGATGGAGAAACTGAGGTCCGGCTAGAGGATTCGCAGACTGCTCGTGGGAAAGGCGGGTCTGCGAGTCAGACGCTCGGCCAACCACAGCTCGGGGTTCATAAGTAACGGCACCAAAGCGTCTTCTGTTTTCAAGCCTGAGGTTGAATTCTCCCGGGCGCTTCGTGAGATACCCGATGTACAAACAGTATGTACCTAGAGTAAGCCCAGCGCCGCTCCGGTGTCAGAATCAAGCTAGCGCTTGACAGGCGGTACTAAGCAGGTTGTCAGGTGCGATGCTGCTGTTCAGAAGCTGCTGGGATTCGGAGCAAGGAGTCATTGAAAAAGTTTCCTTCCTGAGAGTGAGAAGTCGTTCAAGACTTAAAGCATAATATGGGGCACGCGGGTGTCTCGATTGGATTTTGGCTCAGGTTGTGATCTCACGATTCCGTGAGATCGAGCCTGCTTGGGATTCCCGGTCTCTGCCCCTCCCGCATCGCCTCCGCGCTCGCTGTCACTCAAAATCTATAAATGAACTTTAAAAAAGATTTAAGGCATAATAACGATTTCCCTAGCAAAAATGTAGGGACGGTGCATCTCCTTTGTTAAGGATGCAAGACCCATTGTCTGCTCTAGATTGGAGTCCCCTGCTGACCAAAAACTGCACCTCTCTGAGCCTCCGTTTCCGTATCTACCAAATGGTGAATTTTTTTTTAAGGCTTTGGCACATTGCTGTGTATCGAACAAACGCCTCAGTTATTAAAAACGTAAGGTGGGGGCGCCTGGGTGGCTCAGTTGGTTAAGCGGCTGACTTCAGCTCAGGTCAGGATCTCACGGTCTGTGAGTTCGAGCCCCGCGTCGGGCTCTGTGCTGATGGCTCATCAGAGCCTAGAGCCTGCTTCAGATTCTGTATCTCCCTCTCTCTCTGCCCTTCTCCTGCTCACGCTCTGTCTCTATGTCTCTTAAGAATAAATAAACGTTAAAAAAAAATTTAAAAACGTAAGGTGTAAAAATGTTGCTAAAATGGGCGCACGCTGTACCTACTGCCTTTCTGTTTACACTTTACTGCGGTTTTGAACAGATTGCGTATTCAGCTGATCCAAGAGCTCAAATGTGCAAGGGTGTGAGAGGACAAAATCCATCTGCCCCCCCCCCTCCTTGGGAGCCATGGCGAAGTTTTTTGTTTTATTCCCAGAGAGGCTTAATTATATGTGGTTTTTTTTTTTTTTTCTGTTTTTCACGCAAAGATTCAGCATCTTGCCCCCCCTCCTTGGAGAGCTTTCCTAAATGGAGCTTGAGAGTGCAGAAAGGTTTGGTAAATTTAATGGCCCATGTATTCAGGTAAAATTGTTTAAACTGAGTTGAGCTTGTTTAAGGTCACCCGGACAAGGAAGGCGATGTGACAAGTTAGAGACCAGCAGTTCCGGACTCCAGGGAACCGGCTTGGAGGGGTGCGGCTCGACTGAGCTAACAGCGCTGCCAAGTGGCAAAACAGGGAAAGGTGTCTGGTTTTCTGACTCCCAAGTCCGTAGATGGTTAGATTTCTGAAGAACTTGCTTTTGAGGCGCTCTAGGCAGCCCGTGTAAAAGGGGCAGGTAGGATCTTGGTCACAAGCAAGGCTTTAGATCAAACCGTAATCTCCACAGAGGAGCCCAGGACGGGTTTGGAGAGTTCTGACAATCTAAGGATGCCTGGAGCGAACGCTAGGAAAGGAACGCTAGGAGACCTGCCGTGGTTCCCGAGGGTTACCTGCTGGGACGGGCGCCTCGTAAACCTGGGTTTGGCCAGAAGAGCTGCTGGGCTGCGGTTGAAGTGCCGAGGAAACCAGACTCCCCTCTCAAGCACATTCTGTTGGGGACACCCACCAGGAGCTGCGGGATAAGAGGTTTTCAGCCCAATCTGTTTTACTTTTTCTTTTTCCATGTTTATTCATTTTTTGAGAGAGAGACAGAGTGCAGGAGTGGGAGGGGCAGAGAGAGAGAGGGAGACACAGAATCGGAAGCAGGCTCCAGGCTCCCAGCTGTCAGCACAGAGCCCGATGCAGGGGCTCGAACTCACGAACCCCAAGACCATGCCCTGAGCCATGACCTGACCCGAAGTCAGATGCTTAACCAACTGAACGACCCAGGAGCCCTCAGCCCAGTCTTCTGACGAGTTACATCCATCCTGCCCCTTGTCCGTGTTCTCTCCTTGGTCACCACGCAAGATTGAAGCCCCAGGGTGCCACCTGCGCTCTCTTGTCCCTTCTCACCCTGCCCCAGCCTTCCACTCCCACCCTTGCCTTTCCACTCACTGCTACCTGGTTAACAACCCCAGTGCGCACCGCCTCTCTCCCCACTGCCCTACTGGCGTGCCCTGTCATCCGGCTGTGCACCCCTCTCCCCATTACAGCCTCTCCCTCAGTGGCCGAAGAGTCAGCGCTGTCCCCTCCCCCGCATCCCCTCTGTCTAGCCAGGTTCTGTCCTCACCGGGAACCTCCGTGTCCTCACTCCAGGCTCCTCCCCCCAGTCACCTTGAGGAACTTTTCCTTCTGAAACCTTTCGGACCCGTGCCTCCTGCCTTCCTCCCCCTTCAGGGGAGCGGGCATGGGTTGGCCACTGTGCTCTGGGGAACGTCCCCTCTCCCTTGCCCACTCTAGTTCAGTGGACGAGTGCCCGCTGTCATATTCTGAAACTAAGCCCACGGCTTGACCGCAGTGATTGGCTTAGGAGTGAGTGACCGAAATCCAGCCCGTCAGAGCCAGTGAGCACCAGGCTGGGGACTCTGGGGGCAGGAGAAGTCCTTGCTTCTCAAACCTTTTTTTTTTTTTAATTTTTTAATGTTTATTTATTTTTGAGAGACAGAGAGACAAAGCGTGAGCAGGGGAAGGGCAGAGAGAGAGAAGCAGGCACAGAATCGGAGGCAGGCTCGCACAGAGCCCGACTCGGGGCTCGAACTCACAGACCGTAAGATCATGACCTGAGCCGAAGTCGGCCGCTTAACCAACTGAGCCACCCAGGCGCCCCTGTTTCTCTAACCTGGAAGCCAGGGAAATGTACGGCGTGGCTGGGCAGGGAGTGTACCGCGATGAAAGAGAATGAAACCAGCGAGGAAGACAGCTCGGTTAAGAGTTGGAGCAAGAAAACCACATGATGTTTGCCCCCCAAATTAGACAGAATGAACATTCCCAGCACCTCCACTTCTGAGTCGATGCCCACAGGAAATGGAAGTAGGGACTCCAGATACTTCTCCACCCCTGTTCACAGCAGCATAATTCACAGCAGCTGAAAGGTGGAGTTAACCCAAGTGTCTGTTGGTGGATGAAGGCATAAACAAATCGTGATGTGTGCAGACAGTGGAATGTCAAATATTATTCAGCCTTAAACGAGAAGGAGGGACACCTGCGTGGCTCAGTTGGCAGAGCATCCAACTTTAGCTCAGGTCATGATCTCGCAGTTCACGAGTTCAAGCCCTGCGACAGGCTGAGCTGACAGCTCAGACTCTGGAGGCTTCTTCAGATTCTGTGTCTCCCTCTCTCTGCCCCTTCCCTGCTCACACTCTCTCTCTCAAAAATAAACATTTAAAAAAAAAGTTTTTTAAAAAGGAAACTCTGACATGTGCTACAATGTGGATGAACTTGGAGGCTGTTATGTTGAGTGAAACAAACCAGACCCAGAAGGCGAAATACTGTCTGATTCCACTCATATGCAGTGTCTAGAAGAGTTAGAGCCATAGAGGCAGAAAGTAGGATGATGGGTGCCCGCAGGAGGGGAGTTTGTGTGTAACGGGGACAGAGTTTTCATTTGGAAAGAAGAAAAAGTTCTGGATGTGGAGGTGGGGGTGGTTGCACGAATCTGAATGTTCTTAATGTCACTGAGCTGCACACTTAAAAACGGTTTGGGTGGTCATTTTTATGCATGTGTTACGGCAACATTTTAGAGATTTTGTTTTTTTATTTTGGCTCCCTGCCCAACGTGGCTTGAACTCACGAGATCAAGAGTTGCATGCTGTATGGACAGAGCCAGCAAGGCCCCCAGCAAGACTTTAAAAGAAAAAGTTGGAGGGGCGCCTGGGGGGCTCAGTCAGTTAAGCGTCTGACTTCAGCTCCGGTCATGATCTCACGGTCTGTGAGTTCGAGCCCCGCTTCGGGCTCTGTGCTGAAGGCTCAGAGCCTGCTTCAGATTCTATGTCTCCCTCTCTGCCCCTTCCCCGCTCTCACTCTGTCCCTTTCTCAAAAATAATAAACATGAGGCGCCTGGGGGGCTCAGTCAGTTGAGCGTCCGACTTCAGCTGGGGTCATGATCTCGCAGTTTGTGGGTTCGAGCCCCGCGTCAGGCTCTGTGCTGACAGCTCAGAGCCTGGAGCCTGCTTCACATTCTGTGTCTCCCTCTCTCTCTGCCCCTTCCCTTGCTCACGCTCTGTCTCCATGTCTCTCAAAACTAAATAAAAATGTTCAAAAAAAAAAAAAAAAAGAAAGAAAGAGAAAGGTGGAGCGACATGGAGCTGAGTCACCGCCACATCAGGCTGAGCCCCAGGATGCTGAGACCTGGGGAGAAACACCGGCAGGGGCACGCGGTGACGCTGTCACATGCGCCAAGCGGGTGTAGGACCCCAGCCGCCTGGAGTTCATCGTCTCGCCCGCCAGGACTCTCTCAGCCATCCCGAAGCTCCTGCTCTTCTGGTTCTTGCGCTTGCTGTCACCTCACAGAGCAGCCGGCTCCCCGTGCCTCTGGCCTGCTGGGTCTCCGCGCCCCCTTTGTCCTGGGAACCAAGAGTTCCCTTAGGGAGCCGCCTCTCCGCCATTTTGTTCTCCCACCACCCAGCCTCTGCCCTGGCCCTTCTTTCCCGGCCCAGTACTGGTTCAGACATGGTGTTTTCATCAAAACTGACCAAAGCGTAGGCCAGTTCTGGGACTTGCCTGGAGTCATCTGAGAAAGAGAAGGCCTGGTGGCTCAGTCAGTTAAGCATCTGACTTCGGCTCAGGTCATGACCTCACGATTTGTGAGTTCGAGCCCCATGTCGAGCTCTGTGCTGACAGCTCAGAGCCTGGATGGAGCCTGCTTCGGATTCTGTGTCTCCCTCTCTTTCTGCCCCTCCTCCGCTTTCACTCTCTCTCTCTCTCTCTCTCCCTCTCTCTCTCAAGAAAAAATAAACATAAAACAAAAGAAAGAAAGAGAGAGAGAGAGAGAGCAGGTCTTTCTGACCCTGGCCGCTGGGCTGAGAGGGCCTGAGCCTGGGAGACGGTTTGATGTAGCTTTCCCTGTTGGGAGCCGTTTTGGGCTCACAGGTTGAGACCCTTCCCTGGGTAGAAAAGTGGTTAAAGCAAAGCTCCCGCTGGCCAAAATGGCGGGCTTGGATTTCTTGAGCTACTCTCCTTGGCCCCAAGGAATGTAATGTTCTTGTGTTTAATGGCATTTAGATAAAGGGGAAGGAGCTGGAGCAGATGCCTTGATGGATTTATAAGACCTTAAGGAAACATCCTGCTCTCTCCCCCCACCCTAAATTTATACCTTAATTATCCTGAAACCAACATACGGGACTAAGGAGGTTGCCACCTTGCTGGTAAAAATGGATTATTGTTAAAGAGATCAAACTACCTTTTCAATAAAGACACTGAGACCAGCGAGGCGAAGACGCCAGAATTGCCAGGGCTGCCTGCTTGGTCATCAGACTCCATCTCTCTCGTGGCTCTCTGACTTCTTTTTGCCTGACCGTCCGTCCGTCCTTCGTGGACCCCTAGATTCGCCGGAACAAGGACCCCAGCATTTCCCCACCTTCCCCCGTTCATTCGAGCATCCTGTCACCTCAGGGCCTTTGCTCTGGCTATGCACTCTGCCTGAAATACTCTCCCTCTCTCCTCTGAGTCTCTGCTCCAGCGTCCCTGCCTCAGAAAGGCCCAGTGACCTGACCATATCTTAAATGGCACTGCCAGATTATCCTGCTTTATTTCTCTTCAAAGTGTTTATCGTCCTCCTTATGGATCCAGTTATTATCCGTCTCCCTTTAGCTAGAGAAGAAACTCGGAGGCCAGGGAACACGATGCTTGTTCACCCTGGCTTGGAACGCTCCAAACGGGGAGTAAGGCCGTGAGCGGGTCACCCACCATGTCTGGCCCCCACTGTGCCCAAGTCAGTCCAACCTCATGGACAGGAGCCAGATAGGAACTCCCATTTCCCTTTCTTTTCTCTTTTAAACTGCATTCTTATTTTTTTAAGTTTGTTTATTTTGAGAGCGAGCGAGCGAGAGAGCAAGTGCCAGCAGGGGAGGGACAGAGAGAGAGAATTCCAGCCAGGTTCCACACTGCCAGCACAGAGCCCGCCATGGGGCTCGAACCTACGAACCGTGGGATCGTGACCTGAACGGACAGCCCAAGCTGCTGAGCCACCCAGGCGCCCTAAGGCACTTTTTTTTCTTTCAGTGAAGGTATAATACACACAATCATTTGAGTGTGCGTCTTGGTAAATGTTTACATATACACACCTATGTAAGCACCATCCCAATCAAAATAGGGGACACTGGCGCCCACCCTCCCCCAGGAAGTTCCCTCCTGCGGTCCTCGCCAATCCCTGGCCCTATTACATCACCAGGATTAGTTTCACCTGTTCCGGAATGTTAGCGGATTGGAAGACAGCTTTGTATCTGTCAGTTGCCTGAGGCACTTTGCGTTTTCTGCCCGTCTAGAACTGGGCAGCACCCCTGTGCCTTCGTCCCTCCCTTCTAACAGGGCAGCGGTCTCCATCCCCCTGGCCAGGCCTCGTCACTCCAAGTATTCTGAGTCTCCACCTCTCAGAGTTGCAAACCACAGAAGTGAACGCTGGCCAACCCAAGCAGAAGAAAGCTTGAGGACAGCCTGCTGGTAACAGACCGTCTGGGAGGGTCGGAGGAGCTGGCATTGAGGCCGTGCAGCCGGGAGCTGCTGCTGGGGACCCAGCGAACGAACCACCCCACGGCCCTGAGACGGGGAGCTACTTGAGACGGGGACGCGGGTGATAAGCATTAGGAAAGTATGTAATATGCCCCATGGCGGCAAGTGCAGTGGGCAAGAATCCAGCGGGGGACGGCGGGGAGGACTGCGGGGCTGCGGCAGGTGCACTTGTAAGTTAGGCGGTGCCCAGGAAAGTCCTTTTGGGGAGCCGAGGGACTGAGCCCGAGCAGATTGCTGGGAGATGAACGTGACAGAGGCTGACAGCGCTTGTGGAAGGAGCCGCAAAGAGGCCTGAGCAGCTGAAATGGGGCCAGCGTGGGAGGAGTTGGGGAGGGCCGGACAAGAAAGGGTGGATAGGTCCTGCAGGTCCCTGGAGACCCACACGGAGACCTTGGCTTTCACCCCAAGTGCTGGCCGGAGACCCAGCATCCCGCCTGCGTCTGCCCCTGCACAAACCCTCAAGCCCCTGCTCCTCTCCGTCCACCCCAACTAAATCCACTCCGTTCCTGCACCTCCCACCTCGCGGAGTCTGGGAGAGGAAAAGAAAAAACTCACGATCCTAACGGCGCTCGTTCGCCCTGGGCGCTCCCGGGTTTTCGCACCCGGTTACGGCTGCCCCCATCCCCCCATCTCCCCACGCGCAGCTCTCAGCTGGGGACCGCCCGCCTGCCCTGGAGCACAGCGCTCCGGCCACACCTCCTGCCTTCAGCTTAGCTCCGGACACAGCGCTCTCCGGCTACCCCCCTCCCCCCCCCGCCGTCCGCTTTTTTTTGCCCTCTCCCCAGATAATCTCAGCCAGCCCCGTGACTTGAAAAACCATCAAAACACCAAGCATTCCCGCTCAAATGCCTCCAGCCTAGAATTCCTTTCTGAAGCCCTGACACACACATCCAAACATCCACGTGACCCCTTCCCTCAGACGGCTCGTATAAAGCAAATGCAAAACGTGAAACTGACCTGCCCGAGTCCTTTGGGCTCTGCTTTATTTTCCCTTCCCCCGGGCTCGGTGCGCTTTTGCACGACTGCCCGTGCGCCAGCTCTTCTCCAGAGAACCACCCTGGGTTCTGGGCAACACTGGCAGCACGCTCAAGAGGCTCGGACGAGGCGCGCCTGGGCGGCTCCGTCGGTTAAGCGTCCGGCTCCTGAGCTCAGGTTTGTGAGTTCGAGCCCTGCACCGGGCTCTGCGCTGACTGTGCAGAGCCTGCTTGGCATTCTCTCTCTCTCTCTGCCCCTTCCCGCTCGCTCACACATGCTCTCTGTCTCTCAAAATAAACGTTTTTTAAACATTAAAAAATCAAAAGGGCCGACGGGATCACACTGGACAGTTTGCTTGCACGCTCAAGAGAGTCCGACGTGCCTGGGATTGCGGGTGCCCGGGCCACCTTTAGCCAGTGACGTACCAGCTCAGGACAGCCCTGGGACGTGACACCCTCCCACGCTCCCTGCGGGATTCTGGCAACAGGTGCCCTCTCAGAGCTCTGAGCTTCCCCCTCTCAGCCCTGCTTCCTCCTGCTCCTTTGGCTCCTCCTTTTCTTGCACCCGCAATCGACCGAGTGAATTCCATCGTCAGATGACACCCAAAACCCGCATGCCTTTCATCACCTTCACCAAGACCCCCAGAGTCAAGTCCACCATCAGCACGTGCCCAGATTAGTGGAGTAACCCCCTTTTTAGAAATCGTTTATATATATATATACATATATACATATATATATATGTATATATATAGGCTCTACGTCCAACATGGGGCTCACACTCATGACCCTGAGGCCAAGAATCGCATGCTCCACCCACTGAGCCAGCCAGGTGCCCCTGCGGTAAGGTAACCCCACTGGTCTTCCTGTTTTTGTTTCTTCATGTACGGTCTCTGCACACAGCAGCTAGGGGGTTTGGAGCATGCGTAAAGGACGGGGAACTTACATGCCGGCGGTACGAAGAATATACCAATAACCATGGGTAACGCCGTGCACGTCTCCCAGGCCCGGTGCTATGCTGAGCCCCTTGCAGTCGTTCAGCCGTTCTGTGCCTGTACGCTGAGTGCCTGCTGTATACCACACACACTGCCTGGCTCTGGGGTAAGGTGGTAAAAAAGTGGGAAGATCTGAGTTCCGTGCTAACAGCTCGGAGCCTGGAGTCTGTTTCGAATTCTGTCTCCCTCTCTCTCTGCCCCTCCCCCCGCTCGTGCTCTGTCTCTCCCTCGCTCTCTCTCAAAAATACACATTAAAAAAAAATTTTTTTTTTTAAAGAGGCAAGATCTGTGTCCCCTTACAGCTGACGTGCTGGGTGGGGAGGCTAACGATTATTAAGTGAAAATGCAAATAAGGAATTGCAGCTTGTGGCCACTGCCATGAAAAGGAAAGATAAAGAGGGTGATGTGTGGTCACCAAGAGGGGCCAACCTCAGATGGGCACAGAAGGCTTCCTGGAGGAGGTGACCCCTGAGCTGAAAGCCGAAGGATGAGGAGCTAGCCACACAAAGGGCCAAGTGCAGGCACAAGTCCCGGGGCCCGGGTGGCTGGAAGGGTTAGCAAGGGGGGGGGGTGATGGGGAAGATGGAGCAGTGCCTCATGGGCTGTAGTGAAGACTTTGGCTTTTCACTTTTATTTTCCAACATTTGTCTATTTTTGAGAGACAGAGCATGAGCAGGGGAGGAGCAGAGAGAGACGGAGACACAGAACGCAAAGCAGGCTCCAAGCTCTGAGCTGTCAGCACAGAGCCGGACACGGGGCTTGAACCCACGAACTTTGAGATCATGACCTGAGCCGAAGTCGGACGCTTAACTG
Source organism: Paguma larvata (assembly GCA_030068075.1). Taxonomy (NCBI): domain Eukaryota; kingdom Metazoa; phylum Chordata; class Mammalia; order Carnivora; family Viverridae; genus Paguma; species Paguma larvata. The sequence goes on along the minus strand of CM057842.1, from coordinate 7,774,798 downwards.
ACTGAGCCACCGAGGCGCCCCTTGGACTTTCCACTTTGAATGAGGTGGAAGCCATGGAGGGTTCTTAAGCAGAGAAGGAGTGTGAGCTCACCAGGGCGTTCACCGGCACCCCTCTGCACCTGTGTGGGGAACGGCGGCGAAGGGGAGGTGATGGCAGGAATCGGAGACCAGGGCAGGGGACTGCGTTGGTTCAGGTGAGCGATAACCGGGGCTGGGAGCTGGAGAGAATGAGGAGAAGCGAGCAGGTTTAGGAGTATTTTGGAGGCGGGGCTGACAGGAACTGGGGAGAGGGAAAGGAACAAACTCAGACAACCGAGGGGAACAAGGGACCCCCGAAAGTGTCAGTGTTGGGTAGCAGGGGGGGCCTGGGGTCAAGGAGACCGGGGTCGAATTGCCTTCTAAGCCACTTTCCCACTGTGTGACCTTTAGAAATGTACCCCATCCTCCCAGGCTTAATTATTGAGTAGAGTAATAGAAGTGGTATACGGGGGCGCCTGGGGCGCTCAGCCGGTTAGGCATCCTCCTCTTGATTTGGGCTCAGGTCATGATCTCACGGTTCGGTTTCTGATGAGCCCCTCCTCAGGCTCCTGTGCAGACACAGAGCCCGCTTAGCATTTTCTCTCCCTCTCTCTCTGCCCCTTTCCCACTCACGCTCACTCTCTCAAAATACATAAACTTACAAAAAGTGGTACATGGTATGCAGATAGGAAGCATTAAAAAAAAATGGTGGCTGTTTAAGAGAAACTTACAAGGGCAGGGATATAGAGAAAGGCCAAGGTCGCGGGACAGAGGGCCCAGAGGTGGGCAGAGAGCTGGCGCCAGGGGGCAGCAGCGAGCCCCAAGGCGGCGGGACAGGGCTCCCTCCGGTGCCTGGGCCTGGGGACAAAGGCCGTGTGACTGAGGAGGTGGGTGGGGTGGACGGAACATCGTGGCCTCCTGGAGTCTAGGGATGAGAACCTAAGAAGGGCCATTTGTTCAGAAGAAACCTGAGCCGCCCGCACGGGAGAATTCGGACCGACTCGGGGCCAGCAGACAGAGGGCTTCTGGCCCTCCCTCCTCCCCCCTGGGAGACGCGCCCCAGCTCACAGACTCAATCCCCGGGCAGTCGGAGCTGGGGTTCCCCCTACCAGCCTCCTACTCACTCCACAAACACTCCAGGCCCGGGCTCTGTACAATAGGCACTTTATTAGTGGTTGGAATGCAGTTAACACGCAAGAGTGTGCAGACAGAACGAGGGGGCCTGAGGGATGGGGGGGAGGGGGCGGACACAGGAGACCGCGACCCCAGGCCGGGACTTCCCCCTCTTCCGGACCCTGGCACGGTGCCGACGACGTCATCAGGGGCCTGGGGACATGGCAAAGGGGGAACCGGGAGACCAGGTCCACAGAGTCCAACAGGTTTGGCAAAAGGATCCCGAGGCGGGGTGTCGGGGCAGAGGAGGCCCCCACCCACCCCTTCCCCTGCAATCGGACTCAGCTTCTTTCTCTCTTACAAAGAGAGCTGTGTCAGTAACTGGCAGAAGGGGGGAAATCGGGCCCAACTTCCGCCAGCAGGTTCCCATTAAACAGCCATTCGCGGCCTCCTCCCTCCCGCTCTGGTCTGTCCGGCAGGGTGGGCTCCCAGCCGCCCTCCCCCCACAGACTCGCTCCCTCTCCTTCCGTTCACACCCCTGCTGTGGCCTCCCACGCCGCGGGGGAGACACCGCCACCTAGCCACCCCACTCCCACCCCAGCCACGTTCGGCGGCGGGGAGGGGACAACAGAAGGCACTCCTCAGCCGGCCCCAGCTCAGCCGTTGAGACAGACAGCAAAAAGCTAACAGACCCTTTAATGCATGTCCGGGGTAAAAAAAATAATAATAATAACAATCCAGAAATGCGCGTGGCAGCCTGGGCGTCAGCCGTGGAGGAGGGGCTTGGTCCTGGCCGGAGCGGACACGAGAGAACGGGGGGCTTACTCCGGCGGCGCTGTCGCAGGCACAGACGCTGCCCCCTTGGACGACAGGAACAGGAAGCGTGCGGCAGCCCGCGGAGGCCGGGCCCCACTGCATGTGAGACATCAGGAGGCCCCGACAGGGCCGGCGAGAGCTGGAGGGACTGGTGCAGTCTTGGGGCGCCGCCAGGAAACCTCCAAAGGCCCCTCGGCGCAGGCAGGAGATGCCCCGAATCCTCCGGGTCCCTGGAATCCAGTGATAACTGGACAGGTGGGGGCGGGGCGGGGGGCGGCAGTGACAGGACTCCACGCGGGTCCAGGGGGCCAAGGGTTCTGGCCCAGCTGCCGAGCACCCGGTGTGAGATTTCTGGAGAGGCGTGGGGGGGTGGGGGTGGGGGAGCGGGGCCTTTAGGACTCGGCCGGCTTCTTGTTGGTCTTGTTCAAGAGCCTCTTGAGGTTGGGAGACATGAAGTAAGGCCTCTCGGCTGAGCCGTCATTCCTCTCCAGGTCCTCCACTGCGGAGAGAGGCCCCAGAGACCGCGGCGTGAGGGGAGCCTCCGGGCAGGGGCCTCTGGGGTGCGGGGTGGGGACGAGGGCCACAGAGAAGCCTCAGAGGGTTAAGGAAGCAGGACACACACCGGGACGGGAGAGGGGCGAGCTACGGAAGGCTCGAGAACGGGACACACACACGCTCCCCGCGCTCCCAGGCAGGGGAAGCCCCGCATGCACCCCCAGTCTACAGGGAGGAAAGGGGGAGGCCCGCGTGGCCCCCGCGCCTCCCTCCCTCTCTACTCCTCGACTTCTGCCCGCTTCCCCTCCTCCGCACTCCCCTTCAACAGGATGTCTCTCAGCTCGGGCGACATGAAGTAGGGTCGCTCCTGAGAGCCGTCATTTCTTTCCAGGTCCTCACCTGGGCTCCCCCCAGGAACCGGCAGGGGGAAAGTGGGGTGGTCAGGAAGGGAGGGAAAGAGGGAGGCAGGGAAGAACAGGGAAGCCAGCAGGCATGGAATAGAGGAAGAGAAGAGAAAAAACAAAACAAAACAACAAAAAAACAGACAGATGGAGACCAAAGTTAGTAGCAGCCACAGATCCCCCCCCAACAAAGCCAGAAACTCCAAAGCCGAGGGCCCGGGGTGCAGCGCGTTCTAGCTGCGGGCGGCCTGGACCTCAGGGCGTGACAGGATGGAGCAGCTCCGAGCGCAGGGAGGAAGCCGAGAAGGCAAGCCAGGGCCCTCGGACACGGGACAGCCAGGTCCCAGGGAAGCTGGGGGCACCTGGCCGTCGAATGCATCGCCCTATCAGCAGATGTTATGCCCAGAGGGGAGAAGGCAGTCAGGGCCTGGCAAGGGCTGGGGTGAGGGGTCACTCACAGAAGCAGAGGAACAACGTGTCCACACACATGCCGTAGACACTGAAGAAGCCATGGGCAATCAGGTAGGAGCCGACGATCACCGTCTAGGCAAGGGGGGAGCCGAGATGTTTCCACCGCAGCTCCCCGGGGCAACTCCCACCCCCCAGGCTGGGATCATGTCATTTCCCTGCTGAGAAGCCCTCCTTAGAGTAACAGCCAAAGTACCACCATTTACTCCTTGCTCTCTTCAACCCCAGGGCCTTTGCACATGCTGTTGTCCCAACTTAAATCTAGTTTATGTCTCTTTATCTTTCTGCTTTCAACTCATACATGGAGTCTTCAGATACCACCTCCTTTATGAAGCTGCTTCCGGCAGGTAGACCCTGTTTTATGCTCTCTCCTAGCACTCCAAGCCCCTCCTTTGGGGCCTTCATCTGGCTGCAATTTTAGGCATGTTTAGGGCACTACAGTCAGAATGCCCTCAGCCCCACTAGACTGTATCTGTCCCACTTCCTGCTACACCCCCAGCAATCTGGAGACTCACGGGGCCTCGGCAGGTATCTGATAAACATTTATGGACCGAAGCAAGTGGACCACGGAAAGATTAAATGCCTTGCTCAAAGTTGCCCATCTTGGAAGCAGCAAGCAGAGAACTCTGATAAAATTCTAGGTCACTGGGCTCCAAGGTAATGCATGACATTACCTCCGTGGCCCCCTCACCTCCCTGCCCTCTCCATCCCCCCCCACACCCGTTTCTTCATTTCCTGGCACAGGTCCAGCTCACAGCCTCTGAACTGGTTCCCTCTGCCTGGCTGTGGCCCAGGTCTCCTTCAGATCTTAGATCTGACCTCACTCCACAGTGTAGATACCCGGCCTCCCTGACATCACTTCCACAGTGTAGACACCCGGCCTCCCGGACCTGCCCTCCTCCTCCCGCACAGCCTCTAACAGTTCTCTGTAACCCTCCTCGGTGGCACGAGTCAGTTTGTAATCACGCATCCACCCGTATCGTTACTGACTGTGTCTGTTTGCCTCTGAACTGCAAGGCCCTCCGGAGGGAAGCCCTCCCTCCTCCTGCGCCTGGGACACAGCAGGTGCTTACTACATGTCTGTGGCCTGAGTAAACAGTCAACCCCCCATCTCTGACCTCCGTCCACATCTGTCTAGTCGAAAGAGACCCGGAGGACCCCGGCGCCTCCTCCGCCCTGGACCCCCGCCCATCCCCAAAGGTCCGTACCAGTATGGGGACCCAGTAATAATTGAGGGGCGGCGCTGTGTCCTGCACAATCCTGATGCGGTGGGTGAAGAAAAAGAACGCCAGGATCCCTAGAGAGAGGGGGGGAAACCGAGGCACTCGAGAGTTCTGACTAAAGGAAGCAGCCCCTCCCCCCCAGGAGACCTCAGACACCATGGCCAGCGTCGCCAAAGATGACGCGGGGCCCAACAGCACTTCACGGGTCACCCCAACCACAGCCCCCCTGGTAGGCTGACCAGCGACACTCACCCACGCTACCCACGATCAGAAGTTTGCCCAACAAGAAGAGGAAGTCAGTAACTTTGTCTAGGACGGCCACTCTGCAGGGGACAGTGAGGAGCGGGCGTGAATGGGGGCTCGGGGACTGGGGGAGGAGGGAGGCGGCCAGAGGACGGAGCTTTCTCTGACCTGATGATGTTTCTCATGAGCAGGAAGAAGGCATTCCTGGCCGAGGTGCAGAAGTTGGTGCCGTAGATGGCAATCTGGGAGGAGGAGGAGGGGGAGGAGGGGGAGGAGAAAGAGGAAGGATCAGGCCCACCAGCTGGGAATGAGGGCTGCCCTCACTGGCAGGCGCTGGCGGGTTGTTTCGCGGTCCCAGGCCTACTCACCATGATGTAGGCGTTCCTGTTAAGGAATCTGATGAACTTCTCCAGGCACCAGAAGCAGCATTTGAGACAGGTCATGAGGAACTTGGCAAACCTGTTCTCTGCAGCTAAGAGCGGAGGGAGGCACGCAGAGGTGAGGGGAGACCCCCGGCAGGGACCACCCTCCGCCCTCCTTACAGGCCCACGATCCAGGATTTTCCGGAGCCTTCTTTCTCAAAGAGACAGGGAGAGGAGACTTGATCCAGAACCCTCGGGGTCCTGCCCCAGACCCAGGTAAGAACCAACCGGGCCCAGGACGCTCAGCTCGGACCCCTACGAGGGGCCCAATCCTGGAGCCTTTCCACCCAGCCTCCAGGCCAGGAACCAAGGACAACCATTACTACTGCCCTGGCCCCGCCTCCCACGCAGAAGCCAGTCCTTGCCGCGACCTTGCCCACCCCCTCCAAAGAACGACCAATCCGAGCTCCACCTCGGCAAAAAACCAAACAAACCAACAAAAAAGAACCATCTTAGCCCCGCCCTTCTCCGCACAAACACAACTTAGTCTCTTCCAGAACCAATGGGGGCCAGGCCTCCTGGCCAGCACCCCCCCGCCCCCCACCCCCGGATAAGAACTCCACCCAATGGGCTCCCTCGGCCATTCTTCCACCTCAGGAACTAATCAAACTCCCCACCCCACCCCGCCCACCCCAAGCAGAAGCCAATCACAGTTCCATCGCCTTAACCCCGCCCCCGTCCTGCCCCGCCCCCAGCCCCGCCCCCCACAGGCCAATGCCAGCCACAGGCGGCCGCACCTTTGAGGCGCTGATCCAAGTACTCCAGCATCACTCGGATGATCTGCACAATGGCCAGAATGAGCGCGCCAAAGGCCAGGGAGCCTGTGTGGTACCTGAGGGCCAAGGCGGTGGTCGGTGGCCGGGCCAAGGCTCCCGCAGCCCATCTCGCCCCCCGCCCCGGCCCCCCCAGACCGAGTCCCACCTGAGCGCCCGGCCGAAGGCAGAGAAGAGCGGGAAGGCAGGCAGGTCGTCGGGCTTGTGCAGGGCCCAGTAGTAGGAGGCGAAGGCCCCCGCCAGCGTGACCTGGCCCAGGGCCAGCACGAAGTTGGCCAGCCAGAAGAACATGAAGGCATTGAAGATCTGCAGGCCCAGCAGGGCCCGGTGGTAGCCCGACTCGCCACCGTAGAAGGCGAACTGGCAGTGGGCACCAGGGCACAGGCGAGATTCGTTGGAGGAGGCGAAGGTCTGTGGGAAGGATGGGGAGCCGGGTCACGACCTAGGGGGCAGCGGTTCAGAGGGGGTTCTGGGCATCAGGCCCGGGTCGGGTGGCCCGTGGAGTGGGACGGGAGTCATGGGAATCGGAGTTCAGTCAAGGGATTGGGAGTTTCGTATGGGGACGCTGAACGGGGGTTCTAGAAGCAAGACGGGATTGTCGACCCCGCAGGCGTCAATGAGGCAGGATACGTTATCCCGGGGATCAGGGTGGGGTCATGCATCAGTCCGGTGGTCACGTGGACGGGACAAGCGTGGTAGAGATCGGTACGAGGACCACGGGGGCAGGACGGGGGCTTATGAAAGGCAAGGAAGGGGTTCTAGAAACAAGAACTGGCTGTCACTGGATTAAGGGAGGGGAGTGGGGCAGGAAATGAAGTCAAGGGGAGAAAGGCGGGCGTGGCCCGGCATTCGGGGTGCGGTGGGGGCTGCCCCGTTGGAGCTCTTCTCCTCCATACGCCCCATATCCAGCACAGGGCATACAGCAGGCCCTGAATGCTTGCTGAATGGTCCCCGAGCGGGGACGACAGGTTTCGGACAGCCTCTGGGCTGCTGGGGAAGTAGCCGACCCCCACCTCAGGATGGCAGGTCTTCCCAGCAACTTGGCAGGCGCCGTCATCGAAGATCTTATAGACGGCTTCGTTGGAAGTGGACAGGAAGCTGGAGGCTCATTAAGGAACCTAACATTTGGGATTAGGGACCCCAGAAAAGTTCCATTGCCCCCCCACCCCACCCTCACCCCCGCAACCAGCTTCTGGCCCTGCCCCCACGCTGCAGGTCACTTCCAGGCGAGTTCGGCCCTGAGCCTCCCCCCCCCGCCCCCCGGGGTCGGGGACCAGGTCCGACGGTGGATACACGGCAGTGCTGGCCCAGTAGGCGATGCAAAGACACAGCAGGAGGAAGGTGACCAGCGGGTACAGCAGAGAGCACATCACGTACCCCACGGCCCTGGGCAGGAAAGGTCGCAGGCGTCAGGGCCCCAGCGGCCCCGGGCCCACCCCAGCCCAACCCCGGGCACCCTGGCACCCACCTGCTGGCTTCTTTGATGAGCGCGATGGCGATGAGAATTCTCTTCCGCAGAAAGATGAGCAGCAAGATGATAACGGCCTCGAGGATGCTCAAGATGATCACTGCGGGGGGCAGAGGGTGGCCGAGGCTGCCGCTGCCTGTCCCCGCTCCCTCCCGGGCCTCCCGGGGTGGGGGGGGAGGGCAGGGGGGGGGGCTGGGACTCACTGAAGGCCATCCAGGTCTGCCGCAAATGCAGGTACACACGGAGGTCTGTCTGGAAGCCGAGGTCCACCAGGGAGATGTCGGAGCCGGCCTCACCACGCAGCCGCATGTACTCCATGTAGCAGTGAAATATCCCTGCACAGGGGACCGACCTCAGCCCGCGGAACGCTCCCCCGACGTTGCAAAGCCGGGGGAAGCACCCCCATTGAGCAGAAACAAACACCAGAGCTGACAGGGGCTGCCAATGGCTGCTCCTGCCTCAGGGCCTTTGCACTTGCTGCCCTCACTGCCTGGAACTGGATTCCTTGCCCCCACTCTGTCTCTATTCAGACAGTACCTTCTAACCAGACCTTCCCAAACCCCTTCTCCTGTTTCAAATCACACCCACTCACACTCAACTTCTTATCCCCTCTGTCTGGTTGGACCGTCTAGAGTCTTCTTCTGGCTTGTTATTATTGTTTTTAAGATTTTATTTTTATGTAATCTCTATACCCAACCCAGGGCTCAAACTCACGACTCCGGGATCGAGAGTTGCACACACCACTGACGGAGCCAGCCCGGCGTCCCCTGGTTTATTATTTCTGGTCCATCTTCCCCGCACCCCCGGGACCTGGAAAGCTGCCTAGGCGCTCGCTACGTGTTTGACGCATGCACGCCTGCAGGAACGAAGGAGGGACTGAAGAGGTATCAGCTGCTGTGGCCTGACGGTTTCCTTGCCACCTTGTAGCGAGGATTCAGGGGCGGGGAGGAAGGATGTGGGCGTTAACGTTCAGTGGGACAGTGTCAGGAATTTTTCATGTTCCCCTTAGCGCTTTGTAGAATAAAACTGTAAAATCCAGATAAAGTGGAAAACAAAAAATTGGGGCGCCCGGGTGGCTCAGTCGGTGAAGCGTCCGACTTCGGCTCGGGTCATGATCTCACGGTTGGTGGGTTCGAGCCCCGCGTCGGGCTCTGTGCTGACAGCTCGGAGCCTGGAGCCTGCTTCGGATTCTGTGTCTCCCTCTCTCTCTCTGCCCCTCCTCCGCTTCTTGCTCTCTCTGTCTCTCAAAAATGAATAAACGTTTAAAAAAAAAAAAGGAAACTTTCCTTAAAAAAAAAAAAATTGCCGAATATGCCAGCACCCGGCTAGAACCCACGGATTAATGTGAAGATAGCACTCCCTATACCTCACACCGGCTCCCCTATCAGGCGTCTTTCCCCTGGAAAGTTCGTCTAAATGGTCAGCCTAGGAACCGCTGCGTTTTGAGCGTTCCCTCTGGGAGATCTCCAGGGCCCTCCCCCGCATCCCGTCCACACACTTTTTCTCATGAAGCCTCCTCACTAGTAAATACTAATTATCCCCACTTTATAGAGGAAGAAACTGAGGCACAGAGGAGGTTGAGTCACCCGCCCACGGCCACCGGGGAAGGGACTGGCCAAGCCGGCATTTAATGCCCAGGCGTCGGGCGCCAGAGCACCCGTCTTTAGCCACGGCGGTGAGCAGTCTGCTTGAGAAGGCGTTTGGCTGCAGATAAAATACGGCCCCGGGGCCCAGCCTGCAAGGCTGTGGTTCAGCTCGTCCCCCATCACTTAACACCGAGGCTGTTTCCAAGCGCCTCCTCCCGTCAACAACCCTGACACGAACATCTTCACGGACACGCCAAGTAGAGAATGCAGGAGGTCTGACGGCTTAGGACAGGATTCTTGCCGGCCACTGTTGGGTCAAAGGGCACAGGCATTTGCAGACGGGGGGGGGGGGGGGGGGGGGGAGGGGGGGGGACACACACCATAGCCCAGCACCAGAATCACCATGATGATCATCACCCAGACCATAATGCCGGCCAGGAAGCGGAGCAGGACGATGAACAGGAGACTCATCACCATGGCGATGACCAGGCCTCTGGGGACGAAAGGGGGGTGCGTGAGCACGGCGATCCTGTCACCAGCCCCGGAACCCGCGGGCAGGAAGGGCCGCCTTCCCTTCCGACGTACATGACAATCCAGTACCAGGAGACCGTGTAGTCTTCAAATATCCGCATGGCCAGCTGCCGCGCCTCCAGGACCCCGTTGGCCTTCCTGGGGAACCAGGGCTGGCGTCAGACCCTTCCTCCCCGACCGGGCCAGCCCCAGGGGATGCCCTGTCCCACCCGGGAAAGGGGGACCCCGATGTGTGTGAGGGGGGGGCGGTGGTCCTCACTTGGCGCCCTCCACCAGCTCTGTGATGTTTTTCCGAGCGCCGTGCCCGTCCTCATAGGTCGTCTCGTTGCCCACCATGAGGACCCCCTTGTGGGCGTGGATGGCGGGGAAGCAGCGCCGGGCCACTGCATGGAGCCGGGAATGGGAGCGGTCAGGCTGCGCCCCTGAAACCTCCTCCCCCCGCCCCCCCCCCGCCCACCCAAGCGCACGGAACCCCGGACTCACAGGGCTTGCTGGGGATGAGGACGGCAGGGCAGTCGCCATCCCGAAGCACTTCAGCCACCCCCTGACAGGAAAGGGAGGGGGGTTAAAGGCCCAGGCCAGCACCCTCCCCCCACTGCCCCCGCCCGGGCGCCTCTCACCTTGTTGTTCTGGAAGCCGGGCACGCAGAACTGCTTGTAGTACTCAAAGTCCTGGGATCTGTGAGCGTTCAGGTAGGTGAGGTAACGGTCGGGGCATTTCTCCACGCAGATCTTGGGGGGCAGGAGGCAGGGGTTGGGTGGGATCGAGACAGACCCCCGATCCCCGCTCAGGACAGAGGTCCTGCTTCCCCGTTCACCGGGGACAAGAAAGGGCTGAGAGAGAGCAGCTGTCGCTCTAGGGAGAAAGGGGCCCGGTGACAGAAAGCAGGGATGGCAGAGAAGACGGGGAGAGGCCAAATTACCTGGGGGGTGGGGCACTGGAATTCCAGCAGGACCAGGGGGCTGGCGCATTTCACGATGTTGAAATAAAACAGGAAGGGTTTGTTCCTGGGGATGGGGAAGGGAGACGGGAACGGTCAAGATTTCTCAACCTCCCTATATAAAATCCCTCGTGAAAACAACAAGCGACGGCCGGAGCAGCAGCCGCTCCATGCCAGGTACTGCTCTAAGCTCTGCCTATGGGCTCACCTAATCATCACAACAGCCTGTTATCACCCCCATTTCAGAGCTGACGAAAATGAGGCCCAGAGAGGTTGAGACACTCGCCCTGGGTCACACAGCCGGGGAGTGGCACAGCCTGGATTGAACTTGCTTTTTGCTCATCTGTTCCTCACCACCCGACGCCGGATCCAGGACTGTCCCCTCTCTGCCCCTGGCCTAAAATGTGAGCTACCAGACAACAAGACTCCTAACGTCTCATTTGGTGCTGCGTCCTCAAGTCCTGGAACAGGAGCTGGGGAAAAGTGGGAGCTTTACAAAGACTTGTTGACTAAACTAGCGGATGGAGAGAGGCGGGGGAAGCCTAGAACCTTCTCCCCCAGTGCTCACGAAGCCTTCCTGCCCACGCCTCCCCAGTCCCGCCAGGCCCCAAGGAGCCAGACTCACGCGTTTTTGGTGCCCTTCTGCCCGCAGAACTCGCCTCGGCTATCAGTGGGGTAGATCACCTTTCGAGGGTCCCCGTGGGTCCAGGCTGTGGAGGGATCCAGGGACGCTGAGGCCCCGCCGTTCCCGCCCTCGAGGCTGCGGCTTGCCCTCCCGCCTCGGAGCCCCAGTCCCGCGCCCTTCCCCACTCACCAATGATGCCTACAGCGACGTAGCCCACAATGGCCAGGAGGAGGAACACGCAGCAAATGACGTCCGTGCAGCCCCTGGGGAACAAGCGACAGCATCTGGGCGGGAAGCTCGGGGCCCCGCGGACCATGGACCCCTGTCCTGCCGCGGACGCACACGCCCGTCCAGCTGTTCCTCAGGGCTGTCAACGCGCCGAAGACCATGTACACGTGCATTTCACTTTTTTTTTTTTTTTAAACCAACCTCCACGCCCAACACGGGGCTGGAACTCACATCCTGAGACCGAGAGTCCCATGCTCTGCCCAGCCAGCCAGGCCCCCGTGGCGTTTGGATACCTAATGCTACACTGTTCTAGAAGTAGTTCGCCACCGTGTCCAGCTCCCTTCTGACCGAGAGTGCCCATGTCCCCGCACCTTGAATAGCAATCGGGAGTAACGTTTTTTAAACTTTAAACTATTTTTGGGCACCTGGGGGGCTCGGTCGGTTAAGTGTCTGACTTTGGCTCAGGTCATGGTCTCATGGCTCAGGAGTTCACGCCCCGCGTCAGGCTCTGTGCTGACAGCTCGGAGCCTGGAGCCTGCTTGAGAGGAGGTCTCTGCCTCTCTCTGCCCCTCCCCCCTCTCACACTCTCTCGGTCTGTCTCTCTCTCAAATATAAATAAATATTACATTTTTAAAATTTAAACTGTTTTTATTATAAGATTAACTATGAAGATGGTAAAAATTAAAACCAGACAGGAATGCATGCGATAAAAAAAATAAGTCACCCGCACGGCCCCTCTCCTATAAGTAAACTTTGCTAATGATTTCTTTTTTATTTCCAGTTTGTTTATTTATTTTCTGAGTAATCTTTACACCCAGCGCGGGGCTGGAACTCAGGACCCTGAGATCAAGAGCCGTACACTCTTCTGACTGAGCCAGCCAGGCGCCCTTCTCCTGAGTCTTTTGGATTATTTATTGGATACAAAGGTTCAAAAAACAATTTTGTTTTTGCTAACTTGAGTGGGATTATGATACACCCACTGTTCTGTGTCTTGCTTTTTTTCACTTAATATATTGTCAGGGATCCAGGTCGCCCCTTACAAGGGCTCTTGTACGTTTCAACAGTCGTGGAACCGTGGGACCCAAAGCTTCACTGTAACTTATCAAAGTAGTTCCAGCTCCCAAAGAGGCGCATTCCAATCGTTGGGTCTCGTCATTTTCAAAAGCGCAGGTGCCTCATACCTTTTCGACCAGGTGTCCGAGATGGGTGCGGAGTTTTCCCCCCTAGTACTTTACTCTTTGGAACGAGGAGCTGCACATTTAAAAGTTAATATTTCCAAATTCCTTCCGGAAGACACCGTGGTGCGGGTCAGATTCAGAGCAGCGAGAAGTCCCAATCTCTTTCGTCTTTGCTAATCTATGGTGGTGGCGAAATTCTATTTGGTTATTGTTTTATCCATTCCTCCACCTTGCAGGGAGTTTGAGTCCTTTCCCAGAACTTCACTGTCTATGCTATTTCTTGGTCTACAAATTATCTTTCGCCTGAGTTTAAAAACGCATTTGTAAAGACTCTTTGCATATTAAGGAAATTAGTTCTTTAACTGCCAAGTTGCAAATATCTATCACCAGTTTGCTGGAGAGCAGATGGGGGGTGGGGGGGAGTGAAGAAACAGAGGTGGAGGCCATAGGAGCAGAGACGGCTCCCCTCCCAGGAACCCAGAGTCCTTACCTGTGGTAAATGGGTCCTTTGAAGGTAGGGTCATACTTCTGTGGTGTTCCTGAAAATGGGGAAGATTGAGCAGAGTGACCAAGAAGGGGACAGGAGACCGTCGCCCCCCCCCCAGAAGCCCCTAGGGGTACCTCTGGCCCAGGGAAGAGTAACTTCCAGAGAGCCCGCCCCACTTCCAGGCGACCACGCCCGAGCCCCCAGTGGAGGCCGGCCAAGGCAGGGGGTGCAGCGGCCCATGGAGACCGGCCCGAGTCATCCCCTGGCGGCCACCCACCGGGGAGGGCGCCGGACGAGGGGGGGGGGCTGGGAGCCCGGGGGGTAGGGGAGGGTTCCAGGTGGGCTCTGGAGAAGGTTGCGGCAGGAGTACAGGGGAGGGGGCTCCGAAGACAGGCCCAGCGGGCCGGGGGGTCTGGAGGGACCTCCGAGAGGCAGCTTCCGGGGAGGAAGGGGGCGAGGGGCGCAGGCGGAGGCCGGCGCCTCTGCGCCCCGCGGGGTCGCCCCGCTGCCCCCTCCGGCGGCCGGGCCCGGGCGCGCGAGGGGGGCGCTGCCTACCGTGCTTCCCGTAGTAACGCGGCCGCTCGCCCCCCATCCCCGCGGGCGCCCAGCGCCGGCGGCCGCGCGCCCGCTCCGAGCCCCCTCGGCACCGGGTCCCGAAGCGCGCGCGTCCCGAAGGAGGGACCGGGACCGACCGGCGGCGGCTCCTCCCAGCCGGGAGCCAGGCGGGGCGGCCCAAACCGGTCAGACCGGCCCCAGCCCAGCAGTTGTCTCCGGACAGACTGGCCGACGGACGGAGCAGGGGGGGAAGGGGGGGGATAGGGCCGGGCGGGGCGGCAGCTGCTCCCGCCACTCACCCGCCGCCCCGATTTAGCCCTCTCCGCCCCCCCTCCCCGTCCGCCCGCCCTCCTGCCCAGCCCCACCCCCCCCCACCCCCGGGGACCCAGCCTTCCCTTCCCCCGGCAGCCTCGGCGCGCCCCGCACGTCCCGACCGGACGCCGCCGCTGGGAACGCCTCTCAACCCTGGAAGGGCGCCTGGTGCTGCCCCATTCTCCGGGTGTGGAAACTGAGGCCTAGGGGGGGAACTCGAGGTAGGCGCCGCAGAGCAGGCAGATGGCAGCACCCGGACTCCCAAATATAGACTATTGGCGCTGAAAATTCTCAAACCAGTTTTTATTTTGGTCTGCATAAAAAAAAAAATCACACACACACACACACACACACACACACACACACACACACACCGAAATGCCAACAGTTAAACGTTTGGGAGACTCCATATTAAAATCCCCCTTGCCCGTCTTCTGAAGACTGGCAGAATGGGACTGGGAGCCCAGAGGCCACATCCCTGCCTGGCAGCGCCCTTTGTGGCCCCCAGCGCCACATATATGCTTGAGCTCCCCATCCCAGGATGCATCCCGACTGTGAATCCTGAAGCCCTTGCTCGGTAGAGCAAGTACTTATTGAGCGCCTACTGGGTGCAGGCCCAGGGCTGAGCGCTGGGTACATACAATGACAAATGAGAGCCCAATCTGGTGTGTCTGTTCTTGGGGCGCTCACAGCCTAGTCACGTGGCCCTGGATTCAAACATTCCTTCTGCCCCCTCCGAGCCAGAGGGCAGTTCGGCCAGCGTCTTGCCTGCCCTGAGCACCCTCAACTGTGAAATGGAGCTAAAGGCAGAAAACCAAAACGGGTCAAAGACCAATCACAGGGTACCCGGAGGTACACAGTTGGCATGGACGTACTATCGTTGGTGTAAGGGTGTTTAACTAATGTGTGAGTACACGATAGGCATGAACGGACCGCCAGCATGGGGCTTACAGAATGGCGTCATACAGTTGCTGCGGAAGCATACAGCCAACAAAGAGGTATACAGTTGCCGTGGGGTGTTTAATCAGTGTGGGGTACCCAGCAGGGGTGGGGGTATACAGCTGGTGCGAGGTACTCAGTCAGCAAAGGGTTGTGTAGCCAGTGTGGGGTATACAACCAGCATGGAGTACAGTCAGCTGGCTATATTGTACACCCCCACACCGACCATCCAATCCTGAAGCCAACTATATACTCCCTGAATCATGTGCCTGTTGTCTCTGTACCCCGCCCCCTCCAGAGCTCTCTTTGAGGCCAGCTGTATACTTTATAGTATAGTGGATTATACCTTTGGCTCAGTGGATTAGCAGGAACACACATTCGGTGTGAGGTATACAGTCAGCAATGGGGTTATACAGCGTGGTCATATACAGTTGGTGCTCGATAATTGTAGCTCCTACCTCGGAGCCAAGCATTCCCTGGCAGGGCTCTGGTCACGAACTCAGCTCCTCCCTAGAGGAATGCACCTTTCCCCCAGGGGCCTCCAGCTGCAGAAGCCCCACCTGACCCCTGGCCCACAGGCTTTAGCAAACAGGAGAGGTTCAAGGCCCCCGAGCCATGCCCTTGGGTGACCAGGCCTCCCAAAGAAATGCTGTGGTTCCCAACCCCAAGGCTGGCTGGTCCCACCCACCCAGCCCAAGCAGTGGACAAAAAAAGGCCTCTTCCCGGCTATAGTAGGTCCCTTGGGGACACTCCCGCAGACTCGAGACTTCGACCACCAGCTCCGCCCTGAGGAATCGCAAACGTCGGTCCCCTGAGCTGCACGCCCCTGTGACGCCGGTCTCCTGGGGGTCTCCTGGACACCTCACACTCAGCACAGCCACATCCGGGCCTCTGATGGCCCCCAACCTGCCCCGGCTCAGAAAAGGCAGCTTCGTCTTCTCAAGAGCTCAGACCAGACGCCTGGGACGCCTCTCTTTACTTCACACCAGCGCTGCCTTCAGAATCTATTCAGAATCCAGCCACTTCTTGCCCCCACCCCTTTTCGCCAGTGCAGGCATCTCCGCCCTGCCCCCCCAGCCCCCACCCTCACCCTCACCCTTCTGTCTGTTCGCCCCATAGCGACCAGAGGAGCCTGTGAACGCCTGAGTCAGGGTATGTCTGTCTCTGTCCAGAACTTTCCATGGCTCCCGCCTCACTCGGAGGAAAACCCCAACTCTTCACCATCACCTAAAAGGCCCTACGTGCTCAGCGCCCCCCCCCTCGTTCTCTTCCCACGGCCTGTTCTGTTCTGCATGGCCCCGGCCTCACTAGCTACACACAAACTCACCAGGCAGAGTCTCACCTCGGGACCTTTGCCCTGGCTGTTCCCTCTGCCTGGAAATCTCTTCCGGGAGATGTCCGTGTGGCTCCACTTCGCTCAGGCCTCTGCTCAGTCTTCCCCTCCGCAGAGAGGCTCTCTCTGACCCTCCAATCCAAAACAGCAGCCCTGTCCCCTCTGTCCTATCTTCCTGCTTTATTGTTTTTATCGCCCCCTGGCATGTCACACGTTTCCATATCGCGCGTCTATCGTCTGTCCCCTTGCCTGTTCGCAGCACAAGGGCAAGGGTTTAAAACTGTTCCGTTCACAGCTGTATCCAGGGCCCAAAATAGCACCTGGCACTCAGCATTTGCTGCATGAACAACCCCAGTATACAAACCATGTGTAGGTAGCTAAGACTGAAAGTGGAAACGGAGCTTAGCGTTTTCCGGGTGCATGTATTTAAGATGTTAATTGTGGGGGCGCCTGGGTGGCTCAGTCGGTTGAGTGGCCTGACTTCGGCTCAGGTCATGATCTCACGGTCTGTGAGTTCGAGCCCCGCATCGGGCTCTGGGCTGATGGCTCAGAGCCTGGAGGCTGCTTCGGATTCTGTGTCTCCCTCTCTCTCTGCCCTTCCCCTGCTCATACTCTGTCTCTTTGTCTCTCGAAAATAAATAAACATTAAAATATATATATATATATAAAAAGTTAATTGTGGGGGGCACCTGGGTGACTCAGTTGGTTAAGCGTCCAACTTCGGCTCAGGTCATGATCTCGTGGTTCATGAGTTCAAGCCCCGTGTCGGGCTCTGTGCTGACAGCTCAGAGCCTGGAGCCTGCTTCAGATTCTGTGTCTACTTCTCTCTCTGCCCCTCCCCTGCTCATGTTCTGTCTCTCTGTCTCTCAAAATGAATAAACATTTTTTAAATGTTTTGTAAAGTTCATTTGTGAATTTTATGCATCAAGAATTTAATACATGATAAGTGTGGAATTTTCAGCGGGCAGGCAAAGGATAAATCAGTCCGTGGCCTCGACTGCGTTCGGAAGGAAAAAAGTTAACTCCACTCCCAACAGGGGGGCAAAATAAATTCCACATGGATTAATCATGCAAGATAGATAAAAACTTGAAACTATTGGGGCATCTGGCCGGCTCAGCCCAAAGAGTGTGTGGCTCTTGATCTCGGGGTCATGAGTTCAAGACCCACTTTGGGTACAGAGATTACTGAAATAAATAAATAAAAACTTTCAAAATAGAAAAAGAAAACACCTCGAAACGATGACAAGCCTGAAGGGGAAAACACAGAAACATATTTCTACCATCTGAGAAGAGGTGAGGCTGGTGAGGGTGGAGAAGGGAGAAGGGGAGTACCGGAAGTTTCTCCGTGTGAGATGAATGGCAGCCAGACTGGCAGAGTCTGGAACCACAGAAGAGTGGGCAGTGCTGACGATGGAGTATCTTTCAGACTCGAGCTCTGTCGTCACTATACTGGAGGTCCTGTCCTCAACCCATTTTACAGTGGAGAAAACCAAGGCCCAGGGAGGGGAAGTGGTTTGCCCGGTCGCCTACCGACAAGTAGAAGATCCCCACTCCAGGTGCGCTGGGTGAGTGGGAGCCACTGAGAGTGTTTGAGCAGGAGCAGCCCCTGGCCAGGCCGGGGAGGGGAAGACCACATAGAGAGGTTTCGGCCCTCTGAGAAATTGGTAGCTTGTGGGTCAGACAGTAGGGCCATGACCTCGCTGTGTGAACCTGAGTTATCTCTGTAAGATGGAACTGAAGATTCCCAGCAGCGTCGGCACTGGCGTGGCCTAGGGCCCAGCCTTGTTGGTGCTCGAGAAAGACAGGAGGGAATCTTGGTGCAAGCATGTGATGGGTTCCGTTCATCAACTTTAGCAGGTGGGGATGGGGGGAGGGGCAGGTTGCATATCCCTGGATTCTTTTTTTTTTTTTTCATGTTTATTTATTTTTGAGACAGAGCATGAGTGAGGGAGGGGCAGAGAGAGGGGGACACAGAATCGGAAGCAGGCTCCAGGCTCTGAGCTGTCAGCACAGAGCTCGACGCGGGGCTGGAACTCACGAACCGAGAGACCATGACCTGAGCCAAAGTCAGACACTTAACCCTCTGAGCCGCCCGGGCGCCCCAAACACTCTTGGATTCTGATCCCTGAGCCTGACCTGAACCCTGCAGGAGGAGAACTCGCTGAATCTTCGCCACACTCCGGCAAGACAGCAACGGTGCAAAGGCCCCAATGGCTCCCTTTTACCGACCCCCTTACTGTGTGCCAGGCGCTTTTCCAGCACGTCACATGCTTGTCCCTCCGTCCATCCTCACGGCAACTTTGGGAGACTGATCCCTTCGTCTGAAGGATGCTGAAACTGAGGCCCAGAGAGAAATAACGTCCCCGCGGTGAGCAGCAGGGCCGGGGGGCTGCCCAGCTCATGACTTAGCCCCTGAGTGGATTTCCTGTGGCTGCTGTATCAAATTGCCACCGAATGGGTGGCTTACAAGAGCAGAAATGCATCACCTTCCGGTTCTAGAGGTCCGCCGCCCGAAGAGCAACTGCCTAGGCTAAAATCGAGGCGCTGGCGGGGCTGCGTCCCTCGGCTGGTTCTGTGGGAGGAGCTGTTTCTTACCTGTTCCAGCCTCCTCGGCCTGTGGCCCCTTCTCTAGCCTCAAAGCCAGCCCGCCCATCCAGCCCGCATCCACCACCACACCCCCCTCTCCGACTCCTTACTGCCTCCCTCTTCTCTTTATAAGGGCCCTCCCTTGTCCTGGGGCCCACCTGGGTAATCCGACTTAATCTCTCCATCATAAGATCCCGAATCTAGCGGCGCCAGGGCGGCTCAGTCGGTTAAGCGTCTGACTTTGGTTCAGGTCATGATCTCTCGGTTCGTAAGTTCGAGCCCTGTGTCTGGCTCTGTGCTGACAGCTCAGAGCCTGGAGCCTGCTTCGGAGTCTGTGTCTCTTCTCTCTCTGCCCCTCTCCCGGTCACATTCTCTCTCTCTTTCTCAAAAATAAACATGAAAAAAATGAAAAAAAAATCCTAAATTTCATCTCATCTGCAAATTCCCTTTTGGCCTGTAAGCTAACACAGTCACGGGCTCCAGGAGCGAGGACGCGGGTATCTTTGGGGGAACCATGATTCTGCTTATCACGGTGTGTAACCATCCAGGCCAGGGGTTGACAAACATGGGGCGGGGGTGGGGTGAGGGGGCGGGTGGAAGGAATCACCCACTGCCTGTTCTCACATGATCTAGAACGAAGAATGGTCTTTTTCTTCTTTTTAACTTTTATTTATTTCTTGGGGGGGGGGGGCAGAGAGAGACAGAGAGAGAATCCCAAGCAGGCTCTGTGCTGCCAGCGCAGAGACCGACTAGGGGGCTCGAGCCCACAAACCGTGAGATCATGACAACCGAAACCGAAAGTCGGACGCTCAACCGACCGGCCGCCCAAGCGCCCCTGCTTTTTACATTTTCAAATCGCTGCAAACCGTCAAAAGAGGAAGACTACTCTGTCATGTGAAAATTACGTGAAATGTAACCGCCAGCGGGTGTAAGTCGATTTCTCGGGGCACAGCTATGCTGGTTCCTTCTCATGTCGCTCATGACTGCTCTCAGGCCACGACAGCAGAGCCCGGCGGCCGAGATAGACTGTACGTGGCCCTCGGAGCTGGGAAGACTCGCTCTCTGGCCCTCGTAGAAACAGTCAGCCGCCGCCTTGGTCTCTAGGCCACGAACCGACGCGTGTTGAGCCGGATTCTCGGCCGGCAGGCTTCCGTGCTCTTTGTAGCAAGCAGCAGTGGTGGTGTCGCCCACAAGAGGGCCGGGTCAACGGACAAGCCCTTTCCCCCTCCAGCCGGCCCTGTTCCCACCTGGAGAATGGGATTAATCGTTGTGTTTGCTTTGTGGGTATGGTCAGGGGGTCGACGCCCAGAGGCACTTAGCAAAGGCCTGGCGTTCAGCAAACACCAACTAGGAGCATGGTCCCATTTGACAGAGAGGGCCAAAGGAGGCCACTTGCTCCGACCAGCAGAGCTGGGGAGGGACAGAGCTATGTGACTCACACCGAGGCCCCTCTGGCTCCATCCCAGGCCTTTTCTGCGGCAGATCCTGAGAGAGGCAGAACTAAAGATGTAACAGAATGGGGGGGAGGGTGGAAAAGCTGGACCGACAGACCAGGCTGGGTGGGGGAGGCGGCCCTCGGGTCCTGGCCTCGCTGGGCGCAAAGGCCGTCCCAGCTGGTGCCGTGGGTGCAGGAGATAAGGAAACCGATATGGGCTGCCCAGTCACAATGCCGGAGCCAGGACATCGAGTGCCACCCAGCCCCCGTGGCTTCCAGATAATGGCCCAAGTCCCCAAGGCCTGCAGCAGCCCAGGGCCTCGCCCACACAGCCAGGCCGGCTCACCCGGCCTTCCCAGAAGTCTGTGCCTGCCGCCCAGGCGGTGGGATCCCGGCCACCCGGAGGAGTCCCTTTGACAAAGAGTCTGGGAAGGGGTCACCGTCCTGGGCACAACGCTGAAGGCGAAAGACGGAGCACCTCCTGTGTGCTGGGCCTGTGCTGGGCACCAAACCAGCCATTCGTTTCTAGAAGTTCACGTCCTCCTCACAAGGCTCTCAGGGTACAGGGCTCAATACAGACACCGAGGCGCGGGGATGCCTCATGACTTGCCCCAAATCACACAGCCAGCTGGAGCTGGGATTCGAACTCTGCTCCTGACAACCGTGCCCGCGACCTCTGTGCTCTGTGAATAACCCCCACTGACTGAGCGTTCACCGCGGACCAAGCGCTCGGCTAAGCGCCGAACCCACATCAGCTCCCCGAACCCCGGAGGCAGCCCGAAGAAGGAGCCGGTACTGTTCACCCCATTTTATGGATGGAGAAACTGAGGTTCAGGTATTTGCAAGGTTCAGGGACACGAAAGGCACCGGGGGTGCAGGGCTAGGAAGAAGGTGGCTGGACTGGAGCGGAGGCGATGCTGGGTTCTGGAAGCTGGCGGAGAGTCAGAACTCCGTGGCCGGCTTTTCTGCAGACATGCTCGTTTACTTAGCACCCTGGCACCAGCTGAGTCATGCCTCTGGATTAGTCCCGTCGCCTCTGTCCTGGCCTCTTGGCTTCTGCCATTGCACCTCGCAGGGGCCAGCGGGTGCCTGGGGACAGCCGAGCCAGGCCGGTTCCCTCTGCTCGGAATTCTCAATGGCTCCCGTCTCTCTCAGAACAAAAGCCCAAGTCCTCTCCATGGCCCACAGGCCCTGTGTCCGGCGCACAGGCCGTGCCCTCTCCCTGAAACACTACCCGGCTCCCTCCTTCCCGCCTCTGGTCACCTTAGGATGGTCTTAACATTTTCAACTCCGCCCCCAGGCCCTACAGGTTCCTCCCGCTCCCCTCCCCTGCATTATTCTTCCCCTGAGCCCTTCTCTGACCTTCTAAGAATTTCCCTCATTGATCTTAATACCTCGTCTATTTCCCTCTGGAGCCTGTCGACTCCAGGCCGGCGGCACCTGCTGTCCCCTGTGTCTACGCGCGCAACAACGGACTCCGTTTGTACCAAGTAAACGGTACAGTTATCAAGGTAAAACAGCGACCAGCACAACCCTTCCGACCAAGAAGAATCACTCTCCCTCTCACTCTTGGCCCAGAGCCCAAACTTCCTCTCCCCGGTTTCCCTTTCCTCCTTCCAGACGGAGCCTAAGTGCACAGGCAGAAGCAAATCTGTAGCTGTTTCTCCCCTCCCACCCTGTTTTGTTACACAGTGTTCCCTACTTTGCGATGTCACAGGCTAACGGAAGGTCCTCGGGAGCCATCGGGGAGGTTAGAGCCACTTCTGCTGGTTACAGGGCAACATAGAACAGGGCCATTTGTCACTAAACGGGCCTGAGGAGCCGTAAAAAATACTGTTACAGATGCCACGGACGCGCACAGAACTGCGCTCAGCTTGTGCCGAAGACTTCGTGGTCGTGCTCCCTCCGCGAGGAGGGCAGGTGGCCGAGGGTATGTAAAGGGCTCTTTCACCAGGAAGACTAAAATATTCTCTGCGGTTGAGGGCTTATTTTTAATTTGTGGCCCCTCTCCCCTGTCCCCATAGAGAGAATAGATTTATTATATGAGATTAAAATGCTATTTAAAAATAGGGGCGCCGGGGTGGCTCAGTCGGCTAAGTGTCCGACTTCAGCTCAGGTCATGATCTCGCGGTCTCTGAGTTCGAGCCCCGAGTCGGGCTCTGTGCTGACGGCTCGGAGCCTGGAGCCGGCTTCGGATGCTGTGTCTCCCTCTCTCTCTGTTCCTCCCCCGCTCATGCTCTGTCTCTCTGTGTCTCTCGAAAATCAATAAATGTCGAAAAAAGTTTTTTAAATCCTATTTAAAAACTCTCCCTTTGGGGACTGACTGGGAGGGAGCCTAAGAGAACTTTCTGGGGGAATGGGGAAGGTGCTCACTGCAGATTTCCTTCCGCTAAAGGGCAGAGAGTTAGGATTTGAAGCTTTGTGTTTCACCTATCATCTCCGTCACATATTCCTTTTTATTTATTTATTTTATTTTGAGAGAGGGAGAGAGAATGAATGAGCAAGGGAGGTGCAGAGAGAGAGGGGGAGAACGGGCTCTGTGCTGCCTGCGTGGAGCAGAGCTGGACGCGGGGATCGATCTCGTAAAGATCGTGGACCTGAGCTGAAATCAAGAGTCCGCTGCCCAACTGTCTGAGCCACAGAGGCGCTCCGCCTTCTTTTTTTTTTTTTTAACAACAATTTACAAACAATAGAGCCATTCTTGGTCCACCGGCCTTACAGAAACAGGCCACAGCACAACAATCTGAATACGCTTAACACTATTGAAACATACAAGCAAAAAGGATTCAGATGGTACATTTTACAGTTGTGGATTTTTTTTTTTTTTACCACAAAAGATTAAAATAATCATATGGATTGGCCCTCCAGGGAGGGGCTTGTGGGAGCCGGGAATTTTTTTTTCCCCCTCCTGATCTGGGTGCTGATTCCATGGGTACGTTCACCACGTGAAAACTTCCGGAGCCTCGTGCACTTAGGATGTTCCTTTCCTTTTATGCATGAACTCTCTGCTTCAATAACAAGTTTAAAATATTCCTCCATCAGTTAAATATAAGATTGGTTAAACATACAATGTTCCATCCACGAATGCAACTGTCCGGAAACACTGAGGAAGCTTTCCAGGCCCTGCCCGGAGAGGGGTCTCCACGATACATCAAACAGGGAACCAAACGAAAAGCGAAAAGCGAGAAGAGCGACACGTGAGGGCCGCCTGAGCGGCTCCGTCGGTGGAGTTCCCATCGCTTGGCTGCAGGGCCTGCTTGGGATTCTCTCCCTCTCCCTCTCTCTCTCCCTGCCCTTCCCCTGCTTGTGCTCGCGCCTTCTCTCTCAGAATAAACTTGGAGGGGCGCCTGAGTGGATCGGTTGGTTAAGCGGCCGACTTCGGCTCAGGTCGTGAGCTCACAGTCTGTGAGTTCGAGCCCCGCATCGGGCTCTGTGCCGACAGCTCGGGGCCTGGAGCCTGCTTCAGATTCTGTGTCTCGCTCTCTCTCTCTGCCCCTCCCCTGCCCATGCTCTGTCTCTGTCTCTCTCTCTTTCTCTCATAAATAAACTTAAAAAAAAAAAATAAACTTTGAAAAAAAAAAAAAGCAACGCGTGAAACAAACACCTTTTCATTCAGCAAATGGCTGTGCGCCAGGCACGGCGGATACACCTTCAAACCAAACCCCCGCGATCCTGCCTCACAGAGCGAGCATGCTAGGGATTTGCCAACCTTCTCCTAAAAGGGAGAAAAACGGCCACCAGATAAAGAAGACGTATAGAATTTCAAGTGAAGTTCTAAGGCCTCGATTCCATTTGGAAGATGCTGGAACGCGGACGCACTTTGCCAAGAAGGGTGTGTCCTCCTTGGGGAGGAAGCTCCAGGGAGACTTTTCCTGATAAAGCTGCCCGGGCTTTGTATCTTTTGGAGTTTGAAGCATATGAATGTATCACTCTTTTGGAAAAAAAAAAAAAAAAAAAAAGCTTTCAGTTAACAAGTAAATATCCTCTCCCAACAATGTATCCATATATTTAAAAAATCAGATGTCAGATGCTGGCTGCGCTGGCCTCTAGCAAATGGGGCCATGGAATCTGTGGTTGTTTTTTAACATGTTTATTTTCGAAACAGAGAGACAGAGTAGGGGAGGGGCAGAGGGAGAGAGGATCCGGAGCAGGCTCCGTGCTGACGGCAGACAGCCCAGCTCGGGGCTGGAACTCACGAACCATGAGATCGTGACCTGAGCCGAAGTCAGATGCTTAACTGACTGAGTCACCCACGGGCTCGTGGAATCTCATTTTGCCCAAACGTCACTACTTTTACCCCACCTTCCACCCTCCCCCCCCCCCCGCCCCCTGTTGGATGTATTGTTTTAAGTTCTAGAATCTTTTTCCGTGCTCATGCCAAGGGTGGCTGGGAGGGACGGCGGTACCCACTGATGTCATCCATCGGGGCCAGGAGCCGTTTCCCCTGCTTCCTCAGTGCCGCTGCCTCCTCTAGATAGCGTGCCTGCAGCGGAGGGAGCTTCCTGCCCTGCCCGGTCCCGCCATGTCCACGCCTAGACGGAGGGCTGCTTTTCCATCGGCTCTGGAAAACCAGCGGCTCCACTATTATGGGCCCCAGGGGCCTCCTGAGGCTGTAGAGAGCCGACCGGCCACTGTGCAAAATGCTGCCTAGCAGTGAGTGAGGCCCGCCGAGCCCTGCAGATAAGGATACGGCGTCGCAGAGAGGTCGCCGACTCTCCCATGCCACAGAGCTCCGAAGTGTCAGCATCAGGATTTGAACCTGAGTCTGTCTGACGTCACCCCCTGAATTCATGACAACTGATGGATGGGAAGGCATTGGGATACAAGGGCTGAGTGAGGACTGGGATGTGGTGGCGGTGTTTTTTTTTAAATATTTTTAAACGTTTATCTATTTTTGAGAGAAGGACAGACAGACAGACAGAGTGCCAAGTGGGGGAGGGGCAGAGAGAGATGGAGACAGAGAATCTGAAGCAGGCTGCAGGCTCGGGGCTGCGGGGCTCAAATCCACAAACCCTGAGATCATGACCTGAGCCGAAACTGGAAGCTTAACTGACTGAGTCACCCAGGTGCCCCTGTGAGAATTGGTATCTGTAAGCAACCCTTGGAACACGGTTCCCAAAGGAAACCCTCTCCTTATCTGGCAGGGACTTCATGGGGCAGCCTGAGGACTCCGGGGTTTTGGTTCTGATGAGAATGGACTATTTACAAACTATAGGAGATCCCCCCACTTCAAGGAGTCAAGCCAGGGGGCCCTCTGGAGGAGGTGATAGCCTGGCTTGCAAGACCTAGCTGAGGTCTCCACCTCAGGCTTCCTTGGGCCTCATAGAGAAAAAATAAGTAACCAACGGTGTGGTTTGTTTGCTGTTCCTTCTGCCTAGAACACACTTCTCCCAAACCTTCCATGGCCACTGGCTCAAACTCCCGCCCGTGGTCACCTAAAATAATCCCGGATGATTCTCCCACACACACGCTGTCCTGTTCTCTGCGCCACAACACTTACAACAACCTAAAATCATACATTTATTCAAGAATCTTTCTGCTTCGTTCACTGATGAGTTCTCAGTGTCTGGACCCTGCCCGTAGGATGCTCAATAAAAACTTGTTGATGCAAGGGGCTCCCGGCACCCAGCACAAACTCCGTCGGGCACAGAGGTCCCCTGTCTGGACTGTGGGTCTGGCAGGGCCTAGGAGGGCTTCCTCGAGCCCGTCTATGGCTGGCTCCTTTGGCCAAATTCAAGGCTGGATGAATCACATCCTTGTCCACTCCGACGGCCATCCCCCAACCCCCAGCGCCTTCCAGACATGGAAGATCCTCAGGTGCTGCCCACAGGCAGACAGGGCCTGGCCAGGGCTCCAGGCTGAGATTCCCAGATCAGAGACAACCAGCCACACCCAAGGGACGCACAGCACCCACAGATAAAGGGTCTGGCATTTGAGCCAAACCCAGGAGCAAGGAGGCCCCTCGGGACGCTGGCTGGCAGCTTCCAGCAGGGAGGGGAGTGAGTGGCTGGGTGGTGGCCCGGTCCCTGTGTTTCCCTCTGGGCCAGGCAGGGAGGGACCCAGCCTCCCCCATCTGTTTCTCTCTACAACCTGCCGAGGCCACAGTCCCTGGTGGAGGGAGTGGGAGGGAGACACATCTCTGCTCAGCTTGTTTTCTTGATTATTTTTGAGCGGTTTCCTGCCCCCTCCCCAAAGCCTCGGTCTCACAGTTTCCAGGAAGTTCCTCCTGTCACACAAGGAGGGGCAGCGGCGCCCCTTGGCCCCAGGGGAGAGCTACGTGGGACGTGTGCCCAGCTCAGCCCTGGGACCCAAAATGGAGAAGAGAAAGGAGAAACTGAGGATGGCAACCCCCCCTCCGTGGGAACCCTGGGAAGGAAGGCACTGTAGGGCGTGGGCAGGGAGGGGCCTCATCTTGGCCCCAGCCTCTGGGCCCAGAGGCAAAGGCCACCCACGGAGGTTCGCGGGAGCAGGGGTCCGCGTCGCAGGGACTTCGCGAAATGAGAGCGGGCACCCCCGCCCCCCCCCCCCCGGCCCCTTGTACATGGCCAGGAAAGTTTCTCAGCGGTTTCCTCTTTCTTGCAGTAACCTCACCGAGGGCGCCCTTCTTTCTGTCCTTCCAGGCCGCTAGCAAGAACCGAAGGGCTTCCACCCCAGCATTGGGTCTGCCCGGGCTTGCCTCAGTTTCCCCATCTGGCCGGAAGCCCGAGATGACTACTTCCAGAGGGATGTGGGCAGCAGAAAGAAGTGGACTAGGACAACCAGAAGAGGAGGGGGATTTGGGGAAGTCGGGGCCCTGTCCCTTTTCCGAGCCCCGGGCGCCAAGCCTCCCCTCCCCCGCCTGGCATCTGAGCCGCCCAGATAACGGGACCTCCCCGGGCGGAGCATGCGCCGTGCGTCCTGGCCCATCAGCCGGAGGGGGTGCGGGGGCTCCCGGGAGAGGGGACGCAGGGCGACCTGGCGGGAGCAGGGGGGCGTGGGCTCGGCGCAGGGGGGAATGCTGGGCCGAGCAACCGGAGCGCGGCCTCCGGCTGCAGCGCGGGGCTTTAAGACCTCGGGCCCCCACCTCCCCCAAGGCCCCCCAACTCGGCGGAGGCGGTCGCGGGCCAGAGGCGGCTCCTACCGTAGGCTCCGTCCTTCCGCTCGTCCTCCATGGCCGCGCCGGGCGGGGAGGGGAGTCCGAGCCCGAGCGACCCCAGCCCGCGCGGGCGGGAGGCTCCGCGGGCTGCAGCGCCCCGCCCCGCCCCGGCCCGGCCCCGCCCCTGCCCCGCCCCGCCCGCTCGGCCCGCACGCCGCCTCCAATGGGAGCCCGGAGCGGGCCGGGGCGGGGCCAGGGGCGGGCCGGGGCGGGGCCGGGCTCGGTAGAGGGTGGGGCCCCAACCTTTGTTTCCCATCTGGGCTCCCGGGAGGCTCTCTTGCCTGGGGCGTTTGGTGGGCTAGGAGCAGTTGTCCCCCACCCATTCATCCACCCACCCACCCATTCTCTCATCCAGTAGGTACGGAGCGCTGCTTGGGCCAGTGAAACAGACAGAAAGATGCCGGTTTTTTATTCACCAGACTGGCGAGAATTTTAGTCTGGTAACAACCAGCGGGGTGAGCACGTGCCGTGGGACAAAATGTTACTTGGCAGAAAGATGAAATCCAACCGTATTCACCCCGGGCGATTCATCCCTGCCGTGGACCCTGGAGAAGCCATCGGGGGCGTGTGTGCATGGGGGGCACCTGTCAAATGTTGCTGCCTGCTGCTTTGTTAGTGACTGTAACACACGAGGGAGGCTTGCATGCCCCCCAACAAAGGCATGCACGCGACTGGACGAGAGGGAGGGAATACTATGCAGTCAATAAAAAGAATGAAGCCATCGAGGAAATGCAAATTAAAACTCAGATACACCAGCACACACTCACCAGAAGAGCTAGAAGTAAAAAGGTGAACGGTACCAAGTACCGCTTTAAGAGCTGGGGCAAATGAGCCTCTCCGATCCCGCTGGTGGGAATGCAGACTGACACAACCGCTCAGGAAAAGGTCTCTCGGGGCGCCGGGGCGCCTCAATTGGTTAAGCGTCTGATTCTTGATTTCGGCTCAGGGCATGATCTCACTAGTTGGTGACTTCCAGCCCCCCTGCCGGGCTCTGCACTGACAGCATGGAGTCGGCTTGGGATTCCCCTCTCTACCCTTCTCTCTCCCCCTCCCCTGTTCACCTTCTCTCTCTCTCTCAAAAATAAATAAATGAAAACAAATACATAAAAGTTTAAAAAAAGAAAAGAAGAAGTTTTCTTAGTTTCTTATAAAGTTTAACAGGTGCCTACTGTATGATCCCACCATTTTACTGCTAGGTATTTATCAACGAAAAATAAAACCATAAAATTAGGAAAGAAAGAAAGAAAAAAAAAAGAAAGAGAGAGAGAGAGAAGGAGAGGAAGAAGGAAAGAAAGAAAGAAAGAAAGAAAGAAAGAAAGAAAGAAAGAAAGAAAGAAAATACAAAAAGTCATGTATACAAATGCTCACAGCAACTTTATATAGCTTTATTCATAATGGCCAAAAATTGGTAGGCACCCAAATGTCTATAAATGGGTCAATGGCTCCGCACACTGAGGTCCGTCCATACCACAGCATAGTCCTCAGCGATCAGAAGGCCTCAATTACTGGCAAGTTCAATAGCATGGATGAGCATCAAAGAAAGAATTATGTCAAGTGAAAAAGGCCAGGTACTTTTGAATGAAGCTGTAAGACAGACATAGTTAATCAGCCTATGGTAACCGAGCACGGGTTCAGTTAGCTGCCTCTGTGGGTGGTAGAGCCTCCGGGGGCAACTTCCGGGGTGACAGGAACCAGGGCTGTGGTTACGCAGGTGGGTTCAGTTTGCGGCAAGTTTTTAACTTCTGCCCCTCCTGTTATAACATGTTTCGTTTTTAAAATGGGAAAACACACACTACTATAAGAAAGAAGGAGGTGGCCCCGCGAGTTATAACAAGAGTGAATGTTTATAGGGAGCTGAGTCGACCTCAGAAGAGGTATTAAGTGTTTTATATTAAATCTTTATAAGCATTTTCCAATTGGGGAAAGGGACCCAAAGAGGCTAAGCCACTTATCAAGTGCTTTGTCTTAAATCCTTGCAACCGTTTTCCAGTTGGAGAAAATGACAGAGAGGGGTTATTTCCCCACAGTCACCTAGTTAGCGAATGTGGGGCTCTACAAGGATTTGAACTCGTGGAGTCTGACGTCACCGTTCACAGGGAATCCATAACCCTGCCAGAGTAGCCCAGCTAGACGGCCAGGTCCTATTGGTGAGTAAAAATAGTGAGTTGTATTTAGTGGGTAGTTGTGTATGGTATGGGTGAAATAGAGAGACATGACCACACAGCACACAGCGCGCATGCGCGCACGCACGCACCTGCACGCACCTTAACAGAAAAATATCGGAACACACCAGTGGCTGCCAGAAAGACCAAGATTGGGGTGTGGGCAGAGGGGACCTTTTCCCAATCTGCAATGCTCTCTGTTTCTTCCTCTCTTTTTAATAGGAGAAAATATTCACGCATTTCTTGAGTAGTTAAAATTTTATTAAAAAACGGTTTAACGTGGAGGCAAAGGAATCCTGGCGTCTTGTTGGTGAGAAAGCAAACGGTACAGCCGCTGTGGGAAACAGTCCGGAAGTTCTTCAAAAAATTGAAATAGACATACCGGGGCGCCCGAGGTGGCTCAGTTGATTAAGCAACCGACCCTGGATTTCAGCTCAGGTCATGATCTCCCGATTCGAGTTCCTGCCCCAAACAGGGCTCTGGGCTGACACTGCGGAGCCTGCTTGGGATTCTCTCTCCCTCCCTCTGCCCCTCTGCTCATGTTGTCTGTCTCAAAACAAATAAATAAACTAAAAAAAAATTTGAAACACCATATAAGCCAGTAATTCCAACGCTGGGTATTTACCCAAAGACAACAAAAACACTAATTATAAAGGATACTTGCACCCCTGGGGCGCCTGGATGGCTCAGTCCGTTAAGCGTCAGGCTCTTGGTTTCAGCCCAGGTCTTGATCGCACAGTTTGTGAGTTTGAGCCCTGCGTTGGGCACTGTGCTGGCCGTGCAGAGCCTGCTTGGAATTTTCTCTCTCTCTCTCTCAAAATAAATAAACTTAAAAAACAAAGATGCCTGTCCATGTATCCCTTCATTCATTGTAGCATTATTTTGTGGCATTATTTACAGGAGCCGAGTTATGGCTACATTGTCAACTACACTTCAATTAAAAAGTGATAAAATTAAGAGAGGTAAAAAATAGAGTCGGGGCACCTGGGTGTCTCAGTCGGTGGAGGGTCCAACTGGATTTCGGCTCAGGTCATGATCTCGAGGTTGGTGAAATCGAGCCTCGCATCTGACTGCACTTGGGATTCTCTCTCTCTCTCCCTCTCTCTCTGCCCCTCCCCTGCTCTCTGTCTCCCAAAATAAATAAATAAATAAATAAATAAATAGTAAAAATTTTAAAAAATAGATTTAAACAGGCCAGTCATGAAAGGAGAAACGCTGTATGACTCCATATATATGAGGTCCCTAAAGGAGTCAAGTCAAGTCCGTGGAGACAGAAAGTCGATGGTGAGCCCCAGGGACCAGGGAGGGGCCCGAGGGGCTGGGAGGTTAGGGTTTCGTGGGACAGAGTTTCAATTTTTGCAAGGGGAGAGGAGTTCTTTCTTCTTTAATTATTTTTATATTTGAGAGAGAGAGAGAGAGAGAGAGACAAAGTGTGAGCGGGGGAGGGGCAGAGGGAGAGGGAGACACAGAATCGGAAGCAGGCTCAGGCTCTGAGCCAGTCAGCACAGAGCATGACCTGAGTCGAAGTCGGACGAAGTCGGACACTCAACCGACTGAGCCTTCCTGGCACCCCCCAGGGTGAGAGGAGGCCTGGAGATGGATGGCGAGGAGGAAGGCTGCCCAGTGGTGTGACTTGCTCCGTGTCCCTCGACTGTACATTTGAAACAGATAAAATGGTAGTTTAGGCCATATGTATGAATACGGCGATGATAATAAAAGGGTTTTTTAAAATAGATTTTTAACGTTTATTTATTTTTGAGAGACATAGAGACAGAGTATGAGCAGGGGAAGGGCAGAGAGAGAGGGAGCCACAGGATCCGAAGCAGGCTCCAGGCTCTGAGCTGTCAGCACAGAGCCCGACGCAGGGTTCGAATTCACAGACCGTGAGATCATGACCTGAGCTGAAGTCGGACGCTTAACCGACTGAGCCACCCAGGCGCCCCTAAAATAGATTTCAAAACCATGGCGCAACGCAGCTGGGACAGGGAAGCATGGGACACTGGAGAGAGCCCAGGGGACAGCCGTGACCGCGATGAGGCTCGGGAGGTCAGAGAGGGCTCCTCGGAGAGGGGACCTTCTCGCTGCTTGAGAAAGAGGTTGAGAAAGCACAAAGGGGCAGGCGTTGTGCGCTGCGCGGTTAGGCGCCTGAGGAAAGAGAGAAAGAGAGAGAGGAACTGAAATCAAGGAAGTCAGTGTGTCTAGGGCAGTGGGTTCAAGCAGCGGCCCGTGGGAGAGGTCAGCAGGGGTTGGTTCTGACTGTACCCGGCGGCGCAGCTGGAGGACAGTGGGAGCCGTGGGGGACGTGAGAGTGAGGGAGCTTCGGGTTTCAGCTCCATCCCTTTAGTGAAGTGTGGAGAAGGGACGGAAGGGGGCGCCTAGAGGCAGAGTCTGGAGGAGAGGCTGGGGCGGGCTGTGGGCATCCGGGAGGAACTGGGACGAGGCCACAACCCCTGGGGACAGGGGAGGTTGCCGCTGAGGCAGGGCGGCTGGGCACACAGAGCTGCTCTGTTCTCTGACTGACCCCGCGGAAGCTTTTGGGTTCATGAATTTTTCAGCCAAACAGGCCTTGAGTTTCAGATTCCAGAGCTCTGGGCCCAGGCTTCTGGGTTTCACTTACTGCCAGAAAACGTCTCAGGGACCCAGGAGAGGGGCCCTTGGGAGGTTTGGTGGTGATGGGCCGGGATGAGGAGCCGGCAGGGTCACCTTCTGAGCAGGGGGGTGGGTGGGAGAGGAGCAGGAGTCTCCCTCTTTTGAGCAAAGGCATCATCAAACAGTGGGTTTTCCGTCGCTGACTGGGTGACTGGGTCCACGGCAGCACTTGCTCTCACAACCTCAGCTTTCCCATCTGTGGAATGGAGCTAGCGGGCCTCCCGGACTCAGAGCACGGTTTCTAAGTGTTTCCAGGAGGATTCCCGCATGGAAGACATTTAGGGCAGGGCCTGGGTATAAGGAGTGCCACAGGAGCGTGAGCTGTTGTTAGCGGTGGCGAGACTTGTTTGTTTGTTTAAAGTTTCTTTAGTTATTCTGAGAGGGGGGGGGAGGGGCGGAGAGAAAGAGAGAGAATCCCAAGCAGGTTCGCGCATCGGCACAGAGCGCGGTGTGGGGCTTGAACTCATGAACCGCGAGATCGTGACTGGAGCCAGGATCAAGAGTCGAACACTCAACCGACTGAGCCACCCAGGTGCCACCCAGGTGCCACCCAGGTGCCCCGTTTCCTGGCAATACTTGTATCTGGCAATACGGGGGAGCAGTCGGGAGGGGGCTGGGATTGAGCTCTCGAAGGCCGCGACTCAGGTTCAAATTCTGGTTCAGCCGCTTCCCGCCTGTGTGACCTTGGGCAAGTGGCTTCGCCTCTCTGTGCCTCTGCTTCTTCCAAAGTAACAAGATGGGAAATGTCTTTCCCTTCAGGTCCTGAATTTTCAGGAAAACCAAAGATGGGAAGGCCGGAGTCGAACAGTGAAAAAATAACAAACTTGAAAAAAAAAATGGAAAAAGACATACAGAAGGGTCAGGAGTGAGGCGACTGGGGGGCTCGGCCGGTTAAACATCTGGCTCCTGGTTTTGGCTCAGGTCCTGATCTCGTGGTTTGTGGGTTCGAGTCCCACATCGGGCTCTGCACCACCAGCACAGAGCCTGCTTGGGATTCTCTCTCTCCCCTTCTCCCTCTGCCCCTCTCCTCACTCTCTCGAAAGAAATCAACTTAAAACAGAAGCATTAGGCGTGCTCGCTGAAGGTGCACTTCGGCTCTTGCCGCCCTGATACTATCCCCGTCAGACGCAAGCAGAGAGGGAAGTGGTAGTTCTGATACCTGCTGCTCTCGCCGCCCGCCCTCGAGTCCCCTGTGGGGACACCCCCGCCACCCCCAGGAGCTGATAGAGGTGTGGGGCTGGGTTTGCGGCAGGAAGGATGAAGCCCGGGGGAGCTGGGTGCCCCCGCCCCTCCAGCAGGCGCTTCGGGGCCTCCCGCCGTGGAGCAGGGTCCGGTCCAGGCAGGCTGCCAGCGCGGCTCCCCTTTCCTTCCCACCTCGTCCCGCTCGGAGGGCACATGGTTATGGGACCTGCGACAGGCAATGAGCGGGCACCGAGGTGTGCCCAGTAGGCCGGGGAGCGAGGCCCGAAGAGGTGGCGCCGAGACTCTTATGCCCATTTAACAGAAGGGGAGACTGAGGCACGAGAGGCGCCATCGCTCGCCTAATGCCTGGGCGCTGGTCGCGGAGTCAGCTTCTGCAGCTGCCACCCGTGTTCCTAGCCGCGACACGGTCAACAGTGATAGCAGCAACGACAGCGGCAATAACTACGAATACTAATAACTTCCTGCGTGCTGGCTCGGCCCAGGCCTGCTCCGGGAGTCGCACGGGGGTGGTGACCCGCGCGTCTGCGCAATCGCCTCGTGAGGAAAGCGCAGTCGCTCTGTTTCGCCGATGCGCAGACAGGGACCCAGGGAGGGCAGGGCCACCGGCTGGCTGGTGGCAGAGCCGGGACTTGAGCCCGAGCAGCGGTTTCCAGAGCCTCGAGCTCTACCAGCACATATAATTTTTTTTAATGTTTATTTTATTTTAAGGGAGAGAGAGAGAGAGAGAGAGAGAAACATGAGCGGGGGAGGGGCAGAGAGAGAGAGGGAGACACAGAATCCGAAGCAGGCTCCAGGCTGAGCAGTCAGCACAGAGCCCGACGTGGGACTTGAACTCACGACCCCGGGGAAATCATGACCTGAGCTGAAGTCGGACGCTCAACCGGCTGAGCCCCCCAGGCGCCCCTCTACCCGCACATACAAACAACAATAACAAGAAAACAGTACTAGCACCAGCTTCGGGCCAGGCTCTGCACGAGGACTCTTTCTGCCGGCTGGTTCCTGCTCATAAGGTCACGCTGGGAAACTTCCTGACGCCAGCCCCTCCCCTGATCCATCTCACAGCCCCGGGTTCACGCTCCAACAGCCGCTAACCCGGCCACTGGCTCGCTCGCCTTCAGAGCTCCTGTCATGATCGGGGATCATTTTGTTTTTCGGCTGTCGTGCGGTGTGCCCCTCGCCCTCCCTTGAGAGAGCGGTGGAGGGTCTTGGCTCGCTTGCCACCCATAGGAGCTCCATAAATATTCACTCACTGCGTGAATCATCGCCGACGACAACGTCAGCACCATGATGAAAGTGGCTTCTGTCTGTTCAGTCCAGCACACAGTAGGTGCTCAATAAATGTTCGTCGAGTGAAACATTTTCTAATATAATCACAATAATACAGAGCATTTATCTTTTTGACATTCTTTTTTTACTGTTTACTTATATATTTTGAGAGATAGAGAGCATGGGGGAGGGCCAGAGAGAGAGAGAGAGAATCTCAAGCAGGCTCCACTCTGTCAGTGCAGAGCCTGATGTGGGGCTTGAACTCATGAACTGTGAGATTATGACCTGGGTGGAAATCAAGAGTCAGATGCTGAACTGACTGAGCCACTCAGGCGCCCATCTGTCAGCATCTTAGTGCCACGTAGTAGGAGCTCATAAATATTTTTGGAATGAATAAGGGTAACTTTAGGAATAATAAAAGCGGCTACATTTCTTCTGTCCACAGTTCCTCGGGGAAGAAATTTACCACTCAGGAAACTTTTGAGTGAAAGAATAAATTAGTTAATAGTTATTGTATGAATGAATGAATGAATGAATGATTGAATGATTTAGACAAATATTATTGAGTACCCAGTATGGGGCACTGGGGACACAGACATGAACAGGACAAAATCTCTGCCCCAATGGGGCTGATATGTGTGTGGGAGAAACAGGTCAAACGAGAGGAATGGATGAATGGGTGGATGGGTGAATGGGTGGATGGGTAGGTGGGTAGATGGATGGATGGATGGGTGGGTGAGTGGGTGGGTGGGTGAACGGAGGGATGGGTGAGGAGATGGATGGATGGGTGGATGGGGGTGGATGAATGGTGGGTAGTTGGATGGATGGGTGAGTAGACGGATGGATGGAGACGGATGGCTGGTTGGGTGGATGAATGGGTGGATGGGTAGGTGGATGGGTAGAGGGGGATGGATGGATGGATGGATGGTTGGATGGATGGGTGGGTGGGTGGGTGGATGGGTAGATGGGGATGGATGGATGGATGGATGGATGGATGGGTGGGTGGATGGGTAGATGGGGATGGATGGATGGATGGATGGATGGATGGGTGGATGGGTGGGTGGATGGGTAGATGGGGATGGATGGATGGATGGATGGATGGATGGATGGATGGGTGGGTGGATGGATGCATGGATGGGTGGATGGGTGGTTGGGTGGGTGGGTGGATGGGTGGATGGATGGATGGCTGGGTGGGTAGATGGATGGATGGTTGGATGGATGGGTGGGTGGGTGGGTGGATGGATGGATGGGTGGGTGGATGGGTAGATGGGGATGCATGGATGGATGGATGGATGGTTGGGTGGATGGGTGGGTAGGTGGGTGGATGGCTGGCTGGGTGGGTAGATGGATGGATGGGTGGGTGGGTGGGTGGATGGATGGATGGATGGGTGGGTGGGTGGGTGGATGGATGGATGGTTGGATGGATGGGTGGGTGAATGAGGAGGTGGGGAGGTGGATAGGTAGGGGATGAGTGGGCGGCTGGCTGGCTGGCGCTTGGGTGGACGGTTAGTGTGGAGACTCCTCCCATCAGCACTCCAGGGTGCACAGGGAAAGTGAGGCGGGGCGGCTCTCCCCTCCCAAGCCCCGCCCTGCAGCAGCCTTCCCGTCGGCCGACAGCGCCGCTCACCTGGACGCCTCCCCTTTAAGACGCACTCACCTGGGCTCTCACCTGCGCGCCGGCGCTTCCGCAGGAAGAAGGAAGCAGCGCCGCCGTCGCCTCCTGGCGCTCCCTCCCCGCCTCCCAGGTCCGCGGCCGCCGCAATGTCCGCCTCGGCTGTCTTCATCCTCGACGTCAAGGGCAAGGTGAGGCCGGGCGCGGGGGAGACGCGGGAACGACAGGCGCGGCCGCGCTCCCTGGACCCGGGGCCGGCCCCTCCTCGCAGGCAGGGAGGCTCCAGAAAGCTCCGGGAGCGTGGGAACACCCCTCCCCCAATCCCTGAGAGTCGCGGGTCGAATCCCACCTCCAGTTTCCCAGCCCTGTGCCCGGGGCCTGGGGCTTTGCCTTCTCTGAGCCTCAGTCTCCCCATCCGTCAAAATGGGCAGAACAGGTCCCCACCCAGTAAGAATTAATACAACTCGGTGAGTGTAAACTACTTAGCACAGCAGCCCCGCGCCAAACATTAGGCCTTCAGTCAATGGAAATGATTTCTGTCACCTTCATCCGCATTATTAATATTTGGGGAAGACACAGGGGCAGGAGACCCTCATTCCCCTCTGGGGCTGTCCCTTCCTGAAGCCCCCTCGCATTCCTCTCGTCACTTACTATCAACACAAACTGTGGTGGCCAAGGCTGGGGTGTTTGAGGACCATTTCTGGGCCATCCCGGTTCTCAACACCAGCCTAAACCACCCTGGGAAGCAGGTGCTATTATCATTGAGTGCTTTCTGCCTGCCAGACAGAGGTATATGGGTAACAGGGGCCGTATAATCTATCTTTCTTTCTATAAGCTTTCTTTTTTCTTTCCTCCCTCCCCTCCCCTCCCCTCCCCTCCCCTCCCCTCCCCTCCCCTCCCCTCCCCTCCCCTCCCCTCCCCTCCCCTCCCCTTCTGTCATCCCCACCTCACCCATTTGGTGCCTCCGAAGCCCTGGGCAAGAGCAGGAATTCCGGACCCGGGGTGTCTTGGTTCAATGCCCAGTCTCCCCAGCTGTTACCCACATGGTTCTCCCCCCAGTCTCCCCATCCTTCAAATGAAGAGGATGAGGGCGCACACCCCACAGACTGTCGTGAGAACAAAATCAGTTAGCAAACATACCGTCATTCGTAGGGCATGGCCCGGTCCTCGTGGAGGACTCTAGACGCGTTCGCTGTCGCTATCACGCAGCCATTTTGCAGAAGAGGAAACCGAGGCACGGAGTGGCAGAGTCTTGCCCCTGCCCTTCACCTAGGAAGTAGGGTCAGAACCAGGCAGTCCGATGCCCCCGTCCCCCATGAAGGGTCCCAGATCCCAGCAGTGACCGCGCCTTCTCTGCTCACGCTTAGCCCCTGATCAGCCGCAACTACAAGGGCGACGTGGCCATGAGCGAGATCGAACACTTCATGCCTCTGCTCATGCAGCGGGAGGAGGAGGGCGCCCTGGCCCCGCTGCTGAGCCACGGCCGCGTCCACTTTTTGTGGATCAAACACAGCAACCTCTACCGTATCCAGACCCTGGCTGGGTGCCCGGAGGCCTGGGGTGGTGGCCGCTCGGGCCCAGAGAGGGCGGACTGAGGACAGAAGTTGCACAGCACGTCAGCAGTTCAGGTTGGGGGCGGGAGGGCAGGAGGACGGGGTCTGTGCTCCAGCCGACCTCCCAAATGGCACCTTTTCCTTGACCTTGCTGCCCGCAGTGGTGGCCACCACACTGAAGAACGCCAACGCCTCCCTCGTGTACTCCTTCCTCTACAAGACGGTGGAGGTAGGTCCTGGCTGCCCATCGGCCGGCTGGTCTGTCCGTCTGCCCGCATGCCTCGCCCTTCTGTTTCAGGGCGCGCCCCTCTTTCCTTGGGAGCTTTCCCTGACCTCGCCCCATCGAAGCCCCATCTCTGTTTTCTCCTCGGCTGCTAGGAGATCAGGCCATCTCTTCCCAAGGAGGTCCCCAAGAGGGCGTACTGCTCACATCGGAGCCAGAGGAACCTGGGGTCCACTCCCAGCACCCCCTCTTCCTGGCTCTGTGACCTCGAGCAAGTCACTTCTCTCGGTGTCTCTAAACTGGGGATTACGACAAGTCCTGCCTGGGGGTGGTCGTACCAGTTAGTCGAATCCGTGTTTATGAGTGCTTAAAACAGAGCTTAGTATCCAGTAAGTGCTCAGAAAAGGTTTGGTGTTTTGGTTTTTTTTTTAAGTTTATTTATTTTGAGAGAGAAAGAGAGAGAGGGGGACAGGGGCAGAGAGAGAGAGAGGGAGAGAGAAGATCCCAAGCAGGCTCCACGCTGTCAGTGCAGAGCCCGATGCGGGGCTCAATCTCACAAACCACGAGATCATGACCTGAGTGGAAGTTGGGTGCTTAACTGACTGAGCCCCCCGGGCGCCCCAGAGTTTGGTATTCTTGGTAGTATTAGTGCTATTACGATAAAATCAGATAATAATTTGAGTGCTTGCTATACGCCATTTTCAGCGACTGAGAAAATGCTCAGCCAACAACTTGTCTCCTGCCAGGCAGAGGGGACACAGCCATGCATAACACAGGCACAGTCCCTGCCTGTCCCGAGGAGTGAAAGGGCACGAAGGTGATTCAACAGGACATTAGGAGAGCCAGTGACAAGGGGCTAGGCTCACCTTGATACTTGAGGGGGCGGGAGGGATGGGAGTGGCTTCACTGAGGAGGTCACATTGGAGCCGAAGCCTGGGAGCCTGAATGACAGGAAGGTCCCACGCAGAGGGGACAGTGTATGCAAAGGCTCTGAGGCGAGAACAGAAAGAAGGCCAGCGGGGCTGGAACAGAATGAGGGATGGAGGCTTTTCCGAATGTCGCTGACCAATGGGTTCTCTGCTGAGGTCATGCCCCCTCATCCCCCCGAGGCTCTGGCCTTGGGGTCCCCACACCCCTAAAGCCCTGTGGATAGAATTCAGGGAACCCACGAGCTTAGCCGTATTTCCGTATAGTGGGTTTCCTTTGTCGTCCTGAATATTTCACGTGTTGGAAACCTTACTCTGTAAACAGCTCTAGATACACAGTGTTCCGTGGTACGTACGTACACACACACACACACACACACACACACACACACACACACACACACACACACACACACACACACACACACACACACACACACACACAATTCCGAGCCCTTCCCATCCCTCCTCCAGGAAGGCTTCCTGGACCTCCCAGCCTCTGGGTTCCTACTTTGTGTTTTCCTTGTTTTTTTGCACTCAGCATGCTGTATCGCGTTGGTCCTGTTACCAGCCCCCCCCCCCCCCCGTTCCACGAAGGCACGGACATTGTTGGCCTTGTTCGCCAGGAATGTGCCGGCGCCGGTATACAGTAGACACCCAATAGTTGCTTGTCGCGTTGCTGGCTGGACGAGTGGGGCCGCAGCCCCTGGTCCTCGCTATTCCACAGCCGCGTCTCTGTCGGGGTCTCCCCCCCCCCCCCTCCGCCCCCAGGTGTTCTCCGAGTACTTCAAGGAGCTGGAGGAGGAGAGCATCCGCGACAACTTCGTCATCATCTACGAGCTGCTGGACGAGCTCATGGACTTCGGCTACCCCCAGACCACCGACAGCAAGATCCTGCAGGAGTGAGTGGGCTGGGGGCGCCGCCACAGAGTGAGCCCCGCGGGGAAGGCAGTCAGGGAGGGTCGGGGAAGCGTCCCTGGGGCCAGCCGCTTGTCGCCCCCGCCCTCCGGCCAGGTACATCACCCAGCAGGGCAACAAGCTGGAGACCGGCAAATCGCGGGTGCCACCCACCGTCACCAACGCGGTGTCCTGGCGCTCCGAGGGCATCAAGTACAAGAAGAACGAGGTGTTCATCGACGTGATAGAGTCTGTCAACCTGCTGGTGAGCCCCCGCGCCTCTGCCCCCGCTCCTTCCGTGGCCCGGGGGCAGGAGAGGAGGCTCTCTGCCCGCTGACACCCCCCCCCCCATGTGTGTGCACCCTCAGGTCAATGCCAACGGCAGCGTCCTGCTGAGCGAGATCGTGGGCACCATCAAGCTCAAGGTGTTTCTGTCGGGGATGCCAGAGCTGCGGCTTGGCCTCAACGACCGCGTGCTCTTTGAGCTCACTGGCCGTAAGCATCTGGAGGGGGGCGCGAGAGGGAGCTGACCCCAATCCCGTCCGGGGACCCAGAGACGTGCGGCCGGTTCTGAAATAAGCGCTCGCGCGCCCTCTGCTGGTCGCGGCCAGTGCCGCCGCTGCTGGTTCGTTGGTGCAAAGGGTGGACCCTGCGAACACAGTGGAGAAAAAGACCAATCCCGGCCCGTGGGGAGCTGACGTTTCGGTGGGAGCAGGAGACAGAACAGCATCGTGTGGAAAAACCTGACAGCGGGGCGCCCGGGGGGCTCCGTGGGTTGAGCGTCCGACTCTAGGTTTTGGCTCAGGTCACGATCGCACAGTACCTGAGTTCAAGCCCCACACCGGGCTCCACGCGGACGGTGTGGAGCCTGCTTGGGATTCTCTCTCCCTCTCTCTCTCTCTCTGCCCCTTCCCTGCTCTGTTTGTCTCTCAAAATAAATAAATAAACTTAAAAAAAATTGTTTAAAAACCTGACGGCAAGAGCCAGATTCCCTGGGTTTGGATCCTGGCGCTGCCCCTGGCCAGCTCGGTGGACCCCGGCAGGTTCCTCATGTACAGGCCTCAGTTTCCTTATTTGTAAAATGAAACTAATGACAAGTGAGAGGCCGGGAAGAGAGGGCTCGGCACCCTACCCCAGGCACACCCCCCCCACCCCGCCCCCGTCACCTGCCCACTCGGCTCTGAGTTTCAGGAAGCAAGAACAAGTCCGTGGAGCTGGAGGACGTGAAGTTCCACCAGTGCGTGCGGCTCTCCCGCTTCGACAACGACCGCACCATCTCCTTCATCCCCCCCGACGGCGACTTCGAGCTCATGTCCTACCGCCTCAGCACGCAGGTGCGGCGGGGTGGAGCCCCACTGCGGGGGGGGGGGGTGCGGGGAGGGGTGGGAGGTGAGCCCAGAGCCTCCGACAGCCCCCTGTCCCGCTGCCCGCAGGTCAAGCCGCTGATCTGGATCGAGTCCGTCATCGAGAAGTTCTCCCACAGCCGGGTGGAGATCATGGTCAAGGTAGGCCCGGGGGACACTTCCGGTGTTCGGTCTGCCCCTCCCCGCAGTCCCCCACGCCAGCCTTCTCCGTCACGCTCCCCTCCACGTCTCCCGGCTGGTTCTGACGTGTCAGGCACTGTGCCCCGTGGGGGCTCTGCACTGGCCGTTCCTTCTACCTGGGCTGCTGTTCCAGCAGCCGGGCCCTTGGCTTCGGCTCCCAGCTTCTCTCGCCCGCTCTGGCGTCTGCTCTACTGGCCCGTGTCCATACCGCACCTACTCCTGTGTGTAGGTTTCTTCTCCCCACTGAGAACATAGTAAGTTCTCAAAGTCTAACCGATGGACAAGAATTAGCTACTCATATTATGATTTTAACTGAGCCTCTGCTTTGTAAGGGAACTCAGAGGAACAAGAGAGAAGAAATAAAAGGTATGCTGCCCTCAGGGAGCTTGCTGGGGGGGGGGGGGAGGACACACAAACCATCAGCAAACACTGTCAGAATAGATCCCTAATCTCCCAGCGCCTGCCCTCGCCCCCACTGTTCCCCTAAAGGGCACCCGTGAGCACTCGAGTCTGGGAGTCTGGCTGTGTGTCTCTCCTCCGCCCAGAACCTTCCATGGATCCCGCTTCACTGAGAGGAAAAGCCAAAGTCCTTGCAGCCCACTAGACCCTAAGACAGTCCGCTCTGTCACCTCCCTGCCTTTGTCCCCTTCCACTGTCTCCCTTCCCCCACTCCATTCCAGCCGTATGGCTTCCTCTTCGTTCACACCAAGCAAGGTCCTACCCCAGGGCCTTTACTGGCTGTTCCCTTTCCTTGGCTCACACCTCCTCCCCGCCCCAGATATCCACATGGCTCCTTCCCTGTCTCCCCCAGTTTTTTGCTAAATGTCCCCTCTTCAGAGGCCTTTCCTGATTTCCTTATTTAAAATCGCAACTCCCTGGGGCACCTGGCTGGCTCAGTTGGTGGAGGATAGGACTCTTGATCTCAGGGTTGTGGGTTCTAGCCCCATGTTAGGTATAGAGACTACTTGAAAATAAAAGCTTTGGGGCTCCTGGGGGCTCAGTCAGTTAAGCGTCCGACTCTTGATTTTGGCTCAGGTCATGATCTCACGGCTCGTGAGTTCAAGCCCCGCGTCGGGCTCTGCGCTGACAGCTCAGACCCTGGAGCCTGCTTCGGATTCTGTGTCTCCCTCTCTGTCTCTCCCCCGCTCACATTCAGTCTCTCTCTCTCCTTCAAAAATACATTTAAAAAATTGTTGTAAAAATTAAAAAAAGTAAATGCCAGCTATCGAATGAAAACTCCTCCGCGATGGGCTGAGGGGCGTCATTTTAGACCAGGCGAAGGCGGACGACACTTTCCAAACGGAAGGCACCCGGAACGGGGCTTCCGGGGTCTCTCGTGGGTGTGAACCCCGGCTCGGCCGCTTGTTGGCTGTGTGTTTCCAGGCAAACGCCGTAGCTTCCCCGCGTCTCCATGTACTCGCCCGTGAAATGGGCAGGATGGGCGCACCCGCCTCGGGGCCACGGAGGCTGTCCGCGGCGTGGGGACCGGGCTTGCTGAAGGTCTGCAGGACGCAGGAGTGAGTTCTGCGCGCCCCCCTCCCTCTCCCCCGACAGGCCAAGGGGCAGTTTAAGAAGCAGTCGGTGGCCAACGGCGTGGAGATATCCGTGCCCGTCCCCAGCGACGCCGACTCCCCGCGCTTCAAGACCAGTGTAGGCAGCGCCAAGTACGTGCCCGAAAAGAATGTCGTTATTTGGAGTATTAAGTCTTTCCCGGTGAGTACTGGGCACGGGCGTGGGGCCTGAGGGACCTGCCCCTGCAGCTTGAGACCCGTGTGTGCATGCCCGCGGCTATCCTTCGGGGGTCAAAAGCTGGAAGCCAGGCCAGCGTCACCACAGGGGTTAAGGTCCCCGCCTCTCAGGGCTTGAGGGAACCAGCCCTGGGTTCCAGTTCTCCTCCCCTGCCTCCCGGAGCTAGACGGCCTTTGGAAACCCGCTTCCCTTCAGGAGCCTCTACTTGCTCATCTGTGAAACAGACAGGATCATGTTACCCCAGCCTCGGGCCGGGCGGATTTGGTCAGCTCCTGTGATCTGGGGGTGGGGGGAGCGTTCCTCGGGGCCTGGAAAACGGGCGATGGCCGTTCGAAGCGCGCTGACCAGGCCTTCCCGTTAGAAACGTCAGCTGTGAGGGGCGCCCGGGCGGCTCGGTGGGGCTACGGGTCCAACTCCTGATTTCATCCCCAGGGCACGATCTCGCGGTTTGTGGGTTCGAGCTCTGCGCTGAGCTTGGAGCCGGCTTGGGACTCTCTCTCTCCCTGCCCCTCCCGTTTGTGTGCTCGTGCGCGCTCTCTCTTTCTCTCTCTCCCAACCCCCACCCCCCAATAAATAAACATTAAAAAGAACAAAAAAAGCAAAACAAAAACAGAACATCAGCTGTGAGTCTTGGCCAAGAGCTTTTACTCTCTTGTCTGAAATGGACAAAGAACAGAGGCTGCTTGGGGGCCGCCGCGAGGACAGTGCGGGGAGTGTGGAGGCCTTCGGGTATATCTGATGCCCCCGTGTGCCCTCAGGGGGGCAAGGAGTACCTGATGCGGGCCCACTTTGGCCTCCCCAGCGTGGAGAAGGAGGAGATGGAGGGCCGGCCGCCCATTGGGGTCAAGTTTGAGATCCCCTATTTCACCGTCTCTGGGATCCAGGTGAGTGCAGGGAGTCAGGTGCCCCCTCTCCTTGACCTCAGCGGGTTCTCCGTTCTCCCGCCCCTTGGCTCTGGTCGCTTCTGTTCCCTAGCTGGTGTCACCTCACCTCTGTAGCGGTCTGTGCCACCTCGCTCCCCGCTAGCTCGAGCACCGTGCCCTCACCCACCCGCAAGCCGTACACCGTTCCCTTGGCCTGTGCCGCCTCGTCCCCCCAAAACCACATCATGTCTGTTCCCTCACACCGTGCTGGACCGCCTCCCCTTCCCCTGCTCCCACTGCGCACGCCAAACCTTTGACCCACGCCACGGCTGGGTCCCACCGTGCCAACATAACCCCCCGAGTCGTGTGACACACGGAACCCTCGCCACAGCCAGCCTCTGCCCACAACCCAGGCCACCTCTTTCCGTTCCGTTTCAGGTCCGATACATGAAGATCATCGAGAAAAGCGGGTACCAGGCCCTGCCGTGGGTTCGCTACATCACCCAAAG
Source organism: Paguma larvata (assembly GCA_030068075.1). Taxonomy (NCBI): domain Eukaryota; kingdom Metazoa; phylum Chordata; class Mammalia; order Carnivora; family Viverridae; genus Paguma; species Paguma larvata. The sequence continues at coordinate 7,730,332 of CM057842.1, read as the reverse complement.
TGGCGGTGAGACAGCCGGGGCTCCCGGGGACCCTGGCGTCAAGGAGATCGGAAGGATGGTCTCGGGGCTTTGACCACACTTAGGCTCGACGGGCACCAAAATTCAACAGGCCCGGCCCCAGGCCTCCGCTGTCTTTCTCTCCATGCCACGCTGGGCCTCGGTTGACCCATCTCTAAAATGGGGGCGGCTGCCGTTCTAGGGCACTGACGGGGTTTGGACAAGGGAGTGAACGCATAGCACCCCCATCTGCACCTGGAAACAGGCTTGTTGCTACGGTCACCATCCCTGTGTGACAGCCCCGTTCGTAGCCTTGTTACGTAGCCGTGGGTTGATCATGAGCTCAGGGGGTGGGGGGGATACCCTGGGGGGAGGGCTTTCTCTCTGCTCCCTGCCCCCAGTTCTGAGATGGTCTCTGCTCTGTTTCCCTGCAGAGTATCAGCTTCGGACCAGCTAGGAGAGAGAAGAGGCGCGGCCTGGACCTGGGGCTGTCCCTCTCCCCAGGCTGGGACTGTAGACTTGAGAGGGAGGGAGGCGGGGGATGTGTGTGAGGGAAGGCCCCTGACTTAGCCGCTTCCTGCTCCCGGCACCGCCGCCCGGGCATTCTCCCTGCCTTTCTCTCGACCCACAGGCTGGGAGGAACAGGCTCCCCCACCTCCCTCTGCCTCCGGGCTCCCCACTCCTCCAATTTTATATGAAGTATAGAGGACGGGTCTCGAAGCGCCCCCCTCATGAGTGCCTTCTTGCAGTGACCTGCCTTAGGGGTGTTGGGGCCCCTCCTTCACAGCTGCTGAGCCCAGAGGCCACCCTGGCCCACCCTGAGTTTTAGGATGATATTAAAAAGAATGAATCTGGCTGTCGTGTATATTCTTGGCTGGGGACTGGGAGTGCCAGGGACCCCCCCTGAAGTGCTGGGATGGCGGCAGGCAACACATATCCACTCTTCATTCCCGTCGCGCAGGGCATTGCTGCGCGCGTGCATTCGCCCAAGTACCTGCTCGGGCCCCAGGCTCCGACCCCGCCGTCAGTTCCTCTTGCGGCCGCCAGAGGGCGCCTGTTAACTCCTACGTCAGGTCGTGGGTCTCAACCCTCCCCACCAGCTTCCCGTGTTAAAAGTAAAAGTCAAGGGCTCACCGCAGTACCCAAGGCTGATCTGCGCTACCCCTCCCCTCACTTAGCTGCCCTCGCCTTCTCCCGCTCTCCCCCTCTAGACCTCATGCTTCCTGTGCACAAGTGTGCTCCCACCTCGGCCTTTGCGGCTCTAATGCTCTTCACCTGGCGTGCTTTTCCCCAGGTAGTCACCTGGCTCCTTCCCTCACCTTCAGGTTGCACATGTCACCTCCTCAGGGAGGCCTTCCCTGGCCTCTCTATTTCAACGGCCTTTTTTTCCCCCAGGAGATTGTAACTTACCCGTTTTATCACCTCCACAGTGTTTACCAATCTGAAAAGATTTAATCGTCTTCTCCCGGCCTAAATGGGGGGGCTCCCGCCGCAAGAACCACCTGGCTGGCTCGCTCTCCAGTTGGGCGCCTAGTACACAGAGGGTGCTCAGGAAATGTTTGAATGCAGGCATTTGCAAGAGCCGCCTCCGACCGCAACTCTCGCCTCCCAGGCTCGTCCACGTGGCGGCTGCGGCTGCCGCGTGAACTTTTAATCCTCGCCCCGGCACAGGTGCCGGGTCTGGCTCAATCTGAGCCAGAACGTGATTCCTTCTCACCCACCCCATTTCCCCGTTTTATTTTCTTGACGGTGCTTAACGCTCTTTAAAATTAAGTAGTTGCCTGAATGCGCGCTCCCCAGCGCCGGAAACGGTCCAGGCATACGCTGAGTGAATGAAATAAAGCGCTCTGAACATAGTAAGGGCTAATAAATGCTTATCGCGTGACTGAATGGTGGAACCCGGGGTTGGGCTGCCCCAGCCCTGCCTCCCTTCCTCCCAGAGGTGCCGAGGTCCCGAGGCAGCCCGCGCCACCCTGCCCCTGACCTTTCTCCCGCGGGTCAGTTAAACCGGCTGTCTTTCCCGCCCGCCAGGCGAGTTTGAAAACCGAAAACCCCGCCTTTCGCCGGCGGCCCACCGGTCGCCGAGGCTCAGCCAATCAGGAGCGGCACCGCCCAGGCCGGAGCGTAAAACTCCCCCGGCGACGCGTTGCCATTGGGTGCCCTGGCCGCGTGGGCGGGGCGCTGCTAGGTCGCGCGCCGGGCAACGCGGCTGGGCTACAGTGTAGCGAGTTCGTAAGAAAACAAATCCGCAGCGTTCGGGGCGGGGCCTCAAGCGCGCTAGCTCCGCCCCCTGGCGGCCGGCTCCGCGGCGGCGTCGGCGGCTGCTCAGAACAGACCCCGCCCGTCGAGGAGGAGGGAGGGTGAGTTGGGGGGAGACCCGGCCCCCAAGGGGCGGGCGCCGGGCCAGGCCCTGCGAGCCAAGGAGGGTTGGGCCCGGCTCCCAGCCCCTGGCGACCCGCCGGCCGACAGGGGGAGGAGCCCGCCGGGAGGGCCGGGGTCGCGCCCGAGTCCCGACTAGTGTGCTGGGCTGGGAGCGTCGCGCAGGCCAGGTGCACCTCGGAGGGGATCTTAGGGCCAGCGTCGGTGGGTTTCTCCGCACTGACCGCGCCCGGGTGGGGCGGGGGGCTTCGCAGGCTGCCAGTGTCGACATGCTGCTGGAGGAGGTCCGCGCAGGCGACCGGCTAAGCGGGGCCGCGGCCCGAGGCGACGTGCAGGAGGTGCGCCGCCTTCTGCACCGCGAGCTGGTGCACCCCGATGCCCTGAACCGCTTCGGCAAGACGGCGCTGCAGGTGAGGCCCGGCTGGCCGGGAGCGAGAGCGAGGTTGGGACCCCAGACTCTCTCCCTCACGTCTCCTTGGCCGCGGTGGTGGCTGACTGGGGGGCCGGTCCTTTCCCCCTGGGCCGCTGTTGCTCCTTGATTTCTACTTTCGTGGGTGGGTGGTGGATGGGGTTAGGTTGGGGGAGGGGAGGACTCTCCATCTTCTCTGGAGGATTTCTTGTGTTCCGGGTGCAGAGGATTCGTTTTCCCTGGGGAGGTTCTTATTCCGCGATGTGAGGGCAGCTTCGTTGGATCCCGGCTTCATAGGGTTGGCTCTTGTTTCTGGGAGCTTCTGTGGGGGGATCCAATCACTGGAAGGAAGGATTCATGTTTCCAGGCGTTCCCCGTTTTCTGGAGGGTTCTCTGAGAGGTATCCATTTACTTGGGTAACTCTCCATTCCTGTTTTGGGTTTTTTTTTTATGTGTGTATCTGTGTGTCTGTGTGTTCGTTTGTTTGTTTCCAGATTTCCGGTATATTAAGGGAAATTCTAATGGGGGCACAGTTACACATTGCATGGGCATCCTTATTCCCTTGGGGGGGCATTTTATAGGGGAGCCCCATTTCTTCTGGGCAAGTACCCTGGGGTTTCAATATCCCTGGCCATCTCCTTTCCCTTGGGGTGGCTGTCCAAATTCTTTGCGGGCAGTTCTCCTTCTCTGAGGCCTATTTCTGGGGGTGGGGGGAGGGGTCATCTTTCCTAGCGATTTCCCATATGGATGGGGCATGTCTCTGCTTCCTTGGGGAGGGGCTGAGGTTCCTTGAAAGCTTCCAGGGAGGCGGTTCCCTAGCTGGTTGTCCTATCTTCAGGGGGGTGACCAGTGTCTTCCGGTCCCTATTCCAAGGAGCCGTCTTTCTCTGGGGTCTTGTGTTCCCTGGGGTTTCCCCATTCTTTAGAAGACCTCTAGTGTTCCCTATTCTTGAATAACCCCTCTCTTCGGTGACGCCTTTTCCTGGCTCCCCTCCCTGGAGGACCCCTCACTCTCTGCCGCCACACAGGTCATGATGTTTGGAAGCCCCACCATCGCGTTGGAGCTCCTCAAGCAAGGTGCCAGCCCCAATGTCCAGGACGCCTCGGGCACCACGCCCGCCCATGACGCAGCTCGCACGGGATTCCTGGACACCCTGAAGGTTTTGGTAGAGCACGGTGCTGATGTCAACGTGCCCGATGGCGCCGGGGCGCTCCCCATCCATCTGGCGGTGCGAGAGGGCCACACCGCTGTGGTCGCCTTCCTGGCTACTGAGTCCGATCTCCATCACAGGGACGCCAGGGGGCTCACGCCCCTGGACCTGGCACAGGGGATAGGGGCCCAGGATCTCATGGACATACTGCAGGGGCACACGGTGGTACTGCTGTGACCCGGGGCCACCCACTGCAGCCACTGGACCCGACAGGGTTCTGTGTCTAAAGAGGAGAAAAGAAACACTTTCTCCCCTCACTCCTCCTGCCCGCTGTCAGAAGGGGAGGGGCACCAGTTTGTGGCTTGTTGGTGTTGATTTGTGGGGTGCGTGTGTTTGAGGGGCATTTCTCATTCGTTTTCCTCCCCCCTTTTGACGTGTTGGGCAGAGAAGGGCTCCTGCAGGCAACAGCCATCTAAACGGTTCAGTTTTCTCTGCGCCTCAGATTGCTGGGGCTGTAGACGCCCAAGGGCAGAGCGTTTAAAACCCCAGCCCGAGTGAGGTCATCGCTTCCAGGGCTCCTGGAACCTGGCGACCTTGGCTAGCTGTACCCAGAGAGAGGCCTCAAGTGTGCACACTGCTTTCAGGCATGGGGGGAGGGGGGAGTGTTTAAAATCAATTGAAGGGTAGTAGGAGTTCATATTTTGTTGGAAGCTTGTTTTCCAGTCTCTTGTACAGCGTTTAAAAAAAAAGATTCTATTTATTAAGCTTTATGGAAAAAAATTGTGTGATAACTTAATGTTTTTACCCATTAAATTAAGACTTGTGCATGATCACAGCTGGTGGCTTCTGATTTTTGAGTCTGCGATGGAGAGTCGCGCGTCCAGAACGTTTGTGGGGGGTGGGCACGGGGGTCGCATATCGTGGATACTGTGGGGGAGGGAAAAGAGTGGTAATTCCCAGGGTGACAGAGGTGAGTGTGCTGGGTGGGGCAGCGGTTTACGCTGTCGGAACGGAAGGGAGGCAGGAAACCGCGAGTGGAGAAAGGGCCCCCAGATGTCAGCTGGGTGCCGGGAGCCCCGGGGTGGGGGGGTGGGGTGGGCGGTGGCTGTAGTCTGACCCACAGAGGCGTGACCCGCGGGCGGGGACTGCGGTCGCGTGGCGTAAGGGATCCCGGAAAGACTGGGGGCGGGATTAGGCGCGGCCCGCGAGGCTCCGCCTCCTTTAAGGCCTGCCTTGGCCGGGGCTGAGAGTAGCCCCGCCTCCTTCGGGACCCTCGCGACACGCGTGCGCAGTGGGTCGCAGAGCCGCCATGCCGGAACCGCGCGGGTCGTCACCCCTTCGGGTAAACGCGGCGTTTGCCGCACGGTACGGCCGCTACCGGGAGCGTGAGGAGCTGCAGCGGCGTGAGTGCGGGGCGCATGCGCGCGGGGCGGCGGCGCGGGCAGGGTCGTCGGGAAGTGGGGGTCGATCTGGTCTTCCGAACTGATCTGTGGGGGGGCTCTCATCTGCCCCGCAGTTAAAGATCGCTACGGGGACCGAGACAGCGGCGGCGACTCCAGCTCTGAGTCCGACTCTAGCGACGAGCGCGTGGTGAGCTTTCTTACCCCGGCCACATACTTCGGGAAGCATCCAAGCCCCCCACCGCACCCCATCCTGATATGCAGAGGGCGGCTAACCTCCAACCCCGTTCCGCCCTACGGAGTGTCCAACCTCCTTTTTCTCTAATCCCACGGACGACACACAGCTCCCTCCCCATCCGCACGGGGTGGCCCAGTGCCCCCCTACTTTCTCTCTCTCTCTTTCTCTCTCTCGTCACGATCCACCAGCCCGTCCTGGTGTGGTGTGAGAAGCAACCGCGGTGTCCACTTTCTCATCCCCGAGTTTAACTATTTGTCCATGTGGACTGAGTCCCCGAAGTGGGACGTCTCTTTGCCACATGGGGCACTCAGCCTCTCGCATCAGCCCTGGTCTTCCGGGCCTCGCCGTGCAACCCAGGCCCTGCTTGCCGTCCCACATGCGCTCTCTCTGCTCATCTGCCCCCCTGTCAACCCTTTGTCCTCAGGAAGTATCCTCCCCTTGCGTCCCCCCCATTTCAGATCCTGTACCCGTGTGGCCTGCCCCTGCCCGCCCCCAAGAGGGCCCCTCTTCCTCCTCCACCTCTTTGAGGTCTTCCGACCTCCCCTCAGACCCACCCTGGAGCCCCCTACCTGCCTCTGTCCAGCCGGACCCCTTCTCCAGCCTCCTAACGCACACCCCTCCCTCTACCCTAATTTCCACACGCTCACAGCCCACCGGCCCCTCTTAGTGTGCCTCTGGCCTCTCCCAGACTCTCCCCATCTCCCTTCTGAGGTCCGTCCCGATCGTCTTCATGCCTTAGGAATTCGACCCCCAGCAAGAGCGTGACTTCTACAGGACTCTCTCCTTGTTGAAGAAGAAGGACCCCCGCATTTATCAGAAGGATGCTACCTTCTATCAGAGAACAGGTCCGGGGCTGCTCATCTCTAAGGCTCCCCATTGCCTTGCTGGGTGTTGTGACTGGGTGTTCATGAACCCTTATGCCTTATATGTCCTATGTCGACAGTGCTTAGCAGAGCGTTTTAGGTTATTATTACTTACTGTTCACGACAACCATGTGCTTAGCATGAGTTCAAAGCATGAGTTACTCACCGACGTAGTCTAAGTGTGATACCTATTAAACAGCTGGGAACTGGTGGCTCTGGGATTTGGAACCTTGCGGGTGTCCGTGGCCCCGTCCTGGGGGATTCTCTGCCTCGGGAAGGAAGGGGGTCGTGGGTGATGCCGGGTGTCTGTGTCTCTGGCAACCCGACAGTATCCTCCTCGGAGAGCGAGGACGCACCAGCAGCCAAGGAGAAGCCAAGGAAGATGCGGCCCATGTACCTGAAGGACTACGAAAGGAAGGTTATCTTGGAGAAAGAAGGGTGAGGAGAGACCCCGACTCCCTGCCGCCTCCCCACAGCCTTCCCAGGGCAGCCAGAGAGAGAGACACATGGGAGTCTCAGAAGCAAGGGTGGAAAGGAGCTGGTGGAGACTCACCAGGATTGGGGGAACCCCAGAGAACAGCATCGTCAGTGACTCACCTGTCCCCCACTGCCCCCCAACGGCCACTCTAGCAGCTCCCCCCCGGGGGGGGGGGGCAGACGAGCCGTAGAGAGTCTGTTCCGAAGCCCTCATTCTTCCTTGCACAGCAAATACATCGATGAGGAAAATTCAGACGAGGAGACCTCCAAGCAGAGACGCCGGGTAGGTGGGGCGGAGGCCCTGGTCGGGGGCTGCGGGGCTGGGGGCCGGGCCTGAGGCCCGTGTCACTCTCTCTGCAGCAAAGTTCGTCGAAAAGTTACGTGGAGGAGCAGGAGCAGCTCAAGGAAAGGTGAGCCTGGGTGGCTCGAATGGCCCCGTGGATAGGACTGGGGCCACGGGATCGGACAGGCCTGGGTTCAAGTCCAGCTCTGTTAACTTCGTGGCTGGGTGCCCTTGGGCACGTCACTTAGTCTTTCCGTGCCTCAGTTTCCCCATCCGTCAAATGGGGTCGACGAGGCTCTCCGTGTCACAGCTCTGCCCCGAGCCCGTTGTGGAGGGCTCAGGACTTCGTCAGCGGGGTTTACGTTGGGACTCTGGGCAGGGACATCCTGAGGCTTATTCTCTCACGTGGGCAGCTTCCGGGCTTTCGTGGAAGACAGCGAGAGTGAGGACAGTGCCGGGGAAGGCGGCTCGGGGTTGCTGCGGAAACGCGCTAAAACCAGGGAGGAGAAGGTAAGTGCTGGGGCCCGGACGGACGAGGTGGGGGGGGGGGCGGGGGCGGGCAGGCTGTCGGCAGGAAAGGGTCCCCAGACCCCAAAGCTGGCCTACCCTCAGGCCCAGGAGGATGCGGACTACGTGGAGTGGCTGAAGGGACAGAAGGAGCTCCACAACACTGACACCCTGACAGAACTGGTGAGTCCTTGTGGCTGTGCTGTCTCCAGCCTTCTTCTGGAAACGAACCCTCCAGGGAGTAGTCAAGAGCTCACAGTCGGAAGACGGGGTGTGCCCCTCTCTGGGCACCAGTTTCCATTCCTCTAAAACGGGGATCGGCCCCTCTAGGGCTGGCCGTGGAGTATCGGTGACTTAAATCTGCACGGTGTCCATGTCCACTTCCTTCCCGGCCCACAAGTCCCTGACCCGTGTCCTGTCTCCCCCGCCCCCCATCTCCCCAGACCCACCTCAAAGAATATTGGAACGACCCGGAGCTGGAGGAAGGGGAGCGGTTCCTGCGAGATTATATTCTCAACAAACGCTATGAGGAGGAGGAGGAGGAGGAGGAGGAGGAGGAAGGGTGAGTGACCATGTCCCCCAGGGGCCCGAAGCCAACGCTCGCCAGGAAGCGAAGGGCACCAGGGGTTTCGTGTTCCACACAGATGGTAGCGGGGTTCCTGCTCTGTGAGAACGAGCCTGGGGCGTGGGCTCCGGAGCTGGGTGGCCCTGTTGCCACACCTTGTCCTCGGGTTCCCCATCTGTCAAATGGGGGCGCCTCAAAAGTCAGGATCTTTTTTTTGAGTTGATTTATTTATTTTGAGAGAAGGAGGGAAAGAGAGAGGGAGAGAGGGCACCCACAGGCAGGGGAGGGGGCAGGGAGAGGGATTGAGCAGGCGCTAGGCCATCAGCCTGACGCGGGGCTCGAACTCACGAACCAGGAGATCATGCCCTGAGCCGAAATCAAGAGTCGGATGCCTAACCGACTGGGCCACCCAGGCGCCCCCAAAAGTAGGATTCTTACGAGGCCGAAATGAGTTCCGCCGGCGGGTACGCAGGCGTGCAGGGGCTCAGCTGACCCCCAGCCCTGCCCCGTCTCATCCCACAGAGGCCCCCGCCTCCCAGTCCAGCTGGCCGTGGACGATTCCTCAGACGAGGGGGAGCTGTTTCTGAAGAAGCAGGAGGACTTTGAGCACAAGTACAACTTCCGCTTCGAGGAGCCGGACTCGGCCTCGGTGCGTGGCCCGGGCTGGCGCTGGGCAGGACCCGGACCTTGGGGCGCAGGCCGGGAGGGCTCAGAATCATCTCCCCGGCCCTTTCTGGGCTCCCCTGCCGCCCACAGGTCAAGACCTACCCTCGAAGCATCGCGTCCTCCGTGCGCCGCAAGGACGAGCGCAGGAAGGAGCAGAGAGAGGCGACGCGGGAGCGGAAGAAGAGGGTGAGTGGGGGGCTGTCAGGCCGGGGAGGGCTGCCAGCCCCGCGGGGAGGGCCCACGCCCTCCCTCTCCCCGCGGCCTGTCACCTGCAGGAGAAAGCCAAGAAGCGGGAGGAGCTCAAGCAGCTGAAGAACCTGAAAAGGAAGGAGATCCTGGCCAAGCTGGAGAGGCTGCGGCAGGTCACAGGGCAACGAGACGCTGGGCTTCGAGGAGAAGGACCTCGAGGATGACTTTGATCCCGCCCGGCACGACCAGCTCATGCAGGTGCGGCCCCTGCACCCCGCCCCCGCCACGCCGTGCTTGGGACGAGGCTCTGGAATAGGTGGTGGTTTCTGGCTGTGTGGCCTGTAGAAGTGACTCGATGTCTCTGAGCGTGTGTCCCTGTCTGTAGAGTGAGTTCAGCCTTACTGTCTGCCTCAGGGCTGTCCCGAGGACAGCCTCAGAGGAATATGTGGACACGTCGGCAATACTCACGGAACAGGGGGTAGCTGCGTTTCCTTTAATCTTTTTGCCATTAATGTTTATTGTTGGGTTCGAGGGGACACAGTGTCAGGCCACGGAAACAGGCAACAGGGCCAAGTGAGGAAAGCAGTGGGGACCTCGGGAACCTCAAAATGGCCCCCGACCAAGCCTGGGAGGTCAGGGGAGGAGGCTGAGGGTGCGTAGGCTTCGGCTCCTCGGGAGAACGGAGCCAGTTTCTGTCCCTTGGGGTGTTTGTGAGAATGCAGTGAGATGCAGCCCAGCGTCGGGCACACAGTAGGTGCTTAATCAATGACACCGTGAGCAATATGCCTCGGCCAGGCGCCCACTGGGTGCTGGGGTCCCAGCAAGGGCCCAATAGCTTGGAGCTCAGGGAACCGCGAGAGCCGGTCTCATGGGCACTGGGCACCGGGCAACAGCGGTCGCCGCCCTCCCTGACCTCCCAGTCTAATGGCAGGCACTCGACTGTACAGTTCGAGCCCCCAGGTAGAGAGTGGTGATGCGGGGGACGTGTAGGGGGAGGCGGGGGCTTCGGGGAGTCCCCGGTGGGCTTCGTCAGGTGTGGTGGCGAGCGGGTGAGGGCAGGTGGCCAAGACCCAAGGCAGCCAGGGAGGGGGTGGCGCAGGCACGAAGGCCTGTGGGAGGGAGAGAGCCGCGGCTCTGTGGAACAGAATCGGGGGGCCCGGGGCCCGGAGGGGCCTGGGCACACAGGCGGCAGCCTGGTCTCGAGGGTGCTGGGAGCCCCGTGAGGTGCGGGAGTGAAACTGGGCGGGGGGAGGCCTTGCCGACCCCTCCGGACTCCGACCCCGCAGCGATGTTTTGGGGACGAGTACTATGGCGCCGCGGAGGAGGAGAAGCCGCAGTTTGAGGAAGAGGAAGGGCTTGAAGGTGAGGTCACCGGGGGCACCAGCTGGGGGAGTGGCAGGGTCTCCAACCCAAAGTCCCGCCCTGACTCCCACTCTGTCTTCTCTGGAACCAGATGACTGGAACTGGGACACGTGGGCGGGGCCCGAGCAGGGCGGCGCTTGGAGCCAGCAGGAGCTGCACTGCGAGGACCCCGACTTCAATGTAGGTACCCGGGGGTGGAGGGGGCGCTTGGGGGCCCCTGGGGGCTGGCCTGACCCGTGCGTCTTGGCAGATGGACGCTGACTACGACCCCAGCCAGCCGCGGAAGAAGTGGCGCGAGGCCCCCTTGACGGCAAGAAGCAGCGCAAGTCGCCCTTCGCCGCGGCGGTGGGGCAGGAAAAGCCCCTGTTCGACCCTGGTGAGGCCCGGGCTGCCGGCTGGGGGCGGGCAGGGGCTCCGCGGGGCCCGGGACACCCCAGCAGCCTGCCTCCCTCCCTGCTCAGGGGACAAGACGTTCGAGGAGTACCTGGACGAGTATTACCGGCTGGACTACGAGGACGTTATCGACGACCTGCCCTGTCGCTTTAAGTACCGCGCCGTGGTTCCCTGTGACTTCGGGCTGAGCACCGAGGAGGTGGGGCCGCAGGGGGGTGCCCCGCGGGCAGGAGGGAGCGTGGATCTCACACAGGCTGCAGCACCCCTGCCCCCTCACCTTGAAAACAGCAGGAATGTTAGCGCTGACAGCAGCGCTAATGACGTCACCTGCCTCGCACGGCTTTGCCCACGGAACACCCTGGAAAGAGTCCTTTCAATTCCATCACCGTGTCGCCGCAGTTGGGTGGCCGTTAAGACTTGGGAGGCCCTGGAAACAGATGGCCTGGATTCAAGTCTTGCTTTGGTCACTCCCCAACTGTGTGACCTAGAACGCCTCAGTTTCCCCACTTGTAAGAGGGGCCGGATGACAGCCCCCGCCTCGGGGCTGCAGCGGTGAAACGAATGTGTGTGGCTCTTGGAACGGCACTTGTCCCCCAGCCGTGGCGGCTGCGGGTGCTGACTGTTCACGGTCAGCAAAGCCGACGTTCATGGAGCTCATGCCGCCTGCATTTACTCAAGCAGAGTAGTTTCTGCGGGGGTCGCCCACCTTACAGGTGAGGAAACTGAGGCCTGGGGCTGGGAGACTCGCCTCTTTTGTAATTAGCACCTCCGGTCATTAGCACGGAGACCCTGGCTCTGTTCTGAGGCTGCTGGGACCCCTGGGCTCCCAAACTGGGATCTTAAATCAGCCACTCCCTGGCTTGTGACCAGGGCAAGGATCTCCTTGCTGAGCCTCAGTTTCTCCATCTGCTGTCCCCTGCCAAAAGCATCTAGTGGCCTCCACAGAAATCAGTCCTCTCCGCTATGGTGACATCCCTGCCGGGCCTGGTAGGAGCATTACCCTGCCTTGACCAGCGATGTGGCTAAGGCTCAGAGAGAGCCAGGCTGCCTCCAGCCCCGACCCAGGGCGCAAGGCAGGACCTCACCCTCCCTTCCTGCGTAGATCCTCGCCGCCGATGACAAAGAGCTGAACCGGTGGTGCTCCCTGAAGAAGACCTGCATGTACAGGTGTCAGGGCGGGGCTGGGCCAGGTGTCCCGGGCGGGGGCGGGGGGTGGGGGGGTAGAGCAGGCAGGCGAGTCGGCACAGTCCCCCCCCAGAGCATCGGGCAACAGGCCTGTCTGCTGGGCACCCGCAGGTCAGAGCAGGAGGAGCTGCAGGACAAGAGGGCGTACAGCCAGAAGGCCCAGAACTCCTGGAAAAAGAGGCAGATCTTCAAGTCGCTTTGCCCGGAGGAGTGAGTGTCACTGGCTGGGGAGGGCGGGCTCGGGAGCCCGCTGGGCCTGGGTTTGAGCCTTGCTGGGTCAGCCGTTGTGCTGCACGGCCCTGGAATGGGGCTTCCGTTCTCTGATACCCGGGTTCAGATTCTGGTGGGGCGACCGCTGTGTGAGCTTGGGCAAGGCACCTGCCCTGTCGGGGCCTGTTTTTTTAAATGGGGGCCAAGAAGGCTCGTTTCTTGTTGGGTTTTTGAGGATTAAGTGAATTGATTCACGTGAGGCATTTAAAACAGTAAATGCCGGTAGGTGGTAGCAGTGTTATGACCGTTATTTCCTGATCTGTAAAGCAGGGGTGACGGGAACTCTCAGGGTTGATGTGAAGCTGAAGGAAGTCAGTTTCCATGAAGAGGTCGGTATAGGCCCAGCACCAGAATTGTCAGCAATACAGCCCAGCCTCCAGCTTCAGTAGAAAAGCCCCAGTTTTGGCGTCAGACTTGCGTTTGAATCCGAGGCAGGCCCCCGACCGGCCTCTCGGAACCTCTCCTTTCCTCGCCTGTAAAATGGGAGATGTGGGCTCAGGAACAGGCCTGACTGTGACAGGCTTGGGCTGAGCCCCTGCTTTTCTCCTCAGGACGGAGACGCTCACGGAAGCCACAGGGAAGCCACAGAGAGACCAAGGCGGCCCTCCCGGGCAGCTGCTGGCACCCGATGGGGCCTGCGGGAAGCGGCCCCAGCCTGGGAGCCCCCCGGCACAGGAAGAGGCGGGTCCCGTGTCTCCCACCCAGAAGCCAGTCCCCCAGAGGCGGAGGAGGGGCAAGAAGGCGCGTCTCCTGGGCCCCACCGTGACACTTGGTGGACATGAGTTTAGCCGCCAGAGACTGCAGGCCTTTGGGCTCAACCCCAAACGGCTGCACTTCCGGCAGCTGGGCCGGCAACGGAGGAAGCACCAGGGTCCCAAGAGCGGCCCCTGAGCTCCGGGGAGCAGGCAGGGGCCCTGGGGCTCCTCCCCTCTGATCGAGCTGATGGACTGTACAGACCCTGGTGTTTACCTGTGGCCGAAGAAGGCGTGCTAACAGGCTTCCCCCAGCACCTCACCTGAGACAGCCCTGGACTCCTTGGACCCCGTCCCTTAAATGCCGGGGCCAGTCGTAGCCACAGTCAAATTAAACGGCTTTATTAGCCCTCAGTGGCCGTGGTCCCCGCCCAGCCCCCCCCAGCTCCCAGTCCTCATCAGGGTGGGGGCTTTGGGACCAGTGAGGGGCATGGGTGGTCCAGTGCAAACTACAGTACTTGAGTCAGGCCCTGAGTGGGGGTCCGGAAGCCTGCCCTCCCCGCCCCGTGAGGAGGGCCCAGCTGGCGGGAGGCCCGTTGTCCGAATGGCCCTGGTTCAGAGCTTTCCCGGACTGGTCTCAGCTGCACTTGGCAAGGGGGTGAGAAGGGGAAGACCCATCACCTCCCGACGTCAAGCTCCCACACCCAGCATGACATAAATAAAAAAATAAATAGTGCGCATCTTCTCCCCCAACCCCACCGGTCATAAAAACACAAAGTCCTCAGAGCTTGGGCGTTTGGCCTTGAGGAGCCGCCCCGTGCGAGGGAGCCGCAGCGTCGGCTGGGAGAGCTGGGAGCAGAGGTCATCCAGGCTGTGGTCCTGAGCGTGGCCCTCGGCCAGGGTGAACATGGGGTACCGCTCTGTGGCCGAGGAGGAGCTGAGGACCTGGAGGGAGGAGGAGGGAGAGTGGCTTAGCTCCAAACCATGTTAATTGGCCTGTCATTATCCCAGTAGGTAGATTTATCGTCAGGTGCTTCCTGAGCCCAACTCCCATCCCTCCGGGCAATGACCCAGGCCAGCCAGTCGGCACCTCCCGTTCCCTGGCCCCAGTGATTGGCCCAGTGATGGGCACACGACCCGGTGCAACCGGTGAAGGCAACCCTGGGGTTTCTGCTGTGCCTGCTGGGAAAGCGAGGCTCCCTTTCCACTGCACCGGGTGGCCACCTCTGCCACTGTTCGAAGGGCAAAGCCCCGATGGGCCTGTAGAGCCGGGGGATGGGCAGAGGCCCCGCCACTTGAGCTCTCGGGTGCAGCTCAGCAACAGTGCCCCTGACTTCTCATTTTATGCTTTTGTCTAATCGGTTACGGCTGGGCCTCTGTAGCTTGGGGGCAGGATAACAATCTTGAGGACACAGCCTGCAAGAGTGCTGGGCTCAGGGCCTCTGTTCCTCTGCCACTCCCTCCTTGCCCTCCACCCTCCACCCCTCCTCGCTCACCCTGGTCAGCTCTGAGCAGAGAGTCTCAAACTCCTTCCGGTCTCCAGCATAGAACCCCACCGTACAGCTTGGGTCCATCTTGGCGAAGGCCATCTTTCGAGGCGAGGTGCAGTGGAAGGACTGGGGCGGGGCAGGCAGGTGCGGGAGGCTCAGCACCCCGGCTCCCTCCATGGCTCCCTCCTTCCCCGGCCCCACCCCAGGGATCCCAGCCCGCTCACCTCCAGGGGGAAGTCAGCCTGACTGACATCCACGGTGGGCTGGCAGTAGTGGGGGTCCAGGTAGAGCAGGAAGTCATCTGCAAGGGTGGAGGCGTGAGGGGCTGGGGAGGGGTCAGGCAGGGCGGGGCGGGGCGGGGCGGGCCTACCCTGGTAGCCGATGAAGTACAGCGAGTGGCGGGGCTTGCCCCCCATGATCCCCAGGCACAGCTCGGAACGCAGCAGCTCCTGCAGGGAGGAGAGTGGGTGAAGGGGCGCTGTCGGCGACAGTCCTTGCTAAACACGTGGCAACCCCCCAGCCCGTTCTCATGGAGCTGACATTCTGCAGGAGATGAACGAGGAACAAGAGGAGTGAGTTCGGTCACGTGTCAGCGGGCGGGAACACCGGGAGAGGAACAGAGGTGGAAGAGGGCTTTGCGATCAAATCGGGGGAATCGATCTGAAATCCGGGGAATCGGAAAGGCCTCCCTGAGAGGGGGTGTTTCGGCAAAGACCCGAATGAGGTAAGAGGAGTTAGTGCATCTCTGGGGAAAGAGCCCTCGGAGCAGATGGAGCGGTGAGTGAAAAGGCCCTGGGGCAGGTGTGTTCTGAGAACAGTGAGGAAGCCTGTGTTTGGGGCAGGGTGAAGTGAGATGGAGAGTGGGGACAGGAACAGTGAGGTCAAGGAACAGACGGGGACGCAGTGCAGAGCCTCCTGGGCTGTAGGGACACCTCTGGCCTTTATTCTGAGTGAAAACCCCAGGGTTTTTCCAGCCGTGCCGTTCTTTTTGCCAGGAGCACTCCTCCGGCTCTTCTGCCCTGGCCGGAGAGGGGCTTTCCTAGGCCGCAGCCACCCCCCCCCATCTGCCCTTCACGGTGTTAGTTCTAGTCCCTAAGGCGTCATGCCCCAGCTGTCGGCTTGGTTTCAGATCCCCTGTCTGGCCTTCCCCACTCCCAGAGCGCACGCAGGTTTGCCTGTTCGCCTCCACGTCCCCAGCAGCCGGGACGATGCTCCACACCCACTGAACCAACAGACAAAGAGATGCAGGGGGCAGAAACCCCCAGCCCAGGCTGCGGAAGCCCGGGCAGCTGCCAGCGGAGGCTCGGTCGAACCTACCTTCACACAGGGCACGTACACGGGGTTGAGAGTCTCGCCGCCCAGCCGCACCGGCACCAAGATGACCACCGACTTCCACTCAGCTGCGGGGTCCGGCCTGGCCACCAGGCGCGCCACGTCTGCCTTGTACACTGGAAGGCCAAGTCACATTCTCGCCCACCCTTCAAGCCAGAGTGGGGCCCTCCATAAGCCCAGGCAACCTCCCGGGGGTCCCACTCCTGTCACCGGCGGAAAAGGATGTCTTTCTGGGGCCCCGCCCACCCCGAACTCCCCCAGACGATTCCAGGGCCTCCAGGCGGGTGTCGACATCCCCATTTTGAGCCAGGGCAACTGAGGCCCTGAGAGTTAGGTGAACAGAAAACCAGGAGGAGGCAGAGCACCGCCCCAATTCCAGGCCCGATTAGTGTCCACTTACTCAGAGCGCGCGTTTGCCAATACGGAAATGCGAGCACCGAGCAGACGGCCCCTCAGCTGAATGTCCCCGTGTGTCCCTTCCTCCTCAAGTCCAGTCTGCTGGTCTCCATTCTCCCACCGCCTCCCTTACTGCTACGTGAGCGCCTTCCTGGCTCCCAGGAAAGTGGATTCAATCCTTCGGGAAACGTAACGGCTATGGTCTGAATGCCTGTGTCCCCCGCCTCCAAAATCCAGATGTTGAAATTCTAATCCCCGGGGGGCCCTGGGGGGGGGGCCCAGTCAGTTGGGCACCTGGTGCTTGATTTCAGCTTGGGTCATGATCTCGCAGTCAGGGGATCGAGCTGTGTTCCATGCTGACACGGTGAGCCTGCTTGGGAGTCTCTCTCTAGTCTCTCTGCCCCTCCCCTGCTCGTGCACACACCTGCACTCTCGAAAATAAACATTAAAAGGGGAGGGGGGGCGCCTGGGTGGCTCAGTCAGTTACACATCCGACTTCAGCTCAGTTCATGATCTCACGGCTCGTGGGTTCGAGCCCTGTCGGGCTCTGTGCTGACAGCTCAGAGACTGGAGCCTGCTTCGGATTCTGTGTCTCGCTTGCTCTCTCTGCCCCTCCCCTGCTCACTCTCTGTCTCTCTCTTAAAAAATAAACATTTAAAAAAGCAAAGAAGAAGAAGAAATTCTAACCCCTAAGACAATGGTATTAAGAGGTGGGGACGTTGGGGGGTGACCAGGTCACGAAGGAGCAGTCCTCCTGAGTGGGATTAGCGCCTTTATAAACAAGACCCCAGAGAGCCCTTCCACCCTGTGGACACGGCAAAACGAGCCAGGTGGCGGGAGCCTGCCAGACACCGAACCTGCTGACGGCCTGATCTTAGACTTCCCAGCCCCCAGAACGAAGGAAGTAAATGCCTGTTCTTTATAAACCTCTGGTCTGTGGCGCTTTTGTTCAAGCGGCCCAAACAGAATGATCGTGGTTGTCTGCGAAAATCAAACATTGCCCAAATCTCTCCAATTCTGCATAAAAATGTATAGGTTTTGTAGCTTCCCTGATACCAATCCCCTGATGTCCCTATTAATTAAAACCCTATCTGAACTGATCTGGAGGGGGGCGCCTGGGCGGCTCAGCAGGTTAAGCGTTCGACTTCGGCTCAGGCCATGATCTCACGGTTCGGACTCTGTGCTGACAGCTCAGAGCCTAGAGGCTGCTTCTGATTCTGTGTCTCCCTCTCTCTCTGCCCTTCCCCCACTCTCACTCTCAAGTGTAAATAAATAAATAAAAATTAAATAAGCTGACGTGGAGGATAGCGAAGAACAATAATAATAGCCAATGCTTAGTGAGCACTTACGATGGGACGAGCACTGCTCTAAGGGTTTAACTTGTCTTATTAAGTCACTTAATCCTCACGACAACCCCATGAGGTACAGATCTGACTTTCGTACATGTTAGAATTATTTACAATGACCGGGCCGCCTGGGTGGCTCAGTCGGTTAAGTGGCTAACTTGGGCTCAGGTCATGATCTCACAGTTGGCCCCACATCGGGCTGTGTACTGACAACTCGGAGCCTGAAGCCTGCTCAGATCCTAGGTCCCCCTCTGTCTCTGCCCCTCTCCCGTTTGCACTCTCTCTCTCAAAAATAAACATTAAAAAATAAATTTAGGGGCGCTTGGGTGGCTCAGTCTGTTGAGCGTCCAGCCCTCGGTTTCGGCTCAGGTCATGATCTCACGGTTCATGAGTTTGAGCCCCGCAGCGGGCTTTGTGCTGACAGTGCAGAGCCTGCTTGGGATTTTCTCTCTCTCCCCGTCTGCTCTTCCCCTGCTCTCTCTCTCTCAAAATAAATAAATAAAAACTTAAAAAAAAATTTTAAAAAATTATTTAAGAATTATTTACAGAGTAAGAGTAAATTGGAGGGAGTAAGAGAGGGAAGTCCTTATGTCCTTTATTCTGTCACCTGCAGAGAAGCCCCTAAAGTGTCCTCTCCTGGTCCCAGAGGGAGCGGAGGGACCCCTTCCACTGTGGGGGCCTTGAATCCTTTCCAAGGGTCCCTCTGCCCCGGTTTCGGCCCCTGAGGCTGGTACGTCCCAGCGACTGGCTCAGGGCGAGAACCGTGTGACCGTGGTTCCCAGCCCCTTACCTGTGCAGTCCTGAGAAACATACACCACCAGGCGGGTGACCTCTGAGCAGCTCTCCACGGCTTTCCTGGGGGTGAGAGGGAACGCCTGAGTTCCTGGGGGAACCCCAGTGGCTCCCGAGCCCCCTGCAGCGGCCCTCACCTGAGTATGTGTGCCACCACAGACGGCCCATACCAGTCACCCGCCTTCTTGCCCGAGCTCTGCCCAAGCTCCACCAGCCGGTGTAGGCCAAAGGGGGCCTGGGGGTGGTCGGCGAACCAGGACACTATCTGCCGGTGTCGCCGCTCCTGCTCCAGCTGGGGGGTGCCCTGGGCCCAGCGGGGGGGCGTCCAGCGTGCAGGCCCGCGGTAACGGTTGGGAGAGGCCAACCCTGATGGCTCAGAGGGGCCCAGGCCTGAGCCCTCGGACCATGTCCAGTCTAGTGGGGGATGGAGCACAGGGTCAGAGGGTGCCGGTGGGGGCGGGAGGGGGGCACGCTTCCTGCTGGCTCATGCTTCATGTACCATTCTAATGCTCCCGCGATGCCATGTTTACCCATAGCTGTCCCGTTCCTGAAACTCACACCCGCCCCCCCACCCCAAAACTCACTTCGCCCACCATCTGATGTGACTGTGAACTTAGCAGCGGCCCTGCCCCTCCCCCCCTCACCTCGGGGCAGGAAGTGCAGCAGCAGGCCCTGCGCCAGCATCATCTGCCCACTGCGCAGCATGCACCCCCAGCCGCAGTCCGAGGTCAGGCAGCCTCCAGCCAGGGGCGGGAAGTCCCGGCGGTAGGTGAGCCACAGGCGGGACACGAAGTCCCGCTGGAAACGCTGGATGTCACCTACGAGAGCAGGCTTGTCAGCTGCCATCGGGCACGGCCTTGGGGGCCTGCCTCCCCGCAACCGCCGACCGGGGCCACCGGCTCACCCTCGCCCTCGAAGCGATAGCGGCGGCCGCAGAGGTGGACGCTGGAGATCTTGCTAAAGCTGGTCCGGCTTTTGACTGCCCAACCTGGAGGGGGGACGGGGGGGGGCAGCACCCAGCGAGTTGAAGCACTTGCTTGACACACACCCCCCCCAACCTAACGTTATGACAGCAACAGCCCTTCCATTCCCGGGTCTGTGAAATGGAGACCATCCTAGGTCCCATCTCAGGGCTGGCCCCGGGGGAGGGGGGCGGGGAGTCCATGCCACATTCCTCCCGGACGGGGCGTAGTAACAGCCACGTGTCTGCCATCAACTCGGGACGGATAGAGCAGTTCTGATTATTGTATCCGTTATACGGACGGGAAGAATGAAGGCGCAGCAGAGCAAAGAACCTTGCCCAAGGTCACACGGGAATGGGAGAGACTTGAAAACACATTCCCTTTTGGACCTGCTGCAGGTCCGCCCGGAGCAGGACAGGACAGGGCGGGGGACCCGCAGGTGACTCACGAGAGGCGAGCAAATGGTGGAACCCTGGGCAGGGCCAGCGTCTGGCTCTCCTGGACTCCCACCGACCTCTAGCCGCCCCCCGCCCCCCGCCAGCCCAACCCTCGTCTGGCTCCCGTCTCACGACACAACCCCCGGGCCCGCCCCCTCCTCACCGTACTTGACGTTGTTCCAGGCCGTCAGGAACTTCGCCTTAAACTTGTCCACCTCGTCCGGCTCCCCAGGGGCGGCCCCGGGCGAGCCTTGAGCGGGGCCGCTGGCTCCAGAGGGCCCCGGGACGTTGGGGTCCGGGACTCGGGGAACCCGCGGCCTGCGGCCCTCGGGGCGGCGCGCGTCCTCCGGGCTCCCGCTCCGGTATTGCGCGGCGGCCGGCGACACGGAGTTCATGGGCGCGTCGGGAGGGCGGACTGCGGGCCCAGGTGGGGGCCGCGCGCGAGCGCCCGGGGCGGGGGGGCCGGGCCGCGGCGCCCAGGAAGGCGCTAGTCGGCCCCCGACGCGGCGGCCGGGCCCCCGGACCCGGCGCGGGACGCTGTCACCTCCGCCGCCGCCGCCGCCATTTTAGCGGCCCTGGCCCCGGGAGCCGGGCGGGCGCGACCCGGCCGGACGCCCCGCCCCGCCCGGCCCCAGCCTCGGGTCCCGGCCCCGGTTCCGGGTGGCCGCACCGGGACCTCGGGCCGCGGCGCCTCCCCGCGGCGCCCCACGAGCACGCCCCGCCACCCTATCGCAGCGCCCAGGCGCGCCCGAGCCCCCCGCAGGCCCTTATCGGAGGCCCCAGAGTCGGGAAGCCCCGCCCCGGCCCCGCCCCGGCCCCGCCCCCGACGGAAAGGCGGTCCAGGCGGGGCCCCCGCGCGCGCGCGTGTGCACCTGCCCGCGTCCCACTCGCCAGAGCGCCCCTCGGCGGCCCGCGCTCTCGAGACCCGCCTCGCTCTGGGGCCGACCCGTGTGACACCTCCTCCTCACTCCCCCAGGCCGCACCTCTGTGCGCCTCAGTTTCCTTACGAGCAAAAAAGGGCCCCAAAAACCACACAAGAACATTGACGAATCTTCGTGATAATTCTGCGAACGGAAAGAAGCCAGATAAAAAAGAAGAGTATATATTCCCTGGGCCCATGTATATAAAACTCCAGAAAATGCAACTTCATCTCTAGTAGCCGAGGACAGATCAGTTTCGGGGTGTCTGGGGGTGGGGGGTGGGGAGAGGCTAGAGGGAGGGGTCTAAAAGGGCTGGAATATACCTCTTGAGGTGGTGGATATGTTTAGTGTCTTGATCCCGGTGCTGGTTTTCGGGATGTGAAACTCTTCGGATTGTACACTTGAAATGTGTGTGGTTTGTCGTATGTCAGTTACACCTTAGTAAAGCTGCAAAATTTCAAGGCATCTGACTCAGGAGGACAGCTGAGTTCACCCGCGTAAAGCACTTTAGCCTGACATTTGAGGCACAGTCAGGGCTCAGGGAAAACCGATCGCCCACCTCCAAGTCAGATGACAGTGGAGTGACCCTGTGAACCGCAGGGAGGGGGGCCTCTAGTGGCCAGTCCAAGGCCACTGTCCTCAGCCGGCTGAAGGAAATAGGTTGAACATTTGGCTGAGGGCGTGGGACATAAACAGCTTAATAAAAGCCAGTCACCTCCCTGACTTTCCCTCCACTCTCCCCTCACTGCCCCTGCCTTCAGCCACACCCGCCTCCTTTTTCAAACATGTGCGACTCGCCCCAGGACCTTTGCTCTTGCCGTTCCCCCCTGCCCTCCTAGTTCTCTCATCCTGAGGGCATCTTCATAGGTCCTCCTGGACCTCTTTCAGGAATTTATTCAAATGTCATCCCAGCAGGCCGATGTGCTCAAAATCTACCCCAAGCCCACCTTTAGGCTCCCCTTTCCTGTTCCCTGCTCCGGGGCAATTACCGCTACCTGACGGAGTCAGCGCAGGCCGCTGTAACAAATACTGCAGGCCAGGCGGCTGAAACAATAAACATTTCTTTCTCACGATTCTGGAGGATGGAAGTGTGAGATCACGGTGCCAGGGCAGCCAAGATCTTGGCGAGGGCCCTATGACTGGTTATGTCCTCACACGGCCTTTCTGTGGTGTGTGTAGGCAGAGAGAGAGAGAGAGAGAGAAGTGAGAGAGAGAGATCTCGTGTCTTCCACATTTTTATAAGAGTATTAACCCCATCATGGAGTCTCCACCCTCTCAAGACCTCATCTGACCCCTGATCACCCCCCAAAGGCCCCACCTCCTAATGCCGTTGCATCAGGGGTTAGAGTTTCAATCGATGCATTGGGCGGAGAGGCACAAACATTCAGACCATAGCACTGATCATATATATATATATATATGGCATATTTATTAGCTCTGTCCCCACTGTGCCACGAGGCCAGGGGTCTCTGTCCATCTTGCTCACCGCCGGGCCCTCCACTCTCAGCATGTGGCCCGATACATAACAGGGCTCAAGGACACAGTAAGTGCAACGGATCCCACGGCATGGAAAGGAGACCTCATTGCGCTGGGCTGCGGGGCCACAGGGGGCGCCCTTCTGCTCGATCTGGCGGCCGACCACCCCCTCCGTGGTCAAGCCGGTTCCCTGGAGGAGGGGGGTGTTTAACGGTGTGGCCCTAGATTCTTCGCCCTTCATCTCCCTTCCCAACGAGTACCACCCGCCTCATCTCCCCGCCTGGGTCTCTCTCTGTCCCCATCCTGGGGGTCGGCCTGCCCATGTGTCCCCCTTGGAATGTCCGCCAGGCTCCTGGGTCCCCTGGCTTTTCCTCTCACCCCCTTTGCCCCCTCCCACCCCCCAGCCTCCATCACCTCCCACTTCATAATCTGTCTTCTCCCGTCATGCTCCCAAAGCGGCACAATAGTCATGGCCGCCTCGGCAGACACTGCAGCGTGACCTCACGTCTCTACGCCTCACTTTCCTCATCTGCCAAATGGCCTAGTAATAGTCCCTAATTCCTAGGGTTTCGGAGAAGAAAGAAATGAATATGCAGAATGCTTAGAAGTGGCTCACAGGAGACGCTTCAGTGTGAACTGTAGCTGCTATTGTCCTTTTTTTTTTTTTTTTTTTTTTTTTTTTAGTGGGGGAGGCGCAGGGGAAAGAGAGGGAATCTCAAGCAGGCTCCACACTCAGCGCAGTCAGGGCTGGGTCTCCCGACCCTGGGATCACGACCTGAGCTGAAATCAAGAGTCAGACACTCAGCCAACTGAGCCACCCCGGCGCCCCCTGCTATTGTCATTCTTATCCATCGCCGCCCTCCCGCGTCCGGTCTGGCCCCATCACCAGTGTCGGGTGCCAATTCTGACCTCGCCAATCTACACGACAGCTAGAAGAACCTATTTATCAAGTTATATTTCCAATGTTTTGTTTATTTTTTGACACAGCACAAGCGGCGGAGGGGCAGAGAGAAAGGGGGTTAGAGGATCCAAAGCGGGCTCCAGGCCGACGTGGGGTGGGGGAGCACGTGTGGGGCTCAGACTCACAAACCTAAGTGGCCCGAAGTCAGACGCTCATCCGATTGAGCCACTCAGGTGCCTCAAGTAATGTTTTTTACGTTTTATTTATTTCTCTTGAGAGAGACAGATCACAAGCAGGGGAAGGGCAGAGAGAGAGAGAGAGAGAGAGAGAGGAAAAGAGAATCCCGAGCAGGCTGAGCTGTCAGCGCGGAGCTCAATTCAGGGCTCCATCTCACAAACCATGAGATCATGACCTGAGCCAAAATCAAGAGTTGGACACTTGGGGCGCCTGGGTGGCTCAGTTGGTTAAGCAGCTGACTTTGGCTCAGGTCATGATCTTGCCATTCATGGGTTTGAGTCCCACGTAGGGCTCTGTGCTGACAGCTCAGAGCCTGGAGCCTGCTTCCGACTTTGTGTCTTTGTCTCTCTACCCCTCCCCCGCTTGCGCTGTCTCTCTCTCAAAAATAAATAAACTTAAAAAAAATATTTTTAATGTCATTAAAAAAAGAGTTGGACACTCAACTGACCGAGCCACTCAGGTGCCCCTTAAGTTATTTTTAGGAACAATTCCTACACACCAAAAAAAAAAAATCTAGAGCAGTGCTACTTAGTAGATATAAAACATGATATATAATTTTCAAAATCCTAGTAACCATGTTTTAAAAAGTATAATCTAATTTAAGAATGGGCAGAGAATCTTGGGCACCTGGGTAGCTCAGTCGGTTAAGTGGCCGGCTTTGGCTCAGGTCATGATCTCACGGTTTGTGAGTCCGAGCCCCATGTCGGGCTCTGTGCTGACGGCTCGGATCCTGCTTGGGATTCTCTCTCTCTGCCCCTCCGCCACTCACATCTCTCCTGCTCTCAGTCTCTCTTAAAAATAAACTTGGGGCGCCTGGGCGGCTCAGTTGGTTAAGCGGCTGACTTCGGCTCAGGTCATGATCTCACGGTCTGTGGGTTCGAGCCCCGCGTCGGGCTCTGTGCTGACAGCTCAGAGCCTGGAGCCTGCTTAGGATTCTGTATCTCCCTCTCTCTCTGCCGTTCCCCTGCTCATACTCTGTCTCTATGACTCTCAAAAATAAATAAACGTTAAAAAAATTAAAATAAATAAATAAATAAACTTAAAAAGATAAAAAAAATGATACTGTATTACCAATTTGTAAGTTGCTAACAGAATATATCTTTTTTTTTTTAATTTTTTTTTTAATGTTTATTTATTTTTGAGAGAGAGACAGTGCAGGAGCAGGGGAGGGGCAGAGAGAGGGAGACACAGAATCTGAAGCAGGCTCCAGGCTCTGAGCTGACAGCACAGAGCCTGACGTGGGGCTCGAACTCACAGACTGCGAGATCATGACCTGAGCCGAAGTCAGACGCTTAACTGACTGAGCCACCCAGGCGCCCCAACTAACAGAATATATCTTGAAAGTTGTGTCATAACAAAAACAAGTTGTAACTATGTGAGGTGAAGGATATTAAGTAAACTTAGTGTGCTAATGATTTGACAATATATACAAATACCAAATCATTACGTGGTACACTTGAAACTAACACAATGTTATACGTCCATTACATCTCAATAAAAACAAATAAAAAGAAACAGGTAAAGTTAGTTTTTTTACTGAGAGAGAGAGGGCGCAAGTGAGCAAGGACAGAGAGGGGGAGAGGGAGAGGGAGAGAGGGAGAGAGGGAGAGAGGGAGAGAGAGAGAGAGAGAGAGAGAGAGAGAGAGAGAGAGAGAGACGGGGCTCACTGATGAAGGGTTTGAGCTCACCCTAGGCAGGACTCAAATTCGCGATAAGAACCGTGAGATCATGACCTGAGCCAAAGTCGGCTGCTCAACCAACTGAACCACCCAGGCGCCCCTTTACTATCATTTAAAACAATTTTTTTAACATGTATTTATTTTCAAGAGACAGAGAGACAGAGTGTGAGCAGGGGAGGGGCAGAGAGAGGGGGGACACAGAATCTGAAGCAGGCTCCAGGCTCTGAGCTGTCAGCACAGAGCCCCTTGTGGGCTTGTGGGCTTGAACCACGAACCGTGAGATCATGACCTGAACTGAAGTTGGATGCTTAACCGACTTGAGCCACCCAGGTGCCCCTAAATTTTTTTTTACTCTTTTATTTTATTAACTTTTTTTTAACATTATTTATTTATTTATTTATTTTGAGAGACATAGAGACAAAGCGTGAGCAAGGGAAGGGCAGAGAGAGAGGGAGATACAGAATCTGAAGCAGGCACAGAGCCTGACGTGGGGCTCGAACTCACAGACGGTGAGATCGTGACCTGAGCTGAAGCCGGCCGCTTAACCCACTGAGCCACCCAGGCGCCCAGGAAGTGATGTATTTCATTTCCACTTGCATTTCAGTGGCCGAAATTAGTCAAGGCCTGAACTGAATGGAGGTTTTCGGTCCATTGTTATTGGTTCCCCTACAAAGATCCATTGTGGGATGTAAAGGATGAGGAGGAATTAGCCAGAAAAAAAGAAAGAAAAGAATTGCATTCCCAGGCGGCGCAAACAGCAAATTCAAAGACACTGGAAATAAAGAGACAATAGGTCTACAGCCTCAAAATTCTGACAGAAAAGGAGGTTTCACCCAGACCACTATTTCCAGCCAAAATGGTGATCAGGTGTGAGGAGCGAGTAGACATTTCGAAACACGGAAGGGTTCAAAAATGTTATCTCCCACGTTCTTATATTCTTGGAAAGTTACTGCAGGATACACTCCACCAAAACCAAGGGGGCCAACCAAGAGAAAAAAAAAAAAAAAGGAAGACAGACACAAGAGTGAGGAAACAGGTGTCCCAATATAGGAGACGCAGAGAATTTCTGGGACGGGGGCAGGAGAAATTCCCCAGCAGAAAGAACCCGGGAAGGAAACAGAATGCTACCTACCTATACGTTATCTGGAAGACGCGACCATTTGGAAAGCTGAGTTGAGATGTATCGCCAGAACATCTATCTAAGAAGGAAAAAAAAAAATAGGCAATTTTCTCCCGGTGGAGAAATTATACATCATAATAATTACACTTTCCAATTGTATCCTTCAAAGGGAAAAGAAATTACGTTTCCATAAAAAGCAATAAAAAGAACGTGAGCCGCCAAGACACCAGGTGAACGTGTGTCTCGGATCCAGCTGATGACTCAGGGCGCCACGTGATGGCTGGGAGGCATCGCCAACTCAACCGGCATCAACCGAAGTCCCCGGCCGAAGTCCCCGGCGAGATTCCTGACACTCCAGGCCTTGGCCTTTCCGACGCCAGAAACCGACTGACCCAGGCTGGAGGACTCTCATTGGCTCAAATGGAGGAGCCTTTACAAGTCAAGGCTGACTCCGCCCCTCCAACCTGGCCAATCAGAGCAGTCCATTCCCCCCCCAGGCCTGGTGATTGGGGTGGTGGTCGTGTCACGTGATCCTAGCTGGACCAATGAAAGAGAGACGTGTCGCCACGGGGGCTGCTCAGTGGAAATGACGGATCTCCCGGGCCGGACGCCTCTCTGCCCCCGCGAAGG
The DNA here is from genome assembly GCA_030068075.1 of Paguma larvata. NCBI lineage: Eukaryota > Metazoa > Chordata > Mammalia > Carnivora > Viverridae > Paguma > Paguma larvata. The sequence continues at coordinate 7,703,589 of CM057842.1, read as the reverse complement.
GGATCCTGATGAGGGGAAAGCCTAGCCGAGCCAAGAGACGGCAAGTTAGGCTTCAGGGGACACTGGGGCTGCTTGATCCAGCGCTGCCTAAAGTCAGCGCAACTCCTAGACCTCGAGATTTTCAGTTACAGCAGCCGATTCATTTTCTTCCTTTCCCTCACGCGAGTTTGAGCTGTTTTTTAGTGGAACTCGGTTTCGTCTTGTTATTTTTCTGGAACTTCCCACTAAGCACATCCTGACAAATATAGCCTCTGCTCAATGCTAGACGTTGCACTGGAGAGCCGACATGAGCTTAGGGCACCTGGGTGGCTCAGTTGGTTGGGCGTCTGACTCCCGGTTTCAGTGGTTTCAGCTCAGGTTGTAACCTTGCTGGCTGGCCGTGCAGAGCCTGCTTGGGATTCTCTCTCTCCCTCTCTCTCTCTCCCTCCCCTACTCACAATAAATAAATAAATATTGTTTAAAAAGTTGACATGAAATGTTTTGTCCAACCCCGGGAGAGGGGGAATAGTCTGATTCCCATTTAACTGACACGCAAACTGAGGCTCACAGAGGCGAATCCGTCCCCCCCAGATCATCAGAGCCAGGCCTCCAACCCCTGTGTGTCTGGCCCCAAAGCCTGCCTCTCTCTCTTTGACCATGGGGGGCAGCGGCCAGATTTGGAGATAAATAAATAAAAACTTAAAGAAAAGTAACAAAAAGTAATAACCGTCAAAACTGCGGTGAGATGCCACTTCGCCCTCACTAGGATGGGACCATAATAAAGAAGGACCGAAAATAACAAGCGTTAGCAAGGATGTGGGGAAATCGGAACCCTTTTCGACTGCTGGCGGGAACGTAAAATAGTGCAAGCGATTTGGAAATCGGTCTGGCGGTACCTGAAAATGTTAAACACACAGAGTGACCATAGGACCCAGCGATTCCACCCTTAAGGAATATGCTCAGTAGAAATAAAAATATACATCCAGGGGTGCCTGGGGGGCTCAGTCGATTAAGCGTCCGACTTCAGCTCAGGTCATGACCTCACGGTTGGTGAGTTTGAGCCCCGCATTGGGCTCTGTGCTGACAGCTCAGAGCCTGCAGCCTGCTTCAGATTCTGTGTCTCCCTTTCTCTCTGCCCCTCCCCTGTTTGCTCTCTCTCTCTCTGTCTCTCAAAATAAATAAACTTAAAATAAATTAAAAATAAAATAAAATCGGTCGCGGTTGTAGTTACACACTCTGTGATACACTACGAACCATAGAAATATACACTTTAAAAAGTTTTTTTTTTTTTACATTTATTTGTTTTTGAGAGACAGAGTGAGACAGAGCACGAGATGAGGAGGCGCAGAGAGAGAGGAGACACAGAATCCGAAGCAGGCTCCAGGCTCCGAGCTGTCAGCACAGAGCCCTGCGTGGGGCTCGAACCCACGAACCGTGAGATCATGACCTGAGCCGAAGTCAGACGCTCAACCGACTGAGCCACCCGGGTGCCCTAGAAATATACACTTTAAATGGGCGAAGTGTATGGTATGCAAGTTAATATCTCCATAAAGCTGTTGAAACAGAACATCTGGCATTTACAGAGTGGTTTGCTCCGTCAGGTGAGGTGTCAACACTCAGCCCCAACGACCGCGCTCGTGTTCACAAGATCGCCGTGAGAAAGCCTCTATTTTACAGAGGGGGGGAAACAGATCAGAGGGGTTTGGCAAGCTACACAGTTAGGTGGTGGTCAGAGGGCAGAGGCTTGGCATTTCAGGCCCCACCAGACCTGACCTTTGCCTCACCCCCAGTCCACCCCACCCCCACCCCCGCTTCCCTGTACTTTCCTCCCCCTGAGCCAAACGCCGGCCTAACCGACTGTTTCTAGTTTCTCTTACCCACCACACTCTTTGCAGCCTCTGGGCCTTTGCATGTGCTGATTAACTCCCTCTGCCCCGCTGTTCTCTCCCCCTTCCCTCCTACCTAGCCTGTAAAATGAATGTCTCAGTGTGAGGGAGCAAGAAAGAGGAGGTGCTGAGTCCCAGCTTCCAAGCCTAAGGCTTGGGAAGTGAGAGGTGCAGGGAGGAGGGCGCCTGGGGGGGGGGCTTCCTCCTCTGACCTCCGGGGACTTGGACTCTGACCCTCATCAACCACTTTTGAAGTCCTTGGCCCGAATTTAACTCAAGCTGTAGCTGGGGCCACATGCAAGGGAGGATGAGGTCAGCTTTTCCCCTGGGCGGTTCGCTGGGCCCGGAGGTGAGCGGGTGAGGAGAGAGACGTGTGGCTCTGCCCGGGGCCTGCCCACCATCGTGGCACAAGGCGATGCCCCCCCACCATGCTCCCTTCCCTCCCTTTCCCTACCAACGGAAAGTCTCTTCCGGGAACCTCTTAGAACCTTTAATCAGAAGAACGTGAACGCAGGGGCGCCTGGGTGGCTCACTTGGTTGAGCGTCCAACTTCAGCTCAGGTCATGATCTTGCGGTTTGTGAGTTCGAGCCCCACATCGGGCTCTGCGCTTACAGCTCAGAGGCCTACCTTGGATTCTCTGTCTCCCTCTCTCTCTGCCCCTCTCCAGCTTGTGCGCGCGTGCGCTCTCTAAAAATAAACATTTAGCAGAAGGAAGAGGCTGAGGAGGAAGGGGAGGAGGAAGAGGAGGAGGGGGAGGAGAAGGGACCGTGTTAGGCATTTTGTCCCGGCAGAGGCACTGCCCTGGTGGCAGAACCTGCTTGGTGGGTGAGCCCGCCCAGGCATGAATCAGGGGGACGGGCCGCGGCAGGAGCTGGGAGGCCAGGGACGCCCTTCCCCTGGGAAGAGACCAGGCTTGGCAGGAGTGGGGGAGGGCAGGGGTGGGGATGGGCTGCGGAGGGGTGGTGCCCAAAGCCCATGGGACCTGAGCTGAGTCCCCTAATTCCTCCTCGGGGACACAGTGGTGACCATTAATCCCCAACATTCATCGAGCTCTCCCTGTATACCCTGGCTCTGTTCTAAATCGTACCTTTCATTCTCAACAATATCCCTTAGAATGGATCCTGGGATTGACTCCATTTTACAGACGAGGCCACTGAGGCTCAGAGAGGGCATGGTTTGCCCACAGTCCTAGGCTATGAAGTCGCTGAGCCTGGCAACAGACCTGAATGCTTTATATTTATATGACGTCTGGGCAGAGGAACAGACAGGGTCTCTGCCTTGAATCTGGGGACAATAGGCCTCATGAATAAATAATCAAGGTGATTTCAGATGGTGCCAAATGCCAGGCGAGATTGGGGAGGTGGGGGACAGATCAATGAAGGCCTCTCTGAGGAGGTGACCAACTGCAAAGGGTTGGGAGAACGGTGTTCCAGGGAGACCTATCCCCACGTGCAAAGTTTCCGAATTGTGTGAGGCATTTTGGGGAGGCCAGTGGGGCTGGGGAGGCAGTAAGGCAGTGACAGCAGTGAACTAAATACGGAGGAGACACCAAGCAGGGCCATGGGGACCGTGGTGAGGACTTTGGCGTTTCCTCTGAGTGACCTGGGGAGCCATGGGAGGATTTAGAGCGGGAGCGGGACCTGATATGAGTATTAAGAACTGCACCGCAGGTGCGGAATGGCGGGTCGAGGTGGAAGCATGTCGTCATCCAGGCTTCTGGCATCTTCTGGAGACGTCAGCGTCCCAGTCTATAGGAAAGAGGCGGAGGAGGAGGCAGGAGGGTGGGCGGTCTGGAGGCCCTGGAGGGAGGCCGGAAGAGCCTCCCTTCGCAGCACAGCGCCCCGAGGAGGTGAGACTGACGCCTGGGAGGTGTGAAGAGGCCGCTTTCCCACAGGGGATGTGGCTTCCCCCTTTACTGAAAAGGGTCATTTCTCCAGGCCTGTGGGCCCCACTGGGGAATCTTCAGGGCAAGGTGGGCAAGGCTGCGGGGCACCAGGGCCAGAGCGGTTCCCATCCCTTTACTCCGGCCCCACTGACCGCGCATCCCCGCACGTGTCTCTGGTGTCTCTGGTTGGGGCACGCAGGAACTGTTCTGCGTTCCCAGGGAACAGCGGGGACGGAAGCGGGGATCGCCAAGGGGCTACGACAAGTCTGGGTGCCCCTGGCGATCCCTCGCCCCCAGCCTCTGATTCGGCGCCCCTGGGACGCCCTCGCCCCACCCGCTGCTGGCAGAGCCCGAGCTGAGGTCGAGTCAAAGGGCACCCATCTGGTGAAGGTTGGTGGCAGCCAGGCCCGCCCCCTTCCCCGCCTCTGGTCTGAGGGTGCGGGAGCTGGGCCAGGCCAGGAAGCTCCTGGGAACTGGGAGTGGGGGTGCGGGGCCAGCTGAGACTGGCCCGCTGGAGGAGAGGAGGCCTGGGAGAGGCGTGGGAGAGCAGAGCGACACAAAGACACAGCCAACCACTGCGAGGCAGGGAGGAAGAGAGACCCAACCCCAGGAGACCCAATGAAAGAGATACACACAGAAAGTGAGGGGAACATTCTTTCTTTCACTCACTCCTCGTTAACTTCTAGGGCCTGGGCTGGGTGGGGGCAGCGCTCAGGAGAGACGCAAATCCCTGCCTCCGTGGGGACTGACAGTCTGATGGCGACTGACAGTCTGATGGCGACACAGCCCGGAAACACGTTAAATGAGGAAACCACGTTGTTGGAAGCAAGAAGGGCAGAGGGTGGGGAGCCAGGAGGGCATAGGAGCCAGACCTTTCTCGTTTGGGGAGAGGGAGGTTCCCACCGGAATCCTGCCTTCGCCTTCTCCTCCCCAACTGGCTGTAAGCCGGGTGTGGGATGGGGCCTGCGCCGGGAGTCCCTATCCCCCGGGGAAAGGGGACAAGGGGACGGAGACTACCGCTGCCCTCGCGGAAGCCGCCTCTCAGCTTGCGCCGCCAGGGTCCCTCGACGATGCGGCCTTCTTGGGGTGCAGCCCGGAGGCTCGGCTGGAAGGTGGGCGGGAAATGGGGAGGGGCCAGCGTCCAGTCCCCAGAGGACAGACGGGACCCCTCTGCCGTGGGGCGGGAAGAGGCTCGGACTGCGACCGCCCCTGCAGAGCACCTCCCCTCCCGAGATTCCGGGTCCTCCCACGCGACGACGGAGCGTCCCTGGGAAAGAAGTTCAGGCCCGGAGGGGGCAGCCAAGGGCTCGCCGGTGCCAGTCGCCGCCGGGGCGCGCTCCGGTGCCGCGGCGGGTGGCACAGGCTGGCAGCCGCGGGCCGGGTGCCTGGGCGCCAAGGGGAGGGGGCGACTGCTTGCGACGGCCGGCGGTGCGCGTCGTGGGCCCGCCCCCTCGGCCTGCCAGCTCCCCGCCCTCCCCCCCACCCCCAGTCGCCGGCGCCCGCTAACTCGGCTCCAGGCAGCGCGACTGCGGGGGGCGCACGGCCAGGGTGCAGGGGTGAGTACGCAGCACTGGGGGACTCAGCTTGGCCCGCGGGGGGTTTGCCCTGGCCACTCCCGGGGTCCCCTTGTTTGCGTTTCCCCGGAGGCCTGGAGGGCGGGAGGCCACCGAGTCCCAGGCTGGATGCGGGGCCCGGGCTGGGGGTGGGGACGCTTGGAACCCCCCCTCCCCCCGGCCTCGCCCTCTCCGGGCCGTGCCACTGCAGGTTTCGTAGGTAGCTACCTCAGTCCTGCGGCCAGGCGAGCCGAGACGAGGCGGGAGATGTCCCCATCAGAGCGAGTGTAGCCCGCGTCTGCGTGTATTTGATGCCGCCCCCCCCCCCCTTCGGTGTTGGCTGAGTCCGTGACTCTCTGTGCGGAGCGCCGCTGAGGCCGTCTGGGATGCCTGCGTTCCTGCCACGTCCCAACAAGCCTGTTGCTGTTCCCGGCCCTCGGGTTTCCCATCTCTCCGGTGGGACGCGCGCGCGACCCTGTACCGTGTCTGAGTGGGTGTATTTGAATAGGTGTCTCCTTCCATGCGAGGTACTCCTTCGGAGCCCGTTTCCTGTCTGTAAATTGGAACTAAGGAGAGAGCTGTCTAGGGGACTCAAGGGGGAAGTCTCTGGTGGGAAGTAGTATTTTTTAAAGTTTGTTTATTTATTGGGAGGGAGGGAGGGAGAGAACCCCGAGCAGGCTTCGCAGCATCAGCACTGGGCCCCACATGGAGCTGGAACTCACGGCTGGTGAGATCAGGACCTGAGCCTGAGCCCAAGGCAGGAGTCCCACGTTTAACCGACTGAGCCACGCGGGCGTCCCTGGGAAGTATTATTTTACTCTAATGACATGTGTGCACCCCTCCGCGAGAGCCTGTCTGTGAGATCTGGGTCCTGCCTGCTGCGCTCAGGCTCTGCCTCTGCGACACTGGCCAGATTCTGCTCCCTTACTGGCTTTCCTTTTTCTTTTTCTTTTGCGGTGGATGGAGGGTTTGGGCAGGTTCCGACCGCCAGGCTTGCAGATGGTAGAGCTGTGGGCTCCAGGCTGGGCATGGGTGGAGGTTGTGAAATTGTGGTCTGTACAGTGGGCGTGAGACCCTGTGTGAGTGTGGCTGAATTTGGGTCCCGGCGTGTGCCGGTCTTTGTCGCTCTGTTCATGTGTGAATATATTTTCTCCTCTCCCCGATGGGGCGTGACTGCACACGTTCGCCCTAGTTTGTGACTGTGCGTTCATGTCTCTTCGGCGTGTCACTGTATTTCGGTGGGTTCCTGTTTATGATTGAATCGGCCCCTGGATATCCCCGGGTTATGTGATGGTTAGTGTCCCTTTCCTGGGGGACCCTGCGTCACCATGTCCCCTCGTGATATTCCTTGCGTGCCTTTGTGCCGGCCTGTCTCCATGGACACCTCCTTAACATCCCGAACTCCCTTCGGGCCCCCAGCGGAGGTGTGCGGTGGAAGGTAGGGGGGCGGTTAGGGGCCCTCTCCCGGGGCTGCGGAACCCCACCTCCCGGTGCCGCCTCCTCCCCTGACGCTCCGCCTTACCTCTCCGCAGCCCTGGGGCAGGCGGCCCATGGAGTCCGGGCTGCTGCGGCCGGCGTCCGTGAGCGAGGTCATCGTCTTGCACTACAACTACACGGGCAAGCTCCGCGGCGCGCGCTACCAGCCCGGCGCGGGGCTGCGTGCCGACGCGGTCGTGTGCCTGGCCGTGTGCGTCCTCATCATGCTCGAGAACTTGGCGGTGCTGGTCGTGCTCGGGCGCCACCCGCGCTTCCACGCGCCCATGTTCCTGCTCCTGGGGAGCCTCACGCTGTCCGACCTGCTGGCGGGCGCGGCCTACGCCGCCAACATCCTGCTGTCGGGGCCTCTCACGCTGCACCTGTCGCCCGGGCTCTGGTTCGCCCGCGAAGGGGGCGTCTTCGTGGCGCTCGCCGCGTCCGTGCTGAGCCTCCTGGCCATCGCGCTCGAGCGCCGCCTCACCATGGCGCGCCGGGGACCCGCGCCCGCCTCCCGTCGGGGGCGCACGCTGGCGCTGGCGGCCGCCGCCTGGGGCGCGTCGCTGCTTCTCGGACTCCTGCCGTGGCTCGGCTGGAACTGCCTGGGCCGCCTGGACGCCTGCTCCACCGTCCTGCCGCTCTACGCCAAGGCCTACGTGCTCTTCTGCGTGCTCGCCTTCCTCGGCATCCTGGCCGCCATCTGCGCGCTCTACGCGCGCATCTACTGCCAGGTGCGCGCCAACGCGCGCCGCCTGCGGGAGCGCCCCCGGGCCGCGGGGGGCGCCTCCGCCCGGGCCCGCCGCGCGCCGCGCTCGCTGGCGCTCCTGCGCACGCTCAGCGCGGTGCTCCTGGCCTTCGTGGCGTGCTGGGGCCCCCTCTTCCTGCTGCTCTTACTCGACGTGGCGTGCCCGGCGCGCGCCTGCCCCGTGCTCTTGCAGGCCGACCCCTTCCTGGGCCTGGCCATGGCCAACTCGCTTCTGAACCCGATCATTTACACCTTCACCAACCGCGACCTGCGCCACGCTCTCCTGCGTCTCGTCGGCTGCGGCCGCCGCCCCTGCGCCCCAAGGCCCGGCGCCTCCCAGGGGTCCGAGAGCGCTGCGGGGACTCTGGGAGGCCGGAGCCGCGGTCGGCCCCCCGGCTTGGACGGCAGCTCCAGCCCCTCCGAGCGCTCCTCGCCCCAGCGGGACGGGCTGGACACGAGCGGCTCCACGGGCGGCCCCGGTGCGCCCGCCGCCGCCCGGACCCTGGTACCGGCCCCCGCCGCAGACTGACGCCCTCTGGGCGGTCACCGCCCTCGCTAAGAGCTGTTTTGCAGACTTTTTCTTTTTAAATAAAGGAATTTGTAGGAAAAGCCGCCGAAGGTGGGGGAGACAGAAGAGAGGAAGGGAAATGTATTTTATTGAGGCTAACCCCCCCCACCAGCAGCGAACAAAACAGACAAAAATCGCGGCCCTCGTGGAATTGACACTCTGATGGGGGCACGCGCCATAACGGAGTGAAGAAATCACGGAGATAATTTCAGCTCCAATACCGCGATGCGCTGGTGATCAGGGGACGCTTCTCTGCAGGAGTGCTGACGTAGGGTGTAAGCTGAGGGGTCATTGCCCTGGGGGCACGTGAAAGAAGAGCCTTTCAAGGTGAGGGAACAGCAGTGCAAAGGCCCTGAGGAAACATGCCTGCGTGTTCCGGGAAAAGCAAAGATCCCCTCGCGGCTGGAGCTGGAGCCGATGAAGGGGATGGATGGTGGGAGGAAACAAAGGCAGGGAGAAGACGGGACAGACGGAGCAGAGCCTTGCGGGTCCCCCGGAGGATTCTGTTTTTGCTCTGAGCGAGGTGGGAGGCAGGGGGCCGACTCGATCTCTGGAAGGGTGAAGGTAGAAGCTAGAACAAGGTGAAGGCGCCCGCGCTGACCCAGGGGAGCGGCGATGGGGCCTCCGATCATGCGGATTCAGAACGGATCTTGGAGACAGCAGACAGGCTGACCGAGGAATGGAGTGGTGAGAGAGAGAAAGGACTCGAGGACCGTTCTCCTCCCCAGTTTAGAGGAGAGGATACCGAAGACGGGGCGCCCTAACATTTGACCCGTGGGAGACTCCGCCAGTTCCTCTCGGAAACAGGCCTTGTCTGAGTGTGGCGTCAGATCCTTCGTAAAAAAAAAAAGAAAATATAATAAAATAATAAGAACAGCAGGGGATTCCTTGGAAAGCTCCAGAGCCGTTCTGTGGATAAACGAGCTGACGTGTAAACGCTTTTCTCTTTTTTTTTGTACACCTCTAGCATTGCTTCGCATCTCGCTTTGTTCACTTAATAGTAGATCTTGGAACCTGTCGCATACCCGCAGACTGTGTACCGTCTGGCTATTTTAGGCGGCTCAGGCTGCCCATGACAAACACGATTATCCGGGCGGTTTAAACAGCAGGCATTCATTCCTCACAGTTCTAGAGGCTGGAAGCCCAGGGTGAGGGCACCAGCATGACCTGGTGGCAGATGGTTCGGTCCTGCTGCTGCGTCCTCTCATGGTACAGAGACCCAGAAGCTGTCTGGGGGTCTCTTCTTAGAAGGACCCTCATCGCATCATGGGGCCCCGCCTTTAATGACCTCATCCTCCGCAAAGCCCCACCTGCACATACCGTCAGACTGGAGATTAGGGATTTAACATATGATATTTTTTGTTGGGAGGAGGGGTAACACAATTCAAGCCATACCACTTTTTAATTTAAACATTAAAAAAATAATTATTTGGGGGGGGGACGCAGAGAAAGAGGGAGAGAGAGAACCCCAAGCAGGCTCTGCACTGGCTCAGAGCCCATCTGGGGGCTTGAACTCACAATCCTTAAGATCATGACCTGAGCTGAGATCAAGAGTTGGACACTCAACCGACTGGGCCACCCAGGTGTCCCTTATTTAAACATTTTTAAAAATCAGGGCACCTGGGGGGCTCAGTCAGTTAAGCATCCGACTTTGGCTCAGGTCTGATCTCACGGTTCGTGAGTTCGAGCCCCGCGTCGGGCTCTGTGCTGACAGCTCGGAGCCTGGAGCCTGCTTCGGATTCTGTGTCTCCCTCTCTCTCTCTGCCCCTCCCCTGCTCATACTCTGCATCTCTCTCTCTCAAAAATAAATAAAAAACATTAACAAAAATCAAGGTAGGGGCACCCGGGTGGCTCGTCGGTTAAGCATCTGACTCTTAGTTTTGGCTCAGGTCATGACCTTGCAGTTTGTGGGTTCGAGCCCTGCAGCGGGCTCTGCCCTGGCAGTGTGGAGCCTGCTTGGGATTTCTCTCTGCCTCTCTCTGTCTCTCTCTCTCTCTCTCTGCCCTTTCGTGGCTTCCTCTCTCTCTCTCAAAATAGTTAAGTAAATAAATAGAATTTTAAAAATTCTGTTCTAAAAATAATCTTAAAAAAAGAAATACTATGTATCTTTGATAAGACATATTCAAAGATACATTATTTCCAGTTTTTGAACAAAATGGCTTCATAAAAATTAAAAATTTTTTAAAAATTAAATGTTTATTTTTGAGAGAGAGAGAGAGAGAGAGAGAGCACGAGCAGGGGAGCAGCAGAGAGAGAAGGAGGCAGAGGATCTGAAGCAGGCTCCGTGCTGACAGCAGACAGCTCGGTGCAGGGTTTGAACTCATGAACTGAGACATCATGGCCTGAGCTGAAGGCAGATGCTTAACCGACTGAACCACCCAGGTGCCCCAAAATTTAAAAAAAAAAAAATTTAAACCGAGCATCTCATAGGAATAATTCTTACCATGTGTGATATACATGCATTCCTGAAAAGCTAGATGACAAACTGACTCACATTTCAACCGCTCTTGGGAAGTTTGCTTCCTAAAGATATTCCATATAAAATCCTTTATAAAAGAAAAAAAAAGCCCATCTCAATGAAAACTAGGGGAATAATGGAAAGAAATGCCAGGCTAAAAAGATGTTGGTCTAAGAAAAGATTCCGCCAGCGTTAGGCGTGAATTTTCACGATTCCACGTCCCTGCTGCCGAGTCTGGGATCAAATCCAAGCCAGATGCCGGTAGAAGGGGGTGCTGTTGAGTGAAGCTGCAGTTCTGGGCCGCTCCAGAAGGGGCGCCATAGCATAGTCGGCGAATAAGCGGAGTGGCCCGGGTTACCGGAAACCAGCATCCTCTTAGACCGTGATGGAGGGCAAATCTCTCATATCTCAAAATCAAATCTATTGGCCCTGGGAGCCAGCGATGGCATTTGTAGAGGTTTATCCAAGGTTCCCTGGCACACGTGCAGAAGGCTGGATGTACACGGATGCATGCGTATTGCAGTACCGCGGATGAAGGCAAAGGATTGGACTCAACCCACGTGTCCGCTACAGGACCCTGGTGTAATAAATTGTGGCACATCCGCGCTGAAATACTCTGCGGCCCGTGAAAAGGATTAAGACATTTGCTGAATGTGTACCACCTTTTTAAAAAAATTTTAATGGTTGTTTTCTTTCTTTCTTTTTAAGTTTATTTATTTATTTTGAGAGGGTGCAAATCGGAGAGGAGCTAAGAGAGAGGGAGAGTATTATATTAGTTTCAGGTGTCCAATATAGTGATTCAACAATTCTATGCATTACTCGGTGCTCGTCAGGATAAGAGCCCTCCTTAATCTCCTTCACTTACTGCACCCATCCCCCGCCCTACTCGCCTCTGATAGCCGCCAGGCGGTCTCTGTAGTTTAGAGTGTTTCTTGGGACGTCTTTTTTGCTTTGTTCGTTTGTTTTGTTTCTTAGATTCCACACATGAGTGAAATTATATGGTATTTGTCTTTCTCTGACTGGCTTGTGTCGCTTAGCATTATACTTTCTAGATCCACGATTGTTGCTGCAAATGGCAAGATTTTATTCTTTATTTATGGCTAGTAATATCCCATTGTGTATATATATACACCACTTCTTTATGCATTCCGGAGATGAATGGATAGGCTCCTTCCATAGTTTGGCTAACATAGATTCTCTTAGAATTTATTTATTTATTTTTGAGAGAGAGAGAGAGAGAAAGCAGAGGAGGGGCATAGAGAGAGAGAGAGAGAGAGGGAGAGAATCCCAAGCAGGTTCGGCACCATCAGCGCTGAGCCCAATGTGGGGGCAGAACTCATGAACCCTGAGATCATGACCTGAACCACAGTTGGATGCTTGACTGAGCCACCCAGGTGCCCCAAGATGGACTCTTTTAAAAATAAATATATTTAGGGGCACCTGGGGATCAGTAAAGCCTCTGTCTCTTCATTTTGGTTGCTCCCTGCCCCCAGGCTCCGTGTTGGGAGTGAAGCCTGCTGAAGATGCTGGTGAATCAGCCTTAACCATGAAAAATATCAACTGTTCATACCTAGTGGGCACCAGCATTCGCATTTAGTCCTCACGATAACCTAGCAGGTAGGTGCTAGTATTGTTACCATTTTTAAGAGGAAACCGAAGCCTGGAGAAGTTGAGTCGTGGAACTATCCCTACAGAGGTTGAGAGGCAGGGCCAGGCCTCGAACCCCTGTAGGCGAGCTTCACACCCCTCTAGATTGGAGGTAACTAAAAAATAAAGACCAGGAAAAGCCAACTAGGTAAATAATTCTAGCAGGATCCTGCGGCCACTGGACCACGAGGCCTGAGCTGTGTGCGGTTAAAGAGAGGGGCGCGGGTCGGGGAGAGCAGCCCCGCGCCGAGACGACGAAATCAGACGAGTGGAAGGGACAGCGCGAAGCGGGGACGGACCGGGCCTGCCCGGCCATGTGCCCTCGCCCGCTCCGCGCTCAGGGGCGCCGGGCACCTGCGGGAAGGGCGGGGAATCTCGCCTCCTTCCCCGCCGCGCCCTCTCCGCCCTCTCCCCGCCTCCTTCCAGGCCTTCCCGAGGCCGCCCCCCACCCGACGTCCGAGACCCCGCAGGCCTCGCGGCCCCGGAGCCGAGGTCCCCCGACAGCGGAGGCGCCCTCGGGCCCCCCACAGCGAAAGTTAGGCGGGAGCCGCCCCGGCCGGGCCCCGGACCCTCGGGTTTCCCGGAAGCTCTACGCGCGGGTGGCACCACCGTGCCCGGCGCCGCCGCGGTGCCCCGGGCATCCCCACCCCGCGGCCAGAGCTACGAGGCTACGCGGGGGCCGAGGTGAGCGCGCCGGCCGGGAGGGCTGCGCACCGATCTCCGGGAAAGGCAGGGGCGCGCCGGGCCTCGAACCTGGGGCCCCGAGTCCCGGGGGCGCCGCGCCGGAGCGACCGGCGTAGCGGTCGCGGCGCCGGGGCTGCGCCGCTCGGGCAGCGGGGGCGGGGAGAGCCGCCCCTCCGCCGTCCCCGCCGCGCGAGGCCCCGGGGCCGCGGGGACTTTTATTCTGACACGGCCGGCGCCCGGCTCTGCTTAGTCATGGTGACCTGCGCGCGCTCCGCGCCTCCCCCCGGCGCGCAGCGATGGAGGCGCCCGGGCCCGGGCGACGGAGGCGGAGCTCGAGCGCGGCCATGGCGGGGTGAGTGAGGCGGCCTGCGGCCGGGCTGCGGGCGCCGCGGGCCGGGAGCGCCCCGGGGGGCGGGGAGCGGGGCGCCGCGGGCCCGCTCGCCGTGGGGTTCCCGCGGCCCCGCGGAGGGCCGGGAGGGCGCGGCTCGAGTCCCAGCCTTTTGTTGGACGGCGCGACTCGAGGGGCGGCCCGGGCGCTACGCAAGCCGGGCGAGAGGCCCGGGGAGCGCCCCTCGGACCGAGTGCCGGGGAGACCGGCGCGGTGGGGAGCCTGGTCTGCGCCCCGGGGCTGGCAGTCGAAAGGCTGCGGCAGGGGTCACTTCCTCCCATCTCCGGGCCTCGGTGGCGGCTCAGGCAGGGCATGCGCAGTCCCCCCACCCATCTGCTTCGTGTGTGTGTGGGGGGGTGGAAGTGTCCAGTGTCGAGGGGCGCCGTTGACCGACTGGCCAAAGACCAAGAGGCAGGGCAGGGGCCTCCGCCGGGGAGAGGCGGCCGAGCGGCGCCCTGGGCCCGGCGGAGGAGGGTGCCCTGGCAGGCGCAGCGAAGCGGGCCGCCAGCCAGCCGCTCGCGGACTGACCCCTGAGCAGTGCCAGGCCCCAGGCAGGCCGTGGGGGAGGCCCGGGCGAGGGCGGGCACCACCGCGACCTGCCCCGGGCCCCCGGCCTTCTGAAGCGCTGGGGCTGAGGGCCAGAGGCTTGCGCCGTCCCTCATCAAGCCAGCAACCGAGCTCATTTCGGTGTCTGACAAGTGCTGCGGGGACATAAAACAGGAAGGAGATGGCTGTGCGCGGAGCCCGGGAAAGATAAACGGAGAACCCGGGGTGCCCCTTGCAGACTCCCCCTGCGTCTCCCTGCAGGACCTTTCAAAACACAGCTCATGCCCGGCCCTCCAGACTCCGCAGGTTTCGGGGAAACCTTCCCTTTAGTAGTCAGTAGCTCTCACTACACTCCCCGCTGAGTCTCCAGCTTGTCTCTCTCATTCTGCCTCTGAGCCTTTGCACTTGCTGTTCCCTCTGCCTGGAAAACCCCTTTCCTGTGTACATCCTTCTGGTCTCCGCTCTAACGGAGCCCTGGACTACCTGATCTAAAGTAACTGCCCCAAGGCAGGGGCGCCTGGGTGGCTCAGTCAGTTAAGCATCGGACTTCGGCTCAGGTCATGATCTCACGGTTTGTGAGTTCGAGCCCCGCATGGGGCTCTGTGCTGATGGTTCAGAGCCTGGAGCCTGCTTCGGATTCTGTGTCTCCCTCTCTTTCTGCCCTTTCCCTGCTAACGCTCTGCTCTGTCTCTCTCTCTCTCTCAGAAATGAATAAACATTTTTAAAAAATTAAAAAAAATAAAGTAACTGCCCCAAGTCACGCTATCAAAGTGCTGTCGTCCTTTCTTTTTTTCCCCCATAACCCCAATTTCTATGCAACTCTTGCCTATTTTACTTATGGCCCATCCCTCTCCAAACGTCATCTCCAGGGGGGCACAGTTTATGCCTGCCTTTCTCACTGCTGGTGCTTAGACCAGTGCCTGGCACACAGTAGATACTCAATAAATGTTGGCGAGGAGAATGAAAATGAGCTAGTCACGTGCTCTCCGTCTGACTTTGGCTCAGGTCGTGGTCTCACTTCTGTGGGTTCAAGCCCTGCGTCAGGCTCTCTGCTGTCAGCACAGAGCCCACTTCAGATCCTCTGCCCCCCTCTCTCTCTCTGCCCCTCCCCTGCTCATGCCTTCTCTCTCTCTCTCTCTCAAAGAAATAAACATTAAAAGAAAGACACGCTCTATCTAGGAAGGGAAGGGAAGCTGGAACGGAGTGAGCGAAGGAAAGAGGTGACAGGCTGACTGTGTAGGGCTCGCTAGGCCATTGAAGGGTTTGGTTTTACTCTTGGTGCCATAGGAGTTTTGGGGGGCGGGATTCTGAGTGAGAGAGGGACATCAGACCTGGGTTTTAAGGTGGACTCTTGGGCTGGTGGGGCAGTTAGTGAGCACAGACAGACATTGCTTCACCTGGGCTTGGGCAGGAAAACGGGTCTAGGAGTCGCCCGCCTGCCCCCAGGCCCGGCCCCCAGCCCTATGCTCTCCCTCCTCCAGGCCTCTGAGTGCCCGTGGTGGTGTTGTCCCTTGTCACCTGGAACCCCATGCAGCCGGAACCGCGGCCTAGCGGGGCTGGGGCCCGCACCCGATTCCTTCCCCTGAGGTCACAGCGCCCCGAGGGGGCAGGGGACGCGGTGATGTACGCCTCCACCGAGTGCAAAGCCGAGGTGACGCCCTCCCAGCATGGCAACCGCACCTTCAGCTACACGCTGGAGGACCACACCAAGCAGGCCTTTGGCATCATGAACGAGCTGCGGCTCAGCCAGCAGCTGTGCGACGTCACGCTGCAGGTCAAGTACGAGGACGCGCCAGCTGCCCAGTTCATGGCTCACAAGGTGGTGCTGGCCTCCTCCAGCCCCGTCTTCAAGGCCATGTTCACCAATGGGCTCCGGGAGCAGGGCATGGAGGTGGTGTCCATCGAGGGCATCCACCCCAAAGTCATGGAGCGGCTCATCGAGTTTGCCTACACGGCCTCCATCTCCATGGGCGAGAAGTGCGTGCTGCACGTGATGAACGGCGCCGTCATGTACCAGATCGACAGCGTCGTCCGCGCCTGCAGCGACTTCCTGGTGCAGCAGCTGGACCCCAGCAACGCCATCGGCATCGCCAACTTCGCTGAGCAGATCGGCTGTGCGGAGCTGCACCAGCGCGCTCGCGAGTACATCTACATGCACTTCGGCGAGGTGAGCGTGGGGGGAGGCGTGAGGGCAGGGCTCGGGGTGGTATCGGAAGGACCGGGGACGGAGGGGTGGCCATCCCAAGTCTTCCCTTGAGATGCGAAGGGTCAGATCGGGGAGCTGGAGAAAAGCGGGGTTCTGGGGTCCTATCTACACATCTGGGCGGACTCTGGGAAACGGCCGAGGAAAGCGGGAGCTTCGTGGGTCTCCGTAGGTCCCTGGCTTCTCTGGGGTCAAGGGTGTGGTGAACGGGACGGCAGCTCAGCCCCGGGTGCCCTGAGCAGGGCCCGGTATTTCAGGCAGTCAGCAGATAGTTATGGAACACCCAGGACGTGCAGCCTACCTCAGCTGTGACCCTTAGACGGGTTTCCTTTGGTCCACGCAGCGTTGTCCTTCCACTATTCTGGGTTTCATTTTCGTTTTCAAGGGGAGGAAGTTGTCAGCAGAAAATGACAGATTCCTTGTAGAATCATCATGATGAGCCCAGATTCTTGGGTGGCAGCCGCTGGGGGCTGTGCCCTTGGGATGATGATAATTAGAAGTGTTTGTTGAGCACTTGCCGGGCCAACCCCTGTCCTAAGTGATTTCCATTCTTCGAAGCATCGGCTTTTCTCAACTGTCCGATGAGGAAGTACCACCCTTAGGTCTGGCCCGAGAGGGCTGCACCCCAGGCCCCAAGCCTTGGGGAATCCCGTGCGTTAGAGTGCCTTTCTGGAAATTTTCTCTCTCTCTAAAAAAAAATTTTTTTTTAATGTGTATTTATTTTGAGAGAGAGACAGAGCAGGAGCAGGGGAAGGGCAGAGAGAGAGAGAGAGAGAGAGAGAGGGAGACACAGAGTCCAAAGCGGGCTCCAGGCTCTGAGCTGTCAGCACAGAGCCTGACGCGGGGCTCGAACCCACGAGCGAGATCACAACCTGAGCTGAAGTCGGACGCTTAACCAACCAGTGGCTGAGATCAGCTGCAGTAGATACTGCCTTGGTTTCCATTTCTCTCCTTAAGGGACAGATGTCCTCCTCCCTTCAGCCCCACATGTGGGGTTGACCAGATGCCCCGAGGACCTCTGGCACTGGTCCTAGGGCCTGCAGCTTCCAGGAAGTTGGTCTGTGAGCAGGGCTTTCCCACAGGCCTGCATGATGTTTCTTGAAAGAGACTGCATGGGTTTGGGGTACCAGAGCATTGGCGACCTGCCGACGGGGGGTGACTGGTACCTGACAAGAAATACGTGCCCGGGGCCCTATATCCCCTAGTACCTAGTTGGCTACCTAGCCCGGCCGTGAGGTAGCTGCTAACACAGACTCCTTTTACAGAGGAAGAAACCAAGGCATGGGGCGTTTCAGGTATTTGCCCAAGGTCACCTGCTTAGAAAGTAGCGGGCCAGATCGTAGCTCGGGCTTCTTCTGTAGAGCCTACCCTTTTCTGAAATATTCTAGTCCTACTACTTTTTCCTTTTTGGTCAATCTACCCTTTTGAAGAAGTGAGGTCAGGGGTCCCTGGACGGTTCAGTCGGTTAAGCGGCGAACTCTTGGTTTCAGCTCAGCTAATGATCTCATGGTTCCGGGAGCTCGAGCCCCGCTGCGGGCTCCGCGCTGACAGTGCAGAGCCTGCTTGGGATTCTCTGTCTCCTTCTCGCTCTCTGCCCCTCCCCCACTTGCACTGTCTCTCTTAAATAAAAAAATAAACTTAAAAAAAAAAAAGGGAAAGTAAGTTCGTTAAAAAAACAAAAAAGTAACTTTGTAGGTCAAACACAAAATGATACAAAAAGGTACGTAGTACATTGTGTCTTTGCCCATTTATCTGAGCACTTAGGTACTGTATGCCTGGCACATAGTATCAACTCACTTTTTTGCAACCTGTGAAGTTCATACTATTTGAATCTCCGTTTTACAAAATTGGCAACTGAGATGTCAGAGGCAGGTTGAGTGACTTGTCCCAAGATAGTGCTGCCTTTGCCGGTGGTGGGGCGGGCGGGGGGAGTCGGTGGGGCGGGGGGGGGGGGTCCGTGGAGTGGCCTAGGGGAGTCAGCCTGTCACGGTGACGCCCTCCGCAGGTGGCCAAGCAAGAGGAGTTCTTCAACCTGTCCCACTGTCAGCTGGTGACGCTCATCAGCCGAGACGACCTGAACGTGCGCTGCGAGTCCGAGGTCTTCCACGCCTGCATCAACTGGGTCAAGTACGACTGCGAGCAGCGGCGCTTCTACGTGCAGGCGCTGCTCAGGGCCGTGCGCTGCCACTCGCTGACGCCGCACTTCCTGCAGATGCAGCTGCAGAAGTGCGAGATCTTGCAGTCGGACTCGCGCTGCAAGGACTACCTGGTCAAGATCTTCCAGGAGCTCACCCTGCATAAGCCCACCCAGGTGATGCCCTGCCGGGCGCCCAAAGTGGGCCGGCTCATCTACACCGCCGGCGGCTACTTCCGCCAGTCGCTCAGCTACCTGGAGGCCTACAACCCCAGCGACGGCACTTGGCTCCGACTGGCAGACCTGCAGGTGCCTCGCAGCGGCCTGGCGGGCTGCGTCGTGGGAGGGCTGCTGTACGCGGTGGGCTGGCCGCAACAACTCGCCCGACGGCAACACCGACTCCAGCGCCCTGGACTGCTATAACCCCATGACCAACCAGTGGTCGCCCTGTGCCCCCATGAGCGTTCCGCGCAATCGGATCGGGGTCGGGGTCATCGACGGGCACATCTACGCCGTTGGTGGCTCCCACGGCTGCATCCACCACAACAGTGTGGAGAGGTGAGTGGCAGGGCCCGGAGGGGCAGGCTCTGAGGGTCCCGTTGCTAACGGGTCCCGAGCCACGGGGATTTGGAGATGCGCCCTGTTGTCGAGTGTTGTCCGTGCCCTACCTTCAGGGAGTGGAAGCCTCAGAGTGAAGCTAAATTCCCGGGCGATGTACGGTCGGAGACCTCGCGTGGTACGTCTGGGCCCGGGAATTGCCTACAGGGCTGTCACAAACCATACGACTCTTTCTCTGCAGACCTGGAAGGAGTTCTGTTATTTGGAAGTTACTGTAAAATGCTAATTAAACCATGGCACCTCACTGCCATTTGCCTTAAAATTGCCATAATAAACAGATGTATGAGGTGTTCCATGTGGAAGGTGCCCCTGGGATACGGTACCCTTGTGCAGCGTACAACCTGCGCAACTGCATGGTGACCCTGTGTTTAGAGGCTGAGGACTCTGGGCTTTCTCCTTGTGCACCGCCAGTCCTCTGCCCTCTCTTCTTCCAGAAGTGTGATCCAGGAGACAGTTGTCACCTGGAGAACTTGTCAAAACAAACTCCGTAGCCCACTGCTGGAGACCTGGCATCAGTGGTGTGGATTTGCAGTGAGGCTGGGCGATGGGAATTCCACGTAAACCCCGCACTCTGACAGAAACCGTCCTGCGTGGTAGCCTAGTTGCTAGAGTTAGGATTCTGGTGTCCTAGAAGGCTGGGTCGAACCCCAGCTCCACGTCCTTGGCGACCCCGGACACGCCGTTTCATCCCTCTGCACTTCCCTCTTCCCATCCGGAGACGATGGGCGATGGCAGTGAGGACCACCTGGCCACCAGGCTAGGCGGGGCTTTGGGGGGATAACACGAGTAACGCTCAGCACTCAGGGCCTGGACGGGTGTATGATGGAGCCAGCGGAGTCCCACAGACGTGCCCGTCGCCTTGCGCAGATGACGGCTGTGAACCTCAGTTTCCCTCAGAGAATAGCTGTGAGGATGAGGACGCTCGAGTGCCTCCGGAACTGGCAGAATATTGGGTCACAGTAAGTGTTCCTCCAAGGTCAGCTGTGATTGCCATTGTCGTTTGTCATTCCCTCGCAGGTATGAGCCAGAGCGGGACGAGTGGCACCTGGTGGCCCCAATGCTGACTCGAAGGATCGGGGTGGGAGTGGCTGTCCTCAACCGTTTGCTCTATGCCGTCGGGGGCTTTGACGGGACAAACCGGCTCAACTCCGCCGAGTGTTACTACCCGGAGAGAAACGAGTGGCGGGTGATCACGCCCATGAACACCATCCGCAGTGGGGCAGGTGGGCGGGGCTGCCGGTGGCGGAGGGGCGCGTGGAGGGACACCCTCCCACTCCTGGGAGTGAAACTCGGCCAGGCCCGGGGGAGGCTTCCTGTTTCGAGCGTAAACCCCGCGGCACACGCAGCAGAGCTAGGTTCTGACGGAGTCTAAGCTCTTTCTTGCGGCTCTGTTTCTAAAGGGTTCCCGGGAGAGGGGAGAGGGGAGGGTGCCCCCCAGAAGGTGGTGGCTAGGGCCCCCCACGCCAGGCCGCGGAGTCACCCTCTCTGCATGGTACGGTTTAGGAGTCTGTGTCTTGCACAACTGTATCTATGCCGCGGGGGGCTACGACGGCCAGGACCAGCTGAACAGCGTGGAGCGCTACGACGTGGAGACAGAAACGTGGACTTTCGTGGCGCCCATGAGGCACCGGCGGAGCGCCCTGGGGATTACCGTGCACCAGGGCAGAATCTACGTTCTTGGTGAGGCCCCGGGGGCGGAAACCGGGTAGAGAAGACTGCTTAGCCCCGTCTGCTGGGGGTGGGCTCAGGCCCCAGCGGGAAGGTTTCTTGGGGCTCCTTTCCCCTCGGCTTCTCCCCTGCCCTCAGAGGGGGTGACCATGTCCTGCGCTCTCTCTGCAGGAGGCTACGACGGTCACACGTTCCTGGACAGTGTAGAGTGTTACGACCCAGACACCGACACCTGGAGTGAGGTGACCCACATGACGTCTGGCCGGAGCGGGGTGGGTGTCGCTGTCACCATGGAACCCTGCCGAAAGCAGATCGACCAGCAGAACTGTACCTGTTGAGCCACTTCTGTTTCTTGGGCAAAAAAATGGTCCGATCGAGAGTACTGTTGTTTTTGTACAAAAAACAGGAACAAAAGAAAAGGCGACAGAGCAAATGCTTACCCTCCAAGATGGGAGGCTGAGATGCCTCGGTATTAGAACGACAACTAGAGAGGAAAGGAGGCCAGAGTGGGAACCCACGAGCCTGTCAGAGTGGTCCCAGGAGTGCCCGAGAGCCTTTCTGGGAAGGGGTGCAGGAAGGGCAGGCTCCCAGGAGAGAGGCCCCCGCACCCACGACCGAGAACAGGCCTGGCGCCCCGGCCAGCAGCCGCCGCCTCCCTTTGGGGTGAAAGCAGGTGCCGAGGTCAGGCCGCTTTTTGTTCCTTGTGTCTTTGTGATTGGTTCCTGGAGGCCCGGGAAGGAGCCGACTGAGGCCCCGAGGGGTGAGGCCTCTGGAGGCATGGACCCCGGGACGGTCCTGTACATAGAAACCACTGGATGTCTCTGCCCCGGACAGTCATTTTGTTGATAAGTAACCATATAACTTTCCAATGAAAATAAAGAACAAACTAACTAGTGTCTTCCACCCGGGCTCTCAGCTGGAGGTCTCGAACCGGGGACAGAAAGAACGCTTCTGAAATTTATTCAAGTCTTTGATTTCGACTTGGAATTTGAAACCAGCCCGTTATCTCTGCCCATCAAGTCTTGACGTGTAGGGCATCTTTCTCCCCATAGGCACGCCACACAGGGCTCACTTTGTCACTTTCGGCTGCTTCGAAGACAACGATCCGCCTCCTTGTCACCTCTCTGAGGGCTCCCTGGAGCTCTGTTTGTAAGGCAGACCAACCCCAACATGCCCTCCAAGTTGGTGAAGCTCGATGCAGTCGTTCTTATGTGCTTCAGTAACACAGACTGAGCCTTTTATTTGGGCTCCTGGGTATTAAAAAGACAAAGGGGTTCTTGGGAATGTTCTTAGGCAACCAGCTCAGTAGAGCCTGGTCTCTTGTGAACACTTCCTGTGAAGGCATTATATGGCCTGGATCGCTCTCTTTCTCTCTCTCTCTTTTTTAATTTATTTTAGAGCATGCAAGCAGGGGAGAGAGAGAGAGAGAGAGAGAGAGAATCTTAAGCAGGCTCCACGCTTGGTGCAGAGCCCAACGAGGCCTTGATCCCGCGACCCTGGGATCGTGACCTGAGCTGAAATCAAGAGTTGGACGTTCAACCGACCGAGCCTCCCAGGCGCCCCTGGCCTGGATCTCCTCTTATGCCGATTAACTCTGTTTGTGCTGGGAGAGCGGAGCCAAGAGGAATGAAGTATGATCTCAACGATCAGGAATTTCCTAGGCTCTCCCGAGTAGCCGAGAGAGGAAACATTCGATCCCTTCCCTTCCAGGGCGAACCTAGCCTCCCGTCTCTGCAGCTCACTCACTCGGTTCCCCTAAGGCTGTCCTGGTTGCACCACTTCCCGGGCCCTCTCCCCAGGGTTGTTATGGAACCAGACAATGAGTCCAGTTGCAGGACCGGGAGTCGTGAATGTAATCCCTGGATAGTGTCTCTACACGTCATTTGATCCGCCGGAGCGCGGGGAGCTAGGAAGGGCAAGCCTGAATGCTCTACGGCTCAAGGTTCAGAGAAGTGACTTGCCCAAGGTCATGTGGCCACGAAGTGGTAGAGGTCAGATTCGGCTGTGGTGCAGCCACAGCACGCTCTACCACTGTGGGAGAAGGGACAGAAGACGGTCCCGTGGGGTCCGTGTGTCTATCGGTAAAAGTTCCGGAAACAGTGATCTAATCTAGAGTCCAGAGGAATATGCATGTAATTCAGTGGCCAGAAGCCGCACGGCCTCTCCCAGCGCTGGACAGGCCTTCCCAGAGGGGTTACAGTCCTGATCTGGGGGTCAGGGTTAGACGGCTCAGTAAAGCAATCTGGGAATCGGCAGTCAGGTGAAGCTCTTACCTGCAAACACGGTACTTGGGACACCTCCTGGGCGACAGGCCCTGCGGAAGCTGCCGGCCCAGCAAAGGTAAATATTTACATTCCCTTTCAAACTCTGCAAAAACAGCCATTTACAAAAGACCTGCCCGTGCTAGGCACCGGGGCGATGGAAGTGAACGGGCCCCAAATGATCCCTTCCCTCGTGGAGAGCAGGGCCTCGCAGAGGAGCGGGGGGACCAGCTCGTTCTGGGTTGCCCAGGACATCCCCAGTTTGAACGCTGAAAGGCCGGCGTCCCAGAACCCCTCGGCCCCTAGAAACTGGGTCGACGCTACAGGTAAGCCAGGTGCCGGAGCAGCATTACAACCGTGCTAAGTGGCAGGCAGCTCACGGTCATGGTTAGGTTTGCATTGGGCAGTCGACGGCTCTGGAAGCTGCGTGGACATGGTCGGGGCCTGGGGTGCCGGGGAAGGCCGAGCAGCTGTGGCATGAGCCTGGCGCGAGAGGATGGCGGTTTGGATGAGGTCGTGGGAGTGGAGAGAAGCCGGAGCTACAGGTGGAGACCGATCAGCTAAGAAGGGCAGAGAATGAGGAATGTCCCCGGGTGGCTTCAACCTTCAGCAGCCGGGGGTAGAGAACCTTTGAGGAGGCTGTGCTTCCAGAAGGGAAGTGATGATGTTTTGGGGTGTGTCGGGCTTGGGGCCTCGAGATACACGTGTTTTAGGAAAGTACACAGTCCTATTTTTCTAGCCTTTAGGCTTTGATGCCTTCCAACCAGTAGTTCTCGAGTGGCTGCTCTAGCAGACCTGAAGTGAGGTGTTCAGACACAGGAGGGAACCAACGTGACACGGCCTCTTTCTCATAGAGCTAGAGTTCATAATCACAAAGTGCATATGTAATTAAGCTCAAAGGTAAGCTCTCTGAAGGCCAGGAGCTCCTCCTAGGTCAGAGGCCCTGAGAAAACATTGTTGAGGAAGTGGCTTCCTCACAGAAATCCAAAGGCACTGATAGTGTAAACTAGATGAGGTAAGGAGGGGCAAGATTCTGGACAGAGGAAACATCACATGCAAAGGTCCTGAGGCACTGGGAAGCGAGTCTAGATGAAGCTCTGAGAGGGAGTAGGAACATGGTGTCAGATGGGGCCCTGTGGGCCATGCTCTTTTCTCTTTGTTAAATACCTAAGTATTACTTTAAAAACCAGAGCATTATAGATAAAGCTGAAATATTACTATCTCTCCATTCCAGCCCCCTCTAAAAAAAAATAAAAACAAAAACACAAAATGCAGTAATGTTCTGTATTTCCTTACAAAAATGGCATAATGTTTGTTGCCTGTATTATTCTGCGACTTGCTTTTCCCCCCCAGACTTCTAGATCTTTCTATCTGTGATGTCACATTCCTTTTACCAGCCACCCATGTTCTGTTTTATCTCTTCGACTACTGATAGATGTTTAGATCTTTTTGTTTCTTGGAATCACAGATAAGGATGAAATGCCCGCTCTTAATCTTGCCTCCTTGGGCACAAATACACATATTCCTCCACAGGGCTATGAGGTGGAACTTACTAGATTGTAGGCTAAGCACAGCTTTCCTAAGATGCTGCCAGATCGCCCTCGAAAATGGTTGTAACCCTATCCTTACTGTCTTTGAAGTTCTTTATAAATTTTCACACAATCAAATTTATCACTTTTTGTGTTTCTCCCCTTTTGTGTCATATTGAAGAAGGACTTTTGGTTCTCGCCATTTTCTGCAACTCCCTACCCGTGTGTTAAGTTGTTGTTTCCTGCCCATAAACTGTTTCTGCCGTCGTTACCCACACTTTGTTTTTGTTGATTCTGTTAAAACCAAGAATCCTTAATAATGGAGAAATCAAGACACTTTTGTAATATTTTCCCCTCAGATATTAAGTTTTGTTTTTGTACTATTTTAAAATCCAACAGGAATTTGTTGGTATATATGATAACAAGTAAGAATTTAGGTTTTTTTGTATGGATGGGCTATTGCTGCTCAACCATTTATTTTTCAAACCATTTGCTGGACTCATTAATTCTTTACACATAGTTTTGAAATGCTATCCCAATCATGTATAAAATTCTCATATATGCATGGGACTTCTCTTCTGTTTTATTGACTCTCTACTGTTTTACCTAAATATCCATTTTTGCATCAATTTCATCATTTTCATTACTACAGTTTTATAACATGTCTTAATATAGAGAATAGGAGCGCCTGGGTGGCTCAGTTGGTTGAGCGTCCGATTTCAGCTCAGGTCATGATCTCGCAGTCCGTGAGTTCGAGCCCTGCGTCGCGCTCTGTGCTGACAGCTCGGAGCCTGGAGCCTGCTTCGGTTTCTGTGTCTCCCTCTCTCTCTGCCCCTCCCCCACTCATGCTTTGTCTCTCCCTGTCTCAAAAATAAACATTAAAAAAATTTTTTTTTAAATATAGAGAATAAATCTCTTCTCCCTTTTTCTATTTAAAAAACCCACCTGAGTTATTCTGTTATTGCATCATTTATTCCCGTGATGAATGAAATTCCACAAAAAATCAAATTTTTAATTGAGTTGCATTAAAATTACTGAGTTGGGGAGAAATATTTTCATGAATTTTCTCAATTCGTGAACTTGATACGTCTATTTAGGTAGGTCTTTCCTGTCCACAGGGAAGCTTTATACTTTCTCCATGAAGGGTTGATTCATGGGAATTTGATAGGTCTGGTTGCTGTTTTCAGTGAGATCTTTACTCTGCGATCCTTTAAAATTGGTATTTCTGGTACACAGGAAAGTCGTTGATATACGGATCTTCTACCTGCCTCTTTCTAGTTCTTTTAAGCAGATAACTAAATCATCTGCAGATAATAATAGTGTAATGTCCCCTTTGCCAAGAGTTATACCGCTCATTTCTTTTTCTTGCCTTATAGCGTTAGCTGAGACCTTCTGTGAAATGTTGGTTAGTTGTGGTAATAATGGGGATAATTGTCTTATTCCTTTAAAAAAAAAAGTTTAATTTATTTAAGTAATCCCTACACCCAATGTGGGGTTCAAACTCACGACCCAGAGATCAACAGTCACACACTCCTCGGTCCGAACCAGCCGGGCACCCTAACTTATTCCTAATGATAAGGCGACTGCTTCTGATGTGCTGCTATGAAATCTGATTTTTGCCAAAAGACTTTCTGTAATCTATACCTTAACTTTTGCTGGAACTTTTATCAAGTTCAGGAAGCTCCCTTTTATATGCAGTTTGCCAAATTGTTGTTGTTTTAAATCATAAATGGGTGGTGAGATTTCCAGAAGTCTCTCATTCAATTGCATCCCAAGAAATTGCATTTCTAACAAAGTCCCAGTTGATGCCGATGCTGTTGTCCAGAGACCACGCTGCCAGACAGACCAGTGTGGAACCAGAATGACAGGGGCACCTCAGCCAGTGGAGCGTCCGACTTCGGCTCAGACCATGATCTCGAGGTCCATGAATCTGAGCCCCGCATCAGGCTCTGTGCGGACAGCTCCGAGCCTGGAGCCTGCTTCGGATTCCGTGTCTCCCTCTCTCTCTGTGTCCCTCCCCCACTCATGCTCTGTCTCTGTCTCTCTCTCAAAAAAATAAACATTAGAACAACAGGTTAAAGGCACATTCCAAGAAACATTTAGGGAGTAAATGGAAGAGAAGCCCCAAGAAACATAACAGTAGCAGGAAATCATGAGGAAAACTAAGAAAAGTGTAGTATCACAGAAGCTAAGTGGAGAAGAAATCGAGCACAAAAAGTTTTAAGGAACAACGCTGCGAAATGCAAAGAAGGGGGCATCCAGGTGGCTCAGAGCGTCGGACTCTTGATTTCGGCTCAGGTCATGATTCCAGAGTCATGGGATCGAGCCCCATATCAGGCTTCATGCTGGGTGTGGAGCCTGCTTTAAGATTCTCTCTCCCTCTCTGTCCCTCCCCTGCTCGTGTCCACAAGAGTGCTCTCTCCAAAAAAGGAAGAAAAGAAAGGAAGAAAGAAAAAAGAAAAGGAATGAGAAAGGAAAGATAGAAAAAAAAAGAGGAAGGAAGGAAGACAGGAAGAAATGCAAAGGAGTTCAGAAAGAGCCCTTCAAACGCCCACTGGGTTTGGGGGCCGGAAAGTGGTCTTGCTGAGAATTGTGAGGGTAAAGCGAGAGATTCCCTCAATACATGGCTATGGAGCGCCTCCTTGGAACTGGTCCTGTTGGTGGGAAGACAACACTGGACTCGTGAAGGAGACTGAGGAAGAGACCATCTCTTTTGAGACATCTGGGTGAGAGGAAGCCGAAAAAAAAAAAACTGGATGAAAGCTAGAGAGAAACGAAGGGTCCAGGGGCGGTTTGGGGTTTCGTTTTTTGAGATTCAGAAGACAGAGCGTGTTTCCAGGCTGAGGGGAATTCTCGGTATAGAAAGCTGTATCAAAGATGAAGGCGAGGGGGCGCCTGGGTGGCTTAGTCGGTTAAGCACCGACTTCGGCTCAGGTCATGATCTCATGGTCTGTGAGTTCGAGCCTGCGTCGGGCTCTGTGCTGATGGCTCATCGGAGCCTGGAGCCTGCTTCAGATTCTGTATCTCCCTTTCTCTCTGCCCTTGCCCTGCTCATACTCTGTCTCTATGTCTCTCAAAATAAATAAATAAATAAATAAACGTTAAAAAAAAAAGATGAAGGCGAAAGAGGAAGGATTCCTAGTGATGGTGGGCGAATAACGTCGCACTCGCTATCAAGCGGATGACGTTAGCTCTGTGAAGGACACTGTCGTCCTGGACGCTAGAGTCCCTTGCTTTGCGCAATACAACGTGCCTTCAACTCAATGAATATCTTCTCCCTTGGGCGAGCATTATGGTTTTAAAATACAAATGTTCGTGGAAATAAATATCGCAGGAGATAGAACTTAAGGGGGGAAAAAAAAGAATACCCTAGAATCCACAGACTAGGCTCGAAACCCATATCTGGCGCTTACTTAGTGCAAATCCTTTGTGTGCCTGGCCTTCCTGATCTTCAGGAACCGTGCGTAGCAGCGGGCGCACAGTAAGACTACGATAAATGTGGTATTCTGGGTAGGAATAGGTAAGCGCTGGGAACCTGAGAGGCAACATTAATAGAATTATCGAGGTTGTTAAAGTTGGCGTGATGATGGTGATTACGACCTCAGAGCACTGTACCTGCATTACTGAAAATTCCTCGCTGGCTCTTGTTACCTGTGAAAAATCGGCGCTTCCACCGACGCGACCCAGCTGCCTTACTCCGTGACGGTTTGGTGGCGCCCCCTAACGCTCTGGACTGATACAGGAGCTGTGGTCTCCTAGGAATGCAGCGCCCTCTTGTGGGCTTCGGGCAAAGAAAGGGACTATTTCCGGAGGAGGAGAGCCAGAAAAGGAGCAAGATTAGTGTAGAACTACCTGACTTTGGCTGGTTCCTATTTTTAAATTTTTATTATTCTTAATTTTTTAAATGTTTATTTATATTTGAAAGACAGAGCGCAAGGGAGGGGAGGGGCAGAGAGATGCAGACAGAATGCGAAGCAGGCTCCGGCTCTGAGCCATCAGCACAGAGCCGGGTGCGGGGCTCGAACTCACAGACGGCGAGATCATGACCTGAGCCGAAGTCGGGCGCTTCACCGACTGAGCCGCCTAGGCGCCCCCAGAATTCGTGTTCCGTCCTGCTGCCTTGCTCCCCGCGGAGGCGCTGGCACGCACAGGAAGGGCACACACCTTGGAGTCGTGACCGGACAGCTCTCGATCACCAGCCGGCGGGCAAGGAACCTTGGTGGGACCGGAGGGGCCGGACGGCCAGCTCTTCCGGCCTGCCGGTTTCGCTCTGTGTGCTCCGCCTTTGCGGATTTCGGTTCATCCCAAGCCCTTCCGACCCCCCTCTCTGACCCCCACCACCAGATCTCGTGGGCCTTCGTGGGCCCTCAGCAGTCCCCCTTCCAGGTCCAGTCACTCCGTAAGGTCCTGCTGACCAGGGCGGCAGTAGTGATACTGAAATATTGATAAAACAGCCTCCGTTCCTTAACCGGTTTCTCGGGTGACAGGGTGCGTTCGGGTGTCAGCGGGTGTCCCCCCTCCCCCACCAGGCGCACACTTTGCGGGGGCGCGGGGTCTTGCCTTCCGACACCCCCGCCTTGGGGCTGCACAAATTGCGGAGAAAAGAGGGGCGACGCTCCTTGGGGCTGCGCGGCGCGGGGGGGGCGCGGTAACACGAAGTCCTCAGCCAAGGGGGCGCGGCGCCAGCCCCCTTCTGGGCAAGGAACACTGGGGACCCTGGGGGAGGGGGAAATGACAGGAGAGGGGACCCTCTCTCAGGAAGAAGGGATGACGCCGGGGTCCCTCGGGAAAGACGACGCTGGGGCCCCTCGGGGGAAGGGGACCGACACCCGCGTCCCCTCAAGAAGAGCTGAGGAAGCGGGGTCCACCTAAGGAAGCGGGAGTGGCTCTGGCGCCCCTCTCAGGAAGGAGGAGGGAGGACTCGGGTCTTCCTCAGGAAGAGCCAACGTCTCAGCGGGTCTCGCTCAGGAAGAAGGGTCGGGGCGCCTGGGTGGGGTGGCTCAGTCGGTAAGTGTCTGACTTCGGCTCAGGTCATGATCTCACGGTTCAGGGGTGCAAGTCCTACATCGGGCTCTGTGCTGACAGCTCCGAGCCTGGAGCCTGCTTCGATTCTGGGTCTCCCTCTCTCTCTGCCTCTCCTCATCTCGCGCTCTGTCTCACTCTGTCTCTTATAAATAAAAAGACGTTACAAAAACAAACAAAAAAGAAAACGGGTCGGCCTCTTGGGGCCCCCTAGGGAAGAGGGAAACGACCGCGGGGTACTCTCAGGAAAAGAGATGGATTTTGGGATCCCCTTAACAAGTGGGAACGGCGCTGGGGTCACTCTCAGGGAGTGACGCCAGGTCCCCTCACCCTCCTCAGAGTTCGTCGCACCTGCGGCAGTCGGTAAGCCTCGGCTCACGCAGCGCTCTGGGGCCCCAGGAGAAGCGGCCGCGCTCCTCATTGGCGGCCTTCTCGGCTAGTGACAGCCACGGCAGCCAATAGTAGCACCGGGGGAAAAGGCCCGCGTGTCCTCGCCCCGCCTTCCACACGGTCTGCGCGTGCGTGCCTTTCTGATCCCGGGGCCTTTCCCCAGCTCCGCTCTGGGAGGAGCTTGGGGGCGGAGAGCTCCCAGTCCCGCCTCTTCCCCAGCCTGTGACCCGTTTGTAATAGTCCGTACTTTATCTAGGGCTGTTGGGAGAATTCAGTGCGACAATTTAGGTAAAACAAGCAATGCCTGGCACATGGTAATCCGAGCAGTTATGATTGGCATTTTACAGGGAAGGAAACCGAGGCACAGAGCGAGGAAATTACCTGCTCCACTAACCCAAGTCATTAACTGGAGATGTGGCAACTAGAACCCAGGCAAGCTGCATTCAGAGTCTGTGTGCTTATCTACGGTGCTTTTGTGCCTGCCAGATAACACATACCGGTATTTCTTTACCCTGATTATGAAATAGCCTTTCCTCTTGATTATCAAAGTAATACCTGCTCACTGCTAAGAGTCAGAAAATATCGAAGACTACAGAACAGAAAATACAGATCTCTTTTAGTCTTACCACTGGAACCACCATTAATATTTTATGAACAAACTGCCTTTTCTAGTAGATCCTCTTTTGGTAAGATCATATAATGCACAACATTCTGAAGTCTGCTCTTCTCACTATAAACATGTTGTCATTTCAATGAATGTAGACCCTCCTCACTGCTCTTTTCCCCCCACCCCATTGTTTTCAATGGCTGCATATTCTTCCTCTGTACAGTGAAGCATAATTTAATGACGCTCTAATGTTGGAGGTTTTTAATTATAGCTCTTCACTATTCTGACCCATACTAGATTGGGCATTCTGTGCCTTCATCTTTAGGTTTTTGTCCAAATGTCTCTTTAGGATAAGTATTTTAAAAACTGCAATGGCTGAGTCAAAATGCATGCAGTTATGTTTTTCATAAACATTCTCAGACCATTTTTGGAAAGCCATAGATGCTAACTTCCACCGACACTAATGAGCTATGAGAGTGCTTTGTCCACACACCAGGATGGTCCATCTTTTCATGATTTGCCAAGTAGATTTAAAAAAAATACATATTTTAGGGGCACCTAGCTGGCTCAGTTGGTGGAGCAGGCGACTCTTGATCTCTGGGTCCTGAGCTTGAGCCCCACGTTGGATGCAGTGCTGACTTAAAAATAAATAAATTTAGGGGCGCCTGGGTGGCTCAGTCGATTAACCGTCTGACTCCTGATTTCCCCTCAGGTCATGATCTTGCAGTTTGTGAGTTCGAGCCCCACATCGGGCTCTGCGGTGATGGTGTGGCGTCTGCTTGGGATTCCCTCTGTTTCTCTCTGTCCTTCTGCTCTTGCCCACACAAGCGCTCCCTCTCTCTCTCTCTCTCAAAATAAATAAACATTTAAAAAATTAAAATAAATAAATAAGTTTAGGGTCAGTTGAGGGTCTGACTTCGGCGCAGGTCATGATCTCACGGTTTGTGAATTTGAGCCGGCATCAGGCTCAGTGCTGTCAGTACAGAGCCTGCTTTAAATCTGCTATTCTCCCTCTGCCCCTCCCCGCTCATGCTCTCTCACAAAAATAAACATTTAAAATAAAAAAAATACGTTTTAAAAATAAAAATAAGTGTTTTAGTTTGTACTTCCTTTTATTCTGTGAGGGAGGGAGAAATATTACCCAGCTCAGGATTTTGTGCAGGTGAATTAAAGTAGCAATTATACGCGGCACCTGGCTGGCTCAGTCGGGAGAGGGTGCGACTCTTTTTTTTTTTTTTTTTAATTAACGTTTTTTATTTATTTTTGAGAGACATAGAGACAGAGCATGAGTCGGGGAGGGGTAGAGAGAGAGGTAGATACAGAATCTGAAGCAGGCTCCAGGCTCTGAGCCATCAGCACAGAGCCCGACGCGGGGCTCGAACTCACAGACCGTGAGATCACGACCTGAGCCGAAGTCGGCCGCTTAACCAACTGAGCCACCCAGGCGTCCCAAGGGAGAGGGTGCGACTCTTGATCTCCGGGTCATGAGTTCAAGCCCCACATTGGGTGCAGAGCTGACTTAAAAAAAAAAAAAGGTAGCAATGATAATGAAAGTATCAGGCCGTTATCAGGTGGTTATCACTGTGCCATTGTGCAGTGGACAACAGGTGAAGTGAGGTCTCTGCCTATTTCCTTGCCAGGGTGAGATCACTTCCGGGCCTCAGTTTCCTCATCTGTAAAAGGGAGCCTGTAATAGTATACCTCAAGGACTGCCGGAGAGCCAGTAAGACAATTCATCTCATGAGTGCAGACTGCCCTTGGTCACCTGGCCTGAGGAAAGATGAACTCCCCACAGCAAGGATTTTAAAGAGCCAGCTGATGGTCACATGCCCACCTCTGCCCTTTGACCCACATTCTCAGACCGTGACAGCGTCCCAGTGGAGGAGGCATTTGGGACATCGTGCCTGCACTTGGGGAAACTGAGGTCCAGAGCAAAGAAGTCAGTCTCATCAGCCTTCCCCTGCCGCCTGGGATGAGGGCTATCGCCTCCTGACCCTCAGCCCGACACCCTTTCCCCGACTCTGCCTCCCTTTGAAACACCCTCGGGAAAATGTCTGTGTCTCCTCTGCTTCTGGCACAAAGTTCAGATTCCCTGGAAACTTCTACCTAGTTTTCCAGCTTGGCTTTTCCTCTCTGAGCCCAGGCTGGCCCCCACTCCTCTGGGCCAGGACGTCTACGTACTGTAAATCTTTAAACCACAGTGGAGGAGGCGAACCTTTCTACGCGCTAAATCCTATACATTCACCCTCCCACTTAAGTTCCGGAACGGTGCAGTCTCAGGTGGTAGCCTGTGGCTACATGTGGCTACTGAATGTAAAGGAAAGTTAAAACCCCACCTCCTCGGTTGCACTAGCCGCATTTCACGTGCTTAATAGCCACATGTGGCTAGTGGCTACCGTGTTGGACAGCACAGACAGAACATTCCCATCATGGTAGAACGTTTCACGGCCCTGCCCTGCTCTCGACTGACTGGGATTTTTGTGATCCCTACTTTATAGATGAGACAACCGAAGGTCAAAGAGATCATGCCCCAGGTCACCCAGCCACAGGTGGGATCCAAACTACCCTGATAACTAGAGAGGAGTAACAGAGTGAGCGGGTCAACCTTTCCTCAGATCCAAGGAAGCTGCGAATATCTCCGTCTACTGAGCTCCCCGTGCTTAACCGCTTAAGCACTGAGTGTGTATGTGTATCTCAATTTATTACACCCCAGAGGCAGCCAGTATCCTAAACCAAAAGCGTGAATCACAAACGCTTCTGCTATCCATATCTTTATCCACTTGGGAAGTTCTTTGCTCATTAGCATAACGAATGTCAGAAACATGGGTGAAATCAAGGGTTTGTTAATTAGCCTGATGCAGGTTGGAAAAATGGGATCCCTTGAGTGGAATTAACAGGATTCAAATATGTGGATTGGTTCGACCGTCTGAGTCACTCGCTCTCCAACCTTGAATGAACACTTGAGCAAAAGAGCTGAAATCCCAAGCCGGTCTTGTGTGAATTTGGAGGATTCGGCTTGCCGGATACTGATCATAAGGCTTACAGACTCAAAGCGACACGGAGCCCTGCCTTTAAGATATTCGGATTTGGGGGCGCCTGTCTGGCTTAGTAGAGCCTGCGACTCTTGAGCTCAGGGTTGTGAGTTCAAAGTCCACATTGTGTGTAGGGGTTACATTAAAATCTTTAGGAGCGTTTAGGTGGCTTAATTTGTCTTAGGAGCATGTGACTTTTTAAATTTTTTTTTTACTGTTTATTTATGAGAGACAGAGCACGAGCAGAGGAGGGGCAGAGAGAGGGAGACACAGAATCCGAAGCAGGATCCAGGCTCTGAGCTGTCAGCACAGACAGCTCCTGTGAGGCTCGAACCCACAGACTGCGAGATCATGACCTGAGCTGTAGTTGGACGCTTAACCAACTGAGCCACTCAGGCGATGGCCAGGATGCCGGGAATTCGTAGAACTTAGAGCGGTGAGTAAAGTCTCTCGTGGCTGTTTATCACGTTTAATGCCTGCATGGCAGAGTTTGACCAGAGACCGTTTATCGTGACCTGGCAGCCAGATGGTAGAGGCATTATCGATCAGACCCCCTTGAGGTTTCCAGGAATGATTCTGAGATTCCAGAAGTACCCAGAGTTGCGTCGGATACGCCGTGTACAAGAAGTGGGGTTTACCTGGGTCGGCTAGCCTCCAAAGACTGCTCCGAACCTCCACTTTACAACCTGAAGTCCTCGAGCCAGCCGGCACCTGGCCCAGGCCTGGGGGCTGCCTCCCGCCACACTTGCTGTGTTCTATGTGCTTGGGGAGGGAGGGCGACGGAGTCTCTCTCACCCGTTCTCCCCACCCCAGGCAGCCAGTGCAGGAGAGGGTGGAAAAGGAAGTCACGTACGCCAGGAAGATCAGTGAAAGCCTCGGTTTAATTGGAGACGAGATCGAAGGATTGATTACCGATCAACAAACCGACTGATTGATCGTCAAATTGGACAACACAAGAGCAGCTGGGGGGGGGTCCTGCGCCCGCCACCCCCCCCCCCCGCTGGGGAGAGGAGCCCTGACTGGGGGTGGGGTTCCATCTCACCAGTCACACCTGGGGAAGGGGCAAGGGGCAGGCTCTGCTCAGCCCTCACCCCCCAAGATGACACGACTTCCCATCAAACGGCAGCGTGGAATCCACCCTTTCGGGGTCTATGGTACAGTTTGTATAATACAGCGGGAATGGGGGCTCTCTCTCTAGGAGACCCCACCCCTCCTTCCCCTGGCCGGGTCAGCTGGGGAAGGGCAAGTTTATTTTCCCTTTTTGCCTCTGTAGAATAATTTACAAACCAACCTTACACTATGTACAAAAAAAAAAGAGAGAGAGAGAGAAGAAAAAAAAAAAGAAAGAAAACCAAAAAAAGTCCCACTCCCAGTCACTGGCTGGGACAGAAACGACTTTTCGCTACAAAAATGAACCCTGTACAGCATCACGGGGGTGGGAGCAGGTGGTACTCCCCACAGGGATGGACAGACAGATGGAAGGCTGAGGCAGCCGGGGGCTACAGTACCGTGTGCTCAGAGCAGGGGGGGGGGGAGAGGGGGGTGGAGGGAAAGGGAAGAGAGGCCCTCCCTTGCCCAGCTGCAGAACTGGGCCAAAGGGCAGAAAGGAGAGGGGGAAAGGGGGGGGTGTCTTTCCTTCCAAACAGTCCCCCCGGGCTTGGAGAAAAATGGCCTTGCATTTGTCTGTCCTATTGCTCCAGGAACAGCTAAGGGGTGAGGGGGAGGCGTGGCCAGGTGGGAGCAAAGGAGAAAGGACTTTGGTGCCAGGGTGGGAGAGGGCTGCCCTGAAAGGGATGTGAGTGTACACTGTTATTGCTTCCTCCCAGGGCAAAGGGTCGTGAAGGGGGTCAGGAGGATGCTGGGGAGGGGGACACGGTGCCCAGGATGGAGGCCACTGTGACCCCCTCTCCTATGGCCACGGAAATCATTAAGGCAGAAACAAGAGGAGAAGCAGCTGGAAGGAGGGGTGCGGTTCGGAGCCACCCCCACCCCCACAATGGAGAAAATTCAAACGGAACCCAAAGTGGAAGGGGAAAGAGATGGCAAGCGGAGGGTGGGGGGGGATCAGGCCCTCCTCAAACCTCAGACCCCAGGTTGGTGGTGTGAGTGTCCCTCCCACATCCGCCTCTGCTATACCTTAAAGCCCGCAGCTCCCCTATCCCGGTCCCTATCCCTCGGGTTAGTATTGCCAGGTTTGTGCAAAATGAGGCCAGGCGGAAGACTTCTGGGGGTGGGGGGCAGTGTGCCAAAGAGGGGCTGGACCTGGGGCCTCCTGCGGTGACAGCCCCCCTGAGCGCCCCCCCCCCCACCCGGAATGGCTATGCCTGGTTGGGTTCCAGAGACCCTCCAAAATTCAGAAGAAAAGGCCCGGAGGGAGGCGCTATGCCTGCCTGGGCCCAGACCAAGAGCCCTGGGAGGCCGGAAGACGGAGCCTGGGGCCTGGGGCAGGGGGAGGTGGTAGTGGTGGGGGGGCGGGACACAAGGGGTGGTCGGGCACAGGAGCGTCTACAGTTGCTGTGTTTCATCCTGTTTTTTTTTTTTTTCTTTTTCTAAAAATGTAACAATTAAAATTCCAAAAATAAAATCCCTTCCGGGACCTCCGCCCCTTGTTCCCCAGCCCCCACCTCCAAAAAGAGGCCCCGTGGGTGGGGGTGGGGGGAAAGAGGAAAAAAAGAAAAGAGAAAAAACCCCACTTTTCTGTTTTCTTTTTTCTCAGGAGGCCCAAGAGTCTTTGAGGCAGTGGAGGAGGCGGTCGTGGGGTAATGGTGGTGACGGGAGCCGGGGAGGGCGACGGGGGGCGGGGGCCGGGGCTCAGGTCGGGCCTCCAGCTGACCCCCACCCCCCGGGGGTTGGGAGTTGGGGGGGGTCCTCGCCGGCTGTTCCTGTGCAGGCACTGCACGCCCTCTTGGCAGCCAGATGCTCTTTTTGGGCCCCCGCCTCGGCCGCCACGGAGGGGAGGCCCGGGAGGCCCGGGGCTGCCTCTGGAGCGGGCGGGGTCCTCAAGGCAGGCAGAAGGGGGCTCTCGGCAGACGGGGCCGGGGGGCCGCTGCGGCCTACGGCATCCGCGGACGCGTCTGGGGACGTGGCCTTGTCCTTGCCCATGGCCACGCTACCGGCTGAGTCCGCTTGCTGCGTGACGCGAGGTTCCTGTACCTTCACCTCCGTGGGCACGTCCTGGCCATCGGCCTCCGAGAGCTCCTCGGCTGGGGACGCATCCTGAGCCGCCGACAGTCCCTGCACTGTAGATGCACCTGGGGCAGTAGACACCTCCTCCTCCTCTTCCTCTTCCAGCGTCAGCTCGAACTGGAACTTATCAGGTGGGGGTGGGTGGCCCGGCCCCCTGGACTCCTCCTCTGGCGGTGGGGACGGGCTCTGCCGAATGGCGCTGTAGTACCAGTCTCGGTTGTCCTCCAACGTGTCCAGGATCTCCTGGGCGTCTGGGTGGACCAGGTCAGCCCATGTCTCCCACAACGGGTGCACGATATAGTCGATGAAACCCACCTGGGAGGGAAGGGACAAAGGCGTAAACAGGGTGGCCGGCTGCGGCAGACGGTACCGCCATGCTGTGGGATCTCGACATGTTTAAAAGATGCTGACAGCAGTTGACCTACTCATCTTGCCCCTCCGGATCCACCCTGGAAAAACTCTTGCACAGATAAGGAAAAAAAAAAAAATCACAGATGAAGTATAAACAAATACTGGAAACTTCCATATACCTGTCATTTGGGAATTAGCTTTAAAAAATTGTCGGGGGGCGCCTGGGTATCTCAGTCGGTTAAGCGTCCGACTTCGGCTCAGGTCATGATCTCGCGGTCTGTGAGTTCGAGCCCCGCATCAGGCTCTGTGCTGACAGCTCAGAGCCTGGAACCTGCTTCGGATTCTGTGTCTCCCTCTCTCTCTGCCCCTCTCAAAAATAAAAAAATAAATAAACATTAAAAAAATTGTGGGGGTGCCGCCGGGAGTGGCTCAGTCGCTTAAGTGACCAGCTCTTGGTTTTGGCTCCGGTCATGATCTCGAGGTTTGTGAGTTCGAGACCTGCGTCGGGCTCTGCGCTGACAGTGCAGAGTCTGCTTGGGATTCTCTCTCTCTCCCTCTCTCTCTGCCCTTCCCCTGCTCATGCTCTCTCTTTCTCTCTCGAAATAAATAAATAAACTTAAAAAGTAAAATAAAATGTTTTAAAACATGTGGTACACCACCGATACTAATGATGACATTTTATTACAACAAAGAAAAGCTAGAAATAATTCCATGGCAGAGTATTGGCTAACGTTCTGAGATTATCTTCCCTCCTTATTAACAAAATCTTGATTTCTCTTGGTGGAGCCAACGCTTCCCCCATATAGGTGAAAACTACGTTTCCCAGCCTCCTTTGCGAAGAGAGAGGGTGGCAGTGTGACCACACATAGATGGAAGAGCGGGTTTGGGGTGGGACTAGGGAGTAGGTGCTGCTTCAGCTGGCAGAGATCTTTCCTCTCTGTGATGTGGCCAAAATGGCTAGACTTTCAACAGCATCCGTGACCATGAGAGGCATCTCTAGGGACAAAGGTCCCATGCTTCAGATGAGAGAAGACAAACTCTGAAATCTGCCAGGTGCCTGACAATTTCATGGAGCCAAACGGAGCTAAATTCTTTCTCTAGACTTTTCTTTTTTTTTTTTTAATTAAAAAATTTTTTTAATGTTTATTTTTGTGAGCGGGTTGGGGGGAAGGGCAGCGAAGGGGGGACAGAGAATCTGATGCAGGCTCTGGGCTGACAGTAGAGAGAGCCCGATGTGGGGCTGGAACCCATGAACCATGAGGCCATGACCTGACCCAAAGTTGGACGCTTAACCGCCTTAGCCAGCCAAGTGCCCCTGGACTCTTCTTGCATGCGAGAGAATAAAAGTGGGGCGCCTGGGTGGCTCAGTCGTCAAGCATTTGACTTTGGCTCAGGTCATGACCTCAGGTGAGCACGAGACCATGACCTCAGGTGAGCACGAGACCCCCCCCTCCCCCGCTTCGGGTAAAAACAGGAGCCCCAGGGGGGCCCGGCTTCTCTCCCTCTCTCTCTCACCCCCATGGGGTTCTCTCTCTCTTCTCTGCCCCTCATTCACTTGCACTCTCTCTCTAAAAAAAGAGAGAGAGAGAGAGAACAAAATTCACTGTGAATTTGTAACTCAACACCTACATGGCCATCCACAGGAGAAAAAACTATAGGATCCATTTGCTGTCTGTATCTGGGAGAAGACTACACAGTGGTCAAAAAGGATGAGCTAAATCTATACATAATAACTCGGCCACATCTCCAAGTCATTGTTTGGAAGAAAAGCCAAGCTGTATAAAAATAGGGATATGTTGATAAAATTCACATTGTTTAAAAAAAGCAAATCCCCCGAACTATTGCTATGAGGCTGCCTGTACAAGTAACTACGTAATAAAACCTATGGGACTGGTTTTCCCGGGCGTCGGAGGAAGGGGTGACCTGCATGCTCAGGGGACATTCGGAAGTATCTAGAGACATTTTTGGTTGTTGTAACTGAAGGGGAGGGGTGGGGGCCAGGGATGCTCCTCAAAATCCTACAAGGCACAGGACGGCCCCCGCAACAGAGAATGACCCGGCCCCAAATGTCAACAGTGCCAAGGCTGGGTAACACTGGTCTGGGAAGCCGTGCACAGTGAACCGGGAAAAACAGGTCTCGCCAGGGCGGAGACTGGAAGTGGGGAAGGTGAGAAACTTTCACGTTCACACTTCACGAGCGAGACTGTGTTTCTGTACCTCTTGTCAAGTTAAACAAGCACACGATGACGCGTCATCGCGTCTCACTGCAAAATCCCACCAAAAATCGAGGTCAAAATCAGCAGCCAGGCTACAGGGATACGGAGAGGCTGGGGCGATGAAAGGTCTGTAACTAAGAGCCGGGTAAGTATTAGTATTGATGCTTTTTGATGGCTACACATGGGAGAGAACTGTTCCACTCAGGTCAGGTCGTGAATCCAGAGGCCCAGTTTTGGTTGTTCTGTGGAAGGGAAAATGTTGCAAATTTCCCACCAAGATAGAAGAAGACACACACACACACACACACACACACACACACACACACACAGAAGCACGTGACTTTGAGGAGGGGCACGTCCGGAACTCCTGGGCCTGGAGCTCCAGGCCAGCATGGGGTGGGGAGGCCCGCCGCAACCGCACCTGAGACTTCTCCACCGAGGCGGTGTGCTTGTCACACATGGGGCTGATCTCCATGCCCCGCTCACGCTCACGGTCCCCCTGCTGGAAGAACTCGGCCATGATGCGGTCGGTCCACTGGCGGTACAGCTCCAGCGGCTTGGTGGGGTTGCTGAGGTCTGCGCAGTGCACCATGTTCCGAAGGACCTGCATGAGGTCAGGCGGGGGGGAGGCCTTTAGAGGCTGTCCCCCCATCCCAGTCTGGGACCTCACGCTTCCCTACCTCCCCCTTTATGGGGAGAATGAGGTAGGGGGATGTGGAGAGAGACAGGGGAAAGAGGGAGGAGAGGGGAGAGGATAGTAGGGGGGAGAGAAAAGAAAGAGATGGGTGGGGAAGAGGAGAGAAGGAGGTGTTGGCGGAGGTGGAGGGGACAGAAGGGGTGATGGAGGAAGGGAAGAAGGAATCAGAAGGGATGGTAGGAGATGAGGGTTGGGATGGAGAGATGGGAGGGGAGACAGAAAAGAAAGAGACAGGAAAAGGGGCAACATGGAGCTGGAGGCTGAAGGAGGGGAGCAAACCGGCCCCAAAGGGGAGAGAGAAAGGGAGAGAGGGTCGGTCTCCTTGTATGGTGTGTGGGGGGGGAGGGGCACCTGGATGCGGTCGGAGTAGTTGTCCAGCAGAAGGACCCCCGAGCTGGTCACTTTCTTGGTCTCCACCATGGTCTTCAGGTCTGCCAGGAGGGTCATGTGTTTGGACATGTCCGTGGCCAGCACCTGTGGGGGAGGGGCCACTGAAGCCCTGCCACGGGCTGTACGGACCCGAACGACGCCTCTAAAGTCTTCGCTCAGCACAGCCCGTTCCCAGTCCCCACAAAGGACGCCTCTCCCCAGGCTTCCCGTCCTGGACTCAGACCCTGCCTCAACCCCAGCGTCGAAAGCCACCTTCTCCGCCCCGCCCCCGCCCCGCCCCCGCCCCGCCCACCATGTCGATGACCATCTTGCGCAGGCTCTGCCGCTGGCGCTTGCTGAGGTTCTGGAAGATGTCGCAGTTGTCTTCCTGCAGCAGCTTGAAGCCCACGGCCAGGTGGTGGTTCTCCAGCACCGACTCGTCGTTGTACATGAGCGCCAGCTCCGAATCTGCGGCCCAGGCCCAGGCAGGCGGTCAGGGGAGGGCGGGAGCCGGCAGGGCCGCCTCGAGGGGTGGGGCAGTGCAGGCCCCGCCTCCAACCCGGCAGGCCCCGCCCCCGCCGGGGGCCACTCACTAGTGTTGATGAGGAACTGGTTGGAGACCCCGGGGTGGTCTACGTCATGAATAGCAGCCGCGAAGAGGGCGGCAAGAATCTCCAGGTCCGTGAACACAGCCTAGGGGCAGAGAGAGGGGGTTGGAGAGAGATAGGGGACAGGAGATGGGCAGTCAGAGAGGAGCTGGGGTCGGGGAGACACGGGGGCCAGGCGGTGCTCACGTCTAGCGCGGGTGTGGCCAGCAGCACGTGGGTGGACTGCAGCACATCGGCCGCGTGCAGGCTGTTGTGATAGGCCACGTCGGGGTGGTAGTGGTCCTCCAGGGTCAGCATGTATGTCACCATGGTGTCCACTGGGATGCGGAACTTCTTCAGCAGGTCGCGCTCCTGAGGGTAGGTATGGGGACGGTGGCTCCCGCGAGCTCTCAGCTCTCCACCC
Organism: Paguma larvata; assembly: GCA_030068075.1. NCBI lineage: Eukaryota > Metazoa > Chordata > Mammalia > Carnivora > Viverridae > Paguma > Paguma larvata. Next base: position 7,662,482 of record CM057842.1, on the reverse strand, counting down.
GCCCCGTCCTGCGCACCCGGCCCCACTCAGCCCACCTTACCTGAAATATCGTGTACATGATGCAGCTGAGGGAACGGCCTCCGGCGTATTCTGACACACAGAAGATGTTCAGACCCCACTTGTTCAGGTTCTCCAGTTCCTGGTGGAGTTGGGAGGCCAGAGGTCAGGAGCCCACAAGACCCAGGGCCATGCCCCTACCCACGTGGGTCAGAAGTTCCTCTTGGTTGGTCTTCACCCCTCTCAACTCTTTCCTAGCCATTCAGAGCTCTGGTCTGCCAGTAGCACCTTTATCGCCCGCTGGGTGGGGGGTGTGCTCGGCAGCACGGAATTGACTGTCCATGTCCTACCTCGGTACCTGTGTACCAAGGGACTGTTATCTCCCAGGCATTATGCTAAGTGCTTGATCTCATTTGGTTAGTTAGAGAACCAAAGCTCAGAGAGCTGAGGTGACGTACCCAAGACCTTGCAGCTCACAAGTGGCAAAGCTGTGATGCCACTTGGGCTTGACCCCAAAGCACCGTTTAGCTTCTGAGCCAAACTGCTCATCGGCGCCAAGGGGAAAGGAACATGGGCTAATTTTCCACGTCTCCCCAGAATCCAGGTGCCAACACATAGTAGGTGCTCAGTAAACACTGGGTGACTGACTGTGGCACTGACCAGTGCTGGCACGCAGGTTACAATAAATGCCAGCCGAGTAAGCCAACAAGAGTGCGCTGAGTCTGCTGGACAAACCAATGTGGGGAACCCCTTGGTGTTAGGTGTCACGGAAGAGCCAGGAGCTGAACCCAGGTCTGGCCTGTAGTCGATGCTCTTGGGGTTCTGCCCAGATTCCCTTCCCTGACCAGTGCCACCCATCCTCCACCTGCTGGGTGCTGGGACTGTTGCTTACAAAGACTCACAGCTGCTCTGTTCTCCAGAAAACTGTTCTTGCCCGTACAGGAGCTACATGGAGGCAGTAACGCTGTCCACCCTGGGGACGGCCCCCCAGCCAGTGACTGACACAGGGGTCCAGCACTCTTGCCTCAAGGTGGGCTCAACTCTGTGGCATTGTTCACACTCTAGAGCTCTTTGTGGGGTCAGGCGCAGGCCAGACTCTAAGCTGAGACCACCTCCCTGCTTAGCTCCTTCCTTTCCTGCTTCCTTCACTCCCGCTCCCCTGAGAGTCTCATAAACCGAATATGCCTGAATCCTCATTTCAGACGGACCCAGTGCCCAGTCCTTCTCTGGGGCCCGGGGACTCCCGCCCCTCTCTAGTCCAGTCCCTGCTGAGCCCCTACTCACTTGGGCCAGGAGCTCTTCTTGGTCGGTCTTTACCCCAAAGCGTGGGACGCTGGAGTCATTCAGGCTGCTGCTGCGTGTCAGCTTCTTCACCCCCGTGATCTGAGACATGGGCTGGAACTGTGGCCCAGGGGGTGGGGGCTGCTGGGACGGTCTCTGGCGGGGAGCTGGCTGTTTTTCTCGATCCTTCATCGTGGGTGATGGAATCTCCACTTCATTCTGCTTGTCTGGAGAAGATGGAGGAGAGACAAGCATGAGTCCCCCACAGAGACTCCCTCATTTGGCCCTCACTTCCCCTCAGCCGCTGCCCACTGTGCCCTGGGAAGGCTCACGCGGGAGGGCAGACCCCTTCAGGATGTCATGCTTGTCGTGCTGTTGGTTACTTATAGGCTGGAAACCAGAGGGGAGGTAGGAATTCTCCTGGGAGGTGGCGGGCTGGAGTGGAGGCCTTGGGGCTGGCCTAGAGCTATGGAGTGACCCCAGTCTGATCGCCAGGTTTGGAAAGGGGGTGGCATGGGAAGTCAGGAAGTGGGGTGGGGATGCTGGAGAGAGTCGCTGCCTGCCCTGTAGAGGCGGGGAAACTTCTTGGGCAGGGGTGACACCTCCATGATGACTAAGAGTGCTGGTGGGGGTGGGCAGCACGGGGAGGGGGGAGGGAAGGGTAGTTTCTGGCTCCATGAACCCCACCCCCACCCACCCCTTTGACACCAGCCTGCCTGGGGGCCAGCCCCAGGATCCCTTTTCTTGAGCTTTCAGGGGCTTCCAGAGCTGAGCCTGGGCCACCCATTGTGACCTGGGGCCCTGCCAGTCAATAACAGGGCCTAATAGGGGTGATTTGCATGCCATGCTCCCATTGGCTGGATCTCAGAACTCTGCACGGCCACACCCCCATTGGCGGGAATATTTGAAACCAACCTTCTCTTGGGCTTGGTGCAGGGTGGTTTTCTAGAATTTGGAAACCTTTGGTGATAAATTGAGAGGGTGAAATTATCCTGAATTTGGGGGGGGGAGGCATATCCTCAGCTTGGGCTCTTGGATAAAGAGATTAGGATGAGTCGGAGGTCCCCATGAGCTTGAGGGTTCTAATGAATTTGAGGTATTCTGTAGAACTGTATTAGGTATCAAAAATTGGGGGCGGGGGTCTACTGAATTTGAGGGTCATATCAAGTTGAGTGATTCTACCAAATTTGGGAGACTTTTGAGCTTGGAGGGTTTCAAAACTTTGGGGGTCTTTTATGGGCTCTTAGGGACAGCGGTTCCTGTAAGTTTGAGAACCCTACTGAGTCTGAGCATACCTCTCGAGTTTGAGGGATCTCCTGAATTTGTGGCGGGAAATCCAAGTTTGGATAGTCTACTGAATTTGGGGGGGCCTTTCAGCCTGGAGGCATTTAAAGTTTAGGAATCCTATTTGAGTCTGTGGGTTTCTTGGGGGGGGGTCTTGAGTTTGAGGGTTCCATTGTGGTTCCATTGTGGTTTGGAGGGGCTTTTCTGCTTGGAGAGATTTTCTTAATGTGGAGGTTCTATAAAAGTTGACATCCTTCTGAATTTAGGGGCATCATGAGCATGGGGACTCTTGAGCGTGGTAACCTTGACCTTTAGGGAATCAACAGTCAGGGTCCCTTGGGCAAGCGTGGGCAATAGGACCTGCGGTCTGGGGCAGCCCCCTCCGGTTCAGGCGCGCAGCCTCCCCGCACATACAAGCGGTGCCTTTCACTCACCCAGGAATGTGGTGGAGATGTACTCAGAGACCTGGTTTCCTGACCTGCTCATCTCTGACAGGTGTGTGAGTTCACGGTTTAACATCCTCTTGAACTAAGGTGAAGGAGGCAAGAAGGAAGGCATGATGGGGAGACAGGGCAGCAGAGGGTGGAGGAGGTCAGGCCCTCCCGAGAAACTTCTGAAGACCCCACGAGTCCGAGTCCTTCCTACTTCTCTGCTCAGCCAGCAGAGCCCTCAGCAAGCTGCTAGAGGGGAGGGGTCAGCCCTTCCTCTCCTCCCAGGTCTGGATGCGGGCCCTAGGCTTGGAAGTCAGGACTCGGCATACCCCCTCCCTTCCTGAGGAAGGGGGGCAACCCCTCCCCAGATTTCCTCCTCCTCCACCCCAAAGGAGGAGCCAGAGGGGCACCTGTGGAAGGGAGGGGCTCCCGCTTAACAGTGAGCCAATAGGGTGTCAGGAGAATCCCGTCGCCATGGTGATGGGAGTCTCCTTAGCAACTCCCCCTCCAACCAGCTGCTGAGCTGGGGGAAAGGGGGGCAGGCCACAGGCCCCTTAACTCTCGCCTTCCCAGAGCTACACTGGCCCAAGTCTTCCCAGATATGGACCCCACTCCCGGGGCGTCCTGGCCCCCAGCTCCGAGCCCAGTTTGGAAGGAGACAATACAGTCTCTCCTTTGCAGGAGAGAATGCAAGTTCTGGGAGAAGAGAAGGTTTGGCAGGAGAGAACAGCGAGCTGAGGAAACCTTGTTCGGTCACCCAGGGGAGGGGGGTTCCCATCATAGCCCCCTCTCCCCCAGCCTCAGCGGGGTGGACAGATGCACAGATGAGCGGAGTATACCCTGAACCAGGCTTGGAGGTCCTTCCTGGCTCCCCCGTACCACTTCGCACAAGCACCTGCTGTGACATTGTGCATGGAGGAGAAAGGGCATTGGTTCCCCGCCCCCAAGCTCCACTGAAGCACCCCAAAGCAGGAGCTGACTCCGTCCAGAGAGGCAGGAGGGACACTTGATGGGAAGGGGGAGCCCGCGTAGCCCACACCAGGATGGGGCACTCACTCCTCCTAGTGCTGCTAGAGACACATACACAAGATGGACCCACAAAGTCACACAACCACACACAGAGTCACGGACTACCATCTTACACAGTTCTACATAGCCACAGACACACGAATCAAGGGGCATACACGATAAGGCAGTCACGGACACTTGGGGTCACATGCCCCAGAAAAATCACACAGCTCTGGGCTCACAAACACGTCCCGAGGCACACCGCCACCACCAGAACCGTGTGATCTCAGAAAGCGCCACACCATGACCCAGGCAAATAAGCATCCGGTCAGACGGCCCCATGCCACTGTAGACACACACACATGCGACTGCTGACAGTCACACCCAGCAAGAGACCCCCATCCCCAGCCACCCACTTTCCCCGCCCAGCCCTGGGCCACACACAGACACAGACAGTCACAAGGCTTCATGTCCAGGCCACACACGTGCACAGCTGCACACACCAGCCCAGACCAGGGGCTGGAGGATCCAAGGCGGGAGGGCTAGGGCCAAGCCTCCTGCCCATCCTCCACCCCGACTTCCCCTACCTGGTCCCACCAGCCCACCAGCCACGGCTTGGAGCAGGTCTCACAGAAGAAATCCACCAAGGGCATCTTGGAATCTTAGCCCCGCTCGGGGCTGCCGCACACAGAGGCTGGGCTTAGGGAGTCCCGGGGTTAACAGCCACTGTGGGGGGGGGGGTTCAGGGCAGGTGGGCAGTGCAAGGGGGAGCCGCGGAGGGGCCTGGGCCGGCCCAGCGGGGCTGGGGGCTCCCCTCCCCTCCGCGCTCCCGATAGCAGCCCTGGTTACATGGTCTGCCAGTCCCCGGCCCTGATGGGCCCCCCCACGGCAGCGGCTGGAGGTGGCCTGGGACCCCTGCCCATGGGGGGGGGCAGGGCGAGGGTCCCGGGAGGTAGCTTCGGAGGCTCTGGGCTCCGTGTGCGCGCCTGTGTGTGTGCGTGTGCGTGCTCACTGCAGCACTGGCAGGCTGCATGCGACGTCAGGTGGTGCTGGGGGTGGGGGGGCGTTAAAGGGGCATCGGAACCCTGGGGCCTGAGCCAGGACCCGAGTGGGGCTGCCGGGGATGGGCAGGGAGGCACACACAGCCCCGAGAGGACGTGTCCCCTCCAGGGACACACCCAGAGACAAAGACACACAGACACACACACAGTCATACACAGACATACAAACACTCTGAGACACACCTTCCACGCCAACACGCACACTCGCACACACCACACAGTCGCAACTCTGAAGTCGGATGCGTTTACAGGTATACAGCTGAGCACACGGAGATAGAAACACCTTCGGACACACCCCTTCCAAGAACACAGACTCACACCCAGACACGGAGACACACACCTAGGCACAAACACCCTGAGAAATCCGTAAGGGAATGCTCACACTCGTACCCACAACTACACATACACACACATCATCACAGAAACACACCCGCAGACCTACATTTAGAGACAGTCACATTCTCAGATGCTCAGCACACCCTCGGAGACACAATCACCCTCAGACTGGAATGTTCCCAGACAAACCTCCGCCCACGGGTGTGTAGACACCTCCACCTGTATACTCATTTCCTGATAGGCGTCCTCCCACGCGGGCTACCACCGTGCTGCACAACTCCAGAAAACATCATTCATACTGCCTGTTTTCTGAATGGTGTCCTCTGGAGTTGTGCAGTACACAGTCTGCACAACTGGACGTGGAAGCCTTGCACCCTCTCCTGCAGCCCTGCAAACGCACACATATAGTCACAGACGCGTGGAGATACACATTCAGATTCATACCTAAACGAGCTCACACTTGTAAACATACGTACCCCTCTGGCACAGCCCCACACACACACTTACAATCTGGTACAACTGCCTGTGCACACCCATACATCCTCCATACGGACACATCTGCACACTACTCGTGACATCCCCTCACACCTCGCCTTGTGCTGCAAACGTGTAGCCACACAGACCCACAGTCACACACACACCTGTAGACTACAGGAGCTGGACAACCCCCTCAAGAGAGATGGTTGCCTACATCGGATGTACAACCAGACACATATACCCCCGCGCACTAAGCTCCCCGACCCCTGGGGGAAGTCAGTGTCTATTAGAACACGCAGCCCCAGGGTTGGCCCTGCTTAGGGACGGACCTCGACCCCAAAGGCCCCCATTCGCAGATTGGCCCCGCCCCACTAGTCCGGCCCAAAAGTTAGCCTCCCCCGCCCCAGCCCCAGGACCCCCAGCAGTCAGCCCCGCCCCACAGGCCTCATTGGCCCTATCCAGACACTGGCCCCGCCCCCACGGGTGGCCCCGCCTGCAGACCCCACCGCCAGCGCCAGCGGTTGGCCCCCATCCTCAGGCCCCGCCCACGGGCTGGCCCCGCCCCGCGGGCTCGAGGCCTCCTCACCTTGTGAGACGCCATCTCGCTCACGGAGCGGTAGGTCTGCATGGTCTCCAGCTGCTCGAGGCACCAGTCCAGCTCCTCCAGCGTCTCCCGGGCCAGTTGTTGACATGTCTCTTCTGGAGAAGGGGCAGCATGGGTGGTGGTGACCCAGAGGCCCCAACCCGAGGTGATGGGGGTCCGCCAGGTGAGGGGGCGCTGGGGCAAGAGGTAAGGCAGCCACCCTTCCCAGGCGAGGAGTCCCCCACCGGAGCAGCAAGAGGGGCCCTTTCCCACCCCCTGGGCTTTGTTACCTGACAGCGTGGCCTTACAGACAGGGGGTGGGCCGCCCAGCGGGGACCGTCTGCAAAGAAAGGGGGCTCCGACATCAGCCTGTGTGCCCCCGGATTCCTGCCTCCCCTCTCTATGAATAATGCCAATTTTCCTTTTTCTGAGCGCCCCCTGTGCCCCGGGCATGCCGCCTCCCACTCAGCCTGCAGCTTCTCACAGAGCCCCATAAGAACCCAGTTTACGGATGAGGAAACGGGCTCGAGGAAGCCAACAGGCTTACTCAAGACTCCGCGGCTGGTCAGCAGGAGGGTCAGGTCCTAGGTCTCCAAAGTTCCTGCAACTCCCAGAGGGACTAGGAGCTCTCAGCCACACCCCGGCCCCCAAATAATTACTTCTATTTAGTGAGCACTTACTATGTGCTGGGCAATGGTCTCACACTTTCTATGTATCATCTTCCAGACTCCTCGCAGCAGCCTCTAATGGAGGTGCTATTAAATCCTCATTTTATGGAGGGGGAACAGAGGTACCCCAAGATGTTACTTGCTGGGAAAGTTGGCATCGGGGCCAAGAGTGGCCCCAAGGCTGGGGCGGCTGGCTACCCTCGGCCTCACCACCATGTGTCTGGACCCCTTGGTCTTTATTTTTAAAAGTTTCTGTCTTAGCCATTCAAGTTGCAATGGTTTTCTGGCCCAGGGGGAGCTGCTGCCTGAACAGCCGCTCAGAGAGGTCAAGTTCCTGCCTGAGGGCACACAGCAAAGCTGAGAGTTGAACCCAGGTGTGCTTGGCCTCGCGATGGTGAATGTTGGGGCCCAGCCTTGACTTACTTGTTGCTGGGAATGGGCACATTGGTCAGGAGTGAGAAGTTGCTGCGAACACTCCGGAGACTGGCCAGCACCTGGAAAGGAGAGCGAACTATGAGGAGAGGGAGCCACCCGGAGGGGCAGCTGGGGCTAGGTCCTTGTCCCCACGTGTGGGGGAAGGTTGGAGCCCCTTCCTTTTCTAGGGGAGGGGTCTTACCTGGGCAAAAGGTGTCACAATGAGGTCCTCAGCATGCCTGCAACCAAGGACAGGGGCGGGTCAGGCATCTCACAGTGGGACACCCCCGGGCCTGGGGGAAAAGGGGCTGGGGTGCTGGAGAAGCAACCCTCTAGTGTGGACACTCTGCAGGGGGTGGGCTGGGAGGGGGGGCTCACACCTGGGGGACAGACAGAGGAGCTCAGGTGGGTGGGCAGGGAGGGGGTGTGCAGAGACAGAGGGGGCTGCCATGAATCCACTGCCAGGGCGGGGCCTGGTGAGAGCAGTGGGTAGGAGGGGAGGGGCAGCGAGAGGGGGCAGGGGAGCTGAGGTGGGTACCTGGATGGGCAGGGCTGGGGCTGGAGGGTCCAGTGAGAGGGGAGGGGACTGAGCGGGTCTGGGGGTGCTCACACCTCAATGGGTGGTCGTGATAAGGGGGGCTGGTTTAGGGAAGCCTGGAGGGGGGGAAGGAACAGGGGGCTGAGGCGAGGTGGACGCTCTGTGGGAAGAAGTGGCAGCAGGGAGGGGATCAAGCAGAGGGACAGGCTGACGGGGGCCAGGCCCCAGCTGCCGATGGGTAGGAGTGGGCTTGGGCAGGTTAGGAGGGCAGGGATTGCAAGGAAGTGGGTGGGAGCTGGGCTGGAGGGAGGGACTCGGCGTAGCCGAGTGGGGGGCAGAGGTGGGGTGGGTGCACTCTCAAACCTCACTGGATGGACCTGCTGGAAAGGGACTGAGCCCTCGAGGCGGGCAGGGGGGCTGTTTACTTCTCGCTGGGAAGGGCAGGTGGCGGGGGGCTCAGGTGGTGTCCCCCACTCCCTGCTGGCAAGGGCAGCTCGTGTTGGGAGCAGGCCTGGAGGGGGAGGATGGGGTGCTCACGCCTCGCTGGTGACCGACGAGTTCCGGGACATGGTCTTGGGTGACATGTCGTAGTCGCTGTCGGAGCGGTACAGGAAGGACTCCCGGCGCTGGCTGGCAGCCCCCCCGGCGTGCAGCACGAGGCCTGGGCTCGCCTGCGAGTCCAGGGGGCTGCGGCCAGGAGACGGCGTGGGCCCATTCTCTGCCTCGAAGCTGCGAGGGGGTGGGCGAGAAGAAGCGTCAGGGGGGGGGTCTGAGATGGCGGTGGGGAGGTCGGGAGGAATGAGGGTACCGAGGAAATGCCCGGTAGGGACGGGGGGACAGACGGAAGACACTGAAGAGAGCCGGCCACCCTAAAGGAGATGGGAGACGGGGGGCTGCAGAGGTCGAAGAGCTATCGAGTGCCTTTTGTGAGCCAGGCTCTGCTGAGGGGCCAGGGACACAGCAGCGAGCAAGACGGACCGCCATCCGTCCCTTACGGAAGCGGCATGGGAGGGCCGGACTATGAGCAGGTTAACCTAGCGGCCGCGCACACTCCAGACGCGTGGGGGCCCCGCTTGCCTCTGCTCGCCCTTTCCTCACTGCCCACATCTGCTCCGAACCTGTCCACTTCCGACGCCCTCCTTGGCGGCCCCGCTCCTGGGTCCCTGGACCAGCGCCTCTGTCTCTGGTTCCTGTCTGTGGCCCTCAGTCTGTTCCCCCCGACAGCGACCAGAGAGTCACATCCCTCTTCTGCTCCGCCCCTTCGATGGCTCCCAGCTCACCCAGAGCAAAAGCCAAAGTCCCACGAGGCCCTGCCTGGAGGAGAGAACACTCCGGGGGCTGGGAAGAGCAACTGCCAAGGCCCTGTGGCAGGATTTGGGTTTTTGTTTGAGGACCAGGACCCCAGGACCCTCCAGTCTACCCCTCGCTCACTCCATCCCAGCCTCCACATTCCAGATGCATCCCTGCCTCAGGGCCTCTGCACAGGCCGCTTCCCCTGCCCAGATCTCCCATGACTGCTGGCCCCCCCCACTTCCTTCAGGCCTCCGCTCAGATGTGGTCTCCCCGGGGGGCCTCGCCTGAGCGCCACACCTGAGATCTGAATCTCTGCCTTACTATTTCGTATTTACCTTCCTTTAAAAAAATAAATACTACTGACCCGACAAATTCTTTATTTTACTTCTTCACTGTTTGCCTTCCTTTCTAGAACTAAGCTTTGCAGGGCAAGGATTTTTGTCTTCTTTGTTCCCTGCGCCCTCCCGTGGGCCAAGAACACGGCCTGGCACACAGCGCACACCCAATAAAATGTTTACCGAATGAATCATAGAATGTATGAAGCGATGGCCATGTGAACTGGGCTGTGCCATGCGGAGACTGGAAAGGGGAGGCAGGCCTCTCTGAGGAGGGGACACGTGAGCAGGGCCGGAAAGATGAGAAGGAGCAGGCCACTGGTCAGGAGGGAGGAGAGAACACTCCGGGGGCTGGGAAGAGCAAATGCCAAGGCCCTGTGGCAGGATTTGCGTTTTTGTTTGAGGACCAGCAAGGAAGCTGGTGTGCCTGGGGTGGAGATACAGACAGACTGTGACAGAGACACACAGCGACCGAGAGGGGAAGATAGCGGGGCCCCAGCCTGGGGTCACTGGCAAGACGCTCAGGATAAGTCAGGGAGACGCTGGCTCTGCTCATTCCCAGAGGTGTGACTGGGGTGAAGTGAGTGAATTTCCGTTTCCTAATCCACAAACTGGGGACAGCCGCCGCCTTCCTCGGGTCGTCCAGGCGACCAGTGACACGGGTAAAATGCTCAGGAAACATCGGCAACTGTGAGCCAACCAGCCCCATACGCACCACGCGGGCAGCGGATGCAACAAAGCAGTCGACGTGCAGAACTGAGGCTGAGAGCGGGGGAACTGTGTGCCTGCCACATGCTGTGTGGCCTTGGGGAGGCCGCTGCCCTCTCTGGTCTGTTACCCCCGTTGTTAAAGCGAGGGGGTTAGAAGGGTCAGCGGACTTCAGGCTAGGCTCTGATGGGTGCAGGGGAGCAGGGGAAGGAAGTGGAACCCTCCCCTTTCCGGTCCTCTTGAGAGTCGGCATAAGGTTTGATTTGAATGGTCCCTCTACCAAGAAATAAGTTTGAGGGGCGCCTGGGTGACTCGGTCTGCTGAGCGTCCGACTTTGGCTCAGGTCATGATCTCGCGGTCTGTGAGTTCGAGCCCCACGTGAGGCTCGCTGCTATCAGCCTGTCAGCGCAGAGCCCCCTTCGGATCTTCTGTCCCCCTCCCTCTCCCCTTCCCCTGCTGCGTGTGCTCAAAACTCAATAAAAATAAAGAAAGAAAGAAGTTTGAAATCCTCTAGAGTAGGATAGCGAAACCAGAATCTACGGATCTATTAACTTTTTTTTCTGGGTAGGAGTACGGGGAGGGACTTTGCTGACTCCATTTTACAGATGAAGAAACTAAGGTCGGAGATGAGAAATGATTAGCTCTGGGCCACACGGCAAGAGCGTGGTGGGGCCGGAATTCAATCCCAAGTCTTGTGACTCCTCAGACCGAAACGTGAACTGCCGCCCTCTGCCTACCTAGCCCCCCTTCCAGCACATTCCTGCCATCACGGCAAATGTTCTCAGGGGCCAGGCAGCTGACACCAAGGGCAGAATGGTGCTGGAACCGTCCCCAGCAACCAGGCATTCCAATTTTAGGAGAGAAATCAGAAATCTTTAACAGTCACAAATTCACACTTCTTTTAAAAACAAACTTCGGGGGCGCCTGGGGGGCTCAGTCAGCTGGGCATCCAGCCTCAGCTCGGGTCATGGTCTCACAGGACGTGAGTTCGAGCCCCGCGTCGGGCTCTGTGCTGACGGCTCGGAGCCTGGTGCTGACGGCTCAGAGCCTGGAGCCTGCTTCGGAGTCTGTGTCTCCCTCTCTCTCTGCCCCTCCCCTGCTCATACTCTGTTTCTCTCCCTCTCTCAAAAATAAACACTAAAAAAATTTTAAACAAACAAACAAATTCCAAGAATAAAATCGTGGGAAAGAAGGTAAAATGACAAGTGTCGGCGAGGACGCGGAGGAACCGGAATGCTTGTGCACCGCGCGGGGGGGAGCGTGCGATAGTGCGGCCGCTACAGAAACCCGGGTGGCGGCTCCGCAAAACCTTAAGTGTAGGATCACCACGTGACCCGGCAAGTCTGCCTCTAGGTGCACACAGAGGTTCGAAATACTCAACGCTAAGAATTGAAAGCAGGACTCGAGCAGGTATTTGTATGCCAATGTTCAGAGCAAAGAGCCAAGAGCCGGATGCCACTCCGGTGTCCCTTCCTTACCATGCAGCGTGGCGGTTTGCGAAGGTGGCAAAGTTCTGGAGATGGATGGTTCTGGAGAGGGATGGTGGGGAGAGTTGCACGACAGTGTCGGTATACTTAGCGACACTGAAGTGTACACTCAAAAAAATGGTTTAAATGGGTAAGTTTATGTTATGTAGATTTTACTACAATGAAAGACACTCATACAACGTATACAAAAAAGAGTGAATTGGGGGCGCCTGGGTGGCTCAGTCAGTTAAGCGACTGACTTCGGCTCAGGTCATGATCTCACAGTTCCTGGTTCGAGCCCCACATCGGGCTCTGTGCTGACAGCTCAGAGCCTAGAGCCTGGAGCCTGCTTCAGATTCTGCATCTGTCTGTCTGTCTATCTGTCTCTCTCTCTCTGCTCCTCCCCTGCTTTTGCTCTCTTCCTCTCTCAAAAATAAATAAATATTTTTAAAAGGGTGAATTTTACCATATGTTAATTTTTTTAAGTAAATTAAAAAAAAAAACCCTTAAGACGGAATATTGTTCGACTACGAACTTGGGCCTTTGACGATAGTGCCCATTTCCCGAGCACCTGCTGTGTACCAGGTGCCAGCTTAGATCCTTTTAGGTGTGTAGCGAGATTAACAAGACGCTTACTGACTATCCGCCGTGTGCCCGGCATTGTCGAAGTGCCTTCTACCCTGAACCCAGCCGTGTCCCCCAGCGGCTCTGTGAGCTGCGTTGTGTTCGCATCCCAGCTCAACAGGGGAGAGCGGGGCGGACGGGGACGGTAAGGGGTCGGTGGCCTCGCTGCCTCAGAACCGCGTCCTGTCTCCCAGGGCACAGCCTGGATTTTTTGGCTCGGCTGAGTTCCACCGGGGAGGAGACAGGAACATACTTACGTCCTGAGGACCCTGCCCTGGCCCCAGACACTGAAGCCAGTTTAGGGAAGGTGAGACCCAAGTCCCAGAGGGCGCCCAACTGGCATCAGATACTGGAGCCCCAGGGGACCCCCGCTCGCGTCAGCAGGAGCCCGGAGGCCAGGATGGGAAGGGGCTCCCCGGGGGCCTTGCTGTTTGTGCTTCCAGGAGCTGACGTCCCCTGGGCTTCAGAAGGGCAGAGGGGAGGGCGTCGGGCCTGTTGAGCTGCAGGCTGAGCGTGGGTGTGTGTGTGCATGGGGTCTCCCCGGCCCTCCAGGACTGCACCCCGGTGCTATGTGGACTCACCCTCCCCTTGTCTGCCACTGCCCAGGGTGGCCCAAAGTCAGGCCAGAGGCTGTTCGTTGGGTCCCAAGGAGACCCAAGGCTATAAAGCGGAGTCAAGGGCAGCCACCAGGCCTTGACATCGCAGCCGCACGCCCAGACACAGACATCAGAAGGGAAACCACCTGCCTTTCCGACAGGCTGACCCCCGGGCGGCGTTCTCCAGTTGAAGCTGCCGCTTGCTTCCGCCCCTCCGGGGCCCCTAGGCCTGCACCAAATTGGGCCTCTGGAGGCTGTGCAGCCCAGGGGCAGATCAAGGCTTCAGAGAGTTCTGCTGCAGGGGCCGATGGGCCACAAACAAGCTGGGAGGCGGACGGCAGGGAAAGGAGACCGGTCCCAGTTGGTAAAAATCCTAACAACAGTGCAAGCAGCCAACTGCCACTAAGTGCCCTCTGCTAGGCACTGCGCTCTGCCCGGACGCATACGAATGCCCCATTTTCAAGACAAATAGACTGAGGTGCACGCAGGACGGACAATTTGACTGGTACTAGGACTTAAACCTGGGCAGCCGGATACAAGCCTGGACGCTCAGGCACCCGGTGTCCCTCTCCCCAGGCAGGCCTGGCACCTCCCTGGGCTCCCTGCCCCACTCCACCTGACTCCCTCGGAGGAGGCGCCAGGCAGCCTTCATGGAAAGGCCTGGCATTTGCTTTGCGAAGGTCATACAGAGGTTGAGCGCGGGCGCTGGTGTGTGTCTGCCAGGCAGGCGCGTGGTGCCAGGTGACATGGCCGTTTGGAGGGCCGGGTGTGCACCGGGCGTCTGTGTGTGTGTGAGTCAGGGAGTACGCGTGCTCAGGGCGCCTGCGTGTATGCAGGTCTCAGTGTGGATTCGTGCGGCTGAGTGTGTCAGTGGGGCCTGAGTGTTCACCGGCGCCGGCACAGATCTGTGGGTGTGTCTGTGAATTTGCGTGACCTTGTAAGGGTGTACCTCGGTGCTACACATGTGCCCTGACGGTCCCTGACTCCTGAGAGGATAGGAGGTGTGCTCCTGCGTGTGGCTGTGTGCAGGTGGGAACCAGGCCTGGCTGTGTGCTGCGGGGAGAGCGCGTTCCTATAGGCGGTGTGGTGTACGTGAGACCGTGTGCAGCCAGGGTTTCTGGGGTGTGTGTGTCACGGCACCCGCGGGTCAACTGTGAGATTCTCTTTGTGTCCCCACCAGCTAAGAGACCCATGCCTTGCACAGTAAACACCAAGTGACCCCGATTACCCTGTGTGTGGGTGTGTGTGTCCGGGTGTCTGAAGGGATTGGTAGAGGGGAGTGAGAAGGAGGCAGGAGTACCCTGAGAGTCTTCTCCGCTCCAGCACTGTCCAGTCGATTCTAAACAAGCTCCCCCCCCAAAGTTCCAGCAGGAGCCCTCCTCCCCCACCCCAGCTTGGTTTTCAGCCTGGCAGCCCCAGCAAGGAGGGGGTGGGTGAGGCTGGAGGCGCTGAGCAGAGCAGGGCCAGAGGGACCTGGCTCCAGGCCGGTGGCCTGGGAGTGGAGCCCAGGTGACACTGGACACCCATAGTTGCTACCAGCATGAGTGCCAGAAACCCAGGTTTAGGGGTACAAACGGGGTGAAGGGACCCCACCTTAAATAGGAAGGGGGCAGGACCTAGCACTCCTTTTGAGGGCTGTCACTACAGGAAGCCAGCCGCAGCACCGAGATGTTTGGGGCCAGGGCAGGGGGTGGGGCTCCAGGCAGACCCTGGAAGCCAAGGCAGACTGGGCACCCTCCCCCAACCCCCCAGCCGGAGCCCTCAGTGGCAAAGGAGGGAATTGGCCCCAGGCCACCCACCTGACAGGTCTGCCTGGAGGGTGCCAACAGGTGTCCTCGTCGCTGAAGGAGAAGTGGACCAGGGACTCGGGGCCCGCGGGGGGCAGTGTCAGGTCAGGGGGCCGGGGCCTTGCCCGGGGCGCTGTACCCGAGCGCATGGGTGCCAAATGCTGTTGGGGCGAGCATGAGGACAGCGGCACGGTGGTGTGGCGTTCGCTGTTCACAGGCCCGAGGTGTCTGTGGCCACCAGCGGCGCCGCCTCCACACCCGCCCTCCCGGTGACCCCCCCAGGGACGGCCCCGGGCGTTTGTGCGTCTCGGGTCCCCAGCGCCTGGGAGGCCTCCGCTCCTGCCTTCTCCTGCGGAACTCTACGCACACTTCCCGCTCGCCTCTCTCCCCCACCGGGCCTTGGGGGGGGGTGTGCCCCAGGCTCCCGACTCCCGGGCTCGGCCCCGGCCGCCCCCCCACCCGCACCGCAGCCACGCCTCGCCCCCGGCCCCGCCTCCCTCCCCGCTGACGTCCACCGGGCCGCCGCAGCCCTCTGAACGCAGTGCGCCCCAGGGAGAGAGACAAGCCCGCGCGGGCGGGCGGAGTGCGGGGTCCGGTGACAAAAACCCAGGGGAGGGACGGCGGATGCGGGGAAGGGGCAGGAACAGAAACAGGAAAGACAGAAGTGGAGACGGAGACGCAGAGAGAAACCCGGAGGGAGGCACTGATTTCTCCCGCCAACACCCACACTCTCTCCGACTCCACGCGGGGCCGCCGACCCCTCCTCCTCGTCTCCCCCCTCCCCAGTCTCTTCTCTGCGTCCCTGTCCCCGAGGTGTCCTCTCCCAGTATGTTCCTGAGCACAGGTTCCAAACAAGCCGGTGCGGAGAGTAGGAGGGTAAGCAGAGGACCCTCTCCTGGTTCCGGAAAAGCCCCTAGAGCAGGCCCGTGCCCACCTCTGGGCTGCCGACGCCGGTTTCCAAGATCAATAGACACTGGGAACCCAGACCGGATGTGTCTCCAGGCTCCTCGGGCCCGCAAGCTCCGAGCCCCCCGCGTCGCACCCCAAGTCTGGCCTGGAAGAGAAAGTGCATTTGCCCTCGGTGCCCGGAGCACCCGGGAACATCGCCGAGCCCCCTGACAAGGCAACCCCCGGATGGCAGCGCTGGCCCCATTTCACAGGCCGTTAGACTGAGGCTAGCGGAACTGAACAGGCGTCCCCAGATCACCGTGGATGGCAGGCTGGCCTCACTCCTCCGAAGCCTGACTGCAGACTCAGGTCTGCGGAAGAAGTGGGAGGAACTTCACGTTTATTGAGTGCCTACTGCATGCCCTATCAGATGTCTCCACGGCAACCCCGGAGGGCAGCGATGATTTTTATCGCCGTCCTGGGACGGAAGAGGGGGAAGTGAGGCCGCGGGGAGCCAGCGAGGAACGGGGGAAGTGAGGCCGCGGGGAGCCAGCGAGGAACCCCAGACCCGGCCCGCGCCGGGTGGCCAAGGGGGATTCGAACCCGCCGCCGCCGCGCGCGCGCACTTACCCAGCCCACGCCTGGCGGCCGAAATCCTGATGGCTGCGGAGAAGCCGAAGCCGCCGGCGGAAAGTTGGGGACGGGCTGGCGAAGAAGACGGGCGAGGAGGGCGGCGAACGCGGGCGGCGGGGCGCGCGCGGGGCCGGGGGCTCGGGCAGGAACGCCTCGTCCTCGGCCGCCGCCGCCGCCGCCGCCGGGAAGGCCGCCAGCTGCAGCTCGGGGATGCGGCCCAGGCCGTGCGGCCGCGCCATAACCGCAGGGGGCGCGGGGCGGCCCCGGAGCAGCGCCGCCCGCCCGCCCCGCGCGGCCCACGCAGGCCGGCCGCCCAGCCCCTGGGGCCCACGGGCCCCACCCCGCCCGGCCGCCTCGGCCCTTCCGGCTTCGCTCTGGGGCCGCCCCCGGGGCGGGGCGGGCCTGGGGCGCCCACACGGCGGCCGCGGGACACCCCTCGGACCGCAGGGCCCTTCCCGCTGTCCCCTTAAGGTCCTTGCAATCGCCGGAAGCGCCTTGACAAACGTCTGAGGTGCCCCCCCCAGTCCCCGGGGTGTTCTCACAGACCGCTGTGGCTCCCACCAACCTCAGGGGCATCCCTAAAGTCCTTCAGATGTCCCTAGAATTCCAGAGAAATGTCCTAGCTACCCCTGAGAGTCCTCACACAATCCAGAGGTACCCCCAAATCCCTGAGTTCCTCCCAAAAGCCAGAGGTGTGCTGAGAGGCCCCGTACACCCCGGGACAATCCCGTAGCTTCCCCAAGGTCCCTTACTGATGTCCTCACTGTTAGGGATAAATCCCCGCAAACTCCAGGCGCACCCCCCCAGAATCTCGGGATGCACCTGCAAATGACACCCCTTCAGCCCCCAGGACCATCACCAGGTATCCTCAGATGTCTGCAGAACCTCTTCGAGCACTCCTGCACCCCTGAGTCGTGCAGAGGCCCCCAGAGCAGCCCTAGAATTTCCCCCAGCCCCCGAGCATTCCCACAGTCCGCAATTCTAGGATCCCTCACAGACCCTAAGAGTGCTCCACAGTCTCTCAGATGTCCCCCTCGTCCCGAGTGGCCCCACGGCATCCCTGAGATGTCCCCACAAGTTCAGAGATACCAAAATAACCTCAGGGGTGCCACCGAAATGCGCCGACCCCAGGGGCACAACTAGATTCCTCCACGGTTCCTAAGACAGTCCGAGAGCCCTAGGCTACCTTCCCAAACCAAGAGGAGCCCACGATCCTTGGGGACACCTCCAGAATGCCCCCCCCCACAGCTTCTGAGCCATGCCCTGTAACTCGGAGACAGCCCTAGAACCTGAGGGTGCTCGCAAGCCCCCGGTCTCTCCCGAGACCTGCCCCCCAGTCCTCCCACCCCAATTCTCTGAGGCACCTTAGAATTGGGGCCCTCCGCAGCTCACGAGGCGGCCGCAAGAAGCCAACCTCCCCTCACCAGAGCAGTACAAACAGGAACTTTCTGGAGCCCCTCTGGTGGTTCTGCCTACCCAACCACTGTGACTCGGGGTGGGGGGGCACATTATCCCCTTTCACAAATGAGGAAACGGAGACGGAAGTGAAGATTCTTGAACAAAGTTAGCCAGCTGGTTCTAATTCCAGAGACTACACCAAACTGTCTGTGGCTCTTTGGGGTGAGGAAAGTGGGAGGAAAAAAAATAGAGCAAATCTGTATATTAGGGCCATGCCTCAGTGAATACCTTTCTCTCTCTACCTGTTGGCTCTGTTGTCATGGCCCCAGATTTGGCTGAATTAGGCTGGAGTCTGGCCTCTGGCACTTCTGAGTCATTTGACTTTGGGCCAGGCACTTCCTTTCACTGAGCCTCAGTTTTCCCACCTGTGAAATTGGCATAATAATACCACGCATCTCATGAATAGACAAGATAAAAAAAAAAAAGCCTCAGAAAAGTGTTTGGACATAGTAAGCACTCCTGAATGTCAGCTATGATTTACAGAGAGCTTAAAATGAACAAGCCATTACTACTAGCAAGAGGATACAGGGGCGCCCGGGGAGGGGGCTCAGTCGGTTGAGCATCCAACTTCGGCTCGGGTCATGATCTTGCAGTTTGTGGGTTCAAGCTCTGCGTCGGGCTCTGTGCTAACAACTCAGAGCCTGGAGCCTGCTTCGGAGTCTGTGTCTCCTTCTCTCTGCCTCTCCCTGGCTCGCGCGCTCCCGCTCTCTCACAATAAGTATTTAAAAAATAAATAAAATCTTATAAAAAAAAAAAAGAAGAGGATACAGATGATGATGATAGCAGCTAACCTTCAGAACGCCGCCTGGGGACTCAGCACCTCTAGCTATGATCTCATTTAATCCTCATAAAATACCTGCAAAGTGATAGATTGTTGTTCCCAGTTTACAGATGGGAAAACTGAGTCTCGGCGAGAAACAACCTGCTGGAGGTCACAGAGCCAATGAGTGTCTGAGCCAGGCTCTCTATCGGTGTTTGCCGCCCTTTATTTCGTTATTGCCCCTCCCCTCAAGGAAGAGCCTGTTTAGACATTCCCAACTCCTCAACTGCCTCCTCTAGGAAATATTAAAGTCACCGATACCCAGGCATACTTGGAGATGTCGTGGGTTCGGTTTCGGACCATTGCAATAAAGTGAACATCACAATAAAGCAAGCCAAATGAATTCTGTGGTCTCCCGGTGCATGCAAAAGTTGTGTGTGCACCGCACTGTGGTCTATTAAGCGTGCATTACGTCTAAAAAAATGTACATACCTTAATGTAAAAGTACTTTATTGTTAAAAAATGCTAACCAGGGGCACCTGGGTGGCTCAGTTGGTTAAGCGGCCGACTTCGGCTCAGGTCATGATCTCACGGTCTGTGAGTTCGAGCCCCGCATCGGGCTCTGTGCTGATGGCTCAGAGCCTGGAGCCTGCGTCAGATTCTGTATCTCCCTCTCTCTCTGCCCTTCCTCTGCTCATACTCTGTCTCTATGTCTCTCAAAAATAAATAAACGTTAAAAAAATTAAAAAAAAAAAATGCTAACCAGTATCCAAGCTTTCAGCGAGTCAGTCCTTTTGCTGGGGCAGGGTCTTGCCCTGATGGTGACGGCTGCTGACGGAGCAGGGTGGTTGTGTAATTTCTTAAACAAGGTAATTTCTTAAACAAGGAGACAACGAAGTTTGCCGCATTGATCGAGACTTTGTTTTAGGAGTGAGTTCTCTGTAGCACGTGATGCTGTTTGATAGCATTTTACCCACCAAAGAACTACTTTCTTTTTTAAGTTTATTTATTTTGAAAGGGGGGGGGGCTGAAGGGGCAGAGAGAGAGAGAGAGAGAGAGAGAGAGAGGGAGAGGGAGAGGGAGAATCCCAAGCAGGCTCTGCATTGTCAGCGTGCATCCCGACGCAGGGCTCGAACTCACAAACCCTGAGATCAGGACTTGAGCCAAAACCAAGATCCGGTCGCTTACCCGAGTGAGGGACCCACCCAGGCACCCCTAGAACTTCTCTCAGAATGGAAATCATCCTCTCGAATCCTGCTCCTGCTGTATCAACGAACTCCATGTACTAGTCTAAAACCCGGTCGTCTCGACAATCTCCACAGCAGCCTCGTTCTCCTCTCATCCGCTCGGAAGCGACCCCTCTACCAGTCAAAGTTCCATCACGAGATCGCGGCCAGGCGGGCCTGTCTTCGGGCTCCACGCCTGATTCCCACCACACCTGCAGCGACTTCCTCCACGGAAGTCCTGAACCCGCCCCCCCGCCCCGCCCCGCCCCGGGGTCATCCAGCACGGTTGGAACCAACTTCTTCCAGGGTCTTGCCCCTGTTGAGAGTCTCACCTCTTCCCAGGAATCGGAAAGTTCAATAATGGCAGCTAGGATGGCGAAGCCTTTCCGGAAGGCTTTCAACTTAGTTTGCCCCAATCGACCGGAGGCGTCGCTTTCTAGGGCAGCCACGCTCTACAGAACGGGTTTCTCAGATAATAAGACTTGGAAGTCACAATGACGCCTCGGTCCACGGGCGCACTACGGGTGTTGCCTCAGCAGGCGTGGAAACAACACCGACCTTGTCGAACAGCCCCATCAGAGCGCGTCGCTGGCCAGGTGCACTGGCATGAGCGGTCATATTTTGAAAGGAATCTTTTTTTTTTTTTTTTGGAGCAGTGCATCCCAACAGTGGGTTTAAATTATTCAGTAAACCGTGTCGTAAACAGATGTGCTGTCATCCAGGCTTTGTTGTTCCATTTACAGAGCACAGGCAGAAGCGTTTGGAATCATTCTTAAGGGCCCTAGGGTTTTCTGAATGGTAAGTGAGCCCCGGTTTTAACTTAAAGTCACCGGCTGCATCAGCCCCCAGCAAGAGAGCCCTTTGAAGCTTTGAGGCCGGGCGTTGACTTCTCCTCTCTGGCTATGAGAGTCCTCCGTGGCATCTTCCAATAGAAGGCCGCTTTGTCTGCCTGGAAAACGTGTTGTTCGGTGTAGCCATCTTCCGCGATCCGCGTAGCTAGATCTTTCTGAATGACTCTCGCAGCCTCTCCGTCAGCACTTGCTGCCTCGCCTTGCTCTTTGATGTTATACACACAGTTATCTCCTTAAACCTCATGAGCCCACCTCTGCTGGCTTCAGACTCGTCTTTGACACTTCCTCGCCTCTTTCAGCCTCCACAAAACGGAAGAGAGGGAGGGCCTTGCTCCGGATGAGGCTTTGGCTTAAGGGAATGCTGCGGCCGGTTTGATCTGCCGTCTTGACCACTGAAACTTTCTCCGGGGTCGGCAGTAATGCTGTTTTGCTCTCTTCTCATTCCTGTGCTCCCTGGAGGGGCACCTTGAACTTCCTCCAAGAACTTGTCTGTTGCATTCACAACGCGGCTCAGTGGCTCACCGTCTGGAATACAAGGGGCCCGGCTTTCGGCCTAGGTCATCTTGAACCTGCCTTCCTCACCCAGCTTCACCCGTTCTGGCTTTTGATTTGAAGTGAGAGACGGGCGTGCCTCTTTGTTTCACTTGAACAGCGAGAGGCCATCGGGGTGATTAATTGGATCCCACGCTGAGATTCATGGATGAAGGCTGCGGTCTTGGTTCGTGGCGCCCCCAAGTGGTTACACTCGTAACAGCAGACGGATCACAGAGAACCCGAATAAATAGAATCATGATGATGGAAAAGTTTGGCAATGCTGCGAGAACTACCGAAATGGGACACACAGAGACCAGGTGAGCGAATGCTGCTGGAAAATGGCGCCAATGGACTCGCTCAACACGGGGTTGCCACACACCTTCGATATGCAAAAAATGCAGTATCTGTGGGGTGCTTGGGTGGCTCGGGCGGCTGCGCGTTTGACTCTTGATTTCGGCTCAGGTCATGATCTCGCAGTTCCTGAGTTCGAGCCCTGCCCTGGGCTGTGTCTGCACTGACAGTGCAGCGCCTGCTTGGGATTCTCCCTCTCACTGCCTCTTGCTCTCCACCCCTCCCGCACTTGCGTGGATGTTCTCTCTCCTCTCAAAATAAATAAACTTTAATAAATAAACTTTTAAAAATGCAGTATCTGTTAAGTGTAAAAAGCAACAGATGGCTGCACCGTGTGTCCGTTTATGTCCTATGCGTGTATTAGGGCTTTATACATAAATGTAAGATTTTTTTTTCCCACACACCCACCCAAGAACCCACTTTCACCCCCTCGGAGATAATATCACCTCATTGGGAATGCAGGGTTTCCCAGTCTCAGCACCATTGACATTTAGCGCCAAATAATCCTCTGTCCACCAGGAGCCAGTAGGACCTCCCCCAGTCATTAAACGGAAATGTCTCCAGCCATGGCCACGTGTCCCCTGGAGGCCAGAAGTGCCCTCGGGTGAAAACTCCTGCTCTACACCCACTCAGACCCTTGTTCCGGCCGCTGGGACCTCTTGGTCCAGGCACAAACAGAAAGGAAGAGCGTTCTTAGTTACCTGCCCTCAGATTTCCCTGCATCGTTTTGCCGACTACTCGGGTCAGACTTGGGAAATAGTGTTCTCAACAGGCCTATTTCAGAGACAGGGAACGTGGGGCACAGGAAGGGGAAGTGACTTGGCTGGGGTCACCCAGACCCTGTTGTCTGATTCCAGAGACTGGGATTTTAGCCACTGGGCTACACAGCCCCTTCACGGTTCGGTCTCCTTCCAGCTCAGCGAGCTTTGTCCCTTCCTAGGAAGTCAGAGATAAACTAAACCCTAAAGCCAACCCTGACCGTAGGCTGTGAGGCCCTACCTGAGCGGCCCTGGCACCCCCCTGCCTCGCTTCCTTCCACTCACCCCTCCCTCATTCTGCCCAGCCACACCTGCCTCTCTGCTTTTCCTAGAACATAACAGGCATGCTCCTACCCCAGGACCTTTGCACTGCCTGTTCCCTCTGCTTGTCACCTTCTTCCCTCAGACTCACTTAGCTTCCTCTGTCATTTCATTTAGGTCTCTACTCAAATGTTACCTCTTCAGACAGGCCTTCTCTGACCCCAGGACCCCTCTTCTCTTCATGTCCCGCGTGTCATCATCTGGAACTATTATATGCCTTTATTTGTTATTTCTTCCTCACCCACTAGCCCGAGAACTCCGGGACAGCAGGGACTGGGTCTATTTCATTCTTTGCTACAGCCTGAAGGTGTGCAGTCAATGCCTGTGGAATGAACGGCCTTGTCACAGATGAGTAAAATGAGGCTCAGATGGGTGAAATCGTTTCCTTGAGTCACCCAGCAGGTCAAGGGCAAAGGCTGGATTTGAGCTCTTACTCAGGAGCAAAGACAGTGGGCTCCGTGCCCCCCAAAACTCTGTCCTCACTTGGTCAGTTTGCAGTTCCCCCAGGCCCAAAGCCCTCCCTACCTGCGACTCAGAGTCCGCAGTCACTCTGTGACTGGTGAAAGAGGGGGTGCCTTTGCAGCCAGGGCCCAGGATTGTGGTTTGGAGGATGCCCCCCCCCCCTTTCTCCCTGCAGATGTCAGAAGGCAGTTCTCAAAAACACCAGCTCCTGGCTGCCCGGCCCCCACGGCAACCGTCTCAGCCTTACCACAGCCCTGGGGACGGGCAGATCTTATTCACGAAGGTTTAGAAAGTAAGAACCTGAGGCACAGGGAGGCATGATCACGGGACCCCCGGCCCCCAGCGAGTCAGTGGGCAGGACTACAATCCGATTCTCACCCACCCAGCCGGAGTCCAGGGTTTTTTAACCCCAAGTCTGCCCGGCCTCACTGTGTGACCTTGGCCAAGTCACTTCTGTCAGTGTCCTCGGCGGGAATAGAGCGCCAAAGCCACGCGGGTTGGTGTTGGGAGGCCCCGGCGTGGGCGAGCCCGTAGGTGCGCCCGGGGACTCCGCAGCCTCAACCGCGCCGCCAAATTCCTCTGCATCCGCCAGGCGGCCGCCTCCGCCGCGCTCGGCTGGCTGGGGAGAGCCGCCTGGTCCCGCCGCCCGAAGCCCGCGGTCGGTCGCTCGGTCGCTCGGTCGGCCAGCCTGGTGCCCACCCTCTGGGGCGCTCGATAAGCATGATATAATAAATTGGGGCGCCGCGGTAGCGGCGGCAGCGACGACTTTGTTCTGCCCGGGGACTGGAGTCCCACCGGCAGGTCCGGACTCGGAAGGCACACTCAGCCTGTGCCTTCCTCATCATCCAGCAGAGGGCGCGCGGGAGACCCGCTCCCAGTCCACAGCCAGGGATAAGGGAGAGCCAGAGACGAGGGGAGGCGAGGACCCAAGTGGAGACAGAGGCCACCGGCCAGAGAGCGACCCTAGTTCAGCTGCCTCCATCCCTTCCAGGGGCGCTGCAGCGCCCTCCCTCGGCGAGAAGAGTTTGGGGGTACGGAGGAGCGCGGGAGTGAGGTTAGGGGGTCGGTATGTGGCCCCGGCCCCAATTCAGGCAAGCCCCCCCCCCTCCGCCTCCACCATCAACAGAGTCTTTCTCTTCCTCCAGCTCCATCTGCCTCTTGACAGATCGTGGTGGTGCCGTGACTCAGCCCCGCAGGGCGCCAGGAGCACAGGCTCATACATCCCCAGGTCCGGGGTGTGGGGGGGTGGGGGGTGGATGCCATCTCCGATGGGGGGCCGTGCCCTCTCTCTGAGGGTTCCTGTGACTCAAGTCTGGAGGGCTGTCTGGATCCCCTTTTCTGGAGGCTGCAGGAACTGCAACGTGGGTAGCACTGGAAGGCCCCGTTTGCACTCCGAGAAGCCCCTTTCTGGAGACACGGGCTGGCAGGAAGCCAGCTCTAAGGAGCAAGGTTCCCACTGGCGGCCTCTCAGTTTCCCCTTCCTCCCTCTGCCTGAGGGTGGGGGGAGGACGCTGGCACCAATGCCTTCCCTCCGGCCACAGCCGCTGCGGGCTACGCAGGCCCCGGCCGCCGCGGTGAAACAGAAACCTGAGCCCCAAGGTTCCTGTTTTTTCTTCCCAGCCTGCAGGAGCAGGGTCTACCCAGGCCCCACCTCCTCTCCCGAGTGCAGGGCCCCGAGTGACTTTCCACTGAGCAGTCACCGTGTGCAGCCCTTAACACACACACATCCCCCTTCTCGCGGAACTCTCAAACACCCCGCTCCCAGAGAGCAGTGCCAAAGCCCGGCTCCACGGACGGGGAAACTGAGGCTCAGAGAGGACATGGCACTTGTGCCAGGACACTGGGCATCAGACACATGGGTGCTGGGAGCTCCGCTTTGCTGTTCCCCTGGAAGCGAGCTTGGGCAAGAAGGAGAAGGCACTTTGCCCCCCTGGGCCTCAGTGTGTCCGACAGGAGTACCTCAGGAGGCACCGGAGAGGAACACGTGTACAAAAGTCCCCGGCATGGAGCCTGAGAGGGAGCCGTCACAAGATAGATGCCACTAAGATAATGATTATTAACCACTCAGCCGCCGTCCCCAGAGAGCCAGCATCCCAGAGACGAGGGTGAGGGAGTCCCTGGGGCCCTAAAAAGGAAGAGGGCCCCCCGTTCCTACCGCACCCTGCTCCGTCATTGGTCTTTCGGGACAGTGACCTGAGCCAGTTTGGCACACAGCCCTTGGTCTCGGCATTTCCTGTTGATTCCGGCTTTGTTTTCTTTCAGCTTCTCTCTGGTTCCCTTTGGGAAATAGCAGGCCGTGTGTGCTGGGCCCATGACACTCGCTTCCTGCTGGGGGCAGGGGTGCTGGGTCTGGGTATGTCTCCGATGGGGACGGAGGGTGGCGCGGGGGGGTTGTAGGGCCTGCTGGAAGTCCCCAGAGAGAGCTGGAATTGTAGGGCCACAGCCCAGAGGGGCCTCCCTCGGGAACTCCAGCAAGAAGAGGCTGGCATCTGACCTTCTTAGTGACGTCCCAGGCAGAGGGGCACCCCTGGGGGTCAGACAAACAACACAGTCAAAGCCGTCGGTCACACATGTCATCAGAGCACACACAGTCAGACCCCAGGCACCACTAGAGCACGCGCAGTAACCGAGAACACCGAGCAGTAGAGGAGAGCACGCCAGGCGATGGGGACACACTCAGGAGTCAGAGGCCTCCTGGACGCAGGGGACAGAGGCAGCTGAGAGCGTGTCACTGTCTCAGTCAGTGTCTCTGGGAGCACAGACAGTCCTGTTGACACAATCACACTGTCCCAGAATGTCCGCATCACAGTGCCACCCTCCCTGTGTCCCCGGAGTGCATGCTGTCACCATCGCTGCCTCAAGAGCACACTCGGTCATTGTCACAATCGCTGTCCCAGAAGCACACACTCACATAATCCTGGTCCTGGGAGCTCACACAGTCGTACTGTCACAATTACCGTGACTCTTAAGTACACAAGTCCTACTGTCACAATTACAGTGACTCTTAAGGACACAAGTCACACTGCCACAACTGCTGTCCTGGAAGCGCACAGCCACTGTGTCACAGCTATGCTGTGCTGAAAGTGCACACAGTCATGCTGTCACCATCACTGTCTCAGAAGCACACCCAGTTCCCCTGCCATAATCACGGTCCCTAGAGCCCACATAATCCTATGTCGCGGTCACGGGGCCCCAGAAGCCCAGGCAGAGCACAGAGCAAAGGCGGACCCAGCTCGCCGTACCCCACCAGCCGGAGCCAACCCAGGGCAGTGAGGATACCATGGGAGCCAGCCCGACACCTCCCCTCACTAACACTGTCCCCTCTGGGAGGTAGAGACTCCCTTACCCCGTGCGGGGGTTGTGCACCCCCTGGGCACTGTTTCCTCCCTCCCTGCAGCTACTGAACCTAACACTCCCGTCCTGAGAGGAAGCTCCAACCCACCACACAAGCCCCCAACACAGTCCTCGCCCGAAAGGCCCGCTCTGGATTTCTGACCCCAGCTGATTTAGTATGAGTGCCCTGAGTGCCCCCCATACAGTCCTCCGTCCCCTAGGATGGCCAGCGCCCCTCGGCCTGGAGGAAACATTGTGATCCTAGTAAGCGACCCCTCACGGGGCCCTCGAGATCATTCACACACGTAGTGAATCCAGCTGCCAGTTCGGTGCCCCCAGGAAAGTCCCTTCGAGTACCCAGCCTAGCCTCTGTTCTGCACCGTCACCAACTAAGGGGACGGACTCCCAAAGCTGCAGCCCTGAACCGCATGCAGCGGGGCGCCCCCCAAGTCGACCCCAGAATCGGCTTCAGTAAGAAGGGTATTCAGGTACAGGGCACCACCAGGGTCGGGGCCCGGACGCCCCCACAGTGGAACTACCCCCCCCCCACACCCCCGCTAGTCGCTCAGACTCCACCCGCAGCACAGCGCCCCCTGCGGTCAGCGGGGCGAGTTGCGTCCTCCCTGCGCGCCTATCCGCTCCACGCGCGTCCGCCGCCCGGAGTCTTACCGCTTGCAGCTGCCTCCGCTCGCGCCGCCGCTGCCGCTGCCGGTACCGTGGAAGGACGAGGGCCAGGACATGCGAGAAGTGCGCAGGCCGGGCCGGTCGCCGGTGTCCACGGCGTCGGCGCGCTCTATGGGCCGGTGTGGCGGCCGCTCGGGCTCTGCGCGCTCCGCGCTGTCGGAGTAGCCGCGCTGCTGGATACGGATAGGGGTCCGCGGCTGCCGCCACAGGTGCTGTGGAGGCGGCTTCAGGGTGGCCTGGCCCTCCCGGGGCCCGGGCAGAGACAGAGACAGGCTCCTCTCCGAAGGGGCGGCCGGGGGCTCCATGGCGCCGGCCCCTTCCTGCGCCCCGGGGGGCCCCGGCCTCTCCGGGCTTTCCCCTGCTCAGCGGCGCGCTAGCCGACGCGCCCCGGGCCCCGCGGGTGCGCCCGGCCTCAGTGGGGCCATGGCGCCCCGGGGACAGACCCGGGGGCGCTACGGGCCGATCGCCCCCGGGCCGGGCGCCGCGGCTCTCTGTCGGCTGCCGGCGCTCTGCTCCGCGCCCGGCAGCGCTCTCCGCGCTCGGTAGCCCGCTCCGCGCCAGCCCCGGCTCCCCCGCCCCGTCCCGCCCCTCCCCGCCCCCCGCCCGCCGCTCTGTCAGCGCCGCCCCCCTCCTCCTCCTCCTCCGTCCGGGCCTGTGGGGGGCAGCCACCCAAGGAGGGGGGCCCTCCCCGCCCACGCAGAGCCCCGGTCCCGGAGGGGAGGGGGCGCCGGAACTCGGCTCTCTCCAGAGCGCCCTGCCTCGCCGCGGCGTGCACGGGAAAGAAGGAGTTAAACGGTTAATCCGATCAGGAAGAAGACACCCGACTGGTTGCCGGGGTGTCAGTCAGTCCGTCCATCATAGCGGGGGCGGAGCCCTATGCTGGCGTGTCCTCGCTGCTACCCCAGGCCGGGGGGGAGCGTGTGGGGAGTGGTCCCGGGGCCACCGACGCGGTCCCTGCGGCTGGCGGCGCCGATGTTCGGGGATTCTCCGGCCGGTGGGTCGGAAGGTGGTAATGGCGTGTGCCCAGTGCGGGATGTGCGTGCACGTGGCCCCTGCCGAGGGTTGTCTGTGTTTTCGGTGTCGGCTGGAAGCGTGTGTGCGCACGTGGTTGGCTGCTGCGGTCTGCCTGTTTCTCTGGATTTCGCTGTGTGTGTATCTGTGTGTCTGTGGGTGACGGATGTGTGCGCACGTGTGCCTCTCGTTGGGAGGGTGTGCGCCTCTGTGGGGTCTGTGCCGGTGGCCTGGGGCTGTGCCTGTGCACCCACGCGTTCGGGTGTGTATTGTGGTCGGTCTGTGCTCGCGGAGTTGTGCAGGCAATTCAGCCTCCGTGGTTTGACTGTGGCGCGAGGTGGTCTATAAGTGAGTGTGTGTGTGTGTGTGTGTGTGTGTGTGTGTGTGTGTGTGTGTGGTCGGCCTGAGGGCAGCTTTGGGGTGTTTCTGGGGTGTGTCCCTTTGGTTCCCATGTCGCTCCAGGAGGACGCCGCGGCTGCCCGCCCACCGCTCTGTGTATCTCCGCCTCTTGAAAAGCGCTTCTGCAGGAGGTAAACTGAGGCAGGTCCCCGGCAGCCGCGGGATGCATCCCCATGCCCTTTTCAGGCGAGTAAACAGCCGCGCCTCCTCTCTGCGGCCCCCGCCGGCAGAGCCCCCCTTCCGGCACCTAAATCGGGAGTCGCCGTGACTCACGCTCCCGCCTCCCCCAGCGCCGCGCCAAGCGAGCAAGCATAGAGAGCGAGCGGGATCCGAGCGCCACCCTCCCCCCATCTCTGCCGCCCTGGCCGCGACGGAGCCCTGGTGGTGGCCGGGCTTTGGGAGCGCATTCGCCCGGGTGCCCCCACCTCCTGTGGCCGACAAGCTCTCGGATGCTAAACGGATCTGGTGCGCGTCCCCGGTCCCCACCCCCGCGCGCCCCCCTGGTGGACTCCCCCGGGCAGGCCGTGCCGTCTGCCACCGCCCTCCTCTCCCCCCCCCACCCCGCGCACTGTTCTCAAAGAAAAAAAAAAAAAGCCCGTCTCCACCCCCCACAGCCGCTTTTCTCCCCTCCCGAGGGGGCTCCAGGCGTGGGCGAACGCAGAGCAAGAACCGGCCCCGCATTAGCAGCCGCGGGGTATCCCAGAAGCCAGAGCTGTGTCTCCCACTTCCCTCGGGGACCCTACCCCCCCCCCCCCCCGCAGTATACAGTCAGAACGGCTCCTAGGTGATTGACAAGGGCTGTGAGTCCTCCTCAGATCATTTGAGGGTCCTGGGCTGGGCCAGATTCTTGGGGGAGGGGCAGAGACTGTAGCGGTGGCCAGGGCTAGGAGGGGTGACCAGGGATGGGGGTTAGGGGGAGGGCTTAGGCCCCAGACGGGGGTTGGGAGGGCGGTTTGCCGAAAAGGGGCACAAGGCAGTGGGCCACGGCTGATGTTTGGAACTCTGGTCTGAGTCCGGGACGGATCAGACTGGACCTGAACCGGGTAGAGAGTAGACGGATTATTTGGGGGGGAGGGGGAGAGGAATATATTGGACAGAGGGAGGGGGGCATGACAGTCACCTCCTTCCCCCAACTGTAAATGAAGCATTTTTACCACGACCCAAGCAGAGACCCTGGAGACCTCCAATTGAGTAGCTGAGGGGACAGGAAGATTGAGGCTGGAGAGAACGGTGGCTTGAGAGGGGCAGTACGGGCAGGGACCTGGCCGCTTTCAAACTCCTCCTCAGCCAAGATGGGGGGCCGAGGTGCCCTGGGAGGACCTCAGATGCAAAAGAGCAAGAAACTCTGTGAAGCTGAGGCTCCCTCTGCCTCTCACGTCTCCCCAAGAGAAAGAAAAATGCCAGGCCAGCCCCCCTCCAGGGTCTCAGCATCCGCTTAGAGGCCCGGAAGAGAGCGCATCCTCCCAGGAGGAGAGAGAGAGGTGCACAGCTGACGGGTGGGAGACCCGCTCCTTAGCCTCTCCCAGCTCTCTCATTGCGGGGGCACGTTTGGGGACTGGAGGGCTGAAACCCTTGGCACAATCCTGCCGCTCTGCTGACTCAGCCAGCTGCAAAACGGGAGGGATTCCTAGAGGCTGCAAGGGGAGCCTTGGGGAAGGGGTGTCCCACGGCCGGCCTGACGTACTGGGCTCCAGGAGAAGTTTCAGCTGGTTTTGTGAAAAGCCAGGGGGCTGAAGCGTGGACAGGGCTGGGGGCTGGACCTAGCCCAGCTCGCCCTAAATCTCCACCCCTCCTCTCCTCCCAGCCGGGGCCCCTCCTGCCTACCTGTCGGCTTTGGTGATGGAAATCGTTGGAGGGACCAGCAGTGGCAGCGTGGTGGGCCTTGGCGGCAGAGGGACCCCACTGTCCGAGGGCTCCGGCTCGGCCCAGCCCAGGCCAGGACCGGTGGAAAGGCGGCGGCGAGGGCGGCGAAGGTCGGCCCCCAGCATGTTGGCCCCCGTGGGCTCGGGAGTCTCCCACGGCCTCTGAGGAAGGACAAGGACAGAATAAGGGCGCAGCCAGGCTGCTCTGAGCCCCTCCCTCCAGTAACACCCTTCTCTAGGCACCTGAGAGAGTGGCTGATGGGGATACAGGCTCCCTGTGTCCCCCTCACGTCTTAGCCACTCGCTGATCCCTCCCTTATGTCTAGGGGTGCCCCTTCTCAGCCTTAATTCTTGTAGGGCTCCCTTTTGATGTTCCAGCCCTGGGGCTCTGGGTCCTTATGCCTGCACACTCTGTGCCTCACTGTGAAAACCCTGTAGCACGTCCCCCCCCCCTCCCCGACGTCTACGAAGCCCCTCGTGGCCTCACTGTCGTGGCCCCTCCCCCCTTCACATCATAGTCCTTTAGGACCTTACCCCCAGCACCCCTCCTCCATGCTACAATCCTCTCCCCACTTGAGAAGCCTCTTGGAAGCTCCTGCTTTCTGTCCCTGGGCTGAGGGCCTCTTAATCCAGGCAGCAGGAAAATAATGAAATCACGGGTGTAAACTGAGGCACAACACGAGGACACTCCTCAGACTTGAGGCGAAGAAACCCTTAGTGAACTACCATGGTCACAAGAGGGCGCCCGTCCCCCTCCGCGGCCCAAGCCCCGCCCCCCAGCCCGGGCCCCGCCCCTCGCACCTCGTCCCGGGCCGCGGCCACGGACAGGACACTGCGACTCCTCTTCATCCCGCCAACCTAGCGCGCCATTGGGGCTGCGGGGGTCATGTCGGCGCCGGCTGGCGGCTCCTGAAGGACCAAGCCCAAGACAAGCGCCATTAGTGCCCTGGGGCTCCCCCTGCCGACCGACCCTGAATCCTACCCCCTCGCTAGTTTTCTCTCCCGAGGCGTGACGTCACCGGGGAGCTGACGCACTGCCCGGCGGTGACGTCGCCCTCCCGTTGCCGGAGCGACAGCTGACGCACGGCTGGGGTCTGGACAGCGTCAATGCCCAGGTTGGCCACTGGGGGGCCGGGAGCCTCGGGACCGGGTCGCCCCAGCCCCCACCGGCCTCCCGCGGGGGCTTCCCCCGGCCTGGGGATCCCGCAGAGAAGACCGGGAGCTCCCAGAGGCGGCCGCGTGTGGCGCGTGGTCCGAGCCGGGGGCCGGAGGAAGCGTCTCCTCCGAGCTGTTGGGATTTTATGCCTAAACCCGAAATAGCTCCGATGTGCGGGGGCCGGGCACAGCGAGACGGCGGCTTGGGCACAGATGGGGGACGCGCAAGCAGAGGCGCGCGGAGACAGACAGGGACGCGTGGAAATAGAAACAGACAGACAGGGACACAGACGCAGCTCGCGATGATGAGTGCGCTCGGCTGCCGGCGATCCTTGTCTAAGAGCCTGGAGGAGGGGGGAGGCTGGTTCATTTCACCTTCGCCCCCAGGTGCTGCCAACTACTGCTGTGTGGCCAGGGGTCAGTGCCTTAAACTCTCTGAGCCTCAGTTTCTCCTCTGTGAAACGGAATAATCCCTACTAGGTCCTTGTGAGAGTGAAATGAAATCAGACCATATTGGATTCTCACAGGACAGTGTCTGGCACTCAGTAAGTGCTTAGTACTACCAACATCTGAGCCTGCGAGAGCCCGTTAGAACCCAAGTGAGATCTTGTCCCTCCTCTGGTCAGAGCCCTCTGTGGCTTTCGCCTCACTCAGAGGAAAAGTCCTCAAAAGGAAGCCTGCATAGTCCTGCAGAACGTGTCCAGTCACCTCCTGTCCTCACCTCTCACCATTCCCTCTCAGCTTCCGCTCTATCCACACTGGTCTCTTGGCTGTTTCTGGACACACCAGGCATGTTCCTGTCTCAGGGCCTTGGCACCTGCTGCTCCTTCTGCCTCCTCTCTTCCCTTAAATATCCACTGGCCCCTCACATTCTTCAGGTCTTTGTTCATATCTCACCTTTTCACGAGTTTCTCTCCATCCCACCCCTGTTTAAAGTTGCTAGCTCCTCAGGACTCCTAATCTCCTTTACTCTGCTCTGTTTTTTTTTAATTTTTATTTTTTTACATTTATTTATTTTTGAGAGACAGAGAGAGGCAGAGCACAAGTGGGAGGGGGGCAGAGAGAGAGGAACGAGATACAGAATCCCAAGCAGACTCCAGGCTCTGAGCTGTCAGCACTGAGCTCCATGAGGGGCTTGAACTCACAAGCCTTCGAGCTGTGAGATCATGACCCAAGCTGAAGTCAGCTGCTTAACCGACTGAGCCACCCGGGCGGGTGCTCTGCTTTTTCCGCAGGACTTACCACCTCATAACACACCATGTAATTTATCTATTACACCCATTGTCTCTTCCTACACTAGAATATCAGCTGCGGGAGGGCAAGAATATTTTATCTGTTTGATTCATTACCGTATCCCCAGTGCCTAGACCCGAATCTGGAAGACAACAAGTCCTTAGTAACTATTTGTTCAATGTCCGGTTATTATTTTGAGGACATACCAGCAGAATTATAAAGTTCCTAGCTGGGTCCGCCATGGACTAGCAACTTTACCCCCTACTTAGGCTGTTATTTCTTTTTCTTGCCTTATTGCACTAACTAGCACTGCAGCTCAGTGTCAACTAGTGGAAATGAAAGTGCGTGTTATCTCCTCAGCCTCGGCGAGCCTATGACAGACGGTTGTTGAACA
Source organism: Paguma larvata (assembly GCA_030068075.1). NCBI lineage: Eukaryota > Metazoa > Chordata > Mammalia > Carnivora > Viverridae > Paguma > Paguma larvata. Next base: position 7,629,282 of record CM057842.1, on the reverse strand, counting down.
AACGGATGAATGTATAAAGGTAGCTTAAAGGTCACCTCCACTCCTCAGCCAAGCTGAGCCGGTTCGTGTTCTGAGCTCCCACTGCTGCTTACTCTGGTCCCGTGAAAGCATTCGGCATTCTGAGGTGTCGTTATCTGTATGAATGGTACCCATTCATCATGGTCCCCCAGACGTAATCTCCGTGAATGCTGAATGAATATGATAGACACAGGGAGAAAGAGGCACTCCCTCTCTGTGTCTGCGGTCAGATACATACACTCAGACAGGCAGAAAAAGGGCCATGTAGTCAGGGCCAGGTTCAGGCTCCAAAGTTATGCCGACAGACCTGCATTCAAATCCTAGCTCTGCCGTTTATTAGCTGTATACCCTTGGGCAGGCCACTCAGCCTCTCTGAGCCTTGGCTTCCTTATCTGTAAAATGGGAATAGTATTCATACCTATCAGAGGGGGTCGTCGTGAGGAGGAAGCAAAGCAATGCATGGAAGGTTCTGCGTACAGCGCCTGGTTCATAGTGGGTGCTCACGAAATTAGCCATTATCCTAGTAATAATAGCAATTATCATCATTGTTGTTCACTCACGTGGAGCTATAGACGGACACGGAAGGCAGCAACAGGTTCACGGAAACCTCCCTTCCTCCCGTCCGCCCCCTAGACCCACCAGCTGACTCACCAGGTCCTCAAACCCTTCGAGCATATTCAGACCTCAGGGCCTTTGTCCTTGTAGTTCTCTTGACCTAGAAAACCAGACTCCCACGTCAGGTGTTCCTCCCTCCTCCTCATCTCCTTGACTCTGCTTTCCTTTGGTTCCTTTTAGACTTACAACATTCGCACAAGATAAAGACCCTACCTACTATTTTTATCGGCTATTGCCTGTCCTTTGATTAGGACGTGAGACAGAGACCTTGGTCTGCGTTGTCCACAGCTGGATCTCGGGTCCTGCGACAACGCTGGCAGACAGTAGGCGGTCAACAGATACCTGTCGAAGGAATGAATAAGCCCACTTGACTCCCTTACCTCCTCAGGCCTCTGCTCAAAGGCCCCTCATTCCAGAAGCTTCCCTGACGCAGATGCCTCCCTCCGTTCCATCACCCTCGCTCAGCTTTAGCTTTCTTCTCGGTTCTCATCATCCCTGACGTAGTGTATCTTTACATTTCTGCTTTCCGCAGCCCGGGTTCCGCGAGGGCAGGGGATTTTCTGGGCTTGGTTTCGCTGTATCGAGAACCCACTTCGCAGCCACGTGACCCGCGCTGCCGCTCACAGCCCCGTGCTTCACGCACTCCCCTCTTGTCTTGAAATGCCTCACTCCTTTGCCCAGAGCCCTGCATTTTCCTCGGGCCCTGGGCTCTTCGAATTCTGTAGCCAGATCCCCAATGCCTGAAACAGCCCATGGGTTTGCAGAATCAAGGAAGAAATGGAGGCGTGGACGGCCAACAGAAGCCCTGCGGTCCAGGGGAGAGGGGCAGAGCCACACGCCACCGCTGTCCAGACACCTGTGCACATTTGCAGAACTCGGCCTTGGCAGAAACCCAGGCGTGGAAGGCAGGGCATCGCGAAACTGGCGTGCGTGTCCGCGGCGGAGGCCTGCTTTCCCCTCCCCTGGGCAGCGGGTGGCTGGGGGGGGGTGGGGTCCGGAGAGCCGAGCAGCCTGCTCTGGGCAGCTGGTCCCAGGCTCAGGCTGAGCGAGGCTGCCTCCCTCACCCTTGTCAGCGCGGTCAGCCGGTGGCCCAGCCCGGGAGGCCCTGGCCTGGCCTGACAAGAAAGCGCTGGCTTCAGCCGAGCCCGCCGCGCTCAGAAGAAGGATGGATGGCCGACAAGAGGGAAGGAGGCGAGAATAAATGCCCTTCTCCACACCTCGGCCCTCGGCATTCAGGCCTGAGAAGGAACAGTTACTGACTGGCTCGACGCCTGGGGCTAAAGCAGGGCTGGGAAGGAGGCTGTCAGGGACCCCAGGCGTGTGTGTGCGCATGTGTGTGTGTGTGTGTGTGTGTGTGCATGAGACCATACACGGCTGTCCATGTGCAGCTGAGCAAATGGAACTTTCCGTGAGTCTGCGATGTCACGCAGTTGGAACCAGACCATACCTGCCGGAGCGCATGGACATGACAGGGGGAGGCCGCATCAGCCTATGGAGGCGGGAGACTGGATAGTCCTCCGTGCGGTTATGGCGTGAGTGTGTGTGTGGAGAGAGGGGAGGGTACGGGCACGTAGACGCAGGGAGAAGCAGCATCTCACAGTGGTTAGAAATGCAGGTCTGGGGTCAAATTTTCGCTCAGTCGCTCCCTAGCTATGTGGCCTGCGGCCTCTGGCCTGTATACGGCGGCCGCGGCGTTTGTTAGTACGATTGTGTCTGTCTGGGTTTAAGCGTTGCGTGCTGTTTGAAGAGTGGCTCGACTCCTCCAGGAGGTCCCCCTGGATACCCAACCTGAATTGCACCCTTCCATTTTTCTCTCTTGCTGGTCTCCTAATCATAATTCGTTGCGATATTTATTTGGGTTGTTTCTTTTTCGGCCTTCTCCATTAAATGTCACCTCCGTGGGGGCAGAGAGTTTTGTTCTGTTCGCTGCTGTGTCTCCAGCACCCGGCATATAGTAGGTGCTGAATAAATACTTGTTGAATGGGTAGATAGTCATTGCAGTGGGGCTGTGTCTGTGTAGTATGGAGAGAGAGGTGGGGGCCGGCTGGGTAGCATGGGTTCCTCGAGGGTCCTGTGCTCAAAGCTGGTCTTTATTTTCTTCCTTTCCCATTCCTTCCGCTGTGCTCACTTTATGAAATGATGGTACTCCCTCCACTCCTGTATTGCCCCTGACATCTTCCCCCTTTACTGGGTCTAGGAACTCACTCCCCTTAGCTGTAAGATGGGAAGACGGATCCATGCATGCTAAGCCTCCTTCCTGGTCTGAAGTACTATGGAAATAGTCTAATACCCTCTTTAATTCATTCAACATTGATTGAGCACCTACTGTGTGCCAGGCACTGTTCCGGACCTGGCCCTGCCCTCCGGGAGTTCCAGGGTATAAGGAAGGCAGATTCCCACCAGAAATCTCTCTTTTTTTTTTCCCTTCTTTCCAACCAGCTATGTCATTGAATCTCAAGCACCCTTACCCCAGTCACTCTCTCTGCCCTATACGATTTTATGAGTCTGGATTCGCCAGTGGGTATTCCTGTCTTCACACCCGGATCTTGCTCCCTCGCCAGCCTCAGGTATAAGCACCGCAAGCATCAGGCTGCTCTTGTCGGTTGCTGTAGCCCCACCACCAGGCTACGGTGCTGCCGGGCATACTAGGCGCTTGGGAAATATTCTGTGAAGGGAGCTAAGAAATCAATGACGGAGCAAAGGCAGGCTCCCATGCATGACCTCACGGAATCCTTGGTGTCGTTACCCACTTGGCAGATGAGGAAAGCGAGGCTCAGGGGGGCAGAGCCGATGCTGGGGTCCCGCCGTTGCTAAGTGCTGTGTGGCCGTGGGACGCGGCAGAGAAAGCTTAGGTAAGCTCCGAGGACCGTTAGCGGCCGCCCGCCCCCACCTTACAGGTACGAGAGACACAGCAGAGGAGGCGCTGATGGGGGACGGTGTGGGAAACCCAGGGACAGTGCAGATCAACTCGGAGGGCTCCGTGTCCAGTACCCAGCTGGAGATGCTTCGCTGGAAGATTAGGAAAGTCTTGGTGCTGATGGGGAAGCTTCCGGCGCCCCGTCCCCAATTCCGGGAGCTGGGGCTCCCGGGACCCCGTTTCACTGGGGCCGGTGGGCTCCAGTCTCCAAAGCCAGGGAGAGACTTCCACGGCTCCCCGGGAATCTCTGGCATCTGGGGTCCTCCCCACACACCCACAGCCCGGAGGCCAGCCTTAAGCCCTCAAAGGGCGTACGGGTGGGCCCCGGCTTTCTCGGGGGGCGGGCGGGGAAAGCCCACAGCGTCCTGGTCCCCTCCCTCCGGGGTGCCGGGTCCCCTTCCCCACCGCAGCTCGCAGCCCGAAGCTTACCTTGCAGTGGGGCTGGGGAGGGGATGCCCAGGCCCTCTCCGGCCTGAGGGGCAGGAGGGGACAGGGGTGTCCAGACCCTTTGTTTGCTGTTGTGTGTGTATGTGTGTGTGCGCGATTGTGAGACCCGCTGGGGTGTGGGTCCGTGCGCGCGCGTGCCCGGGCCTTGACGGCCGCGGAGATGCTGGACTGCCCGGGCTGGAGGGGGAGGGGGAGGAGAGGGGGACTCCCCCGCCCCCGCCCGCCCACTCGCGGGTTTGAAAGACGCTGGAGGGGGAAGGGCGGCAGCGGGCGGGCGCTTTTGTCTGGATGGCCCCTCCCCTTCCCGGGGTAGGGGAATCCCCCTAGCTGGAGACCTCCAATCCATTTCCTCCAGCCAGTTCTCTCCAAACACCCCTTTAAGGCTAGTCTGGGACAATATCGCCCCTAACCGAGGGGCTGGAGCTCCTCCCATCTCACCCGCCCCAAGGAACACCCTTTAATCTGAGATAATCCTTGCCTTAGGCTGCAACGCGGCCTTTTATCCCGGTATCTAAACGAGGGTTGGGAAGTACGCAAAGTGTGCAGCTGGGATCGCCCGAGCTCACAGTAATGGAGTCTTTAGAGCCCCGGCAGAGGAAGGTGGCCCCAGACCAAAGCGGAGGGGCTACGAACGATTCTAGAGTACCACCACGAGGAAAGCCTCCATCCGCACCTCCACGATCCCCTTCCCGTCCCCGGTCTGCGCGGGGCCTGGAGCAGAGACCGTTGGCTTGACATTAGCGACACCGAGCGGCCGTACGGGGAGACGCCGCGGACAGGCTCCGGGGACCGTTAGAGTGATCCGGGTGATTTTTAGAGGGGGCGTGTGTGTGCGAATCCCCGCTCAGGAATGGGAGAGAGGCTGGGACGCCAGCGGAAGGCTGTGGTTCGAGCCAGGGAAACACAGACCCCTAAAGCAGAGCCATGTCGCCCCCACAGCCGATTTCCCAAGGGCAGGACCGTAGTCCTCCTCCGCTTAAACCTTTCTGGGGCAAGGCCCTGTACGCCTCGGTGTGGGAAAGTGCTCTGATCAGACACCTCTCCCCAGCGTTGTGTGAGGTCCTCGTCTCAAGGGGCAGCGGGAGAGGGCTTCCCGCCGAAGCCCGCCCCTGCAGAGGGCTCGGGCTGACGTCACTGCGGCGTGGCTAAGGGGACAATCCTCTCCTTCAGTCTCGCCCTCTGCCCCGCCCCTCGCGGCAGCAAACGCCCAGCGGGGGGCAGTAGGAGATGGGAGGGCGGGCTCGAGGTCGCAACGCCAGTCCGTATACCCTCAGGAGCTGCCCAGCGGAGGCCCCGCGCCCAATGAGGCGGGGTCTTTGCGGGGACTCCCGGGGGCCGGAACACGTGCGCAGGACCCTTTAAGGTAAACCGGGTCGCCAGTGCCGCCACCGCGGTTACTAGGGATATAACGTCATGCGCGGGCGGGGACGTGCGCGCCCGGGCGGAAGCGGAAGGGGCGGGGCTCCGCGGCCCGAGTCTCCAGCGCTGCCGCCAGAGTCGGAGCCGGAGCCGGAGCGGGCTGAGCCGCCGAGGCAAGATGGTGGACTATAGCGTGTGGGACCACATTGAGGTGTCTGACGATGAGGACGAGACGCACCCGAACATCGACACGGCCAGTCTCTTCCGCTGGCGGCACCAGGTAGAGCGCGCGCGCCCACCCCCTTCCTTTCCCCCCTCCCCCCCGCCCGGGTCTCCACTCCAGAGTTCTGACCCCTAGTACTGCCAGGGACCCCGCCATTGACACCTGGGATTCCCAACGCATAGTCTGGACTTTCAGTGTCGCTTGGGGTTCCTCGATTCAACTCCGGACCCCAGAACTGCCAGGGCGCTGAGTCCCTACCGGAGATCCCGGGCCTCCCCTCCGATTTCTGTATGGAACTCCCAGTTGGCCCCTGAGGGCACCTTCCTCCGAGTCCAAACTGATGAGACAAGCTTTGGGGGTGTCCCCGAGCCCCGTCTGGGACGTCGCACTTACACGCAAACCCCTGCCTCAGAGTCTGGACCCTGATACTATTTGGGCACGCATTTCCGATCTTGGGTAGACCGTCGGTCCCTCTCAATCACAGAGTCCTCAATACTTTGAATTTATTCTGCGGTCTTCCTCCCTAGTTTTTGACAGGGATTCCCGTTCAGATCCGGAGATCCCGCTCCTTCTCCAAAGAGAACAAGGATCTCTACCCTGCCCTGAGATTTCTGTTCCTGGCTTGGGATTCCAACCCAGGACCCCTTCTCCAGAGTGTAGACTGGGGCTTCCCCAGGGCCTCCAGTCCCATCCAGGCTGGAGTTTTGGAACCCGTTTTCCCTCCAGACGGAACCACCAGCTCGACTCTGGTGGAGCCTCCAGTTCCAGCCACTCTAGCCTCACCTACTGTGGACCCCATTTCTCATTATTCCAGGAAGCCCTGCCCTGCAGGGCTTCCTGCGCAACCAGAGCCCCTGCCCCTCCTTGGTATTGCAAGCCCAGGCACCACCCACCCCCAGCAGCTTCCTGCAGCTGCGGAGGAATGCCTTACACTAACTCGAGGCCCCGCACCCAAACCCACCTGGCCTTCCTCCTGACCCCAGCCGGGTCTGCTGCTTTCAGACACCCAAATTGTCCCTGCTGTCACCAGGGACCCTCCCAATCTATTCCAGATTTACTGCCCTTTCTTTGATCTGTTTGCCCCCAATCCAGATCCTAGAGGCCTGCCTGGGTGTCCCGCCCCCTCTCTCCCAGACCAACAGAACAGCTCTCATGAGACCTAAGATTCTAACCTCTTGCTCCCCCAAATCGGAGCTCCTACACCCACATACTTGTGCATGTTATGCTCTCGCACTGAGGGCGGATACTTCTCAGAACCTTCCAGTTAGGAATCCCCCACCCCCCCCCCCCTCGCGTAGAGCAACTCCCCGTCATTTATCCAGAACCTCCTAGAAGGGTCCTTCCCCATCCTGCAGTGTCTTCGTCCCTACATCCGTCTGGTCTCCAATCCCATCTCCAACCCTTACCCGAAAGCGGCAGTCTCTGGGCCTTACCTGAGTGTAAGAAGAAAGTTCTGGCACTTTCCTTTCTTGCCGCGTGTAACGTTTTATTATGAAATGCTTAAGACCTCCGCAGAGCTCTAAAGACTATTCTTGGGAACACCTATTTCTGTCACATAAAGAGGTTAATCCATACAGCTGTGTGGAGAGCCTTTCGGTCCTGCTGGGTGGGAAGCCTCCCACCCGGCGCCCCCTCTCCTGCAGGATCCTCCCCACCATGCCTTCCTCCCTCTGGACCCTTTCCTGTCCCGCTGAGGGCCCTGTAGCCATAGCCGGGAGGGCTGGGGGAGGGAAGGGGAGGGGAGCATCCTCAGCACCCCATTCGGGCGCAGGCCCGCTTGGGTTCTAATCCTAGCCCTACCGCTTACTGCCTTACTTTCCCTGCCCCTAGAGACCCTCCTAAGAATGAAATGAGATTAGGCTCAGGGCTGGGGGGAAGGTAGCCTGGTGTGCCTCCGAACATTGGGCCAGGACGCCTGAGTTCCAGTCCTGGCTCCTGAGTCACTGACTTATTTCATGGCCTCGAGAGAGTTGTTGTCTCTCTTTGTGCCTCAGTTTCCCCGGCTGGGAATATTAGGCGTGTCCTCCCAATAGGGTCATTATGAGGAGTTACTTTTATTTTTTTTAATGTTGATATTTTTAATTTCTTCTGTTTGAGAGAGAGAGCGTGCGCACAGGGGTGGGAGGAGGAGCAGAGAGAAAGGGAGATAGAGAATCCTAAGCAGGCTGACATGGGGCTCGACCCCATGAACCACGAGATCATGACCTGAGCTGAAATCAGGAGTCAGATGCTTAACCGTCCCTGGGGTTACCTTACTTATTTATGGTGTGTACGTCCTTAAGACAGCATTAACACGTAATAAGCTCTCTGTAAACTTTAGCCACTATCTGTCATCGTTGTTATTTAGGTAATTCATGCTCGTGGTAAAGAAAAATTCTAGAGGTTCCAGAAGGAGACAGGGGAGTCTCTCAGCCTCGGTTCCCTGGCTCCTTTGTCCAAATACAGCTACTGTTGCTGGTTCCTTGTGGCTCCTTCCATCCAGCTGTACGGCCCTGAGATTCTGTGAGCCTCGGTCTTCCTGTCTGTAGGGCAGGAGGGTGGTGACACCTGCTGGCCCCTTCTCACCGCGGTGGCCTCTGCCCTGCCCAGCCTGCCGCAGCCCTTCCCAGAGGTTGAAAGCCCTCGCCGGGCAGGCCACTGCCCCCGCCTGCCCCGGGATGCCTTTATTTAGCTTCAGCCTCCCTGGCGGCCACTCAGAGGACACTGAGAAGAGCTTGGTGGCCGCCCAGCAGGAGCCAGCAGGGTCGTAGGTGCCTGCTGCCACCTGAGGCCAGCTCTAATGCCAACTCCAGAGAGCTCACGAGGCAGCAGGAAGCCTCCAGGGCACCGCAGGCTCCGCGTGGATGGGGGGCAGTGATGGAGCTGATGGCTGCTTTCTCTTTCCTCTCCACGAAGCAAAGGCCTCTTCAGCCTTTAACCCATGGGGAAAGTGAGGCTTGGGATTGATTGTATCGGTCCTGTGGGACGTTCGAGGGGGGCCCCCGCGTCGCGATCCTCACCCACCAGCTGCCTGGCTCCATGCTAGAACCTGGAGGTAACGGCCTGGAATAAGGCACAGTTAGCAGACCACTCTGGTGGCAGTGGCCGTGACAGTGGTGATAACCGTGGGACGTGTTCATTACGGAGTACTGGGTTGCAAGCCGTTTCCTTGGAATGACTCTTGAGGGCCCATTTCACAATGAGGAACACCAAGGCTGTGGGAGCAGAAGTGACTCAGCCAAGGTCGCGTTGCCGGTAAGTGGTAGGGCCGGGTGAGTGACTGTGGCAACAGCTGCTCCCAGTTACTGGCCGTTCGCTCTGGCCTGGAAATCCACTTGAAGTGCATATTTTCTTGTTTGAGCCCGGAGTGGTCCCCAAAGAGAGAGGGAGAGAGAGTGTCCCCTCAGACAGTAAGGACAGTGGCCAGCATGGCTCTGGACCGTCTGTCCTGACTTGTAATCTTGGCTTCTCCCGGCGCCACCCTGTCGTCTGCACTTGACAGACGAGGAAACCGAGGTCCCTAGAGATTAGGGGACTGACCCAAGGACACCCAGCCTCCCCTCGGCAGCCATGCGTCATGACCCCACACCTGGGGCCCTGCGGCTGTCCGCCAGGGTCTTAGCCTATGTTCTGATGATCATGAAGGGGCCTTCGGGCTCCGTGATGCGGAGTGGGGCCACTTGGGGAAGGCTCGGTGTAGGTGGAGTGAGGGGAAGAGAGTTCCAGATGGAAGGAACAGCATGTGCAGAGGCCAAGAGTCAACAGAGGGCTGTGGCACTTAGGGAACCATAAGCGCCAGCGTCTGCCTGGGACCCAGAGTTGGGAGAGGAGAGTGGGACCCAGGCCCCTGTGGGGCCTCGGCGCCATCTGGGCAGCTCGGCGCGAGGGTCAGGGCTCCCATCTGAACCCAGGCAGTTCAGGTTGGGTTCTCAAGGGAGGGCGGGAGACAGATGTGCGTGTTTCGAAGACGCCTCTGGCAGCTTCCGAGTCCAGACTGGGGGAACAGTGATGGAAGGCAGTGGCACTTCCAGGGCCCCGTCAGTGACCCTGCATGGGGCAGGCACGAGATGACGGAGCCGAGCAGGGTCAGAGAGCAGGCAGGGCCACGCGACTCGATGGGGGGGTCCAGTGGGGAACTGAGGGAGAGCGGGAACGAGGAGGGGCACCGTCTGAGCTTGGGGTGCAGCAGAAGAGAAGGTCTGGGGAGTGACGGCTGGGGGGTACTGAGCTAAGGCTGGGGGGGGGTGTACTGGCCCGGAGACAGAGCTGAAGGGGCTTGGACAGCGGTCCAGGAGCCGTACTTGGGGTGGAGCGAATTGGGGTGGAATCTGGAAATGAGAGCCATGAAGGCTGGGGAGCATCGAGGGAGGGGAAGACAGGGCCAGTGAGCAGGCCTTAGCCAGGGGCAGAGAGGGCTAGAGGAGGTTGCTGGGCAGGGAAGGACCCTCGAGTGTCACTGAGGGTGGCTCCAAGGAGGAAGGGGAGCCTGAGACCCCCATTCAGTGTTTCATCGCTTTATTCATCCAACAAGTGTTTCGTGAGCTTTTACTGTGCACTTGAGTGTGCAGACGTGAGAGTGAGCAGCTCCCCACCTCCACGGAGCTAGTATCCTTGGAGGAGTACGGTGTCTAAACACAGGAAGTACAGGCGCCTGAGTGGCTCAGTCCGTTAAGCATCCGACTTCAGCTCAGGTCATGATCTCGCAGTTCATGGGTTCGAGCCCCACATCGGGCTCTGTGCTGACAGCTCAGAGCCTGGAGCCTGCTTCAGATTCTGTGTCTCCCTCTCTCTCTCTGCCCCTCCCCTCCCCTCGGTCAGTCTCTCTCAAACATAAATAAACATTAAAAAAAAAAAAAAGACGAGGAAGCATGTGAGGGAGTAAGCAGTGGGCGGGGGGCATCTGGGGAGAGAGCTTAGCCCGCTGAGCCAGCAACCGGTACAAATGCCCTGAGGTTTGAAGTGGGTTCAAGAAAAGGGGAGGCCCTCGGTGTGACTGGAGGTAGGGGGCAGGGCAGATCCCGCACGGCTTTGTTGGGTTAGGGATGGGACTCGGGCTGTTACTCTGAGTGACGCGGGTGCCACGGAGGGAGGGCGCGCGGCAGCCAGCGGCGGGTGGACGCACAGGTGCGCGCAGGTATGCCGGTGGGGGCGGGGCCTGGGTGTCCGGGGCACCGAGGCTGCGGCTGCCCACAGGCCCGGGTGGAGCGCATGGAGCAGTTCCAGAAGGAGAAGGAGGAGCTGGACAGGGGCTGCCGCGAGTGCCGGCGTAAGGTGGCCGAGTGCCAGCGGAGGCTGAAGGAGCTGGAGGCGGCGGAGGGCGAGGGCGGCAAGGCGGAACTGGAGCGGCTGCGGGCCGAGGCGCAGCAGCTGCGCAAGGAGGAGCGCGGCTGGGAGCAGAAGCTGGAGGAGATGCGCAAGAAGGAGAAGAGCATGCCCTGGAACGTGGACACGCTCAGCAAGGACGGCTTCAGCAAGGTGGGGGGCGGCGGCGGGGCGGGGGCGGGGCTGAGGGCGGGGGCGGGGCTGAGGGCGAGGGCGGGGGCGGGGCTGAGGGAGGAGCGGACCGGCAGGGCGGGGGAAGGCGTGGGGCGGGCGGACCAAGCACCCCACTGGAACCCCCCTCTGATCTGCCCGAAGGCCCTAGTCCGAGGCCACACCTGCCACACCCACGCTCCCGCCACCTCGATGTTCATGGCGCCGTCGCCACCTCCGCCGTGGATGGGATGGGCGCTGCGGCCTCGGCCCAGCCGGCTGCGCGCGAGGCGCCGCGCGGCCGCGCCCCAGCCCACTCCCCCTCTCGCCCCATCACAGAGCATGGTCAATACCAAGCCAGAGCAGGCGGAGGAGGAGTCGGAGGAAGTGAGGGAGCAGAAACACAAAACGTTCGTGGAGAAGTACGAGAAACAGATCAAGCACTTCGGTGAGTTGGGCTCGGGGTGGAGGGGGCCCCCGGGTGGGGGGAGTGGGGGCGACAGGGATCGGCCCCCACCCGCCCCCCGTCCCCGAGGCCCTTCGGCAGCTCACCGACACGGTCTCACAGGCATGCTCCGTCGCTGGGACGACAGCCAGAAGTATCTGTCGGACAATGTCCACCTGGTGTGCGAGGAGACGGCCAACTACCTGGTCATCTGGTGCATTGACCTGGAGGTGGAGGAGGTGCGTGGAGCCCGCCCGGCGGCTGGGGGAGAGCCCCGCCCTGAGGCCGCCCCTGGGTGACATGCCGCCCGTTCTCCCCGAGCAGAAGTGTGCGCTCATGGAGCAGGTGGCCCACCAGACCATCGTCATGCAGTTCATCCTGGAGCTGGCCAAGAGCCTGAAGGTGGACCCCCGCGCCTGCTTCCGGCAGTTCTTCACGAAGATCAAGGTGGCGTCCCCGAGGAGCCGGGCCAGGTGGGGGGTGGGCCTCCTCGGGGCGCCAGCCGCCGTCCACGGGAGAGGCGTCCACATGTCCACCTCAGACTCACGCCCGTGGGATCAGAACCCGCTACATCAGGAGAGGGCAGGGACGGGCAGGGGCCACAGACTGGTCGGCCCCAGACAGAGTTTGGAAGCGGAGCTGTCGGGATATGTGAAGTCCCGATGTGGGGGGAGGGACAGAGTCAAGGACACCTCGGGGTTTCTCACCCGAGTGCCTGGAGGAACAGAGCTACCCAGGCGGCCAGTGGGGGGTGAGGCAGAGATCGGGTTTGAGGTGCCCACAGAACCCCTTGGGGGGACGTGGAGGAGGCGGGCGTCACATGACGGGTCCGCGGCTCAGGAGGCGCACAGGCCGGTGGCCGCTAGCGTGTGGATGGTGGGGCCGGCTCGGGGACGTCCCGTGGAGGAGACCGAGCAGGCTCTGAGGGCCTGCTGTGGGGGGAGGTCCCGGATCCGGCCCAGCGAATGCCCCTCGGCCCCCACCCTGCAGACAGCCGACCGCCAGTACATGGAGGGCTTCAACGACGAGCTGGAGGCCTTCAAGGAGCGCGTGCGGGGCCGCGCCAAGCTGCGCATCGAGAAGGCCATGAAGGAATACGAGGAGGAGGAGCGCAGGAAGCGGCTCGGCCCCGGCGGTCTGGACCCCGTGGAGGTCTACGAGTCTCTCCCTGAGGTGCGGCTCCGGCCCCCCTGCCCCGGGTGGGCCGCAGGCGGGACTCCCCGGGAGCGCGGGTCCTGACCCCGGCCCGTCTGCCCCTGCAGGAGCTCCAGAAATGCTTCGACGTGAAGACGTGCAGATGCTCCAAGACGCCATCAGCAAGATGGACCCCACCGTGAGTAGCCGCGCCCCGCGCCCACCCTCCGGCCAGGCCGGGCATCCCGGGGAAGCCGTGCGTCCCCCCCCACACCCTCCCCCGTCCCTCCCCAGCCCTGCTCCCCGCGTTGCTGGTAGCACTGTCCCTTCTGGGCTTCACAGAGGAGCAAGGGAGGTCGTGTCCCTGCGTGGCCAGTCCAGGAGGCAGCCGGGGTTTCACGCTCGCTTACGAACGCCGAGCGCCTCCCGTGTGACTCCCCCCGCAGCGAACACGGAACTTTCAGCATGTCCCCTGCCACCGAGTGTCACTGTCACTGTGGGCCATTTATGGGCATAGTGGGCACACCAGGCTGACTCCTTAGCCCAAGAAAGGGGTGCTCCTCCCCAGCCCGGGCGGCTCCAGCAAACCACGGTTTCTGTCTGTACTAACGTGGAAAGTGGTTGGGCACTTGGTAAATGTCAACTATTTTATTTATTTATTTATTTTCCTTTTTTCTTTTAAAGTAAAGTCTGTGGGGCTTGAGCTCATGACCCAGAGATCAAGAGTTGCGTGCCCTACCAACCGCGCCAGTCAGGTGCCTCTCGCGGGTATTATTATTGGCACCAGTAATAGCGCTGGGAGACAGGACTTTGTGTCTTCCTAGGCCGTGGTTTGACTCCAGTCCTGCCGCTTGGCTCACTGGTCGGCCACACCTAGTTCCTTCCTCTGTGAAATGGGTCTAGTCACAGGACCTGGCCCACGATTTCTAGCATCTTCCATGAGAATGGCTCTCCAGACCTGGAGTCTATTTTTATTTTTTTTAACGCTTATTTATTTTTGAGAGACAGAGGGACAGACTGTGAACAGGGGAGGGGCAGAGAGAGAAACAGGGAGACACAGAAGCCGAAGCAGGCTCCAGGCTCTGAGCTGTCAGCACAGAGCCCGACATGGGGCTGGAACTCACAAACCGCGAGATCATGACAGACCTGGAGTCTTTAAACTGGTTCCCAGGCTCACTCTGCCTGTCTTTATAAGTAAATACGTTTATCGGAATGTAGCTTTTATTCTGGACATACATTGATTAATTTGAATTCAAATTAAAATGTAAAGTTGTCCACTCACCGCCCCCCCCTCCCCCCACCACCCTGCACTAGCCACTGATATCTTGGCAGCCGCATGTGGCCGGTGGCTACCATGTTGGACTATGCCACCATTGCAGAGTCCCCCGGGACAGCTCCGGGCTGGAGGACTGGAACCAGAAGGAAGAAGGCCCGGGGGTGTGCCAGGCACGGGCAGGGCCCCCGAAGGCGGCAGCCCGGCCGCACTCACTGCCCTTCTCCCCACAGGATGCGAAGTACCACATGCAGCGCTGCATCGACTCCGGCCTCTGGGTCCCCAACTCCAAGTCCAGCGAGGCCAAGGAGGGGGAGGAGGCAGGCCCCGGGGACCCCTTGCTGGAAGCCGGCCCCAAGCCAGGCGACAAGAAAGATGTCAGCGCGTGACTCGCCCCGGCTGCCGCCCGCCTGCCTGCAGGCCCCTGTCTGCCCCTTTTCAGAAAACGAAAAATAGATGCCATCTCCCCAGCTCCTGGCTTCCTCCACTTTCGCTGCTCCCGCCTGGCCCGGGTCAGGGAGAGAGCCTGCCCCCACCCCCTCTGCCCCCACCTCAGCGCTCATCCAAGTCTCTGCTTTGAGTCCAGGGGCTTCACTGCCTGCAGGCCACCCCCCGCCCCCATCAGCATTATGCCAAAGGCCTGAGGGTCCAGGGAGGGGCGGAGGTCGCTAGGCTGGTCCCTGGGGTGCGGGGAGGGTCCCCAGCCCAGAGGCCTGCTCCAGTCACTGTGGGCTCTGTTTTCACTGTTCGTCTGCTCTCGAGTCTTCTATATGGTAAACAGCAATGATCTACCAATAAAGGATTTCAGATGCTCAGGGGGGCGTCTTGAGGGCTGTTAACACAGCCCTTCTCTTGCGGGGGGAGGGAGACCCAGTGAGCGTCGGAGGCTGGGCCTGGGACGCCCCGGGCCTTCTCCAGCTGTCGGGGCAACTCCCTCTTTTCTGGTTCCAGGCTCTTCCACTGCCTAGAACATTCTTCCCCAGGATGCCTTTACCTTAGAGTCCTCAGCCCCGCCCCCCCCTCTATGCCTTGTCCTCCAGGCCCCCTGCCGCCACCTACTCAGGAGCATCTTCCTCCATCTCTGGCCACTGCCCTTGGTCCCCGTGCCCTCTGCCCTGGTCAGGATCCCCATCACCTCTGGCCTGCAGTCTGCACCAGCCTCCTCCCCACCTCCCCCTTCCACACCAGGCCCCAGTAGGCAGTGGCCAGAGGGTGGCCATCAACAAGGTACATCCTTCCCTCCGAGCAGAAGCCAAAAGCCCTCTCTGCAGCCGACAGGCCCACACCATCTGCCCGGTCCTCCCTCTGCCACGGTCTCCTCGTATCCTCCCCTCTGTCCTCCCTCTCTCCTTGCAGGTTCTCGAGCACTTTAAATTTCTATCAGTGTGACCTTGGGCAACTTCCCTAGCCCCAGTGTACCCCTCCTGCACAAGGAGTAACGTTCGTGCCTTTCTCCTGGGGCAGTGCTAAAATGACACGCCACAGGGCAAGCTCAGCGCCTGGCCCTTAGATGCTCAAAATGCGGGCCTTGGTGTGTGCCTGTCCCTTTACCCAAACACCCTTCCTGTGGCCCTTGTGGGGCTCCTTTATAAAGTAATGCAACATCTGGGCCACAGAAAAGGGCCTGAAGAATGGTAAGATGAACAAAGACATCAGTTTAAGATGGAACCAACCAGTGAACCCCTCTGCCTGCCCCTTTCCAGGAGACCCCACCCATGGCAGCTGCTTGTCACCCAGATCAGAGCTCAGTGCCACTTTTTCCCCGCCCGGGATCCCTCCCTGACCCACCCGAGTTGCCCCTGACGTCCAGCCAGGTGGCTTGCCTCACCTGCCATGCGTCAAGCTTTGCCAGCCTTGCGTCGTCCTCTCCCTTGCGCTGTGAGCACCACCAGGGCACAAACAGTCTCAGATGGGTCCGAGGTGCTCACGGTGCCCTGGAGGGGTCCTGGCATACCGGCGGACGGTCAGTAAACCTCTACCAAAGAGCCTCTAGATGCTGTCGTGTCAACGCTAATTGCCACCAGGGGGCAGTAGAGAGCCGCAAACCGCAGGGGCCTCACCTAAAGCTTTTCATACCCTGGGAACGGCTGGCTGGCGGGGATGGAGAGAGCTTGGGCAGCAGCGGGGCATCCTAAGGTCCTTGGTAAATCTCGCCCGTCCAGGATTGGCAACTTTATTATTTACTGTGAAACCCTTCCAAGGTAGAATCCATATTACTGGTATTTCCTTTTGCCTCGGGCTCCAATACAACTCAGCACTGTTAACTGATTCTTTGCTTAAGATTTTCAATATTTTGTTTGTGGGTTTTTTTTTCACATTCATTGTGCTTTTTAAAAATACGCATTAAACTATTTATCTTGGTTACTGAGCTTTTTGGCGCCCTCTTTTGCTTTCATGCCTTACCTGCCACACCCTAGTGTTGGCTGTCATAGGACACAGGACTTAAATCATCAAGCGATACTAAGAAATATCCCCCGGGCGGTTCCCTTCCCCCAATCGCAGGAGCCCATGGGACCCCCGCAGGCCACGGTTTCTTGCGACTGCTTCCAGGTTTCTTTTCAGAAACTCGTTCTTATCCCCTCTCCTCTTTTTTTTACCCAAAACATAGCATATTCAACAGTCTGAAATGCATCTTGTTTTTTTTTTTTTCACTGAACAATAAGACTTGCAGACTTCCCCTTATCGTCAGCACTTCCTCATTCCTTCTATTCCGTGTAGAAAGCTCCAATGTACAGCCTAACTCAGTGTTGATTTCACTTGCCCTTTTTGATTAACATCTGGGGTTTTCCCAGTCTTTCTTTCTGCAAGCAAGAAATACCCTTGTGCCCCACTTCCCATAAGTACAGGCATCCTACCTGTAGGAAAAATTCCCAGAAGCAGGATCTTAGTGGGAAACAGAATTCAACTCAAAAGGGACAACTGCAATCTAGGGCTTGCTATCAGGGACGTGAGCAGGGAGGGGGGTTGGAGAAGCAACAAATGTGTATCAAATATATTTTCTTTTCTTTTTCTAAATTTCTTTTTAATGTTTATTTTTGAGAGACAGGGAGACACAGAATCCGAGGCAGGCTCCAGGCTCTGAGCTGTCACCACAGAGCCCGAGGCAGGACTTGAACTCACGAACTGTGAGAGCATGACCTGAGCTGAAGTCGGATACTCAACCGACTGAGCGCCCCCCCCAGGCGCCCCTCGAATGTATTTTCTACAGCTGCTGTCACAACCACAAACTTAGTGCCTTCAACACAAATTTATTAGCGTTCTGCAGCCCAAAGTCTGACACCAGTCTCACTGGGTTAAGACTGAGACCTTGGCAGAGCTGCAATCCTTCTGGAGGCTCGGGGTGGGACCCATTTCCTTGCCTTGTCCAGCTTCTAGAGGCTACCCACCGTCCTTGGCTTGTGGCCCTTCTGGCATCTTCAAAGATGGCGAAAATAGACCCTCACATCACATCACTCCGCCTTCTTTTTCTTCTTACTTATTATTGAGGGGAAGAGGGGCAGAGAGGGAAAGAGAGAGAATCCCAAGCAGGTTCCACTCTATCAGCGTGGAGCCCGACGCGGGGCTCGAACTCACGAACGGTGAGATCATGACTTGAGCCGAAACCAAGAGTAGATGCTTAACTGATTCAGCCACCCGGGAGCCCCTCTGACTTCTTTTGCTGCCTCCCCCTTCCACTTTTAAGGATCCTAGTGATGACCTTGAGCCCAACAGGGTCATCTCCTTACCTTAAGGTCACTGATCAGCATCCTCAAATTCCACCTGCAGACTTAACGCCCCCCTTGTCATGGTTCTCCGCAACGAAGCATAACATGTTCACAGATTTATACACTACACGGACATCTTTGGAGGTCTCTTATTCTGCCCGCCACAGGGAGGCACCACATCCTGGGCCCACGGGTACGTGCAGGAAACGGAATTAGCAAACTCACTGAGATCTGGGGCCACGAAGAAGGTGCTCTTTGCAGAATATGTGGTCACAGAGACAGAGCCACTGCCCAGACTGTGACCAGGCAGGGAGGGAGTAGGGGAACAGATATCCCTCTGTGGTCTCCTACTTCTGGTCTCTGGCCAGGCTCCCCCATGGGCAGAACCCACCAGAAGCCAGGGACGTGGAAGCTGGGTGAAGCACTTTGTTCCCTTGTGGCCACACAAGGAAGCCCTCTCTACACAGCTGCCCCAAGGCAACAAATAACCTGGGTGCTGGGGACAGAGCCTAGAACAAGTTACCGTACCCCTTACCTGCCCAACTTCTTCCCACCCCACCACTTACCACCTCCCAGCATACCATAAAAACCACTTGTTAGTAGCTTTTTAAATTGTGGTACATGCCATACGGTTAACCATTTTAGCCATTTTAGATGTATGATTCGACAGCACTAAGTATAAGAAACTGTTCCGATTAAACACCCCATTCATAAAATATCCATAATTTTGTGACTGGCCTGTTTCACTCAGCATAATGTTTTCAAGGTTTACCCATGGAGGAGCATGGGTCAATTTCATTCCTTTTGATTTTTTTTTTTTATTTTAATGTTTATTCATTTTTGAGAGGCAGAGAGAGACGGAGCGTGAGCAGGGGAGGGGCAGAGAGAGAGGGAGACACAGAATCCCAAGCAGGCTCCAGGCTCTGAGCTGTCAGCACAGAGCCCGACGCAGGGCTTGAACCCATGAAGTGTGAGATCGTGGCCTGAGCTGAAGTCGGACACTGAACCGAATGAGCCACCCAGGAGCCCCTCACTCCTTTTTAAAGTTGAATAGTATTCTATTGTAGGATCCGCCATATTTGTTTACCGTTCATCCACCAACGGATGCTGGAACTGCTTCCGCCTCTAGGTTACTGTGAAGAAGGCTGCTGTGAACATGGGTGTGCAAATCTCTCTCTGAGTCCTGCTTTCTGCTGCGATCGACCCAGCTGTGGGACTGCTGGATTACAGTGCAATCCCATGTTTAGCTTGTGGAGGAGCCACTAAGCCACAAGCGTGTTCTGAATTCAGTAATTCAATGTCAGGGCCCTGGAAGCAGAGTGGGAACTTGTCCTCAAACTCCCTTAGTGCCTTTTCGATTTGGAACCATATGAATGAATTACTTACTTAAAATAAGTAATCCTTTAGGGCCGCCGGAGGGGGCCGAATCCCTCGGGTCAGAAAGGTAGTCTCAGGGGTGCCTGGGTGGCTCAGTCGGTTAAGCATTCAACTTTCTTTTTTTTTTTCCATTTCTTTTTTTTTTTTAACATATATTTATTTTTTAGAGACATGGAGACAGAGTATGAGCAGGGAAAGGGCAGAGAGAGAGGGAGACACAGAATCTGAAGCAGGCTCCAGGTTCTGAGCCACCAGCACAGAGTCCGACGCGGGGCTTGAACCCACGGACCGTGAGATCGTGACCTGAGCCAAAGTCGGCTGCCCAACCGACTGAGCCACCCAGGCGCCCCAAGCATTCGACTTTCTTTTTTTTTTTTTTTTAATTTTTTTTTTTTATGTTTTTATTTATTTTTGAGAGCAGGAGAGACAAAGCATGAGTGGGGAAGGATCAGAGAGAGAGAGGGAGACACAGAATCTGAAGCAGGCTCCTGGCTCTGAGCTATCAGCACAGAGCCCGACGCGGGGCTCGAACTCACAGACCGTGAGATCATGACCTGAGCCGAAGTCGGACGCTTAACCAACTGAGCCACCCAGGCGCCCCCCAAGCATTCGACTTTCGATATTGACTCAGGTCATGATCTCACGGCTCATGAGTTCGAGCCCCGCATCGGGCTCCATGCTGACAGTGCGGACCCTGCTTGGGATTCTCTCTCTCCCTCCCTCTCTCTCTGCCCTTCCCCTGCTCGCACACTCTCTCTCTGTACCTTCTTCACTGCTCACAGGGCACTTCTGGCCACCCGCCGTTCCCTCCCAGGCTAAAAGCACGAAGTGAAAAGCTGAGATGCCCCACCGTGTTTATGCTGCTTCTTTTTTCCTGAGCGGGCGTGGTTTTTTTCTTTATTAACTACGATAAAATAAGCATAGTGTCAAGTTTCCCATTTTAACCGCTTTTAAGCGCATGGTTCAAGGGCATTAAGTACCTGCACGCTGCTGTGCGACCATCACCACCACCCGTGTCCTGAATTCCTTTTTCTTCCCTAAGTAAAACCGTGTCCCCTTCCGCCTCCACCAGCCCCCGGCTCCTACCATCTACTTTCTTTCTCTGTGACTCTGACTCCTCTAGGGACCTCATATAATTGGAATCATTTGTCTTTTGTGTCTGGCTTCCTGCACTTAACGAAATGTTTCCGAGCTTCGTTGACATTGTGGAATGAACCGTGTGTCAACGCTTCATTCCCTGTTATGACAAGAACATTCCGTTGCGTAGCCGTGCTCCATTCGTGAGCCCCTTCATCTGTTGATGGACATCTGTGTTGTCTCCACCTTTTGTCCGGCCCGATGTTCCTAATTTCTACTCCTTTTCAAGTGCCTGAAATATTTTCTGATAAACAGTTCTGGGAGCACCTGGTTGGCTCGGTCAGTTAAGTGGCTGACTCTTGATTTCGGCTCAGATTATGGTCTCACGGCTCTTCAGCCGAAGAGTCGGGCTCTGTGCTGACAGCACAGAACCTGCTTGGGATTCTCTCTTTCACTCTTTCTCTGCTCCTTCCTCGCTTGCGCTCTGTCTCTCTCTCTCAAAAATAAATAAACATTTTTAAAAATTTCTCCAAAGGGGTGCCTGGGTGGCTCAGTTGGTTAAGCGGCCAACTTCAGCTCAGGTCATGATCTCACGGTCTGTGAGTTCGAGCCCCGCATCGGGCTCTGTGCTGATGGCTCATCAGACCTTGGAGCCTGCTTCAGATTCTGCGTCTCCCTCTCTCTCTGCCCTTCCCCTGCTCACGCTATGTCTCTATGTCTCTCAAAAATAAATAAACGTTAAAAAAATTTAAAAATTTCTGCAAAATAGATCTGCATGCAGTGGAAAGGAAATACCATTCACGAAATGAAAAGGAGAATAGCATTCACTCCACACCTGGTTCTGAGCTCTTATGCGGAGTAACTCATTTGACATTCCCGACAGATCTCTGAGTTTGAGACTCCAATTAGCCCCATTTGGCAGAGGAGGAAACTGAGGCACGGAGAAGTTAAGTGTCTGCCCAGGATCACACAGTGACCGAGCTGGGATTTGAACCCAGACTCTTTGGTTCCAGCCTTCATGTACGTAACTCCTCTGTTTCCTCCCAAGACAAGCACAGAATGTCCAGTTTGTGGCTGCTGGTGGGAATTTCCTAGACCCGTGTGCCTGACAGAGTATGACAATTCCTTGGAAGGATTCCCAGAAAACCGACCAGACTAGCGGCTGCTTTGGGGAGGGGGCTGACCATTCCACAAGCCCTTCAATTCAAAAGAACACAAAGAGATTTTCATTTAATTCATCGACTCTTGGCTTTTCCCTGGTCTGCTGGGAGCTCAGGGAGGCCCCTCCCTGCAGACTCAGGGGAATCCCCCGATGCTAACTTCCTCCTGAAAATCCACTCGAGACCGGTGGCCAATTGTCTCAGGTTGCTCAGGACGGTCGCAGTTTTAACCTCGAAAGACCCCAGTCTGGGAATCCCCCTCAGTCCTGGGTAAATCCCGGTGGTCAGTGGGGTGCCCTGGAGCCGCCCAGCTGGTCCTGTACACTGTCTGTGTTGGAGGAGTTTGAAGGAGGCCTTGGGCCCTGGGAGCAGCACCTGAGCTTTTCCAGAAGCTTCTGTGGCCTCTTTTTTTTTATGTTTATTTGTTTATTTTGAAGGAGAGGCAGGGGAGGGTCCGAGAGGAGGGCGGGGAGGGAGAGAGAGATACTCTCAAGCAAGCTCCGAGCTGTCAGCGCAGAGCCCAACTCGGGGCTTGATCCCAAGAACCGCGAGATCATGACCTGAGCCAAAATCGACAGTCTGGTCCTTAACCAACCAAGCCCCCCAGGCACCCCTAAAACTAAAATCTTAAAAATAAAGAAACAAATAAAGA
Organism: Paguma larvata; assembly: GCA_030068075.1. Taxonomy (NCBI): domain Eukaryota; kingdom Metazoa; phylum Chordata; class Mammalia; order Carnivora; family Viverridae; genus Paguma; species Paguma larvata. The sequence continues at coordinate 7,607,430 of CM057842.1, read as the reverse complement.
AATAAAAGAAGCTGAGAGGGCTCTGTGAACTCGAAGCACTCAGCCCTGGGCCTGGCATCCAGCCTGGGACAATGCGAGCTCGTATTATAATTTATTCTTATTGTTGGGGTTATTACCATCATCATGATCATTAGGCATAATAGTCACTTGCCACTTCCTGTCCCTCCGGGCGTGCTGGACACCCAGTCCTGAGCTCGCTCTGCGCTCTGCGGTCCAGCCTCTGGGCAGAGCCGAGGCTGTCCCTCCTCGCTCAGCTGGCTGTTAGAGCATCTGGCACCTTCGGCTTCCTGTCGCTGCACCCCCCCCCCCCCCAGTGGCAGAGAGGAAGCTGAGGCCGGAAGGCCAGGGTCAGCCCTTCCACAGCAAGTGGGACAGCAGGTCAGGCCCAAACGGCTCCCTGGGCCATTCACCCCACCGGTTTCTGAGGCAACTCCTGGGTGCCAGGCATAACTCCAGGTGCTGAGGATACAGCAGAGAACCTCCTGGACCCCTCCCCTGTGGAGCCGACGTCCTAGAGAGGAAGACAGGCATGAAGATCAGTGCGCAAAGAAACTTCCAGTTATCATAAAGCCTGCAAAGAGGGGCACCCTGGGGGGCTCAGTCGGTTAAGTGTCCAAAACTTCAGCGCAGGTCACGATCTCGCAGTTCGTGAGTTCGAGCCCCACATCCGGCTCCAAGCACTGACAGTGTGGAGTCTGCTCGGGATTCTCTTTGTCTGCCCCTCCCCAGCTCTCCCTCACACACACTCTCTCTCTCTCTCTCAAAATAAGTAAATAGGGGCGCCTGGGTGGCTCGGTCGGTGAAGCACCGACTTCGGCTCAGGTCATGATCTCACAGTTTGTGAGTTCGAGCCCCGAGTCGGGCTCTGTGCTGACAGCTCAGGGCCTGGAGCCTGCTTCGCATTCTGTGTGTCTCCCTCTTTCTCTGCCCCTCCCCTGCTCACACTCTGTCTCTCTGTCAAAAGTAAATAAACATTAAAGAAAGAAAGAAAGAAACATTAAAAAAAAATAAATTAAATAGTGCCCCATTAAAAAAAAGAGATTGCAAAGAGGGGCGCCTGGGTGGCTCAGTCGGGTAAGCATCTGACTCTTGATCTCAGCTCAGGTCAGGGTCTCACAGATCGTGGGTCCAAGCCCCATGTCGGGCCCTGGGCAGACAGTGTGGTACCAACTCGGGATTTTCTCTCTCCCTCTCTCTCTGCTCCTTCCCTGCTTGCACATGCTCATGGGTGTACTCTCTCTCTCTCAAAAATAAATAAAAACTTGAAAAAACAAAAGTCTGTAAAGACAAGTACAGCAAGCAAAGGGACGGAAAGATGAGTTTGCTGATTTAGAACGAGGAGCTTCTGGGGAGGGGTGAGTGTTTATTTCTTGGCCTGGGTAGTTGGTTTATTACTGTCGTTCTTTAAAACTGGACCCATGGGGCGCCTGGGTGGCTGTCGGTTGGGCGGCCGACTTCAGCTCAGGTCATGATCTAGCAGTCTGTGAGTTCGAGCCACGCGTCGGGCTCTGTGCTGACGGCTCAGAGCCTGGAGCCTGCTTCCAATTCTGTGTCTCCCTCTCTCTGCCCTTCCCTGTTCACGCTGTGCCTCTATGTCTCTCAAAAATAAATAATAAATAAACATTAAAAAAAACAACAACAAAACTGGACCCACAGGTGAAGCCCATGCAAGCTTTCCTTAATACCAGCCTTGATCGGCAAGATGAGGACATGGGGTTTACACCAGGTCCCAGGGACTAACTGTGGCGGGTAATTGATTCGGCATCACTGGCAGGCCACACTCTCATCCATCCCCGCGAGCCACCCCTTCCGCATCTCCGCCCACTTCCCCCCATCCTGGTGCCGCTCCAGCCAATCGCAGTTGAGGGGGGGGGAGTGAACCTGAGGACCAATAGGAACGCCGCCATTGCAACGAAAGGACCAATGGTTACCTGCGACGAGTCACAGAGGCGGCCAATGAGTATGCCCATTTCAGGTGGCCAATAGGAGGCGGCGTCTCGGCGGCGATTTGGCGGCGGCTGCCCTTGGCTGCGGGGCGGGGTCCCGGGTTCGAGCCAGAGTCCGGGAAAGGGTGAGCCTGGCGCCGCCGGGAGGTCTTCTAGAGGGAAGCGGCCGGCAGGAAGCGCGGGTGGAGCGGGGTGGGGTGGGGGAGTGGCTGCACTTGGAGGGGCGTGGGGGGGGAGTGGATAGTAACACCCACTGCCTTGTGACTGGACAGCCTGGTGGGTGCACACCGCGGTTCCTCCCCCTGCCAGCGAAGTTTCAAGGTTTGAGTCTTTGCGGGGGGGGGGGGTGGGGGGCCGGGAGGGTGGAGGGGGTGCGGACCTCCTGGGTGGCGACCTCACTCCTACCCCATCAGCATAGCTGGCTCTGGAGCCGGTGGGGATGAGGAAGGAGGAAATGGACTCCCCAAATCCTATCCCCACTATATTTTCTCAAATGTTAACACATAATGGCGAACATTTATTAAGTACTTACCGCCTGCCAGGCCCTGTGCTGGGCGCTCTCCCTGCCTCCTCTCGTGGAGTCCTCCCAGCAACCCTTTGAGGGAGAGGCTGTTTATACGCCCATTTTCCAGATAAGGAAACAGGCTCAGAGAGGGGCTGATTCCCGAGAAATCTGACATTGTGCTATGACGACATTCTTTTCTCTGAATCACTGTTTACCTTCAAACGGGAGGACTTGGAGGCCCCAGGCCTGGGCTTGGCTCTAGAAAGACCTCCCAGCTGGATTGAGGGGAGAAAAGGAAACACAGCCGCTCCTAGGCTCAGGGGAGTCAGCAGGACCTGGGGTCGCTCACCAGGGTAGATGCGGGAGGCAGGAATCTTGGCTGGCGAGAGAAGGACGATGGGACCAATGATAATTTTGTTCTTGTTTTTGTCATTTTTGGTATTATTGTCATGCCTGCATTAAGGGCTGTGCTGTGATGTTACAACCGTCTTTTCATGGCGAGGCTCTCGGCTTCTCCGTTTTCCAATGGGGAGACTGAGGCCCAGTGTGGCTAAGTGACTTGTCTGAGTTGACACCGAGAGATCCAAGATTTGCCCCCTGGTCTGGTTGACCGCACCTGCCTGCCTGCTGATTTGGGGAAGGTGGGTTCAAAACAGGTTCTTATAGTGGTGCCCACCTGTTCAATAAAGGGGTTCGTTGTTGTCCACGAGGGACCTAACAGGTGGGGATGTGTTCCCTGCCTCCGTGAAGCAGATGGAGAAATAGGCTCAGGGAGGGGAATTGGGTGTCTAAGGTCATACGGAGAGGGGGTTCCAGAATCTTCTCTTCAGGCCTCAGCCTGGATGGGTGGAAGGTTGCGGGGACGTCAGGCCAAGGTCTGGGGGCTGATGGCCTGTGTCTTCCCAGCCAAGCCATCTGTCAAGAGCATGCCTCTGTGCCATTGGGGTGCCACCGCCAGGGACAGCAGGCCCGATGGGGATGGAGCTCAGCCCATGGCCGCCAGGGGAGGCCTGAAGGTCCTTCTGCACTGGGCTGGCCCTGATGGCGGGGACCCCTGGGTCACCTTCAGCGAGGCCACACTGACCGCTGAGGAGGTCTGCCTCCACATCGCACACAAAGTCGGTGAGTCTGGGGCGTCGGCCATGCGGCGGGGGTGGAGGCACCGGCGGCGGCAGCAGCTGGGCCCGTCTGTCCATCCGTCCGTCCGTCCGATCTCCTGCCCATTCATTCAGCAGACATCGAGTGAGCGCCTCTAGTGCGCCAGCCCCAACTCCCTGCCTTCGTAGAGGTGATATTCCAACGGGGAAATCAGCAAGGAGCACAGCGAATAAGAAATCTGCGTAGGACTGCAGAGATAGATGATGGAGAAAAATTATAAATTCAGGGGAGAACACCTGGCTGGCTCAGTTGGTAAAGCATGTGACTCTTGACCTCAGGGTTGTGAGTTCAAGCCCCAGGTTGGGTGTAGAGATTACTTAAAAAAAAAAAAAAAAGAAAAAATTCAGGAGATAAGAGAGGGCGCCACAGGGATGTCTAGGGGGAGATGGTACATGGCAGCGGGAACAGCATGTACAAAGGCCCTGAGGTGGGAATTTGCCAGAGACAGCAAGGAGGCCCATGTGGTGGTAGCCACATTGAGTGGAGGGAAGGCAGGACTAAGCGAGGGCAGGAGGGCAATGGGGCAGGTTGGGCAGGGCTTTGTGGGCCTCAGGGAGGACTTGGGACTTTACTCCAAGTGAGGGGGGGGCTACGGAGGCCTGTGAACAAAGGAGGGCCGTGACTGGACTCAGGCATCATAGGTGCTCTCTGGCTGCCGAGTGGGGAATAGAGTGGTGGGGGAGGGTGGGTGCAGGGAGGCCAGGGTGGCGGTGACCTCCAGCTAGGAGAGATGGGGGACAGGCCAGCCCGAGCCAGATCCTCTGGTGCCTTAATTGCCAGAGGGAGGAGTTCGTAGTTTATACTTTTTCTCCCGAGAGCAGTCAGGAACCATGTAGGCTGAGTGCCTACAGTAGAGGTACCAAGAGTGTAATTTTTAAAAAACTTTTACTTATTTATTTGTTTTGAGAGAGAGAGTGTGCATGAGCAGAGAAGAGGGACAGAGGGGGAGAGAGAGAGGAGAGAATCCGAAGCGGGCTCCGTGCTCAGCATGGAGCCCAGTGTGGGGCTTGATCCCACGACCCTGGGATCATGACCCGAACCGAATCAAGTCAGATGCTTAGCCCGCTGAGCCACCCAGGCGCCCCCTAAGGTGTCATTTCTTCTTCCAGAGGAGGAGAAGGTCTGTCCAGTGGGACTTTGCTTCTATGCGAAGAGTTTCCTCCAGGAAACTCCCTCAGACCTCCTTGCCCCCAGTCTGACACGGACCTAATGTCCGATTGCCACCACACATTGCGCTTTCCCACTGGTGGCCGGTTCTTCAAGAGGTCAGCCAGGTGTGCCGGGTGATGGGACACACGGGCAGCCGAAGGCATGGCTTTTGTAACGGGCCCAGACAGCCTGATCTTTTGAGGAAGCAAAAGACCTTAAGAGTGATTGGTTGTGAGTTCCAAGAATGTGGAAAGGGAAGTAGGAATTGAAAGCGGGGCCTAATTCCTCAGGGTCCAGGTCGTGGTTTTTCCGTGCCGAGGGGGCGGGGCTTTCTCATGGGGCAGTGGGGAACCATGGAAGGCTCAAGCCAGAAAGCGAAACAGATCGGTTCTTTAGGAAGCCGCTCTCGGGGAGGCACTCTCCTTCTGCGCGAGGCGGTACACGTGGACGCAGCGACTCTGGAGAGCCGTTTGCCTCACGCAGCACGGTTCTGCTCCTAGACGGGTACCGTGCGGACCCTCCGCTCACATGTTCTAGGAGGCCCGTACGAGAATGTTCGAAGCTGTTTCATTTATCTTCATGAAGAATGGGAGGCCGTCTCACAGTCCGTAGGACTGTAGGAGAATGCATATGGTGCCATCAGGCCGAATGCCGGAATGGTCTACAGTCAGGAAAAAGGAATTTAACCAAAGTTGCACATGTCATGTGGGAAGCTGCGTTGTTTTGTTTTTTTTTTAATTTTATTTTATCAAAAAAATTTTTGATGTTTATTTACATTTGCGCGAGAGAGAGGGAGAGACAGAATCCGAAGCAGGCTCCAGGCTCTGGGGTGTCAGCACAGAGCCCGACGTGGGGCTCGAACTCATGGACTGTGAGATCATCACTTGAGCCGAGGCCGGACGCTCAACTGACTGAGCCCCCCAGGCGCTTCGTTTTTTTATTTTAATTTTTACTTTTTAATCTCTACACCCAACACGGGGCTCAAACTCACGACCCCGAGATCAAGAGTCACATGATGTGCCGACTGAGCCAGCCAGGCACCGCTCATGTGTGAGGTTTTAAAACCTATTGTAACATGGAAAAGCAGGGGCACCTGGGGGCTTAGTCGATTAAGAGTCTCACTCTGGGTCAGGTCATGATCTCGCTTTTCTTAGTTCAAGCCCCGCGTTGGGTTTGCTGCTGTCAGTGCGGAGCCCACTTTGGAGTCCCCTTCTCTCTCTGCCCCCTCCCCCACCTCTCTCTATCAGAAACAAATAAACATTAAACAGAAAAACAAGAGGGGCGCCTGGGTGGCTCAGTTGGTTAAGCGTCCGACTTCGGCTCAGGTCGTGATCTCACGGTTCGTGAGTTCAGGTCCCGTGTCGGGCTCTGTGCTGACAGCTCAGCGCCTGGAGCCTGCTTCGAATTCTGTGTCTCCGTCTCTCTCTACCCCTCCCCTGCTTGTGCTCTGTCTCTCTCTCTCTCTCTCTCAAAAAATGAATAAACGTTAAAAACATTCAAAGATCAAAAATAAATTAAAATTTAAAAAATTAAAAAAAAAAAAAAAGGAATTGTAAGGGCACCTGGTTGGTTCATTGGTTAAGCCTCCGACGCTTGGTTTTGGCTCAGGTCAGGATCTCACAGTTTGTGGGTTCAAGCCCTGCACTGACAGCACAGAGCCTTCTTGGGATTCTCGCTCCCTCTCTCTCAGCCCTTCCCTGGCTGCTCTTTCTCTTTCTCCCTCTCAAAATATAAACATTAAAAAGATAAAACAAATTATAGGGGCGCCTGGGCAGCTCAGTCGGTTAAGCGGCCGACTTCGGCTCGGGTCATGATCTCACGGTCCGTGAGTTCGAGTCCCGCGTCGGGCTCTGTGCTGGCAGCTCAGAGCCTGGAGCCTGCTTCGGATTCTGTGTCTCCCTCTCTCTCTGCCCCTCCCCCGCTCACGCTCTGTCTCTGTGTCTCTCAAAAAAATAAATAAATAAATAAATGTTTAAAAAAGAAAAAAAAAAGACTGCCCTGGACAGCCGGTGTGGGGAGCGGCAGCAAGTCCGGAGGCTGGACCGGCGCTGCGCTCTGGGTCAGAAGGAGCCCAGCGAGTCGGAGGATGTGGAGAGAGCAGGCCTTGCGACCCTGAAGTGGGTTGCTGGGAGGGAGCTGAGGACAAAGAGCAAGTCCTAGTTTAAAGAACTGGGCAGACAGAAAAAAAAAAAAAAGAAAAAAAAGAAAAAACTGGGCGGACAAGAGGCAGGCCTGGGGACGAGACGGGATCTCTTTGGAACAAGGCATGCCGGAGAGGGCTCTGGGGTCCAGGGGGAGGCAGCCAGGAGGCAGGTGGCCGCTCCTCAGGGCTGGAGTGCAGAGCGAGACCGAGGCGGAGTGCCAGCAGTTTGTGGAGTCGGGCAGGTCGGCCTAGGGTAGGTTCTTGCTCCAGGAACAGGCAGCCTCCCAAATATCCCTGGGCCCAGGGCAGCGAAGGTTTACCTAAACTCTAATGCGGGGCGGATGATTTGCTTTCGTCTTGTAGCTGTGGCACGAGGTGTCTCCGCCACCCCTGAGACAGGGAAGACGGCGAGACGGTTTATCTCCCTTCCGCCGACGTCCCGTTGTCCAGAAACAGGGCTGCGGAATACAGTCCGTGAAGCCCCAGCACGGTCGGCCTACTGCCTTGCGCTCGAGGGGCAGGCGGCCCAGGGAGGGGCGGGCCCGCGAGGGACCCCCAAGGCGGGGGGCGCCGACGCGCACTCCTGACCGTGTTTCTCCCCTGTCCCAGGCATCACCCCGTCCTGCTTCAATCTCTTCGCCCTCTTCGATGCCCAGGCCCAGGTGTGGCTGCCCCCAAACCACCTCTTGGAGGTCTCCAGAGACATGAACCTGACCTTGTACTTCCGCATGAGGTGGGTGAAGGCCCCCTGGAAGTCTTGCCCGCTTTGGTTCCGCCCCCTCGTCCCCCCCGCACGCACCTTCCCAGAATTGGTCCGAGTCCATGCTGAGGCCCCAGCTGCTCCCCCGCCGCTCCCCTCTTGCAGGTTTTATTTCCGGAACTGGCACAGCATGAACCCGCAGGAGCCGGCCGTGTACCGCTGCGGGCCCGCCGGGGCCAAGTCTTCCTCGGAGCAGGCAGAGCAGGGGCTGCAACTCCTGGACCCAGCCTCCTTTGAGTACCTCTTTGAGCAGGTGTGCACAGGGCTGCTGGGGACATGGGACTGTTTGTGAGGGACTCGGGGTAGCCGAGGAGCCCTGCTTCCCTCCCCAGTTCACTGAAGCTAATAGGTTTCAGCTCATGCCATCTGGGATGCTTCGGCCGCCTGAACCAGAGGGTTCTGAGACAGGATCGCGTGGGAAAGAGTGCCGCGATCCATTAGCGATGTCTGCCACAGGCCGAGGGTGGGCAGGGGAGGCACGTATGCTGCGTATTTGGCCTCTCCAGAAACTGGGGGTTCCCTCCTGTCCCCAAAGTGGGCCAAAGCCAGGGAGCGAGCAGATTTTCATCCCTTCCTTTCTGCCCGGTCCCCCCCCACCCCCACCCCAGGGCAAGCATGAGTTTGTGAATGACGTGGCCCCGCTGTCGGAGCTGTCGAGCGAGGAGGAGATCCATCATTTTAAGAACGAGAGTCTGGGCATGGCCTTTCTGCACCTCTGCCACCTCGCCCTCTGCCACGGCGTCCCCCTGGAGAAGGTGGCCAAGAAGATCAGGTGTCTGGGGACGGGGCGGGGACGGGTACCTGGGAGCCACCGTAGGCCTCGCACACTGCCGTGTCCCCATCCGGCAGACACTTACCAGTACCTTCTGTGTGCTGGCACGAGCTCTGGTGCTGAGGCCTCAGCAGTGAGCCAGTCAGACAGAAGTCCCCGCCCTCTCGGAGCTCACGTCTGGCGAAGGAGCCAGGCAGCCAGCCAAATAACAGAAGCGAAAGGCCCAGTGTTTTCAGGCCACGGTCAACGCAGAGGGGAAGAATGAACCAGGAAAGAGGATGAAGGAGAGCGTCAGAGAGCGAGGGGCGTGCGGGTTCAGGTGGGCAGCCCAGGGAGTCCTCGCTGGGAACGCAGCTTTCACATTCCACGGTGCGAAGGAGGGAGCGTGGCGAGTAGCTGGGAGGAGGGCGTCCTAAACAGAGAACAGCCTGGGCTAAGACCCCGAGGCCCGGCAGATGTGTTGGAGGAAGCGTGGCCGGAGCAGAGTAAACTTGGAGAATTCCTTAGAGTTCAAGGGAAGGAAGGACATAAGAGCACGGGGTGCTGGGAGCGAGCCGTCTGCACCTCCATTGCTGTGAGGGCCTGAGTAATCCAGGTATACTGCCTGGAGGAGGCAGTGGGAGAAATGGATCTTTCGGGACCAGCACACATCTTTCCGTCTGTGTCGTGTTGTCACTCTGGAAGACCCGGGCTGGGACAGGGAAGTCCAGGGCGCTTGGAAGCCCAGAGGAGGTACTGACTCTAACCTGGACATCAGAGAATGCTTCCCGGGGGAGGTGGCATTTCTGCTAAGACCTGAAGGTCAAGTCAGCTTTATCCAGATGTTGGACCGTGTTGGCCAAGCATTCTAAGCAGAGGGAAAAGCATATGCAAAGGCCCAAGGCAGTGGGCAGCAGAGGCCTTTTTCTTGGGGAGCTGAACTTGGAACACGGGGGCCCGAGAGCGGGAGCCCACCAGCCTGTAGTCAGGGGACCTTTCTCCCAGGGGCTCCAAGGAGCCCTGGGAAGCTTGGAAGTGGGGGCAAGAGGCAGCTAAAACCTCCAGCTTTAGGATCCCTCTGGTCTAGGGGTGGGAGAGAGGGCTCAGACATGGAGACAGGCTCTGAAATCCGTTCCCTCAGTGAGCCGTACAGAGGTCGGAGGCCAGACAGGCGGTGGGAGCCGAGGGGAGGGGGCAGGGGTTCACGAGGAGCAGAGGGGCCTCCCAGAGCTGTGCCCTTGGTCGTCATCATCCTATGGGTGATAAAAACCGGTCTGACTCCTCCAACAGTGACGTTCACACAGGCCTCGTTACGTGCCGGGCGGCAGCCCTAATCGCCGCAGCCCTGGCAGCGGGCCCTGGGCCCCGAGCTGGGACCGTAGCCCCGGCGTCTGCTCCAGAATGCTGACACCGGCCGGCCTGCCTGTGCCGGCCCTTTGTCGTGTCCTTCTCTTCCCACCTGCACGACGGCCTGCCTGTTTTCTAGCGGAGGCGGCCGAGGTCCGGAGAGGTTAGGCCGCTCGCCCAGCGTCCCGCAGCTGGGCCTGCGGCCTGGGCTCCTGACCGGCCCCTCCCGGTCGCCCCCAGCTTCAAGGACTGCATCCCGCGCTCCTTCCGGCTGCAGATCCGGCGGCACAACGCGTTAACACGGCTGCGCCTCCGGAGGCTCTTCCGCAGGTTTGTGCGGGCCTTCCAGCCGGGCCACGTCTCCCAGCAGGTCATCATGGTCAAGTACCTGGCCACGCTCGAGCAGCTGGCGCCCCGCTTCGGCACGGAGCGCGTGCCCGTGTGCCACCTGGAGGAGCGGGCCCAGGCCGTGGGGGAGCCCCGCTACATCCAGGATGGCGGCCAGTCCCCCACGGAGCCTGGGTCTGAGTTGGCCACTGGACCCCCCACTCATGAGGTGCTGGTGACGGGCACTGGTGGCATCCGGTGGCGGCCAGTACAGGCAGAGGTGAGCAGAGTGCCTCTTCCATGGGGGGGGGGGTGTCCAGGTCAGGCTGGGGCTGGGCTTCCTGCTTAGCCTTGGCCTCTGAGGGTGGCTGCGGTGAGCCCTTCCCCACATGGCTCTGGGGTGGGTCGGTCCGTCCCCTGGGGTGGTTTTTTGGGGAGGCAGCCTCCATCTCTGTCTACCCCCTGGGGACCTACTTTCTGGGCCTGCACCTCTGAGGGACCCTCGTCTGGTACCTGGGGGTGAGAGGGCTCGGCTCCCCCTCTTTTCCTCCCTGAGGTGCTGGCTTCTGGCAGGTGTCTCTCCCGGGGGAGGGTCTCCATCCATCTGTGACACAGGGACTCGGGGGCATGCCCGAGGGGCCTCTCCCCGGGAGAGATGTGCGGGGGACTGAGCAGGCACGGCCCTGTGGCATCCACCTGCCCCTCGTGCTGGGTTTCCAGGGTCCCAGTGGCGACAGTAGCAGCAGGAACCCCCGTGCTGGCCCATCAGGGCAGAAAACCAAGACCCAAGAGGTGGGCAACCAGCCGGCGGACAGGCCTCAGGAAGCGCCATGGGCCCGCTTCTGTGACTTCCAGGACATCACCCACGTGGTGCTGAAGGAGCGCCATGTCAGCATCCACCGTCAGGACAAGTGCCTGGTAGGGCCGGGGGAGGGGGAGCCTTGGGGGGGGGCCCTGAGGGGGGTGGGGCCCTGACAGGGGCGGGGGGCACAGGGGCCCCTCTGGTCCGCCGTGGCTACCTGACGTGCCCCGCCTCCGCCCGCAGGAGCTCACGCTGCCTTCCCGGGCTGTGGCCCTGTCCTTGGTGTCGCTGGTGGACGGCTATTTCCGCCTGACGGCCGACTCGAGCCACTACCTGTGCCAGGAGGTGGCTCCTCCGCGGCTGGTGATGAGCGTCCAGGATGGCATCCACGGGCCCCTGCTGTGAGTGCCCGGGGCGGGGCGGGGGGGGTGTGGCTGGGTGGTGGGCGAGGTGGTGGCTGCCAGCCGGGCCGTGAGCTCCGGGGACCGTGAGGCTTGAGGGAGGCGTGTGCACACGCTTGTGTGTGTCGAGGTCTGTGCGTGCGTTCGCATGAGTGCGCGCGTGCAGGTGTGTTGTGTGTGCTCACCCCTGTGTGGCAGTATACACGTGCGAGCAAGCCTGCCTGTCTTCGTACGTGCCTCCACGTGTGAGTGCAGCTACGTGTGTGGGCGTGTGTAAGCACACACGTGCACACGCATCTGTGCCTACAGTGTACGTGTGTGTGCATGTGTGCATGCCTGCATGTGTGTGCGTGCGCGGGTGCACTGTGGGAGCACACGCACGTGTGTGTGCACGCAAGTGTGCACGCCCGAGGTTTCAGGGGGACAGAGGGAGCCTGCCGTGGTGCGGGCACGTGTCACGACAGTACCTGGGTTTGGGACCGTCACCATGCACGCTCCACGGCTCCTCTGGTGTGCGGCCGTGTTTTATGACTGCGTGTGAAATTGTCCTTGTTTCTGCGTGTGATGGGACGGGGGTTCTCTGGGGCCGTAGGTGGGACGAACGCTGGTGGCCGTTGACATACACGCAGGAGTGCTTACATCCCCGCAGGTGTGTGTTCGTCCTGGTGACTGTCGGTCACCGTGCGATTCTGTTTGGACCTACGGGGCCAAGAGCATCAATGCCAGTACTTGAGTTTCCTCAGACGCACGTGTGGCCGTCCCGCATGCTCCGGGGTCGGGGTTGTGACTCTTCGTCCCTCTGGTCATTGCCCCTGTGCCGGGGTGGCCCTGTCCTATCTGCGGCACCGGGACAGGCCATCGAGGTGTCTGAGAGGTCTGACAGCACGGAGCCTGGTCTCTGCTCCAGAAGCGGGTGAAGTGGCCATCCCACCTCTTGAGGGCCGTGGCCGTGCCACGTCACGGCTGGTGTGTGCGGCCGCCTGTCCTGGGGTCTGGGGTCCACGTCGGCGTGTCCTGGTCTGTTGGGGCGGCTAGGACAGTGGCATCGGCTGCGTGATGTCGAGACAACGGACATTTCTTTCTCATAGTTCTGGAGGCTGGAAGCCTAGGTTCAGGGCGCAGGCAGGTGCAGTGTTGGGCCGCGAGCCCACCTCCTGGGTCACAGGCGGCCGTCTGGCTGGGTCCGCCCATGGGAGGAGGGGCAGGGTTGCTCTCCAGGGTCCTTTTATAAGGGCACCGACCTTATTCGTGGGCTTTCCACCCTCGCGACCTAATCACCTCCCAGAGGCCCCACTTCCTCACACCGTGGCCTTGGGGGTTAGATTCCAGCCCAGGAACTCCCGGGAGACACAGATGTCCAGTCTGTGGCAGCACGTGCGCCCCCGCGTGTGTCGGTGTCTGGGCCCGTGTGGCCGCATCCCCTGTAGTGCCCATCGGTGCTTACGATGGTTGTCACCTCTGGGTCTGGGGTGTCGATGCCGCTATGCCACCACGTCATAGCGGGTAAGTGGCTGTGTCTGTGATTGTTGTCCTGTGGGCGTGTGACAGGTGGTCTGCTGCGTGCCGAGGTGGCTGCCCGTGTGTGTGTTACCGTGTTGGTGACGCTATCCGACCGTTGTCACGCACGGGTCTGTGCCCGTTCTGGTGCCTCTCCCATCCCACGAGCGTTCGTGTGCGTGACCGTGTTTAAGTGGTATGCGTATGTGTTCACACTCAGTGTCCGCACATGAGTGCCTGAGTCTGACATTTGTCCCAGCCGGGAGCGCTCCCGTATGGGGAGGTTTCGTGCGTCCTTGTTGCCAGGTGTGGGTCCAGCCGTGCCCCGGGCTTCCCTGACCCGCCCCCTCGTCCTCTGCAGGGAGCCGTTCGTGCTGGCCAAGCTGCGGCCCGAGGAGGGCCTCTACCTCATCCACTGGAGCACCAGCCACCTCAACCGCCTCATCCTCACGGTGGCCCAGCGGGACCAGGTGGGCCTGGGGCGGGGGTCCCGGTCCGGGGCTGGGGGCGCTCCCTGCCTGGACCCCTGCTCACCGCCCCCCCCCCCCGCCGCCCCTCCCCCGCCCCCAGGCACCTGGCGCACAGCACCTGCACCTGCGCAAATTCCCCATCGAGCTGCGGGCCGGGAGCTTCGTGCTGGAGGGCTGGGACCGGTCCTTCCCCAGCGTGCGGGAGCTGCGCGCCGCCCTGCAGGGCTGCTCGCTGCGGGCTGGGGACGACTGTTTCTCCCTGCGCCGCTGCTGCCTGCCGCGGCCAGGAGGTACGGTACGGTGGGCCGTGGTGGGAGGGCGCTCCCCCCGCCACCCCGTGCCAGCCCGGGTGATGTCGCTTCACCCCCAGAGCTCTCCAACCTCATCATCATGCGTGGCTCTCGGGCCAGCCCTGGTCCACTCAACCTCAGCCAGCTCAGCTTCCACCGCGTCTGCCGGGATGACATCTCCCAGGTGTGTGCGGTCGGGGCTCCCGGAGCACGGGGTCACGGGGGAGGGCGGCCTTGGGCTCTTGTCGTGGAGACGTGCTGTGCTCTGTCCCTCCAGCTGTCCCACTTGGGCCAAGGCACGAGGACCAATGTGTACGAGGGCCTCTTACGAGTAGGGGGAGGAGGCCCCGAGGAGGGCACGGCAAATGGTGGGGACCCCCCCACACCCAGCGGGGACCGGGGGCAGGAGCTACGAGTGGTACTCAAGGTGCTGGACCCCAGTCACCATGACATCGCCCTGGTGAGTGAGCGCAGTCAGGGCCCCTGCTGGCGGGATGAGGGGTCGCGGTCCGTGGCCCCCTGACTTGCCCCCTGCCCACAGGCCTTCTACGAGACAGCCAGCCTCATGAGCCAGGTCTCCCACGCGCACCTGGCCTTCGTGCACGGGGTCTGTGTGCACGGCTCCGAGAGTGAGTGGGCGCCCCCCTCCCTGGGCTGTACCCTGACCCTTGACCCTTGACCCTTGACCTGTGTCCTCCCCCCTGACTCCACGGTCCACCACGATCCCTGCCTGCACACCTCCATCTGTGGCTCCCCGACCTTCAGCCTGTGCTCTCCCCCTGCCCGTGTCCCAGCACTCACTTTGCATCCGTACCCGTGACTCTTCCCTCTACCCCGACGCCTGGCTGCACCCGAACCCGCGACCTATACCCTGACCCTACCACCTATCACCTCTGCCTCCCGGCGTCGCTCTCCCTCTGACCCCACCGGCACGTGACCCCATGCAGACCCCAGCACCGCTGGGCTTCCCAGTCCTCCCAGATCTCAGTTCTCGCTCCACCCCCACCTCTACCCCTACCCCTACCCCGCGTGTACCTCAAAACTCCTTGTCCAGGTGACCCCAGCCAGTAGCCCCCATATCCTCAACCCCACGCGTCCACCTCTCTCGATGAGCGCCCCAACCGGTGGCATCCCGTCATCACTTACGATGCCCCGGCCTCAGCCTCCACACCTCGTCTTGTCTGTACCCACCCCCAGTTCCCCAGTGCCATCCTCACGTTGTCACTTCACACGTCGGCTTTCCCCGGCCCCGCCCCGGACTCAGATGCCAGCATTCGCCTCTGCCTCGCCCTGCACCCACCTCGCCTCCCCTCCATCCCGCATTTCCCCTCAGCCCAGCGTCACTCCCAGGCCCCCCCCACCTGTGCCCCGACACCTTCCCCACCCACGGTCCCAGCCCCCATGTCCCACCACCAGTCCCCTGGAGGGTGGAGGCAGGTGGGCAGCCCCTGCTGGGCCTTTGCAGACATCATGGTGATGGAGTACGTGGAGCACGGGCCCGTGGACGTGTGGCTGCGGCGGGAGAGGGGCCACGTGCCTGTGGCCTGGAAGGTGGCAGTGGCCCAGCAGCTGGCCAGCGCCCTCAGCTACCTGGTGCGTGCCTGTGGGTGGGGCCTGGGCCGACGGGGAGCGCCAGGGTGGCCGCAGCATTGGGTGCAGAGGCCTCAGCGCACTACTTAATCCACACACTGGCCCTGGGGAATCCTTCCATGAACCTCTCCTGCTCACACACCGCTGTGGCTCCCATCTCCCCCAAGAGAAGAACACCTAACCCCTCTCTGTAGTGTCTGAGGTCCCGTAGGGCTGGGCCACAGTGGCCTCTGTCACTCTAGCCATTCGTCCCAACTCGTCCTGGCCCAGTCGCCCGGGTTTCCAGAGCACCTCTGTGTGCCAGCCTCTGTCCTAGGTCCCGAGGACACAATGAGAACAGACAGAAGTTTCCTGTCATTAGGGAGCTGGGATCTTAGTTGGGAGGGACAAACAAGTAATAATTAACTACGTTATGAAGTATTTTAGAAAGCTGTAAGAACTGTGAGGAAGAGCAGGTCTGGGGCAGAAGCGAAGGTTTGAACAGATGGGTGGGGGAAGGCCTCACTAAGGTGACCTGGAGGGGAGGAAGGGGGCCACGAGGGCAGGTGCATTCCGGGAAGAAGGAATAGCCGGTCTGGAGGCCCCGGGGAAGGAGCTCTTAGACGAGACCAGCCGGGCCTTGACGGGAGTGTGGCCCCCCCCCCCGCCCCCCCGCCTCGCTCTGGGAAAACTGGAAGGCGGTGCCTACTAGGCGCCCAGCGCAGCCGGGTCTCAGTGACGACCATGACTGTCTTCTGGGGGTTGTGGTGTATTCGACCACGGTTATTTCTTTCACGTGGGCTGTCCTCGTGGAGACCACGTGGATGGGACCGGGGGCAGCATCTATAGCGCCCCCCCACCCTGGTGGCCACGCCCCCTTTCCACCCCACCACAGGAAGACAAGAGCCTGGTTCATGGTAATGTGTGTGGCCGGAACATCCTGCTGGCACGGCTGGGACTGGCGGAGGGCACCAGCCCCTTTGTCAAGCTGAGCGACCCCGGCGTGGGCCTGGGCGCCCTTTCCAGGGAGGGTGAGGACCCGGGCAGGGCTGGGTTCAGGGACAGGCTTCCCCCCACTCTTTTCTCCCTTGGTGACTTCTGACCCTGGCCCCAGAGCGGGTAGAGCGGATCCCCTGGACAGCCCCCGAGTGCCTGTCAGGCGGGGCCAGCACCCTAACCACCGCAGCCGATAAATGGGGCTTTGGTGCCACCCTCCTGGAGATCTGCTTCGACGGGGAGGCCCCTCTGCAGGGCCGCGGCCCCTCCGAGGTATGTCTGCGGCGTGTCCAGGGCCGTCCTGTAAAGGGGATTGGCACAGAGGGCACGTTCAGGGTCCAGAGCTGCCTCCCCTCTGGCTGCGTGGCCTCATCTCTCGGGGGCTCCACCGGGTTATCTGTCACTTGGTGCGTTCAGATTGCTGCAGGAACTTCCTGAGGCAGGCAGAGGAGGGGCTAGGCGCAGAGGTGGGCGGAAGCCAGGGCCGGAAGGGCCAAGCGTGAGGTGTTGGAGCACCGCAGGGTCAAGTCCTGGCCCTGCAGTGGCGATCAAGTCTGCTTCTGTTTGCTGAGCCTCAGTTGCCGCATCTGTAAAATGGGAGCGACAAGAACAAGGACCTAGCCTGCTCTGAGAGCTTGACTGTCTTTTGGAGAAGGGGACCAGGGGTGGGGGTGAGGGCTGGGCACTGACTCCCGTGGGTCCCCTTCCTGGCAGAAAGAGTGCTTCTACCAGAAGCAGCACCAGCTTCCTCAGCCCTCATGCCCGGAGCTGGCCACACTCACCAGCCAGTGCCTGACCTATGAACCAGCACAGCGGCCCTCCTTCCGCACCATCCTGCGCGACCTCACTCAGCTGCAGCCCCAGAGTGAGCCCCGCACCCTGGCCGGGACCCCTGCTTACGCCTCCGCCACGCACCTGAGGGTTCCGCACAGGGCCTGAGCATGTGCGCCCATTTCGAAGTCACTAGAGGCGGATGCCTGTGCTCCCCTTAATGTCTTCTGCAGGGAGAGTCACAACTGCTTTGGACAAATTAGGCCCTTGCAACAATTTTTTTGCTTTGGCTTTCTCTCTCAATGTAATTCCCTTTACCCAATCTCAGAACTTCCAGGTGTCAGTTTGGACGCAGCCAGTTTTGTGTTTTGGGCAAGAAGTGGAATTTTCTAGCTGTTGTGAAAAAGTTTCCTTGTATCTGGGATCAGGCCTGGGGGAGCAGGGGCCTGCTTTCCGTGCCCCCCAGTGTGGAGGAGGCAGGGGTCCAGTGACACCCACTGGGACTCTTCCAGATCTTGCTGACGTCTTGGCTGTGAACCCCGACTCGCCTGCATCAGACCCGACCATTTTCCACAAGCGCTATTTGAAAAAGATCCGGGATCTGGGCGAGGTGAGGGGGCTGCGGCAGGGCCCCGACTGTCAGGAGCCTGCCTGGTAAAGAGTTTGGGTCTGAAGTTAATTCAGGAGATACGGGTGGGGCCTGGCCTCTGAGACCCTTAGCCTCAAGGGAGGCCCGGAGGATTTGAAAAGGAGGCCTAGGCCCCAAAGAGACCCCCTAACACGGAGTAGGTGGGGCCCCGGATTTTGCCAGGATTTTCCCAACAGACCGACCGGAGGTGGGGCCTGGGAAGCCAGGATAGGGCCGACCTTCCTGCGTGCTCTGGGGCCAGGGTCATTTCGGCAAGGTCAGTCTGTATTGCTACGACCCGACTAACGACGGCACCGGCGAGATGGTGGCCGTGAAGGCGCTCAAGGCGGGCGGGGGCCCGCAGCTGCGCACTGGCTGGAGGCGGGAGATCGACATCCTGCGCACGCTCTACCACAGACACATCGTCAAGTACAAGGGCTGCTGTGAGGACCAAGGTGGGCGGGGCCGGCGGGGCCGGGCCAATTACAGCTTCCGGCTGGAGGGCGCGCTCGGGTGGGTGCGCCGGGGCCGCCCGCTTCTCACCTTGGCCCGATGCTGGGGCCAGGGTGGGTGGGAGGGACCTTCAGATTCCTCACCTGGGGACCTGGGGATGAGGGTTAGGATGTGCCGTCCCACCTGAGGACCGGGCCTGGAGTGGTCGAGTCAGGGCATCACCTGGGGCGGGGTGAGGGCGCTGCGGGGCTCAGGATGGGCGGCCCTCAGCCCCTGGCTCCATCGCCCGCACGGGCCCCGCTTCCGCATCAGGAGAGAAGTCGGTGCAGCTCGTCATGGAGTACGTGCCTCTGGGCAGCCTCCGGGACTACCTTCCCCGGCACAGCGTCGGACTGGCCCAACTGTTGCTCTTCGCCCAGCAGATCTGCGAGGTGGGCCAGCGGCCCCAGCTCCTTGAGCCTGCCCCCTCTTCTTCCGCCTGTCCCTTACAGTCAGCTCCCCAGGCCCCAGCCCTGGGCCGGCTCCCCAACGCCCCCAGTTTCCACTTGCCCGGAATCTCTGTGCCCACTTGGGCACGCCCGGCAGCCCAGTCCCTCCCAATTCTCCCACCCCTGCCGCCACCGGTCTTCCTTTTCGCTGGGCTCCGCTTGCCATCCTGCCAGCTCCTGCACCTGCTCCCGCCATCCTGACCTGATCGCCCCCTCCCCTATCTGATCCTGGTCACAACTCCTGGGTCTCTGCCCAGCCCCACTGACCCCGACTCGCCCTTCCCCCAGGGCATGGCCTACCTGCACGCACAGCACTACGTCCACCGAGACCTGGCTGCCCGCAACGTGCTGCTGGACAACGACAGGCTGGTCAAAATCGGGGACTTTGGCCTAGCCAAGGCTGTGCCTGAAGGCCATGACTACTACTGCGTGCGCGAAGATGGGGACAGCCCCGTATTCTGGTGACCAGACGGGACCAGCTGGAGTGGGGTGTCAGGGTCACCTGGAGCAGACAGGGGGCAGGAGATAGATGCTGGGGTCTCAGATGACAGGGCCTGGTCTCGGTGAAACTGGGGCCAGGGTGGGGCCCTGACTGGGACCAGAGATCTCCCAAGCCCCAGGTAAGGACTCTAACCTGGTCTGGCCCAAGGCCTGAGTGCCCCATCCCCCCAGGTATGCCCCAGAGTGCCTGAAGGAGTGTAAGTTCTACTATGCATCCGACGTCTGGTCCTTCGGGGTCACCATGTATGAGCTGCTGACCTACTGTGACTCCAGCCAGAGCCCCCCTTCGGTGAGAGCCAGGCCCTCGGCGCTCCCCTGTACCAGAGGAGCTAGAAAGGCCTGCTTTGGAGTCCCAGCCCCTCCACCTTAGCGAGCACTTAATCCACCTGGGCCTCACAGTCCAGTATGTAAAACGGGCCACCTGCAGCATAGGGGGCGTTGACTGACAGAAACCCACTCAAGTAGAAACAGCGTATTCCACCGTTTGCAGACCCCTGGGAGACGGGGGGCACAGCTTGACTTAGACCCTCGGATGGCATCGGGAGTCTCATTTTCCCCCATCTTCGTTCTTCTCTCTCTGTGGTAACATCTCAGGCAGGTCCCCTCCCTGCTCTGTTGTGGCAAAAGTGGAGCCTTAGCCCTCCCGGTACCCATCCTGGCCGCAGAGGGGACCCAAGGGCCTTCTCTCCCTCCTGCCCCCCACCTCTGCCTAACTTAGGACTTCCCGACTGGCCCAGCTTGGCTCACATGTCCACCACGGGGCCAATCACAGTGTAGCCACGGGCCGTGGTTATTGGCCAGGCCTGGGTTGGGGGAGGAGCCAAAGCTAAGCTAAAAGTTTATTCCCAGAGCAAATCCGAGGGCCATTGTGAGGGGGTGGCGGTGGGGGCATTCTGGACAGGAGCTCTTGCTGGCTTAGTCAGTAGAGCCTGTGGCTTTTGATATCAGGGCTGTGGGTTCGAGTCCCACGTCGGGGTTTAGAGATTACTTACAAGTAAAGTCCTTAAAACAAAAAAAGATTCCGGATAGATAAAAACAGTTTGCAGCGAGGCTTAATAGCAAACACCTGTTTCGGACTTACTCTGTGAATGTTAATTACCTAACTTTACAGTAACCCCAGTGGTAGATGTTACCGCCCCATTTTCCAGGGGAGTAAACCGAGGCCCAGGGAGAGGAAGTCCTGAATGTAAAGTTCTGCCCCAAGAAGCGGCAGAGCGGGACCAGAAGCCCAGCTGCCGCGAGCTCCCGACCTCTGCCTAGGTAGACGCGCCTCCTGAGTAGACCTTGTCTTGTTTTTGGGTAGAAATTCATCGAGCTCATAGGCCTCACCCAAGGGCAGATGACAGTGCTGAGGCTCACCGAGCTGCTGGAGCGAGGGGAGAGGCTGCCACGGCCAGAGAAGTGTCCTTGCGAGGTGAGCCCCCCCCCCACCCGTTCACCTCCCCAGCAGCCGGCTGCGGAAAGAGCGGCCACCACACTTCCAGTACTTTCCTCCCCCAGATCTATCTCCTCATGAAGAACTGCTGGGAGGCAGAGGCCTCGTTCCGCCCCACCTTCCAGAACCTCATACCCATTCTCAAGACGGTCCAGGAGAAATACCAAGGCCAGGCCGCCTCAGTGTTCAATGTGTGCTAGGCCTGCCAGTAGCTCTCGGCAGGGGGGAGAGGGGGGAATGGAGCAGGCACCCCGCCGAGGGTCTCCTGCCCCAAGGGGATCCCGAGAGGGAGAGGTCGGCCTCACCATCCCCTGTGCCTTCTTCTTGTCCGGAGCCACCCCCCCTCTGTGATCTGACTTTCCTTCTGTCTCCGTCCATTCGCGTTGCTGTAACGACACCACGGATGGGGGTGCTCCCAAACAGAAATTGGTTTCTGACCGCTCTGGAGGCTGAGACCTCCGAGATCGGACGCCTGCACTGTCACACTCTGGCTGAGGCCTTCTCAGTTCACAGCCCACAGGGGCTGGCCGTGTCCTCACTGGCTGGGAGAGGGCTCGACCTCTCTCTGGAGTCTCTTTTATAAAGAAGACACTTAGGAAGCCTCCGTTCTCATAATCTAGGAAGTGCCAAAGGCCCACCTCCTAATACCTTCACAGCGACCATTAGGATTTCAGTGTAAGAATTCTGATGGGCGCCTGGGCGGCTCAGGTGCTTAAGCATCCGACTCTCGATCCCAGCTCAGGTCTTGATCTCAGGGTCGTGAGTTCACGCCCTGCACTGGGCTCCGCGCCAGGCATGAAGCCTACTTACAGGAAAAAAAAAAAAAAAAAAGAATTTCGAGGGGACGCACACCTTCAGACTGTAGCGCCTTCCAAGATTAGGAGCCTGGCACAGGCGCCCGAGGGACCCACGACGGGCGAGGACCACTCAAGCCTCGAATCCGAGCTTCTCTGCCTCCCCCGCCAGCTCCCACCCTGAGACCCGCCATTTCCGCCGGCTGGTAGCAAACTCCTGTTTTCTCTGCCGGAGGCTGTGGTCCTTGGGCCCTTCTGCAGCAAGCGTTTGCGCCCCTGGGGACTGCAGCTACAGCAAGATTCTGCGGGGAAAAACCCGGCTGGACTCTAAGCTTTGTTGCCCTCGGAATCACCAGCTGATTCCAGGCCAGTACCTGGAACACAAGAGGCTCCCAGTAACTGCTTGCCAAGTAGATGAACGAAGATCGGAGGTGGGGGGGGGGGCGCAGGGGGGGGAGGGACATGCCACACAGACGAGACTGCCAGACCTACCCTGTCCTCCCTGTGCGACCTCAGGCAAATGGCTTTCCCTCTCTGGGCCTGATTTCTCAACTCTGGCCTGGGGGCGGTCACGCTGGCTACCTCAGAGGACCAATGGAAGTAGCTAATGAACTCCTTCGCGTCAGACTCTTAGCAAAGGTACCTGCAAACAAGTACTTAATAAACATTTGATATTCTTGTTAATCTGGTGTCAGCCAAAGGATTTCTACTCAACAGATGTCCTTGCGACAGGGATGTGTGTCAGCCACATTGTGAAAGGCGCCGGAATGTTTTTCTTTCTCATTTGACTTCTCAGGACCTTGTGCGTTGCATCTCCCCTTCTCCAGAGAATTCCATACTAATGTATTGATACCTGCTTTGATGACAGCTCGCATATGAAATCTGCATTATAATCATAAACGGGGGGAGGGGGGAGTAGGTAATATCGAAAGAAGCAGTGAAATGTCTCTTTTAGCCGCTGCTGTCGCCTCCCTGAAGGCAACTAATGTCATCTGGTTTCCTGTTTTCCTTCCAGAGACACTTCGTCCAGATACAAGGGCATCTGTGCACATGCTCTGCTTTCCCGTCTTTTGGAAAAACAGGAGCACGTGGCGCGCCTGGCGGGCCCAACAGATAGAGCATCTGACTCTCAGTCCCGGGAGTGTGAGTTCAAGCCCCACGATAGGTGTGGAGCCTACTGAAAACAATTAAAAAAAAAATTTTTTTTTAATGTTTATTTCTGAGAGAGAGAGCGAGCGTGAACAGGGGAGGGGCAGAGAGAGGGGGAGACACAGAATCCGAAGCAGGCTCCAGGCTCCGAGCCGTCAGCACGGAGCCTGACGCGGGGCTCGAACTCACAAACTGGGAGACCATGACCTGAGCCAAAATCGGACCCTTAACCAGCTGAGCCCCCCAGGCGCCCCACTCTTACTCTGGTTTCGATTGGCATTTTCCTAATGGCTAGGGACCTTGAGCATCTTTTTGTGTGTCTCGGGACCATTTAGATAGCCTCTTTGAAGAAATGCCTAAGGGGCGCCTGGGTGGCTCAGTCAGTTGAGCGTCTGACTCTTGATTTCGACTCAGGTCATGATCCCGGGGTCGTGGGATCGAGCCCCACATCAGGCTCCATGCTGGGCTCACAGCCTGTTTAAGTTTCTCTCTCTCCCTCTGCCCCTCTCCCCCACACGTGCTCGCTCGCTCTCTCCAATTTATTTTTTTAAGTGGTAGTAGTCTTTGCACTGTCCCCTTGAAACGTGGCATTGAAATCCCAGCTTCTCACCTCAAGGACAGAGCCTGTCTGGGGACCCCCTGTTAATTTCCTTTGTAACTTCCAGGAATTTCTGTAATCGATATAATCCCTTATCAGATAGACAGGTTTCTCCCGCCATACAAAAGTAAGGGGTTCCCATGAAACCTCTTGTAAGCCAAAATGCCTTAAAGCGAGGACGTAATTATCATTAATTTATAAAGAAAAAAATTGTGGGGCGCCTGGGTGGCTCAGTTGGTTGAGCGGCCGACTTCGGCTCAGGTCATAATCTCACGGTCTGTGAGTTCGAGCCCCGCGTCGGGCTCTGTGCTGACGGCTCAGAGCCTGGAGCCTGCTTCGGATTCTGTGTCTCCCTCTCTCTGTGCCCTTCCTCTGCTCATACTTTGTCTCTATCTCTCAAAAATAAATAAACGTTAAAAAAAAAAAGAAAAAAGAAAAAAAAAAAAGAAAAAAATTGTTAGCGTTCCCAGACCCAAAGAATAACCTCTCTTAGTTTTTCTCTGAGACCTTAGGGCACATCCTACTAACGGATGCACAAAATAAACCAAGATAAAGGGCAGATGCTCACAAACACAGGTCAGAGCCCTGGGGGCTGGGGGCCGAGATGCGGAGTGTCATCCCCGGGGAGGGGGCTCGGCGGTGTCGCCCTCCCCGCCTCTGTGACGCGCCGCAAGACCGATGCCAAGTACTATTTTTGTTTTTCACCTTTTCTCATAAAGGGGCAAATCCCTTTCAGTTTTCTTTCGGTTCAACAAAAACAGGTACTAATGCAAGTCTTTCGTAAATGCAAAGGGGCATAACGGAACTTCAGAAAAGTGGGGGATTTACAGATACGATTTACAAATACTTTTGATTTTGGTTTTCTTCTTGCAGGACTTCATGGGAAATGGATGGGGGCGGGGGGAGACCCAACTGGAGGGGGGAGATGCTTCGGCCAGAGAGAGGAGGGGGCGTGGCCTCAGGATGAGATGCTTCGGCCAGAGAGAGGAGGGGGCGTGGCCTCAGGATGGGGAGAGTGGATGGGTGCCGGGTGCCATCAAGGGCCTCAGCCAGGTCCCTCGGATGGCAGTGTTAGTGTTAGTGTCCGCCTGGCCCCCCCCAGCCCCTTCTCTTGGGCTGGAGAAACCAGCTGCCTGGAGGGGTGGACAAGGGGGAGTTGAGGACAGGGGTAAGGACCAGTTACAAGTACATCCTTGACAGACGGTGGCTCAGGACTCGGCTGTACCCCACCACCCAGCCTCAGCACGACACACGGGAATGGGAAATCGGCCAGGACCTCCAAAGGTGACAGGCCCCCGCAGTAGCCACTCACGAGTGAGGCACAAGGGCCCACTAAGCGTAGCTCTGTTCATTTTCGTGTCTTCCCTTGTCTTAGGGGTCCCTCAATTATCACCCCTAAATCTCTTATTTGCCCCCCCAAAGAAACATTAAGGTCTCACACTATGCTTTGAGACCCTGCCTGGAAGTCCCCCCGATTGTCTTGAAACGCTGCTTTGAAATCCCACCTTATCACCTCAAGTTCGATGTCCTGGCAGGAGATGCCCCGTTAACTTCCTCTCTGGGAAGAGGACACACCCCCTCCCCTGAGTTCAGCAGGAAGGAGGTGTCTCATCACCTCCTCCACCGCAGCCCAGGCTTCCTTGTGCTGAGAACAAAGGAAGCCAACCGTGTTAGCATTTCCTGTCAATGCATCTGGAGGCCGGTGGTGTGAAGTCAGGTCTTGCCCCATCTGGCACCCTCCACTCCACGTCGCGAGGTCCCCCACTCTGGACCCTCTGGGCCACAGAACATCTCCCCTGCCCTTCCCCAGGTCAGGGCACAGAGCTGCCCCTGGACTTCTGTAATTTTAGCCACTGTGGCTGTACTTCCGTCTCCTGGGCGCCCCGCCTGCTCCCCACTGGCCTGAACCTCATTAAGGCAACTTCCTTCTCCAGGATGGCCACCGTGTTGCCCTCGGGGTCGCTGCCCGGGGCCTGCGGGACTGCACTCATCTCCCTGCTCCTGTTCTGCTGTCTGCTGCCCCCAGGTGAGGCAACTCAGCCTGGGGGAGGGCGGGAGTGGGGGCTCGGGGGCGGGTGGGGGGGTGGAGAGAGCAAAGCTTCCCACATCCTGCTGCCCTGGCGATGCTTCCTTAGACTCCCACCTGACAGGGGGCTCATCAGTGGCCTCAATAGAAAGTTATGGCTTCCTTAACTCAGCCCTCAGGGATCTCCTGCATGTGACTTGTCCCCTGCCCACACACACACACACACACACACAGTCCCTCCCTGGACCTCTGTCTCTTCTTTTCCCTCTGCCGGGATCACTTCCCTTTCACTCAGATAACCCCATTTCTACTTTCCCTTCCGAACTGGCCCGATTTGTCCCCTCCTCCAGGAAGCTTTCCTTGACCCACTTCCTCCTACAGTCTGGATCAGGGTCTCCCCTAGCCTTCCCCCAGTTCCTGGTCAATCATCCGTCTTCCCCACCGGACTGAAGCACCGTGAAGGCAGGGGGGCGGTGTGAAAAGGTGGGGCCTGTGGACGGGTAGATCGAGGCACTGGAACCAACAGCAGCGTCCCTCTGCTTCCACAGGTGCCCGGGGGCAGAAGTTCTCGCTGAGGGCGGAGCCCCGGAACCCCGTGCTGCCCGCGGGAGGGTCCTTCTTGGTAAACTGCACCACGGACTGCCCCAATCCCAAATCCATCACGCTAGAGACATCCCTGCTCAAGAAGCCAGCGGGCAGTGGCCTGGGCTGGGCAGCCTTCGAGCTCAGCAGTGTGACTGTCGACAGCCGGGTCTTCTGCTCGGGCTTCTGCGGTCGCACCCAGATGGTAGACTCCTCACACATCACAGTGTACCGTGAGTGGTCGCGCCCGGAGCCGGCGCCGGCCTTGGGCAGTGGTGGGGGTCGATGGCCGGCGGCGTGGGGGAGCAGGGAACCCCGAGTTTGCAGAAAGGAACCAGGGCTCTGACCCAGAGCCTGGACCTGAATGTGTGTGTGTGCAGAGACAGAGACAGAGACGGGGACAGAGAGATGCATCTCAACCACACACCAGGGCAGCAGCTGTGAATTCCAGCTGCGTCCCCGTGAGCATTCTTAAATGAGATCTCATGGCTTTTCTGTCTTACTTTTTCTTCATGGCCGTTAATAATTCGGGCAGGTGGTTCCAAAATCCCAAATCCCAAAGTATAAAAAGGTGTTAAGTGTTAAACCTCCGTTGCCTAGCGCTGGCTGTGAGTGGTCGCTCACTGTGGACACTAGGGGTTCATTCGGTCTTTAAAAGGCCCCAGGCTGGGGAGGTATGCTTAGGAGCCCGGCCTCCCAGATGAGGAACTGAAGGCTCAACGGGGCAAAGTGGCTTGTCAGGGTTCACAGCCCAGAGAAGCTGGCAGTCTGGCCCTCGAGTCCTTGCTCCTCACAGATGAGTTTTCCTCCCCAGCCCCCGCTGTTACCAGTTTCTTTTTTTTTCAATGTTTATTTATTTATTTTGAGATAGAGACCGAGAACCAGTGGGGAAGGGGCAGAGGGGCAGGGGGAGACACAGATCTGAAGCAGGCTCTGAGCCATCAGCACAGAGCCCGACGCGGGGCTCGAACTCCTGAATCGTGAGACCATGACCTGAGCTGAGGTCGGACGCTGAACCGACTGAGCTGCCCAGGTGCCCCCCAGTTTCTTACGGTTCCTGCCAGAGTCTCTCTGCATTTAGAAGAATACAGTAGACAAAGAAATAAGAGTACGGACACTCATGGTACCTACCGTTCTGTGACGCCTTCCTAGATAAGTGTAGTGTATGCGTGTGACTGCGTGTAGGCGCTGGTCGTGGGCCAGCATCTGTTTGGGTACCGGGGTGTGTGTGTGTCTGCGAGTGTGTGCACGGGCGTTGTTACCTCTGTGTGTCCGTGTGAGTGTCCGGGTGTGTCTCCCTGAGCGTTAGTGTCTGTCTCTGTCTGCATGTCTGTCGTGTGCCTGTACGTGTGTGTCCGTGCATCTCTGTGCCTGTGTGTATCTGAGCGTGCCCACGAGGGCATGTCAGTATCCGCGCCTGTCTGCAGATCCGTGTGAGCGTGTGTTTCTATGTCAGCACGCGTGTCTGCGCGTGAGTGTCTGTGTGCCTGCATTTCCGGGTAAGGCGTACATGGGCGCGCGTCTCAGATGCCCCTGTCCGGGCCTCTGCGGGATGCCACGGGAGCCCACTGTACTCGGCTTTTCCCAACCCTGTGTCGCACGGGGTAGCTCAAAAGCAGCCATCGAAGCAGTGTTTACACTGCAGAAATTGGCATACGCTCCACGTCGGCGCCAGCCCCGCCCACCCCAGCCCCGAGTTCCCGAGCATTCCTGGCATTTGCTGGCCTAGCATCATCTCTGACCGGAGGTGCCCGAAGGCTCAAACGGGGGCCTCTTTGTGAAATATTCTAAAATTGTAAATAAAGGTTTCTCCTACCGTCCAAAAGGGAAGCATGCCTATGAAACCTTGTGTAAGTCAAAAGTGAGGAGCAATTCGCTTATATTGAAAAATGTTGAGCATTCCCGGACCCCAAGGTAACCTCTCCTAGGCTTTTTTCTTTTTTTTAATTAAGTTTATCACTTTATTTTGAGAGAGAGCGCGTGCTCACGGAGGAGGGACAGAGAGAGAGAGCGGGAGAGAGGATCCCAAGCAGGCTCCACGCCGTCAGTGCGGGGCTCGAACTCACCAACCATGAGATCATGAGATCATGAGCTGAGCCAAAATCAAGAGTCCGATGCTTAACTGACTGAGCCCCCCAGGAACCCCTCCTCGTCTTTCCTGAGACCTTAGGACACATCCTGCTAACGGATGCACAAGATAAATGGAGACAAAGCCCTGATGCTCGCAGACACGGGTCAGAGCCCTGTGACGCCGAGTGTAGTCCCGGGGAGGAGGCTGGTGGTGCTGCGCTCCCCGCGCGGGGCGCCTGCTCTCTCTGTGACAGTTCACTGCAAAACCAAGGCTGCATGCTATTTTCGCCTTTTGCCATTTTTCTTAGAAGCGACAATCCTCTTCAGATTTCTTTCCGTTCGTGCAAACGGGTCCTAACTAACGCAGGTCTTTCATAACAGTGAAGTGGCGTCAAGGAGCTTTTGAAAGGCTTTACTTCCCTGTAGCAAGATGGGAAATCGTGTTCATGGCAGCCAGTGCACGGGCCTCTGTGTGGTAGCTGAGAGCCGGGCTCGAATCATTGAGGGTAGGAGATGCTTCCCGAAGAAGGCCCCGGGTTTGGTACGCGTGCCTCGGAGGGGCACTGCAGTTGGTCGTGGCAGGGAGAGGACCCCAGCCTGGGGTGTCGAGTTCCTCATGACTGTGTCCGAACACCCTGAGAGGCTACCTCGGATTGACTGAGAGGGCCTGGGCCAAAGCCTGGGAGAGGCCAAGGTCAGAGTCCAGGCCGGAAGTTGGGAGTGGCCATGGGAGTCCTTAGAGGTGACATCAAAGAGGCAGGTGACTGGCCGCCTGGGTGGCTCAGTCGGTTAAGCGGTTAAGAGTTTGACTTCAGCTCAGGTCATGAGCGCACCAGTCGGTTTGTGAGTTCGAGCCCCGCGTTGGGCTGTCTGCTGTCAGCATAGAGCCCGCTTTGGACCCTCTGTCCGTGCCCCCCCACTCTCAAAGATAAATAAACATTAAAAAAAAAAAAGGAGGCGGGTGAATCCATGGGTCTGGAGTTTGGGAGACTCACCTTCTAAACCCAGCTGGGCCCCTTTCTGGCTATGTGTCCTGGGGCAGATCACCTCACCCCCGCCTCTCTGAGCCTCAGTTTCTCCATCTGTAAGGGAGAAGAATAGAGAAGATTTTACTTGGTTGCCTGTGAATGAGGTGGGTGACATTTGGAAAGTCTAAGGAGGGGCACCTGGGGGGCTCAGTCAGTTAAGCATCAGCTCTTTTGACTTTGGCTCATGTCAGGATCTCACAGTTCGGGAGTTCGAGCCCCGCATCGGGCTCCGTGCTGACAGCACACAAAGCCCGCTTGGGGATTCTCTCTCTCCCTCTCCCTCTCTGCCCCTCCCCCACTCACGCGCTCAGTTCTCTGTCAAAATAAATAAATAAACATAAAACATTTTTAAATTGGAAAGTCTAAGGAAAACGCTAAATAAACAGGAACTTTTATGAGTACTAATAACGTTGTGTGTGGTCATAAGTCAGTCAGTCCCCTTCCTTCCTTTTTTTTTTTTTTTCCTTAACTGTGAATTTCTCCAGAACAGAAAATCTGACTTGCATTTTAGTGCTTGGCAAGGTGTCCCACGAAACAGGAAATAATAATCACGATGCTAAATGACAATAGCACAGACTAAGTAAGCCTTCCAGGGCTTACTGGAAGCCTGCTGTACTCAAAATTTCAGTTCTGCAGGGAGGCACCTGCAGCCCCTTCTCCGCTCTCTGCGGTGGGAGTTGCAGGGCTGGCTGCTAAGTGCAATTCTCCCCCCCCCCCCATCCTACCCCAGGGTTCCCGGAGCGCGTGGAGCTGGCACCTCTACCCCGCTGGCAGCCCGTGGGCGAAAACCTCACCCTGCGCTGCCAGGTGGCAGGCGGGGCGCCCCGGGCCAACCTCACGGTGGTGCTGCTCCGCGGGGAGCAGGAGCTGAGCCGGCAGCCGGCCGTCGGGGAGCCGGCCGAGGCCACGGTCACGCTGCTGGCCCGCAGAGACGACCACCTCGCCAATTTCTCGTGCCGCACGGAACTGGACCTGCGGCCCCGAGGGCTGGGTCTCTTCCAGAACAGCTCGGACCCCCGGCAGCTCCGAACCTTTGGTGAGGGAAGGGACTGCAGACGGCGGGTTATGAGTTAAGCCAGAATAGAAGTGCCCTCGCCGGGAGGGTTCAGAAAATGGAGTGGACAGGACCTCAGCGGCTTCTAGGAAGGCATGCCCTTGTCCACTAGACCGTACAGCTTCAGTTGGGAGACTCGCGGCCGCGGTAGTGGACGAGAAGGCTCTGCGGGTGTGTTCTGGGCAGGGGGTGATCCAGGCCGCAAGGTATTCTGGGAAAGGACCATGGTTGGGGGCCGCGAGCGTGTCATGGGGAAAGGGGCGTCCACGGCTCTGGGAGACCTCCTCCTGCTCACGCCTACCCTTCTCCCCAGCCCTGCCCGTGACCCCCCCACACCTCGTTGTCCCCCGGCTCTTGGAGGTGGGAACGATGTGGTCCGTGAGCTGCACCTTGGACCGGCTGTTCCCGGCCTCCGAGGTCCAGGTCCAACTTGCGCTGGGGAACCAGATGCTGAATCCTGCAGTCGAGAGCCACGGGGATACGATCACGGCCACGGCTACAGCCACAGCG
This sequence comes from Paguma larvata, assembly GCA_030068075.1. Taxonomy (NCBI): domain Eukaryota; kingdom Metazoa; phylum Chordata; class Mammalia; order Carnivora; family Viverridae; genus Paguma; species Paguma larvata. The sequence goes on along the minus strand of CM057842.1, from coordinate 7,577,232 downwards.
AGCGCGGAGCAGGAGGGCGCCCGGGAGGTTGTCTGCAACATGACATTGGGGAGCGACAGCCGGGAGGCCCGGAAGAATTTGACCATCTACAGTAAGAGGGGGCGGGGCCAAAACGACTGGCGCGACAAGGGGGCGCGGCCTCGGTAGCCCGAGGGGTGGCGCTGCATAGATGACGAAGACTAAGCCGCAGAGGCGGGGCCTGAGCTCCAGAGTGGGAGGGGTTGTAGTGTGAGCGGGGTCTAAGTTACTAAGGGTATAGCCAGAGGGTCCCAAGTTGGATGGGGGGAGGTAGGGTGCTGTGGGGACCCGCAGAGTAGTAGAAAGGCATGGCCTGGATACCCCGAGAAGAAACAGCGTACGCAGGGCGGGGATTGGCCGATGTGAGGGGGGTGGTCAGTAAGCTCCAGGGCAACGCCCCGCCTTTAGGCTTCTGGGGGCCCACCCTAAACCTGAGTGAGTCCAGCGCCTCCGAGGGGACCGAAGTGACTGTGACTTGCGCGGCCGGAGACCGAGTCCAGGTCACGCTGGACGGAGTTCCGGCTGCGGCCCCTGGCCAGCCTGCCCAGCTTCAGCTAAACGCCACCGAGAAGGATGACAGGCGCAACTTCTTCTGCAATGCCACCCTCGAGGTGGATAGGGAGATCTTACACAGGAACAGGAGCGTCCAGTTGCGTGTCCTGTGTGAGTAGGTCACTCTGACCTTTAAACCCTTGCTTCTCCTGGTTTGGTGGGAAGACATTACTCTTCCTCTCCACACTGTGTCTCCGGTGTGTCTAATCATTCGATCGTTCCACAGACGGTCCCAAGATTGACCAAGCCAAATGTCCACAGCGCTTGACGTGGAAAGAGATGACCACCCAGGCACTCAAGTGCCAGGCCCGGGGCAACCCGGACCCCCAGGTGTACTGTTTTCAGGAAGGCTCCGGGATTAATATGACCGTCGGGATCCCACTCGTCATCACGTTAAACTACAATGGTACCTACTCCTGCCAAGCGGTCAGCTCACGAGGCAGACAGACTGTGACCGTGGTGATAAACGTTCAGAGTGAGCCAAAACGGGGTTGCGGGTCTGGACGGGCAACCTGGGGCGGGCAGAGTGCCTGTATTTACTCCTTGCTTCTCTGCATAGGTCGGAATCCCCTTGCCGTCACCATCGCCATGGTGGTGTTAGTGATCCTGGGGGTAATGACTACCGCCGCGGCCTTAATGTACGTCTTCGGGATGCAGAAGAGGAAGGACATTTACCATGTGAATCAGGGGAGCACTTCGTTGCCCCTGACGTCTAGGCAGCCCGAGGAGGCTGTGGGGGAGGAGCCATCCTGAGCCTCGAACCTGGGGGATGCTGGACCAACGACAATGGGGGGTTGGCTGTATCCGGGGTTCCGCACCAATAAAGCCCTCAAAACCCAGAGTCGGCTGCTTGCTTCCACTTGCGCGGAGGAGCTCACCCACTGCGCTTCGCGTCCTTTGAGTGACAACTTATTGGCAGAAAGGGGTGGGGCCTGTAGCGCCCAGAAGTGGCTTGAACTCTAAGAGGCGGGCTGGGCCTTAGCCAATGGGCTGAGGGGGTGGTGAAGGAGGTGGGGCTTCTCCTGGCCAATGAGCGGGCGCGCCCTCGTTGCCGCTCTATGCCGCTCCGCCCAGGATCGCTGATCCCAGAAGGCGCCGGGTTTCCCAAGATGGCGGCCGACGTGTCCGTTACTCACCGGCCCCCGCTGAGCCCGGAGACTGGGGCCGAGGCTGAAGCTGACGATGCCGCGGAGCGCCGGGCACCCGAAGAAGAACTGCCGCCGCTAGATCCAGAGGAGATCCGGAAACGCCTAGAACATACCGAGCGCCAGTTCCGTAACCGCCGCAAGATACTGATCCGGGGCCTCCCGGGGGACGTGACCAACCAGGTATGGGGGGGGGGGGAGCGTGGCGGGAAATACCACCGTGCGCGTGCGCGGGGGGAACCGGACGACACCAACAGTGGGCTGCGTTGAGGGGCGTCGGCGGGAGAGTCCAAGCGCGGGATCTGTGCGGGATCGGGAGAAACTAAGAGCAAGATTGGCGGGGGACGGTGATGGAGGGAGAAACCAACTTTGGAGTGAGGGAGGACGTTGCTAGGGGCGACCACGGGCTTGGACGAAACCAAGTTATCTAAGGGGCCAGGGAATGGAAGGGGGCCGGCGACTTTGGCCTTGTTGGAGAATTGTGAATGAGCTGCTATACTGGGGCTGTGGAAGTAGGGATGGCGGTTGGTCCCGCCTTTGATTGTATTTTCCCCCACCCCCTCTACCTTGGGATGGCGGGGCCTCGTATCCAGAAGTTTCAAGGTTGGCTAGAGTGTGCCTTTCCCTAGCACGCCTTTATCGACTCCTCTGAGAGATCCGGAAGTTGTAGTAGCTTCTGGGGTCTTTCTTCCCCAAAAGCCCCTGGATTAATTTGAAAAAATGGAGTCTCCTGTCCCCAGCTCAAAGTCCCGCAGGAAAGGCGGGGGGAGGGGAGGCAGGGTTCTTTGCCCCCCCGCCCACTAATATGGCCAGAGGTGCCCTTCTTTTGGGGCCTACGTGGGGCAGGGCTTCCCAGCGCTCTTTGGACCCAAGGAGATTGCATCTAGCCTGCCCTGCCCTGCTGCGGGCCGCAGTGGGATGGGTTCTTTCTCCCTGCTGCTGAAAAATCTCTGCTCTCTGGCCCACCCGCACATCTATCCCTGACTCTCTGTGCCCATAGGTAGGCACATGGCTGGTGGGGTCCCAGAAGGGAAGGAGTGTGACTTGGCGACAGACCTAAGTCAGGTGCCACTAAGCATGGTCTAGTTTTTTTCTAGAACTGGTCCTCCCGGTGCCTGCCATCTCTCAGCCGAGAACACTTTATCTCCTGCAGGGCGCACAGCGTGTCTGGCAGTAGCTGGCCCCAGAGCTCGCCCTCGAAGTTGGTTTACAAGAAAGCCAGCCCTGTCAGCAGGAGGGAGCTGGGAGGCAGGTCAAGCCATGCGGTGTGGGCTTATTAAGTACACAGCGTCCCCAGTCAGGTACCCCTGGGTGGCATTCCCTTTGCTGCCCTGACCTACTGCACGACTTTGGACATGTTCCTTCGCCTCTCTGAGCCTCAGTTTCTTCATCTACAAAACAGGTCAATACCTCATTTGTTGGGTCGTCGGAAAGAGTCAGACTTGCAAACTGAGGTTCAGATGGGTTGAAATTATTTCCCAAAGGGCATACAGCAGAGCTGGGACTTGAAATCAGACCCAGCCGACTCTTAGGGTGTGTTGTGTTAGTTCAAAGCTTGGAGTCTGCAGCTAGGCTCCGAATCCCAGCCCTGCCAGGAACTGCCTCCGTGCCCTCGGACAAGTAACTGCTTTGAGTCTGTTTCCTCCTCTGTAAAACGGGTCTGGTAATTAATCTGCCTTCTTAGCTGGTCCACGTGGAGTGGCACCGGGTTGCTCCCTTCAGCCCCTGGTGACTCCGTCTCCTTTGGCTTCTATCTCCGCAGGAAGTGCACGACCTGCTCAGCGACTATGAGCTCAAGTACTGTTTTGTGGACAAATACAAAGGGACAGGTTTGTGAGGCGTGTGGGTTGGGCTAGTGGCAGGAGGCGACAGTCCCTAAAGCTGGGAGGGTCCAGGCCCCGTGTTTCCTCTCCCGAACTTCAGGCCCAACATTGTCCCCTAGGCCAGGGCAGGACAGATAATTGTCCCGGTCTGTCTTTCCTCCTGGGTACCCATTGTGGGGCAGCCTTGGTGTTCCTCCCCCGGGCTGCCCACCCAGATGCCTGGGCATCGGGCTCCCCGCTCCCCATGCCGTCCTCCCTGCCAGCCAGTCACCCAGGCCTCTCCGGTCTTCTCCTTCAAGCCCTCCAGGACAGTTGGCGCCCGGCCATTGCCTCAGCTTCCATCTGGCCCATGCCATCTCCGTCTCTTCCAAAATGGTCTCTCTGGCCTCTCTGCCTCCGTGATTTCAAGCCCCTGCTTGCCTTCCCCCAGGGAGCCAGCTCTGATCTAGTTGCAAATCTGATCAAGTCACATCCTACCCTGGATTCTTCTTCTGCCTCTAAGACTCTGTGAGCCTCCTCCTGACACTCCTGGCAAGGATGTGCCCCAGCCTCACCTGCACCTCGGGCACCCATAAGGTTCTAGACTGTTCCCGCTGCCAGCGTTTTTTGGGTTTTTTTTTTAACGTTTGTTTATTTTTGAGAGAGAGAGAGAGAGACAGAGCACAAGCAGGGAGGGGCAGAGAGAGGGAGACACAGGATCCGAAGCCGGCACCAGGTTCCGAGCCGTCAGCACAGAGCCTGACGCGGGGCTTGAACCCATGAGTCGTGGTTTCATGACCTGAGCCAAAGTCAGACGCCCAACCGACTGAGCCACCCAGGCGCCCCACCCTCTCCCAGTGTTCTTAGCTGTCCCTCTGCCACCTTCGCAGTGTCCTGAACACCACACCTGTCATAGCACTGTCACCCTGGACCCTTGTCACTTTCTCACTCACCTGCCTCCCGCATCGAGTGGTTGGTTCCATGAGAACTGGGATGGGTCTCACCAGCCTTGGCACCCCCCCCCCACCCCCACCCCTGGCATGGGAAGCTCTCTATGGTTGTCTGTGCCTTAAATCTTCCAGGGCCTTTTCTTGCAATCTGTAAGATGGGTGAGAAGTATCTGAGGACAGGTAGCCCCTTGAGACCCACCTCGCAGGCTAGGATAGTGGTTAAGATCTTGGGCCCTGGAGGCAAATGGGCCTGGGTTCAAGTCCCGGTCTGTCCTCATTCTGTGGCCACAGGCAAGTGATGTACCTGAGCCTCAGTTTTCTCATCAGCAAATTGGGCATGACCTGCTTGAGTTAGCCATGAGGCCAAACACATTCAAATGCCTAAGAAGCCTGGCACCTAGTGTGTTCTTAGTGAAATGTTGGCAGAGGCAGTGAGTCAGAAGTATTTACTGAGCACCTAGGATGAGTATGTGCCAGGCATCGCGGATCCAGACGTTAAATGACACTTTGATTCAGAAAGTCTCCCAACAACGTTCGTTGACTGTTCTGTGCTGGGCACTGGGTACGTAGCCGTTAACCAAACGGAGACAGCCTCGTCTGCGAAGGCGGCTGTTACTCAGTCCGCTGCCAACATGGAGGTGAGATGACCGTTGGACCAGAAGCTCCGGAGCCCCGTGAGAGCACAGAGCTGGGATCTGAAACAGGAGAGCCAGGGTAGGCTTTGTGGGGGAAGTGACGTTCGCAGGCCGATCGAAGGGTGGTTTGGGGTTAACCAGGTGAAGGAGCATGGAGGTCAGTGTTCTAACGTTTAGGGAAAAGCAGGTGCAAAGGCCCGAGGCGGAGTGTGCCTGGCAGAGTCCAGGAAGTAGCAGCAGGAGGTCGGAGAGGAGGTGAGCGAGGCCAGTGGGCCGGGCCACACAGGAGCCCGCTGGCCCCTGCAGTGAGAAACCCCTAGGCACCGGTGCGGCACAATCTGATCATCCTTTGGAAAAGTTCCCTGTGGCTGCTGGGTGGAGAGAGCGAAGCAGGAACGGCAGCGGGGCAGAGGCTGCGGCCGGTGACCGGGGCCTGGATTTGAGAGGTGTTGGTGGCCTGAAAAGGCGGTGAGGGAGGGGTGCAGAGCAGGGTTCTGGGGTTTGCCTGCCCGGGTTCAAGTCTGGACGCCTCCACTGAGGCGCTGCTCTGGGTCTGTCTTCTTGCTGGCGAGGTGGTGGTTGTCAGGAGTGCCTTGTTCTTACATCACGTGAAGACACCGAGACCCCAGAGCCATTCAGGGGCTGGAGTGGAAACCCAGGCTCCAGCGACCGCATGCTTAACCGCGCCCATGTGTCAGCTGCGTTAGCAGTTTTTAGGACCCAGCCAGGCACACAGTCGGCAAGCACCGCAGGGGGTTGGGAGCAGGGGCGAGGGGCAGGCAGCAGGTCTCACGGAGGCAGGAGATGCCTGTAGCGGTCGTCGAGGCTGGCAACCGTCCCGTTCAGCTGGTGCCGGAGATGTCCCGGTTGTCGGGTATTCTGAGGTCACACGAGGAGGCTAATGGGGCAGGCCCTTGGGAGCCCCCGCTGACCCCCGCCCCCTCCCGCCGCAGCCTTCGTGACCCTGCTGAACGGGGAGCAGGCCGAGGCCGCCATCGGCGCCTTCCACCAGAGCCGCCTGCGGGAGCGCGAGCTGTCGGTGCAGCTGCAGCCCACGGACGCCCTGCTGTGCGTGGCCAACCTGCCCCCCAGCTTCACCCAGCAGCAGTTCGAGGAGCTGGTGCGGCCCTTCGGCAGCCTGGAGCGCTGCTTTCTGGTCTACAGCGAGCGCACCGGCCACTCCAAGGGCTACGGCTTCGCCGAGTACATGAAGAAGGACTCGGCCGCCCGTGCCAAGTCGGACCTGCTGGGCAAGCCGCTGGGCCCGCGCACCCTCTACGTGCACTGGACAGACGCCGGGCAGCTGACGCCCGTCCTGCTCCACTCGCGCTGCCTCTGTGTGGACCGCCTGCCCCCCGGCTTCAGCGACGTGGACGCCCTGCGTGGGGCACTGTCGGCGGTCCACACGCCCACCTTCTGCCAGGTGAGCCCTGCGTCCGGCCCTGAGGGGCCCTTCGAAGTCACCTGCCTGTCCTAATCTCCTGGGTCCCTTTTAGTAAGGCAGCGGCAGTGCCACGTTGAATGGGGTTCTTGTTCGAAAGGCCACGTGGTGTAGAGGGCGGCAGCCCAGCTAGGAGCCAGATGGCTGGGGTTCAAATCCCTCTCGCACCCTTTAGCGACTTGCTTAACCTCGGGGGCCTCGGTCTTCCCTGTGACGCGCAGGCGAGAGCACCTTGGTAACAGCCCGGTGCGAGGCTCGCTCGCCTCTCGCTCTCGTGCTGATCAGATGCCTGTGGAGCGCCTGCTGGCTCCCAGGCCCGGCCCGGGGGTGGGGGTGGGGGGGGCGGCTCCAGGGAAGCCCGCGGGCCAGTTAAGCGCTGAGGTCAGGAAGCTGGGCCTGGTCGGATTCCCGCCCTGCTCTGCGGCTCTGGGCAGGTTGCTCCCTCTCTCTGAGTCTCGGTTTTCCCCCCTCCGTAAGAAAGGATTCGGTACTCCCACATCGGGGTGGCAAGACGGCCTCTGGTTCATTTGAGTCACGTACTCCTGTGTGTGCAGGGCGAGCCCTGGACGGGTTCTCACCCGCAGACCCCCGGCAGGGACGGTCCTTCAGCACCCACTGGGCACGTTCCTTGTAATCCCCTCGTCCTAATACAGCCCAGAGAAGCAGGTGATACCTCGTTTTCACGGGGCGCAAGGGACCGAAAGCGCCCTGCTGAAGACTGGCAAGCCAGGGCATGGCGGGGCCGGGAGTGGAGCTCCGTGGCCTGGCTCCGGAGCCCCAGGCCAGCCTGGTGGCAGCAGGTGTATGGCTCTGACCCCGGTTCCGTGGCCGTAGGCGGGTCCCGCTTCCCTTGTGTAGCGGGCGTGTTGGACCTGGGGCCTCCGACGCCTTAGGAACCCCTCTCCTTGCTCCCTTTGCGTTTGGTCACGCTGCTGCCTTCCGCTGGGGACCTCCTGTGCGCTAGTCCCTGGGTAGGGCTCCTGCCGTGTGCCAGGCCCCTGGTGGGGCTCAGTACACAGACGACTTAGATCGACAGCCATGTCCTCTCTTGGAGGTACGACAGCAGGGCCACGACCACCTCCAGGTGCTCACTCTGAGCCTCGGGCTCCCCATCCGGAAACAGGGCTAGCAGTGCTTTGTGATTGGGTTGTTGTGACTGGCTGCTTGTTCCTTCTTCCGCTTACGGTGGGTGTCCTGGCTGAATGGAGGGCGGGCCCAGGCGGCTCCCTGTGTCAGAGCCAGGAAGCCTTGGTTGCCCTTTGACCCCTCTCTCTATTCGTCTGTAAGATGGGGCATGTTGTGGGAAGGCGCGCATCTGGCCTTGGTCAGAGGTGAAGGTGGAGTGCTCAGCAGAGGCGGGCTGGTGGCTGGAGCCACCCCTGCCTGGGCACTCGGCAGGTGCACACCCAGGCCACGACCCTCCCCTGTCCCTGGGGAGCATCTTCTTGAATCCCCGCAACCACCCTTCAAGGCGGGTTCATCTGCTGGCCCCGCCTTACAGCCGAAGAAAACAAGGCCCAGGGCTGGATGTGTGCGGGGACAGTCAAGGTCAGTCAGCTGACCCCGGGGGGCCACACACTTAAGGCGGGCACCCTCACTTTCCAAGAAGGCTGGATGCTGAGCCAGGAGTTTGCTGTCCTGGTGGGGAGTGTTATTTTCAACACAATCAAGAAAGGAAAGGAAATCCCGTCGCTCACCGGCCCGTGTACGTCATGTCTGAATGCCACAGACATGAATAGAGCAGGTATCGGAAGACCTTGGGTGTTGTAAGAAGCCTCTCCCGTTTTAGTTATTTTTGTGAATGGGCAGCCCAGTCTTGTTTTGGAATCCAGCACATCCGGAAAGGTCACCGGGGAAGGCTCCCTCCAGCCCCACGGCGCCTTCGCCCGCAGCCCCTGCTCGAACCAGTTTGTTTTGTCTCCTTCCCGGGTGACTTTATCACGCGTTTCAAACAGATGCGTATATGCCCTTGCGTCCCCTTTCCCTGGCCCAGATGTGGCCGTGGCTGCTTTGGTGCGGTGCCTGCACTCTTTCTTGGGCGTGTTTCCGTGTCAGGCCTGAGGGCGCTCTCATTCCTGTTGAGGCTGCGATATATTCCATTTCGTGGATTCCACTGTCCTCTGTGAATGGACATTGTCTTGGTTCCAAACCACGCTGTGCATCCCTGGGGACCAGGGGGAGCATTGTTGGCTCCTTTTTGTTTAACGTTTGTTTATTTTTGAGAGAGAGGGAGAGAGACAGAGCCCGAGCAGCAGAGGGGCAGAGAGAGAGGGAGACACAGAATCTGAAGCAGGCTCCGGCTCTGAGCTGTCAGTGCAGAGCCTGAGGTGGGGCTTGAACTCACGAACCACGAGATCATGACCTGAGCCGAAGTCAGATACTTAACCAACTGAGCCACCCAGGCGCCCCCGCTTCATTGGTTCTTAAATATCTTAAAATAAATTTTTTTTTTAATGTTTATTTTTTCTTGAGAGAGAGAGACAGACCGTGCATGAGCAGGAGAAGGGGAGAGAGAGAGAGGGAGATATAGAATCCGAAGCAGGCTCCAGGTTCTGAGCTGTCAGCACAGAGCCCAATGCGGGCTTGAACTCACGAACAGTGAGATCATGACCTAAGCGGAAACCAAGAGTAGGACACTTAACCGACTGAGCCACCCAGTGCCCCAATGTTTATATATGTTTTTTTTTTAATTTTTTTTTTTTAATGTTTATTTATGTTTGAGATAGAGAGCACGAGTGAGGGAGGAGCAGAGAGAGAGGGAGACACAGAATCAGAAGCAGGCTCCAGGCTCTGAGCTGTCAGCACAGAGCCCGACGCGGGGCTCGAACTCATGGATCACGAGATCATGACCTGAGCCGAAGTCGGACGCTCAACTGACTGAGCCACCCAGGCACCCCTGTTTATATATGTTTAAGAGAGAGAGAGTGCAAGCCGGGAAGAGGCAGAGAGATAGGGAGAGAGAGAATCCCAAGCAGGGCACGGAGCCTGACACAGGGCTTGATCCCATGAACGGTGAGATCATGACCTGAGCTGAAATCAAGAGTCGGACGCTTAACCCACTGAGCCCCCCCGGCGCCCCGAGGATCACTGGTTCCTGAGACAGCCACAGCCACACTGAGGCGGGTAGTCTCCTTAAGGACATCCACTCTGGTCTCATCTGATCCCGGCTCCAGCTCTGTGGCCTGAGCAAAAGGACCGCCCTCCTCTGAGCCTCAGTTTCCTCACCTGCTGAGTGGGCTTGCTGACGGGGCCTGCCTCTGTGATGCTAAGTGGGCGGGCAGGGTCCAGCCAGGTGTCCCCCAGCATCTGCTTGCTCTGAGACAGCACCCACCCACGATTCTGGCACCCACGATGCCCCGAAAACCAAGAGGTTTGCCCCCTGAGTTGGTGGCAGGCTCTGACCTGACCTGACAAGGGGCCATCTGTGGCCTTTACCTTTGTGTCTTGCTGCAGAGTTGTTTGTGTGTGTGATTTGCGGGAGCCCCGGACCCCGCTGGGGGAGCGGACACGTGATACACGGCACGTGCCGCGTCCTCCCTTTCTCCGCGGAAGCGTCCACCCTGGAACACATCTGGCCCCAGGGTCTGGGTAAAGGGGCCGTGGGCCTAAAGGACCAAAGGGCAGCTGTCAAGGGAGGTGGAGGGGCCTCCCTCCCAACGGGCCCTGCCAGTCTTGAACCTGAGCTTGGAGGCCACCTGCCCTGCCCCCAGGCTGTGTGTCCTTCCCAGTCCCGGCCATTGTGTCTTCGGCCTGAGGCTCGTGGTTGAGCAGCGCTCGCAGCCACCCGCCTCTTCTCCCACCAGCGCCCCACCTTCCCAGCTCTGTAAGCCGAGCATGCCACCCGGCCTCCCCGAGGGTTCCCGTGCCTGGCGACCCCAATCAGGGCCCCCGAGTGGTGCTGACGTGAGGTCCAGGGCCCTTGACCCATGCAAGGCGGGTCCCAGCTTTGCCCTCCCACCAGCTGTGTGACCTCTCTGAACCTCAGTGGTCTCCTCTGAAAAACGGGTAGGGTGCGGCCTCCTAGGGCCATCGAGAAGATTCCATGAGCTATGGCAAGAACAGGGTTCGGAAGAGTGTAGGGCCAAGAACCCACCCCCGCTGGGGAGTTCGCTGTCATGATCCGAGTCTGGTCACTGTTGTCACTTCATGTGGGCACTTCATGAGGGTGGCCACTGTCACTTGGGTGCTCACGTCTGCCTCCCCCTGCCCCCCGCCTCCGCCAGCTGGCATATGGCCAGGACGGGCAGCTGAAGGGCTTCGCTGTGCTGGAGTACGAGACGGCAGAGATGGCCGAAGAGGCACAGCAGCGGGCGGACGGCTTGGCGCTGGGGGGCAGCCGCCTGCGAGTCTCCTTCTGTGCCCCGGGGCCCCCTGGCCGCAGCATGCTGGCCGCACTCATTGCCGCCCAGGCCACGGTGAGTGTGTGCCTGGGAGGGGTGCCCCCAGGGGTGGGGGGGTGGGGGGGGCAAGCCCTCCTCTCTGGAAAAGTCAGGATGTCAGCTGGGCCCTGGGGGGAGGGGGAGGGGCGAACCCGCCTCCCTGTGGAGGGGGGAAGGGGGAGGCCTGAGCCGCTCTTCTGTTTCCCTCTGCAGGCCCTCAACCGGGGCAAAGGGCTCCTGCCCGAGCCCAACATCCTGCAGCTGCTCAACAACCTGGGGCCCTCCGCCTCCCTCCAGCTGCTGCTGAACCCCTTGCTCCACGGCAACGCGGGGGGCAAGCAGGGTAAGGGGGGGCCGGGCAGAGTGGCGGCCGGGGTCCCCATCACGCTCAGAACCCCAGCCTCCCCAGACTGTTTTCCCGTCTGAGCTATAAGGGACGTGAACCCACGAGCGGGGGCTGGGGTGAGGGGCAGTCACCAGAGTGAGCGTGTGCCCTGAGCCCCTCACTCGGGGAGCAGAGCCGCCTGCAGTGAGGCAGGGTGGGGGGAAGGGGCCGTCCCTCCCGCAGCCGACTCCCTTTCCTGGGCCCTGTTTTGGGGCACGTCACTTGCTTTCCGGGAGCTTCAGGCCCGGGGCTGTGCTGAACCAGGGCGGGGGCTTCTATCCACGGTCCGCTCTTCACTTCCCGGTCTCCCCCAGGCCTGTTGGGCGCACCCCCAGCCATGCCGCTCCTCAGCGGGCCTGCCCTGTCCACGGCGCTGCTGCAGCTCGCCCTGCAGACCCAGAGTCAGAAGGTAAGCGCGGGGCCGCCCCGGGGCACCTCCTCACCCGCACGCACTCCCCGGCCTCTCGTTCCTCCGTTTCACACCCGACTCGCATCTGCCGGTGGCTTGCCATCGGTGGGGTGATGGGACGGATGATGGACGTCGTGTGGGGCTCAGTACACGGCCTGGTCTGTCGCGGGACTCAGGAAGGGACTCAGTCTAGGAAGGAAAGCCCAGGCTTCGCAGGGGAGGAGCGCGGTCTCTTGCTGCCACCTCCTCAACGCACACACATGGAGACCCGTACAGACCAAGACACACCCAGATAGGTATACCGCCCAGAAATACGTACACCACATCACCACTCGCGGTGCACGTACGCGGGAGGCACGCACACCCATATGCAAGTAGACCCACCACACACAGACACACACACCGCTGACCTGTCTGGTTTGGTGGTCACGGCCAAGTCAGTGGCACGGGTGTGTCTGACAGTAACTGACGGGATTAGGGAATTAGGGGCTCACACCCTGTGTGGCTAAAAGTGCCTGAATCCTTATGTGGCCGGTACACACACTGCTTCCGTGATAAGCAGCAGGGGGGCTGGGCGTGGCCTAGGAAGAACTGTCCTTCTGTGTGTGGGGTGACAGACCCTGACACGCTGAGCATATGGTGCATGCCCCCTGGGTCTCTCCAGGGTCTCAGATGGGCCCTGGTAGGCAGGAGGCCCTCCGTCCCCAGGGGACAGCTGGATGGGTGGCGGCTGAGATGTCACAGACCCCGGGGGATGCTGCGCGTGTCTGCCCGTGACCGGCCGTGGCCTGCACTCTGGGTGTGCTGGGTGTTGTGACTGTCGAGACCCTGGGTGCCACCTGTCTGCTGCCCAGGCCACGCTGGCCCATCTCCAGCTGATTGTGCTCTGTCTCCAGAAGCCTGGGATCCTGGGAGACTCTCCCCTGGGCACCCTTCAGCCTGGGGCCCAGCCGGCCAACCCCCTCCTCGGGGAGCTGTCTGCAGGTAACACAGACCCCCGCCCCTCCTCATCTTCCCGGGCCCCTTCCCACTTTCCCTTCCTGAGCCCCTTTCCTCACTGGGCCTGGGCGAATGACCTACTATCTCTGGGTCTCGATGGTCCCATCTGTCAGTTGGGCCCCCACCCAGGGTGGCCGTGAGCATCCTGGGAGTCGATGGACTTAGAGGGGTCTGTTCACTGCCTAGCACGTACCGGCTGGTCCTGGTGCAAGTGGAGGCTCAGGGCCCCGGGAAGACGGGTCTAGTGTGGTTGGATGCCGACACCTCCTTCTCTCTGCAGGGGGGGCCCTGCCCCCAGAGCTGCCGCCCCGGCGAGGGAAGCCACCACCTCTGCTGCCGCCACTGCTTGGCCCCTCTGGGGGTGACCGGGAAGCCATAGGCCTGGGTCCCCCAGCAGCCCAGCTCACTCCACCCCCTGCCCCAGTGGGACTCCGAGGCACTGGCCTCAGAAGCCTCCAGAAAGACAGTGGGCCTCTGCCCCCACCCCCTGGGGTAAGGCTCCGCCCCACATCCAGTACCATTCCAGCCTCTTGCCCTGCACGGGGCCGCCTGCCAGGAGCCCTCACCAACCCAGCCCTCCCGCCACAGGTCTCGCTGCTGGGGGAACCCCCAAAGGACTTTCGGATCCCCCTGAATCCCTACCTGAACCTACACAGCCTACTCCCAGCCAGCAACCTGGCGGGTAAGGAGGCTCGGGGCTGGGGAGGCACAGGGAGAAGCCGCCGCCCAGCTGAGGGCCACCTGCCTAACCCCCCAGCCCCCGGAGGTGGTGGCGGAGGTAGTGGCAGCAGCAAAGCCTTCCAGCTCAAGTCCCGCCTGCTCAGCCCTCTCGCCAGCTCCCGCCTGCCCCCCGAGCCAGGGCTGCCCGACAGCTATGGTTTCGACTACCCCTCGGTGAGTACCTAGCTGCCATGTGGCCAGCCCTCCCGAGGGCCGCTGTCGTGGCCCCTTGTTCCCTTGAGAGCAAGTCATTCTCCAACCCAGAATTCTCTAATACTGACTGCCCGGCAAGCACGAGGGAGACAGCGGGGAATGTGCCGGACACGGTCCCTGCCCTGAGCTCCTGTCTGTCTGTCTGTCTCTGCGCGTCAGGCCTGGTTCCTGTCTGTCTAAGGCGCAGGCTTCCGGCTGTGCTTCCCCTTCTTGGAGACCAGGCTCACTGCCTGTTGATCTCTGTCCTGCTCCCCCTGCCTCGATTCCTGTCTCTGTCACTGGAGAGCCGCTCCTTCTGTGATGGTCACCTCCTCCAGGTCGGACGTTGCCTCCTGGCCACCTGCAGGCCCCCTGTGTTACGTTTGGCCCACACTGGGTTTAAAAAAATTAACGACTGCGATAAACATCACTGCTGTCCCAGAGAAGGGCTCACACAACCCAGAAGCCTCGCCGGCCGTGAAGCGCTCCGAACCCCGGGGCCCGTGGGCGCCACGTGCCTTCACAGCAGCCATCTCTGGAGCCAGGGTGTCACCACTCCCGGCAATGGGGCGCGCTCTCCGTCTCACTCCAGCTGCCCCACTCTGCAGTCGGAAGTGGCCCCCACACAGTAGAACGTGCCCCCTCTTGGAGGGGGCAGACTTCCCCGCTAACAGCTGTGTCGCGGGAGTCAGCCGGGGGTGAGGTTGGTGCAGACTCCAACCCAGCGTGCTTCTCCCACTTTCGTTCAGGACGTGGGACCTCGGCGGCTCTTCTCCCACCCACGGGAGCCAGCTCTAGGGCCTCACGGACCCAGCCGACACAAAGTAAGAGCTGCCCTGTCCATCTCCCCTCCTGGGTGCATCAGTTAGCCTGTGCTGTCTAACAAGCGGCCCCACCATTTTATTTCTCACCATTCTTCCGGGTGGCAGGTGGGCGGTTCTCTGCAGTCACGTGTCACGTGACAGCACAGCTAGGGCTCAGCAGACTGCGGTGGTTATGGTCACATACGGTGCAGCAGAGGCCTCAGCTGGGATGATTTGTCTGCTGCCCCTGGAGCCCATCCTCCAGCGGGGCGCCCCGTGATGCTGTCCTGCATGTGGTGGTGGCCCCCGGGTTCCCAAGAGGAAGGAAGGGCAGGCCCCTCTGCCTTTACAGTCATGCTACCGTCCTAGTGGCAATGCTAGTCACACGACGGAGCCCAGTGTCCTTTGGGAGGGTCTGCAAATGGGGTTGGATTCTTCAATGATTCGTCCCACTCAGCCTGGCCCCCTCTCCGCAGATGTCCCCCCCGCCCAGCGGTTTTGGTGAACGGAGCGGCGGGGGACCCCTCTCCCACTTCTATTCGGGCTCGCCCACGTCCTGCTTCACCAGTGGCCTGCAGGCTGGCCTCAAGCAGAGCCACCTTAACAAGGTGAGGAGCCTCCCCAGCTGAGGACAGGGAGCCAGGCAGGATGCAGGAGGCCCTGTGACGCTTGGTTCCTAGGCCAAGGATGGGGTGGTGACAGAGCAGGGGTCAGCTTGGTCAGGGCCGGCCTGGCACGGGCTGTCCTTCCCACACCTGTGTGGCCTGTATCTCGTGTTGCCCAGCCTTCCTGGCCTCCTTTTACTCCCTCTGCAGTAGCCCGCGGGTGGGGGATATTAGCCCAGATGAGCAAACAGGCTCCGAGGAAAGAAGTAATCCCCTCCCCCCCCATCTCCTAGCTAACGAGTGGCAGAGGCAGGATTTGAGCCTGAAACCCCCTGCCTTTGCCCTGGGGGCTGCTTCCTCTCCCGCTCCATCCTTCTCCCATGTCTTCCAGGCGGTCGGCTCCTCTCCACTGGGCTCTGGAGAAGGGCTCCTGGGCCTCGGCCCTGGGCCCAATGGCCACAGCCACCTGTTGAAGGTACGGGGCTGGGGAGGGGCAGCAGGAACGCGCAGGTCTGGGGCGCAGTGGCCATTAGATGGCCCCTGACTTGCCCTGCCCTCCTCTCTGTCTCTAGACTCCACTGGGTGGCCAGAAACGCAGCTTTGCCCACCTGCTGCCCTCGCCCGAGCCCAGCCCGGAAGGCAGCTACGTGGGCCAGCACTCCCAGGGCCTCGGCGGCCACTACGCAGATTCCTACCTGAAGCGCAAGAGGATTTTCTAAGGGGCCGGTGCCAGAGATGCTCAAGGGCCTGCACCAAATTGCTTTTGGGTTTTCTGGTGTTCTGTTTTGTGTTTTTTTTCCCGCCCTCCCCCCCCCGCCCCTTTCAATAGAAAACTCTCTGAAAGACTTTGTTGACCAACCAGCCGGAACCCAAGGAGTGTGGGGGAGTCTGGGGGCCGCTGTGCACCTCTGGCCTGCTCCCGGCATGGAAACTCTACAGCCTTAAGAGAGAGGGGCCCTGGCCAGCTCGCTCTCCCCTCCCCGGTATCCACCTGTGTCTGTCTCTCTGGAAGTCCTCTCCCGCCTCGTCACTCCTGTATCTTGGCCTTTCGAGTGCCTTGGAGGTTCCCCTGACCTCCCGCGAGGATCAGAGACTGTCCCCCTTTTTTAACTTTGACAATTGACTTTTGTTTCCTTTTCTAATTTGTATTATTTTTTAAACAATCCAGGACGACCCCCAGCTCTGATTCCTTTAAGGTCCAGCATGTCTGGGCCTTCATTCCACACTTGCGGTTTGAAATGGCTCAGCCCTTTTCCTGTCCTGTCTGCTGCAGGCGTGGCTGTGTCCTGCCCCTGCCTGCCCACTCCGGCCCATACTCCAGCTTGGGGTCCCCAGCCTCCTGCCACAGTTCCCTCGCCTTCTGATGCCTTAAAGCCGGGCCCCAGGCCCTGCGGTCAGAGCCTCTTAGATGCCGAGCTCCGGAAGCTTGACTCAGGACCAAATGGCTCTGGCCTGGGGATTGGGCCCCTCCGCCCGGAGGTCCCGCTCCGGGGACAGTAGAAGGCCAAAGCCTCGGTTTTGGCAAACCAACCCGGTCATCCCTCCTGCCCAGGCCCAGGTGCAGAGACAGGTTTTCTCTGCCAGCGTAAACCAGTCCTGCTGTCAGTGTGTGGGGGCCGGGTACTGTGCATCTCACTGAGCCTCCGCTGTCTCCCCTCACCCCAGCCCCCCCCCACCCCCACCCCCGTGTTGAAGATGAGCTCCACCTGCCCGTCCCCAGGCTAGATCACCTGGAGCTGGCCTCCCGGCCCCCTGGGGGCCCAGCGTGAGCCCGGCAACTTGAGGCAGATAAGCCCCTGCCCGCCTGCCCGCCAGCAGGACCCATCGGTCTGAGGAGATCCCAGGCCGGCCCCCTGGCCTGCCGCGCCACCAGCTTCTCTCCCCTGACTGGGGCCGGGCGGGGAACGTCCACATCCACTCCGGGGGGCTGTCGTCTCCCCCATCCTCTCTCACAGACTTTCCTTTGCTGAATTAAAGTTTGTAAGTAAATGGTTTTAAAGAAAGCAGAGCTGGCTGGTTCTTGGGGCAAACAGTGGGCCTGGGTTGGGAGGTCAAGGATGGCCCCGCAAGTCTGCGTGTGTGGCTGAGCCAGCCTGGCGCCCTCCTGCTCTGGCCGTTCTTCCTGGAGTCCTTCCGCATAAGCCCCACGCAGACGGCAGGGCTTCTATTCGGGCAATTACGGGCGCTACGGTCGCGGGGCTGCCACTGGGCATGCCCAGACCCGGGTCACGTGATGCCTGTCATGGCCGCCTCCGTGGCCCGGGGAGGCGTGAGCGCTGGGCTGCTGCTGCGGGCGGCCAGGGGAGCCTGGTGGAGCCGGCCCGGAGGCTCTTCGGGGTCTGGGGAGGCGGCGGCACCGGCGACGGCCAGAAGGTTCCGAGCGACAGGTACCTGGGGCGCGCCTCGGGGGCTAGCGTTCACCCGTCGGACGCCCGCAAGGCGCCACGGGGCCGCTCACCGAACCGTGTTTTTCCAGGCTCGCGCCCGGCTGGGGAGGAGGAAGCCGGCGGCCCCGAGCGGCCCGGGGACGTGTGAGTGTAGGGGGACAGATCCCCCATTCTTTATCCCACGAGGTTTCTCCGGTCCCCACCTTACCCTGCAGCCTCATATCTGTGCCCTTCTACGTCGTCCTATTCCCCTGGCCGTCAAGCCCCCCAACCCTAGATTCCACCTGGCCCCTGCGTCTGTCATCACGTTTGGCATCTGCGCCTCCATCTATCTCCAGGGTGAACGTGGTGTTCGTAGACCGGTCAGGCCAACGGATTCCGGTGAGCGGCAGAGTGGGGGACAATGTTCTCCACTTGGCCCAGCGCCATGGAGTGGACCTGGAAGGTGGGAGCCCGGCACAGGGAATTGGGGAGGTCCTTACTGATTGTTTCAAAAGACCCGCAAATCAGACCCGGTTCTCCATTACTGAACCCTCCCATGGCTTCCCATCAAACATGGTTCAAATCCAGACTCAAAGTCTCAAACTCTGACCAGCTCTAAACCTCTTCACTCACTCCGCAGTTATTTGTTGAGCATTTATTAGAGGTTATTTAAACCACTGCCCTCCAGGAGCTTGTATTCTCTGCCTCCTTCTTCTCTCTAGTCTAGACACACTGGCTTTCTTGCTGTTCCTCAAACAAACAAACAAACAAACAAAACAAAACAAAACAAAGCCAAGTTCGTTCCTGCCTCCGGGCTTTTGCACTTGCTGCTCCAGACATCCGGAAGTAGCTTCCCACCGGCTCTTCTGGCTCCACCTCATCCTTCGGGTCTCAGTGTAAATTCACCTTTCTGACAGTCTCATCCCCTCAACCCAACTAAAGTCCCCATCCCCGTCACTCTGTCATCTCAGTGTGCTTTGTTGCCCCCATAGCGCTGCTCACTGCTTTCTTTCCATTTCGTCGCCTGTCCTCAGAATGAGCCCAGAAACCCTCTTTGCCACTTACCGATTGCCTGTAATGGTATTTAGATGTCACAGGTATTAAATCAATGTCTGTTGAATGAAAGATAATAAGAGCAGACATCTTAAGTGTGCTAAATACCTAATGACTGAGCACATCTTCGCGACAACGGTACGTGATAGGAGAGATTGACCTCATTTTATAGGTGAAAAAACTGAGCCCCAGGTTAAGTTGACACAGTCCAAGGTCAGGTAAGTGGCAAAACCAGATGCAAAGCCAGCTTTTTTTTAAATGTTTACTTAGTTTTGAGAGAGAGAGAGAGAGAGACAGAGACAGAGCATGAGCAGGGGAGAGGCAGAGAGAGAGAGAGGGAGACACAGAATCCCAAGCGGGCTCCAGGCTCTGAGCTGTCAGCACAGAGCCCGACGCGAGGCTTGAACCCACAAGGGTGAGGTCGTGACCTGAGCCGAAGCCAGACACCCAACCGACTGAGCCACCCGGGCACCCCAAAAGCCAGCTCATTTTAGCCGCTAATCTGGAGTGCTCTTCTGTGCGTATTGAGTACCTACTGTGTGCCAGGCAACAGTGTACAAAACAGATGAGGCTCCTGTGGTTTCACACCAATTTCAACCTAACAGGGACAATAATCTCCCAGGTAAACACGTAATTCTATCATGAGCAGCTGGACAGGGCGGTCTGAAGCAAAAATGTACAGGGTTATTGGTCGAGTGAGTAGAACACAGAGCCTGAAATATTGAATCATTACAGGGGGTGGAGATATTGGGGGGCCTGGCACGGCAGGCCTAACTCAAGTTCCCTTCTAGAATCCAGTCACCAGGAGTCCAGGACAGAGACTGGAATGGGAGTTTTAGAGGCGAGTGGCCCACAGTCGCATTTTTGCCTGTTAGCAGCTGTATGACCCTGTGCAAGGGTCCTTAACATCTCTGGACCTCTGTCTCCTCCTCTCTAAAATGGACGTTTCGGTGACTGTCTCACTGGGGTGCTGTAGAGAGTTACACAGATCTCGTAAGTAGCGCTTAACACCTGGATCGTGGTCAGTGTGCAGTGGCGAGCGGGGACTGTGACAGTAGATAATGCTAATGAGGTGGCAACCGGCTGAGGAAGAGACCCCTGGGGACTGCCCGGCGCCTCAAGGCCCAGACATTTTCCCCCCAGGAGACGGGGAGGGTGGGCTAAGGCATCAGGTCCCCCAGGGAGGTTCTTCTGGGTCAGGGGGCTGTCTTGCAGCTTCGTCTTCATGGTCCAGCTCGTCTGGAAGAGAGAGAATTCTGTCCCGTTCACTTTGAACACGCCTCTCTTGAGCACCCACCGCATGGCAGCCTCAGTGCCAAGTGCAAAGAGACGAGGCCAGGAGGACGGCGCATAGGTAAACCCAGAGATTAAGGTCACTTTAGATCGTGGTAAGTGCCGTACAGGAATCAGAGTCACCAAGGCCAGGGGGAAGGGGAAGAAACAGGAGGTGGGGGAGCTGGAAGACCGCGGAGTTGAGTCTCTGAAGCCAAGAAGGATCGAACCGTGGAAAAGCGGACAGAAGAGCATTTCAGGGCACGGGTACAGCAAGTGCAGAGGTCCTGTGGTGGGGACGAGCTGGGCATGTTGGAGCTGAGCCGAAGGGCCAGTGTGGCTGAGGTGGACTGAGTGAGGGATCGGGAGGACCTCAAGGGCTGGTTGTATTCTGGCGGTGAAAACCCCGTGGAGGGGCGCCCGGGCAGCTCCGTCAGTTAAGCATCTGACTCTTGGTTTCGGCTCAGGCCATGACCTCATGGTTCGTGGGTTCGAGCCCCAAATCGCGCTCCACGCTGACAGTGCGGGGCCTGCTTGGGATTCTCTCTCCCCTGCTCCTGCACTCTCTCTCTCAAAATAAACTTTATAATTTTTTTTTAATGTTTATTTCAGAGAGAGAGAGACAGAGCACAAGCAGGGGAGGGACAGAGAGCGAGGGAGACACAGAATCCGAAGCAGGCTGCAGGCTCCGAGCTGTCAGCACAGAGCCCGACGCGGGGCTCGAACCCGTGAACCCTGAGATCATGACCTGAGCCGAAGTCGGCTGCTTAACCGCCTGAGCTACACAAGCACTCCACTCAAAATACATTTAAAAAAGAAAGAAAGAAAACCCTTTGGAAGGTTTTCAAGCGGGACAATATCCCCGAGCACGGTTCTCAGTGATCAATCCAAAAGCTGGGACTGTGTCCCGGGACAAGCCGGAACCCCCAGCTTCTGCATCTTGCAGCCCTCATATTCTGGTCCCTTCTGCCACACCAAGTGTTGAGTGAGAGCAACGGGGAGATGGGGGACCCACTGGCCCAGCGCGGTGACGGGTCCCAGCGAGGGCTTACAGGCTACGGGGACCCTGCCTGACTTTTCACCTCTCGGCTACACTGAAGTCAAGTCCATGGTGCCATGCACGCGGTCCGGTCCGCAGCCTGCTGGGGAGTCCTTGGGAGAGGCGACACCCTGGACATCCCTTCGGAGGCTTGTCCGCAGTTCGGGGACAGCTAGCCGAGTGAATGACTGGGCGGAGGGTCCACACGGTGCGTGCACAGAGGACGGAGAGATGAGGGGCGTCTGGGGACACAAAGGGCCTCTTCTCCCTTATGTCTTTGACTGAATGGCACCTACCCGACCGTGTCCCTCACCGGCACTTCCCCTCCTGTTGCCCCCAGGGGCCTGCGAAGCTTCCCTGGCGTGTTCTACCTGCCACGTATACGTGAGCGAGGACCACCTGGACCTCCTGCCTCCTCCCGATGAGAGGTGAGCGGGGCAGCCCCTCCCAGGCCTGAGCGGCAGGGCCGGCCGCTGCGCCCGCGCTCCTGCTGTCGGTGGGGGGTTGGGGGGGGTGTGGGTGTGGGGGTGGGGGCGGGCCGGCATCCGGGCGGCGGTGGAAGGCAGCCCCACTTCCCTCCCCCTCGCAGATGCTGGCGGTGGCACTGCCCCTCCGGCCACTTCCCCTGGACTTGGGGCCCTCAGCAGCTAGACCCCGTGCCCCCTGCTGACCGCTGTTCTTGCTCCAGGGAGGACGACATGCTGGACATGGCCCCCCTTCTTCAGGAGAACTCCCGGCTGGGCTGCCAGATCGTGCTGACCCCCGAGCTGGAAGGGGCCGAATTCACCCTGCCGAAGATCACCAGGAACTTCTACGTGGATGGCCACGTCCCCAAGCCCCACTGACACGGGCAGCCGTCATGGCCCTCGGGGCCAGGACTGGAAGAATAGCCAAGCTGCCAGCCCAGCCCAGCCCAGAGCGCGGACAGGCCCGAGAGAGACGTTGGGAGCAACCAGAAGTCCAAAGCCCCTGCTTCAGAGAGATCCCATGTCCAGGCTCTGGCTGTGGGGGAGGGGCGGGGGGGGCACCAGCCCCTGCTGGGGGAGCCTCCCCCAAACTCGTGAGACTCAGTGTGTGGACAGGGCGGAATCTGACTGGAATGACAATAAAACTGTCTCACAGACCTCCAGCATCTTGAGTGTCGTTGTGGGGGAGGGGGGGAGGGCAGGCCTGGGGTCTGTAGCTGCATCTTCTACAGCTGGACCCCCAACTCTCCCCTCTCAGAGCAGCGATGGGGTGGGGGCTGGGGGGCCACTGAGGTAGGGGCCTGGAAGCTCCCTGGAGGAGAGGGCGTGGGAGGCCGAGGCACACGCGGATCGGCGTGGCAAGGCCCCGCCCCCACAGCCGCGGAGGGATTTGGAGGGGCCCGGACTGGCCCGGAGGGGTGCGAAGTCCACCTGAGCGGGGTGCCCAGAGTGGCACCGAGGCCGGCCCGAGTCGCCTGGAACCCGGCGCCGAGCATCGCCTGCTAGAGGCGCCCGACCCCGCTCGCCCCGCCCAGGTGGGGCTCATCGCACCCTCTGCAGAAGCGCCCCCACCGGGCGCGTGCTGCTCCACTCAGGTGGGGCTCATCGAGGGGGCCCGGCGGGGGCGGGGCCGGCGCGAGCAGGGAAGCGGGGCCGGGCTGGGGCGCGATGGAGGCCCGGCCAGTCCCAGACTTCTCTAAGCTCCAAGAGCTGCTGGCGCCGCCGTGTCTGGACGCTAGGCCGTCCCGGGCGCCCCCTCTTCAGCAGACCCCGAGGACCCCAGGATGCTCCAGACCCAACGGCAGGTGCGTTAAGGAGCGGCCCCTTCCCCAAACCTGACCCAGTGGTCAGAGGGTCAGGACCTCTGGTTCCTGGGGTTATCCAGGGGTCACAGTGTTAGTTACTGGTACTTTAAAAAAAGCAGTCTGGTCCCCGGGGATAGTTGGGGTCATATAGGGGTCAGAGACCACCCAATCCCCTTAGCCCATGTCTCCGGGGACTATACAGGTGCTGCCCACACTGTCCCTTGTCCCCAGGTCCTTCTGGCCTGCACGCCAGGACTCCGTCACTGCCCTGCGTTTTCTCCAAGAAACAGCAGAGGGGCAGGTCCAGCGCCCTGCCCAGGACACCCAAACCCTGGGGGCCTGCCGGGAGCTGAAGACCTTGGAGTCTCTGGGACCCTCGCCTCTGGCAAGGGAGGCCGGGAACATGCCGACCCCGATCAGCCAGCAAGGCTGCAGCTCGGGGCCCCCGGAGGCTCCCCCAGCCCCCTCAGCCCTACCCCAGAGGAGGCCCCGGAAGCAGTCAAAGCCCCACCGGGGCGCTGAGAAAGTGGATCCCCGGTTTGAGGGGGTGACCCTGAAGTTTCAAATAAAGCCGGACTCCAGCCTGCAGATCCTAGCCAGCTACAGGTAGGGGCTGGCCCAGAGGAGGGCGCCCTTTTTGCAAGTTAGAGTGATAATGGTGGGGGCAGGGACCTCCAGGCACCTGCTCCAGGACGCACACACCCGCCCTGCGTTACAAATGGCCCATCTCTGAGCGAGACCTCAGGCTGCTGCGGGTCCCAGCCCTGCTGCTCTGATCCTGGTCTGAGCGTGGGTCCTCTTTTATTTGATGTTCATTCATTTTTGAGAGAGACAGAGACAGAGCGTGAGCAGGGAAGGGGCAGAGAGAGAAGGAGACCCAAAATCCAAGGCAGGCTCCAGGCTCCGAGCTGTCGGCACAGAGCCCGACGCGGGGCTCGAACTCGTGAACCGTGAGATGGTGACCTGAGCCGATGTCGGTGAGCATAGGTCCTCTTTATGAGATGGGGCTGACCGTCCTGAGGGCCGCCGCTGCTGTTATTTTTTCCGACAACGTTATTGACTACCGTTTGTAGTACAAGAACGACAAGGGGAGGTAACAGGCAGCCTTTGGTGTGTACGGGCTCATCGAAGCCTTGTGAATCCCACTCTACAGGGTTGGAAACTGAGGTGCAGAGGATCAGAGCACTTGTCCAGAGTCACGCAGTGAGGACTCGGGAGAAGTAGGACCTCACACTGGCAGGCCGGCCCTGGGCTTCCTACCTCTTCCTGTGATAATCACCATTAATATCACTAACGAGGGGCCCGGCCGGGCCTCGCGGACATCAGATGCCTCCTTGGGGGATGCTTGATACCCCGACAGTAATCGTCACGGAGGGGCGCTGCCCGGGACAAGATTAGATCCCCCAATGCTAACTCCTATCTGTTCTCCAGCCCGGCCTGCAGTAGCCGCTCCCAGGGTCCCCCCCCAGGCCCTGCGGGGGGCCCCGAGGCCAACTCAGGAGGCAGCGAGGCCCTGGGTGAGTCCTGCAGACTTGACAGCTATAAATATGTGTGGGGGGGAGGCAATTTCCCATCCTCTCTGTCTTTCTTCCCGTCCTGCTTCCCCATTTAGAACCTTCCAGAAGGAGTCATGGTGCACCTCCCTCCACTCGAGCTGAGTCACCCCCACCCCCAGTTTCCTCCTCTGTTTAGCTTTGCCATCTGTCTCCCTTCCTGGCTTTCCCTCTGCCTCAGCTCTGGCAATACCCGGGGCTGGCCCGGAGCCGAGGGGAGGGCGGGGGGCCTCGGAGGGACCCCAGCAACATGCCCCACCTGCACGGGCCTCTTCGCCCCTTACCCCGACCTCTGCCCCTTCAGGGCCCCGGTGCTGTGCTTCCTGTAGGACCCAGAGGACCCCGCTCTGGCGGGATGCGGAAGACGGGACCCCTCTCTGCAATGCGTGTGGCATCAGGTCCTCAGAGCGCAGGGAGGAGTTTGGAAGCTCGGCCGGTGTGGGGTGCTGGGAAGGGAAGCATCCTCGGGGAAAGTGGTTCCCTTGCGGTCGTTTCCGGGCCCCTGCTGCCTCCTGATGGTGGTTTCTCATCCCCCCCCACCCCCCACCCCAGGTACAAGAAGTACGGTACCCGCTGCTCCAGCTGCTGGCTGGTGCCCAGGAAGAATGTCCAGCCCAAGAAGTCATGCGGCAGGTGTGGGGTGTCCCTGGGCCCCCACCAAGGCCCAGCTCAGGAAGGGTAAGCCCTTCCTCCCCTAGCCGAGCCCATCCGGACTCAGTTTCTCCAGGGAGGAGACGGGCAGAAGCCCTCCTGGGAGGAGTGGGGAAAAAGCCGGAGTCTTCGGGGGTCCAGCCTGCCTCCTCTCTGCCCGCTCCCATCCAGGGATCCCAGGTGGAAGACCCAGGCCTCAGGCTCCAGAGCCCCTGTCCCGGGGGGCCACTGTCCCCCATCTTGGCCCCTGGTCCAGTCGGGCTTGGCTGGACCTCCCCTCAGAAAATGCCCTCAGCAGTGACACTCCTATTGTTAACAGCGATAACAATAAAGAACGAAACTCCTCAGAGAGAGCACTGTGACTCGGGAACCGTCTCATGCCCGCTGACTCCCCCCCACCCTTGGTGGGGCCTGTGGGGGCAGGCGTTTTCTCATTAGGACTCAGAGGGACACGCGCGCCGTCATCTGTACGGGCAGCAGCCCGCCCCGCCTTTACAACGCCCCGCATGGGGCGACAGCCGCCGCATGCAGAGACACACAACACAAGCAGACAGACACACGTACGGGGCGCCTGGCTGGCTCACTCGATGGAGGTGCGACTCTTGACCTCGGGGTTGTGGGTTCAGGCCCCGCACTGGGTGTAGAGATTACTTACAAATATAAAATCTTAAAAAGAGAGAGACAGGGGCACCACTCGGGCGGCTCAGTCGGTTGAGTGTCTGACTTCGGCTCAGTTCAGGTCACGATCTCACAGTTTGTGGGTTCGAGCCCCACATCCAGCTTCGGCGCCACAGGAGCCTGCTTCAGATTCTCTGTCTCCCTCTCTCTCCCTCCCCCTCCCCCACTCACTCGCTTTCTCTCTGAAAAATAAACAAACATAAAAAAAAGACAAGACAGATACATGTGCGTGGGCTGATGCATTCACACACACAGACACGTGGACAAGGCCACGCACTAGACAGAAGCGTGCACTGATGGCCACACGCCTGCGGACAGACACATGTCCAGAGACACATGACACACGTCAACACAGGAAATACACATAGATGACACACGTTGGTGCACAGTGACATACACCCCGCGGGCCCTTTATCTGTCAGCTCCGCCCCTGCCTGCAGAATGTCACCTTCCTACACGTCTCCTTGCATGCCAGCGCCTTCTGTGTCCCCTTCTCTTTCAAGATCTCTTTCACCCCACCAAAGTGTGTCCCTAGCTTGAAGCCAGAAGAGAGGGGAGAGGAGGGCCCTGGCCAGACCTCAGCCCTGTCACTGTCACCAGGACACCAGTGCTCGCTGGGAGGATGGGTGGGATGCAGCCAGGGTGGGGCTGGCCCCCCATGACCGTGAGTAAGACCTGCCTGGCCACATACTCCAGGCAGGTGAAACCCCCTTCGTCTCCCCTGGGCGAGCCTGCGGGGAAGGCCTGGGCGCGGATTCCTCAGCCCCGAGATCTCTGACTCACTGCGTCTCGCTATTCCTCAGCTCAGAACAGCCTCCCAGCCTGTCTCCCCGTAGCTGCCGGCTTCTCATTACTTGTGGGGAGGGGCTCAGCCCACACCACAGATTCAGAGAAGCTTCCTTGACCCCCCGGTCTGAAATAGACACCCCATTCCCGTGCTATGTCCGGCCCTAGCTTAGTTCCCCACAAGCCTCCCTCTTAGAACCTAACCGGAAAAAAAAGACAACAAAAAAACTCCCAGAATTTTCGAGTCTCTACTACTCTGGGGTTATTTCATTCACGTTCATCTCCGCACCTGGACCGTGATTTCAGAGGCCCAAGGCCACATCTGTGTCCCTGACCGTGAGAGGCCACCCCAGGTCGTGCCCAGCCTGAAGTTCCCTGGGGGTCCACATTTGGACACACAGAGGCCTCAGACTGCGTGTGACCTCCCGGCTGTTTTTACCCCCGTATGCGGCATTTATGGAGCAACTCCTATGTGCCAGGCCCCAGTGGGGACACTATATGGGGAATAGAACAAAGATCCCTGCTCTAGCGAAGCCAAAATTCTAACGTGACAGTAAACAAATATTGGATTCAGTATCTAATAGAATGGCAAGTAGTGATTGGTGCTACAGAGGAAATAAGGCCTGTAAGGAAATGGCAGTTGGGGGGGGGCTACCCGCCCTGAGGGGGGACAGCCAAGGCCTCTCGGACATCTGCGTAGAGACCTGGGGATAGGGAACTAGCTGCGGGACTTGGAGATGAAGAGAGTCCAGGCAGAGTGAATGGCAAAAGCAAAGGCCCTGTGGCAGGCCGGACCTTGTGGGACTCCAAGGAATGGAGAGGAGGCTGGTAGGAGTGGAGAGAGGCGGGTAAGGGTGTGTGTGACAGCAGGGGCTGCAGCGTGTTTGTGCCTTTTTGCCTTCTGTACGCTGGCTAGGCCTCTAGGCACCCCCCAGCCCAACCCCCCACCCCCTTTTCCTGTACTTACCTTTGCTCAGGCAATGTTTGCCTGGGGCAGCCATGGAGTGGGAGCTGTCCAGGACTGCTTCCTTCTCTCGGGCTCTGTTCCTGCTTCGGAGGGAGGCAGAGACTGCAAGGGTTGGGGGAGGTCCAGCTGTTCTCTCCTTATGCTCGGGGAGGTGAGGGGGACGGCGCCATGCAGCGGGGGTTGCAGCCAGTACCCGCGTGTCTCCTCTGAATCACGATGGGCAGTCAGGGGGCAAACTGAGACGCCGTGGATGGACACAGGGTGGTGGAGGCATTGAGGGTGGGGGCGGGGACGCACCCCTTAAAAGGAGGGACATCTCGGGGGCTGACGCTCATAACTGCAGGCCTTGTCTGCATTTACTCAACCTGGCGAGGCCTCAGGACAGGGGCCCAATGCTCGGACCCCTGGGAGGGGCCTCCGCCCATCCTGGGAAGGCAGCCTCAGCTCTGCCCGGAACCAGGCCTGGGGAATCACCTAGCTCCCACCCCCAAGAGTTAGCAGGGTTAGAGGGCAGCGGGCTGGACGGAAGAGATAAGGGATAGGGAGCTGGAGGAAGGAGTGCGGTCCCCACCCCGGCCCCAGGGTCAGCTGAGAGCAGGAAACTGGACAGGGAGAGAACCACCTCCAGGTCACACCGCATGAAGGCGGCTTGCACTGCACCTGACACATAGTAGGCCCTCAAACCAAACAAGCAAAAATAGGTTCTGTAGGAATATCCCGGGGTTGGCATTGGAACCGTGGGCTGGTTCCACAACGCAGACTGAAGCAGGCGGACCCAGAGTCCTTTATAAAAACTTTATTGGGGGGCGGGGTAGAAAAAGGGGGTGACGCCCCTGGAATTGAATAAATAAATGAATAATAAATAAATACATAAATAAATAAATAGAACAATAAGTAAGCCCCCCCCCGTGCCTCTGGGGGGCGTCCCCCGGCCCGCGGGGAGAGGGGAGCGGGCTCACGCTGATGTCAGCTGGATGGCAAAGACCTCGCCCTCCGCCTGCGCCTCCACGGTGCCCGCAGCCTCGGTTCCACCTTCGGCAGCGCCCGTGCTCCCTCCAGCGCCTCCGCCCGCGCCATTGAGACACACGGCCTCGCCCGAGCTTTCGGCCTCCTGCACGTTGTACTCGCCCTTCTTGCAAGCGGTGGACTGCACGTAGAAGGCCAGGCCGGCCCCCGCGGCCAGCAGCGCCGCGCCCCCCGCCGCGCCGCCCACGGCGAGCCACAGCCACGGACCTGCGGGGTGGAGATCCTCAAAGCCCTCAAAGCCACCGGCTCAAGGTTCCCAAGCCCCGCCTCCTCTTTTCCCTACCCACAGGCACGTGTCAGACCTCCGGGGCCTGGCAGAGAAGGCCAGGGAACTCGCAAGCGGGGCGGGGGATAGGAGGAAGGCCCCGAACGGCTACCCGGAGCGCCCAGACTCCGAGGTGTGTCATCTCGGCATAGGATTGTAGCCCCTAGCCCCAGGGATACCCACGAGTCAACCAACTCTCCTCACCCCCAAAAGGATGAGGGTAGGGGAGACCGAGTCATTCCTTCAACCCGGAAAACCCCAGAGATACACGAAGTGGGGGGAAGGGATCCAGGGCGGGGTCCCCCTCACCTGCATCCTCTGCTCTAGGTCCCTCTCCAACCCCCCCTTCTCCACGGCGACACAGTGAAGAGCGAATTATATTAACTCTCTACCACCCATAACCAACACCAAGTAAATAAGCCCTTTCCCACAGCCATCGCAGCCCTGGAGGTCCCTCCCCATGAGCTCCAGTCTGCTCCCTCTCCCCCCACCTCCCACCCCCAACCCGCTATCGTAACCCCACTCGTCAGGGCGCCCCCGACTTCTGCCCCGGCTCACTTCGGTCTCACCTGCGGGGGAATGGGAGGGAAACAAGGCCCGGGCCGGGGCACCAAGGCGCCAGGCCACGCCCCCTGCAGATTCCCTCGCCCCGCCCCTCCAGCTGCCGCTTACCAGCCACGCGCACTGTGATACGCCGCGCGTGGCGCCCATGCGCGTTGGTGGCCGCGCACTCGTACTCGCCGCCGTGGCTGCCCATGGCGCCCGCCACGCTTAGCGTGCTGTTGTTACTCGACAGGCCGATGTTGGGCGCCCCCGGGGGCGCGCGCCAGCTGATCTGGGCTGGGGGCCAGGCCTCCGCGCGGCAGGTCAAAGTGAAGTTTCCACCGGGCCGCACGCCTCCGGGAGGCGAGGCTGCCAACTCGGCCACCACCGGGCGGTCTGGAGGGGACGGAAGTTGGAAGGGCCACTCAGAGGCGGTCCAGCCACTGACCCACTGACCTTCCAACCACGTTCTGAGAGCACCCCTCCTCAGATGGGCGAAGATCCTGCCTCCCATCGGAGCCACCTCCTCCTACCATCGGGCTGTCATCAGCACTGAAATCCTGTGTCCTGCCTCACTGAATGAGAGGTGGGGACCTGCGCCGTGCCCTTTTGCCCTAGACCTTGAGGGGGCCCGGGCTCCTGTTCCCTAGAGTTTTCCTTACCCTCGGGTTCGGATGAGGAATCCTCATCCCCAGGAAGGGGACTGAAGGAGGCGCCCTTGAGGTGTCCTGGGCAACCCCTACTGCTGCAGGCCACTGTTTTGGGGACCGAATACCCTCTATCCGGTGCTGCTCCCACTCACATTCCACGCCCACGGTGACATTCCGGGCGTCTGTGCCATGCGTGTTGGTGGCCAAGCATCGGTAGGTACCCGCATCTTCCCGGGACACACGCAGCCGCTGAGACCTGGGCACGCCCTCCCGGGAGCAGTGCACTTGTGGGGAGGGGCGACCCCGGGCGGCGCAGGCCAGCGCAGCAGCCTCGGCCCCTTCCAGCCACGTCTGGTGACTTGGGCAGGTGGACTCATCCATTTGCGGCGGTGCTGCAAAGCAGCCATGGGGGACGTCAGGGAGGGGCCTGGACCTTGGGGCACCCCTACTTCCCGCCAGCCTGGGCCCCGCTCACACTCCGTGCTCACGGCGACTGTCTTGACCAAGGAGCCATGCCTGTTGGTAGCATTGCAGATGTAGATACCAGGCGTCAGTTCACTAGAGCTGCTGGGGACACTGGGACTAGGGTCCGGGGGTGCCAGCGGCAGCAGCATCCCATCACTAGCGCCGCCTGAGCCGATGCACTCCACGCTTGGCTCTGGGTTTCCAGCCACCTCACAAGAAAACAGCTGCCCAGATCCTTCCACCCATGTCCAGTTGCTGGGGCAGCTGAGCTCCTCAAAACTGGGGCCATCTGGGAGCAGAAGGCCACACAGAGACTGGAAGTCAGGGCCTGGGTTATCCTCCCACACCCCATCCTGCCCCGTCTTGTCCTCACTCACATTCCACCGTGACAGCCACATTTTTGGCTGCAGAGCCTCGAGCATTGGTGGCTTCGCAGCGGTAGGTTCCTGCATGCTCCCGGGCCACACGCAGGAGGCCCTCCAGGACCATGGCCCCCCCAGAGCGCACACAGCTCACACTTGGCGGCGGGACCCCATGAGCCACACAGCTCAGTGAGACCTCTGTTCCTTCCAGCCATGTAACGTGTTCAGGGCAGCCCCCGCTGTCCAGCGCTGGGGCGTCTGGAGGAAGATATGTTTGGTTTGAGGTTTAGGGACTGGCCTAAGATCCCTAGACTGTGTCTCCGTCCAAGGGCGGCCACAAAGCGTTGGGCAAGCACAAAGACACTGAACCAAAGAGGTTTCGCACTAGTCGAGCTGTGAGCTGTTTGGAACCCTATTTCTAATTCCTACAAAGTGCCCAGAGGACTGTCCCCAAGTCTTTGACCTAAAAATTGTTAGAGGACTTGGAAAGACCCCCTTTCCAAGATTCTGTCCAGATGCCAAGCCCCAGACCCTCATGGACACGTCTACTTCTTCCTCTCCCTCTTTCTCCAAGATCCTCCCATAATCCCACTCCCCAGCCTCTTCCCTTTTCCAAAATCCTGCCCAAAGGCACACTTCAGATCCTGTTCCCACTCTTCCTTGTAGGCTAGTTACCCCTAGACCCTGGGAAACAGGCAGAGATGCTCCCTGTGCACCCCCACTCACACTCCACCGTCAGTGTCACGTCCTTGACCGCCTCGCCCTGGACGTTGGCTGCAGTGCAGCGGTAAGTGCCCTGCGAGAGCGCGAGTGACCGGACCCAGCAGGCCCAGTGCCAGCACTGCCCCACCGTCAGCCCGTGCGCAGTGCACGGAGGGCGCGGGGTTTCCTCGGGCTTCACAGCGCAGCGTCTGTTCCGGGCCCTCCGGCCACGTCCAGCTTCTGGGGCAGTCCGAATCGTCCAGCCGAGGGGCATCTGCAGGCAAGGCCGTAGGATACAGAGAAGCTAGACATGGACCTTGAGGAAAGACCCCACTTCCACAACAGGGGCAGGGACTGGACAGGTCCTTGGCAATCACGAGGAGGAGAGAGGTTAAAGGCCAACTCACACAGGACGCGGAGTTCGGCGCTCTCGTTCTTGCTTAGGGTCTCCCCGTCCACCTCGAGAGTGGCATCACAGAAGAAGCTGCGCCTGTCGTCGTCCTCGGTGGCGTTTAGCTGAAGCTGGGCGGGCTGCCCTGGGACCACGGCTGGAATTCCGTCCAGTGTGACTAAGACTCTGGCCCCAGCTGCACAAGTTACAGTGACCACCTTCCCCTCGGGAATGGTGGGCTCACTCAGGGTCAGGACCGGCGCCGAGAAGCCTGGGGGGCAGGGTATTGGCCGTGAGTTCACTGACCACGCCCCTCCTGCGGGTCGAGGCTGACTCTTATCTACTCGAACCCTCTGGCCTCTGCAGCCAAACCACGGGTACCGCGCCCCGCCCCCTCGGGATGCTCAGGCTCCGCCCCTAGCCCCGCCCCCATGAGGTTGTTGCGCCACATCTTTCGGGGACCCTCGCAGGGTTTGCGGCTTTCCCCTTCCGGCGTCTCAGATTCCGCGTCTCCAGCTACTCAGTCTCAGTCCTTTATCTTTCTCACCCCTTAAGGACTTTCGGACCACGCCTAGTCCTATACTAAGGCCCCGCCCACTGCTTGCTCCGCCTTCCCATTCCTCAGGCTCCACCCCCAAGCAGCGCAGCGGACGCTTCACTCCCTCTTACTGTAAACAGTCACGTTCTCCCGGGTCTCGCGGCTCTCGCCCCCCAGGCTCACGTTGCAGACTAGTTGGCTGGCGCCCTCCTGTTCTGCACTAGCTGTGGCTGTGGCAGTGGCCATGAGCGCGTCCCCCTCGAAGATGATATCGGAACTCAGCCTCTGATCCCCCAGCGCCAAGTAGACCCAAGCCTCCGAGGCAGGAAATAGCTCGTCCAAGGCGCAGCTCACGGGTCTTTCTGAGCCCACTTCCAAGAGTCGGGGGGCAGCGAGGCGCGGGGGGTCCGGAGGCAGGGCTGGGAGTCAAAAAACAGCTTGAATTTATGTATCGAACACTCGCTATGTACTAAGCGCGTTCCATGCACCATCTTATCGTATTATCCTCAAGGCACGTAAGGAAAACAACGTACAGCTGGTGCATGTTGGAGTAAGGATTAGAATTCAGATTCCCCTGCCTCCAAACTTCTTAACGCTCGCCCGACCCCTTTTCGTCTCTGACACTCACCGAAGGTTCGAAGCTGTCTGGGGGCGGAGCTGTTCTCAAAGAGCCCCAGGCCGTGCGGCCGCAGGTCCAGCTCCGCGTGGCAAGAGAAATTGGCCCCATGGTCCTCCCTTCGCGCCAGTACTGTAGCCGTAAGAACAGCGCCGCGCGCTCGGGGTGGCTCCCCAGCGAAGCTGCGACGGATGAGCTCCTGGGCGCCCCGCAACAGGGTCAATGTGAGGCTCCCACGAGGCCCAGCGCCCGGCACCCTACAGCTCAGGGTAAAGTTCTCGCCCACAGGCTGCCAGGCAGGCAGCGGCACCAGCTCTACACGATCCGGCCGCTCTGGAAGGGGTAACCGCAGCTTTTTGGAAACGGGGGGGGGGGGAGGCTTAGAGGGACATGGCGTGGAACCCAGGGGCCCAGAGAGGGAACGCGTGGGGATCCAGCGGGTGGAGCCCGAAGGGGAGGACTCTGTGACCCAGGGGGCGGGGCTTGGAAGGGAGGGAAAGTAGTAGAGTAAGCGTGGCCGCTGAGAACTCACGGAAAGTGCGAATGAGCCCACGCGCCTGCAGTGTGCGCCGCGCGCAGCGGAAGAAGCAGACAGGCTGGGTCTCCGGCTCGCGGATGTCCACCAGCTGCCGCGCCAGCCAGCGCAAGCCCCTCTGGGTCCCATTCCGGCGCAGCGAGGTCTCCAGGCCACCGCGCTCAGGTCGTGGGCAGTTAGTGCTGCAATTCAGCCACAAAGATCCCCCGCGCTCCACGAGCGCCACGCGGGGCTGCAGGTCCGCCCAAAAGGGCTCTTGCGCGACCGCTGCCCAGAGAAACGTGGGCTCAGCCTGGGGAGCCACTTTCCTGGGCTCTTAGTGCCCCTATTCGAGTCAGGGATTCTCAAGGAATTAGCAGGGGGCAAGAAGGAACTCAGGAGTCCCGCGTCCTGTCCCAGCCTCAGGTTTGGAGGCGCGCTCCCAGGGTTCAAACCTCGAGGGCGACTCTGGGACATGACAGCGGAGACACCCTCCCCCCCCCCCGCCCGTCTCCAAGGTGCCCGTGGAGTGATGGGAAAGCATGGGGGGAGGGGGAGGGGATGAAAGATGGGGTCTTTGACGCACACAGCAACGATGGGAGGAGGGGACCTCGTGTGGAGGAAGGAAAACGAACTGGTTCTCAGGATTCTTACCGGAGAGGGGGGAGACAGGTTGAGGCGAGGGCAAAGGAGAGGTGAGACCGAGTCAAGCATAAGTGAGGACCCCAAACCCGGGAGAAGAACACAGAAGGCTGGGCTCATGGAAGGAACCGCGGTAACAGCTGAGGGACTCGGTTGCCAGGGCTCCGGATGGAGCGGGAATAGCTCCTCTGAGTCACGGCAGTTGGAGAAATCGGGTCTTTCCGGACCACGAGTGAGGAAGATGTCAGTCCATGGACCAGGGTGCATAACAGAGCGTGGGGAGGTACCCCAGAAGGGGACGAGGGAGACACGGGGTATCCAGAGCATGAGGTTGGATTCGGAAGAGCACCCAGGATCTCGAAGAAGAGGGAAGGGTAGAGAGATCTGGGCGAGCGAGGAGTCTGGAAGCTGGGTCTCCAGTGTATGTTGATGGGAAGAGGGATAGAGGGGGAAAGGCCAGAGCTCAAGGTGGGGCAGAGGCGTGGGAGTGGAGCGAGAGGAGGGCGGAGCCGGGAAGGGCTGGTGGCCGCTTGGCTGGTCCGGGAACTCCGCCCCCACCCTGTCCACCCTGAGCCAGGACCCGGCTCTTACCTGAGAGGCCGAGGAACCCCAGGCCCAGGGCAGCCCAGAGGCCGAGCAACGCCCGGCACAGCCCTGGCGAGGGCCCTGGCATCGCCGCCGCGGGGGAAGCGCAGGAGGCGAGGAGAGCGCGAGCGCTGAGCTGGGCTAGAGGACGGCGCGGCGGGTGGGTTGTGGAGGAGGCAGAGTTGCGTTCGGGGATTGGTTTAACGTTGGTAACTTGGTTTCCAAGGAGGGGGCGGCGGCAGAGGCGGCTAGGGGGCGGGAGGGCGAGCGTGCTCCAGGCTCCGGGCCTTGGCGAAGGCGTGCTGGCAGGAGCCAGCGACCCCCAGGGTCTAGGTGGAAGCCCGCCCCATCGCCCGGAGCCTTCTGGGGGCGGCCGCGCGTTCCCGCGTCATCCTCCGCGGCGAAGCGGAGGTCGGGGGGATGCTGGGTTGCCCTTCTCAAACCCCCACCCTACCCCTAGCTTGGATGCAGTGATAATGAGCTGGACTCAGAGCTCCGCCTCCATAGTTAGTCCCCCCCTCCCCGCGCCCCTTGGGCAGGGGGTCGAGGGTTTGAGGGCTAGGAAGGATCTGGGAAGAGCAGGATGGGGGAAGGCACAGTTCTAGGGAAGGGGGTGGGGAGGCTTCCCTCACGGATCCCTCTCCTGACCCGGAGAGCTGAGGATTACAGCCACGCCCCTAGTCCCCCTTTGGCTCCGCCTCCGCACGCGACAGAGGGGGTGGGGACGAAAGTGGCTGCGAGTCGGGAACACGTGTGCATGCGCGCAGCGTTCGCGGGCGTCTAAATTAGGGTCGGCTCTGCTCTGGGTCTGTATTTACCCAGCGTGCAGCGGGCACGTGTCTACGCGGCGTGTATGAGCTCAAGCCTCGCAAGAGCGCCCCTGAATCCGCTTTCGGCGCGGTGGGCGGGGCCTCGGAACGCACGGGCCCTGCCGGATACCCAGTGCGGCTCGGATTCTGTCCACGCGAGACCAAGAGACCAACTATAACACTTCGACCCTTCATCCGGGCCCCGAGCTTTGACACCCCGGCATGTGCCCACCAGGCCGGGTGACTATCAAGACGTTGCCAGGAGGCGAGTCTGTGACACCCCACGTGGGCCATCTGATTGCTCCTTCCTCGCAGTCACCACATGGGTACGTTATCTTCGTATCTCTATCCCTCAGTGTGTCCTGTGCCCCCTCCCATTTGTGCTTTCCCCCCAGCACTAACGGTGAGCTGTGGGGGCCAGTTCTGGCTCCACCCCTGCCCGCCAGGAAAGTGCTGGGTTTTAAGGGGGGTGGGGAATAGGAAAGGAAACTTAACATCCAATCAGAGCTGCAGCGTGGCAGCACGGAGCCAATCAGGAAAAAACTATACTGTGAGCCACACCTCCCCCCCAGCTCGCCACCCCCCAGCCCAAAGCCCTCCAGTGTCCAAACTATGCCTATCTGCACCCCTCTGATAATGCCTGCAGGAGAGGTATTTTACCACACTTGGCTGGGAATGGAGAGGGACTGGGGCGCCCCGGTCCCCAGGTGGTTGAGAATGAGGAAACCTCAGGTGCCCTCAGAGAGACAAGGAACTTGGAGAAAGTGATTGAGGCAAGGCCAAAAAAGAAGACCACTTCCGCACCAAAGGACCCTAATGGGGGACGTTTAGGCCATGGGACAGAGGCTGACTGAGGAAGGCTTTATTGAACCAGTCAGGGTTCCCCAAATTGCTTCTGATTCCTTTTTCCTCGGGCTCAGCCGTCATGGACCACCCCGTCTGCACCCCGGGCCTGCATCAATAGCCATTTTCGCAGGTAAGCGACCCCCACGACGAGAAGGATCCCCGCAAAGGCTGCGATGGAGGTGGAGGCCAAGACCTTGGGCGTGGGGCTCCAAGCTGGGGACAGGAGGTGAGAATTAGGAACGGAACACATGGAGATAAGACGACCGCATAGAGCTCCGGCTTGGCTCTCTCACCCCGCTGGGGTCATAACCCTTCCCCACCCCTCCGCAAGTCTCCAGGATATTCCCAAGGTGCCTCACCGAGGACCGTGAGCGTCATGGGTGCCGAGCTGCTGCGGACCACCAAGCCATCGAGACTGAGGCGTGCGTGGCAGGTCACGGGCTGCAAGAAGTCGCGGTGCCTAGCGGGTAACGTGTAAGTCAGCGTCACATTGGCCAGGTCCAGGCCGGTGAAGCGCTCCAGGTTCTCAGAGTAGATGACCCGGCCGCCGCGCCTCAGAGTCACCACCAGGAAGCCCACGGGGAATACGTGTGTCACGTGGCAGCGCAGCGTGTACTCACTGCCCACTAAGACTGGAGGATCCAGGATCACGCTTTGCGGCTGTTCTAAAGCGAGAGCGGGCCGCTGAGCAAGGTGCGCGTGCGCCCCCTAACGCGACTGTCGAATCCCCCCGCCCCTCCGTCCCCCTCCCCTCACCCCAGGAGAACCTGAACCCCAGACCCTCACTGTAGGCGGTGATCTTGGCCGTGGCCCCCCGCGTTTCTCCCGCGCAGGTGACGAAGCAGCGCACCTCGGAGCTCCAGGCCCTCACATCCAACAGCTCGTACGAGACCCAGCCGGGCCCGCTGAGCGTTCGGCCCCGCCGCAGCCGAGTGCTGAGGCTGGAATTCTCCGGCAGGGGGCAGCTACTGCTGCAGTTAAGCCACACTGAACCCCCCGGCGGCACGGCCCTGAACTCCGGGCTTATGCGCACCCAGAAAGGCGCGGGGGTCTCCGGGGAGCCCCCTCCGGGGCCTGGAGCCCGCGCAGCCCGGCGCCGACGCGCGCTCCCGCCTCCCCGGTGGGCGGCCGCCAGCAAGACCAGCAGCGAGAGAGGGAGCAGAGACCCCATGGGAAAGGGCCCGGACTGAGGGGCCCCGCGCCAGGGAGCCAAGGCTGGCCGTGGAGATAAGGAGGCCCTGCAGCCCCGCCTCCTCGGCCCCGCCCGGAGGGAGAGAGGCCTCTAGAGGGCCCCGGAGCCTGCGTAAAGACCCTCGGCCCCTCCCTCAGCTCAAGAATGGGATTCCAAACCACCGGAAACCAAGGGTCAAGAGAGTTTTTTGGAGAAGAATCTTTAATTTTCGCCAGAATCTGAAGAGGTCCTTAAGAGCCCCAGATTTGGATTAGAGCCTCAGGGGTGGGCCTTGAACCGGCAGCCCTTTCTTAGAGGAGGAAGTGGGAGGACCGACTAGAAAGGGCTCCAACTGGGCGTGACAACTATCCTTGACACAAGGCAGGCGGGCGCACAAGAAAAAAAGCTTTATTAGCCCAAGACCAAGAAAGTGGCTTCCGGAACTGGGAGGGGACCCTCCCAGGCCTCTCCTCCCCACTGCCTGCAGGGCCCTCATGGCCGCGGGAGTCTGGAGCTGCCGGAGCGCTCTGTTCGCGCATGGTCCCGCGGAGATGGAACCAGGTGGGACAAGGAAGGGACACACAGGCGTTGGGTGTAGTTTCATGGAACTCCATGGCTTAGCCGCCTGTGAGTGGGCATTCATCTTGAAGCATGCCACGGTGGCACTGTGCGCACCAGCAGAGATGCTTATGGGCAGAGAGGTGGTTAACAGTGGTCAGAGATGGGGGGAGGAGTAAGGGCTCAGTGGGTTGTCCTGGGCAGGTTACCAACGAAACCCGGGGGGGCGGGGGGGGGAGTGGTAAGCACCTTGGCCAATGGAGTAGGAAATTCCAGCCCCGCTTGATATTTTTGCCAAGCACTCCTTTGCAGTGCACAGCCAGTACAACTGTACCTGGCGGCCCTGAACGCGATTAGACTGAGAGCTTCCTGAGGACAGGAACCTATGTTCCTCTTCTCTACCATTCTAGCCCACATAAAAGGCACTCAATAAATAGCTCGTAGGAGAACAGATTAATAAATACATCATCATGAAAAGCTGTCCGTCCATGGACAGCAGCCCTGGAGCTGGCATCTATTAGAGGAAGGATGGGGGCGTGTGTTTCCACGCTGTAGGTGTTTGTGCGGGCTACTTCTCTCTAGGACTGTGGGGCCCCAGCAGGGGTGAGTTTTGCGGTTTCCCAGTGGGGTGTCCCATGTCAAGTGTCCCACCACGCCCCCTCTGGCCAGGTCAGGCGTTGGCACCCCTCACAGTCATGACCCAAGTCTCGCCCCGCCTAGTGGCTCAGTCCTGTGCCTACAGGTCAGGTGTGAGGCTTGGGGATCCTGAGTGTGCCTGTGCCTTCATCCCGAAAGCTGTCTGGATCCTGAGGCCTCTGTCCAGTCCTCCGGCGTCCTGGGAAGGCGGGGTGAGCTGAATGGCTCGTGACCACCATCGTTCAATGTGGCACCGTTGCCACCGCGTGGGGGGCTGAGGGGGAGGCCCTGCCCCGGGACAGGTTCAGGGGGGCGTGGCTGGTGCGTTCAGCTTCATGGCAGCTGCCTCCTGGGCCTTCTGTAGCTTGTATTTCTGGATTTTCCGCTGGCGGTTATAGAGGTAAGCACCCAGGCCCGTGATTCCTATGACGAGAGCAATTGTCACCAGAATGGCGGGAAGGATGTGATTCCGGTGGTCTGTGGGAAGAACACAGTGGGTGATGAGGGGGGAGCCCTGCTCGTCGCCTCTGCCCTGCCCAGCCCTAAATGCCGGCACACTCACAGATCACGTTCACGACAACTTCACGGGTGACCTGGCCACGGGGGCTGCTGGCCCGACACAGGTAAGTGCCCGCGACCTCCCGCTTGACAGGTCTCAGGTCCCCGATGGGCAGCAAAGCATCATCCCCCTTCCGGTGACATTTCAGCTCTGGAACTGGGTTTCCCCAAGGCCGGCACGTCAGGGTCTGCTGGGAGCCTTCCTGCCACGTCCAGTTCCCCAGACAGTCCCTCTTGTCTAGCCGGGGGCCATCTGGAGAAACAGCAAGATGAGGGATGAGGTCAGGGACCAGGACACCCCTCACCACCTGGGACGGGAGGACTCAGGAATCTGGGGAGAGGGCTGGACGGGACCCTCAGAGGGCAGGAGCTCCTGGGGTCTTAGGGGTTGGGTCTTGGGGATCAGGAGTCCCTGTCCAGCAGCAACACTCACACAGGACACGGAGCTCCCGGGTCTGTTTCTTGTGTAGCACCTGCCCGGCCACCTCCAGGACAGCAGAGCAGGAGAAGACGCGCCCGTTGTCCTCGGCGCTGGCGTTTAGTTGGAGCCGGGCCCTGGGTTCTGGAAGCCCTGCGGGGGCCCTGTCCAGCATCACCAGGGCCCCGGCGTGGGCTTCACACTCCACGGTCACAACAGTCCCTTCTGAGACCTCTGGCTCACTCAGGGTCAGGGTGGGAGCCGGGAAGCCTGGGGGCGGGGCACACAGTGAGCACCACCCCCCAGGATTGGTTCCACCCCTCAGAAGCCCCGCCCCACCTCTACTTACTGTAGATGGTCACATTCTCCTGCCACGACCTGCTCTCCTGTCCCAGCGTCACCACGCACAACAGCTGCTGGGTGCCCTCCTCTTCCATGTTCGCCTTGTCCTTGGCCGTGGCCAAGAGGGTGTCCTTCTTGTACACGACTGCGGGGCGCAGACTCCGGCCCGCCAGCTCCAGGTGGACTTGGGCCTCCGAAGCTGGGAACAGCCCGTCCATGGTGCAGTCCACGGGCCACTCTGCGCCCACTTCCACCACCCTGGGGGTGGCAAGGTTTGGGTGCGTCGCTGGCAGGACTGGCGAGAGAGGGTGGGTGTGAACACAGAGGGGACGGGCCACCCGCAGCCCTTTTCTGGGGGCGTTTTCATTCCCCCATCTGGGGCACCCTCTTTCCGGGAGCCTCTGTGGCGCGCCCTGGCGCACACACGGGGTTACCGCCTTCTCAGAAGATCCTGCAGCTGGGGAGCCCCATCCCAGTGCCTCCCACCCCAATGGCCAAGAACATGCTCTTGGCGGGAGCCTTTGTAATCTAGGTCATCGCCTTAGCACCCCCACGACCAGAGGCCCCTCTCTTCCCCACACCCAAGCAGGAACACCCCCCCTGAGCCCATCCTCTCTGGCGGCTCCCCAGTGCCTCACCAAAGGTTCGGAGCTGCCAGGGGTCCGAGCTGTTCTGGAAGAGACCCAGCCCTCCGGACCGCAGGTCCAGTTCCGTGCGGCACGAGAAATTGGCGAGGTGGTCGTCTCTGCGGGCCAGCAGCGTGACCGTGGCCTCGGCCGGCTCCCCGACGGCCGGCTGCCGGCTCAGCTCCTGCTCCCCGCGGAGCAGCACCACCGTGAGGTTGGCCCGGGGCGCCCCGCCTGCCACCTGGCAGCGCAGGGTGAGGTTTTCGCCCACGGGCTGCCAGCGGGGTAGCGGTGCCAGCTCCACGCGCTCCGGGAACCCTGAGAGGGGAGTGGAGGGGCGGGATGTGTGAGCCAGAAAGGCTGCCCGCCGGCAGGGGGCGCTAGGGCGCCGGCTGCACCTGCCCCAGGAGCCTCGCCACTCTCCCACTCTTCACACGACACACCCCAAACCACCTAAGCCAGACAGGAATGTTAAGAGTTTCAGGCTAAACCGGTGGGAAGTCCCCATGTGGTTGCCAAGGGGGCAAAACAATTTTTGGTTCACTGCAGCGTCTCAGAGTGAAAAGTGGAAAAAAAAAAAACCCTCAAAATCGATCACGGGGAGTCCCATCAAATAAATACAGTAAATTTATTTAAACTGCCCAGTCCAGTAGAAATTGTTTTGAAAGGACCCCACGATCCGCTTTCTCTTCTTGGCCTTATTTTTCTCCACAGCACCCCTCGCTGTCTGACACCCAAGGGTGACACACATCTACTCAGTTAACGCGTGTCTCCTCTATTTCCCCGCCACGCCAGGTAATGTCAGCCCAGGAGCGGCGGGGCGGGCGGGCCGGCGGGCGGGCTCTTTGTCCGGCTTTGTTCCCTGATCTGTTGCCGGCACACAGTAGGCTCTCTGTATGTATAGAAAAAATCAGGTTGAGCCACCTGCACTGACTTAAGGCTTTCGGGAGCCCCCTTTTAAGGGAAAGAAGTTCCCAAACGTGCTGTGATCCCCCGAAATGTTAAAAATGCAAGAACAACCCACAGACACTCAAAACGAAACTCTGAGTATCCCCTGAAAACACAACATGTGGGCTTGGGTTTTGCAGGCCGGGGGTCCCCGTTCCGCAGAAGGTAACAGAATTTCACGCCGGGACTGAAAGTGAAAATTGCCAGCAAGTCCCAGCTGAGCTGTGACTTCGCACCGAGACCCCTGGGTTTGAGTCCCAGCTTTGGGGCTTCTGTGCCATGAGCCGTAGGGGAGCGACTTCGCCCTGGACCGAGCTCTGGCCCTCGCGGCTGGAGAAATCGAGCCTCAGTTGCCTGAGCTGTAAAATGGGTTATTGGAGGTAAGGCTTTCGTTAATGCATTTAAGAGAGAGAGAGAGAGAATGACTGTAAATGGACGTGAGGTTTCCTTTTAGGGTGACGGAAATGTTCTAAAATTAGATGCTGGTGATGGCTATACTGCTGTACAAATGCATCCAAATTTGC
The DNA here is from genome assembly GCA_030068075.1 of Paguma larvata. Classification (NCBI taxonomy): domain Eukaryota; kingdom Metazoa; phylum Chordata; class Mammalia; order Carnivora; family Viverridae; genus Paguma; species Paguma larvata. The sequence goes on along the minus strand of CM057842.1, from coordinate 7,535,323 downwards.
TGAATTGTACACTCGAAAGGGGTGACATATATGTAAATGATATCTCAGTAAAGCTTTTAAAAAGATAAAAGGGCAAGAAAACCCTTGACGTCCACTGCTTACCACTAAGCACCTGCTGCAAACAGCAATTTGCAGAGCTGGTGCAAACCTCAGACCTCAGCCCCCAAACGGAGCTCGTATCTGGGAGCACAGCCCCCTTGCCCCCAAGGCCCGACTGGGGGAGGAGGTCTGTCCTGCCCCTACCTCTCCCTGAGCCCCAACCTTCCCTCCTGGGTCGTTCACTCTTCCAAGTATCTGTCTGCCCTCCCTTCCTGTTCCCAGCCGCTGCCCACACGTGTGGCCTGGACGGGGTCCCCGGCCAACTGCTCGCTGGCTTCCCAAAAGGCCAGCCTGCTGCTAATGACTTTTTTGAAAGTTTATTTACTTATTTATTTTGACAGAGGGAGGGAGAGAGAGAGAGACGTGGGAGGGGCAGAGAGAGAGAGAGAGAATGGCAAGCGGGCTCCGAACTGTCAGTGCAGAGCCCGATTCGGGGCTCAAACCCATGAACCGTGAGATCATGACCCGAGCCCAAGCCAAGAGTCGGACACTTAACCGACTGAGCCACCCAGGCGCCCCAGCCTTCTGCTCTCTAGATCCCTGGCCTGCTCTCACACCCTCTGTGGCTCCCTACCACCCTGAGAAGGTCCCCACAATCTGTCAGGATTCAGCCCCTCCTAACGCCCACCCCCTCCGTTCAGCATGTTTTCCCACTCAAACCTAGGCTGCTCTCTCTGCCCTGAATGCCCAGGTGTCTATACCAACTCTCACCCTTCAAAGCCCAGTTAGGGGTCAGCTCCTACAGGAGGTAACACCTTTATCCTTCCTAGAGAAAGTTCAGCCACCCCGGGATCCTCCCTCATCTTCACAGCAGGGGTGGGGCAGGGCCAAGCTAGAGAGAGTCTCTCCTAGGTGACCCCCTGCCTGTGTGCGGGACGTGGGCTCCATTTCACAGAGCTGGAACTTAAGGCACAGCCTGGTACCCGAAGTCACAGAAGGAGGGACGCGGTAGACCCAGCCCCCAGGGTTGGAGCCCTGGGCCTTCGGCTACCCTGCCCAGACGCAGAAGTCCCTCAGGGGGGTTTGCCTGGGGTTTTACGGGCCGCTGGGAACGTTTGGGGACTCTCCTCAGCTGGCCAGATGTGCTCAGACACGCTCTCTCCAAATGAGAAGCGAAGCTGCTGTCTTCCCCAAAGGCTCTGCCCAGACACCATGAGGGTGGAGTGTCCTTCACGCCTCAGTGCGTCGTCAGGCCCATGCCGGGAGGGCTCGTGGCAAAGTCAGTCAACGAGCCATATTCCCCCGTGGTCGCCCGGTCCGTAAGGGCCGTGCTGGGACTGGAACCCAAGGCTGTCTCGCCCCGAGACCCTCGGCTAGCTCTCTTTCTGTTCTTTCTTCCTTGTGTGTTCTGTTTTGTTTTCATCTGAATTGTATGGATTTGTTGCTGGTGGTAATAGCGGTCCTCGCAGTTCAAAGTGCCCGGAGGAAAAGAAGGCGCATGGAAAACACCGGCCCCGGGCCCTCTCCCTCTCCGGGGGGCCCCCTCCCCCAGCCACTCGCTCTCGCTCTCATTCCTTGGATTTCCTCTCACGGATCCTTCAACGCGGGCGGTGCCCGCCCCGCCCTCCCGCTCAACACCAAGGGCGGCAGGCCGCTCGTTCCGGGCACGCCTCCCTTCTCTTGAACTTGCCGGGACACCCTGGGGCTCATTTCTCTTTCGGAGCAGGGAGCTTCCTCCTTCTCTGTGCGCAGTTGCGTACTACTCCTCCGGGTGATTGGATGGACGACAGTTTATCTCCCCGGCGCCCTGTGCCCTGGTGGCCTGCCAACTTTCACCCTTGCAAAGAGAGCCAGCGAATGACCCCGTCCTGTTCCCTCGGGGGCGGGGACACACGGAAGCCCGATTCGGAGGAACGGGATTTCTGGGGCGCAGCGCACATGCGTGGGCCGTTTGGAGAACTGACACCCACTTCCCCGCTCGGGGTTCTGCTTCTCTGTGCTCCCTCGTCCTCGGCAACGTTCCAGGACCGCCGGCTCCCCCACCGCCTGCCGGAGGGGCTCTCATCGACTCTCTGGATTGTTGCCAATATGTGAAAAATGCTGCGTCCCGGCTACTTTTAAATCGCATCTTCTTAAAAAAAAATTGTTTTTAATGTTTCTTTATTTTTGAGAGAGAGAGAGAACGAGAATGAGTGGGGGAGGGGCAGAGAGCGAGGGAGACACGGAATCCGAAGCAGGCTCCAGGCTCTGAGCTGTCTGTCAGCACAGAGCCTGGAGCCTGCTTCGGATTCCGTGTCTCCCTCTCTCTCTCTTCCTTCCCTGCTCTCGCACTCTGTCTCCCTCCCTCCCTCCCTCTCTCTCTCTCTGTCAAAAATAAGGATTATAATAAAAATAATAGAAAAAATAAAGAGTCGTAGCTAGGACCTGTCACGTGTTTAGAGAGGCCTACAGTACTCGAATGTCCTGAATCTCTGTAACACACTAAATGCACCCCAGAAAATTCAAGAAGGCGTTTCAAACGACAATGAGGCTTTCTGAAGACGTGCCCACTGGCCCTTTGGTGAGCCAGTTCTGTCCCCACTGCCAAGCAACAAAGGCTGTCCTAGCCTGAGGAGACCCCCCCCTTCCCCCGCCGCGTCCAGCTCCCCCACCCAGCCTGTCTCGTCCAGCCCCCCCCCGGGCCCGGCCACTCACCGTACACGGTGAGAGACATCGAAGCCGTCGTCTGCTCCCGACACCGTGAGAAGCATATTGGAGTGCTATCTTCTAGCACCCCGCTCAGTTCAAAGACCTTCCAGGTGTCCCCATGAGCCACTTCCTCCTTAGTCAGCTGAGTCTCCAGGCCCAAGTGGAGGGGACGGTCACAAGAAGTACTACAGTTCACTCGCACAGAGCCTCCTCGGGGTATGATGGCTTCTGGGGGGTGCACTAACGTCTGGGCACCTCCAAGTCCTAGAACAAAAGATGGAGAACAGGACAAATTGGGCTCATCAGCAATTACCAGATACCCGGCCCGCGCTGAGCACTGGGTACACGGCCTCGAACGGGGCCAAACTCTGCCTTCAGTGTGGGGGCCAGAAAAAATTCATCGGTAAACAAGATAATTAATAACTGATGTTATTAAGAGCTTCGGCAAAAACAAAACAGGGTGAGAGAAGAGACAGGGACGCGGTGCCAGGGTCATGGGTGAGCAGAGATTTGGATGATGAGAAGGGGCTGGCCATTCTGAGAGGAGAGAAACTAACCCTAGGCAAAGGCCACAAGTGCAAAGGTCCTGAGGCAGGATGGCTGGAGAGAGTGAGTGAGGGGGAAGAGCTGGGAGCAATGAGGTCAGGAAGATTGATTGTGGGAGGCAGTGTAGGCCGTGCCAAGGGCCTGTTTTCATTCTGAGGGCAATCGGGAGCCATGGAGGACTTCAGCGGAGGAGGGACATGAAGTCAGTGTGTTTCTCCCTCCTGAGATGAGATGTGAGGCAGAGGAGGCTAGCCCTCTGGGAATGGAAAGGTTCCGATTAAGCTGGCTCTTCATTCCCCATGACAAGAGGTCTCCCCTCTCAAGGCCTCAATTTTCCCTGTCTGTAAGGTGGGTCCATATAGTCATCCCAGCCCCTGTTTAATGCAGTGGACTCCTAGCACAGGGTGGGCAGCGAGTGGCCGCAGGGAAGAGGGGGATCGTGGTGATTAGCTCCCTCAGACTCCCTGGTGCCTCCAAAGCTGAGAAATATATCTCTCTGCCTCTTCCAAAGATTCCTGTCCTCAGCTTCGGGTCTCCTCGATCTGGGGTTGGAGGTGCGGGAAAACAGCACCTCCGTGAAATCTCCGAGAGTGATTCCGGGATAGTTCCCATTTCACAGAGGGAAGTGGTGAGGCTGGAAGAAGTGAGATTACCCAGCTGAAAAGCGTAGAATCCACACTGGCATCTGGACTAGAACCCTTGGTTGAGCTGCTAACCACGTGTGTCCCTTTTCCCACTCTCCTGCTTCCCAACACTGACCGCCATTTGCAGCCCCCCCTCCCCGCTGTCTCCCTTTCTCCCCTCCCTCCAGACTGGGGTTGGTGGAGGGGTGCTAGGGCACGTCCCTCCAGCCTCTGGTCTTAGGGCAAGTCAGCCCTGGAATTCCCCCGAGCAGAGGCAGTCCTGGACTTCCCCAGGGGCAGGGGGGACGAGGAACAGAATGTACGTATGTGTGTCGGGAGGGGGGGTCCCCAGCCTACTCAGCTTGGCGCCAGACACCTCACACAATCTGACCGGGTCCGGAGCCAGGCGTGGCATTCAGCCAGGACACAACCATGTCGAGGTGGCCGCGGTTATGTTCTCCGTGCTACAGATGAAGACACCGAGGCTCCGGGAGACTCAACCTATAACTTGACGCCTCGCATGGAAGTGATTACCGGGTCTGGATTCGAACCCAATGCTGTTGACTTTCTACCGGTGGCTCCAGCCCCAACTTCCCATAAACAGCTACCTAAGTGGGACTGGGGCTTATCCCGGGGCGTCCGGGGCGCAGCCGGGATCCCGGCAGTTGGCTCGACGGCAGCCCCCCAGCCCGACTCACCTGGGAGCAGAGCTGCGATCAGGGCCAGGAGCGCTGGCAGCGCGGGACGGGCGGTGCCGAGAGCCATCGCGCGCCGGAGCTGGGCGAACGCCGGGCGGGCTGGCGGGCGGCGCGCAGACGTGCGGCGCAGACTGGGCGCATGGCCGCGGCGCGCCCGCCCTTTATAGTGCGGCCGGGCACGGGGGGCTGGGGGGCGGTGCTACTTTCCCGGAAACCTCGCGCCTTCCCCTCCGGAACGAGGGCTCCGGCATTTCCGGATTGAAAGGGTGCCGAGCCGAAGTCGCGTCGTCCCCCCCCACAACGCTGGCCGCTCGAACGCTGGAATTTCCGAATTGAAGCAACGAGGGGCGCAGCGGCCGGCCGGGCTCCGGGGGGGCTGCCCCCGGTGCGGGAGGTTCCGTCCCGGGGCCCGGCTCCCCGCGGTTCGGCGGCTACGCTGCTCCGCGCGCTCCGCTGCATGCCGCCGACCGCCCTGGACGGTAGGGACTGTTACTGTGTCCATTCCGCAGGCGGGTAAACCGAGCCCCCGCGCTCTGCCAGGGGATTCGAGCTCGAGGCGGACTCCTCGGCGCCTGCAGACCTCTTTAACGCGGTGGGCGATCCCTCTTGAGGGTGGGGACCCGGGAATCTCCTCGGGCCATTGTCTCTCAAGGGTGCCCCTCCCCCAAGCGACAAGTCCCTGCCCAGCTGACAGATTTCCCAAGAAGCGGCAGGAGCAAGCCGGGGCACGTGCGAGGGTCCGCGAAACCTGGGGAGTGAGGACTCGAGGAGGCGTCATCACGTCCGGGGCCCCGCAGTCCCCCCCTCCGATGCCACTGCCACCTCCGCCGTCTCGCTTCCCCTTTCGGCCTCCGCCGCGGGGGCATCTTTGCAGCTTCCAGAAAAAGGAAGGAAGCCGCGTGGTCCTGACGCGCCGAGGCCCCCGCTGCCGTCCCCAGGCTCCTCGGGGAAACCGAGGTAGCGCACCTTGAATGGAGACGGGGCGCTCGGCCCCTTGCTTTCCGCGGGGAAGCAGCTCCTACGCCCCGAAGCAGGGCGGGGAGGGGAGGAGGTCAAACTCCAAGCGCTGCACCTTGCTCCTGAACTTGAACTCTAGGCCCCGGCGGTAAATGTGCGCGAATGCTTGCCAGGGCCAGTTCCGTTAGGGCAGGGCGTGGGGGCAGGCGCTGTGTCTATAGACCGCCTCCGCGCCCGCACCCCAAGGCCACGGCCTACGCGTGTGACCCCAAGACTCGGCTTCTACCACGTCGAGGCTGGGGAGCCGGGGGTCCCCCAGTGCCTAGCCGCGCCGCCTAAGACTTCCTGTTGTGGGACGCGCTCCGCGTCGCCATGGAGACCGCTGAGGGGCCAGGGAGGTCGCGCAGCAGAAGGGGAAGGGAGGGGGCCCGGGGGACGTTCGAGCCCTTCCTTCGGAGGCTGGGCTTCGAGTCACTCATCAACTAGAAACGCGTTCTCCTCCTGCCCCATGATTCCTAAGGAATTTCCACGGGGAACTTTCTACACGGGGTGTGGTGGGTGCAGAAACCCCTCCCCGAACTGCCTGGGCAAACAGGCAGGGTGGGAGCAGGGCCGCGCCAAGCCTCGATGGGACTGGGAAAATCCTGTGCGGGAGGGAGAGAGGGGGTTATTTTCCGGCGGATTTTTCTCGGGCTCTCCAGAATGGGTCCCTTGACCGCGCCTGGTTCACAGTGCGCGGGCGGCGAGCTCCCCCGCGCGGCGCAAAGCTTCCTCGCAGCCATAAAAGCCCAGTTCTTTTCGGCTCTCTCCCGACAGGCCCTGCGGTGTTTAGTGAGTGCCCGCTGTGCTAGGAATCCTTCCAGGCGCTGGCAACACACCAGTGATGAGAAAAGAGAAACATTTCGCCATCGCGCAGAGGTGGTTTCAGTGGGGGGGGGGGGCAGATAAGAAACAAAAAATACATGGGGTTCCTGCTTAGTGCTGAGGGGAAATAAAACAAGGGGGATAGGAAACGGGAGGGTTAATGACCTCTGGGAAAGACGGAGAAGGTGACATTTGAGCAAAGACACGGGGAAGTGAGGAGGCTCCTGTGACGCATCAGGGAGGGATGTGCCAGACAGAGAGTACTGCATGTGCAAAGGCCCTGAGGTGGGGACAGCCAGGAGGCCGGTGTGGCTGGAGCGCAGTAAGGAGGGGAGGAAGAAAGGAGGGCAGAGAGGAGATGGTGCAGAGCATGCTTGTCACTCAGCAGAGGACTTTGTCTTTTCTTCCAGGTGAGGTGGGAGCCACAGCGGGTTCTGAGCAGAGGAGGGACAGCCCCGGCTAACTTAGTGTTTACAGGCAGCCCCGCTGAGACTGCAGGATCTAGATTCCAGGGCCAGGGAGGACAGGATGGAAGCCAGGAGGCCAGAGAGGAGGCGGTGGCTCTAGTCGAGCTGAGCAGTGACAGGCCTGCTCTGGGCAGCGGCGTGGGAGAAGCGATCTGACTTCCGATTCGGTGGCAAGGTCCTCCCCGCTTGCTGGGGTGTGAGGACCGCGCGGAGTCAGGGACGACTTCCTGGCTCTGGCCTGAGCCCCTGGGAGGTTGGAGAGCCGTTTCCTGAGATGAAGGTGGGGTGGCCGCGGGGGACGGGATAGCACGAGGGGCGTCCTCCTCCCGGTTCTCCGCTCCCTTTGCGTCTCCGCCAGGAAGAGGAAAGCAGAGACTGCCCAGGCCTTTGCCGAAGCTGCCAGGAAGGGCAAGGCTTCCTCCCGGGTGCCGAGCAGTCTTGGGCAGTCCAGCGAGCGGACCCACGACGGACTCCTGTCCCGCCTGGCGTCCTCGCACTGGTCTGAGCTCTGGCCGGCCACCAGCCCCTCCTGGCAGCACCAGTGTGCTTCTTCTGTCCCCGAGCGGTCCGACCAGGCCCTTCCTCTGGCCCAGAACTCCCTTCCCGCCATTTGCACAGTGGGTTCTCAGAGCGTTTCATCCACGAGGTCGGGCTGGGAGTAGGAGCCGACCGGGGCTTGACTCCAGCCTCTGGTACCTCGGCAGCCCTTTTAGTGGGCGTTCTCCCCCAGAGCAGCCCCCGGAACCGGACTCGGGGTTCTGGCGGTTGGTACCTGGGATGGGGGCTTGGGGGGAGCTGGGGAAGGCATCCAGAAAAGCCGCGCCCCTTTGGGGGCCACCGTGGTTCAGTCTCACCAGGAACCCGTTGGAGGTGGGCCGACTTCTTACGCCGATCCTGTGCCCCGCGGGGTCGAAGCTACTCCAGAAACGCCAACTGCCTGACACTTCGGTACTGCGCGTGTAGATTTCTATTTATTTATCGGAACAGTTCTCAGCCCCCGTGCTGCCCTCGCAGCCCCGGGGCCCGTTGGCCTCATACCCAGAACTTTGTAGCCGCTTCCCCACCCCTGCCTCTGGCAACCGCCAGGCTGTTCTCTAGATGAATCCAAGTGTGTATTTGGTTTTGCTCTAAAGTTTATTTATTTATTTTGAGACAGAGAGAGAGAGAGCACCAGCGGGAGGGGGGCAGAGAGAGAGAGGGAGAGAGGGAATTCCAGGCAGGCACCACACTGAGGACAGAGTCCGAGGCATGAGGCCCGGTCACACAAACCACGAGATCCCTGACCGGAGCCGAAACGGGACGCTTCACCGACCGAGCTGCCCGGGCGCCCCTCTGGCGGTGGTTGTTGTTCCGTTTTGTTTTGTTTTAAGATTCCACGTAGAAGTGAGATCGGACAGTATTTGTCATTCTCTGCTTTATCTCACTTAACGGAATGACCTCGACGTCCGTCCACGCCGGAGCAAGATTTCCTTCCTTCTTTTTACGGGCCGATACTCTTCCATTATGTGTGTGTGTGTGTGTGTGTGTGTGTGTGTACACATATACACACCTATTATATACCAATCGTATATGTGTATACACGTGTGTGTGTATACGCTGTGTGTATACGTATCCGTTCACACAATGACGACGTTCAGGCTGTTACCACGTCTCGGGTACTGTGAGTGACGCTGCAGTGAGACATGGGGGTGTAGACATCTTTTCAAGATACTGATTTTGTTTCCTTCAGGTAAATATCCAGAAGGAAAATCGCTGTATCATCTGGTAAGTACCGTTTTTAATTTTGGGGGGACCCCACCCGCAGCTCTAGTTTTCAAAGGGGCTTCACCAGTTTACGTCATATGCTGTGTGTATATATGTGTGTGTGCATGTGTGTATATTTGTATGGGGTATAATATATGCTGTATGCATAGGGTATGTATATATGTGTGTATATATATATATATTTGAGACAAATTCGCAGTACAAAACTTACTTTTTTGCCTTTTAAAAATTCTCCCGCGTATTCACAGTCTCGTCCAACCATCCCCGCTATCTGATCCTGGAGCGTTTCCATCCCCGTCCCCAGAACACCTGGGACCTCCCGATCCCCTCTGCTCTCAGCCCCCGGTGACCACTAATCTACTCTGCGGGCGTGCACACTCCGGGCATTTCCCATGAACGGAACCGCACACCGTGTGGCCTTTTGTGTCTGGAGTCTTTCCCTTCGCGCGATGTTCGGGAGGTTTAGCATAAAGTTTCCTCTGGGTTGTAGCATGTATCAATACGTTTTCCGGTGTTTTTTTTTTTTTTTCATTTAAATTTAAATTTGTTTATTAAGTAGACCATGCCCGGCGTGGAGCCCAGTACGGGGCTCAGACTCACAACCGTGAGATCAAGGCCCGAGCTGAGGTCAGGAGTTGCGGGCAGGATGCTGAGAGCCCCCGTCATAAGCCGTGAGCTTGCGCAAGCCCCTTCCCCCGGTTGCGCCTTGGTGACCTCAGCTGTAGAGCAGGGTGCCGACCCCACACCGCGAAGGGTGGCTCCGGGACCCCACCAGCTCAGGCGTGCAGGCCCGGCGAGCCCCGAGCGAGAGCGGGGTGGGAGCAGTCGCTGTGTCTGTTTCGTTCGGACTTGGCTCTGAGAAGCTCCCCTCCGACCTGCCAGGCAGAAGCGCGCGCTTCCTCTGCGTTCCCACGGAGCGGGGTGCTGCCGACTCCGCGGTGCGCGCTCGCAGCCCTGCTGGCCGCGGGTGAAGCGGAAATCCACGCTGTTTACATCTCCGTCAAAACACAACTAGGCTTCCTCTTTCGCCCCTTTATTCTGTGGTGGAAACTCGAATAAGGGAAGCCGCCCCCTGGCTGAGAATTCGGCCCAGGACTCAGGCCCAGGTCAATGGCAGATTCAAATCTCTGAACTGGACTCCACGTTCAATGGGAGCCCCGGGTCAGGGCTCTCCAGGCCGGAGGCCTCGGTGGGGAGAAAGGGTGTGGGGTCTTCTGCTGTTGACTCTTCTGTCTGCCGCGCCCCTTCCCACTAGCCTCTGGGCCCCTCCTGCCCAAGCCTGGGAAGAAGGGGACAGGGGACAGGGCAGCTGGTGGCTTCGCCCTCTCGGGATGACCCAGGGTGCGTTAACTTTAATGACTCCTGGCGGATTGGGTGGGTATGTGTTTGGGGGAAGGGGCGCTCCGAGGCCTGGTTTCCTGGACACCCCTTCGCCGGAGTGGGGACATCTTTGTTCTGGTTGTAGCTCTTCCCCCAACCCCACCCAGTGGGACTCCACGCTGACCCCCCATAAGCAGACACCCCGAATCCACCACCGAAGCTGCCTGCCTGTCGCCTCCGTGTTTCCTGGGAGTCCGATCCCAGCCCTAGCGGCTCGATTTTGCTTTCACTTCCTTTTTTAAATTTTTTTAATTTTTAATGTTTATTTATTTTTGAGGGAGAGAGTGGGGGGAGGGGCACAGAGAGAGGGAGACACAGAATCCGAAGCAGGCTCCAGGCTCCGAGCGGTGGGCACAGAGGCCGACGCGGGGCTTCAACCCACAAACGGCGAGATCATGACCTGAACCGAAGTCAGAAGCTCAACCGACTGAGCTGCCCAGGCGCCCCTCACTTTCTTTCTTTTGTGTGTGTGTGTTTATTTGATTTTGAGAGAGAGCACGTGTGTGTGGGAGAGCTGCGAGAGCGGGGGAGGGGCAGAGAGAGAGGAAGACAGAGGATCCAAAGTGGGCTCCACACTGACGGCAGAGAGCGTGACGCGGGGCTCGAACTCACGAGCGTGTAAATCATGACCTGAGCCGAAGTTGGACGCTTAACCAATTGAGCCACCCAGGTGCGCCCATCTCTCTCTCTCTCTCTCTAATTTTTTAAATGTTTATTATTTTAATTTTACGTCTTGAGAGAGAGGGAGAGAGAGAGTCCTAAGCAGGCTCTGAGCCGTCAGCGCAGAGCCCCATGCAGGGCTCGATCCCACGATACTGGGGACATGACCAAGCCGAAACCGAGAGTTGGAGGCTCAAATGACTGAGTCACCCAGGCGCCCCCATCTCTCACCCGACATGACTGGTGTCTTTATGAAAAGGGGCGCCTGGGTGGCTCAGTCAGTTGTCAGACTTCAGATCAGATTTAGGATCTCTAGGTTCATGGGTTGGAGCCCCGCGTCGGGCTCTGTACTGACAGCTCAGAGCCTGGAGCCTGCTTCGGATTCTATGTCTCCCTCTCTCTGCCTCCTCCTGCTCACGCTCTGTCTCTATGTCTCAAAAATAAATAAATGTTAAAAAAAAAATTAAAAAAAAAAAGATATATACACTTAAAAAAAAAAAAAAGAATTCCTAGCTTCTAGAACCATGGGACGGTGCGTTTCTGTCTCAGCCCCCCAGGCTGCGCACTTGGCTCAGGCAGCCCCAGGAAAGTAATGTGTGCATTCTCAGGCCGCCTCCCCGAGTATCGGAAATCACGCTTTAGTTACCAGATTGTTTTTCTTTCTGTTTTCTTTTAAAATTTTTAATGTTTATTTTTGAGAGAGACAGAGACAGCGCGCGAGCAGGGGAGGGGCAGAGAGAGAAGGAGACACAGAATCAGAAGTGGGCTCCGGGCTCCGGGCTCCGAGCTGTCAGCACAGAGCCCAGGCGCCCCATCAGGTCGTTTTTCTAGTGGCTCTTTCCATCCTTGGCCTGGCTGAGGGTCTCCAGTATGATGGGACAGGTTCTGACCCTTCTCTTCGCAGTCCGTGGGGGCAGAGGTTGGCCTCCCTTCTAGCTACAACCATCGAGAGTAGTCTGGGCGCCGTCAAACAGCTGGGTCTTACCCTACGCCGCCTGTCCCCGTGTGGCCGCCTGTCCCCGTGTGGCCGGCCAGAGGCGCCGGGAGAAGTAAGGAACAATTTGGCTTTGGGCCAAGCAACATTTTCCCACCCGCCCTCTGCACCCCTTCTTACTACTGGCTCCAAATGGCTTTTTTACTTTGTCAAATCTGGTGCTTTTAAGGATCAAAGCTTGTATCCACAGAGGGTTTTCAAAGAATGTGTTAGGAGCTCTGAAGGCACTCCCTAGAGAGGCATTCCAGAGATGTTTTTGGCGGGGGCAGCCCAGCCCACGGGTGGTCACTGCGGCCACCTGGCCGGGCTGGGCCTGCCCTCACAGGTGGCAGTTGTGGCCGACTTTAAAGAGACTGACTGCATCGCAGTCAGTGTGGAAACTATTAGAAAAAGATGAACCGGGGAGCAAACATCGGCCGACTCAAGAATTAGGACACCGGTTCAGCGGGCACCTGGGCGGCTCGGTCAGCTAACTGTCCGACTCAGGTCATGATCTCGCGGTTCGTGGGTTCGAGTCCCACATCAGGCTCTGTGCTGACAGCTCGGAGCCTGGAGCCTGCTTCGGAGTCTGGGTCTCCCTGTCTCTGCCCCTTGCCTGCTTGTGCTCTCTCAAAATAAGTCAATATTAAAAAAAAAAAAAGGGGGGGGGTGCCTGGATGGCTCAGTTGGTTAAATGTCCGACTCCTGGTTTCTGCTCAGGTCATGATCTCAGTTTGTGGGTTCAAGCCCCGCCCTGGGCTCTACACTGACAGTGTGGAGACTGCTTCGAATTCTTTCCCTCTCTCTCTGCCCCCTCCCCTGCTCATGCTCTTTCTCTCATAAAACTTAAAAAAAATTTTAATATATAAAAGAATAAAGAATTAGGACACCGGTTTGGGGTTTTTACAGAAACGTGTTTATTCACTCATTCATCGACCACACGGGCTCAGACCTGCTGAGGGGAGATCACTGTGACGACGGCTCAGGCTTGCGCTCCCCATCTTTAGCTCCTATTTTTAGCCTCAAACCCGCTGCTTGGCATGACCACCACCAGCGGCACCACGCACCCCCTCAGGGGCGTGGATTCTTGGGGACAGCGCTGGGGAGTGGGGGCGCGCCAGGAGCGGGCTCCCAGCGACAGCAGTGCCCCTGGCTCCTGGAGTCCGAGTCGTCCTGGGGAAGCTGACCGCCGGGTCGTTGCTCTCAACAGCCTGGCGGCTGTCCCCGGGGAGAAGGGGCTCAGGAAAGGGCCGGACCGGCCACGTGGGATTATTTACAAAATGACACTGCGCCGTTCTCTTTCTCTTGATTAAAAAATAAAATTTATCTTAAAAATGAAAGAGAAAACTGGGGCCAGAGTTCAGTCGGGCTCTCCGCCAAGCTGCCTCTTCCTGGGAGTGATGCCCACTCGGCCGCTCTGTGTGGCCTTTAGCTTCCTAGTGGGATGGGAGGCTGGGGCGGGGTGGCTCGGCCCTTACGGGGTGGGCACAAGGCTCCCAAGCCCGCCAGCACCTCGGCCCGGCCCGGCTCAGAGCAGGGAGCGGTCCGGGAGGAAGGCGGCCGCCGGGCCCTGGGGTGGGCGGGCCGGGGCTCAGGGGAAGTCCCGGTAGGGCAGGCGGAAGGGGTAGAGGGGCGTGTAGCGGGAGTCGTGCCACAGCAGCTTCTGCTCCAGGAAGGCCACCGTCGGCAGGGTCAGGACCAGGGTCTGGTGCTTGAGCATGCTGTGCACGTTCAGGCCTGGTGGGGGGGAGGTGGGGGGCAGAGGGGCAGTCAAGGCTGGGCTGGCCTACCACACCCGGGCCCCTTTCCCTCCCCGTATTCCCCTACTAGAGAGGCACCGGGCCCTGGCAGGGGGTCATGAATCTTGCAGTCTAGCTGTGCACGGATGGCAAGACCCCAGGCAAGGGACTGTCCTCAGCTCAACTTCCGCTCAAGAGCCTCCTGCGTGCCTGGCTCTGCCCTGCGCTCACACCTCACACTGCGACTCTGGTGCTGTGACCCCCACCTCCCCTGGGAGGCACAGCCCATAAGCAGGGCAGATGAATAAACAGCGTACTGCGGGAGGCCTGTGCGCCTGCGGCCAGTGGGGGGAGGGGGAGAGGCGAGGGCAGGGAGAGGATGGGGTAAGTCGTGCAGGATCCCCTGGGCCTCGGGAAGAACTTGGGCTTTGACCCTGAGGGAGGTGGGACCCGGACCCGAGAGGGCTGTGGGCAGAGGCGGGAGGAGCTGGACTCGGGTGCTCACGGGCGCCCTCTGGTGGCCGCAGGGGAGAACAGCGTGCGGAACGGAGCAGGAACCCAGGACCAGGGCAGAGGTGACCCCGCCGGTCCAGGAGGGAGATGGGGGTGCTGGGTGGAAAGAAGTGGTTGAATTCCGGGTATGTTTAAACTCAGAGCCGACATGGGGAGGTAAGAGAGACTGGAGCAGAGGGTGACGGCGTGCTCTGGGGCCTGAGCCACGGGAAGGAAGGAGTTCTCTGTGCCAAGGTGCCTGTGAGACACCCCCCCACCCCAACCCCACCCCCGCACCGGGAGCGGCTGTCAGGGAGGTAGCCAGATGTGTTTTCAGGACACCAAGAGAGAGCTCTGGGGGCTGAGTCAACGTGGTGACGGGTGGGGAGGGAGAGTGGGGGGGCATGCCCAGGCCGATGGGTCCCACCTCTCAGCCTCTCTGAGTAAGGAACCAGCTGAGGGCCAGCAGCCCTCACGCTCACTCCGTGCCCAGCGCCGAGGCCCGAGCTGGGACAGACGCAACCTCAGAGCCTTTCTTTAAGGATGGCGTTTCCCGGATGCTCCGTTTGGGGCAAGCTGAGGGCTGGCTGGGGGAGGGTGGCCACTGCCCAGGGCCACTCAGCCACTGAGTAAGTGTCAGGTGTAGAACTTGAACTGGCCTGTGGACTCTGGGGGGCCTTGGGGGAGAAGCGGGGCCCTCTGCTCACCGATGGCCGGGATCAGGTTGAAGGTCTTGAGCCCGGAGGTGGCTGCCACCGCGTTTTGAGGCATGTCCTCGTGTGCTCTGAAACGGAGGCCAGGAGGTGAGAGCACTGCAGAGGACGGCACCCAGCACCCCCACCCCCGCTCTGCCCCGCACCCTCACACGTCCACAAGGAGCACGGAGTCCCCCCAGTGGCGGTAGCGGGCCAGCTCCGTCAGGTACTGGGGGTCCGAGGTCGGCAGCTCCAGGGAGTCTACAATGTGCAGGTCATCCTATTAGGAAAAAAGGACAGCCTGAGCCCCCCACGGCCCACACCCTAGGACCCCGGCGGCTCCCGGCGGGACCAGGGCTGTACCTGGGCCAGCTTGACGGTCAGCGCCACCTTGAGGCCCTGCACCCGCACTTTCATGGGCAGCATGTAGTAGTAGCTCGTGGGGCCCCGGGGGACCGTGGGCAATGCCTCCTGCAGAGACAGAGGTGTGTGGACAGGTGAGGACCCGCGCTGGGCTCGGGGTCAGCAGTCTGTCATAGTAGCTGGCGTAGGGAGGCTGCCAGCGGGCAAGCGGAGCCGGCGAGAGGACGGGGCCTCGGGTAGAGACGGAGAGGAGACGGTGGATTGAGCATTGCCTGGGACAGTGACTCTGCCTCGCTGGGCCTCGATTTCCCTGAACGAGGACCCTCTGCTGGGCCCTGGGAGCACAGTGCCCTCACGTCATCCATATTCAGACTCGGGCCCGAGGGCAGAGGGAGTCAGAGCCGTCTTTTCGGAGTAGCACTAGGAGTCGCCGGGGGTGGGGGGCCCAAGGGAGGTCAGGGAGGGCTTCCTGGGGGAGGCACAGCCCAAACACATCGTAAGGAGAGGAGCTGGCCATGGGAGGTGGGAGAGGACACGGAATCAGCTGTGTCTGGTGACGGGGTGGTGGCGGGGGTCTGCGGGCACCTGTGCCTGGAATGCCAAGGTAAGGACCTCAGACTCCCCCAAAAGGCTGCAGGAACTGGGAGGTTCAGGAAGAGCACCCTGGTGCCGTGCGAAGTGTGGGCCACGAGAAGCGAGCCGCGAGCCAGGGCCAAAGGGACTGTGGCCATAGTCTGACGAGGGAGGCTAAGGCCAGAGCGGACAGGGGCTGGGAAGGTGGACTCTCGGGTCTCTGACCCGCACACGGGCAGTGAGGTCCGGGGGCCTGAGTGCTGCCACCTGCCCCGGTCCAGGCAGAAGGAACGGGACTGATGAGGTGTCACCCCGGGTGTGCGTGCAGAAACACCAGGGCCCCTCCCCTCCCCGCCTCGCTCACCTCCTCGCCAGACGGGGGAGCGGATGCTGCCGTGCCTAGAACGCCCACTGCCCTTCTGCGGCCACGGCTTCCGGCCCCCGCCCTTCACCTCGGCCCTGGTCTTGGTCTTGGCGTAGCTCTGCGGGCACAAAGGGAGGACAGGGGGTCAGGGTCCCTAGGCAGACGCTGTCGCGGCTTAAAGGCACCAGGCCTGGGAATACCGCACGAGCTGGGCAGACTGGGCTTGCTGCGGGGGCGCCGGCAGGAGGCACGGAGATTAGGAGTCCACCGGGCGAGCGCCGGCACCTTGGGAGGGAGTGAGGATAGAGAAAGCAGGAGTCCGCTCGTCCGCTCCAGAGCGCCAGCCTCTCCGCTGCCTGGCACACGGCAGGCGCTCAGCAGTTTTTGAACGATTTCAATGTGGCAACGGAAAGGAAGGTGTGGCGTGGGGAAAGGTGGGTGCCGAGGCCGGGGACAATCAGGGCGAGGCATGGGTGGGGAGCTGAGGAGGGACTTCCAATGCCAGGCTGAGGACTTCGCTTCTAGGACCAGGGTGGACCAGGGAGGCGGACTCGCTAGGCTTCTGAGGGAAGCGGACGGGACACAAAGAGACCCTGACTGCTAACGGCGGCTTCAGCGCACTTGGCAAAAACTCCAAACCGCTCACCATCGCTCCTGCTGACCTCTCTGACCACGCTAGGCTCCCTGTTGTCCCTGCCGCGGGACCTTTGCATGTGCTGTTCCCACCACCTCTACCCCAGCGCCACTGCCCCCTCCCTTTACCTAGTGAGCACCCACTCCACAGCTAAGGTTAAAGGTCCCTCTCTCTGGGACAACTTCCCTGAACGTGTATTTACGGGCGTGACTACTCCATCAAGTTCACCTCTCCCACTAGGCTCCGAGCTTCAGAAGGACAGAGATCCTGCGGTCCTGTCCACTGGCCCGGTGCCTAATGCTCCGTGGGTGTTCAGAAAACACCCGGCAAGGAACCCATCGGTGAATGGTTCAGAAGAGAGAAGAGAAGGCCTAGCCTCACAGTCGGGGCGCTCGCTCTGCCTCCCTCCCCCGGCCTCGCCCCACCGGGCACTCACAATTCTCTTGAAGTTCTTCTGCCAGATGGCAACCTGGTGCAGGAGGTCCATCCTGTGGAGAAGGAGGAGGATGTGAAAGGCCCGCCTCCAAGCGAAGTCCTCCCCACGAAGTCCTCCCCATGTCCCCAGAGGCAAACCGGGGCTCCTCCCTTCCGGTTCCAGGGCCCTGCGGGGTCCGCCTGCACCCTCCCGGCCCCATGCAGCACCTCCAGGCCTGCTCCAGCTGCATTCTGTCCAGGCTCCGTGCCTTTGCGGCCACTGTTCCCTCCCCCGGAAACGCTCTTCCCCTGGCCCCTGGCTGGTCCTTCTCAGCCCCAACGTCGCCCAGGGGACGTCCTCGCGAGGAAGAGCGCCACCTCTCCCTGCTTCTCACGGGACCTTACTCTCTTCCTGGGCTTACGACTTACTCACCGCCGCCCTCCTTCTGCACCGGTTTTTGCCTCTCTAGCCCTGTGAGGCCACTGGCCACACTGGCCACAGGTGTGGCTGCTGAGCGCCTGAAATGTGGCCAGTGCCACGTGTTGAAATGACAAAATTTTAAAGACGGCAGGCTAAATAATATAAATTATTGTTTCTTCCTGTTGTTTTTTTTTTTTTCCCTAAACGTGGCTACTTAGCAAGATTTAAATTATGTGTATGACTCACGTTACGCGGTGACATCGGACGTGACTGCCAGGGTAGTCGGCCAGGGGCTGGCCAACTCTGGCTACGAGGCCAAACCTGGCCCGCTGCCTGTTCCTGGCAATATGTTTTACGGGAACGCAACTCCGCGTTTGCTCGCAAGCTGTCTGTGGCTGATCTTGGGCTACATTGGAGAGGAGTCGTTGCCATGGTGACGTTACGGCCTGCAAAGCCTAAAATATTTACTATCTGGCCCTTCACGGGAGAAGCTGGCTGACCCCTGCTCTAGACCGTAAGCAACATTGGCAACCTCGGTGCTCGGTCACTGCTGGCTTCGCAGCACCTAGAATGCAACCTGGCACATACCAGATGCTTCCTGAGTATTTATAGAATAAACAAAATATGTTGTTTTTAATTTCTTTTTTTTTAAAGTTTATTTATTTATTTTGAGAGAGAGCGCGCGCGCATGCGTGTGCACAGAAGGGGCGGGGAGAGAGAGACAGAGGGGGAGAGACAATCCCAAGCAGGCTCCACCCTCTCGGCGCAGAACCCAACTCACCGACCGACCGTGGGCTCTTGACCTGAGCAGAGATCAACAGTCGGATGCCTAACCAGCTGAGCCACCCAAGTGCCCCATGTTGTTTTTAATTTAGTTAAAAAAAATTTTTTTTAATGTTTATTTTTGAGAGAGAGACAAAGCATGATTGGGGGAGGAGGAGAGAGAGAGAGAGGGAGACAGAATCCGAAGCAGGCTCCAGGCTCTGAGCTGTCAGCACAGAGCCCGACGCAGGGCTCAAACCCACGAGCAGCGAGATCATGACCTGAGCCAAAGTCGGCCGCTCAACCGACCGAGCCACCCAGGCGCCCCTCAATTTTATTGTCACCCTCTACTAGATTGAGACTCTGGAAAAGCGGCGGGCCAACCGTACCAATATCCGTAACAGTGATAAGTTAACAGCACCCACCATGTGGCAGGTATGGTGCACTTGGGAGGTATCGGGCGCTTTGGCAAGCCTCACCCCCACCTCCCCAGCTCAAGGAGTCGGTCCACATGAGGTTGAGATCCTGGCTCTAAATCTTACAAGCTGTGTGACCCTGAGCAAATTTCTTCACCTGTCTGTGCTCAGTTTTCTTATCTACGAAGCACGAATAACTGAACCTACTAGGGTTGCTATGAGGGTCAACTTAACCAAACTGCAAATAGGCCTTGCCAGGCACATAGGAAAGGCTTAACCAGCGTCGGTGCTCATTTTTACAAAACTCAATTAACGTCAACGATAATCAGTATATCTAAAGGACTCCTTTTGTGCCAGAATTAACTCACTTCATCTCACAGCAAACTCCTGAGGGGTGAAACAATGGCGACGCGGAAACACAAGAGGGGAAGGCAGGACTTGAACTCAGCCACTCAGGCTTCTTAACTCTCAGATCTCAACCTCACACAACTCTGTAGCTGGGAAAATCATCATCCCCCTTTGGCAGGTGAAACTGAGGCTCGAGCCCCGATCATCCGGATTCCTAAAGGCCCGGGTCTCACCCCTGTGGCACTCGGTTCCCCATTTCACTCCAACTCACCTGGGCGCCGCGGAGAAAACTTCCGGGTGCAGCTCCGCCAGCCCCACACGCTCCTGCTGGTAGCCCCGCAGGGACTCCACCCAGGCCTGCACCGGACGCCGGGTCGCGGGGACCGGGAGCTCGCACCTGCGCAGCACAGGCGCCTGGGGACCTGAAGCGATTGGGAGGTCAAGGGTCAGGGCCGAGCATCAGGGCTCCCGGTCGCCGTCCCTCCTAGGGCGACCCTGGCAACCTCACCCGCGCTAACCACTGACTCTGGCTTCGCCGCCGGGTGCACAGCCTCTTCCGCCAGCGCGTTCAGGCCCTGCAAACGGTGACGAGACGTGAGCGACGACGCCCGGAACCTCCAGCCTTTGTCCCCCCCCCATCCCGTCCCCAGTCCCGGGACTCACCCGGCAGCCGGTGGGCCGAAGCCAGGCCCGCGCCCCGGGGCGTACTAGCTGCAGCATTGTCCAGCAGCTCCCCACGCGGAGAGGTCACGGCTCCTTCTGGGTGTGCGCGACGCCTGGCGATGACATCACGCCCGCGACACCGCCCACCCCGCTCGGCTCGGCGCTGGAAAGCCGAGTGTGCAAGAGCGAAGACGGCGGGGCCTGGCCCGGCGTGCCTCCACTTCCGCCCCAAGACTAACCCCCAGGCCCCAATTTTCACGCCCGGCCTAAAGGACCCTCCACGACACCTGGAAACGCGACTGGCCGCAAGTAGCCGCGCCCCCTACCAACGCCCAGCTCTTTTTTGGGGTCCCGCCCCCTAAGAGCAGGAATCCAGCCAATGAGACCTCCGTGCCGAAAGGTACTCGTTCAGCCAATAAGCGTTAAGTCTGGAAAAGTGGCCCGCCTATGTCTGGGCGGTTCTGGGGCGGGCTCTAAGAGAACTCGACCAATAACCGTTACGCTTTTGGTGTCGGTCACACCCCCATGCCCCTCCCCGCCCCATGTAGTTTCCTAGAATCTCTGAGGTGGTTTTGGGGTTTCCAGTAACGTGCTTTTGTGTGTTTAAGTGCAGGGCCTTATCTCCCACAGAAAGCCCTTGGGCCTGAGCCTGTGGGACCATGCCTCTCCTCTCAGATCCCCCAAAACAGGGGTATGTTCCCCCTCAAACCGCAGATTAGGTCTGTCTTCTCCACCTCCGAGGCCAGGTTGCTGTCCCATCGGACCGCTCTCCGAAAACAGAGCGAAGTGGGGACTCCGCAGATCCTGGGTCGCCTCCCTCGTCGCGCATCCTTACAATCCCGGAAATCCAAATGCTCCTTTTTAGGTTCTTGGCCACTTTCCCCGCGCGACCTCCAGAGGGCGTCACGAACCCCTCGCTTCGCGCCTCGCCAAGTCTGAACCTCGGGCTGCCTGGGTGGCCAGGACCAGGAGCTCAGTGGCCCAGAACGTGGTCTGGGAGCCAACCTCAGTTTCCCCATCGGGAAAATGGAGAGGTCGTGAGACGTCATGAAATGTTGAAGGCCAACCCCGCCATCCCTTGCACAAAGGGAACACTTAATGGTGGTGGTATTATTATTATTATTATTATTATTATTATTATTATTATTATTATGATTGAAGGTGAGTTTTGTCATCAAAACAAGGCAAGAGCCAAGGGAGGGATGAGGTGGACCCAGGAAGACTTGAATGCTGTGCTAAAGGTGTGGGCGTTTTTTTTTTTCATCTCATAGGCATCATAGATATTTTTGTGTAGTATTAAAAACGTTTACCCAGTACTTCATTGTGTGCTCTGTCCCTGCAAGAATAATCGTGGATGTGAATTTAAAACTCCACCCACTTTGTAATTTAAAAAGGCCTTTAAATCCTTTATGTCGTAGAATTGCGTTCGTTCATTTTGTGTTTGCGTAGGTAATTCACACACGGGGTAAAGAAAAGGTGAACTACAAAAGTATAACTAGAATGAAAGGTCTCCTCCAATCTCTGACCTCTGCCCCTCCCTGTTCCTCTCCCAAAAGCCACTGCTGCAACCACGCGTCTCCTCCCGGAACCAGTTTATAATTCGGCAGGCAGATTTACAAGTCTGTCCTGTGCCAGGAAGTTTGGGTTTCATGTAGCAAATGATGGAATAGTACTTAGTTGCTGTGATTTATTCGGCACCTGCTGTGTGCTGCGCAGGTAAATCCAGCAGACATTAAGATACAGGGCAGTGCAGGAGACTGAGGAACCAGAATAGGGGAAGGGAGAGCTCCAGGGTCCGTGCGAGCCGGGGGGAAGGATTCTTCACCTCCGGGGGGACGGGTCTCACAGGTGACTTCCCTAAAGCTGTCACCTGAGAGCTAAGGCTTGAGGGTCCATCAGGCGAAAAGGTGTTCCAGACTGAAAAAAACAGGATCGCAAAGGCCAGAAGCGGGGAGAGAGCGGCAGGGCTCAGAAGTGGCCGGCTGGACCTTCCCGGTGGCAACTCATTCAAGTTGAACCTACCATGGGGCCTTTGCGCTGTTGTTCCTTCAGCCTGGAACATACTTTTCCGAGGTCTCCACACGGCTCTGTCTCTCACCTCTTTCAATTCTTGGCTCACACGTCACCTCCTCCAAGAAGCCTGTCCTGAACCCCCTATTCAAAATTGCAACCCCCTCTCCCGGCCCTTATCCTGTCCTTAGTATTATTTCTCTTCTAACACCCTCTGTAATTTCCTGGGGTTTTATGCTTTTTGGCTGTCTCCCCCATTAGAATATAAACCCCGACGACAGAAATTTTGCTTTCTCCCTCCCTGCGGCAGCCGCAGCACCTAGGACAGGGCCTGTAACACAGTAGGGGCTCAATACCTATTTCTTTTTTTTTTTTTAATTTTTTTTGTTAATGTTTATTTATTTTTGAGACAGAGAGAGACAGAGCATGAGTGGGGGAAGGCCAGAGGGAGAGGGAGACACAGAATCCGAAGCAGGCTCCAGGCTCTGAGCTGTCAGCCCAGAGCCCGACGCGGGGCTCGAACTCACGGACCGCGAGATCATGACCTGAGCTGAAGTCGGTCGCTCAACCGACTGAGCCACCCAGGCGCCCCTCAATACCTGTTTCTTGGGCGAATTCCTTTACTCATCATCCTGTTGCAGGCTACCAGAAACAGAGGAAGCCCTGCCTTTGTCTCCTGGGTCTCAAGATCTCCATTCCCCTCCGTGTGCCACCGGCACATCAGGTAAAAAAAAAAAAAAAAAAAAGATCATTTACCTAATGACTCTGTAGTCACATCTAAAGTCACTGTTCCCAGGGCGCCTGGGTGGCTCAGTCCATTAAGCGTCTGACTTCAGCTCAGGTCATGATCTCACGGTCTGTGAGTTCGTGAGTTCGAGCCCCGCGTCGGGCTCTGTGCTGATGGCTCATCAGAGCCTGGAGCCTGTTTCAGATTCTGTGTCTCCCTCTCTGTCTGTGCCCCTCCCCCGCTCATGCTCTGTCTGTTTGACTGTCTCTCTCTCAAAAATAAATAAAAACATTAAAAAAAAATAAATGAATAAAGTCACTGTTCCCTCCCTACCCCACCTTCCTCATCTGCCTTCCCCATGTCATTGTTTCCAGCATGTTTACCGCAGTCTAAAGGATGAGATCATGTTCTTTGTCTTGATTCTTGCCTGTCCCCCCCCCCCACTAGAACATCAGCTCCCAGAGGACCAGGTCTTTCTTTCTCTCACTGCTGGGCCTCATTGCTAAGAAGGGTGCCCAGCACCCAGTGCGTTCTCAGTACCTGGTAATGGAACCAATGTGACGTAGAGAAAGAAGTTAGCCCAGGAGTCCTCCACCAGCATGTCGGCCCGGAGCCTTAACGAAAGGGAGGTAATGACCGTGAGACCCGCGTAGGGCAACGGCAAGGCTCCAAGTTTGACCGGTTTGGACCGGTTTGGCCCAAGCCGGGGTGGAGGTCAAAGGTCGATGTTTCTAGCCCACTCCTGTGGATCAAAGGCTCAATTCCAGGTGACCTCTGTCCCCGGTGGCCTGTGGCAAATGTCAGCCTTGCAGCCCAGAGAGGATCTCCGCTAGCCACGGGCATGATAGCAATTTCGGGAGCACACACCGGAAGCTGGAGGACCTCCCCCGCCCCCAGCGTCTGGCCTTTCTGAGTCCCCCAGCACTGTGCAAGGCTTTTCACAAAGGCCAGAGAGAGGTCAAGGATGGGATATTGAGGCAGCTGGCAGATAGAGGTGCAGGGCATGGGTGGCAGGCTGGGCGAGGGGGCCTGACACCCCCGGAGAGAGCGGCTCCTCATCACTGCCGCGTGTTAGTTTGCAGCTCCGTGTGTGGGTAATGGCTGAGCACGAGGAGGAGGCGGAGTCTCCCCTCCAGCCTGCCCCACCAGCCCCAGGGGATGGGCCTGATTTGCATAGACATTTCCAGTACCTTCAGTTCCCTTCAGTTCTATCCAGATGGGAAGTAGAGCAGAAAAAAAAAAAGGGCTTGAACCCCCGGGGCAGGGCACCTGGGCTCTCCAGTCCTCAGTTTCCTCCGCTGTCAAATGGGACTATAATTACTCTGCCTCGCATGGTTTGTGTCGGCCGTGGGCCTCTGTGCCTTCAGACCATCGGTTCCCTGCTCTGCTGTGTCCCACGGCTCGGGACTGCCCCTCGCACACGCCATCTGGCTTCTGCTCCGATTTAGCCAACGGCAGGCACTGAGGGCTGATCGGAGGGTGGCAGGGTGGGGGGGCGGGGGGCGGAGTAATTCTCCCCACCTGCTTCTGGCAGCGTCTCCCACTGGATATGGCCTCCCTCTCTGCTAATTTCGAAGTAGTCTAACCCTTTCCCCGACTTCGAGGTCTCATCTATGTAACCAAGCCCCGCGCGAAATCCCCTCTGTCTGAGATACGTCTGGTTTCCTGTGTAGACCCTGACTGGTGTAAGGCAGCCGTGAGGCAGTTGCGTTTTGTTTGTTTTAAGATACAATTTATGTGTACAGTTGTTCAAGCTCCCACAAACATATGTTGTCATGTAACCACCACTACAGCCAACATACGGAATTGTTTCCACGGTGCTCCCCCTTTCTTTTTTGCGAAGTTTATTTTGAGGGACAGAGAGGGAGAGAGAGAGAGAGAGAATCACCAGCAGGCTCCCTCCTGGCAGTGCAGAGCCCGATGTAGGGCTTGAACTCACCCATCGTGAGATCATGACCTGAGCCAAAACCAAGAGTCGTGCGCTTAACCAACTGAGCCACCCAGGCGCCCCTCCCCTTTTTAATGTTTATTTATTTCGAGAGACAGCGCAGGGCGGGGGCAGAAAGAGAGAGGGAGAGAGAGAACCCCAAGTTGGCTCCACACTTAGCAGAGCCCAACGTGGGGTTCGATCTCACAAACCGTGAGATTATGACCTGAGCCAAAATCAAGGGTCGGACGCTTAACCCACTGAGCCACCCAGCGACCCCCTCCACTGTGCCCTTTCATGCTGTCCCCAGCTCCTGCCAGCCACGGCTCAGTTCACCACCCCTATAGTTAGACCTTTTCTAGAATGTCATAGAAATGGAATCATATAGTATGTGGCCTTTTGGGTCTGGCTGCTTTTCCCTCCTGATGACACCCTGGAGATTCACCCGTGTCGTTACATGTCACTAGTTCCTCACTCTGGGAGCCAGCGGTTGCAAAGATTGTATCCTGTCTTGCACTATGTCTATCCGTCCTCTGGTCGAGGAGCTGCCGTGAGATTCGGATGAGTTGATACTCGCGATGCACTTAGGACAGTAACGGGCGGATTGTATATAAGTCAGCTCTTATTACTCTGCTGGGGGTGGGCCTGCTGAGAAGCAGGCCTCGGAGGCTCCCCTCTCCCCTAACTGCCCGCCTCCAGAGGAGAGCGCCCACCCTCCCCAGGCCGAGAGGACCAAGACCGCATGTGCTGCAGTTGGCTTCCAAAGGGAGCCTTCCCACCCCATCCCCGGAGCTGAGCGCGGGCCCCCAGCCTACGGGCCAGCCAGGCTGCAGCTCCACTGCCTGCCAAGATCGGCATCTGGAAAACTTCTCTGCAGTTGGGGCCCCTTCCCCCAGCGCCGCGGCGATGACGAGAAACTTGGGACCCGTCTCCGACACTTCTCTTCGTGCAGTTCCTCCTGCCAAAAGCCAAGAACTGGGGGTTGGGGAGGACGGTGGAGGCCCAGGGAGGCTGGAGGGATTAAGGAGAAGAATGTTCCCCCATCTCACCAGCGAAGGGACGTGGTCCGGAGTGGTAAGCACTGCCCTTCTGTTTCCACCCACCGGGATGGGGGTCACTGCCGTGGGGCTAGGGTGGGGCCCCGGGACGCGCAAGAGGGCAGGGAGTTCTAGCTCACATCCCGCCGCTGCCGCGTGCTTTGGTTTCCTCATCTTTAAAATGAGGTGATGAGGAAAAGGCAAAACTATGAAGACAGTAAATAGAAGGGCTTGCCAAGAGTGAGCGGGGAGGGAGGGATGAGGAGGCGGAGCACGGAGGATTTTTAGGGCCGCGAGGCCGCTCTGTGCAACACTGCGATGGCGGCCACATCCATTATGCGTTCGTCCGAAGCCAAGAGCGCACCCCAATGTAAACCGTGGACTCTGGATGATGGGCGGTCCATCCAGGGTAACAAATGGGCCCCTCACTCCGGTGGGAATTTGCAAGTGGGAAGGCTGTACGTGTGCGGGGGCAGAAGATATATGGGAAGTCTCCGTACTTGCCCGTTGGTTTTGCTGTGAACTTAAAACTCTTCTAAAAAATAACTCTTAAAAACAGGGGGATGTTGATCAGAATAATACCACCTTGCGGGAGCGGCGAGGATCCGAAGAGCCGCGCCCGGCGCTGTCTGTCTGCGTCGCGGGGAGCGTCAGCCATTATTGTCAGCGGCCCTGTAATTATTGTCAGCGGAGGCTGGTCCCAGCCTCTTCCTTCTCCTCTTTTCCCCTGCCTGGGAGCTCCCTGTTTCATTCCTCTAACACTGTTCTCTCCTTCGGGGGGGGGGGCCCCCTGGGCAGGGCTCAGCCTTCCCCTTGACCTCCCAGACCGTCAGGAAGTCTAGGCCTGCAGTTGTTTCCCAGTTCTTTTCCAAGTCCATGTCTTTAGCTGAACCACCAAGACCTTGAGTTGACCCAGAAGTGGGAGGTGGGGGGGGGGGGGCGGGGGGAGGCGGAAGTTGTCTGTTGGTGTGTCTGCACGTCCCTGGGGACATCACCTTTGTCTAGGAGCCATGATCCCCCTACAGACAGCCGGATATGTCTGCGGCCTTGATATTCCTGCCCACCGCAGGTCCCTGGGGGGTGGGGGGGTAGCAAACTGCTGAGCCAGCCAGCCGGGGCAAGTGCGTGTGGGGGAGCACTTCCTCCCCAGCCTTCAGGTCCCCACAGAGGGCTGAGATTTCCGCTCCGATAGCTCCCTGGCGAGAAGCAGAACCTAGTTCTCTTGGCGCTTTGTACCCCGTGGGTTGAACACCTGGTTTCTAGAGGCTGTCCAAGCAACACGAAACACACGTCACTTGGCAGAGGTTCCAGTGAGGTTTTGCTGAGGTCCAGTTGGACCCCGAGATCTGGCCTGGCAGTAACTGGACACTGAAATCGAGCTCAGGAAAAGGAGCAAAGTCAATTTCTTATCTCCCCATCGAAGCCCTGCCACCTGTGTTAGAACTGTCTGGTTTTTGTCTCTTCTACACTGGCACTTTTAGAAACCAACAACGAGGCAGAACCGGAGTTAGCACTGAGTATCTATACATGCTGCATACATATACGTGGCATTAATACATGGATTCTTTTTTCTTTAAGCTTTTTTTAAATGTTTATTTATTTTTGAGAGACAGAGTGCAAGCAGGGGAGGGGCAGAGAGAGAGACACACACACAGAATCCAAAGCAGGCTCCTGGCTCTGAGCTGTCAGCACAGAGCCCGATGCAGAGCTCAGACTCACAAACCGTGAGATCATGACCTGCGCTGAAGTCGGATGCTTAACGGACTGAGCCACCCAGGTGCCCCTTCTTTTTTCTTTTGTTAAGTAAGCCATATGCCCAGTGTGGGGCTTGAACTCAGGACCCTGAGATCAAAAGTCTCATGCTCTACCAAATGAGTCAGCCAGGTGCCCCAATGTATTGCTTCTTAATGTTCATTTCTTTATGAATAAGTTAAATATGTTTGCAGGCACCTGGGTGGCTCAGTCGGTTAAGTGTCCGACTTTGGCTCAGGTCATGATCTCGTGGTTCCTGAGTTCGAGCCCTGCATCCGGCTCTGTGCTGTCAGCTCGGAGCCTGGAGCCTGCTTCAGATCCTGTGTCTCCCTCTGTCTCTGCCCCTCCCCCACTTGCACTCTGTGTCTCTCTCTCTCTCAAAAAAATGAATAAACATTTAAAAAAAGTTTATTATTAATATAAATTTATTTAATAGCAAGATGTTGAATAATAACATCGGTATGTTTATTATGTTATTGCCTATATTATTGGTTATATTTATTTTTTTATTACAAGAACAATTTTATAACTAGAAGTCTGATGACTTCTTACCTATTTGATTTTTCATGTCCTTGACAATTTTCTTAAGTTTATATATTCATTTTGACAGAGAGAGAGAGCACAAGCAGGGGAGGGGCAGAGAGGAGAGAGAGAGAGAGAGAGAGAGAGAGAATCCCGAGCAGGTTCCACGCTGTCAGCATGGAACGCAACTCGGGGCTCAATCTCACAAAATATGAGATCATGACCTGAGCCGAAGTCAAAAGTCCGACGCTCAACCGACTGAACCACCCAGGTGCCCCTCAATGTTTTTAATTGGTACTATGATCTAAAAATTTCAAACAGTTCCCCAGGGTACCAATAAAAATCTGGCCCCTCTCACCTGTCCCCCTGCCCCCCAGTTCCTTCCCTGAGGGTAACCGCTGTGACCGGTGTCTTGTGCCTTCTCCCGGAGGTGGCCTGGGGGCCCACAGGCAAATGTGTGTGTATTTATACAGCCCTTATAAATACACCTGGACATGCAGGCGTACAATGCAAATTGATTTACATTGTGCTGTTTCTCAACTTAACACGTTAAAGTCACTTTCACATCAAGACTCCTCCATTTTTCCTTTTTAATCGGCAGAAATGGATTAATTTTAATATCCTTGTTTATTGCTTTGCTTTTCAACACTTTTTATGAAGTATAGCATACATACGGAAGAGTGTACCAAACCTCTTCCTTCTATTGTTTGCATTGTTTGGATATCAGGCAGACTTAATTATTTTTTTAATGTTTATGTATTTATTTGGAGGTGGGGGGAGGGGCAGAGAGAGAGAGAAAGAGAGAATCCCAAGCATGGGGCTCGATGTCACGACCGTGAATCACGACCTGAGCAGAAATCGAGCCAGACGCTTAACCGGCTGAGCCACCTAGGTGCCCGCCCCCTTTTTAATTTTACTTTCAGCTTTCTTGAGGTATCATTGACATATAAAACTGTGAGATATTTAAAATGTACATCGCGTTGATTCGATATATGTATACCTTGCAGAAAGGATTCATTCATACTAGTTGGGGCGCCTGGGTGGCTCAGTAGGTTAAGCGTCCAACTTCGGCTCAGGTCACGATCTCACGGTTCATGAGTTCGAGGCCTGCATCAGGCTCTGTGCGGACAGCTCGGAGCCTGGAGCCTGCTTCGGGTTCTGTGTCTCCCTCTCTCTCTGCCCCTCCCCCTCTAGCTCATGCTTGCACGCTGTCTCTCCCTCTCCCTCTCAAAAGTAAACCTTAAAATTTTTTTTAAAAAAACTAGGAAAAAGGATTCACAGCTAGATAACTAACACCTTGATCATCTCACATATTTATTTTGTGTGTGCGCGAGAACATGAAACTCTACTCTCCTGGCAAATTTCAATCGCACATCACAGCGTGAGCCAGTAGAGTCCCCACGCTCTGCATCGGATCCTCAGAACTTGTTCATCTTATAACTGCAAGTTTGTACCCTTTTACCTCCCCACCCCAGCCCCCGGCAACCACCACGTTCCTACTTTCTGTTTCTGAGTTTGACCTTGTTTTGTTTTGTTTAGACTCCATATATAAGTGACAACCAAGCAGTTTTTATCTTTCTCTCCTTGGCTTATTTCACTTTGTGTAATCTCTCCAGGTTCATCCAAGCTGTTGAAAATGGCAGGCTTTTCTTCTTTCTCATGGCTGAATAAAATTCCACATATATATACATACATATATATGTATATG
This sequence comes from Paguma larvata, assembly GCA_030068075.1. NCBI lineage: Eukaryota > Metazoa > Chordata > Mammalia > Carnivora > Viverridae > Paguma > Paguma larvata. The sequence continues at coordinate 7,506,097 of CM057842.1, read as the reverse complement.
AATATATGTATATATATAATGTACATGTATATATATCACATTTTCTTTTCTTTTCTTTTTTTTAGAGTTTATTTATTTTTAGAAAGAGAGAGGGGGACTCCCAAGCAGGCTTTGCACTGTCAGCACAGAGCGTGACTACAGGGCTCAGACTCATGAACTGTGAGATCATGACCTGAGCTGAAATCAAGAGTCTGTTGCTCGGGGCACCTGCGTGGCTCAGTTGGTTGTGTCCGACTTCGGCCCAGGCCATGATCTCACGGCTCGTGGGTGGAGCCCCTCTTCCGGCTGTGCTGACAGCTCAGAGCCTGGAGCCTGCTTCAGATTCAGTGTCTCTGGCTCTCTCTGCCCCTCCCCCATTCGTGCTCGCACGTGCTCCCTCTCTCTTTCGGAAATAAACATTAAAAAATTTTTTTAATTAAGAAAAAAAGTCTGTCGCTTAACTGACTAAGCCACCCAGGCATCTCCACTGACGAACACTTAGTTTGCTTACTCTTGGCTATGGTGAATAACGCGGCAACGAACACAGGAGTGGAGACGTCCTTCTTTGTCGTTTTGCATTTCGACATTCCTTATTGAGGTATGACATACATGAAGTGCTCCGAACCTCTCTTTCCTTTTTATCACCCTATGTCTCCAGCAGTCAATTTTTTTTTATTTAGTTATTTATTTTAAGAGAGAGAGAGACAGTGCCTGTGTGCAAGCAGAGGAAGGGCAGAGAGAGGGAGAGAATCCCAAGTAGGCTCCGCATTGTCAGTGCGTTGCCGGAGGTGGGGCTTGATCTCACCAACGCTGAGCTCATGCTCCGAGCCAAAATCAAGAGCTGGACCCCTATAGCAGCCAATTATTATTGACATTGGACACATGTGCACGTTAAAAAAAAATCGAAAGGTACGAGAGGATTCATAGAATGAAAGTAGCCTCCCTCCCGCGCCCTGTCCCTTTCACTTCCTTGCCCAGGAAATTCACCCGTTTCTTCTGCCCGCAATATTCTGGATATTGTGAGCACAGGTCATAGAACATCAGGCCCAGGGAGTTTTGTCTGGTTGGTTCCCGATATACCTCCAGCCTTTTAGAATAGTGTCTGGCACGTAGCAAATGCCTGATGTTATCTGGTAAGGAAACATATAAGAAGGTTATGTATACATTTTCACAAACAGTACCGTCCTCAAAGGCTGTCTCTTGCACCGAACACAAGCTCCATGAGGGTGAGGACTTTTTCCCCCTGTTTTGTTCACTGCTGTGCCCAGTACGTGCCCCAAAAATATTGGTGGAAGGAAGGAGGGGCTCTCCTACCATGTTGTCTGCTCGCGGATTCCTCTCACACACACACGTGTGGGCATCAGGAAGTGAAGGTGTCCTTCATCTCAGCAGTCAGGCACACAGAGATGCCCAGGAAAAGCGGAATAAAGAAAAGAGAGGGAAACCAAAGAACTAGTTCTAGTCTAGAACCAAAGACTAGAAGAACTGAGCCCCATCTCCGATGGCAGGATGAACCTGGGCCTGCCTGTCTGGTTAACCACAGCAAGGGCAGAAGTAGGGGAGGCTGTTGGGTGCTCCGAGTTTTCTAGGGGTCTTATCTGAGTTCTGAGGTCTTACCAGGGCAAAAACTAATCCTGTCATTGGGGCAGGGCGCGCGCATAGGAGGAACTTGATTATTTGTTGTCGCAACTCAGAGTAGGCGCATAATGCCTCTTTGCGCCTTGACACAAAGGTGCTTCAGTGGCTGCTTGTGGAGTACATAAAGGGGATCTCATGCTCTCCTCCAATTCCAAGGTCCCAGGGAACGGGCCAAGAGTATACCTGCAATCAAAGACAGCTGTTTCAGGTTGAAGCCACCTGGCCAGGAGAGACGTGACATCACGGAGTCGTGTGACGTCATACGCCAGCAGGTTCTCACGAGCGGGGGCTGGGAGGGGCAGGGCGAGAGGTGGGGGGGCGGACAAAGGGACCCCGCGCGCCTCCCCCGCCGTCCCCAGCGCGCGCGCGCCGGGCACATCTGGAATTCATTGCTGCCGCGCCGGAAAGGGGAGGAGAGGAGGGCGGGGCGTGGGGGGGCCGAGGCGGTGTCTCTCCCGCCCCCCTCCGTCCCAGGTCCCCAGCCCCGGGACGCAGCCCCAGCCCGGCGGGCAGCCCCAGCCCCTGCCGATGCCGTCCCGGGGACGCAGACGCCAAAGCCCCTCCGGCCAGAGCAGGGACCCGGGCCCGCCCAGCCAGGTGAGTTGTGCGGGACGAGGGGAAGGCAGAAAAGACGGGCCCGGGTCCCCGGAGTCGCAGGATCGGAGCTGGGGGGCCAGCCCAGGGGCTGGGGGCGCACCCGGGCGCGCACGCGCCGCGCGTGCTCTTGCTGCACGGAGGGAGTGGTCACTGTGAAGCTTCTCCGCGACTCCGGGCGGCCCCTACCGCCTCGGCCGCGAACCCCCAGACTGAGCTCCCCGCCTTCCTCCGGCAGGAAGTTGGCGGCGAACAGAAGGCGGAATCCGAGCGCTTTCGGCCGGAGCTTGGGAGGCAGAACCGAGGAGTTTGGGGAGTGTGTATGGGGGGGAGGGCCCTCCTCCCGGCTGAGTCCGGCCAGAGCGAAAGGTGCAGCGCGCCGGCGAGCCTCCCAGCCGAGGGGCGGGGTCCCCAGGGAGGGCAGTCTGCCCCACAGCCTGCAGGTCGGCCTCTGTGCCTCAGTTTCCCCGACTAGTTCGTCTTCTCCAGTCACCTCGCGGGGGCGTGGCTTTGTTCTGGAAGGAATGGGAACGTGACTGCGTGGCTCCGGCGCCTCGTCTTTCTCCTGGGGCCCAGGGATGGGGCGGCGGTGCGAACGCGCGTGGCGCGGACCCCGCGTGGTCCCGGGCCCAGCAGAGTGTCGGAATCTCGCCCCCTCCTCCGGCACGAGTTGACTCAGCCGGGGATTTCCATACCCTCCCCCGACACTGCCCTAGTCAGAGGCTCCAGGCGCCACGCGCTGAACCCACGGTCCCCCCGCGTGGCGCGACGGCGGTTCTGTATTGGCCGTGCGGCTGCAGCTGGGATCACCCCCCCTCCCCGCCCCTAAGTCCTCCGGGAATACCGAGACGAAGCCCCTTGGTGCGGGGGGACGGAGTGGCGTTCCCCACCCCCACGAGAGATGTAGGGATTCCTCGCGTGTGGCTGTCGCGGGAGAGGAGGAGCGCCCCGGCGGGAGCGAGAGTAGATACCGTGCATTCCACCGCCAGATAAGGAGGCCAGACTGCAGCCCGAGGGCGGGGGCGGGTCCCGTCGCTGTCTCCACGGAGACGCGCTGGGCTTCGCCTAGTCCGGGGGCTGCCAGCGACCGGAGGCGTCTCCAACCTTTGCTGTTGTTTGGGACCAAGCTGAGTTTAGGTGCCTCTACCCTCGGGGCCCCACGGGACTTCGTCCATTTGTTCATTCATCCATCTGTCCATCCGTCCGTCCATCCATCCATCCATCCATCCATCCCACACGTTTCCTGAGCGCCTTCTGTAGGCCAGGCGTCATGCCACAGGGGCTGACCTCCAACACTCCTATTCTAACATGCAAACCAGACAGGAAACAAGAAATACAATAATAATCGTTGAAAATGGCAAGTCGTGTGAAGATAAAGCAAGATGCTGCAATAGAAAGGCCCTGGGGAAAGTGGCTATGGTAGACTGACGGTCAGAGGAGACCCCCCCCCCCCCAGCCAGTGACCTTGAAACTGAAACCTGAAAGATGAGGAGACAGTCATTCGAGGATTGGCGGGGAGGGCATGCCAGGTGGAAGAACGGCAAGAGCCAAGTCTCTGGGGTAGGGACGGGGATGGCGCTCAGGAGGCCACTGGGCTTGGAGTTGGGTGGCCCTGCTGGAGAGTGGGAGGAGGCTAGATGGGCAGGGGTCAGGCCGTTTGGGGCAGTGGGGAGTCGTGGAAGAATATGGAAGTTGGCGCCGTGGACTGTACTGGACTCCCCCTGGCTGCTGCCTGGAGGAGGGCAGTGTAGGGAGGGCCTGCCTGCAGAAGGGAAACCAAAAGAAAGGTGGAGGCGCTGCCTTAGGGCAAGCGGCTTGGGGTCCGTGAGTGACAGTGGAACCGCTGAGGCTTCCTCCCTGTCTTTCCTCTCTTCTAATCTCCCCTCGGACAGTCTTGCTCTGTCTTCCCTTCTCTCCAAACCCTGTCACTTGTCCCTCTCATTCCATGTCAGGCCCGGCCGTTCCCGGGTGCTGAGCTCAGTGATCCGCTACGGAGTCTCTGGGAGGAAGCGAAGGCTGCCCTGGAGACGATGAGCAGGAGACAGGCCCCGTATTTCGCCAGGTCTGGCAGCCAGACACAGGCAGGGAGAAGAGCCGAGGCCTGGAGCCGCCTGGGGCTGACTCTGCTGTCAGTCCCAACCTCCAGGCCCTGCTTCCTCCTTCTGGAAAGCATGGACCTGCTTTAAGCTCCGTCTTCAGCAAAGTCCTAGCGGGGGAAGATGAGAAGAGGGAGGCAGCGTGAGCCTCGGTTTCCCCTTCTCTGACTAGGGGAGCTACCCCTCCTTCCGAGGAGGCCCTGATAGCCTCCTGGGGCTGCAGAAAGTGAGTGTGCCTGCTGCCAGCCCCCCGACCCTCGCGCCACCCCGCCCCAGGGAAGAAGACAGACTTTTTGGTCAGTCTCTGGGATGTGAGGAGAGAACCCGATTCCTATTTCTCCAGGAAGCATCCATAAATCTTCCTCTTGGCTGCCAGACGGGAGGGTTGGCGGCCCCATGTGAGGGGGGGGGAGGGTGAAGGGGCTGGCCATGGGACACACCCTGGGCTTCTTGCCCACCAGCAAGGGTGTTTCCCAGGCCTGTTCTTCTCAGTCATGAACCCCAGGAAGGGCCCAGTAGGCCAGGGCAGCCTGGGGGCGTCTGGTTGTCGTGACCCGGCGGCCAGGCCGCGGTTCCCACTCTCCCCAGAGACCTCCCCACAGCCTTCACTCGGCCTTCTGAAAGAAGCGGTTGGCCAGCCAAGGGCTGCTCACTGGCGCTTCCCTTAGAGCGCCCCCAGCTGGGCCAATCAAACGCCGAGGACGGGCAGCTCTGGCCAATTGGCGAATCGCTCAATGCCCCGGGATTGAAAACAAGCCAATCAGGGCGCGGGCTGTTTCGGCCCCGAAGGTCGGTCCGGTAAGGCCGAGGCCGGGGCCAAGCTAGCTCCCGGCCGGCTGCAGCCTGCATCGGGCAGAGGGCATCGGGGCGCCCAGGGCCCGGTCCGGCAGGGGAACAAGGGGCCTCTGTGTGGCGATCTGGGCGGGGCGGCAGTCTCCGGGGATGCGCACAAGCCCTCCTCTGTTCCCAAACTAGGACGGATGCCCCTTCACCCAGGGGGAGCAGCTGCCTCTGTCAGGCCCGGGGCCAGGACGCCCCTCTGAGGGGGCGTCCGGGGACTGAGATGGCCGGGTGACCCCGGAAGCCCCCCTACAGTTCCCAGGCTCACTAGGAACCGGCCTAACCAGCCTTTTTCTGGAACGGTGCTGCTGGAGCGCATGTGTCCTTGCCCGGCATGTTTCCAGGGACCTAGGGAGGGCTCTTCCCGCGCCCTCCCCCATCAGCTAAAGGCTGGAGCTTCCTCCAGGCTCCCCTCGTGAAAGACAGACACAGCACCGGCTCCTCTGAGACACCCCCCCCCCCTCCATCAGCAAGCTGGGAGGAGGCCATGATGTTGGCTTCTCATCTTCTCTGCCCACGCTTCTTCCCGCCCCCTCCCCCTACGGCTCAGTTTTCCCTGAGAAGGGGGTGACTCAGGCTTTCATGGAAACAAATGCGGGCCCCCCCCTCCCCTCCGCCCCCTCCCCGCAGGGCCGCACGCCCCCTCCTCGGCTCACATGACTTGAGCGCTGCTGCAAGCAGCTGCCTGGTCCTCCCAGCCAGGACCTCCCAGACTGGTCTCCTGTGGCTCTCCCATCCCATCACCCCCTCCCAGCCTTTCCCACACCGGATGTGACTGGGGAGTGAGGACTCCACCCTGTTTGTTCCAGGGGCCTCACATCTGGATTTCATCCTGCCTGGGGGGGGGGGGTGCCAGTGCCCTGCCCACCCCGCTGGGACCCTCCGTCCCAGGGCAGGGCTAGATGGTGCTGATGAGAACAGGATGTTGGGAGTCCTGCCTGGCTAGCTCAGTCTCCATCCCCTCGTGGAGGGCACCTAAGGGAGCTAATATATTGGCTAATATGTATTGAGTGCTTGCTATGTGCTAGGGATGCCTCATGTACCATTCAACAGGATTTTCCCATTACCCCTAGGAAGTGGGCTTTGCCTAGATGAGGCCGTTGGGGCTTGGAGGCCAGGCATTCAGTGGCTTGCCCAAGGTTCCACAGCATGTCGGGTGGAGTGGGGTTCAACCCCGGATTGCCTCCGAGGTCTTTGTCCTTGAAGATGCCATGACCTCTGAGACGCTTAAACCTCAGGGCCGCCCTGGTGTCTCCCCAAGACGTTATCTTGGGAGCACCCATGGCCTGAGGGCTCAGACCCAGCCTGAAATCCAGGGCCGTGGGTGGTAATGAGCGGGGGATGGTGCTATCAGCAGCAAGCATCTTGCTGACCCAGGTCGGCAGGCAGCATGAAGCCCCAGGCTCCAGAGTATTCTGGAAAGGAGACGAGCCCTCCCGGCCCTGCCCAGGGCTCAGTCTCTGGGTAGGTGAACGCGGGTTCTGGAAGTCCACTTTGTATTTGGAGGAGGTTCTGTTCTTTTTGGAAGACAGCGTAGCCCAGAGGTTAGAGGGGCTTTGGAGCGGGTCTCCGGCTCTGCCGCTTTGAAACTTACGAGCTTTGAGATTTACAGGAAGGGAGTTGACCTCTCTGGGTTTCCCATTGGTAAATCAAAGACGATGGTAATTCTGACTTCGTACGGCCCCTCGGTGAGAAGCGAGGAAGCCGGGACTCGTGCCACAGCCACCCGAAGCCGGAGCCCCGGCAGCAGCCACCGCACTGACCCGTCTGTTGGTCTTCTTTCCCTGCAGCTCTGACAGCCCCATGGCCCTGGCCGGCCACTGAGCCCCACCATGGGCAGCCTGTACTCAGAGTACCTCAGCCCCAGCAAGGTCCTGGAACACTATAATTACACCAAGGAGACGCTGGACACTCAGGAGACGACCTCCCGCCGGGTGTCGTTGGTCCTCATCATCATCCTCTGCTCGGCCATTGTGGTGGAGAACCTGCTGGTGCTGGTGGCCGTCGCCCGCAACAGCAAGTTCCACTCAGCCATGTACCTGTTCCTGGGCAACCTGGCCGCCTCGGACCTGCTGGCCGGCGTGGCCTTCATAGCCAACACCTTGCTCTCCGGCCCCGTCACGCTGGGGCTGACCCCTTTGGAGTGGTTTGCCCGCGAGGGCTCCGCCTTCATCACGCTTTCCGCCTCTGTCTTCAGCCTCCTGGCCATTGCCATTGAGCGGCACGTGGCCATCGCCAAGGTCAAGATCTACGGCAGCGACAAGAGCTGCCGCATGCTGCTGCTGATCGTGGCCTCGTGGCTCATCTCGCTGGCCCTCGGAGGCCTGCCCATCCTCGGCTGGAACTGCCTGGGCCATCTCGAGGCCTGTTCCACCGTGCTGCCGCTCTACACCAAGCACTATGTGCTCTGCGTGGTGACCATCTTCTCCGTCATCTTGCTGGCCATCGTCGCTCTGTACGTCCGCATCTACTGCGTGGTCCGCTCCAGCCACGCCGACGTGGCCGGCCCGCAGACGCTGGCCCTGCTCAAGACGGTCACCATCGTGCTCGGCGTCTTCATCGTCTGCTGGCTGCCCGCCTTCAGCATCCTGCTCTTGGACTATGCCTGCCCCGTCCGGTCCTGCCCCGTCCTCTACAAGGCCCACTACTTCTTTGCCTTTGCCACCCTGAACTCGCTGCTCAACCCCGTCATCTACACGTGGCGCAGCCGGGACCTGCGGCGGGAGGTACTGCGGCCGCTGCAGTGCTGCCGGCGGGCGGCGGGGGTTCAAGGGCGGCGGGGCGGGACCCCGGGCCACCGCCTCCTGCCTCTCCGCAGCTCCAGCTCACTGGAGAGGGGCACACACATGCCCACGTCGCCCACGTTTCTGGAGGGCAACACGATGATCTGAGGGGCAGAGGGGGCCACCAGACCGTGGCAGAGGGCTCCGTGGAGAGACACCGGGCGACCCCGAACAGAGATGTGGGGTTGCCGAGCGAGATGACCCGACTCCGCAGACCTGGGTGGTATTGAAAATATTTCACGCCAGGGATGGCCGGCTGAGACGCTGGCCGGTCCGATGGCGGAGCTGCAGGGTCAGAGGCTAGTGCAGTAACTGGTGTGACCCCTTCAGAACTGGATCGTGGGGTGGCCAGGGGGACCTGGAAAGGGCCTGGGTGACAGCAGGCAAACACTCACGTGACAACAGGCAAGCACTCAGGGGGAGCTCAGGGCGGGAGCAACTTACAACCCCTTACGAGGGATTTCAACATTTCATGACTGACCCGCTGCCCTGTACAGGGCTCCCCTCTCGGAATCTAGCCCCCTTGTCACCTCCTGGCCGGCTTAGGCCACTTCCCCCAGAACCGCTGCCCCAAGAGGCCGGAGGCCTCCCCCCTGACCGTCCTGGGCGGCCCCCGCTGACAGTTGCAAAGCCCAAATCCACAGCTTCCCCAAATGGCGCTGGCTGCCGCTTCAGCCACTTCTTCCCTTTCCTCTCGCTCTCCATGAGATGCCGGGAAGCCGGTGGGACGGACAGGGGGGCTGGATGCCATTCAGAGACCTCATCAGCCAATTGCACTATCTGGGGCACAGAGGAATCCCCAGGGGCTGGAAAAACTGGTCTGGGGCTGTGGAGGAGGCCTCTGGGCCTCCTGGTGGGACGGAGTGGGACTTGAGAAGGTTCTAGGGGAGCTGTTTGCACAGGACTCCCCCCCCCCACCATAAAAACAACCGCCCCAGAGCTACTCCCACCTCCAGCCCAGCAGAGGTACCGGATCTCCTGGGGTGGGGCGGCCTTGAGCCCACGGTGCCTCCTTTCAAGTTATACTGTACGGAGCAGCCTGGGGTGGGCATGCCAAGGACATTTGTGGGGTGCTCGCCCCTCACCTGCCCCAGAAGGACTTTACGAAATTCCATGGATAGATGGAAGGGACATTGCGGTACAAATGTATATTTATGTGTGTCTGTGTGCGCGTGTGCGTGGTGTCTGGGACCCGCTCTCCCCACCGTGTTCCCCCCGGGACGGATGCTACTGTCGCCTCGTGTCTGTATCGAAGCTGCCAAAGAGGGATCTGCCCCCCCTACCCCCGCACAGACCCCTTTGTAATTGCTGGCTCGTCTCCCCACTTGAGAGCTGGGGCACAGCTCTCCTCGGGGAAGGAAACCTCACACCTCAAAGTGGTTTCTCATGAATGCAAAGGCTGGGGGAAAGGGTCTCGGAGGGCAAGGAGCCAGTTGGGGGCTCGTCTCCCCTCGTACAGCTCCCCAGATGCCCCCCCCGCCTGAGACCCAGGCCCAGGCCAATAAACGGTTCAATCTCTCGTGCTGGTGGTGGCTGTCTTTTTAGGGTTAGGGTGGCACCCCACTAGCACTGCGTGGCTGGAGCGGGGATGGGATGGGGAGGGGGCTGCTACCCAGGCCACTCCTACTTTGCTGGCTTTCCTATTCTGTGCCCCAACCCTAACCCCGCCCAAGCCAGGATTACAGTGGCTTCGGAGGGAGAAAACGGGGTAAACGCTGACCTTTCCCTAGGGCGTCTGTCCGGCCCCTCCCCGTGATTAATTAGACTCCAGGCCTCCTTGCTTCCCTTCAAAGAGAGCCTGGCGGGCATGGGGAAGTCCCCTGCTTCATCCCAAGAACACGTTCCTCCCTGAGAGATGGTCTCAGGGAGCACGGGCCCGGATAACCTTCCGGGGCTCGGTATTCCCCAAAGGAATGGGTAACTTTGATCCAGCACTTTCCAAGACGTGAATCAGGAGGTGGGAGTCACTAGGAACTATCGTGGAGACGTGGGTTCGGAGAAAGTTAAGTGAGCCCGATCAGGGTCACGCAGCTTAGTTAGGGGGGTGCCCGTCTGGATACGATCCTGCGGTCCCACCACTGGGCCACAGAGAGTATCTTCAACCCCCTCTCTGCCACCGAGGGAGTGAGAGGGTAGGCTGCCAGCTGCACCTAAACCAGGAAAAACCGGATGGGACCCAGCCGGGAGGAGGCTTCCTAAGCTCAGCTCTGGGGGTGACACTCCCCTCTGCCCAGAGGCATGGAGCCCAGTGGCTCCTTTGAAGATAGATTTGGAACTCTGATGGGGGAACCCAGTCCCTAAGCTAGAGGCCCACCTAGCTCACTCCAGCACCAGGGCAAACACCCCGGGGCAGCCAGGAGCCAGAGGCTGAAGTCTGGGCTCCTCCAGCAGTTCAGAGACAACCTCTGTTTGGAAACCTGAGCCCCAGCTGAAATTGGGAGGAGAAAGAGGCACAGGCCAGGCCAGAGTCCATAGATTCCCCCCAGATGGGGGGGTGGGGGGGTAAAAGCTGTGCTTTCTCTGCTTTCTCTACCTTCTTCAGGCCTCTGCTCGAATACCATGTCCTCGGGCCTGCCTTAACCATCTTCTCTTTTGAGGCCCTCTCCTGCTTATCCCCTGGGAGGATATTACAGATAAGTTTATCTGTCTCCCCAGTAAAATGTGAGCATTTGAAGATAAGACCGCATCTGTCTTATTACTGTGTTCTAGAACCTTTTTAAGTTTATCTATTTTTGAGAGAGGGAATGAGCGGAGGAGAGGGGGACAGAGGATCTGATGCAGGACTCAACCTCATGAACCGCGAGATCAGGAACTGAGCCGAAGTCAGACGTTTAACCGACTGAGCCACCCAGGCGCCCCCCGTGTCTCTCGCATCTTCAACAGTACTTGGCATGTTCCCACCGCAGGGCCTTTGCACCTGCTGTTCCCTCTGCCTGGAATGATCTTCCCCCACAGATGCCCGTGATTCCTCTCTGCTCCTTCTGGTCTACCATAAAACACCACCCTGGGTGAGGCCTCTGGCCACGCATCCATTTCTTGTCCTACCTACGTCCCTTGCTGCTCTCTGATATGCGACCCGTTTTGCTTCTTTATCCTGTTAATTTTCTACATCCCCTTTAGGATGCCAGTTCTGCGACAGCAGGGGCTCGTGTCTGTCTTGGTCACTGCTTGGCCCCGGGGCTCAGAACAGTGGTGAGGACACAGCAGGTGCTCCAGAAATGCTCGTCAAATGCATTAAAGCCCAGGCAAATGCTGGCTGTTTCAGTGAGCGCGAAGTTTATTTTCTGTGATGAAAATAAAATAGGGGAGGCGATGGTTTCAGGTACTCTGCAGAGGGGACTTGTATTGCCTCCCTGACAGGTGAAAAAAAAACCCAGGCACCAGAGAGGTCAAGTAATGTGACCAGGGTCACACGGCATGTGAGTGGAGGTGCAGGGATTTGAACTCACGCAGTCCTTGACTGAAAAATATAGTCACATGTGATCTCATTATCCTATCTGAAGATCTAATTTGCTGATGTCTCTCAAATCTTGGAGCCTGGAACAGAATCGACCAACACAGGGGCCCCTGGGGGGCTCAGTCGGCTAAGCATCTGACTTCGGCTCAGGTCATGATCTTGTGATCGGTGGGTTTGAGCCCCGCGTCGGGCTCTGTGCTGATGGCTCAAAGCCTGGAGCCTGCTTCGGATTCTGTGTCTCCTTCTCTCTCTGTTCCTCCCCCACTCACATTCTCTCTCTCTCTCTCTCTCAAAAATAAATAAAGATTAAAAAAAAAAAAGAATGGACCAACACACAGGGATGCAAGGTGACCTTCACCTCCTTTCTCTTCCAGAGGCTGTTGGGTCTTGGGGGCCTCAGAATCCCCTGGAATAACCTGGTAAAATGCAGATCTGTAATTAAGCTTCTAGCACATGAAATGCGGCCGGGGGATGCGGGAGCTGAATTTTAACTAAAAATATATATATTTCTCTCTCTCTCTCTTTTATTTTAGAGAGAGAGCGCATGCTCGCATGAGCGAGGGCGAGGGACAGACGGAGAGGGAGAGAGCATCCTAAGCAGGCTCCACGCTGAGCCCCAGTGCGGGGCTCGATCCCTGAACCATGAGATCATGACCCGAGCGGAAATCAAGAGTGGGACGCTGGCTGCTCAGCTGACTGAGGCACCCGGTGCCCCTCGAATGGTTCTTTTAATTATGAGATCAAGATTGTTAGGCTTGGCCGCAAATGACAGAAAATGCGGACTGTTAGTAACTTAAGTTGAGAGAGAGAAATTGATTTCTCTCATGTGAAAGGATTTGGAAATTGGTCCCGGATAAGGACACTTATCTGGGCATCTGCCCACTTACCAGCAGTCCAGGTTGCTCCTATCTAACCCCCCCCCCCATCCATCCATCGACCTACCTAAATACCTCACTGTTTCCTAAGAACAAAGCATTCTCTTATATAACCTTAGTAAAATGATAAAAATCAGGAAGCTATAAATGTTGATCAGATTTCACCATCGTCCTACTACTGACCTTTAAAGCAGAAGAACATCCCAGATCACTTGAGGCATTCAGTTGTCTCTTCGGTTTCCGTCCCCTGGAAGAGTTTGGGAACCTTTCTTTGTCTGCTGTGACCTTGACGTTTTTGCAAAATATAGGTCAGTTCTCGTGAGCAGAAGTTGGACGCTTAACCGGCTGAGCCACTAGGCGCCCCATCACTGAATATTTTTAAGAATATCAGAGGACATGGCATCATTTTCTTCGTGTATACTCCACTTTTTATCTTTAGAAGAAAGCAACACTTATTTTTTTTTAACTTAACCACAATACCATGGTAGTGCTTATCAAAAGTACCAATCAGAGTTAAAATTTCCCCATCGATCACAGCTTTCTTTTTTAAGTGTTTGATGTTTTATTTATTTTTGAGAGAGAGAGAGAGAGACAGAGCATGAGCGGGGGTGGGGGGGAAGAGGCAAAAGAGAGGGAGACACAGAATCCGAAGCAGGCTCCAGGCTCTGAGCTGTGAGCACAGAGCCAGATTTGGGGCTGGAACCCATGAGCTGTGAGATCATGACCTGAGCCGAAGTCGGATGCTTAACCCACTGAGTCACCCAGGCGCCATAAAGCTTTCTTTTTTAACATTTTACTTGTTTGAATCAGAATCCAAACAAGGGCCACTCATGGCATTTAGACAATGAGTCTCTGAAATACTGTTAACAAGCTTTCCTTGTGAAACCAATTTAACCTTGTTTAACCAGGTTTAACAAAATTGCTTTTTTTTCCTGCTTCCTTCCTTCCTTTTACCCCTCCGTCCCTCCCTCCTCCCTTCCTTACTTCTTTTCTTCCTTTTTCTTTCCAACCTCCCTCCCTCCCTTCCTAACTCACTTGTCAAAGAAACCAGGTTGTTTGTCCTGGAGTTTGGTATGGGTTGATGGCAGCCCCTTTGTCATTTAATATGTTTTCTTGTCAGATTCAAGATTGGTATTTTGGCTTCACTCTTGATAGGTAGCTGGAAACTTCCATTAGGAGGACATGATGTCTAGCCATCTCTCTCTCTCTTGCTGGTAACTAAGACCCATCGGGGCGTTCGGATACCATCGGCCTGATCCCGCCTCTATAAATTCCCCATCTAGGAGCACCTGGGCGGTTCAGCTGGCTGAGTTCTCACTCTTGATGTCCCTCAGGTCATGATCTTGTGGTCCCGGGATCAAGCCCTGCATCCGGCTTTGCCCTGAACACGGAGCCTGCTTGAAATTTTCTCCCTCTGTCTCAAAATAAAGAAATAAGGGGCACCTGGGTGGCTCAGTCAGTTAAGCAGCCGACTTCTGCTTGGGTCATGATCTCACGATCTGTGAGTTCGAGGCCTGCGTCAGGCTCTGTGCTGACAGCTCAGAGCCTGAAGACTGCTTCGGATTCCGTGTCTCCCTCTCTCTCTCTCTGCCCTTCTCTTGCTCACGCTCTGTCTCTCAAAAATAAATAAAACATTAAAAAAAGAAAGAAAGAAAGAAAGAAAGAAAGAAAGAAAGAAAGAAAGAAAGAAAGAAAGCCTTAAAAAAATTTCTCCATCCAGCTGTTCCTAGTGATTTGGTCGTCCATGGACAACCGTTGCCCGGATCCGTTGTTTCCGAAAGATCTCTAATTCGCCTCCCCAGCCCCACATCCTGGTTCTTTTCCTCATTTGTCTACAAAGCAAATGCACTTTCCCTAAATTCAGACATCTGACGTCACCACCTTTCCCTGAATATCGTGCCTGAAATCGTTAAATCTATCGAAAAAAGGGAAATGAAATTGGGTGGCTATGTTTCACTTTTAGTGGTGATTGTGGCCTAAGTATTAAGGGTGCAAACTGTAAAGTCAGAAAAATCAGATTTGAGTCTCAAATGCAACAATTGACAACCCAAGTAGGCTTTGGACAAATCACCTGACAAGCCTCCACTGGTTTCTTTGTTTGTAAAATGGATAAAGTTAATAATTCCAACTTCAAAGGTGAAATGGTTCCGCCACTTTAGAAAACAGTTTGGGGGCACCTGGGTGGCTCTGTGGGTTAAGCGTCCGACTTCGACTCAGGCCATGATCTCACAGTTCGCGAGTTGGAGCCCCGCGTCGGACTCAGAGCCTGGAGCCTGCTTCAGATTCTATGTCTCCCTCACCCTCTGCCCCTCCCCGACTCACACTCTATCTCTCTGTCTCTCTTAAAAGTAAAATAAACATTAAAAAAAAAGAAAGGAAAGAAAGAAACCCCACTTCTCAAAATAAATATTGAGCATTCTTTTTTATTCCTACCTTCAGAGATCTTACATTCTGGTAGGGGAGACAGTCCATAGAAATAAATGTAAAATACAACGTTAGAAAGTTTCCATTATGGAAAGGAGTATGCAGGTTCCTTACAAGGTTAAAAATAGAACGGCCACATGATCTAACGATCCCAGTTCTGGGTATAGAGCTGAGGTAAACGGAATCACTGTCTTGAAGAGGTATTTGCACTCCCTTACTTATCGTAGCGTTATTCACAGTAGCCAAGATACGGAAACAACCTAAGTGTTTGTCAAAGGGTGAATGAAGGGGCGCCTGGGTGGCTCAGTCTGTTAAGCGGCCGACTTCAGCTCGGGTCATGATCTCACAGCCTGTGAGTTCGAGCCCTGCGTCGGGCTCTGTGCTGACAGCTCAGAGCCTGGAGCCTGCTTCGGATTCTGTGTCTCCCTCTCTCTCTCTGCCTTTCCCCCACTCATGCTCTGTCTCTCAAAAAAAATTGAATAAAAAAAAGTTAAAAAAAAAACAAAGGGTGAATGAATAAAGAAAATGTGATATATATATGTATGTGTGTATGTGTATTAAATATGTATTACTATATACTTATAAATATAAATTACATATATAATGTGAGAGGGAAATACATTCACACATACATAATCACAATGGAATATTATTCAGCCATAAGGAAGGGAATCCTGGAGCGCCTGGGGGGCTCAGTCGGTTGAGCGCATGACTTTGGCTCAGGTTGCAATCTCCTGGTTTGTGAGTTCGAGCCCCGCATCGGGCTTGCTGCTGTCAGCGCAAAGCCTGCTTCAGATCCTCTGTCCCCCTCTCTCTCTGCCCCTCCCCTGCTCATGCTCACTCTCTCAAAAATAAAAAAAGAGAGAGAGAGAATCCTGCCATTTGCAACAATATACACGAACCTGGAGGACACCAAGCTAAGTGAAGTAAGCCCGATACGATACGAATACTGTACGATCTTGTTTCTATGTGGAATCTTAAAAAAAAAATGGAACTCTGGCTGGCCAGGGGCTGGGCAGTGGGGGAAACGGGAGATGTTGGTCAAAGGGTACAAACTTTCAGTTGTAAGATGAATAAGCTCTGACGGTCTAACGTACAGGATGGTGATTGTAGTTAACACTGTATCATATAGTTGGAATTTGCTAGGATAGCAGTGTTCTCAGTATACCCCAAAAATAATAACTGGGGGGCCGGACATGCTAATTAGCTGGGTTGTGGTAATCCTTTCAGAGCGTATATGTGAATCGGATCCTCGTGTCGTGTGCTTCAAATACATGCAATTTTTGATATTCGATTATGCCACAATAAAGCCGGGGAAAATGCTTCTTAAACTTTCATGAGTGGGGAGCTCGTGAAAAATACAGCTTCCCGGGCCCTGGGAAGAATACAGCTTCCCTGGGCTGGAAGAATCTGATGCCGGGGCCCAGGACTCTGCATTTTTACTCTGTGCTGCTCCTGATTTGACCCACCCGTGACTTACAATTTTCAGAATGCTGGGTGTTTTTTTTAATTTTTAAAAAATTTTTATATATTTTTGAGACAGAGCATGAGCGGGGGAGGGGCAGAGAGAGAGGGAGACACAGAATCCGAAGCAGGCTCCAGGCTCCGAGCTGTCAGCACAAAGCCTGACTCGGGGCTCGAAGTCATACACTGTGAGATCATGACCTGAGCCGAAGTCAGATGCTTAACCGACTGAGCCACCCAGGCGCTCCCAGAATGCTGGTTTTGAAGCTATAAGGTATTGCCCGGAGGGAATAGGGCCCGGCAAGGCCATTGCTTTGTCATCTCAGTGTGGAAATGGTTCTCACCCAGGGTGATTCTGCACCCTCAGGGGATGTATGACAAAGTCTGGAGGCACTTTTCGCTGCCCCCCACTTGAGGGCGGGGGGTTGGGGATGTTGCTAATCATCCTGCAACGTGCGAGACAGTCTCCCGTAACGAAGGCTCATTCGGCCCCGAATGTCAACAGTGCCCAGATTCTCCCGGCTCCTTCCACTTGATGAGCTGGTTCAAGACTCCTAGGCTACAGCTGGGAGTGTGAGGAAACTTTTGTTTTTTAATGTTTTATTTATTTTTGAGAGAGAGACACACAGAGTGTGAGCAGGGGACGGGCAGAGAGAGAGAGGGAGACACAGAATCCGAAGCAGGCTCCAGGCTCTGAGCTGTCAGCACAGAGCCCGACACGGGGCTCGAACTCACAAACCATGAGATCATGACCTGAGCCAAAGTCAGGCGCTTAACCGACTGAGCCGCCCTGGCGCCCCCGTGTGAGGAAACTTCTAGAGGCATCCCCAGTGCCCTAATTGGAGACCGTCTGGTCACGTCTCTTTGCCAGGTAGTTTCAATAACTTTAGTGATTGCCTTTGGAGAGGCAGTTGTGGTTAATTAGTGGTTATTTCCGGGAAGGAGGTGTTTCACGTGAAGTCCCTCTGATTTAATGGCCGGGGCAGGCCCAGTTCTCATCCCTGCTCGGTGTGGTGAGGAAGATTTTCTTTACAGTTCTAGAGCAGACACTGTGTGCTTTCACTTTGTGCGCCAGGAGGTGAGTCGTTCCCCAGTCTGTCTACTGTTTTCCTTTAAGGTCTGGTGGCTGTGGGACTCAGGCAGGCCCAAGAAGGCTGCAGTGGGCTGAGAGAGGTAAGGCAGGATTTAAGTATCTTAGAAAGAAGGAAGGAAGGAAGGAGGCCCAAGCTTGAAGTGGGTTAGAGAAGTGGGGGGAAGTACTCTAGTGATTTACATAAATAGAATCATGCAGTACGTTCTCCTTTATGCCTGGTTTCTCTCCCATGTTTTTGAAACTTTCTGTATTTTTGCATGGAGTTATGGAGTACTTATTCCCGATACTAAAGAGCAGGTTCTGTCAACTCTAGTTTGCAGGCCAAATCCACCCCCCCCCCCGCCCCCAGTCTGTTTTTGTAGGAACTATAAGCTAAGAATGCTTCTTACAATGTTTAACTGTTGGGGAGAAAAAGAACAATCTTTTGGGACGTGTGAAAATAGTAGGAGATCATTCAAATTTCAAAGTGTCCATAAATAAAGTTTTATTGGAACGTACCTGTGCCTGCTCAGTTACATAACTGCCTCTGGCTGTTCTCACTCTGCAAGGGAAGAATGGAGTTGTTGAGACAGAGAATATGACCCACTTGTCTTAAAGTCTTTACTGTCTGACCCTTCCCAGAAAAAAAATTTGTGACCCCTAGGCTTAGTATTCCATCGTATGGTACATAACCGTTTGTTTTATTTTGGTTAGATGTTGATGTGGTCTTCAGGTTTTGGCTAATGTCAATAAAGCTGCTATGAATATTTCTGTACGTGTCCCTTGGTGGATGGAGGGATTTGTTTCAGGAGTGGAATCACGGGGTCCCAGGGCAGGAGTATATTTAGCTTTAGAAGACCTTGCAAAATCATTTTCCAAAGTGGCCGTACCATTTTGGACTTCTCCAGTAGAGTTCTGGTCTTGCTAACGCTTGCAACTTTTTCTTTTCTTTTTTTTTTTTTTTAATTTTATTTTCGTCATCCTGGTGTGTGTGTGTGTGAGAGAGAGAGGGAGAGAGAGCGCTGATATTGCATTGAGGTTTCATTTTGCATTTCCCTGATGACTAATGTTGAGCAGCTTTTCACGGGAGTCTTGGCCATTTGGATATCCTCTTTTGTGAAGTGCCTATTCAGCTCTTGTGCACTTAAAGCTCCAGAACCTTCTTTTCTGTTAATTTGGAGGCCTTCTGTGTGTATTACAGATAGGAATCCTTGGTCGGTGAACATAGATCTATGGCTTGTCTTCTAGTGATATCTTTTGATGAATGAAAAAAAAAGATCCCCTTAACCCAGCCTAAAATTTTCTTTAATGACTAATGCACTTCATGTCCCGTTAAACAATTGCCTATCCCCAAGTCCCAAAGCTGTTGTAGGTTTTATTTTAAAAACTTTCTGGACTTTGCTTTCCTATTTGGACCTGGAAGTCCTCTGGAATTGAGTTGTGTATATGGTGTGAGGTAGGGATCAAGATTTACCTTCTATTTAACCCTCCAACGGGCCCCCATCATTTACCGAAAAGACGAGCCTTTCCTGTCTGCTTTGCCAGCTGTTTTTATTTGACCTCAATAACCACCTGTGCCGGCATTCAAAAAAAAGTCTTCAGAAAAGCTCCTTTTCCTGCCCAAAGCTCCTACCCCTGCTAGTTAACATTCCTTGTCTCCAGGAACCAGGAAGTTAACCATTTCTTGTTTCTTTCCCAAAGTTTTATGTATAAACAGGTAAGTCCACAGAATTCGCCCCACTTTTTCACATAAGCCTATCCCACTATGCATTCTGTTCTACGTATTTTTTGTGTCCTAGTAGCCATGAAACAGAAAACTCTAAGGTCTTAAATGGAAAAAATACCCTTTTGTTTTTTGTTACTGTGAGATCTGTCACTGTGTGAATGGAATACAACGTCTTTAGCTCAATTTCCCTGATGGAGAACTAGGTTTTTTCCAGTCCTTCGCTACAGACAAAGCTTTGTGAATAGCTGTGTCCACTTCTCATTTTGCACATGCGAGTGACTCTTGTGAGAAATTCCTGGAATTAGAACAGCTGAATGAAAGGGTGTATACGTTGGTCATTTTGCTGAATGTTTGCAGACTAAACATTTAATGCTTGGAGGAGGGGGGAGAGGCATCATACCCTCACCTGTGCAGGGTTCTATGAGCCCCCCCCTTTTTTTTAAGTTTATTTATTTGTGAGAGCACAGGCAGGGGAGGGGCAGAGAGAGAGAAGGAGAGAGAGCATTCCAAGCAGGCTCTGTACTGAGCCTGACCTGGGGCTCAATCTCTGACAGTGACATCATGGCCTGAACCAAAATCAAGAGTTGGACGCTCCACCAGCTGAGCCACCCCAGTGCCCCCCATTTTAATAATGTTTATTTTTGAGAGAGAGAGCTAGTGGGGGAGGATCCAGAGCAGGCTCTGCACTGACAGCAGGCAGCCCGACTCCGGGCTTGAACTTCGGAGTTGTGAGATCATGATCTGAGCTGAAGTTGGATGCTTAACTGACTTATTCACCCAGGCACCTCCCCCACCCCTTTTTAAAGTGATCTCTATGCCCAACATGGGGCTCGAACTCACCCTGAGATCAAGTAGCATGCTCTACTGACTGAGCCAGCCACGTGCCCCTCCGTGAGTCTCTACTGTGGGCCAACTATATCCTGGGTACTTTGCTAGGTGTTGGGCATGGGGGAGTATGACTGACCTAAACCATCACCCCCAAAATAGGTGATGACCAGCTGAGGTAAGGGCTCTAAAAGAGCCGTCGTCGTTCTAAGAGACTACCAGATGTCCGTTGGGCTGGGGAAGATCAGGAAAGGCTCCTTGAAGAAGGTGATGGTTGAGCCAAAGTAGAAAGAATGAATTAAAGATTTTCCAAGCAGGAGAAGTGGGGGGTGTGGAGCAGCAGAGCTTTCCAGGCTACGGGAACAACAAATGCAGAAACCTCGCAACAGTGACCTATGGTTGCATCACAAAAAGTCCCACAATCTAGTGGTTTAGAACAACACCCGTGTATTATCCCTCCCAGCCTAACTGTGGGTTGGGAATTGAGCAGCACAGTGAGTCCTCACGGCTTGAGGTCCCTCTATGTTACAGTCAGGTGTTGGCTGGGCTGGAAGAGCCACTTCCAGAATGGCCCTCTCATACGGCTGGCAGATTGGCTCCTCTTGCCCAGCTCCCGCTCCCCACCCCAGGGCTCTTTGAGCCTCCTCACAAGTCGGCTGTTGGCTTTCCCCACAAGAACAAGGTGCTGCCGCAATGCCTTTTATGACCTAGCCTCAGAAGTCCTGCACTTGGCAGTTCTATATTCCTTTGGGCCTGGTCCCGAGTGGGAGAGGACCCCACAAGGTGATGCATACCAAAAAGGCACAGGATGTTGGGGCCCCTCTTGGAGGCTGGCTACCAATGGCCTTAAGTGGGAAAGGGCTGGGAGTGACCAGGTGTGGCTCAGAGCTGAGGAGTTAGGTATAGCAACAGCTGATGGGGGTGGGGCTAAGTGCTTGGGGGTTGGGTTGACCCTAAGAGCACAGAGATGCCATTCAAGGTAGTTCAATGAGGTAGGGAGGAGGTGACCTGGTCGGATGGATTCTGAGAAGCCCTCCCACTGCCATGGGCTGTAAGCCGAATCTGGGGGGGTGGGGGGGGTGCTGCGTGGCGGCTGGGCAGGCAGCCAGGAGAGAGGTCCCGATGACCCAGGTTGGGGGCGGTGGCCTTGGAGGAGCAGATCGGCACACTGATTCAAGGGCTGTTGAAGGAAAAACCTGCTGGGCTTGGTGGCAGGCCTCCCGTGATCCCAAACCAGTTCAAGGGCCCTCCAAGGAGCAAGTAGGTCTGCCTGGCACCCTCCTGGGCTGGTTTCCCCAGCTCAGATTCCTGGTCGCTTGAGCCCAGAGAGAGTGCTTGAGAGCCCTGCCCGGTGGGATGGGTCCCTTCCTGCCTGGCCCCAGTCTGGGGTGAGTGGCAGAGTGTCCCTTTTGAAACCCTGGAGCGTTGGTGCCACCGCCTGAGGCTCCGGCTGCGGCCTGGCTCCAAGCTCGAGCTCGGCAACCGTGACTAATTCCCCAGCCTGTGGGGTGACTCAGCTCTGGCCTCCTGGCTCAGAAGGCATGTGGCCGTCCCTCCGGCAGCCCTGGCGCTTTGGGCTGCCCTGACCTTGGTTAGGCCGGCATCTAGCCTCTCCTAGCTTCTGGAGCGTGGCCCTCCAGCTGAAGGCTGGAATGCGGCCTGGAAAGCAGGGAGCTCAGGCCTGTTAAGTCTTTCTCCTGAGGTGGTTATGAACGCTACTTTGGAGGTGGAGAGCCGGAGGTGGAGTGAATGCCAGCAACAGCTGAGCCTGGTTTCTTCTGGAAGTTCCATGCACTTCTCTCAAGGGATGAGCCCATTTTTAGGTGGGGGAGGGTCTCCAGTGGTCGAACAAGTCACGCTGGAGGTGCTCAGAAGCCATAAGTATTGCCTGGGCGAATCTTTATGTCCCCGAGCCCTTGTCCTGTCTGTAAGACCAGTTGAACCATCATCACTTGGTGAAGGGGTCATGAAGAGAATCATCCGAGGGGGGCCTCCACTAAACGCAGCTGTTCTGCGAGCTGAGGTCTCTGACAAAGACTTATAGCCTCTCTTCCCTCTCCCCCCTGTCCTGTTAGTGCCCTGTTAGCACCCTGTCTCCTGAGGTGTGTTAGGGGTCCAGATGCTGCCTTCTGACTGGTTTACATGGCCTGAGTTTTGGGGAGACCGTCTTCTATCTACGACACCCCTTCTGCTCTTACTCCTTCACTTCCTTCCCCCAGCACTGCCCTCGAGCCTCCTGAGGGCCTGGTAACTGGTGGGGGCCAGGGTTTTGCTCTCAGGTTCTGGAGATAAAGACCTTTGGATTCATAGTCCTGCGGCTTAGGGAGTCTAGGATCTTGGGTAAGCAGCCTCTGAGCCAGACTCCTCTGTGACCAGTATCCCAGGCCATGGGAAATGGGGTCCTGGGGTGGCTTAGTCGTCGAGCATCCGAATTCGGCTCAGGTCATGATCTCCCAGTTCATGAGTGTGAACCCCACATCGGGCTCTCTCTCTGTGCTGAGAGCAGAGAGCCTGCTTATTATCCTCTGTCTCCCTCTGTCCTTCCCCTGCTCTCACAGTCTCTCTGTCTCTTAAAAACATTAAAAAAAAAAAAAAAAGAAGAAAGGATTGGGGTCCTGCTCCTTCCCTCTATGGTTAAGGATTAAAACAATTTTCCAGGGGCACTTGGGTGGCTCCGTCGGGGAAGAGTCTGACTTAGGCTCATGATCTCATGGCCAGATCACGCGGGCTCCCTTCTGTCCATGCAGAACCCACTTTGGATCTTCTGTCCCCCTCTTTCTCTGTCCCTCCCCCACTCATTCTCTCTCTCTCTCAAAATAAACTTTAAAAGAGAAAAGTTCCTCTAAAGAGCATAGTAGAGTGTATAGGTGCTGATTAAATATTAAATTAATAGCTATTAATTTTAGTCTTATTAATGTTTCAGTCCGTCTAGGATCCTGCCACGTGTGTATAACCCACAGCAACCAGAGAGTCTTGAGGGCTGCTTCTGGCCGGGCTGACCTCTCCCCACCAGCTGTTGGGGGAAGCGAGTTTATGTGTAACTCGTAAACCTAGTTTATATGCGTTGACAAATAAATTCACTTGTAAATCCTGTGACACAAAAATGTAAAAATGGTACATGAAAAATGTACCATTATTTGTACCATAATTTATAACTGTTCTGGTGCTTTTTCCTTGCTGTGGCAGATACATTTTTTTTTTTTTTTGACTTAGACCTATGTTATCAATGGTTTATTTTTATTGTGGTAAGAAACACATAGCAATTACCAGATTAAATACTTTTTTAATGTTTATTTATGAGAGAGAGAGAGAGAGAGAGAGAGAGAGAGAGAGAGAGAATGAGTGGGGGAGGGGCAGAGAGAGCAGGAGACAAAATCTGAAGGAGGCTCCGGGCTGTGAGCTGTCAGCACAGAGCCCAACACTGGGCTCCAACCCACGAACCAGAGTTGGTCGCTCACCTGACTGAACCACCCAGGTGCCCCCATCTTAAATATTTTTAATGTACGGTAGTGTTGACTACATGAACACTGTTGTGCCGTAGATCTTTGGAACTTTCTCATCGTGTTTAAGAGTCTGTTCCCACTGAACTACTTCCGTTTTCCTCCTCACTAGTCCCTGGTAAACACCCCTGGCTTCTGTTTTTAGTGTCTTTTAAATTTAATTTTATTTTTTAAGTACTCTCCCCACCCAATGTGGGGCTTGAACTCATAACCCCCAAGATCAAGAGTCCTCCACTCTACTGACTGAGTCAGCCAGTCACTCCTTGTTCTTTGTCTTTCTGAGAGTTTGACTACTTTAGGTACTTCTGAATAATCCATTGTACATATATACTAACTTTTCTTCACCCGTGCATCTTTCTGAGGGCATTTGGGTTACTTCCACCTCTTGGCTACTGTGAATAATTCTGTAGTGAAGATGGGTGTGCAAATATCTCTTCAAGATCATGTTTTTGATTCCTTTGAATGTATATACCCAGAAGCGAAATTGCTGGATCATATGGCAATTCTATATTTTTAATTTATTTTTTAATGTTTATTTGAGAGAGTGAGCACAAGCAGGGAAGGAGCAGAGAGGGAGGGAGATAGAGAATCTGAAGCAAGTCCCACACTGTCAGCACAGAGTCCAGCGTAGGGCTCAAACTGCTGAACCGGGAGATCGTGACCTGAGCCGAAATCAAGAATTGGACACTTAACTGATTGAGCTACCCAGGAGCCCCCTCCTAATTCTAGTTTTTTTTAATTTTTTTTAACATTTTTATTTTACTTTTGAAAGACATAGAGACAGAGTGTGAGCAAGGGAAGGGCAGAGAGAGAGGGAGATACAGAATCTGAAGCAGGCTCCAGGCTCTGAGCCGTCAGCACAGAGCCTGACATGGGGCTCGAACTCACAGACGGTGAGATCATGACCTGAGCCGAAGTCGGCCGCTTAACCGACTGAGCCACCCAGGCGCCCTCGTAATTCTATTTTTAATCTTTTGTGGAATCTCCATTCTTTTCCATGGTGGCTGCGCTGTTTTACGTCCCCACCAATATCACACATGGGTCCTAATTTCTACGTTCTTATCAGCACTTACTTGTTTTTGTTTATATGTGTGTATAGATGTGTGTATATATACATATATATACACATTTTTTATAGTGGTCATTCTAATGGGGACAAGGGGACATCTCAGCGTGGTTTTGATTTGCATTTCCCTGATTAGTGAAGTTGGGTGTCTTTTCACATGTCTGTTGGCTGTCTGTGTCTTTTTAGGGAATGGTTTATTCAAATCTTTTGTCCACTTAAAACAAAATTCTGGGGCGTCTGGGTGGTTCAGTCGGTTAGGCAACCGACTTCGGCTCAGGTCATGATCTTGCGGTCCGTGACTTCGGCCCCGCATCAGGCTCTGTGCTGACAGCTCAGAGCCTGGAGCCTGCTTCGGATTCTGTCTCCCTCTCTCTCTGCCCCTCCCCTGCTCGCACTCTGTCTCTCTCTCAAATAAAAAATAAAAAACAAAAACAAAAAAACAAGAACAAAATGCTTATTTCGAGAGAGAGAGAGAGGCAGAGAGAGAATCCCAAGCAGGCTCCATGCTGTGGGTGCAGACCCTGATGTGGGGCTCCTTCTTGTGAACCCTGAGATCATGACCAAAGCTGAAATCAAGAATTGACGCTCAAAAAACTGAGCCACCTAGGCAACCCTTGCCCATTTTTAAAATTTTATTATTTATTTATTTTTAGCATTTATTTATTTTTGAGAGACAGAGAGAGACAGAGCATGAGTGGGGGAGGAGCAGAGAGAACGGGACACAGAATCTGAAGCAGGCTCCAGGCTCCGAGCTGTCGGCACACAGCCTGATGCAGGGGTTGAACTCACGGACAGTGAGATCATGACCTGAGCTGAAGTTGATGCTTAACTGATTAAGCCACCCAGGTGCCTTTCCCCTTGCCCTTTTTTTTTTATTTTTGAGAACGAGAGAGACAGAGTAGGGGAAGGGCAGAAAGAGAGGGAGACACAGAATCTGAAGCAGGCTCTGGGCTCTGGGCTATCAGCACAGAGCCTGACACGGGACTTGATTTTATGAACCAGTGAGATCATGACCTGAGCCGAGGTCGGACTGCTTAACTGACTGAGCTACCCAGGTGCCCCTCCCCTTGCCCTTTTTAAAAATTGTTTTAATGTTTGTTTTTTTTAATTTTTGAGAGAGAGCATGGAGGAGGGGCAGAGAGAGAGGGAGACAGAGGATCCAAAGCAGGCTCCGAGCTGTCAGCACAGGGTGCAAGGCTGGGGGCTCTAACCTAAGGACTTGTGAGATCATGACCTGAGCTAAAGTCGGATGCCTAATGTTTTTATTAGGGAGAGAGAGAGGGAGACAGAGAGAGACAGGATCGTAGGCAGGGTCCACACGACTCTAGGATTGTGACCTGAGCTGAAACCCAGAGTTGGACGTTCAACCAACTGAGCCACAGAGTGCTCTTTGCTCATTTTTGAAAATCAGTTTCTCTTTTTTTGTGGTTGAGTTGTAGTTCTTTATTCTGGATATTAACACCTTATTAGATACACGGTCTGCAAATATTTTTTCCCTTTCTGTAGGTTGCTTTTCACTTCGTTGACTCCCTTATTGTGCATAAATGAAATCTGATGCAGCCCCATCTATTTCAGCCTTTGTCGCCTGTGCTTGGGTGACTATCTAACAAATCATTGCTAAATCCAATGTTGTGAAGCTGTCCCCTTTCCCCTTCCCCCCTTGGCTTCTAAGAATTCTGTGGTTTCAAGTCTACATTTAGATCTTTAATCCATCTTGAGTTAATTTTTTTATGGTGTAAGGTACGGATCCATCTTTACTTGTTTGCATGTTAATACCGAATATTCCCAACACCATTTATTTTATTGAAGAAACTATCTCAAGTTCTAGTGTTTTTTTAAACACACAGCCTGTGGAAGTGGCCTGAGCCTCCCCACACTGGGAGCTCCTATATAGTTTGGGCATCCTCAAGATTTTCTGCGATTAGCATTTTTTTAAAAATGAGGAAATGGAGACTGGGTTCAAATGACCTAAGATCGCTATAGTGAGCATATAAATGAAGTTGAGTTCAAGTCCTCAGTTACAATCCCAAGAGCCCGCATGCTGGAACCCTGTGGGGATGCTCCCTGTTTTATCCCCGGCATGCTAGAAAGGATGAATGAATGAACCTCTCAAGCGAGGCTCCCAGCAAACAGCGGAGCTTGGACGAGCCCACTGTTCCATGTGGGGGGGGGTGCACGCCGGTCTCGCGCATGCGCGGCCCCTGTGCAGGACCCGCTCCACTCCATTTGCCGGCACATGGTACGGCCTCTATCCCTGTGGTATGTCCCGCCTTCCCCCACGCCCCGGCCTAGATGGTACGCGCCGCCTCTGCTCGCCGCCCCTCCCCGTTGGTTTCCGCGCGAAAAGCCAGGGCTGCCTCTGCCGCCGCGGTCTCTGCTGCAGTTTCCAAGATGCCTGCCCGCACCGCCCCGGCCCGGGTGCCCACGCTGGCTTCCCGGGCCATCTCACTGCCCGATGATGTCCGTAGGCGGTAGGTGTTGTGAGGGGAGTCCGTGAACTCGGATGGGAGGTGGGGGGGAAGTGGCACGGTGTTGGGGGTGGGGGGGTTGCTTCCCCTCTAGGTAGCCCTTGGCTGCCGCTGACAGACGGGCGCGCATGCGCGGGACGGCTCGGCGGCGGTTGGCGCGGGCAGGGTGGCACTTCCGGTCGCGCGCACCCCTGGCCGTTTGGCGCCAAAATGGGCCGAGGCCCTTCACAGTTCCCTGGTGACTAGAAACTTGGGGTCCTTTCTGATTTCAGAGTAGAGCGAGCTTTAGGTTCCCCTGGGGGATCGCCTGCCCAGAGGAGCCACGGGCCTGGCCTTTGCCGCCAGCCTGGTCGCGCAGGAAGTGGGCAGCCCGCGGCCTCAGGACACCCCTCGGCCCGGGCACTTCGGCCTCCACTTCCGGTGCCCGGTCCGCTTGGGGGGTCGAGCTGGTCCCGTCCCGGGGGGGGGCGTTTCGGGGGGGCCCCCCCTTGGCACCCCGCGCAGCACATCCCGATGGCGGCCTCCAGAGACAGACGTCGCCGCTCGGGGCCCGGGCGCGGCCGGCTCAGGTTTGCGAGCCCCGTCTTCCTTGGGGGGCTTCCTCCAATCTCAGGCTGCCGGGGAAGTCGCATTCTGGAAGGAACTCCCAGCCGCGCCGCGCAGAAGCAGGGCGCGCGCAGCGCGAAGGCTGTAATAGCCTTTCCCAGTAAATCCGTGCCTGCGAGCCGCGGGCATCGAGGAAGCCTTGCGAGGGAGAACTGGCCGCAGTTTCGGGTGTGCATGCTTGTGTCACACAGCTGGGCTGCAGTGGCGTGTGTCACACAGCAGTTCATGTTGGGACTGGCCGTAGCAGTTCTGTGCACGGGCTTGGGGGGCAAGGACACCGGCCCCCCCTTTGCGAAGGGCTCCAATTTCACTCCTGAAAACCTGCGCTGCTTGCAACACGAGTCCCAGGAACCCTGACCAGGCCTGAAGACCTCAGCCCGATGTGTGAGCCTGGGTTAGCCATTTCCCGATTTCCCTGTGCCTGTTTCCTATGGTTGTGCCAGGCTGGTCTGATTGCGGCTTTATGGAGTTGGAGGTGTGTGTTAGTGTGTGTGTACACGTTGGCGGTGTTTGGGACTCCCTACCAGGTATTTAAGGTTCAGATCACTTCTTAATCACAGAGGGGGGTGTGTCTTGCTGAAGAATCCTTACCTGAATTCTCCAGAGATCGGACTTAGAACACAAATAGAACTGTGGCAGTCCCTGGCTTCATGATGTTAGACCCAGGCTAGAGGCGTGTGGCCCAATCTTCTCGGAGAACTCCCATTCCCACTGGCTTGTTTGCCCTGGGGCAAGTGTCAGGAACAAGCTACAGGTGTGGACTGGATTAACACGGGCTCCGAACGGATAGTGGATGGAATGAGGATATGCTTGGCACAGAATGGCCCGCATGATAGCCTTGTTATTGGCGAAGTTCTCCCAGTCACTAACTGTATAGAAAAACTTGACATTTTCTCATTTATTCCTCAAGAGTTCTCAAGAGTGGGTGCTTCCGGAGTTCATCAGGGGGAAGCAAGGATTCCTGCTCATGTCTGCTTTTTTGCCAAAAACCGTTCCTTCCAACTAGGGTTTTTTTTTTTTTTCTTTTTAAATTTTTTTTAATGTTTATTCATTTTGGAGACAGACAGAGCTTGAGTGGGGGAGGGGCAGAGTGAGAGGGAGACACAGAATCCGAAGCAGGCTCCAGGCTCTGAACTGTCAGCACAGAGCCCGACGCGGGGCTCGAACTCAGACTACGAGATCATGACCTGAGCTGAAGTCGGACACTCAACCAACTGAGCCACCCAGGCACCCCCAACTAGGGTTTTTTGAACAGGCCACTGGCTTCGGGGTTTTCTTGGGCCAGTGCAAGTGTTTGGCTGAATTTGAATGCCTTGTAGGTGAGTTTCACAATCCACCATTCACCCTAGGCTCCATATTACTGTGAACTAGAATTGCTTACTGTAGGGGTGGTTTGGGGTTTCTGCTCTAGACCGTGTGGTGGACATTGAAATGGTCTCCTCAGCCGACTCGCAGCAGCTCTCCCTACATTTTGAATTTCAGTGTGCAAAATCCGCATGTAAACATGGCATTCAACACTTCCTTAAAAAATTTGTAAATAGAGGTACAACTTCTTTATCTATGAAAATTAGAAGCTTTATTTATAGCGTAGGAGGTCTTGAAGTCCAGTAGGATTCTCTAGGAACAAAGTGAGGCCTGGTCCTCCTGCATTTGTCACTTCTTCTGTAACTTGTGTTTATATATCAGCTTCTCTTTTTAGAGGAGGAGGACAGAGAGAATTTTAAGCAGACTCCACGCTCAGCATGGAGCCCAACACGGGGCTTGATCTCCCAACCCAGAGATCATGAACTGAGCCGAAATCGAGAGCCCGATGCTTAACCGATTGAGCCACTCAGGTGCCCCATGTCAGTCTCTTTTTTTTTTTAAATACACAGTTCCATTAGATATGTATCAGAACTTTCAATGTCTGGGTTTTTAAGTCTTTAACTTCTTTTTTGAAGTATCGTACGCCCCCAATCTAAACATTTGGCCTTTTAGGACAAGCCACATTCTTCTACTTATTTTTGTTATCTGTCGAAGCCACCATTTGTACAGAAAACGCGAGAAGTCTTTTCACTGGCCGTCCTGTTGCCACTCAGGGCTTTTCTCTCAGCGGAAACTGTGATCCTCTTCAAGTTGGATCTGATGGTTTCCTCGCCCCCCCCACACTGCCTGGCGCACTGGTCCTGAAGTTCACAATCCCTGTCCGCTCGCATCACTCATCCTGCGTTCTCTCCCAAACCACGCAGACCTCCTTTTAGCTTCTCCGGGCCTGAGCCCGTGCAGAGCAGCCAGTGTGAGGCTGAGCTGTAGCTACCCCTTCTCTAAGCCGGCTGCTGTGCATTCATCCTAAGACCGTCCTCAGAAAGACCATCCCTTTTCCCCATGATAGAAAGGGTGTTGAATTCTGTCTGTGCACCCCCCATGCTGTCTTTGCAAACCTGGAGCTGATGGTGATTTGTTTGCCTTCCTCTCTGTGTCCGTAGCTTGGTGTAGAGTAGACTCCGAAAGGCGTACATGCCAGACTGGCCCCTTTTATGAAGTCTGGATTCACACTTGGATTGTAGCAACCTCCTTTGCACAACTCTGATTAGCTTTCATCATTGTGACAGCTTTTCCAACTGCTAGCCATTCTGTGATTAGATTAAACTTCAAATTTTTTTTTTTTAAATTTGTAAATGTTTTCTAGTTTTGAGAGTGCCAGCAGGGGAGGGACAGAGAGAGAGGGGGACAGAGGGATCCAAAGTGGGCTCTGCGTTGACAGCAGCAAGCCTGATGTGAGGCTTGAACTCACAAACTGCGAGAGCAGGACCCGAGTCAAAGTCGGATGCTCAGCCGACTGAGCCACCCAGGTGCCCTCAGGTTCTTAGCTCTAGTTCCATGGCTCCCACTGAGTCTGTACTGAATAGGGCAAAATAGACTTACTATTTTTTTGTTTAATGTTTATTTTTGAGAGAGAGAGGGGAGGGGCAGTCAGAGAGGAAGAATCAAAAGCAGGATTCCGGAGAATCCGAAGCAGTCTCCTGGCTCCGAAGCTGTCAACACAGAGCCTGATGTGAGCCTCAAACCGAGGAACTGGGAGATCATGACCTGAGCTGAAGTCAGGTGCTCAATCAACTGAGCCACCCAGGCGCCTTGGGACTTACCTTTTCTAGTTCTCCTCTGCAGGAGTATTCTAGAGGTGGAGACTACTGGGGTTCAAATCCCTTCCTACCATAGCTGTAGGACTAAGTTGTTTAACCTTAATGTTACCTGGTGTGACGCTGCGAGCTCCACCCGGGCACTGTGAAGGCTCACCTGGCTGATAGGTGGTGCTCCACCACACCTGCGCCTGTAAGAAGTCCTCCTGTGCTGCTTATCACAGGGTCCGCCGTGTATTTCATTTCCATCAGGGCAGCATAATTTAGCACAGCAACATGCAGATGGGATACTGAGGCAGGTGCTAGCGTGGCGGCGTGTGGCATCCAGAGATGACGACGTCATTTCCTGCTAATCGCTCCAGCCTTCATCTTTGCCCGACTGCTTATGGAACGGTCTGGTGGTCTGGACTTGTTCCTTCTGCCGTCTTAGCTTTTGTGCCAGGTGTCCAGTCCTACTCCTTATTTATTTAAGTTTATTTATTTGAAGAGAGGGGGGCAGAGGCAGAGAGAGAGGGAGAGAGAGAATCCCAAGCAGGCGCCGTGCCAGTAGTGCGGAGCCTGGTGTGGGGCTTGATCTCCTGAACTACGAGATCATGACCTGAGCCGAAATCAAGAGTCAGAGGCCTAACGCACTGAGTCACCTGAGGGCCCCCAGTCCTACCCTTGATCAGGCATTCCTCTCTTAAGGGTTTGGGTGGTGGTCTACCTTCTTTCATCTTTCAACATTTTGCTTTTTAATCCTTTCTATCGCGATGTTCTTTCTTCACTGATTGCCCCCCAACCCCATTAATCATTTTTTTTTTTTTTTCTTTCCTGAACTCTTATCTCTTCTAGTCTTAGGAGTTCTGTGTAGCAGTTGGGCCTGTCAGCGGGACAGGACCACGTCCAGTTTTGATTTTTCTCAGGGGGGCCACTTTTAATTTCTAGCTGCTGACTAGCCATCTAGAGCTACTGTTCACCAAACCATCACTCCTCAAACTCCTGGCCTTTTTACTTCCCTCTACCAAAAGGTCCTCAATTTCTGATACCGTATTTGTTTTCAGTTGCAGCCATAACCAGCTATCTTAGTGGCTTAAATAACATATAAATTTGTTTTAACAGTTCTCTAGGTCCGAAATCTGGTTTGGGTCCCCCTGGAGGCCAAAGTGTCTGCAGGCTGCATCCCTTTCTTGCAGGCTCTAGGGGAGAGTCTGCTGCTTGCTCTTCCAAGTTGGCAGAATTCAGTTCCTGGTGGTCGTAAGACTGAGGTCCTTCTTCTCTTGCTGGCTCTGACCGTGCCCAGCTTCCGGAGGTCATCTGTCCTCTGGCTCAGGGCCCACTTCCTCCCATATTTAAAGCCAGTTCTCCTGCCACCTCTCTCTCTGTGACCCTTCGAAATGCAGCTGGGAAGTTTTTTCTGCTTTTAGGGATTTAAGTGATTAGTTTATGGCCCACCTGGCTAATCCAGGATAATCTGCCCATCTCAAAGGCTCTAACCTTAATCATATCCGCACAGTCCCTTTTGCCAGGTGAGGCAACACATTAACAGGTTCTGGGGGATTAGGGCATTGCCATCTCTTTGGGGAGGGACTCCCTATCCTGCCTACCATCTCCGATGGCCCTAACCCACCTGCCACACAGACAGTTACAAAACTCTGTTAAAATCTGCCTCTCGTAATTTCTCTAGCGTGGTCTCCATTCCTGCTGCTAAATCCTGTTTCAGGCCAGCATTTCTAGTTTAGGGTGTTAGAGAGTGATTTAACATCTTGTAATCTCTTCCTGTCCAATCGACATCATGTATTTTTGCTAGATTAATTTTCCTAAAGCAGGGCTCCAATGTCTCCGGTTCCTCTTCTGCCCATGATTCCTTCGGTGGGGTAACTATGGAACAGAATCAATTTTAAAAAAATTTCTTTTTTTAATTTTTATTTTTTTTTTAACGTTTTTATCTTATTTTTTGAGAGACATAGAGACAGAGTGTGAGCAAGGGAAGGGCAGAGAGAGAGGGGGACACAGAATCCGAAGCAGGCTCCAGGCTCTGAGCCATCAGCACAGAGCCCGACGCGGGGCTCAAACTCGCAGACCGTGAGATCATGACCTGAGCTGAAGTCAGCCGCTTAAACCGACTGAGCCCCCCAGGCGCCACCAAAATCAATTTTTTAGCCCGGTGTTGCTGACCTCTCTCAGATCGGCACCTAGCCTGACTTGTGTGGGTTTCTGGGGTGTACCCTGAGCCAGCTTCCCGTTTGGGCAGCTCTCCCTGCTCCGTCCCTGCTGAGCTCTCTCCACTCCCCTGGGCCAGTCCTTCCTGATGCTGTTTTTATGTCCTTGTTCTTCAGAAGCACTCAGAACTGTATTTGCTTTACTCTTTTCAGTTGATATACATTTTTAAAATTTATTTCTTATTGCTTGTGCAAGCAGGGGAGGGACACAGAAAGAAGGAGAGAGAGAATTCCAAGTCAAGTTCCACGCTGTCAGTGCAGAGCCCCATGTGGGGCTCGATCTCCTGAACTGTGAGATCATAACCTGAGCTGAAATCAATAGCTGGACGCTTAACTGACTGAGCCGCCCAGGGACCCAGATAAATGTTTTTATTTCCCTTCTAGGACTACCGTGTGAGGGAAGCAACTAGAAACGAATCATGGGGTCTTGGGCTGGAAGGGACCTAAAGTTTTATCTCTCATAACATGGCTGCCGTTCCGAGTATGCTTTCTGGTCCTTCACGTCTTTCTGATCCTCCTGGCCCTGAATGTAAAGCAGATGTGAGGTGAGGTCCTCAGATTTACCAGGGAAGGGAGGGACTCTCCGGTGAAGGCCCGGGTGTCAGGAGAGGTGCACTGACCAGCCTCCTCCCTGCCTCACTTCTGGTTCCTCAGTGCCTGCCCTGGGCTCTGACCTTCCTCTCTGGGGCCAGGCAGTTAAATCCAGTCTTCATAGGGCATGACATTTTTAGGTATTCTGAAGATTTTTTTTGGTTCCTCCCTGCCAAGCTAAACAATGCCGGTTCATAGGAGAGGTCAACAGAACTTAGACCCACAGGTCCGTCTCGTGCCCAGATGTAGGAGTTGTCAGTATTGGTGGAAAGGGCACTTGGATGCCTGGCTTCACAGGCAGCGGAGCATTGTCCTTAACGCCTGAGGTGACTTCAGGATCAAGGGGCTATATGAGTGGGATGATGGGGAAGCCCGACGTCCCATTCCTCCAGGGGGACGTGTACCTCTGGCTGTGCATACAGACTTGTGTAGCTACCCCTCTGGCTCTCCCAGAACCTGGTTACTGTGAAGGCAGAGTGATGTGGCCTGGAAGGGGTTACATATGAGGAATGTGTGTGTGTATGTGTGTGTAATATATAGTGTATACTATCACTGTTTCTGTGGTCAGTCTTGTCTATAGAAGGACCTTTCCTGACCCACCCAGGTCGGGAGGTCCCTGCCCCGGCAGTCCCTGCATCCAGTTACCCAACTCGTTGCCTGGAACAGGGCGTGGCATATAATAGGGACCCATAGATGCTTTGGGGATCAAAGCTAGAGGCGGGGTCCACACGCTTTCGGAGCAGCCGCTGTATGACATTAGTACAGCAAAGCCTGTTGCTTGCGTTCCTGGTTTTGCTGCTCACACTTGCCCTTTGGAAAACCCTGCCCTTTGAGCTGGCGGGAGATAGCGGGGATTGGGGATTGCCGTCTATATAGGTGCTGCGTGGGAAGGTTCAGAGATGATGGCGGCCTGGTCGCTGTGCAGGGTACTTCCTCGCCAGTGGTAGATGCTCCCCCAGCTGGTTAGACCTGTTCTCCTCCCACGGTCTGCAGCGGGCACCCGGGCTGGGCACCACAGCTTGTCTGCTCCTCTGCCTTTCCTCGGCGTCTTCAGCTCTGGTCCCTTTCCTCTTCTCCCCCGCCCCACCCCCCAAAAAAGGCAAGACATTCATCTTCAGTAATCAAACCAGGTCGTGTATTTTGAGCCAAACTCCTGACCATTGTGCATCCTGGGGGATTAGGTACAGACGCTCCAAAGGAGATCTTTGGTGAAGTGCCAGCCAAGCCGTCTCACTCCATCTATTGCCCCTGAGTGTGGGCACCCCTGCTGCCCCGATGCCTTTACTTCCCCATTGCTTACATTCCTCATTAGAATGCTGCCCACTCCCCAGCCTTCGGGAACATTAGCTGGCCGTTCCCACAGCCTCTTGTGGCCTTGGTCCACTCATTCTAACACCGGCAACCCTGTGCTGTGCCCTTCCGTGGGGTCTTCCAGAACAACTGAAGGGAGACCACCTGTAGGTCATTGAACAGGAGGACCCCAACTGTGCGGGTGCCTCTACTCTCCCAGTTCCTTTGGAAATAGCACCTGTTCTGTTCTCAAGCTCCCCTAGCCTCTCGCCATCAGAAAAACCGTACCCTAAAGGGGGGAACCTCCTTCAGGTTGGCAGATGCCTTCTTAATGACTTCGTAGGCATTTGCAGGACTTC
The DNA here is from genome assembly GCA_030068075.1 of Paguma larvata. Classification (NCBI taxonomy): domain Eukaryota; kingdom Metazoa; phylum Chordata; class Mammalia; order Carnivora; family Viverridae; genus Paguma; species Paguma larvata. The sequence continues at coordinate 7,471,124 of CM057842.1, read as the reverse complement.
TGGACCTCAGGGGTAGGAGAAAACCACCACATATATATACTTCTTTCTCTAACACTATACGTGTCCAGTTTATTTCCAAAGTTCTTTAAAACTGATGTTAAGTCTTCAAGTAAACAAAGTTGCTTAACAGCCTTTTTCTCCCCTGTTTTCTTCTCACAGGCTCAAAGATTTGGAAAGAGATAGCCTTACAGAAAAGGTAATCCCCACCTTAAATTTATTGCCAAATATGATTGACAGATCTTCTGTGGCTCACAAGGATTTTTTTTTTAGGATTTTTTTTAATGTATGTTTGTTTTTGAGAGCGAGAGAGAGCGCGCGCAAGAGAATACAAGTGGGGGAGGGACAGAGACAGAGAATCCAAAGTGGCTCCAGGCTCTGAGCTGTCAGCCCAGAGCCTGATGTGGGGCTTGAACTCCTGAACCAGGAGATCATGACCTGAGCCAAATTTGGACGTTCAACTGACTGAGCCACCCAGGTGCCCCTGTGGCTCATAAAAAGTTTAAGTTGGAGTTGGCTTTTCCCCTTAGTTTCGTTCTTAATGCACTGTGTGATACTGTTCTTAATGTGCTGTGTTAATGTGCTAATTCATTGACAAGCTTCCCAGTCTAGGTTCCACACCAGTAATTCCGAATTGTGGCTTGTCCTGGTCCTACTTAACAAAAGCGCAGTTCTTCCTAAAATACTATTCTAGGTCTGTGTCCCACCTCTAACCTTTCATTTTTCATCACTCTGGAGATAATGTCCGTTAAGATCACATTGTACCATCACAAACGGATCTTGTGAATATTCTGTTTTTTTAGGCTGAACCAGCCTTACCTGCCATTTGGTTATTTTGTGACCAGGCAGCTTAATTATCTGTGTTTTAGTCCATTAGTTAATAACTTGGGAGTTGGAGGACCTCTAAACCTATATCCTTCCCTTAGGAATGTGTCAAGGAGAAATTGAATCTCTTGCATGAATTTCTGCAAACAGAAATAAAGAATCAGTTATGTGACTTGGAAACCAAATTACACAAAGAAGAATTATCAGAGGTAAGTCCGTTCTCGACATCCTGGCATCTAGAAAACGTCCCCTCCCATGTTAACTCCCATGTGACCAGGGAGGCGGAATCCTCCCCAGCTTCCCTGTACCCAGTAGTTATAAAGGAAATGAGTGTTTCCTTCTTCTCTTATTGCCACATGTTTGCATTCACTGCTACTTAAATTATCCTTTCCTGCTATAGGAGGGCTACCTGGCTAAAGTCAAATCCCTTTTAAATAAAGATTTATCCTTGGAGAATGGAGCTCATGCTCTCAGTCGGGAAGTGAATGGATGTCTAGAAAACGGGAGCCAGACAAGTGGTGAGGACCGCAGAGTGGGAATAACAGAGGAAAACAAATCCCCCAAACCCGTTTCCAAACTAGACACGCCCAGAAGAAGCAAATCGGACGGAGAGACAAAGCGTAAGACCACTTGACTCCTTTCACCTTGGTGGAGACTGGCTGTCCCCTTACACGGTACCAGACTTGGAGCCATAGGTCTCCTGGGGTGGTACTTCTTGGTTTGTTTCTGACCTATACTTCCTAACTAGCTTAGATGTATATTCAGATTTTTTTTCTTTAACCAAGTATAGAGCATGAGATCCTAAAACAGTTAAATTTATGATGTATAAAGTAACAGGAGGTATTAATACTTAATATTTCTAAGCTCCATGTGTATTGAAGCCAAACGTATAGACTCCTTCCCAATTTGTAGTTGGAGTAACTCTTCTGGAATTTTTAAATGTAGGGTTTTTTTTTTTTAATGATTTTACTTATTTTTGAGAGCAGGAGGGACAAAGCATGTGTAGGGGAGGGTCAGAGAGAGGAGAGAGGGAGACACAGAAATGAAGTTTCTCCAGGCCCTGAGCTGTCAGCACAGAGCCCGATGCAGGGCTCGAACTCAGAGTGTGAGATCATGACCTGAGCCGAAGTCGGACACCCAACCGACTGAGCCACCCGGGCACCCTATCTTCTGGAATTTTTAAAACTCAAGGAGCGTGGGTCTTGAGCGCAGGTTGGGTTTTCGGCCACTTTATCTTTTGATGATGTGAAAGGTTGTTTCCTTGTCTGGTTCAGGGTTTGGCCCCTCCAATAAGAGCTCCGGTAACAAGGCTCAGCAAACTGGCGGGTGCTAATTGCTACCTTTTATCAAGACTGTTCCTGGTTAGGGCTAGAGAAGGGTACTTAGTCTTCAGAGCCTGATTCTCTGCGCTATCTTGGTAATGCTGAAGAACTGTACCTTTTCAGTGAATTTTTTATTCATACTGGCTTTTGTTTTGTTTTGTTTTCTTTGAACAGCTGAGGTTTCATCCAGCCCCAGGGTTACAAGGCAGACTACCAGGCAGACCAGCATCTGTCTCATTTCTCAAGGGGGTCAGTATATCATGAACCGACTGCCACCTTTTCTTGGGGCCAACTGTTGCTGGTAAAACTGGAATGGAATTAGAGTATAATTTAGCAATTTTCTTTTGTGAAATTTGTTTAGAGTTGGGGAGGGGCAGAGTAAGAGAAGGAGAGAGAGAATCCCAAGCAGGTTCCATGCTGTCAGCGCAGAGCCCGATGTGAGGCTTGATGAGATGGTGACCTGAGTCAAAATCAAGAGTTGTGCACTTAGCTGATAGAGCCACGCAGGTGCCCCTAATTTAGCAATTCTGACTTCCATATCGCGTAGGTTTTCATCTTGCAGTTTTTTTCATTAAATATTCATGAAGAGCATGTCTCAAGACCTCCTGTATTCTTACTCCTATAGGAACCTTCAAATACACACAAAACTAGCCAGGATGGTAAAATGAACCTCAAGTACCTGTCCCCCAGTGTCCATACTTGTCAGTTGGCCATCTTTTCATCTGTATCCCTGTAAACTCTCCCCCAACTGGATTGCTTTGAAACCCATCTCAGATATGTCCTTTGAATTTTTTTTTTAATGCTAATTTTTGAGAGAGATCATGAGCAGGGGAGGGGCAGAAAGGGAGAAGGGCAGAGAGAGAGGAAGACACTGAATCCAAGGCAGGGTTCATGCTTTGAGCTCTCAGCACAGAGCCCGATGCCAGCGCTTGAACTCACGGTGAGATCATGACCTGGGCTGAAATTGGACGCTTAACTGACTGAGCCACCCAGGCACCCCCTCAGATATATCATTTGAAACCCATGTCAGAAATGTGGATTTCTAGGTGATAAAATCTTTTTTTCACCTTTTATTCATATTTTGCTAGAATTACTAACGTTTAGTGTCTTTTTAAAAAGATAAAACATAACTAATATTTTCATACTTCATAAAGCATAAGAATTCCATAGTATCAAGTCTATAACCAGTGTTTATATTTTCTCATGTGTGACAAATTGTGTTTACTTGATTTTGTCTGTTGTTTTTTTTTTTTTTTTTTTTTTGAAGCTTTATTTTTTTAAATTTTTTTCAACGTTTATTTATTTTTGAGAGACATAGAGACAGAGCGTGAGCAGGGGAAGGGCAGAGAGAGGGGGAAACACAGAATCCGAAGCAGGCTCCAGGCTTTGAGCCGGCAGCACAGAGCCCGACGCGGGGCTCGAACTCAGACTGCGAGATCATGACCTGAGCTAAAGTCGGCCCCTTAAGCAACTGAGCCACCCAGGCGCCCCTTGATTTTGTTTTTAAGTCCTTCAAATTATAGATTCCTTTTTTCTTGCCATATACTTGAAGAAATTAGTTCAATTGTCCAGTCGAGTTTCTAGGTCTCGCTGACTGCATCTCTGTGGTGGTTTATGACTTCCTTGTCTCGTTTCTTGTAAACGGGGAGTTAGGTTTAGAAGTTTGATCCGATTCCAACTCTGTCATTTTTTGAGACTTCCTCACAAATGGTGCCATCTTTCCATCAGAGGCACGTGAGGTCTCTTCCGTGACGCCGCCAGCTGTCGATCAGTGTCTAGCTCATGACTCCTTAGGTTTGCACAGTGGTGCTCTTGTACCCCGTCACTCAAGTGTTCAAGCCTCCTTCAGTATCCTGGCAGTGAGGGCGTTTCCTTGGGGGGAAGAAGGCACCTGTGCCCTGAGCCTGTCTTAACGAGGCCGCCTTTGGTAGAGAGGAATACTTGTCCTCTCAGGCCTGGTGGGGGTCTAGGGTCTGGCTAAGCTAACAGTTGGCTTTCCTGTCTGCGTCAGCCCTGCCAAACGGAAACCTGAGGAAGAGCGTGAAAAAGTGAAATCGGACGATCCTGTTGAGGAAGAAAAAGGACCAGGTAGGGCTGACCTTTTCGAGTTTCTTCACTCTGCCATCTTTGGGTATTTTGACGATAGCCCTGACTTTACACTTGACCTATATAAATGGACTTGAAGTGACCGAGAAGGTGTTAGGACCTGTCCCTGGACCCGGGCAGTATGAAATGTCACAGTTAGGCCCAGGGGCTCCACAGGCTCCTGCTACTCACAAGGCCGCCCTGCAGCTTCAGAGTCTGTTCCTGCCTATCTACCTTCCTACTTCTCGAGCTGACAAGATTGGCCATCAACTGTGACATTTTATTCTTCTAATATTTATTTTTAAAGTTTACTTACTTTGAGAGAGATGGAGAGGAGAAAGAGCATCCCAGGCAGGTTCCGTGCTGTCCTTGCAGAGTCTGATGCAGGGCTCAAACCCAGGAACCATGAGATCATGACCTGAGCTGAAACCAAGCGTCAGATGCTCAACCGACTGAGCAACCCAGGCGCCCCATGTTTACTTTTTAAAACTTAAAAAAAAAAAAAAAAAAAAACTTATTAAAGTTTACTTTATTTTGAGAGCGAGCAGGGGAGGGGCATAGAGAGAGAATCTGCCACCATAGAGCCTGACGCAGGGCCCAAACTCACAAATGACAAGACCGTGACCCCAGCCGAAATCAAGTCAGACACCCAACCGACTGAACCACCCAGGTGCTGCTTATTTATTTTATTTTTGAGAGAGAAAGTGCAAGCCAGGTAGGGGTGGGGGGGGGGAGAAAAAGAATCCTAGGCAGGATCTGTACTTGCAGCTGTGGAGCCTGAGATGGGGCTTGAACCCGTGAACTGTGAGACCATGACCTGAGCTGAAACCAAAGTTGGATGTGTAACCAGTTGAGCTACTCAGGTGTCCTTAATGTTTATTTTTGAGACAGTGAGGCAGGGCAGAGAGTGAGGGGGGAAGGAGCATCCCAAGCAGGCTCTGCACTGTCAGCACAGAGCCCAATGCAGGGCTCGAACTCCCAAACCATGAGATCCTGACCTGGCGCCAAGCTGAAGAGCTGCTTAACCGACTGAGTCATCCAGGTGCCCCAAAAGTTTGCCTGCTTGATTTATTTAGTCATTCATTCACTTATTTATTTAGAGAGAGCGAGAGCGAGGAGGGACAGAGAGCAGGAGAGAGCGAGAATCCCAAGCAGGTTCTGTGCCCTCAGCGCCGAGCCCAATGTGGGGGTCGATAAGACAAACCGAGATCATGACCTGAGCCAAAATCCAGAGTCCGACGCTTCGCTAACTGTACCACCCAGGTGGCCCCGGTTGTGATGAGTGCAAAGCATTTGCTCTATCCTTAGCTCCTTTCCCCCAACTAACCTGTCTTAACAGCAGAGCCTTACAGCTGCTATATGTAGTGTAATAATGCTACTTAGACCTCGTGGGTTAGACCTCCAGTGGCTTACTGAAGGTCTTTGATACAGAAAATGTTAATCTGCAACGGTACTTTCCCTTGTGACTTGAGGCCCAAACCCAGACAGCCCCAGATGGTCACACGTCGATTTTCTTCTTGATCTTGCTGCAGGACCAGCTATGGAAGTTGAAGGGGAGTCTGTAGGTTTATGTGTGGGTAGTAAGTGCCTTACTGCTACTGACAGAGCAAACTACAGATACTCCCCTTTAAGACTGGGTCTCAACCATGGCATTATTGACTTCAGGGGCCAGATACTCCTCTGCTGTGGAGGGGGCGGGCGGTCCTGGGGTTTATAGAATGTAGCAGCATCCTGACCTCTACTCCCTAGGTACCAGTAGTAATCCTCGTCTCCCCTCTCAGTTGTCACCACCAAAACCAGACACTTCCGGGTTGAGGGGAGGGGTAAAATTACTCTGGCTAAGAAGCACTGGACTGAGGGGTCTCAGGTGTCACTGGGCTACCACTATCCTTGAGGTAGGTTTGACAACCTGTTGTAAGACCCATGGGTTCTATTTTTAGAAATTAGATTTTTTTTTTTAATATTTATTTATTTTTGAGACAGAGACAGACAGAGCATGAGTGGGGGAGGGGCAGAGAGAGAGGGAAACACAGAATCCGAAGCAGGCTCCAGGCTCTGAGCCATCAGCACAGAGCCCGACGCGGGGCTCCAACTCACAGACCGTGAGATCATGACCTGAGCTGAAGTCGGGCGTTCAACCGACTGAGCCACCCAGGCGCCCCTAGAAATTAGATGTTGATATCTGAATAAAGGTCGTGGACATTCATAGTTAGGTTAGGTTGCCTGCTTTTAAATGGGAAACCGAGGTACAGAGGGAACCGCTTGTTCAGATCAGTGGCCAAGTCTCTTGTCACTTAGAAAAAAGCATTACAGACAAAAGCAGGCTCACTCTTGTAATAGCAAAAGCTCTCCTCTACATGCACCTGTTTCAGAGTGGTTTCTTGCACCCTAACCCTTTAGAAGGCTTGTGTAGCCTTTTTGTCTGGCTTCTCAAGAAGTGTGTGAGGCCTTAGGGGGGCTTTGTTCATGAAGGCTTGTGAAAACATTGTTCCAGTATACTAGAGTAAGACTTCGAATATCCAGCCAGCAGTATCAGACAGTCTTGGTCACATAAGTCCTCATACAGAGATCTTCTTCTTTAGGTCTGTTTAAAGTTTCGAGAATTTCCTGTGTTTTAAAAAAGGGTATTATGTGCATTTAGTAAAATTCTAAATAGTACAAAAGGATGTTTGGTGCATAGATCTCCCTTCCTCCCGAACTTTCAGAGCAGGGAAGAGGCAAGGATTTATCGTTTTTTTTCTGTATTGTTAGAGAGTGAGAAAGAGACTTAGTATAAAATCTGCCATTAGAGTTCTCTAGAGAAATAAAGATGTCTGTGTATATGTACAAGATTAACTTTAATTTTGGCTCCTGCGGTTAAGGCGGGCAAGGCTAAAGCAGGCAGGAAAGGCCGACAGGCTGCAGACTCAGGGAAGAACTGACGTAGCTCCAGTCTGAAGGTAGCCTGGAGGCAGAATTTTCCATCTGTCCACCTACACATACTACAGATTTTTATGTATGTGTTGCCTATAATAGAACACAGTGAGGTTCTTTGTGATTTCCCCAGATTTCTCCAATGGTAAGTCTCCTAGAACTGTGATGCAGCAGCAAGATCAGGAGAGTGACATGGGTGTCCAGTCTAGACTTTATTCAGCTTTTACCAGTTTTCACATGTACGTGTGCGTGTACTCGCGCGTATGGACCTGGTAACCTCCACCTCAAACAGGATACAGATCTGCTTCATCACCGTAACATGCTTCTCCCTCTTAAATACGCGTAGATACCCTGCAGATGGCAAGCGGGGTGAAACGGTACACCGGGGTGTTCGTCTGGGAAGAGCTGGTGTCCAGTGTGACAGTCCTCCTCGCTTCCTGACGGGAGTCCCAAATTACTATTCCGGTTTTTTTCTCATACTGAGGAGTTCCTGGCAGGAGGTGGAGCATCTCTGAATCTTTATAGAGCATCACGGAAAAAGCCCTGGAGCGCGGACATGCGCTGGGCCGACCTCTGGGCCTCGCCTCCGTTTAGAGGGTGGCGGGACCGGACTGAAGCTTGCCCAGATCTTTTCCCCAAAACCCAGCCCCCCCATTTTTAACTGTGCCAAACGTATTTCATACCGTCACCCATGCTTTTCACGTTGATCTTTGAGATGAATATTCTTGTCTTCCTTCTCCCCACACAGGAGGAAAAGAGGCGGAGAGTGACATCCAGAGAACAGTAAGAATGATTAACATACCTGTTCTGTACAATGTGCAATCTTCATTACCGAAACGACTTTTCTGAAAAGTTGTAAAGAGCTTTATTGTGAGTTGCCATGGCGACCATAGATGGCTTAAGAATGCTGAATTTGGGGTCATATTATTAGCCTTTAATTCATGTAGAATTCTCATTGCAAAGAATGAATGGAGTGCAACCGGCCATTGTCAGAACCAAATTTAAAGGTCCGGTTAAATATTAAAGTAGGCTGGGCCTTTCAGGGCCTCTAAAGATGAAGATTGCTCTCTGGGGTAGGACGAGGAGGACCTTATGAAAACCTGCTGGCAGGAGAGGGGTCGGGGAAAGTCACCCTTGGGGTGTGTGTTATTTTGCTTGACAGAGTTGCTAGACCGCTCCCTGCAGAAGAACCGGAGAGAGTAGGACCCGGAACACACATGGAAGAAGAGGAGGGAAGAGATGAAAAAGTAAAGCCTGGTCACATCCAAGTTTGTCCATTGTACTTTACTCGGAGTCCCTGTTTGGTTTTAGGGAGGGGGTCACCGGGAGGGGGGAGCACGTGTAGGAACAAGAGGACTTTCTCTCATGATCAAAATGACCTTGACTTTAGCCAAAGTGCTTTTCAGGCTCCTTTTTCTGTGGCAATCTGTCCGGAAGGGGGGGGTTTGTGTGGCTGTGTGATAGGACACCAGCGTTAGGCTTGGGGGGCAGCCGGACCTTTTGCTGTTTCATCAATGACAGAACTTCAGTCTGTGCCCCTGCCCATCTGCCTTCCTCGCTCACCAAGTCCTTGTGGGAATCTGATTTTCAAACATCTGTGGTGCTGAAATTCTTTAGCATCATCCAGATATAAAGTTGCATTCTTTTAAGTTTATTTTGAGAGAGAGCAAGCATGCGAGCAGGGGAGGGGCAGAGAGGGACTCCCAGGCAGGTTCCATGCTGACAGCAGAGCCCACGTGGGGCTCGATCTCCCCAGCTGGGAGGTCATGACCTGACCTGAAATCAAGAATCAGCAGCTCAACCGACTGAGTCACTCAGGCACCCTAAAGTTGCATTCTTCACTGCAATCAGACCAGATCTCCCCAGGCCTTCCCAGACGGCCAGCTTCTTCATAAAATCCGAATTTAGGGTTCCGCGAGAGACAGATGTGCCACCCAAACCCCCTCGAGGAGAGGGGAATGGGGGTTTGATACTGGAAGTCTTACCATTAGACAGTATTTTCCAGGACAAAGGGCTAACTAACATTGGGTCCTGTTTTGTGTCCTGTTAAGGCATCAGTTAGTTTCTTACTGGGGCGCCTGGGTGACTCGGTTGAATGTCCAACTCTTGATTTGGACTCAGGTCATGATCTCATGGTTCATGAGTCTGAACCCTGAGTTGAGCTTCGTGCTGAGCATGGAGCCTGCTTAAGAATCTCTCCCTCTGTCCCTCCCCCACATGCATGCAGTTGCCTCTCTCCCTCTCTCTCTCTCTTTCTCTCTCTCTCTCTCTCTCTCAGAATATCTAGAAGTTTCTTACAGACTTGAATGGAATGTAAAGGATGGGTGTCTGTTGCTCTAGGTGGGGATCAAATGACCATTCTTGAACCATTCGGTGTAAAGCTAGCCTTGAATTGATCACCTCTCCTGCCCCGGTGCTGGTTAGATAGCAGTTACAGTCCAGCTCACTTGGGAACAGGCAGCTCTAGTGGGCTTGCTCGACTACCCTCCGAGGCGCTTTGGGCAGAATTGAAATTCCTTGCCTGCGGTCAGACTCCCAGTCCCTCTTCTTGCAGTAGGTCAGCCTGCAGTGTGTTTCTTCTCTTAACATCACTAACCCTTGTGGTCTCTTTATAAAATGTGGAGTTTGAGGCTGAATTCAACTTGGGATCTCTTCTAGAAAGGTGTGTTTAGTTCTTTAAACTTGGGTTCAAAACGATCACCATCCTTCTCCCCACACAGTGGGGAGTGTTTGAGGTGGAGCACTTGTTGAGAGTGGGCCATCCTGCCTCATGCTTTTATTATAGACTCCTGGTTCTGCGGGCCAGCCGTCTGTGAGGTTGTCCGTACTTACTCATGACAGGTGATAGAGGGGTTTGGGGGCCAAGTACTTAGATTACAGAACCCTTAGATCCTGCAGCTTCCTGCTTGCTTGCCCACCAAAAAAAGCCTTGCTGTCCTGAAGATAGTTGGTCTTTACTCCCACCAGCTAGACCGTAGGATCAGTTTAGGTATTGTTTCCATGGAACACTTAAATAGAAAGATGAGGGCTAAATGGGGGGGAAATTAACTAGTTTCTTTTTTACTCCCCTTCTTAGGAAGAAAAGAGGCTCAGAAGTCAAACCAAAGAACCGTAAGTACAGTTAACATGCTTTGTACTTCCTAGTGTGAAACTTAATTGCTAAAATAAGTGTTCTGGTAAAAATAATGGGTTAGGCAGAGCGTTAGATGTGTAAGTTGTATCCGTGTGGGTGGTTCTGCTTGGGGAAGCTCAGAGCACCGGAGAGAAGGCTGCGCTCAGCTGATCTTGACCCAAGGTCCTTCCTCAGTGGTGGTCATTTCACCAAGCAGTTTGTCAGGCGGTAGGAAAGGGCATCGGATGAGTCACCGTGTTCCTCACCCGTTGCTGTGAAGATGCTGGGTAACTACGGGTGCTGAAGTTCAGTGACTTAAGACCGCATTGACTGAGCTTACAAGTCTGCCTCGTGTCTGTCCGCTGATCTTGGCCATTTGCCAGGTTTGGTGGAGATGATGGGGACGACCTAGCCAGCCTGGGCGTGCTTTTGTGGCCGCGGCAGAGTGCGAGGGCAGAGGTGAAGAGCACTTGAAGCCTCTGTGGGCACCCCGTTGGCTGCAGGAGATGTTGAGACTGGGCCTGTGTCTAGGGGCGGGCGGATCGCCCAGACGGAGTGGCGGGCCCTGAGGTGACGATCCCGTGTGCACAGTCGGCTTTCCACGGCTGCCGATGCAGGTTGCCCATCAGACCAGTTCCCCTTGAACCTACACGGGGTCCACCTCCGGGCCAGGCACCTGCCTTCCGCCACCGCGGGCAGAGTTCCCATCAGGTTACAGGAAACCGACGGAGTCCTATTTGTGTGTGTGTGGGGGGGGGTTTGTTTTTTTCATTTTAAGCTACTGTTCATTTAAGCTATTTGTTTCATTTACATGAAGTGTCGATGGCATTTCTGAAGATCTCAAGTTCTGAAGTAATAAACGGCTTTCTGGCTTCTGGAGGGAAGACTTGCCCTTCAGCTGGGAAAGGCCATCCATGCTCTGGGTCTGGGGAGGGGACTCTGTAGGCCCTCGCTGGGGGTGCTTGCAGTGGCGTCAGCCTCCCTGAGCTAACTGGGATGGACGTGTCTGGTTTTCTGTGACAGAACACCTAAACCGAGGTCGAGGGAGGAGCCGGACCGAGAAGGAAGAGCGGGAGCGCAGGCTGAAACGGATGAAGGAGACGAGAGGGTAGAGACTGAATCTTTGTTTCTTAAATTCTACACTTGTCTTCTGTTTGGGACACACAGTGTGGGGCAGGGCTCTGGGTTCAAATCCAGCCCTACCTACCCATGGGGCGACTCTGGGAAAGTTCCCTAACACCCCTCGTGGAGGTTGGTGGTTGTCGCACATCCATGGGTGTTCAGCGGTCTGCTCCTCTGACGGTGCACAGGACTGGCATTTGCCTTGACGAAGCGGTGGCCGCGTCCGGCTGCTCTTGATCCTCCCCCCGGAGGTGCCAGCCACACTCGTGCTGCTCTGCCAGCCGCCTGAGTTCCGAGTCCAGGTCTCCCCGTCCTGCAGCCTCCCCCGTTCAGCTAAGCGAACACGTTTTTTTTTTTTTTTTTTTTTTTACGTTTTACTTATTTTTGAGAGACAGAGTGTGAGCAGGGGAAGGGCAGAGAGGGAGACACAGAATCGGAAGCAGGCTCCAGGCTCTGAGCTGTCAGCACAGATCCTGACGTGGGGCTCGAACTCACAGACTGTGAGATCATGACCCGAGATGAAGTCAGCCGCTTAACCGACTGAGCCCCCCAGGCGCCCCTAAGCGAACACATTTAAACTCTGAAACCTTTATACGTGGAGTGAGGCCGGGCCTTCATACAAGTACAGGAAGGCAAGGTCCTCTGCAGGCTGGTCCTGCTGCCTGAACTCCAGGGGAGGGGAGGATCGTGCCCAGGGGCCACAGCACAGACTCCCCAGCTCTGTAAGCCCTGTGGTCCCTGTCTAAGAGAAGCCCAACTGGGATAACCCCAGGATTGGGCTGGTTGGTTTTTTTTGTCTGTCGAGATCTAGATGGTAGAGCCCAAGGTCATGGCCTCGCTGGGTCATGCACTTGCCTACATCCACCCTGGCTGGCCGCGGGCGTCCGTTCTCGTTCCGCGGCATTTGGCCCTTTTGGTGTCGCCTCCAGCATGCACTGCCCCCTTACGGTCTCTTACCATTTCTGTCCACACTTGCCTGGGGTCCCTGCCAGGCCCCGTAGAGAGATCCTAGTGACGTGTCGGACTGCCCGTTCTCTGCGGACAGAAACCGGCGGGAGCTCTTGCTCATGGTAGAAAAAGATGGAAGGATCAAACACTTGACCCTTAGTAATATTGTTGGTTCTCCTATTTGAATAAACCCACTAACAGACTTGTTAATCTATGAAGATAAGCTCAATAAATTTATCAGAAAGGTGTTTAAGCTCAGAAGACACTAGATTGTTTATATATAACAAGGAATTGGGGATGGAGTTAGGAATTGTTTTATTTCTTAATTTTCCATGCTGGATTGCTAAGTTTTGTCCTTGTCTTGTCCTGCTGTCCCCATGCCTGTCTGTAGGGCATCTTCATCTCTGACCGGATGACGGACGGAACTAGTGGCATTTGGGCCAACGCAAACTACATGGATACATTCCCTTTTATAAGGAGATTTCCTGGGACAGAGCTGGCAAATTATGACCCAAATCTGGCCCTCTACCCAGTTTTATAAATTTTTCTTTCTTTTTTTTTTAAACACAGTCATGCCTTTTTAGTTCCATATTCCTCTGGTTGCTTTTATGCTATATTGGTGGGGTTGAGTAGTTGTGACACAGACCATGAGCCTTACAAAACGTGAAAATGTTTTCTGGCTCTTTATAGAAACCGTCTGCCAAGTCCCGGCCAACTCTTGCCTGTAGGGGGTTAGGGAATGGAGTTAAAAATGTGAAGTCTCCGCTCTACCCTGTAGACCTGCCTGGATTTGCCTGTTCTCCAGTTCCACGGTGCTGTGATCATTACCTGGTGCTCCGTTTGGTCTTGCTCTTTTCTTGGAAGCTAACTTTTCCTTTCTTTCTCTCCACCCCTGCTTCACCCTCGCAGGATGAAAGGAGACCCAGAAGTCAACCCAAAGATCTGTAAGTGGTTGAAACGCTTGTTCCGTGTTTGTGTAATTCTCGTTAATGAAGTCACCGTTCTAGAGATCGGTGCCGATGTAGAGGTTTACCGGGAGGTGCTAGGGCGCTGGGAAGATCGGGTCCACTTGGGCAGGGTTGGATAAGAAGTGAAGCTGGGCCTCCTCCCTCCCCCTTCCCCTCTGCCACTTGGGTGGCCACCCCGTCCCTGCACGTCTCCGGGGTCTCTTCCCTCCCCGCACTTCTCCTCCCTTGGCTCTTGTCGGAGGGGCCCCAGGGGGGCTGCTTTTGGCGTGACAGCAACTGATCAGTGGTCTTTTCAGAGCCCCCGTGACCAGGGACTTTCTTTATTGGGTGGGAGGAAAGCAGCTGTTGCCCAGATACATTCTGAATATTCTGCTTTTCAAGAGGGAGGCTTTAGTTTCCGTTTTCGATGGGAGTTGGCAACAGGGTTATTCTGAGCAAAGAGTCAACGTAGGTTTATCTAACAGAGCTGCCAAACGGAGACCTGAAGAAAAAGAACCTGAAAGAGTAAAACCACAAGTTTCTGAAGAAAAAGATGAGGATGAAAAGGTAAGCTTTTGGTTTTTAATCCTCCTGTTTCCTACGTCCCAAAGTGATTTTTTTTTTTTTTCCAAGTAAACTTTTTGCTCCGGAGACACTCAGGCATATCCTGAAGTAGGCCAGACAGGGCGGCCAGCCCTCGTGTGCTCCTCGGCCCGCAACAGCTCTCTGCTCATGGCCAAGTGTTTGAGTCGGTCCCTCCCTGTTCTCCCAGCCTCCCTCAGCCCTGGCGGGTGCTGAACAAGTCCCAGACATGGCTGAGACCCTTACAGAAGAACTTCCTGCAGAAGGACTCTCCTCTTAAGTATCCCCACAAGACCATCCTGAACACAATGGCAGGGTCTAGTCTGTTCAGATTTCCCCGTCTAGAAAAAAACAATGGGGACTGTTTGAATCGGGACTGAAACAAGGCCTGTACAGTGAATTTGGTTTGTATTTGTCCTGTCTCCTCCTCTTCCTTGCAATTTATGAAGAGAACTGGCTTATCCCTCAAGTTTCTGGGTCCTGGTGTTCTGTTGTTTGCACTCCTCTTGAGTTAAACCTCTCTCTCCAGCCCCAGCTCCTACAGACTGATGCTTAGGTCTGGGGGCTCGACCAGATGCGGGTCCTTTGTTGCCCAGTGGACTCTGAGGGGTGCCAGGTGCTTCCTGTCAATGTCACACCGGAAGGCACAGTTGTCTATTTATGGTGTGAAGACCGATCGATCCATTATAAAGCCCCTCTCCGGTTTTCACCTCATGTTTTTAACAGTCACCGCTTAAATCTGTTCACCGGGAGCTGCAAAGTGGTGATAGTCCACAGTTCCCTCATTCCTTCATTCACCCACCATAATGCCAGAAGAAAGTTTCCCCCTTCTTAGTGGCAGCCCGAGCAGGCTCGTCCCGTACCTCACTCTGGGTGGCTTAAACAGACGTTTATCTTCCACAGTTCGGGAGACTGAGTCTGAGGTCAGAGTGCCGCCAGGGTTAGTTCCTGGCGAGGCCTTTCTTCCCAGCTTGCCGACGGCTGCCTTCTCGTGGGTCCTCCCAGGCCCTTTCCTGTGCGAGTGCGGAGGGAGAAGAGGGAGCTTGGTGTCTCTTCCCCTTCTGAAGAGGACACCAGCCCCGTTGAACTGGGGCCTACCCTTAGAACCTCGGTCACCTCCTTTAAAGCCTCCTCTCCAAATAGAGCCGGCATTCAGGGTTAGGGCTTCAACATGAAATTTAGGGGGACTTAATTCAGTCCATAGACCCCTCATCAGTTGTTTACTTGCCTTGAGGTACTGCTTGTACAAGAAAGCTAAGGTTTTTGTTGTTGTTTTTAGTGGTCTTGGTTAGGAGTTTTTTAAGGAAGTCTTGGGTTACAAGAACTTTGGATAGAAGACTCTAGACACTGGAGATGGCTCGGACCTCGCTGGTCCTTTGACGATCTTCCTCTCTGCCTCTGACTAGGTTTTGTGATAACGGTTTAAAATTCTGGAGCATTGTCTGGATGTAAAATACTTTTGTACTCTTGTTCTCTCCATTTAGGAAGAGAAGAGACGCAAAACTACATCCAAAGAACCGTAAGCACTTTTTTTGTCTTGGTACAAAGCAGATCATATTAAGATTTTCATTCTAGAAAAAGAGATAAAGGGTTTTTAGTGAATTGCTAGAGCAGCCTTAGCTTAGCTTTGTATCTGGTGGAGTCTGTGAGCTCAGGACCAAAATGTTTTCGTGCTTCGTGAGGCAGGTCCCCTCCGCGTGGTACAGACACTCTGAGGACCGAGCCCCCGCCCCCCGAGGCAGCCGCCTGTGCTCACCGGTGTTGGTAGATTGGGTGCAACTTGGGTAGACTCTTACATGTTCTGATAGGATTAAAAAAAACAAACTATCTTTTGCTTTATTCTCAGAATGGAGAAAAAAATGCCTCGAACCAAAACCGTGGTGTCCTCCAAGGTAAACCCACAACTGGGATTAAAACCGATGCTGGGGTCCTGGGGGGGTTGCCCAGAGCTGGCCCTCTGAGTGCCATTTATGTTCGTGCCCCCAGCCCAATCCTCTGCGGTGTGTTCAGTGTGGACAGTACCTGGACGATGCTGAACTAAAGTATGAACAGCATCCCCCCGACGCAGTAAGTTCTAGCTCTCCTTCCAGCCTTCTCTTCCCTGCCTCTGCCGCTGCCTAACGGTCTGCTGTCTCTCAGGTGGATGAGCCACAGTTGTTGACAAATGAGAGACTCTCCATCTTCGATGCCAACGAGTCTGGCTTTGAGAGTTATGAGGCCCTTCCCCAACACAAACTGACCTGCTTCAGGTAACAGCTACGCTTCTGCTCCGGTGTGATAGAGCACGTCCCTGAAGTTCTCGATACCGCAGTGAGGTTCTTTAGCACCTGACCCCCTCTTCCTCAAAGTTCCACCTCTCGGATCAGAGCCCCACAGACGGTGGGAGTGTAGTAGATCTCCGCTGTGTGGTTTGTTAGTCGTACGTGTCTAATCTTCAGTCTGTGCGCATCCTGAAGCTCCTTCTTTCAAACGTAGGGCCCACCATGTGCTAGGTACTGACCTAGGTGTTCTGGGTAGAAGACCGCGGGTCCCTGCTCTCCTGGGGGCAGAAGCTAAGTTCTGCGTGTCGGATGGTGGTAGCTATGGCACACGTGAAGGGCACGGTGAGCAGAGAGGGGCTGGGAGAATGTGTTTGGAATGAAGGGGAAGTGACGTGAGCAGAACCCTTCGTGGCATGGAGCATAAACCGAGGGGACAGCTGGGGAAGGACCCCCCCCCCCCAGGTGGAGGGAACAGCAGATGCAGAGACTCAGAGGTGGGCTCCTGTCGACTGTGGAGAACTCAGCCATGCGGCTGGGGTCGTGGGAGCAGTGGGGTGGGGGCGCGGGGGTGGGGGCTAGATCCTGCAGGGCTGTGCAGGCGGGGGCGGCGGCCCTGGTGTTTGGAGTGAAGGTCCTGGCGTCTGGACTGCGCCTTCGACAAGGCTCAGACAAGCCCGTGAGCACGCAGTCTCTGTGTTCTGCACCCTCTGTTCCGTTCAGCTCCTTACTGGGGCTGCAGCTACTCTCAGGGGCTTCGCTCTTTTCTTTGTGGGAAACGGCTTGGCTCCGGGACCAGCCCACCGTTTCTTTCAGGCTTTGGCAGGTGCTTCTTCCCTCCCTGAGGAAAATGGTGGGCCCTGTCGTGGGCCTCAGGCGGGCATCACGTTCCTAACACCCCTGCCCCACGGCAGGTTAGGGGTTCTTGCCCTGAGGTGAGACCCCGCTGTGTCTCTTCTGCAGCATACCTCCTCCTCCCTGTGGTTGGCGGTTGGCTGTTGGCTGTATCCCCCTCTCAAGCACGATCAGCATCCTGATCTGCCAGTGACCCCCAGGGCCCGGCCCAGCCTCTCGATGGTAGAGGTGAAATCTGCTGTGTTGATGTAGCTGGCGTTCATGCCCTTGCGCCTCCCTGTGGAGTTTCTCAGGACAGAGGCTCAGAGAGGAGCACCAGCTGGAGGCTGGGCCGCTGTAGTCGGGAATGTCAGCTGGTGGGTCTCTTGGCTTCCTCCTTGAGAGGGTCTGCTGTAGGCTCCTTCCTGTGGGGTGGGGAGGTGGCACTAAGGACACCCTTCACAGGCATAATGTCATTAGAGCCAGAGTGCTGGAGTTGTTTAGGGACTCTGCTGACCTCTGGTACGTACTTGGACTGAAAGTGTCAGGCGGAAACCAGTCTTGGGTAGGGTCCACTCTATGAACTAGCGGGTCCTGCCTCTGCCTAGGACTTAGAACTTCTCCTTCTCATCACCTTTACAGACAGGGCCCGTGGGTAGCTTGTCAGCCTGGCCACTCTATCCTTCTCTTCTGGGGGTCCTCGGTATCCTCCCCTCCCTGGCTCTGTGTCCATCTTTCCCACTGGACTTAATTCCCGAGGGCAGAGCGATGACCTGTGTCTATCTACCAATCTCAGCACATAGTAGGGGGTTCGGTTCAGGGTGTTCATGTCTATCTACCATGCCTGGCACATAGTAGGGGGTTTGGTCCAGGGTGTTTCATGTTTGCATTTCTGAAGTTCTTTGTGGTTTCAGGATGAGTATTTATGGCTTCCAAGGGCCTAGGCTGTGGGAGTGTGGTGGGGAGTGGTGCTCTTGAAACCTGCAGATTCCGCGTGGCCTGCCTGGGCCTTTGTGCCATGGGATGGTACCTCTGGCCCGGAAGGTGGTCTTTGAGGCCAACATGAGCAGTGCTGTAAGTGGAAAGACAGCCCTCCACCAACACACACATACACACCCTGATTTCATGTTCTTCAAGTTTGACTTGGGTGGGTAGGACTGTGGATACCCTCAAACTCCAGGTTTAACCCTCCGAGTGAGGCAGACGTCTGTCCTTCCCGCATCTTTACATCTGTTCTCGTGCTGTTACGTAGTAGATTGTATTGCGCTTCTTTCTAAGGTGAAACATTAAGCATGTGTGAAACACTGAGTAAGTGAATGCAGAGAAAGCAGACGGGGATCGCCAGCGGCGGGGATGGAATAGGAAATGGTGACTGTTTAATGGAGAGGAGGTGTTCTTTGGGGGCAGTGAGAACGTTTTGGAGCTAGGTTGAGGTGATGGCCACACAACTGTAAGCAGCATGTGTCTGAGAAGCCAGCGTTTGCCTGTTAGCAGCATGCCGAGGGAAGACGCAGTGCGTTGTTCCCTCGTGAGGCTTCCTGTCGCCCCCTTTTAAGACTCCCTGACCTCTCGGTGTCACCTTTGTAGACGCCTAGGTCTGCGGGCATCAAGAGCCTCTTGATGCACAGGTGGGAGGATTGGGTAGAAACTGGGTGAGGATGCTGCCAGTAAAGCGTGCTGACAGTTGAGAAGGTAAGAGTCTAGGACTTGCCTGTGGTCCGTCACCTTGGATCTGAACTGGACTGTGTACTTCTGCCTGCCTTCACTGGCCGACTGGCGATAACTGCTCTCTGTCGCCTGTCTAGTGTGTACTGTAAGCGTGGTCACCTGTGCCCGATCGACACTGGGCTCATTGAGAAGAATGTTGAGCTCTTCTTTTCCGGTTCAGCAAAACCAATCTACGATGACGACCCATCTCTCGAAGGTGAGCGGAGCGCTCCGGGTTGTGTTTGGGGCAGAGATCTTAAAAACAAAGCTTACCTGCAAAGCACTATTCAGCTGGAGCTCCTGTCCTTTGAAGTTGGGGCTTGAGACGGTGCCGTGAACGGCTATTAGCAAACTCGCTCTGATGGCTCTGAGGACTGCCCGGTGTGGCTGACAAGTCACCTCAGAGGGCACTCAGAGGGCCACTGGCCTTTCTGGGGTTCGATAGGGGTCGTAGCTCTTAGTTGGTTTCTTTTCAGGAAACTTTCTTTTTCCTAGGTGGTGTTAATGGCAAAAATCTTGGCCCCATAAATGAATGGTGGATCACTGGCTTTGATGGAGGGGAAAAGGCGCTCATCGGCTTCAGCACCTGTAAGCATGTGGCCAGTTGTGGGCTGTGATGGGGTCTGAAGGGGGCCTTTGTTCCTGTCCTCCCCTGGGCTTGGTTGGGCTCAGGTGGGATGTCTCGGGCTCACGTGAATGGCATGTGACTCACTAACTTGTGACCATGTGGGAACCATCTCCTATTCCATTAGGATGACTTTTTGTCGGGGCTACAGCTGGCCCTCCAGTTAGAAGAGCAAGTCCTGTTCTCAGCAGCTGAACCCCAGACCGAACCCCCAAAACGAGAGAGGAACCAAAATAAGGCTACTTGGCCAGTCTCCTATTCTCTAGCTGTCTTCTTTCTTCTTTCTTTCTTTTTTTTTTTTAATTTTTGTTTAATCTCTACATGCAATGTGGGGCTCAAACTCCTGACCCCGAGATCACAAGTTACATGCTCCATCGGTTGAGTCAGCCAGGCGCCCCTCTAGCTGTCTTAAGATTTTATTTAAGTAATGTTTGAACCCAATGTGGGGCCCGAACTCAAAACCCTAAGATCAAGAGTCCCATGTTCCACCCGACTGAGCCAGCCAGGTGTCCCCATTTCCTGGCCATCTTAGGCCACTTCTGAACGGGTTAACTCTGAATGTACTTTTTTTTTGTTGACTGATGCGTATGGAATGACTTAGACCCTTCCATAGTCTTCATAGACTCCTCCCTGCCCTTTGGCCATCATAGCTGCCGTCAGACTCAGATCACTTCTTAAAACCTTGGTTTGCTCCAGCTTTCGCGGAGTACATTCTGATGGACCCCAACCCCGAGTATGCGCCGCTGTTCAGCGTGATGCAGGAGAAGATCTACATAAGTAAGATCGTGGTGGAGTTCCTGCAGAGCAACCCGGACTCCACCTACGAAGACCTGATCAACAAGATCGAGGTGAGAGGCTCAGGGGCTCCGGAACCTGGGACTCGCGCCTGTTGACGCGCGGCACAGGTGTCGGAAAACTCCGGTCTAAAATCGGAAACCGTTTTGCAGTTTGATTAGGACAGTTTTGCTTAAGCCTAAGAGAAACTTCTGATCTTTTTCTTAAAGACCACTGTTCCTCCTTCTGTGCTCAACCTGAACCGGTTCACAGAGGATTCTCTGCTGCGGCACGCCCAGTTTGTGGTGGAACAAGTGGAGAGTTACGATGAGGCGGGGGACAGTGACGAGCAGCCCATCTTTCTGACCCCCTGCATGAGGGACCTGATCAAGTTGGCCGGGGTCACCCTAGGAAAGAGGTAAGGACGCGGCAGGCAATAAACCTGAAGACAGGAGAGCGGAGAAGGTAGCGTCCTGCGCGCTCCTCCCCAGCCTGCTAACACGATGGAAACCTCTGTCCCAGGCGAGCTGAGAGACGCCAGACCATCGGGCATTCTGCCAAAGAGAAGGACAAAGGCCCCACCAAAGCCACCACTACCAAGCTGGTCTACCAGATCTTCGACACTTTCTTCGCAGAGCAGATCGAAAAGGATGACCGAGAAGACAAGGAGAACGCCTTCAAACGCCGACGGTGCGGCGTCTGTGAGGTAACCTCTCCTGGGCCGGGATCCGCACAAAATCTGAACTCCTTTCTCCTGGCCGAGACGCTCCCTGCTCATACGTGACCCCTAAAACGGAAGCTGGGAGAAAGTTAGCTGGGTGGGGGGATTGCATGCCTCACAGGACACGCAGATTGGCCAGACAGCCGTGGAGAGAGGTTGCTTGGGCGCCGTGCTCTTAATCCACCGTCACTAACCAGGAAGCCTGGCCTCCTGGGTGGCATGCGCTCTGCCTGCACAACACTGTGTCTGGAGGCGTTGGCGCGAGTGCGGGGGAAGGGACTGCCCCACAGAGGTGCTGCCCTCCCCAAGGGGGAGGACATCCCCCCTGGCCTGCCTCGTGTCGCAGTGTAACTTTCCCAGGACAGTGGGGACTCTGTACAAGGTGGGTTGGAGGGCTTTTAAAAGCCCTCTCTTCCTGTGGAATGTTTTAGATTGACTTCACTCACTATTACGGGGATTAATTTCTCCAGTCACCCGGAGAGGAGGTATTTTGGTATCTACTACAGGCATATCTGGTCTCCTTGCTCTTTGCAGTACTGTTTTGTTTTTTTATTTCCTTAAACAAACCAAAGGTCTGTGGCAGCCCCGCATCGAGCAGGCCAATCGGTGCCATTTTCCCAACAGCATTCGCTCACTTCGAGACTCTCGATCACGTTTTAGTAATTCTTGGAATATTTCAAACTTCCTACTGTATTTATGGTGATCTGTGACCAGTGGTTGGAGCTTGCTGAAAACTCAGGTTATGGTTAGCACGTTTTTAGCAGTTTTTTTTTTTTTTTTTTTTTTTAAAGTAGGCTCCATACCCAGCATGGAGCCAAACGCGGGGCTTGAACTCATGACCCTGAGCTCAAGATCTGAGCCAATATCAAGAATCAGATGCTTAACTGACTGAGCCACTCAGGCACCCTATCAATAAAGAATTGTTAAATTAAAGAATGTACTTTCTTTTTAGACTTTATGCTATTTAATAACACGTTCAATAATTTAATAGACTATAGTATAACTCTTATATGCCCTGCGAAGCCAAGAAACTAATTGGACTAGCTTTATTGGAACTGCGCCTGTAATACCGGAGGTATGCTGTAGTTGACTGACTTTGGACAAAACCCGAAATCAAAAATACCCCGGCTGCCCTCAGGACCTGTGTTCACACTGTCAGCCGACTCCGGTTTTCCTTGTGTTTTGGTAACAGGAATTCACGTGTTCTCCCCGTTCTTCTGGTTTTACTTTTTCACCTAGCACATGTGCATACACTGCCCAGAGCTTCCAGAAAACACACAGCTGGTGTTCACAGGGAGACCTAGGGGGCTCCTTCCGGTCCTCCCACAGAGTTTGGTTAATGTGAATATCCCAGCTTCTTGCTCTGTTAGAAGTAACACTGTGGCCACGTCCTTCGCCGGGGCTTCTGCTGACACAGAAGCAGAATTGCTGGGTGTGGGTTTTTTTATTTTATTTTTTTATAAAGATAGCTAATTTTTTAAATTTTTTTAACGTGTTTTATTTTTGAGAGACAGAGACAGAGTGTGAGCAAGCGAAAAGCAGAGAGAGAGGGAGATAACAGAATCTGAAGCAGGCTCCAGCCTTTGAGCCGTCAGCACAAAGCCTGACGCGGGGCTCGAACCCACAGACTGTGAGATCATGACTTGAGCTGAAGTCGGCTGCCTGACCGACTGAGCCACTCAGGCGCCCCTGGATGTGGGTTTTATGCTTAACTTTGGTCTAGAAAAGTCTCCAAAGTGGTAGTGCCACCTTACCCTGTGAGCGTGGCGAGTTCTCAGTTCTCCACTCTTGTCCCTACATGCGTCCTGCTTCTTGGCTCTCACCAACCTGGAGGGTACAGATGGGCTCTTGTTCTGAACTTGTTTTTCCTACTTCCCTAATGAGGCCGAATACAATTTTTTAAAATGGTAATTTATTCCCCCTCCCCCCAAAAAATCCAAAAAACAAACCAACCAACCCCAAAAAAACTGGTTACCGATGGTTACTACTGGTCATCTCATTCACTTCTTAAACGCTTTTTCAGGTTTGTCAACAGCCCGAGTGTGGAAAGTGTAAAGCCTGTAAGGATATGGTGAAGTTTGGCGGTAGCGGACGGAGCAAACAGGCTTGCCAAGAGAGGAGGTAGGTTTGGCCGACGCTGCTCTCCTGGCAGAGGAAGACGAGCCTTGTACGGGACAGGTGGGCTGACAAATGTGGGGAAGGCCGCACTCCCTCGTCTGGCGTTGTCACCGGCCTGTCGCCATCACCCGACACCAGCGTTGTCACCGGCCTGTCCCCATCACCCAACTAAAACAGCCCAGTAGGTTTTACTTTACAAGGGGACTTGCCTATAACCAGTGACTCTATAGGTGTCCCAATATGGCCATGAAGGAGGCCGATGACGATGAAGAAGTTGACGACAACATTCCAGAGATGCCGTCCCCCAAAAAAATGCATCAGGGGAAGAAAAAGAAACAGAACAAGAATCGGATCTCCTGGATCGGAGAGGCCGTCAAGGTAATCCTGGAGAAGATGTAGCCTCCTGCCGTACCTCCGAGCAATGCGTCGTGCCCGGTGTTTCGCGGCCTGAGCCCCGAGCGGAGAAGCCTGCTCATTTGCCTGTGAGGAGCAGGGCCAGCGAGAGGCCAGAAACATGTTTTTGCTTGTGTGCCCACAGACTGTTTTCCTCTTCCCAAAAGGGGCATTTGACGCTGGCCCAGGAGGTGTCAGGCTGGTTCCCCTTCAAAGCTTGTTTCGAAGTGAGCCCTTGCTGCCCCCCGCACCCCGGCCCCGGAGTGGGTATTTTTGTGATACTCGCAGATTGCCTCCCGGTCGTTCTGTGACTGTCCATCTAAGGCACAGCTCCTTCACCAAAGCCGGAGAGCGGATAATCTCTCCGCCCTGCTTCTTTGATGTCGGGAAGCCAAAGATCTGGTCTGTAGCGTGAGGCCCGCCCCTGCCAGATGTTTCTGCAGGCCTGGGTGTGGCTGAGCCCTTGTCCTGTGGGGCTGACCCCCTCGTACCCAGAGGACAGGCGACAGGCACGTGTTCTGTCCAGTGAGTGGAGGGCTGTGAGGGGGGGGGAGGGGGGTGGAGCCTCGGAGGCCTCCGAGGAGGCAGCACACCTGAGCGGAGATCCAGAAGGTTCGTGAGGAACCAGCCTCCCAAAGATCTGCAGGGGAGTCAGGGCAGAGGCCCTCAGGTGGTGACCAGCTTTCCTTGTGGAAGAAGCGGGTCCGTGTGGCCCACAGATTGGGGGTGGGATGTGGCCTTGGCACTGCTGGGAGGGGTTGGGGCCCGCACTGTTCAAAGTCAGACGCTGGGGTCTGACTGGGACACTGAAGGGTGGAGCCGACCGGGAGGGAATGAGAGTGCTCGTCCGTCGTCGGAGGTCTCCAGCCAAGGCAGGGAAGGTTTTCCGTAGCAGCCGGGGCGATAGAGCTCAGGGCTTAAGGACGTTGTCAGGAATTAGCCTTTTATGCAAAATCCTAGGAGCAGGAGGGTCAAGCCTGGCATAGGCCTTCAAGCCATCCTGCCCTGAAATGAAGCTCTTGTTTTCAGACTGACGGGAAGAAGAGTTACTTTAAGAAGGTTTGCATCGACTCCGAAACCCTGGAGGTCGGGGACTGCGTCTCTGTCATTCCAGACGACTCCTCAAAGCCGCTGTATTTAGCCAGGTTTGTACCTTTGTCCTTCGCTTGACTTGAGCACGCGCTTTCTCTTGAACACCTAGGAGATCGTATGTGGGAGTAGCCGCGGCTCTCCGCCCTGAGCTAAACACCCCGCAGATACTAGGTCCCCTGAGTAGCCTCGGTCCAGACTTGCCAGTCAGGCTAGTCGCTGTCTCCCGACTCCAGGGTCGCTGCGCTGTGGGAGGACAGCAGCAACGGGCAGATGTTCCACGCCCACTGGTTCTGCGCGGGGACGGACACCGTCCTCGGAGCCACGTCGGACCCCTTTGGAGCTGTTCCTGGTAGACGAATGCGAGGACATGCAGCTTTCGTACATCCACAGCAAGGTGAAGGTCGTGTATAAAGCTCCGTCAGAGAACTGGGCCATGGAGGTGAGTGCCCGGCGCCCCTCGGCATGCCCTTCCCCTCCTCCCTGTGTGGGCCTGTGGCTGACACCGGCCCCTTGTCCTCAAAGGGAGGCATGGACCCTGAGGCTCTGGTCGGGGAGGACGACGGGAAGACCTACTTCTACCAGCTGTGGTACGATCAGGACTACGCAAGATTCGAGTCCCCTCCGAAAACCCAGCCAACGGAGGACAACAAGTACAAGTGAGTGCCGGGCCCGGGCGCCCGGGTGCCTCCGTGGGGCCGCCCCTGCCGTGCTCCAGGGCAGGGGCGGTGCTCCAGGGCCCTGTGCTTGTCCGCGTCACTCTTGCCTCTCATGTGCGCCTGTCTGATGGGGTTTCTCTCCCCCGCTAATCCGAGACCAGCCTGACTCGGTTGCAGCTGCTGCAGGTGTGTGGTCAGCCTGGTGCGGAGTTCCCTTCAGGAGAAGCTCTCCCACCGAGAGAAGAGTGGCTTTCCATCCTAAGCCTCTTCGCGTGCCCCTCAGCGTTGTGCTACGTGTTTGCATGTTTCCTTCTGTTCCTTAGATGTTTTCTTTCATGAGCGGTATCTTTGATTCCATTTCATTCTAGCTGATGAATGACTGCTTTTAGGGAAGCTTGGTTGTTTTTCTTTTTTAAAGTTTGTTTATTTTGAGAGAGAGCAAGTGGGGTAGGCCGGAGAGAGCCAATCCCAAGCAAGTTCCATGTTGTCAGCACAGAGCGTGACCCGGGCTCGATCCCATGAATTAGGAGACCATGACCTGAGCCGCTATCAAGAGTCCAATCCCCCAGGGGCACCTGGGGGCTCAGTCGGTTAAGTGTCTGACTTCGGCTCAGGTCATGATCTCATGGTTTGTGACTTCGATCCCCGTGTTGGGCTCTGTGCTGACAGCTCAGAGCCTGGAGCCTGCTTGGGATTCTGTGTCTCCCTCTCTGCCCCTCCCCCGCTCATGCTCACTCTCTCTCAGAAATAGATGAATGCTAAGGAAAAAAAAGTCAAACCCTCAACCAGCCAAGTCCCCCAGGGGTCCCAGGAGGCTTGGTTTTTTTAAAGTCTCTTTAGATGTTCAGGGCCCTGTGCCCTCCATTGTCACCCCTGCACCTCACTTGTTCTGACAAACAGCCTAGGGCAGCAGCTCTGCCGGGGTGGGAGGGAGTGAGGCTGGGAGGGCTGGCTTTCATGCCTCCGGGGTTTCTCCCGTCAGCCTGGTGCCTCTTGACTTGATCTCTAGCTCTCCTTTAAGGACTTACTAATCAGAAGTGTTGAATTTTACCAACTAGCTTTTCAGCCTCTAGAGGGAACAGTAGGAAACTCCTTTGAGGTGGGCTGTGCCAGAGCCCCTCTTTGCATTCTTGTTGTGTATTCTTTCTCCAGGTGTCGTAGGGTTTTTATATCAAATTCTCAAGTGGAATTGGCTTGTCCCTTTCCTGTGTCTTGTCTCTGGTCTTTGGTCCCAAGTCAGTGTTTCCAGAGTGGGAACATAAACTCCAGGAAAGCCAGTTCCTTCAAATGTCTGCACTCCCTCCTGGCCATCGGAACCTCTGGTTTCAGCTGCTTGCTGCCACTGCAGCCACTGCCAACCAGCCCAGGGCCTCTTGTTTCTGTCCTTCGCCCCTTCAGGTTCTGTGTAAGCTGTGCCCGTCTGGCCGAAATGAGGCAAAAAGAGATTCCCAGGGTGCTGGAACAGCTCGAGGACCTGGACAGCCGGGTTCTCTACAGCTCGGCCACTAAGAACGGTGTCCAGTATCGAGTGGGTGACGGCGTGTACCTCCTCCCCGAGGCCTTCACGTTCAAGTGAGTGCCCCTTTGGCCTGGGTCAGGGCCACGAGTGCTGGGCTGGTGCAGGGTTGGCCTTGCAGGGGTGTCCCCCACCCTGTACGCCCAGGACTAGCTGCTGCCTGGACTGTTGCCTTAGTATCTGTGGCGACCAGCAACACACTGCTCTCCAGGGCAGGGACTGTAAGTCTGAAAGAAGTCAGAATGTGCTGGTCAAACAAGTACCAGTGTCAGTGGTGGGGATCCTGCCCAGCCATGTGGCTTTGGGACAACCATCCCCATCGGTCCCGGTCTGTCACGTGGGAGGAGTAGTTCACCTGCCAGGCTCTTAGGATGAAGTGAGTTAGAAGGAAAGCACTTCAGCACAGTGCCCGGCCTCAAGTAAAGCTTGAACTTGAGTTGCAATCCCTTTTACCAAGAAGTATTAAGACCTCTTTGCATATCAGAGGGTTTGGGCTCTTCAGAGACAAAGAGGCAGAATTTCCACACTCGATCTATTCTTCGTTCTGAGGACTAGCACGTGGTTGAATTCCAGCCAACATTTTCCGAACTTCTGTTTCCCGACTTGCAGTTCCTAAAGTCCCAGTTCCCAGCCTCGGCTCAGTTACCAGGAGTTACCGTGCACGGAGGGCAGAGTCCTCTTGGCCTTGTGTAGCTGGTGCACGTACCCCCTTGGGTCCTGGCTGTCCTCGCCTTGGAGGGGAGAAGGCCGTAGTGCTGTCTGCCCAGGCGCTCAGTGTACTGCAGACGCATCCACACAGGTGCTCAGAGGTACCTCCGGAGCCCGTTGGACTAGGGGGTCTGGTGGGAAAACACGGCAGCTGCTTTCCCGGACGGCAGCCCTCAAACCTCCAGCCGAATCCCATGACCAGCTTTCCTCCGTAGTCAGGCCAGGTTCCGCTTGCCCAAGACCGCGAGTCTCCACCCCATGCTCTTTCCAGCATTCCCTCTAAGTCAGCACCCCAGTCGGGAGAGCATAGGTCGTGCCTCAGTAGCAGCCCCACAGCTGCCTGGACTGTGTGTCCCTCGTGGTCCAGCAGGGTACTTGGCCTGTTGGGTCACTCGGGGAATTGGGCCAGTGGAACCACGGCCTGAGCCTCGGGGCCAAGGGAGAGGGTCACCGTTCCCACCCAGCAGTGCTGCGTGTCGTTTCTCACACTCGCTGGGCAGAATGAGGCACGTGCCAGGAAGTGCCATCCTGCCCCGTGGCCGGGAGCTGGGCCTGTTCAAACAGTGTCAGCCGCTACTGTGGCTAACAGCGCACGGATGGAGAATACTCGCTTTGAACTGTGGATGAGGTTTAATCTTTCTCTGTAAATCTCTGGGCACTTAGCTGCACTAGTCTAAGATATCTGAATTAAATAGTAGTTGTGTTACTGGCTGGTCATGCTGAGGTGATTCCTCTTTATGAATTGTGTTCAGTTGTGCATAACACTGGCTTCTCTGCAGCATCAAGCTGTCCAGTCCCGTGAAACGCCCACGGAAGGAGCCGGTGGACGAAGACCTGTACCCAGAACACTACCGGAAATACTCCGATTACATCAAAGGCAGCAACCTGGATGCCCCCGAGCCGTATCGAATTGGCCGAATAAAAGAAATCTTCTGTATCAAGAAGAGCAACGGCAGGCCCAATGAGACCGACATCAAGATCAGAATCAACAAATTCTACAGGTCCGTGAAGGCCTCCGCTCTTCCAGCATGGTGGCGGACTCTCCTAGAAGTCTGAAATGGGGTTATAACAGCACACATGGTGGTATTTTAAGACTTCAGTAGAGGTAGCTGTTTTTCTCAGTGTTTCTAATTATCTGGTGTGTGCTGACAGGGGCTATAATTCTGTTTCACAGCCTTGCTTTAGACCTTTGTTTCAAAGCTGCAGCGTTCTCTCCCTCGAAGAAATCCTTAAGCAGAAGTCAAGAGTGACAGAATCCGGAGCAGAATGTCCTGGGCCTGCCCAAGATGCCCCCAGAGAATGTCCAGTTCTATTTACGATTGTCTGAGTTCGCTCCCCTCCCCCCAGGACTCCCCCACTCTGTCCTCCTGTTCTTCCCAGGTGCCTCCTGTTTCTGGGCATTCTCTCTGTCCATACTTTCCCAAGATCTTGGCTTCACTCTTTCTGCGACCCTAGGAACTCCTGTTGATCAGGAGCTGGCCTGAGACTGATAGACATGGGTATAAAGTCTTTGTAACAATCACTTGTATCTGTAGAAAGGAAACGAGTCTGGCTGGTATGGGCAAGAGGAGGAAGCTCTAGATCCTTAATGGGCGGCGGGCAGCTGCTCTCAACACAGGGCCGGGCTGTTTGGGCTGCAGTCGTGGGTGTGGAGAGCAAGTGGACCGTTTGCTGAGTTCATGGCGAAGAGCCCCCCTCTGGTGGCGGTGCTGGCTCAGAGCGAGAGTAACCAGTCCCCTTAACTGGGGGGTTGTGGTCTTTACCGGTTGGTTTTCTGAGCCACCCCAGAAACGTGGTGCCGTTTGTCAGTTAACAGCAAAAGAGAACTGCTAACAAGGGGTCTTCCGTGTTCAGGCCAGAGAACACACATAAGTCTACACCGGCAAGCTACCACGCGGACATCAACCTGCTCTACTGGAGTGACGAAGAGGTGGTGGTGGACTTCAAGGCGGTGCAAGGCCGCTGTACCGTGGAGTATGGGGAGGACCTGCCTGGCGGCCTCCAGGACTTCTCCGCGGGTGGCCCGGACCGCTTCTACTTCCTTGAGGTGGGACTCTGGGCTTGTTGGAGGGAGAGGCTTCAGGTCACAGTGACAGCCCCCATGAAGGCAGTTGACCTACCTTAGGAATCTTGGTGTTCAAGTTCTTCTGGAACTTAACACTTCTGGTTTTTAAAAAAAAAAAGGGAGGGGTGCCTTGGCGGCTCCGTCGACCGAGCGTCCAACTCTTGATTTTGGCTCGGGTCATGACCCCAGGGTGTGGGATCAAGCCGTGCATTGGGCTCAGCACTGAGCATGGAGCCTGCTTTCCCTCTGCCCCTCTCCCCTGCTTGTGGGTGTGCGCACACTCTCTCAAATAAAAAAATAATGCGTAATATAAACACTGGAGCATCCTTCTGCAGCTGCAGTTTATTCGGAGACTCTTAGGAATTCCTTTAGTGAGAGTTAGGGAAAGGTGCCCCTTTCCCTGGCGGACTCGGCTCCGCCCCAGTCCCTTCACCCAGGCGTCTGCGGCCAGGTGAGGTCTGTACACCCAGGCAGTGGCCCTGGTGATGGAGAAGGGATCCGGAGTCTGTCACTTAAGCTGGTCACTTAAATCGAGCATGGCTTTTCTGCGTTAAGTCCTCCGAAGTTGATACATGCCCGGGTTTCCCCGGGTTCCACTGTGGGTGGCCTAATACATCCTTTTTTCCTATTTTTAGAATGAGTAGTCCAGGTGCTTTGAATAGCAGGAATTCCGATCTTGGCCACATAAAATATTTATATTCTAGACCTTTTCCCTGTGTTCAGAGTAATGAAATCAGTATTTTCATAGATGGCTAGTCGCTTGTGGCCAAATTTAGGGAGAAATTAAGTGGATCCTTATCAGATTAACAGACTGTCCTTGTTAGAAAAGGGACCAGTGTGTTTCTCTGCCAGACTATTGTAGTTCTTTCCTTCTCAGGCCTATAATGCCAAGAACAAAAGCTTTGAAGATCCTCCTAACCATGCCCGCAGCCCTGGAAATAAAGGCAAAGGAAAGGGTAAAGGTAAGTCATCATCCACAGGGTTCTTCTCAAGTGCCTCACGCAATTCGGGGTACCGATGAGTCATTTGGTACGAAGATGCCTCTGATATTTCGTCATTCTTTGCTGTTAACTCAGAACGAGGGTTTAGGGACAGCAGGTTAGGGCTCGAACCTGACTTGTGGCCTGTCTCCTCCAGGGAAGGGCAAGGCCAAGTCTCAAACCTGCGAACCAAGCGAACCGGAGACGGAAATTCAGCTGCCCAAGCTGCGGACCCTGGACGTGTTTTCCGGCTGTGGGGGGTTGTCAGAAGGATTCCACCAAGCAGGTGAATACCAGGAGGCTTTCTCTGCAGAACTGGTAACACTGGATTGGGCAGCTTCTACCCGGAAGGCCCTCTGGCCGCGGTCCGGGTGCTGCCTCCAGCGTGATTCCAAGGGGTTCTTAGCATGCGTCTGTCCTCGTATCTACCAGGCATCTCCGAAACGCTGTGGGCCATTGAGATGTGGGACCCTGCGGCCCAGGCGTTCCGGCTGAACAACCCCGGGTCCACGGTGTTCACGGAGGACTGCAACGTGCTGCTGAAGCTGGTCATGGCCGGGGAGACCACCAACTCTCGTGGGCAGAAGCTGCCTCAGAAGGGAGACGTGGAGATGCTGTGTGGTGGGCCGCCCTGCCAAGGGTTTAGCGGCATGAACCGCTTCAACTCTCGTACCTACTCCAAGTTCAAGAACTCCTTGGTGGTTTCTTTTCTCAGGTAAATGAGCAGAAGCCCCTGTGCTCAGGGCTGCCTGGGGGTGTGCCAGGGGTAAGCAGCAGCTGGTTCAGCCGGTGTCCCTGCTGAAGGCTGTGTGTGTGTGGAGGTGAGACGCTCAGCCTTTGCCTCCGGGAACTCGCAGCTGGCGTCTTGCCGGGGAGGCTCGGAGAGCAGCGGGTGCAGCTTCGGGCAGAGTGGGTCTCGCTCTTCACTTGGTGCCTGCGGATGACGCTGTGGTCTCTCCCGCCTCCCACAGCTACTGTGACTACTACCGGCCCCGCTACTTCCTCCTGGAGAACGTCCGGAACTTCGTTTCCTTCAAGCGCTCCATGGTCCTGAAGCTCACCCTCCGCTGCCTTGTCCGCATGGGCTACCAGTGCACCTTCGGCGTGCTGCAGGTGGGCTCTCCCGGGGGAGGGGGCAGTGGCGGGCGGGCGGGCGGCCGGGCACAGGAGAGGGGCTCGGTGGTGCCCGGACTGCAGCCGCTGGTCTCTGCCCGAAGGCAGAGTTGAACGGGACAGGCCTGTAGGCAGTGATGCGTGGTGCCGGGGCAGGTGGCGGGTGGCGCACTTTCTGCCGCGAAGGTCGCTGCATCTGGGTCTGAGGAGCCCAGGACTGGTGTGCCGATAAGGCCACCTGCCTCTTGTCACAAGTCCAATCCTCGTGCCTGAGCAGGGCCATGCGTCTGCAGCCCCTTCCCCTCGAGAGGGAAGCGTGGCGGCCAGCTGCAGAGCCCCAGGGGCAGTTTGGTCTCCGCAGTGGAGGGCGGGTGAAAGCAGAGTGGTCCATGCACACTTTGCCAGACTCCCAGGTCAATGGCGGTCTCTCCCCTGGGTGAGTGTACACGTGTACAGACCTGGAGAGAAGGTGGACGACCGCACTCGAGGGAGCTACTGGGAGCTCCGTCTACAAGGATAGAGCTCCGAGGTGACCAGAGGGAACTAGGCTTGATCTGAAAAGCAGCTCCTCTGTGCGGACGTGTTCCGTAACTAATAGCATAATTAAAGCTGAAACAGCGCTCAAGCATGAAGTCTGGCTGGGAGGCAGTGAGGGAGGGTCTGTGTGAGCGAGCGCTGGGCAGCCTGCCCCCCACCCATCCCAGCCTCCGTGGGTCTTGGGCTCACCAGCCAAACCTTGTGGGCAGCTCTCGTGACCACTTCCTGCTTGGTAGGTGGCAGGGCCCCGCGGCTTCTCTGCCCACTCCTCTCTCCCGAGTGCGGAGACCACGGGGTCCCTCGCAGGACTCTCGAAAGAGCTGGCTGAAATTGCTAGCAGGGTTTACTCCGTCTTCTCCAGAGGCTAGTGGCCGTCATATGGGATCTTTTGTGTTTTATCTGGTCCCTCTTAGTCGTTAAGAGTAATCCTGGCAAGGGGTGTCTGGGTGGCTGTCAGCTGAGTGTCTGACGTCAGCTCAGGTCATGGTCTCACGGTTCATGAATTCGAACCCTGCGTTGGGTTCTCTGCTCTCAGCTGGGAGCCTGGAGCCTGCTTCAGGTCCCCTGTCCCCTTCTCTCTGCCCCTAGCCCCAAAAAATCAACATTAAAAAGAGTAAATTTGCAGAGTTAACCAGGGGCTGGAAGGGGGTGCCGGCTCGACCGAGCGTGTCTGGCCCTTTCCCCAGGCCGGTCAGTACGGCGTGGCCCAGACGCGGAGGCGGGCCATCATCCTGGCTGCGGCCCCCGGAGAGAAGCTTCCCCTGTTCCCAGAGCCACTGCATGTGTTCGCGCCCCGGGCCTGCCAGCTGAGCGTCGTGGTGGACGACAAGAAGTTCGTCAGCAACATAACAAGGTAGGAGCCCCGCTCGCCCCGCTCACCCCGCTGTGTTGTGGGGGAGGCGTGGTGGTGCCGGCGCTCTCGAGAGGCCTGAGCGGAGAGCGTGTTAAAGCAGACAGCGTGCGGTGCTGGGCCCGTCACAAGTGCTTAACCACGTCTGGGCCACCCTGACCTCTGAGTGCCATGTAGGCCGCGGCTGGACCTGGCTACTGTCGAGAGCGGGGCCCCCGCCGCAGCCTGCTCTCCTCCTAGGCCGGCTCTGAGAAGGCCGCCTGTGTGACCTTGGGTGGCCCTGTACTGTGGGAGCTAGGTTGCCCTCCTTGGAGAGGGTGGCGTCGGCAGTCAGGACGCGGCACCTGGAGGGTGAGGGACAGCAGCCGCCTGGGTCCCCGGAGGTGTCAGCCACGGGCCGTGCTGTTGCAGGCTGAGCTCGGGCCCGTTCGAACCATCACCGTGCGGGACACGATGTCCGACCTCCCCGAGGTGCGGAACGGAGCTTCGGCGCAGGAGATCTTGTACAACGGGGAGCCTCAGTCCTGGTTCCAGCGGCAGCTCCGGGGCTCCCAGTACCAGCCCATCCTCCGGGACCACATCTGCAAGGTAACGGCGCCTCGTGACCGAGAACGTGGGGTGGGAGCCCAGCCAGGGCTCGGGTGGGAAGCGAGGTCGGATCTGGGCCCCTTCTGGCTCCTCCTCTGCTCGGCGCCCTCAGCCCAAACCTCCTCCTGCTTCTCTTCTCGCCACTACCTGTCTGTGTCCCCGCAGCAGCACAGTCCTGGTGCATCTCCTGGACGAGGGGCCTGGCCCCTACTCCTCATCTCTCGCTGCCCCTGTTCTCTGTGTGTTCTCCCAAACATGCCAAACCTGCTCTTCCCCTAACCAGTACTCCTCTGATCCTGCAGGGCTCAGCCCACATGTCTCCTCCTCCGAGAAGCCCTCTCAGCTTGCCCAAGCTGTCCTTTCACCCATTCTCCCCCATTCTGTGCTCTGCTCCGTTGTCTTCATGGCACGTGCAGTTCACAGATCCGTCGGTTTGGGCTTCTGTTGGTCTCCCCTAATGGGATACAAGCCCCTCCTTGGTGGTTCCTGGTCACCGTGGTGTTTCTGGGGCCTGGGATGGTGGGGCCCCGCCTGCTGTGGGTGCTTAGACCCTCCCCGAATGAGGGGACAGCTGGGGCCTGCTGCGCTTTTTCAGGACATGAGCGCGCTGGTGGCCGCCCGCATGCGGCACATCCCGCTGGCCCCTGGCTCAGACTGGCGCGACCTCCCGAACATCGAGGTGCGGCTGTCCGACGGCACCATGGCCAGGAAGCTGCGGTACACGTACCACGACAAGAAGAACGGCTGCAGCAGCACCGGGGCCCTCCGCGGGGTCTGCTCCTGTGTGGAAGGTGGGCGCCCTGCTGGTGCTGGGGGACGGGGCTTCCCGGGGCTTCCCTTGCGGCCCCCCAGCCTCTAGGATTCTGACCCCCTGCAGCTGCCCAGGAGGTACTGGGGGCTGCCACTCTCAGACCTGAGGCCCTGGCCAGGGCACAGACACGCCCGGATGTCCCTGCTTCAAATACCTGCCGAGAGCATCTAAGTGATAAAAGCTTCGGCTGGGGACAGGGACGGTCTGCTCTGTCCCTCCCCTTCTGTAACCACAGTCTCATCGCAGCCCTCTCTTCCAGCGGGCAAAGCCTGTGACTCTGCGGCTAGACAGTTCAACACCCTCATCCCCTGGTGTCTGCCCCACACTGGGAACAGGCACAACCACTGGGCCGGCCTCTACGGGCGGCTCGAGTGGGACGGCTTCTTCAGCACGACCGTCACCAACCCCGAGCCCATGGGCAAGCAGGTGGGTCTGCGGGCCACGGCGGTGCCTGGGAGGGAACGGAGGCAGGGCTCACGGTGGGGACGGCCCCTGGGGAGCCTGCACTCCTCACCCCCCCACCAGCCCCCCCACTCCCCCCACTCCCCCCGGCCTCTGCTGATGGCGACTGGCTCGGCCATCGAGGCCCGAGGCTGCAGTCCTCCTCCTCGGCAGTGCAGCTCCCCTCCTGCCCCGAATGGCGGGCGGGCTCCGGGCCCTGAACGATGTGACCGTCCCACCTCCCCTCTTCCCTGCAGGGCCGCGTCCTCCACCCTGAGCAGCACCGCGTGGTGAGCGTGCGGGAGTGCGCCCGCTCCCAGGGCTTCCCGGACACCTACCGGCTCTTCGGCAACATCTTGGACAAGCACCGGCAGGTCAGCGGCAGGGGGGGCCTGCTCTTCCTCCGCCCCCGTGCGAGGCGCCGTCCAGCCCCTCCTCGAAGCGGCCCTGGCGGCAGAGACCAGGGCGGAGGTGTTCCGGTGGGAACCAGGGCTCACAGGGTCACTTCCGAGGGGACGTGGAGAACCCAGCGTTGGTTGGTGGATTGGCCTCCCTACTTCCAGGAAGGAGAGACCCCGTCCCTAGGGCCGAGTGTTCTCGGGTCAGGCTGTGGTTAACTAAGCACACTGAGCCGTTTGCAGCTCTGAGGCAGGTTTAGCCCAAAGGAAAGTTGCAGGGCACTGAGCTTCGGCGAAGGAGCAGAGAAATGTGCTCAGGGCGGGAGTGAACCAACAGTTCCTCCCTGATACTCGGGGTGTGAAGTTTGCTGTTTCGTAACTAAAGGAGTGCCTGCTCGTGGCTTACAAAGCAACAGTACCCGGGGTTCTAGCAATGCCCCCTTCCTATTCCCTGGAAACAACCCCTCTTAGCTGGAAGTGAGGCACGGTGACCTCTGTGTCTGGATCGGAGTTTTTCTAAAGCCTGTTCCAGGTCCCTTTTCTGTGGGTGGATCTGGACACCGGGCCCTGGGTGGGGAGGTGGGCCAGTTGGAGGGTCCCACAGCCGTCATGGTGGAACAGCTTTGGAGGCCTATGTGAGCCGGGCTCACGGCATTGAGAAAAGGCTGGCGCTGACCCCAGCCATGCCGAGCCAAGCACCGCCCTTCTTCCCTCCTGCAGGTGGGGAACGCCGTGCCGCCGCCTCTGGCCAAAGCCATTGGCTTGGAGATCAAGTCCTGTATGTTGGCCAAAGCTCGAGAGAGTGCCTCAGGTACGGTGGGAGCAGCTGGCGTGCTGTCTGGGGGCGGGGCCCGGCTCAGATGCCGACCCAGGCCGGGGACGTAGGGAACGCCTGGGAGCGCGCACAGGCTCCCTGCCGTTCGGTCAGGGCTGCTGCAGGTCGTACTTGGAGGGACGTGGACCTTGACATGGACACCTGGCTGTTAACCTAGTTCTTGATGAGAGAGCGAGGTGGGGAGGGGGAGAGAGAATTGCAAGCAGTTCTGCACTGTCGGCATAGAGTCTGATGCGGGGCTCGAACCCATGAACCAGGAGACCATGACCTGGGCTGATATCAAGAGTTGGATGCTCAACCGATCGAGTCAGCCGGGGGCCCCGGTTCTGTCTGTTCCACTCGCCTGTCGCTTAGCGCGGTGCTGAGTGCGCTCTGCACTAACCTCCCCTTCTTTCTCTTCAGTGAAAATCAAGGAGGAAGAAACCAGCAAGGACTAGTTCTGCCTTCCCGTCACCCGTGTTTCTGGCACCAGGGGCCCCCAACATGCACTGATGTTGTATTTTTAACCTGTCCCAATCTGTCCGTTCAGATGTGTTGTACACGGTGTTTGTGGCCTTGGCTGACATGAAGCTGTTCTGTGAGGTTTGCTTATCGACTAATGACTTAGTGGTCACACTGTGCAGTGCTTCGTGCATTCTGGATTTTAAAAGTTTTTTATTATGCGTTATATCAAATCTACCACTGTATGAGTGGGAATGAAGACTTTATGTAGTTTTTATATGTTGTAATATTTCTTCAAATAAATCTCTCCTATAAATCACCCTGGCTGGTGACTTGTGATTTATGAGGGGCTTCCGGCTGACTCTCCGCTGGGTCCGGATGAGAACGGACTCTCAGAGCTACAGGGGACCCCGTAGAGATAGTTGTCCGAAGTTCTCATTCCACACGTGCTGCGCCTGTGTTTGGGGCTGGGGGTTATTGTTTCAGTCCTGGTCTCCCCAAGTGGAACTTGCTTAGTGTGGCTTCTAGGAAAGCCTTTTAAAGGAACAGCCTTAGTTGGCCTTCCACATTGTAGCCCTTCTTTGCTCTAGAATGGACTGTGATGCCTGGTGGTGCAGCAGCCACCTTGTGACCATGAGGGTGGAAGCCCCGTGTCACGGATGGTGGAGCAAGAAGAGAGGAGTCCCTCGGAGCCCTGGCCTCGTCCCGCCCCAGGACAGACCCTTATTTAAGAGTCTGTTGGTAGGCTTTTTCTGTCCTTGCAGCCCAATTCGATCCTACTGGATTCTAAACCCATCAGCCCTTCTCTTTGGTTTGTCTTTGGGAAAGGACTGTCTGTAAAATGCCAACAGCGCAGAAGCAGACGCAGAAGTGTCAGCCGCCAGTGCACATGACACAGGCCCGTTGTCAGGGTGGTAAGTGACCCCCGCTCTACCAGCTCTGCGCGTAAACGGTCACTCGGCGGCCCCTCGGCTTTCCCCCTGTGAGTCAGAGGCGGCTTAGTCGTAAGACCCAAGGCTAAAGACATTTCAAACCTAACACTTCAACGACCTTCATCCTAAGCGGCCAGAGGTTTCCCTCCTGCGATCGAGGGCGCTGCGTCGACCACGGTTGTTCCTGCCCTTCTTTCCATCATCTTCGGGGCAGGAGCGAGGGGTTCCTGGGTCCCGGTGGGAGGGGGTGGTAACTGTTCTGTTTCTACTTCAGAACGTGTGGCTGACCTATACCCCTTAGAGGCTTTAAAGCGGCTTCCGCCAACGGTGCGAACTTCCCTCTCGCCCACCCTAGTTTCGCGTCTTGAATCCTTGCCAGCGGAAGAGGGAGAGTCTTGTTAGCATCTTCTAAGGAGGGAGTCGGCATTTTCAGGGGTCCGGTGGGGGTGGCCCCGGGAAGTCCTTCCTTATCTCTGACGCCGCCTGACTCGGCCTTGCTGATGGCTGTCGGAGCTTAGATGTTTGCCCTTGCTGGCTTCCTTCATCCTGGGTAGTCCTGTCTTGGCCAGATAATCTTATAATCATGTAATTTTTAGGGGGCAGATTCCGATTGGTCTGTTTTTTCTGTTTTTCAGAGCCTATGCGGGAAGCAGCTTCCTACCCCACCCCCCAGATCATAAACTAGTGTTTTCTTCTGTATTTTTCTGACCTCTCTCATCTTAACACCGCTTTTGAGAGGCAAGAATAAACACCTCTACCTTCTGTGTGCCCCCTCCCTACTTTTTTTTTTTTTAAGCTAAAAACTTTTTAAATTTTTTTTTAATGTTTCATTTTGAGAGAGAGAGACAGTGCAAGCGGGTGGTGGAGCAAAGAGAGAGGGAGACACTATCCGAAGCAGGCTCCAGGCTCTGAGCTGTCAGCACAGAGCCTGACTTGGGGCTCGAACTCACAAACCTCAAGATTATGATCTGAGTTGAAGTTGGACACTCAACCAACTGAGCCACCCGGGCACCCCAAATTTCCTTTATTTTTAATATTTATTTTTAAATAAATTAAAGTGTGTGAGTCAGGGAGGGGCAGAGAGAGAGGGAGACACAGAATTCGAAGCAGGCTCCAGGCGCCGAGCTGTTAGCACAGAGCCCAATGCAGCCTCAGCCTCAAACTGAGATCATCAGGACCAAAAGCTGGACGTTGGAAGCTTAGGACTGACCCACCCAGGTGCCTATTTCTTAACTTGATTCCTAGGTATTTAATCCTTTCATTCCTAGCATAGATGGGATTTCTTTGTTTTCTGGTGGGAGGCAGGGAGGAGGTTACTTTTAAGCTTCTACTTTCTTTGCTTCTACAGAAAGATGGACTTGTATCATTATCGACTTTGTATACGAGGTTTTTGGGTTTTTTCTGTTTTGTTTTTTTTTTTACCTAGCCAACCTGACTTCCCTTATTTTTGAGATACTTTTCCACTTGAAGTTCGTGTTTCAGGTGCGCAACACGCTACCGAGAACAACCTGAGGATTCGCTTTAGCATAAGCGGTAGAAACTTCCGCCGTGGCTCCGCGGGGCAGCGGGCTGTCCCTCGAGGGGTGGCCCGGGTACCCCTGCCGCCGTGCACCCCGAAAAGACTACTCTGAGCCAGGCGGTGGACCAAGGGGGCGCTGCTGTGCTGGTGGGGGGGGGGCAGAGGGAGGGGATGTGGCTTCCAGCAGCTTCTGCCGCCCTGGCTGCCTGGCAGGGAGTGTTCTTCCTTCTGTCAGAGTTCAGTGCAGCCTTTTCCTGGGAAGAAAACCCTAGGGGAATTGGGGAAGTGCCCAGAGTAGTGATTGTAGTAGATCGGGGTGCATTTAATCCATGAAATCCCCCGGTGGCTCAAAGTCTCGTTACCGTTTGAGGTGACTTATTCAACACAGTGCTGCTCTTCAGGGTCATTCAAAGGGGGACCCAGGCCTTCCTCCGGCAGGAACGGTATTTACTAAGCAGGCGGTGTCCGCCGATGAGGGGAAGGCTCCGCCTGCGATAGGATGGCAGCTAATAGCCGCAGAAGGGGTTCCGATGATCATTTTGTAACCCCGAATCTAACCGACTGACTCCGTCAAGAATCATGGCTGGGCTTCCGAGTCTTCCTCTTCTCCTTTTCAAGCATCTAAACCATTTTAAGTGTTACAATCCAGCGCCATTTGGGTGTGTTCGCTTGCCGAATGCTATCTGCACTTTCCAGAACATTCTTATCCCAAACAGTCATTAAATTTTTTTTTTATGTTTATTTATTTTTGAGACAGAGAGAGACAGAGCATGAGTGGGGGAGGGGCGGAGAGAGAGGGAGACACAGAATCCGAAGCAGGCTCCAGGCTCCGAGCTGTCAGCACAGAGCCCGACGCGGGGCTCGAACCCACCGACAGCGAGATCATGACCTGAGCCGAAGTTGGACGCTCAACCGACTGAGCCACCCAGGCGCCCCCCAAACAGTCATTAAACACTCATTCCTTGTTGGGGCTCCTGGGTGGCTCAGTCGGTGGAGCGTCTGACTCTCAGTTTCGGCTCAGGTCATGAGCTCACGGTTCAGGAGTTCGGGCCTGAGTTGGGCTCCGAGCTGGCTCTGTGGTGCTCGCTTGGAATCCTCTGTCTCGCCCCACTCCCTCTCCCTCTCTCCCTCCCCTTCTCCCTCTCCTGCTCTTTCCCTCTCCCTCTCAAAATACATCAATAAAACTTTTTAAAAAGTCTATGAAAAATAAAAATATTTGGTAAAAGCGGCTTTACTGCCCACATCTGTCTGCAGCCCGCTTTTCTCTCTCCAGCATGTTTGGAGTTGGTGAGGAGAGGCGAGCTACAGAAAAAGTACAGTGCCGCCCACAGCAGCCAAAACGAAGGGTCAGCCCTGTTTCCCTTTTTAAAAGGAATTTTTTTTAGGTTTTTATTTTTATTTTTATTTTTTTAAATTTTTTTTTAATGTTTATTTTTGAGAGACATAGAGGCACAGCGTGAACAGGGGAAGGGCAGAGAGAGAGGGAGACACAGAATCGGAAGCAGGCTCCAGGCTCTGAGCCATCAGCACAGAGCCCAACGCAGGGCTCGAACTCACAGACCTCGAGATCATGACCTGAGCCGAAGTCGGCTGCTTAACCGACTGAGCCACCCAGGCGCCCCTTATTTTTATTTTTGAGAGAGAGAGCGTGAGCAGGGGAGGGGCAGAGAGGGAGAGGGAGATAG
Organism: Paguma larvata; assembly: GCA_030068075.1. Classification (NCBI taxonomy): domain Eukaryota; kingdom Metazoa; phylum Chordata; class Mammalia; order Carnivora; family Viverridae; genus Paguma; species Paguma larvata. Next base: position 7,430,674 of record CM057842.1, on the reverse strand, counting down.
AATCGGAAGCAGGCTCCAGGCTCCGAACTGTCAGAGCCTGATGCGGGGCTCGAACCCACCAACTGGGAGATCATGACCTGAGCTGAAGTCGGACACTTAATCAACTGAGCCACCCAGGTGCCCTGCAACTGCCATTTTTCAAAGCCTGTTGGTTAAACATCTGACTCTTGATTTCAGCTCAGGTCATAATCTTATGGTTCGTGGGTTTGAGTCCTGCAGTGGGCCCTGCTGACAGCACAGAGCCTGCATGGGATTATCTCTGCTGACCCTCCCCCCAACAAATAGATAAACTTAAAAACTTTAAAAAAATTTTTTTTAATCTTTATTTTTGAGAGAGAAAGAGACAGACAGTGTGAGCAGGGGAGGAACAGAGAGAGAGGGAGACACAGAATCTGAAGCAGGCTCCAGGCTCCAAACTGTCAGCGCAGAGCCCACCGCGGGGCCCGAACTCAGGGACCATGAGATCGTGACCTGAGCTGAAGTCGGATGCTTAATCAAATGAGCCCCCCAGGCGCCTCTGTTTCCCTTTTTATTTATTTAAAAAAATTTTTTTTAATGTTTATTCATTTTTGAGAGAGACAGACAGAGCAGAGCGTTAGCAGGGGAAGGGCAGAGAGAGAGGGAGACACAGAATCTGTAACAGGCTCCAGGCTCTGAGCTGTCAGCACAGAGCCCGATGCGGGTCTCGAACCCTCAAACTGTGAGATCATGACCTGAGCCGAAGTGGGACGCTTAACTGACTGAGCCGCCCAGGCGCCCCCGTTTCTCTTTTTAATGTCGCAAGGAAGCCTGCCGTCCCCTGTCCGCGGTCTCCACATTCACGGGTGGTTGTCTACGACTGTGAACAGAAAACTTAGTGTCCTACAGCCACCGGCTGAGTACCGACTCGGCCCCAGCTCCGGTTCTGGGTCTGAGTAGGTAGCAGTGACCCGCCCTGCCTCAAGACCAAAGCAGGCAGACAAAATCCACCACAAACCAGGTGATTTTGAAATTCATTTTCAGGGACGCCTGGGTGGTTCAGTCGGTTAAGCATCCGAATCTTGATTTTGGTTCAGGTCGTGATCTCATGGCTCAAGAGATCAGGCCCCACGTTGGGCTCTGCGCCAACAGTGCCCTTGGATTTGATTCTCTCCTCTCTCTTTTTCTCTCTCTCTCAAAATAAAGAAAAATTGACTTAAGAAAGTATGCCAGGGGCACCTGGGTGGCCGAGGCGGTTGAGCGTCTGACTTTGGCTCAAGTCATGATCTCGCAGTTCGTAGGTTTGAGCCCACGTCGGGCTCTGTGCTGACAGCTCAGAGCCTGGAACCTGCTTCTGGATCTGTCTCCTCTCTCTCTGCCCCTCCCCTACTTGTGCACTGTCTCTCTCTCTTTCAAATATAAATAAACATTAAAAAAACCTCTTTTTTTTTAAGTATACCATACAGAAAAATACCGGAAAAGAAGTAAAGATGAAGCCAGATCGAAACACCCAGAAGCATCCATCTTTGGTGGCTAGCATCCTTGATGCATCCGCAAACGTGGTTTCTCTCCAGGAGTGGTGTTCGCACAGATGGGGCCACGTTTAGCTAATCCCTTCTTCATGATGGTCGCACTGTTTTAACTTTCCAATCCCTTAAGGCGAGCTGTGCTGGACACTTTTGGGGACAATTTAATGCATTTGGACGTTTCCTGAGGCCAGTTCCAGAAGCAGGAATGGAAGGCAGTGGATATGCAGAACACGCTAAAATACATTTGCATGTTACATCTCGCATGTTATATACTACAGATTTATACGTGAAGCATGAAGTGTCAGGGTGCCTGGGTGGCTCAGTCGGTTGAGTGTCTGAGTCTTTGTTTTTAAAGTTTTTATTTAGTTTTGAGAGAAAGAGAGTGGGGGAGGTGCAGAGAGAGAGAGAGAGAGAGAGAGAGAGAGAATCCCAAGCAGGCTCCACGCTGTCACTGTGGGGCCCGATGTGGGGCTCAAACCCATGAACTGTGAGATCACGCCCTGAGCCGAAAGAATTGGACGCTTAACTGACTGAGCCACACAGGTGCCCCCCCCCCCGCCCCCCGAGGGTCCGATTCTTGATTTCAGCTCGGGTCATGGTCTCATAGTCGTGGGATTGGGCCCCGCGTCTGGTTCTGTGCTGGGCATAGAGCCTACTTAGGATTCTCTCTTTCTCTCTCCCTCTGCTCCTCCCTTGCTTGTGTTCTCTCTCAAAAAAACCCAAAAAGTATAAAGTGCATAATTTCATGCATGTACCTCTATTAAAACCACAATAATGTATACACATGGTAAACAATGTTAAATATAGGAGAAAAGTCCAAAAACAAGCTTTCTTTCCCTGATGCCTTCCTTTTGAAGCATCCCTCAGACATAGTTTGATATTCCTTTTCAGAAAATAGCTTGCATATGTCTACTTATATGTGCTATGATATTTACACGAATAGGTCCCTATAACATCTGCCATTTTACACATTGCTTCCTCCTCGTGTCTTGGGGATTTTTTTTTTAAACCACAAATGGGGGGTGCCTGGCCGACTCGGTCAGTAGAGCATGCGGCTCTTGGTCTTGGGGTTGTGAGCTCGAGCCCCAAGTTGGGTGTAGAGATGACTTAAAAAAACTTTAAACATAACTAACCACAGATGGATCCAGGTCTTCAAACACTGCATAGCATTACATAGATGGTGGCATAACTTATTGTAATCTATTTAGCCTCTGAACGGGTAGGCATTTTCAGTTTTTTCTATCATGAATAAGACTGCACAAGCGGCACCTGGGGTGGCTCAGTCGGTTAAGCATCCGACTTCGGCTCGGGTCATGATCTCCCGGTTCACAAGTTCAAGCCCCGCGTCAGGCTCTGTGCTGACAGCTCAGAGCCTGGAGCCTGCTTCGGAGTCTGTGTCTTTGTGTCTCTCTACCACAGCCCTGCTCTCTCTCTCAAAAGTAAATATTTTAAAAATTCATAAAAAAAAAGCATCATCAGTTAAAAAAAAAAAGACTGCACATGTGTGTAATTTTTACATGTTCACATACATTTACAAGTTTTTCTTACAGGTTGAATGACTTGGTTGCTCAAAAGGAAATATATATGGGTGAAATAGGTGAAGGGCATTAGAAGGTAGAAACTTCCAGTTATAAAATAACCAAGTCATGGTGGTGAAAAAATAGGGAATGCAGTCAATAAGATTGTAATAACTTGATCTGATGACAGATGGTGACTGCGGTCCTTGTGAGTGCCGCATGATTTATGGAATTGCCAAATCACTATACCATACACCTGAAACAGATAGAATATTGTATGTCTATGCCCCCATAAAACAAATACATATATGTTCGTATTTTAGTGGATATTATCAAATTTCCATCCAAAAAGTTTGCATAGGGGCACCTGGGTGGATCGGTCAAGTGAGTCGGTGCTCCCCGAATCTTGATTTCGGCTTGGGTCACGATCGCAGAGTCATAGGATCAAGTCCCCGAGTTGGGCTCTGGGCTGACAACCTGGAGCCTACTTGGGATTCTTTCTCTCCTCTCTCTCTCTGCCCCGCCCCTGCTCTCGTGCTCTCTCTCTCTCTCAAAATAAATAAATACACTTTAAAAAAACTAAAGAACTTGTCTAGAATACTTGGTTTTGGAGGGTCACAAGCCATTATAATATCTAAGGCCAAGAATTAATTTGGGCCCCCTTGGGGGAGCCAAGTGGAAAAGGTCATCTCAGAGAGCCAAGAATGGTAGGAGGGAGAATGAAATGGAAAAGGAGGGAGAGAGGCTGAGGGGCCACTGGACATGTTGATCATTGGAATCCAGAAAACTCTTCTCAGACTTAGGAAGACCGGCTTTGATTTCTCCAGCTGCAAAACGAATAATTTCCTCCTCACAGTTCCTGGCAAACAATAAGCGCTCAATAGTTGAGCTTTATTGTTATTATTACGTTTTTAAAACTTCTCAAAGGTGAATGGAACGCTCCTCCGCTCAGCCTGGGTGCCGGCGCCCAGCAGCCCACCCAGCCGGCACCTCCACCTCCGGCCGCAGAGGGCGCTGTGGGCGCGGCGACCGGGCCGCTCTAGGCGGCACAGGAAGTCTCGTGCTCCTCTTGCTTCCGGTCTCTGGCCCGAGATTGGGCTGCGTGGAGAAGCTCGTGAAATGCCGACTGGAGACTTTGAGTGAGTCGGGGGTCGCGGAGCGAGCCGTGGGAGGGGGGGTTGGGGGGTCTAGGGGGCTTCATGGGGCCTGGGTACGTCGAGGCGGCGGGGGCCTGGCCTCGCTGACCCAGCCCTCCCCTTCTGCAAACTTCTTACAGTTCGAAGCCCAGCTGGGCCGACCAGGTGGAGGAGGAGGGCGAGGACGGTGAGTATGCCTGGTTGCCCCAGGTCACCGCAGCCAGCCCCCAGGCCGGTCGCTGCCGCCTGCTCCAGCCCTGCCACCGCGGTCGGATCCCGTATGCCGCATCGCGGCCAGCCTCTGCCCCGCGCGGTTCTCTCCCCGGGCCAGCCTATCGCCAATTCCAGATGCTCGCTGGCCTGTCCCTCCTCCCATGCTACCGCCCAATCCTCGTAGCTGCTCCGGGGAGGAAGTTGTAACAGCCCGCCTCCTGCCTTTATACTAGCGCCGGGAGGGCTTTATGAGCTGCCTCTGCTGCCGTCCTGGCCATTGCGCGAGGTTACTCCAGCCAGCTCCACGTCCGGGCCCGGCTGTCCCGGAGCAGTTCTTCGCCAATCCCCAAAGGGCCCTTCCTTTTGCCTTGGGAGGTCCCGCTCCTCCCGCTCACCTCTCCTCCCGCTCACCTCTCCTCCCCACACTCCCTTTCGCAGACAAATGTGTCACCAGCGAGCTCCTCAAGGGGATCCCTCTAGCCACTGGGGACACCAGCCCAGAACCTGAGTTAGTGCCAGGGGGTAAGTGACGACCTCTGCTCCATTCGGGGCTGCCTCTCCCCAGCGGCATTCCCTCCCGGTCCTCATTCCCCGCGAAGCCCGGGTCCCTCACCTCCTCTCTCCCCCAGCTCCACTGCCGCCTCCCAAGGAGGTCATCAATGGAAACATCAAGACAGTGACGGAGTACAAGATAGATGAGGATGGCAAGAAGTTCAAGGTGAGGCTGGAGGAGGAGATGGGTGCCCTCGTGCTTGGGGGCACTTGGGCCGGGAGGGTGTCTGTTGGGTGGGTTCGGCTGGTTGGCCCCAGATGCCTCCAAGACAGGGTAAGTCCGAGCCTCTCCCTTCCCGTCCACAGATTGTTCGCACCTTCAGAATCGAGACTCGGAAGGCCTCGAAGGCTGTTGCGAGGAGGAAGGTGAGACCCTCCTCTGGTCTTGGGGGCTCCCCCGGGGCTGGCCCAGAGGAGTTAGGAATCCTTTTTTTCTGGTGCTTTTATTTTTAGAAGCGGGGTTTAGCTAGTTGTACCCATGGTGTTGGAGCAGGGCTGAGGTCTAGGGGCGTTCGTACTCTCCTGGGGCACTGAAAATCTAGGGGGCAGAAGTGGGTGGGCTGATTCTCTGTCCTCGGGGCTTGTGTACCAGGAGGAACCGAGCCAGGCCCTCCCCTGAGGGGGTCGTAGCAGTTCCGATTAGCTGGGCCGCACGCTTAGGGAATAAATACAGTCGGCACAACTTTCTGTGCACTTCCTCTGTGCCAGACCTCATGCCAAGTGCTCTGCAGGAAGCGTTCGCTCGTTTGATCCCCCTGGGAAGGGGGGAGCATTTGTGATCCCCATTTTGATCTAGCCCGAGGCCCCTCACGGTCTGGGTGAGCCCCGCACACCCCTGAGCATCACTTCTGTGGGAGCTGGCCCGCCCACTGTCACGGGTCCCCAGGAATGGGTAGCTGTGCGGCTGCTTCCTGCTGGGCCGTGGCGCGCTCCTCTGGAGCTTGGGGCTGAGAGCTGTCCCTCCCTGCCTCCTGGAGCTGGCACACGCCAGGAGTGGTACCCGCTAGCAAACAGGAACCGTCATTGTCACCGCGATGGGGGGGGGGGGGGCTTCAGGGCCCAGGCGCCCTGACAGGCTACTGGGGGTCCGCCTCGCCCTTAACCTGTCCCTCATCCCGCCCTGAGCCCAGAACTGGAAGAAGTTTGGGAACTCAGAGTTTGACCCACCAGGGCCCAACGTGGCCACCACCACAGTCAGTGACGACGTGTCCATGACGTTCATCACCAGCAAAGAGGTGAGCGGGGCGGCAGGGCCGGGCCGGGCGCCGCGATGGTGGTGGCCGGGGTGTGGCCGCCCTGCTCTGAGCGTCCCCTGACTGCCCACCCAGGACCTGAACTGCCAGGAAGAGGAGGATCCGATGAACAAGCTCAAGGGCCAGAAGATCGTGTCCTGCCGCATCTGCAAGGGCGACCACTGGACCACCCGCTGCCCCTACAAGGACACCCTGGGGCCTATGCAGAAGGAGCTGGCTGAGCAGCTGGGCCTGTCCACCGGCGAGAAGGAGAAGCTGCCCGGAGGTGCCCGGGGATGCGGCTCGGCAGGCCGTGGGGGGGGGGGGGGGGTGGGGGGGCGGTGGGGGAGGTGGAATCGCCTGTCCTCTGGGAGGGCCCTTGCTCTTCACCTGCTGCCCGGGAGCGGGGCTGTCCCCCTAGAGAGCTGTCCCCTCGTGTCAGCATGAGCACCGCGGGTCTGTGGCTGGGGACCATGTTTGTGTGAGAGCGAGTGTGGCTGGGTGGGTGCTCGGACTGCTGGTGACGTCGCCCGTCTTTTCTTGCTGGAGCCGGCAGACCCGGTGGTGCTTTCCATGCCCGGGTCTACACCACACGTGCTTGAGACTTGCCGGCTGTGATTCTGTCGTGGACTCGAGTGTGCCCTGTCTGTCTGCCACAGATGCGACCACGGCTGTGTGTCTGGACAGTTCCACACCTGAGACTTGGTGTGCAGCACACTTGCCGTGTGTGGGACCTGGGGACTGTCCCTGCGTGTTGCGAAGCTGAGTGCGCTTAGCCCTCAGCTGAGGTCGCCTTAGGCTGTGTTAACCCCTGTGGGTTCTCTGACATCCTGGATGTGACCTTTATGTCCTCGGAACTGGCCAGATATGTGCAGTGTGGTAGACGGTGCCTGGCGTGGGGCCAGAGCTGCCAGCGTCCTGGGGCGGGCCTGTCCCTCATCTGTGCCAGGGTGAAGCCTGACCCAGGTGCTTGGCCCTCCAGAGCTGGAGCCCGTGCAGGCCGCCCAGAACAAGACGGGGAAGTACGTGCCCCCGAGCCTCCGGGATGGGGCCAGCCGCCGCGGGGAGTCCATGCAGCCCAACCGCAGAGGTGAGTGGGGGGGGGGGGCGGGCACCTCCGTGTCCCCCGTGATTATCCTTCATCTGGGGCCTGGTGAGGGCTGTTCTCACCAGCTGCCTCTCCTTGCCCGTCCAGCTGACGACAATGCCACTATCCGCGTCACTAACCTGTCTGAGGACACGCGTGAGACTGACTTGCAGGAGCTCTTCCGGCCCTTTGGCTCCATTTCTCGTATCTACTTGGCAAAGGACAAGACCACTGGCCAGTCCAAGGTGGGCTGGTGGCCGTGGGGTTTGGGGAGGGGGTCGTCTGTCCTGGTCGTGCCCCTGACTCTGCCCCCTCCCTCAGGGCTTTGCCTTCATCAGCTTCCACCGCCGTGAGGATGCTGCACGCGCCATTGCTGGGGTGTCTGGCTTTGGATACGACCACCTCATCCTCAACGTCGAGTGGGCCAAGTAAGACCCCTGTGCACCCCCTTCCCCCAACCTGGTCACGGCCGACACTTGGGCCGCCTGTAGGCCCCATGCCAGTTTAACAGTCCCCAGGCTCGTTCTGAGGGACGGGTCATTTGCTGGCTTCTTTCTCAAGGAGGCCCCAGGTGTATGTAGCGCAGGGTCTTGGGATTCCCTTTGGGGCCTGAACCCCTCCCCCGCAGGCTGTCCTCACCACCTCTCTCTCTCTCTAGGCCGTCAACCAACTAAGCCAGCGGCTGCCTGTCCCCGGCCCCAGGACCCCATGGAAGGTAGCTTCCGAGAGTGCAGGGCTCTTGGCAATAAAAAGGTTCTAGCTGTCACATGATGTCTTGTTTATTCACCTTGTTTGGTCACCTGCTCTGTGGCTAGTGGGGCCAGCCCTCTCCAGGATCAGTGCTTGAGGCAGAAATCCCTGCCCTGGCTACTTGTTGGTCCCTAATCAGGTCTTGCTGTGGAACACAGAGGAGGTGGTAGTTCTGGTTCGGGGCCTGTTGGTGGTGCAGGGCCAGGGGCCGGCCATGCTCTTGGCCCCCCCTGCTCCTGGATTCCAGTGCAGGAGGCGGTGGCTCATTGGCTCAGCTCAGGGGACTAGGGCCCCGAGGTTTGGGGGGTGGCTGTGACATTAAGGGGCAGGACTTGGCCAGAGCTCCCAGTGTCCTCAGGGCTCTGGCTCTCCCTGCAGCCGAGGCAGCTGCCTGCGCCTAGGCTGGGGGCCACAGCCATGTAGAGCAGAGGGTGGATGCAGATGGCCACGGGCATGAGCCCCCGCATTACCTGGTGGCTCACGTAGGTCCTCTGGTCCAGGGCCGCCTCAGCCTCGGCCAAGTTTGCAAAGCCCGGGCAGCGGGCCCTCCAGTGCCGCCGGGCGTACACGTTGAGCACCAGCGTCACGTGGTAGGGCACGTAGGAGCTGGCGTAGAGGGCCAGGCCGCTGGCCACCAGCGCCGCCACACGCAGCTTCTCGGCTGCTGTCATGCCGTGGCTGCGCAGCACGGCCCACCCGAGGGCGCCGTAGGCCGCGAGGGTTAGCAACAGCGGCAGGCCACAGCCCACCGCAGCCAGCACCAGGCTGTACGCTCCGTAGGCCTCGAGGCGGGGGTCGGCGGTCCCCAGGCACTTGGTGCAGGCCCCCGGGCTGGTCACGGAGCAGTGGCCTTCCTGCTGGGGCCTCTTCAGCTGGGAGAAGGTGAGCGTGGGCGCGGCCAGCAGCGCTGCCAGCACCCAGCCGGCAGCGCTGGCGGCCCAGGCGTGCTTGGCCCGCAGGCTGCTGCGGGTGAAGAAGGGGTGGGCGACGCCCAGGTAGCGGTTGAGGCTGATGCAGGTGATGAAGAGGACGCTGCCCAGCAGGTTGCAGGTGAAGAGGAAGCGCTCCAGGCGGCACGCCAGCTCCCCGTACTGCCAGTTCTTGGGCGGGTAGAGGTAGGCGGCCATCGGGAGCAGCGTCAGGGCGTAGAGCAGGTCGCTGATGGCCAGCTGTGCCGAGAAGACCACGGCCGGGTGCCACGGGCGCTGCTCCCGTGTGCCAAAGCGGTACAAGGCGAAGCCGTTGCTGGCCGTGGCCACCAGGAACTCGGCCACCAGCACGGGCCACAGAAAGTCTTCCTGGAAACGACTGAGGATGCGATCGGCGGCGGCCGAGAAGTTGGCTGGGCAGGGCATAGCACCTGTGGGCAGACGTGTCACCCAGTGAGCGCCGCCCCGCCTCGGGTGGCTCTCGCTGCTTTCCGAGTCCAGTCCGTCAGAGCACATACCACATGGCTGGCTGCACAACCCCTTTGGGGACACACTTTCTCAGAGTCCTTCCCGTGCCCAGGACGGGGCACCAGCCACGTCCCAGCTTCTTAGGGAGGAAGGCAGGCCCAGAGAGGTCAGAAGCCGAGTCCTTTCAGGTGAGCGCTACTGGGCTCGCTCTGGGCCCTGACGCCCCAAAACCAGGGGGTCACTGCCTTCACATGACAACCCTAACCCAGCAGTGACAATCCAGAACCACCAGGCCCGGGATGGAGGACCGCGAGTCCCCAACCCCACTGTAGCCCTCCTTCAAATCCGTCAAGCCTCACTGCCTCCACCTTCACTCTGTCACTTCTCAGCTCCCAACCTCCTCCCTACCTGTTCTCCCCATGGCCTCCAGAGGGCACTCAAGGACACCGAGCCAGGTGGCTTTCGCTCCCGGCCCTTTGAAGCTCCCTCCTCACGGGGAGAAAAAGGCAGTGTTCACCTCTGCCACTGAGGGGCCCCAGGAGCAAACCTCCCTTCACCTGCTCCCTCTCATCTCTCCTCATGACCCACACTGGCTTTTTGTTTTTTCCTTCCCACACTGGCTTTTGACTGTTCCTTAAGGCACATTCTACCTCAGGGCCTTTGCACGGATTCTCCTTTCCTGAGTCACCAGTGCCCCCACTCACCTCCTGGTCTCTAGCCTGAGAGGCTTTTTTTTTTTTTTGAGAGGTCTAATATCACAACTGCACCCCTCCCTGTCCCCCTTATTTCTGCAAATCCCATGCTCCCATCTGACTCTGTTACAAAAAAAAAACAAAACCCAAAAGACCTCTCCTGAGGGCAGGGAGTGCCCCATCACTGGCTTCCTAGTGCCCTGAGCAAGGCCTGAGACACAGCAGTGTGCGTGGGAGCAGGGATCTGGAACGGAGTCCCTGTCGTGTACCCAACTTAGCCTCAGCTTTGGGTAAAAAGCCCACTTCCAGTCTGGCCAGCAGGCTGGCCGCAGCTCCATGCAACATGCAAGCGGCCCTCCCTCCCCTACTCCTGCTTCCCCAACCACGCTTCTGCCTCCCCTGCGCCAGACTGCTTCCCCAACCACACTTCTGCCTCCTCATCCCATCTCTGCTCTGGAGGAAGTTCCTGTCCAGACGTGATTAACTCCCTCCCGTCGGCCTCCTAGGAGCCAGCCACCCCCACCCCCAGTCCTGAGCTGAGCCACAGGAACCAGGACCCTCACCTGATGCGGTGGCAGCCATGGCCCACGTGCCCTGCTGCAGGGTCCACTGCCGAAGCCGCGCTACGAGCCGTGCAGTGCCGAGCCGAGTGCGCTGGTCCCTTCCTTCCCGGAAGCCCCACCCGCCGTCCCAGGGCAGGCAGCTCCGCCCACAGCCAACAGCAGCCAGCTTCCACCCCCGGTTTCCTTCCTCCTCACACTTTGCCCTCCAGAGCAGCCCAGTCACTGGGGTGCAGGTAACGGGGGCCTGGGAGGCGGTAGGCTGGAGAGAGGCCCCGGACCCCGAGGCCAGACTGAAGCTGCCCGTTGCCCTCACCTGTTAGAAGTCCCTGCACGTCCACTGCTCAGGATGCGGGAGCGAACCCAGGCTTGGGGCAGAACCCAGGCCAGTGCCCAGAAGCGCCTGGCCCCGAGCCTCCCTGGGCCTTCTCCCACGGACTCCACATCTCCCCATTCCAAATGCAGACTCAAGACTCATGGGAAATCAGGCATTTACCAGAGTGGGAGGCTGGGGGAAACCGAGGGCTGCGCCTGGAGGTCCAGGTGGAAGCCCAGGGCAAAGGCTCCTGGGCCCCAATTTGGGGCATTCCGTCCACTGCACCAGCCTGGCCTCAGGCCGCTTCCTTAGGTGGCCGTGCTCGACCTCGCCTGCGCTCCCAGACAGCTCCTCTGCGTTCCAGCTTGGCCTGGCCCCGCTGCGGCCTGCCCTTGGCCTTTGGAGGCCTCCGGTCAGTGCCTCGATCTGGCCTCTGCTCCCTTCCTGGCTGCTTCTTGCCCGGGCGCCCGGCAGGCCGTCTTCGTTTGGCTGCCTTGGGGAACATGTCTGTGGAGAGAGGCCGTGTCAGGGCCACCAGGCCACAGGGACAAGCCCCAAGGGCCCAGCTGCACCAGCCCCTGCCACACACCCTCATCAGGTTCCTCTCCCACCGCCTGGCGGAAATACTCGGCTTCGTCCTCCTCCTCCTCTCGCTGGCCAGTCCCCTCTGTCTCTGGGGGGGCGCCGGGGTCCTCGGCATCACTGTCCCCACCGTCCTCTGCCCGTGCCCGCTTCATGCCTGCCAGGCTCTTCTTCCTGGAGGGGGATGGCACTTAGGGCGGCGGCCCGCACCTGAGACCCCGGCCTCGCCTGCACGGCCCACGCCACACACCTGTGTGCCTCCCGCTGCTCCCGCTTGCGCTGGACGTTCTGGGCCTGCTGGCCCTGCCTCTGGGCCTTGAGCCGCAGCTTCTCCTCCTTGGCCGCCAGGATGGCCTGCAGCTCCTCCTCACTCTTGTGCACTGAGCGGGAAGAGACGGGTCCCAGGGACCCAAGGGTGTCGGTGCACCTCGAGACCCACCTTTGAGGGCCTGGGACCCGCAGCCCCGTGCGTCCCAGTTCTCACCGAAACTGTGGAACAGCACGTTCCCCTCCCCGACGCCCTCCTGGATTTTGATGAGCTGCAGAGTCATCCGAGGCCCAATCTGGAGGGACACGGGGGAAGAGTCAGTTCTTCCTCAGGGCTGGGGGCCACCAGAGGAAGTCACTTCTGCCACTGGGCCTGCCCTGGGCCGGGCCTCACCTCGGTGAGCCGCACGGCGCTCTGCTGGGCCCGCATGTTGCCGCGCCCCGCGACGGCCTGGGGCAGCTCCGTGATGTTGTGCTCCCCATCGGGCTCGGCCTCACTCTCGGACAACCCGGCGCCCCTGTGCAGAGAGGACACACAGGAGTCAGCAGGGGATCCCAAGCTCCGGGGTCTCGAGCGGGGCAGGGACCTCCCCACCCAGTGCCCTCCTCACGTGGCCAACAGCTCGCTGATGTCCTGCAGACGGCTCATGTTGGGGAACTTCTCCTGTAGAAGCTTCTTCATCCCACGACTTGCGCCCACAGGAACGACCTTGATGCTACTGCAAGAGCCAGGGTGGGAGATGGTGGGTGAGGGCTCCTGAGACTGGCGGTCAGCCCTGCACCCCCACCGTCCACGGCGCGTCAGGGCGTTTACTTTGAAGCTGAGCAATCACAGCGCCTCAGCAGGAGCGTCCTCATCAGCCGCACGTGGAAGCCGTGCCTCCTCCCCCCCCGCCCCCACCCGCCCGGCAGGGTACTCACTAATGACGGAACTCCAGCTCCTGCGAGTCGGGGGTGTAGCTGATGAGAAGGCAGCGTTTGATGGTGTTTAGGTTCACCTGGAAGGGAGCGGCGAGGGCACGGAGCCACGTCAACGGCCGACGGGCGTCCCTGTGTGCTGGAGCCACAGCAAGGCCCGGCCCTGCTCCAGAAACCGCCCAGCAAGGGGATGTGGGGCGCCGCTAGCACTGTGGGGGCAGATGGACGGGCAGGTGCTCCGGCCAGAGTTCCTGGTTCTGAGGCTCCCTGACGATCAGCCTCTAACAGGCCTAACGTGAGACGTGCTGGTGCCAGGGATTAGGAGCTGGGGCTCTGGAGCCAGGCGATTTAAAGAACCCAGTCCTGCCCCGTGTCTAAGCCCGACTTCCTCTCTGCCAGTCTGTCTCTCCATCTGCAAACCAGAGTCCCATTTACTGGGCACGCTGCTCAGGCTAATACTCAATCCCCGCTCAAGAAATAAAGGACCGTGGGCATCGTTTTCCGCCTTCCGGAGAGTAGGGAAGCTCACGAGAGAGTCTCTTACCCCAGGGTCACGCACATGTGCCTGAGGTTTGAGCTCAGGAGCCCGAGCGCTCCGCGGGACAAGACTGAGCAACCAGCCCAAGGGCCCGTGGGTGGCGCCTACTGCCCGCCTGCCCGCCCCGGCCTCTGCACCAGGCCCGGCCCACCTTGTGCACGTTGATGGAGGGGAACAGGTTCTGGAACATGGTGGCCATGAGTTTCACGTGCATGCCGTGGGGGCCGAAGCTGTTGAGCACCAGGAGGGGCGGGTGGGTGAACTGCTGCTCGTGCATGCGGTGTCGGCGCAAGGAGGAGACCACGTCGCGCACCAGCGTGTACTGCAGCACGGAGGGGGAGGAGTGGGTGCCCGGCGGCCGCGCGTGGTCGGCAGCACCCGAGTCCATCCTCTACCCAACGCGGCCCTCCTGCCACCTCCGGCCCTTACCTTATTGATCCGGAAGGTCAAGGTGGGGCCTCCCGGGAGGCGCATCAGCTTCTACAGGACAAAAGACACAAAAGGACTGGTCAGGGTCAAGGTGTCGGGCGAGGCGGCAGGGAGTGAGGGCCTCCGCCCCATCTCTTCAGAGCGTTTACTTTGAAGCCAGAATCACGCAACTCAGAGGCATATGGGTTCATCCTGAGAGCTGGGGGGGGGGGGGGAAGGAGGAGGGGTGTGGGCGTTAACTCACAAAGTAGATGTTCGTCTCCGTTTTACTCAAGATCAGGAAGTGTGTGACTCCAAGGGGCCCAGCCACGGCCACGCAATCCTTCAGAGTGTTTTTCTTTCGAATCTGAGCATCACAGAAACAACAGGGAAAGGTCACAGTTATCCTCTTCTTGAGCAAGGGATGGAAGCTGAAGCGCTTATGCCCTTTCTTGCATTTAATCTGCCCCACAAAGAAAGAAGGGAGTGGAATGTTCCTGATCTCTGGAACCAACCAGGCTTAAATCTGTCTCTCGTTTACCGTGCATGCCCCATCTTGCGGATAAGCCACCTGGGCCCTCCGACGTTAATTAACTCCCTCCTGACCTTTGAGAGAACCCAAGTTTCCACCCCAGCTTTGCGGACTCGGGTCCCTCTTGAACCACCAGCCTCAGGCATCCGGCCAGAGCGGGTTCATCGCGCGCCCTCGCCGCTGCCGCACAAAATCCGAAGAGGCAGAGACGAGGCTCCCCAGAGGGCCCCTTTCGCCAGCCAGGGAAACGGAAGGCTCGCGCGGTTCTGCGCCTGGAGCCACCTCCGTGGCCGCGAAGACGGGCCCCAAGGCTGACGGAGGCGGGGTGGGAGGTGCAGACCTGCAGGCGGGTGGCGGTGAGCGGCTCCATGACCCGACGAAGGTCCAAGCTGAGTTGCCGGACGCCGCGACCCGCGCGACCGCGCGCGAACACGAACGAGTGCGGCTGCGCGGCGTAGGCCTCGAGGTTGCGGAGCTGCGCCTGGGCGCGGGCACGCTTCTGGTGCTTGGACTGCAGGGGCGAAAGGCGAGCGGTCAGCGCCACGGCCTCCGCGGGGACCCCACCCGCGCCCCCAGACCGCCGCGCCTCACCCGCCCTGACTGCCCCATGCCGCCGACTCCTCCACTAGAACCCTTCTGCCCGGTGCTTCCGGCGCTGCGCCGCTCGCTTCCGGCGCCGGCGTGGCGCCCACGTGAGGCGGAACTGTGTGGTGACGTCACCAGGCAGGCATGCGCACCAGGTGACGGCAAGCGGAAATCCACGGAGGGGTTGCTATGGAGACCCCTGGTGCTTGTTTCTATGGAAACCGGGCGGGGCTAGCGTCTCAGCGAAGCGGCGCCGGCTTCGGAGAAATGAGTTACAAGTTCGAATCCTACCTCGGCTCATTGGTACCAGCTGGGCGAGTTTGAGAGTCACTTTATCCACTCGGAGGCTCCTACAAGTATCCTAAAGTGAGGATGGTAATCGTTTCTCCTCTGACCCACGAATTAAGAAAGATGATGCACAATGCTTGGCACAAAGGCCCCAGGCACTTGGGGAACCACCTGAGAAATGGGTAAAGCATTGCAGTTAGGTATGTGGGCCCCCAGCTCCTGAGGGCCAGCTGTCTTCCCCGGGGGCCCTGTCTGCGGCGGAGAGATGGAAACTCCACATCACCTTCTGGAAACTTAGGGCAAGGCGGGCGCTTTGTGAATAACTCACCCCCTCCCGGTTTCCGCTCAAAGCCCCAGTCTTGGCCTCAGGCCTCTGGCTCCTTCCCCAGAACCTTGGGGTGGGGAAAAGGGACGCCCCCAGCGTCTCTTCCCCTATCCCATGTTTCCTTCCCCCATCTGCTTCCCCTCCCTCATCTGCCTCCCCTCCCCCATTTGCTTCTTCTTTCCCGTCTCTCTTTCCCAATTATTTCCCCTCTTCCCCACTCGTCTTCCCCTCCCCATCCCTGTCTTCTTCCTATGTCTCCCTCTGCCCCAGCTTCGTCTCTGCCATCAATTGTCTTTCATTGCCTTCAAGTTTCCATCTCTGCTATGTCTCTCTCTCCTCATCCCTCTTCCTGACTCCCCGTCTCCGTCCATCTCCTCCCATGTCTCTCCCCTTCTCTGTCTCTTGGACTCTCTCTCCCGTCTGTCAGTCCCTCTCTGTGACTTACGAGGTTTCTTCTCTGCTGCCAATGGAGGAAGCTGGAGGGGGCCGCGGGTGGGGGGCTGAGGGGCCCAGTGTTGGGGGGGGCCCCAGCCCAGGCCTGGAGCCCAGCCTGGCAGCCTCTCTCAGATCTGGGACGACCATTTCCTCTTTCAGCCCGGGAGTCCACTCGGGTTACGAGTTCAGGACAGGAGGAAGCGGGCGAAGGAGGCTGCTCCCTGAGTGCGTGTCTGCAGGTCGGTGAGGCCTTGGTGCAGGTGGGAGACCCTAGACCAGGCTCCGGGGGGCTCTACGTGAGTCCCTTCGTACCTCTGAGAAATGACTGCATGGTTACTCCCTCCTGTTTTTGTCCCTGCACGATTTGGCCCGAGGATGTGACTGTGTGTGTGTGTGGGAGACTAAGGAGAAGGCGGAGGCGTGGCGGGCAGGTGGGCGGGACCCAGGGCTTCCCGGTCTACCTGCTTAGCACCTCTGTGCTTGCCGATGTGAGACCCCCCTCTGCCCACAGGGTATTTCCCTTTAAGTCGCGGTGTGTGTGTGTGTGTGTGTGTGTGTGTGTCGCTGCCGGACTCTGCTGTATTTCCAGCCCTGTCTTCATACATGCCTGCGCCCGGCAAATGCGCAGACACACACACGGATGCCATCTGCCTATCTATGCGGCTCCGTGCAGCGGTTGTGTGTCTCATCGGGAATCCATGTGTCTTGATTTCTGCGCTGTTGTGGGCACGTGGTGTGTGGTGTGCGTGAGGTCGCGGTATACGTGCGTGAATGCTGGAGCCAGGTTACCTGGGCTGAGTTCCATCTTTCTCCAGCTGCGTGGCTGCAGGCAAATCACTCGGCCTCCCTCAGGCTCAGTTTTCCCTGCTGTAGAGTGAGGCTACGTGTGGAACAAACCGGCTCGGGTTGTGAAGGCTGAAGGAGATAGGTGTGGAGTGGAGAGTCCCCCCCGCCACCCGGCACAGCAGGTGCCGACCTTTGCTGTCTTCTTTCTCTGTGGCGGGTCCGTGTTCCCCCGGCCTCCTGGGGCCTGCAGCCTCCCACGCTCTGTGCTCTGCTGCGGGGGGGGGGGGGCACGTCCGGAGCACTGACCTGTGTTATCAGGCCCTGGTGGCCTGGGCAGGGGGGTCTGGCAATTCGGCCTCGGTTCTCATGCGAGAAATGATAAATATTTACAGTCAGAGCTCCCGGACGCACACCACAGCTCCGGTTCCAGGCTCTGGGGGGCAGGGGTGGTTACCAAGCCTCCTCCCTCCTCCTCTCCCACCGGCCTCTCCCCTTCCTCACTCAGAGGCTCCTCCCGGACTCTCAGCTCCTCCTGGGACTTCGTGTCTGCTGCGACGCTTGCCGGACTCAGGGTTTTGGTCCCGAGAGGAGAGAGGTGAGAGGGCAGGAGGGCAGGAGGGCAGGCGGAGGCTGATCTTACTTGTTTGGAGACCCACGCTTCCCCAGGCCTCTTTCTCACCCCGGGCTGAGCTCCTGGAAGGCGGTGGACGTTACACACGTAGTCTGGCTCCAGGGCTGTGGTCCATCCCGGTCGTGGGGGGGCCTGGTGTCGTCGAGGAGGGGGCAAGGAGAGCTCCGGCTTGGTGTGCACATACGATAGCTCAGAACCCTCTGGGGCTCCCACCTCACTCAGAGTGAAAGCCCCAGTCCTCTTGAGGCCCACGAGCCTTCGCACACTTCGCCCCAGCCCCTCCCTGTTCTCACCTCCTCCTGCTCCCCCCCCTTGCTCGCTCTGTTCCCGCCTTACAGGCCCCCCTGCTATTCCCCGGGCACATCAAAGCCTGGAGCTCAGGGCCCGGGGCCTTTACACGTGCTCTTCCGTGTGCCTGGAATGCTCTCACCCCTCTCCCTTCCTTCAGCTCTTTGCTCAAGCGTCATCTTCTTAGGGAGTTCTGACCCCTCTGTTTAAAGTGGCCCCTCTGGGGGCACCTGGGTGGCTCAGTTGGTTAAGTGTCTAACTTTGGCTCAGGTCATGATCTTGCAGTTCGTGAGTTCAAGCCCCGCGTCGGGCTCTGTGCTGACAGCTCAGGACCTGGAGCCTGCTTTGGATTGCATGTCTCCCTCTCTCTCTCTCTCTCTGCTTGTGCTCTTTCTCTCAAAAAATAAATAAACATTAAAAAAATTTTTTTAAATAAATAAAATGGCCCCTCTGGGCACCTGGGTGGCTCGGTCAGTTCAGCATCCACCTCTTCATTTCGGCTCAGGTCACGATCTCCCAGTTCACGGGATCAAGCCCCTCATCGGGCTCTGCACTGAAAGCACAGGGCCTGCTTGGGATCCTGTCTCTCTGTCTCTCTCTCTCTCTGCACCTCCCCTGCTTGCACACATGTTCCCATCTCTCAAAATAATAAAAATCTAAAAAAAAAAAAAAAAGGCTTCTCATCCCTGGACTCCCACCCCTGTCCCCGCTTGAGTGTTCTCCTAAAAACTTCCCACCCTCTGACCTTCCCACCATCTGTTCTCCCAGCCAGGACGTCAGCTGCCTGAGGGCAGGGATTTTTGTCTGTGTCGGTCATGGCCCTGTCCCCGCTGCCTGGGACAGCTCTTGGCACACGACAGGCACCAAACGAGCGTTTGCTGAATGTGCGAACAAGGTGATGTGAGTGACAATGAAGACCTTGAGGCGCGTGCCTGTGTGTGGCCACCAGGACACGTGGGTTTGGACACAGTGGAACTTGGGGCAGACGGGGGTGACGTGTGGACACGGGAGACGCGTCCCGAGTGCTGGCAAGTGTGTGCGAGAGGCATGTACGTCCTCATCTGAGAGGCTGCAAGTGGGTGAACCCCCAGAAAGAAGGCAATGGGGGCCGGGGGGGGGGCGCAGTACATGCCCTCAAGCGAGCATACTTGTAGGGGCTCACCTGTGCGAGCCGGGGAACGCGCGGGAGGGCCCGACAGAGCTGGGGCACGCGAGAGTTGGGGGGTGTGCGTGTGGCACCAGGCACTGAACAAAACCCAGGCTCAGCCTCTGGGAGCTGATACTTTGGTGGAGGAATTCAGATAATAAACAACGGCACACACACGAGACAATTCCAGAGTGTGACAAATGCTAAAATGACAAAGTTGGACTGTGACAGGGAGTGCCCAGGAGGAGCCACGCTAAACGGGGACTGTCAGGGAGGGCTTCTGAGGAGGGGACATCTGAGCTAAGACCTGAACACGGAGAGAGAGGGAGCCATGTTAAAGTTCTGGGAAGAATGTTCCAGACTGAGGAAGGGGCCAGTGCAAAGGCCCCGAGGCAGGACTGTGCCTGGTATTTGAGGAGCAGCAAGGAGGCCAGTGTGCCTGGAACACAGTGAGTGAGGGGTGAGTGGGAGGGCGAAGAGGGCAGGGCAGGGACGGGAAGGGGGTGCAGGGCCTTTGGGGGCACAGGAAGACTTGGACTTTTGCTCTGAGTGAGCTGGGAGCCACGAAGGGTTCTCTAGGAAAAGGAGAGGCATGACCTGATTCTTTGGCAGCTGTGAGAGCAACACACCAGAGGCTGAAGACAGACGACTGGAGACCTGGGGGGCAGCGGCTGTAAGGAAATCCAGATGGTGTCTTGAGCTGGGATCACGGTGGGGGGTGAGGATGGGGGAACGTGAAGGAATTCAGGGTCTAAGCAGAAGAGCTGACAGGCCTGGCTGATGGGTTGGATCTGTTGTGAAAAAAGAGAGAGGGATGATTCGGGTTTTGGGAGGTGGGGTGTCTGCTACCAGACTGAGCTAGTGACACTCTTTCTCACCCCACCTCACCCCCTCTCACTCTGTTTCTGCTCCAGCCTCCCCAGAAGTTCCTTTAATACATCAGGCACGGTCTAGCCTCAGGGCTCTTGCATTTGCTGTTTCCCCTGCCAGGGATGCTGTTCTTCCCCAGACAGCCTCATTACTTCCTCCCTTACCTCCTCCAGGAAGTCTTCCCTCCTTTCAAATGACCGGGGCCAGATCCCCACATCTCTCTGCTGTTTTACTATCTTAACACCGGCTAATACACTCTACTAATCCCTATAGCTTATTTATTTTGTTCCTTGTCCATTAGGGCAGGAAGTTTTGCGTTTTGTTCCGTACCGTATTCCCTAGAACCGAGGCAGGCACACAGCAAGCACGCAATGAATGAACGCACGACATGCTGTCCCGCGGGGCGCCTGGAACTCAGTGAAGAGGCCAGGGTGGGATTCCACCAGGGCATCTCCGCCTGGGGGCTGGTGGGGAGGCGAACCTGGAGCAACGCGGGTTTGGCCCAACCCGAGAGTTGGGGGCCCAGGTTAGGCTCCCGGGACTCCCCTCCTTCCTGTTCGTCCTCTTTCAGGTCTGCCATGTCGGCGCCTCAGCTGCGCACGTTGCAGCTGCTACTCTTGCTGGGCGCGACTTGGGCGCGGGCGGGCGCCCCGCGCTGCACCTACACCTTCGTGCTGCCGCAGCAGAAGTTCACGGGCGCCGTGTGCTGGAGCGGGCCGTCTGCCGCGCGCCCGGCCGCGGAGGCGGTGAACGCCAGCGAGGTGGCAGAGCTGCGCATGCGCGTGGGCCGCCACGAAGAGCTGCTGCGCGAACTCCAGCGGCTGGCGGCGGCGGACGGCGCCGTAGTCGGCGAGGTGCGCGCGCTGCGCAAAGAGAGCCGCGGCCTGAGCGCGCGCCTGGGCCAGTTGCGCACGCAGCTGCAGCACGAGGCGGGGCCGGGGGCGGGGCCAGCGCCGGGGGCGGAGCCCGCCGCCCTGCTGGCGCTGCTTGGGGAGCGCGTGCTCAACGTGTCCGCCGAGGCGCAGCGCGCCGCCGCCCGCTTCCACCAGCTGGATGTCAAGTTCCGGGAGCTGGCACAGCTGGTCACCCAGCAGAGTGGCCTCATCGCCCGCCTGGAGCGCCTGTGCCCGGGGGGCACGGGTGGGCAGCAGCAGGTAACCTTTAAACTCGCCAGGAATCGTAGCCACTTCCTGTGTGCACCATTTGTAAGATGGGACTCTTGCAACCCCACGCACGGTCTCTGAAACGCAGTTTTCAAATCCGAAAAGCTCCAAATACCAGATTCCTACCTCTCCTTCCACAGCTCATTTGGGTCCGAACGCGACTAGTGGCTACTTAAAGTCTTTGCTTACCCGCTTAATATAAATATTCATAGTGCCAGTTATCAAGCATATTATTATGTAAAGACCAAGGACCCAAGTTATGGAGGTGTTATGTGAAATAAATATAGACGTTGTGTTACTGTTCTAACTTCTGTTATATTATTTTTAATTCTGGAACATGGCCGGCCCTAATTTTGAATAAGATTGTTACTCTGTGACAACCCATACCTTACAGGGCTGTTGGAAGGCTTCAGTAAGCTAACACTCATTGTTGGAGGTACTCTTACCATCTGTACTTTACAGAAAAGGAGAGTCAGAGTCAGATAAATTAAGCTGTGAACACCAGAGCAGGAATTCAAGCCTGGAGCTGCTTTGGGAAGTATCCATTCTAGGGCTGGGACATGCCCCTGCCCGATCCACCCATCTGGGTGTTGGGAGATATAGGGGCCCAGTGTCTTTTCAGCCGAAGGCTAGTGCAATCACATCTGAGTCTCTTGGTCACCCCAGGTCCTGCCACCGCCCCTGGTGCCTGTGGTTCCTGTCAGTCTGGTGGGTGGCATTAATGACGCCAGGAGGCGGCTAGACCCAGCTCCAGAGCCCCAGAGAGACCAAACCCTGAGACAGCAGGGGCCCTTGGCTTCTCCCATGCCGGCAGGGCACCCTGCCGCCCCCACCAAACCAACAGGTAAGATAAGGGCAGGGACGTTGGGGGTGCGAGACGCTAGGGAATTCCCAGTGCGGTGTGAGGAGAGGGAAATCGGTGTGAGGAGAGGGAAATCGGAGCCAGGATTTTAATGGCAGATTTCTTTCACGATATGATGCTTTTATTTTGGTGATGAAACAAGGAGCCATGGCTCCCATCCCGATCAAGTCCAAAATCCTTACTATGGGGTGAACATAGGAAAGGAAGGGCTTTTCTTTGGGTGAGGAGACAGGGAATTTAGGGCCGCCTATTGGTAAGAGTTTAAGCTAGCTCGGAGTGTCCTGCTCAGGACTTCTATCCTGGTGGGGTTTTAGAACCAGGCTCTAAGTACCCCAGGCTGCACATCTGCTGTAGTGAGAATGAACCAGTCTTAACTCAGGTAAGGGTGAGGGGAGGAGATGACAACGCAGATCCGTATACCAAGAAGGGGCTGGTTGGTCCAGGCCGTGCCTTCCTCGTTTCTGTGTACCCCCAGGCCCTTGGCAGGACTGCGCAGAGGCCCACCGGTCCGGCCACGGGCAGAGCGGTGTGTATGAGCTGCGACTGGGCCGGCACGTGGTGTCAGCGTGGTGTGAACAACAGCTGGAGGGTGGAGGCTGGACTGTGATCCAAAGGCGGCAAGACGGCTCTGTCAACTTCTTCACTACCTGGCAACACTACAAGGTGGGCGTGGGTGGGCAGGGGCAGGGCTCTGAGGGGGAGGGGACCTGCTTCTGACCTCCTGCCTTTCCTGTCCTGCCAGGCAGGCTTCGGGCAGCCCGATGGAGAATACTGGCTGGGCCTGGAACCTGTGCACCAGCTGACCAGCCGTGGGGACCACGAGTTATTGGTGCTCCTGGAGGACTGGGGAGGGCGTCGCGCACGTGCCCGCTATGATGGTTTCTCCCTGGAGCCTGAGAGTGACCACTACCGCCTGCGGCTTGGCCAGTACCACGGAGATGCTGGAGACTCTCTTTCCTGGCACAATGACAAGCCTTTCAGCACCGTGGATAGGGATCGAGACTCTTACTCTGGTAAGCAGAGCTCTTGTTCTAGGCAGTGGGGACAGGGGAGGTGGGGCTCCTAGGGAGGAAATGCAAAGCATGAAAAGAGCGGAGTGAGACCTCCCTCTGCTAAGGATCAGGGTAGGCAAGAGAACAGAGGAGAGGACTTTTATTCTAGTGAGGGGATGGAGACCCTAGGTTCCTTCTTTGATGAGGCAATTGCTCGCCCTGTTCTGGTGAAAGGCAAGGAGAGCTAGGAGTCTTACTCTAGAAAGGAAGTAGGGAAGATCCCCCCTCCCCCCCATAAAGGGGGGGGGGGTAAGGTGTAACTTGTTTTCAGAAAGGGTAGAAAAGCTGTGACTTGTACCTTGGTAGGGAGATAGGGAGGAATTAAAGTTACTACTCTCAAAAAGAAAGTAGGGCCCAGGGCTCTTAATCTGGCGAGGAGAGAGGATCAGGGTTGTGTTCAGTAAGAGTGGGATGGGCCAGGGGAGGCTTGGTAAAAGCCCTGCGCTAGTGAGATGCTAGTAGAGGCTTTTATTCTGGAAAGAAGACCTGGATTTTCTCTCTCCTCAGGTAACTGCGCCCTGTACCAGCGGGGAGGCTGGTGGTACCATGCCTGTGCCCACTCCAACCTCAATGGCGTGTGGCACCGTGGTGGCCATTACCGCAGCCGTTACCAAGATGGTGTCTACTGGGCCGAGTTCCGTGGTGGGGCTTACTCTCTCAAGAAGGCTGCCATGCTGATCCGGCCCCTGAGGCTGTGACCGTCCGTCCCTCTGTCCCCAGGTCCCAGGGGATGTTTGTCAGCAGGCGCCCCCGTTGTCCTGGCCACACCTGCTTTGTGACTTAGTGGGGGCCATGTCCCACACACTTTCCTGTCGTGGATGTGCTCCCCGGGGCCCTGAAAACGGGACCCAGGCATCTCCCTGCCAGTACCCCGGACCCCAATGGCTCCCCAAGGGCATCTAGATCTCGGTTTGAGCTCATATTTTATAACACCACAAAATATCCACAGACCGTGTCCAGTTTGCATTTGCACCTGTCCGGGGTCACTCCCCGTGCCCACCCTCTCCCTCCTCCTCCTCCTCCTCTTCCTCCTCCTCCTCCACCCTCAGGTCCTCCAGGATGAGGTTGTCCAGGTCCTCCAGGAGGCCCCCCTGGCTCAGGCAGGTGGCCACAGTGGAGCCACTGCTGATGTGGGGGTTGCTGGGGTGCAAGACTTTAGGCAGGTGGTTCTGCTTCCGGCTCTTGGGGTGTGCGCAGGACGTCCCAGGCACGTGGGGCTCTGGGGAGGAAGGGGTTCGGAGGTCATGGAGCATGAGGCCCACGTAAGACTCTGGGGGCAGAGGGGCTACAGCCATGGGGGCTCGGGAAGGGTGGGGGCTACGGGAGATTCAGAGATGAAGGTCACAGGTGTTGAAGCCACAAGAGACCCAGGGACATGGGCAGCATCTGAGACCACAGGGGCCAAGACACAGAGACCATGGCAGAGGCTATGAGGACACGGGGGAAACCACTGAGCCTCACGGGCAAGACCACGGAATGTGGGTGATGCCGTGGGAGGTGGGTATTAGCAGGGGCAGGGTCTGGTGTTGGAGGCCGGAGACTGACGGGGAGGGGGTGCGTGGAAGACACGAAAGAAGGGGCCGATGTCGTGGGAGGAGCTAAGCGGCTTTGGGGACCGAGGCGTTAGGAGGCACATGGAAGAAGCAGGCAGAGACCTTGGTACATAAGGCCCCAGAAGTGGATGTCCCAGGAGTCAAGGTCACGGAGACCGCCCAGAGTGAGGGGAGGGCGTGGGGGACAGGCCAGGCCCTCACCTCGCCGGTTGTAGCAGTCGGCGGCCGAGCAGGAGTGGGTGTGGGTGCTGCGGCGGTCCGTGTCCCGGTCCCAGCGTGGAGGGAGGATCCGTGTTGGATACACGGGGAAGCCGCACCCGTAGCAGGGGGACGAGGACCCCATCTGTGCCCAGCCCCTGGGGGCGGGCAGGGCCGTGAGGGTCCAAAGGTGAGGCCCAGGCCAGGGTGGGGCCAGGGCAGGGCAGGGCAGGGCTGGGGGGGGGTGGCAGGGTGGAGGGCGGGGTGGGGGTCAGCACCCTCACCGGAAGTTGTGCCGACACTTCGGGCAGTGGAACTCAGCCACACCCCACATCTTGTCACACGGCACTGGCTCATAGCGCTTTCGGCATTTCCTGCACCGGGACACCTGGGTGTGCAGAGTGGGGGGCAGGCTTGCGGTCAGAGGTGAGCCCTGGCAGCTTGACACTGGCCGCGGTGGGAAAGTGGCAAACAGGACAAACCTGGGATTCCCCCCCACCTCCCTGCACGGTCTGGTTGCTGAGCATCTACCACAGGCACACCACTGATCAGGGGGTTGCGGTCTCGGGGTCAGGTTTGATTTCTGTGGTCCATGTCACACCGAGGAGTCGGAGGACAGGCTCGGGGGTGGGGGAGGAGTGCAGAAGTCCAACTCAGGGTGGGGGGGGGTGGGCTCTGAGATGGGGGATGGGCTCTGAGGTTGCCGGCCAAGGGCTGATACTCTGAGGTCAGAGGTTCGGATACCGAGGATGGGGGTTGGGTTATCACCTCCTTCCGCTGGGGGACGCGCCGCCACCAGACGTGGTCACAGGAGGAGCAGGCGAACTGCCGGTCCACGGCAGGGATGAGGTCTTCCTGGGCGCGCTGGAACATGCGGAGGTTGGCTTCTGTCAGTGGCAGCAGGGAGGTCGCCACCGCCTGCAGGAAGGGGGCGAGAGGGTAGTCACGCCCCTTCCACCAACATAAACACATGCCCTCTTCCCCCTACAGACATGTCCCCTCTCCCACCCCCGTAACGTTCCCTCTCCTGCCCCCGTGACGTCTCTCCCTCCTGTCCCCCAGGGATGTCCTCTCCCCTCCCATCCCATGCCGGGGACTCACCTGGATGTCCTGGTCCTGCTTCATGTCCTCTGGGGGATCCTGGGTGGAGACACCAGGGGCAGAAACTGGGGATGCAGCTCGGACCTCTCTTGTACATTACCTGTTGGGGGCGGGGCTCCTGGATGGGGAGGCAGGGTCCTGGCCCCACATGAGCAAGGCGTCCTTAGCTCAGGAGGTGCCGATTGACCAGTGTCCACTGCTAGAGGGCTAGGCGCAGGACCTCGGTCATTCTTACCATAGCCTTGAGAGCGGGGAAGGGGGGCGAGCTATCCCCATGGCTCAGATGAGGAAACTGAGGCTCTGAGCTGGGAGAGGGGTTGCCCGAGATCACCCTGAGTGCGCATGGCAGAACAAGCCTGGACCCCGTGCTCCCTTCCTGCTGGTAAAAGCCACACACACACCTGCTGGCATTGTGCTGGGTCGGCTCTTGGAGTCCCTGTTGCTGTGGGCTCTGGATTCAAACAGACGCAGGTTCCAGTCCTGACTCCCATCCCTTCCAGCTGTGGGACGCGGAGGGGAGCCCCTCCCCATCCCTCACCCCTCACATCCCTGACGAGGGGCATCTCAGAGCCCAGCTCTGCTCCTAGGTGGCCAGGGTTTAAATCCCGGCGGCTGCTGCCTGCCTGCTCTGTGACCCTGGCGAGTGACTTAGTCACTCTCCGTCTCGGCTTCCTCATCTGGAAAGTGGACATGATAACTAATAAGGCGATGAGACTCAAGACGGCGTGTGGAAGTCCTCCTGCAGTGCTCCTTCCTATTATTATTTTTTCATTTAAAAAATCTTTAAATCTCATGACCCTGAGATCAAGAGTCGGCGTGCTCCAGTGACGGAACCAGCCCCGCAACCCCAGGGGCCCCTCCTAGTATTTTTAACATACCCTTCACATGCGTAACTGTAAAGAATATCATACGTACTTGGTCCACCCTCCGGCAACTATGGAGGTGGAATCCACAGTGCACTAGCCACCAAAGTCATTTAAGGGGTAAAGTGACCATGTCGCACCTGTGCCTGAAGCCTTTCATTCATTCATTCATTCATTCATTCATTCATTCATTCATCCATTCATTCATTCATCCATCACATGGGGGGTTCCCAGCCCCTGGCTCCTGCCCCATCGTCTGGTCTGTTTATCCTAGCCTGAATGTGTGTTCCTTTGCTCACTCTAGGAGGTGAGCCTCTTCCAGGAAGCCTTTCCTGGTCTCCGGGGACCCTCTATAATGACGTTAATCTTGATTCGTTTCACTGCCTAGTTCCATGCCTTTCTCCGCTACTTAGTACCATCAGCATGTAAGGAGTGCCTACAGTTTGCAGGCTCGCCGGTGGAACACCCCGCTGAATGGTGAAGGAGTCCGTGTGGATCATGGGGTGGGGACTGGTGGTGCACAGAAGGGGCTCATCATGGATAGGCCAGGTCCCTTCTGTCCCCCCTCCCCAGTTACCCCATCCTTTGAGGGGAGGGGGGGCAGTTTACCTGGGCATCCAGGTCATTACTCAGTTCCTGTCCATCTCTCTGCTTTACCCCTGGTGGGGAGAGCAAGCATAAGCCAGGCGTCCTTGAAGGGTCTTGTGGGAGTTTCGGGGTCCCCAGAGTCCCAACAGAGACCCTCCCCAGGAGACGACCTCGGCGCCTCTTCCTACCCTTAGCACCGACCTCCCCTCTGCCGCGCGCCTCCCGCTCCCGACCCCCACCGGCCCCGGCCCCGGCCCGCTCACCGTACACGATGGACCGCCCCACGCCGGTGTGGTCGCTGCCAAATTTCCTCATCAGAGTCCCCGCCTTCTTGGAGGACACCTTCCCGTGAAACTTCTCCTGGAGGCGCCGCACGCTCTTCTCCAGCTGGGGTGGGCACGGGGTTCGGGCCGGGTGAGGAGGGGCGCGGCCGCCCCGCCCCCGCCCCCAGGCATCCTTCCCCCAGCCCGAACTTGACCCGCGGTTTGGGCCTCCCCTCCCCCTCATTCCCCCTTCCCCCTCCCCCCTCCCGCCATCCCTCTACGGCATTTCCTGGAAAAAGCCAAAGTCCCCACGGGGCGCGGGAGGAGGGAGCGGCCTGCGCGAGCGTCCCGGGTCAAGGGAGGAGGCCGGCCAGGTAACCTCTGGCTCTGACCCTTGACCCTGCAGCCCCCGCTGGCCTGCGAGGAGGCCGCGTCTCGCTCCGGGGACGTGGCGCTCGCTCTCCTTCCTGAGGGGAGCCAGTGCCCGCTGGGGCGAAGGTGAGGCTTCGGATGGGGTCCCCGGAAACTGCGAAGCCCCCTCCGCGCCCCCGGCCCCTCCCCAGGGGCTCCGGCGCGCCCCCGGCCCGGCCGCCGCCGTCTCCTACCTCCACACCTTCCTGAGACATGGTGGCGGCGCCGCAGGTCCCCGCGAGGGTCCGCACTGCGCGCTCGGAGCCCCCCTGGCCGGGCGCGCCCGTCGGTGCGGCCGCCGCGCAGGGCAGGGGGCGGGGCCTCGCGCGGCCCCGCCCTTCCTCCCGGCCCCCTCTTTCGGTTTCGATTACCGGGGGCGGGGGGGGGGGCGCGGACGGGGCGCCCTGGCTCCGCCCCGGCCCCGCCCCTGCTCGCGCCCCGGCCCCGGGCGGGCGCGGGGGTCTGCGCCCTGCGGCGGAGCGCGCGCACCCCGGCGGCGGAGGCGGCGCGGCCTCTGCAGTCGGTCACATGTCCCCACGCTGCGCGGGGTCCGCGTCTTCACGTCCCCCGTGGGGGCGGGGCCGCTCGGAGGGCCGCCTCGGATCTGCGCGGCCCCCTGCGTGCGCGGCCCCCGCCGGAGCGCCCTCTCCTCTCCCCCCTCAGGAGCGGGCGCTGACTAGGACCTGCGCCCCTGACTAGCTCTGAGTCTCCTGACGGGGCCACGGCCCCTTTCCGAGCCTCAGTTTACTCCTCTGCAAAATGGGTTGGTACAGGGGCTACATCCTGGGTGTGTGTGTTTGCCAGGATTGGAGTAGCACCTGGCATAGGACAGGCACACTAGTCACTGGGCCACTTGCTCTGTGCCGCCGCCAAAGGAGCAGCTAGTCAGGCGAAGGGGAAGATGCTTATTAAAAGGACAGGTTACTGGTCCCTAGCAGTCCGGCAGCAGCCGACTGTTTAGGGGTTCCCAGGAATCTGCATTGTAAATCGGAAGGTTGAGAATCCTCTTGGCTGGAACTTTCTTTTTTTTTTCTAAGTAGGCTTCACGGCCAAGGTGGGGCTTGAACTCTGGAACCTGAGATCAAGAGTCGCAGGCTCCAGCAAACCAGCCAGCCAGGGGCCCCTATTATATAAAGATATTCTTTGACAGACAAACAAACAAACAAAAATGGAGATTAAAAAGTATAGGTGTTTTAAGTCTTCTACTTGAACTCCAAAGCCTTGTTTGTGGGTCTGTGCACCCCACCTGGAGACTATTAGCGGATATAAACAGTTCGTGGTTCTTCGTGACTGAATGTGGAATTTCAGGCAGGGAGGGGGGCCTGTAGGGTGCACAGGGGACCTGGGATTTTATCCCGAAGGAAGTGGGGAGGCATGGAGGGGCCTCTATATACATCTTATATATAGTATATTATTCCTACTTACCCAGTGGAGAGGGAGGTCACCCACAGCCAGGGCGACAAGCAGGCAGGAAACAGGTAGGAGGCTGATCCACGTCCAACAGGAATCAGATCTGTTAGATTCTCCTAATGGCCAAGATATGAAGCTCTTCCTCTGCACCAGACACTGTTCCAGGCACTGAGGATCGAACAAAAGAGATCCCTGTACTCTTAGAGCTGGTATTCTAGTGGAGGAGACAGACGAGAATGGCACCTATAACAGGACAGGAGACAGTAAGTGCTACAGTGAAAAATGAACTGGGTTAAGAGTATGGCTAAAGGGTGGGGAGTCAGGGAGGTGGTAGCAAGTAATATCCGAGGGGAGACCTGAAAGGAGGTGGGTGAAAAGAGTTCTAGGTAGCATGAACAGCAAGTGCAAAGGTCCTGAGGCAGGAGCATGGGACTGTTGTGACCAATTGTAGTTGTTCTCTATTTGCTGCGTAACAAATTATCCCCAGAATCCGTGCTTAAAACAATAAACTTACCGTCTCATATAGTTTTTGTGGATCAGGGAATCTAGGAGTGGCTTTGCTGTGCTTTCTAGCTCCGGGTCTCTCATAAATATTGTAGTCAAGATTTTGGCCGGGGCTGCAGTCACCTCAATGTTTGACTGGGGCTGGAGGGTCTGTTTCCAAGATGGCTCACTCAACATGGCTGGCTGGTGGGTGCGCCATGCCTGCATTCCTCCCTACTTGGGCCACTCGAGTGCGCTCCCAACTTGGCAGCTGGCCTCCCCAGGACAAGTGATCCAACAAGAGAAGAGCCGGGTGTATCTTTTATGACCTGGTGTCGGAGGCCACACAGCATCGCTTCCACTGCTTCCCTCTGTGTGTTACAGTCGAGTCACGAGATGCAGTGTATGTTCAGGGAGGGGGGATCGAGACCCCACCTCTGCCCGTTCCCATCCTCCCATCTCCTGGAGCGCCTCAGTGGCTGCACCAGAAGGCAAGGAGAGCGAGGGAGCCAGCCACGCCATCAGTCTCTCAGGGCACACAGGAAGGACAAACAGCCCATATAACCGGGGCGTTTGTCGAATTTGGGCATTTGTAGATGGACAGGAAAACAAACATTTCCGGCGATCACATGGGGGCGCTGCCTACCCACCAACGGTTCTCTGAGCTTCGCGAGCAGCGTGGCCTGGCCAAGTGTGGCTCGTTTGTACAGTGGTGTGAGCATTACTGCATGTCATCCTTTGTCTTCATGAAAAGGTGCGGAAAGGGGGAAAAGACGCGTGCTGATAATGGTGATAACAAGTGTAGCCTCGACGCGTTGGTATAATCGAGTCCAAGACTGAGCCATTACTGGGGCGCCTGGGGTGGCTGAGTTGGTTAAGTGTCCAACTTTGGCTCAGGTCATGATCTCACGGTTCATGGGTTTGAGCCACACATCGGGCTCTGAGCTTCGGATCCTCTGTCTCCCTCTCTCTGCCCCTCCTCTCGCTCAAAAAAAAAAAAAAAAAAAAAAAAAGGACCCAGCCCTTACTGACCCATCCGGTCATTAATTGACATACATTCATGAAGTGCCCCAATGGGGGCAGGCGTGGTGCTGGGCACCCTTCCTCCTCTTCCAGAGCTCATGGAATGAAAAAGAGAAACATGAGGCAGATAATATCAGAAGTAATTATTATATTTATGATATATATACACACACACACACACAAAAGAGTAGTAATTGAAGAGTCCATGAGAGAGGGGAACAACATGGGAACCTGACCTGGGCAGGGTGATCAGGGCGGGCTTCCTGGAGGAAGTATCTCTGGATGGAGCTGAAGTCCTAACACTTTGAAACACCATGCCAAGTGTTTGAAACTATGTATTTCATGTGATCCTCACAGTAACCCTCTGAAGAGGGGTGATACTATTACCAATGGGAAAACAGCTTCAGGAACTCACTTGAGGTCTCTCTTAAGAGTAAGAGTTCCCTAGTTGAAGAGACGGAGCATGTGAGCATGAGGTGGGAGGGGTTTTGGTCCATTACAGGAAGCTAGAGGCCACCATGGCTGAGGGCTTAGCCAGCCCGGGCTGAGCGGAGGGAAGGGAAGCTCTTGACTTTCAGCCAGACCCTTTGAGGCATAAGCTGGGTGACCAGTTTAATCGCGGAGAAAACAGACACAGTTGGAGCATGTGCGTGCTTTTCTTATTTTTCCTGCTCTTCCCCTATGTCGATCTATTGTGTTTCTTTAATTCCACAGATGAGCGAAATCATAGGCTACCTGTCTTTCTCTGACTGACTTACTTCGCTTAGCATGATACCCTCCAGTTCCATGCACGTCTTTGGGAGCGTGTGTGTGCTTTTCATAGTCTAGTCAGTTTCTCCTCAGTTTAACCAGATGAAGAAATCGGCGGTGCCCAGAGGTGGGGGGAAACAGGAACGCTCCAAACTGTTAGTGAGGGTGTCTCTTGGTGGAACCTTCGGGGAGGGCAACTTGGCAAAACCTACTAATGCATTGTGCATGCCAGGTTTTCTGTTTGTTTGTTTGTTTGTTTGTTTTTGTTTTTGTTTTTTACAGTTTATTTGTTTGAGAGAGAGAGCATGAGCGGGGGAGGTCAGAGAGAGAGAGAGAGAGAGAGAGAGAGAGAGAACCCCAAGCAGGCTCCACACTGACAGTGCAGAACTCACAGGGGGCTCGAACTCATGAACCCATGAAATCATGACCTGAGCCAAAATCAAGGGTTGGATGCTTAACTGACTGAGGCGCCCGATTATTATGCATGCTGTTTTTTATATTATTATTTTATTTTTATTTTTAATGTTTATTTACTTTGGAGAGAGAGAGAGAGAGACAGAGAGACAGAGTCCAAGCCAGGGAGGAGCAGAGAGAGAGGGAGACACAGAATCCGAAGCAGGCTCCAGGCTCTGAGCTGTCAGCACAGAGCCCAACACGGGGCTCTGACCCGCAAACCGTGAGATCGTGACCTGAGCCAAAGTTGGATGCTCAACTGACTGAGCCACCCAGGCATCCCTCCCTCCACATTGGATATTTCTGTAACAATTACATTTTTTTTTTTTGCAACAAGCACCCATCGCTTATGTAAGTAGAGCCAAAAAAACCACAATAAGATAAATCCAATTACTTTTGAAAATAACATGTAAGTCCATCTTTGACAATGCCACCCTAAGAGATGAAAAGTAGTTTGAGGTTTCATAATTTGCGGAGTCCCTAGGAAAGGCGGTGTCTGGTACAGCACAGAAATCTATTGTTTGAGTTTTGCGAAATCAGCTTTAAACACATTTCCAGGAATGTTTTATGTGCGACGGTTGGGTAACTTGCTTGGGGCTCTGCTCAGATGACTTCGGGAAGTGGAAAAATGATAGTGGCTAAGATACCCTGAGTGTACCCAGGGTGCACTGAGTGCCAGGGTCTGGGGGGGTTTGTATCTTCAGGGCTTTCAGCCATTCAATTGTTAGGGTCCTCGGATCGTCCCCCAAAGACCAGGAGACACGTATGCAAAGGCAAGAGCGTTTATTGAGGTTCCAGCATGCTGGGGTCAGCCACTCTGTAAAATGGCGACCCCGAGAGGAGCCCGCAGGCTCCTTATAAGCACATTTCCAAGGCGGGAAACAGGTGTCTCTATTTGGGGGGTACGGGTGCTCCAAGGATTGGTCCAAGCCGGTCTGGTGAGGGGCGGAACCTGACTGACTGGTCCATCTTCTACTTCCTAGCCTTTTGGAGCAGGAAGTGTTTTAGGGCCGCCCCTTGCCCCTCAGGTCCGGGACCTCTCATCAACCATCCCTCCACCGTCTGGCTTCAGTGCCGCTGTCCCTTTTTCAGACGGAGACCCTGAGTTTCAGAGTGGTTAAGCCAAGTACGCAGGACACCCAGCTAGTAAGCGACGTTGCCCAGGACTTGAGGGCGGGCTGGCTAATCACCACACTCCTTCGAGCTAGACTTGAGGATGGGGAGCAGAAAGGTCGAGGGGGTAACACTCTGGAACCGGTCTGGGTTTGAGTCGATTGCTAACTCTTTCTTACGCTTTCTGGGACTCTGTTTCCCCGTCTCTGAAATGGGAATAGCGTTGTACAGTTTCCGTGAGTTCGTATAGATGAGCCGTGTAGACCGTCGCCACTGGCCACGGGTGGCTTCTGAGCTCTTGAAACCAGATCGTAACCCAGATGTACTATCAGTGGTAAACGCACACTGATTTCGAAGACTTAGGTACAACAACATATCACTGTCCTTTAAAAAAAAATTCGAGTTAGGTGCGGTGCAGTCTTGGCTTCAAGAGCAGAACCCAGTGATTCATCTCTTACATGTGACACCCGGTGCTCCTCCCCCACAGCGCCCTCCTTAATGCCCATCCCCCATCTAACCCATCCCCCCTCCAACCTCCCTCCAGCAACCCTCAGTCTGTTCTCTGTATTTAAAGAGTCTCTATGGTTTGCCTCCCTCTCTGTTTTTATCTTATTTTTCCTTCCCTTCCCCTATGTTCAGCTGTTGTGTTTCTCCAATTCCACAGATGAGTGAAGTCATAGGCTACCTGTCTTTCTCTGACTGACTTATTTCGCTTAGAATAATACCCTCCAGTTCCAGCCACGTTGTTCCTGGCTTTTTTACCTTATTCCATGTCGAAGCGAGAACGTTTTGGATATACTGGGCTACATAAAATGATCATAATTAATTTCGCTGGTTCCTTTTTACCTTGTTAACGGGACGACTAGAAAATGTAAAATCTCACACACGACTTGCTTTATAATGTTGTGGGATTGTGCCGAGTTCGAGGACACAAAGCAAACGGTAACCTTCCAAGGGGCATGTCGCGATTTTTATTTCCATACCACCTTGGTTTATGTTATTTTTCCTGAGACCTGGCCTGTGGGAAGACAGTCCTCTGCCTGGTGGCCCTGTCTCTGTTCCCGGCAGCAGAAACACATGGCAGTTAATCATTGATTCCTTGTTCCAGAAAACGCACAGGGGAAGTATTGGGAAAGTGCACGAAGCACCCGCACCAGGTCCTGAGCTCTGGGCCATCCTAGGTGACTTCGTCTCTTCAGGGTTGACATTTGGAAATTTCGGAAGTGGTGGATAGCTCTCTGCACCCAAACAGGACACTTTGCTCTTTCTGATTACGAAATTATAGTGTGCTTGTTAAAAAAAAAAAAAAAAGTTAAGCATTAGGAAATATTTTATTTGGAAAGAGGAAGTCTGTATACACAGGAAAATACAACCTTAAGGTATAGTTTTGTCTGCGGCCGTTGGGGTGTCCATAAGCACGGAGGAAAAGGGACACGAGCAAACCGGATAGTTCTGGTTCCTGGGGGGGGGGAAGAGGGTGGAGGCTTGTGCAGGGGGCCCCACGTTTTCTTTTCTAATGTCTGCTTTTTAGGGAATCCTTTTGCTAGGATGTCCTCAAGTATCATTCGAAATATAATAATAATAATAATAATAATAATAAATAATAATAATGATAATGCAAGAAGGGGCAGTAACTCGTTGCCCTTACCCCAGATAGCTCCCATCAAATCTGATGCATATTTTTTCCAGATCTTTGTTCTTCGAACTTCATTTTCTTTTTTTTTTTTTTAATTTTTAAACGTAAAGTCCAGTTAGTTAACATACAGGGTCCTGTTAGCTTCAGCTGTGCAGTATAGTGATTGAACACCTCTTCAGCCCTCGTGCTCACCGCAACAATGAAGTCCTTATGTTTCTATCTGACTTCATGGTGATGAGATTCAAAGAAAACAGGAGCTTAAAAAAACACGTCTGGATATCTGAACAAACAGGGCTCGGGATGGAAAGAGGAACTCTGTTACCAGGAACTCCAGGAAGATACACACCCTTTCAGTGCCTCTGTCTTCTCACTCACGAAACGGGAAGAAAACAGTCCCCGTCTCAGAGTCGCAAGGAGCCGGAAAGGTGTTAACGCGTGTGCAGTGCCTAGCAGCCAGAGCCTGCACGTAACAGGTGCTCAGTAAGTGTCTGTTTTGACTCTTGTTACAAGGTGCACTCAGACCAGAGTCCGAGACCTCTCTCTGCCACTTACTCACGGGGGACCCTGAGCCCATGGCCGAACCTACGGAAGCCCTTTGTTTGCTCATCCATAAAATGGGAACGTAGCCCTTGTGCCTATTGCAGGGTTAAGTGAGAGAACGAGACACCCTGGAGATATCCACTCTGCCTTCAAGGGGTCCCTAGGGGCCTCAGGAAACAGCCATAATGCTCCATATGTACGTCCAGGCTGGCGGAGGAGGGAGCATCTGGCCGATATTCCAGAAGGAGGTGTTATGTGGGAAGCCAGAAGCTTCAGCATGGAGCTGGGTGGGAGAAGGAGGAAGAGCTGAGCTAGGATTTCTCAGACTTCCCGAGCATCGGAGCCTCCCTGGCGGCTTATTCCAAGGCAACTCTCCGAGCGCCGGCCCTGGATCTGTTGGAGATGGTCCCGCACGTCATGGGGCTCTTAGCTATTCACTAAATGCTGAGCGCCAGGCATTGCTCTGGGAGTGAGGAAAACAGACAAAAATCTCTGCCTTCAAGGAGCTATAGGCTTGTGTCTTTTGCCACTTCGGGGAGTTTTCAGCCATTACTTCTTCAAACATTTTTTTTTCGGCACCACAATTCTTTCCCCTGTGTTTCTGGAACTCTGATGACAGGAGTCTTGGACCTTTTAATATTATCCCACAGGTCTGTGGTTGAGATTGGATACTTTCTGTTGCTCTGTCCTCCAGTTCACCGCCTCTTTCCTCTTCGATTTCCATCCTGCTACTCAGCCCATCCAGTGAGTTATTCATTTTGGTTATTGTATGTTTTGGTTTTAAAATTTCCATGTGGTTCTTTCTCTGTTCTTTTATGTGGTTCTTTTTCTGAACAACTCTTTCTCTATTGGGGTTTTCTCTGTTTCTGTTAGTTCAAGAGTGTTTGCTCTTACTTCTCGGGCATAGTGATAATATCTGCTTTAAAGTATTTGACAATTCTAGGAGCAGCCCGGGTGCTGCAGTCGGTTAAGCGTCTGACTCTTGATCTCAGCTCAGGTCGTGATCTCACGGCTCATGAGTTTGAGCCCTGCGTCGGGCTTCGCGCTGATGGTGCAGAGCCTGTGGGGATTCTGTCTCTCCTTCTCTCTGCCCTTCCCCTGCTTCTGCTCTCTCTCTCTCTAGTAAATAAATAAATAAACTTTAAAAAAATAAAGCATTTGATCATTTTAACATCTGCATCGTTTTAGGACTGCCATACGATGATTCTCTTTCCCTTTGTGAGGGGTTAGGGATGTCACACTTCTTCACATGTTGAGTAACTTTGGGTTGTATTCTGGAAATTTTATTTTTATTTTTATTTTTATTATTTAAAAAATTTTTAACCTTTATTTATTATTCACAGACAGAGAGAGACAGAGCAGGAGCAGGGGAGGGGCCGAGAGAGGGAGGAGACACAGAATCCGAAGCAGGCTCCAGGCTCTGAGCTGTCAGCACAGAGCCCGACGCGGGGCTCGAACTCACAAACCGCGAGATCATGACCTGAGCCGAAGTCGGAGGCTTAACTGACTGAGCCACCCAGGCGCCCCCTATTCTGGAAATTTTAGACATTATATGTAACGTGATGCTAAATTGTGATATGCTGGATCTTGTTTAAATCATATGGAGAGTGTTGATGCTATGTTTGGGCAGGCAGGCGAGCAGCTCAGGCTCGGGTTGCAAGTTTCAACGCATTTTCTCAAGATGTCGCTCTAATTTCAGTTTGATTTCCAAAGCCACCGCGGGCCATTGGTATCTATCGTATGTGTGTGTGTGTACGACCCATTCTCTATGACCCGAACGTCTTCCTTCCCTGCTCATCAGACCAGGGTTTGTGTGTTTGTTTGTTTGTTTTTGCATTTGTGTGTATGTGTGTCTTTAAAGAATTCTTTTTGTCTTCTAGCGAGCAGTTCTGAGTTTCGGGCTGCCTTTAAGTCTAGGCTGGGAAATACCAGAGGAAAATAATGACAAAATCATTGCTGGTTTGGTGGCACTTTGACTTATGGTTTCCTTCCTCATCCAGACTGCTACCATTTACTTATTAAAAAAAAAAAAAAAAGACTTGGGCACGCCTGGGTGGCTTGGTCGTGATTGACTTCCGCTCGGGCCAGGATGTCACAATTAGTGAGTTCCAGTCCTGTATCGGGCGAGCTTGAGCCTTGCTTCTCTCTCTCTTTCTCTCTCTCTTTCAAAAAAAAATAGACTTAATTTTTTTAGAGCATTTATAGGTTTACAGAAAAGTTGGGGGGAGAGTACAGAGGCTTCCGATGTGCTCTTTCCCTGCCCCGGTTTCTCCTGTTATTAACATCTTGCATTTTTATGGTCCATTTGTTATGATTGATGAACCAATATGAATACAGTATTATTAAGTAAAGACCGTAGGTTACATTAGGATTCATGTTTGTGTTGGACGTTCTGTGGGTTTGGCCAAATGCATGATGTCACGTATCCACCCCTACGGCACCATACAGAAGAGCTTCATTGTCCTAAAAAAGCCCCGTGCTCCGCCCACGCGTCCCTTTTCCTCTGCTCTCACCAGCCCCTGGCAGTCGCTGGTCTTTCTACTGTCTCTATAGTTTTGTCTTTTCCAGAAGGTCACCTAGTTGGAAATACACAGCACATAACCTTTTCATGCCGTTTCTTCCGCTTATTCCAAATTGTTTCCTCCATGTCTTATTTTCTTTTTAAGTTTTTTTAATGTTTATTTATTTTTGAAAGAGAGAGAGAGAGAGAGAGAGAGAGAGAGACAGACAAAGTGTGAGTAGGGGAGGGGCGGAGAGAGAGGGAGACACAGAATCCGAGGCAGGCTCCAGGCCCTGAGCTGTCGGCACAGAGCCCGGCGCGGGGCTTGAACCCACGAACTGTGAGATCATGACTTGAGCTCAGAGTCACCCAGATGCCCCTCGCTCAGAACGTTTTTGAGGTTCATCTATGTAGCCTGTAGCAGGACTGCAGATTTGGTTTTTTGTTTTTTACCGCCGAATAGTATTCCATTGTGTGGGTATTTTGTCCGTGTCTCCTGAGTTGTTATTATTTTTTTTCTTCAGGTTTTATTCCTTTTTATTTCGGTAATGGCAATAGTCATTTGAGGGGCCTGGAGGAGCTGCCTTAGGGCCATATTAGCGCCTTTTCCCTCAGCCAGCATGCCCTGCCTCTGCCCCCCCCCCCCCGCCTTCCTGGCAGAATTATAGGTCCGATGGTGGTGCTGGTTGCGGTCCTGGGAGGCCGGGGGCCACCCGCATGAACTGTTTCAGTTCCTCGGACGATTCTGCCTGTAGCTCTCGCCTTCCCTCTGCTGACAGCCTCCAGCCTCTCGTGGGTAATGTCGTCAATCGCATGATCAACTTGATGGTTTCTTCTCCATTACACCTCTGCTTCTCCCGCGCACAAGGCGCCCTTTTGCTGGCACCCAGCACCCCCCCGCCCCGCCCCCGAGGGCATTCCGGGGCCAACAGTGATACCTGTGCTTTGCCAGCTGCGGCTCTGCAGACTCCCGGGGCTCACAGTCCAGTCCACGAGGAAGTCAAAGGCCTTCGTCACGGAGGCGATGGGGTTGGGCACCGGGGTCTGCAGCGAGAGAGTTCTGGATACACACCCTTGGTCCTTGTCCAGGTCGTTCTGCAGGGGGTGGAGCGCACAGTAGGCTCTGCTTTTGGAGAGGCTTCCCCCTTCTCTGCCTATGTCTCCCGCTCCCGCCTTATTTTCCCTCTGTCGCTCCTAAATATCCCTTTAAAAATATATTTTATATATATATTTTAAAGTAATCTCTATGCCCAGTGTGGGGCTCGAACTTACAGCTCTGAGATCAAGAGCCACTCGCTCCATCTACTGAGCCAGCCCGACGCCTGGCTCCTGAGAATTCTTAAATAAATTTTTGTGGTTAAATTAGCCAGAGTTGTTTGGTTTCTGTAATTAAGCTCACAACCTTTGCTAATTTTTAAATCTTATACACTGCTCATGTGTGACTGACATGATTTAAGAATGAAAGAAATGTGCAGAGAAAAGTAGGGTTGGAACTTCATGCAGCCTCAGAGAGAGGAATTATATTTATATACGCACAGAGGTAGATACGTGGATGTCTCTATGTGTAACCATTTAGCGCCCTGCTTTCCATTTCCTTGGTCCTCCTGGGTTTGGTTGCACCTGTTACGGACAACTCCATGCAATGCAAATTCCTCCCTCAAGAGGGCGTACGGACTTTTCTATTCTCTCCTTCCAGAGTTTTTTTGGTTCTCAGCATGTGCAGCTGTTAATACCCTTTGGGGCAACTCTCAACCAGGAGCTGGGAGGTAAGCAGGAGAACAGGGGCTAGTCGATAAATAAAGCTAGCAAACTGAATCCAACCGCACGTTAGATTGTACGCCACGGCCAAGTGGGATCGATCCCAGGATATTAATCCCAGGGATTGGAAGACTCAAACAGGTATTTGCACACCAGTGTTCACAGCAGCACTATTTACAACAGTCAGAAGGTGGAAATGACCCAGATGTCTGTGGACGGATGAATGGACAAACAAAATACGGTGCATCCATACAATGGAATACTATTCAGCCATAAAAGAAACAAAGAACAAAGAGCATGCTGCGGCTTTGATGAGTCCTGGAAACATGCCAAGTGAAAGAAGCTAGAAATAAAAGGTTGCATATTGCCCGATTCCTTTTTATGATATATTCGGAATAGGCAAATCCATAGGGACAGAAAGCAGATTGGTGGTTACCAGGGGACGGGAGGTAGAGGGAAACGGGGAGCGATTACTTAATGGAAACAGAGTGTTTCTCTGGAGTGATGAAAAACGTTTTGAAACTCGAGAGAGGTGGTGATTGCCATATATTGTAAATATATTAAGTGCTGCTGAATTATACACTTTAAAATGGTTAATTTTATGTTATGTGAATTTCAGCTCAGTAAAAATAGAGACTTCAATCTATGGTGCAGTGAAAATATAAACTGCCAACACTATTAGGATCTAATTTACTAGTACATGTGAACGTTTAAATACACCTACAAGGAGCCGACCGAAAGAGCTCCCCATGCTCAAAAGAGAAGGATTTGAGCAACAAAATCAAGTAGTATTGGGGGCGCTTGGGTGACTCAGTCAGTTAAGCCTCCGACTCTCGGTTTTGGCTTAGGTCATGATCCCACAGTGTGTGAGATCGAGCCCCATGTCGGGCTCTACACTGACAGCACAGAGCCTGCTTGGGATTCTCTCTCCCTCTCTCTCTGTCATTCCCCTGCACATGCTCTCTCGCTCTCAAAATAAATAAACTTAAAAAAAATCAAGTAGTGGGGCGCCTGGGTGGCTCAGTTGGTTAAGCATCCGACTTCGGCTCAGGTCATGATCTCACAGTCTGTGAGTTCGAGCCCCGTGTCAGGCTCTGTGCTGACAGCTCAGAGCCTCGAGCCTGCTTTGGATTCTGTGTCTCCATCTCTCTCTCTGACCCTCCCCCACTCATGCTTTGTCTCTTCTGCTCCCAAAAATAAATAAAAATATAAAAAAAATCAAGTAGTACTGGGGTATAATCCAGCGAATCCAATTAACGATTGACTAGATTAATACATGGGGAAGAGGAGACTAGTATCTCGTGGGCAGAAGAATTCCGAATAACTTACGTAGATATTCTGACCTCAAGGAAGGGGAACATAACTTCCCAAGAGTGTGGACTGTGCAGAGAGACTTCTTTCTGAAGAGCGCACTATGGAAAAGGAGCAGGGATGGTAACTCTATAGTGGAGAAGCCTGACCAACGCTACCTCAGCCGGTTGATTAAGGTCGGCATCAATAGTCATAAATCATAGTGACTTACATACCCTTAATATGGTATGAAAATGGCATTTTACTTCTGCAGTCTTCCTCCTATAACCCCACGAGTCTCATCATGAGAGAACGTCACATAAATCCCAATAAGGGGCCATCCTGCAATCTCCCTGACCAACGTTCCTCCAAACCGTTAGGGACACAAAAAACCAGAAGCCTGGGAAAATGTCACAACCAAGAGGAGCGCAAGGAGACATGAAGGGAAAATGGAATATGGTGTCCTGGATGAGATCTTGGGACAGAAAAAGGACATTGGGGGAAAACTAAGGAAATCTCAGCTGGATTTCAGGAAATAAAAATGTATCAATTTTGGTTTGCTAATTGTAACAAATGTGTCATAGTAACCTAAGGTGTTAACAATAGGGAAACTGCAGAGGTGTATAAAAACTCTTCTCTGTCCTGTCTTCTCAATTGTTCTGCAACTTTAAAACTTATCTAAACAATGAAGTTTGTTGGAAAAATGGGCCCATCCTTTGCCAAGCAAGATACACCTGTGCATGGTGGTGACTGCGTAGACTCTGGAACCAGATTGCCTGGGCTCAGATCCCAAACTCTGTCACTAATTGTCTGTGGTCGGTAGCCTCCAAGATGGCCTCCAGGGACCCCTGCCTCCTGGCGGTCATGCCCTTTGTAGTCCTTGTCCTCACTGAATTGTGTTGGCGCGAGTGACCAATAGAATGTTGTGGAAATGGTGCTGCGTGGCTTCTGAGCCTGGGTCTTTGAAGGCACTGTGGCTTTTTCCTTGTTCCTTCTCTTCGATCGCTCACTCTGGGGAAAGCCAGCTGTCATATCGTGAGGACCCTCAAGCAACGCCGTGGAGGTTCACATGACCGGGGACTGAGTCCTCCCATGAAGAGCCACCGCCAGCTTGCCAGCTACGTGAGGGAACTTCCTTGGAGGTGGCTCCTCCAGCCTCAGCCGAGCTTTCAGATAACAGCAGCCCCTCCTAACGTTTTAACTGTAATCTTATGAGAGACCCCCTAAGCCCAAACCGGGCAGCTCAGTGGCTCCCTGCAGATTCCCAACCTTCCAGAACTGTGAATGATAATACTTATTGTTGAAGCCTCTAGGTTTTGGGGTAATTTGTCTCATAGCAATAGACAACTAAGGGATTAATTGAGGCGTAGGCACTTTTTTTCCCCATAAAGGACAAGATAATACATATTTTAGGCTTTTTGGGTCATGTACAGTCTCTGTTACACATTCTTTTTTCGTCTTTTTTTAACTCTTTGAAAATGTAAAAAAAAAAAAATTCTTAGCTTGAGGGCTGAACAGAAACAAGCCATGAACCTGTCTTCCTCCTCGCTTGCTGGCTCCTTTCCTTCTTCCTTCCGTTACCCTTTCCCTCCCCTCCTCCTTTTCTTCTCTCTCACTCTTTCATATATTCAGTCATTAATACATTAATTATTAGTAAATTATTAATTTTTAATATTAATTAATATTATTATTAATTATTAATAAAATGAGCACCTACTATGTGCCAGGCCCTGCGTGAGGGGCCGCAGTTATATCTGTGGTCAAGACAGACATCCTTTCTGCTCTCCTGGGACTCCCAGCCCAGTAGGGGAGACAGACAACAAAGCTGTAAGTTAAGAACCCACTATATTATTATGCTTTGTAGCATCTACTCTGAAGGAAATGAGCAGGTTACGTGGGGGAGATAAAGGTCCAATCTCATCAAGCCACAGTGGCTATAGAAGGCCTCTCTGAGTGGAGATTGGAAGGATGAAGAGAAAACACTCAAGAAAAAGTGTTCTGGGCAGAAAGCACTACTTATGCAAAAGCCCAGAGGCAAGAGAACTAGGAGTTTCTGGGAACTGTGGAGGAAGCCAGGGTGGCGGGGTGAGTGAGGTGGAGAGCGGGGGGCCACGGGGTCAGGGAGGTGATGGGGCCACAGTGCAGGGCCTTGAGGCTGTGGTGTCTGAGTGATAGGATCTTGGGAGGGCTTCGAGCAGAAGTTGCTTGACCTGCTGTTCTCTCTGACCTGCAGATTCTAGGAACTCCCCTCTCCCTCATGGCCTCTTGTCTTCCTCACTGAAAGGCCTGTGGGCATTTGTTGAATATTTACTGTACCCTGGAACTCACAGTTACTCTCTGGGAAGTAATGTCAAAGATGGGGAAACCAGGGGCGCCCGGGTGGCTCAGTTGGTCGAGTGTCCGACTCTTGATTTTGGCTCAGGTCATGATCTCGGTTGTGAGATCGAGCCTCATGCTGAGCATGGAGCCTGCTTGGGATTCTCTCTCTCTCTCTTTTTGTTCTGCCC
The DNA here is from genome assembly GCA_030068075.1 of Paguma larvata. Taxonomy (NCBI): domain Eukaryota; kingdom Metazoa; phylum Chordata; class Mammalia; order Carnivora; family Viverridae; genus Paguma; species Paguma larvata. Next base: position 7,387,618 of record CM057842.1, on the reverse strand, counting down.
CTCCTCTGTACATGTGCTCTCTCTCTCTCAAAATAAATAAACGTTAAAAAAAAAAAAAGATGAGGAAACCAAAGCAAAGAGAGGTGAATAACCAGGCTAAGGTCACACAGCCAGGAAGAAGTGGAGGGAGAACTTGAATTGAGGCAGCTGCCGCCAGGCTTTCCTGTGGGTCCATGGCTCCAGCCTCCTCCTCAGGTTTCCTGCCATCAACTCAGTTTTCACCCATCAATCAGCTGGGCCTTCTGCCTCAGAGCTGGTCAGTTCCTCTCCCACTCAAACATCTTCCATGACTCCCTACTACCGTTGATAAAAACCAAGCCCTTTAGCCTGGTATTCCAAACCTTTTATGAAGTCAGCTCGCCCAGCAGCCTCCCTGGCCCACCTTCTCTCTTTCTCCTTCTCATCTCAGTCCCTCATTTTCACCCCAAGACCAAGCCATCCTGGATGCCTTGCCCTTCCTGTTGCACTCTTGGGGGTTCCTGCCTGGGCTCGGCAGGTCTTCCAGTCCCATCCCAGGCCACGCTGATAAAGCTCATTCACTGTCCCCTGCCCCTTGTCTTAGCACCCAGTTGCCTGGGGCTCCCCATCAAATCTTCAGTCAGGACCAGGTACAGCCTGGGCACCAAAGTCATTCATCGACTCATGCATTCATTTGATAATTATTCCTGAGCACCTACTCTGTACGAGCCCTCGCTGTAGGAACTGAGAAAACTGCAGTGAACAAGACAGACCTGGCCTCTGGTTTTAAGGAGCTGACATTGTGGGGCAGGAGAAATGCCTATTTGGCAATCAAACCAGTAACTATTAGGTACAATATATTTATAAGTGTTATTGAGACAATAAAGCAGGGTAAGTGGAGAGAGAGTGACAGAAGGGGGTCTATTTTAGATATGTTATTAAAGCAAGTATCTTTGAGGAGGTGACTTTTTAAAAAAATTTTTATTTATTTTGAGAGAGAGAGAGAGAGAGAGAGGGAGAGAGAGTATGTGTTCCTGAGCCAGGGAAGGGCAGAGAAAGAGGGAGAAAGAGAGAGAGAGAGAGAGAGAGAGAGAGAGAGAGAGAGAATCTCAAGCAGGCTCCACACTGCCAGTGTGGAGCCTGATGCTGGGCTTGGATCATGAACCACCAGGTCATGACCTGAGATGAAATCAAGTCAGAAGTTTAACTGCCTGAACCACCCAGATGCCCCAGAAGTGACATTGAAACAGAGTCCAAATAAGGGAAGGGTTCAGTCAATGCAGATATCTGGAGGAAGGGTGTACTTGGTGGAGGGAACAGTGAGTGCAAAGGCCCTGCGGTGGGAATCAACATGGGTGCTGGAAGGACACAAAGGAGGCCAGTGTAATTAGCATGGAGTAGGAGCGGGGAGGAGGCAGGTCCATGGGATTTCAGGGCAGGTTGTGTGGGGCCTCTGATGAATGTCGAGGAGGGATAAATGTATCGAGTTTGGGTATGAGACTCCATGCTCTTTATCTGGGGTTAAGCCCAGTGGCCTGGGCCTGCTTGGAAACAGCCACCTGAGGGCAGCAGACACCTCGGCGTCTCAGGACTCGCAGCCATGTGTGCTCATATATTCCGAAAACGCTTCCAGCTGGTCCAGCGACTCCTCCTTGCCCACTTCCCCTTCTGCCGGCCAGTTCATGAGGAATGTCTCCTTGCCCAGGACGTAGATGTAACTGTGGGGGAGAGACGGCGAGGAGGCAAGGAGAGCCTGGTGCCCTGGAGGTATGCAGCCCTGTCTGTCTTTCTCCTCTGTCCTGATTGGCAGCCTCCCAGAGCCAGAGGCTGTAGTGCCCACTCCACCAGCCCATCTTGGGTCCGCCAGCCTCTAGCCCACATGGCTGGGGATCAGAAAAGTCTCCCCTTCCCCTGATTCTTTACGGCCCTCTATTGGAAAACCGAATCTGTATCTACATCTACAACATCTCCTTATGAACGGTGTTCTCTGGAATTGTGCAGTGCACGGTCTGCACCTCCCTTCAGGGCGGCCCTGAAACCCAAGACTCTCACTGTTGGATGACAGGTGCTGATGGGAGGTGTTGACACCAGGGACCGGGCCGGGGTGGGCAAAGGAGCCCTCGCCTGAGTCTTGGGACAGCAGGAGTCCCCCACGTACTGAGATTTGACTTTCCACAGGTCTGACGTGTGGCCCATGATGAGGTATGTCTCCTGTTCCTGCAGCCCCAGGGAGTCGTGGCAGGTGGCATGAGAGACGAATTTCTTCGTGGTGAGGGGCAGGGCAGAGTCTGTGCCTGGAGGAGAGGAAACCGGTGTGTGAGTGTACAGAGGCCTGGCTCTCCCCCCCACTCCCGGGACCCTCAGGGTGGAACCCCACACCGCCTCCTCTGCCCCCTCGGACACACCGCTCTTGATGATGGCTTGGAGTTTCATGTTGTAGTAGACGTAGGGGTTGGAGGCGGAGGCCTGCACAGACTCCAGCCTGACCGTGTACACTGGGAAAGCAAGGGCGGGAGGGCGTCCTGTTGGCATCTGGCCGCAGGTGGACCTCCTCCCGCCCCCTGCCGCTTCCCACACTCACCGAAGTCCATGCCTCCCTCACAGGCTATGGCCTGGAGCTCCTCCTGTCTCAGTAGGGCGCTGTCCTTCCTCAGAGACGGGCACCGTTCTGGAGGGGCAGGAGGGCAGCTGCTCTGGCTACGCCGAGGGAGGGGGTTTCCTCCCACCCCCCCCCCCCCGCCCCATCTGGTCTGTAGGGCGGCGCTCTGTCTTCCTCTAGCTCTCCTTCTCGTCTCTCTCTCCCGTCTGAGTCTCTTTATGTCTCGCTCCGTTTCTGGCTGTGCCTGAATCGTCTCTGTCTTTGCGTCTCCTTTTCTCTGTCTTCCTGTCTCACGATCTCTGTCGGTCTACGCTCAGCCCAAGGGACAGCCAGGAGGTGACACACGGCTCCTGGTCCCCGTGACCTCACCCTCCGCACATCTGCAGACATCTTTGTGACAGATCTTCCGCAGGAAAGAGCGCTCTGTGGGCAGGTTGTAGAAAGAGCTGCACCTCCGGGCTGAGAGAGGGCGAACGTCGGGGATTGGCTGGGGTCACCGCTGGCTCCGCCCCGAAGCCCCGCCCCTCGCCCCACCGGGCCCTGCCCAGTCATTCCCTCGGCAGGCCCCTCCCTCTTGAGACTCCTCCCTTCTCGCCGCGCGGGCCTTGCCCAGTCGCTTCGCGGTCCCATCCTCTTCCAGGCTCCCCACAACGCCGACCCCCCAGGAAGGCCACGCCCCTTATCACCACATCCCTTTCGGTCCCTTTCAGCAACCTTCTTGTTGCCCCAACGCTCAGCCAGGCCCTCTGGGCCACGTCTCAACTCCCACCGCCCCGTTCTGCCTCCGCCCCTCATCCTTCCCTCCTGGCCCTGTTCTTCTCACTCCTCTTGGGGACACCCCTCCTGCCCCAGATCCCTGCTTACAAGGCTCGTAGTAGTCGTACACGGTGACGTGCGCGGCCTGCAGGAACTCCGCCTGCAGCATCCTGTGGACCCGGAAACCCAGCACTGTGTTTTCCTCGTGGGAGAGCTGGGGGAAGGGAATCCTGTCTGAGCTGACCAAGGCCACTGACCATGGGGCACTGACCACAGGGCCTTGGCCATAACCACTCGATGTGGCCTTGCGGTCTGAGGAGCTGACCGCAGACTGCGTGGCTCTCTGGCGACACTGCCTAAGGTGCTGACTGTGGATTCTCTGCCCAGCGGGTGGCCCACAGGCCCTGGAGGAGGACCCGCCGCCTTCCTCACCTTCTCCAGGTAGAGGACAACGGTGCTGTCGCTGGAGCTCGTCTTGGTCTCATACTGGAAGGCGTACATCTCCACGTCGCTTGTAAGCTGGGGCAGAGGGTGAGGATTGCAGGTTGACGGAGACCCCACCCCCACCCCGAGGTCCCCACCTCTAGGAGCTCTGGTCAGTGTGGAGTAACTCCCAGCTCTTGTCCCATCAACGCCAGTGTCGGGGAAACTGGGGCACCATCAGGGCAAGGACTTGCCTAAGGCCATGCAGGGAGTCCATCGGAAGTGACCATGGCTGCTGACCATGGGGCACTGACCTGGGGCCTTCACCCCCGGGCCCACACGGGGAGTGTGGAATGTTGCTAGGGCATCCCCGCCCCGAACAGCAGCGGGCAGGTGGGGCCTCCGTTACCTGTTTGAGGTCATTCTGGTTGGGGTAGAAGCCGGTGAGCAGGGAGACCTCCATGATGCTCATTGTGGCCTCTCGATTTCCCTGGAACCTGGGGATTTCACAGCTCCGGTCTCTCTTCATTCTCCTCCTCCCTCTTCCCTTTCCCATGCTCCCCCCGCCATCATCTAAGGCCTGAACGAGTGTAGTCAGGAGCCTCCTCGGTTTCCCACCCGCTACTGCTCTGCGCCCAGCAGTATACAGCTTTAGCCAACAGGAATCTCCTGTGTTGCCTCCTTGCTTAATGATTTTAGCAGGTGCCTTGTCTCACCCATCCACTTCACCCCCTCTCACCCCAGCCTTCATGTGATTGCTCTTGAGCGTCTCTCTCCTGCCACTGGACCTTGGCACATGCTATTCTCTCAGCCTGGAGTCCTCACTCCTCTCTCTCTGCTCTGAAACATCCCTCTTCCGTCTTTGCAATTTCCATTGATCCTCCCTCCGTCTGGGAACCCCCTGCCCCTGGTCATTCTCTAATTTGCCCTCCTGTGCCTCTGTGGACCTCTCCTTTGCCATATTTAATCGCAGTTGTCATCCTACATTGATTCCGGATGATTATTTGGTTATCGTCTGTCTCCCCTGATAGTCTGCGAGCTCCGTCAGGCAGAGGGTGGCTGCCTTGCTCGCAGCCGTGCCCTCAGTTCCTAGAACAGGGCCTGGAATTCTGTAGGTGCTCAACACATGTTTTTATCTGGGGGAGACCAGGGTGAGGGCGTTTGAGAGAAAGGGCGGGACTGGGGTGAGGGCTGGGGTGCCTGGAGGAGATGAGGGATGGGAGAGCGACAGGCTGGGAACCCGTTCGGGGCTCTGGGACATGGAACATGTTCACTGTGGGGGAGCCCAGCATCCCAGGACAGGGCAGGTTGGGGCACAGGATTGGGGAGCAGGATGGTAGAGAAGCGTGGGAGGGGAGGGGAGGGGAGGGCAGGACGCGCGGTGGGATGAGGGGGCGTGCGTGGAAAAGCAAGCTTGGCTGGTTCCCACCCTCCATTCAGTACACAGGGAGAGCTGGCAAGGGGTCTGGATACTGGGAAGGGAGGCCTTCCTCCTGGCCAGCCCCAGATCCTGGTGCTCTGACCTTGTCTCCATCCGCAGCTGGAAGGTCTCTTCCCCTTTTTTATTATCTGCAGAGAGAAGGCAGTTTAGAAGCTGGGTAACACAGCTTCCTGGGTTCAAATCCTGGCTCTGCTGTGTGACTTTGGTCAAGTTGCTTAAGGTCTCTGTGCTTTAGTTACCTAATCTGTAAATGAGGAGCGTAATATTCCCAGCCCAGCCACCTTATAAGGATTTAATAAGTTAATACAAATACAAGCAAAGCTCTTAACACAGTGCTTTATCGGTTCTTCGTAACTGTCAGTTACTATTACTATCATTATTACAACTATTGCTACTACCAGTATTATTATTATTGTTTTTATGATTATTTTATTTTTATTAAAAAATGTGGCCCAAACCAAATCCTTGGTTACTTTTCGTTGCTAAAAGTCCTGGGGCTGGTGAGGCTTATTCACCTCATCCCCACAGTGAGCTCCCCCCGGCGGAGTCCTGTCTCTGCCTTCACGGTACCCCAGGCTAGGAACTCTAGAACCCCATTTCTGATCATCTCCACAGCCCCCACCCCAGTTCGGCCCCCATCATCTCCTACAAGACCAGTGCAGTCGCTTCCTCCCTTGCCTCCCAGCTTCTGCCCTTGCCTTCTACAGTCTGTGCCAGAGGGAGCCTGCGCAAACCCGTGCTAGGTCCTATGCCTTCTCTCTCAGAACACTCCATGGCTCCCCCTTCACTCTGAGCAAAAACCAGAGATCTCACGATGGCCCGCAAGTTCTGCACCACCTGCCCCCATCACCCCTCCAATTCTTTTTCCTCTGCGGCCACAGTAGCCTCTTCGAAACAGGTGAGCTCGTTCTTGTCTCCAGGCCTTTGTACCTACCGTTCAGCCCTTTGGAATGCTATTCCCTCAGGTCCTTCATGGGTCATTCTTTCACTTCTTTCATGTCTGAGCTCAAACGCCACCTCCTCAGATTTTCCTGGACCTCCTCCAAGTGCGTATCATCTTTCCCTACTTTATTTTGTATGGTACTTATCATCACCTTCTGGTGTGTTATGTATTTATTTTTTGATAGTGTAGGTTGTTATAAATACATAGCCGGAGTATAATATATTTATTGTTGTATTATTGTTTGTCTCCCCCTACTAGAATGTGGGCTTCAGGAGAAGAAGGGATATTTTTCTTGTTCACCCTGTGTTCCCAGGGTCCAGAAACAGGGGACGGCACATAGTAAATGCTCAATGAATATCTGTTGAATAGTTAAATAAGGCAATAAATGCACTTACTGAATGGAAGCTAAAATAAAGTAGTATAAAAGAAGGGCTGGGAATCCCCGGGTCTAGGCTTACCTTCCAGGGCACTGTGAGACTCACATTCAGGTGGTACAGGTTGCAGGTGCCTTCCCAGGACTCTGGGGACCTGTAGTACATGGTCAGGATCTGCCAGGGTGGGAAAGGTGTTAGAGACCATTCCCAACCACTCCCTTCCTCCTCGCTTCCGTCCTCGCCTGCCCTGGTTCTGCACCTGTGGATAATTCGCTTCAAAGTCAGCTCCCTTCCCAGAATTCCTGGGTGCAGTGACCAGACACTCTTTAGAGTCTAGACCGCCTCGGTGTAATAGGACTTTCTTCTGTAATAGAAATAGTCTCCACCTGCACTGTCCATATGGTAACCACCAGCCACGTGTCGTTATGGAGCACTTGACGGTGCTGGTGGTACAACTAGGGAACTGAATTTTTTTATTTTACTTAATTTAAATTTCACCAAGCCTCATGGAGGAACGTGACATGCCCAAAGTCACACAACGAAGTCAGAGATTCAACTGTGACTCCATGACCAGAAACATGAACACAAGCTGCCTCGAATTTTGTGAACAAGAGATCTGTCCTCCTGGGCCACCAGGGATGGAGCCAGAAGATATTACGGAGCCCCTAGATGTTGGGTAAAGGGTACAGTTATCTTCCAGGCAACGTAAGGCACGCTAGAGGGAGAACTTTCCTTTGGAGAACTAAGAGACACCCTTTAGGGACTCAGCATGGAAGGGGCACACAAGTCCAAAGATCTCTGGCTTCTATCTCTCCTGACTCCTGACTTATAACAAGTGACGACCTTTCTGAGTCTCTACTTCCCCAACTGTTGAATGGAGTCCATATTTTTAGCAAGTTTCTATGGGCAGGCTTTGGGGTGTCCTTAAGTTGGTTTCTAGCAAACAGTAGTGCCCTAAATGGTAGTTAAAATTGTTTCTAATTTTGATCTTGTCTTGCAGCCTAGACTGCCTCTATTTCTATCAATGGCGGGGTGGAAGGGGGTGCGGGGCTGGACTCTAGTTAAGGATCTCAAGGGGGGACACCAGACCTACCGAGATTGTGCCTCTCCCACTGCCAGTGGCTTTGATCTCGAGGTCGTCCTGGGCAGAGAACTGAAAGGAAGTGAGAGGAGAATTTGAACACAGAGGAAGCATCAAAACATGGCTCTAATGCAATGGAGTTGGGGAGGAAAGAATGCATGGACACTGAGGCCTCAGTAACTTCCCTAGCTTGGGGCCTAGTGACTCCCTGCTCACCTGTCCCCACATAGATGGTTTTCTTTTTCCTTTTTTTTAAAAAATATTTATTGATTTTTAAGAGACAGAGAGAGACGGAGTGTGAATGGGGGAGGGTCAGAGACAGAAGGAGACACAAAATCTGAAGGAGGCTCCAGGCTCTGAGGCATCAGCACAGAGCCTGACATGGGGCTCGAACTCATGGACTGCGAGACCATGACCTGAGCTGAAGTCAGACACTTAACTGACTGAGCCACCAAGGAGCCCCTATTTTCCTTTTTGAAAGAGTACTTGTGGTGCCTACACTGTCACAGATCAACTACAACAGCCAGCTCAGGCTGTGTCCTAATGGACATTTGTCCAATCTGTCCACTTTGCGGTGTTTCCGGAGTTTCTTGTGCGTGGAACTACCACCAGACTTTTCTCCCCGGCATCTTCGCATCTACTCTTGTTTCCATCATACATTCTTCCTTCATCGGCCAGAGAAAATTTTTAAAAATTCATATCCATTCACATCACCCCTGCTGAAAACCCATTAGCTATTCTTGGAATACTTCTGCCTTCTGCACCGCTGTTTCCTCTGCCTCGATATCCACAAGGCTCATGCCTTCCTTTCCTTCTTTGCTCAAATGTTACCATTTTGGTGAGCACTTCCCTGCCCCTCTCATATAAAATTGCACCTTGAGGTGCCTGGGTGGCTCAGTCAGTGAAGCATCTGAATTTGGCTCAAGTCAAGATTTCTCAGTTCTTGAGTTCGAGCCCTGCATTGGGCTTTCTGCTGTCAGTGCAGAGCCTGCATTGGACACTCTGTCCTCCTTTCTCTCTGCCTCCCCTGATCATGCTCTCTCTCTCTCTCAAAAATAAATAAACATTAAACAAATAAAATTGATGGGTTCCTGGGTGGCTCAGGTAGTTGAGCGTCTGACTTGGGTTCAGGTCATGATCTCACCATTCACGAGTTTGAGCCCCGCGTCTGGCCCTGTGCTGACAGCTCAGAGCCTGGAGCCTGCTTTGGATTCTGTCTTCCTCTCTCTCTGCCCCTTTCTTGCTTGCACTCTGTCTCTCTCAAAAATAAATAGACATTTTAAAAAATAAATAGAAAATAAAATAAAATGGCAACTCCTTGGGGCACCTGGGTGGCTCAGTCAGTTGAGTGTCCAACTCTTGATTTTGGCTCAGGTTAGATCTCAGGGTCATGGAATCGAGCCATGTGTCGGACTCTGTGCTAAGCATGGAGCATGCTGGAGATTCTCTCTCTCTCTCTTTCTCCCTCTCCCTCTCTCTCTGTCTCTCTTTCTCCCTCTTCCCCTCTTCCCCACTGGTGCTCTGTCTCTCATAAATAAATAAACTAAAATAAATAAATAAATAAATAAATAAATAAATAAATAAATAATAAATAATAACATTGCAACTCATTGATGTGCCCATCTCCCCTTGCTGCTTAATTTTTTAGCTATAGCACTTGCCCCCATTGGACACAGTACCTATTCTACTTGTTTACATCTCTCTATTGTCTGTCTCACCCATTAAAACATAAAATTCTACAGGGAAAGGGATTTTTTTCTGCTTTATTCATGGCTGTATTCTCAGCCTCGCATACAGTAAGTGCTCAATAAAGATGGGTCAAAAGACTGAAGGTAAATATTGCCTCTTCCATGGAGTAAGGTCATGGAGATTACTTTCCTCCTAATACCCAGGGTATTTTACCTTTTACAACCATTTATTTTCCCTACTTCCAGAAAGATTAAAATAAAATATACTCATTGTCTTCCTTTCTTTCTAGACCGTAAGTTCTATGAGAGCAGAGGTCACAGATCTTTCATAATGCGACTCTCTTGCCCAGGAGAATGACTGGCACACAGTAGGTGCTCAGGAAATGGTGGAATAAGCGAATCAATACATTGACGGTATAGACATTGGTTGTGAGATAACCTTGGAGAGGGAGATTGGCAGGGATGTGACTCTTGGCTTCATTCCCAATGCAGACTTCATGTCTGCCCCTCAATGCCCTACCTTTGCTGACCGCTGCTGGTAGGCATTGTTCTGATCGATGATCCACTCCAAGTTCAAGGCTCTCTTGGGGACGCTTATCTGGACGCGGAGATCCTGGCCATCCTCGAAAGAGACAGCTTCGCGGAAGCGGGTGAGGGCCTCAAGGGCCACCACAGTAGTCTAGGTGTTGGGATGGGGCTGAGGATCAGCACCACTGACAGCGGCCCAGGGCACCGCCCAGTGTGGCAAATCAGCACCACGGGCAGCTCCTTCCGGTGGGCCCGCCTCGTCAGGACCTCGGATAGCGCTCCGCCCCAGTCCCCTCTTTCCGGACGCCCAGGTCGCCCAGGTCACCTGGGTGGACTTGAAGCCTCCACCTAGCTCCCGCTTCTCCAGTAGCCACTGGGCAATGGCGTACGTCTCATTGTAGCGACCTAACACCAGCTTCTGCATCAGCGCATAGGCCGTGGCCTCAATGGTGTACAGGGAGTTCTCATCCAAGTGGTCCACTGGCCAGTGGGTTTTATCTGGGAGATGGATGGCCATTTTATCTCCTAGAACTGGGCCCATCTACCAGAACCTGTCCTCTCCTTGGTGTCAACTGCCCCAGATGTTCTCATCTGCTATTTTATTGAGCACTTACTTTATGCAAAACTCTTTGAGGAGGCATAAGGACATTTTATTTTCAAAACACTCTAGGAGACAGGGACTCTAACTATTTAAGGTTAAGAGGAACCCTTGCAAGTTCCACCAGTCCCACTGCAGCAACTTTTTCTAACTCCATTCCTCCTGCCTCGAGTAATGGAGAGGACGGGATAAGGGCCCTTGGGGAGGAGATAGGGCCGGCCATGGGATGCAGACGTTGACAAGTTCAGGGTTCTTGCACATGCCATGCCATTCTCTTAGCTTGGAATGTCCTTGGCCTTTCACACAGGTGGGGCTTCTCATCTTTTATTCCAGCTGAGGAGGAGTCCCCTTTTCACGGAGCCCTTCCCAGTTCTCCAATCCATTCCCCTCTCCGCTCCTCATCTCTCCCACCCATCTTGCATGCTATCATCTCAGTGCTTGTATCAATCTGTGGTTCTCTATTGATCTGTTTGCTTTTCCCCAGGGATGGTAGGTTCTTTGAGAGCAAGGACCACATTAATCTTGTTCACCTTGGTTTCTTGGCGTCTGAGCTCAAGAGTTGGCACACCATAGATGCTCAGTAAATGCTAAGTGATGCATCACACATTGCTGGATTTTAAATCACTCAATCCCCCTCCCCCAGCTCCCTATGACTGTGGTTAGCACACAGTTGGTTAAGAAGTGGCCCACACTCACTATGGCTGGCAAAGCTGTCCAGGCGATCATTGGCTCGGGGGCTCTCAGTGAGGGCCAGAGCATAGGAGACTATGGCTGCAGCAAAGGTTGTCTGAATTTGGGGAAGGCGTTTCTCCAGGAAGCTACGGGCTCGCTCCATGCTGGTGGTCAAATTCTAGAAAGTCAGAGAGAGGAAACTAGATGAGGGAGATTGGAGGAAGGGGGTCTAGGAGTTAGAAGAGAGGGATGCACTGGGAGGAACACGAGGATGGAGGAACTTCCTGTGGGCAGAGGTATACAGGACTTTGAAGAGCCTGACCTCCTCTTTGAGTCTTACCTGTATCTTTCGGCTGCACAATTCCTTCCCCTCATCTAAGGCAATCAGGACAAGGGCTGTGAGGGATATGTCTGCTTCCGAGCCTCGGTAGCCACCCTGTGGATGCAGGATCACACCCATGATCCCCTAGTGTCTTGGAGAGACTTTCCCCAGCCTCTCCTGCATGACCTTGAAAAGCTCCCAGGTGCTTGGCTCTAGGCTGGAGGATGCTGAAAGCAGGATGGGGAGAGAGAAGGAGGAGGAGGAACCACCCTGAGATCTGCCTGTGCGGGGTCTGCATTACTAACCAAAGCCAACAGCCGCGGAGGGTGATGTACTAAACTCTACACTATCTCAGAGGACTCTTTCAGCAGCTCCATTTTCCTAATGAGGAAAGTGACGGTCAGAGAAGTGGTCCCCCCATTGCTGGTAAACAACTGACTTAAGGTTCAGTCTCCTCTGCAGTCTGCTAGCTCTACTTCCAGCATCTGTAGTGGGTTGTCCTTCCCTCCCCTGAAAAAAAGTCATGTCCACTCAGAACCTCAGAATATGATCTTACTTGGAAATGGGGTCTTTGCAGATGTAATTAGTTAAATTAAGAAGAGTTCATACTAATTAGCGTGGGCCCTATCCAGTGATTAGTGTACTTGTAAGAAGGCCATGTGAAGACACACAGAAGGAAGGAGGGCAAACGAAGATGGGGACAGAGGTTGAAGGGTTGCAGCTACCAGTCAAGGAATGCTAAGGACTGCCAGAAGCCATGAAGCTAGAAGAGATGAGGAAGGATTCTCCCCTAGAGCCTTCAGAAAGCACATGGCCCAGCCGATGCCTAGCTCTGGGACTTCTAGCCTTCAGAACTGTGACAAAATAAATACATTTCTGTTGTTTCGAGCCATCCAGTTCGTGGCACTTTTTACAGGAGTCCCAGGGAATTAATTCCCACCCCACAGTCTCTTCTTCCTACAGTGGCCAAAGAAGCCTGTGAACGCTTGAATCAGGTTGGGTCCTGCCTCAGCTTGGAACCTTCTGCGATTCCCATTTCCCTTGGAGGAAAAGCCCAAGTCCTCCCTGCAACCCAAAAGGCCCTGTACAATCTGTCCCATCCCCCCTCATCTCCTCCTCCTCCTTCTCTCCTGTTTCCCACTCCGTCCCAGCCACAGGGGACTCCTCACTATTCCTCAAACATATTGGGCACTTCCAGTCTCAGGACCTTTGCACATGCTGTTCCCTCTGCTTGGAACGCTGTTTCCCTAATTGTCCACATGACTTGCTCCCTCACCTCCTCACCTCCTCAGGCCTGTACAAATATCATTTTTCATGAAGTCTTCCAAAATTACCACCCCCCATCACTTGTATTCCCTTTCCCATATCACTTCTAACAAGCCACATCGGTTAGGTGTCTATCATGCTTATTGCCTCTTCTTCCTCCATTAGAGTGTCCACACCATGAGAGCAGGGATTTTTGTCTATTTTGTTTGCCCCGGATCCTCAGTGCTTAAAGCAGTGCCCAGCACACTGCAGGTGCCTGATAAATGTTTGCTGATGGAAAGAAACCCTGATCTGTGAGTCCGTGACACCTCTGTAACCCTTCTCTGTACAACCTTCTTGTAAAGCATCTGGCTCCTGCTCACACAGGCCTCCCAACTCCCTGACTCCCCCTGTCTTCTGGGGACACAATCTGTCTTTGCTGAGTTCCTGCATTCACTCAGAGTTCTATTCAGCAAACATTTGCTGACTATGATAAACCAGACCTGCTTACCTCCCTGAAGGGACTCATGGAGCAGGGAAAGCAAACCCTGAACAGACTATCCTGAGGCCCTTCAAGGGCCTGTGGGTTTCAGGGCCTGACATCTCTCTTCCTTCTCAGGCCTCAGGACAAGCTATCCCCTTCCCCAACTTTGGGCTCTTGTCTCTTCCTTTTCCTCCTGCCATGCCAGGGCCCCAGGGCCTTTGCACATGCTTCTCCTTTTGCCTGGAGCTCTCTTTCCCATTCTTCTCCCACCAACTTTATGCCTTCTTCAACTTTCTGCTTTGCTGTCCCTTCCTTTTGGAGGTTCCCCTGGCCAGAAATGGCCCCTCTCCTGGCATTTATTTCCCATGGAACTTAGCACGATTATGATTTAAACAATCACTAGTCATAATTATTTGGTGAACTTCCATCTTCCTCCCACACCCCAGCTTGTGAGTACTACAAGGAAGAGGCCATAAATGTCTTGTTTGCTGCTACGTCTCCCCTCTGTCTAGTGTGAAGCATGGTACACAGCAGCTGCCGGATAAATATTTGTTGAATGAGCGAATGATATCCCTACTGTCATAGGTACAAAAATAGAGACAGGCACAGGGCTGGTGTTCAAGGGAGACTCCTGGAGGCGGTGGGTCTGAGCTAAATCTAAAGAGAAAACATAATTTGCCCGGGCGAAGAAAAGAAAAAGGGATGAAGTGTTGCTATTCCATGCAGAGAGGGCCTCATAAGCAAAGGCATCTGAGATCAGGGAGTAGTGAGGGGTGAGGCTTGGGAGGAGATACAGAAGAGAGGGATATATAATAGAGAGATGCTGTCATAGACAACTGGGAGCCATGGGAGGTGTCAGAGCAGGGAAGAGACATCCCAGACAGTTTGAAAGCTACTTCTGGAGGTTGATCTAGAGGCACACTTGGTAGGGATGGGCGTGTTGGCTGGGGGCTGAGAAGACTCAAGCCCAGAGGGAAGAGAGCCGAGAACGGGAGCCTGCTCCACGCGGGGGCGCCAGAGAGAGACGGCGTCCCAGACACGCCCCGCCTCTTCGACATTGTAAGAGTGCAGCGTGGTCCAGAGCTGAGGAGCGTGAGGCTGGGTACCGGGCCCTGGCTTATTCCTGTTCTCGTTTTACCCGTCAACAGGTTGGGGGCCTGAGATTTGCCTGTCAGTGCCCAGAGCCCTGGTTTTGTTTGCGCAGCCCAGGCAGGGGGGCAGTGGGCACCTGCATTGATGCCATGATGACGCGGCCCTTCTCCAAGAAGTGCCCGTCTTCCGCCTGCCTCTGGGCAACGATCCAGCTGGCGGCGGCGCAGAGAGAGTGCAGGTCGAGCACACTGCTCGTCATGGTAGCGTAGGCCAGGGCAAAGACCCGGAACACGTAGCTCGTGAGCCTGTCGGGGGCGGGGCGGGGGGAGACGGGGCGGGTGACGACTGGGAACAGCAGCCAAGGGGATTCTACGCTGGGGGAGTGTGCACAACGGACCCCCTGCTCCACACTGACCCTTCCTTCGCTGCTCCCCAGGTCTGCAGCACGGACACTAACGACCTTCCCCCCCCCCCCCGACATTCAGATTCCAGCTCTCCACCCGAGGTGCTCTCAACAATAACCTTCAAGGAACACTCAGACACTGTCACCCCCAAAGTTACCCCCACACTGTAGACTCCCAGGTAGTCTTCAGGGAATATCCAGGTAACGATAGCTCTGGCCCGAAGGCTGTCTGCCCCAGGACCCTGCTGCATGGGTGCTCCTGGGGCCATCAAGCCGCAGGCTGGTCCCTAGACTTCATTCAAGATTGTGCTGGTAGGACTCCCAACATCCTCGTCCTTACCAGGTGCTTCCCGGGTTTCCCTTGCTGGTGTGGTAGGTGCCATCGGCACTCCGGTGGGTCAGCATCCGGGTGTAACCTGGAGAAACAGGCGGAGAAGAACTTGCAGGGAGATTTGGCGTTTGGGGGGTGGCGGTGAAGGGGGGTCAGTTCCAGGCACAATCTGTGGGGCAAGGTATGGGTATGACTGGGGGTGGAACACATCTAGATGTCGCCATACGAGGGGCCTCGTCTAGGTGTACCAGGAGGTGGCTGCAGGGCCCGGGTGTGACCACGGGAGCCCGTGTGCTGTGTTGTCTGGCAGGAACCTGGGCGCTCACCCCATCAGGGAGCTCTGGGGAAGGGTGTGACTGGGACTTGCTCAGAGGAATTGTGGAAGGTGAAACCCGGAAAGGCGTAGACTGAGGGCCACTACCTGGGAGTTTCCTTGGGGGCTGTTTCTTGGCTACGAACTAGGGGTGTCGCTGTGTCTGTAGCTTAGGGGTATACTCCTGGGTATAATCTTGGAGGGGCACCTCTTGGGTGTCTTGTGAACACTGCTACTTGAGTATTACCTGACGGTTGCTCAGGGGGCTTATGGTTTGGGTGTTACTTTGGGGGTGACAATGTCTGGGTGTTACCTGAGGGTTATTGTTGAGAGCACCTGGACAGAGAGTTGGTGTCTGAGTGTAAGTGGGAAGAGGGGTCAGTGCCCAAACTAACTTGAGGGTCTCCGTCTGGGTATAACCAGGCGTGTGCATGTCTGGTTGTTACCTGGGAGGTTTGGATACAACCCGGGAAGGTGTAACGGGGAGGCCGCCACCTGGGATTATTCTGGGGTTTTCTGCTTGGGCGTTCCCTAGGGGTGTAACCCGAGGCATGGCACTGATTGGGTGTAACCTAGGACAGTGTCTGGGTATAATTTGGGAGTTGCTGCTTTGGGGTAAACCAGGGTGTCTATGGTCAGACGACAGCCTGGAAGAGGGGTCCAGATGAAGGAGTAATGTGGGGGTCACTGTTGGGGGTCACCTGGAGGACTTGGAACCAGGATATAATCTGGGAGATGAGTCAGAGTGTGAACGTGCTTGTCTGGGAGAGTCCCATGGGGACCGCCCTCAACCCCGGGGTACGCCAGCCAGCCTTCCAGAGGGTCCCACTCTCGCCGAGGTCCCGGGAGGGACCTGCACTCACCAGTGATAATGTTCTCCATCACCTGGTCCCTGAGTTCCACTCCGACCTTGCCCCACTGGCCGGTGGCATCCAGAAACCGGGTCAGGATGATCACAGGTGCCAAGGAGCTCAGCGTCTGCTCAGGGCAGCCGGTCGGGACCCTCAGCAGCCGCCGTGTTTCTCTAGGTGTCAGGGTGCCCAGGATTGTCTCACCAAGGATGTCACCTATCAGGTGGGGTGGGTAGAGTCATCTCAGGGATGACCTAAGCCACCACGTCTCCCTGATGACCCCACACGGGCACCCCAACCCCTCCTTTCGCTGTGCCCGGGCAGCCCTGGGAGGACCCAGCTCCCTGGTCTCCCACCCCCTCCCCCAGGAGTCATCTCTGTCCGAAGCACCTTGGACGCTGACAAACACTTCTGCCTCTGTATTGGGCACCTTGTTCAAAAAGTCCTGTCTTGGCACCACTTCCGTCTGGGTTTGACCTGGGTTGAACAGGCACAAGCTTGTGTGACAAACAAGCAGATTCTGGGCCTGGAGAGGTCAGGGTGTGCAGAGCCAGGAGGAGTTCGGACTGCCCACCTGGCCGGACCCCCTCATTTCAGCCCCTCCCTCCATCCTGGCGTGGCCCCGGGATCCCACATGCTCCCCCCACAAACCTTGGGGGTTCAGGAGGATGCTGTGGGATATTTGCTCTATCTGCCCTCCTGCCTGTGAGGCACAACGATGAAGCGAGCTAAAAACAGCAGCAATGATAGTAACAACGACAATCACAACGACAGTAGGAAGAGGCGTCGGTGAGCTAGAAAGAACGCAGACTCTGGATCCCAAATACCTCGGTTCAAATCCCAACCCTTCTGTGTCCTAGCTGTGCGGCTTTGGGCAAATTACTTAACTTCTCTGTGCCTCAGTTTTCTCCTACCTAAAAGGTTATCACCTCGTGTGATTGTTCTGACAGCTCAATGAGTTGCTAATCTTTTTTTTTTTTTTTTTTAAGTTTATTTATTTTTGAGAGACAAAGCGTGAACTGGGGAGGGGCGTAGAGAGAGGGAGACACGGAAACTGAAGCAGGCTCCAGGCTCTGAGCTGTCAGCACAGAACCAATGCGGGGCTCGAACTCACAACCTGTGAGATCATGACCTGAGCTAAAGTCGGGCGTTTGACCGACTGACCACCCAGGCGCCCCTGAGGGGCCTGACTGTTGATCCAGGGCCCGCCTGTCTGTCCTGTGATCATAGCCTGGGCCCAGGGGAAGCCCCGCTGTATGCACCAGTAACAAGGGATGAGGGCACCCATTACCTTGACCAGAAGTGTCCTCTTCACGTGGTCCTCGACCCCATAGCCCACAACCCTGACCTCCACGTCCACTTTGCCAGTCTCAAGCGGGAGAAGCACGAAGGGCACCGTCTTGGAGGAGGTGGGGGGCACGGTCACCACTTGGCGGGATGGGGCTCCTGGCTTCGACGCACTGCACAGCGCCTCCTTGTGGGGGAACTCCACGCGGACCTGGGGCGGGGTGGTCCTGATGCATGGGTGGCCCAGGACCCTGGTCACAGTTCCCTCCCTGCCCTGAGTAGGTGACAGCAGCGTCGTGGTGGAGAGCGTAGACCTTGCCTGACAGTGATGCGCTGTGTGACCTCAGGAAAGCCCCTTCCCCACTCTGTGCCTCAGTTTCCTCCCATCTACGCGAAAAGCAATTGATAGCAACTCTTTGCCGGGGTTGTGCGTTTTCTATGAGAAAAACACCTCAGAAGCTTTTCAAAAGGGCGACCACCTCGCCGGCCCCTTTGAATCCTGGACACACTCCAACCCCTTTACAAAATACGCTGGCGGATGGTTAGTGGGCAGGGGAGGGCTCAGGTTTCACCTTGACCTGACGGCTCCTGAAATTGTACAGCACGGCTTGGATCTGGACCTGCTCATTCCTGACCACGGAGGAGGGCAACTTGAGGTCCACGAAGAACGATTTCATAACCGTCAGCTCAAAGGGATCTGAGACGCAGATACCTGCAGCCGGGGGAGGGTGTCGGCATGACGCAGAGGCCGGCGGTCCCAGGGCTGAGCAGGGCCGCGTCCGCCCATCTCCTCCGCCCTGGGCTTGTGGGGTCACCTTGTCCAGCCTTGAGGCTGACGGCCACGAACTGCCACGTGGTGATGGAGTCCGGCACCGTCACGAGGGTGCTGTAGGAGGAGAGCCTTCTGCAAGTGGCAGGGGTCGGGGGGAAGACATCGGTGAGTCCGTGCTGCCCGGAGGGAGCCTCTGCACTGGGAGGGCCACTGTCCAGGGGTCAGCGGGTCACCCCCTTGGAGACCATCGTCACTAGAAGGTCATCTTTTGGAGGAGCCATAGGATTCGTATCGTCATACAGAGAGGTGCCTGTCATACTGAGAGCTCCATTCGCCCCTGGGGATGCTGGCTATGATTGAAGCCCACGGACGCTCGGAGGGGCCAGGAACCGGATGCCTGCGTGGGGCTGTGCTCCTACCCTGACCTGCTCTTCGGCAGTGTGAACTTCTTCCAGAGCCAGCTCTCAGGGAACAAGGTCCGGACAGGGTTGTCCTCCATGAAGATGTCATCGAAGTCCTCGTCTTCGTCAGCTGCGGGGAGTGGACGTGGGGCAGGGTCGCTCCTGCATGTCTGCCCATGGCCCACCGGATGCCTCTGCCAGGGTCCCCACACCCCGTCCCCTCGTGGCCCGTATCATCCCTTGACCTGTCCCATGGCACTTCGTGCCCCTCAAGCGAGCCCCAACCCCCCGCCTCCTGCCGCGACCTCCTCACATGTCCCCAACAGCAGCTGCTCCTCCCGGGCCTCCCGAGTCAGGGTCTCAGACAGACGGCAACAGCTCAGGAAAGCAGCAACGCAGGCTGGCCCGTGGCGGACATGCCGGGTCCTCTCCTCACACGCCAGCCCCACCGGGCTCTCCCGGAGCCCCGCCTGGCAGCACTTTTGCTCCAGGTCTGTCTTGAACTTGTTCACTGTGGACCAGAGTTAGAGGGACAGGGGAGGGGTTGAGCGGGACCGGAGGAAGGTGGAACCCATCCACTTCAATGCCACGTACATCTGGCCTCGAGTTAGCCATAACTGTGGCAGAGATGCTGGTTCTAGCACTTTGCCTGTATCGTCCCTCTAAAGCCTCACATTGAACCCATGCGGTGGGTTCTGATGAGGGAGCTAAGCAACAGAGAGGTTAATTCGCTGGCCCAAGGCCACACAGCTCCCAAGTGGCAGAGCTGGAACTAAAAATCCAAGTTGCTGTCGCTGCTGCTGTTTCTCCTTCTCCTTCTCTCCTTTCCCTCCTCCACTTCCTTCTTCTTGACAGGGGTTGGTAATGCCAGGTTTATGTATTAGAGATACCATTTCAACTTTCTGATTTTCATCATGTATTTTTGAACAATGATGGGGTGTCTGAGTGGCTCAGCAGGTTGAGCATCTGACTTCGGCTCAGGTCATGATCTCACAGTTCTTGAGTTCGAGCCCCGCGTCGGGCTCTGTGCTGACAGCTCAAAGCCTGGCCTGCTTCAGATTCTGTGTCTCCCTCTCTCTCTGCCTCCCCTGCTTGCATTCTGTCTCTCTCTCTCTCTCTCGAAAATAAATAAACATCAAAAAGATAAAATAAATAAACTAAAAATGAAAGCCTAACACTTGTTGTAAACCATGATGTCAGGTTGAATGCTTCTAACTTAGCAAACCAAGGGAATACACTTAAAGATGAAAATATAGCAATTATACCACGATTATATTTAAACAATATAACTTATCGTTACTGTAAATAAAACAACAGTTTATATTATAAACTATTCCCGGGAGGTGAGCATTTTTTTTTTTTAAAAATAGGTTGAATGACTAACGTGGAACTTGAACTCACGACCCTCTGGGATCGAGAGTCGCATGCTCTACAGACTGAGCCAGCAAGGCGCCCCTAGCATGAGTTTTTAAAATATCAAATTAGGTTAGGGTTTTAACTCAATTTTTGTTAGGTTTCACTTACTTTCTCTTTATTTAGAACCACAAAGACATGGGGCGTCTAGGTGGTTCAGTCGGTTGAGCATCCGACTTCAGCTCAGGTCATGAACTCATGATTTGTGAGTTCAAGCCCCACATCGGGCTTGCTGCTGTCAGCCAGTCGGCACAGAACCTGCTTCAGATCCTCTGGATGGGATTAGAGTCTGCCACTGAGATGCTCTTGTGTAAGATTTGGAAGGTGGGAGAAGTGGAGACCATTTTCTCTACAGCAGTGGTAGCTGATGGGTGAGCCCCGGGCTATGTGTGTTTCTGTTATGGACACAATTCTGTACTTCATTATCTACCCACCAGCATCGCGAGAGATATTGCCAGTCGTTTCTTGAGATTTCATGCATTGCAAGAACTACAATGAGGTGATGTTGAGTCCTAGCAAGCAGCTTTTCAACCTCCACTCCTGTAGTCTATCTAATGATTTTGAAAGCACCAAACCCCCATCATTAAATCCTTCCCTCTCTACTTGAAGTACCTAGAGTGGTTTTCATTTTCTGAATACAGTAGGTTAGGGAGCCAGGAGGGGCATGTCCAGCTTTAGCTCTGACCTGCATTCCTCTTGGTCTCCAGCCTCTTCAGGGAGCGGCGGTGGCGGCTGGCAGCGGGGCTCTGAGGGCAGTGCCAGTCTAGGGGTCAGAGAGAAGAATGAGAGGGCCATTGTCAAGATCATTATCAACATCTTTCATAGTTATTGAGTGCTTACTGGATGCCCAGTGCTTTCTATGCATCATTTCACTTAATCCCATAGTCTCCTCATATTCAAGATTCATCACTTAAAAGCTGTGCAATCTTCAGCAAGTCACTGAACCTCTCTAGGCATTAATTTCTCTGGCTATGTAAAATGGTATAATCGTAGTTCTGCAATGAGATCATGCATATAAAAGTACTTAGCACAAGCGTCCAGCTTGTAGTAAACAGAAACTATAATTGATATCACCATTCATAGCTGAAAGAAGACACTCCTAGTTGTCCCTAGCATCCACTCTCCAACCCGCCCCCCAACTGTGGCAACTAAACCTCCCTCTGTTGCGTATCACTCAGAATGAAGATTACATTTCCCAACCTCCCTTGCAACTAGGTGGGTCTACATAACTGAGTTCTGGCAAATGAGATATGAGAAAGAATCTCCCCCTCCCACGCCCCTTCACACTCTTGCCT
The DNA here is from genome assembly GCA_030068075.1 of Paguma larvata. Classification (NCBI taxonomy): domain Eukaryota; kingdom Metazoa; phylum Chordata; class Mammalia; order Carnivora; family Viverridae; genus Paguma; species Paguma larvata. The sequence continues at coordinate 7,366,348 of CM057842.1, read as the reverse complement.
GGCATGAGGTCCTAATGAGGTACCATCTTGGAATGTAGAAGGGCAACAAGCTAGAAGGAGCTTGAGTCCCAGAATGACCTCAGAATGGTTACTGGGTGAGAAATAAACTTCTACCTTGATTAAGCTACTGTTAGTTTGTATCTCTGATACGCATGGCCAAACCTATATCTTAACCAACACATAGTGAATAATTTCTATTATTATCCCCATTTTATGGATGGAGAAATTGAGCCTCCGAGAGGAGACGTAACTAACTGGCTCATGGTAAGTGGGAGGGTCCTAGATTTTAGTCTGTCTGACAGCAAATCTCATGTTCTTAACACTATATAGCACTGCCCGCCCCTTCCCCACCACCTCCCTTCCCACACCTGAGCTTGCCAGGGTGTCCATCCCCGTGCTCATCTTCAGGTCCAATCCAGCATCCTTGAACACAGCAAGTCTGTCTTTCCCACTGCCTGCTGTACAGCCAATGTCATGTTCCTCCACCACATCCCAGACCTGAGGGTTTAGAGAGGAACCTAGATTTCAGGGAAAGAATAATGGTGCACTGTAATTGCTGGCTCAAATAATAATTCTCACGCCATCTCACATTTGTTGAGTTCTTATTATCTTCCAATCTCTATGCTGTGCACTGGCTTCTTAAATACTTGCAACGATCAATGCATCCCATTTTGGAGCTGAAGAAGCTGAGACCCAGTTAGAGCCTCCAGGCAACCTCTTGACCCAAAGCCCACACATTCTCACCTTCTTCTGTGTGAGCTTGTGTTTGCTGTTCAAGACATAGACAGCCTTGTCCACGGCCACCAGCCCCACTGTGGCCTCAGCATCACCTGTAACCTTCACTTCCACCTGGGTGTTGGGCTCCAAAGGCTGGAAGGGTCCTTCATTCTTCAAACCAACCTTCAGCTGAGTCAGGAAAAAGAGAGATGTCAGGAAAAGGGGCTCATCTACTACCAAGGGGCTTCCCCAAGTCCACTTTCAAGTTTGTGCTCCTTATGGCTCTGATGAAACATCCAAGAACTTCACCAAGTCAATCCCAACTCCACACATTTAGTTGTATAGGCTGCATGTCCAAGGTTGAGCTTTTAAGGGCACATCTCCTCTTCCTCTCCCCTGCCCCCAGACTAGGAGCCCTTCAACTTGGATAGACTCTCTGTCTGTCTATGGTTTATTTTTTTTTAATTTTTAATGTTTATTTTTATTTTTGAAGGGGAGAGAGACAGAACATGAGTGGGGGAGGGACACAGAGAGAGAGAGAGGGAGACACAGAATCTGAAGCAGGCTCCAGGCTCTGAGCTGTCCGCACACAGCCCAATGCATGAGCTGTGAGATATTGATCTGAGTCGAAGTTGGATGCTTAATTGACTGAGCCACCCAGGCGCCCCTGTCTGTCTATGCTTTATGATGGTGATGTACAATTTCAAGGAATTTGGCTCACCGTTCCCATGCATCTGTCATTCACGTCGATCCATATGGAATCAGCCACCAGTTCGGGGTCCTGACCTTTTGCCCTGGGCAGTAAGTAAAAGGCCAGGATGCGGAAGGAGGGCAGCATCTCTGAAGTCACATCAATAAGGGCTGACGTGTAGACACTCCCCTGACTTTTTAACTGATGTCTGGCATACACAATCTGGCCCTTACTCAGGACCTTGGAGACAAGGGAGGCCAAGAATGAGAATCTTTTTTTTGAGGGTGCCCCAGCTCACAAGGGAGACCCATCTTTCCCTTTGCTTCAAACCCTTAGTCTGAGGCCACCCCAGATGGTCCCTGCCTTCATACCACTGTTCACAGTTCCTCTAAACCAGCTAGCTAGGGATGTTCCGAGGAAGGAATTCCTTGGCTGAGGTTTTAGTATAAGCTACTCACCAGGATGGTGAAGTGAGTGATCTGGTTCTTGGTTTCAGGATTCTGATGTCTCGTGTTAAGGCTCAACTGGATGTTGCTGCCAACTTCTGTGCCTAACGTCTTTACCTCGATGTGCAGGAAGTTCCCGGACCCATTCTGAGTTAAGTAAGGCCATGCCGTCATCCTGGCTGAAGCCTGCTCTTCTGGCTGGAGAGGCTCATCGGTTTCTACCTGGGGAGTGTGATGGGCTAGTAAATTCTCAGCCCTTCCAGCTCACACAGCCCCACCGTCCTGCTCCATCAGGTTGGTACCATGATAGGGAGCTGTTCCAGATGTGCATCTGTGTTGATGGTCAAAGTGGCCACTCCACTGGCTGAGGTGTATACTTTCTGGTTTTGGCATTGGACGAGGACTCGAGAGGCTGGGGACCCATCAGGATTTGAGACGAAGACCTGAGGTGGAATCTGGAGTGAGATGAAGGCCAGACCTGGGGGTGGCCTGGAACAAGAGGTGGCGTACTGGGAATCTGATCTGGACAGGACTGACTTGCACAGCTGTACAAGTTGTGCACTGAACAACACCAGGGGCACCATTCATATTAGAGTCTTTGTGAATATGAATTCCTCCTCAAGTCTTGCAGTGTGCAACCATAAGTGGTGGCCCTGGGTGTTGGGGTGCTGGTGGGGTGGAGGTGGAGGGAATTGGGGGGAATGGAGAGATATGGAGGACTTGGGAAAAACCTTCGTAGGATTGGCATCAAAGAATGTCTTTAGTTTTCCTAACGTCCATCAGACGTCTTAAAGCCACCCAAAATGAATGCACGTAAAATCAGCATGCTTGCTGTGCAAATGTGGGCTTGAGACACCCCCTCGAGAACCACCTTCTAGGCTGACTGTGACCACTGAGCCCCCCACAGAGAAAGTATGGAGCCGTTGCAGTACTTTGGGGGGACGTGAGTTGAGACTTGAGAGAGCCTTGGGGTTGGTCTGAGAGGCATGATGGATTCTGTTCTCAAACAGATGAATTGTGGGCAGCAGGTGAGTCCGGTGTGGGGTTTTGTCTCCTGAGAGGGGTCTGTTAGGGAAAGAGGACCCTGAGTCCCTGGGTGGAGTAAAGCCAGATTCTGACCCTGAAGTGGAAGGGCAGACCCGGCTTGAAATACTGGGGTGTCCTGACGAACTTGATGTTGTATGGGCTCCGGACGATCTTCACCCCGGAGGTCTCCGCCTGGACCATCTCACCTCCTGGAGAGACAGGGTGACTGTGGGGTTTATGGCTGAGGAGACAGGGTGACTGTGAGGTCTGTGGATGAGGTTCAGTTTCTTGGGAGCGGCAGGGCTGCTGGTACGGCAGGCCCGTCTTTATGAAGACAGGGAAAGACAACAGCACCACCTCAGCTCCTCCCCGCCTTCCTGGCATTTTTACATGTCTCTGATGAGGAAACTGAGGCTGGGAGGTAGCCCGTTGTCCCATGGGTGGAATGTCTAGTGGGGTCGGAACAGTGTCCTGACCTCAGCCAGAGGCTTGGGGGAGGGTGGCACCTGAGGAGAACACGGTGACGTTGACAAAGATTGAGGCCCCGATGAAGTCCTCTTCTGGGCCTTGGAATGTGGACATGAGTGTGTCCTTCTGGAGGGAGACGTGACCCAGGCCTTTGGAGATCTGCTCTCAGGGCCAGGGAGAGAAGAGGAGATGGTTTCTTGGGGGAACAGAGGGGAGCCAACGGAGGAGGAAGTTGGCGGGGAGAGGTCGAGACTCAGTTACCTCCACTCTCTGCAGCGAGCTCTGCATGGGCATCCGGCGGGAGTCCAGCTTCACCCCGAAGATGGCCAGAGCATGTCCATCCACTGGCTTGTTGAATATGTACCTGGGGGTGGAGGGTCACCCCACGGGCTCTGAAGCACCCACACAACCTCACGTGGTTGCAGAGATGGCCCGTATGACCTCGTGAGGCTGCAGTGATGGCGGTAAATCTTTGGGAGGGGCAAAAGTGGCCTCTGGACACTTCGATGCTTTCCCTGTCAATCCACACCACCCCGGGAGGTGACAAGCGTGCCTGTGCAATCTCACAGACCTTCAGAGATGGTCTGTACCCTGAGACATGGTGCAGCTCTATGAGGTAGGCAAGGTGGCCTGTACCACCCCAGAGACCTGAAGGGATGGTCTACTTCCTACAGATGGCAGATGGGGTCTGGACAACCTCATGGAACAATGTAGTTGGCCAAGAATACCTCATGGGTAGCGGAGAGTACCTTTACCATCCTGCAGTGCTACAGAAGTGGCCCGCTTCTGTACCCATTCCGTTTCCTGGCATTCCTGGTCCTCAGGCCAGGTTAGGGGTAAGGGGACTCACCGGGCCTGGATGTCCACACCCAGAGCCTCATCGTTGAGGTAGAAGAAAGTCTTATTTGGCATCAGTTGGACCTCGAATGATGGGAGCACTGGGTGGGGTAAAAGCAGTGGGAACCCTGAGTATTTTTCTCTCTCCCCTTGTCCCTCCTTGCCCACTCTTTCCTCAGTGACTCTGGAAATCCCCAAGGACTGGAACACATGGCCCCGTACACCAGCATCTAGCTTAGGCCCTAGCGCACAGTAGGTGCACCGCGAGGCTTCCTTTCTATTTCCAACCCAGTTCCCTGCATGTCCCACCTTGCCCTGCCCATCGCGTCCTGCTCACCATACTCCCTGACGTCAAAGGCCGCCTTGAACTTCTGCTTGGCTGCGCTTTGGTAACTGGCTTCGATGCTCCAGGTCCCCAGACTGAGACACAGAGAGTTAGGAGAGAAGGAGCCTGAGAAGGAGAGCCTCCACCCCTCCATCCGCGGGGCTCCCAGCCGGGCACCTGACAATCTCTGGGATGTTAAAAGAGCTCGCGAAGAAACCTTCCTTGGCCAGCAGGTTCTGGCTGATCACGGCGATCCCCTCCGGGTTCTGTGGGGAGAGGGGGTGGGTGGTTCATGCCCCAGGCCTTCAGCACGTGATGTAACCTCAGGGGATGGGGTCCACCTTCCCATCAGGAGAGGACACCTTGATGTCCAGAGTGAATGTCCTGGTCACGGGATCCAGCTTGTGGTTCACAGCAAACACCCGGTATTGAACTGGAGGGAGAGGGAAAACTCTGAGCGCTGGACAGAATCTGGAAAGGGAGGCAGTCACCGGATCTTTTGCAGTGGGGGGACTTTGCATAGGGGGAGACCTTGGGAGGAGGGACATCTCAGGCATTGCTCGGGAGACAGAGAAAGAGAGGCAGTATCTGCCCTAGGCCAAATGCCTGGGGGCTGTACCCAGGTGCTCAGGGGTGTAGATAGTCTTGTCTGTCTGGACGAAGATGTAGCCAGCGTGGGGAGCCACCAGCACTATCTTCTCCATGAACGAAGAGTCCGAGGTGGGTGCCCAGCTTGCCCGGATGACGACGTACTGCTGCCCTGCTCGTGGGGGGTATACCAGGCTCTCGGATATCTGGGGAGAGATGTCCACACTCCTCAGGCGCTGCTGAGGTCTCCATCCCTGGGAGCAAAGCTCTGGGCCGGATCTTGGAGAAACAATTGAATGGGGGCCCTCTGGCTCTGTGAGGGCTTCCAGCCAAGAGAAGGTGCCGTCCAGTCTGTGTTCAGCTCCTCAAGCCACCAGCAGAGGGCGTCTCTTGTTAACTCCCACAGAGACATGGTCCGAGCTAATCACTGCCCTTCTTGGAGCCCATGCTCAGGGGACTTGGATTTCTAACTGGACAGGACGTAGGAGGAGCAGTAACTATACCTAAACTCTGCATCTATTCCCAGCGTGCCTCGTGGGGAGTCCCTCTAGAGTCTGCTCCTCTGCACCCTTGCTTCTGACCCAGAGCCTCCCTTAGTGGCCACCTGCTCCGGCCTGCCACCTACCACCATAGATGCCTGATTCATAAAGTGGTTTTCCGGTGAGAGAATGAGCTGGCTTTTAGCCATCACTGTCTTCTTCATGGGGAAGTCCCACACGGTGAGGTTCACCTCGAGGGTCCCGGTGAGGGGCTGCCTGGAGTCCGAGTGAGCCTGTACGTGGATGTTCTCAGGGCTGCCAACTCGCAGAACTCGGGGCGTCACCAAGATGTACCTGTCAGCAGACACACGCAGGGACATGACGGCGGCAGGGGAGGGGGAGGGGCCAAGGGGGGAAAGCAGCAGCAGAGAGGCAGGGTCCCATGCAGGGACTCATGCAGACAACAGACATGCAGGCAGCAGCCGAGTGCCCTCAGCTCCCCAGACTCACAGTGGCTCAGCATGAGCAAGAGGGGTCCCCAAGAGGAGCAGAAGCAAGCCCACGGGCCAGGGCGAGTCCATGGTGGGGGAGGCTGACGTGTGCAGCCGCAGGCCACAGACACCTGCCCTCTCGTCCACCCCAGCTCTGGTCTGTTTGCCTTGGCCCAGCCTGGCTGAGTTAATATCTAAACAGACGTGGGGAGGGAATCCCCATAAACCCAATGGGGGAAGAAGAGGTTGCTCCTCCCTTCTCAGCCAAGCCACCGTGGAGGGCAGGGACAACTGCCCTAAGACGTATCCCAAGGGCGCCCGAGGGGCTCAGTCGGTTAAGTGTCCGACTTTGGCTCAAGTCATGATCTCAAGGTTCTTGGGTTCGAGCCCTACACTGGGCTCTATGCTGACACTGCAGAGCCTGGAGCCTGCCTCAGGTTCCATGTCTCCCTCTCTCTGCCCCTCCCTCTCTCGGGCTCTGTCTCTCACTCTTTCAAAAATGAATAAATATTAAAAAAAAAAAAGAGGTATTCCAGCTTTCCAGCTCCCCACTTGGAGGCCTGAGTGGTGGGGGTGGGGGGGTTGTCCTTTCCACGACTCATGAGATCTGAACCCTGAAGCCTTCCCCTCTCCAGCAAGGAGCCCAGGCCACGGGCACTGGGAGGCTGGACTCAGAGCTTGGTTAGGGTTGACTGGCAGGGGCAGGAAGAAACCAGATCGTCCAGCCTCTGCCCTTGTGTAATTGTGAGTTGCTGGGGTAGCTGATCAAACAGGGACTGTACAGGGTTTATATCTTCACCTCCCAGGTCACAGGCATGAGCAACCATGGCAGCAGGCCCTCTGGCCCCAGGACTCACCATAAGGGAACCTTGTCAAGAATGCACAGGTCAGATCTTCTCGCTGGGCTTCAGACCTTTCTGCACAATTACACTTGGTAAATTGTGACCATTGTCCATTGTTCTTAAATCATGCCAGGCTCTCTGGGCTCCTTCCTCCAGAAGGCAAATTATACATATTGAACCCGGGACACAAACACATCATGCTTGAGGCATTCCTGGAAGAAGGCTTTCTCTGTCCCGAAATAATTTTCCCTGCCTGTTTAACATGCCCTTTAAAGCTGCTGGAGCCACTTTGTGGTCCTGCCGCTGAGAAGCAGACGGGGCTGCAGACAAGTTTGTTTGTTTCTCGGCGAAGCCGGTACTGCCAGCTTGGAAAGTCTGGGAAAGCCCAGATCTTCCAAAACAATGATAATATACACTTATCTAACAAAGATTAGGTAAGTATTTACTGTGAGCCCAGCCCTCCTTAGCATGCTGGGGACCCAGCAGTGACCACAAGACAAAATCCCCGCCCTGTGGAGTGGACGCTTACTGAGGACTCGCTAAGGTGATGCATTTCCTCCTTAAACCTCACAGCCTCTTGTTAACCGTGTTCGCCCCATGCCTGCTTTCCAGACTCCCCTTTGCAGAGAGCTGGAAAACCAGATGTGTTAGAAACAAAGGGGGAAGGTGGAATCTAATCATTTATGCCTCGGGCATTTATTGAGCGCCTAGTGTGTGCCAGGTGCTGTTCTACATGCTTTGTGCACACTGGCAGAAGACTCACATTCATGCTGAAGTAAGAATTACCACCTACAGTACAGATGAGGAAGCCGAGGCCTGGTGAAGGTGCGCATGTCAGGTGGGTGAGTCGTGAGGCTCTGGGTAATACTCTTGAGTCCACGGTAAACGATCTCTTATGAAGCAAAGAATCATATGAAGACTTGGATCAGGGAAGCAGGTGAGACCTAATTTGGAAGGTCCTAGAACCCTGGCGTCCGTTTGGGTTCTGTTCCGTGCTGTTCCGTGCTCTCCGGGAATCTCGGCTCGTTCTGTTCAGCCCTTCCTCGGCTGGGTGTGAGCTCTCCCCTTCATATCCTTGTGCCCACACCAGGTGTCCCCAGCCTCCCTCTGTCCCAGAGGCTCCTAGGTGTCCAGAGCAAGGGGTTGTCCACGGGTGAAGGATGGCAGGGGAGTTATTCTCAGTCCCTCCTACCTTCCTGTCCAGTCTGGGCTCCCTGTTGCCCTGCCAGTATCTCTGTCTCCCCAGTGGGAACTCTTTCTTTTTAAAATTTTATTTATTTACTTTGAGAGAGAAAGAGCACGAGCAGGGGAGCAGGGGAGGCGCAGAGAGAGAGGGAGAGCCAAGTAGGCTCCGCACTGCCAGCACAGAACCTGATGCAGGGGCTCGAACCCTTGAACCATGAGATCATGACCTGAGCCGAAACCAAGAGTCAGATGCTCAACTGACTGACTCACCCAGGCGCCCTCCTGAGTGGAAATCCTTGCCAGGTAAGCACATCTGAGGCTTTGGAAGCGTGCTCAGGCCTGCAGCTCCCTCGAGTTTCGGTTTTGACTTGGGGGAGGGCCCAGGAAGGGAAATACCGCCCTTGGGTACCAGTGAGCAACACAGAAGGCAGGAAGCACTTTGAAAACAAATGACGTGGGAGTGGGGGGTGGGGGGCTTCTGTGATACAGCTTAGTCATCCAACGAATGATGGATGATCAAATTGATGGAGGAGTTGAACAAATGGATGGAGGCAAAAGTGGGTGCTGGGTGAACGAGTGACGGAAGCTCGCATCTCATGAAGAATAAGCATTTGTTCCATAATTAATACAATAAATAAAATAAATCTGAGCACCGGTCGCATGGCTCGCCTTGTTGTAGCGCTGGGGACACAGCAGGGAACAGGACGGAACCCTCTTCCGCTGGGGTGTGGGTATTTACTGTAGCTGCCGTCACCTGGACTGTCCCTTGGAGTCCTCGCAGCAATCTAAGGACCCACTGACCCATTTTGCAGATGCAAATAACTAGGCACCAGAAGGTGAAGTGTCCTGCCTGAAATTGCGCAGCTAGGAACCTGGGGCACAGGGAAGGCAAGTGACTCGTCTTAGGTCACACAGCAAGTTAAGCGAGCCTGGGTAAGAGGGAGCCGGAGAAGGGGAAGGGGGTGGAGACCGGCTGTGGGCTCCGCCCAGGTCCCCTACAGCAGTTAATGGTCAAGTCCAACGCGGGCCACGAGAGGGCGCCAGCGAGCCTGCAGCCAGCCCGAGGGGCGCTCGGCCCCGCCCGCAGGAATGCGGGCGGCGGAGGGCGGGGTCGCTGGCCGCGCGCCCGGAGCAGCTGCTGCTGCCGCTCGGATTCCGCCCGCCTTCCCCTCCCTGGGACCCGGGGTTTGCAGCGGGGAGGCCGGGGTGGGAGGGACGGCGCTGCAGGGCTGTGTGGCCTCTGTTTTCGCTCCCTCCTCCTCCAGGCTTCCAGCCCACAGCTTCCCGGGAAAGGCCGGGCAGGATCCCGGCGGCAAGAAATGATAACAAATACCAACATTTCAGCGAACGGCTGTCATCGATGAAACACTGAAGTCCTGGCACTTAGCAGGGGGCTCCCTTGCCAGCGGCCCTAACATTTCACAGAGGAGGAAACCGATGCTCAGGAAGGTGGCGTTTCTGGCCCAGGTAGGAGGTGTCAGGAGCTTTCGTCTAGATGCAGCGGCCAAGACGCGCCGTGCCTGGTCACCTTCTATGTCAGCCCAGGCTCTTCGGGTCATTTATGAGTCCCCAAGGCTTCCAGAACTGGCCTTGCCTCCTGGTCTCTAAGGACGTGCCCCAGATGCCTCTGCCCCCTGGTCCAAAGAGGTTTGGCTGGTAGTGAGACATTTCAGGGGGAAGGAACAGTTGGTGCAGACCTGGAAGGGACGTGGAGCACGGTGATTTGGGGAGTCGTAAGAAAAGAGTCTTGCAATCCTTATTAGGCTAGGGAGAGTCTCATTTTCTTTTTAGTTTATTTATTTACTTTGAGAGAGAGAGCACGTGAGAGGAAGCAGGGGAGGGGCAGAGAGAGAGAGAGAGAGAGAGAGAATCCCAAGCAGGCTCTGCACTGTCAGCACAGAGCCCATGGCGGGGCTCGAACTCACAAACTACGAGATCATGACCTGAACCGAAATCAAGAGTCAGATGCTTAACCGACCGAGCCACCCAGGGGCCCCAAAACACGAATTCATTTTGATGCATTAATTTACCCACCCATTCTTTCCTTTGTCAGACATTTGGGTATCTATCACGGGCCACATACTCTACTGGGGGCTGGGGATGCGTTGGAGCCGCTGGCAGCCTGCTCCCCTGGGAGTTGCCCTTCTAGTGGGGGGGGCGGAGACGAGCAAGAAACAGATAACTTTGGTATATGTCAGGTGATGACAAGGAAAGCAGGTTCAAGGGCTAGAGCGACAGGGTACTATCTTGTGGCCTCTCCGAGAAGGTGACATCTGAGCACCTACACGAACCGAAGGAGGGAGCCATGTGGCTCTCTGGGAAAAGCGTTCTAGGCAGATGGAACAGCAAATCCAAAGACCCTGAGGTAGGAATGTACATGGAGCATTTAAGAAATAGTAAGGAGGTCAGTGTTTCCAGAAGGAAGCGGGTGAAAGGGAGAGAGCTTGAGATGGATATTTAGGGATCGGAACACACAGGAGGCTTCGTAGCTGTGGATTTTAAATCTGAGTAAGAGGGGGAACCATTGGAGAATTTTGAAAAGAAGAGCAACATTATCTTTCTGTTTTAACAGAATTAGTCTGGGTAGGTCCTTTCTTACGCTGACCTGAAATCCGAAGGTGACAGCAAGAAGAAGGATGAACCATTCCAGGACATAAAAATAAGGCCACATTACGTCAAAGAAAAGTTGAAAGAACGGGGGAAAGAGCACTTCAGATTGCAGACCCCCAACTCTCCGTGATATGTAAAGGGTTTCTAAGAATTAATAATAAAAATATAAACAATCCAGGGGCGCCTGGGTGGCTCAGTAGGTTAAGTGTCCGACTCTTGGTTTCAGCTCAGGTCATGATCTCACCATTTGTGAGTTCAAGCCTCACATAGGACTCTGTGCGGACAGTGCGGGGCCTCCTGGGGATTCTTTCTCTCTCCCTCTCTTTCTGCCTCTCCCTCATCCCCTCCTCAAAAAAATATATATATATGTATATGTAAAGAGTCCAGTAGAAAAACTTGAGCAAGGGGGCACCTGGGGGGCTCAGTCGGTTAAAATCTGACTTCAGCTCAGGTCATGATCTCACAGTCTGTGAGTCGAGCCCCGCGTCAGGCTCTGTGCTGACAGCTCGGCGGAGCCTGGAGCCTGCGTTGGATTCTGTATCTCCCTCTCTCTCTGCCCTTCCCCCACTCACACCCTGTCTCTCTCTGTCTCTCAAAAATAAATAAAAACGTTAAAAAAATTAGAAAACCTTGAGCACAACGTGCGATCGGGATGTTCACCAAAAATGAAATACAGAAGGTTCTTTGACATATGAAAAGACAGCCTTATTCATAATAAGAGAAATGCAAGCTAAAATAAGAGAAATACGAGATGTTAATTTTTACCCGTTAGGTTGGCCAACATTCAGAAGACCAATAGGCAGCGTGGTGAGGCTACGAGGAAGCGATCGTGCTAACGTATGGACATCAGTCCTTCCCGAGAGAGATGAATTTGATAACGTTCCTAAAAATTACAAATGCGTAGTTTCTTGGGCCAAGTAATCCCATGACAGAGACGCTTGCACGTGTGTGAAGGGATGTGTGCACACGAGGTCGCTCATTGCAGCCGTCTATATAATAGGAGAAGATTGGCGAGGGTCCAACGGTTCGTCAGTACAGGACCAGTGGCATAAATTATTGTCCACGTACACAATGGAATATTTTGCAGCTGTGCAAAAGAAGGAGCATGTCGGCTTGGGCCGATGAGGAAACACTTCCCGGACATGCTATTCCAGGAAAGAACTAAAGTTTGCATTTAGGTGTGTAGTATGCTGCTCTCTGTGAAAAAGATCATATTTATATATTTTTTTCAATTTTTCTATTTATTTTTTTAATGCGGCAAAATCTGCACAGCATAAAACTTATCATTTTAGCTGTTTGTGAGTGTACACTTGACAGCTATCCCCGCCGTCCATCTCTAGAACTTCCCATCTTCCCAAAAGGAAACTCTGTCCCCACAAAACCCTAACTTCCCTTTCCCCCTACCCCAGCCTCTGTTAACCCCGGTTTACCTTTTGTCCGTGAATTTGCATATTCCTTATAGAAATGGAATCGTACAATGCATGTATCCTTTTATCGCTCTGCTTAATGCCTTCGAGGTTCATCCATGTTGTAGCAGGTGCCAGAATTTTCTTCCTTTTTAAGGTCAAATAACATTCTTTTGTGTGTATATACCACAGTTTGCTTAACAGTTTGTTTCTCGTATGCACAGAAAGATCTGGATAGATAACTCGAGGTGGGGGGTGTCAGGAATTGGGCAGTTGAGGGCAGGAGAGTTTATTTTAATGTTTATTTATTTTTGAGAGAGAGGGAGAAAGAGCGTGAGCAGGGGAGGAGCAGAGAGAGAGAGAGGGGAACAGAGGATCTGAAGCAGGTTCTGTGCTGACAGCAGAGAGCCTGATATGGGGCTCGAACTCACGAACTGTGAGATCATGAGCTGAGCTGAAATTGAACGCCCAACTGATCGAGCCACCCGGGTACCCTTAGGAGAATTGTTTTTTTTTAATATTCTTTTAGGTATGCCTGGCTGGCTCAGTCAGTGGAGCATGTGACTCTGAATCTCAGGGTTGTGAGTTCAAGCCCCACGCTGGGCATCGAGCCTACTTAAAATAAAATTAAATACATATATATTGATTTTTTTTTTAACACTGAGCATTTTATCTACTCCAAAGCTCTGGGCTGTCGCGTGGAGAATGGACTGTAGGGGGAGCGACTGCAGAAAGAGGGGAGGGGCGAGGAGGCTGGTGCCATGCTCCAGGCAAGAAATGACGGTGGTTGGACTAGGGTGGGGGCCCAGAAGGTGTTGCGAAATGGTTGATTCTGAATATATTTTACAGGTCAAGTGAACAAGATCTGATTAGCTTTGAGGTATGAGAGAGAGGAGGTAGAGATGACTCTGAGAGGTTTGGCGTGAGCAATCAGAACAGACTATCTCTGCTAGGACGAGGAGAGAAGACAGAGGGGCTGGCGTGAGTGCAGAAATCAAGAACCAAGGGTTAGTGCTTCAACGCCTTCTGAACGTCGGCCTATTTCTGTTGGTCAGCAATTGCATCCAGCTAAAATGTAGTAACAGTCCCCCTCACCCCCACCGCTCACACTGCTTTCGCTATTATGTTGCCATCTGGGTTGGTGATGATTCTTCTTTATACGCAACAGAAACTGACTCAGGGTGATTTAAGCTGCAAAGGAATTTTTCCGGTGGATGCTGGGGGCTAATGAAATCACCAGCCTTGGAAGATGGACAGGGACAAAGTGGGGGTGCAGGGCGGGAGCTGAAATCATCCCCCTGAATCCAATCTGCAGCTCTGGCTGTCCATGCCAATTCCGGCAATGCCCCAGTCCCTCCTTCCTGATCCCTCCTCCTTTGGGGGGTGAGTTCTCACATCTAAATCCTGTGCATCTGTTGAGTGGAATCGGGGTCACACGCTCACTTCTGTAGCTGCCGGGGGAATCTGAGAGAGAAGGTCTGGTATGTTCTCACACCAAGAGTCTGTGAGTACGGGGGGTTGGAATACCGTATGCCCCACCTGTAAATAACTACTGAGTTTGGCTTCGCGTATGGTGACTATGATGGCTTTTCCTTGTGGGCAAGAAGATAAATTACTCTTTTAAAATAATTTATTTAAGGGAGTTTTTTTTTTTAAAGAGAATATTGGACATAGAATTCAGGACAGTGGAGACTATTGGGGGAAGACAGGCAGCAAATACCAGTAACGTTCTGATGGCGGAGTCTGACGGTGGGCTCGTGTGTATGCCTTTTGTCCCCTGCTCTTTCGCACACACACACATTAATTACATCAGTCAGAGCCCCGGATGGGAAGAGGTAGTGCTCTCAAAGCGGGTAATTTGGGCATCAATGAAGGCAGGGACAATTGCAAACGTAGAGACAGAAGGTGGGTAGCCCTATGGAGCGCAGTGCCCTCCTGCTGGCCTCCGTGGGGTCCTGTCACCGTCTTAGCTGAAAGGGACAAAGGACAAAGCAGTGGAGTGGCTCTCAGACACTGGAGCTGGGGCCTCAACTGGAGACGTGCACAGTGACCCCCATGGAGGGAGCTCAGAGGATTAAATACTCTGGTCTTTCTCTTCCCAGCCTCTCACACCTCCCCACCCCCACACCCCCCACCCACCCCGGCTGATGCCGCCTATTGGCAAAACCCAACACAACCGAAAACTAGATGTGGAGGGAACTGTCCGCCGCAGTCCTCGGGTGAACCTCCCGAGGCGGTCCAAAGACCTCTTCCACGTGCGTGCTCCTCATATTCTTTTTAAAAATATATTTAAATTTTAAATTGAGATACAATTTATATACCATGAAATTTGCCATTTCGAAGCATGGGATTCAGTGGTTCGGGTACAGTCACGAGGCTGTGCAGTCGGCGGCGTGATCTAATTTCATACGTTCTTTTGTAGGCATTCCAACACGCTTCAGAAATCCAATGTCGGGGAGGGGAAAGGAGGGCCCCATTTGACGACAAAAAAAAATAATAGTAAGTAGCTCCATTATCTCTGACTCAAAGAGTCATCTTTGGAGGGCCCTGGACTCAGCTTCCCTTTTCCTAGAAGAGGTTATTGGAGGCCCATGAGGGTCAGTCAGCATAGACTAAGTTGGAAAGACCCAGGCTTGATTCCTGCCCCGCCCCTCTGCTCTGGACAACCTCCGTTTCCTCATTTATGAACCGGGCAGCTTCTGAGTGCCTCTGTCTGATAAGGCTGCAGGAGCGAACTTTAATGAAAACCCCCTCGCCCGGAGGTGGGCATTCCAAGATGGTAGCCAGATGTGAACCATCACAAAGACTCCAAGTCCAGCGTGGGGAGGGGGGCTCTTCCTGTCATTTCAGTGCTGTTACTGTCACCTCTGCTCTCCGGAAGACACACCAGCAGGTCACCTGCCCAGGGTCACCCAGTGAACAAGAAATAGTCAGCATTTACACCGAGTCCATTACCAAGAAACTTGGTCATACCCTCCAGGGGGCTCCAGTAGGACCCTTACGGCTTTTTTTTTTTCTTAAGATTTATTTCTTTATTTTAAGAGAGAGAGAGAGCAGAGGAGGCGAAGTGAGAGAGGGAGAGAGAGAGAGAGTCCCAGGCAGGCTCTTCACTGTCAACGTGAAGCCAGATGTGGGCTCAGACTCACGAACTGCAAGATCATGACCTGAGCTGAAATCGTGAGTTGGATGCTTAACCAACTGAGCCACCCAGGCTCCTGCTTTTAATTGTGGAGGTGCCTGAGTGACTCAGTCGGTTAAGCATCTGACACCAGCTCAGTTCATGATCTCATGGCTTGTGAGTTTGGCCCGGCACGGGGCTCTCCTCTCTCAGCCCAGACCCTGCTTCGGATCCTCTGTCTCCCTCTCTCTCTCTCTGCCCCTCACCCGCTCATGCTCTCTCTCTCTCTCTCAAAAATAAATAAACATAAAAAATAATGAAAAATAAACATTTGAATTGTGGTAAAATACACATAACCTGAAATTTATCATCTTTGACATTTTTAAGTGTTCAGTTCCATGGCGTGAAGACCACCCTCATTGTGTAGCCGTCCTCACCACCCATCTCCAGAACTCATTATGTCTTACAAACCGAGACTCTGTCCCCACGAAACACTGACTCCCCACCCCCTCCCCCACCCCCTGGCGCCCACCATCTGCTTCCTGTCTCCGTGAATGGACTCCTTTAGGGACCTCATCAGAGTGGAATCCTACAGTATTTGTCCTTTTGTGTTCAGCTTATTTCACTGAGTATAATGTTCTCAAGGTTTATTCATGTTGCAGCAGGTGTTGGAACTGACTTCCTTTCTAAGGCTGACTAGTATTCCGTCGCATGAATACACCTCATCGCGTTTATCCAGCCTTCTGTTGATGCACCGCTTGATGGGGTGGCTTCCACATTTGGCTGTTGTGAATCTTGCTGCTATGAACGTTGGTGTGCAAATATCTCCTTAAGACCCCGCTTTCAATTCTTTCGGGTAATACCCAGAAATGGCGTTGCTGAGTCACGTGATAATTCTGTTTCATTTTTTGAAGAACTATCATACTAATTTCCATACCGACTGTACCATTTTGTGTTCTCACGGACAGGGCACAAGCGTTCCAGTTTCTCTCCATTGTCACCAACGTTTGTTATTTTCTGGAGTTTTTGTTTGTTTGCGTGGTTTGCAGTAGCCATTCTAATGGGCGCGAAGTGAACCTTATTGCTTTTTTAATTTTTTATTTAGACATAGGGAGTTGAGCTTTATTAAATATTTAATATAGTGATCGCTAGTGGTAACAAATATATATTTTATGAAAAACATATACATGTGCTGCTGCTAAGTGCACGAAACATTTTGCTGATGGGCTGTGTGACCAGAAAAGTCTTGAAGACCTGTTAGTCAACTCGGTTCTATGCGGAGGGGGTTTTAGATCATCATTGTATTTCCAGGCCCAAGAGAATAAAGTCCAGAGGTTGAATGAGGCAGTCTATTTCATTTTTCAAGGTCCAGCATCAATGTCCCCTCCTCCAGGAAGCCTCCCTTGCCTTCCCAGACATAGCTGCCGCTCCCTACTCGGGGCTTCTCAGCCCAGGGTCCAAGGGTCCCTCTTTCTCTCCCAGCCCTGACCGTGAGGGTGTGTGTGGCTGGACTGGAGGCTGAGAGATTTCTGGGGTCCCAGCAATGCCCAGGCACAGAGCAGGTCCGGCAGAGTTTGCTGGGTGAATGAAAGAATGAAGGAATGAAGAGTCTGTCCTGGCCTCTGAGGTGGCTGTGAGCTGAAGCGGCCTGGCTGTGCAGAGGTGGGGAGGGTGGGGTGAAACTCTGCTCACCGGGGCCATATTCGGATGCGGAGGCAGCCGCAGGCCAGGCATCGGAGGCCGAGGTTGAGGAGGCGTGTCCAGCGGAAGAGCAGGCGGTGGGAGGTGCGCACGTAGAGGCTCCCGGAGGGGTCCACGGCTTTGAGCGCAGCCAGCGGCGTGTAGCGGGCGTTGGTCTGTCGGCGCAGGGGTGGTCTGGCTGAGCCGATGACCTTGACGATGACCTACGGGGTGGAGCCCCAAGCTCTTAGATTCAGGGAGGCTTGCGGGGGGGGGGGGTACCTCACATACCTGAGCCACGTCTTGGGGCTCTGGGCCCCCCGCTTACCTGGGCCACATCTTGTGGGCTCTGCCCTACAGAGCGAAAGAGCTCCCTGGAGGCTGGGAGGTAGAAGTCTCGGAAGTAGTGCAGGGTGTCAGGGTCAGTGTCTGGGAACTCGGCCGCGGAAACCTGTTCCAGGAGCTTCCCCTCAAAGTCAGTGGCCACGGGGCCAGGTTCCACCAGGGTGATGCTGGGGGTACAGGGAGGGCAGGGGGTCTGGTACCCCACCCCCTCGCGGTCCCGTTAATGTCCCTCCCCTCCTCACCCTCCCCGTTTCCCATCATTCCCTCATCCTTCCTGGTTCCCCAGCGCCTCCACTGCCCTTCCCCTGGTCCTGCTCCATTCTCTCCCCTACCTCCGGTTCCCTCATTCCTGCCTACGTCCCCTGCCAGCACGGCCTTCCCGCCCCGCTCCTCCTCCTCGCTGCCTCCGTTTCCCTCGTCTTCCCCCCGTCCCCCGTCCCCCCTCACGACCCAAACGCCCGCCTCACAAGATGTTGAACTGCAGCAGCTGGACAGCCAGACTCTCGAAGAACCCCTCCAGGGCGAACTTGGAGGCCTGCGTAGACTTCGTTGAACACGACACCTGACAGGATTGGGGGAGGTTGAGCCCTTTGGGGTCTGGGCCATGGGCTTGCGGGTCTGGAGGGACATGGGGTCTTCAGGAGACAGAGCAAAGAGGGTTCGAAGATCAGAACGAGGGGCTGCTGAGGGCCAACGCGATGAGTGTATGTATGGGTGACGGAGATACGGCCCCAGGATGAGGTCGTCTCGGGGTGCCTTGTGCGCCATCTGCCCTTCTCCCCGGAAAGTCCTTCTTCCCTCCATCCTCTAGACCCCCGGGCCACTTGAGCAGGGGGTTGCCAGGGCCCCTGAAGGCAAGTCCTATTCATCAGGTTCTTATCCATCTTTATTGAGAGGAATGTAGCCCCGGAGATCAGGAGATGTAGCCGGAAGAGGGCCAAAGGGACGGCCCGAGTAGAAGAAACAGATTCCCCAAGGCAGGGTAACGAAGAAGGTGGATTCTTTAGGGGCCTGCGGGGGAGGGGGACGGATCCCAGGGAATTTCCATGGGGAGGAAGGGAATCTAGAGGGACTCAAGGGGGAAAGACCCAGGAGCTTGGATGGCAAATAGGTGGCCTCCATGGTAGGCCGATAGCAGAACAATCACTGCTCAATCGCTGAACAGTCGCTGCTCTCTTTTTCTGCGGAACCTCAGCGCCCCAAAGCTAGACATCGCTGGGGCTTGGTTGGAGGTACTTGGCAAGAAAAAGTCACAGAGAAGGAGTTCTGATGGTTGTTCTGGGTTGGGGAGACGGGAGAGACTTGCAGGGGTGTTGGGAAGCAGGGTTGAGGCTGGAGGTGGATGGGCATTGGCAGTATTTGTAACACTACCGCCTCCTCTTGCAGTATGGTGGACATAAGCTATTCCAGAAATGTTTCCTTCAGAGCATCAGAATCCTTCCCAACACAGGCTCATTTGGAGTATGAGCTAAAACCTATTTGCCATCCTTCCAGCCTGGGGAGGGTCGGACACCGGGAGGAGTCCCAGAGATGGGTCCCCAGGGCTTACCCTGTAGCCCCATGACACTGCTGACCACCACAATGTGGCCCCTTCTCCTTTTCTTCATGCCAGGAAGCACAGCTCTGACCAGACGGACAGCCCCGAAAAAGTTGGTATCAAAGACGCTCTGCATGGCAGCTAGGCTGAGCCCCTCCAAGGGCCCCACCAGGCCTACTCCAGCATTATTCACTAAGGGGGGGGGCTGAAGGTTACATTGAGGTCCCCTAAACCCTTCTAGTGCCCTTCCTGTGGGGACACTCCCTGAATCATCCCATCCCCTGCTGCAAATTCAGGGTCAGGCCAGAGTATGTTGAGTGGAAGAATTGGTGATCTCTACATAGACTTTAGCACTTGTTATAGGGACCTTGAACCCTGGGTGGGGGGAAGGGCTGCTGGGAACAGCCTCCCCTTAATGCATGAGCAATTCAGCTCTGACCCCAAATTGCATCAAAACAGCCACACCCGCCCTCCTCAGAAAGCCTCTGAGGGACCATGTGTTGCTTCTTCAGCATGCTCTCTTCCCCAAATGACTGACTCATCAGAGTAATTTTTCCAGCTACATATGGTTTTCTCCAAATGTGAGAAGTTCTATCCAATAAAATCCATCGTACACCCAGGACTCAAGTTTGTTCTTGTCTCCCTAATAAACGGGTACCCTGGGCTTTTAGCCGACTTGTCTACCCCTTCTGTCCAGGGCTAGAGGTTGCTGGGGAAGCAAGAGGGCTGGCGCTCAGACAGTGGAGAGGAGTCGCTGCGATGAGGGTCTGTGCTTAGGTCAGGGAGGAGAGTGACCCCCAGGGGCTGTTTTCAGTCTCACCCAGCACGTCCACTTCCCCTCCCTGGATGCAGCTGAGACACTGGGCCACTGACTCGTCACTGCACACGTCCAGCTGGGCCACGGTGAGGGTCTGTCCCAGAGCCTCTCCAGCAGCTGTCTCCAGTGTCCCCTTCTTCCCCAGGTCCCTCATGGTGGCCACCACTGGGGGACAGAGAGCAGAGTTGGGGCAAGCACGGGGCTCCTATTCCCTCTGCACTCATCTGCATATATTTGCATAATCTTGCATGAACAGTCACAGAGGGATGGAGACCCACAGCTTAACACACCTACATTCACTACACAACCACAAATGCCTATTTGTGCACATACATTTACATGTACTTTCATCCATTCATCCGACCATCCCTTACTGAGCATCTACTTAGTACATACTATGCTCTATTCTAGGTGTGCTGAGACTATTGCATGAAATACGATGGGCAAAGTGCCTGCCTTCACAGAATGTAGAGATAATAAAGTAAATATAGAACATATTGCCTTGAGAAAAGAAATACATACACACTTAGGGTCAGTGTGTGTGTGTGTGTGTGTGTGTGTGTGTGTGTGTGTGTGTACATACAAATAGCCACATTTATGTCATTCGCACATGATGGGCTTTTATAAGCCCTACCTCTAATCCTCCCAAGAACCATATGATTAGGCCACCAACTAATTTTCCAAAGATGGCCACGATATCTTTCGTCACCATGTGCTCTTTGAGAACTTTGCTGCTCCCCTTCAAGTCATGAAATCTCATTTCCCTCTCCTTCAATCTTGCGATTAGCTGGGAGCCAGTAGAATAGGGTGAAAGTAACATTGGATGGCTTCTGGGATTAAGCCAGAAAAGATACTGTGGTTTCTGCTTTGTTTGCTGTAATGTTCACTCTTAAACTCTTCAGCCACCTTGTAGCAGCCCCGCTATCTTGAGGCGACCATGCTGGGAGGAAGCCCAAGCTAGCCAGAGAGAGAGGGACCACACGGAGAAGCCCTGAGATTACTGGAAGGAGCACACATGCCTGCTCAGGCCTGTGACTACCCCCCACTGTTCCAGTTGTAGCCTTTGACCCTGAGCCAGAACTGCTTGTCTGAGCCCTTCCAAGTTTATGGCCTTTGTAAACAGTGAGAGATAGATGATTACAGTAGTTCTATTACACCATACATTTTGGAATGATTTGCTATTTAGCAATAGTAGCCAGGGCAAGTAGGTGAAGTTATTATCCCTATCATGGAGATTGACACACCGAGGCGAAGCAAAATGAAGTCCTTGTCGGTCCCACCCCTAGTAAGTGTTAGAACAGAGACTTGAACCTGGGTGTGTCGGCGTGCTGAGCTCAAATACCTGCATAGAGGTTTGTACCACTCATGCACCCACAATCACATATGCACAGCCCTAGTGGGCATTTTCATATTATCCGTGGGCCTGTGTGATTCATGGGGGTTGCACAGATGAATGGGACCACATGCATCTACATACAGTGACAAGTGTGGCCACAGGGACTGGGTTGCCTGGGTGCAAATCCAGGCTCTGCCACTTTCCAGCTGGGCGACCTTGGGCAAGGACCTTGGGCACCATGTGCCTCAGTTTCCTTATTTCTAAGATGGAACTGATGACAGTGGCCACCTCGCAGGGGTGATACGGGGATTAAATGATATACGTGATGCAAAACACTTCAATCAGAACCTGGCAGGCACGTTGTAAGCACTCAATAAACATCCTTCCGCAGTTTTAGACACTCATCTGCCTGCCCACAGAGACACACACAGTGCTACTGCTTCCTAGCACACTGGCGCTCAGGCTGTCACACCCAAAGCTGTGTGTGTCTCTAAGACAGAGGGCAGAGGGCTGGGGGAATCAGCCCTGCCAAGTGGGGCAATGCCCTTGCCCCCTGCAACCTCCTCTTAAGTAGTGGCCCTGTGCCCAGTTCAGCTCCAGCGTGCTCTGGGTCAGAGGTTCCCATGAGTGGGGTGCAGACTGGGGCAATTTAGTCCAGAGTTGCAGGAGGCCAGGTCCCTAGATTTAGAGGCCGCCCCCCCTGAAGCCCCCAAGGTCAGGGTTACTTAAGAGGCTTATCAGGGAGCAGTAATCAGGGGAGGGGTGGGGGAGGGAGTCCTAGGGAATGCCTAAGCGGAGCCTCAGGGAAGCCCTTCCCACCAGCCCTTTAAAAAATATCACCAACCCCCCACCTCCTACCACACTCTGCCCTTGTTTTATTTTGCTTCTTAGCACTTATTGGTGCTAGACACATTATACAATTTTAAAATCTGTTTATTGTCTGTCCTCCCTCTCCTCCCACACTGCACCACTACTCGGGGCAGAGATTTTTGTCTATTTTGTTCACAGCTGTGTTTCCAGCACCTAGAATAGTGCCTGGCGCCCAGTAGGTGCACAAGAAATATTGGTTGGATGAGGGGGTGATTCATGAGCAGAGGTGGGAAGGGGGCCTCCATGTGTCCTGAGTTCTCCTCAAGCCCATAAATACTGCTGAAGGGATGGGCTAGTGGGAATAGGGCCAGGACGGCTGAAGATCCTCAGCAGCCGTGCCCACCCCTGCCCTTCCCGGCCCCGCCCTGGGCCTCTAACCTTGGTAGCGCTGCCTCTGATCCTGAGCCAGCTGTACCGCGAGCTCCAGGCCAAGTCCCGACGAGCAGCCTGAGATCAGTACAGTCCGGGGTGCGTCGGCCATGTTGATCCCTCCCTGGACGGGTGACCTCTGCTGGCCAGCACCTGACTCCTGCCACCCGTCCTCGGCTCCTCTGCCCCCTCCCGGACCCCCTCCAACGGATCCCCCCGCAAGGCGAAGGGGCCCTGGATGATGCCAATTCTGAACTGACCTTGGACAGGCAGCTGGGAGGAAACCTTTAACCTCAAAATAGCCTCTTCCCTTTATCTGTTAAAAAAATTTCTTCTTCTCACGGCTACACTCATAACTAGGGTCTTTTATAATGATTTCAGATTATCAAATTATTCAGGGCTGGGAGAACTAGCAGGGGTATTCCCTTCCTGTCTATATTCTGGGCAAAGAATTTCTGATTGGAGAGAGGCAGTGAGAGAAAATGACAGCGAGTGTGGTCCCAGAAGGGTCCTTTCCAAAAAGGGAACGGGCATTGATATGTCCGAAGACGGGGTGAGACTCCGAAGAACTTCCCAGCAAGGCAGGGCAGGGCAGGGCAGTATCTTTATGAGAATCTTTCTGCAGGAGAAGTCTTAGCCTCCAGGTCCCTGAGGAGGGAGGAGGAGCAGCTTGGGGAGATTCCCTCTCTCCCCCCACCCCACAGCCCCCATTTCACCCTCAGGCCAGATGGGGCCCCACCCCTCCTCTCCAGGGACACAGAGACTCTTTGTCCGTGGAGCCAGAGCCTGGGAGGGAGACACTGCCGGCTTCTCCCTCTTCCCCCTGGTGGGGCAGTTTAGGGCCCAGGATACGCCCCTTGGGTTCCTCCCTGCAGAATCACCCTCAGATCCTGCAAGTCTGTGCTTGTTCAATTGCACAGAGAGCTCCATGTGACCTCCGGGGGAGGGGGGGAGGTTCCCAGTGGGGGGTCCCAGGAGGGTGAGAGACAGCCCTGCCTCACCCCAGAATTGGCAGGGATCCACCTCCCCCTGCAGCAGTGCCCTGTTTTCAGATAGGGCCAGACTCCCCCATTTAATAGGGGCGTATGCGAAGGTTTGGAATCGGGGCTAAGGCATCCATCCGGGGACCTGAGTCAGGGAGAGGGGAGAGGAAGGCTAGAGATGGAGATTGGGAGCCTTTGTTCGAAGATTGAGAGTTTGGGGGGAAACAGAGAGAACTACGTTTTGGAATCTGTGTCAAGGGTTTGGGGGTGAGGCCAGGACATCCAATTCTGGAATTAGGGTGGAGAAATGAGGGTTTGGGGATAAGGCTGGGGACCCCATTTTGTAATCTGGGGTGAGGTCGGAGGTGGGATGAGGATACTCTATTTAGAGACTTGAAGGGAAGGCTTTGGGATGAAGCTGGTACCTTTCACAGTGTGGCTAAGTCACTGGGGTATAGAAAGTGTGTGAGAATTTGGCATCAGGCTGGGACCCCATTTGGGGGCCCGGGTAAGAAAGAAAAGATTTGGTACAAAGCTCTACCCCTTAATTCCAGGGCCTGGATGGAGGCCGAAGGTTTGAACGAGGCTAAGATTTCCTTTGAGGGAGCCTGTTAGGAGGAAAGAGTTTGGGGTAAGACTGGGACCCCGAATTCTAAGGCTGGGTGGGAGTGACCCTTTTCCTCCACTGTGGGGTGGGGCATAAAGGGCCCAGCTCCTTGCCCGGGGCTCCAACCATGGCCGGCCAATCAGCAGTCGGCACAAACTTTCCCAACTCCCCCACCAGCTGTCAGCCACCCCCCCTCCCTCCAACGAGCCCCGCCCGGCCGGGCGCTGGAGCGCAGGGCGAGGCCAGGGCGGGGTCTCCCGCAGTCTCCTGCCGATCCCGAGTGGAGCCGGCCGCGGCAAGTGAGCGCACGGAGCCCGAGGAGTCGCCGCGCCCCGTAGACGCCCTGGCCGGTCCCCGCCTTGCGTGTGGGGCCCGCCGGGATGGGGAGTCGCCGAGGCCTGAGCCAGCCGCGGGCCGGCCTCTGCCTGCTCCTGGCCTCGCTGCAGCTTCTGCTCCGGACGCAGGCTGGTGAGCCGGGAGGGAGCAGATAGGAGAAGGACCCCGGTGCAGAATCTAACGAGGTCCCAAAAGACGGGGTGGAGCCAGGAATGGGGGGCGTGCAAGGGGGGCGTGCGCGTTGCGCGTGGATAGGGTATTGTGTTCGGGCTCGCGTGTCCAACTCTGGGCGGTTTGTGGGTGTGACAGCTGGCGGGAGGGGGAAACGCGTGACCGTGTTTTACTGGTGGATGCGTTGGAATGAGTGCGATGTAGATTTGTGTGTGCGGCAATGTGTGTGAGGTCATTTGAAATGAAATTGTGTGTGGGAAAGCGGGTGCGGGAGTTGACGATTATTGTATGAATATGGGTGATAGGCGATCCCCGGCCAAGGGTATGGTTGTGAGTTGTGGGTGTGTCTGTGTGGGGCTGACTTAAGGGAGTAATCGCGGGAGTGTTGCGCGCGTGATTGTTTGTCTTTGGGTGACCCGATGAGGGTCGGTTGTGATTCTGGGGCGTAAACAATTGCCCACGAGGACATGGGTGGATGATTCTGGGGGTGATGGTGAGTGGGGACGAGTATGGGAGGGGGCTAATCGGGGATTCAGTTTCCTTGGCATCTCCCCTAATGGCTTCATCCTATTCTTCCTCTCCCTCCTCTGCCTCCAGTTGGCGCGCGCCCCCCTCCTGTGCCCCCACTGCTCCCCCCTCCCCCCACCCGCGCTCCCCAGAGCCGCGATCAGCACCATGGACAGGGCCTCGGGAGGGCCGCGGTGAGGGGCGAGGCGGGGCGGGGCGCGGGGCGGGGTGGGGCGGAGCGCGGGCGGGGGCGGAAGTGGAAGTTGCTCCCCCCAGCCGAGCGAGCTGCGGGTGTTTTTCCTGAGGAATTTCTCAGGGGCCCCAAGGGTCCCGGGGGCCGGCGGACGAGTGAGTCAGCGCTGACGCACGCCCAGCTGCGCGCTTTTGGCTGGACGCCGAGCTCCGCCCCACAGGGTTCGCGGTTGGGGGCGCCCGGGGGTTTGGGAAGGTCGTGGTCCCTCAAGTGGCATCCCTGGTCTGAGTCAGGCTGGGCTAGACACTCCTGGAAATCGCTCTCCCTAGGGTGAGCTCATCCCCCCCAACACACACACACACACCCCATCCTACACTTTCTCGCTTTCTCTGGAGTTCAGGGAGGTGCCTTTCACGTGGAGTATCCTAAATTGGCCTACGGCCCGTTCCCATGCTGACACATCCATACAGCCGTGCAATCTCAGGCATCTAGTCAAAATATAAGCCCTCTGGGACACCAGGAATGTGAAACACCGGCGGCCACGCCCCAGGCAACGGCAGCAGCTACCGCCACAGGGTCACAGCCTTTGTCACCCTCCTACACTTTCCAGCTCTTGTACATGTTTCCACTGGTATCCACGCAACACAGTCAGCGCTCACAACCAGTCACCCGCTCGCCGACTTGGCCACACTCTCACATGTAACGGCATGTCCCCATCTCAAGTCTGACCTATTATAATCACGGAGTCACCTGCGTGACCAGCGGTTCTGGGAGCTCACTGCGGGGAGATACCCAGCCACACATCCAGTAACTGCACCTCGTCGCTCCATTGTGGGCCGAATACTTGGCGTACACTGACAACACGCTCAGCTGTTCCCCGGTCTGTGGAGTCGTGTACATGCTTACACAGTCTCATGCACGTACACAGTAGCACACACACTTGCACCTGTCTCTCCTATGCATCCGAGGAGATCCCAACCACGTCCCAGCCTAGTCCCTGCCTGCCTCCCTTCATATCCTAGACCCCATCCAACATCTCCCTGGGGCCCTGACCAGCACAGGGGAGAGTGTGGGGAGAGGTCAGGCTGGGTCCCTGACAGACCCCCACCCTCTGACCCTGCAGGCAAGACTCAATGCCTCTTGTGTGTCCCCTTGTCACAATGCCAGCCATGAAAAGAAAGGGCGGTCAGTCTCTGAAAGGTCACTACAGAAGAGATGCAGGATTGAAGCAGGAGACATTTGGGTTAGGTGCTAAGAAGGACTTTTTAAATGCGAATGAGCAGCTGGTCTAGAGGACACCCCTTCCTGCTGCATCGGGACAGGGGTCTGGGTGAGGGGAAAGCCTGGGAGAGCCACACTGTACCGGCCGTGACTTTCAGCCCTCCACTGGGCTCCAGCCTGGAGGGGGGGCAGCTGGGATGATCATTCCATGGGGGAGTGACCCTTGTGGTTGACAGAGCCTGGGAGCCCAGATCTTAGTCCCAGGGGACTGTAACCCAAATACCTCTTAATGACAGCCTAGCCAGAGAACAGGCAATTAGAGATGGGGCTGGTGGTGGCAGCAGCTGAATTGGGGGGTGTGGATGGTGGTGAGAGAGGGGAATGAGGAGAGAAACCCCCCATGCACAATTATGCATATATATATATATATATATATATATATATATATATATATATATAGAGAGAGAGAGAGAGAGAGAGAGAGAGAGGGAGGGGGAGAGAGAGGAGGGACAGAGACAGAGACAGAGAGGAAGGAGAACCGATGAAATACCAAGAGACACACAAAAACAGCTAGGAAGCAAAAGAGTGAGAGAGACAGACTGATTCAGAGTTGGATGCAGAGAGAGACCTGGAAAGCCCAACACAGAAAGTGGGACAGAGAGAGAGCAGGGAGGGGGAGAGGAGAAAGACAGAACAGGAGGTTGGAGGCAAGAGTGAGTGGAGGCTGGAATAGGGGTCTATAAATCTGGAGAATGAAGGCTCTGACCCAAGAGAAGCTGAGATGGCAGGTTTCCTCATCCAAGCCCCTATCTCCCCCAATTCTGGCCCCCCACCCTGACTCCCAATGGTGAGGTCAGCAGAACCGCCCCCAGGGTGAGGTCATGGGCAGATTGGACAGAATCTGGCTCCTGCCAAGAGGCTGGGTCAGGGGGTCAGTGGGACAGTCTGCTGGGGGGAGGGGAGAGCAGGCAGGGGCTTTGGGCCCAGGGGAAGCCCCCCGCCCTCCCCTGCCCAAGCCATGTGGTTCCACTTAGCATTGGCCTGCTGTGTGGGGTGGAGCTGGTAGGATGGCCTAGATTAGGATCTGGTTGGGCCAGACCGGTTCCTTCCTTTGCTGGGATGAGAGGGATAGGGTCAGAGGGAGGAGGTCAGGAGGTTATCAGAGAGAGGTAGTCATAAGGAGGAGGTCAGAGAAGATGATAAAATGGGCAGGTCACAGGTCGGATGGAGGAGACTGGGTTAGGCAGAGAGAGGAGGTCATGGGTGATGGTGATCAAGGAAGGGGTCAGACGGAAGCAGTCGGGGAGGTGGTGGTGAAGGGAGCGGTCATGAGTGCTGAGCGGGGAGGAGGAATTCAGAGGAAGTGGTGGTCAAAGGAGGAGGTCAGAGGGAGGAGGCGGGGGAAACA
Source organism: Paguma larvata (assembly GCA_030068075.1). Taxonomy (NCBI): domain Eukaryota; kingdom Metazoa; phylum Chordata; class Mammalia; order Carnivora; family Viverridae; genus Paguma; species Paguma larvata. The sequence goes on along the minus strand of CM057842.1, from coordinate 7,338,739 downwards.
CACACTAGGAGGCCCCCCCCCCCCCCCCCGCCAAGTGGGTTTCCCCTGGCAGGGGGCTTCAGGCTGGGAAGCAGCCCCAGGGAGTTGGTGCGGGGGAGAGCAGAGAGGGGGACAGTCTGGCTCTGGGGCTCAGGCCAGGAAGCCTTGATTCATCCCAGAAGTAGGTCAGCATTTTTTTTCCCTTACCAAAAACCAAGGGGGGCGGGGGGAAGCAGGAGTCAACAGGCTAGTGAGGCTGGAACAGCTGTGGGGTGGTGAGAGGGGTGCAGGTCCCAGGCCTGCTCCTTCTCCCTGACCCACAAACATGGGGAGGGGGGCCGGATCCCCTAAACTTGAGCTCCTCACACGGAATCCTAGATTTGTTTTAACTGCCCTGTGCCCCGGCTTCTCTCTACAGCAGACCCCGTGGACGTTCTGAAGGCCCTGGGTGTGCGAGGGGGCCAGGCTGGGGTCTCTGAGGGGCCTGGCCTCTGCCCCCAGAGGGCCCCAGAGGGTGACCGGGCATTCAGGGTTGGCAAGGCCAGCGCACTTGGCATCCCTACGAGGGAGCTTTTTCCAGGTGAGTCAGGGAAGGAGGGGTTGGGGGGTCGTCCTGGGAGCATAGGTCCCTGCCAGGCCATCTAAGCTGCCCCTTTCCCTCTGCCCCTTCAGATGGGCACTTTCCCGAGAACTTTTCCGTGCTGATCACTCTACGGGGCCAGCCAGCCAACCAATCTGTCCTTCTGTCCATTTATGACGAGGGTGGTGCTCGGCAGCTGGGCCTGGCTCTAGGGCCAGCTCTAGGTCTCCTAGGTGACTCCTTCAGCCCCCTCCCCCAGCAGGTCAACCTCATGGATGGCAGGTGAGTATAGGGAAGGTTGGGGTCCAGAGAGAAGTGGGGTGAGAAGCCCCCCCCCTGACTGAGAGTGTCCCCTTGCAGGTGGCACCGTGTGGCAATCAGTGTGGATGACAGGATGGTGACTCTGGTGGCTGACTGTGAACCTCAGCCCCCCACGTTGGGCCAGGGGCCTCGATTCATTAGCACAGCTGGACTCACTGTGTTGGGGACCCAGGACCTCGGGGAGGAGACTTTTGAGGTAGGGGTTCAGTGGCCGGGGAAACCGAGACAAGGAAGGGAAGGAGTTTTGTCCAGCTTCAACCCAGGACCAGGAAGCTGAGAAGAGGGAGGGAAGGCATCATTGTGCGTCTTGTGGTGTGTGAGATTGCAGAGCCACAAAACACGAATGAGCGATGGCTCGTACTTGACTCGTGCTAGAATATGGTGGTGACGTGGGACAGTACTGGTTGTTACGAGGGTGTGTGACTGTGTGTGGGCACTTCTCGTGATCTTGGGTGCTGTGTGGCTAGTGACAGGTGTGTTTTTGGTATGGTGACTTTTTCTGGTGACAGTGCTATGTGTGGTTGTGATGTGTGTCCCCTCCAGAGGGCCAGGGGCGACTTCCTCTTGTTCCCCTCCTTATCCCCAATACCTCGAAGGGCACCTGGCCCATATTAGGTCTCATCGAGTGCCCGAGAGCAAAGGAATAAATGTGCTTCTGATGCAACAGGTGTTGTAGGGTGCGATTTATGGTTGTGGTTTGGTGTGACCATGATAGAATCTTCCTCCTCTCAGTTTCGAGGGGCAGAGGGATTGCTGGCACTGTGGTGGGGCCACCCCCTCCTTATACTTATGGTGCCCCGGGTAGAGAAATATCAAGCCTTGGTACTTGGAATAGGGTGTCAGAGTCAGCCTGCGGCTCTCTTTCTCTGACCCCTCCGCTCCCCAGGGAGATATTCAGGAGTTGCTGATAAGTCCAGATCCTCAGGCTGCCTTCCAGGCTTGTGAGCGGTACCTTCCTGGCTGTGACAACCTGGACCCCACAGCCACAGGGGTAAGTGAGGGATTTGTCCTGAGGTCGGGCTGAGTCGTCCCCGGATTCAGGTCTCAAGAATGAGTGAATTCTGACCCCTACCCGGGACTGAGTGACTCCTGCCCTCAAAAAGACCCTAGGCATGAGTGACCTTGATCTAGGTCACAAAACTGAGTGATTCTTGGCTCCAGATCCTATGATCGACCCCAGGTCACAGGACTGAGTGATCCCTGGCTTCAAAACACGCGACCAATGAGCCATGTGCCAGCATGGCCCCAGATGACTGAGCAATGGGGTCTCCATTGGGGGGCTCTGGACATGATGGGAGTCCTCTTCCCAGGTCCCCCAGAGTGAGCCAGAAACTCCTCCCCCTCGACGGAAGGGAAAGGGAAAAGGGAAGAAAAAAGGGCGAGGTCGTAAGGGGAAGGGCAGGAAGAAGAAGAAGAACAAGGAAACGGTGACTCCGAGCCCACCTCCTGGATCCCTGGAGAACCAGGTAAGGGATCTGCAACCACTCACCTCTGCTCTTTGACTGCCCGACCTCTGGTCTCTGATTCCCACTGACCTGGTACCTCATCCAGGTTCTCTGCCTTTGGTTTTCAGTCCCTGACCTTTGACTTCTCTCAGCTGACTGATAACTGTGTCTGTGTGGCAGGGGGGCTGGTACTGTCTTATGAGCTTTTTCATCTCTGCCCCCCTGATGTCCAGTTTTGGGGGCTGGAGGCAAGGGGCACACCCAGATGATTACCTTATATTAGGAGGTTCTTGATGGGAGCTACTGTTTAAGGGCAGCATTAGCTGGAATGAATAATGGGTTCATTAGTTAGGGTGTCATTGTTTGGGGTCGGCTGGTTTAGGTAATTGGTGAGGGTTATTCATTGCGGAAGTCTAATGGGGGAGCACTATTTGGCTTTCTGGATAGAGATTGTGGGTTGGGAGGTCACTCCAGGGAGATACTGATTTAGGTTGATGTTTGGGAGGTTCCTAGGTGGGGGTCCTTGTTGGAAGTCATGGATAGAGACCACTGTTGGTGTTACTGTTGTCACTGGTTTAGGGTTAATGGCAAGGGGTCTCTGATGGAGATTATTAGTTGGGAAGGAAAGGGGGTCGTCAGTAGGGGACCCCTGATTAGAAGGTAGTAGTGGGGTCACCAGTTGTAGTCAGCAGTTGGAGAAATGACTTTCAGGGGGTCATGGATGAGATCGTTGGTTTGGGTGTCCCTGATGGGTTACTGGTTAGTGAAATTACTGTTCGGGGTCATTTGGTTGGGGAGCAATAGTTGAGCTCACTCATGGTTCCTTGTTGTTGGAGGATCGCTGGTTAGGGGAATAATTGATTAGGGGGTCACTGGTGGGACTTATTAATCTGAGGGTCTACCAGCTAGTACTTGTTGTGCAGGGGGTCACTATTGGGGTCATCGGCTGGGGAGGTCACTGGATGGGAGAGTAACTGGTTGTAGTCATTGATGGGAGGGGCTACTGATGGGTCACTGGTTATAGGAATAACAGCTGGGAGAACAGTGATGTGTTATTAGTCGGAGGGGTCATTGGTTAAGTCCCTTAGTGGATCATTAGGCAGGGGTTATTGATGTGGCTCATTAATTAGGGAGTCACTAATGGGTCACTGGTTGTAGGAATAATTGGAGCCCATTAATGGGAAACCATTAGCTGGTGGGCCACTGGGTAGGCACCCTCGGTGTGGGCCCTTGGTCGGGGGAGAGTCACTGGTTACGTTACATCTGTCCTCACTGGTGTACTTCCTCGGTGGACGGAAAGAAACGATCACTTCAGGCCTAGAAAAAGAACCCCTCCCCAACCGCCTCCTCAGGAAGGGCCTGGGCCTCTACTGCCCTCTTCGTGCCCTTGACCAAATCCCTTACAGCTGTCCAGGCCTCTCTGCTTGTGGCCTGGCTGGCTGACCACTGAGCTCTGCCTTGGGTGGAGACATGTGGGGTAGGCTTCTGGGAGTCTGGCCCTGAGTACTGGACCTTGACTCTGACCACGGGGCTATGGAGCCAGCCCCACTCTGCCTTCTAGGCTCCCAGACCCGACCCAGTCTTGCTCCTCTTCCACACAAGAGGCCTCCCCCTGCTGGCTGTCCTGATCCAGTCAGAACGCATTTGCCTCCGCCAACCAGTCCCCTACCTTACACCCTGCTGATTTTTTGGGGGGAGGGGAGGTGGGGATTCTCCTTTGTTTCCTTCCCTAGACTGGGCATTACTGGGGGCACAGCCTGTCTCCTCCTTCTGTCTTTACTGGATGACCCCAGACCTGATACTTCTTCTGTCCCTGCTGCAGACCTCCACTGACATCCCCCAAACAGGGACACCTGCGTCAACTTTACCTCCAACTCCCACGCCTTTGGTCATGACCACCACTGTGACCATTGGCCGCAATGTCACCGTGCTAGAGGTCAGCGGGAAGTGGATGGGGCTGGAAGGGAAAGTCCTGGGAATTGGTGGTGGCAGACAATGAGGACAGCAGGGGCACACTTTGGTCTGTCCCCATGTCCTCAGGGGGGCCTGGACCCTAACAGTGGAACGGAACTGAGGACCCTGGAGACTAAGTTAGATGAAGAAGACAAAGAAGAAAGTGGCCCTACCATTGTCCCTGTCTTCCGGGCAGCAGAGCACCCATCACGTACTCAGTTCCAGATTTTTCCTGTGAGTCTGAGTGTTTGGGTTGGTGGGGGTGGGGGGGGGAAGGTCCTGCCTGGAATCACATAGGACCACATTTTCTCTTTTGCCTTCTTTTAAGCTTGTCTAGAATGCCTTACCACCACCTCACTGTAGTTGATAAATATCATCACTATACCGATGTGACAGGAACGTGTGAATGGGTGGCTCTGTGTATAGAATTATGCGTTTGGCTTTTAGTCCAGGCGTGATGAGAAGCCCCTTGATCAGGCTCATGGAATATGATCAGACTTGGAGCTTTAAAGCTCTTTCTGGCTGCTGAACAGCATATGGACTGTAGGGGGAGCCAGAGGGGCAGCAGGGAGACCAGTGGTCTATGCAACAAGCACATGGTGCCCTGATCAAGGTGGTGACTGTGGGACAGAAAGAAGTGGACAGATTTGGGCCACGCTCCACTTTGGTCTTGCTACTGGAGACGGAAAAAGATGCAAGGATGACTTGACAGATGTACGGCGGCGCCTTTGAACAGGTGGGGAGCCTAAAGGAAGAGCAGGTGGAAAGAATCTAGGATCTGCTAAATCGGCACCCCCTGCTTGGCATCCAAAAGGAGATGCCAAGTGGGTGATTGTTTAGAAGATTCTGGAGTTCAAGGGATAGGGTCTAGGCTGGAGATAACAACTTGGGAACCATCGACAGAGAGATGCTGCGTTTAGCCAAGGGATTGGATAAGATTGCTTAGGAAAACAGTGCAGACTGGGAAGGGGCGCAGGTTCTAGCCTTGGTATTGGACAAGCGAGGAGGGGGATGATCAGAGCCAACTTTCCCTGAGTGCTTGTTATGTGTCAGCCATTGTTTAAATTTATTCTCCTTCTTCCTGGGGGGCATACACAGTTATCATTTGCCTACTGACTCTGCAGGTGAAGCCACAGGAGTCGAATAAGCTGCTCCCCATCACCAGCCGGTGAGAGGCAGGTCCAGGATTAGTCCCCCACAGCACACTCCGAAGTTCATGCTCTTCTCCTTGACCGTGGCCAGGGCTCACTTCTCTTTTCTGTTCATTCCCCTGCCCCAGGGTGCTGGAGAGAAGGGAGCAAAAGGGGAACCAGCAGTGATTGAACAGGTGAGGGACCTGGGGGGAGGAGGAGGAGGAGAGGTCTGGCTAGAATGGGGGTCACACTCATTTCTCCCTCAGGGACAGCAGTTTGAGGGACCTCCAGGAGCCCCAGGACCCCGAGTGAGTCATGGCTGCACCCCTGTCTTCTTTTCTCTTCTAGTTGGGGTATTTGAGACCCTGGGGTGGAGGGTCGAGGTGTAACATTGCCATATCATTCGAAGATTATTGCATATTTGAGACTCAAAGGATGAATCAGAATAGGGCCTGGGGTGCAAAGTTGGGGGATGGTATGGGTCAATGTCGTATTGAGGGCCAGGAAAGGCTCGGTGATGGGTAAGGAGGGGTCCGCATGGGGTCAGTGGCGGGTCAGAAGTTGGCCTGGCTCAAGCTTTGCTCCTCTCATGAACCTCTGTTCCTCTGTCCCCAACAGGGGGTGGTTGGCCCCTCAGGCCCTCCTGGCCCCCCGGGATTCCCTGGAGACCCTGGTCTACCGGTAAGAGACTCCCTCTGGGTTGTCTTTTGGGGCAGTGAGGTTTCAGGCTGTGGGACTGGAGCTGGGGACGTGTATGTCTGAACATGGATCTGGGAGGCAGGACTGAGGACATCACGCTGAAGCTGACATTGACCCCACTTGCTCATCTCTCTTTCCATCTGTGAATTGTTACTCTGGGCCATGTCCTGTCTCTGGGGGCCCACCCCCTGCTTTTCTCCCTCCATCTGTATCTATTTCTGAGTGTCTTTTCATCTCTGTCTTTCTCCCTATGTCTCTGTCTCTCTCTCCTTTGTCTCTGTCTCTCCTCTCCCTGTCTTTCTCTGGCCTACTCTCTTTCTCACTCTCCCTGCCTCCATCCTTCTGTCTTCCCCTCACCCCTTCCATCTCTGTCTCTCATCTCTGTCTGTCTGTCTCTCTGCCTCCATCCCCCTCTGGGTCTCTCCCTCTCTCAGGGTCCTGCTGGCCTCCCAGGAATCCCTGGCATCGATGGGGTCCGGGGTCTACCAGGCACTGTGATCATGATGCCGGTAAGAGGGAGACAGGGTGGCACAGCCTTGGGGGGGTTGTAGTCCTGACCCAGGAGGGGCCTCTCCTTGGGCTCCCCTCATGACTAGCTGCCCCCTAGTTCCAGTTTGCAAGCAGCTCCCTCAAAGGACCCCCAGTCTCCTTCCAGCAAGCCCAGGCTCAGGCAGTGCTGCAGCAGGCTCAGGTGAGTGGAAGATAATCAGGGGCCGACAGGGGGCAATGGGAGGACATGGAGGCGGTGACGGAGATGGGATAATGAAGGCTAGTCAGGAGGCAGGTGGGTGCTTGTCTCCTGAAGATGCCTTTTTGGAGGGTGTTGGGGTTTTGGGGGAGACCTGAGGATCTGTTCCCTCCATCTTTCCAGCTGTCTATGAAAGGTCCTCCTGGCCCAGTGGGGCTCACTGGGCGCCCAGGTCCTGTGGTGAGTAAGGAGACCATATGGAGGAGGGGGATACATCAGGAGAGAGAGGCAACCTCCCTCTAATTCCATTACCCCATCTCTTTTCCTCCAAGGGCCTCCCTGGGTATCCCGGTCAGAAAGGAGACATGGGAGAAACGGGGCCACAGGTGAGATTGGTGGGGGTGGGGGCAGGATTGGGTGGGAAGGGTCTTCTCCCAGAGCCACAGGACAAAGTGCTATTTGAGGAAAATGCCAAAGGGGCTGAGAATACCTTTGCAATCACTGCCCTTCTTAGAGAACGATTGAAAATAAGTCCTTTCTCCTTCTCAGTCTCCTTTTTCTTCCTTGCTCTCTCTTCTAGGGTCCCAGAGGCCTTCAGGGACCTCTTGGGCCCCCTGGCCGGGAGGGAAAGATGGTGAGTAACTCATAAGTCTTTAGGCTGTCCTCATCCATCCCTCAACACCCAACACGAGTCTCAGCTCTGTGCCCACAGGGTCTTCTGGTGTCATTAGTGGGATGAGGGCACTGAGGACCGAGAATGGCAGCTCCACTGAGTGTGTCACAAAGGAATGTGGCCAGGTCACAGAGTCAAGGAGGACTTTCTAGAGAGAACGATGCTTGAACTGAGGCCTGAGGTATAACCGAGTAAACAGGAGAGGAAGGGCGTTCCAAGAGAGGGGCCAACGTGTGCGAAAGAAAGACGGGCACCCTGAGGGAGATGGTGAGCAAGATAATTCCAGACAATTTTAAACGTAGTTGGGAATGGCGAACTGGACAATTAATGGAGAGTGGAGATTTTAATTTATCGTGATCCCGGTGATGTGGACTGGAGGAAACAGCCTGGAAATAAGGAATAACAGGCAGGTTTCAGATGTGTTTGGGAGGTGAAATTGGTACGCAGAGGATCCCCAGGATTCGTCAAGAGGAAGGAACTCAGCAGATAGTGATAGGTGTCTTGATGCTGTCCCCTCCCTGACAGGGCCGCTCCGGAGCAGATGGGGCCCGGGGCCTCCCAGGGGACACAGGACCTAAGGTAGGTGATAAGGTCAGGATGGGGACTTGGAGGGACTGTCGGGTCGAGGATTCAGGGCTCAGGTGGTGTCTCTTCATGCAGGGTGATCGAGGCTTTGATGGCCTGCCAGGGCTGCCTGGTGAGAAGGGCCAAAGGGTGAGTGTGTGAGCCCCCCCGCCCCCCGCACGTCAAGCCTCCTAATATTCATGACGCCCTCCCCACCCCCAGCATCAGAGCCTCCATACCCATGTCTGAACCCCCATCCCTTATGCCTCCTTTCCTGGGAGGCTGGTCACTACCCTCACGTCTCCACTCTGAACTCCCCTCTTCCTAACTCCAGGGTGACTTTGGCCACGTGGGGCAACCTGGCCCCCCAGGAGAGGATGGTAAGAAGGTAAGTTTTTGGAAGAGAGAGAAAGCCAGAATGAGAGTCAGAGAGGAGCGGAGTATTCGGGGGCCAGAATGAGGGTCAGGAGCCTCAGTGGGGCTCAGAAAGGTAGACGGGGGGCTGGTACCGGAGCTAGTAGGTGGGACTCGGGATTGCAGGTCCAGCATTGGGGTCAGGGGCCTGAAGTGAATCACGCGTGCTCGTTCTGTTGGTTACTGCCTTGAGCTCTGACTGGGATCCCTGGATGAGGCAAGGTGGTTTTCTGAGGGTTGTACCTCCCCCCTCACCAAGCGATGCGTGGTTTCCCACAGGGAGCAGAGGGACCTCCGGGGCCCACCGGCCAGGCTGGGGAACCAGTGAGTACCAGGGACCCCTGGACCCTTTGCCTGGCCCAGGGGAGGGGGTGAGGGCTTGTGGGGCCTCAGAGCAGTGGTGCTGGAATGATGCTCCCACCTCCTTGCAGGGCCCCCGAGGACTGATCGGCCCTCGAGGCTCCCCTGGTCCCCTGGGACGCCCGGTGAGACTGTCACTGTCCGTCCACCTCCCTGCTTGTCTTTCTCTCCCCTCTGTCCCCTCTGCATGCCCGTTTCTGTGACCCGATTTCTCTGCCTGCTCATCTTCCCACCTGTGGCTCTCGGTGTCTCAGACTCAGGCTCCTGTGTGGTGTCTGCCCGGGTCTCACGCCCTCTCCTCCCCCAGGGTGTAGTTGGAATTGATGGTGCTCCAGGAGCCAAAGGAAACGTGGTATGTGTTCTGCCTTCTGACCCCTGACGCTTTCTGACGCTCGGACCCCATGGCCATCTGTCCACAGCCCCGTCCAATCCCATGACCCCCGCGTCGACTTCACTGACGCTTCCACACTGGGATCCCTTCCAGTGTCCCAGCACCCCCATTTTCTCCCCAGGGTCCTCCGGGAGAACCAGGCCCTCCAGGACAGCAGGGAAATCCTGGATCCCAGGTTTGAGCTATCATTTTCAATAGTCGGGGGGGCGGCAGTAGTCCGCCATGGTCGTAGGCCACTCCCAGCCTTCCCACTTCCCAGCTCATTGCTCATTTCTCATGCCTTCCTTCACCTTCCCTTTTTTTTTTTTAATGTCTCCAGGGACTTCCTGGCCCCCAGGGGCCCATTGGCACTCCTGGGGAGAAGGTGAGTGACAACCCCACCTACCGCCACCTTCTTCTGTCTTCTTCCTTCAATTCTGTCTGCAGGAAAAACTTCCCACCAGGGCCCTGTTATTAGCCCTGGATAATGACAAATTCCAACAATCCTTAAACAAGCCAAGAGCTAAAAAAAAAAAAAAAAAAAAATCATTGCCGGGGAAGGGTTGATTGGGAGAAACAGAAATAAGGGGATATTGTCAGGATGTAGGGGAACCCACAGAAGCTGGTCATCAAAGATATTAGCAAGCCCCACGGGCTAGGAAAGGCCTCTCTCTGGGGTCCTGTGGTGTCACCTTCACTCCTCTGCACATCTGTCCCGTCTCCCTCAGCAGACAGGCTTCGTTCCGCACGTATCTTAGTCTGTCCTCACCCTCCAGTCCCATTTCTGGGACCCGGCGCCATTTATCACCATCTCAGCCCCCAGCTCCGCGTGACTGGAGAGGTTCTTTACCTAAACCCACCTCACCATAGTTTCTATGAAGTGAGGTGTCGCTTACCTCGAAATTTCAGAAGAAAACGATTGGCTTAGTTGGGCCGACGTGCCAGCCTCTGGACGTGCCAACTATTTGCAGAGAACGTAGGGGGTCACCTCCTGACTGCCTGGGCCCACCTCTCTTCAGATGAAGATGGAGGCCCTTCTAAAGAAAGGGATATAGTTGGGGAGTCCCCCAGCCCAACAATGTTCCTTGCACTACTTTTCCCCCCTTGTCTCCACTCTCTCAGAGGTGAAGGAATTCTGAGGCTCAGAGAGGGAAAGGGGCTTGCCCAGGGTCACACAGTAAGTCTGGGCAGAGCGAGGGAGAGGTTTCCTGGCCTATGGGATTTACTTGTTCCATGACCTTGATGTAGCCGCATGTCTGGGTCAGGCTGTTCTTGGTGGGATATTAGACTGAGACTGTCTGTCTCCTACTGTTCATCTTCTTTCAGGGTCCCCCTGGAAACCCAGGTATTCCAGGCAATCAGGGATCTGACGGCCCTCCGGTGAGAACGGGGTGCTGGCAGAAGGAGGAAGGACGAGGGGGAGGCCTGGGAATTTGGATGGCAAGTGCAGGTCTCTGACAACTTCTTTCCCCAGGGTCACCCAGGTCATGAGGGCCCCACAGGAGAGAAAGGGGCCCAGGTGAGTGGCCTGGAGGGAGGCCGGGTTGGGGATGAGGGTTGGTAGGCAGGGCCAGGAGTCAGGGGCTCGTGAGGAGAGGAACGAGGGCGCTGGGAACATGGAGGGGGGAAGGACCGGATGACACTGATCTTTATCTCCTTCTCAGGGTCCACCAGGGTCAGCAGGACCCCCGGGCTATCCTGGACCTCGGGGTGTGAAGGTAGGTGATACTTGGGGCCCACAAGTAGGGGTGACTCGTTGACATTAGCTCCAGGGAACCAGCTTCATGGTAAACGCGTGCACGTGTGCCGAGAGGTATCGGTCTGCAGGAGAGCTGTGGCGGGAGTGGGGTTTCGCTCTGAGCGACAGTATGTAGAAGTGTGTGTGTGTGTGTGTTACCCGGAGCCGCACAGCCAAAGGGAAGTACCGCAATGTAGTTGTCGCCTTGTGGTTAAGTATAGCGAGGCGCACTGAAGGCCTTAGCCCAGCCCAGGTCAGCACTCTGCAGCGAAGCAGACAGTTGTGTTTTCACTCAAGCCCAGAGCCCTATGGTCCTCAAGCACAGAAATGCTGGGATAAGCCAAGAGCCGTACTGTTGACAAAGGGCAGGGACACCGGAACTCACTTTGTATGAGTCCAATTACATTGTAGCCAAGTATGGTACCTGTGGTCTAAGAACAGAGTTTGGTGGTAGCCAAGAGTTCACATTTTTGCATTGTGGACAAGCTCAGTTGTATCAGAACCGAGGAGGTGGTTATATTGTAGTTGGCCACAGAGTCCTATGGGTGGCCAAAGTCAGAGTTACGTCGTAACCAGGCATTATTGTATACAGAGAGAGTCGAAGGCTATGTTGGAGCCGAGTCTAGTTTCATTGGAACCAGGGTCAGAGAATCATGGTAGCCAAGCTTGGTTACACTGCAGTCAAGTGAATTGCCTAGAGGCTGGAGACAGTCAGGCTGGAGTCAAAATACTTATACTGTATTTAAGTACAACTTCATTGTAGTCTTTGAATTCAGTTACACATTGTGTCTCTCTGTGGTTGGAGACAAGCATGCTATTGTCAAAACACAGTTATGTTGTATCCAAGTGCGATTTCATTACAGTCTCTGAGCTCAGTTACATTGTGTCTTTCTGTGGCTGGAGACAGGCATGCTATTGTCAAAACACAGTTACGTTGTATCCAAGTGCCATTTCATCACAGTCTCTGAGCTCAGTCACACTGTAGCCAAGTGCAGTTTTCATTGCAACCCAAGCCCAGGGTTTGGGCACCTGGGCTTGAACTGAGCCGCCTTGGTGTAGCTGAGCACAGACCGGCCTTGTTGCCAGGCACAGAGTCGCATTGTAGCCAGCACAATGGAGAACATTCCTTTGCCTTTAGAATGAGACTGGGGCCTGGAATGTTCATCCTCTTTCTCCTGCCAGAAGGCACTGTGGACACAGTGTCCCTGGGAGATTGGAATCAATTACTCGGAAATTTGGCCTTCCCTGCACACCCCCACACAGATGACCTTGGGAGGCTGCCAGTGGGAAGAGGGGTGGAGAGACGGCCTCTTGCACACTAGCAAGGCTTTGGAGAGAGGTCATTTCCTCTGAGGCTGCCCCCTTCCACTCCTGTCCAATATCCTTTTGGGACTGTCATGGCTGTTTGGGGACAGGGAACTGAGTTGGAAGGCCCGTCTTAAGCAGGAGAGGGACCGGAGATCTTTTTTCGTTTTCCAGGGTACCTCTGGCAACCGTGGCCTCCAGGGGGAGAAAGGAGAGCAGGTGAGAAGGAAGGGCATTCCTGGTCGAGGGGAGCCCTGATAAGGGGACTCTGGCGGTGTCCCTGCCCTGAGGCCCTGACCTCTGACCTCCACGTTCTCTCGCCCAGGGAGAGGATGGCTTCCCCGGCTTCAAGGGCGATGGGGGGCTTAAAGGAGATCGGGTAAGATGATTTCCAGATGAGGGATCTGGCGGTTCTGGGGAGCTTCGGGAAGACACTGGTGGTGGGGGGTGTGCACGTGTGCTGGGGCTAAGACAGGGAGCTGGAGGAAGCAGGAGTGACACAGGGTCTGATACCTCCTTTCTATTCCAGGGACCCCCCGGACCCCCTGGCCCTCGGGGAGAGGATGGCCCCGAAGGGCTAAAGGGGCAGGAGGGGCTGGCTGGCGAGGAGGGGCCCCCAGGCTCGGCTGGGGAGAAGGTGAATGGACCTTGGTCACTGTCTCTAGTCTAGCCTACCGCTTCCCGTCCTGCAGCGAGGGCGTTCCCTGGCCCTTTGCCTTCTGCCCTTGGCTCTTTTATCTCCAACCTCAGGAGACTGCTACCACACTTACTATCTCTAATTCCTTAACTCAGCATTACAGAGAAATGTCACGTGTGTTATCTGATTTTTATCCCCACGGCCACCACAGGCGAAGGCGTTCTTACCCCCATTTTACAGACAAGGAAACTGAGATTCGGAACAGAATAGAGTCAAATGAGTTGCCCAAAGACATGCCTGTAGCAGGCAGGAGCCAAGACTTGAACTCATGTTTCCCTGAATTCTACTCTGTTGTCCCTGTCACCATGTCCCAGCCATCCTGCCTTTTCTTGTCTGATCCTTAGGGTTCGACTTCTGACCTTTGTTCCATAATTTCTCTGCAGGGCAAGCTTGGGGTACCAGGTCTCCCAGGTTACCCAGGACGTCCAGGCCCTAAGGTAAGAAGCTAAGGGGTTAGGGGTGGCCAAGGGCAGGACTCAGAGACTAATTAACATCTGGAAGGCCACGCTGTTGTCTAAGGGAGTGAGCTGTCCACCCTGCGGGTCACTGAGACAGCGTAAGATGTGAGCTTTCACCTAAGACTTAGGTTCAAATATCCAATCCTTACCTGCTAAGTGACCTTGGGCAAGTCCCTTGAGCCCACTTGCTTGATTGCAAAATAGAGATACTTACTGTATTTGTCCCATCAACTTGCTTATAGTAACATTGATAATTTTTGTAACCAAACTAAAGGATCCTTCTTATTTGGTGTGATTGAGGTCAGTTCAAAGTCAGTAAGGAGGAGAATCACGAAAAATACATATCCGACCCCTCTCTCCCTCTTTCTGCCCCTCCCCCACTCATGTTCACGCACACACTCTCTCTCAAAATAAACAAACTTGAAAAAAACAACAACAGAAAGGGCCGCCTGAATGGCTCACTCGGTGGAACATCTGACTCTTGACATTGGCTCAGGTCATGACCTCACGGTTTGTGAGACCAAGCCCCACACTGGGCTCTGTGCTGAGATCAAGCTGAGCCTGCTTGGGGTTCTCTCTCTCTCTCTCTCTCTCTCTCTTTCTCTCTGCCCCTCCCCCGCTCATGCGCACGCTCACTCTCTCTCTTTCTCTCTCAAAATAAACACATAAACTTAAAAAATACATACTTGACAGGTCTTGAATTATAACATTAAAATGCGCTTATATAAAGTGTACATTTGTTTTGCCAAAGTTTTGATGGATGAGGCTGCTGACTAGACGTGTATTTCTGCCTAACCCACACCCATCTTACATGACTGATGATTTACCGTGTGGGTTTATATAAAGTGAAGCGGAAACTTAGACACTTGGGAAGAGATCCGAGCGCCGAATCCTTCCAGAGTCCCACGGTGTTGTCATGGCCATCTGGCAGTCATCGTATGCATGCCTGGTTTGACAGCAACTATTTTTTAGTGATTTCTCTCTTACATTGAGGCTTTTCCATTTGACTTAGTTTCGATAGACGTCTTTTTTTTCCATTCTTCATTCCATCCGTTGTTGTAAATGTTCGCTAAGTCACCTGACTCCGATAGCCAGGGCAACTGACGTAAACAGATCGGGAGTAAACTCAAGGCCCCGTAACTAAGACTAGAACTCAGCCTGTTGGAGCAGGAGTTCAGGGGAATTCGAGCACAGCCTCCAAGCCACACCAGCCTGTGGGTTTTGGGCATCAAGCAAGACACGACAGAAGGCGTGGTGTGTCGGTTAAGTCGAGGTCAGTGGCCCAGCCAGTGTCGGGGTCTCCATTGCTATAACGAAAGTACTTTAGACAGGGCGGCTGAAACAACAGAAATTAATTTCTCACAGTTTGGGATGCTGGAAGTCTGAGATTGAAGTTTTAGCCTGGTTGGAATCTGGTGAGGACTGTGGTTTGCAGACAACGGTCTCTGTGTCCTCAAATGGCTGGCAGTGGGAGGAAGGGGAGAGAGAGAGAGAGAGAGAGAGAGAGAGAGAGAGAGAGAGAGGGAGAGAGACAAGGAGAGGGAAGAAGGGAGGGAGAGACAGAGACAGGGAGAAACAGGGAGAGGGAGGGATAGAGGAAGGGAAGGAGAGAGAGAGAGAGATCTCGCCTCCTTTTCTTTTTAAAGTTTTTTTTTCTTATTTTATTTATTTAATTTTATTTTTTTAATCTTTTTTCTTTATTTATTTTTGAGAGAGAGAGAGAGACAAAGCACAAGCAGGGGAGGGGCAGAGAGAGAGGGAGACACAGAATCCGAAGCAGGCTCCAGGCTCTGAGCTGTCAGCACCGAGCCCGATGCGGGGCTCGAACCCACAGACCGTGAGATCATGAGATCATGACCCGTGCCGAAGTTGGCCACTTAACCAACTGAGCCACCTGGGCCCCCCTCATTTTATTTATTTTAAAGAGAAGAGATGGGGGAGAGGGGCGGAGGGGGAGAGAGAGAGGGAGAGAGAATCCCAAGCAGGCTCCATGCTTAGCACAGAGCCTGATCCAGGGCTTGAACCCACGACCCTGGGATCATAACCTGAGCTGCAATCAAGAGTCAGGTGCTCACCTGACTGAGCCCCCCCAGGTGGCCCCCCTTTCCTTATTAAGATACTGATCTCCTTCATAAAGCCTCCACTGTTGTGACCTACTTAGCTCCCACCTCCAAATACTATTCTTTTTTTTTAAGTTTATTTAGAGAGAGAGAGAGAGAGCATGAGCAAGTGGGGGAGGGGCAGAGAGAGAGGGAGAGAGAGAGAATCCCAGGCAGGCTCCACACTGTCAACACAGAGCCCGATGCGGGGCTCGAAGTCACGAACCATGAGATCATGACCTGAGCCAGAGTCAGATGCTTAACCGACCGAGCCGCCCGGGCAGCCCCCAAACAGCCATTCTCCACCATATGAATTTTTTTTTAATTTTTAATGTTTATTTTTGAGAGAGAGAGAGACAGAGCGTGAGTGGAGGAAGGGCAGAGAGAGAGGGAGACAGAATCTGTCCAGGTTCCTGGCTCTGAGCCATCAGCACAGAGCCTGACGCGGGGCCTGAACTCACGAACCGTGAGATCATGACCTGAGCCGAAGTTGGCCGCTTAACCGACTGAGCCGCCCCGGCGCCCCACCATATGAATTTTGAGGGGACACAAACATTCAGTCCACAGCAGTCGGCGGCAGTCGGCATGAATAATGACAGCTAACACTTCATAAGCACTTACTATGTGCCACACACACTGTGCGTCCAATGCTTTCTGTACGTCGTTCTATTTAGTCCTCACCGAAACCTCGTGAGGCAGGTCTGGTCGGGATCCCCAGGCTACAAATAAGGAAACTGATGCCCGGAGAGGGCGGGCCATTTGTCCAGGGCCACATGGCTAGTCAGTGGCGGGTCTGGGATTCAAAACATGGTGAGGAGGGGGAGGGCATAGCAGAGTCTGTTGTGTCTTCCCCGGGGTCCGGGGGGAGGACGCCTCCCAGATGTGCGGGACAGCGTGGCCCGGAGTCACTTCCGTAACAAATACCGAGCGAGCGCTGACTATGTACCGGGTGGAGGGGATTAAGATCAGAAGCTCAGAGCGCCAGGTCAGAGCAGAGCAAACAGACGTCAGACAAGTAAGCCAGGGAACAAGCTCATTTCGCTATAAACGTTCCGGGAAACAAAATAGGACCACGTGACCGAGAGTGACTTGGAGGATGTGGTGGTCAGGATGGTGGCAGAAGTCTTCTCTGAGGAACTGACATGTAAATGAGATCCAAATGATGAGGAATACCTGCCTGTGCGGGGACCTGAGAGAAGAGCGTTTTAGGCAAAGGAAGTCGCCAGTGCAAAGGCCCTGCGGCAGGAGTGCACTGGTGTGCCTGAGTAGCACGGAGGAGGCCAGGGTGGCTGAAATGGAGTGAGCAAGGGGTGAAGGTGGGGAAAGAGGAGGGCTGCCTTGGAGGAGGATGGGGCTGGAAGGGCCCAAGAAACTTCTAGAAAGGATGGATTGGCTGCAGGGGGAGGGGTCCGCTTTGCTGACCACCCACTCCACCACCACCACCACCACCACCACCACCACCGCAGCTTTTCTCTCTGTTTCTCTCATCTCAGGGATCCACTGGTTTTCCCGGGCCCCTGGGGCCGTTAGGAGAGAAAGGGAAGCGGGTGAGTCCAAGGGTCAGGGGAAGGGTAGGGCTCGTCTGGGGGACCGCGCACGCTCTGCATGGCAGTGGGAAGGCCCCTGTCGCTAAGCCTGGAAGCCCTTGTCCGCACGCGTATTCCCACCTGCAGTGCGGGCCCCGGGCAGGCGACCCCACCTCGCATTACTGCATGTGAGTCTGTGTGCACATGTGTGCGTGTGCCTCTCGGCCTCTCGGTGTGCGTCAGGCGGGGTCCGGGTGCTACAACCCGCGGGCCTGTGGGAAACGAGGACATAAGCCTGCATGTACGCGTGTGGCCGTACGCGTGTCAGGGGCACGGGTATACACACATGTGCGTGCGTGTCCGTGTACCCTGAGCGTGTATCCCCGTAAGCTGTGTGTGCACCGTAGCTGTGTAAACGGACACCGTGTATATGCACACGAGTCCGTGTGCACTGCGTGTTTATAAGGACCATGTCCTCATATGAAGCCACATGTGTGCATGTTTCTGTGGAGTGTACCCGTGGGCAAGGACAGATGGCGTGGTGAGCTCTGTGTGTCAGCCCGAGGCTGTGGGTCGCCCGGCGTGTGCTGCCGGGGCACGCCGCCACGCGTGTGCGATCGTGGGCGTCCACGTGGGCGAGCACACTTGTGTTTGGACCCTGGAGGTGCGCTCATAGGTGTGGCTGGGTGTCTGTGACCTTGCATGCTCTGCGCGTGTGTGTGCACGTGTGTGTGCGTGTGTGTATGTGAAAGGCTTATGGATAAATGCACAGCAGATATCGTTCTGGGTCTGTGCCCGGTTGTGTGTTTCGTGTCTTTGTATTATAACTGTCCCCTGCTTTCCCCTGACCCGATTGATTTTCCAGGGCAAGGCGGGGCAGCCGGGCCTGGAAGGAGAGCGGGGGCCACCAGTAAGAAGAGGGACTGCACCCCCATTCTGCTGGGCCTCGGGGGGCGGGGCTGGAAGGAGGGGCTGCAAGAGGAGAGGCGGGAGGCGGGAGGCAGGGGGGTCGTGAATTGTGAGCAGGCAGAGCTTCTGGGTCATGTCGGTGTCCCCGGTAGGGCGAGGCGGGGGTCACTGAGGGAGGTGGCCCAGATGACTCCAGCTTGTCTCCTAGATTCCCACACCCTCTCACTTCTAATCTTTGCTTTTTTCTGCTCAGGGCTCCCGCGGAGAGAGGGGGCAACCGGGTCCCACCGGGCAACCGGGCCCCAAGGTATGGGCGGGGTGGGCAATCAGACCCCCGTGCAGGCCCCCCCCAGCCTGGACTCCCCGAGCCCCTCCCCCAGCCCTCCCTGTGAGAGTTGATTCTGCAGCCTCAACCTCATCCGCTCTGTCCTAGGGTGACGTGGGCCAGGACGGGGCCGCTGGGATCCCTGGAGAAAAGGCGAGTGTGTGTGTTTCGGGATGGGAGACGAACCCGGGAGGCAGTTAGGACGCAGTGGAAAGAACATGGCCTCTGAAGTCAGGGGCTGTGAGTTCAAGTCCTAGCTCTGCCGCTCACCTGCTGTGTGACCTTGGGCAAGTCACTCCACCTCCCTGGGCCTCGGTTTCCCCCTCTATAAAATGGGCATAACCACAGTCCCCACCGCAAAGGGCTGCAGTGACACCTGGAATGAGTGACTGCGGGTAGCGTGTTTGGCCCCTGCCCAGCGTGCAGAAGGCAGTCTGTATGAAGGCCTCGGGGGGCTGGGCGGGGGGACTGAGGCATGGCTTCCGGTTCCATTTCAGGGCCTCACGGGTCTGCAGGGCCCTCCTGGATTTCCTGGGCCAAAGGGTCCCCCTGTAAGTGAGTGCACCCTGGTAGGGCGGCCTGGAGGGAAGCAGGGGAGTGGGGAGACCCCTTAGTCCTGCCTCACCTCTCCTCCCTCATTCCCCAGGGCCCCCAGGGGAAGGACGGGCGTCCTGGGCACCCGGGACAGAGAGGAGAACTGGTGAGTGACCCCTTGACTTCTGACCCCTGGCCCCGTGAGGCTCTCTGGCTCTTTCTCCCATGTGACACCCCTTTAAATTTTTCTCCCCAGGGCTTCCAAGGTCAGACGGGCCCGCCTGGACCGGCTGGTGTCGTGGGTCCTCAGGTCAGAAAGGAGCCCACAGGTCTTTCCGGTTTTGCCCCAGTTGGCAGCTATTTCGGGGGGAGGCGCATCCCAGACAGACCCCCGCCCTGGGCCGCCTCCATTCATGAGAAGCTTCCTTCCTCTCCAGGGAAAGACAGGAGAAGTGGGACCTCTGGGCGAGAGGGGCCCCCCGGGCCCTCCCGGACCTCCTGGTGAACAAGGCCTTCCGGGCCTGGAAGGCAGAGAGGGTTTCAAGGTGAGACCCTGGCCCTGAGGAGGCTCCACTGAGTGGCCCCAGAGGTTGGCCCCGTGTCACCCCCGAGGCTCCGAATCGGCCCTGTGGGGGAGGGGCCCAGATTCACAGACCCGGGGGAGCACCCTTTCTCTGGAGTCTGACCTTCCCCCTCTGTACTCCTGCAGGGAGACCTGGGGCCACCCGGGCCCCTTGGGAAGGAAGGGCCGCCTGGACCCAGGGGCTTCCCCGGGCCCCAAGGACCCCTTGGGGACCCCGTGAGTATCCTTTGGGACCCTCCCTAACTGTGCCCGGCTGGGCTGTGAAGCAGAGAAGGAAAGGGGGCCCGGGGGAGGGACATGGTGATAGCCGCCTGGGTGCGGGAAAGGCATGACAACCGGAGGGACCTGAAGGAGAGAGATCCCGACCCTCAGTGCCCAGGAGGAAGGTGGGAACGGTGAGCCCCCAGAGTGAGGACGGGACCTGGGCACACCCTTGGGGGGTCTCTTGACCGAATCATCTCCTCCCTCAGGGACCTATTGGTTTAAAGGGGGACAAAGGCCCCCCGGGCCCCGTTGGAGCCAATGTAAGTGGAACCCCCTCTTCCGGGTGGGAGGCACGGAGGAGGGGCCTTGGGGCATCTGGGGGGCTGGGCATTGCTGTGATTAAGTGCACTATTCTGGGTGTCAGACAGGCCTGGTCACCCTCGTGACTCAGTTTCCTCATCTATAACCAGCCCCGTCCCACAGACTGTAAAGCTCAGTGGGTGGTCCGTCCAACACATACTTACCTGCGTGCCAGACATCGACAGTTAAAAACCTGCCTTCTCCTGGAGCTTATGTTCTAGTTGATGATGAATAACACAGAGGTGGGGGGGTAGGGAGAGAGCAGTTGAAATGAGCTGGTCAGGGAAGGCCTCCCGAGAAGGTGGCATTCGAGCTGAGACCTGAGGGAGGTGAGGGAGGAGCCATGTGGACATACAGGGGATGAGTGTTCCGGGCAGCGGGAATAGCATGTGCAAAGGCCCTGTGGTCAGGGTGTGCGAGCATGTTGGAGGAAACGCTGAGGCGGCCTGTGTGGCTGGAAGGAAGTGAGGATTGGTGAGCGGGAGACATGGGAGGCCGGAGGTAATGAGGCAGCTCGTGCAGGGCCTCGTGGGCTCCCAGGGGGACTTCCCATTTTCCCTGAGTAAGGTGGAAGCCATGGAGGGCTGTGGGCAGGGGGACATGTGTCCCCTGACCAAGGTGTCCCTCTGGCCGCTGTGCGGAAGGGAATGATCGATACGACACTGGTAACTACCTACCTCAGTGCCTGGGGGCTCGAAAACCCTCTTTCAGTGAGAACTTTTGCTATTTTTCCTGACCCTTCTCACCCCTGTTTTCAGGGCCCCCCTGGGGAGCGGGGTCCTTTGGGCCCAGCAGGAGGCATTGGGCTTCCTGGCCAAAGTGGAGGCCAAGGCCCTGTTGGCCCTGCAGGCGAGAAGGGGTCCCCGGTAAGTGCCTGCCCACTGCATTCCTCAAGCCTCCTCAGGACCCAGCACCCCCACACCCCAGGACCTTCACCTCTGCCCTGGCCGCTGACACCCCCTCTTCCGCTCCCCTGTCAGGGTGAACGTGGCTCCCCTGGTCCCACCGGCAAAGATGGGATCCCAGGGCCCCTGGGGCTTCGTGGACCCCCAGGAGCTGCCGGGCCTTCTGGCGAGGACGGGGACAAGGTGAGTGCATGGACACAAGAGTTCATGGAGAGGGAGGGGCTGGGGGCTCAGGGTAGGGCTATGTCGGTCCTTCCCCATCTGTTTCCTCTGCAGGGGGAAGTGGGGGCCCCTGGGAGCAAAGGGAGCAAAGGCGATAAAGGGGACGCGGTGAGTGTGGGGCCCGGCGAGGGAGGTGGTGCTGGGCAAGGCAGAGGGATGCGAGGGGTGAAGGGGTAGCTGGGGCCCCAGGAGAACGGGAAGGGTGCCGATGCGGTGAGTGTGGGGCCCGGCGAGGGAGGTGGTGCCGGGCAAGGCAGAGGGATGCGAGGGGTGAAGGGGTAGCTGGGGCCCCAGGAGAACGGGAAGGGTGCCGATGCGGTGAGTGTGGGGCCCGGCGAGGGAGGTGGTGCCGAGGGAGGTGGTGCCGGGCAAGGCAGAGGGATGCGAGGGGTGAAGGGGTAGCTGGGGCCCCAGGAGAACGGGAAGGGTGCCGAGGTGGGCACCCTCGCCTCTCCCTTCCTTGGTGGCCATCTCTCCTCTGTGACTCTGCATGGCTGCAGAGCATCAGGTCCCCAGTTTCCCTCTAGGACTTCAGCCACAGTGCCAGCATCTGGGAGCCAGCTTAGTCCCTGGAGGGACTTCTGGGGAAAAGTCCTCGTGAGCCAAGCATTGGACTATGTCTGTGTCCGACCCCGCTAGTCAGTGGCTAGGAAGACAAGTCATGGGGAAACCAGCTCTTGCTTCCTTGGTGGGGGCAGTGGGAGGCAGTGATTGTTATCTTGAGTGCACTCCCAATCTTGAACTTGAGGTGTTTGTGGCTGTGTTCCCTCCCCCAGGGCCCGCCTGGACCAACAGGGATACGGGGTCCTGCGGGACACCCAGGCTCCCCGGTGAGTGCTCTGGATCCCAGATGGGAGGGGACAGTGTCCTCCACCATGACCCAGACCCAAACTCAACCCCAGCCCTAACCCTGACCCCCAACAGGAACTCAGCCCAGAGTCTGGCTCAATCCCAACCTCAACCTGAACCCTGATCACCATTCCAGTCTCAACACACTCATGAGCTGAACCTCAGGCCCAGCTCAGACTTTATCTCCAAATCTGAACCTTGACCCAGTCCTCCCGTGAAGCCCAACTTTGACCCACCCTCCAATGCTGACACCAAAACCGAACTCAAACTGTGGAATCTGGCCTTGGCCCCAATGTCAAACCCAACCCTAAATGTCACCTCAGTCCCATCTGAACGCTGCTTGTGACCTTGACCTCAACCCACCCCCCAATGCCCATCTCACCACTCACAGCCCATATGAAAACTTTGACTCAACTCTTGACTTAATTCCCAAACTCTGACCCTTAACCTGCACCCCCACCTCCAAGCCCAACTCTGACCTTTCCAAACTTAATCCTAACCCTGACTGCAACTGTTAACCTGACTTTAACCCTGAGCCTGTCTCCAACCCTTGACCCAGACCCTCACTATGCCCTGTGTCTGTCCTTCTCCCAGGGAGCAGACGGGGCTCAGGGACGCCGGGGACCCCCAGGCCTCTTTGGGCAGAAAGGAGATGATGGAGTGAGAGGCTTCGTTGGGGTGATTGGCCCCCCTGGCCTGCAGGTGTGTGTCTGCGTTGGGGGCGTGCGTGGCCTCTCTCTCCACACTCTGTACTCCAATCTTGCTTCTTTGTTCCACAGGGGCTGCCGGGCCCTCCTGGAGAGAAAGGGGAGGTCGGAGATGTAGGGTCCATGGTATGGACAACCTGGGGACGGTGGGGGAGGGAAGAGGATAGCAGGGTGGTGGTGACCGTTGGACTGGTTTGGGGGTGGTGGCGTCACAGGGCACATTGTCATTTTAAGATGATGCTGAGCACCAGCATTAAGGATAGTATTTGTGGTTAGTGGTGTCTTTAGGGGGTCATGAGGTCACTGGATGCTCTTCTGACTGTCTCCCAGGGTCCCCACGGAGCTCCAGGCCCCAGGGGTCCCCATGGCCCCAGTGGATCGGAGGTGAGGACTCTCTGTGGGGGGTGGGCAGGATGCCTGAGAGCTGGGGACATCCATTTCCCAAGAAGGGGCTGTTGGGATCCTATGGTCCCACTTCTACCCCTTGCTGTCTCTCCAGGGCCCTCCAGGACTGCCTGGGGGAGTCGGTCAGCCGGGCGCCGTGGGCGAGAAGGTGAGAGAAAGGGGGCAGGGGACTGCCTGGGGTTGGGGAGGCACAGCCGGTCTTGCTTGCGGGGGTGGCTGTGCTGGGGAGCTCCTTCCTGTCTTTCATAATCAGACCTCTCCCTACCCTTAACTTTGCCTCCTACAGGGTGAGCCAGGGGAGGCTGGAGACCCAGGACCCCCAGGAACCCCAGGCATCCCTGTGAGTGACTGTGTGCCCTGCGCCCATCTCAGGGGACCTCTGACCCCTGGGCATCTCGGGGCGCCTTGACCTCTGGGTAGGCCAGAGTCACCCACTGACCCAGGACCTATGGGTGTCCCCAGTTGTCCTGATGACAGAGCCCTGGAAATTCTCAGAGAGGGCTGCTGTATAGAGTTCTTCAGGTTGTACCCTGCACAAGGGCATGGGGCTGAGAGAGCAGGTGGGGGCTCAGATCCAAGCCGTGAACCCCGAGTTGGGGATGAGCTTCCCAGAGGGAGCCCCTTTTCTAATTCACTCCAGTGCGGCATGTGGGCTAGACCAAACTTGCTCATGATCTCTGAGCAACTGGGCCATCCTTGCCCCTGACTCCTACAAGTCCTAGGTCCTTTGACCTCTGAGTCTTGGACAGTCTAGGCTACTCTGACCCCTGACCCCAGGAAAGTCCCAGACTCCCCAGATTCCTGAGTCTAGGGATGCTAACCCTTGACCCTTGACCCTGGACTCTTGTCCAGGCGATTCTGACCTTTGACCTCTATTTCTATAAAGGGGCCCAAGGGAGAAATTGGTGAAAAGGGGGACTCAGGTCCATCTGGGGCTGCTGGACCCCCAGGCAAGAAAGGCCCCCCTGGAGAGGATGGAGCCAAAGGGAACGTGGTGAGTTCTGGGAGGAGCGGAGGCAGAGATCGGGGAGGCGCACTTGTGTCCACTTGAACCTGCTCCCCAACGTCCAGACCAAGGGCTTCCCTCCTCCAGTGTGCCGGTTCCCCAAGCAACCCTGAACATGGCTGAATAATGAACAAATGCATGGTTGTAGGTCACCGTACGGGGTGGAAGTTGCTCCCGCGCAGAATCATTCTGGAAATGTTGGAACCGGAGCTGGGCTGATGTGGAATTTAGCATGAGGGCGGAGGCTGAGACCTTCCCCATCGCGGTGGGGCTCGGGGTGGGGCGGGAGGGCAGCGAGGAGCTCCAGAGTCCGCGGGACCTCAGCTTGCATCTCACCCCCTCTCTGAGAGTCAGTTCTGTCGAGTCCTGAGCTGGGAGGCACCTGATGGATGAAGTGAGGTGATGCATGTGATGTTCTCAGCTCAGCGCCTACACGCAAGAGACTGTAGAAGGTTCTCTCTAACAGGGCGGGGACCTAGTGTGTCTTCAGCAGCCCAAGCTGCACCTGGGTGCAGTTCGCCTGTCAAATAAATGCTCAATAATTCAGAAATGTGATTTTTCATTCTGTCTTCCAGGGCCCCACTGGGCTCCCAGGAGATCTAGGACCCCCCGGAGACCCTGGAGTTTCGGTGCGTGTGAGCCCCCCACCCCCGCAGTATATTCCTAATTCTGTCCCCATCTCAGCTCCCTCCACAGACTTGGGCAAAGTCAAGGCGGCAAATAACCTTTATGTTTCCCCAAGCTTCACCCCCAATTCTTAGGTGCCTCCGTGACCCCTCTCATCTCCCACAGGGTATAGATGGCTCCCCAGGAGAGAAGGGCGACCCTGGTGATGTTGGGGGACCGGTGAGTGGGGGAGCGGAGGACGTGGTGCTGGCAGAGGAGGGTTGGGGCTGGTGAGTGGGTAAACTGGGGGGTTGGAGAGGTAGGCTGATGAGGTGCCCAGGGCCCCTGTGGAGCACCTGCTTTGCCCCTCTGGGGCTCCACCATGACTGAGCAGCTTGATGGAGGGGTGGGGGACAGCTGGTGCTGTGGGGACGTCTTGGCATCAGAGGCATCCTGACACTTAGTCTTGCTCAGCCGACGTGAGCTAATACTATCCTGGTGCTGTCATCTCCACAGGGTCCACCTGGAGCTTCTGGGGAGCCCGGCCCCCCCGGGCCCCCTGGCAAGAGGGTGAGTGAGACCTGCCTCCTGGCTGACCTGCTCACCCCCACAGGCCCCCACAGGCCCCCGCCCGCCTCCACAGGCCCCCTCGCCCCCAAAGCACCGCCTCCACTCTCTTTCCCTCCTCAGGGTCCCTCAGGGCGCATGGGTCCAGAAGGCAAAGAAGGGGAGAAAGGGGCCAAGGTGAGTACCCCCACACACACCCAGGGAGGGTCCCCGTGTTTGACCCTCGGTCAACAGATGGGCCGTCAGAACGGGTGCCCTAATTCCCTCGCCCTCCCTGAGGGCTCTTGGCTGGGAGGTCAGGAGGAAGGTACTCTCTGATTTCCTGCTCTTCCCTTGCCCTGGTCTGTTTCAGGGGGAGCCAGGTCCTGACGGGCCCCCAGGGATGACAGGGCCCGTGGGGGCTCGAGGGCCCCCTGGGCGTGTGGGGCCTGAGGGTCTTCGAGGGATCCCTGGCCCTGTGGTGAGTGGGGCGGGAACAGGGCGGGAACGGGGGTGGGCTCAGACCCTCCGTGTGTACCCCACCTTGCATTTTCTAGTCACAAGCTGAGGCGGCTGACGCTGGTGGGGGGCAGGGGCATCCACACTGGGTCTGGCCGAGCGCAGCACCCCTCCGTGTTCTGCTTCATGCTAGGGTGAACCAGGCCTCCTGGGACCTCCTGGACAGATGGGCCCTCCCGGACCCCTGGTAAGAGACTTCTTTGTCCCTGATGGCCCGGCATCGAGAACCATGCTGTGCATCCAGTGACCCCGTAGTGACCGGGGGTGCTGGTGCTGCGGGCTGGCCCCTCACTAACTATTCGTCTGACAGTCCGCTCTGACCGTCTGTACCAACCATCTATTCTGACCACTTACCTTGATGGTCGGTCATCCACACTGGCCCTCCGTCTTGGTGGTTTATGCTGACCACAGTGACCATTGCAATAAGCCAAACCGACTGTCTGCGTTGAGAGTGAACACTGACCGCCCCACACTGATCCTGACCACAGACCTCCTCCCGCCGGCCCTTCCTTATCCCTGTCACCCCTCCTCTCTCCTGACCATCCCCACGACCACGTCCCTGGTAACTCCCATTTGACTACCCTCCAGTCACCCGCGTGAGCCCTGAGGTTTGAGGCTCGCTAACTGGACTTTCACTCTCCTTCCAGGGGCCCTCGGGTCTTCCAGGATTGAAGGGAGATGCTGGCCCCAAGGGGGAGAAGGTAAGGATACCTCCTTCTACTATTCCCCCCCAGTTACCTCCATCTCCTCGACCCTTACCTCCCTCCCTGGCCAGAGGGCTGAAGATTTGGGGTCTCCTCTGCTCCCGAGCTCATTACCCGGAGGCTCTAGAAGAAATATCCTCCGACGACGCCCCCCCCCCCACAGTTCTTTTCCCATTTGTGCCTCTCTTGTCCCCCAGGGCCACATTGGATTAATTGGCCTCATCGGCCCCCCGGGGGAAGCTGGCGAGAAAGGGGATCAGGGGTTGCCAGGCGTGCAGGGCCCCCCTGGCCCCAAGGGCGAACCCGTGAGTGTGTGTTCTATCCCAATGGGAAGAATGTGTTGAGGAAGGGGTGGGTGGGGAAGCAGGATTGGGGCTTATTTGGAGACTGCGGGGGTTTGGGAAGCCTGGCCTAGAATGATAGGAGTTGGGTCTGGGGAAAATTGGGTGGGGGGACTCTATCCAGGGACTTACGGGTTGGAGGCTGTGCCTGCGCCCTGTTCTTCTGAGGGGACTGGAGGCTCGTCTGGGGGATGTGCCTGGATCGTAGGGTTGAACCCCACCAGTGATGACCTCGATGTCCTTTCTTCAGGGCCCCCCTGGTCCCATCGGCTCTCTGGGCCACCCCGGGCCCCCAGGTGTGGCGGTGAGTAAGAGGGGTTTGTGGGATGGGGTCACCGTGGAGGGCCAGCTGGGACTCCAGCCCTCCCTGTCTCTACCCCACAGGGTCCTCTGGGACAGAAGGGCTCGAAGGGGTCCCCGGTGAGTATACACTGTTCCCTGGGGCTCCCACATCCCGGCTTCTCGCCCCTTTCAGCTTCACCGCACCCTCAACCCCTTCGCATCCATTCATTTAGTTTTTCATATAGTCATGCATCTGACGACTATTTATTCGACACCTACCGTTGTATTTTATCAAATCTAAGATGCACCATGATTTTAGAAACTACTGTGAAAAAAAAAACAGTTCTGACAAGAAAACTATGACTTGCTAAAGATGTTAGATTTTGATTTCAGAGACGTTAAAATATGGAAAGAAAATTAGTGTTTTGTACTTGGTGCTAAAGATTGCATTTCCCTCCCCCAGTGCTGTGTGTGTGTGTGTGTGTGTGTGTGTGTGTGTGTGTCTGTGTATGTGTGTTGGCAGGAAGGGGTCTCCATAGACAGAACTCAGTCCCAAGTGATTTCTATCTACAGGGATCCTTTGGTCCCCCTGGCGACGCTGGTCCCCCCGGCCCCCCCGGCCCTCCGGTAAGTTCCCCAGAGAGTACGTTGGAGTGCCCA
Source organism: Paguma larvata (assembly GCA_030068075.1). Taxonomy (NCBI): domain Eukaryota; kingdom Metazoa; phylum Chordata; class Mammalia; order Carnivora; family Viverridae; genus Paguma; species Paguma larvata. The sequence continues at coordinate 7,311,070 of CM057842.1, read as the reverse complement.
GAACTGGGTGGGGCACACGGCAGGTGTTCGGGGCATCCAGGTGGGGAGGGAGGTGTCTCGAAAGCTGAAGGAGGACCTGGGCTGTGTTGGAGGGTTTGGGGGACATTGTGGGGTCTCTGACGGTCTTGTCTTGCTGGACTCTGTCTCCCCCACCATCTCTCTCTCCATCTCTTCCATCTCCCCTGGCATTTCTCTATCTCTGTTTCAAATACCTGTGCCACAACTTTGTCTCTGTTTCTCTCTCTCTTTCTCTCTCTCTGCTTTCTTTACCTCACCTTGTGATCTGTCCATGGTGTGGTTACTTCGGCCTTTCCCCATCTCTGGGCCTCTCTGTCCGTCTCTCCTGTGTGTGTGTCTCTCTCTGGCCCCCCTCCACCCCCGTCCCTTTGTGTATCTTTCTCTTTCTTTTCTTATCTATCCCCACCCCTGTGTCTCTCTGCCTCCCTCGGCTCTCTCATCTTTGCTTGTCTCTCTTCCTGTCTCTTCCTCCCGGATCTCTGGTCTCCTCTCTGCCATCCCCATTCCTGCTCAGGGTCCTTCGGCCGATCTGCACGGGCTGCGCCGGCGCCGGCGCTCTGTGGCCCTGGAGGGCCCGGAGGGCGGCCTGGAGGAGGTGCTGGCCTCGCTCACGTCGCTGAGCTTCGAACTGGAGCAGATGCGACGCCCTCCGGGCACAGCTGAGCGCCCGGGTCTCGTGTGCAGCGAGCTGCACCGCAACCACCCGCACCTGCCTGATGGTGAGGCCCCGCCCCTGCGTGGGCCCGGGTGGGCAGGAAGCCGTCGGTCCCGCCCCCCGGCGCACTAACACCACCTGGCTCTGCGGCAGGGGAATACTGGATTGACCCCAACCAGGGCTGTGCGCGGGACGCGCTCAGGGTTTTCTGCAACTTCACGGCTGGAGGAGAGACCTGCCTCTATCCCGACAAGAAGTTTGAGACCGTGAGTACCTGGGCAGGGGGAGGTGGGGTGCAGGGAGAAAGAGGGCACCGGAAACCATATCACCCCCACCCCCCTTCCTCCCGCTTCCACCAAAGGCTGTCCGCGGCTCCCCCTCCCTGCCCGACACACACAGGCTTTGTCGGGGACCTTATCCGAACTTCATCCAACACTTATTGAGCACCTGGTGTATGCCAAGCCCTGTGAAGGTCTGGGACTAGAGCAGGGAATCCAACAAAACAAAACTCTGCTTTTATGGAGCTCGCCTTCTACAAGAAGATCTAGTAAAGAAAGCCGTGATGGTGGCAAATCTTTAAATAGTGCTCTATGTGTGCCAGGCTGTCCGAAGCACTTAGCTGCGCTGACACTGAGTCCCAGTTCTGCCGTCATCCCCCAGAGAGGGAAACTAAGGCACAGAGAAGTCACCCGAGGACTACCCAGGGCAGGCTGGCTCTAGAACCCCAACTCTTAGCCTCCTACCTGCTGTCTCCTAGGCCCAGGGACTCTTTGCCCTCCAGGCTGTGGGCTGGGAGGTGAGGCCTCCTGGGCCCCCAGGAATCCTGGGGTGCTCCATCAGGGAGCCCTGAGCCTTGGTGTCTCCCACACCAGGCCCAGCAGCAGAGGGTGTGGGTGGGCAGCCCAGGCTCTAGAACCCCGGGTCGCCCCTCTGTTTTCTTTCATCTGCAAAATGGGGCTCAGGAAAGTAGAGACCTCGGCGTGGTGGTGCAGCTGAGGTGCCGACGCACATGGCAGGCCCGCTGATTAAACGCCGACGACGACGGGTCGTGCTGTGCTGACGCCCCTGCTGCTGGTAAAATGCGGAGCCGGCACAGAACCTGCAAAAACGCGTGGTGGCGTCCCTCTGATTTATTACTGTTTTTGACTGGTCAGACCCCCGGTTTAGTGCGAGCTCAACCCTCCGCCTCCCCCCCACCCTGCACACGCCGTGGATGCTCAGACCCCTCAGTCAGTCACTGGTAACTAGACAGTCGCTGGTAACTGAGCCTCTTTCGCCGGTTCAGCTTCCTCCTGCCCCAGAGGCATTGGGGACAGGTGTGAAGAATGATCCAGGTTTGGGTTCCTCAGACACAGACCCTGAGACAAAGACTCGAGAGCAAGTCATTTATTTAGGAGGAGATCACAGGAGACACCAGGGGAGGAGGGCGGAAGTGAGAGGGGGCTGGGGGAGGCAGCCAATAAGGGTTAAAATGTCACCTTTGGGCACTAAAGGCTCAGTTCCGCTGGGAGACGGTGTGGAACAGGCACCTGGGGGAGGGAGGCGGAGCCGAGCCTTTATCCATCGATTCTTGTCAGTCATTGGTGGATGGCTGCCTCAGAGGGCGGGGACTCCCAGCCCCTCCATCTGCCCTGTGCACCGGCCAAGGCCACGCCCATGGCCGAGAACAACAGCTCACAGGTGCCGGGTGTACAGTCTGCAACTTTCAGAGTTGGGAGGTAAGGATAGGCAGACGCGGTGGGCACCCAGGCCGTCCACCCTGACTCCCCCCTCCCATCCCCAGGTGAAAATGGCCTCTTGGTCCAAGGAAAAGCCAGGAAATTGGTACAGCACGTTCCGCCGAGGCAAGAAGGTGAGTGGCTGGAGACCAGGTGGGGGATAGTATGAAAACTGGTGGGAACTGGCATGGGGAGTTGGAGGCGGGGCTCTGAGCGATGAGAGGAACAGGGCAGACTCACCTCTGCCTTCACGGTGATTGCAGGCTTGGTAGGGGTAGCAGATGGGGGGTGGGGGGGAGCATCAGATGTTTGATGGAGGAAGCACAGGGTATGGTGGAAATCCAGAGGCTTCCTGGTAGCAGTCACAGATCAGCTGAGGCCTAAAAAATGAATTGGGTTAGCAAGTTAGGGAGGACATGGAAAAGTGTTCCAGGTGGAGGGAACAGCATACACAAAGGCCCAGAGTTAAAAGAGGGTCTGGTGGATTGAAAGAAAAAGCCACTTGCCCTGCTCTGGAAAGTGTGGAGGGGAATGTGGTAAGAAAGGAGGCTGTGGGGAGGTGGGTGAGGGCTGGGCCCACCTTCCCAGAAAGACCTGTGAGCAGCAGGGAGCCATGGAATGTGTTTGAGTGAGGGAAGGCCCCAAATCTAACCTCTCTGTTAGAAAAATGCTTCTGAGGCAGGTGGGCAGGGGGAAGTGACCGGCACGTTGGCCCAAGAGAGTGAGGAGTTGGTCCAGGCTGGAGCTGGTGCTATGGGGGCAGGGAGGCGGGCGTGGCGTGGAAAATCCAAGAGGGAGTCCATAGGACGTAGTCGTTGAGATGGAGGAGGGAGGAGAGGGCTGGGGGGCTGGTGTCCGGTGAGATTCTGAGATACGCAAATGAGAATCGCAGGTTTGATGGGCGGGGGCACTGGGGGTTCAGTCTGGGGACTGTTTACATCACATATATGTATATGCCGAGCCCTGGGAACGTAGCAGCAAGTAAGACACTCAGTTCCTGACTTCAGAAGTTGATGTTCTACCGGGAGCAGAACCGAGGAAGCAGACAGACAGTAACCAAAGAAACAAAGCTGTAATATAATGGGGGGGTATCTTGGTTTGGGTGCCCCCCAAAATAGACCCTTCAATAAAGACTCAATTGCAAGTACTCTATCTGGGAGGTGATTCCAGGAAACGTCGGCAGGGGGACACGGAAGTGATACAGACATGAGAAGGAGGCCGGAAGGGACGTTACCCAGCCGGCGAGCTCGGGCCGTGATATGTTAACAATATATTTTGTTTGGCCCAGTGCGTATAAAATAGCGTCATATCAATGTAAAGGTCACTGAGGCATTTTACATTTCTCCCTACGAATTCTGCAGCGTCCGATCCGTATTTTATGTTTATAGCACATCGTAATTTGGATACTAAATTTCATTGGAGGTTCTTGATCCCTGCTTAGATTTCATAAAACCTGCCGTTGAAAGAGAAGGTTCGCACACTCAAGTCGTCCCACACCTAAGTTCTCCGATACCTGGATTGAGGCGCAGTTATTGGTTATGAATTAAAGCAAAAAGATAAATAAAAATTTTAGGGACGCCTGGGGGCCTCAGTCGGTTAAACGTCCAACTTCGGCTCAGGTCATGATCTCACGGTTCGTGTGTTTGAGCCCCGCGCCGGGCTCTGTGCTGATGGCTCATCGGAGCCTGGAGCCTGCTTCCGATTCTGTTTCTCTCTCTCTCTCTCTCTCTCTCTCTGCCCCTCCCCCACTTGCACTGTCTCTCTGTCTCTCTCTCTCTCTCTCAAAAATAAATATTAAAAAAATTTAAAAATTTTTAAAATTAAACAATTAAGTAAAATTTGGAAGTTTTCGTCTGATTGGCCACATTTCAAGTGCTCAGTAGCGACGTGTGCCCCGGGGGCTCACGAGGGAACCGTGGATGGCTGGATGGCTGGTGAGGCCACCCCCAAAGAAGGGGATGCGGCAGAGGTGGTGGGTCTGTCAGGGGCTGGAGATCTAGGGAGGTAGGTTCCTCAGAAAGCACAGGGGTGAACGGGGGCATCCTCACCTCCTGCTTTGTCCTGCACCCAGTTCTCCTACGTGGACGCTGATGGGTCCCCGGTGAGTGTGGTACAGATGACCTTCCTGAAGCTGCTGAGCGCCACTGCCCGCCAGAGCTTCACCTACTCCTGCCAGAACTCTGCCGCCTGGCTGGACGAAGCGGCAGGCGACTATGGCCGCTCCCTCCGCTTCCTCGGGGCCAACGGGGAGGAGGCGTCTTTCAACCTGACGGCAGCAGCCACCATCACTGTCCCCTACGACGGCTGCCGGGTAAGCGGAGGGGCAGGGGCTGGCCAGAGCGGGGACGGGCTTTGGCGGCTCTCCCGCTAACTCGCCATTCTGTCTTCCCGCGGTCAGCTCCGCAAGGGACAGGCGAAGACCCTCCTGGAGCTCAGCTCTTCTCGAGTGGGGTTTCTGCCTCTGTGGGACGTGGCGGCTACTGACTTCGGCCAGACGAACCAGAAGTTTGGGTTTGAACTGGGCCCTGTCTGCTTTAGCAGCTGAGAGTCTGGGAGTGGGAGGGACAAAGAGGGAGCCCCAGACGGGGCACTTTTGGTGCTGAGGCTTTGAAGCCACCATATTTATCGTCTCCTGTGACCGTGGAGCCAGGGGAGAGTCTGCTCATCACGGTGGAGCAGCATTCCTCCTCCGCGCCGGGGAGCCGGGGGCTGCACTCCCCTGGCCCAAGAGTCCAGCCTCCCTTCACTGCACCGCGGCTGACATACTGTAGTCTGGCTCTACCTGCCTACCCAGCCCTCAACTCCCCGCCCCCGAGGCCCCATGCAATGAACTTCTAACTCAGAGCTGATGAACGCCCCCCATGCCTGCCTCCCCACTCCTCGGTCAGTGCCCCCAACACCCGGTGGTGCTACCCTTTCCAATAGTTAAGCACTGGATGTCTCCTGATCCCAGGCTGGGACCCCTTGGCTCATTCCTACGTTCAGGTGGGTTCACGGTGAAGGAACTGAAGTCAGGCTACGGAGGGAAGAGTGGGGCTTCCCTGGACTGAGCCGTGTGCTCCTTCCGCTGCCTCAGCCCAGCTCTGAATACTGCCCCCACCCATATCTCCCCAAACTCACCTTGCCGTGCCAGGTGGTAGGGGAGCCAAGACGGTGGGGGCGAATCAGGATCCTAATGGTGCTGCCCTATTTATACCTGGGTTGTATTAAAAGGGAAAATTCCCCTCTGTTGTATATTTAATCTGCTTCCTCCTCTAGGGAAGGCTGGGATATGATGAGAGAGATTCTAGCACGATCCCCACCCCTCCAGGGCCATAGGGCATATTTGGCATCTCAAGTCTGAGAATAAACCAGTGAACTGTGTCCCTGTGTCTTTCGTCTAGTGCCCCCTAGAGGTCAGGCTCTTGTCTCACCTGAGGTATCTGCCACCACTTCTCTTAATTGTGTCTTTTGGTAGAGGTGGCTTTGGGAGGTGGGGGAAACCAATTACAGTGGTACTCACTGGAGATGATGGGTCTGTTTACCGTTTCAGAACCCTAGAAGAAAAGTAAAAAAAATCACTGGGTCTCTAAGAGAGATCTTAAATAAACAAAAAAAGAAATGTTAATTATGTTGTTGTGAGGCAGGTTAGCTAATGCTACGGTTGCAATCAGTATACAAACACAATGTCATATGTTAATTCTGTGTCAATAAAGCTGGACAAAATTGTGAACCTACTAGGAAGACATCAAACTTTTAAAAAGAGAGAGAGAGAGAGAGAATAGTTAGATCTCCCTGTTGATCTTGACCAGTCCTAGAGCCATTGGCTGAGCTGAGGGCGAGGGAATGGATCCAGAGGTGACATGGGATGGGATTCGGGTTTGAGATGAAATGACTGGAAGTCAAAGTTCTGGGTGGCAAGTCAGGAGATGATTTGGGGGGAGAGAGAATTGAGTTAGAAGTTAGGCCTCGGGGTGAGTTGGATGTTAGAGGGTAGGGGTTGGTGAAATGATGTTGAAAGTGGCTTGAAGATGAGTCAAATTGGAGGCCGGTTTGGAGTGAGTTGAGTGAGTTTGTGGTGGATCGATGATGGGCTCTGCTGAATCGGAGGTTGGGCCATCAGTGATTGACGTAAGGGTCTGGAGTTGGAGGGCAGATTGACATGAGTTAGGGTTGACTTGGGAGGGAGGATGAACTGAGTAGAGCTAAGTAGGGGTTGCCATGACTGGGGAGTGAGGATTGGCAGTTCGGTAAGTCGAGATGGCATCAGTTAAGATATGAGTTGGGTTTGAGGTAGCTCGAATTGGGGGTTAGATGTTGGGTTGAGGTTTTTTTTTTTTAAAGTAGATTTACAGAGACGTAATTCATTTACCATATAATTTACCCATTTAAAGTATACAATTAAATGGTTTTTAGTACATTCATAGACTTGTGCAACCATCACCACAATCAATTTGAGAAGCTTCCATCACCTCAAAAAGAAATCCCATATCCATTAGCAGTCACTTTCCATTTCCCCCAAACCTTTCAGTGGTAGGCAACCACCAATCTTTCTGTCCCTATGGATTCACCTCTTCTGGACATTTCATATAGATGGAATCATATAATATATGACCGTTTGGTTCTGGCTGCTTCATTTAGCATACTGGTTTAAGCTTCATGCTGCAGCACGTGTCAGTACTTCGTTCCTGTTTGTCGTTAAATAATATTCCACCGTCTGGGTAGATCACATTTTGTTTATCCATTCGTTGGTTGATAGACATTGCCAAATTGAGTTAGGAGTGATGGAGGGCTGGTGTGAGTTGAGTTGCGTCAGGTGGGATGGGGTAGGTATAGGTTTCAGACTGGGGTGAATGGTCTTCCCCAAAGCCAGGGTTCACCATACTACCTCTGCCACCAGGCCCCGCAAGGCCACCTGAATGCTTGCCCTGGGTTCCCTCATGCATTCAGTCAACATCACTGGGTTGTAACTCTATGAAGAATGTGGGGGCTCAGAGGTTGATTGATGAGTTCACTCATTCATTCATTTACTTATTTGCTTGTTTTTTTCTCTTGACTGTTTACTCAGTGCCATGCACTGTTGCAAATGCTGGGGCAGAAGAGAGATGTAGCGATCTCCCTCCTGAGGGAGACAGCGTAAACAGACATATAGGCTATGTAATGTGATTTCAGGAAAGTCAAACAAGTTACAGAGTGATGGGGTGGTGTAAATCTGAGATAAGGTGGTCAGGAGAGACCTCACTGAAGAGGTAATACTTGAGCAGAGAGACCTGAAGGATGAGAGGAAAAGCCATGTGAAATTTGAGGAAGTATCCCCCACATAGCAGAGAACCCAGAAACCCTCAAAAACGAATGAAGACTCTTGAGGAGATGGTGTTTCCCTTGGTTCCCTCTTCTCCTGATTTGTTGCTTTTGCTGATTTTTTCACACACAAAAATTTTTTTTTATCAACCCAAATGTACACCCAGGCCTCCTTCCCACTTAGTTCCTCTTCCAAATATCCTTAACTCAAGAATGCACATGGTAACACCAATGCTATGTGTTTGCCTCTTCCTAAGAACTCCTAATTGAGAACACATTTCCCAGCTTCCCTTGCAGTTAGGTTGGGGCACGTGCCTGGGTCTTGGCCAGTAGGCTGTGGGTAACCATCGAACCTCCTGCTTGATCCTCTGAGCTCTCGGTCCGTGATGACCTCGGAGACGGGAGTGCTTCCTGTGCAACTAGAACGGGGCCAACTTCTCTGAGCTACTGCTTGGGGGAATACTGCGAGGAGACTTCCAGCAAACCAATAACTTGATTGCTTTAAGCCCTTGAGATGTTTATGGGTTGCTTATCACAGCAGCTATTATTAATTATCCTGACTAATCCAGCAACCGAATCCAACTTTCACTAAAGGTCAGCATGTATTGCGTGTGTGCAAACTAGGAGGTCCCAGCAAAGTCAACAACTTAGAATTTAGTATGGAGTATCTTTGTTCTTACAAGTCCCCGCCACTGTAAATTTGTCACTGGTGGTGTGTGCTCCCCCAGTCTGGATTTCTCACGATTCTGTTGCCCTTCGCTATCTTTCCCTCCCTGATGCCTTTTCTTGTCTACGCTCTTCACTCCCTCCCTTCCTCTGAGGCTGTGTGCACTTAGATCAAATTTATCTCACTTTCTGGGCACCTGGGTGGCTCAATGGGTTAAGGATCCAACTCTTGATTTTGGCTCAGGTCATGATCCCAGGGTCGTGGGATCAAGCCCCATATCGGGCTCCATGCTGGGTGTGGAGCCTGCTTAAGATTCTCTCTCTCCCTCTGCCTCTCTCCCCTGCACACTCTCTCTCTCTCAAAAAAAATTTTTTTAATTTTTTATGTTTATTTTTGAGAGAGAGAGAGAGACAGAGCATGAGCAGGGGAGGAGCAGGGAGAGAGGGAGACACAGAATCTGAAGGAGGCTCCAGGATCTGAGCTGTCAGCACAGAGCCTGACGTGGGGATGGAACCCACCAACTGTGAGACCATGACCTGAGCTGAAGTTGGATGCTTAACCAACTGAGCCACCCCGGTGACCTCCCCCCCCCCAAATTTTTTTTATCTCACTTTCTTACCAGGAACCATTCACAACATTTCTCACAGACCACGTCTTCATACCCACACAACCCGTGATTAGCTCAACCAACACTGTTAATTAATAAATGTCCCCTGATTGAGTATCTGCGTGTCAGGCACCGTTCATCAAAGGTTTTCCCTGGGTGAATTTATATATTTTCATCACAACCTTTGAGGAAGATTCTGTTATTGTCCTCATTTTTTTAGGTAATGGAACCGAGGAACAGAGAGAGTAACTTGACCAGAGTCTAGAGTTAGAGGTTTTGCTAAACAAAACCTCTTCTCCTGTTAGGGGGACTTTCTCCCATTGTGTAAAAAAATTGCATCTAAGACACAGCCCAGGGTTTACAAATGCAAGTCAGCCGGCCTCTGGTGTTGCGACTCCAGTCTCACTCGGGTGCAGGGAGGAACAATCGATAGTGTAATGAATACTCTTTAATTAGCTGAAAGCTGGTTAAGGAATTAGAATCTCGGCCCTGCTGAATTAAGGGAACTGACAAAGGTGTACGGAGGGAATTCTGGACCGGACGCACAACTCTGCGTGTTTACCCGGCATCATCGCCAGCACCCAGGCGGCGGCCGGGAAAGCCCCCAGCTGATTTGCATATCCCGTGGCCATAATTAATCACGGCACTTGTGCTTCCTGAGCACAAGTGTTCTGAACTGGGGGCGGGGCGGGGCGGCCAGAGCGGAGCCGCCTGTGGCTTCACACGTGGTTGCTGGGGGCGGGTGGAGTAGCGAGTTCCACACAGACGCACACAGCTCTGGGGATGTTCATGCTCGGGGACATACCTCGAGCAAGGGCCTGCAGAATCAGAGCCTCGTCTTGTCCCCCCACAGGTCCCCAGGCGGACTGGGAGAGGCAGACCCGTGTAACACACAGCCCTCCACCGCCAGCCAGATCCAGACGTGCTGCCAACACGCTTAGTGGGCCACACGCACAGCTGCACACACCCAGTTGTGCCTGGACACACAGCCAAAGCCCCATCTCACACACACACACACACACACACACACACACACAGTCGTGTTCATAACCCCACCCTTAGTTGTGCAGCCGCACCTGAGGCCCCGTTGTCGGAATAGGAAACTGCTTCATCGCAGGGTCTGACACATGCTGGGCAGGCAGAGGGACACCCAGGCCCGCACAGGGAGACAGGCCGCCAGCACCAACTACGTGCACAGGCCCAGCTAAACAGACATCAGACACGTTTCAAGGTCCCCTCCCCCACACTGTGCGTTCATCCGTTCATTGAAGCACGGGGTGTGTGCCACACACATGTGACCGTCCAGGGGTGCTATGAAGAAACTAAGGCAGGGGCGCCCGGGGGCTCAGTCGGTGAAGCATCATGCTTCGGCTCGGGTCACCATCTCATGGTCCATGTCAAGCCCGGTGTCGGGCTCTGTGCTGACAGCTCAGAGCCTGGAGCCTGCTTTGGATTCTGTGTCTCCCTCTCTCTCTCTGCCCCTCCCTGACTTGTGCTCTGTCTCTGTCTCTCTTTCTCAAAAATAAACATTAAAAGGAAAAGAAGGCAGAGAGGAGGGCAAGAAAAGGTGTTCTTTGAGACAGGGCAGTCAGGGAAGGCTGTCTGGAGGAGGCATCCTTGAAGCAGAGGCTCAAGCGGAGAAAGGGAGGGTGCTGGGTGACTTCTCGCTGACACAACAAGGTACAGGTTCGCAAACAGGACATTCAAACTTACAAGGGCCTGTCCCCACAAGAGCGGACATGTGCCCTTGTGTCCAGGGTGCCCCAGACACCAGTGTTTTCTTTTGAGAGGGTGGGCCCGTACCTTAAAGGGACACGGGAGATCCCTAGGGAGACGGGGGAAGCTGACCAAACAGAGGACCAGAGTGATCTCAGGAGGCTGTCCTGTCTGCTCCAAGCTGGTCTCGTCTTTATACATGCTTCCCCCCGTCCCTTGGCATACTTCTTATTTTATTTCATTACTTTTGTGTTAAAAAAATGTAAAAGTTACCATCTTAATCATTTTTAAGTGTACACTTCATTACTGTTAAGTATTTTCACATTGCTGTGGGACAGGTCTCTAGAACTTCTTAATTTTTCAAAACTGTATCTCGATCCCCAGTAAACAATTCCCCACCCCACCGCCCCCCGTTCCCGGCACCCACCATCCACTTTTGGTGTCTATGATTTCAACTCTTGTAGGGACCTCATATAGGTAGAGTTATACAGTATTTGTCCTTTGTGATTGGCTTATTTCACCCTCGAGGAGGGTCCTTATAGGATGTTGGAATTTCCCTCTCTTTTAAGGCTGAATGCTATTCCTTTGAATGAACATACCACATCTTGTTTATCCATTCATCCATCAGTAGATACTTGAGCTGCTTCCAACTCTTGGCTGCTGTGAATAATGCTGCTCTTATGAACATGGGTTTGCAAATATCTCTTCAAGACCCTGCTTTCAATTCTTTTGGACCTATCCTCGGAAGTGGGATTGCTGGATTGGGTATATTTCTTTTAAAAAATGTGTTTGCACGGGGGCGCCTGCCTGGCTCAGTCAGAAGAGCGTGCGACTCTAGATTGGGGGACCATGAGTTTGAGCCCCATGTTGGGTGTAGAGATTACTAAAAAAAAAAATTAATGAACTTAAAAAAATTGTTTGCACAAAGGCATGGAATGTATGATAAAATGCACGCATCTTAAGTTTCTGTTTGATGATTTTTGACAACTGTCTACATGCCCTAAAGAAGATGTAGACTGTTTCCAATACCCTAGAAAGTTCCTCCTATCCCTTCGCATGACGCCTCCAAGACACCACATCTTCTTGGATACATTTCTAGTGTTACGAAGCCAGTGAATGCAATACGGAAGGTGTATGGAGGCAGTGTGGTATCATGGCTAGAGCCAAACCTTCCGGTCCAGTTTTAGCTCCTTCACGGGGGCAAGTGTGACCTTCACTGTGACCCACAGTCTCCACAAATGTGATGGTGGGGTGAATGATGGCATCTAAGCATCGGGTTGTGTGAGGGTTACATTACTTAAAATAGGTCACTTAGAGCAATGTCCACCGTGTATCAAATGCTATAAAAGTGTTGCCTTATAAAAAATACATGGAGTGGGAACTTTACGATAAACACGTACCCACCACCTGCCCTAAAAATAAAACACTGTACACACATTTGACGCTGCTGTATACATTCCCACCATCTTCTGCCTTTCTTTTCCCCACTATGGGCAAACAAGTGTGGAGAATTAAAATTTTTTTTAAAGTGATCAAATATACCTGACATCAAGTTGACCCTTTAGCCATTTTTAAGGGTCTCGTTGGGTGGCGTTAAGCACATTCACACTGTTGCGCCAACATTGCTGCCATCCGTCTCCAGAACTTTGTCCTTTTCCCAAACCGAAGCTCTGTGCCCATTAAACACAATGCCCTGTTTCTCTCTTCCCTTGAGTGTGGGAATTTCTGTCCTCAGAGAATTTCCTGGTGTTTAGTGCATACGGTGGGGGGTGGGGGGAGGCTGTACCCATGGGTGAGGCACAGAGTCTGGCAGGTTTTTAAACTCTAACTGCGACAATACCGAAGATGCTTTTGCAGCTTGCTTCATTAGCTCAGCCAGAGGCTTTGCAGCTTCTCCGTGCAGACGCGAGTACTTCTGGTTCTGTCTTTGTAAGCACTTCCCTCAGCATAGTTGTCTGTTGTGCTCACAAACTTTTAGGTGCTTTCCATTTTGTTCCTGTTCAAACATCCCGGCCTGTGTCTTTGTGCACAGGGATAATTGTGCCTGGGGCGTATGAAGAGACATGAATGGAAATTCTGGGTTATGGGGAAGGCGCCGCTTCAGCTGTCCTGGGCACGATCCTCGCGCGGCTGCCCGAACCACACGATACCCCTTTCCACTCCCTGGTCTTCCAAGCTTCCAAGGCTCCCTGGGGGCCCCAAGTTCAAGTCCAAGTCTTTCTCCCTGGGAGCTCCGGCCTCACTTGTCACCATCCCTCACCAGGAGAGGCTAGTCTCCTGCACATGGCTGCCTCAGGGCCTTTGCATCTGCTCCTCTCTCTGCCCACTGAGCCCTGCCTGTTCTTACTCAGCTTTTGGCTCTGAACTATCGTACCCACAGGCCAGATCAGGGCTCTCCAAACATGCTCGGAGAACTCTGCCCATCTGTTCATGCACCAAACTCTCAATTATTTGAGGGCAGGAACTTTCTGGTTTATAGCCACAAATCCAGTGCAGGCGAGGCCTGGAGCAAGTGCCCTGTCTCTACTTGCGGATGAAAGGAGAAGTCTTGCATCTACTTTGGGGCAGGAGCCAAGGCTGTGCAGAGATCTGAATTCCAATCCCAGCTCAACCACTTCCTGGCTGTGTGACCTCAGGCAAGAAGCTTAACCTCTCTGAGCCCCTCATGTTCCTCTCCTATGAAACCCTTCCCAGGGCTGTGGCAGGGGTTGCAGGGGTTGAAGTGGGCCCCGGCCAGGTCTGGCTCAGGGTAGACCCCTCTTGGTAGGAGCTGCTGTGATTCTGAGCCAAGTTCCGGGCCTGTAACCTCAGATCAGGGCCTTGCTTCTTCCTGGCTTGGCAGGGCTGGGAAGCGATTCTGGGTCTCCTTGTCCCGCCAACTCATCCCTCAATTCCCAGGCCGGTAATGGGAACCACATGCGCTGGACGCGGGCCCACCCGTCCTCCTCCCCCACTCCTCCCCTAGAGAGGCCTCCTTAGTCACTCTGTCCACCACCCCCTTCCCACAACCTCATTCCCACGCTGCCCTGGCCTGGGCTTTGCGTGTCAGAGGGTGTCGGTGCCGTGCTGTAGGTCCCCACGGGCCTCTGTGTGTGTGTGAGAACTGCGTGGCTGCACCGTACGTGTGTGTGTGACGGGGTCTGAAGCGCAGGTCTGCGGGTGTGTCTCGTATGAGCCGTCTGCCTCCGTCGCGCGTGTGTGCCTGTGTGTGAACTACCTGCCTGTTGTGTGAGCCCTCCGGTAGGTGTGCGCACGCGTTCCTCTCTGAACCGCGCGCCTGTCTGACGAATCTCCATGAGGAACTGCATGTTTGTGGTGGGTTTGTCTTCCTGCGGCTAAACTGTGGGTTTGTGGGTGATAAATAATGGCTTTGTGGGTAAACCACGTGCCCAGACCAGGGCTCTGTGTGTGGGCTGTGCGCCTGAATTGTGGGGGGGTTTTTTGTGTTGGGGGTCTCCGTGTGTGTCGGATCGAGTGTCTTCATGAGAGCCGGTTCTCGGGTGATTGTGGCTGGTTCGCCTCCGATGTGCTTCCCCTTCTGACAGCGGCTGTGTGTTTCCGTGGGCCTGGTGGGGTGTGTGTCTGGCTGTGTTGCACGTGGGTGTGTGTGCTCGTTCCGGATGACAGCGTTCTGCCTGGGTGCGATGTGCCCGGACCTTATATCCCGATATGGTGTCCCCGGGTGACTGTGTGCCCATGTCGTGTGTTTGTGTGCCAGTTTGGGCAACTGGGGACCAGTTCCTGTTCCCACAGCTAGGTCATTCAGTATGTATGTATGTACGTGTGTGTGCATGTGTGTGTGTGCATGTACGTGTGGTGTGGGGGTGTTTGTGTGGATGTGTGGATGTGTGGGTTTGCAAGTGTGTGTGTGCACGTGTGTGCATGTGCGGTGTGCTTGCATGTGTGTGTGTGCACATGGGTGTGCATGCATGCGTGTGCATACGGGGGCATGTCTACATGTGTGTGCATGTGTGTGTGTGTCTGCCTGCGTGTGTGTCTGTGCGCAGCCAGGAAGGGAGGGAGTCCTGGTGAGAAACGCCCAAGAAAAGGAAACAATGGGGCTGAACCATGGAGGTAGCTGCGGGGAGCCCCCAGGGATGAGGGCCGACCTCGGGAGCCTCTCCTGGGACATGGAAGGAGGACTGTGCTCCCTTCTGCATGAGCACTTGGAGGTGCGGGATTGGGGGCCCTGGACCTGGAGGCCACTGGAATGATCCCCGTGAAGATGCATGGGCTTGGAAGGCCAAGAGGCAATGCTTGATTCACCCGGGTGGGGCCAGGCCTCCTCGATGCCATGTGAAGACCACAGGCCTGGCCCAGGTATTCCCTTGCAGCCACAGCAGAAAGAACTTCATGTCAGGGGCGCCTGAGTGGCTCAGTCGGTTAAGCATCCAACTTCGGCTCAGGTCATGATTTCATGTTTCATGAGTTCACGCCCTACATCGGGCTCTGCTTCCAGCTCAGAGCCTGGAGCCTGCTTCTGATTCTGTGTTTCCCTCTTTCTTTGCCCCTCCCCTGCTTGCGCTCTGTCTCTCTCTCTCTCTCAAAAATAAACATTAAAAAAATAAAAAAGAAATAAAGAACTTCATGTCTGGAGTCAGACGTGAACCAAACTGTGATCTTAGCTCTGCCGTACGTCCTCCCTGTGGCCTCCACACAGTGTCTTAAGCTCTCTGAACCTTCCTCTCTCCGTCTGAAAAGTGGGACAGAGGCAGATGATGTCAGTGCCTCGCCCATATCCCCTTGGCCGTGACCCGTTCCCGTGCACACTTCTGCCAGCCTCAGGGCTCAGTTCACACACTGGCAAGGCCAGAAAGGCCGAAGAGTGCGCACCCCTGGGAACAGCCCTCCCCCAAAGACATGCAGGACCTGGAGAACCAATACCCGCCTCCCTTGCCCTCAAGCAAGACAGCTGCGAGGAAGAGATTCTACACTCTCTCCCCAAGGGTCCCCAGCAAGACTGACCTTCGGTTGCCTATGTGGATTTGACAAGAAAGGAAAGATGCTTGACAAATAACCCAGCTTTGGAGACGAGAAATGGAGAGAGACAGAGTCCCGATGCTGTCACAAGACCCCTGGATCCAGCCGTGCCTGAATTCAATCACCCTGGGATTTTTTTTCCAGCTGTGTGAGCTGATTCTTCTCCTCCTCCTCCTCCTCCTCCTCCTCCTCCTCCTCCTCCTCCTCCTTCTTCTTTCTTCTTCTTCTTCTTCTTCTTCTCCTCCCCCTCCCCCTCCTCCCCCTCCTCCCCCTCCCCTTCCTCCTCCTTTAAAAAGACAATTCTAGCTGCCTTTCTGCCACTTGCTGCCAAAGGACCTCTGAGTAATATACAGAGGGACCCGCAAGAGCAAAGGCTCGTGCAGACATGCATGGCAAGATTCATTCACTCGGCAAGTTCTTCTTGATCACCTCCGTGTCCGGCCCTGTGCGGAGTATGGGAAAACAAAGGCCTGGATGTTTCTTCCTCTGGCTAGACACAGGAAGGGTTCGCAGGAGAGTAAAGCCAATGGCTGCCCAAGCACCGATTAGGAAAAGCCAATGGCCAGCTGGTGAGAGTTGGCAGCGACCCAATGCTCCTTTGTCCTGCTCTCCATACGTCACAGAGAGCAGACTTTGCCCAGAGCCAGACCCTGAGCCACCTGGTCCATCAGTTTTGCTGCATGAGGTCTCTCAAGAAGCTGATCTCTCTTTAGTGATGGGGTAGACGCCATGTTCTACCTTCCTAGGTAGACGCCATGTTCATCGTAGCATCGACTGTGGTGCTGGTCTTGAAGCTGATAACAGCACAACCAGGACACTGAGTATGACCTGATCATGGCATGACCTGACCATAATTTTAACCACAGCATGGCCAGGCCGCTGTCCAAAGCAAGGTCAGAACAATGACTACAGCATGGCCAGGACAGAGATTGTGCCTCTGAGCACATTACGGCCAGGAAACTGCCCATCACACTGACAACAACACAACCAGGAATGACCCGTAGAGAGCACAGAACTGACCACAATGCTGACCCCATAGAACCAGGATCCTGATGGCAGCACAGATCCCGGTTCAACAGGACGCTGACCACAGTGTGATCAGGACACAGATTGCTAGTGGCCGCAGCTGTGGCCGTGACCGCAGCATCGAATGTATTGGCCAGGGTCCAGTCGGAAAAACAAAGCTCCCGCCAGGTGGTTCAACAACAAACTTTCACATGGGGACTTAGCCACAGAGATGGTAGTTAAGCTTTTTTGAAGAATAAATGGGAGAAACGAATTGACTCTAGAGTGAGTAACAAGCCACCATTTCCCCAAGAGCTGAAGTAGCTGAAGGGATGAAGTAGTCGGCAGAGTCCAGAACCTGCCACCACCTGACGGGAGCTGAACCACCACGGGGACTCTGGAGGAGGAGACACAACAGCTATTGCCAGAAACACTGAAAGGAGAGAGAGGGGGAGAAATACTCTGGCTTCTTCCCACCCCCACTCCCCACCCCATTGGCTGAGCCTAGCCAGATGCAAGGGAGCCTGGGATATGTAGTTTGCACGGGCCACGCCCCTGAAACAGAAGAGATGAGGAAGGAGGGGGAACGGACCTAAGGGCATACTGACCAGTGTCAACTACATAGCACAGGCCATGCTTGACCATGACAATGACCCGAGCACAGAGGATACCGTTCATGGTCCTGACACAGCTCTAACCAAGGCACCACTCGGTGGTAAAGGGACAGGCAGGGCCTCCCCTCCTCCCCTGTTAACCTCAGCTCACACTTAGTCAAAAGCTTATAGGTTCCACTAACCAACAACATCCCTTTCCTACTCTACACCTGCTGCGGGCTTGGCCTGAGTTGTCAGCAAAGGACAATTTCGTGTTATTTATTTATTTATTTTTAGTTTATTTATTTTGAGAGACACAGAGAGAGAGAGAGAGAGAGAGAGAGAGAGAGAGAGAGCATGTGAGCAGGGAAGGGACAGAGAGAGAGGGAGAGAGAGAATCCCAAGCAGGCTCTGCACCCTCAGCTTGGAGCAGGATGCAAGGCTTGAACTCATGAACTATGAAATCCCGACCTGAGCCTAAATCAAGAGTCCAGCACTCAACCGACTGAGCCACCTAGGCACCCCAACCATCTCCCGTTTGGGAAGAGGAGGAGGAGGGATGGGTGAGCCGTCGTCCCTGGCTCAGATTCTGCTCTGTGTCCCCCACCCCCTGGCCGAGGAGGGATGGGTGAGCCGTCGTCCCTGGCTCAGATTCTGCTCTGTGTCCCCCACCCCCTGGCCGGTTTCCTCCCCTCCATGCTTCACTGGGTAACACTCTCTGGGGAGTGAGGGCTGGTGGGGTGCTCTGTCTTAAGCACAGATACTCCATGAGGAAACGGGTCTCCTGAGAGAAGGAAAGCTCTTTTTTGCCTAAGGTCTCATGGCCAAGAAGTGACAGAACCAGGGTCAAACCCTGGGTCCGTTGGACACCGAGGTCTTTCTTGCTTTGACAAAACCATCCATAGGGCGTTATCTGCCTGGCATACAGTAGGGCCAGAGAAATGCCAGGCCTCCCCAGCCTCCTATGTTATAGCCGATGCCTCTGTAACCTGACTGGCTTGCTCCCCCCACCAAAAAAGCCACTGACAAGCTAAGGGAAGGAAGACGACTGCGGAGAAGAGGGGGGAGAGGCAGAGAAAGGCTGGAGGCAGGACAAGGACCCCCTTCATTTGCAAATGGATTCTCGTTGGAGGCTCGCCTATTTGATCTAGGGATCTGGTCTCCCCTCTTGGGCCATTGAGAGGGGCGTCTTGGGCCATTGAGAGGGGCGGGAGAAACTCTCAGGTGTGTAGGGGGGGAGGGGAGACTTTGAGGAAGAGAGGCCTGGAGAATGGGGCGGGAGGGGGAGAGTGAAAACAAGGTACCCCCTTTGGGGGCCAGGCCCCCCCAGTTGGCCATCCCCAGCGGCCTAACAGTCTCCCGCCCTGTTTTTGTCTCTCTCTCCTTCCCTCTCTGTCCCACCTCCCCTGTCCCGGCAGTGACCCCCCTTCCCTCGACGTCCCATTTCACAGGCTCTGCCTCAGTTTCTCTGCTGATTCTTGAGTTCCTGACGGAGGGGGCCTCTCACGTTCTCTTCCTGGTTGCCGGGCCTTCCTCTTGCTCCCCCCGCCCCTGGGTCCCCACCCCAGCCCTATTTTCTGCGCGGGAAATGTCCCGGAGGGTGAGATTTGCCGGCACGTGACGGAACCCCCTCCCCCATCGCCGTGAGCCTGCCCCGTCGGGCCTAGGGGACCGCGGGGGGCCGTGTCCGCGGCTCCGCTCGCCAGCGCGGCCTCCTCCCCGTTCCCCGCCCCCAGACCCACGCCGGGTCCGCGCCCGCCGACGAGCTGGGGGCGGGGCGGGGGGCGGAGCCCGCAACAAAGACTGGGCGCGCGCGCGGGGGGGGGCGGGGCGGGGCGGAATCCCGGCCGCCGGCGAGGCGGGGGAGGCGGCGGCGAGGGTCGCCCCGGCCGGGCGGGCGGGGTCGCGCGAGGTGGCGGTCCCCGCGCCCGGGCGCCGCTAGGGCGGGCGGGGGGACGGGACGCCGGGCGGGGGGCGCGTCATGTGGCCGCTCACGGTCCCGCCGCTGCTGCTGGTGCTGCTGCTGAGTCCAGGCCTCGCCGGACAGGTAGGGGCCTGGCGGGCAGGTGCAGGCGCCGGGGGCTCCGCGCGGGGAGCGGGTCTGGACGCGTCCCAACAGAAACGCGGTTTGGGGCTTCATAAGCCCCCCCCCCGGGGCTGAGAGGGGAGGGGGTCGCAGCGGGGGAGGGGCTGGGTGTGCACCCCGGCTTTGGGGGAACAGAAGAGGGGCTTCCCCTCCAGCCTCAGGCTGAGATGGCTGGGGGGGCAGTGTGACCCCAGCTTCAGGGTTCTCAACCTCTCATTGACCCGGAGCCCACACCCGCCATCTCCCTGGAGCTGAGCGGGGTTGCAAGGGCAACTTCGGGGGGCCTTGGGGGGTTGCTTACCTGTCCCTCCCCCCATGACGGCAGGAGGGGCCCCAATTCTGCAGCCCCCACCTCCCCACTCCTCACCTGCACCCCAGGGTAGGGAAGGGGGCGGGACTCACGTGTGAGTGACTGACGGGGACGTGTGAGGTGTCGGAGGGGTGCTGGGTAAACGTGTGTCTGTGTCACTGGGTGTGACTGAGAGTTGGTGCGTTGGGCTGTGCACGAGCCGGCGGTGGGATGGGAGGGGGCGTTCGTCCGTGAGGGGGGGGTCTGTGTGTCACCGCGGGAGGCTTGGGAGCCTGCCCCCTGGAGTTGTGGGTCCGTGGGACTGGTGGTATGAGAGCGAGTGAGGATCGTGTTAATCCTGGCGGTATTCGGGCAGCTGGAGCTGGGTGTCAAGGTCTGTGTGTGTCCCCGTGATTCCGTCCATCTGCCCGCGGTTGTACAAAATGTGTGTGACCAGGTGTGTGGCCGTGTAAGAGGTCAGGGTGACCATGTGCTATTCTGCACCTTTGAGGGAATCGCTCTAAAAGGAGAATGAAGAGCAAGGGCTGTGTGTGCAAATGTGTGCATGCATGCCTCTGTGTGTGTGCAAATGTGTGCGTGCATGCCTCTGTGTGTGTGCAAATGTGTGCATGCATGCCTCTGTGTGTGCAAATGTGTGCATGCATGCCTCTGTGTGTGCAAATGTGTGCGTGCATGCCTCTGTGTGTGTGCAAATGTGTGCGTGCATGCCTCTGTGTGTGCAAATGTGTGCATGCATGCCTCTGTGTGTGTGCAAATGTGTGCACGCATGCCTCTGTGTGTGTGCAAATGTGTGCATGCATGCCTCTGTGTGTGTGCGTGTGTGCATGTGTGCTGGTGCCTCGTACCCTCCATTCATGCTTTCACGGAAGCAAGTCTTCCTCTCCAAGGTACCCCCATCTCTCGGGCGGACTTGAGGGGCCTTGCAAAATGTGGAGGGGGTCCCGTTTTCTTCAGCTATTGGGAAACCTCTTTCCCCCTCCATCTTGGAAGTGGGAGCCCCCTCAAATTCTCAGATCCGTGGGAGCTCAGAAGGAAGCGGGAATCTAAAATAATAACTATAAAACAGCTAACATTTATTAAGTGTTTATTACGTGCCAGGTGCTGTTTCAAGCACACAATGTGAGCGAAGGCATTTAACCCTCCTGACACCTACTAGTGCATGTTCTTGCTACGGTCATTTTACAGATGGGGAAACCGAGGCACAGAAAAGTGAAGTCATTATGTCGAGCTCAGGTAGCTGAGGAGTGGCAGGGCGAGGATTGAACCAAGGCAGGTTCACATTTACCTTCTTGTTAAATAATCCACTCCATGGGTGTGGACCGTGGCTGTGTCAGAACTAGAAGAGTTTTTTAGGTAGAGGCTCAGAGGGAAAATAGTGCTGGCACCTTCTCTTTCCTGGTCAAGAGAAGAAAGGAATCAGACCCTGATACCCACTCCAGGGGGCTTTGAGGGCGGGGGATGGAGGTCAGACTCTAAATAGGATCTCCAGGCACTAGGAGAGGTTGTGGGGTCCTTGGGACCCACATCCTGGCTGGGAACGGAAGTGTGCTCAGTGCCTGGCATCGGTCCGCACACGGTAGAGCCTCAATTGATATGTCAGCCAGAGAGAAGTAAACCGAGACCAAAAGAGGCATAAGGGTGAGAGAATGCTGGCTAAAACTGAACCTGGAGTGAAGGTGAATTTGGCTTCCAAGAAGGATCCTGGGGAACCACGCCTCGGGGTCCTCCTGCACCCCTGCTGGCCCTTGGGGAACTTTAGATTTCTTGATCTGACGCCAAGATTGGCTGGTGGCGCAGGAGAGTGCAGCGAAAGGTGCTATGGGGTGTTTACAGACCCCAGAATGGGGAGGGAGTTGCTGGGGGGGGAGTGGGGGGACACTGACACGGGCATTCTTGGAGGCGGGGCCAAGGAGGGCGGGACTAGACTGGGTTAGGAAGGCGGGGCTGAACGGTGGGTGGAGTGGAGCTAAACTGAGGTAATCGTTGGGGCTGGTGGGGTCCTGCAGTGCCTCCAGGCGGCCACTGTGGGCACTACAGCGTCAGAAACCGGCCTCTGCCCTAGCTGCCCACCTAGCCTGGCGCCCCAGAGAAGGAAAGGCTCTGAAGAACGGATGCTCTGCCCCCTCCCCGCCTCCCCCACCATCTCTTCCCATAGCTCCCTTCTCAGTCCCTGATGGGCCCTGAGCCCCACGAATCCTCGCTAGAAACCCTTCACTTGTCCGTTGGATCCACAGATACGGGCAAGCACTGGGGATATAGCCAGGAACCAAGTTATCAAATCCCTGCCCTCCTGGGGCTGCCCTTCTGGCAGGAGAGACGGGCAGGAACTGAATAAACACATACCACAGCGTCAACAAGGAAATGAGTGTAATACGATGCAAGCGGTGTGAAGAAAAGCACATAGCGGGGATTAAAGAGGGGGATTAAAGAGGGCTGCTGTGGGTGGCAATTTTAGCAGGCCTGGTCCAAGGTCGCGTCTCTAAGGAGGTGGTATTTGAGGTGACCCCTGAAGGAGGTGAGAGAGAATGCCTTCTGAGTCTCCAAGGAAGAGCATTCAAGGCAGAGGGAACCGCAAGCGTGAAGGCCCTGATGCGAGAACATCCCGGTGTGTTTGGGCAGCAGCAAGGAGGCTGGTGTGTCTGGAGAGGAGTGCGTGGAGGGGAAGGGCGGCGGGAGATGAGGCCAGGGAAGCCAGAGGGGCCAGACCAGTGGGAACTTGTGGGCAGTAGACAGGAGTTTGGGTCTGTGGAAACAGGAGAAGGACACCTGTCAGAGGAGTCGCCCATCCATCTAGGCTCTGTTCAGACGCTCCGGGTCTGGCCTGTGAACGCCCTGGAAGACTACCAGCTAGCTTTCCCTGTGGCAAAGCTGCCCACATCCGACTACTGGGAAGTCCTCCCTAAGATCTAGCCATATTTTTGGCCACTCTCTGGATTCGAAGTCCTTTCTCTCCTGGGGTCCCCATAGGATGGGAGGGTCGGGGGAGTAGCTCAGTTTGTACCGCAGACCTCAGGGCCTTTGCACTTTGCTCTTGCCATTGCCTCTGCCTGGGACACTGTTCCCTCCCTCTCCTTCTGTTTAAATGACACCTCCTCCGGGCAGCCCACCCTGGCCAACCACCTAAAATGACCTCCCCACGGCCACTCTCTGAGCCGTTACTCTGCTATTTTTCTTCATAGCCTGTCACTACCTGTCCACAATCTGTTTATTTGATTCATCGTCTGTCTCCCCCTAGAGTGGCAGCTCGTCACGGGCCAGTGGGCTTTGTTGTAGCCCCAGTGCCTACAACAGAGCCTGGCTCACAGGAGGCGCTCAACAAATATCTGTTAAAATAAAAACTTGACTGAATGGATGGATGAATCTCCTTCCTCCTCCCACAGAGTCTCTTTCTTTCTGAAACAGTGGGACTCTTGTACCAAAGGAGGGGTGAGGGAACAGCTGTTCCCTTGGGCCATCCCGTACCCATGTCAAGTCAACCACCGCTCTTGGGTTGGAGGCATCAGGAAAACCCGTCTTCTCCATCTGTGCCTCAGATGCCACCATGCTAGGGCGCCGCTGTTTGGGGTGAACTCGCTGTTCTCCTGGGCTCTTTTAGAAAGTGCAAATGTCCCAGGTAGAAGGCAGTGAAAGGAGGTCTTGAGGACTCTCAGATAAGAAGCGAATTTTGACATTTTCTTCCCAGGGAAGAATGGCGGGGAGGGGCAGGGGAGTCAGCCTGGGCCTAAGACGGAAGAGCTGGGGCGACACCTAGTGGTAACATGAGGTTCGTGCAGAGATTGTGTGTGTCCCCGTGGCCATGGTGAAGGTGTGCAGGCGGACGTCCTGGTGTCAGGGCCCTGCCCAAGGAGGTGTCAGTGCCACTGAGGCACTAGTCTCAGGTGCAGAATTGCAGGGGATGACCCCCAAGAAAGTCAGAAACCAAGACAAATAATATTTTAAGAACATCGGAATTAATGTAAAAAACTTTGTGACCCCAAAATATCAAAATTTTAAATAAACACAGGAACTAACTCGGCCCTTGAGTGACTCGCATCTTGCTCGCCTCACTCTGCCTCTGGCCCCGCTGGAGTTCGTCTGGTGTGCGTGTGTGTGTTTCAGAACCGTGGCCTTGGCATTGGCCAAGCTGCGCCTAGGGACACGTGTGTGCCATAATCACGTCTGTGGGTGTGTGTAAACAGTGACTCTGTTCATATGGGCTGACTGCGTGCACGCGCATGGATTTCTCCTGAGCCTGGCGTCAGGTGTGGGCCGTGGCTTTGTGTCCCTAGGATGCAGCGTCAGCGCCTTGGAGGCAGTCCCTTGCTGTTCTCACTTATTCGAGTTCTCACATGTTCATTTAGAAAGCGTTCATATGGAGTCTTCTGTGTTTTGAGCCTCGCACCAGACACCAGGGTCTGGGTGACAGTTGGAGCTCTTAAGGGGTGGGACGGAAGATTTAGCTTCTCTGAAGCTGAGTCTAGCTGTGCCGGGGAGAAGGGAGTTGTGACAGGAACAGAGAGCTCCTTTTCACATTTCGGGAACTCTTGTCTGAGAACACGGATCTGCCTTCGTGCTGAGTGGAAGACGGGTGTGTCTCACAACTTCATCCGTCCACAGCTCAGCCACGAACCAACGAGAAACCAGGAAGAACAGGGAGGAGTCAGGATGGATTCCACGAAGTCTGTGCAGAGAAGCTTATTTGTGCTGCCTCGGGAGGCCAGGGGGCTCTCGGTTCCTGTTTACTCTTAGTTAACACATAGTTCTAGCAATCCCGCCGGCCAGCATCTAAGCCCCTCTCAGCAGATGAGAAGACAGGGAGTCACAGCGTGAGAAGAAAGAAACCAAAGGGCCAAGACAGTTGAGGCCATTGAAAGAAACGGCAAATAGCCCCTCACCTTTTGGGCCCTGAAAAAGTCCCGGTTGTTCCCAGGGAAAATACGTGGTGAGGACGTGATCAACTCGATTCTTTCTCTTCCTAATTTCTCTAGTAACTCCTGTGTGAAAGACACCGGGCGAGCCCCGGGGCACGGGGAAGGGTGTGACACAGCCCTCCGTGGGCTAGTTCTCAGGATTAAGCAAGGGTGTGTGTGTGTGTGTCTGTGTGTATTTAGTTTTTTTAATTGTGGCAAAATACACAGAACATAAAATTTATCATCTAAGCCATTTTAATTTTATGTTACTTTTAAAATTCTTTTTTAATGCTTATTTATTATTGAGAGAGAGAGAGAAGGAGAGAGAGAAAGAGAGAGAGAGGAGGGGCAGAGAGAGAGGAGACACAGAATCCGAAGCAGGCTCCAGGCTCCAAGCTGTCATCACAGAACCTGATGCAAGGCTCGAACTCACGAACTGTGAGATCATGACCTGAACTGAAGTCGGAAGCTCGACCGACTGAGCCACCCAGGTGCCCCTTATTTTATGTTACTTTTTAAAGATTTTTTTTTTAGTTTATCTATTTATTTTGAGAGAGAGAGAGAGAGCATGAGTGGGGAAGAGGCAGAGAGAGAGGGAGAGAGTGAATCCCAAGCAGGCTCCACGCTGTCAGTGTGAAGCCTGCTGAGGGCCTCCATCTCATAAACCCATGAACCATGACTCAGGCCAAAATCAAGAGCCGGATGCCTGACCGACTGAGCCACCCAAGCGCCCCTTTGCCATTTTTGAAACGCGTGGTTTGTAGCATTAAGTGCGTTCACACGGTTGACGGTTGTGCGACCGTCCCCGCCATCCGTCTCCAGAACTCTTTTCATCTTGCAAAACCGACATTCTCCGTCTTAACCAACTCCTCGTTCTCGTCTCCCCCGGCCTCTGCAAACCCCCTTCTGCTCCCTGACTATGGATTCGATGACTCTAGATACTTCATATAAGCGGAACCGGGAGACCCTTGTCTTTTGGGGAATGGCTTCTTTCGCTCAGCGCTATGTCCTCGGCGCCCACCCCGTGTCATGGGATGTGTCCGGCTCCCTCCTGTTTTAAGGCTGAATGCTCGTCCGCTGTATGGATCTTCCATGTTTGGTGTATCTGGTCATCTTTCAGTAGACATTGGGATTGTTGTTGTGAATAATGCTGCTGGGAACGTGGAGTGCAAATATTTCTGTGAGACCTTGCTTCTAACTCTCGGGTGCGTTCCCAGAAGTGGGGCTGCTGGCTCACATGGTCATAACGTGTTTGGTTTTTTGAGGAGCTGCCGTAGTGTTTGCCACCGCGGCGGCACCGTGTGACCCTCCCACCAACAGTGCCCGAGGGTCCTGGTTTCTCCATGGCCTCGCCAATGTTGTTGTCACTCCTTGACTTTTTGACTTCGGCCCGTTCTAATGGGTCGTGATGTGGTCGCTCATTGTGGTTTGGATTTGCATCTCACGAAGAGTTAGGGGGACGCCTGGGGGGCTCGGTCGGTTGGTGTTCTGACTTCAGTTCAGGTCATGATTTCACAGTTCGTGGGTTCGAGCCCCGCATCGGGCTCTGTGATGGCAGCTCGGAGCCTGAATCTTGCTTCGGATTCTGTGTCTCCTTCCTTCTCTGCCACTCCCCTGCTCACAATCTGTCTTTATCTCTCAAAAGCAAAATAAACATTAAAAAAATTTTTTTAAAGAGTTAGTGATGTTGGGCTTCTTATGTGTTTATTTTTGTTTGTATAGCTTCCGTTCGTCCATTTTTTTATTTAAAAAATACTTATTTTTAAGGGAGAGAGCAGAGGAGAGGCAGAAAAAGAGAGAGAGACAGAGGGTCTGAAGCAGGCTCTGTGCTGAGAGCAGAGAGCCCGATGCACGGCTTGAACTCAGGAACTTTGAGATCATGACCTGAGCCGAAGTAACTGCTCAACCTACTGAACCATCCCGGGGGCCCTCTTTTGCCCATTTTTAAACCAGGTTGTTTGTTTTTCTGTTGGTTAAGTAAAAGGTTTTAAAGCCAGGAATGAGCCGGGGCTGGATTGGTGTGAGGGCCAGAGCCTCTGGCTATAACAGAAGACACTGGAGCGGGAGAGTAAAGGCAGAAAGACAGGATTACCTCAGGAGCTGATGAGGCCTGAGGCAAATTGGCGGCAGCCAGAGGCCAGCTGAGCCAACTCTGGGGAATGGAGGGAGTGTGCCTCTCAGTGTCTGGGGTGTGAGGTCCTAACAAGGACAACTGTCTCCTTCCCAGCCACCTCATGGAATTCTGAACCAGGCAGGAAAGCAGAGATGACAGGAAGGGTGTAGGGCTCCGAATCTTCCAGAGAGAAAAAAGGGAGACATGTTTCAGCACCATCTCCACACGCTTGCCGTCCGTCACCAGACCCAACGCTGAAGGCAGGCACAGGCTGGAAGGTTAACACCATTTGCGTTCTGAGGCACGAAAACCTGTGTGTGTGTGGACATGAATTCATGCCTTTCTCAGGTGTGAATGTGACACCGTGGGGACCCAGATGGCCTCAACGTGGCTGATGGCAAAGGACTCTTAGTTTTGGTCGGTTTGTGTTATTTGCATTTCTACCAGAACATTCTATCATTTTTACCTGCTGCACATCAAACAGGGATAGAACGTACGTTTTTATACTTGATACCTGAATTCATATATTTGAGTAATTTTTTTTAAGTTTATTTATTTTGAGAGAGGCAGAGACAGCGCAAGTGGGGGAGGGGCGGAGGGAGGGAGGGAGAGAGAGAGAATCCCAAGCAGGCTCCACGCTGCCAGCAGCGAGCCTGATGTGGGGCTCAAACTCAGGAAACCGCAAGATCATGACCTGAGCCAAAACCGAGAGTTGGCCCTTAACCAACCGAGCCATCCAGGCGCCCCTGCGTAAATTTTCTTCTTGATGGAAATCCTATCTACAGAGAAGTATGCAAATCGCAAAGGTGCAGCTTGACACACTGTCTTGAAGTGACACGGCATTACCGGTACCAGGCAAAGAAGCAGAACTTTTCAGATATCCAGAAGCCCCCTCACACTCCTGCTGGTTGCCACCCGTCCCCCAAGAGTTACCGCTAAGCTAATGTCTCTCACAATGCACGGGTTTGGCCAGCTTTGTAACTTTTTTTTTTTTAACATTTATTAATTTTTGAGACATAGAGACAGAGCACTAGCAGGGGGAGAGTCAGAGAGAGAGAGGGAAACACAGAATCCGAAGCAGGCTCCAGGCTCCGAGCTGTCAGCACAGAGCCCGACGCGGGGCTCGAACTCACAGACCCATGAGATCATGACCTGAGCCGAAGTCGGCCGCTTAACCGACTGAGCCATCCAGACGCCCCTGT
Source organism: Paguma larvata (assembly GCA_030068075.1). NCBI lineage: Eukaryota > Metazoa > Chordata > Mammalia > Carnivora > Viverridae > Paguma > Paguma larvata. The sequence goes on along the minus strand of CM057842.1, from coordinate 7,283,231 downwards.
AGCTTTTTTTTTAAATGTTATTTTATTTTTGAGAGAGAGAGAGAGAGAGAGAGAGAGAGAGTGCGTGGGTGAGCATGAGAGGGGCCAGAGATGCAGGGCTCCAACTCACCAACCATGAGATCATGACTTGAGCTGAAACTTGGTCGCTTAACCTACGGAGCCACCCAGGCGCCCCGGCCAGCTTTCTAACTTAATGAAGTCATGAAGTATGTAGTTCTGGGGGCCCAGCTTCCTTCGCTTAATGTTATGTTTGTAAGAATCCGCATCATTGCCTGATTTCGTCCCTTTCCGGCATTCCATTACGTGACTCTACCGCGATGCGTCGTTGTACTCTTTCTGGGCATGGGGGCTGGCGAAGTCTCTGGCTGACACAAACAGTGCTGCTATAAATACTCTGACACTCTGTCTTCGGTGAATGCTCGTTCGCGTTTCTGTTGGGTGTTGGCAAATACCGATTCACCCACCGCACTGAATCGTCACAGCGCTGGGTTTCTGCAAGCTTCCGGTCACATTTCTGTTGACCAAACAATATGCCACCTAGTTTTATGTATGTTTCTGTTTAAAAACACCTTATTGCTTAAATATTGTTGATTCGTTCCCATCAAACCCATGGCCAAAGGCATTATAACTCACGCCCAGATAAAGCTTATTGACAAGATGTATTTTTTCCAAAGACATGTCACAGCCTGCTTGCCCTCAGAAACACTAGACGGGGGCGCCTGGGTGGCTCAGTCGGTTAAGCGGCCGACTTCAGCTCAGGTCATGATCTCATCATGGTTCGTGAGTTCGAGCCCCATGTCGGTTCTTCGCTGACAGTGCAGAACCTGCTTGGGGTTTTCTCTCTCCCTCTCTCTCTGCCCCTCCCTGCTCATGCGCACTCTCTCTCTCAAAAATAAATAAATAAACGTTTTTTTTAAAAAAGAGCTAAAACTAGAAGGCAGAGTACGGTCATGTTGGACCTCGTCTGGGACCCCGCGCATTGGCGACTCCGTTTTTGCCTCCATGTGCATGTCTGCGCATGACCACAAAAGCCCCACGAGGATCGATTTTGGGGTTACGAGTAAATTGTCGCGAGTGGGCGAGTTTGCCAATATGGAATCTGCAAACAATGAGACTCGACCGTGTACACCGAGGAGCAGAATCGCTGAGTTGTAGGGGAGGAACTTACTGGGCTGTAGGAGAGACTGCCGGTCTCCCGAGGTTCCAAGGACTCTTCAGTTTTTCCATTTCCTCTTCCTCCAGGAGTGTCGGAACATTCTAGCCGGTCCACATTGTCACCAGCACTTGGCGTCATCTTTCCTTTTGACTTGAGGTATTCTGATGGGTGTGCGGTGGTAGCACGTTTTGGATTTAATTTACATTTCCTATGACTGTTGATATTAAATACATTTTCACGTGTTTATCGAGCACTCAGTACTCCCTTTTGTGAAATGTTCTATTAGCTACCTGCCTTTTCTTACTGATTTGTAGGAGTGTGTGTGTGTGTGTGTGTGTGTGTGTGTGTCCAGATTTTATATGGGTGTCTATATCTATCTATCCATATCTTATAGAAATTAAAATTAAGATATGAGTGGGGTGCTGGTTGCCTCAGTCAGTAGAGCATGTGACTTTTGATCTTGGGGTTGTGGGTTTGAGCCTCACACTGGGTGCAAAGATTACTTTTTTTTTTAATTTTTTTAACGTTTTATTTAATTTTGAGAGACATAGAGACAGAGTGTGAGCAGGGCAAGGGCAGAGAGAGAGACACACACACACAGAATCTGAAGCAGGTTCCAGGCTCTGAGCTGACAGCACAGAGCCCGACGCGGGGCTCAAACTCACAGATCGTGAGATCATGACCTGAGCTGAAGTCGGCTGCTTAACCGACTAAGCCACCCAGGCGCCCCCCTTTTTTTTTTTAAATTTTTTAACGTACTTTTAAAAAATCTTTTAAAAAATGGGGTGCCTGGGTGGCTCAGTCGGTTAAGCATCCAACTCTTGGTTTCAGCTCAGGTCATGATCTCATGATTCGTGGAGGCCTGGAGCCTGCTTTGGATTCTGTTTCCCTCTCTCTCTGCCCCACCCCCACTCACACTCTTGTCTCTCTCTCTCAAAAATGAATAAATATTTTAAAAATCTTAAAAAATTTTGAAGATGAGTTCTCTGTTGGATATGAGGATTGCAAGTATCTTCTCCTACTCTGTGGCTTGTTCTCTCATTCTCTTAATGGAGTTTTGATCAATGGACTTTCTCAATTTTTAATGTTATTTTAGAGAGAGAGCGAGAGCATGTGCAAGTTGAGGAGGGACAGAGGGACAGAGGGACAGAGGGAGAAGATCCCAAGCATACTCCACATTCAACTGCGGGGCAATCCCATGACCCTGCAATCATGACCCAAGCCAAAATCAGGAGTTGGATGCCACCCAGGTGGCCCCGCATTTCTTAATTTTAATGTAGTTCAAATAATATTTTCCCCCTTTAAAGTTTGTGCTTGCTGGTGTCCTGTTTTAGAAATCTTTGCCTACCCACAGAGTAATGAAGATATTCTATATTTTCTTCTGAATTATTATTTTTTTGTTAATGTTTTATTTTTGAGAGAGTGGGGGAGGGGCAGAGAGAGAGGGAGACAGAATCTGAAGCAGGCTCCAGGCTCTGAGCTATATTTTCTTCTAAAAGATTGAGTGTTTACCTTTTACGTTTAGATGTACAATCTATATGGAATTGATTTTTGCACAGGATGTGAGGTAGGGATTCTTTCCCCCGTGAATAGGGCCAGTTGGCTGTGCACCATGGAGACTCTGGAGCCTGACTGTCTGGGATGGTATCCTGGGCATCTTTGGGAAATGTGTTAGCATCTCTGTGCCTCCGTTTCCTCATTTTATTTATTTATGTATTTATGTATTTATTTTTTATTTTTTTAACATTTATTTATTTTTTGAGAGACATAGAGACAGAGTGCGAGCAGGGGAGGGGCAGAGAGGGAGAGAGACACAGAGTCCGAAGCAGGACCCAGGCTCCGAGCCATCAGCACAGATCCCGACGCGGGGCTCGAACCCATGAACCCTGAGATCATGACCTGAGCCGAAGTTGGCCGCTTAACCAACTGAGCCACCCAGGTGCCCCTGTTTCTGCATTTTAAACATGAGAATTGTAGTCTTCTCTACTTTTGCCCAGAGATAGTCTGAGGGCTAAGTGAGCCATTACAAGATTCCTGCAAATGATGCCTAGCTCACGGTAAGTACTCAACGAGTCTTAGCAACTCCGGTGATTGTTTCAGACAGTTGTGAACTTTTTCCCTCCTGAGAATTTTCAGGCCAGAGGAAAAAAAACATTTCTTTCTGTGGCTCCTTCCTGGTGCATTCGAGTTGGTCTAACGGAGTCCCGTGGACTGAGCGGCTTCTAAACCACAGACATTTGTCCTCACAACTCCAGAGGCTGGAAGTCCCAGATCGAAGTGCTGGCAGATTTGGTGTCTGGGGAAGACCAGTTCCTTGGTGCCTTCTCGTTATGTCCTCACATGCTGGGAGGGAGAGAGAGCGCTCTGAAGTCTCTTTTATAAGGACACTAATTCGTTCACGAGGGCTCCACCCAAATCAGCATGGGGGTTAGGTTTCGACATAGGAATCTGGGAGGGGGACATGAATATTCAACCCGTAGCACTCTCCAGCACAGTGTTTACAGTGAGAATGGTGATGGAGAAGAAAGGAGACTTTCTGGAGATATTTCTTCATCAAGATCAGGGCACATTGGTGCTGGTTTGGAAGGAGTAGGGGAGGAGAAGGAAGGGTAATGGCCAGTCTATAGTTTAGGGATTTTTAATGTTTATTTTTGAGAGAGAGAGAGAGTGAGTGAGCGCAAGCAGGGCAGGGGCAGGGAGAGAGACGGGGACGGAGGATCTGAAGCGGGCTCCACGCTGACAGCAGTGAGCCTCATGTGGGGCTCGGACCCACGAACTGTGAGATCATGACCTAAGCCAAAGTCGGACACTCAACAGACTGAGCCGCCCAGGCGCCCCCCGATAGTTTTAAGCAAGCAAGGAAACTGGGGCACAAAATTTAAGGCAATTGCAGGGCGCCTCGGGGGAGAGGGCTTGCAGGCGGAAAGTCAGAATGTCCCTCTCTCAGCGTTGCTGAGGTAGGATTTACATGCCATAAAATCTCCCCGGTTAAGTGTGCAATCCAGTGACTTTTTTTTTAAAGGTTTATTTATTTTTGAGAGACATAGACTGAGCAGGGGAAAGGCAGAGAGAGCAGGAGACGCAGAATCCGAAGCAGGTTCCAGGCTCTGAGCCAGCAGCACAGAGCCCGACGTGGGGCTCGAACCCACAGACCGCGAGATCATGACCTGAGCCGAAGTCGGCCGCTTAACCGACTGAGCCCCCCAGGCGCCCCTCAGTGACTTTTTGGTAAATGTGCAGAACTGTGCTCACGCCACCCCGACCCAGTTTTAGGACATTTCCCTCACCCCTAAAAGATCCCTCATGCCCATTTGCGGTCCGTCCCCACCCCCACCCCCAGCTGCAGACAGCCACTAATCTAATTTCCGCCTGTCGATTTGCCTTTTCTGGGCAGTTTGTGTAGAGGGAGCCGAACGAATCGTGCCTTTTTGTATCTGGTTTCTTTCATTTAGCAATAGTTTTATTTATTTATTTATTTATTTATTTATTTATTTAAGAGAGAGAGTGCACTTGTGAGCGGGGGAGGGGCAGAGGGAGAGAGAGAATCTCGAGCAGCCTCCACGCTCAGCACGGTGCCCGATGCCAGGAAGCTCAGCCTCACGACCGTTGAGATCACGACCTGAACTGAAATCAAGATCAGACCCTTAACTGGCTGAGCCCCCCAGGCACCCCAGCAAAGTATTTTTGAGGTTCATCCATGTCGTGGTGTGTATCTGTGGCTTGTTTCCATTGCTGACTACCTTTCCCGCGTCCGGATGTCCCACAATTTGTTTATCCATCGCTAGCTGACGGGCATTTGGATGGCTTCCTGCACAATGGAAAATGCTTGCATGAATATTCACGTCCGAGTCTTTCCATGCACGTACGCCCTTATTTCTCTTGGGCAGATGGAATTGTTGGGGATTACGGGAAGCTTCTGTTTAACGTGTTAAGAAACTGCTGCATCGTTTCTCAAAGTCGTCATAACATTCTGTATTCCCGCTAGCAACAGGCTTCCATTTCTCCACATCGTCACCGCCACTGCCTGTCTTTCTGGTTGGGTTTGTTCTGGTGGGTGTCACGTGCTGGTAGTTCTGTGAAAGACAAATGGCAATGTCCCAGAGGCTGATGGGCACAGGGGTCTGAACTCCAGTTGGCGATCCGGGCTGTAGACATACCTTTGGGAGCCTCAGCTGCAGATTCCTCTAGTCAGTCCATCAACAACATTTTTTTGAGCACCTGCTAAATGCGCCAAGCACTCTCCTAAGCCCTGGGGTTTCGCTGTGAAAAATACAGGCACGTAGGTACCCCTCGTGAGGCTGAAAGTCTTATGGATGAGACAGGTCATGACAAATGAAAGTAACGTCCCATCGTGACCAATGTCGTTCAAAAGAGAACAGAGCAGAGTAAGGGACAGAGAGTGGTGTGGGCTCTTTTTGTCAATGAGGTGGCCAGGGAAGGTCTTTTCAGAGTGGCCCTGTCACTCACTCAGAGTTCAGTTAGGGAGACGAACCACTCTAGGTGTTTCAAAAACAGGAAATTTAATACAGGGAATTGGTTAAGTGTAAGATGGAAGAGTTGAGAAGCCAAACCGGTGGGATGATCAGGGAATCCAGCAATAAAACACGACACAAAGCTGCTTGAGGGACCTGATACATGGGTGTCGTGGTGGGGGAGGGGCTCTTTTGTGGGAGTGGGACCATGGAGGGGGGGGTAGCCACTGTCGGAACACACCACAACCCCAAGCAGACAGAGAAGGGAGAAATACCCTGACCTCTCCCTCCTCCCTACCCGCCAGTCTCCTTTCAGTGCCTCCCATTGGATGAGCCAAACAGGAAGCCAGTGTGCAAGGGAACCTGGGAAATGTAGTTTTCTGGAGACAGGCAGGGCATGGCTCTGACCCACAGAATAATAAAGCGGAGTTGGAAATGAAGTAAAGAGGCAGCTGTATGTGTATCTGTGGTGATAACATTCCGGATAGAGTAGACAACAAGCAGTGCACGGCAAGTACAAAGGTCCAGAGGTGGGAGCATGCCGGAGAGAACCAAACTTTTGCGAGTGGGTGTGATGGTCCAGGCACAGTGTACAGAATGAGAGGAGCGGAGACTCAGGACAAAACCCTGTGAAATAGAGACATTTCGGGAGAAGGCAGGAGACAGTGATGATGCAGCCAGAGAGGAGGGGGCAGAACTAGGAAATAATGAGGTGTCTCCAAAATCAAAAGAGAAATTACTTTCAAGAAAGAGGGAATGATCCATGAAGACCAACCTGTGAGAGCAACTGAGGGCTCGTGTGAGGCGGTGGGACTGGCGAATTGGAAGGCCACTGCTGCCTTCGGCGAAGAGAGTTTGGAGACATTCAGGAGGTAGGAGGTGAGGAAGCGGAGGCAGCAGATAAAGATGCGAGTGTAGACCACTCCTCGGAGCAGCTTAACAGGAAGCAGCTAGGGCAGTTTCCTACAGTACCCATGGTGAGAGAGTGACGAGTGTCGCCGAGTTCCAAATCCTCTAAGCTGGGAGCCCTTGGAGCCCAGTGGTGTTGGAGTCTGAAATCAGACAGACCTGGGTTAAAATGCTGGGCCACCTCGAGCTGGTCCCCTCTCCTCTCTGAGCCCAGTTTCCTTGCCTGCAAATAGGGATGTTGCTGTACTTTTCACGGGAGATTGTGGCTGGTGCTCAGCCAGCACGTTCGCAAAGTGTTCAGCCCTCGTAAAAGGAGGCAAGGACGCATCTCATTTTTTAGAGCTTAGCATCAGTCGCGAATAATAACAATGGTGGCTACTACTTATGAAACACCATGTCCCAGACACCCTGCAAACTACTTCACAAGCACACCTTCCCCCTCCTGACCCCTTTCCTGCAGCTCACTCTGCTGCAGCCACACTGGCCTGTTCCTTGAACACTTGTGTTCCTGCCCCAGGGCCTTTGCGTTTGCTATTCTTGTCTGGCAGTCTTCCCTCAGATATCCAGATGACTCCCTCCCTCACCACCTTCTTCAGGGCTCTGCCCAAATGTCCCTCCCCAACCCTCCGGACTAAAGTTTACTCTGCTAATTAGCCTGGATACCCCTTCTTCCCCATAGCCTATGTATTTTACTTCCCCCTCTCCTGTCTCTTGTCTGTCTCACCTCATGTAACATTCAGCAGCTCTGCAAAGACCAGCGTTTCTGTCTGTTGTTCACAGTGCCTTGCACATAGTAGATGTTCAATAAATCCTTCACTTGATTTTCAGGACACCCTAGCCCTTTACACATATTAGGTACATAGGTCCTCACCACCGCCTACATGGCAGGTGAGGAAACTGAGGCGGAGAGGTCTTTGCTGGAGGTCACAGAGGGTCAGCACCTGCCTCTCCGTGTTAAGCTCAGAAAAAAAGGGCAGTTCAAGACCCCTACCCTCTTGTTCGGCGAGCGGCCACGGCCGGGAAAGGCCTGAGTCATCGCCGCCTCCAGACGGCGGCGGCCGCGGGCTGCGGGCGACGACGGCGGCGGCGGCGGCAGCCGGGGCGGCGGCGCGAGGTGATGCGGGGACGCCGGGAGGGGGCGTGAGTGCAGGGAAAACAGAGGAAATTAAAACCCGCCAGGCGCTCCTCTCGGCCGCCTAGCCACCCCCGCGGCCGGCTGGTGTGTGGGCGGCGGGGGGCAGCTCTGCACCACTCCCCCCACCGCGGAAGGGGCGGACCCCCGAGCCCCGGGGCTGGGAGGCCGGTGCGAAGCGTCAGTTCCCCGCCCCCACCCAAGTTCAAGTTGCGAGTGGGGAGCCGCCGGGGACTTGTCTGCACAAGGCTGGCTCCTCGGTCTCAGCCGCCCCGGGTTACGATGTCGCCCCTCGGTGCGGTGGGAAACCTCCCCCTGCCGGGGTGACCCCCCCAGCCCCTCACTGCCGCACCTCCATCCCAAGCAGTCGCGTCTACTGGCTCTGGACCCGCCACTCTGGGCTTCGCTGGTCCCGAAAGCCCCGAGGGTCCCCGGAGTGGTACTGGAGAAGCCCCTTCCCCTAGCGAGAGGAGACCCTGGGCTGCCCGGTGTCACGGTCGCGCACCAGCCTCGCCCCCACGGCCCCCATGCCCGCGCCCCGGGGTCCCAGCGAGCCGGGTCGGTGTCCTAACCGTAGGAGGGTGGGGACTTGTGACTCCGGCCCCCTGCCAGCGGGGGTCGGCTGGTGGCGGCCGCCCTCTGAGCCCGGGGGTGTGCGGGTGGGGGGTGGATCGCGAGGGCCCGGAAAGGGGCTGTGAGCCGAGGGTGCCCCAGGAGTGCCTCGGGGGGCGGGGGGGGGCGGGAGCGCCGCTGGGGGGCGGGGCCGGGAATGCCGCGGCGGTGGGGGTGGGGCGGGTGCGCAACGCCGCCGCATGGGGTCCCCACCCGCGGCGGGGCGGGGCGGGGTGGGGGGAGGTCCCGGCGGGGCGGCGGCGCGGCCCGGGAAGCGGGGTGCAGTCTGGGCGCCCCCCCCCGCCCCCGCCGGGCTCCGGGCAGGAGCCGTGACGTCACGGCGGCTGGAAGTGCCCGGCGCGGAGGCGCGGGAGGGGGCGGGGGGGGGGCCGAGCCGGCGCTTTATAAGCGGAGCCCGCCAGGCGCGCGGAGCCGCAGCCCGCGTCCGCGAGCCCCCCGGCCGGCCCCGGCCCCGGCCCCCAGCTCGCGCTCGCGCCCCCGGGGCGGCGGGGCGGCGAGGGACGGAGCGCCAGGCGGCGGGCCGGAGCAGGGACGCGCGGCGGGCGGCCGCGGGGCATGAGGCGGGGGCGCGATGTCGGTGCCGCTGCTCAAGATCGGGGCCGTGCTGAGCACCATGGCCATGGTCACCAACTGGATGTCGCAGACGCTGCCCTCGCTCGTGGGGCTCAACGGCACGGTGTCCCGCGCGGGCGCCTCGGAGAAAATCGTGAGTGGCCGCCGCGCGGGGGGCGCTCCCGGGGGGCGTGGTGCCCGCGCCGCCGCCGCCGCCGCCGCCGCAGCCCCCGGGGGCCCCCGCCCCCCAGCGGCCCTGCGCGCCCGGCCGGGGGGCGCCCTCCCGGGGGGCGGAGGAGCCCCGGGACCCCCAGCCCCTCGGCGCGGGTTCTCCTCGGTCTCGTCCTTGCTGCTCCCGGCGTCCGCGAGCCGCGTGCGAGCGCAGCCGGGTCCTGGGCTGGCTCGGCCGCGGCGGAGGCGGCGGGGCCGCGGGGCTGAGCCGGGCCGGCCGAGGGGGGCGCAGCGGGCGCCAGGTCTCCGGGGCTGGGAGGCGGGCGTCTCCGGGGGTCTCCACCTCGGCGTCTCTGCCTGTCTGCGTGTCTCTGAGTCGTCCCGTCTCCCTCTCTGGTCTTTCTCTGTCTGTCCTTTTCTCTCTGGTTTGCTTCTCTCTGCCTCTCCGCGCCTGTGTCTGTCTCCGTTGCGCTGCCTCTGACTTTGTATCTCTTTTTTTCGGTCTTTTTCTCTCCCCTGCACCCCCCGCCCCCCCCCCCCCGCCCCGCATCTCCTTTCTGGTTACCTGCTTCACCATGTGCCGGGTATTGATTCCCAGAACTCGCACTCTCCAGGAGGCTGCCGGGCCTCAAACTTGGGGGGCAGGAGCGAAGGCTGGCGGTGCCCCCCAGAACCTCGGGATCGCCGCTTCCCCCGTCCCATCCTATCCTCCCCCATCACCTTCATCCTCCAGCTTCCCTCGCCGCGGAGCTTTTGGGAGGGATGGGGGGGCAGGGGGACTCCTAGGTGATCACTCCTGGGGACCTGGGGAGAGGGGAGAGAGGTGAGCCTTCACCGCAAACTTCCCTCGGCCCCTCCAGGTTGGGCCCTCCCCTCCCATCTCCTCCCCTCCCATCTCCTCCCCTCTCTAGTCCGTTTGCGGGATTCCTCCCTATAGGTGGAGCCGGGATGCGTGGAGCTCCGGCTCCTGCTCAGTGTTTCCTTAACTTCAGCAGCTCCCCTGTTCAGGCCCCAGTGGCCACCACGCCACTCCTTTCTTTCCCCTTGCTGAAAAGAAACTAAGCCTTGCTCCTAAGGGTTGCAGGCAAGAGGAGACGGGGGTGCCATGCACTGTGCCCAGGCTTTGCCCAAGCCCTGGGGAGGGGAGAAATGGCATTGGGCCCGGCACCGGGGAGGGCTTTCAGTCCAGATTCTCAGAATTGAAGCCAGCGTGTGAAACAGTGTCTTCCTGCATGTCTCTCACATCGAGGGATATTACGCCAGTATATCCTGGTGCGGCTCTCCCGGCATGAGTTTTGGTGTGTGAACGGTGCTGTGTGCGAACCGAGGGAGAAAGTTTATGGGCTTTGCCAGCATGAGGGTCCGTGTGTATCTTCCTGTGTGTGAAGGTGTGTCCCAGAATGAGTGCGAGTGTGTCCCTGCGTGAGTGTGTCTGGGTGTGGACGTGTCTAAGTGTGTATCTGCAGTTCCGTGTCCCTGACTCTGGGTTTGTGTGTGTTCCGTGATTGCATGTGCACATATGAGTTTGTACACGTGAGTCTGTGACAGCCTTCTCGCTCCTGCCTTCCGAGGGGGAAGAGAGACGGTGTCTCGTTGATTCCCCTCCCCCACCCTCAGAGAATGTGAGTCTGTGTAAATGTGTGCCTGTGATACGTGCAGCGTGTGGCGTGTGGGGAATGTGTACGCAAGTGTGGAAGAATATGTCTCTGAGTTATGATTTTGTGTATTGCGTGTGTCTGTGCTAATATGTACGTGTGTGTTTGTGTGCATATTAAGTGTAGACACGTATGTCTTTAGAAGCGTGCGCATATATGTGCAAGCGTGTATCTGTGAATGGTTTGTGTGCATGCGGGTGGATTCTCGTGTGAACCTTGTGTTTCCTGTGTGCGCGTGTGTGCATGCGTGTACCCACACAGACCTGGTCTCCATTCTGATCCATCTGTGCCTCATAGGACCACAGTCCAGTGCTTCCATGAAATCACCCGCCGAAGGCTAGTATTTCTTCCGTCCATGATCCCCACGCCACCCTCACCACAAACACTCCGTGGAGTGAGATGTCAGGGGACTCAGGGTAGGACCAGCGAGGCACCGTCACATGGGAGTGCTCTGGAAAGTATCTTGGGAGTCTGGTAGACCAAGGGTGGAATCCACTCTGACCCTGCTTGCTCTATGACTTGCTCTTGTCTCTGGGCTGTGGTTTCCCATATAAAACTGGGAATGATACTTCCTACCTTACAGAACTGTCGTGAGTGCTAAGTCCAGTTCTCCACCCGTTTCTCCATCCATCCATCCATCTCTCTCTTCGTGTATCCACTCATCCCTCGATCCGTCCTTTATCTGTCATCCAACCATCTCTTCATCTGTCCTCTGTATATCCATCCTTCCATCACATTTCATTTATTCAGCAAAACTATTGATTGCCTCCTCTATATCAAGCATGTTTATGCCTCCAAGCCCCGGCTCAGGGGCCGACATAGTAGATGATCAGTTAGTGATCAGACTCTAAGTGAAACATACCTGGTCTGTATTCTGGCCCTGCACTTCACTAGCAGTATGCCCTTGGGGGAAATTATTTACTCTCTCTAATCTTCAATATCCTCATCAGTCAAGGAGAGTTTTAGAGTTCCCATCAGACCCCAGGGTCAATGAGGAACCACAGATGACATCTCTGTTTTGCTCATTAGTGAGCCCTAAGGCCTGATGCATAGTAGGCCTATAATAAGTATTTGTCAAGTGACTGAACCAACAATCACATCTTCATTAGGATTCAAGGATTCCACCTTCGAATAGACACAAATGGCTGGGTGCATAGTAGGTGTTCAGTAAGGAGGAAGTTGCTTTGTCTGCCATCGTAGCCAAGCACACAGGAGGCATGGGATAAATATTTGTCAGGTGTCTACATCAAGAATCCACCCCGCTAAGGATTGAGGGGAACATTTGAGGTGCTCCGTAAGAAGAAGTTGTAGAAAAGTGTGGACCGCCAACATGGTTTAACTGAGGGGTTCAGGAACCCAGGTAGCGAGAATCCCCAGTTATAAGGCAGAAGATTGGATGCTGGTGTTTGACTTAATAAAGGACCTCAGTGGTGAGGTAGGGGTGAGCCCAGACCTTCTGGCCAATCTGTCTCAGGCTTTCCCTCCCCGATTCGATCTAGAGAAACAGCTTAGCATTCTTCTTAAGAATTCCTAAGAGATTCTAAGAGTGCCGTTACAGGTCGTTTCTGGAAGGAAACAAGGAGGAAGCTGCCCCCAGTACTCCGTTTGGCCAACTCTGAGCCATAAACCATCCCTGTGGGATGGGAGCCTTCGGCGGAATGGCTTCTCACCTGGGGGTCATAAATCCAGAACCAGACGAAGAGCTGTCAGCCCCTTGCCAGCGGCTGCTGTCATTACAGCCCCTGAAGAGAGTTACCTACATCTTACGTGTTATGTCCTTGCCCATTCGTTCACCCTCTTTAAGAGCTGGAAAAAGGAAGGGGAGATGAAGAAGAGGCCTTCTGTTTGGGGAGGACCCTTTTCCTCATGGGAGGAGTGGGGAGGATCTAAGCAGCTGTCCACTAAAGGTTCTTTGACTTCCTGCGAAGAACCAAAGCTTAGATTCCATGTCTTTTCTTGACAGTTTCCTGGGGGAAAAGGCCCCAGATACTCTGCATCAGTCACGAGAGGTCAAGTTACACTGTGGTAGCAAGCAGCCTCACTTCTCCGTGGCTTAATAAGGCAGAGGGCATTTCTCCCTCACAGTGTGTCCGTTGTTGGCTGGAGAACTTTGTCCATAGTAGTCATTCAGGGACCTGGGATGATGGAGGCTCTGTGGTGACACGATCATTGAGACAGAAAAAGGTAGACACAGCAAACACCCATCAGGTCTTAAAGCTCTACCCTGGAATGTTACTTTTGCTCACATTTCATTGGTCAACCCAAGTCACACGCCTCACTTCAAAGAGGGTGAGGAATATGGTCCTACCATGACCGGAACAGAGAGGAGTAGCCGGATGTTTGCAGACAGCCCCAAAAAGCACTCCAGTCTACTGATCCCTTCCTCCTCTTATCCTAAGTAACAAGAACTCTTAGAGGGTATCTCCATTGTTTCATTCACCTATTTATTTAACAAATACTTACTGAGCATATACTATGTGCTAGGCACTATTCTAGGTGCCTGGGATATAACTGAACAAAACAGACAGATACCCTTGTCCTTAGGGAACTGACATTCTAGAGTGGGGGTGGGGATGGGGAGAAATATATCAGTATATAGATAAATCTGTATTTTAGATGGTGATACATGTACTATGAAGAACCATAGAGCAGTATAGGGGGAGTGGAATGTGATAGGGGATTATTGTAGCTTGAGTGACCTCTCTGAGCAGGTGGCATTTGAGCAAAGACCTGAAGAAAGTGAGAGGGCTCATATCTAAAGCAAGAGAGTTGCAAGTAGAAGGGAGAGCAAGTGCAAAGGCCCTGAGGTGGGAATTTGCCTGAAATGTTAGAGAAACTGAGGAAAACAGTGGCTGAAGCAGGGCGAATGAAGAGGGGGAAAGCAAGAGGAGATGAGGGCAGGGAGGTGGGGGGTGGGGGCAGAGTAGGGGGTGAGGGCAGGGAAGTGGGAAGCCTTGTAGGGGTTTTAGATTTCACTTGTAACTCCTCATGCTTTCCTCTCCTCTGTTGTACTTTTAACATTCTAATACACTCTGCATAGTTGACTTTTTTATCTTGTTGTCTGATTCATGCCCCCCCCCCACTATAATGTCAGCTCCACAAGGACAGGGATTTTTTTTATTAAAATTTTTTTAATTTTTGTTAACTGTTGGGGCGCCTGGGTGGCTAAATCAGTTAAGCGTCCGCCTTCGGCTCAGGTCATGATCTCACGGTTCATGGGTTCAAGTCCTACCTCCTGTGCTGACAGTTTGGAGCCTGGAGCCTGCTTCAGATTCTGTCTCCTTCTCTCTTTCTGCCCCTCCTCTCTCTCTCTGTCTCTCTCAAAAATGAATAAATGTTAAAAAAACTTTTTAATTTTTGTTAACTGTTGTAGCCCTAGAGCCTTGCATAGGGTCTAACAACAGTAAGTGTTCAATAAATGGGATTCCAGGGAGAGTTCTGAGCAGAAGAGGGACAGGCCTTAGCTCAGGTGTTCAGTTTCCCTCTGGCCCCTGGGAAGAGAGCAGACTATGGGACATGAAGGCGGGAGCCAGAAGACCGGGGAGGAGGCCACCACACTGGTCCAGGTGAGTGATGATGGGGGCTGGACCAGGGTAGGGGCCAATGGGGTGGAGAAAAGTAGGCACATTGTGGATTTGACCACCGCCTACCATATTTACCTGCTCCTAAGCTGTAGACTTCCAGCTTCTGCTCAAACACTTCAAAGTGCGAGGGAACATTTATTGAGCTCCTAGTTTGTGCTGGGAAGGGTCCCAGACGATGAGCTGTAGAGATGAATAACATCTCTGGCTTCAATCAGTTTGCAGCCTCATCAGCAGTACTTGTGACACAGCATGGCATGTTTGGTGAGGAGGATATTTCTGGAGTGTTATGGGGGTTGCAGAGGAGGGCACTGAAACCAGCCAAGGTGCGCAATGGAACTATCCTGGCAGTGGTGACACTCAAACTGAGTCTTACAGTTGAGAAGGAATTGGCTGGCTGAAGACAGAGCAAGAAGGAACAGCAGGAACAAAGTCTTAGAGATGGGGGCATCCTGGTGACCAGAGAGAGACCAAGCAGTTCAGAGTGCCTGGAGACATATGCGCCAGGTTGGGAGGAGTTTGGAAGTGGCTTGTGTGGCCAGGAGCGTCCATGTCACAAAGGGAGTTGGCCCGAGGTGCCTGTACTTCATTCTGAGTGTCAAAGGAAGGGAGATTTGGGGGAAGTTAGAGCAGAAAAGGAATATGAAGTTGCCTGTTTCATTTTTGAAGAGACCTGTAATCATTAGAAAATCCTTCTAGATTGTGCATGTGAAATTTGCCTCCTCTGAACTTTTGCCCACCTCACTAGAACCAAATCCAAACCCCTTACCCTGGTCCAACTCATTAAGCCTCAGTTTCTTCACCCACAAAATGGGGATAATGGTGGAATGTTCCATGTAACATTGTGCTCAGCAGTGTACCTGATGTATGGAAGGTGCCTGTAAAGG
This sequence comes from Paguma larvata, assembly GCA_030068075.1. Lineage (NCBI taxonomy): Eukaryota > Metazoa > Chordata > Mammalia > Carnivora > Viverridae > Paguma > Paguma larvata. The sequence continues at coordinate 7,268,083 of CM057842.1, read as the reverse complement.
TTACTTATTGTAATTATTCTTGCTATTCTTACAAGACCCTACCTTCCCGAGTCAGATCTTGGACCACTCCTCCATCCCTCTTTCTGTTCCTGCCTCTGGAACTTTGCATTTGCTGGGCCATGCTCCGGGAACCCCTTCTAGCCTGCTCCTTCTCACCACGCAGGTCCCAGCTCAAATGTCCCCTCCTTGGAGAGGCCTCCTTTGGCCACCCCAGCTAAAATGTCCCCACACTGCTATTTGGACCTGTTCTATTTTCTGCCCAGCACTCATAATTATCTGAAATCATCTTGGTAATTGTTTGCCACCAACAGAATAGAAGTGCCGTGCAAGCACTTTGTTCCTTTTGTTTATCCCTGTTTATCTTCTCATTTAGAGCAGTAGGTACTTCCTGAACGGTCTCAGTTCTTTCTGCCCCCATGAGACTACCATCCCTTCTTCCTCCTGATGACACTTCTGAACTTGGATGAGTATTTCTGTGATTCCGGAGTCTTTTCCAGTGGATCAGAAGCATCTGTTTCTTAAAGCTTCTTTTCATGTGTCCTTGTTTCTCAATCCTTCTCTGTTTGGATGGATGTCCAACGAATGTGCACTTTGCCAACTTCCCACATAAAGATATGGGGTAGTCTTGCCACCAGAGAGCACAGTCATTCCCAACCAGCAATCACTGAGTCCCTCTCTGTGCCAAATCCTGTGCTGGGGGCTGGGATTAGAGCAGTGAACAAGGGAGACTGTCTCTTCCCTCTTCAAGCTTCATAGGGAGACATAGTGAACACGGAATTTGTGCAAATGGCTATGTAATCACAGTTTGTTGTGGGTCATGAAAGAGAAGACATGGAACCATGAAGGCATGTAGTTGGGAAGGGGTGGTCAGGGAAGGCTTCCCTGAAGAGGTAACATGTGCCCTGAGACATGAAGGATGAGTCAGAGTTTGGGGGAGACAAACTGGTCTGGTGGAGGGAGAGAGGCCAAGAGAACAGGCTGTGTGAAGGTGTTGGAGTAGGATGGCAAGTGGGGTGTCTGAGGAGCTGGTGAGGTAGGTAGCAGCCTTAGCCCATTGGGTGTTCCTGACCACCACCCTAGACCCAGTCTGCCCCAAGTTTGAGGCAACATAAGAAATGATTTGAGGTGCAGCCTTTGTCTATCCTGTCAGCACCATGGACAGCGGTCAAGGGAGTGGGCGGGGTCTAGGCCTGGGGGCCACTCGAGTGTGGCTAAAACGATCTTCCTCTCCAGAGGGAAGCTCTGGTTTCTGCCTCTTGGTGTCTTTCATGCCCCAGCATCCTTCTCCCCTCTGACTCTGGGTGGCTGACACCTTTGTGAAGCGCCAGTGGGGAGCAGCCACAAAGCTGGGCAAGGAAGAAAAGCAGCCATCTACGGGGTGGCCCAGGCGTTTTAAGAGGGTTTGACGTGGGATTGGGTCTGTCTGTGTGTGGGAGTAAAGAGGCTGCCACCTATGGGGGCAGGCTGTTTTCCAATCTTGTTTCTCTGTCTCGGCCTTGATGCTTCACTGTTTTTTATTTATTTATTTGTTTGTTTGTTTGTTTGTTTACTTTTAGTTTATTTACTTCTTTTGAGAGAGAGAGAGAGAACCAGGGAGGGGCAGAGAGAGAGGGAGAGAGAGAATCCCAAGCAGGCTTTGCGCTGTCAGCATGAAACCTAATGCAGGGCTTGAACTCACGAATCATGAGATCATGACCTGAGTTGAAATCAAGAGTCAGACGCTTAACCAACTGAACCACCCAGGCGCCCCGATGCTTTGCTGTTGTTAAACTCTGCCTTTTGAGTCTCTGTTTCTGCATTCTCTTTCTTGTGTCTTTGTCTTATTAACTGTATTCCTCTCTCTCTGTCTTAACTGTGTATTTATGACACATGGTTGACATTCGGCAAATGTTTCTTGAGTGGACGTTGACGATTACCTCTGTCTGCCTGTGTCTCATTGTCTGCCTCTCCTTGTCATACTGTGTCTTCTATCTCTGTTTCTGTCGGTCTCTCAGCCCTCTCTGTGTGTTTCTGTCTTCGTCTCTATGTGTCTCTTTAGTCTCTGATTCTGTCATCTCTATCTCTTCGTGTCTCTGTCTCTTTATCTCTTCCACCCCATCTCTAGGTCTGTATCTCTCGATCTGCTTCTGCCTCTCTGTCTCTCTCTGGAATCCTGTTTCTGTATCACCATAGTTGCTGTATCACAGTCCAGGACTCTGACAGAGGGTGGGGAAGAGACCAGAATTCTCAGACCTGAGAGGGCTCTTGAGTCAGGCCAGAACCAGAACCTGTGTTGGGTGTTGGCAGGAGTCAGTGAATGGGACAGGATGAGCCAGACCAGCACAAACCCTCCTAGAGGGGGCCTGGGGTGTCTGGACCCCTTGGAGTGCTGGGGATTGGAGCCAAGCTTTAATGGGGGCTCAGGGTGAGCTGTGAGTGGGTGCCCAAGCTCCAGGTGAGCCCGTTTCATCCACACCCTATTCCTGCTCCCCCGCTGCCACCTAGGAGGGCCTGCCTCTAGGACCCAGCCGTCAGGCCCCAGCACGGGCTCTAAGATGGAACAGCTGTCTGGGCTGCAGCTGCAGAAGCTCATTTTGAACAAGGGAGATGATTGCAGGGGTGATTGGGGGAGGGAGAGAGAAGGGGAGGGTAGCAAGGGCCAAAGAGGAATCAGGCTTGATTGTTGCTACTGCTGCAGCGGGTACTTTGCCCAGGAGATGGGGAGACCAGGCACGGCAGGAAAAGGCAGAGGGAGGTCTGTCTGCCCAGCCACGGTCCATCTGTCCTCACTTCTGGTCTCCCTGTTGTGAAGTTTCTCCATCTTCCTGCATCTCAGAGCCTACAGCCCGACCGAGCTGGTGTTGCCCGATCTCCCTTTTCGCCTGTTGCCTACCTCGTGCCCTGTATTTCAGTTTTCTCATATCTCCCTGCCCGTATCTCCCTGTCTCTCTGCCTGCCACTCCGCCTGGATCTCTGTGTCTCTCTCTGAGCTTTCCCGCTCGTCCCTCGGTGCAGCCGTCATCGTCAGAAGCACGACTAGGGTTCGAGCAGCCCTTTGGATTGCTCTTTCTTTTCTTGTCTTTTCTGCAATACTCAGGGGCTGGAGACAAATAGAGACAGAAAATTCCCAGGAAATGATGGGATCGTGTCCTTCAATAAAGGGATATTTACAAAGATATCTCAATTAGAACTAATTAATTAAATGAGCCACTTCCCCTGCCCTCTCCCCCACCCTGTGGTCCCGCAGCCTCCTGGGAGAGAACCAGCCAATGAGTAGATGGCAGATTCTGGTGTTCAGGCGGCGTCTCAATGTTTAATTTATAACAGCCTTCTCCCCGCCGGCCCATCAATCCATCTGGAAGGGCAAGGTGGCCACGGGTGCGTAGACTCAGGGGCAGGGGCTGGAGACTTGCCAGCGTCCCTGGAGACTGCTGGGGTGCGTGCGTGTCTGTTGGAGACTGTCCCACATGTCGGGGTGTGTCATAGTATGTTCGGATGCCACAGAGCATGTCTTCATGGCAGGCATGCCCCTTTGTATAAGGAGAATCCGATGGCCACTGGTTATGTCTGAACCTGTGGGACATGTTGGACCAGGTGAGAGCGTGTCTCTCACACGGGACTGTCCGAGCATAGCACGCCTGAGCGTGTTGGGGTGCAACAGGGCGTGTGAAGCAGAACAGCGGATGTGGCCCGTGACAGGACCTGCCATAGCGTGGCTCCCGTGCTGTGCTATGAAGGTCTGCACTTGCAGGTTAGACATCTGTCCCCAAGGGCGTGGCGAGATGTATCTTGTAGGCCTCCCTGGCAGGAAGAGCAGAGTGATGACAATATCCACAGCTTCCAGGAGGAACTAGTCAGGGACCCCTGCAGCTACACACTCTGAATTCCCCCAGCCCCTTCGGCATTGGCGGATCAGAAGGGTTGTGTTCCAACTCTTTTTATTTTATTAATTTTTTAATGTTTATTTATTTTTGAGAGAGACAGAAAGAGAAAGAGAGGGCGGAGAGGTAGAGAGAGACACACACACACACACAAAATTCGAAGCAGGCTGCTGGTTCTGAGCTGTCAGCACAGAGCCTGACACAAGGCTTGAACCCATGAACCACGAGACCGTGACCTGAGCCAAAGTCAGACGCTTAACCGACTGAGCCCCCCAGGTGCCCCGATTTCCAACTCTTGATGTACTCTTTGCTCCTCTGTAGCTACCCTTCCCCAGTGCTTAGCTACGGGGTCCCCAGTTCCTCCATCGCCGTAGTCCCACCAGTTCCCTTCGGATTACCTCTCGACCTCACCTCTCTCTGCCCCTTCTCACCCCACACAGAGGAGTTATCAATACAAAAAGAAAATGTGGCTTCTCAAGTTTTACTTTCTAGTTACAAAGCCCTCTGTATCATGCTCAGCCTGGGATTGGGGCCCTCAGTGTTATGACCAAAAGGATGATTCCATCTTCACATAAAGACAGGTTGGATGATGCAACCCTCAGTATAACGCCCAACAAGGCAATGCAGCCTTCAGTGTAATGACAAGTCTGTTGGTGCAGCCCTCAGTGTAGTACCTGATGAGTGCTGCGGCCTTCAGGACAGTGACAGACCTGGAGATGCAGCCTTCAGTGTACGCGATGCCAGGGTAGTGTTGGGACCTGAAATGTGTCTCGACAGGCACTGGCTGGGACACTTGGTGCAGTGAGAAGGGAGAGGAGTTTGCTCATTATGCGAGTGCGTTCTCTGGCTATTCCAGGAGGCCAGGATTCCCCAAAGATGCTGGCTGTGACCGGCTCCATTAGCCCTTGTGAGTGGCGTGTGACCTCAGCAGGACACCAGGCTTATTAGTAAAGCATAAATTCTGCAGGAATATTTCAGGACTGACTGCAATGCTAATGAGGTAGTCAGGGAGACCTAAGAGTGCAGCTGACGGAATATCACAGACGTCAGCTCCTGCTGAGGGAATGTTCATGGAAACGGGTACTCTCAAATGGACATCAGGAATGATGGAAGAGCGTGAGTATTCTTTTAAAAATTTTTTTCAGGGGCGCCTGGGTGGCTCAGGCGGTTGAGCATCTGACTTGTCTCAGATCATGATCTCACGGTCTGTGAGTTCAAGCCCCACGTCAGGCTCTGTGCGGACAGCTCAGAGCCTGGAGCCTGCTTCGGAGGCTGTGTCTCCCTCTTTCTCTGCCCCTCCCCTACTCCGGCTTTGTATTTCTCAAAAATGAATAAACATCAAGAAAATTTTTTTTAATTTAAAGTTTGTTTATTTTGAGACAAAGAGAGCGAGGAAAGGGCAGAAGGAGAATCCTTTTTAAAAAATTTTTTAAATATTTATTTAATTTTGAGGGGGGAGAGGGGCAGAGAAAGAGCGAGACACAGAATCAAGCTCCAGACTCTGAGCTGTTAGCACAGAGCCCAACGCGGGGCTCGCACCCACAGACTGCGAGATCATGACCTGAGCCGAAGTCGGACACTTAACCGACCCAGGTGTCCCTAGAATCCTTTTTTTTTTTTTTAAGTGTATTTACTTATTTTGAGAGAGAGAGAGAGACTGAGTGGGGGAGGAGCAGAGAGAGAATCCCAAGCAGGCTGTGCACTGTCAACACAGAGCCCGACCTGGGACTCGAACTTATCAACCGTGAGATCATGACCTGAGCTGAAATCCAGGGCTGGATGCTTAACCGACTGAGCCACCCAGGCGGCCCTGGTATTCTTGAATGGACACAGATGTGTCACACGTGTGGCTTCTGGATAGACATGCACGTGGGCGACACCGAGGGCCCTGGGTATTTGTAGGGAGGTGTTCACCTGGGCGATTTCACACTGTGGCAGAGCTATTTGTGGGTATAAGCAATATGCATTTACATACGTGTCTGTAGAGCAGCACGTGGCCACGAATGCTCAAGGAAAAGGCAAATAGACACCAGTATATCCGGCGTGCGCATAAAAAGAGCAGCTATGCAGACTGACTTGTGGGCTCATGAATTGTTCACAGAGCATATGGGAACAGAACACTTACGAACGTGTCAGGATGAAGGGAATGATCACGGCCATGGGCAACAGTGCAAGATGCACATACGCTTGGACTCGCCCACTGACGCGCACCGGCGTTTTCCTGCACGTCCACGGATGTGCACCTGTATTACGACTAGTCCCAGATGTGTCCAGGTGTTCCACGTAGGTCCAGAACATAGATGCTCCCAGGCGCCTGTAGACAAACACAGATGTCCACACAGCCACAGAACTCCTGTGTATCCCAATAGCCACATGCTGCTATTTAGGGCCGTGAATGACCAATTTCCCCTCAGTTCTCTGGACTCCTGCAAAGGAGATCTCAAAGTCAACAGGAGTGGTCTTGGAACTGCCCCCAGTCCCTTTTCTGAAGAACAAGGAGGGAAAATCCAGACAGAGTGACATGGGCACCAGGGTGACCTGGCAACACCAACCAGGAACATAGTGCCCTGAGCCCAGCCTTACTCACCAGATGTCTCAGCTGAAAGTCTGCTGATGCCCTCCTCCCATCAGAGATAATTATGGCGACCAGCGCCAGCAAAGGGCTTAGAGTGCCTGGGACAAGGAAGGGCTCAGTGAATGTTAGGGACCATCATTAGCGTTGGGTAGAATCGTTATTACCATTATGAACATTCTCCTTAAAATGCAAAGAGATCCTGATTCTTCGTGTCTAGTTCTCCAGCCTTTTCTGTCACCCCCCCGCCTGTCCTGTCCTGCGACCCACCGCAGTGTCCCTCCGGTCCTCCAGCGCTCGCTTGAGTCAGTCCTTGAAAGTCATGGCTTCCTTTCACATCGGTTGGCTCTTCCCTGACATCTCTCTTTATTCTCGTTTGCCTCCAAGCATCACGGTTTGATCTGTCTGCTTGGGGGTGGGTGGGTGGGTGTCAGAGAGTGTGTTTGGAATAGAAAGTCCCCGAAAATGCCCTCGTTTTAAGAGGACCTTCAGGGAAGGAATGCAAGGAATCTCACACAACCCAATACCTGGGGCTCCAAGGCCTTGGAAAGCCTTCACTCACTCACTTATTATTTCAGTCAGCAACTATTTACTATGTACCTACTATGTGCCAGGTAGATAAGACAGGGCATTTGCTCTCACAGAGCTGGCATTGTAGTGAACAGAGACCAGTGACAAGCAAGAAATCGTTATCCTGTAATAGCACCGTGCAGAGAGTTCAAACAGGACAAGGGATGGTGGCAGAGGCAGGGTTACTTTGGACTCAGGAGAGAATCCCCACTCTCCTGTCCCCCTCCACTCTGGGAGCCCCTCACTCCAGCCATGGGTTTCTGTAGCTCCCGGTCCCCCGGGCACCTTCAGCTCCGTGGCACCAAGCCGTTTATTTATTTATTTATTTATTTATTTATGTGTTTGTTTATTTTTGAGAGAGGTAGAGTGGGGGAGGGGCAGAGAGAGAGGGAGAGAGAGAGAATCCCAAGCAAGTTCTGTGTTCAATGTAGAGCCAGCCCATCCTGGGGCTCAATCCCATGACCGTGAGATCGTGACCTGAGCCAAAATTGAGAGTCAGACACTCGACTGACTGAGCCATCCAGGCTTGACCTGCCTGGACCTCCATGTTCCAATTCCGTCTCCCTGACCTGGAGAACTTGCCTGTTTCAATGTGTATCAGGAATCCACTTGTCCAGTTGGCTGAGACTGGACCCCGTGGGCACCTGGGAACACGTGGTTATGGAGGTCTCTTTCTCAGGAGGGATTTACAGGTAGGAACCTTTTCTCAGAAAAGGCACTGGGAGGGGAGGCTGTGATAGACACCATCACTCATTCATTCATTCATTCATTCACTGGACAAACTGATAGAGTGCCTAAAGTCCCGGACGCCGTTGCAGGTGGTGAGACGCAGCTGAGGCTAGGATGGATCTATTTCAGTCTTGTAATGTGTATCTTATTTTGGACACACAATCCACATGTAAGCAGATAAATAAACAAGTTTGTTTCAGATAGACAAGTGCCGTAGAGAAAACAACAAGGAGGCGTGAAAGAAAGTAACCAGGATGTCTCAGTAGGCTCTCTGGGGAGGTGGCATTTTCCCCCATCTTTAGTGAGATATAATTGGCATATAACATTGTGTAAGTTTAAGGTATACAACAACGTGATTTGATACATGCATATATTGTGAAATGGTTACCACAGTAGGCTTATAATTACCTTTGTGTGTGTGGGGGGGGGATGACAATTTAAGATCTACTCTCTTAGCAACTTTTGAGTGTATAACACATATTGTATTGTTAACGACAGTCACCATGCTATACATTAGATCCCCAGAAGTTAACCATATTATAATCTGGATTTGGGGGAGGTGACCTTTGAGCAGAGACTTCACAGATGAGAGGGAGTCGGCATGGAAAGCGTAGGAGAAGAGCATTCTGGGAGCGTTAGCTACAAGTGCACAGGCCCTGACGTGGGAACAAGTTTGGTGCCTTTCTGGAAAGACAGGGCCTGGGTGACTTGAGCGAAGGTAGAGATGAGGTTGTACAGGCCAGCAGGGTCCCCTGCAGACAGGGCCTCACAGGCCAAAGAGAGTTGTCGGTTTTTCTTCTAAATTCCACGTGAAACTGCTGGACAAGCTGCAGAGGGGAAGAGTGCCATCGTCTGAGTCATGTTGTTTAAAGGTCCCTCTAACTTCCTTGTTAGGGAGTGGGTTTCAGGGAGTGAGGGTGGGAGTGGGGAGATCAGGGAGGAGGTAACTGCAATAGTCCAGGCAAAAGCCAGTGGTGGCTGGGCCAGAATAGAAGCATCCAGAATGGTGAGCAGTGGGCAGAGTTGGCATATGTCTTAAGCAGAGCCACCAGGACTTGCTGATGGATCATATGTGAGGGATGAGAAAAAGGAACATTGGAAGGAGATGGGAGCTGGAGGCAAACACGAATCCTGAGGAGGATTCTAAAAGCAGAAGAGACGAGAGCAGACCAGGTGTCCTCCGGGTCACCTGCCTCTTAATAGCCAGGAAGAGATAATGGTCTGCACCCCCTTTTGTGCTCTGTGGAAATCCAGTGTCTTCCCAAGATTTCCCGCATCCCAGGGGGGACCTATATTCTCTCGATCATCCTTTGTCTTTGGCTTCCTGCTTCTGCTGAATTATTATTCTCCAATTGGCATCTTGTGCACTTTGGTGTCTGCTCTGACCTTTACATAGACTGAGAGCTCAGTCCTCTCCTGAAGGAGAGCCTCACATGCGAGGGCAAGACACTCAAACTTGATTCTGAAAGCAGTGGGGCCATTTTTCTGCCCATGTATTTATTCAACAAGTACTTCTGAGGACCTACTATGTACACCACGGGAGAGAAGATGGTGAGCCAAGCAGAAAGAGTGCGTGGGGCTTCCTTCAAAATGGGGAGACAGGTAATGATCAAATATTCCCAAATAAATATGAATGGCAGCTGTGATAACAGCTCTGAGGGGACAATCCCTGGTGTTATAGGAGCTTCTAATAAGGGGATTCGATCTAATTTGAAAGGTTGGAGGAAGCAAGCTGGGATCTGAAGCTGAGAGCAAAGGGTGCTCTGGGCAGAGGGAGCTGCTTATGAAAGGCCCTGGGGTGAGAGAAAGTATAACAGACTAAAGAAGACCTGGGAGGGGAGAGACTGTGTGAGATGAAGGCAGAGGTAAGTAAAGAGTAGACCCGCAGGGCTTTATGGTTATATTAAGGAGTTTTGTCTGTATCCTAAGAATAAAGGAATAGACCAATGAGGTTTGGGTTGGGAGGATATTATGATCAAATGTGCATTGTGACAGTTCCCTGAGACTCTCATGTGTAAGTAGACTGTCAAGGGGACGGGTTCATCAAGGTAGACCAGATAGACTTTCTGAATTGTGAGGGTGGACCATTTGGACTCACCTGGACTACTGAGTGCCCGTAAAGACGGACAACCATGTGCGAACACAAAATATCAAGCAGTTAAAGTCAACTCAACTTGGTGAGGGAATAAAAATGGGGGTGAGGATAATGCCTGGGCATCTGATATGGCAGCAGTGGGAGGGGGGATGCTGCGAGGAGGATGAGAGCTAAGTTCAAGAGAGGAGAGCTTGCATTGCATTTGAGCGTGTTGGGATTGAAATGCTTTCGAGACATCCGAGGGGGTGGGGCAGGTCAAAGAGTCAGATGTATAAACGGGTTTGGAGTTCTGAGGACATTTATGCATGCAGGTGGTGATAGAAGCTTGGCAAGGGTAAGTGGCTCTCAACTGGGAGGCAATTTCACACTCAGGAGACATTTGGCAACGTCTGGAGATGTTTCATTGTCACAACCAGGAGGAGATACTAATGGCGTCTAGTGGGCGGAAGCTGCTACACATCCTACAGGCCACAGAATTGTTATCCAGCCAAAATATCAGTAGTGCTGAGGTTGAGAATTCCTGGTCTAGAGTAACATTTAATGGCTACGTGGAGGAAGATAAAAAGGAGACGCACTGAGGTAGGAGGGAACCATGTAAACATGGGTCATGTCATCCAAGGGAAGGAAATGTATCAAGAAAGAGAGAAGGCAACAGAGTCAAATCCTGTGGAGGTCAAGAAAGATGGCGGGCTGAAAAGCATCCATTGGTTTTAGAAACATGGAGGCCATTGGTGGACTTGGCAGGAGTGTGTTGGCGGTATGATGGGGTCAGAAACTAGATAGGAATGGTGGAGGAGGGAGTTCAGAAAGTGAGGAAATAGAGGCAGTTAGTGTAGGCAACTGGGAGGAGGAGAGAAGTGAGAGACAGATGGAAGGAGGAATCGAGGAAGGCATTTTCCGTTTTTTAATAAGGGAGGCTTGAGTTTATTTAAAAGCTAATGAGAAAGTTCTGCCTGGGAGGGAGAAGTTGAATATGCAAGACAAAGACAGGACATTGATTGTAGAAGACTCCCAAGACGGAAGAAAAGGGACGAAACCAGTTCAGCTGCATGAACCTTCCGGTGAAGGACAGCTCCTCACTGTCACAGGAGGTAAGGACCAGGACGGGGAAGAAGTTTGTAAATCATGGCAGGAGAAGAGGGATTCCGTGTTACTGCTCTTGCTTTCCCTGGGACATCAGGGAAGGTTGGAGGAGAACGGAGTTGCCTGCGACAGTGTGCTGGCCTTCCCCATGGCACACAGCTGTGAGGAAAGCCTTCTACAAATCCCTCTCTTGAACTCCTGGCCTGAGGTGTGGCCTCGGAGCCTAGAGAGAGCTCAGATGGGGGAATGTCCAAGTCCAGTATTTATGAGGTAAGACTTGTGATGAGTTCTTGTAAAGTCCCCTGTTCTTGAAGATTAATACTGTTTATAATAGCCCACCAAGAAAGCCTTGTAGTAATCCTTGAAAAAGACCCATAAAATCCACTGTGATGAATTTTAGATAATGGCTTCGGAAAAATCAAGTCCCCCTACCCTCGTTAATCCTGGAACACGACAGTGGACACCCATCCCCCAGGCCTGAGCTCCAGGGGAGCAGCGCTCCATGAGTGGGGAGGCGCCGGGAAGAGGAAGCTTCAGCTGGTGGATTTCTCACCTGATGTGAAGGCCAAGCCCAGGCAAGGTGGACCTAGATACTGAGATAGACCTGGGGGACCCGGAGTTCTGAGGCAGACCAGGCTCAACTTGGGGTCCAAGACTGGGGATTAATTCAAGTCCTGGGACAGAACAGGGAGACACCCCTGAGGTCTTAAGATATTCTGTGGTCGACTCTGAGACAGACGAGGGTCAGGCCCAGACCCTGGGTAGACAAAGGCTGAATTTGGGCCCAGGGATAGACCAAAGATAAACCTGGTCCCAGGAAGCCAGGAACGAGTGCAAAGTCCCGGGTGAACAAGGGCTACAATGGAAGCTCGAGATAGACAAACCCAACCCGGGTCCTGGGATAGACCAGAGCAGAGCTAATGACGACAGACATAGAAAACAGGCTTATCTTGGGGGAGTTGAGGGAGAGCAGGTTTGCCCTGTGGGGGTCTCTCTAGTTGTTGAGACACTTCCCTAAAACTGTTGAGTACCTCTGTGGTTAAATGTCCATTGCAAATGACATGTCGTGTCCCAGGACTAATGAGAGGAAGTGAATTTTATTTTCCAGTGTAAGGTCATCCCAGGACCCGAATTTGAGCCAGTGGAGGCACCTGCGCCTGGAAACACGCTCAGCAGAGCTGACAGCTTGGGAACGCCCAGGGTGGCCGTCCCTGCCTCCATGTTGATGGTGACCACTGTGACGGTCACCTGCATAACACACAGGGGCTCACACATTCACACCGCAGTAGACACACACACAGCACCAAACCCACGCCTGTGCCTCAAACACACAGTGACACGCTTTGCACAGACAGGCACAGTGACACAGCAGCCACACACAAATCCTCGGGCACACATGCACACGCTCACAAACGCACTGTTGGCCAGCCAAGGCAGCACGCTCAGACACAGCCTCCCATGCGATGACACTTTCGTATCTGTGACGTGGCAGGATTCTAGGGGGAGTGTTGTGCTCTGAGAACAGCGCCTCCTGGAGGTGTGCCATTCAGTGCCTTGCCTTTCACGTTCATTCCCCCCTGCGAACAGTTGTGCACACGCTGACTCATCCCTGCTTTGTACACGCATTGATTTCATACACTTGCTGATGCTTGCATACTGAGGCTTATAAATGGCTATGCACAGTTGTGTGTTCTATGCCACACAGACACAGACGTGCCGCACGTCCGTCTCACTCATCAAATGAGCTCGTGCTGCATTCGGTTGACGGGTGTCCCTGCCTCGTGTGGTCTTGCGGGGACCCCCCGTTGACAGAGGCTTCTCATCAACACACACTGCCACAGTTGCTGAGACGGGAGCGTGGCGGATCACGCACCGGCTCTCGAAGCTGTCACCGGGAAGTCACACAGTGTTGGCTAAAGGGAGCTGCGGGGCCCCGTCGGGGAAGCACAGCTCTGTCTGGGCCCAAGAGAGAAGAAACGGAAAAGTTGTAAACAGTCGTATTGACTGCCCCAGTTTCTTACACATTCAGGGAGTTACACACTCACACGCACGCTTGAGCTCCTCCCATACAGACCAGTCTTGGCGACCCGCCCCTCTCCTTGGGACCAGGCGGGGGATGGGGGGGGCCCACACAGGCCCTCCCTGCCCCCGTGGTTCGGCTGGAGGCCGGGCTCCCTTCCCTCCCGGCACATCCGAGAGGCCCGCCCCTCCCTCCTGAGCTGGGGGTCCCAGGGTAACGAGTTTCCAAGCCGGAGCTGAGAAAACAGCGCAGACACCTTCTCTGCCCCCGGAGTGGGCGGTATTTTTCCACAGACACTGGGGAAGAATAATAATAGGCATTGGGAGATCTCCGTATTGGCTGAGAACCTGCCCCGTCTTGCCAGCTGCAGCTTGGAAGGGGAGCCCCGAGGGGAGAAGGCAAATCCTGAGAGACCCCCGCTCTCCCCTCCCGCATGTCCTCCCAACACCACAGGAGACCCCCTCCTTCCCCTCACGGTCCACCCACTCCTCCTTCGACTACTTAAATATTCCAAGGCAGGAAGCTCATGAATATTTATAGGGGCCTGGCAGTGAGAGAGATAAAAAAAAAAAAACATTTGGAATTTATGAACCAAGATCCGTCTATAAATAACAGGCCTGTGGCTGATGGGGCTCTTCCCTCACCCACCAATTTCCTTCAAGTTCAGTTCCAACCCCATCCAAGCCTGTCAGAGCTACCCCTTCACACACGCGCGCGCACACACACAGGCACCCCGCTTGGCTCTGGGTGCACAAATTCTCACCCTCCAGGGCGCTGTCACACACACACGTCCTCACACGGCGAGGACACGGACGCGTGTTTGCACCTGCCTGCGGTCTGGCCCACTGCCCGCCGCCACACACAGACACTCACATGCAGAGTCTGTTTGAACCTGACCGGGGCTGCCTCCTGTGTCGACATTCAGGCAGAGACAGCCACTTGGGCTCGGACCGGCACACACAGCACACAGCCACGCACAGCCTCACCTCACCCGCCATAGCGACGCCCACGGTCCCAGCTCATGGGCCTTCCCGTGACTTCCCTCTGGGCCGTGGTTTCCTCATCTGCATAAGGGGAACTCTTAGGCTCGCTACCTCACAGGGTGGTTGTGCGGAATTAAAACAAACAAATAAACCAGGGGCGCCTGGGTGGCTCAGTTGGTTAAGCGTCCAACTTCGGCTCAGGCCATGATCTTGTGGTCAGTGGGTTCGAGCCCCGTGTCGGGCTCTGTGCTGACGGCTCGGAGCCTGGAGCCTGCTTCGGATTCTGTGTCTCCCTCGCTCTCTGCCCCTCCCCTGTTCATGCTCTGTCTCTATGTCTCTCAAAAATAAATAAACGTTAAAAAAAATTTAAAACAAACCAACCAACCAATACCAAGGACCTGTTGTGTGCAAGGTGCTATTGTGGGTGCTGGTGACACAGCAGTGACAAAAACAGGTCAGAGTCATCCCTGCCTGGCGTTCTGGGGGGGAGAATGGTGAGCCACAAAGTCGGCGCACAGGGGATGCAGTGTGCCGGAAGTTGGTAAGGTAGAGAGGGGGTGGGCTGTGCTGAGACACTTGTCGTTTTGACTGGGGTGGGAGCCGTCAGGGAAGGGCTCGGGAAACAATGACATTTAAGTAAAGATTTGGAGGAGGTGGAAGGACATTCCAAGGGAATAGCCAGTCCTGAGATTCAAGATCGAGATTGAAGAAGCAGGCTTGCAGTATTGCAGGAACAGGGAGGGGACCCCCGCGGTTGGAGCAGAGGGAGGGAGGGGGAGAGAGGAGCACGGAGACAGGGCAGGGAGGGGACGGGTCAGATCCTGCAGGGCCCTATGGGCAGTGGTGAGGATTTGGGCTTTTACCCAGGGGAGGTGGGAGCCATGGAGGGTTCTGAACAGAGGAAGAATATGGCCTGACTCAGCTGCTCTCAGACACCCTCTGGCTGCTTTGGAGGGAGGGCGGCCACAGGGGGACCAGGACAGAGGCGACTGCCCAGGGGAGATGACTGTCGAGATGGGGAGAAGGGACAAGGGAGTAGATTCTGATTGTAAAGCTGTAAGAGAAAGAGGTCATTAAAGCTGTCTCTAGATTTGTTCTTTAATTCCAGAGCTGTTTATAGAGCACATACTATGTCCCAGGCACTGTTCTAGTCGGAGAACACAGCGATAAACATCCCTGCCCTTGGGAATCTGACGGTGTCGTGGGGGAGACACACAAGAAACAAGATGAAGTTTGAGGTAGGATCGAGGGGCAGTACATTTTAGGCGGAGATCGCAGCAGAATGAGCCTTGGAGAGCGATGAGGGCTGCTCGTGGAGACCGCCTATACTGGGCAGGACTCGGGATGCATTTCGAAGCGAGAGCTGCTCTCGGGATTGGCAGGCGGATTGCATGTGTGGGTGGAAATGACGGAACTTGGCGCCTGGGTGTGACAGTGGGCTTGCAAGGGACGCCCACATAAATGCCCTCTTGGGTGGAATGGGCATCGTTTGCCCCCGTCTTGGGTTGGGCTCCTGAGAAGCAGAACCTGAGACGGGGATGTGGAGCCCGTGATTAATTGTGAGTGGAGGGAAAGGGAAGCGGGAGCAGGGAAGGGACGGGGTCTCGGGTACATCCCAGGGTTGGCCTGCCGGCTCCGTGGGGGCGGAGGTCCCTCTGGAATGTAAATTGCACCGCAGAAGGGCGATCTTTCGGACCACCGTATCGGTTCCGTTTTGGCTGCTCCCGGGAGGTGCGGGACACCTCCCGTGCCTCCCCAGGGTGGGGTGATTCCCGAAAGCCAAGGGCAGGTCTCCAGACCACACACGGGGTGAGTGTGCCCCGTGAGGAGATCTGGGCAGAGACCCAAGTGCATCTCCTGTACCCCTGGCTCCGACGGACAGGGTCCCGGGAGCACCAGGCAGTTATGGCAGTCGCAGCGCGATGTCTGACACCAGAACCTGCTCTCAGTTCTCTCGGGAAGCAAATCAGGCCAGCTTGGCACCAGGGCTCCCCTGACACAGATGAGGTCCTTTCTGGATTCATTAACTGCGGGGGATTCAGCCCTCTGCTTCCCAGGCGTGCCTGGGAATCGCGGAAGGGAACTGGCAAGAAGAGTCGCTGCCTCGAAACGGGTCGGAAAAGCTCATTTAATTCTCCCGCGGTCCCGTCGAAAGACACTGCTGTCGTAGCCGCTTTGTAGATGTGGAAACGGATGCACAGAGAAGTTAAGTCACTTGCCCAAGGTCACACAGCTAGACAGTGGAGGAGCCGGGATTTGAACTCAAGCTTTTAGGCTCTAAGGTTTGTGTGCTTCCAAGCTACGCTCAACTGCCTTAGACCCCGTGACTCCTTCAAAACCCAGAGCCCTCGTATCCATCCTGGGAAGGAAGGAGAAGAAGGAGGTGAGCCTGAGAGAATGGAATAGAGGGTGTGAGCAGAGCGGGGGAGAAAGAAGTCCCAAGGAACACTCAGAGTATGCAGGGGCATTTGTTCGTGTGTCTGTTCATTCATTCATTCATGTCCTGCTGAGGCCTGCCGAACTCTGTCCAGCATGTGCTGGTATCGGGCCACAGCAGGAAAGTACACCAGCCCTGCCCTTGCGGAGCTCACCGCCTAATAGCACACATAGACACCCACCCAGGCAAGAGAAGGTGTAAGATATAAGAACATTGTGAGAGGGAAGGGGTAAGGAACTCTGGAGACACACACAGGAGGGGTCCTTGATCTGTCTTCAGGGGAGAAGCTTCCTGGAGGTGGTGATGTTTGCTCTCAGCCCTGAAGGATGCTCAGAGGTTGGAGGGTCTTGAGGTCGCTTGCTGGAAGGCAGCCGAGTAGAAACACCAGCATCTGTGTAGCCCCGCAGACCTGGGTTTGCAGTCCCAGCTCTACCCCCTAATATATAAAGAAGCAGCGTTGTAAAAAACAAAACAAAAAACATTGTGCAAACATTTATTGAGCACCTACTATGTGCCAAGTGCTGTTCTAGGCATTGGGGACATGGTAGTGACCAAGATACGAGGCGTTTGTACTTGTATGTTTGCTTCCTCATGGGAAGGAGTCCTACCAGCCAACAAGTTATATATAGTATGGTGTCTGCCATGACAAGCGCAAGGCAGGGAGGTGGGGACTGAAAAGGGCTTCTTTAAGGAGGTAGTCAGGGAATGCTTCCCTGAGGTGGTGACATTTAAACTTAGCTCTTGACTATGGACAAGAAGGATCCAGCATCATCGCTGTTCCATCAGACTTACTCTGCGGCCAGAAACGGGGCAGTGGACGTAGGCAAGTGCTCTGTGAGTTTGTAGCTTGGTGGTTAAGACGTTAGGGAGAGGCAGCACGGGGCCAGAGTCCTGTAGACTTGTCATTTACCTGGTGTCCCTTAGGTCTGTTCCTAGCCCTTCCTTTGTTCTCTGCGTTGCAGGGCAGTTGACCCCTGAAAACTACATCTCCCAAGTTCCCTTGCTCACTGGCTTCCTGTTAGGTTCAGCCAACAGGAGGCTGTGGTGGCAGGTGGAGGCGGGAGGAAGAGAGAAGCCAGGGGATTTCTCCCCCTGGTTCTTTGCAGTGGGTTGTGGCTTTGTCTCCTCCCTGGGTCCAGCTCCCCCCTGCCACCCATGGTCCCTGCTCCCGGGCTCTGGTAGCACCCCTCCTCCTTTTGCTCTGCTAACCCTGAAGTTTCTTGCACTTACTATTTTTGGGAGTCATTTTGCTTTCCCCACTTCCTCTTTCAGCCTTTCCAGCTCCTCTGTATCACACTTGTCCTATGATATCCCCTCCGTGGAGCCATCTAGCATGGCCTCTGTTCCCCCTCTGTTCCCCAGCAGTCTCTGCCACTTGGCTTTTCCTCCCCACCCTTCCGCTTATAACAGCCCGACACCACACAGCCGTCGTGAGATGAATGGAGACAATACTATCGGCAGCCGATCTTACCTGGTCCTTACTACGTACGGTGTGAAGTCATACACACAGGCACTCATTTACCTGCACGACAATCCGATGAGGTGGGTGCTACTGTTAGCCCTGTTTTACAGATGGGGAAATCGAGGCACGGTGAGGTTCAAGTCACTTGCCCAGGGTCACATGGCGAGGAGGTGGCGCTAGGGGGCCCCTCATGCAGGCATCGTGCATGTATAGTGCCCGGCACACAGGCAGTGCTTGGCAAGGTTGGTGACAGTAACAATCGTTACGTGTGGCGCCGGCCTCTGGTTAGGACCCAGGCTGGACGTGGTGCCGGAATGCCACCTGGGACGGACACCACAATGCATGCTGATTGAAGGCTCTTCTGGGGCCGGCCACCTGGCAGAACAATCTTCAGGCTCCTGCTGGCTCTGGTCCCAGACCTGGAGGAGAAGGGGCAGAGGGCCCCACTCTGGCAGCTTTGGCTGGGAGCAGCTGCTCGATGCTTAGCTGGGATCGATTTCCCTTCAAGTGGCCCATTCTCGCTAACAAAGGGCTCTGGTGACCCCGGTGGCTGTCACTGCCCCCTCCCCTCTGAGAGGAGGATGTGTCTTCCGGCTGGAGCTGTTTTCTGTCTTTGAGATTCATTTCTTTGAGAGCCCTGGAAAACTCACAAGGATGGGCCAGATCAGCCTTCCGACCCGTGCTCATCTGGCGGCTTCTCTGCCTCTCTGTCTTGCTCTGGCCGGTTCACCCTCCGCAGTGCTCCTGACTGGACCCTTTCCCTCCTCACACATGGTTATGGCTGAACTGTGTCCCCCCAGACTCTCTCCTCGGCCCCCTGCCCCCCCCCCATCTCCTGCGGTTGCTGTCATTGGCCAGGCTCCGTTGAATGCTGGAGGGCAGAGGCTTCTGGAAGGTGAGGGCTGGAGAGGCCAGCCTCCCAGAGCACGGAGAGGACGGAGGGGAGGAGCGGGCCGAGAGGATCCGGAGAGGCTGGCAGAACACTCAGCTCACCTCCCGCCTCCCAGCTTGGGCTTCGGCGCCTCACTGAACAACTTTCAGGTGTGCGGCGTGTCTTCCCCCCCAGCATGGAACTGACTCGAGGGTGGGGATCTTTGTCTCGTTTGCGGCTGTGTCTCCCGTGCCTGCAGCGTGCCTGGCACATAGCAGCTGCTCAGTAAATACCAGTGGGACACACGGTTGCTCTCTCCCCTCCGGGTCTCTGCCCACACTATTTCCTCTGTCTGGAGGCTTCTCACTCACCCTGCAGAATCCTGCCCATTCATACGGTCTGTTTAGCTCTGGCTTCTTCCGGAAGGCTGTCCCTGAACCCTCAAAACCAAGATTCGTAGCCAGCCAGCCTCTGCTCACAGCACCCTGGCTGCCCCCAGCATGACATTTGTCACACTGTTTTATAATCGCCCCTTCACCTGTCTCTCAAACATATTGGCTCATTTACCCCTCAAAACGCCAACACTGTCATCACCCCCCTCCCCTCTGAGAGATAGGCAAACCGAGGCTCAGAGAGGGTAAGTAACTTGCCCAAGGTAACGCAGGGCCAGGATTTAAATGCAGACTGCCTGGTCCCCAGATACTGAGCTGCCTTTTTGTGCTCCGTGTCAGCACCTCTTTGCTTATTTTTATTCTATGATCAATTTTATTGCTCTCACTTGTGTATTGCGTTGCCTGTGTTAAGCCATTTGATGAATATATTAACAACAATCTCAAGAACATCACTACTATTCTTTTTTTTTTTTTTAGTTTATTTATTTTGAGAGAGAGAGAGAGAGAGAGAGCAGGGGAGGGGCAGAGAGAGGCAGAGAGAGACCCAAGCAGGCTCTCCTCTGTCAGCACGGAGCCTGATGATGAGGGGCTTGAACTCACGAACTGTGAGATCATGACCTGAGCCAAAACCAAGAGTCGGACGCTTAACCGACGGAGCCGCCCAGGCGCCCCCATCACTGCTCTTCTTAACCCCATATTACAGCTGGGGAAACGGAGGTTTGGGGTGGTTAGTCATATGCCCAAGGTCACACAGCAGAGCTGGAACTTAAGCTCAGGTGACTGGCTTCCGAGTTGAGCCCTCCTTGACTGTGCTCTCTGGCCTCACTCCGGCTGGAAGAAATGAATGCCTTTGCAATTCACTCCTGTGAAACCCCCGAATGGGTGTCAAAGATGCAGCTGAATGACAAAGGGTTTGAACCCCACCTTAACTTGCCACCCCCGCAAGGGCACCCACCGAGCCCTGGGAACTGGGCTTTCCTGCGGAGCTGGCGCCTGGCCGCCCCTGTGAGTTATTAGCTGGCAGGTTGGTGGTCCCTTGTCACCTCCTGGCCACACTCTCCGGCCTTCAAGGTTTCCTCCCTCCAGCCCCCACCTGGGAGCCTGTCAGCAAACGCCTCCATTCTGTGCAGGGGCGTCCCTGGCTGTGGCACGCGATGCCTCAGCCAGCCACGGAAGATAAATTTCCCCCACGACGACCTTTTCCACGCGCCGACGGATTGATTTCAGAAATCCATCCCCAGCCAAGGTGCCCAGCCCCAGCCCCCGCCGCGGGCGCTGATGGCTGCAAATTTATGCCCGGTCCAGAAATTGAATTCCTGTAAGTCGAGGGAAGTGTCGGAAAAGCTCGCCCAGGCTCATTTTTACTTCTGACAAACTTCAGGCGAGAGATTAAACCCCAGCCGGTGTCTTCCAGCCACAGGGGCTGCGGTGGCGGGGAAATGACCTCGATCAGGGCATTTTTCTCCCATCCCTGCTTTCGGCGCGGCCTGCCAAGGCTGAGAAAGAAAGAGCAGTCCGACCCTCAGGCCTGTGCGGCTGAAGGGAATTCCCATTTCTGCCCCGCTTACTGAAAGAAGAGGGGCATGCTCTGTGTACCCAGAGACAGGCCCCCGGGTGTCCGGGGCAAAGATCCAGCCGTTCGGAGGGATGGGAAACAAAGCTGCTAATTCATCTCCTTCGCCAGCCAGCCTCCTGCACCAGCTCCTGAGGCTGGCTCAGTCTCGGCAACTTTGTGAGGTTGTTTTTTTGTTTTTTTAATGTTCCATATACTTGAGAGAGAGAGAGAGAGAGAGCAGGGGAGGGATACAGAGAGAGGAAGACGCAGAATCAGAAGCAGGCTCCAGGCTCCGAGCTGTCAGCACACAGCCCGATGCGAAGCTGGAACTCACGAACTGTGAGATCATGACCTGAGCCGAAGTCGGCCGCTTAACCGACTGAGCCTCCCCGGCGCCCCTGTGAGGTTCTAATTAAGCTTCATTGGGCTGGGACAGAGAGGATCTCAGAGTGTGGATGATTCCAGAGCCCCAAACCCCCACCTTGCCTCTGCCGGAGGCCCAAAGCCTGGGGAGGGAGAAGCCGAGAAATGGAGTGGCAGAGCTGGGAAGGAAGAAACCCGTCCTGCCATAAAGATCTCTCTCACTTGCCTTGAAAAACGAGACGTCTGATGCAAATGTAGCTGCTTCTCTTTGGTACAAAACCCCCTAAATATTAAAGAAATAGATCCTTGATGTCAGCAAAGAAAGGATCAAAAAGGAACCCTTCGGAAAAGAGAAGAGCTTTTATTTCGCTGCAGACCTTTCTAGATCTGGCCTCCGGCAGGGATGCCTACAGAGCACGGGGTGTGGGAGAATAAAGAAATGATCGCCTTCATGTATTCGTTCATTTAGGAAGTGTCTGTGAAGCAGCTACTGTGTGCCAGGCATTGGGCTGGGCGCCAGGAAACCACAGCGAGAAATTAGGACCCGGTTTCTGCCCTTCAAAGCACAGGGGCGTGTGCAAAGTCCTTGGCCACTGGTCCTCAAAACTGGCAAGGTCCTGAGAAACAGGGAAAGGCGGAGAAACTATCACAGAACTGAGGAGATGAGGGAGACGTGATAAGTAAATACAACATGGAACTCTGGGCCAGAAAAAGGGCCTGAGTGGAAAAACCGGGGAAATCCGATAAAGCCTGGAGGTTAGTCGTAGTGCGGCCCCGGTGTTGTTTTCTTGGTTGTGACAGGTGTACCGTGGGTATGTAAGATGTTAGCAACGGGGGAAATTGGGTGGCCGGCATATGGGAGCTCTCTGTCCTAGCTTCACAACTTTTCTGTACATCTAAAATTACTCCAAAATAAAAAAAAGTATTAAAAATAAGTCAACAGGGGACATGGAACTATTCTAGAACATTGCTGGTTCTGTAAGTTGATATAACAGGTCCTATCAACTGGACACACACTATGTGCCAGGCACTGCGGTTGACTCTTGACATGCACTAACTCCTCATCCTGATAACAACTGTGTGAAGCCTGGCTTTTATGATCACAACATTTAGATAAGAAAGCAGAGGTTAAGGAAGGCACAGAAGGGTTAAGCTACTTGCCCCAGGTCATACAGGAAGGAACAGATCAGAATTTGGACTAAAGCAGCCTGTGTTGTAAAACTCTACGGCTGCCTGTATTAACGTGTATTGCATGTATTAACTGAGCAGCTATTTTTCTCTTCAGGGTCTGACTAAAGAAACATCTCTTTAAGGGATTTTAGGGATTTTAATATGGGGGAATTGTTTACAAAGATGATGCAAGAGATACGAAACTAAACAAGGGATGGAGATGAAACCTAGAGATTAACAACAGCAGAGAGCCTCTATTCCCCAGGACTTGGGGTCAAATAGAAAAGGTGCTACAAACAGAGCTTAGGAATGAACTATTAATGAAGCTTAAGCCACAGAGAAGATATAGCTATGGCTATTACACAGGAGACAACAAGGGAAAAATACCCCTGCTTATCCCTTTGTCCCGCCCTCAGATCATCCATAAATGCCTTCCATTGGCTACATCTTCCTGGAAGCCAGAGGGCAAGGCAGTATGGGAAATGTAGTTCGTAACCATATGGAGCAGGGGCAGCCATCAAGCAGCTTACACTTAAGTGTGTGTGTGTGTGTGTGTGTGTGTGTGTGTGTGTGTGTGTGTGTGTGTCAGAGGACAGTGTCGTCTCCATTTTACGAATGACACAGGCCAAGTGATCTGCTTAGGAACTCATGAAAACTCAGGGGAGGCTGAGAATTCCACCAGGCTTGACGGGGCAAGGCTGGTGGCTGGCTTTATACAGAGGGCACTTGGAGCTATGCAGGGTTTGATGTAGAGATGACCTGTCAAAAGCCAGCTCTAGCTTCTCTAGGGAGAATGGATCAGAAGTATAAGTCTTGAGGCCGAGCTTCTATGGAGGGAGAGACTTTTCTTCCCTGAGCATAGTGGCTAAAAGCAAGGACGTGAGAGTCTGACAGGCCAGCATGCAAATCCCAACTTGGATACTTACCAAATTTGGACAACTGACTTTCTTCTCTGTGCCTCAGTTGTACCATCTGTAAAATGGAGCTGGCGTTAGTACCTACCTCACTGCGTGAGGGGAGGCTATAAGGACTTCATTTTTGCAAAGCAGCTTAGATGAATGGCTTAGTCTGTCCGGGCTGTATTAACACAAGCAGGATAGATGAAGGGGCTTAAGCAACCAACAGTTGCGTCTCCTAGTTTTGGAGGCTGGGAAGTCCATCCAGGTGCCGGCAGAGTCAGTGTCTGACGAGAGCCAGATTCCTGGCTCAGAGACAGCATCTTCTCGCCGTGTCTTCACGTGGTGGGGGGATGAGGGACCTCTGGGGTCTCTTATAAGGGCACCGATCTCCCCCTCATAGGGCTCACCTTCAAATACCATCACATTGGGGGTTAGGATTCAACAAACACATTTTGGGGAGACAGAGTTCAGCCCCTAGCAAAGGGCACGCTCTTCAAGCGTTAAATAAAATATGGAACCCCGGTCAGGATGCTCCGTGCCTGTCCTCTCCTGAATCCATTCCACGATCGTAAACCCCGTCTCTCTACAGGCAGCGTCCAAACGCACTTCTCAGACCGGACTCTTGATTTCCATCCCCCCCCCATCTGCCCCTCCCCCTGCCACAGGCCCCCTTCTCCAGCCTTCTCCATCTCAGTAAACGACACCCCCATCCACCCACCCTACTGCTCGGCTCCTCTGCTTTCCTTCCATCCTCAGCCAATCCCGTGAGCTCTGACTCGTCTGTCCCCATTACATGTACCCTGGGGAAGCCCTCCCCGTCGCTCACCTGGACGACTGTGCGGTGAGCCGCAAGTTCAAAGGCCCTGGGGTGACAAAGAGCTCAGGAGTCATTGAGGATCTGAAAGGAGGCCGGTGAAGCTCAGCAGGCTTGGGAGAGAGCTTGTTCCCTTCCAGAAAGCTCTCTCCAATTAGGGTGTTCTTGAGTGTTGGGGGCGGGGTGGAAGAGACTTCTACTTTCTCAAAGCAAGCTTCTCCGATGACTGGCATGACCCTTGTATGAGAACTTGCAGCTTTGATGCAAACCTCTGTCCATAAGCCCTCCTTTTAGGTCTGTCTGCAGGGATTCATGGTGGTGCCAACACAGTCTGGACCACACTCGGAGGGCAGGGGCTGAGTTTATAGATACTCGCACAACCCAAGCCTTCCTTGGACTTGAGTGGGGGAGGGTCAGTCAAACTGAGAGGCCTGTGGCTCTTCCTGTGTTTCCCAAGAAAGCCTATGTCATTGATTACTGGTCCACACTGGCACTATGATGGCAGAGCCTAAGACATCCTGGAACGTTCGTACTGGCTTTGACTGGGGCTCCAGGGGTGCTGAGGGTCTCCTGCCAAGGCTTGGGGGCCTTCAGAGCATAAGAGGTTGTGCCGTGCTGTCAGCTTGGAGAGCCTCTCAGGGCAAAATGGGTTAACTGCGTTGAGAGTGAGCGAGTGAATGATGAGCTCACAGTCACTGCCCCCCCCCCCCCCCGCCACAGGCTGTCGCAGGCAAAGCCCCCGCTGCTTAGGTCACGGAGACCCAGTTGGCCTGGGTGAGCTGATAATGTCTTTAACACCTGTCACGCTTATCACTCAGGGGGGCGTTTGCCCAGCACCTCGGGGTCTGACAGGATCAGTCTGCTATTATCTCGAGCCCTCCGAAGGGACGCGGCCCCTGTCATGGCTCAGACGCGGCCAACAGGCCTGTCTCTGATTACTCATCACGGCCCTCCTGCCATCCCGGCGGTCAGAGAGAAGCCATGCCCGCTTCTGAGCCTACCCGGTGCCTCTCTCTGGCCCGACATCACAAGATCCCTGATCCCTCCCTAGGACAGACAGAAAGAAGCTAGTTTGGTGGCAGAAGGGGGAGTGCACGGTGGATCTGTCAGGAAGTTTGCTCTCTGTCCCACTGACCAACCACCGTCCGATCACTCAACAAACATTCGGCGTGCCAGGCCCGGGGGTTGCAGTCGACAAGCGAAGCGGACAGAATCCCCCACCCCCATGCCGGTTCTGTGCAGGGGCAGAGGCAGGCTGTGGGCCAGCGGTCACACCCGTCAGCCTTGAAGGGGGACCGGGAGGGGTGACGTGGAGGTGCGGACTGCGGAGCCAGACGGGCTGCGTCTGAAGCCCAGGACTGTACGAGAGGCAGCGCAGCTCTGGGGAGGAGATTTGCACCCTCTGCCCCAGTTTCTTCCCCTCATCAAAGGCAGCGAATGGCAGCGCCTGCCAGTCACCTACTTCCAAAGTCCTTAGAACGATGCTTGACATAGAGTAAGAAGCGGACGTATGAGGGAAAGCCAGCACAGGACGCCTTGAGAGGTGGGCGACATGGGGCGGGGACAGCGAGACTGCTTTGGGAGGAGACATTTCTGCGAGAGCCCCGGGATGGGAAGAACTACCCAGCTGTGAGATGGGGCAAGCGTGGTGACGGCGGCGGGCCCGGCCTGCGCGAGGGCCTGGAGGCGGGACAGGCAGGGTGATCCCGGAAGGCCAGAGACGACGGCCGGCCGGCCGTGTCACCTTGTTGATGGCTGGCGAAGATGAGGCGGGACTCCCCTTCTCCCGATCGCGTCCAGGAGGTACTCCAGGACAGGGGGCCGACTGAGCCACATGGGGACGAGGGCGGGGCCAGCGTCTCTGCCCATCTTCCTTGGGGCGCGCTCCTCTTTCCGAGCTCTTAATAGTCCAGCAGCCTCAGCCTCAGCCCCGTGGGACTCTCCTTAGTTCTTCCAGATCATCTCAGTTCAGCGCCTACATCAAGGTCAGACCATTTGGACTTCAGGAAGTTGGCGAATTGGCTTTAGAGTCAGGCACGTAATAGCGCTAAATGCAAACACATAGCACTTCCTACGTGCTGATGACTGGCACGCTTGCTCGCACACACAGCATTAATTCAGTCAAGCTTCCCACCAGCCCTGTGAGGTAGGTACAACCATCACGTCCATTTTCCAGATGAGGAAACGGAGGCTGTGCATTTAACAGAGGTTAAATGACTTGCGCAGGCCAGACAACAAGCGAGTGGCCAAGTCGGGACATAAACCCAGGCAGCTTGACCCTCAGACTCTGCTGTTAACCACCTGACTTGACTCTACCGTCTGAGTAGGAGTAAGAAACAGCTAAAGGAAATGAGTTGTTTCTGGATAAGTTGTTTCTTTCTTCTTTTTTTTCAATGTTTATTTATTTTTAAGAGAGAGAGAGAGACAGAGGGTGAGCCACGAAGGGGCAGAGAGAGGGAAACAGAATCGGAAGCAGGCTCCAGGCTCTGAGCCGTCTGCACAGAGCCTGATGCTGAGCTCGAACCCATGGACCGTGAGATCATGACCTGAGCCGAAGTTGGATGCTTAACTGACTGAGCCACCCAGGTGCCCCATGTTGTTTCTTTTTTTAAAAGCATTTTATATTTTTTAAGTAATGTCTACACCCAACATGGGGCTCGAACTCACCACCCCGAGATCAAAAGTTGCGCACTCCATGACTGAGCCAGCCAGTCGCTGCTATCATAAGTTTTTTTTTAAACTGGAAAAATATGCAATGTTATATTAGTTTCAGGGGTACAACAAAGTGATGCAATAATTCTATACATTATGCAGTGCTCACCCCGAGAAGTGTAGTCCCTGTCCGTCCCCATACAGTGTTGTTACAATATGTCGACTGCATCCCCTATGCTGTACTTTTCACCCCTGTGACTTATTTATTTTAAAACAGCAAGTTTGTGCCTCTTAATCCTCTTCCCCTCGTTTGCCCATCCCCCCGGCCCCCCTCCAGTGTAAGAATGTTGTCTGGAAAGACGCTGGTGCCACCACAGGGACTCCTTTTTGGGAGGATCGTGGGAGAGAGCCTTGCCTGTTCTTGGTACCGAAAATAGTTAAGCTCGCTCCTAAGCATCTGGTGTGCTTTTGTTTCAGGACACTGGGAGCCGCATAAATGACCAGCTTTCCCTTTTTGAGCTGGCTGCTAAGGAACTGGGAGCCAAATTTATGGCCTGACCATATGCTGGCTGTTCGGGTTTTAAAGGGATGAGTTTTTCTTAGCCTAATTTCTGGCTCTGTCCATGTCCGCACTTTTCTCTTTCTTCCTCGTCTCCCTTGCAAAAAAAAAAAAGAGTGGGGGGTGTTGAAAAATCTTTCCAAGACCAATACGTGTTCACTGTAGGAAACTTAGAAGATAAGATCAATCTGAAGGCGCCAATGAAAATCCCCAGTAATCTCCTATTTTCACGGCTGCGTAGTATTCCCTCCTGCGCGTACACCTAAGGTTTTGAAATCAAGCCCCCTGGGTCAAAGAACTGTGGGGAGGAAATCCCCGTGTCCAGTTTTAAACAGCCTTTAAGGAGCATCCTCGCAGCGATCGTGTGCTTGTCCACGCGGTTTCCCTGGGCCAGATCCCTGCACTCGGATTGGCTGGGTTCAACACACAAACAGGAACCTTGAGGCTTTCGCTGTGGATTGGCAGACTGCCCTCCAGAAGCATCTAATTCCTCCTCTCCCATCTAATTGGAGCTATTGTGCGGTGGTTCACATAC
Organism: Paguma larvata; assembly: GCA_030068075.1. Taxonomy (NCBI): domain Eukaryota; kingdom Metazoa; phylum Chordata; class Mammalia; order Carnivora; family Viverridae; genus Paguma; species Paguma larvata. The sequence continues at coordinate 7,240,462 of CM057842.1, read as the reverse complement.
CCTTGGAAACCACTCGGAGTCCTCTCTGGAACAAGGCAGAGTACAAATAAATATATAAGCCCCAAGCCACTTCTGCCTCCTGATTAAATTACCCAGCCTCAAATGCAATAAGGCCCCTGTCTTATTAAGAGGCAGCCGCTAGCTCTGTTCCTGTTGGCTAAACCCCGGTAGCCAGCGCTCCACGGATGGCAGGCCCGGGATTCCTGTAAGTGATCCCTCTGCCCTTGGAAGCATGAGGAGTTGCTTTTGAGCCAAGAGGTGGGGGGCAGAGCGTAGGCTGAGAGGATCATCGCGGGTGTGACAGCGAGAGAAGTTTTTCCTGCATGTCAATCCTGGGCCTGTCACGGGGAACTGCTGCTCTAATTGGGGCGGCATCTTCGGCGAAAGTATTTGAAAAAAAACTCCCAGCCAGAAAAGACAATTCGAGAAGCAGCTACTTGAGCACAGAGCTGACCCGCCTGGAGCCCATTAGCAGGAATATTAAGATCGGGGCAGGCAGCTCGGCCAAGAGAGCAGCTGGCTTTCTCCAGTACATTCGCCACGTCTGAGGTGAGACGGGCCACGTGATTGGAGGAGGTTTCTGTGCCTGGACGGTTCCGGGGCCCTCGCACCTGCTGTTACAAGCGTTTTTCTTAGGATAGGCTGTTCTCTCTCCCTACGACTGCGCCCTCTGAGAGTTCATGACCGAGGTTCCGAGCTAAACCCAACCTGAGAGAGCTGGCATTCGGACTCCCAAACAGTGAGCCTTCCAGGACAATCCAGTGGTTCCTGGGGACGTGAACTTGACTGCGTATTTGAACTTGAACCCGCCAGGCGAAACTCCGGATCTCTGCTGTGCTGAGATTTGGCAGCCGAGCCCCAGGCATTTAATTACTCTGCTGCAGAGAACACTTGGGCGAGGTGCGCCCAGCGCAGACAATTATTTTAGGAAAGCCGTGGAGGCCTTCTCTCCTTGCCACTTAAATCTCGCTTCTCTTTTACAATTCAATATTTCATATGTTGAGAGAAAATGGCTTGTTTGCTTCAAAGGACACACTAGGAATTGTAGAAAGGAGATGTTAATTATGTCGAACCGGCTGCTTTGTCTCTGCACAAATGAGACTCTTCGGGGGGAGGGGGGAGCGGGGGTGCTGTCCAAAGTGCTTGGGGATCAGAGCCAGGGGAACGCGGATGGGGGTGCTTAGACTCAAGTTCATTCTTTCTTTTCTTTCTTTCTTTCTTTTCTTTTTTTTTTGGTTTCGTTGTGAAGAGCTGGATGTGTCATGAGAGGAGACAAGGCTAGTTTCACATTCTCCTGGAACCAAGGGGGACGGCGTTCTTGGGCCGCCCTGCTGCTCTCGGGCTGCCCTTCCGGTCCTAGGTCAGGCTCCCCGCAGAGGCAGAGCTGGAGGGGAGGAGTTGAGTGTCCAGTATCCACCTGGGAGGTGATACCAGGAGGAACCAGTAGGGGAAGTGAGCCCGGAAGCGAGAGCCTGCCCTGCGGGGTGAGCCAAGGAACCGGGCTGCCCGGGGGCACCTGGCACAGCCCTGGAGAGCGGCAGGCACCTCAGAACCCTCCGACGGGAGGCGTGAGAGGGCTACTAGTATCTCTCACTAACTCCCATGTGGGCTCATCGGGACAGCGGGGCGGGAGGGGCTTCTGCTGCCCGCCCGCTGCAAGGCAGAGCCGGCCGTGACTTCCAGGGGAAGCCTTTGGCAGCGGGGGAGTCTGGTGTTTCTGCCATTAAGGCCGGGGAGGCAGGAGGGTTGGCTCCACCCACATGCTACCTGCATGCCTCCATGGAGGAGGCGTGAACCGTTAAAAAGGGGGATCCCCTCCTAGGGATGCCCAGGTGGCTCAGTCTGTTAAGCATCCGACTTCAGCTCAGGTCATGATCTCACAGTTCGTGGGTTCGAGCCCCGCGTCAGGCTCTGTGCTGACAGCTCAGAGCCTGGAGCCTGGAGCCTGCTTCGGATTCTGTGTCTCCCTCTCTCTCTGCCCCTCCCCCCGCTTGCTCTCTGTCTCTCTCTTGAGATATAAATTAACATTAAAAAATAAAAAAAATAAACATTAAAAAAGGGTGGGATCCCCCAACTTCAAAAAGGGCGTACATAAATAAGGCACAAAGAATGACTAATTACAATCATCTCAGGTGGCGTTCATGAATGGCTTGTTTTTCTGATAAGTTTGTGGAGGAGTCAGGCTCATCTGTACCATTACATCACTCGCTCACTTTACAATAAGCTTTTAAAAAAAAGACTTTACTGAGTGGGAGGGAGAAGAAGGTGGGCTAATAGCTGGTGTCTCCAGGATCGCTCGTAACTCACAGTCTGGCTCCTCTCTGCTGCGGCTCCCGGGAACAGCTTCTGCGGGGCGATCAGTTAACAGCTGTCCAAGTGAACAGTTACCGTGGGGCTTTGTTTCTCTGTAAACCACTGCGTTCATCAGGACTTCTTCCGGGGCTGTAGGAACGCGGCCTGGACAGGACCAGAGTCTTCCGTTTCCCGCCTCTACGGCTGCCGCTCACCCTTGTGCACCTGGACCTGGGGGTTCTCATCTGCCCTGGTCTTCTGCCCTTGCCCCCAGTCTGTCCCCACCCCCTACCCCTCACAACCACCTGTGCCTGTGAGCGCCTGAGTCAGGTGACATCCCTCCTCGTTCAGAACCCTCTGTGGCTCACTCAGAGGAAAAACCAAAGTCTTCCCTACAACCAGCAGGTCCTGAACATGCCGTCCCGCAGGCTCCCTGCCCTCATCCCTGCCCCACTCACCACCCTGCACACTCTGCTTCCACACCAGCCTTTTCTGTGTGCCCCGCACATACCAGGCACGGTCGTGCCTCAGGGCCTTTGCACTTGTTCTTGTCTCTGCCTGGAACATCCTTCCCGAGATACCTGCATGGCTCATCCCGCACTGCCTTCAGGTCTGACTCAAAGGACACATGTTGGCGGCCGCCCGTTGCAGCCCCCACCATTCCTTCCCTGTATTACTTCTCTCTATGGCACTCATCACCCTTTAAATATTTGGCATTTGCTTGTCTATTTCTTTTTTTTAATTTTTTTTAAATGTTTATTTATTTTTGAGAGCAGGAGAGACAAAGCATGAGCGGGGGAGGGGCAGAGAGAGAGGCAGACACAGAATCTGAAGCAGGCTCCAGGCTCTGAGCTGTCAGCACAGAGCCCGACGCGGGGCTTGAACTCACAGACTGTGAGATCATGACCTGAGCTGAAGTCGGACACTTAACCGACTGAGCCGCCCAGGCGCCCCTGCTTGTCTATTTCTGTCTTTGTCTAACGGAAGCTCCTAGAGGAGCTTTTGTGTTTGGGCATTTTGTTTACCGCTGTGTTTTCAACACCCAGAATGGAGCCCGACGCACAGTAGGAGCTTGACAAATATTTGTCGAACAAGCGAGACCATGCTGTCCTGATAAAAACAAAAAGATTGGGGTTTGCGACTAAGTCCGGAATGTTCTGGGGAAGCTCGAGGGGGCCTGCTCTGGGGGCCACCGTGTCCCATCCAGTGATCACTCAGTGCTTTTCCAACAACATCGCTCAAATACCCCCGGATACTGATTTGAATGTGTGGTGTCAAAGGCGTCCCCTGTCCTTCCACCTTCCCCTGGCTCACTCATCCCTCAACTTCAGCTTGAGAGTCCCTTCTCTGAGGGACCTCCTCTGAAATCCCCAGCCCGAGGAAGACCCCCCCCCCGTGACTCCCTGCACTTTCTTTGGAGCATTTATTGCGGTGAATAGTTCCAGAAGGATCCGTGGAGTTTTGTGTTTGATGCCTGTCTCTTCCATCCATGGACGGTAGCCAGATAGGTTTTCTTGGCCCCTCTCTTCCTAGCCCTATCCCAGACCCTGCGCCGGGCATAAATAGGCCTTCAGCAGATATTTCCTATTAAGTCTAGAAAATTTTGGAGTTCCCTGAGCACATCAGTGTTTCAAAGGCTCTGATAAGTCCCGCGTCAAAGGAACACATTTCACGTAGTAATGCACAAATTTCTTTGATCACTGAGCATGCCTGGAAAGATTGCCAGTGTTCTGAAGGAGCACGGCTCAGGAAACACAGCCACGACTGATCCCTGAACTATCTGAGCACCATATCCTGACCCGAAGCTCAATTTAGGAGTCTGAAGTGATGCCTTCTATTCAGGTGCTGGGAAGTGTCTGTGAGGATTCTGTCACCCTTTCGCCATTACCTTATCTGGGCTTCTCAGGAGCAGGGGTGGAGGGTGGGGATGTCCAGAGCCCATGGGTCACCGTGGGCTGGGAAAGCAGAGAGAGGGAGGTCCAGGTTGGGGGAATCAGTACCAGTGTGTCTGTGTCCCACTGATGGTTACGGAGGCAGCGTTATGCGTGTATGGGACGCGAGAGCGAGAGTGAGTTCCGTCTGATGGAAGGGCTCGAATCCCACGACTCCTTGCCGTGTTCCTGAATCCCCCCCTTCATACCTCAGTCTCATCATCTATAAAATGGGTTTCCTTGCGGAGGGATTGAGATCGCGTGCACCGGGCACTCAGCACGTGGTCCGGCACATTCCAGGGCATCTGTCATTTCCCTGGGTCCCCTTTCTCCCCCAGCGTGGGCAGGGGGAACCCCCTCTTGCGTTCCTGCTCTCTGACCCCCGCCTTCCCTGCAGACCCTCTTCCAAAGCCCCGAGGAGGGCTGGCAGCTGTACACCTCGGCCCAGGCCCCCGACGGGAAATGCATCTGCACGGCCGTGATCCCTGCGCAGAGCACCTGCTCCCGGGATGGCCGGAGCCGGGAGCTGCGGCAGCTGATGGAGAAGGTGAGCCCAGCGGTGAAAATCCCTCGGGTCCCGCCCTGCCCTCGGCCCCCGTCCAGGCCAGCCGGGGCCAGGGCCAGCCGTCCGGGTTGTTCAGAGCTGGCGGGAACCCCGGCTGCCCTCCAGGTGGATATTTTCATCGAGAAGCTGAGCGTCGTGTGGGGAGGCGGCGTCTGAGTCTCCAGACTCACCGGCTAGAAAAGTGTCTTCTGTGTCCCTCGGGAAGGGGTCTCACCTTCCAACCCAAGAGGCTTGTATGAGATTCCAGCCCCTCCTGATTCTGGTCGATCTAGAACAGGCCCCATTCGGAACATCCCTGAGGATGCTCTGATGCGCTTTACGGACCGATCGCTGTCCCTCGCTACTAGCCAGCTGAACTGCTCATTAGTCAGCTCCGGCGTCAGCGTGGGAAGCGACCAGCCACCTCCCGTCCTCATCCTACAGATGAGGAAGCTGAGGGTTTGGTAGAGAACAGAAAAGACCCTGGTCAGCACTGGAGTCTCCCAGCCGTCGACCCTGCAGGATCCCGGCCCTGCCCGGGACACTGGAACTGCCCTCCCCGCCCGTTTGGCACACCCACGTGGTATCCCCTGATGGTCGGCCATGGCTATAAAAGTGTTTTGTGGCATCCAGGGCGGGTATCAGGCTGTTGGGTTTCTGACACCTTCCAAGTGTCATGTGAACAAGGCGTTCGAGAAATTCTGTGTGTTTCAACAAGCGTCCAGTGTGGACGCTTCACCGTCGCCAGGTAGAAGTGGGCGCCAGGGGGTCCTCGTTCTGGGCTAGGAGAGGCTAGGGCAAGGGAGTCCAGTTCATTCACCTAGCTGAAAAGTACTTGCTGAGCGTCTAGTTTAGGCCAGTGCTGGGCACTGGTGATTTAGCCGTGGACAAGCAAGACGCGGGGTCGGCCAGTGAGGACTCCCCCCCGAAGGAGGCAGAGGACCGGAGCTTAGAGTCTGTGAGAGGCGAGGGGGCTGGCGGTCAGTGGATGCGCACAGAGAGGAGGCAGGGGAGGAGGGAGGACCGGCCCACAGGGTCTGCAGGGGAGGGCGATCCCGGATTCCTTTTGCATAGCTCCCTCTGGCGGCTGTGAGCGGAATTGACTGCCGGGGGCCAGAGTGCAAGCAGGGAGACAGGGAGGCAGGGGAGAGAGGTGGGAGGTGGTCGTGGCCAGACGACATGGGAGCTGTCGCCGGGAGGCTGCAGGTGAGATCGGGAGAGGGTCGGTTGGGTGTTTGGCCTCTGGCTCCATCAGGTCTCATCTGTGGCCTCTCAGGGGCTGGGGAGGGCAGGAGTCTGGCTCTCCCTAACCCTCCCAAGCTCCTAGGTCCAGAACGTCTCCCAGTCCATGGAGGTCCTCGAGCTGCGGACCTACCGTGACCTCCAGTACGTGCGCAGCATGGAGACCCTCATGCGAAGCCTGGATGCACGACTCCGGGCGGCCGATGGGTCCGTCTCAGCCAAGAACTTCCAGGTGGGTCTTTCTGGGTCAGGTCGGGGGCCAAGGAAAGAACTAGGATCAGGGCCCATTACTTCTGAGAGTGGAGTCGTGCCTGGGGAGGGCCCAGGGTAGGCTGGGATCCAGGGTCTAGCATGGACCAAATGTCAACGGCCAGGTGTGCGTCCAAGATACGGGGCGAAGGGGCGCCTGGGGGGCTCAGTGGGTTAAGTGTCCGACCCTTGATCTCAGCTCAGGTCATGATCTCATGTTTTGTGAGTTCGAGCCCTGCATCAGGCTCTGTGTTAATGGTGCAGAGCCTGCTCGGGATTCTCTCTGTCTCCCTCTCTCTCTGTTGCTTCCCTGCTTGTGCGCGTGCTGTCTCTCTCTCTCTCAAAATAAATAAATAGAAAAAAAAAAGATAAGGAGTGAAGTTACGGGTCAAAGGTTGCAGTCAGGCCTGGGTCAAAGGTCAGGGGCCAGGCTCGGTGAGGGGGTCTGTGCTGGTGGCAGGAGCTGAAGGACAGGATGTCGGAGCTGCTGCCCCTGAGCTCGGTCCTGGAGCAGTACAAGGCGGACACGCGGACCATCGTGCGCCTGCGGGAGGAAGTGAGGAACCTCTCCAGCGGCCTGGCAGCCATCCAGGAGGAGATGGGCGCCTACGGGTACGAGGACCTGCAGCAGCGGGTGATGGCCCTGGAGGCCCGGCTCCATGCCTGCGCCCAGAAGCTGGGTATGCCTTGACCCTGGACTTGGACCCCTGACCTCCACGCCCAACCCTAATGCCACCCGTGTGCCCAGAATTTGGATGTGGTTTTGACCTCTGACTTCTAAACTTTGACCTTGACTTCCCTACCCAAGGCCCAAAATAGACCCGAAGACTGGAAATGGCCCTGAGCCTTGACTTCTAGTCTCTTACCCTCAACCCGACTCCATCTTGGGATCAGGTTTCCGGATGCTCCCTCACCGCTGGTCCCCGCTCTCCCCGGTTTGATCCTTCCCGTCCTTGCCCTGCCTCCCTCGGGCTCTTCCCCCTCTCCACCCTCACCTTCACTGTTCCTGCCTTCCAGGCTGTGGGAAGCTGACTGGAGTCAGTAACCCTATCACCATTCGGGCCATGGGATCTCGCTTCGGCTCCTGGATGACCGACACGATGGCCCCCAGTGCGGACAGCCGGGTGAGTGACTGTGCCCACCCCAGGGGTCAGAGCCTGGGGGAGACAGCCTGTGGCCGCCCACAGGTGCCCAGAAGTTCCACACCAATGCTTCCCTTGTCGCCTGAGGTGTCATAAGATCTCCAGGGCCCTTGACTCTCCCCTTGACTGTCTAGTAACCACCAGGTGACTAAGGACCTTGCAGCCCTGAAAATCACCAAGTCTGTTGACCTTTGGACTTCCGGAGGCCCCCATGGTCATGACTGCCCATCATCTCTGACCCACCGGAACCACCCACTAACTGCCCAGTGACTATCCTCGTGACTGCTATTGGTCACCAGGTGGCCGCTAAGTGTCACGGATCCGAGGTAGTGAGTAGCCACTGCCTCTCTGTGATAACTCGTCTCCCAGGGATTACGGAGGTCCAGCCAAGGGGTCAGGAGCTTGGGTCGGGGAGTCGGACTTGGCTTTGCATCCCACAGCCACCAATTCTTAGCTAGAGAAACTTGGGCAGGTTCCTTAATGTCTATGAGCCTCGGTTTCCTTATCTTCAGAATGGTCGTGATAGTGTTGGCATTAAGGTTTTTAAGGTGCTTATTAGCTCCACAGTCTGCACCAGTGAGGGTACGCACCCCTGCAAATGGACGTGGCAGAGGAGACGCTGCAGACAGCCTGGGCCATCTCGTGGCCACAGGGGTTACCCACAGGCAGTGAATGCAAGTGACCTCATGACCCAAGGGCTGTCATGACCCAGGAACCACTAAGCATCCCATCTCCAACGACCGGTGAATTCCCGGGCCCCGAGAGTTACCAGGGACCGCAATTTCCTCTGATCCTTACGTAGCAAACGCCGTCCACTTAGTGTCTGTTTAACCACCGACGGTGGTTCCTGACCAAATGATCCCATTACTGGGACTGTGACGGGTCACTGGACAGCCCACGGCTGACCGATGACCACTTAGCGACTGTCGATCCCTAAGGACCGAAGGGGGTTCCGTGTGGTTGCTGGGGCCTGCGGGTCACTGGAGGGGGTTCCCCAGCGACCGGCGGCTCTCTCGTAGGTCTGGTACATGGACGGCTATTACAAGGGCCGGCGGGTCCTGGAGTTCCGCACTCTGGGAGACTTCATCAAAGGCCAGAACTTTATCCAGCACCTGCTGCCCCAGCCGTGGGCGGGCACGGGCCACGTGGTGTACAACGGCTCCCTGTTCTACAACAAGTACCAGAGCAACGTGGTGGTCAAGTACCACTTCCGCTCGCGCTCCGTGCTGGTGCAGAGGAGCCTCCCGGGGGCCGGCTACAACAACACCTTCCCCTACTCCTGGGGCGGCTTCTCGGACATGGACTTCATGGTGGACGAGAGCGGGCTCTGGGCCGTGTACACCACCAACCAGAACGCGGGCAACATCGTGGTCAGCCGGCTGGACCCTCACACCCTGGAGGTCGTGCGGTCCTGGGACACCGGCTACCCCAAGCGCAGCGCCGGCGAGGCCTTCATGATCTGCGGCGTGCTCTACGTGACCAACTCCCACCTGGCCGGGGCCAAGGTCTACTTCGCCTACTTCACCAACACGTCCAGCTACGAGTACACGGACGTGCCCTTCCACAACCAGTACTCCCACATCTCCATGCTGGATTACAACCCCCGGGAGCGCGCCCTCTACACCTGGAACAACGGCCACCAGGTGCTCTACAATGTCACCCTCTTCCACGTCATCAGCACCGCCGGGGACCCCTAGGGGCCGGGGCGGCTCAGGCTGCCACCCCAGGGCGAGGGCCGGGCCCTTCTACTCCACCCTCGTCCCTTACTCTGTCTCCGTGCTGCCCTCACTCTCCCCTCTCCTGTACTTTCTTTTCTCTCCCTCCCTTTGGGCCGGGCTTTCAACCTCTGCCTGTTTCTATTAGTGCGTTTTCTTTCTCTCTCTGTGTGTCTTTTCTCCTTTGTTGGTCCCGCATTTTGATCCTTCAGTCTTTCTGCCTTTTTATTCATGTCCCTCTGTCTCTTTCTTTTCAGCGATCTGACTCTCCGGTTCTTTCCCTGTCTGCTCTCTGTCTCTCTCTCCCCTCGTTCCCCTCCCTCCTTGCTTCCCACCTACTCCCCACTCCCTCCCTCCACGCCCCCCCCTCCCCCCTCCCCAAGGAGTTGAGTGCATGGATCGGTTTCTTTTTTTATTTACACTCGTTCTTTCCGGGTTGCTGGAATAAACGGGACCTTTGACATTTGATGCTTTGGTTGCTGTGTGTGTGTCCAGACGGGGCAGAGGCGGCCAGGTAGGGGCTCGGCCCAGCTGCGCCCCCTGTGTCCCATGCCACAAGCCGTGTAAACCAGGGCAGGCAAGCCCGGCCTGGGGGTGCAGCAGGCAGGGGGAGGCATGGCCGGGCGAGCCCTTTGGGGAGACAGGCGAAGAGATCCAATCCAAAGTTGCTTTGTTTAAAAACAATCTGCTTAAAAGCAATTAGATCCAAGCCACCGAGAATTCTATCACAACGATGAAAACAGGCCTCAAATGAATATTCTCCATCGCTGGTTTTACATCACGGAGCCATCTGGCAACTTTTAAGTGTGTGTGTGCACGTGTGTGTGTGTGTGTGTGTGTGTTTAACGATTTGGCTGCTTTTAAGAATCTGGGTATGAGAGAGCAGGACACAGTAATATTTTTCCTTCTCTCTTTTTGCTTTGTGATTTCAAAACCATTTTACATGAGTTGCACCTGTTCTGAGTTCACTAAGAAGAGGTAGAAACAGCCTGAAGGTGCGCTGGGTACTTTCAGCCGAACACGCCCACAACCCACACCTGGAGCCCATTTACCTGGCAGGGGCTGGGGTAGAGACGGGCCCAGAGCTCCTGGAGGGAAGGACGGAAGCAGGGAAGTATGGGAGCAGGAAGAGGCGTGAGCGGGAGTTGGGAAGAGGTCGGAGAAGCAGAGGCCAATTCCTTAGGAGCCTTGGTGGTGTGAGTCAGGTGGGGGCACGCATGGAAGGGGGCGAACGGATGAAGGCTTTCTTCTGGCCAGATCCCTGGTGGCCGAGGTAAGACTGACCGCAGAAGAGGGGAGAGTCACCGCTGGGGCGGGTGGTGGGGAACAAAGGTCGTGCTGACCACCGCCCCACCTTTGCCCCACCGCACGGCCCCCCACTGAGGCCGGGGAGGAATGTTATGCCAAGAGCCCCCCGCAGACCTAGACTCCACCCCACTGAGACCGCGGAGGCAGTGAAACCCACTCTTCAGGGAGCCAGCCCCCACCCCATCTCTAATTAATGACCTCTGATTAAATCATCTCCGCTCCATGCTGCCGTCTCTGGGAACTCGGGACACCGGGCCTGGCCGGGAATGAAACCAATGAATAATAAATGGGACTGCCTAATGCACTCATTTAAAACCAATTTTTAAAGAAATCTTGAAGAAAAGCAATTAATTTCCATTTAAATTGACAAGTTTGACATTGAAAAAGAACTGATTCCCAGATAAGCCCATCGGGAGGCACTTCGTACCTGTTTAAAAAAAAAAAAAGCTCGGGGCTGGGACACTTAGGTCCCTGAACACTCCCCACCCCGCCCCCGTATGCATTTATTTGGAGGCAAGTCCCCCAGACAGCACACATGGAGCTGGGGAGTTCGCTGGTCTCTCTGGCTCCCCACGGCAGGCTGGGGACTGAGGGCTGCGGAGTCTTTGTCCCACACACTGACCTGGAGCCGGGCACAGAGTACTGGGCTCGCTGTGGGTGTGTCACGTTGGCACGCCTGTCCTCCAAGCGACGCCCAGAGTGCCTGGCGCTGTAGGCGCCCTCTCCCTCTCGCACACAGGGGGGCCCCAGCGCTCCTGCCACTTCGTTCCAGCCGAGGGCAGGTGGAGTCTCACCCCTCCCAGACCAGGCCAGGATCCGTGTGCGCCTCAGGCTGCCTGCTCCTAACTCTGGCTTTTCCCCCTTGCGGACGCGTGCCTGGAGAAGCTTCCTAGCCCCTCTCATGGCAGAGCGTGCGTCACGGGCGTGGAGGTGACCCACTCCGGGTCTGCCACACGGCCACAGAAGGCTGGGCGGGTGCATGGGGCAGAAGAGTGGAAACCACCCCTACCCCCAGGGCGCTCGGGGCTGGGACCAAACGGCCAGGGGGGAAGACTGCACGTTGTCACCAGAAGGCCTGGGCTTTCCGGCCCCACCTCCAGGCAGGAGGCAGGGATAGGAATGTGGAGGTGAGGGAAGCCACAGGCTGACGCCCAGCGGACTCAGGTCACATTTATCTAACAGCCATATTCTTTTGTGTTTGGGTTCTGGCCAAGCACAGCCAGACAGAGAAGAGGAGGTCCACGGAGCAGAGTGGTCACCACACCCAGTCGGGGGGGCTACCAGTGTCACCCAGGACACACACCTAGGGACTAGAGTCACATGGCCACACACTCGCTTGGGCAGACACACACACACACACACACACACACACACACACACACACACCCCCAAGTGACAGAGAATGCCACAAAGACATTTCCCTGCCAACCGCACCCAGAAAACATCACACTCGCCAGCGGTGTCTCAACCCCCTCCCCCCCACACCCTTTCCTGCCCCTTCCCAGAGGCTCCTGTCTCAGCAGGGGGATGATGGTCCGACCCCACAGAATTGTTGGGGCCAGACTTCTGCCTGCCTCGTGGTCCCCGCAGGTGATGGTAGATTCTGCCCAGAGATGCAGCCAGCCCGCTGGCCCCCCCCCAACCGCCCCCCCCCACCGCCAGCCCGCCAGAGCGGAGAGGAAATCCATTATCCATTAAACCTTCCTAATGACACTCTGGCAGGCAGTGAGCAGAGAGCGATTGCTCCAGAAACCAGTCAGATGGGAGTCGGCCCAGGTGACTGTTTAGAAGACACAGTCTTGGGGGCCTCCCTTGGGATCAGTAGGGCTGGGCAGGCCTTTATTTTGCTCAAGTCCCCAAGCCCTGCTGGCCTGCCATCCCCCCCACCCCCTGATTTGGACTGGTTCCCATTAAGTGAGTGGGGCAGAGTGGGCGAAACCCACAAACCCCCTGAATGAACTGGGCCCCCAGGCCAAGCCCTGGCACAGGGGCAGCTGTGAAGTGATGGGGGGTACCACACCCACAGGCCATGGGGCAGGTGCATCTGCCACAGGGATCCCCTCCGCTCCAAGGCGGCTCTTGCCCCACGGTCCAGTACAGGGGTGCCGGGCGGGATGCCCGCTCTCAGAGGGGCCTGGCAGTAGCCCCTCTCCCTTCCTGGCTGGTTCCGTGTTGCTAAGGTAACAAACAGCATCTGAGGAGGAGGCAGGACCCAGGAACAACCTGCCAGAAGCATCTGTGGTAACAGGGAAGCAGGCATCAGGGTGCTGTTCTATTCAGGAGTGGCCTGTGTGTGGAGGGCACCCAGCGCGGGGTGGGGGGGGCTTCGGTCTGGCTCCCCAAGGATCCCCTGCAGATCCCCAGCTCCACCTTGATCTGCTGCATCCCGAGATGTGGGGTCAGTGCACTGCCCTTGCATTCTAGAACATTCTTAAACACACGAGTTGGAGGACCCTGGTGCCGACTGGTGCTCCCCTTCCCTGGGAGTCTTTCCCGCTAGGAGCCCCCGGGGCCCGGGATGAAGGGAGGCTTCTCAGGGAGGAAATGCAGCTTGGACCCTAGGGATGGTGGGAGGTTGACCACCCCTCTGACAGCCCTACCCCCCACCCCCCCCGCACCTCAGCAGGGAGGGAACGAGACACAGGACAGCAGAGCAGTGGTTCCAAGTTTAATCGAGGGTGCGGAGGGTGCTGACTGATGCTCGGCGAGGGCCCCGAGGCGGCTGGGCAGCCTGGGCCCCAAGTGGAGCATTTGCTTTTTGCAATTGAATAGAGGAACATAGCATAACCAGAAACAACTGGGGCCCTCCTGCCCCCATCCTGGACCTGGGTGGGGGGACACTGGGGGCAGCTCAGCTGACTAGGCCTTCTCTTTGGGACAGGTCACCCCCACCCCTTCGGTCTGGGAGCCTCCCCACGCAGCCGCCCTTCTGAAGTCAATTCCTAAAGGGGAGAGGAGTCTGGCAGGGACAGCCCCAACTGGGGGCAGAGAGGGAGCCCCCAATGGTGGAGGGCTCCCCCCGGCCGTTTCAGGAACAATAAATACTGTGACGTTAGCAGGGAGGGGCACCTGTTGGCCAGCAGGGAGCAGCAGGGGCTGTGGGCCCAGCCACCCGTCCGGCCCCGCCCTACCCCGCGGGCCGGGCCCGGGCCACCCACACCCCTCACTCCGTGCGCAGGATGATGTGGATGCCGGAATCCGTGAACACGGGCCCGCTCATCTCCCCCGTCCGCAGCGCAAAGGAGGCATCTTCAAATGGCTTCTGCATCTGACCTGGGTAAGCGTGAGGGACAGGGCGTGGGGTCAAGACGCGGCCGCGGGCCAGGACCGGGCGGGGGCGGGCAGATGGGGCTCCCGCCTGCGCCGCCGAGGCTCTGCTCATCCATCACGCGGTTTATGGCCCTGTCACAGTGGGGCGGCAGGGCCATTAAGAAGGCCCCAGGAAGCCCGGGGACAGCATGAAGGATGGCAGGCGGAGCTGCCGCTGCGCACTTAGACACATCGCAGTGACGAGCTCACCTCCCTGGGCCCCGGTCCCAGCTCTCGCCACATCCCCTGTCCCGCCTGCCCCGGCTAACCGGCTAACCGCCCCTTGCTGGCTCTCCCCCTACTCCTCACCGCATCCCGGACCCCGCCCTGATGCTCTGCAGACCCCAGTGTGGAGGGGAAGAGGGGGAAGAGGAGATGGGGGTGGTGGGCTGATCCCCTCAGCTCCTCCCCTTCCACTGCCTGAGCCAGACTGCTGTCCTCCCCTCACCCTCCTCCCCTCACTCCCACTGTCCCCACTCCTGAAGGTGCTGTCGGGAGGGGCATTCTTGGGGACAGGCCCTGGGGCGCTCAGGGGACCCAGCCTTGTATCAACGGGAGGAGGGTACCTACCTTGCTGGGTCCGTGATGGGGACAACTGCACAGAGACACGCAGATCGACTCCCCACCCCAGGAGTGAAGGACACCAGGCAGGAACCGCCCCAGAGCAGGGCAACGGCTGAAGCTTGAGTGACTGTGCTGCCACCTGGTGGAGCCTCAAGGCCTGTGCAGCAGGGATCGCCCCTCCCAACCTCTACCTGGCTGGGGGACCCCCACTGATGGGACAGAAGCCCCCTCCCCCAAGCTCGGGCGTGCCCACTCCTCGCACACCTCTGCTGAAGGCACCCAGGTCTCCCCTGGCCTTGGCCGAGCTGCAGTCGCTGAACTGTGAGGCCAGAGATTCAAAGTCTTCCTCTCCTGACTTGATCTTCTGGATGTACCCTGTAGACACACACGGAACGGGGACACACGGGGAGACGGCGCGTCACAGGCAGGCCGGGACGGGGTGGAGGGCTCCAGATGGAGGGCGGCATGCAACCCCCGCCCTGCCTTGCACACACGCACGTGTGAGCGCTGGCCTCACACACATCCACGAACTCCGCCCCCCCACGCGCGCGCACACTCACACCCTGGCCCCTCGGCGGCCTCAACAGCCATGTGGGGCCCACACCCCATTCTTCCACCTCCACTTCCGCCTCCCCCACAAACGGAACGTGAACACAGCAGGCCCTCCTCCCACCCGCACCCGTACACTGGGAGAAAAATCTACCCCCAGGCCCAGGCCCTGCTGGGAAGGACGGCAGAAGGCCGGGCTGACATTGAAGAGAGATGCTGGGACCCAGGCTCCCCCCCTCCCCACCCCCCGCCCCAAGATCCCCCAGCGCAGTGATGGGGAGACTCTCTAGAGACTTTTAGGAGAAAGGCAGGAGGCCAGGGCACCAGGCCAGCTCTGCCGCAGGAGCCGGCTAAATCCTCAGCCCCTGGGACTCAGCTGTCCAATGTATGGAAAGTGGGACGAAGGTCCAGACTGTTCACTGGGGCGTGGTGGAGGGACCACGAGGCAGCCTAGGTGGGACATGTGTTATTCACGTGGACTGTGGCCCCAGAGGTAGCCGACGCAGTTCCCCCAGCTGCCCCTAACGGACGTGCTGGTACCAGGCAGTGGATTCACCCTCTGTGGGGCGCAAACTGTCCCTACTGGGCGCCGATTCTCCCTGCGTGGAGAGGGAGGCCAGGGGGCAGCACAGAGCACCTGTGTGACTCACGTGTGGGGAGCAGAGTGCGAGGGAGGACTGGGTGTGCACCGTGGGGAGAGCCCCCAGTCGCTCTGGAGTCCAGGCAGGAGCCCCTGCAGCCAGAACCCGTCCCCTCCTCCCCTAAATGCCTCCCTCCTGCTCCAACCAGCTGGCCTGGCACACGTGGAGTGCTCCTGCCGGTCTGGTCCCTGTGCTCCCCAGTGCAGCCACTGGGCGGGCCCCCAGGGCATCCAGCCCCACACCACCAGAACGGCCCCTCCCCTCGAGCTGCTCCCACGAGGCTTCCCTGACAGCTGCTCTCCTGGGGACATTCCCCACGCCCACCCGGCCCACGCCGCATGTGAGGATCACCCTGTCATACCTGCCTGTGGGTTTCTGAACACCACCGTGACACTCCCACTGATCCTGTCCGAGCACCACAGGGACACTGTGATCAGTCTCTCTCTCACGCACCGAAGTCCAGACACCCAGCCAGGGCCATGTGCCTGACGCTGAGCGAGCGCAAACTTTGCTAGGACCACAACCGGAACGGCACAACCGTGACCGCACACGTATCGTCCCATCTTGCTGCACGTCACGGTGGCTGTCCCCGCCACCCCTGCCTGCCTGCCTGCCCGCCCGCCCGCCTCATGTCCCTGTCACTCTTGTCATGTCCTGACCATCCCTTTGCCTCTGAACCATTAGTCACTTGCCAGCAGGCCACAGCGACACACAGCACAGTGCCCGGCATGGAGACCTTAACAAACGTCACTTGCTGTCACAACTCTCCCTTCCGTGAGGGCTGTGCATCCCAGTGAGAAGGCTGCCCCTGGTCCCCTCGCCTGCACATCTCGGCCTGGTCTGGTTGTCAGTGTGGTACGCTGCCTGCTCAGAAAGGCTCGCGGGTGTGACACAAGCCCCACCCCCTGAGGGCCGTGGTGGCCTCGGGCTGCACTGCCCTGGTGTGGCTGAACGTGCCCCCTGAGGGCTGCTGGGTGGTCCCCCTGTGCCAGCCGCGTCCATCAGCGACCCCAGCTGAACAGGACATCACTAAGACAGCCCTCCTCCTCCATTCCCCAGACTTCCGCTTATAGCTCCTCACCTCACCTGTGCAGCCTCAAGATTCTGCCTCCTGTCCTTCCTGTGTGGACCCCAATATGCTGGCCAGGGAACCCCGAGCACACAGCGCTCCCGCTGTACCTGCCTGCCTCCGGGAAGCGCAACCGTCCACGCAGGCCCCACACCTGCAGAGCCAGGCCCAGCCCCCCAGCCCAGGGCGAGCCCCACCTTGCCGCATCCTCCGGCAGCTGGGGCCATGAGTCAGCAGGGATCCCTGAGACTAGACGGCTTGGCCAAGTACACATACACAGATAGCAGCCTAAAAATCAAACAAAAGCCAAGCTCTTGCCTGCCACCATTCACAGCACCCAAATCTTCCCCTGGCCAGCCATCTTGCAGAAAACATTCGGCTTGGACAGAAACCTAAAGCGACTTTAAAAAAAAAACGAAACGGGCGCCTGGTGGCTCAGTCAGTTAAATGTCTGACTTTGGCTCAGGTCATAATCTCGTGGTTCATGGGTTCGAACCCGGCATCGGGCTCTGTGCTGACAGCTCAGAGCCTCGAGCCTGCTTCCAATTCTGTGTCTCCCTTTCTTTCTCTGCTCCTCCCCTGCTCGTGCTCTGTCCCTCAACAATAAGTGTTTAAAAAAAAAATTAAAAACAAAACACTCCTTTCCAATCTCCCCTTTCTAGAAGGTGACCTTCAGGAGTCTGGCCCACAAGCCAGACCCCCGGGCATCCCCTCAGCTCAGTATTACCCCATCCCCCATGACACCCTCCCAGTCCTGCCCTGCCCCCAGTACCTGGAGGTCTTTGCTTAATGGTCTCTTCCCGCCTCACCCAGGAGCCTTTCCTAAGACCCCCGCTGTGTGAGGAGACCTCGTACATTTACCAGCATCCCGTCTGTGGTCTGTCAGCCACCTCGTACCGAGAGGGCAGGGCCGGGCTGGCCTCGCTGCTGGGTTCCCAGTACCGGGCTCTGTGCACAGGACAGGTGCTCGCTAATGCTGAAGGAATTCATGAATAAATGAGACAGAAACAGGCCGCGCGGGGAAGGAGGGAGAGGGATCCCTCTCAGCATTTCAGGCAGAAAGGATGGACCGTGGTGTCTTTTTTTGGTGCATCTCAGATCCAAATGCTCAAGAGAAGGCGAAATGGAAGCACACACCGGACCCCCGTCCCCGCCCTCCTGGCAACACCCTGGCCCAGCATGACCGCAGCAACACCCCTCACCAAGACGGCACCCACCCCAAGGGGCTCCAGTTGAGAGCGAGGCAGACCCAGGGGCCTCTCAGTCGGGAGTGGGGAACTTCCGCCTGCTTCAGGGGAGATCAGGAGCCCCGGAAACTGTATGCACAACAGTAGGGCACCTGTCGCTGCTGGCAGGTCACAGGCTGGCCAGCTCGGTGCGTCTCTGAGGCGGAGGAGGGTAAGCTCTGGACCCCAAGTGTTGCACTGAGACCTCAGCTCTTCCCACCCTGAGCTCTGTGACCCTGGTGGGCGACTGCCTCTCGGAGCCTTACCTGCCTGGCCTGTAAAACGGGCTGATTACAGCAGGTCCCACAGGAGGGCTACCAGGAGGGGTAGTTACAGCCGGAACAGGGGCTGGCGCGGAGCAGGCCCCACAGTCACTACCTGTCGGTCTGTACGGCAGGGACTGCATCGTGTCCCCCCAAATTCACATGTCGAAGCCTCAACCCCCAAAGCGACTATATTTGGAGACGGGCCTTCACCCAAGTAATTAAGGGTAAATGAAGTCACAAGGAGGCCCCGGTCCCACAGGAGTAGCGTCCTTATAAGAACAGACACCAGAGGGCTCCATCTCTCTCTCCGCACGCGCACACGCCCAGGGGAGGCCACGAGAGCACGCGGCGAGAGGGCGGCGGTCTCCGAGCCAGGGAGAGTCTTCACCAGAAACCAGATTGGTCAGAACCTCTATCTCAGGGGCGCCTGGGAGGCCCAGTTCGTTGAGCACCCAACTTTGGCTCAGGTCGTGATCTCACGGTTCGTGGGTTCCAGCCCCACGTGGGGCTCTGTGCTGCCGGCTCAGAGCCCGGAGCCTGCTGAGGATTCTGGGTCTCCCTCTCTGTGCTCCTCCTCTGCTCACGCTCTGTCTCTCTCCCTTCTCTCTCTCAAAAAATAAACAAACATTAAAAACGAAACATAAAAAACCCTTCATCTCAGACTTCCAGCCCCAGAGCTGTGGCAAATAAACACCCGGCCTGTGGTGTTCTCTCAGAGTGCCCCACGCTAGCCCCACGCTAACCCCACGCTAACACGCCATAATTATTCAGGGGACAGTGAATGAATGATGGGGTGGCTTCTGACCCTAAAACGGTTCAGAGACAAACTGGGGAAGGGGCCTGGACACGGAAAGAGGTGACTACATTAGGCCTGCTGTCCCGAAAGACCCAAGATCCAGAAGGAAGGGCCCAGAAAGGACAGAGACCCAGCCTGAAGCCAGCACCCGCCCCCACCCCTGACTAATCCATTACCTAGTCCTCTTCATTCTGCCTTCTCGACTCGCCAGAATCTGCTCCCCTCGCCCCTTCCTGGCCCATGAGGCCACACCACGAGGAGCTGTGGGTCCCCCAGGCCATCCTCGGAGGTTCGTGAAGCCAGCCCCTGCTAACGCTCCTGAGTCACCGACCTTGAGTGGGGACACTAGGCCAAAGGTGCTCACTGATCCTCAGACCCTGGGCGTGAGCGTGAGCGTGCTTGAGGGGACCGCTGCTCGCACCAGGGCCCCCCTAAGTCCTGGGCGGCTTGTGTGCCGAGGGAGCTGCTCCTCCCACTGGGGTCTCCCGGGGACCCTCAGGGACGCAGAGCAGGTGGAGAGGCCTCTCCACAGCCTGGCCTCCTTACACAAGGACACCGGCAATGACAGGCAGCTGGTCCTCAGATCCCCGACAGGGCCTGGCCATAGCCCAGCAGCTGCAGTGGAGCCGACACTGGGAAAAGGTGCCTCAGCAGAAAATGCGGACACTGGTTCTCATCGCGGGCAGCCTGTCCCCTCGGGGCAATGGCAGAGCACGGACCTGAATGGGTACTGATGAGAGTCGAGCCCCGGTCCCGACCTCCTGACCACCCGGAACGAGCCCAGGAGAGAGGGAACAGGCACTTGCACAGAAGAGAAAACCAGGTCCTGATACCCAAGGCTTGCTGACACGGCACACGAGTGTCTGGTTACGAAGCGCACCACGGCCTGGGCCATCTCACTGCGCTCTCCTACGTCCCTCCCCCTCCGGGGAGCCTGTCCCAGCCCCATCCCAAGACGCTGAGTAAACAGCCACGGTCATGGGAGGGTCTGCATGCTGAGTCCCTGCCCAGACCTCGGCCCCCAGCCACACATGCTTGAGCCAGGTGCTGAGCCCAGTGCTCTGTTGGGCAGTCAGCTGCTGGTGCCTGGATCTCAGACCATCCCGTCCCCATTCTACAGACGATGCAACTGAGGCTCTGAGAATAACGACACTTGCTCAAGGCCACACAGCGGGCATCCGGGTCCATCTCCGTGTGGCTCCAGGATGGGCCACACTGCTTCTGACCCTGCCCCACCCCCACCCAACTAATCCATTACCCAGTCCTCCTGATTCTGCCTTCTCGACTCTCCAGAATCTGCTCCCCTCGCCCCTCCCTGGCCCATGAGGTCACACTGCTTGTAGCCGCGGGTCCCCCAGGCCATCCGTGCAGGTACGTGCAGCCAGCCCCTGCTAACGCTCCCGAGTCTGCACAGATAGGGTAGCCAGGGCCCGGCTGCCTTCTGGGAGCACCTCCCAAGTACCTGTTCTCCAAGGCCTCAGCTGACCTCAGCACCCCCACCTGCCCCTTGCAGGCGGTCCCCAGGGCGTGACGGCCTTCCTTCCAAGCCCTGCTCGGACCTCCCCGTGCCCACCCGCCCCAGCCCCCTGCCATCTCTTGCCAGGATTGTCCCAAAGGGCTCCCTCTCGGGCCTGGCTGCTCTGCTCAATCTGGACCCTCTCCCAGTTGCCCCCAGTGGCTCTTCCTTGGGCCCCTCGGATTCCATGAGTCCCTCCCCGGACTGTGCCTCTTCCTGAGCCCCCCCCCGCCAGTGGTGGCACCTCCTGCCACTCGATCTCCAAATGCCTCTTACCTCCTGCCCACTCTCGTGGGTCCAAGAGCCTCAGAACAGGGACCGTTTGAGCTGGGAGGACCCGAGAAGTTCCCTCGTGATTCTCTGGGCTTTCTCCACCTACTTCCTCTGCTTCCCCCGAGACGGGCAGACCTCCCTCGTGGCTCACTGCTAGACCCAACCAGCTGGGCTCCGGCCCCCCGCCCCCGGCTCCCCTGGCCCTTCACCCTCCAGCCGCACGGCTCTCTCTGAAAGCAAAGCCCACAGGAGGGTCCACATGGGGCCGTGTGTTTCCTGCTGTCTCCAGAAAGGACCCCAAATCTGCACCTCGTTCAGGGCCCTGGCTAGGACTCGCCCCTGAAGGTCCTTCCCCAGGGTCCCGGCTATGCCCTTGCCCTAGGTTTTGACTTCTGCCATTTCCTCTGCTAGGAATCCTTCTCGCTCCCTGCTGCTTCCTGAAACAATGCCGTGACCACTGACCGCAGGCCAGGCTGTTGTGCTGAGTGGTGGGAAGAGAGCCAGTCCCTGCCTGCGCGGAGCTCAGTCCAGATTCTGGGCATGAACTCTGCCCCTCTCTACAATGCTGAGGTATGAGGCTCACAGGGGCTACGCGTGGATCGTGCCAGACACCGTTCAGGGGGCGTGGGTGTGTGTAAGACCCTAGAGGCCAGAGACCTGCACTGGAGTGCACGGGGCCGGGCCTGTGCTAATAACAACCCTCCTAATGACCGCTAGCGACTAGAGAACATTTCCTGGACACCAGGACTGTTATTCATGCTTTACTGCATTCGGTCAGAGGCCTCACAACTGCCCTGGGAGACAGGTTCAATGATCAAAATACTAATTTTACAAGTCAAAAGACAGGTTCAGAGATGCTAAGTAACTTGCTCTAGGTCACAGAGCCAGAGCCAGAGCCAGATGGGAACTGGGCTGTCTGGGTCTGGGCGGCTGTCTGGGTCTGGGCGAGGCACTGGTTACATGGGAGGGGTCTGGGGTCTGTGGTGGCAGAGCCCGAACGGATGCTAAAACCACACGTGAGATCCAGACCAGCACCGTCCAACAGAACTTGCCGTAAGGACGGAAATGTTTTATATCTGCGCTGAGCCGGCAGCCGCTGGCCGCACGGGGCTACTGAACACCCGCAGTGCAGCCGGGGTGAGGAACGATCTCTAATATTACTTAGTTTTAATTAACGTAAGTGAAAACAGCCTTGGGTGGGGAGTGGCGGCCATGCCGGGCAGCTCTACGCCAGCGTTTACAACTTACGGCCCCTCACGGGCTAAATTCTGTTTTTGTAAATAAAGTTTTATTAGCACATACACGTCCATTTGTTTACACATGATCTCAAGCTGCTATCGGTTACAAGACAGTGTTGTGTGGCCGGCAAAACCTAAACCATTGACCACCTGGCCTTTTAAGAGAAAGTCTGTCTGCTCACTACTGCTTAGACTATGGAGGAAACACGGAACAGAGACAGGGACAGCCTCCTCTCTCAGGGGCAGAATTAATCAAGTCTGCTAGCAAGTTCTATGCTGCTACCTTCCCAGCCTCCCTCCTGACCCCCCCAGAACCCTGCCTGATGACATTACCATCAACAATGGCTCCCACTGACCAAGGGCCCACCGTGCGCCAAACACTCTGACCTCACTGAGTCCTCACCATGGGCCTCGGAGGCAGGTAGGTGACAACGCCCATTTTACAGAAGTGAAAACTGAGTCCCAAAGGAGGCTACACAAGTCCCCCAAGGTCACAGAGCTTATGGGGCATAGCTACCATCTGCACCCAGGGATGCCAGCCCCCAAGGCTGGGCCCTCCCTTCCTAACCCGGCTCACCCTCAAATACCAGATAGGAAGAAAAAAAGGAGAGACAGCTATGTGGGCGAGGCTCATGTCATGTACAGGCACTTCTGTGTCAGCCAACGCTGACAGCTGAGCTAGCTGGGGTGGAGAGTCTGGTGTGATTCCCACAAGGCTAGCTCTGGCTTGCAGGGAGAGGAGACCCCTCCACACCCCCAACCCCCCCCCTCTCCCCCGTAACCTGTTTCCGGCCCTGCTCACCATTGATCAGCTCCAGGGCCTCCTCCTTGGTCCGAGTGATCTTCTCCTGTCTCCAGGAGGAGGGCCGCCGTGACTGGCTGTGCTTGACGAGCAGGTGTGAGCACCGGACCCTGGTGGGCTCGCCCTGTCCATTTTTGCCGCCGCTGCTGCTGTTGCCACTCGGCCGCTCCCACTGGCTGGCGTTAGTGATGTGATTGAAGTAATAGACCCGGCCTGGAGGAGGGGGGGAGGCAGGAATTCAGCTGGGACCTGCTCGGAGGACACCACCCTGAGGCCACCGTAAGGGACTGGCCAATGGGATACCTTCGTTCGGCAAATCCACTGTGTCCACCACCACGTGCCACAGGCCCTTAGGGAGCTAACATTCTAGGCGGGGGCAGAGAGGCACCAGACAAGCAAATAAGACAACACAACAACTTTGGTTATCGATGACTTCAAGGAGGAACATCACCCAGGGTGACAGAAGAGAGGAAGCCAGGGGGAAGCCGGCAGCCAGACCGCCTGTTGGAGTCCGGCTCTGTCACTCACTGCTGTGAGCTCCCCTCCCTGGGCCTCCATGTTCTCACGCGTAAGATGCAGATACCACTGCCTGCCTGTCGGGTTGTTGGAAGGAACGGATGAGTTCACACCTGTGACACACTTAGCATAGCGCCCAGTACACCTGAGGAGCGTGATAGCTACAATCTCCGTTTTACGGATGACGAAGACGAGGCCTCCCTTTCCCCATCTTTGGTAACGCTTCCTGAGTGCAGACTCTGCTCCAGGCACACCGGGCTGGAGGCAGGAATTCTATCCCAGTCATCAAACACCAAAGCTCTCTTCTGAATCCGTCCCTGGGGCACAGTGCTGCACAACTAGGGACGCGCACGGCTGGGGGCCGGACATTACCCAGGGCCTGAGAAGCACGAAGGAGTGAAGGCTGCAAACGAGACTGGAGTAGGACCCCGTGGAGCCCAGGCATCATTCCAGGGGCTGACGTTTTGCCTGGGCTGCATGGATGACTTGCACCCAGCACCATGAAGAGCTGAATGTCACCCCTGAGGAAGACCATCAGGGAGGGAGGGGGCCCAGAACTGCGCAGGGCATCAGATTCATCATGCAGGTTGCAGCCACAGGGCAGGGCCGGAGCAGGCTGGATGGGAGTTGAGCCACTGACTGACTCTAGGACCTTGGCGACGGCCTCTATCTCTCTGAAACTTGGCTTTCTCATCTGAAAAGAGGGGGTGAAGGGAGAGAATAAGGACATAACTTCACCGGGTTCATGTGGAGAACAGTGATGACGCACGTGAAGCGGTCACCGGAGTGCCTGGCATTCAATCAACAGAAATAACTGTGGCTGCGATTTTTATGGGTTATGGAGGCAGTGCGGTGAGATGCTGGGCCTGATCCTCCGGAGTTTGCGGTGACAAGGGCAGAGGGCTCTGCAGTCAGACGGGCTGGGTTCTAATCCTGCCCCCGCCCCCTGGAATGAATGACCTTGGGTGAGTTCCTTAAGTTTTCTGACCTCAGTTTCCTCACCTGCAAACTGGGGGCAATAACTACCTACCTCCTCGAGTTGTGGTCATTCAGAGAGCGAGAGAAAGAACACACCTAAAATACCTGGCACAATGCTCGACGGTGAGACGAACGTGCCCTGTTATTGATATTATTATTATGGATAAGCCTGAAATCGGGCTCTCAGCACAGGGACCATCGGAGGTAGCACCGAGCGGATATCGCAGACTCAGCATTAGGTGGGGATGGCAGGCAGGTTAGCAGGAGTAGGTTGTGCACCCAAGGCCGGGCACCATCCTGGGGCCACGCCCTGAGCACGGGGTTAGGGTGTCCTTCCCCAGGGGTGTCCCTCGAGCCCATCGGGGTGCACAGACGTTCCCCGGGGACATCAGGTGCATTAGGCCAAAAGGTGTCAGCCGGATCGGCAGGGCCACGGCAATCGCCGGGGGAAGTGCTGCGGGATCACTGGCCCTTTACCCCCCGGCAGCGCGCAGGGTCTCTCCTGCCCCGCCCCTTGCCTCAGTTTCCTAAGGCATCCCCGCTCCAGAGGTTCTCAGCCCCCACGGGGCGGGCCCGGGCCGTTACCCTGGGAAGACGTGGAGAAGCCAAGACCCCACGGGAATCGGGCGGCGGCGCTGCGCCCGAGGGGCGAGCTCGAGCCCTCCTTCCGCCGGCCCGCGCGGCCCCGCCCCAGCCCCGACCCCCGCGGCACCTGAGCTGCGGCTCATGCGCTTCTCCCAGCCGGGCGGCAGCTTCTCCTCGTCCGCCATCTTCCCTCCTGCCGCAGCGCCCGCTCCGCCTCCGCCGCACCGCCTATGCCGCCCGCGCCCACCCACCGCCGCCGCCGATTGGCTCGGTGAGTCTCACACCGGGGCCAGGGGACGATGCTCATTGGGCACCCTAACAGTCCGGAGAGGTTTTCTGGCTTTCTATTGGGTAGCACCGAGAGTGGGCGGAGCCTCCCCTCATTTTACCGGGGTCCCGCCCCCATACGGCCTCACCCCGGTCCCGCCCCCTCCCTCACACGGCCCGTAACTGGTAGAGAAGGGAAAGGAGCCCGTCCTTCTCAACGCCCTTTGGCGAGCTTCAAAGAAGTCCCGACCCCATCCTTTGCGTCCTTCGCCGCAGACCTCATCCGATTGGCTCCTGCGGCAATAATTCCCGCCTTCCTAAACCGTTCCCGCAAGCCCCCCATGCGGAAGTGCCTGGGTGGTTTGGGGGAGACGGCAGCCCACGAGGTACTTGAAAGAGGCGGTGCTGCCTTAGTTGTTGCCATAACAACGTAGTTGCCTTGGTGATGAGCCGCGAAGAACCCAGAAGCCTAAATTTGGCTCCTCCATCCTCCCTCTTCCCACCTGTTTTCTCCAGATGTCCAAAGCTATCCTCCCACTTTCTTCTTCTTCTTCTTCTTCTTCTTTTTTTTGCAAGTCTAACCCTGTCCTATGCCACTGACCAAACATCTTCTACTTCCTATGGAACCTACTTTACTTATTCCCTCTCGGTCTGGCTCTTGCCTCCGTCCTGGGTGGCTGGTGGGTGTTGGCATAGCTACTTAGCTGGAGACACAGACGGACCCGCCGGTAGGAGGATGGTGAGCTCAGTTTGAATTGATTTAAAGTTGAGTGTGCGGCACCTGTGGGACACTGAGGAGGTTCCTGGGGATGGGCTGGAGATAGATATGAGAGGCAAAGACACCAACAGGGAAGAGTTCAATGACAGTTCATCTATAACTAGACCCTATGTGCCCATTAAAAAGAATGAGGCGCAGTGATAGGAAATACAGGGAAATATGTGTACAAGAAATTGGAGACAGGAGGTAGTAGGTTAAGAACATTCAGGAGCCAGATTGCTTTGGTTCAAAGCCCAGGCCTCCATTTGCTATGACCTTGAACAAATTACTTAACCTCTGTGCTTCAGCTTCTCCATCTGCAAATGAGGATAAGAGATATGTATCAGGGGTGCCTGGGTGGTTCAGTCGGCTAAGCATCCAACTCGGTTTTGGCTCAGGTCATGATCTCATGGTTCGTGGAATCGAGCCCCACATCTGGCTCTACCATGAGCATGGAGCCTACTTAAAAATCTCTCTCCCTCTGCTCCCTCCCCTGCTTGCACATGCTCGCTCTCTCAAAAAAAGAGATAATTTTCAACTTAGTGCAGAGTTGCAAAAATAGTGTAGATTTTTCATATACTCTTTACCCAGCCATCCCTTATATTAACATCTTACATAATAATAGAACAGAGGTGGGGCACCCGGCTGGCTTAGTCGACGGAGCATGTGATTCTTGCTCTTGGGGTCAGGAATTCAAACCCACATTGTATGTAGAGTGTGCTTAAAAATAAAATCTTAAAAAAAGTAAATAATGAAGCAGAGGTCACCAGGGGTGATTTTGCTCCCCAGGAGACATGTGACAAGATCTTAAGACATTTTTGTTTGTCACAAATGGCAGGGAGGGAGAAGCTACTGGCATTTCATAGGTAGAAGCGAAGGATGTTGTTTAACATCCTGCAGTGCACAGCACCCTCAACAAAGAATTATCCAGCCCCAATGTCAACAGTGCCAAAGCTGAGAAACCCTGCTTTAGAATAATAAATATTTGTAAATACAATTGGAAATCAATATTAGTACAGTACCATTAATTAAACTAGACTCTAATGTTTATTTATTTTTGAGAGACATAGAGACAGAGCGTGAGCAGGGGAAGGGCAGAGAGAGAGAGATACAGAATCTGAAGCAGGCTCCAGGCTCTGAGCTGTCAGCACAGAGCCCAATGTGGGGCTCGAACTCACAGTCTGTGAGATCCTGACCTGAGCTGAAGTCAGCCGCTCAACCGACTGAGCCACCCAGGCGCCCCTTTTTAATTTTTTTTTAATGTTTATTTATTTTTGTAAACTAGACTCTAGAAAAGAATTTCCCCAGTTTTCCTAGGATCCACAGTATCATGTCTCTTCAGTTTCCTCCAGTACGTAACATTTTTTAGGTCTTTTCTTGTCTTTCAGACCTTTGATACTTTCAAAAAGCAGGGGCGCCTGGGTGGCTCAGTTGGCTAAGTGGCCGACTTCGGCTCAGGTCATGATCTCGCGGTCTGTGAGTTCGAGCCCCGTGTCGGGCTCTGTGCTGACGGCTCAGAGCCTGGAGCCTGCTTCCGATTCTGTGTCTCCCTCTCTCTCTGCCCTTCTCCTGCTCATACTCTGTCTCTATGCCTCTCAAAAATAAATGAACGTTAAAAAAAAAATAAAAAAATTTTTTAATGTTTACTTAATTTTTGAGAGAGAGAGAGTGTGAGTGGGGGAGGAGCAGAGAGAGAGAGGGAGACACAGAAACTGAAACAGGCTCCAGGGGCTGAGCTGTCAGCACGGAGCCCAATGCAGGGCTCGAACTCGGGACTGGAGAGATAATGACCTAGTCAGACACTTAACCGAAGGAGCCACCCAGGCACCCCAGGTTTGTTTCCAGACAAATACGGGAAGAGACAACTCTAAGAATAGGAAGAGCAAAGTGTCAGGAAACAGACATTTTTTGTTGTTTATTTATTTTTGAGAGTGCATGTGTGGGAGGGAGGGGGGAGAGGAAGAGAGGGAGAGAGAATCCCAACATGGGGCCAAAATCAAGGGTCAGATGCTTAACTGACTGAGCCACCCAGGTGCCCCAGGAAATAGATATTTCTGATGTCAGGCAGGAGGTGAGCCATAGGGAGAGAAGCCCAAAGGGCAGGTAGGGAGGTGTCTAATGGAGACTAGGGAGAGACTGTCCTCCAGGCCAGCAAAACGAGGCGCTGGCGGGTCCACCTCCAAGAAGCTTGGTAATGAAATGAAGGCAGAAGACTGGGTGGGATTTAGCGGGAGGGGAGGAGCAGTAGGCTAGACTCAAACATGCTAACGTACTGCAGAAAATCACCCAGGTCAATAAAAGAGAGGGGAAAGTTTCTAGGTGAAGCTCTTGAGAAAGGAAGGCTCCAGAATGCAGCTCTGGGGAAGGGGCAACATCGACCTGAGATCTGTGGGGGGGAACACAGATGGGGTGTTTGGGGTCCTGTCTACCCACACCTGGGGGAAGGCTGGAGGCAGGTTAAAACACTTGGTGCCATGGGGCGCCTGGGCGGCTCAGTCAGTTGAGTGTCTGATTTCGGCTCAGGTCATGATCTCACGGTTCGTGGGTTTGAGCCCCGCGTCGGGCTCTGTGCTGACAGCTCGGAGCCTGGATCCTGCTTCGGAGTCTGTGTCTCCCTCTCTCTCTGCCCCTCCCCTGCTCGTGCTCTGTCTCTCTCTGTCTCTCAGAAATGAATAAACATTTACAAAAAACACTCTGTGCCAGACATCCTGCTATTTTAACTGCATTATCTCATATCGATGTGGGAGCCATCATGGTGCCCCTTTTTAGTAAGATTTTTTTTTTAATGTTTATTCATTTTTGAGAGAGAGTGTGTGAGCAGGGGAGGGGCAGAGAGAGAGGGAGACACAGAATCCGAAGCAGGCTCCAGGCTCCGAGCTGTCAGCACAGAGCCCAACTCGAGGCTCGAACCCACCAACCGTGAGATCATGACCTGAGCCGAAGTCGGATGCTCAACCGACTGAGCCCCCCAGGCGCCCCCTGGTGCCCCTTTTGAGAGCAGGAAACCTAGGATCAAAGAGGCGGACTTCCCCAAATCCCACCAATAATGACCACAGTTCGGCCTATGCCACACTCAGTGCTCAGGAACTGCGGGTGCCAAACCCTGCTTCAGCTCACCTACATTTCACAAGATGTCAAGGAAGTAAACACTCTCGGT
Source organism: Paguma larvata (assembly GCA_030068075.1). Classification (NCBI taxonomy): domain Eukaryota; kingdom Metazoa; phylum Chordata; class Mammalia; order Carnivora; family Viverridae; genus Paguma; species Paguma larvata. The sequence goes on along the minus strand of CM057842.1, from coordinate 7,211,530 downwards.
TCCAGTTTGGATAAGGAAATGAAAGCTTCGCGAAGTTTATTCCGCTCAGGATCACTCTTGGTGGCAGAGCCAGGGCTCCAAGCACAGTCGGTCTCAGTCCAGAACCCGTATTCCTAACTCCTACATCTAGCGTCCTCACCCAGACACTCCTTGACCTATGAGGATGACAATAATCCCACGACCTCTGGACTTTCACAGACCCACGGCAATCCCCAGAGCTGGGGGGCTTCCATCCGGGCTCGCAGGCTGCTGGCTGACTCTTCCCTCGGCGATCCGGTTGGTTCTGAGCTCTTACTGAGCAGCTGGGTACTGAGAGTAGAGTGACAACCAGATGTCAACCCTCCCCGCATTAGGTGAGGCCTCACTCAAAGAGGACAACCATGAAGCAACTTCTAAGATTTTATTAACATGAGTTATTAAAAACAAGCATCCATACCAGTGTGGGGACGAGGGTGGGAGAAGAGGGCAGGAGACGGGAGGGGAGGCGGCAGCGGGAAGCAGTTCTGCTCTATTGGTAATACAGCTCCAGGTTCATCCCATCGTGGATTTCATCTGAAGTAAAGGCGTTAAGGAATTCTCATGTGGGCTCCATCTCCACCCCCCTCATCTGGCACGGGTGGGTCACGGTGGCCTGTGGGCTCCACTCAGGGCCCAGGAAGGCATTCCGAGCTGGGTCACATGGATTCGAAAGAATCCAAACCATTAAAAAAAAAAACGTTCCCGCTCCTTCTTGTCCATCAGACAGGGCTGAGTCTCCCTCCATCCTCACCTCCTGTCCACACTTAGGTAGAGTTCAGTACTAAATATTTTGACCTTAAAGTGCCTTCTAAGCCAAGTCATAATAGTCCGCCACCCCCCCTCCCCCAACAAAATAATGACAGGGCTCCCAGTCTGGAAGTGCTTACCATGTGCTGCACACTAAGTTAAACATCTGATGCGCATGATGTCATACAGACCCCAGCGCCGAACAAGGAGAACCAAGTCTGGTATGCAGACCCTTCCTCAAGAAGTCACACAAAGGATACAGTCCCCCAGAGACACATGGTCCTTAAAAATCGTGTACCTGTGGGATAGAAATCTTTTTAGACAGAAGCCTAAGGTGGCTTTTCATACTAGAGGCAAACTGAGGAAGCCCTGCCTGAGCAACCCAAACGTCCGGACCGGTCCTGTCCAGCGCCCGCCTCCACCACCGCACTTACCACTTCTTCAGGACGATCTTGTTCCAACGGGTGCCAGTTTGGGCTGCGATTAGCTTCTTCAGGTCCCCGATGGTGTCATCAGTGCTGGGCGCAGAGGAGTTAAGGAAAATGGAAGGGGGCGGTAGAACCCAGTGGCAGAAGACATTCCAGGGCTGAATGCACTCTGCCAGGACCCCACCCGTCCCCTCACCCGGGTTTAACTAAAGTCACCCTACCACACAGACTGAGGTGCCGGCCTCATGCCAGGCACCCCGGGAACCCCTGCCTCTCGGCCGCCGGTGGATACTTGCACTTAACGCGGACCTTCTTCCCTAGACGGTCGTTGCAAACAACCTCGATCATCCTGTCTGCAGCTACACACGCGCGGGGGGGAAGGCAGCAGAGTCAGGGCTTCAGGGGTCGCCCGGGAGCCAAGACCCAGGTTTGTGTCCTATGTTCAACCTCCCAGATCCGCGTCCTCCCGGGCCCCAAGTCCCAGGACCGCCGACCCCAGGTGGCCGCGCTTCCCTTTTTCAGGTCGCCCGAAGGCCCGGCCTCGCCTATCGCGAGGGCACAGACCCCTGATGGCCGGGTCCCAGCAGCTTTCCCCGACTCCGTTCCGCTCTACCTGGCCCCTTACCTCGAAACGCCTGGAATCCGCCGACGCCACAACCTCCTCCCTCGAAGGCGGAACCCTGGTCAGAGCCGGAAGCGGAAGTGAACGACAGGAAGCGCCGGCCCCTGCGCCCTGGTCGTCACCCCTCCGACTTCTTTCCGGTCCCAGGCCGGGGGCGGGTTTGCGGTTCCCAGGAGCGGCACAGGGTGCCGAGTCTGCGTAGGGGGCACCTGCCGTGAGCGCGTGGGGCCAAGTCGGGGTCTCGGCCCGTGCCTGGCCGGGGAAGGGGCGTGGAAGGAAAGCCATGGGTCAGGGGCCGGCGCCCAGCCCGCCGGAAGCCGTTGGTTGAGGCTCCTTAGATGTGGGGAGACGCCGTCTTGTGTGGCGTCTGGTAGGAACATGGGGCGGGGGGATCGAGGGACATCTTATAGGGGTAGTGACCTCCCGTTTTTTAGCCCGACGAAGCTGTTTAATTGCAGCTTCAGGGGTATGGGGCGCCTGGGTCGAGTCCAGCAGTCATCTCGTCTGGCCCCCTGCCTGCATTCAGGGCTGGGCCTCGGGAGCGTCTTGCTCACCCCTCCCCTTTGGCTATCGCGCCTGAAGCGTGTCCTGGGCGCAGACTGCAGTCAATAAGCAGAGGAGCCCCCTGATCTCGTCCTGGACGCCAGCACTTAGAATGGGGTCCAAGTCGCACGCCAACCGGCAAGTAAACCGGAAACGGCACAAGGGCAAAATCACCCAGGTTTGTGCCGTCGAGGAAGGTCGCTCCCGCCCTGCAGAGAGCACTTTGTACCAGGTCCCAGCCTTGCCTGTCAGTCCCAAAGAAGCCCCTGGACTGGTCTGATTCCCCAGAAATGGTGGGACAGGGGGTACCCCTCTCTAAGTTCAACCAAACAGCTTCCGATGGAACTAGTCAACCATTCTTTCTCAAGCAGACAGGATTTTCCCAGTTTGGTGACCCTGAAGGGATTCGTCCCGAAAATGAAACACCACTTCTGATTTGCCCAATCCACCGTCTCAAACTGGGGCGTGAGATGAGGTGGAAGACGTGAGAGGCCATCCTGTGGGAAGGGCAGATGCTCTGGGACCCCGAGGGGCGCTGACCTGCCTTAGGGAGCTGGCCCGAGAGGTCCTACCACAAACACTAGGTTCGGGGGCCTTTCTGCTCAGAACTTTGACCTGTCATTCCTCGGAGAGCTCTTCTGAGTGCTCTTGAGAGGACGGGGAATCTGAATGGAAAACGTACTCAGATTGGAGACACAGGCTTTGGATTTAGACAGATGAGTCAAAACCTCCACAGTACCCCTTGATATTAAATATTAATATTTATTGTCTGTGTTCTTTGTATGATCTCAAGTAAGACACTTACCCACATTGATTCTTATTTTCCTCATCTAATGAAAGGGGATAGTAAGAATTGGTCTTGGACCAGCCTCTGACAGTCCTTTAAGAATTTACACAAAGGGCGCCGGGGTGGCTCAGTCGGTTAAGCGTCTGGCTTTGGCTCAGGTCATGATCTTGAGGTTGCTGAGTTGGAGCTCCACATTGGGCTCTGCCGACACTGCAATCCCACTTCCAATCTCTGTCGCCTCCTCTCTCTGCCCCTCCCTGGCTCATGCTCTTTATCTCTCAAAAATAAATAAACACGGGACAAGGGCAGCCCCATCCCTCTCTCTGAGCAGCAGACGGTGTGCCATCAGGGGTGCTGGCGCAGGGAGGAGGTAGGTGCTTCCCAGGAGGAAGAATTCTGGGTCACAACCCAAGGAGCAAGTTGGTCAGGCCCTCTGCCCCCTTGTTTCCTGGTTTCTGACCCAGAGGAAGGATCTGCTGTGTTAGGATTCCTTCCCTCCATCCCTGAATGCTGGCCGAGCAGGGGATGGTTCTCAGGAACCCCCCTATAATTGAGCAAGGCGCAGGAACACCCGGGTTCTGCTGAACTTAAAAGCAATTGCTGCACTTAGGGCTCAGCGGAGGGGAAATAATCTTAGGGGCCGAGGGAATTGCTTAAGAGTTTCCTTTCCCCCACATCTCAGCCTGTCAGCAGGACTTAGAGGTACAGCAGTGACCAAGGCTGGCCCACCACCCCAGAACTCAGGCTGACAGAGGAGTAAGACAAGCGAAGAGGTCTTCCGTATGATGTGACGGGTGCCGTGAGGGGGAAGCCCAAGATGCTGGGAGCAAAGAAATCATCCCGCACGCGTGACGGCATTGGCTTTGCGGAGGGAATCGAGACCACAGAGGACCGAGCTGGGGGGGCTATGCTGTGGCATCAGAACTGGGCTCGTGGCCCTGGGAAGTGACTTGACCGCTGGAGGATTCTCTTGGTCTTTCCACAGTTACAAGATGGCTGTGAAAGCATGAAGCATTTTTTTCTGTGCTCTTTGTCTGAGGGAAAATATCAAGGGGGTTTGATTTATTAATAAACATTTGAAACTTATTCTTTAAAATTTTTTTAATGTTTATTTATTTTTGAGACAGAGAGAGACAGAGCATGAGTGGGGGAGGAGCAGAGAGAGAGGGAGACACAGAATCGGAAGCAGGCTCCAGGCCCTGAGCTGTCAGCACAGAGCCTGACGTGGGGCTCGAACTCACTGACTGCAAGATCATGACCTGAGCCGAAGTCGGACGCTCAACCGACTGAGCCACCCAGGCGCCCCTGGAACTTATTCTTAAGGTAATAATTGCACGTGGTAAAAATTCAAGCCATGTAAAAGTACATATATGGCAGCATAAAGTCTCCTTAACCCTTCAGATCCCAGGGGCAAGGGCCATTAAAAGTTTCTATTTTCTAGAGATAGTCCTGCATCTTTTTTTTTTTTTTAATGTTTATTTATTTTGAGAGAGAGAAAGTATGAACTGGGGAAGGGCAGAGACAGAGAGAGAGAGAGAGAGAGAGAGAGAGAGAGAGAGAGTCCAAAGCAGGCTCCAGGCTCTGAGCCGTCAGCACAGAGCCCAATGCGGGGCTCGAACCCATGAACCATGATACCATGACCTGAGCCGAAGTCGGATGCTCAACTGCCTGAGCCACCCAGGCGCCCCAGTCCTGCATCTTCTAAAACGTGATAGGGAGGCTCCCAAGAAAACCGATGAAACTTTTCAGAGGTTAACACATTTCAATAGAGATGGATACTTTGTGTTTTGAAATAACATACAATATTTTGAGTTATATCAAAGGGCAGAAATGAGGGACTTAGTTTTTATACAGGCCTTTAGGTATAAAGAGTGAAATACAGGGGCACCTAGGTGGCTCAGTCAGTTAAGCGGCCGACTTCAGCTCAGGTCATGATCTCACAGCTCGTGAGTTTGAGCCCCACGTCGGACTCTGTGCTGACGGCTCAGAGCCTGGAGCCTGCTTTGGATTCTGTGTCTCCCTCTCTCTCTGCTCCTCCCCTCCTTGAGCTCTCTCTCTCAAAAATAAGTAAACATTAAAAAATTAAAAAAATAAAAACACAAGATATATATGTATACACACACGTACAGACCTAGATAAAATAATGCTTAGCTCCAGTACTGTCTGTGGTAACAGCTCTAGAACAGCTTAATAATTCATGAATACAGGAATGTTGGGAAAAATTCACCGCCCTTATGAATTGCAAATTTAAAAATGAGTGATGGGGCATCTGGCTGGGTCAGTCAGTAGAGCATGTGACCCTTGATCTTGGGGTTGTGAGTTCAAGTCCCACGTTGGGTGTAGCAATTACTTGAAAATAAAATCTTTAAAAAAAAAAAAGAGTGGTACACATATACAATGGAATACTACGTGGCGATGAGAAAAAAATGAAATCTGGCCATGTGTGGCAACATGGATGGAACTGGAGGGTATTATGTTAAGTGAAATAAGTCAGTCAGAAAAAGACAGATACCATATGTTTCCAGGCATAGGTGGATTTTGAGAAACTTAGCAAAAACCATGGAGGAGGGGAAGAGGGGAAAGGAAAAAAAAGCCATAGAGAGGGAGGGAGACAAAACATAAGAGACTCTCAAAGACTAAGAACAAACTGAGGGTGAGGGGGGTGAGGGGGGTGAGGGAGGGGGGGGAGGAGGTGACAGGCATTAAAGAGGGCACTTGGGATAACACTGGGTGTTATGTGTAAACCAATTTGAAAATAAACTATTAAAAAAAAAAAAAACAGAGTGATATGGAGCACCCAGCTGCCTCAGTTGGCAGAACATGTGACTCTTGATCTCAGGGTCATGAGTTCAAGCCCCATGTTAGGTGTGGAACCTACTTAAAATTTAAAATTTCTAAATTTATCTCCAGGCTGTAAGTTGAAGACCCACATTCCGTGTAGAGATTACTTAAAAATAAAATCTTAAGGGGACACTTGGATGGCTCAGTTGGTTAAGCATTGGACTCTTGATTTCTGCTCAGCTCATTATCTCATGGTTTGTGAGACTGAGCCCCATGTGGGACTCTGCTGACAGCACAGAGCCGGCTTAGGATTCTCTCTCTCCCTTGGTCTCTGCTTCTCCCCTACTCTCTCGCCCGTGCATTCACACACTCTCTCTCTCAAATAAATTTTTAAAAAATAATAAAATAAAATCTTAGGGGCGTCTGGGTGGCCCAGTTGGTTAAACATCTAACTTTTGATTTGGGCTCAGGTCCTGAACTTCCGTTGCGGGATGGAGCCAGGCATCCGGGCAACATCCCGGCGGTGGAGCTTGCTTGAGGCGCTCTCTCTCTGTCCCTCCCCCACGCACGCGTGAGCACGCACACTCAAAAACCAAACAAAATAGGGGCGCCTGGGTGGCTCAGTGGTTAAGCAACTGATTTGGCTCAGGTCATGATCTCCCGTGTGTGAGTTCCAGTCGGTGTCAGGCTCTGTGCTGACAGCTCAGAGCCTGGAGCCTGCTCCAGATTCTGTATCTCCCTTTCTGCCCCTCCCCTGCTCGTTCTCTCTCTCTCTCTCTCTCTCTCTCTCTCAAAAATTAAACAATGTCAAAACAAAATTCTTAAAAAGTGAATGATATACATTTGGCAGGAGTGTCCCCTCAGCCTCTGTGGAGAACAACTTAGCCCTGTCAATCGAAATGAAAGATTGAACCCGCCCTTTAAGAAGCCGTTTCGGTTCTACAAATTTATTCTTGTTTGTAGGCATCAAAAAGCATTATTAGATACAAAAGTTAGGGCCCTGCTCTCCGTTAGGCCAGCCGCTGGTCGTCCCGCCCCAGACCCGCCCTCAAGGCGCCTCAATGCTTGAGCCACGCCTTCCGGGCTTGGCCTTGGCGTCTGTAGCGCCGCCCTCTCAAGACTCCGGGCTCCGGGCTTCTCACCGCCCCGAGGCTTCCCCCGCCGGGGCCGCTCGTCAACAACCGAGCCACTTTTTCCAAGCTGGATCTCAGTCCCCAGCCTCGCCTCGAGCCTCGTTCCCGCCCTTAAGCCCTCTCCCGGGTTTAGTTCGCGCCCCAAAGTCTCCCCTGGGTCTCCCGTCACCGCCCCAGCCTCGTCCCTGGGGCCCTCGTCACTGCCCCGCCCTGCCGCGGGGCTTGTCCTAACCCCAGCCCCGCCCCAGTCTTGCCCCGCCCCTGGCTCCGCCTCCGGGCGCGTCGCCGCCTCAGCCACGGCTTCCGGGCTCCGGCCTGGTTCCCGGCGCATCCCAGGCGCTCCTGGCAGATAGTGGGCGGGCCTGTCACCGGGGCCCAAGGATGTCCCGACGAGAGGAAAACTGAAACTCTCCGCGGGTTGCTGGAGGCGGCGGCCACCGCTCTGAGGGCACCCCCAGACACCCGCCGCCTGCCGGCGCCCGGAGGGCGAGATCCCGAATCCCCTTAGCCGCAAGCGGAAGTGCGTGTCAGCGAGATCATGGCGACTTTGGCGGACCTGCCGGACTCAGTCCTGTTAGAGATCTTCTCTTACCTCCCGGTCCGGGATCGAATTCGCATCTCCAGGTGCGGCCCCGCCCCACTGAGGGGGGGAAGGGCCGAGCGGGGGGCTGCGGTTACTTTTTAACGGTGGGTCCCCTCCCCCAGGGTTTGTCACGGCTGGAAGAGGCTGGTGGATGACCGGTGGCTCTGGCGACACGTCGACCTGACTCTGTACACGGTACGCGGGGCCGACCGGGCGGGCATGGGCTGCGGTCGGGTCTCTGGGCCGCGGGGACCACCTCTTGCACCCTAGATTTCTGGCTTGCCAGTGCAGGGCGATCCCGGCAGCGTCCCTTACCTGCCCCCTCGGTGACCTCCCGGCCTGTGTCCCCATTTCCGAAATGAGGATAACCAAGATCATGCAGGGAGCTCAGGGCAGTGTCTGCCATACTGCGAGCTTATGACAAATGTCTCTTGATTACATTAGCTAAGTGTAATGTAATCATGAGTTTTCCTGGAGTCATTTTTTTTTTTAAGTTTATTTAGTTTGAGAGACAGAGAGAGCGAGCAGGGGAGGGGCAGGGGGAGAGGGAGGGAGAATTCCAAGCAGGCTCTGCATTCTGAGCGTAGAGCCCAACCTGGGGCTTAAACCCACCAACCGTGGGATCATGACCACTAAGCCGAAATCACGAGTCCAGTGCTTAAGGGGCTGAGCCACCCAGGCGCCCCTAACCTTTGGTCATTTTTGCTGCACATCCGGTGAAACATACATGCAAAAGCTTGTGTGTATGTATATGCCTATAGCATTTACATGTATTCGTTGCATTTTTTGAAACCCTTCTCAGAGGTAACCACTATTATAAAATGGATTTGTCGTATTCCTGTCACATTTTTATTTCCTTCTTGTGTGAGTACCTATAAGCAATATACAATGTTGTTAATGTGTTTCTAAAGTTGAAATAATGCTATTCTGTCTAGATAATTAAATGCTATTTATTATCTATCCACCGATGACTGTATTCACACAACATGTTTTTGACACATGTAAATCTAGTTCGTTCCTTTCAACTTGTTAAATGAATATACTACAGTTTACCTATTTTCCTGTTGATGGATCTTTAGGTTATTTCCAACTTTTTACTAACGTGAACAGTGTTATAAAGTAGTGTGAAACTTTCCTGTGTGAATGAATCACCTAAGGATTTTGATAAAATGCTGATTCTAGGGCACCTGGCTGGCTCATTCAGCAGAGTATGTGACTCTTGATCTCAGGGTTGTGAGTTCAAGCCCCACGTTGGGTGTAGAGATTACTTAAAAATAAAAATCTTTAAAAAATAAAAAAATTATAAAATAAAATGCTGAATCTGATTCAGTGAACTGGGTGGGGCCCCAGATTCTGAATTTCTAATAGCCCCTCAGGTTTTATGCTAGGCACAAATTTTACACTATGCAGTTTCTTTTTTCTCTTTTCTTTCTTTTTTTTTTTTTTTTAAATGTTTATTTTTGAGAGAGAGAGAGAGCAAGCAGGGAAGGGGCAGAGAGAATCCAAAGCCGGTTGCATCCCTGCTATCAGCACAGAGCCCAATGTGGGGCTCAAATCCATGAACTGTGAGGTCATGACCTGAGCTGAAGTGGACACTCCACTGAGCCATCCAGGCGCTCCTATGGTCTTTTTTTTTAAAGGTTAAATGTGCATACAATGAAATGCATGGTGCTTCTGGTTACTTTTTTTTTTTTTTTTTGCTTTTCAGTAATTAACTTCCCAGGGTTAAGTTTTGCAGTTTTCACCATTACTACATTGTGATTTTCATTATCTTAAAAAAATTTTTTTGTGTTTATTTATTTTTGAGAGTGAGAGAGACAGAGCATGAGCAGGGGAGGGGCACAGAGAGAGACACACACACACAGAATCCTAAGCAGGCTCCAGGCTCTGAGCTGTCAACACAGAGCCCGACGCAGGGCTTGAACTCACTAACCGGGAGATCATGACCTGAGTTGAAGTCGGATGCTTAACTGACTGAGCCACCCAGGTGCCCCTATTATTATTATTATTTTTTTTAATATAGCTTTAATTTACTCCGGACAGTTGTAGCCTTTTTCCATTGGATTTTGTGTTGCTTATTCCTAGTGGCAGTGGCCATTAAGAAAGGGATAAAACGCGGGGCGCCTGGGTGGCTCAGTCGGTTGAGCGTCTGACTTCAGCTCATGTCGTGATCTCACAGTTCGTGGGTTGGAGCCCCGCGTCAGGCTCTGTGCTGACAACTCAGAATCTGGAGTGTGCTTCGGTACTCTGTCTCTCTCTGTCTCAAAAGTAAATAAAAACATTTAAAAAAAATTTTTAAAAAGGAAAGGGATAAAACGCTGGTGACTTGTTTTGCTTTCTTACTCCAGATACTGAGGACCCCGCTCTGTTGCTGAAATCAGATCTGTTACGCTCTTCTCTTTCCCCCCGCATGGCTTTTGTTCAAACCTAGAAGTCAAAATGATGGGGTTCGATTGTCCCCGTGCACCCTGTGCATGGGGACGTGAGGCTGGCAGGGGAAGAGCAGAAGCCCAGGGGAGCACTAGAGCCCCAGCTGGGGCTGGTCCGTCTCCAGGCAGGCCGGGGCCTTGGAATATTCTCCGTATCTTCACGCTGTCACCCCCATCGCTGGCTCTTACAGATGCGGCCTAAAGTCATGTGGCACCTCCTTCGCCGGTACATGGCATCCCGGCTCCATTCCCTGCGGATGGGCGGCTACCTGTTCTCAGGCTCCCAGGCCCCCCAGCTGTCCCCCGCCCTGATGAGGGCCCTGGGCCAGAAGTGCCCCAACCTGAAGCGTCTGTGCCTGCATGTGGCCGACCTGAGCGCGGTGCCCATCACCAGCCTGCCCAGCACGCTGAGGACCCTGGAGCTGCACAGCTGTGAGATCTCCATGGCCTGGCTCCTCAGGGAGCAGGACCCCACCGTGCTGCCCTTGCTCGAGTGCATCGTGCTGGACCGTGTCCCTGCCTTCCGCGACGAGCACCTGCAGGGCCTGACGCGCTTCCGCGCCCTGCGGTCGCTGGTGCTGGGCGGCACCTACCGTGTGACCGAGACGGGGCTGGATGCGGGCCTCCAGGAGCTGAGCTACCTGCAGAGGCTGGAGGTGCTGGGCTGCACCCTCTCAGCCGACAGCACCCTCCTGGCCATCAGTCGCCACCTCCGAGATGTGCGGAAGATCCGGCTGACCGTGAGGGGCCTCTCTGCCCCCGGCCTGTCGGTCTTGGAGGGCATGCCAGCCCTGGAGAGTCTGTGCTTGCTAGGCCCCCTCGTCACCCCAGAAATGCCTTCCCCGGCTGAAATCCTCGCTTCCTGCCTCGCCATGCCCAAGCTCAGGGTCCTTGAGCTGCAGGGGCTGGGCTGGGAGGGTCAGGAGGCTGAGAGGATCCTGTGTAAGGGGCTGCCCCACTGTATGGTCATTGTCAGGGCCTGCCCCAAAGAGTCCATGGACTGGTGGATGTGACCGTACCACCCCCCATGCCACTTTCATGGGCGAGCCCCGGACCCTCCAAATAGCGCCTTTCAGAGGGCCCCTAATCCGGCTGAAAGGGCCCAAAAGCCACAAGGTAGAACGAAGGCCTCGGGGCCCCGGACAGTTGGAATCCCTCTTTGCCAGTTGTTTGTCCTCCGTGACATCAGCCAGCCTCGCGGAGGGCCTGTCCCCACATCCGGAAGTGGGGAAGATCATAGCTACCTCATGGTTATGCTGCGAAGCCTTAACTTTACCAGCCCTGGGCCTTAAAGGTCCTGGAGGAGGGGTCGTTCTCAGGAACAGGATGGATGCAGCAGGGTGGGGTTCGGAGTCCGGGGGACCTGCGGGGGCCAAGGCCCTTCAGGAGGCCTGGAAAGACTGTCTATGCATGTGCACCCCCACGCCGACACACCGTCGATTCACGAGGGACGCCGTGAGAAAACTTCTGCTCTGACGATCGAAAGTGTCAGTGAAGGTTCTTAGTTGTATTTTCGGTATTTTGGTATTCTATATTTTCCAATTTTTCCACAATATATATTATTTTGCTATTAAAGAAAAATATTTTTTTCCAAAAGTATTTGGTTTATTTGTCCAACAAATGTTTCTTGCATGTCCGCTATTTTGCAGACACGGTTTGAAGCCCTGGGGCCACAGCAGTGAACAAAGCAAGGCCTGAGCAGACGCAGGGCGATCAGCAGGTGAACACATCGATGGGATAGTTTAAGAGACTGAGACGATTTAACATTTTTTTAACGTTTATTTATTTTTGAGAAAGAGAGAGACAGTGTGTGACCGGGTGAGGAGCAGAGAAAGAGAGAGGCAGCCCCCAGGCCCTAAGCTTATCAGCACAGAGCCCCACGCAGGGCTCAGGATCCCAGACCATGAGATCAGGACCTGAGCTGAAGTCAGACGCTCAGCCGACTGAGCCCCCGAGGCGCCCTGAGACTGAGACAGTTTTAAACCAGGCTGACGTGACGGAGGTGCCTGTGTCTGGTGGAGTGGGTGGGGCGAGCCCCTCAAGTTTGGGGACCCGAGGGGTGATGAGGCACCCACTCTGGGAAGTGCTGGGAAAAAGAAGGCCAAGATCCTGAGGTGGCGGTGAGCTCGACATCTTTCGAGACCAGGAGGAAGGCCTGTGTGGCTGGGGGGGGCAGGAGGTGAGCAATGGGCGAAGCGAAGTCAGAGTAAGAGAGCTGACGGGGGGAGGTCGGAGGGTCCCCGCAGGTGGCCCGGGCTTTCAGGGTTCAGAGAGTAGCAACTGCTTTTCCTGCCTGTTGTGTCTGAGCCACTTGAAAGATGCAGGTGGCAGGCTGATAGCGATCAGAAGCGCCCGCCCTTGAGACGAGTGTCACTTCTGACCCGAGCTGGGCGGGAGGGGGTGTGTGAACTCTCCAGGCTCACCGCCTGCCCGCCAGCCCGGCGTGCCTGCTCTGCGGTGGGCCAGGGCCAGAAGAGAAAACGGGGCTGAGCTGATCCCCTGCTCCTTGTTCCAAGCTCATGCCTCAGAGGACCCGGATGTCTCGCCCACGCTTTCCCACTAGCGGGTGGAGCGAAAGTTCTCCATCTGGCCACCCGAGGACTGTGGTATGAGTCCTCCCCCAGCGTGGCCATGGTTAGGGTCTACTTGTCCCATGCTGTGGTCAAATCTGGCAGCTCCAGCCCACGGCACCTGGGGGACTAGATCGCTCTAGGCTGGGGCGTTAGGACATGAGATCCTGCTGTGAGGGTGTCTGGAGGCCTGAGGTCGGCTGTGGGGAGTATGATGGAGGGCCCAACCCCACTCTGACGCTGGGCTCTGCTGGTGGTCCTGGGGTAGGTTGCTCATGCCCCACCTGGAACAGCTCGAGGAGGGAAAAAGTGTTTCCTTCCTTTCTTCTTCCTGCTTTTCCTGCAGGAAATTGAGCAGCGGGCATGACGGTGAAGACCGTGGCACACCGGAAGCGCTTAGCAGGCAGTGCCAGCAAGCGGTGATGGGGGGAAGAACTAATTTGTAGTGTGTGCCAGTTTCCGTGGTATAAGTGCCTTCGTGGCTGGTTTCAAGCTACCAACATTCTGACCGCTGGCTCACAGAGTTCCTGCAGGTTTAGCAGTTGGCCCTCCTGAGCCGGCATGGGCTGGCTTCAGCAGGCCACTCGTGAGGGGTGTCTTTCTCCTGGGCTCCTGACTTTAGTGACCCCTTCCCTGGGCTTAGCTCTGAGGGCTGGTAGGTTATGGCATAGCTTCTTCCACCCCTGACCACTGCCTTCTGGACAAGGGGCGGGGGGGGCTTGAGGATGCCCTCTGTTATATGAAATGGATCTGAGATCTGTTTTAGTCATGTAGGTGGGGGGCGCCAGGGGGGCTCAGTTGGTTGAGCGGCCGACTTCAGCTAAGGTCATGATCTCACGGTTTGTGGGTTCAAGCCCTGCGCTGGGCTCTGTGCTGACAGCTCGGAGCCTGGAGCCTGCTTCGGATTCTGTACCTCCCTCTGTCTCTCTGCACCTCCCCCACTCGTGCTCTGCCTCTTTCTCTCAGAAATAAACAAACTTTAGGGGCGCCTGGGTGGCTCAGTCGGTTAAGTGGCCGACTTCCGCTCAGGTCATGATCTCACGGTCTGAGTTTGAGCCCCGCGTCGGGCTCTGTGCTGACGGCTCAGAGCCTGGAGCCTGCTTCGGATTCTGTATCTCCCTCTCTCTCTCTCTGCCCTTCCCCTGCTCATACTCTGTCTCTATGTCTCTCAAAAATAAATAAACGTTAAAAAAAATTTAAAAAAAGAAATAAACAAACTTTAAAAATGTTTTTCAAAAGGAACTTTTTTTTTTTTTCCAAAAATGACATACTGTGATGGACACGGAGACAACTGTCTTTGGAAGAAAACTTTATTACAGTAAAACCTTGGTTTGCAAGCAGAATTCGTCCTGGAAACAAGCTTGTAATCCAAAGCACTCGTTTATCAAAGCGAAGTTCCCCAGAAGAAAGAATGGAAACTCAGATGATTCATTCCACAACCCAAAACATTCATGGAAGAATGATTACAATACTGTAATATGATACAAAATAATCGAGAAAATACAAAATATAAAGAAAAGCGAATTAACATGCACTTACCTTTGAAAACCTTCGTGGCTGGCGTGAGGGAGACAGAGAGGAGGGCGGCTGTGTAGGACAGAATCTACACTCTCGCTAACATCACTGCCATCTTGGCTCAGTGGAATCTTTTTCTTGTCGTGCAACTTTAACAAGGAACTTAGCCAACGACGCCTGCTTTTGCCTCCTTTTGAGGATTTTGCCGAGATGTGGCATTGCTTGCGCTGTTAACAGCCTTATTCGGGCGGTGCTTTTCTACAAAATCTTGCACTGTTTCCCACATTTTACACATCTCCCTAATGTCATTTAATACATTTTTTTAACGTTTGTTTATTTTTGAGAGACAGAGCCCGACGCGGGGCTCAGACTCACAGACCGTGAGATCATTACCTGAGCTGAAGTCTGCCCGCTTAACTGACTGAGCCCCCCAGGTGCCCCTCCCTGATGTCATTTGAGGTGAGGGATTCCTCCGCCTTTTCCTCCCCCTCCTCTGCAGCCGAGATCTCTTCCATAACCTCTTGCTGTTGCTTGTGATGCAGCTCCCTCAGCCGGGTGTAGCTCTGCTGAAGTATAATTTATAGCAATAAACGTCACATATTTAAGTGCATAATTTGATGATTAAAAAAATTTTAATGTTTATTTATTTTTGAGAGACAGAGAGACAGAGCATGAGCAGGGGAGGGGCAGAGGCAGAGGGAGACAGAATCTGAAGCAGGTTCCAGGCTCCGAGCTGTCAGCAAAAAGCCCAACGCAGTTTGAACTCACAGGCTGTGAGATCATGACCTGAGTCGAAGTCAGACACTTAACCCACTGAGCCACCCAGGTGCCCCCAAAGATGCTTTCTTAAAAGTTTATTTATTTTTTAAGTAATCTCTGCACCCGACGTGGGGCTTGAACTCACAACCCTGAGATGAAGAATTGCATGTTCTACTGAAGAGCTAGCCAGGTGCAGGTGCCCTAATCAATGACATTTCTTAATTTCCCTTCCGAGTTTGAGACCAATCATGGGAGTTAGAGATGGACACATCAGCTTCATGAGTAGCGAAACCCGATTGGAGCATGATGGCTTCACTACGCAGCCCCCATTGGGGCTTGATATTTTATGACCGAGTTTGCCAAACATGGACGTGGTCCATATGGGAACCACAAAGCTCCTCTGGATGCCTACCATGTGGCCCCAGCCTGACCAACTACCCTTCTCTGGGGTCCCACAGACTCCCAAAGGGAGAGAGAAAGGGTGAGAATTGAAGATGCTCATTTCCTTCTTCCAAACCTGCTAGTGACACAAAGCGTATGAGTGCGTGTGTACAGAGGTCACTTCGGCTGACATTTGCCCTCCTTGGACACAGGAAGCCGGAAGAATGATTTCTCCCTCACAGACTAAAATAGATGCATACCTGTTTTGTGTCTGCCTCAGCCTTTAACAGTGATGCAGCTGGCTAGGAATGCCTGGGACCTTCGTCTGCGCCCCTGCCACTTGCAGTGAACCCCACAGACATTGCCCTGACTGGAGCCAATGTTGTGGCAGGACCAACCCTCACGGTTCTTATTACCATTGCAAGACACACCTCAGCAACAACTATCAGAGAACTTTGCAAAATAAGATTTGTTACTCACAAATCCTAGAGAGTATGTGGTATACCCAAGGTTGCCAGGAGGGGGAGGCAGATCTGAAGTTCTGTCTTTATTAGGAGTTAAGGATGGGGCGGAGGGCCAAGGGTTTTTTGTTTGTTGTTTTTTAATTTTTAAACTTAAAAAAATTTTTTTTAATGTTTATTTATTTTCGAGACAGAGACAGAGCATGAGTGGGGGAAGGGCAGAGAGAGAGGGAGACACAGAATCTGAAGCAGGGCTCCAGGCTCTGAGCTGTCAGCACAGAGCCTGACGCGGGGCTCGAACTCACAGACTTCGAGATCATGACCTGAGCCAAAGTCGACGCTCAACCGACTGAGCCACCCAGGCGCCCCAATTTTTTAATATTTTTAATATTTATTTATTTATTTTTTTTTTTTTATTTTTTTTATTTTTTTTTTATTTTTGAGAGACATAGAGACAGAGTGTGAGCAGGGGAAGGGCAGAGAGAGAGGGAGTCACAGAATCTGAAGCAGGCTCCGGGCTCTGAGCCATCAGCACAGAGCCCAACGCGGGGCTCGAACTCACAGACCGTGAGATCATGACCTGAGCCGAAGTTGGCCGCTTAACCAACTGAGCCGCCCAGGCGCCCCTATATTTATTTTTGAGAGAGAAAAAGAGAGAGAGAGAACATGAGCAAGGGAGGGGCAGAGAAAGAGGGAGACACAGAATCCGAAGCACTTCCAGGCTCCAAGCTGTCAGCACAGAGCCCGACATGGGTCTTGAACTCACAAACTGTGAGATCATGACCCTGAGCTGAAGTTGGATGGTTAACCAACTGAGCCACTCAGGCACCCCTGTTTTGTTTTGTTTTGTTTTGTTTTTCTTTGAGAGTGAGAGAAAGCGCAAGCATGGGGTGAGGGGCAGAGGGAGAGAGAGTGAATCTCAAGCAGGTTTCATATTCAGTGCAGAACTGGACACAGCGATCAATCCCATGACTCCGGGATCACGTTCCAAGCTGAAATCAAGAGTCAGATGCCCATCCGACTGAGCCATCTAGGCACCCCAAGGGATTCCGTCTTTATTGGTGAATAGTGTTAACCTTAAAAATAAAAATCAGTTATTTTACCAGAAAACATGGGTTTATTCAGGAAGAGCAGAGAATTACAACTCAGGACATTTAGGTTATGACAAAACCATAGGCAAGTCTGGAGAACAAAGGAGAGGAATGCTCTTTTCTAGAGGAAAGGGGGGCGGGCGTTGGGAAGGGATTGTTATAAGCAGACAGCCCCTTGGAGTAAACTGGAGTAAACACTGGCTTCTCATAGGCTGAGGTGTGCAAGTCTCTCATTGGCCGGGCGGTCTCTGTGCGAGAAGAAAATCTTCCCTCTGACCGCCGGGTGGTAAACCCCAGGCTTCTTCCTGTTTGGAATACGAGGTATGTCTCCTCCTGTTAGTTCTGCAGAGGGCCCCAAGTGGTATGGCTTGAGAGCTTGCCAGCCTCCTGTCTCCATTTCATTTAAAAAAAAATTTTTTTTAACATTTATTCATTTTTGAAAGAGTGAAAGTGGGGGAGGGGCAGAGAGAGAGGGAGACACAGAATCTGAAACAGCCTTCCGGCTCTGACCTGTCGGCATAGAGCCTGACGCGGGGTTCAAACTCACAAACTGTGAGATGACCTGAGCCGAAGTCGGACGCTTACCTGACTGAGCTAGCCAAGGGCCCCCGGTCGCCATTTTAAGTGTCATTTCCTTTATTCAAGTTCATAAAATGGAGCCCTCTTCAATCAAAACTGAATGGCAGGCGCTTACCGTGCACCTCCGGAAACACCAAGACACTCCCTGGGCTTTGCTTACTCCTCCCTACAAAAGAGGAAGAGCCTTTTTCTGTTTAACCGTTAAGGTACTTATAGAGCTTATGGTTGGAGTGCTCTCCTTATTTCCATAGGCCTTTTGTCACTTTAAAAAATTTTTTTTAATGTTTATTTATTTGAGGGGCAGGGAGAGAGGCGAGAGAAAGAATTCCAAGCAAGCTCCGCACTGCCAGCGTGGAGCCAGATGCAGGGCTCATAAACCATGACATCATGACCTGAGCTGAAATCAGGAGTCGGATGCTTAACTGACTGAACCACTTGGGGTGCCCCTCTGCTGTTGTTTTGAGGCCAAACCTCTCCTACCTCAGGACCTTTGCATTTGCTGTTCATTCTTTCCCTGGAAATTAACATTCATTCCCTAAATTCCTTCAACCAGATTGCTGGGGGTGAAGTGGAAATAATATGTGTATATGGTTCTGGGTCTTAGTTTTCTCATCTGTCAAACTATTATTTCTCCTTACCTCAAACACCAGGCAGATATTATAACCAAAGGTATAGTGGGAAGGGAAAATGCTTTTTAAAGTAAGACTTGTTGGGGGGCCCTGGCTGGTTCAGTTGGTTAAGTGACCAACTCTTGATTTCGGCAGGTTTTGATCTCTGGGTTGGTGGGACAGAGCCCCACGAGGGGTTCTGTGCTGACAGCATGGATCCTGCTTGGGATTCTCTGTCTCGCTCTCTCTCTGCCCCTTCCCTGCACTTTCTTTCTCTCTCTCAAAAATAAATAAATCAACATTTAATGTGAGAACTCTAGACCTTAAAAACAAAACCCGCAGTTATTTTATCAGCAAAAGATGGGCTTATTTCGGAATAGCAAAAATTTGCAACCCCAGGCCCAGGTCCTAGGTAAGTCCCCACTATAAAGAAGGTAGCTTTTTTTTTTTTAATTTTTTTTAACATTTATTTATTTTTGAGACATAGAGACAGAGCGTGAGCAGGAGAAGGGCAGAGAGAGAGGGAGACACAGAATCAGAACACAGGCTCCAGGCTCTGAGCTTTCAGCACAGAGCCCGACGCGGGGCTCGAACTCACAGACTGCGAGATCATGACCTGAGCTGAAGTCAGACGCTCAACCGACTGAGCCACCCAGGCACCCCAGAAGGTAGCTTTTTTTAATAGAGGAAAACGAGGGAGTTGGGAGGGACTATTATAAATTAAAAGAGCATTGGAATAAACTGGAAGTTTGAAGTATAGTGGCTTATCATTGGCTGAGCTGTTGCTGGGGGAGGAAAAAGCTTTGTTCCTCCTGCTGCAATAGTAAAGGAGTACCTACTTACAAGGCCCCTGTCTTCCTGTTGGGTCTGCAGTTGAGTAGTGCTGGGCATGAAAGCTCTCCCTGCTGGTCCCTCCACTCCATTCTAAATTAGGTTTCCTTTTATTCGTTTTCACAAAACTTTCCAAAAGGGAAGTAAAATTTTACAGTTGGTTTCAAGAGCAGCTACTTGAGATAACGTGTAATACCCATAATCACCAGCAGATGGCAGTACGTCACCGGATTTGCCACGTAAATTATTGTACCTTCGCAATACAGAAATTAAGAGAGGTTGCTAGTATTTGTGTACCTCTTCACCCTTCATAAATAGGAAAATGAAAGGAATTATATTTGTCGGGCATCTACTGTATCGGCTGGATACTCTTATTTACATTTGTGATTTAAATCAGAACATGTCCCTCATCTCTCAACTCCCCCAAAACAATCAAATGGGAAATGAAACAAAAATTTAAATATATGCGTATATAGTGTCTAGGAGTAAACCTAACTGAAAGAACCCACTGAAGAAAATTTTAAAACTTTAAGGGCCTAAGAAAGGAACGGGATAAATGAAGTGTGATCCACTTTGTGGACTGACAGATACTTTTGTAAACCTGGTGTTCTGTCATAGTGTCTCAGAAGAGCAGAGAAAAGGAGCAAAAAAGCTTTTATTGGGCTTTTATTGGGACGGCCCACCTGAGAGTGAGGCCACGCCCAAGCCTCCGCGGCACACCTGGTCCCCACCCGGTTTCCGCCCCCTGAGCCTGGAAGCCACTTTAGCCCTGCCCACGAGGCCGGATCCTTACCCTCAGCCTTACCCTCAGCCCCGCCTTCTAGGATTGGTCTTCAACGCCTGCAACGCCCCCAAGGCCCGGTCTCCACACAGGCCACGCCCCCAGGGACTGTCCCCGCCCCGCCCACTAATCCCGGTACTCGTTCCTGGTTGGGCAGATTAAGGACCCTTCCCTGCCCGCTGGCTTCTTCAGGCTCTGCCCTCCTCCCGCTCTGCTTGGCCTGAGCCCTGGGGACCCGCGCCTTCTCGGCTCACAAAACCGGAAGCGGAAGTGTTTGTCAGTAGAGCGTCTGCCGCAGGCTGTATCGCCTTGGGGTCCTACGGGAGCGCTCAGCTCTGGTGTCGCCTGTGGGGTGGGTCTCGCTCGAAGGGTCCCGGGCCAAAGCGCAAGTCTGGTAATTTCCCTGCGGCGCGTTTCCCGAAAGACTTCGGGGTCCACTGCTCTTCCCGACCTGCGGGGGTCCGGGTTGCTCTGGTGTAGTGGAAGGAATGGGTCCAGATGACTCTGGACCTCAGTTTTCTCATCCGTTGCTCCTTCTCCCCCTTCCCTCAAGCACTAGGCTGATGTTATAACCCAAAAGTATAGTGGGACAGAAAAGCGCTTTTTTTTTTATGAGTACTTTTATTTTTTTAATTAAAAAATTGTTAATTCTTAAAAATTTACATCCAAGTAGTTAACATTTAGTGTAATGATTTCAGAAGCTGACTTTAGTGATTCATCACTTACATATAACACCTAGGGCTTATCCAAGAGTCTTCCTTAATGCCCCTTGCCCTTTAAATGAGAACTTTTATTTTATTCATTTTTTTAAATGAGAACTTTTAAAACGACACGAGCATGCCTGATCTTTTAAAAACACGCTGTGTGAAAAGAAGGCTTGCTCAAGTGTATATATTATATGAATCTATTTTAATGTTTATTTAACTTTTTGAGAGAAAGAGAAACAAAGAGACAGAGCATGAGCAGGGGCAAGGCAGAGAGAGAGGAGACAGAATCTCAAACAGGCTCCAGGCTCTGAGCTGTCAGACAGAGCCTGTCCTGGAGCTGAAACTCAGGACCACTAAATCATAGAGATCATAATCTGAGCCGAAGTGGGATGCTTAGCTGACTGAGCCACCCAGGGACCCCTATATGATTCTATTTAGATGGAGTTCTGAGAAAAACCCAAATTAATCGGTAGTACAAAAATTAAGAACAGCGCTTGGGGGGAAGTTTTGGGTGGGAACCGACTGGAAAGGGACATGAAATTCCTCAAGTGAGGATAATTATATCTTGAGAGAGATTTGGATTACGCAGATGTATTTATCCCAATTCAACTAATGTACATTTTAGATTTTAATTTCACTTTAGGTAAATGTTCCTCAAAAGAAAATGTTATATGCAAATATCAAACTGTAGTTGATGATATATATACATACAGAAAAACATAGGAAGATGTGTATGACGTCACAATTTGCTTTGAAAAACGTAAAAAAGATTGATGAGGAGATGGAAGGATGGATAAATATGTGATAATGCACTTAGAGCAAAATGCTAATGATAGAATCTAGGTAGTGCTTAGAAGGTGTTAACTATAAAATTCGTACAAATTTGCTATTCATTTGAAATTTTGCATATTAAAATGTTAGGGGGAAAGCACCATCGTACACTTGGGGGATGTGTCGTTTATGGAAATCCTGTTTAAGCTGTGACTACAAAAGGAAAACATCTGACTATATAAAATTTTTAAAAATTTTTTTAACGTTTATTTATTTATTTTTTTAAAATTTTATAATAGTTTATTTTCAAATTGGTTTACGTATAACACCCAGTGTTCATCCCAACATGTGCCCTTTTTAATGCCCGTCACCCCTTCTCCCCCCTGCCTCACCCCCCTCACCCTCAGTTTGTTCTTAGTCTTTGAGAGTCTCTTATGTTTTATCTCCCTCCCTCTCTGTGTCTTTTTTTCCTTTCCCCTCTCCCCCTCCCCCTGGTTTTTGCTTTGACTATATAAAATTTAATGAAGAAAGATAGGAAGCAAACCAGGGGAAGGTATATGTGATAGAAAAATGAAGGAATAAATCCAGGAAATACAACTTACTCCTATGTATCAATGACAAAAAAGGCAAGCAATTCAATAGAAAATTGGCATGGAGACAATCTTATCTTATAGATAAGAAATAATAGTAACCACAACATTGAAGACAGATCCATTAGACTATACTAAAGAGCTCCATCAAAAAGACACCAATACGGGGGGGCCCCTGGGTGGCTCAGTCGATTGGGCATCTGACTTGGTTAGGCATCTGACTTCGGGCCAGGTCATGATCTCGCAGTTCATGAGTTTGAACTCTGCACCAGGCTTTGAGCTGTCAGCACAGAGCCTGGAGTCTGCTTTGGATTCTGTGTCTCCATCTCTTTCTGCCCCTCCCCCACTGCTGCTCGCTCGCTCTCTCGCTCTCTCTCTCTCTCTCTCTCTCTCTCTCAAAAATAAAGAAACATTTAGGGCGCCTGGGTGGCTCAGTCGGTTAAGCGGCCGACTTCGGCTCAGGTCATGATCTCACGGTCTGTGAGTTCGAGCCCCGCGTCAGGCTCTGTGCTGACGGCTCAGAGCCTGGAGCCTGCTTCAGATTCTGTGTCTCCCTCTCTCTCTGCCCTTCCCCTGCTCATGCTCTGTCTCTCTGTCTCAAAAATAAATAAACATTATAAAAATAAAGAAACATTAAAAAAAAAAGACCATTAGAATGGGAAAATAAGCTATGATGAGGGCTTATATGCAGCATATATAGCTGAACAGGAGTGCTGCCCTGAATAAATGAATAAACCCACATTATCATAAGAAAAAGTTCCAGAAGAAAAATGGGCAAGAGTCTTGGGTAGGCAGTTCACAAAAGGTTCCAAACAAGACACCTATGAAAAGATGGTCAGTTTCAGTGATCAATGAAATGGGAATAAAACCATCCAGAGAGGCTAGTACACACTTAACAGTGTGAAAATGACATGCCGACAATACCGAATATGGCTAGGGATGCGAACGATAATCCTCATACACAGTGTGGAAGCATAAATTTGCACTATCGTATTTCTTTCTAACTAATAGACTATGGCAGGGGGGATGGGAGGCCACTCCTGTCATTATAATTATATTATGCATTACACAAAACTCGCTAGCCGACGTTAGTTTCTAGAGACTTCCTTTCTCTATTGCTGGCATTGAAGAAGCAGCCTTTCAGGAATAGTGATGTGGGGCCCTTGAGCGAAAGGTCAAGCAAGAATTCTTGACATGTTTTTGGTGCAAAAGGTGCTTTTGTTATAGCACGGGGACAGGACCTGTGGGCAGAAAGTAGCTATATTGAGATTGCGAGGAGTACCTGATAATACACTTTTTAGTTAGGGATAATGTAAGTCTCTAAGGAATTTGTGCATGTGAAAAGCAAGGTCCTCCGGGACCTTAAAATTTCTTTATTTTTAATTTTTTTAATGTTTATTTATTTTGGAGAGAGAGTGAGAGCAGGGTAGGGGCACAGAGAGGAAGACACAGAGTCCTAAGCAGGCTCCAGGCTTTGAACCCACGAACCATGAGATCACGACCTGAGTTGAAGTTGGACACTTCACCGACTGAGCCACCCAGGCGCCCCTTGGAGGGCTAGTTATTAGGATAAAATCGCTTCTAGTCTGTAATGAAACGTCAACAGTAAGGGAAATATGAGTTCCTTGAGGAATGTCTTGCTCAACAGATCTGGGGATTTACCAGGGGGCTGCAAATTGTAAGGAGACTTAATTTAAGCTACACCTTTCTTGCCTTCACTCTCATCAAATAGTACAGTCAAAAGGAAACTCTAAAACAGAGAACCCAGCTAAACCACAGAAATGGAGATAATGTGTGGCGTAAGCCACGACATTTATGGTAATTTGTTAAACCGCATGGAAAACTAATATAATCAATTTGGAAAACAGACCTATCATGGTGGAAGATAGGAACCCTCGAGGACCCTGTAATCCACTCTTTGAAATGTATACAAAAGGAATACTTGCACGTGGGCACCAAGAGATATATATCACTACAAGAATATTCGGGTAAGCATGATTTGAAATAACCCCAGACTAGACACAGTTTAAAGTCCATCGTCACTAAAATGAGAACTAAATTGTGGTGTATTCATACAGTAATGTAATACTATACATTCTCATGAATGAACAGAAGTATACACAATAATATGCATGAATCTTAACAAAAATTATTTTCTTCGTTTATTTTGTAAGTAAGCTTCGTGTCCAGTGTGAAGCCCAAGGCTGGGCTTGAACTCATGACCCTGAGATCAAGACCTGTGTCGAGATGAAGAGTTGACACTTAACCAATTGAGCCATCCAGACACTCCTCACAAGAAAATTTTAAAACCCTGTATGATTCCATTTCTATAAATCAAAAACATGCAAAATTAAACTGTAGTAATCAGGAATGAATACTTAGGTAGTGCAAGTATAAAGAAAGGCAAAGAAGTGATTACCTTAAGAACCAGGATATTGCTCCCTTTTATGTGGGGAGTTTGTGATTGAAAAAGGGACACATGAGATTTCTAAGGTTGGGGAGGTTCCTTTTAAGAGTTTTTTTTTTTAATATTTTTTTAGTGTTTATTTATTTTCGAGAGAAAGAGACAGAGCGCAAGCCAGAGAGGGGCAGAGAGAAAGGGAGACAAAATTGACAGCTCCAGGCTCTGAGCTGTCAGCACAGAGCCCGATGGGGGGCTTGAACCTACGAGTGGTGAGAACCCACGTCCTGAGCTGAAGTCGGATGCTTAACTGACAGAGCCACCCACCCAGGCACCCCAAAAGGTTTTAAAAATTTAAACTATACGGGGCACTGGCTGCTCAGTTTGCGTAACATGCAACTCTTGATCTTGTGGTTGTGAGTTTGAGCCCCATGTTGGGTATAGAGATTACTTAAAAATAAAATATTGGGGTGCCTGGCTGGCTCAGTCAGTGGAGCATGTGACTCTTGATCCCGGGGTTGTAATTTCGAGCCCCATGTTGGGTATAGCGATTACTTAAAAATAAAATCTTCAACGATAAATGAAATCTTAAAAAAATAAAATAAAATTTAAACCATAAATTTGTTTCCTAGTGTGAGAATAAAGGGAAACTAAAATGAAGTCAGGAGGCCAGAAGGGGTAGGTCTCGTGCTGTACCACCCCATGTTAACTACGGGAAGAGCTGTCGCTTACAGGTCCCAACAGGGAATGATGTACACTGTGTCCCATTCAAGAAAGTGACTACCCAGGCAACTCAGCCAATGGGAAATTCCTCATCATTCTCACCTCACGCTTTTGTCTGTCATTAAGACTTTCATTCAAAACAATCCCTCCCAACTTATTCTTTTCCATGAAATAACATTCCTCTCCTTTGTTGGACTACACTATGGTTTTTGCCATTGTTTGCTTCTCCCAAATTGTAATTGTTGGCTATTCCTGAATAAACCCATTTTTTTTGCTAGTAAAATAACTTTTATTTTTAAGGTCTTTTATTTTTGTACTTATTTTTTTGAAGTTTTTCTTTTTTTTTAAATGTTTATTTATTTTTGAGAGAGAGAGAGAGAGAAGGAGGGGCAGAGAGAGACTGAGATACAGAATCCAAAGGAGGCTCCAGGCTCTGAGCCGTCAGCACAGAGCTCTACACAGGGCTGGAAGTCAGGGATGGTGAGATCATGACCTGCCCTGAAGTCAGATGCTTAACCAACAGAGCCACCTGGGAGCCCCTTTAAAAGGTTTCAAAAGAAATGATTGATGAATCTCCACAGGATTCAGTTTGTAAATATACTATAATAGTCCAATGTGGCATTGCACTGGAAATGTTTTCTTGTATGTTTGTTCTACCATCAGTCCTCCTCCCCAGTTGAAATAAAAGTTCTGTGAAGGCATGACTCAAGTTAAATGAATGAATGAAAGGAAAAGCATTATTAAGGGAAGTAATGGCATCTGGCTGCCTCAGTCCGAAGAGGATGCGACTGCTGATCTCAGGCTGCTGAGTTCGAGACCCATGTTGTGTATAGAGATTAAATACATAAAAACTTAAAAAAAAAAAAAGTTATGGTGACCACGCAAAAACCAGCAACTGAAATATATAAAAGATCTCAACATGTTTATACTTAAGGAAAGTCTGAAAAAGCTTCACTGTTTGCCATATAAAAACAGAAAGATTTAAATAAGGCCAACAGTCCCAAAACTACTATACAAATGTAAGACAAGTTCAAAGATAATACCGAAAACTTCTGAGAAGGGGCAAAGAAGTTTTTAAAGAAGGGATTTATCAGCTATCTACTGCTTCATAACAAAGCACCTCCAAGCTTAGTACACCCTTGAACCCCGCTGCAAACACTCAGAGAACAGCCTTTTTCTTTTTTTATCAGGAGCTGATCGTTCCGAGGTGGGCGCAAGGCTCGGTCCAACAACCGACTCCGGACCGCCCTGGCCCCGCCCCGGAGGTCCCGCCCCTTGGCTCTGCGCTCTTAAGCCCAGCAGGAGCCTTCCACCGTTTAAGCCCCGAGACCGGAAGTGGAGCGCTAGTGACCTGGGCGGCCGCCCACTTCCTTTTACGGTTTTTCTAGTTTGCCTCCCGCACAGAACAGCGGCTGCTGGTGCGAGGTCGGAGCTAGAGCTGCGAGAAGAGCCTCTGGGGGGCGGGGTCTTGACTAAGGCAAGGATGCGAGGCTCGGGGAAGGCGGGGTCTTGGTGACGGTGGGCAAACGGGGCCCTTCCGAGGTCGGTCTCTGGGGGCGTGGCCTCGAGGGCGTGGTCCCTGTGGGGGCGGGGCCCTGGCGGTGGGGCGGGGACTGAGTCTCAACGGTCGCACGCCCTAGCAGGGTCTGGGTCTCGCAAGCATGGAGGTTGACGGACGTTGGTGGCTTCTCTGGGTCCTTCTGTCCTTCTGAACTGGGGGTGTCGGCTTTGGGGGGTAAGAGGTCTTGGTGAAATTTACTCCGAGGAGGTCCCCTTCTGCCTTCGTTATATAAGAGAATTTTACTTGTGGCTTTTGTGAGAATTGCTGAAGTGAGAATATCTTAAAACTTAGTTTTGGTTCATGATGTTTGATAAATTCATTTGGCAAAATGCTTTCTCAGAATTCTAGCGTGAGTGGCAGTAAGTGTAATAAAGAAAATGAAATGAAGTGGAGTAAGTGAAAATGGAAGTAACAAATCTCCCAATTAAAGTTTATTCAGCTCTGTGCTTCGCACATCAGCTGCGCCTCTCCTCCAAGAGCCTGTCCTCGCGGTAGAGTTTTATTTTTTATTTTTTAAAGGGTTTTTATTTTTTTTTAAGTTTGTTTGAGAGAAACAGAGAGGGCGCGCGCATATGCGAGGTTGAGGGGGTAAGGGGCAGAGAGCAGGGCTGGAACTCAGGAACCAAAAAATTAAAAAAATAAAAGAGTTTCTTATGGTTTGCCCAGCTTGCCAGTATGATCTTCGAAAATATAAATAGGAATAGAAAACTCTTAACAAAACTCCTGCTAGCCTGCCAATCACCAGGTGTAAATCCAGATTGGCTTTGGGCTTGTTTGCCCTGATCTTGACCTGGCTCCTGGCCCCTCTGCCACCCTCTCCCATCACTGTCCTCTCCAGACACCCAGGTCACAAGCTCCGGCCACACCTGCAAGGGCTTTCTTCCCTGTTGAGCATCTGCCTGGAGCTGGATCCTGGCCACTTTCCTTTTCCTGAGACCCTCTTCCTCCAGGGCTTCCAAAGGACAGGATGAGGTGGGAGCGGAGCCCCAGGAGCCCCCAATCTGCTCGCATCAGGGTTGGGGCCTTTTAGGGTTTGAGGCATAGAACTACGTTCTACCTTGTATTTTTATTAACTTGGACAATCGACTCGCTAAACCTCTCTGAACTTGAGTACCCGCAACAGTCACAGGAGTTCGCAAGCCTTCCTCACGGGCTGCAAGGCCCACACGCCTCTTTCCTGGCTGTGAGCGCCAGGGTCGCCGTGGCCGTTTAGGAACCCCGTGTGCATGCAGGCATTTGCTCCGTTGGTGTGTGAGGTCGTGGGTCATGTGATGCAGCCTCCAGGCAGGTGCTGGCTGGAGTGTAGGGCACGGCCTCCCTCTCACCCCTACCCTCTTGTCCCCCAGCAGTGCCTGCTCAAGCCCACCTGTCTCCAGGAGGGGAACGTGGAGGTGGAAGCGATGGCTCCGGGGCTGCCGGTAACCTGGTCACAGGTGAGCAAATCAAATCAAATCAAATCAAATCAAATCAAAATCCCCCTTGGGGCGCCCGGGGGGCTCAGTCGGTTAAGTGGCCAACTCTGGATTTTGGCTCAGGTCATGATCTCACAGGTTGTGAGTTCAAATCCCACTTGAGGCTCTGCGCTGACAGCACAGAGCCTGCTTGGGATTCTCTCTCTCCCTCTCTCTACCCCTCCCCTGTTCATGCACACACACATTCTCTCTCTCTCAAAATAATTAAATAAACATTAAAAACATTCCCTCATACCAATGTGACCTCTCCCTGAGGTCGACCATGTGTCCTCTTGGTGGTCTGGAGGCTTCCAAACTGACCAGAACCTGTCTCTACACTCCTCAGGACCCTTAGCCTCTGACGAATGGCGGCTAAGGGACTTCCAGAGAATGCTCAGTATTTATGAGTGCTCATCAGCGCCTGTTCATACCAGCGCTGTAGTCACTTCAGAGCTGTGGCAGAAAACCAAGGAAAGGCTATGCGCTGTCTTGGTCGTAATTCAGTCACGTACTAAGTATTTGTCTCAGGACTCTGTAAGCTCAGGTCTGTGCGGTGTCGCACCTAGGGGACTCGGGCCGGCGGGGTCCGCTGACTAGTTGCACAGAGAAAAGTTCAAGCCCTTGTCGAAGAGCTAACCGATAAGGCCAGACGAGATCGCTGAGGATGTGTGAGTGGAGGGAGACGAGGGGTGAGGAATCCCCCCGGCCCGTCTGAATCTCCCACTCCTTGGACTTCTGGTGCCATCCTGCACCCACCCCACCTTCCCAGCACAGAAGTGTGTGGGATGTTTCAGGATTCAGTGACCTTTGAGGAAGTGGCGGGGGACTTCTCCAGGAGGAGCGGGCACCACTGGACCCTGCTCAGAAAATCTTGTATAGAGACACGATACCGGACAACTACAGGAGCCTGGCCTCGGTCAGCCTCATCTCTTCATTCCTAGATTTCTGCTGCAAATATTTCTTTTTTTTTTTTTTTAACATTTATTTATTTTTGAGAGACATAGAGACAGAGTGTGAGCAGGGGAGGGCAGAGAGAGAGGGAGACACAGAATCTGAAGCAGGCTCCAGGGTCTGATGAGCCATCAGCACAGAGCCCGATGCGGGGCTCGAACTCACAGACCGTGAGATCATGACCTGAGCTGAAGTCAGCCACTTAACCGACTGAGCCACCCAGGCGCCCCTGCTGCAAATATTTCTTAAGCACTTGCTACATTCCAGGAACGACGCTTGGTCTTGGGAAGAGAGTGGTGAAGGGGGACATGTGGCCCACTCTTGAGGAGTGAGTGTAGAACGGGAGGGGCCACACTTTTCCTTAAGAGCCCAGAGAGGAAATACTTTCAGCCCAGCGGCCCGTAGGGTTTCTGTTGCAGCTACACAATGATACAGTGCGACCGACGAGCGCCCAGTGCGGTGGGGAATGTAAGCAAATAGGCAGAGGCGCGTTCCAATGAAACCATATCTACAAAAGCCGGTGGCGAACCCCCGGGGTCTAGCCCCTTATGCCTACCTCAGCATCTTCCGCTTGAGAATGAAGGTTCATGTGTTACGCGGACTTTACTTTTTTCACGATTAGAAGCTTTGGTGTTCCCGAAGTGTGTCTCTCTCTGAGCTTGGGTCTGAGGATCCCAGTCCCTCCAGGGCATGACGTGAGGTAGTTTGTTTGGGTCCCGGGTACCATCGTCAGTGCTCACGGGGCCACACATGCCCGTCCTCTGGACGGGGTGGCCCGCTCTGAGGGGAAGTTGCCTTTTCATCCCTGCCCATTCCCCCTGATGTGTCTTTCTCTGCGTGCAGGGTGTCATTTCCATAAACCCAACCTACTCTCCCATGAGGAGCCGAGGACCAAGAAGAGGAGAGTCCTAACTGTCCAAGAAATCTATTCAGGTGAGCCTCAGGCAAAAGCAACTCCATTCAGGAAATTTCTGAAATGTCATGTTTTTTTTTCCATTGAAGTATAGGTGACACAGTGTTACATTAGTTTCAGGTGTACAACACAGTTGCTGGACAACAAGTTCATATGTCATGCTGTGTTCACCACAAGTGAAGCTACCATCTGTCACCATACCTCACCATACAATGCTGTCTAAAATGTCCTCTTGTCTGGGGACACCTGGGTGGCTCACGTTGGTTAAGTGTCCAACTTTGGCTCAAGTCATGATTTTGCGGTCCGTGGGTTTGAGCCTAACGTCCATCTCTGTGCTGACAGCTCAGAGCTTGGAGCCTGCTTTGGAGGCTCTCTCTGCCCCTCACCTACTCTCTCTGTCTCTCTCTCAAAAATAATTAACAAAATTTTTTTAATGTTATCTTGTCTGAGAATGCATCTTAGGCCACTCGAGATGAGTTTCCTCTTGAAGCTTTGGCTTCCCTTCCTCTCCTCCCTTTTCTCCCCCACTTTCTTTGGCTTCTAGAGAAAGCTCTGTCCTGCTGCTTTTTTTCAGAACATTTCCACTTTTGTAAATAAAGTTTTATTGGAATACAAACACACCTATTTGTCCATTTGTCGACTGCCCCCAGACTTTGCTTACCCCTTAGTGCCCTCTAACAGACTGTTAGCAGCCGTCTCATTCCTGGCAAAATCATTTCTTAGCCTGTCCATCCCTTGTTTCCGTCACTGTCAAGTTTTTCATATTGTAAAATCCTTAAAATATGTCTTTAACTGTTGGGGGTTTCTTCTCTGTCACATTGACTTCTCACGTTTACGGTCAGTCTACAGTCTGTGAAAAAAAGCTACATGAGCCTGGCTCTTTGTGTTTGCTTGTTTTTAAAGATTTTTTAAAAATGTTTTATTTATTATTATTATTTTTTATGTTTGAGAGAGACAGAGAGCAAGCAGGGGAGGGACAGAGAGACAGAGACAGAATCTGAAGCACAGGGGACAGCACAACACAGAGCCTGATGCGGGGCTCAAACTCTCACGAGCAGTGATATCATGACCTGAGCCAAAGTTGGACACTTAACCAACTGAGCCGCCCAGGCGCCCCTCTTTTTTTTTTTTAATGCATTGGTTTATTTTGTTCTTTAAAAATCTATTTTTTTTTCAAGTTTATTTATTTATTTTGAGACAGAGAGTTGGGGCAGACAGAGAGAGGGAGAGAGTGAGAATCCCAAGTAGATTCCGTACTGTCAGCGCAGAGCCTGATGTGGGGCTTGAACCATGAGATCATGACCTGAGCCAGTCAGGAGTTGGCTGCTTAACCGGCTGAGCCACCCAGGTTCCCCATGTTTTTATTTTCAATCACCTTTACCTCATAATTTATTTCTCTAAGAAAAATATTTGTCCTCCTCCCCCCCATTGATTTCAGCTCAAAAGTTTCAACTTAAAGCCAAAGAGACCACACAGCAAAGCAGAATAAAGTTTGGGAAGAACATGATAGGGTAAGACTACCGAATGCCTCTCTCCTGAGGGCACATTGCTGGTTCCCTGCTGGGATTGCTGTGACACAGAAGAGCATAACCACCAGGGGAGACACTTGGGACCAGTGACCTTCACCCAGGAGAAGTTATTTCTCAGAGTCAGAGAGTCTCTGAGGATCACGAATTTGCAGAACATTCTAAACCAATTTCAGTATTTATTTATGGAGAGTTCCCACAAGTAAGCATATCCATTAATATGACTTAGTGAATGTTGACACATAATTCAGTTTTTGTTTAAACAATTATCAGGAAAAATCTACATAAGAAGCTTTGTGAATGTCATGATTATGTCAAGTTCATTCTGGACCTTGTGGCAGAACACTCACCTTACTTAAAATCCGAAAGAACGCAAACAGGGCAGAAGTGGTACATATGCTCCAGAAATGGCAGCACCTTCTAATGTAGGAATCTGCTTTTTTTTTTTTTTTACAGCGCAGATTTGTAGGAAAGGGGGGAGTCCCCGGGAGTACAATGAAAGCGAGAAAGCCTTTAGTTACGACTTATCCCTTAACCAATAGGCGCCAACTCAACCTGGAGAGAACCCCCATGAATGTAGTCTATGTGGAAAAACCATCAGAAGGAATTCTAACCTTGTTTCGCCCCAGAGAAATTCCATGGGAGAAAAATGAAATAAATGTAAAGAATGTGAGGAAATGTTTAGTTTTCCTTCATCCCTTGGGACCCATGTGTGATCTCAGGCTGGCAAGAAACCCTACGAATGTTCTCAGTGTGGGAAAGCTTTGGGTCATCTTTCGTCCTTTATGACACATATGCCAACTCCCACTGGAGAGAAACTATGAGTGCAACCAACGTGGGAAATTCTTCAGATCTGGCTTGAGCCTCGCTGTTTTTAAGAGGATACGCAATTAGGAGAAACTGTATAAATGCAATGACTGTAGAAAGGCCTTCATCAGGAGCAACGACCTGACCGTGCGTGAGAGAGTGCACGCCAGGAGGGACTATCGGTGTGCTGACTGTGGCAAAGTCTTTGGCAGGAAATTCCACCTGAGGGTGCACAGGGAAACCCAACACGGGGAGAAGCTTTACTATTGCAGTGACGTCGGCAGGGGGGAGCCTTCAGTGGGAGCTCCAGCCTCACCGCCCACGGGAGGGCACACGGGGGAGATGTACCAGTGCCGCTACTGGAGGGCCAGTCGTCAGCCATCCCATAGGACCCATGGCAGAACTCCCAGGGGAGACAAGCCCTCGGATGGGAAGCCCGTGGGAAAGCCCCGTCGCTCTCACATGGAATCCTCCGTGAATACCCTCAGTCTGAGGAAGCCTTCCCCCTCGGACTTCGGCTTCTGCACGAGGAAATTCAGAGTGGGAGAGGAAACTTATGAGCGTAGAATTGCTTTTATCAAGGTCTTATTCTCAAAACGGAAATGTAATTCATTAGTTTTCAGTTCATGTTTTTGAATAAAAGCATTTAAGGCCATAGATATCCTCTAAATACCTCTTTAGCTTCAGTATGTGGGTTTCAACCTAAGGTATTTTTATTTTGGTTTAATTCTAAATACTATTTTGTTTTTTTATGTTTATTTTCGAGAGCACAAGCAGGGAGGGGCAGAGAGAGAGGGGGACAGAGGATCTGAAGTGGGCTCTGTGGTGACAGCAGTGAGCCTGATGTGGGGCTCAAACTCATAAACCACAAGATCAAGTCAGATGCTCAACCAACTAAGCCATCAAGGCGCCCGATTCTAAATACTGTTTCTATTAGAGGTGTTTTAACTCACAATGTCACTTTCCTTTTTGAACCTATCGAAATACTACTTAAATTTCTTCTTTTTTATTTATCTTGTGAGAGAGAGAGAGAAAGAGAGAGAGAAAAAACACAAGCAGGGGAGGGGCAGAGAGAATCCCAAGCAGGCTCCCCACTGTCAGTGCAGAGCCTGACATTGGGCTCAAATTCATGAACTGTGAGATTGTGACCTGAGCCAAAATCAAGATGCCCCGATTTCATTTAAATTTCATCTGAACTCTCCTTTCCCCAGATTTTATAATCTCGATGGGTCTGTCTGTGTTTAGTAGGACACCCATGGTTCCTCAGGTGTATGGTCCTTGTGATGAGCCAGTACACCTGGCTTTGTGGTCCCTCGTAGGTTTCGTCCCTAGTGGTCTTTGGCTGATTGTGTCAGGACAATAACATGCAGTCATAAATCTGTTCTATTTTCTTGTCTTCTCAAAATGTTTCTAAAAAGTCCTTCTGAAATGTCTTCAAAAACATTTTCCTATCCATTAGTGATTTCCATATGTGGTGTCAGGAGGGGTCCAATTTAATTTCTTCCCTGGTAGAGAGCCAGTTTTCCTAGAACTCTAATCAGAAAGTTGGCTCCCATTTGTTGTTTCTGTATGTATGTGCCTTCCGTTCTGTTATAATCAGTTTGTTAAGCACCATCTTTAATAACTCCATCCTATTTTTTAACACCTGAGAGACAGAGCCCTACAACTTGTTCAATCGTAGCTTCTCTCTTCGGCACCTTTCATTTCTTCATGTGTATTTTACAGTAAGCTTGCCCAGTTCCACTGAAAATCATATTGGTATCACGTCTGGAATGTCATTAGATCATTCCTGGTAGAAATGTTGTTAAATCTGTCAGACTTTAAGTCTCTTCATTTATTTACTCTTCCTTTAATGTCTTTCAGTAAAGTTTTATAAATTTAATAAATATATTTAAAATGTTATTTTCTTAAACATATGAAGTTTGGACGTTGGAGTCTCAATATCTAAAAAAAAACCCATTTATATGGACAAAAGTGGGTCTTGCGGGCAAAGAGGGACCAGAAATCTCCAACATTCAGGGAACAGGCATTGCTGGTGTAAAGTGTGTGGTCATTTTGAAGCAGTTTGGTAGTTTCTTAAAATAAATTTGCCATTTGACCCCCCAAGAGAAGTAAAAAGATATGTATACAAAAAGACTTGTCCACAAGTGTTCATAGCATGTTTCATAATATCCAAAAGGGGATAAGCCTTTTGGTTTAGATAAAAGTCTCTCAACCCCAGAATAAGTAAACAAAATCCATGCAATGGGTTAGTTATCCATACAATGCAATACCTGGCAAATACAAAGAAATGAAGTTTTGATACATGCTACAACATGGATGAACTTTGAAAACATTATGCTCAGGGAAAGAAACCAGTCACAAAGGACCTGCATATTGTATGATTCCATTTATATGGAATATCCGGAATAGGGACAGCCATAGAGACAGATAGCAGGATTGTGTTTGCTTGCACTGGGGGTGGGAACCTGATTAAAGAGGCAAGAAGGGTCTTGTTGGGTTGATAGTAACGCGCTAATACTGGTCCCTGCTGATAGTTGCACAGCTCAGTAAGTTCATTTTAAAATGGATGAGTTTTATGGCATGTAAACTGTATCTCACTAAAGCTTTCATAAAAGGTGATGCCATTGGACATGGCATTTTGGTAACTCTAGTACAGTCTCCATTGTGGTAGGATATATCCCTACTACATAGCTTTCCAGGTATCCTTGCAATTTTGACATTCCTTGTAGGGACAGTAATAATATCTTTTCTCAAGTGATATAGGAGTTCAATTGATGAGTCCTTTTTGGAGTGGAGCAATGATTGAAAGTGTGACACTCTAACTCAGGTAGTGGGATTCAGATGGGGTATTTATTTAGTTTGGCATTGTCATTTTTTCAGAGTCTGCCTCCTTTTACTCAGTAGTTTCAATGCTGCACTTTCTAATTTGGTTCTTTCCCTTGTGTTCTTTAGAAGTCTTTTTGGACTTTTTAGGAGAACTTGAATTGTTTTCTTTCTTAGGCATTGGATACTTCAAATCAGGGTGTAAGGTTTCTGGAGAAGGGCTAGAGGTGTATGTATCTTGCTGGTCCTCATAGATAATTCTTTTTGGTATGTTGAGTTTGGTTTGTAGCAAACTTGCTCTACTCTTATTATAATACCTGATGTGTAGATCTTGTGAAGTTTTCTGTAGATAATAGTATCTACAAATACAGGCAGAATTCTTTTGCTCCTTTTTAATCCTTATTCTTTTCTTATGCTTTTGTTGCCTGACTGTCTCTGGCTGGGGCTTGACCCCTATTGACTGGAAGCAGTCCTAGGAACTCTTTTCTTCTTCCTGATCTTAAAGGGCATTTCCCCCCCATATTTCATCTTTTAAATGTGGTGTTCTCTATAACACTTTTGTAGATTACCAGGATAAGAAAGTTTATTTCGTCTTCTAGGGTGTTAGCCTTGTTTCTCATGAACAATGTTGAATATTATCCGATGTTCGTTCAGCATCCCCTGAGATGATAATATTTGTTCACTGATGTATTTCAAAACCCCTAGAACAATGGTAGGACACATAATAGGCACTCAATAAGAGTTTGTTGAATGCATGAATGAGTGAACGAATTAATACATGTAACATTTCTAACATATTTGTGGAGCAAATTACTTGAATTGATTTTTCACTGTGAAATTAATCTGTTACACATCATTGTTTCTAGTTCTTTCTTTCTCTCTCTTTTTTTTTGGTTCCTAGTTTTCTAATACGATAGGATTTCTGCATCTTTGAGTGAGATTGCCTGCAGGTTTTCTTTCTTATGTCGTCCTTTTGTGATTGTTGTTGTTTCAAGATGTGGTAGCCTCATAATACTAGTTAGGAAAATTCCCCAAGTCCATTCCTTCACCTAGATACATCAATTGTCAACATTTTTTGACAGCTATAGCTTTTCTTTTTTTTGGCATGTGTATAGTTTTATTTTATGGTTGATCCATTACAGACATAAGACTTCCTTAACATTTATCCTAAGAACAAAGACACTGTCAGGAACTCAAATTCCTACTTACAGGCTAACAAATTAGCCTGCCATGGTTTCATGGATGTCGGCCAAAGACACCTGACTTCTGGGTCAGAGATCAAGGACTTTATTACAGCACAGCAGCCACAGTATAAACTTCATGTTGCGGTCAATTCTTCTTGACTCGCAAGTCCCACAGGGGTGACATGAAGTGGATTTGTGTTACACCCGAGGAATCCCAAGCTTTTCTAAGGAGCTGCAAACAAACCTTCTTGTTCTTTTCCCCAGAAGGGGACATTATCGTTATTACACTGAACAACAAAAAATCTGCCCTCTGCTCTATGGATGTTATCTTTTTTTTTTTTTTAATTTTTTTTTAACATTTTTTTAATTTATTTTTGAGAGACGTAGAGACAGAATGTGAGCAGGGGAAGGGCAGAGAGAGAGAGGGAGACACAGAATCGGAAGCAGGCTCCAGGCTCTGAGCCATCAGCACAGAGCCCGATGTGGGGCTCGAACTCACAGACCATAAGATCATGACCTGAGCTGAAGTCGGCCGCTTAACTGACTGAGCCACCCAGGCGCCCCTCTATGGATGTTATCTAAACATCCTTGAAGACCTAGTACAGAACAGAGTAAGAAGTGCAAACATGAGCTGCCCATGGAGACTTGCCTTCTCACAGACATTTTCCTCTATAATCAAAATATCATTAGTATACTCATGAAATTTAACATTAACAAAATAATTACTAGCACACAAACTATAATCAAATTTCTCCCATCCCACAAATACCCTTTATTGAAGATGTGGAACGTAATTTTCTTATAAAAATCATTTTAAGAAATCTTAATTGTGAAGCTGTGGGATAATAGACACTTAATGGAGCCATCTGCCAAAAGTTACTTTGCTCAACTCAGAAGAATCCGATAGGGCAGGAACTGTATACCTGCACAGAAAAGTCATATTTTTTTCACAGAAGAATATACGAAAGCCTTCATAAGCACTCATTCTTGTGTGAAACATGTGAGGACCCATTGGAGGGAGGTCTTGTTAGTGTGATGAGTATGCAGGGTCTTCAGGTGTGGATCGTCACTGTTCACAAGAGAACTCGTTCTGAGAGAGACAGAGGCCGTGCCCGTGTTGTGAACAGGAGATTGCCTTTGTGATGCATTCTTAAGGTGGACCCCTTAGCTCGTTAATTTGTTTTTTCTTTCATAATATATGTACCCAAGAATACTCGTTGCCTTCTAAATTATTGAACAAATTGTGATTGGTAATATTTTCATTTATTATGGCTCAATTGTAAGTATTGTCTCATTTCCATTTTGATGACTTCTTGGACTCATTGGCTGTTCAGGAATATGTTTTCAAGATGCAGTGCCAGGAGTTTTTAGTCGCCTTGTTTTTCAGTTCCCATCCGATGGCTTTTTGGTCAGAGTCCGTGATCTGTAGGATACAGATTCTTTGGCACTTGTTGGGACTTTCTCTCTCTGGCCCAGTGTAGCAGACAATGCTGGCTGTCTCTATATCCATTCTCCCCATTCTTCTTACTCTCACAACTTGGATTTGGTCAACTTGGTATTGTTCACTGTAAAAACAAAACTGACCAAACAAACAAAAACAAAAACCCAACGGCACTCTCTCTTAGTCTTTCTTGAATAAATAGTCATGTCCCAGGACCCTGGCCCATGGCAGGCAGGCAGAGTCACTGGGTGCAGCTTCTAGGAGAGCTCTTGAAAAGGGGACAGTCCCATGCTTGTTGTTTTCACTTTTTGTTCATGGTCCTTCCTCCTCTATTCTGCCTAGAAATGAGATACAGTGCTTGGAGTTGGAAGGAGGTTACTCTGTAACTGACAGGCAGAAACCACAGGTAAAGATGGTGCCTCTAGAACACAAGCGTCCTTGCTCCCCACGGGTTTTTATTTTTATTTATTTATTTTTTTGTTAATGTTTACATATTTTTGAGAGAAAGACAGAACATGAGCAGGGGAGGGGCAGAGAGAGAGACACAGAATCTGAAGCAGGCTGCAGGCTCTGAACTGTCATCAAAGAGCCCAATGGGGGACTTGAACCCATGAACTGTGAGATCATGACCAGAGCCGAAGTCAGATGCTCAACCAACTGAGCCCCCCAGGCGCCCCAGGACCTTTTTATTACTCTTAGTTAATTTTCATTACTCCTAGCTAAGTATGGCTATTGCTGATGTGGCGGCCATGAGAACCTGCCTCTTGGATAGCCACCTGGGGACTTGGTTGGCTGATGGCCCTGGTTGCTACCCATCCCAGGACTTCCCTCTGGTGGTGTGCTAAGGCTGCTCCTAGCAGTGAGTAAGCCTGGCAGGAGGAATTGTGCAGGCCCTTTCTGTGGGTGGTAGGTCTCTTCTAGTGATGACTGTGGCTCAAGAACCCCTCACGGACTGGCCTGCCCGAAACTTGGCCAGACTGTGCTGAGGTCTGAGACTCTCCCCACCCAGTCCTCCTTGGCTCTTCACCCTTTTTTCTGACTGAATTTAACAATAAATATCAAAATATCAATGTAAGTCCTTGAGGACCTTGTCGAAGTTGATTTTGTGACCTACTGCCCACAAAAGCCTGTTGAAATGGATTCAGGACAAAGTAGGAGAAAAATTGGAGACAGTAAGGAGAAAGATTTTTTAATCTTAAAAAAGTTATTAATTTAATTGAATTTAATATTGATTTAGTATTGATAATATTAATAGTTTTTAAATTTATTAATAAAGCCATGCCAGTTTTCTTTTGTATTTGTCTGTTATGTATTTCTTCATTCTTCTCATTTAAGCTGTGTGCGTACTTAAGTTTTAGATGTGTCTCTTGTAAATAGGATGTAGCTAGATTAAAAAAAATCCAATCTGAAAATACCCTCTAGTTTGTAAACCAATCTTAGTTTTTATTTTAATAACTAATATGTTGGATTAATTTCTACCACCTTAATAGTTGTGATTTCTATTCTGTAATTTACTTTGAAAAAATTGGAAATAGAAAAGATTTGATGAAAATCCATATATCCATACAGTTGATGGTTGTACCCATCCACCAAGCCAAGAGGCAGAAGATTGCTCTGCCTCAGAAGTCTCAAGTATGGGATCTTCATGATTATTCTTAGATGGAATAACTATTGGGATTCTGCAATTTATTAATTTCTTGCATGACAACATATTGCCAAGGTTGGGAGCAGGATAACATGGGTTAGAAAGAAACAAAAGGTTTCTTGGTGGAGATGAAACCATTCTGTATCCCGATTGTGAGAATGGTTACTTGAACCCATCTGTATATGTGATAAAATATCACAGATCTTGAGCACTCGTATATTACCTACAGAACTGTGTTGTCTCCCCCCATAAAAGAAAAGAGTTCAAATTAACAATAGGTAAGATCCAGATGAGGTCCCAACCCTGAATTAATGGTATTGAACCAATGCCAGTGTCCTGATTTTGAGAATATACTGTGGTTATGTTAAGACGTTATCATTGGAGGAAGCTGGGGGAAGACTACATGGGAACTCCATACGATTTTTCAACTTCTCGTGGTTCTCATATTATTTCAAAATAAAGTTACTAAAAGAAATCAAGGAAGGAAAAACACTATGTAAGTGAATAGCATGTTTATATATTTTCATGTGACATACTTTTGCTCACACATTTTTGACCTTTATTTATGTGTCACATAGTTGTAGTTAATGTATGTAGTTGCTATGTAAGGGACCTTTTATATGAACATACCACGGCTTACTGATCCATTGTAGAGTGGATGGACTTCTTTGGGTTGTTTGCAGTTTTTATCCATCATGAATCCTGCTGCCGTAAGCGTTCTTGCACATCTCCCATTGCACATACAGTGAACTCAGGCGCCCGGGCGGCCCAGTTGGTTGAGATCTGACTTTGGCTCAGGTCGTGATCTCACCATTTGTGAGTGTGAGTCCCGCGTGAGGTGAGCTTGAGCCCCACGTCGAGCGAACATGGGCCCCACTTCGGGTGACTCCCACTTCTGTCTCTCTCTACCTCTCTCTCTGCCCCTTGCTCACTTGTGGCCTCTCTCTCTCTCTCTCAAAAAAAAAAAAAAAAGAACTCACTGGCTATAGAATCTATATGCTAAAAATTGTGTTTTATGGGTTTTATATTTTATTTTTGAGAGTAGTTAAGAAATGGTATCTTGGGGCGCCTGGGTAGCTCAGTCGGTTGAGCGTCCGACTTCGGCTCAGGTCATGATCTCGCAGTCTGTGAGTTCGAGCCCCACGTCGGGCTCTGTGCTGACGGCTCAGAGCCTGGAGCCTGTTTCACATTCTGTGTCTCCCTCCCTCTCTGCCCCTCCCCCACTCATGTTCTGTCTCTGTCTCAAAAATAAATAAACATTACAAAAAAAAAAAAAGAAATGGTATCTCATTGTTCTTTGTATTCTGCTGATTGCTATTCTGAATGGGTATCATTTTATAATCCTGGCTATTTGGAATTTCCTCCTGGGAATTAACCTGTATGTTTTTGATGATTTTTCTTTGTATCTTTGTCATTTCCCCATGATATTTGGGATTGTGATATCTTTGATACCAATTTTTACTTTTGTTTGTAAATGTCTCTCTTTATTGTGTCTTGATGGCAGAGATTCTGAATTTTAGTCAGATACATTAGTTTTTTCATTTATGGTGAAGGTTTTTGTGTCTTGTTTAAGAAATCCTTCCCAAACAACTGATTATAAGTGTGTTTGGCTTCAGTGTCGTCTTCATTTTTTGAAGTTCAGTTTCACATTTAAATTCTTAAATCCATTTGTTTTTGTTTGTGACAGAGCATGACAAGTTTATTGATATGGTTTTAGATTTCTATTGCAACTAATCTTTAAGAAATGACCATTTTGGAGTGCCTGGGTGGTTTAGTCAGTTAAGCATCCTACTTTGGCTCAGGTCATGATCTCACAGCTCGTGGGTTCCAGCCCCACGTTGGGCTCTGTGCTGACAGCTCAGAGCCTGGAGCCTGCTTTGGATTCTGTCTCCCTCTCTCTCTGCCCCTCCCCTGCTTGCGCTCTGTCTCTCAAAAATAAACATTACAAAAAAAATGTTTAATGGCCACTTGTTAATTTTGGTGCAGTATCAAAGAAGACTATCCACAGTTATCTCAAGAGGCTGTAAAAATACACTTCTGTTTTCCATCTATGTGTCTTTGTGAAGCCAAATTCCTTCATATACTTAAAACAAACACAACAGATTGATTGTAGAAGTAAATGTGAGAATACAGCTGCTTATATCTGTGAAGCAGACATTAAAGATATGCGAAAATATCAAATAATGCAATTCTGTCTAAATTTTCTGGTTTGGAAAGTATTGTTATTTTTTCAAAATAAAAATGTTATCTATGTTTACGTGTACTGGTTTATTATTATTTTTATCAGATGAGTAAATTGTAATCCATCTTTTAAAACTCCATTTTAACATTACTGTTGATGTTTAATGCTGTTTAAAAAGATATGAGCAGAACCTTAAGAAATGAGAGAAACTTATTTTCTCATTTTATAGAAATGAGAGAAACTTATTTTGGAAGAATGGGTAAAGAGATCAAGACAAGATTGTAGGTCTAAGGATCAGCTGAAACAATATCAAACTTCATAAGTAAATACAATTCAGGGGTGTCTGGGTGGCTCAGTTGCTTAAATGTTTGACTCTTGGTTTTGGCTCAGGTCATGGTCTCATGGTTCATGGGTTTGAGTCCTGAATAGGAATTCTCTCTCCTCTCTCTGCCCCTCCCCTGCTTGTACATGCCCCCTCTCTCAAAATAGATAAACATTTAAAAATAAATACATAAATATAATTCATTAGTGAAGTAGAATATATAAAAATACAAAATGATTTTTCAGGGCACCTGGGTGACTCAGTTGAGTGTTCGACTCTTGATTTCAGTTCAGGTCATGATCCCAGGGTGGAGGGATCGAGCGGGGACTCTGCGTTGAGCACAGAGCCTGCTTAAGATTCTCCCTTTCTCGGGACACCTGGGTGGCTCAGTCGGTTAAGTGTCTGGCTTCAGCTCAGGTCATGATCTCACAGCTCATGAGTTCAAACCCACGTCGGGGTCTGCGCTGATGGTTCAGGGCCTGGCGCTTGCTTCAAATTCTGTGTCTCCTCCTCTCTCTGCCCCTCACCCACTTGCCCTCTCTCAAAAATAAATAAACATTAAAAAAATTTAAAAAAGATAAGATTCTCCCTCTCTTTCCCTCTGCCCCTCTTTCCCACTCTCTCTAATTTAAAAACATATTTAAAAATATTAAAAAATACCAAAATGACTTTTCTATCACCTAGTATAATTAGTTGGATATGTTAAAAATAACAGAAAAGAGAAAGGTTTCTTTCACATGTTGAGATATAAAAGTAGACCTGAAATTAGATGAATGAAAGAACATAATTTCTTAGGAATAATCAGAGAAAAGTATATGAATACTGAAACACTACTTTCCTCCCATCAGGATGGCAAATGCCCATCATAGGGATTGAACTTATGACCCCGAGATCAAGGGTCCCATGCTCCACCAACTGAGCCAGCCAGACCTCCTAGAATGGCAAATATTTTCTTTTTTTTTTTAATTTTTTAACGTTTATTTATTTTTGAGAGACACAGAGACAGAGCGTGAACAGGGGAAGGGCAGAGAGAGAGGGAGATACAGAATCTGAAGCAGGCTCCAGGCTCCGAGCTGGCAACACAGAGCCCGACGCGGGGCTCGAACTCACAGACTGAGATCATGACCTGAGCTGAAGTTGGCCACCCAACCAACCGAGCCACCCAGGCGCCACAGCAAATATTTTTCAAATTCAATGATAGGCAAGTATGTCGGAAAACTGATACTTTATTACACAAAGAGGAGTGAGTATAAATGGTAACAACCACTTTGGAGGATAATTATATGTATCGTATTGTATTGTATTTTAATTTTATATATATTTTTAGAGAGAGTGTAAGCAGGGGAGATGGGCAGAAGGAGGGAGAAAGAGAATTTTAAGCAGGTTTTGCACCCGGAGTGGAGCCCAGTGCAGGGCTCAGTCTCATGACTGTGTGATCATGACTTGAGCTGAAATCAAGAGTCGGGTGCTTAACTGACTGAGCCACCCAGGAGCCCCTAGATGCATTTTATAAATAAAAATCAGCATACCCAGTGACCTAGCACTTCCCCACTTGATACCTAGTCTAGAAACACATACACAAGTGCCACAA
The DNA here is from genome assembly GCA_030068075.1 of Paguma larvata. NCBI lineage: Eukaryota > Metazoa > Chordata > Mammalia > Carnivora > Viverridae > Paguma > Paguma larvata. Next base: position 7,168,291 of record CM057842.1, on the reverse strand, counting down.
GGATATCTATCTATCTATCTATCTATCTATCTATCTATCTATCTATCTATCTGTCATCGATCTATCTCATCTATCATATTAGTTAAGGTAACCCACCTGCTGAAGCAGATAAGCCCTAAAGTCCAGTGATATGTGGATACATGGTGAGATGTGGATGAATTATAACTGTATTTTTTGTATTCTTTATAATATTCTGAACATGGAATTGACAGGATTTTGTGGTAGATTACATATAGGCTATGAGAAAAAGAAAAGGATGAAAGGTGGCCCCAAGGATTTTGGCTTTAGCAACTACGATAATGCAATTGTCATTTACTGAAATGGAGTAAGGCAGGAATAAGTGTTGGGGGAAATCCTGAATTCCGTTTTGGGCATCTCAGAATTAGGATGGCCATCACACAAGCTGGTGGAGATGTTAAGTAGGCATTTTGGGCACCTGCCAAGGTTTGAACAGTATTCCAATCAATCATAATATAATTAAAAAAAAAAAACCTTTTTATTTTGAAATACTTTTAAACTCAACAGAGTTGGTTTGAAACCTCCTTGGGAGCTTCCTGGGTGAAACCTGGAACCAGCCCCTGTCCCCTAAGGCAGGGAAAGACAAAAATAGAGGCAAACCGTTCCAGATTGAAAGGTTGCAATTTTTTTTATAATCTTTTTTTAATGTTTCTTTATTATTGAGAGACAGAGAGAAACAGAGCATGAACACGGGAGGGGCAGAGAGAAGGGGAGACACAGAATCCGAAGCAGGCTCCAGGCTCTGAGCTGTCAGCACAGAGCCTGACACGGGGCTCAAACTCACAAACCACAAGATCATGACCTGAGCCAAAGTTGGACACTTAACCAACTGAGCCATCCAGGCGCCCCAGGTGGCAATTTTTTTAAAGTTTACTTATTTGACCGATCTCTGCATCTAACGTGGGGCTCAAACTCATGACCCCAAGATCAAGGACTGTGTGTGCTCTACTGTCTGAGGCAGCCAGGTTCCTCTGCAGTTTTTTTTTTTTTTTTTAAGTTTATTTACTTTGAGACAGACAGAGAAAGAGAGAGAATGAGGGGGGAGGGGCAGTGAGGAGAGACAGAATGGCAAGCCATCTCCGAGATGTCAGCGCAGAGCCCAGCAGGGACTTGAACATTTAACTAACTGAGCCACCCAGGCGCCCCACCCCTGCAGTTTTAAATATTGTTATTTTTAAAGTAATCTCTACACCCCAAGTGGGGCTTGAACTCGACAACATCAAGAGTTAGGTGGCAAAGGAATTTCCTTAAGAGGCTTGTTTTAGGCAGCCTCAAGACCAGTAGTTTTCAGCACCCGCCTGTCAAATCTGAAAAGTTTATACAGAGGCCTTAACGGCTTCAGTTTCAACACCACATTTCTGTCTCAAGGCTGTATCCTTGGGGCAGCTTCCGGGAACGGGGAAAACAAGTGGAACAGGCATTGCAAGGACAGGGGAAAGGGCGAGGAGCCGCCCAACTGCCCGGGCCCAGCTCTTGGGTCAACCCGTGGTCACATCTTGACCTCAGCTAACAGAGAGAAATTGCAAAATTAGTACACCTAGCTTCCCTTAATGACAACATCTTACACAGCCATGGCGCAATGATCGAAACAAAGAAGCTGACGTTGGCATAATGTTATTCAACTTTAGACCATATTCACATTTAACCAGAATAATTTTTATTTATTTATAGCTCTTTTTAAATGTATATTTATTTTTGAGAGAGAGAATGAGAGCGCAGGGGAGGGGCAGGGAGAGAGGGAGACAGGATGTGAAGCAGGCTCTGCACTGACAGCACAGAGACTGATGCAGGGCTCGAACTCACAAACCAACCTGAGCCGAAGGCAGATGCTCAACTGACTGAACCATCTAGGCGCCCCTACAATAATTTTTATTTAATAATTCTATTAAATGATTCATCTAATTGAAGGTATGTTACTGAAACCCAAGTTTGGCTGCCGGTTGCTTGAAAAGCCAATACTCAAGAGATGTTTTGACGGGAAAGGAGTATGAGCACCTGGGGAGACGGTGGACTCCTGTCCAAAGGCCAACTCCGAGGTTCTTGACTGGCCCAAGCGTTTTTAAAGGAATTTAGGACAGTTAATCAGTACAGGGAGTACAGTGGTCCGTAATATTTTGTTGTTACATGCAGACTGAACGGTACCAGCTACAGTGCTTGGAGGTTGTGCGAGGGGCTCTGGTTCCTTGGTGCCCACAGGTGGTGCAGGAGCGTCTGATGACATTCAGAAGTACTCTGTTCTTTCTAGGAAAGAATGCATGTCTACAGATATACGAAGAAAGGTTAACCAATCGTGTGGGCTAAGGGTGCTGGCTAAAGCTTAAAGATGACTAAGTTGGCCAGAGGGCCCCGGGCAGCTTCAGGTAGAGGGCCAAAATAATTTCAATTCAATCCACAACAAGGTAGGATTGCCAATATATTCCATGCTTATTCAACACTGCTTTCCAGATTCTGGTTTCTACAAATAACCTGTATAAATAGTGAAAAAAAAGAGGCCAGGATTATATCTTCAGTTATGGTTTTATTCTATTTTATTTTTAAGTTTTTAAAATATTTATTTATTTTTGAGAGAGAGAGAGCACAAGCAAGGGAGGGAAGAGAGAGAGGGAGACACAGAATCCGAAGCAGGCGCCAGACTCTGAGCTGTCAGCACAGAGCCCAACTCAGGGCTCAAACTCATGGATCCACGAGGTCATGACCTGAGCTGAAGTTGGCGGCTTAACCAACTGAGCAAGCCAGGTTCCCCCCAAATATTCTGTTTTTAAAATTAGTATCAGGGGCGCCTGGGTGGCTCGGTCAGTTAAGGGACCAACTTCGGCTCAGGTCATGGTCTCACGGTTCGTTGAGTTCAAGCCCCGCATTGGGCTCTGTGCTGAGAGCTCAGAGCCTGGAGCTTGATTCCGATTCTGTGTCCCTGTCTTTCTGAACCCCTCCCCTGCTCATGCTCTGTGTCTGTCTGTCTCTCAAAAATAAATAAAAACATTTAAAAAAATTAAAAAAAAATAAAATAAAATTAGTATCAATTTTCTCAGGTATGCTCATCCTAAGATGACACCTCATGCATTCATCCAAGCTCCTCCACACACAAACTTCATGTAGAAATAAATATAGGAAAAACTTCCATTCTCAATAGGGAAAGATTTCAAAATATAACAAGAAATGGACAAGATACATATATACACATTATCAAATGCAATGAAAAAAGATCTGAACAAGTGGAAATAATTACTGGATGAGAAGATTTATGTAAAGAAAGAAAAACCAGTTCTTCTAAGATTAACATATAAATGTAAAACAATAACTAAACGACTTCAAAATTTACATGAGAAATAAATGCCAGAGATCAGTGAAAAATCTATTAAACACAGAGAGACTTGTCTTAATGGTGTTCGATAACCCGATGGTGAAGCAAGATGACTGTGAAACCAGACTGCCTAAGATTGAATCAAGGCGTAAGCTCTATGCACATAAGTTGGTTTTTTAATTGTAACATGAGGATGACAGTAGCACCATTTTGTCGAGTAGCTCTGAGGGTAAATAATTTAATAGACGAAACAACATTAGTCATCCCTATAACTGCTGTAAACAGATATTAAAAATGACAAAACTATTGCAATCAAAACAACGTATTAACCATCCATCTGGAGGAACACACAGTTGCACTTCCATGTCACACTACATACCTAAATATATACTATTATAAAGATCTCAAACTATAAGAAAATTAGGAAAATATTTTTTATAACCTAGTTTGGACACACTTTTGATAGCACAATTTATTTAGAAACTATAAAGGACAAATTTCACTACACAAATATTAAGTATTTTGTATGACTTAAGATTCCATAAAGTCAAATCAATAGAAGCATAAGAAGTCGTTTGACAGAATTCAACTCATTTTCACAATAAAGTCTCTTCCCAGTTCAAGGATAAATATTAATTTCTTTCACCTGTTACAGGTCATTGACACTCCCACCCCACCTCAAATATAATTAATGGAGAAACTTTAGACCCATTGCTTTATACATCAAAAACAAGACAAGGATGCCAATTAATCACTGCTATTATTCAACGTATTATTAGAAATTCTGACCAACCTCAAAGACAGGAAAATGAAATGAGGTACAATTATTGGCAGAAAAAAAATTAAAACAGAGTATCGTTTACAGCTATTTAGGCCATTTACACTTAAAAATCCAAGAAAACAAATTATTAGAATTAATGTCTGTCAAGGTTGCTAGACTCATGATAGATACATAAAAATATCCTTAATATCTATTAATCAGATAATCAATGTGAAATGCATATATACACATTCGTGCAAGACGCATCCAGGAATGACTCTAGCCAAAACTGCAAAAAGCAAACATTTGAAGCACATTTTAAGAAAAACGAATGAAGGGAAAGATGTAACATTTCACGGATTGGCAAGCTTGCCATTAGGAAGATGGCCGGTCATGGCATAGGGCTGTAGATAAGGGGGAAGAAAAAGAAACGACTTTGCGGGGACAAAGCCCCGCCGCCAAGTGGATGTGAACCCCGAGTCATGCGCTTCTCAGAGGAAGAACGTAGAATTTCCGCGCCCTAAGTTGTAGGCAGTGGGCCACACCCCTTCTTTCCCCCGAACGAAAGCACAAGTGTGCGCTCCCGGGACGCAGCCGCTGTACGCGAGTTTCCCCCGTGTGCGGGGGGCGGGGTCAACTGAATCGTCTTCCGGTCTGGGCCGGCTCTTCTGGAACGGAAGTGGAGTAGCGCATCCGGCCGGACGTGGTAGGCGCGGGGTCAAAGTGCGAGTCTGGTCTCGTTGCAACGCGAGGCTTCCAGCGAATAACTGGCTTGCCTATGGTGGGAAGGAAAAAGCGCGACTTCCCCCCGAGCCCGCGAAGTCGCCGTTGGTGCGTCCTGGTTCATCTGCAGATGTGGGCCCGTTCTGGTGAGAGCTGGGCGGACTACACCCGGGGCGCCCCTAATCCCTCTTTGTGTGAAAGGAGTTAAGTCGGTGACATTTCATCCACCTGTAGCTTCCCAGGGTCACTATGAAGAGAGGCTGGTTCCTTGAAAACTTTGAAAAGTTGAAAGAATACCCTCGACCTGGACCCATCAGTTGTTAACCCTTTGTCACCTCCTATATTATGTTTCCCCCCTGCTGAACCATTTAAAACTTAAGTTGACGTCATTATAACAGACCGTAAGTGCTTCCTAATGCATCTCCTAGGAATATGGGTGTTCTACTTAACCACAATGTAGTTATTCCACCTAGAAATTAAAAAAAAAAGTTCAGTTGGGGCGCCTGGGTGGCTCAGTTGGTTAAGGGTCAGACCTCTTGATTTCAACTCTGGTCATATCTCATGGTTTGTGAGTTCAAGCACCACACTGGGCTCGGTGCTGACAGTGCGGAGGCTGCTTGGGATTTTCTCCCTCAGCCTCTGCCCCTCCTCTGCTTATGCATTCTGTCTCTCTCTCTCTAAAAATTAAAAAATATTTTGAGACAAAAATGAAAACACTTACCGAAACTTATGGGATGAAGCAAATGCAGGTATAAGAAGGAACTTTATAGCAATAAATGCCTCCATTAAGAAAAAAAGGAGAGCACCTGGGTGGCTCAGTCAGTTAAGTGACCGGCTCAGGTCAGGATCTCACGGTTTGTGAGTGAGTATGAGCCCTGCGAGCCTGTGTCAGGCTCTGTGCTGACAGTTCAGAACCTGGAGCCTGGTTCAGATTCTATGTCTCCGTCTCTCTCTGTCCCTTCCCCTCTCTCTCCCTCACACTCTCTCTCTCTCAAAAGGAAATAAACCTTAAAAAAATAGGTAAATTGAACTTAATGAAAATCACAAGCTTTTTATACAAGTTTTATTTATTTAAGCAACCTCTATACCCAACATGGGGCTCAAATTCACAAATGCAAGATCAACAGTCACACACTCTCCTAACTCAGCCAGTCGGGCGCCCATGAAAATCACAAACTTTTGTGCCTCAAGGACAATAACAGGAGAGTGAAAAGACCACCCAGAGAATGGGAGAAATATTTGCAAATCATCTATCTGATAAGGGGCTAATATCCAAAAATCTATAAAGAACTACCACTCAACAACAAAAAACAGCAACCCAAGTAAAAAAAATGGGGAAAGGACTTAAATAGACATTTCTCCAAAGAAGAAAATGTACAGGTGACCAAGTACATGAAAAGATGTCCAATATCAGTAATCATTAGAGAAATCAGTAATCATTAGGCAAATGAAAACCACAAGGAAATACCGCTTCACACCACTTCGGATGGCTATTATCTAAAAACCGGTAAGTAACACCTGCCGGTGAAGATGTGGAGGAACTGGAACTCCTGTGGATTCCTGGTGGGAATGTGGGACAGTGCAACTGCTGCGGAAAACAGCGTGGAGGTTCCTCAAATCATTAGACAGAGAACTAACTGTGATCCAGCAGTTCCACCTCTGGGTATATAGCTAAAGGAGCTGAAGTCAGGGACCTGAATAGATATGTGCATGCCAACGTTCACAACAGCATTATTCACAGTGCCAAATGAGAAATTTTTACACTTTCACCTGTTTTAAACTAAGTTCGAGCGAGGAGATTTTTTTAGCCATTCAAAGCCTTTCTGCTTTGCATACACCACAAAGTTATGTCCCGAGTCTGAGTCTCACAGCTAAAGATAAGATAAATCCTGGGGCTCTAAGTACCCCAAGCTGCTGCTGATTTTCAGAACTTTCTGACCCAGGGACTTCCCCCTAGCTGCTGAGCAACATACCCTAGACACATAAACCCCCTCTGTGATCACCTCCTGTAGCAGGAGTTGGCCCACTCCCTTCCTGAGTAGTGGCGTTCATGCTGTACCTTCTGTACGTCCTCATACCCGAGGGGCTTTCTCCACAAGAAAACCTGTCGAAGTTCCGCCCAAAGAAAGCTTTTGTGGGCTACTGCCACTTCACGATCATTTCTTTTTCCTGAATCACCCCAGAAATAATTTGAATACCCTACATATGTGTATGGCTCCCCGCCACCACCGCCACCAACACAACCACACAGATGCATCCACACGTTTCGATTCCTAATCCAACTGGAGTTTATTTTTGTGAGTGGTGTGAAGTGTATTTGTAATTTTATCTTAGCACCATTCCTTAAACCGTCCATTTCTGTCCCAGTGATCTGAAATACCACTGTTACGAACTAAGTTTCCATGTTTTGGGATTTAGTTCTAGATATTCCATTTAACTGAAGTTGTTTCCTATTTATGTGCCGTTCCACAGTTTTAATGATAGTGGCTTTACAGTATGTTAATGTCACTAGGTCACCATCGCTTGTTTTTCAGTGTTTTCTTAGACCTCATCATGTATGTGTGTTCTTCTGTATAAATGCTAGTATCGATTTGCCTAACTCCATTTAAAAAAAAAAAGCTTATTGGCAATTTTATTAGGATTATGTTACATTTCTGAATTAGCCTGGGGAGAGTTGATATCTTTATGATGTCAAGCCACTTTATCAAAGAATGAGGGATGTTTTTCCTTTTGTTCAAGTCTAGAAGTATTTTAGAGTATTTCTAGAGTATTTTAAAAGTTCCTTATGTGGGTTTTATACATTGCTTGTTCAGTTTACTCCAAAGTTTTCTAGTGTTTCTTTTTTTCTTTTTCATTATAAATGAGGTTTTCTCTACCATTATATCACCTTACTGGTTATTTGTTGAGTAACCAAAGACTCTTTTTTTTTTTTTTTAATGTTTATTTAATTTTGAGAGAGAGAGAGAGGGAGACACAGAATCTGAAGCAAGCTCCAGGCTCTGAGCTGTCTGCACAGAGTCTGACATGGGGTTTGAGCTCACAAACTGTGAGATCATGACCTGAGCTGAAGTGGGAGACTTAACCAACCGAGCCACCCAGGCACCCCAGAGGCTTTTTATTTCTAGATGGAATTTCATGTCCTGCTAACTTACTACATTCTGTTATTGTTTACATTAGTCTTAGCATTAATTCTCTAGAGATTTCCATGTATGATATCATATCATCTGCAGAAAGAGATAGCTTTACTTCATTTGCAATTCTTATGTTTATTAGTTTCTCCTCAATGTCACCAGTGCACACTCAGACACACACACACACAGTTATAGATACAGGCAATCATTTTAAGAAAGTATTAATTAATTTCTATTTTTTGAGTGCTTACATCAATAATGGCCTTTTGTCAAAGCCTTCATCAGCACCTATAGAGATAATCACATGATTTGTTTTCTTAGATGCATTGATATGGTATATTATTTAATAAATTTCTTTCTTTTAAAAAATTTTTTTTAGAGAGAGAGCAAGCGTGAGCGGGGAAACAGGGAAGAGGGAAAGAGAATTGCAGGCAGGCTCCACACTCAGCATGGAGCCTGATGTAGGGCTCGATCGCACAACCCCAGGATCATGACCTGAGCCAAAATCAAGAGTTGGACACTCAACTAACTGAGCTACCAGGTGCCCTTAATAGCTTTCTTAATAATTAAACAAACCTTGAATTTCTAGAGTAAATTTGCTCAAGGTTTATCATTTTCTTAATGTGGTTTTGTATTCTTTTTGTTGCTAATATTTAACACAGCTCATTTGAATCAATATTCATAAGTGATATGACTTTTTAATTTTCTATTTTTGTATTCTATCAGGGTTTATATGAATATTATCTCATAAAAGGAATGAGGAAGTTTTTCTTCATTCTTATTGCTTTAAACAACTTACGGAGTACCTTGAATATCTGCACTTTCAAGGCTTGGTATAATTCCATATCTAAAACATCCAGCTCACATTCCCGGTCCTCTGATGCTTGATGAGAGTACCAAAACAATTCGGTAGAGGAACAAATAGTCTTTCTGACAAATGGTACTGGGACAACTGGATATCCACACACAAAAGAAGGAAGCTGGTTGTCTACCTCACACTATATTTGAAAGTTACTTAAAATGGATCAAATAACTAAATGTAAGAGCTCAAATAATAAAACTCTTAGAATCAAATATAGTAGTAAATCTTTAGTGGTCTTGGGTTTGACAGTGGTTTGTTAAATTTCACACTCAAAGCATAAGGAACCAAAGAAAAATAGACAAATTGGCACTTAATCAAAATTAAATTGTTTTGTACTTCAGAGGATACCATAAAGAAGTGAAAAGACAACCTATTGAATGGGAGAAAATATCTGAAAATTCTATATCTGCAGAGAGGCTGACATCTGGAAAATATAAAGAACTCTTAGAGATTAATAATAAAATGACAAAGAACACAGTTAAAACTAGTTGACGACTTGAATGGACATTTCTCCAAATAAGACATACAAATGGCTAATAAGAACATGCAAAGATACTCAATATCCACTAGTCATCAGGGAAATTAAAATGAAAACTACAATGAAATAGTACTTAACACCAACTAGGATCGCTAGATGTTTTAAAAAACAAAACAAAACAATACTAAGTATTGGCAAGGATGAGGAGTACTTGGGGCCCTCATACGCTGCAGGTGAGATTGTAAAATGGCGCAACCACTTTGGAAAATAGCCCGGCAGGTCCCCTACAGGTTAAACTTAGTGTTATAATATGACTCAGCAGTTCCAGTCCTAGGCATATATCCAGAAGAAATGATAACATGTCCACATAAAAACTTGTACAACAATATTTCATAGCATTGTTCAAAATGGCCAAAGAGTGAAAACAACTCACATGTCCACCAACTGATAGGAATGTTACTCATCCATCAAAAAGAATAAAATACTGGGGCACCTGGGTGGCTCCGTTGAAAGAGCATGAGACTCTTGATCATGAGGGTCATGAGTTCGAGCCTCATATTGGTGTAGAGATTTACTTAAATGAGTAAATAAATAAACAAAAAAAGAATAAAATACTGATAAGTGCTACAGTATAGATTAACTTTGAAAAGTTTATGCTATGTGAAAGAAATTGGTCACAAAAGACCACATAGTATTTTTCAAACTTACGTGAAATCGTCAGAATAGGCAAATCTATAGAGACAATAAATATATTAGTAGCTGCTTAGGGCTGGGCTGGGCTGGGGAGTTGGGGGTGGTGAAATTGTCCTCAAACTGATTGTGGCAATGGTTTCACAACTCTGTAAATATTATAACCACTGAATATACACTTTAAATGGGTGAATTGTGGGTACCCGGTTGGCTCAGTTGGTTCAGTTGGGCTCAGGTCTCCTGGTTCACGAGTTCGAACCCCACATTGGGTCTCTGCTGTCGGCCCAGAGCCTGCTTTGGATCCTATCTCCCTCTCTGCCCCGCCCCCACTGTGCTCTCTCTCAAAAATAAATAAACATTAAAAAATAAATAAATAAAAATTCAAAAATAGGCAGAACATTGTAGAGTGTTAAGTGTCAGGATAGTGGTTGCAGTTGGGAAGCATGGGGTTAGTGACTTGGAAAAGAGACAGAAATATGTCTGAGATGCTGGATATGGAAATATTCTATTTCTCAACCTGAATAATGTTACAGGGGGCCGTTCATTTCTTAATACTTCATTGAGATTTTTATTCATGATTGCCTCCCTTAGTTGTATGTATGCTATAATTCCATAAAAGAAGTTTAAGAAATGGGACTTAGGATGCTACTTGATAAAGCTGAGTAAGAAATATAGAAGTAGAAGAAAATGTACTGAGTGCACGGGTGGCTCAACTGGTTAAGCACCAGACTTCAGCTCAGGTCATGATCTCATGGTTCGTAAGTTTGAGTCCCACATCCATGGAGGTTGAGCCCCACTTTGGGTGAGCACAAGCCCCATTTTGGGTGAGCACAAGCCCCAGTTTGGGTAAGCCCTGCTTCTCTCTCTCTCTCTCTCTCTGCCCTCTCTCTGTCTCTCTGTCTCTCGAAGGAGAAGAAGAAGACGAAAATTTACTGAAAGGGTGGATAAAAATAAAACCAATACTTAAAGGAAAAAAGTAGAACTGAACAGTAAAAGGCGCCTGGGTGGCTCAGTCAGTTAAGCGTCCAACTTCAGCTCAGGTCATGATCTCACTGTTCCCGAGTTCGAGCCCCGTGTCGGGCTCTGTGCTGACAGCTCAGAGCCTGGAGCCTGTTTCAGATTCTGGGTCTCCCTCTCTGTCTGTGCCCCTCCCCTGCTCATGCTCCGTCTCTGTCTCTGTCTCTCTCTCAAAAATAAACATTAAAAAAAAAAAGAACTGAACAATATGAAAAGGCAAAAAGATGCACAATATATTTGTGTACCAGTCTTTTGGTTAATTGTGAGAAAATATGGAAAGCCTTCAGTTTCAGCATAAAAACAATGACATGATTCAGACACTGTTGGAGTGGCTAACATTAGAAATGTATTTTGAGTTTCTAAAATCATGATATTCAATTTTGGATGTCTGTCTGTTTATTACCTTCATTGCCCCATTAAATTCTGAGATCCCCAAGAACTGTTCCCTCCTCATTGCCTCGTACCTGGCCTAGCATAAAGAAGGTCCTTACTGAATATTTGCTGACTGCATGAAGGAATAAGAGACAGAAGAGGCGAAGGTTCCAGATCCAGCCAAGCCCCAGCAGTGGGTGCTCAGGGGGACTTCTGATTTCATAAAACCTTTTGTATTTCTCATCTCTACTATGCCCAATGGAGGGTGTGGACTGAATATTATTAAATGACAGTTATTTATACCAAATTTGGAGTGTTATTAGGACAACTAAAGGAGATTATAGGTGTAGAACTACTAACAATACTCAGTAAATAGCAGTTGATATTAATGTTTGCATGATAGGATATTAGGCAGTTTTTAGTGGGTGTCACATATTTTCATCTGCACAGATATGGCTATGGCTAAAGAGTAATGGTTGATGATTGAGGAAAAACGTCTGTCGCTTAATGATGGATGTTGTGAACAAGTTAGTCAGACACTCCAGCGTATGAAGAGAAATTAAGATCAATCTCTTAAACTCAAAAGCTTCTCTGAAGTGGCCTGAGCAAGAGATGGAATATTCTGGAAACTATCAGATTCACAGGATGGCAGCCCTAGATGTAAATCAGGTGTGTGGTGAGTCCTTGCTGATACTTCTTTTCAAATCTGCTTGCTTCACGTAGTTCCTTCACAAATGGCAGAGCCAGCGCTCAAGGGCCGAGTGATCACGCAGCGGGCCATATAAGAGTGACTGAAATGAGCAGAACGTGTAGAAGTCAGGTTCCTGGGATTTGAGATGCAAGGACGTGTGTGTGCTTTTGAGGAGGTAATATATTCATGAATTGTATTGTGTCAAACAGCTCTGCCTCACTGTAATTTGTGTAACTCTAAGATAGAATTTAAAAAATGTTTATTTTTTTATTTTGAGAGAGAGAGCACACATGTACACATGTAGGGCAAGGGCGGGGGGGGGGAGCGGAGAGAGATAGTATCTCAAGCATACTCCACGCCCAGTGCAGAGCCTGACCCGAGGCTCGATCTCATAACCATGAGATCATGACCTGAGCCAAAATCACGAGTTGTTAGCTCCTTAGTTTTTTGGGGGGAGGGAGCCTTGGAGTTCCCTCCTCCACCGTATTTTGTGGTGTCATTCCATGTGCTTCTAAACAACTTTATCCCGGAATTTTTCACCAGACTAAATTGTCCCACTTTTTCCCAGAATTGGATTTGCAACTCCAAATCACAGGTTCTACACCCCTTCAAGATACTGCTTTGGAAAAAAACATCAAATGGAATACAGCTGGTAAGATCCCTAAAAGTATTTCCTTTCCCCCACATCAAACCCAGAAGTACAAAATCCAGGAGAATGATATTGAATAAATGTTGTTTACCCAAAGAAAGCAGAATCTGTGAAGATTCTTTGAGTGTCAGGCATTTGAGGAGCATGCCAAACCTACTTCACACCTGTTTCTCCTCAGAGATCCACATACACACAACTCAGGTGTTCAGTTTTTGATATACAGGAATTTAGTTCGAATAATTTAGGTTTAAAATTATTTAGTGTAGGTAATTACCAGGGCAATTGTGTAAGATACTGTGAAAGTAGAGAATATAATGCTAGGTCCTAGCCTCAGAGTCTGTCTTTTCAACTTAAAATAACTCAGAAACAGGGAAGGACCTCTGTACACTTAAATGGAAATGGAAAAAATTCTTATTTTTATGTATTCTTTTGGGTTTCCCACGTAGGAAATTGCATCATTTTAAATAATGAGTTTTATTTTTCCATTTCAATCCTTAGATCACTTGTATTTTTTCTTGTTTTACTGACTAAATAAAATATCCAGAAAAATTACTAGAAGTCATTAAATCAGCATACCTTTTGTTAATATCAATAGGATATACATTCCATCTTTACCATTTGCTTTATTGTTGTTATAAATTTTATCTTTCATAGTTTATGGAGGCTTTCTCATGAATGACCATTGAGTTTATTATGTGCAATCCTCTGATTCCTTTGAAATGATGAAATTTTTTCCTTGATCTAATTCAAATCCTTAGAACTGTACCTCCCTATGATAGATACCCAGTATTTGAATGAATAAATGAGCAAAAGGACTCTTTTAAAAATAAATGTGGTGAATTGATTGTAGTTCCAATGTTATAGCAACCTTGTAATTCTAGGAATACACAACTTTGACATAAAAAATTACATTTTTTAAAGTTTATTTATTTTGAGAGAGAGAGAGAGAGTGAGCACATGAGTGGGGGAAGGGCAGAGAGAGGGAGGGAGAGAGAGAATCCCAACCAGGTTTTGCACCACCAGCTCAGAGCCCATCTCAGGGCTTGAACTCATGAACTGTGAGATCATGACCTGAGGTGAAACCAAGAACTGGTCGGTCAACCAACTGAGCCACCCAGGCACCTCTAAAGAATTACATTTTTAAATTTTCTTAAAAGTTTTTTTTTAATGTTTATTTATGAGAGAGAGTGCGTGGGCGTGAGAGTGAGTGGGGGAGGGGCAGAGAGAGAGGGGAAACAGAATCTGAAGCAGGCTCCAGGCTCCCAGGTTGGAGGTGTCAGCACAAAGTGCAGCACGGGCCTCAAATCCGTGAACTGTGAGATCATGACCTGAGCCAAAGTCAGACGCTTAACACCTGAGCCACCCAGGCGTCCCATATTTTTAAATTTTCTGAATGTACTTTATGTACCGGTATTTTAGAGATTTTTGTATGTTTGATTAACATTAGCATGTAATATTCTTTTCTTACTCCATCTGTTTTTTATGTGAACATAGGAGTATTCCTCTCCCCTTTTTAAAATTTGTATTAATTCATTTTAAGTAATCTCTATGCCCAACATGGGGCTCGAACTCACGACCGGAGATCAAGTGTCACATCATCTTCTGACAGCCAGCCAGGTGCCCTCCCCCTTTTTGTAAACTTTAAAAAGTATTTCCATATGATAAGAATGGTATCTTTTACATAAGGGTAATTCACTGGGTACATTACCTGCATCTGGAGTAATTGTCACTAGTTATTGCGTTTTGTTTTCTTGGAATGATTTTGAAGCAAGTATCAGATAGTTTTATGTTTTTTTTAGGACTGCTATGGTTTCCAATTTCATCTTAAGTCAGTTTGGGCAAGTTGAGTTTTTACAGGAATTTTTCTATTTCAAATTTAGAGTCAAAACTAAAAATATTTTCTTATAATTTAGTATGTGTGGATTTTGTAAATATTGCCCATCTGTTTCCACATTCTGTCTAGTGTATCCATTAGAGACCATACCATCTTAGTAACGGTTGTTTTATTTTTCTTTATTTAAAAAAATTTTTTTTAATGTTTATTTATTTTTGAGAGAGACAGAGCATGAGCAGGGAAGGGGCAGAGAAAGGGAGACACAGAATCTGAAACAGGCTTCAGGCTCTGAGCTGTCAGCACAGAGCCCGAAGTGGGGCTTGAACTCACAAACCGTGAGATCATGACCTGAGTCAAAGTCGAAGTCAGATGCCCAACCTATTGAGCCACCCGGGTGCCCCAGCAGTTGTTTTAAATTCCCAGTTTGATCATTCCAACATTCCCGTCTCTCTGACTCTAGTTTTCATGTTTGTACCATCTCTTCGAAATGTATTTTTCCCCTTTTAGTGGGTTTTATATTTTTTTCATAGTTGATTCTAAACAACTAGGTAAATAAAACTGCCATAAATAAGACTTTAGCTATATGACAATGGTAAGGTTTGGCGGAAAGGGAAGCATTGTAAAGACCTATGAGTAGATCTCATTCTTCTAGTGACGTTTTGCCTCTGAATTGTGAATTCCACACGTGATCCTGTTTTTCTCCCTCTTTGGTGGGATAGGATTGCTAGAGTTGGCTAGAGGGAGGAGGGGTTTTCCTTCTCCCACGTGGAGGCGATCTGGGGTGGAGTTTACATATCCCTTCCTGCAGGTGAATTAGGCTCCCATAAATCCCCGGCAGGTCAGACTCTGGTTAAATAGTTTCTCATGAGGGCCGAGCTTGTTAATGCTCTGGCGTTTTTCAGCACGATTCCTTTTACCTTCGCCCTTCCAGAAGTTTGAGGGAATTTCCCTCCAATGTTCGTGGTGAGAAGCTGCTTGAGCTGCTGCAGGTAAAATCCACAAATGTTGGGTGGGGGGCACTGTCGATAACTGTAATTTTTACCTGTCAGACTTGCCTTTGCTGGCCTCCATCAACTGGTCCATTACTATTCAGTTTTCTCTACCTTGGTACTTGTTGCCACAGAAGTTTGTGGTCATTTGTTTCTATCTAGAGTTGTGATTCTCTGCAATTGCTTGTCATTCTCTCCAATTTTGGAGGCATTGTTTGCCCTGAAACCCCTGTTTCTCTTCTGGGTGTAGAAGAATTATTGAGGGGCACCTGGGTGGTTCTGTTGGTTAAGCGTCCAAAATTGGAGAGACCGTGTTAAGGTCTCATGGACCATGAGATCATGACCTGGGCTGAAGTCAGACACTTAACCCACTGAGCCACCCAGGCACCCCTGTTACCCCTTTTCTTGCAGAGCAAAGCACAGACCAAGGAGCAAGCCTAGACTGATTCACAAGGTCAAGCACTTACATTACAATTTTAAAAAGTTATTGTCATGAACTAATACCACACTATTGTCATACGTACCTCCAAACGCTGTTGCTCATATAATTGATTAGTTTGGGATTATATTCTGGAAATTTTTAATATTGTGACACTCTGGGTCTTTAAATCCTATAGAGAATGTGTTATTTCTTTTACCAGGCAATTGACCACCTTGGGTCAGCTCAACAGTTTCAATCAGCATTCTGTGGGTTGTGGTTTCAATATGAATTTTCACAACCTATGCAGTTTTATTTATGTCTGTACCTAGAAGCCATTCTACCTAGAGGGTCATCTAGGTCCAATTTGGTCCAATTCTCCAGGTCTTTGGTGTGTGTCCCTGCTACTTCAAGATCTCTTGAAGACTGGGGTATAAATAAATGCAAAAAACAAAACAAAAAAACTGGTATTTCTCTCACTGAAGACTAAGAGCCTGCCTGCCTACTGCTTGTGCCAAGACATAAGGGCATCTTTGGGAATAATCTCTGTTGTTGCTGATACCTACTTTTGGATTTTCAACTGCACTGAGTCCAGGCCAGGTTATACCAGCAGGGGGGAAACTGGTAAATTTGCTGCCTGTTTGGTGGTACTTTGAAATCTGAGGTTTTTTGTCAGTTTACCTGAAAAAAAAAATTGTGGGTTTTTTTGTTTTGTTTTGTTTTTTAATTTCTCAAATAGCTGCTCTTGGCATTGTGTTTAAACTTTATAACTTCCTTCACTCGGGGACAGACGAGATAAATTGTACTTATTTCATCTTTTCCAAAACTAGAGCTAATTTTGCCCAGTTTAGATTTTTTCTCTCTCTCTCTCTTTTTTAAAATGTTTATTTACTTTTGAAAGAGAGACAGCACGAGCAGGGGAGGGACAGAGAGAGAGGGAGACACAGAAATAGAAGCAGACTCCAGGCTCTGAGCTGTCAGCGCAGAGCCTGACGTGGGGCTTGAACCCATGAACCGGGAGATCATGATCTGAGCTGAAGTTGGATACTTAACCAATTGAGCCACCCAGGTGCCCCTAAACTCAATTATTTAATCCAATTGTAATTAATTTTTGTATATGGTGTAAGATAGTGGTCCATTTCACTCCTTCGCCCATGCCTGTCCAGTTTTCCCAACGCCATTTATAGAAGAGACTGTTCTTTCCCTGTTGTATGTTCTTAATTCCATTCGCATAAATTAATTCCCCAAAAATGCACGATTTTATTTCTGGGTGCTCTGTTACGTTCCACTGATGCATGTGTCTGTTTTTACGCCTGTATTGTACTTTTTTTGATCACTCTAACTTTGTGTAACTTTGATAACAGTTGAAATCAGGAAGTGTGATACCTCCAGCTTTGTTCTTTTGCCTCATGATTGCTTTCATTATTCAAGGTCTTTTGTGGTTTCATTCAAATTTTAGGAATGTTTATTGTAGTTCTGTGAGAAATGCCATTGGAATTTTGATAGGGATTGCATTGAATCTGTAGATAGCTTTGGATAGTATGAATATTTCCCAATCCATGAGCATATAATATCTTTCCACTTCTTCGTCGTCAGTGTCTTTCATCACTGTCTTACAGTTTTCACCATGCAGGTCTTTTTCCTCCTTTGTTAAATTTATTCCTAGGTATTTTATTCTTTTTTTAAAAGAAGATTTTATTTTTAAGTAATTTATACACCCAGTGTGGGACTCAAACTCACAACCCCAAGAACAAAAGTTGCATGCTCTACTGACCGAGCCAGCCAGGTGCCCCTAGGTATTTTATTCTTTTTGATGCAGTTGTGCATGTGACTGTTTTCTTAATTTCTCTAACAATTCATTATTTGTGTATAGAAACACAATAGAATCTTGCATCCTGCAACTTAATTCATTTATTAGTTCTAATAGTTTTTTGGTGGAGTCTTTAGGGTTTTTTAAATATCATATCATGTCATCTGCAAATTGTGACATTTTTACTTCTTCAGTTCCAATTTCGATGCATTATTTTTTCTTGCTCCGGCTAGGACTTCCAATACTATGTTGAATGAAAGTGATGAGAGTGAGAGTTGCTTTTTTCCTGATCTTACAGGAAAAACTTTCAGCTTTTTCCCAGAGTATGATGGTAGCTATGGGCTTGTCATAAATTGCCTTTATTATGTTGAGGTACATTCCTTTTACACCCATTTTGTTGACAGTTATTATCATGAATTAGTGTTGGATTTTATTAAGTGCTTTTTTTTTTGCATCTATTAAAATGATCATATGGGTTTTTTGTAACTTTTAAATTGATTTACTTATTTTTTAATGTTTATTTATTTTTGGGAGAGAAAGGAAGAGAGCATGAGTGGATGAAGGGCAGAGAGAGGGGGAGAGGATCTGAAGCGGGCTCTGTGCTGACAGCAGAGAGCCTGATGGAGGAGCTTGAACTTCTCACCTGAGTGAGGTCATGACCCGAGTGAGGTGACTGACCCGAGTCAAATGAAGACAGTTAGCTGACTGAGCCACCCAGGTGCCCTTTTTTGTGATTTTTAAACATTTTTAATTCCAGCTACTTATCCTACAGTGCTATATTATTTCCAGGTGTCCAATATAGTAATCCATATGGTTTTTATCCTTCATTTTGTTAACATGGTGTATTAACATTGATTGATTTGCAATGTTGAACCATCCTTACCTCCCTAGAATAAATTCCACTTCATCGTGTTGTATGATCCTTTTAATGTATTGTTTTAATATATTGTAAGTTTGCTAAAATTTTATTGAAGGATTTTTTATCGATATTCATCAGGGATATAGGCTTGGAATTTTCTTTTCTTGTTGTACCCTTGTTTGGTTTCGGTATCAAGATAATGTTGGTCTCATAAAGTGAGCTTAGAAGTGTTCCCTCCATTTCTGCTTTGTTAACTGTTTGTTACAATTTGCTAGTGAAGCCAGCTGATCCTCGATTTTTGTTTGTGGGGAAGTTTTTGATTCTTGATTCAATCTTGAGCTGTTAGATTTTTAAATTTTTTATGACTCAGTCTTACTAGGTTGTATATTTCTAGGAATTCCACCTTTTTTTTTTTCTAGGTTGTCTTAATTCGTTGGGATATAATTGTTTATGGTACTCTCTTAAGAATATTTGTATTTCTGTGGTACATGTTTTTTGTTTCCTTGTCATTTCTTTTTCTTTTTTTTTTTAAGTTTATTTATTTTGAGAGAGAGAGAACGAACGAGAGTGAGTGTCAGAGAGGGAGAGAGAATCCCAAGCAGGCTCTGCACTGTCAGTGTGAGCAGGAGACAGGGTTTGATCTCCTCAACCTGTGAGATCATGACCTGAGCCGAAATCAAGAGACAGCTAAACCAACTGCGGCACCCAGGTGCCCCTCCTCTTCATTGCTGATTTGAGTCTCTCCTTTTCTTGATGGGTCTAGCTGAAGGTTTGTCAGTTTTGTTTATCTTTCAAAAGAGAGGGCTCTGGGTTTCACTGATCATTTGTAGTGTCTTTTTAGTCACTATTTCATGTCTTTCTGCTCTGCTCTTTGTTGTTTCCTTCCTTCGATCACTCGGGCTTCATTTTTTTTTTTCTTTTTTATTGACTATAACTAACATACTACATTATATTAGTTTCCAGTGTACAACATATTGACTTGACAATTCTGTATATTCCTTTATGTGCACAATAATTGCAGCTACCATGTGTCATCATACAGTGTTACAAATTCTCAACTATATTCCTCATACTATGTATCTCTGTGATGTATTTATTTTGTAAGCAGAAGGTTGTATCTCTTAATCTCTTTTATGTGTTCACCCATCTCCCTTCGAACTCCCCTTGGGCAACCACCTGTTGTCTGTATTTCAGTTCGTTTTTTATTTGTTTTGTTTCCATATTCCACATAACGTTAAATGATATGGTATTTCTCTTTCTGTATCTGACTTATTTCACTTAGCATAATGCCTTCTAGGTCCATCCATGTTATCACAAGTGGCTCCAGGCTCTTTTTTTTTTTTTTTAACTGACTTACATTCCATTGTATGTGTGTATATACATTTTGTTTTCTGTATTTATGGTTCTGATTCTGCTTTTTGTTCATTTTTTAAAAAAGACTCTATGAGAGAATCATATTTGTCTTTATCAATAGGAGTTATTTCACTTAGCATAATACAATCTGGGTCCATCTATGTTGTCTGAAATGGCACAATCTCATCCTTTTTTATGGCTGTGTAATGTTCCATTGTGTATATATATCACATTTTCCTTATCCATTGGTCTATTGATGGACACTTAGGTTGCTTCCATGTCTTGGCTATTGTAAATACTGCTGCAATAAACATAGGGGCACATACATCTTTTCAAATTAGTGTTTTCATTTTCCCTGGGTGGGGAATTCCACCCACTAGTGGAATTTCTGGATCATATGGTATTTCTGTTTTTAATTTTTTTAGGAACCTCCATACTGTTTTCCACAATGGCTGTACCAATTTATATTCCCATCAACTATGTACGAGGGTTACTTTTTCTCCACATTCTCACCAACGCTTGTTGTTTCTTACATTAAAAAATATTTTTTTAATGTTTATTTTGTGTGAGAGAGAGACAGAGCCAGAGCGTGAGCAGGGGAGGGGTAGAAAGAGAGGAAGACACAGAATCCGAAGCAGGCTCCAGGCTCTGAGCTGTCAACACAGAGCCTGATGTGGGGCTTGAACTCATGAACTGTGAGATCATGACCTGAGCTGAAGTTGGCTGCTTAACTGAGTCACCCAAGTGCCCCTTTTCTTGCATTTTTAAATTTTAGCCATTCTAATAAGTGTGAGGTGATAGCTCATTGTGGTTTTGATTTGCATTTCTTTTTTTTTTTTTTTTTTTAATGTTTATCTATGTTTGAGAGAGTGAGCGAGTACACAAGCAGGGGAGGGGCAGAAAGAGAGGGAGACATGGAATCCAATGCAAGCTCCAGGCTCTGAGATGTGAGCACAGAGCCTGAGGCAGGGATCAAACTCATGAACTATGACACCATGACCTGAGCCAAAATCAGATGCTTAACTGAGCGAGACACCCAGGCATCCCTGATTCACATTTTTGAAATGATTACTGATATTGAGCATCTTTTTATGTGTCTGTTGGCCATCTATATGTCTTCTTTGGAAATATGTCTATGTCCATTTTTTAAACTTTTTTTTTGAGAGCACGAGTTGGGGAGAGGGGCAGAGGGAGAGCGAAAATTACAAGAAGGCTCCATGCTCAGCGCAGAGCCTGACATGGGTGTAATCCCATGACCCTGGGATCATGACATGAACCAAAATCAACCGGCTGAGCCCTCTGCTCATTTTTTAAATCAGATTGTTTGGAGTTTTTTGGGGTTGAGTTGTATAAGCTCTTTTTATATTTTTATATTTTTCAATGTTAACTCCTTATCAGATATATCATTTGCAAATATTTTCTCCTATTCACTAGGTTGCTTTTTATTTTATATTCCTTTTGCTGTGCAAAACCTTTTTATTTCATTGTAGTCCCAATAGTTTATTTTTGTTTTCGTTTTCTTTATCCTAGAGACCTATCCATACGACTCTTGATTTGGGCTCAGGTCATGATCTCATGGTTCGTGACATCGAGCCCCACGTCATCAGGCTCTGCACTAACAGCTTGGGCTTGGGATTCTCCCTCTCCCTCTCTCTCTCTCAAAATAAACATTTAAAAAAAAAAAGCCTCCAGTCTTTTAGCTCCACTGGTTGCAGGAACTGTATTTCAGCCCCTCTCATCTTCATAGCCAATGGCTCTGGGGAAATGTTCTCCCTTGTGTTACCTTCTGTGCTCCTCTCTTGCTGTCTCCCCCTTCTCTGTGATCACAGCATCTGTGATCCATCTCCCAAAACCATGGCTCCCCACTTCCTACCCTCTTCCATGTGGCTTCTTCTCTTCCTTTAGTTGTGGAGTTTGTTCGGTCAGTCTTCAGGTTGGTATTGGGGTATCAGAATGAGTTGATAGTTACCTAGTTGTTTCGAGGGACAAAACGAGCTGAGGGTCCTCCTACTATGCTGCCATCTTCTACTAAGGTCTACCATATTGATTTTTAAAAATGCTTTCTTGGGGCACCTGGCTGGTTTAGTTGGCTGGTTTAGTAGTCTGACTTCCGGCTCAGGTCATGATCTCACAGTTCGTGGGTTCAAGCCCTGCATTGGGCTCTGTGCTGATAGCCCAGATCCTTGAGCCTGCTTCAGATTCTGTCTCCCTACCTCTCTCTGCCCCTTCCCGTTCACATTCTATCTCAAAAATAAATAAACATAAAAAATGTAAAAAATACTTTCATTCATTCAAATATTCGGCACCTAACAGGTACAGTTCTACATGCTTGAATAATTTCAGTGAACAAATATCTCAGAGGATTAAAGGGAATGCATTTAAGAAGTTTAGAAGGCATTCAAGAGAAAGCCTACCCAAACTATGGGAAGCAGGGTAATAGGGTTATTAAAAGCCTTGTAAAATTTACAATAACCTAGAAAATAAATGGTAAAAATGGAAAGCATCCCATTAGGATGAAGAAAAACACAAATACACTGTTTTTACTACTTTCTAGTCATCAGTGTACTGGTGGTATTCTATTGGTATAACCCATTATATAGTGTAAGAATTAATATGAAAAAACAATCCCTGTAATTAATTATAATGATTGCCTATGTGTCAAACCAAAACAACACCTAAAAATTAGAATTTTAAAGAAAGTTTACTAAGGTAGGTAGATAAAATACAATATGTAATTAGAAAAATTAATATAACATTTAAAAGATAATTACACTACTCACAATATTCAAGATATGGAAAAAACTCACGTCCATCCACAGATGAATACGTAAGATGCGATATGTATTGTAGAATATTATTCAGCCATAAAAAAGAAGGAAATAATGTTACTTGCGACCACGTGAGTACACCTGGAGGACATTCTGCTAAGTGAAATAATCCAGGCACAGAGAAACAAACACTGCACAATCTCATATGTGGAATCTAAAAATGTCAGATGTGCAAACAGAATGGGTGCTTACAAAAGACTACGTGGGGTGGGATGGGGCGGGGCGGAAGTATAAGGAAATGTAGATCAAGGGTACAAAATTTTGGTTATGTAGGATGAATAGATTCTGGCGATCAAATGTATAGCATGGTGAATATAAAAGTGTATTAAATGTTTAAGAACACATTATAGGAAATAAGGCTAGCTTTCATTATCTTTTTCTTTTTTTCTTTAAAAAAAGATAATTGTAAAATATTGAACTCCAGTCTCCTTACAATGATTTAGATTCAGAGATTCAGCTAACATCTCATCAAAAGTAGACCAAGTAGACCAACAAACTGACATAAATATATATATGGATCTCCCATAACTAATTATAAATGGGAAAATAAGACATGTACAAGTAAAAACCAAACACCTGCAAAGTAATCAAAATTAACATCAACAATTTTGGAACAAATGACTTCATTGGCTTCTAAGTGATAACTTCAACATATATATCTCTTTTTTGATTATTCAGCCAAAAATATAAAACATGAATCTAACTGTGAGAAGCTTAAAAAAGAAACAAACAGTAGTTGGCAGATACTCAACAAAGGAAATAGCTGTATTCTTAAAAACTGTCTATATCATAAAAGACAAAGGTTAAGGAAACATTTGAAGTTGATTAAAACACCATGGACATTAAAATCAATACATGGCTTTGGACTGAAGGATCAATTTTACCATAAGGACATGGGACAGCTGATAAAAGGAATATGGACTATAGATCAGATAATACTCTTGTGCTTCAGAAACACCTACTGAAAATATTATGGGGTAAAGAGGTATGGTGTGTGCAACTTACCCTTGAACATTTCAGGAGAAAACACTCATGTATGGGAAGAAGTAGAAGGAGAGAGAGAATGAATGAGAAAGGCAAAGTAGCAAAACTTTAAGAATTTGTGAATCCGAGTAGTTATATTGGAGTCCTTTGTCTTAGTCTACCAACTTTTTCTCTAAGTCTGCTGTAATTTCCAGATTCCAGCAAAGAACCAAGACAAGACATTCCTTAAAACTAATGGCACAAAAAACCAGCACTCTCAGGCATTAAGAGATATGGTAAAGTTCGTATAATTAAAGCAAGAGGTAGTCATGCAGAGATGGGTACGACTCACCAAAGGAACATAATATAAAGTTCAGAATCACATACAAATTTATATGGATTTTCCCCCCAATACCTGATGTCACATTCCAAATCGGTAGGGAAAAGTGAACATTTTTTACAATGTTTTAGATCTAACTATATTATTTTTTAAATATTTTTATTTAAGGGGAGCCTGGGTGGCTCAGTCAGTTGAGCCTCCAACTTCAATTCAGGTCATGCTCACAGTTAGTGACTTTGAGCCCCACATCAGGCTCACTGCTGTCAGTGCAGAGCCTGGTTTGATCCTCTGTACCCAGCTGTTCCTGCCCCTCCCCTGCTCACACTCTCTCTTCCCAAAATATATAAACATTAAAAAATAAAGTTATTTAAATTCCAGTTAACATATACTATAATATTAGTTTCAGGTATACAATATAGTGATTCAACAATTCCATACATCACCTGGTGCTCATCAAAAGTGCATTACTTAATCCCCAACCCGTTTCACCCATCTGCCCTCTATTAACCATCAGCTCGTTCTCTATAGTTAAGAGTCTGTTTACGGGGTGCCTGGGTGGCTCAGTCGGTTAAGCGTCTGACTTCAGTTCAAGTTGTGATCTCTCGGTTTGTGGGTTCAAGCCCTACATTGGGCTCTGTGCTGACAGCTCGGAGCCTGCAGCCTGCTTCGGATTCTGTTTCCCTCTCTGTCTGCCCCTCTCCCACTGCGCTATGTCTCTCTCTCAAAAATAAACATTAAAAAGAGTCTGTTTCTTGGTTTGCCTCTCTTTCCATTTTCCCCCTTTCCTCATTTGTTTTGTTTCTTAAATTCCATAGATGAATGAAATCTGATATTTGTCTCTGACTTATTTTGCTCAGCATCACACTCTCCAGCTCCATCCATATTGCAAGTGGCAAGATTTCATTCCTTTTTATGGCTAGTATTCCACCGTACACATATATCACATCTTCTTTATCCACTCAGCAGTCAACGTACATGGGCTGTTTCCATAATTTGGCTATTGTTGATAGTGCTGCTAAAACACAGAGGTGCATGTATCCATGTGAAATATTTTTGATTCTTTGGGGAAATACCAAGTAGTGCGATCACTGGCTTGGAGGGTAGTTCTATTTTTAACTTTCTGAGGCTCCTCCGTCCTGGCTGTACCAGCTCTTCAGACTGGCTGTAGCAGTTTGCATTCCCACCAACAGTGCACTAGAGTTCTCCTTTCTCTGCATTCTCAGAGAAAGACAAATTTTTCAATACACAGTCTTGTGACAATTTTATGTTCATGGTGGGGGAGACAAAATTAGACTTATATTGGTAACAAAAAGAAAAGCCATTCTAAATAGATTAAGCACATGAATGTGAAACAAAAGTATAAAAACTTGGTAATTCAAGATAGTTGAAAATATTTATGACCTCAGAATAAAAGAAAATTTCAGAAACAAGATTAGCTTTGCCCAAATTAAGAAATCTATCCTTGGGGTGCCTGGCTGGCTCAGTCCGTTAAACATCCGACACTTGATTTCGGCTCAGGGTCGTGAGATCAAGGCACGCATCGCGTTCCTTGCTGGGTGTGGAGCCTGCTTAAGATTCTCTCTCTCTTCTCCTTCTTCCCAACTCCCTGGGTCATGCTCTCTCTCTCTTAAAAAAATTTTTTTTTCCCTTAAGATACTATATCAAAACTGAAAACACATTAAGTAGAAACTAATGCAATCTTGTTATTCATGAATGAGGAGTACCACACTGTTTAACAAGACTTCAAAATTATTTTATAAGACCAACTATTAGAGAAATTAGCCAAAGGCATGAGGTATTCCATCAAAGAGAAAAATAGTCACAGTACTTGACTAAGATGTTCATACCATCGGTAATCAGGAAAGGCAAATTAAACCACACAGAGATAATTATTGCACAAACACTTTGGAAAAACAGTGTAATTACCTAATAAGTTTGAACATTAACACAGAGGGAGTGAATAAAATAACAAAGGAATGACTCAGTAACAAAAGCTTTTATATATAGTTCAAAAATCAACTAAGGTGGGAAATGTTTTGCTTTGGGATCTATACGTAGGTAGTAAAACTTATGAAAAAAGCAAAGAAATGGTAGATTGGTGCCTTGATCTTAATTTCTGAAAGTGACTGAAAAAGACATAGGTAGATTAAAAACACTGAAAGAAAAGATTATCACAGCCCAAAGGGTAAACAGCATGACTCCCCATAGAGGGCCACATGGAAAGCTCCAGAATTGGGTCTGAACAAAGGAGAAAAAACAGGCCACAGTCTTCACTGGGGGTTCCTACTGAAAGAGCAAGTTAGGGCTGAACAGAATTGGCTAGGTTGAGTAATGCCAACAGACTTCGAGTCATAGGCAATGTACTTAGTTTTCTGGTATCTGGCCCTGGGTTGACTTAGGTAGGAGAAATACTGGCTTTGTTTCTAAGAGTTAAAGGAGGTTGGGGATATCACATACTGGATGTTGGGTTTCCACAAGAATGAAATGTTCCTAATCAAGTTGTTTACTATCTTTAGGGATTAGCCAGACCTGGAGGAGCACTATCTTCCTGGACAGATTGACCCCTAAGATGTCAAAGCATCATAAATCCAGAGCATAAAAGAACATGATTAATGCAATTGATCTTCCGGTGGTTCGATAATAAGGAAACTCTGGGGTGATAGTAGTGGTGATTATCAAACAGTATGGCTTAAGTTGCCCTGGAATACATGGAAAATATTATGGGAGTAAGGAGGAACACAGAAGTATAAGAAATCCTTGCAGGCTAGCCCATAACCAAGGTTTCCATTAAATATGGTAGGCACTACGTAAAAATATGAAATTATTTTGTGGTCTCTAACAGTATCTTTGCGGATATATAAAGTGTGTTCAAAGTGTGCATTTGACAATATTCAAGGGGGCAAGCTTGGCAGTTACATTGTTGGAGGGTATGAACGGATGTTAATAAAATAGACATAAAGATTAGTATTTTGTGGTTGGTGATGCAGGGCAGGAGGTCATAGTGGAAAGGTGGAGGGCTATAGTAGAAGGTGCTGGAGCGTGATCATCTTCTCAGGGGGTTAAGAGATGAATTCATAGAAGTGAAGTATCTCCTGAAAAAAAGAAGTTATTTTTAGAATAACACAAATAGTTCTCTGTCACATTCCCCTACAAGCATGTCAGTGTAGGGGTATGTTTTGGCAGAAACAGAGCAGAGCCTGCTTGGGATTCTCTCTCTCTCTCCCTCTCTCTGCCTCTCTGCTTGCACTCTCTCTCTCTCAAAAAAAAAATTTTTTTTTTTTAAATTTTAATGTAATCTCTGCACCCAACATGGGGCTCAAACTCACAACCCTGAGATCAAGAATCACATGCTCTACCAACTGAGCCAGCCAGGTGTCCCTTATACCATGTCTTCCTTATTCATTCATCAGTCAGTGTACAGTTGGGTTGTTTCTCTAATTTAGCTATTGTGGACAATGCTGCTATAAACACTGAGGTGCATGTATCCCTTTAAATGAGTATTTTTCTATCCTTTGAGTAAATACCTAGTAATGCCAAATTGCTGAATTGTAGGGTAATTCTATTTTTAAGGTTTTTGAGGACTCTCCATACTGTTTTCCAGAATGGCTGCACTATTTTGCATTCTCATCAACAGTGCAAGAGGGTTCCCCTTTCTCTGCATCATTGCCAGCATCTGTTGTTTCTTGTACTGTTGATTTTAGCCATTCTTACGGGTGTGAGGTAATATCTCATTGTAGTTTTCATTTGTATTTCCCTTATGATTAGTGATGCTGAGCATCTTTTCATGTATGTGTCTCTTGGCCATCTGTATATCTCCTTTGGTATTTTATTATACTTTTGATTCAATTGGTTGAACAAAATTGGTTTTCTTCATTTCTTTTTCTGCTACTTCATTATGAGCATATATAAATATAAACATTTCTGTATATTAATTTTGTATCCTGAAACATTAATGAACTCATTTATTCTAATAGGTTTTGGTGGAGCCTTTAGAGTTTCCAATATATAGCATGTCCTCTGTAAAAGTTAATTTTACTCTTCTCTAACAACTTGAATGCCTGACTTCCAGGTAGCACTATGTTGAAGAAACAGTGACTATGACATCCTTGTCTTGTTCCTGATCTCAGAACTTTGTTTTTCACCATTTAATATGATGTTAGCTATGGGCTTTTCATATATATATGAAATATATATATATACATAGCCTTTATTACATTGAGTATGTTTTCTCTAAACCCACTTTGAGTTTTTATCATGAGCAAATGTTCGGTTTTGTCAAATACTTTTTTTTTGCATCTATTGAGATGATCGTATTACTTTCATTTTATTTTTTTATTATATTTCTTAATTTATTTATAATTTACATCCAAGTTAGGATATAGTGCAATAATGATTTCAGGAGTAGAATCCAGTGATTCATCCCCTACATATAACACCTAGTGTGCTCATCCCAACAAGTGTCCTCCTTAATGCCCCTTGCCCATTCGTACCACCCCCACCCCCACAACCCCTGCAGCAATCCTCAGTTTGTCCTCTGTATTTAAGTGTCTCTTATGGTTTGTCCCTCTCCCTGTTTTTACATTATTTTTTCTTCCCTTCCCTTATGTTCATGTTTTGTATCTTAAGTTCCATGAGTCAAGTCACATATTTGCCTTTCTCTAATTTTGCTTAGCATAATACACGCTAGTTCCATCCATGTTGTTGCAAATGGCAAGACTTCATTATTTTTTATTGCTGAGTAATATTCCGTTGTATATATATGGGGTGTGTGTGTGTATCTCACATCTTTATCCATTCTCAGTTGATGGACATTTGGACTCTTGCCATTCTTTGGCTATGGTCGATAGCGCTGCTATAAACTTTGGGGTGCATGTGCCCCTATGAGTCAGCATTCCTGTATCTTATGGACAAATACCTAGAAGTGCAATTGCTGCATTGTAGGGTAGTTCTGTTTTTAATTTTTTGAAGAACTTCCACATTATTTTCCAGAGTGGTTGCACCAGTTTGCATTCCCACCAGCACTGCAAAAGGGTTCTTCTTTCTCTGCATCCTTGCTAACATCTGTTGTTGCTTGAGTTGTTAATGTCAGCCATTCTGATGGGTGTAAGGTGGTATCTCATTGATTTGTATTTCCCTGATGATGACGTTGAGCATCTTTTCATGTGTCGGTTGGCCATCTGGATGTCTTCTTTGGAGAAGTGCCTATTCATGTCTTTTGCCTATTTCTTCACTGGATTATTTGTTTTTGGGTGTTGAGTTTGATAAGTTCTTTATAGATTTTTGGATACTAACTCTTTATCTGATATGTCATTTGCAAATATCTTCTCCCATTCGAAGAATGGTTGCCTTTTAGTTTTGCTCATTGTTTCCTTTGCCATGCAGAAGCTTTTAATCTTGATGAGGTCCTAATAGTTCATTTTTGCTTTTGTTTCCCTTGCCTCTGGAGATGTGTTGAGTAAGAACTTGCTGTGGCCAAGGTCAAAGAGGTTTTTGCCTGCTTTCTCCTCTAGGATTTTGATGGCCTCCTGTTTACTTTTAGGTCTTTCATCCATTTTGAGTTTATTTTTTTGTATGGTGTAAGAAAGTGGTCCAGGTTCATTTTTCTGCATGTCACTCTCCAGTTTTCCCAACACCATTTGCTGAAGAGACTGTCTTTACTCCATTGGATATTCTTTCCTGCTCTGTCAGAGAGTGGTTGGCCATAAATTTATGGGTCCACTTCTGGGTTCTCTATTCTGTCCCATTGATCTATGTGTGTTTTTTGTGCCATGATCATATTGCTTTTAGCCTTAATTTTTATTCTTGCATCCCTAGAATTTTTAATCACACTTGATCATGAAATGATTCTTTTAATGCATTATTTAATTGTTTGCTAATATTGAGGATTTTGCATCTATATTCACTAAGGATAATGGCTTTATAGTTCATGGGTTTGTTTTGTTAGAATCTTTGGTTTTTGTACCCAGGTAATGCTGGCTGCCATTATTATTATTAATAATAATAATATTAATGCTGGCCTTTTACAATGAATTTGGAAGCTTTCCTTTTTCCTTACTTTTTGGAAGAGTTTAGGAAGGATAGGTATTAACTCTTTTTTATTTTAAAAAAATGGCTATTTATTTATTTAGAGAATATGCGTGTGTGAGAGAATCCCATGCAGGCTCCCACTCAGTGCAGAGCCTGACATAGAGCATGATACATGTCATGACTGTGAGATCACAACCTGAGCCGATATCAAGTTGCCCAACTGACTGAGTCACCCAAGCACCCTGAACTTCTCTTTAAATGTTTGGCAGAATTCCCTTGTAAAGCAGTCTTGTCCAGGATTTCTGTCTGTTGGGAGTTTTCTGATTGCCAATACAATTCTGTTAGTAGTAATGAATCTCTTCAGATTTCCTATTTCTTCATGACTCGGTCTTGAAAGATGTATGTTTCCAGAATTTTATACATTTTTTCTAGATTATAAAATTTGTTGGCATATAATATTTTCTAGTAGCCTCTTATGATCCTTTGTATTTCTGTGGGGCCAGTTGTTACTTCTCTCATTAAATTTCTGATTTTAAGTCCTTTTTCTTGATGAGTCTGGCTACAGGTTCTTCAATTTTAACTTTTCAAAGAACTAGCTCTTGGTTTCATTGATACTTTCTATTTTTTTAGTCCCTAGTTCATTTGTTTCTGCTCTGATCCTTAATTATTTCCTTCCTTCTACCAGCTCTGGGCTTTGTGTTCTTTTCCTAACTGCTTTAGATGTGTGGTTAGATTGTTTATTTGAAACTTTCATTTCTTGGGGCGCCTGGGTGGCTCAGTTGGTTGAGCGGCCGACTTCGGCTCGGGTCAGATCTCACGGTCTGTGAGTTCGAGCCCCGCGTCGGGCTCTGTGTTGACGGCTCAGGGCCTGGAGCCTGCTTCGTATTCTGTGTCTCCCTCTCTCTCTGCCCTTCTCCTGCTCATACTCTGTCTCTCAAAAGTAAATAAACGTTAAAAAAAAAAAAAAAAAGAAACTTTCATTTCTTGAGGTAGGCCTATATCATTATAAACTTTCCTCTTAGCACTACTCTTACTATGTCCCAAATATTTTGAAATATTATTTCCATTTTTATTTTCTTTGGGTACTTTTAAAATTTCTTCTTTGATTTCTTCATTGACCCAATGCTTTGGAGCAACAGAAGCTTAAGCAGGTGCAGGGTGGCTGGTCCCAGGGTACTCTGAATAGGAGGCATGCTGATGAGTTGGCTGAAGCTTAAGTGGGCATGGATCTGAGATGCTCTGTGCCTCGGTTGCCCTGGTGAGACAGGTGGAGCTATAGTAAGTGCAGTCTAGGGCTGTTCTGGGTGTGCCATGTTGGGGGTCTTGGTGGGAGGGTTGGAGATTTGGCGGTCTTAGGTGGAGGAGCTGCCTTGGGCTGGTGTGAGTTAGGGGCTTAGGGCTGAGTCTATAGTTAGGCTAGAGTACCTAGACTCTGTTCCTGTCTGCATTGTCAAGGTGGAACAGGAACACACAATATTGCTTAACTAGCACCTCCTATCTCAGTTCTAGAAGTTGCCCCACCATTTGGCAGATATTGTAGGGTTAGTTCACTTCTAGTCTAGTTGCCCTTTAAGCCAAGGGTTTTTTACTGTGCCCAAGGGTGAGTGAATCTATGTGTTGGCCCCTCAGTGTTGTCTGTCCCCACCCAGCCCACCACTGTAATTCACAGCATTGGGGGTGGGCTTCCCATTTTCTATAATCCTTTGTTGTACAAAAGCTGTTCAATCAACCCTCAGAGCACTTCCTCCTGAGGAAGAACTATGTGCAGGTGTATATTCGGTGTGTGTGTGAGGTGAGTACAGGGTCTTCCAACATTCCCATCTTGGCCCTCTGCATATATATATAAGGACTGAATAAAACAGTGAACTGTCAGTATTTAGAGATGACTTGATTGCCTAGCAGAAAACCTATAGAACCTACATACAAATTATGAGAATAAAAATGTCTGGGGCGCCTGGGTGGTTCAGTCAGTTGAGTGTCCAACTTTGGCTTCGGCTCCGGCCATGATCTCATGGTTCATGGGTTTGAGTCCCGCATCGGGGTCTCTGCTGTCAGAGTAGAGCCCACTTGGGATCTTCTGTGTCCCTCTCTCTCTTTCAAACAAAACAAAACAAAACAACAAAAAAATAAATTAAAAAAACCCAAACATTAAAAAAAATAATAATAAAAGGGTGTCTGGGTGGCTCAGTCAGTTAAGCGGCCTACTTCGGCTCAGGTCATGATCTCACATTTGTTGAGTTTGAGCCCCACGGTGGGCTCTGTGCTGACAGTTCAGAGCTTGGAGGCTGCTTCAGATTCTGTGTCTTCCTCTCTCTCTGCCCTTCCCCAGCTTGTGCTGTCTCAAAAATAAACATTAAAAAAATAATAATAAAAAGGTTTGATTACCAAGGCATCCATTCCAAAGACGCATCCACGTCAAAGATGGCTATCAGAATAAACACATTACCAGCCTTATGATTAGTTAAAGAACCAGCCCACCTCTTCTGACTGAGGGTCCTTTATTTTAGAAACATGATTGATTCTGATAACTGACCACTTGGGCCATACTTCAAAATTCCTGCTCTTATATTTGAAATCCACCACCAAAGAATAAGCCTGTGAAACACAGGCCCCCACCCTCAACTCCGATAAAAGAATGCCAGGCCATTGCATTTTCTCTCTTCTACCTGAGACCTCGCTGTGTGGCCTCAGGTGTGCTATCTAATTTCTAGGTCTTCTAAGTAGTAAAGCTTTATTTTTTTCAAAGTTTCTTGATGGTTGTTGCTGAAGGGGGCCTTTCAATCACCACTGCAATAATAAGAACCCCAAGGGCCAGTCCAACTAGAATATTGGTTATTGACAGGCCGAGACCAGCACAAACAACTGGCATAGCCAGCAGGACTGTGTTATTGCCCTTGCAATTAACCAAGGAATATCCTTTACCTGCAGCTTGCTTGCTAACCACCTCACTCAGGAGGGTAACCCCATCTGGGAAGGGAGTACCACTTGCTAGAGGGCGGCTGCATTGCTAATGCTTATGCATACCACTTCCCTGCCGTGCTGCCAGTGCGTTCCACCCCAAAGGTTGCAGTAATCCAACAATCCCCTGGGGCAGTGTGTTCAAGGCCACATGATTTAAACAGACCATCAGAGCGTTCATTATAAAAGCCTTCATGGGCCAATACTGTGCATAAGGGTCCTCCCCCCACACCTTAAGGCCAAACAGAGTTAGGGTGAAGTGGACTGCAGGGCTACTGTCATTGCCCAAGGAGAAGCTTTGAGCTAAAGGCACAAGGAAAGGATTCCTGGAGGTGAGAAGGATGACCCACAGAATCAGTGGGTCATGCCAGGGGTATGTATCCTAACACAGAAGAGTGAAATAGCCTCGTAACAGGAAACCAATGGCACCACCAGAAAGAAAATACAACAGAGTCCTTCGGTTTTTCTGTCACCACTTCACTCTTTGTCCCCTGACCTGTTCCAACTCTGAAGAGGCCTCCTTTAGCCCTTAGTCTGGACACTGCTCACTGATTTTTAAAAAATGTTTACTTATTTATTTGAGAGAGAGAAAGAGACAGAATCCCAAGCAGGCTCCGTACTGTCAGCACAGAGCCTGATACGGGGCTCAGACTCACGAACTGTGAGATCATGACCTGAGCTGAAATCAAGAGTCGGGCACTCAACTGATTGAGCCGCCCAGGCGCCCCTGGAGGATTATTTTTGTGCCCCTCTCCCTAGTTACAAGGGTTGCACTACTATACTTTATTTGGACTACTAAACCAATCAATCAAAAGGCACTAAAACTCCTAGAAGAAAACTTACATTTTCTATCCTTGTCACTTGAAGATGTAAATCTTACCATGCCTTTGAAATGTAAACACCACAGAAGGTAACAGAAGTTATAGGGTCTTTGTGTTTATGTATGTCTATGGATATACAGGGTGTTTTTTTTTTTTTCCCTTCTCTACCTCTTGATAGAATAGCCAAAACTAATTTATAAAAGAGCTCTATTTAATTAGTTTAAAATTAAGTGCTTATGAAGTATTTCTAAAATTCAAGAAATACAGACACTAACCTAAATGTTATTTCAGTTCACATGACATGGGGTTATTTTGGTATATAAAACCTAGTTTACATTTGGCTTAATTAAAATAGGCAAGTCTTCAGAGTTATTAGCATTAAATATAATAATGTAAATAAATATTATCTCTAAAGTGGGGAATCTAAATATAATTGTTGGGAACAAATGATTTAAATAGATGTAAGTGGGATAAAAGTTCAGGTAAACTTTTCAGCAGTAATTATGTGTTACGGTATGTCTACTTAAAAATAGTTTCCCGGGGCACCTGGGTGACTCAGTTAAGTGTCTCACTTTGGCTCACGTCATGATCTCATGGTTCGAGTTCTAGCCCCATATCAGGCTTTGCACTCTCAGCACACGGCCTGCTTCAGATCCTCAGGTCTCCCTCTCTCTCTGTCCCTCCCTTGCTTGTGTGCTCGCTTTCTCTCTCTAAAAATAAATATTTAAAAAAAAGTTTTCCAAATCTCTTTGGTAACTTGAACATTAAGAGTTTTGCTAAGTTATGGGCGCCTGGTTGACTCAGTAGAGCATGCGACTCTTGATCTCTGGTTGTGAGCTGAAGCCTCACGTTGGGGGTAGAGTTTACTTAAGTAAAAGGTTGTTTTTTGTTTTTTTTTAAAGTTAAAATAAATGATGGGAAATTCATTAAATATCTAGATCACCTAGATCATTTCCAAATAAAATACTGAAACATTAATTACTGAACACAACCTTATCTACTTTTGATTTCTTTTTTTTTTTTTTTTTTTTTTAATGTTTTGGTTTTGAGACAGAAAGAGGGAGACAAGGAATCCGAAGCAGGCTCCAGGCTCTGAGCTGTCAGCACAGATACTGACTGGGGCTCAAACTCGTGAACCACAAGATCATGACCTGAGCCGAAGTCGGACGTTCAACTGACTGAGCCACCCAGGTGCCCCTACTTTTGGTTTCTTATTATAGAGAAAGAAGATATTTGGGGCTGTTAGTAAAACCTTTTGTGCCACACTGAAAAACTGTGCTTGCTATGAGGAAGTGTTTTGAGAAAGTACAAATTTAATTTATAAATTTATCAATCTAAAGAATGATGATATGCCACAATTTATGACTGCTTACTACTTAGTTTTCACTAGGAAATTAAAGCTTCTATGGGTTAAAAATTCTAATTAATACACCAAATTAAAATTACTGGAAATAATAAGGCAAGCATCCCTGTATGCAAGGAAGGTAGAATATGTTTTTGTGTATGAAAGGTATTAGGTATGACAATGCATGTTTGTTAAGGGAAATGAAAATAATTTTGTTTTTAAGAAATAGAAAAGAGAGGGGGTGCCTGGGTGGCTCAGTTGGTTGAGCGTCTGACTGGCTCAGGTCATGACCTCATGGTTAGTGGGCTTGAACACCACATCAGGTTCTGTGCTGACAACTCAGAGCCTGGGGCCTGTTTTGGATTCTGTGTCCCTCCTCTGCTCCTGCTCTCTGTCTCTCTCTCAAAATAAGTAAATAAACATTTTTAAAAAAATAGAAAAGAGAAAAATGCCTAGGACAAAATATGAATGTAAAAAAAGACAGTTATAGAAGGGTTTGTGAAAAAGGAATCTTGGCAAAAGAATTTTATGTATGGTCAAACTAGCTAAGATTGGGGTGGATCTAATTAAAAATTTAAAAAGAATTTTAATATTAAAAGTACACTGCTACAAAATTAGAATTTGGTTTTCATGGATTACTGGTGTGCTCTTGATTAGAGATCACCAAAGTTTTTGTGCTTTTATTTTTAAATTTACCCTTTGAAAAAGCAATGATTCTATGTTACAAAAGTAACTTACTGTGCTTCATGTTATCTTTATCCTCAGGCCTTTCCTTAAGTAAACCTAGTCTTCTCACGAGCTGAATTTTGCTCATAAGTATGTAACTTTCTATATTTGGCTCTAAAATCTTTTATTGTCACTTTGGTTAAATGGATAATTAAGTATTGCTTCACAGTGAATTATCTTATTTGACCAACTGTTTTAAAAGTTTTTTTTTTTTTTTAGGTTTTATTTTTATTTTTTTTTAATTTTTTTTTTTAATGTTTGTTTATTTTTTGAGAGAGAGACAGAGAGTGATCAGAGGAGGGGCAGGGAGAGAGGGAGACACAGAGTCAGAAACAGGCTCCAGGCTCTGAGCCGTCAGCACAGAGCCCAACATGGGGCTCGAACTCACGAACCGTGAGATCATGACCGGAGCTGAAGTCAGACACTTAACCGACTGAGCCGCCCAGGCGCCCCTAGGTTTTATTTTTAATCTCTATACCCAATGTGGGGCTTGAACTCACAACACTAAATCAAGAGTCATATGCTCTAACAACTGAGCCAGCCAGGCATTCTAAAACCTTTTGATATTTCTGACAGACTTTCCAAGATTCAAATTCTACGTGAAGTCTTCTTAATGCTGAGCTCACCTGGGATTTTTCCAGAGGGCTCCTGGAACACCCCAAAAGATTTGTTCTGTCTCCTTATAAGAGAGATACTAAACTATTAGGTTTAAATGGTATGTTAAGTTACATGGGAAACCGTATCAAATACATAATAAACCTTCTTAGGTTATACTGTGTGGGTAAATGTAATCAATACAAGTTATAACAAATAAGTTATTAATATAAAAATTGTAAGAAATTCCTAAAAATCTGATATAAACTTGTATGCTATCACTTATAATTCTTGTTATATATACATTTTTTAAATGTTTTTCTTTTTAACGTTTATTTATTTTTGAGAGACATAGAGACAGAGTATGAGCAGGGGAGGGGCAGAGAGAGAGGGAGACACAGAATCTGAAGCAGGCTCCAGGCTCTGAGACACCGGCACAGAGCCCGACGCGGGGCTCAAACTCACAGACCGTGAGATCATGACCTGAGCTGAAGTCGGGGGCTTAACCGACTGAGCCACCCAGGTGCCCCAATTCTTGTTATATTAAAATGTGTCACAGAAATAACCAAATTTCTTTATAAATTTAATGAACTGTCTTTCATCTGATCTTAAAAATGGCAATGGTTAAAGTCTTTTGTCCTTATAGATAGTTATTACTGTTTCACTGCACTGTTTTGCAAGTCTTTCTATAACAGTGGTCATCTTCGGGGCGCCTGGGTAGCTCAGTCAGTCAGGCGTCCGACTTCGGCTCAGGTCATGATCTCGCGGTTCATGGGTTCGAGCCCCACGTCAGGCTCTCTGCTGTCGATGCAGAGCCTGCTTTGGATCATCTGTCTCCCTCACTCTACTCCTCCTCCAGTCTCTCTCTCAAAAAGAAATAAACATAAAAAGTGGTCATTTTCAAGGAGATTCCCAAAAGGAATTTTTGACAAGTACAGGTTTCTAATAACTTTAAGATCCTAAAACTGAACTGGGTAAAAATTTACAGAATTAATGGAAAAAAACTGGATTCAAGCCGAACAATAGAGGCTGAATGAACTGTGAGCATAATTATAATTTTTATGACATTTTATGTAAAACACTGTTATAGTTCCTTCACGTTTTGATTTTTTCAGATTTAAGAAAACCTTTTTCTCTTAAGCTACCAGCAACTTGGGTAAGATATACCTTTATGAACAAAGATGAAATATTTATCTTTTTTCTCCATAACTGATCTGTCCAGAACTTGGAAACTCTCAGTGAGCACTTTTACTTTCAGGGCAATATAGGTTTGTTAAGATTCTATTCTGCTTGCACATAATGGGACACGATTGGAAACCCTGGTTATATCACCAAGGCTTTAAGTAGAAAGTCATATTTGAGAATGAAATTCACAGACTCAATTACCAGACTGCTTTGAGAAATTAAGAGGGACTTTATGGAACCAATAAAGCCCCTTGCGGGGCACATGGGTGGCTCAGTCAGTTAAGTGTCCAACTTCGGGTCAGGTCATGACCTCACAGTTTGTGATTTGAGCCCCTCGTTGGGCTCTGTGCTGAGAGCTCAGAGCCTGGAGCCTGCTTCAGATTCTGTGTCTCCTTCTCTGTCTCTCAAATATAAACAAACATTAAAAAAAATTTTTTTTAAACAAAACAGAAAAAAAGCCCCTTGGAAGAATTGGCCTGGTCTGTTGCCTAGGGTTCCCAGCAGCCTCACCAGGTGAGTAAGGAAGGTCACTTTCTGGCAGACACAAGAATATTTGGGGAATCTCAAGAAGAGAGGCATTCACCCAAACCTGTAGATACTGCAAGCCAAGCCTTATGGCAAGTTCCTGCCTTGGCTTCTTAGCCTGAAGAGGCTTTTAAAAGTTATATCTCAGGGTACCTGGGTAGCTCAGTTGGTTAAGCATCTGACTCTTGATTTCAGCTCAGGTCATGGTCTCGTGGCTCATGGGTTTGAGCCCTGACTAGGGCTCTGAGCTGATAGTGTGGAATCTGCTTGGGATGCTTTCTCCCTCTCAAAAGTTCCATCAAAGCCGACTTAAAGGAGCCAAATGGTCAATCAGTATTCTTGCTGCACTTAAACTTAGCCTTGTTCTTTATTTAATGAGACAAAACTTATTTCACAGATAAACTAGTCTTGTTCTGATTATCTGATACAAATGGGGGTAACTGTTTACAGAGAAAAAATTGCATTTCAGTAACATGCCCCTGTAGATAGCAAATTCTAGTGTTGTTAATTGTCTTTAAGGTCTTGTTTTCTACCTGTAAACTAGATTGGATACTAAATTCTTTTTGTTTCCTCCAGTATCTGGCTATAATTCTCCAAATGACCATTTTCAATTTTTTTCTCCTACCCTTCTAACTTGGAATCATTGAGAACTAAACGTGCCCTTTGCCCAAAGCCATATCAGCTAAGGTGGGACAATCTGAAAAATGAGAGAAATCCTCACAACAGCTGGACAGTCTTCATACCTGTTGTCATGTGGGCCACTGCGATCACCAGAGACCCTCAAACTGCAAACAAGTAAAATCTATCAGCTTAATACTGCCTGCCCTCAGTCCATCAGAACGTAAGTCTGGCATCTAGAAATCTTGACTGGCTACTTCAGGACTCAGAAACTGGGATTAATCTACTCCAACCATTAACCTCTTTTATTTTCCTTTGTTTCCATAGAAATGTTTCTATTAAATATCAATTTCTTGGACCATATAGGCCTAACTTGGTAACCCGTCTGTATCACTGCTTCCTGAAATAAGACACAAATCTTCAACTGGACTGACCTGTTCTGAGGACTAAGAGATTGGTTCAATGAGATATGGAACAGTCTATCAACTCAGGACAGGATTAAACCTACTTATACCATATGGCCTCGAATAATTTAAATAGAACTATCATTCCATTTGCAACTACGTGGATGGAACTAGAGGGTATTATGCTAAGTGAAATTAGTCAGAGAAAGCCAAATATCATATGACTTCACTCATATGAGGAATTTAAGATACAAAACAGATGAACATAAGGAAAGGGAAACAAAAATAGTATAAAAACAGGGAGGGGGGAAAACGTGAGAGACTCTTAATGTAGAGAACAGAGGGATGCCGGAGAGGTTGTGGGAGGGGGATGGGCTAAATGGGTAAGGGGCATTAAGGAATCTACTCCTGAAATCATTGTGCTACCATGTGCTAACTTGGATGTAAATTAAAACAAATAAAAAAAGAAACTACAAAAATTCTTAAATGTATACCATGATTAATTTTCATGAAGTGAACAGACTTGTGTGCTGATTATACATGTTAATAAAAAAACAAAAAGAACTAGCACTGGGGTGCCTCGGTCTGTTGAGAATCTGACTTAAGCTCAGTTCATGATCTCGTGGTTTGTGAGTTCGAGCCCCACACTGGGTTCACTGCTGTCGGTGTAGAGCCCACTCTGGATCCTCGGTCCCCTTCTCTTTCTCTCTCAAAAATAAACATAAAAAAAAAAAAAAAAAAAATTCTCATGACCCAACAATTCAACTTCTGGGAATTTATCTAAATAAATAAAAAACACTGATAAAGATATATGTATCCCCAAGTTCATTGCAGCATTATTTACAATAGTCAAGATATGGAAACAACTTAAGTATTCACTAACAGATGAACAAAAAGGAAAACCTATATGCATATATATACATATATAATGTATATATATCCAATGGAATATTATTCACACAAAAAGAAGAAAATCTTGCTATTTACCACATGAATGGTCTTTGAGGCATTATGCTAAGTGAAATAAGTGAAACTTATTTCACTTCTATGGGGAATCAAAAAAAAAAAAGCCATGACAAAGTTCAAACAT
Source organism: Paguma larvata (assembly GCA_030068075.1). Lineage (NCBI taxonomy): Eukaryota > Metazoa > Chordata > Mammalia > Carnivora > Viverridae > Paguma > Paguma larvata. The sequence goes on along the minus strand of CM057842.1, from coordinate 7,127,912 downwards.
ACAGAGAACAGACTGGTGGTTGCCAGAGGAGGAGTGGGGGTTGAGTGAAATGGGCGAAGGGGTTAAGTTATGAGAATGGAATATACAGCATGCTGATAGTTAATAATACAGTCTTTATATATATATATATATTTTAAGTTTATTTATTTTTAAGAGGGCAAGTTGGGGAGGGGGAGAGAGAGAGAATCCCAGAAAGGGTCTGTGCTGTCAGTGCAGAGTCTGATGTGGGGTTTGAACTCACAAACTGTGAGATCATGACCTGAGCTGAAATCAAGAGTCAGACACTTAACTGACTGAGCCACCCAGGCACCTCTATACCTTGTATTTCAAAGTTGCTAAGAGTAAATCTTAGAAGTTCTCATCACAAAAAAAAAAATTTTGTAGCTATATATGGTGATAGATGTTAACTAAACTTACTGTGGTGGTGATTTCAACATATACACAAATAATGAATCATTATGTTATATGTCAATTATACCTCATGTTCATTTCCAAACACACTGAACTTCTCATTGATGAGGGATGTTCTTCACACTCACCCTGAGGAGTTCCTCTCTCCATTGGCCTTGATTCTTCTCGTTCCAACCATGGGATCAGACTGGGTTTAAAGAGTTGATAAGCTATTCATGGAGAAAGAGATCTTAATGGAAGAGACTCATACAAGAGATAACAAACTTTCCCACGAATCGGGAATTTTATTACTAATGACAGCAATAAAATTATTTCATATGAGATAAAAATGCAAATACAGGGGTCCCTGGCTCCCTCAGTTGAAAGAATGTGTAACTCTTGATCTCCGGATCATGGTTCAAACCCCATCTTGGGTGTAAAGATTACTTAAATAAATTAAAAAGCTTAAAAAAATTTTTTTAATAAAAAAATTGCAAATACACTGTACTCTGAAAAGACTGGTTACCTCTGAGCCTTGAAACCCATATTCAGGCTTCTACCCACATTAACAAAGCACTAACACTTTTATTCAGACAGGAAATAGAGCAAGGGCAACAAAGAGATTTTCATTTTCATAGAGAAACCACTAACCCATGGTTCACAAATTTTAGTGTGCATCAGAATCACATGGACTATTTATTAAAAACAGATGACTGGGTCCCACTGCCACCACTGTAACAGACGAACGTGGAATTCACATTCCATGTCCATTTCTACCAGCGACCGTGATGCTGTTTGTCCAGAGTCCACATTCTGACAGCATCCGCACGGGATTAGAACACATTGGGAAAGTGACTGTGTGCCACTAGTGTTCAGATGTGACATCACCCATCCTGCAACACGATGAGTAAATAATACGTATCTGTTCAATAGCAGGCTGTAGGAATAGTGGCAGCCTTACCCACTGTATCACGTTCTCGTTCTCCAGGATTGCATCTCTGCATAAGGTTCTCTAAGAGGGGTCCAAAAAGTCCATCCTCCAAGGTGAAGTCCACAGGCACGTCACCAAAGGTCACGAATCCTAAATAATCACACAAGTGACGGCTCGAATCGAGGAACATCATCAGTGTTCACTGGAACGAGGCTGGGAGAAACAATAGTAACACAGAGTTTCAAAGTTTCTCACACTCCGAGGGTCAGTGGTCCTAAATATTCTAATAGCTAAACTCACTCGCTCCAGTCACATGGCTTCGACGGAAACTCTTAAACACGACCTTGTCGCACCACACCCGGACTCATCGGAGCTCTTTTTTCCCTCTAATGCAGCACATACCTGGTCATGAATGGATCAATTCTTTGAGAAAAGTACACATCCATCTTCCACATCATCTGTGAGAGCACACAACAAATAACAAAGGTCACCATCACAAGAGTCAAGTTTAGTTAGTACTTACTGAAATGCTCAGACTACTTTCGGAGTATTCCCTTACCACCAATATGAAAGGTTCTATTCTGTGGGGAAATTCAATAGACGCTCAGTCTTCAAGTGACTTTAATTTCTTTAAGAAGCTCTGGAGACCAGTCTACCTAGAAGGAAATGTGTCCATCTGGTGAATACAGATATGTCATTTTGTACAAGGACATACTTTTTTAATAGCCAAGGACAGTCTCTCAGCCAGCCAGCCACCATCCTTTCTACTTTTATCTTTTCCTCAGGAAGCCAGAAAGGGTCCTTACAAAGAACACACAGAAGAAAACAAAGAAGCCATGTATACCCAGAAAGGACCATAATTTTCACATTCACCCGCCTAGAAGTCATTCTATTAAAGCGTGAAATTCCCAGAACTCTGAACAAATCTCCCACGAATACAGGCTTTCGCCATAGGATGCCACAGTGGTCTTGTCTCACCTAGAACTGAAAAGGGGATAGTGATCCATGCTGCCCATGAGGAAAAGAGTAAGTCCCATTTCACAGGGAAGGAAACTTAAGCCCTGAGACCTGTGACTCATTTTCTGCCCAAAGCAATGTAATTAATAAAAGAGTCATGTAGTTCCTCTTCCCAATGTACACGTATCAGTAAGATGACTTAGAAAACACAGTCGCTGGCCCACTTTGGCTCCTCCTTAAAGAGCCAGCAGCATAACTGTGAAGGCCCAGACCACTGATTTCAACACTGTGCAAGGGTGACATAAAGCTGAGTCTATTAAAATAAAAAGTATCAACAGGACTTACCAGAGAACAAATCAATGGCTGCCATCTTGTAAGGGTGACAGAATAATTTACCCGACATTCCCTTCTTTGACACCAAGACCATTTCAGAGTATCTTTTTTTTAAAATTTTTTTTTTTAATCTTTATTTTTGAGAGAGAGAGAGAGACAGAGTGTGAGCAGGGGAGGGGCAGAGAGAGAGAGGGAGACACAGAATCTGAAGCAGGCTCCAGGCTCTGAGCTGTCAGCACAGAGCCCAACTCGGGGCTCGAACTCACGGACTATGAGATCATGACCTGAGCCGAAGTCAAACGCTTAACCGACTGAGCCACCCAGGCGCCCCACTTCAGAGTATCTTCTGAATCTAAGTAGAGACAGCCATCTCCATCCATCCCTCTGGAGACAGGGTTATCCGGAGTCATGCTTTGTATTTACCATCAATCAATAAATGTCATCAAGTCATCAAACGTCGTATGTTAGCTCTGCGTAGATGATCTATGAGAAACACACTAAAAATGGTATGCTCTATAACAGTATCAGTAACATCAACTGAGAGAGAGAAAGAGAGAGTGTGAGCAGGGGAACAGCAGAGAGAGAGAGGGAGAGAGAGAGTACCAAGCAGGCTCTGCGCTGTCAGCTGAGAGCCCAATGCAGTACTTGATCTCACAAACTGTGAGATCATGACCTGAGTGGAGTTGGAGTCGGGATGCTTAACCAACTGAGCCACCCAGGCAACTCTTGAGATAACTTGGATTTTTAATCTAGTCTTTCAACTGTAAAGTTTTTAAAATATAAAGAGAAGCATATCTGATAAAAATTTAGTGTCCAGTGAATTTCAAAGACTGAATTTAAATGTCAAATACCTCAAATTCTAGATATTGATTACATACTGAAATGATATTTAGGATACATCTGATAAAGGGACATCTGGGTAGCTCAGTCAGTTAAGCATCGGACTAAGTTCAGGTTGTGATCTCGTGGTTTGTGAGTTTGAGCCCTGTATTGGGCTCTCTGCTGTCAGCACAGAGTCTGCTTCAGATCCTCTGTCCCCGTCCCCCTCTGCTCTGTCCCTTCGCCACTTGCGCTATCTCTCTCAAAATAAACAAAAGTTAAAAATATATATATGTGGTAAAATAATATATATTCTTAGAAATAATGACACTTTTTTCACTTTGCTTATTGTGGGCACTGAAAACATTTCAGTTATATACGATCTACACATTATACTTGCATTAGCACTGGTCTAGACTGTTAGGCATATGAAGAAAAGAAAAAATGAAATATTTTATTTGGTTGACACACTTAAGCTTTTTTCTTAATGGATGCTGCAGAACGTTGGAGCTCTGGGCTTCCTTTCAAGCTCTCATCTCTGAGAACTTATTCCTTTATTCTTTCCATGAATAAGAAATTACATCCCAGTACCTGGCAATGAGTATTGTATACAGAAAATGTACTAGGTCTTAAAGATCCAACACTCCCTTGGGGAAACACTAATAAATGATATATTACTTCATAAGTGATCTGGGAAATCAATCAAGCATGTAAGAAAAAGGGTTATAACACACACATATACACACATACACTATATTGGTGGTTTCTGGGTAAGATAAAGACAGAAAAGAGAAATAACCATTAGTCTACCTTTGATACAAAAAGGTAAAGAAAAGAATGCCAAGGTTTTGATGAAAAAAACCTCAGAATACATTTCAAATTCTGTGTACTCTCACAGTGTCTTAGTTGGAAACTCCAGTAAATCAGGTCTGTTCTCTCCCCCTTGCCTTGGCAGAGAGAGATTCCAAATCAGACTGTGCTGAACATCTGCCTGTTTTATGAATCTTTTCAGAGAACCAACTTTTTGTATTATTTAACAATTGTATTTGTACAACAGCAGCTAAAGTCAGTCTTATTTAGTTTTTGATGTGAAAATGAGGGTATTAATTAGGGAAAAAATGACAGGTGACCTTTGACATGGGGACATCTACTTGGACCCAGATAAAACACATGATTGTGAACCCACAAGACACTGAACCTCTCCTATCAGGAAAGTAGCTTGTCCTTTGGTTTCTGAGGAGACTAGCCTTCTACTTGACAAATCTTTCATACTCTCACTTGGTGCAGATACTTGGCAAGGCGATGCTCATTCTTAAGATCTACCGCAACCACTTGCTGTGTCTCTAGATTCACAATCAATACAAAATCCCGTGGGACAGGTATAAACTATAAGATATAAGACAATAGCTGAAAAAATAATTCCAACTCCACTAACATGTATCATAAAAAACTTGAGAAACATGTGAAAATGGATTTTAGGGTGTTAGAGCAAGGAGGGTAGAATATCATGTAAGACAGAGCCATTTCAAAGACATAGGTGTACATATTAGAAAATTTGGATTTAACATATTATCTCATGAATTTGGGGATGGCTCTAACAGCTTATTTTGGTAGGATGGTTGAAATCTGGACTCAATGTTGAGGCTCCTGAGTGGCTCAGTTGGTTGAGCGTCCAACTTCAGCTCAGGTCATGATCTCATGGTTTGTGGGTTCGAGCCCCGCATCGGGCTCTGTGCTGATAGCTCAAAGCCTGGAGCCTGTTTCATATTCTGTGTCTCCCTCTCTCTCTCTCTCTCTCTCTCTGCCCTTCTCCCACTCATTCTATCTGTCTCTCAAAAGTAAATAAAAACATTAAAAAAAAAAAAAAAGAAACTGGACTCAATGTTGACCTATGGTTAATGATGATGTTATGCCAAGGTTTCCCTGGCATAGCATTATGGAGCAAATCCTAGAGACGGAAATGTTGCACGTATATACCATGTGTGGTCTCCACACACCTCTTTCGTCGATCTATGCTGAAGACCCAGAAGCCACCCTTTCCTCAAAGGTATTGGGAAACAAGATTAGTACCACTTATCCTAAATATTGTGTCATTACTGGAACAAATGAGCACGATCTCTGGCATTTGGAATACAGCTACTGATGTAGGTAATGCCCTTTTCTCCACACTAATTTCATAAAATAAGTAGAAGCATCTGGTTCTACCTGGCGAGATGGAGAGTGTGCATCTTCATAGCACTGACCCAGGGCTGTGTCCATTCTCCTGTACTCTGCCAAAACACAGTCCTCAGAGGTCTTGACTTTCCACAACACAACACATGGTCCACCATGTGGACACTATGTGCACTGGATCCAATGAAAGTAGCAGATACTTTACATATCTTTACAAAACATGCACAATGGAGTGGTAAACTAACTTAACAAAGTTTTTGAGAGTTCAACAGTAGGTATGTCAAGATAGCCCCACAAGGAATAGATCCAAGTTACTTTCCCTAATACATTCTGCTCCCCCCACTCCTCCCCCCACCAAAGGCAAACCATTTGATAGAGAACTTATTTTTGTTTGTTTATTTATTTTGAGAGAGAGAGAAAGCATGAGTTAGGGAGGGGCAGAGAGAGGGAGAGAGAGAGAATCTCAAGCAGGCTCCACACTGTCAACATGGAGCCTGATGAGGGGCTCGAATGCACCAACTGTGAGACCGTGATCTGAGCCAAAATCAGACGCTTAACCGACTGAGCCATCCAGGTGCCCCTGATAGAACTTCTTGACTAGAGGTAACATACACCACATTTGAATGTACTTTAATGTATCTATAGTCACCTCTAAGGTTTCCAGAATTCAAGTGTGACCACAGTAAGAGCATTCTGCAACAAGTTCAGGCGGCAGTACAAACTTCTCAAACACTTAATTCCCATGGCACTTGATTTGTCTGCAGTAAACAGGAAGTTGTTGGTAGTGTTTGGCAACCACAAAAAGGAGATTCACAGCAGAGTCTCGTAGGTTGGAGCAAACCTATGACCTCTTCTACAGATACCTATTCTTTTCAGAAACTTATGGCTTACCACTGATACATGGTAGAGACTAAACAAATAACCATACAACATCAAGTGACCAAGCGGATTTAGTTTCCCATCATGAACTGGGTATTGTCTGACCGTCTATCTTATGAGGTTGGGCACAGGCAATAGCATTCTGTCATCAAATGGAAATGACACATAATGAAAGATCTCTGTAGGCCAAAGCATTCGGATTACTGGTATGTTCTGACTGCCCTTAGAGGTTGAGGCACCCATCTAATCTTTGGTGATTGGTGCTGCCTACTTGATTTCTGTTACTCTGGAGTTGTCATCATCACTGAAATCAGGGAATTTATCTCAATGAGAGTATCCCCTACATGCATACCTGGCCACAAGGAGCTCAGGCACTTTCAGTAAATACAAGTCAGCTGAATGCACATGTAACACAGACTCTTTCGACCTCTCCCACAGTGTCTTGTCCCCTTTATCCACGCCTATGTCTTCCTGGGGTACTCCTTAAAACCAGCTCACTGGGACAAAGTTTTCATGATATACAAGTAGTCCTGAAAAGTACTGGAGAGCTGAAACGCTACAGCTCCAGTGAAGGTGACCCTAAAGAACAGTACCGATGGAAAATCTTCCAGTGACAGAACTTCAGGTAGATACATGGCTGTCCACTGAGTCTGTAGTGAGAGAGGACAGGAAGTAAACACACATGCTGTGTCGGAAATAGTTTCCTACGCTGGACGGTCAGCTTAGGAGAAAAAAGAGGAAAACTGATGATAAAGAATTTTGAGAAAAGGTGTATGTTCAGAGATGGAAATCTCTGAGTAGATACAGAATATGAAAATATTTGCGCTCCATGTGAACACCCAGCAAATGTGGTCCTGTGGAAATGAGACTGTTATCATGCTCTCTGTGCCCATGAACAAAATGACCTTAGTACAAGGGATAAAGGCTATGTATGAACCCAACAATATGAACTTTCCCTCGCTATGGCCAACAGCTATCACTGCTGCTGTGTGCATAATCTACTAAAATAAGAGACCAACAATAGTTTCTGACTGAAATGGAGACAAAGGAGGATCCTGATCTCCCCTCTCACAGACACACCAACTCTACAGCTACATATGGAACAATTTCCCCCAGGGAAAAACAAAACCAACGAGCAACTCTTGCACATAAGGCAAAGGAGAGAAAAATCCTACAAAACCACATCACAGCAGGTAGGGGAGACTTTAAGACACAATCTCATCATAAACACAACCCAGGAAGGCGACATATAATCGAGGGAATACAAAATCCTGAGCTTGTCTATGAGGAGTGATGGATTTTATTTTTTTTTAGTGTTTACTTATTTTTGAGAGAGAGAGTGTGTGTGCGTGAGCAGAAGAGGGACAGAAGAGAGAGGGAGACACAGAATCGGAAGCAGGCTCCAGACTCTGAGCTGTCCGCACAGAGCCCGATGAAGGGCTTGAACCCACGAACCATGAGATCATGACCTGAGCCAAAGTCAGACACTCAACCGAGCCACCCTGGCTCCCTGAGGGGCAAAGGATTTAAACCCCACATCTGGCACTCAAATATTAAGACTAAAACTGAGAGATGAGCCCCCCAAACATCTAATTTTGAAAACCAACAGGGGCTTGGGCCCACAAGACCAAAAGGCCAGAGCCAACTGAGAAACGGTTCTTACGGGGCTCTCATGAATGAGCTCACCCAACCCAGGGACCAGCACAGAGGCAGCCGAATGAAAAGTGCCCATAATTTCTGTGAAAGAGGCCTATTTGTTTATCTTAAAGAATCGGCCTGAGGGGCAGGCATCTCTATTAACACACGACTAGGTGCCTACTGAAATTCTCGCCAAAAATGGAGGCCAGCAGATGCCAACCTTGTGCTCTCCCTCGGCCTTTTTCCAGCTCACCAGTATCTGCTGGAAAGAATGTGTATCCTTGTCTGGTGCCCTGATTTTTGCAGCTCCTGCCCAGGGGACACCTCTTGATAACATGTCTCTGGTGGCCACTGGGGATTGTGTTCACAAGTTTAATGGGACAGTAGCAAAGAAGTAGTTAAGATGAGGTGACTGTCTATCACCTCATAGATCAGCAGAGGGAGCAGACAGAAATGCCCACCTTGCCGTCCTCCCCTGAAAGAGGTATATCTGCATATAAATATACTTTAAAAGTTGCTGCCTGAGAAAATACAAATCAAAACCACAATGAGATACCACCTCACACCTGTCAGAATGGCTAAAATGGACAACTCAGGAAACACCAGTTGTTGGTGAGGATGTGGAGAAAGGGAAACCCTTCTGCACTGTTGGTGGGAAAGCAAACTGGTGCAGCCACTCTGGAGAACAGTATGGAGGTTCCTCAAAAAAAAAACAGAACTACCCTACAAGGCAGCAATTGCACTACTAGGTATTTACCCAAGGGATACAGGTGTGCTGTGTTTTAGGGACACACGCATCTCAATGTTTATAGCAGTGCTATTGACAATAGCCAAAGTATGGAAAGAGCACAAATGTCCATCCATGGATGAATGGATAAAGAAGATGTGGGATATATATATAAATGGAGTATTACTTGGCGATGAAAAAGAATGAAAGCTTGCCATTTGCAACAACGTGGATGGAACTAGAGTGTATTATGATAAGTGAAAAAAGTCAGTCAGAGAAAGACAGATATCCTATGATTTCACTCATATGTGGAATTTGAGAAACTCATCAGATGACTATAGAGGAAAGGAAAATAAGATAAAACCAGAGGGAGGCAAACCATAAGAGACTCTTATAAGCAGAGGACAAACTGAGGGTTGCTGGAGGGAGGTTGGTGGAAGAATGGGTTAAATGAGTGATGGGCATTAAGGGGTGCACTTTTCGGGACGAGCACTGGGTGTCATATGTAAGAGATGAATCCCTGAGTTCTACCCCTGAAGCCAAGACTACACTGTATGTTAACTAACTTGAGAATAAGTTAATAATAATAATAATAATAATAATAATAATAATAATAATAATAATAAAAGTTGCTGCCTGAGGATGTGGCTTCCAATCAGCCTGAATATGTTTGATGACTAAGATCCTCCCCTTGGGACAATGACAGGTCTTAGCAAACGCTCAACTACTGGGAGCCATTAAAAATAAAGTAGACTGGTTGGGCGATCACAAAGATTTGAGAGACAACAACGAGCTGGAGCAGAGTTGAGTGGCATCATCTCCTACACAAGCCCACTCCTTCAAGACTGGCTGCTCATCTAATTGTAAAAATCAGAGCAGAGGGTCAAGGAAAATGAAAAGACAGAACAATATGTTCCAAACAAAAGAATATGATAAAAATTTCAGAAAAAGACCTTAAGGAAAAAGAGAAAGTGATTTACATGATAAAGAATTCAAAATAAGTCATAAAAATACTCACTGATCAGAAGGGATGAACATAGTAAAAATTTCAACAAATAGAAAACATAAAGTAACAAATAGGGCTGGCCGTGTTGGGGCTGACCTCTCTGAGAGAGTGTGATATCTCAGGAAACTGCTTTTACCTAAGAGAAAGAGGAGAAAAACGGCTCTTTCATTTCTAAAAGTTATGTCACAGGAGTCTGTGAAATTCAGAGACATGGCCGGGACTCTGGACTGGTGGACTCCTCTGAGCCCTGGAGAGAGAAAACTGTGTAAGGATGTGGTGCAGGTTAACTGGGATTACCCTGCGTTCTTGGACACGGATTTATTTATTTAAAAAAGTTTTTTTGAGAGAGCACAGCAGGGAAGGAGCAGAGAGAGGGGGGTAGAGGATCTGAAGCAGGCTCTGGTGCTGCCAGCACCAAGCCCAATGCAGGGCTTGATCTCACAAACCGTGAGATCATGACCTGAGCCAAAGTCAGATGCCCAACCGATTGAGCCATCAGGTGCCCGGGGACACTGGATTTAGAAGGCATAAGTGATCTCCTCATGGAAGCAAGGAAAGGAGCCCTGGATGGTGCAGAGAGATGTGACAAGTGCTCCATGACCAGTGTGTCAGCAAGCTCTCACCATGCTAAAGACAGAAAACTATAGGGGGCCCTGGGTGGCTCAGTCAGACTCTTGGTTTTGGCTCGGGTCATGATCTCATGGTTATAGAACCATGGGCCCTGGATCGGGCTCTGTGCTGGCAGCAGAGAACTTGCTTGGAATTCTCTCTCTCCCTCTTTCTGCCCCTCCCCCACTCTCGCTGTCTCTCTCTCTCTCTCTCTCTCTCTCTCTCTCTCAAATAAATAAACTTAAAAAAACATAGGGGCACCTGAGTGGCTCAATCGGGGCACCTGAGTGGCTCAATCGGTTGAGTGTCTGACTTCGGCTCAGGTCATGATCTCACGGTTCATGGGTTGGAGCCCCGCATCCGGCTCTGTGCTGACAGCTCGGAGTCTGAAACCTGATTCGGATTCTGTGTCTCCCTCTCTCTCTGCCCCTCCCCTGCTCACGCTGTCTCTCTCTCTCTCTCTCTCTCAAAAATAAACATTAAAAAAATTTTTTTTAAAAAGATAGAAAACTTTGTACTTTTGTCCAACGTTATGCATGTGACGACTGTAGCATGGCTTTCAACCATGTCTTCCACCTTACTGGACATCAGCGAATTCACAAGGTAGAGAAAGCCCACAAACACAGTCAAAACACAAAGACCTTTAGGCATGGCTCATCATTTACAACACTCCAAACAATTTATATTCTAGATAAATACTTGGAATGTAACCAGTGTGGCAAACCCATTAACAAAGCTCCAACGTTCCTTCAACACCAGAGCACACACAGTAGACAAAAGCCACACAAATGTGATGTGTGTCCAAACGCCAGCAGGTTCTCTCAACCTTTAATACACACCACACGTTTCACGTCGGCAAGACCAACCCTGACTCGCCATCCAATACTTCATACTCAAAAGAAACTCTTTGCTTTGAAGTCTTGTGGAAGGGCCTCTCACAGCTTCTCGGAATAAAATTCAAAAAATTCTAATATGAATTTTACATGTAGTACATGTAGTACACATGTAATTATTTTAAAAAGGACTTCAGCCCATATGATTTATTGTACATCAAAAAGTTCATCCTGGGGAGAGACCCTACAAGTGTAATGATTGTGACGAATCCTTTTTTTTTTAACTTTTTATTTATTTTATTTTTTGAGGGAGAGAGCAAGCAAGCAGGAGAGGGGCAGAAAGAGAAGGAGACACTGAATCTGAAGCAGGCTCCAGGCTCTGAGCTGTCAGCACAGAGCCTGATGCGGGGCTCTAACGAACCATGAGATCATGACCTGAGCCAAAGTCGGACACTTAACCAATGGAACCACCCACACGCCCTGTGAAAAATCTTTTAAAAGCAGCTTAAGTCTTTTTTTAAAAATACTTATGTTTAATGGGGCGCCTGGGTGGCTCAGTCGGTTAAGCGGCCGACTTCAGCTCAGGTCATGATCTCATGGTTTGTGAGTTCGAGCCCCCCGTCGGGCTCTGTGTTGATGGCTCGGAGTCTGGAGCCTGCTTCGGATTCTGTGTCTCCCTCTCTCTCTGCCCTTCCCCTGCTCACACTCTGTCTCTATATCTCTCAAAAATAAATAAACGTTAAAAAAAATTAAAAAAAAATACTTATGTTTGAGAGAGACAGCACAAGCAGGGTAGGTGCAGAGAGATGGGGACAGAGGATCCAATGTGGGCTCTGTGCTGATAGCAGAGGGCCTGATGCAGGATTCAAACTCACAAACTGTGAGATCATGACCTGAGTTCAAGTTAGATGCTCAACCAACTGAGCCACCCAGGTGCCCCGAAAGCAGCTCAAATCTTAATAAACATCAGAGAATTCATACTGGAGAGAAGCTTATCTTTTTTCAATTTAATTCTAATGTACTTAACATACAGTGTGATATTAGTTTCAGGTGTACAACGTAGTGATTCAAGAATTATACATTACTCAATGTTCAAGAGGGTTAAGTGTATTCTTAATCCTTTTCACTGATTTCTCCCATCCCCCAGCCCCTCCCCTCTGAACCATCTGTTTGTTCTCTATAGTTAAGAGTCTGTTCTGTGGTTTGTCTCGCTTTTTTTCCCTTTGTTCATTTGTTTCCTAAATTCCACACACGAGTAAAATCATATGGTATGTCTTTCTCTGACTCGCTTATTTTGCTTAGCATAATACCCTCTAGTTCCATCTACAATGTTGCAAATGACAAGATTTTATTCTTTTTTTATGGCTGAGTAATATTCCATTGTGTGTGTGTGTGTGTGTGTGTGTGTATACATTCTCTCAAATGGATAAAGAAGATGCGGTGTATATATACATATACACCGCATCTTTATCCATTTGAGAGAAGTCCTTTCTATGTAATGAATGTAGAAAGACCTTTACACAGCTGATAGATCTCCAACACAACTAAATCCACATTGGAGAGAAAACGTACATATGCAGTAATTGTAAAAAGACCTCTGTCTATTTCTCAGATCTAACTTGACATCAAAGAACTCATACTGGAGAGAGATCATACCAGTGTAATGTTTGTGAAGAACCTTTAAATATCACTCAAATGTTATTAAATATCTAAAAATTCCCTCTGAAGAGGGGTTCTTTACATGTAATGAATGTGGAAAGAACTGCTATTGCTCAGATCTTGATTGCTATAAAAAAATTCATACTAAACAGAAAGCCTATAAATGTAGTATCAAAAGCTTTTTAAACAGTTCAAATCTATAAACACACACACACAAATCACACTGAAGAGTATTGTATGCAATCAATGTAATCAATGTGGAAAAACTTTTACCTTAAAATAAAAAATTCTTCACATCAGGTAACTCATGATAAAAAAAAAACCCTAAAAATATACAAATGCAGACAGGCATTTAGAAATCACTTACATCTGGCTTAATTTCCAATTTCTAGTAAAAGAGATATGGAAAAGATTTTAGTTGAAGCCCAATACTTCTGCTTGAATTCATGGAGTATTTTAGAAATATTAATATAGGCATGGTGAAGACACAGGGAGGTATGATTAGAGATACACTTTCTATATTGCATTGAACTGATATTTTGAGCAAAACTGGCATAGTATGTTTAAACAAATCTTTAAATTGAATAAGGCTATTCCTATAATAAGTAGTAGGCTAAGAGGCGGCAGGAAGAGTATAGTGAAAAGAACATATTCAAAGAAAACCAAAGCTGGAGGCATCACAATTCAGGACTTCAAGATGTATTACTAAGCTATAATCACCAAGACAGTATAGTACTGGCACAAAAACAGACACTTAAATCAATGGAACAGAATAGAGAACCCACAAACATATGGCCAACTAATCTTTGACAAAGCAAGAAAAAATATCCAGTGGAATAAAGACATTCTCTTCAGCAAATGGTGCTGGGAAAACTGGACAGGAACATGTGGAAGAATGAACTTGGACCAGTTTCTTACCATACACAAAAATAAACTCAAAAAGGACTAAAGACCTAAACATAAGACAGGAAGCCATCAAAATCCTAGAGGAGAAAGCAAGGAAAAACCTCTTTGACCCTGGCCACAGCAATTTCTTTTTTTTTTTTTTTACGTTTATTTAGTTTTGAGAGACATAGAGACAGAACGTGAGTGGGGGAAGGGCAGAGAGAGAGGGAGACACAGAAACCGAAGAAGGTTCCAGGCTCTGATGAGCCATCAGCACAGAGCCCGACGTGGGGCTCGAACTCACAGACCGTGAGATCATGACCTGAGCTGAAGTCGGCCGCTTAACCAACTGAGCCACCCAGGCACCCCGGCCACAGCAATTTCTTATGCAACATGTCTCCAGAGGCAAGGGAAATAAAAGCAAAAATGAACTAATGGGACCTTATCAAAATAAAAAGCTTCTACACAGCAAAGGAAACAGTCAGCAACACTACAAGGCAACTGATGGAATGGGAGAAGATATTTGCAAACGACATATCAGAAAAAGGGTTAGTATCCAAAATCTATAAAAAACTTATCAAACTCAACACCCAAGAAAACAATCCAGTGAAGAAATGGGCAAAAGACATGAATAAACGATTTTCCAAAGAGGACATCCAGATGGCTAATAGACACATGAAAAAACGCTCAATATTACTCATCATCAGGGAAATACAAATCAAAACCACAATGAGATACCACCATACACCTGTCAGAATGGCTAACATTAATAACTCAGGCAATGACAGATGTCGGCAAGGGTGTAGAGAAAGAACCCTTTTGCACTGTTGGTGGGAATGCAAACTGGTGCAGCCACTCTAGAAAACAGTATGAAGGTTCCTCAAAAAATTAAAAATAGAACTACTCTACAATCCAGCAACTGCACTACTAGATGTTTATCCAAAGGATACAGGAGTGCTGATTCATAGGGGCACGTGCACCCCAAAGTTTAGAGCAGCACTATCGACAACAGCCAAAGTATGAAAAGAGCCCAAATGTCCACTGACAGATGAATGGATAAAGAAGATGTGGTGTATACACACACACACACACACACACACACACACACACACAATGGAGTGTTACTCAGCAATAAAAAGAATGAAATCTTGCCATTTGCAACTAGTGGATGGAATTAGAGGGTATTATGCTAAGCGAAATTAGTCAGAGAAAGACAAATGTATACTTCACTTATATGTGGAATTTAAGATACGAAACAGATGACCATAAGGGAAGGGAAGCAAAAATAATATAAAAACAGGAAGGAGGGCAAACCATAAGAGACTTTGAAATACAGAACAAACTGAGGGTTTCTGGAGGGGTGTCAGGTGGGGGGATGGGATAAATGGGCAAGGGGCTTTAAGGAGGACACTTGCTGGGATAAGGACTGGGTGATATATGTAGGGGATGAATCACTGGATTCTACTCCTGAAGTCATTATTGCACTATATGCTAACTAACTTGGATGTAAATTAAAAAAAAATTGATTTCGATGTTTGGTTCGCTGGAATAGCACTAGAAATTTGACCATACATTTTCTGTGTATCTAAAAGCTGAAGTAGGAATTGTGACTCCTACTTTACTACTCCTGTTTCTGTAAATATACTTGATTTGAAGAAAAAAAAATATTCATTTTACTGTTTGTTCATAATCTATTCCCACAAGATGAGTAAAATCGTATTTTTAATAGAGGCAGCTCTCTAAAGACAAACTTTTGTAAGGAGAGGATTCAATCCTAATCTAAGCATAAGTAAGCAAAACAAAAGCCATCTCTTTGGAATTAGAACTATGAGAAAAGAAGAAACTTTGGCAATGGACAATGAAAAATGAAAAGTTGGTCACAACTGAAAAAACTAAAGGTTAAAGAGTTAGGAGGGTAGACACTAGAAATCCAAAGGTCATGGGTCAGTGAATGATGAACTTCTTTCTACTGTCTTGCTGAAATAGAAATAACTGTGAGACACCCAGCCTCCCTGAAAATTAGCACCATTCTAAGATGTAGAGAACCAAGAAGAGATGAAAATATTGCAACGATTCTATTTATTTTCAGGACCTGGAGAACCTATTACTCATAGTGTATTTGAAATAGATTGATTTCCAGTACACTTTAATGAATAAATGCTTAGTCTTCTCTTTTTTAGAAAAAAATTTTTTTTTAATGTTGATTTTTGAGAGAGAGACAGAGTGCAAGCATGGGAGGGGCAGAGAGAGAAGAGAGAGAGAGACAGAATCCGAAGCAGGCACCAGGCTCTGAGCTGTCAGCACAGAACCTGACACAGGGCTCAGTTCATGAGCTCATAAGATCATGACCTGAGGTGAAGTTGGACGCTTAATCAACTGAGCCACCCAGATGCCCTTTAAATGCTCAGTCTTCTTAAAAAAAAAAAAAAAAAAAAAAAAAAAGACTTATTAGTAATAAAATTCACAGAGCTGAGGAATACAGTAACTGCACTGAAAAATACACTAGAGGGGTTCAACAACAGACTAGATTAAGCAGAAGAAAAAAAAGATCAGCAAACATGAAGACAAGAGTAGTGTAACTTACCCAATTAGAGCAGCTAAAAGAAAAAAAGAATGAAAAAGAGTGAAGATTCCTCCAGGAATTTATGGGACAACAAAAAGTGAAAGAACATTTGCATCACAGGAGCCCCTTAAGGATAAGAGAATGAAAAGGGGCAGAAAGCTTATTCAAATTAATTATGGCTGAAAACTGCCCTATCCTGGACAAGAAAACAGACATCCAGGTCCAGCAAGTTCAGAGAGTTCCAAATAAAATGAACCTAAGGAAACCCAAACCAAGACACATTATAATTAAGTGTCAAAAGATAAAGGCAATAAAAGAATCAAAAACCAAGAGAAAATCAACTTGTTACATATAAAGAACACCAATGATACTGTCAAATTCTTCATCAGAAACTGCAGGCTAGAAGGTCATTCCACAATATAATCGAAGTGCTGAAAGAAAAAACTGCCAACCAAGAATACTGTTAACGGGCAAAACTATCATTCAAATTGAGGTTTTCCAGACAAATAAAAGCTAAAGCGGTTCATCACCAGCAGATGAGTCTTACAAAAAATGTTAAAGGAATTCTTTTTTTTCTTTGTTTATTTATTTAAGAGGGATTGAGACAGTGTGAGTGGGGGGGGGGCGGGCAGAGAGAGAGAGAATCCCAAGTAGGTTCTACACACTGTCAGTGGGAGCCTGATGTGGTGCTCAAACACACGAAACCGTGAGATCACAATCTGAGCTGACACCCAGAATTGGACACTTAACCAACTGAGCCATCCAGGTGCCCCTTAAAGGACTTTTTTAAGCTGAAAAAAAGGGCACTAATTAGTAACAGGAAAGCATATGAAATGTAAATCTCACTGGTAAAGGAAAACATACAGTAAAATTCTGAACAATCTAATGTTGTAAAGGTGGTAGTTTAATCACTTATAAAGCTAGCATAAAGGTTAGAAGACACAAGCAAAAAAAAATTACTGTAACGACAATAATTAAGGGACACATAAGAAAAAATATAAATCGTGACATCAAAAACATAAATCGTGGCGGTGTGTAAGTGTAGAGCTTTAGAATGCAATCAACCTTAAGTTATCAACTTAAAATAGACTGTTAAAACATAAGTTGTTATTTACAAAATAGCCAAAAAACAATGGACAAAATGATAATAAGTACTTACCTGTCAGTAATTATGTTACATGTAAATGCACTGAATTATCCAATCAATACATAGACTGGCAGGGCACCTGGGTGGCTCAGTTGCTTAAGTGTCCAACTCTTCATTTCAGCTCAGGCCAGGATTCCAGGTGGTGGTATCAACCCCCACACTGGGCTCTGCACTGACAGCATGGAGCCTGCTTGGAATTCCCTCTCTCCCTCTCTCTCTGTCCCTCCCTGGCTTGCTTACATGCACTCTTGCTATCTCTAAAATTAATAAAGTTAAAACAAAACAAAACCCAAGACCCATCAACATGCTGCCTACAAATGACTCACTTCAGATATAAGGATACACTCAGACTGAAAATAAATGGATGGGAAAAGATAGTCTATGCAAATGAAAACCAACAGAAAGTTGGATTCACTATGTCTATATGACAAAATATACTCTAAAACAAAGAGTATAATAACAAAGAAGGCATTAAACAGTGATAAAAGGGTCAATCCAACAAGTGGATGTAACATTTGTAAATATTTATCCATCTAACATAGAAGCACCTAAATACATAAAGCAAATTGTAGCAGACATAATGGAAGAAATAAGACACTAATACAATAACAGTATTGGATTTTAAAGCTCCACTTTCATCAGGGATAGATCATCCAGACAAAATATCAATTAAGACATATCAGCCTGAGGGTGTGCCTCAGTCACTTGAGTGTCTGACTCTTGATTTTCGCTCAGGTCAAGATCCCAGGGTCATGGGATCATGTTCCACAGTAGGCTCCGTGCTAAGTGCGGAGCCTGCTTAAGATTCTTTTTCTCCCTGTGCTCCTCTTCCCCACTTGCACACTCTCCTTCCCTCTCTTTCACAAAAATTTAAAAAAATTTTTTAAAGACATATCAGTTTTTTTTTTAATGTTTATTTATTTTTGAGACAAAGAGAGACAGAGCATGAGTGGGGGAGGAGCAGAGAGAGAGGGAGACACAGAATCCAAAGTAGGCTCCAGGCTCTGAGCCATCAGCACAGAGCCCGACGCAGGGCTCGAACTCACAGACCGCGAGATCATGACCCAAGCTGAAGTCGGACGCTCAACCGACTGAGCCACCCAGGTGCCCCAGACATATCAGTTTTAAATGACACAATTAGACCAGATATAAATAACAGACATATACAGAAAATTCCATCCAACACAACATGATATACATTCTTCTCAAGTGCAGAGGTAACATTCTCCAAAATAGATCATGTTGGGCCACAAAACAACTCTTAATAAATTTAAGGAGACCGATGCAGCCAAAGCAGTTCTAAGAGGAAAGTTCATAAAAATAAAATGCCTATATTAAGAAAAAAGAAAAATCTCAAATAAACACAACTTTATAATTCAACTAGAAAAAGAAGAACAAAGCCCAAATTCAGAAGAAAGGAAATAAAGATCAGAGCAGATATAAATAACATAGACACAAAATGACAATAAGAAGAAAACCAAAAACAAAAAAATAAAAAAACTAAACCAAGACCTGATTCTTTAGAAAAATCAAAATTGACAAAGCCTTAGCTGAAGTAACCAAGAAATAAAAGTCTCAATAAAATCTGAAATTAAAGGGACTTTACAACTCATACCACACAAATACAAGAATCATGATAAACTAGTATGAACAGGGGCACCTGGGTAGCTCAAGTCGTTAATTAAGCATCTGACTTTAGCTCAGGTCATGATCTCATGGTTCGTGAGTTGGGAGTCCCATATTGGATGAGCTTGTGCCCTGTTTTGGGTGAACACAAGCCCTGCTTCTCTCTCTCCCTTTCCGGCCCTCAGTTACTTGCATCCCCACCTGGAAAGAAGAAATAAAGAAAAGAAAGAAAGGAAAGAAAAGGAAGGAAGGAAAGAAGGAAGGGAGGGAGGGAGGGAGGAATGAACAATAATATGCAAAAAAAATTGGGCAACCTAGAAGAAATGGATAAATTCCTAGAAACATACCATCTACCAAGACTGAATCATAAAGAAGGTAACCTAAACAGACTAATATCAAGTAAAGAGACAATGATAAGGGAAATTTTCAACTTTTGTTTAAAAAAACAAATTTTTTAGTGTTTATTTTATTTATTTATTTTAATGTATTTTTTTTATTTTTGAGAGAGAGAGAGCGAGAGCGAGCATGAGCGGGGAAGGGGCAGAGACAGAGGGAGACACAGAATCCGAAGCAGGCTCCAGGCTCTGAGCTGTCAGCACAGAGCCCAACGTGGGGCTCAAAGTCACAGACTGCGAGATCATGACCTGAGCCGAAGTTGGGTGCTTAACTGAATGAGCCACCCAGGCGCCCCTAATGTTTATTTTTGAGAGACAGAGATAGAGCGCTAGCAGGGGAGGGGCAGAGAGAGAGGGAGACACAGAATTTGAAGTAGGCCACAGCTGTCAGCACAGAGCCTGACGCAGGTCTTGAACTTAGAAACAGCGAGATCATGACCTGAGCTGAAGTCAGATGCTTAACCAACTAAGCCACCGAGGCGCGACTGGAAATTTTCAACTTTTAATATTTGTGGGCCCTGCTCACAAGGGGGCTATACTTCCACATTTACTAAGGTCAAAAAGACTTGGCAAAACTTCAAAGCACAGCCTTTATTTCTGCCCCGAGCACATGCATTTGCTTTATTTAAGAAAACAATCAAAAAGAAGCATTCTAAACACAAAAGGTAAGAAAATGGAAGAAACTTCCCTGGTTCTTATAAAATTAAAGTCAAACAGCCCTGCATATACTAGAGACTTAAGATAAGGTCTGCAGCTTTCCGAAATGTTCTTTGTCTAATAATTTGTAACCTTTTATGTAAAAGACGTATACAACCCTAAATGTTCCCTTATTAGACCTACCATCCTTTGTGAAGACTGTATCCCAGGCAGCCTGAATAAAACTCTCTTCATTTTTTTTTTAAGAAATTCTAAAATCTTTGTTCATTTTGCATCAACGGTGAGTAATCAAAAAACTCCCAACAAACAAAAGAGCAGGATCAACTGGCTCCCTAGTGAATTCTAATAAACATTTGGAGAAAAATCAATAACAATCTTTCTTGAAGCCTTTAAACTAGGTCTCTCTGCTCCTCCCTCTCTCTCTCTCAAAATAAACATTAAAAACATGTTCCTTTAAAAAATAAATAAATGGGGCACCTGGGTGGCTCGCTCAGTCGGTTTAGCACCGACTTCGGCTCAGGTCATGATCACTTCGGCTCAGGTCATGATCACATGGTTTGTGAGTTCGAGCCCCGCGTCGGGCTCTGTGCTGACAGCTCAGGGCCTGGAGCCTGCTTCAGATTCTGTGTCTCCCTCTCTCTCTGCCCCTCCCCTGCTCATGCTCTGTCTCTATGTCTCTCACAAATACACGTTAAAAAAAATTAAAAAATAAAGATAAACTTATCTTTAATACTAAGATTCTATCCTGACTCTATACCCTCACTCTTTCCATTCCCAGGTGGGAGTTAGTGAATTCTATTTAAGTTGTAAATGGATTCAAATCATTCCCCTGCTTTGGCATTTCAGAAGTGCCCAGGGCCTTAGAATACTGGCTAGACTGCCTTACTCTTTCCCCTGGTCCTGCCCTTGCCTTCCACCCCACCTCCCACCATGGCTGTCTGTTCACCTTCTCCCAACACTCTTGCCTCAGTTCAAGAAATACACTAAGCTTCCAGGCTGTATTTTGTTCACAAAGTTCCCTTCACCTGACATCTTTCTCTTCTGCTCTACGAATCCTCACCCCCATTCAAAACCTGCTTAAATCCTGCTCATGCTTCCCTTCCCAACTTAAATATCAATCCCCCCCAGGGTGCCTGGGTAGCTTGGTTGGTTAAGTGTCCAACTTTGGCTCAGGTCATGATCCCACGGTTCGTGAGTTTGAGCCCTGTATGTGGCTCACTGCCGTCAGTGCAGAGCCCACTTCGGATCCTCTGTCCCCTCTCTCTGCCCCTGCCCCACTTGCACTCTCTCAAAAAATAACATTAAAATATATATAAGTATATATACACACACATATAATCTATATCAATCCCTCCCAATAGGTATTACCATATTGTGCCATTCCTACGTTCCTGTCACAAACTTCCCAGTATTCATCTGAAGTCTGTACTCTCGGATAGACTATACACCCTACGGTGGTAGTATTGTTTTGATGGCCATTGCTTCCCTGTCCCAAGAACACAGCCCAGTTCATTAGAGGAATTCGATGACCCCTTGTGGGACACGAGACGATTGCTACTCACCACCAAAAATGTTACAGTACAGTACACACAAAGAAAAGACAAAAATAGAGTTATGACATAAAAACCACTTAAGTCTCACATAAAATGTTTGCATACAATATAACACAAAGCAAAACACTACTTCTGCAAAGGCATTTGAATATATTATGCAGAGAAAAACAGACACAATATTCTTTTTGAAACAAGTGTCCAGACGATATAAATAAAATTGTTCCTTATATTTCTCTTTAATTTTTAGAAGTTTTAAAAAGATGATTCACAAACTGACACATGCCACAAGAATTTTCTAACAGAATTTATAGTATCCATCAAAAAGTATGTACATTTGCCCTTTTTTTTCTTTTTTTAAGTAGGCTCTGGGCCCAACATGGGGCTTAAACTCACGATCCTGAGATCAAGACCTGAGCTGATAACAAGAGGTGGCTGCTTAACCGGACTGAACCATCCAGGCGCCTGTGTATACTTGTCCTTTGACCAAGAAAAACCAACCTGAGCAGTGTACCCTACCTTGAAACACACCTCCACAAATGTGAAACACCATATACAAAATTTTATTCGCACATGTATTAACAGAACTAAAGCAACTGTTAGGGAGCACCTGGGTGACTCAGTCGTTTGACCATCTGACTCTTGATTTCAGCTCAGGTTAGGATCCCAGGGTCATGGGATCGAGCCCTGTGTCAGGCTCTGTGCTGAGCATGGAGTATACTTAAGGTTCTCTCTTCCTCTCCCTTTTCCCCCAACCTCACCATTTGCCATTTCTCTCTCTCAAGAAAAAAAAAAAAGCACTTAGAAGGAACACTCAAAGATACTCAGAACGAGTATCGAAATAACCCCAGGGCACCTGGTTGGCTCACTTGGTTAAGCGTCTCTCTCTTTTTTAAACATATATGTATATATATGTAATAACAATAATATATGTTATGTTATTTTGAGTGTGACTATGTAATATTATATATATTACATATAATATATATTTGATATATTATTTTAGAAAGAGTGTGATCCAGCCTGGGCATGGAGCCTGATAAACATTCTCTCCCTCTCTCTTCCTCTGCCCCTTCCCCAAGTTGAGCATGCATGTGTGCTCTCTCCCTCTCAAAAAAAAAAAAAAAAAAAAAAAAAAAATCACCCAAGTGTGACTTTTCTTATTCCAAAGGAAAAGTCTACCTTTAAAACAGAGTGCTCTGGTGATCAACTTAAGCAAGCAATCAAACTGGGCATCCAAGGAATGTATAAATTTCAGCCTTCCTGACGGAATGCAATCTAATGTCCACATCATCTACAGAATATTTGGAGCCTCTACATGAGGAACTGGCACACGTGGGTCATAAACCTGATTGCTAAAGAGTTTTCTTGGAACACACCTATCCCCATTTGTTGACTCAGACTACTACTGCCTGCAAACTACAAAGGCAGAGCTGAGTAATTCGGACACTTTATGGCCTGCAGAGCATCAAGTAATTACTTTCTGGACCTTTCCGGACAAAAAGTTTGCCACCCTTTGTCCTGGACCCAATTACCAGTCGATAGAAAATACGAGAAATGGAGGAAACATCTAAAAACACTGTGAAAATAAAATCAGAAAATTCAAAATGTGTGACTTTTTTAAATTTTTTTTAATGTTTATTTTTTAGAGAGAGAGACAGAGCATGAGTGGGGGAGGGTCAGAGAGAGAGAGGGAGACACAGAATCCGAAGCAGGCTCCAGGCTCTGAGCCGTCAGCACAGAGCCCGACGCGGGGCTCGAACCCACAAACCGTGAGATCATGACCTGCGATGAAGCTGGATGCTTAACCGACTGAGTCACCCAGGCGCCCCAAAATGTGTCACTTTCTAAAAGAACACATCAGACTCATAAAAAGTCAATATAAGGCACAAACAAAAGGAAATAGAATAGGGTAAAAAAAGATTAAAAGGGGAACCTGGCTGGCTCAGTCAGTTAAGCCTCTCCCACTTCAGCTCAGGTCATGATCTCACCATTTGTGAGCACCACTTCAGGCTTTCTGCTGTCGGCACTGAGCCTGCAAAGGATCCTGTGTCCCCCCCCCCCCCCCGCCTCTACCCTGCTTGTTCTCTCTCTCAAAATAAACACACTTAAAAAAAAAAGACTAAAAGACAAATAATCACCATACATAAACTTTGGGTCTTAGATCCGAAAATCACCGTAAGTGTAGAACAATGTTCTACAGAGAAGTTCAGCTTTTACCCGGAGTAGATTTAAGATTTAGGATTCTCATCTCCAGTCTTCCTAGGTCAAAGAAAGAATTGTGGTTTTAGTAGGATAACGTCTTTGTCTTTTCAAAATACATTACCAAGTATTTAAAAGTCAAATATCATGTATGCATTTCGTTTTCAACTTAAACTCTCAAACGGTCCACCAGAAAATGTATTCCGTTATCCACAGAGACAGCAAACGTGCAAAATGGGTGAACTACTGTAACAAACGTCCACTGTACTGGATGTTCAAATTCTGTTAAAAGTTTCAGATTTTACAGCACAAAAACTGAGGTGAAAGACCACACTTAGTCCATACATCTTAAGGGTAAACTCGGTTATTCTGGAACCAGGGTCATAAAGTCCGTAACGTCTTTTTCTCCTGCAGACCCTTCTTCTGATAATTTGTGGGGGAGGCAGGGGCCCCGGATGTTCAGCGGACAAGACAGTTGCGCACTCCAGCTTCCACCTGGAAGAACGACTCGTGGCTTACACATGTTCGTATTTATCTACAGAAATATGCACACCCTCGAACCTACCAAGTCTCTTTTCTTTCCACCTGTAGGGAACACTCCAAAAGAACAGGCAAACACAAGGCTAAATGTTCACAAGAAACGTTCTTCCGTATACCGGAAGAGGAAAGGCCCTTTGAACCAACGGTTCCCCAATGCTCACCGGAAGTTGGGAGCGCCAGAGCCGAGCAGGCCAACCTGACCTGCTCGGCGGAAATTCGCATCCTCCTGGAGAAAAGCCTCAAAGGTTACTTAGGAGGAGTCTGAACAAGGAGGCACTGTGGCCGAAAACACTTCGCAGGTGCGCCCTCACCGCTCCTCTAGGCAGGCACCTGCGGCCGCGAAGGGCGCGAGCGGAGGGGACCCGGCCTCTTCAAGGAGGCTCCTCGGAGACCGGGTCACACCTGTCCTTTAACGCACTCCTTGGATCCGAACCTTCCTTGCACGCGGCCTCACCGAAGACACGAGCAACCGCACAGCAGCCAAGACGAGCAGCTCGCGGAAGGGCCAGTCAACCGGGCGAAGACCACCGCGGACCAGTGACGACACTTCCGCTTCCCGCCTCTCTCCGTAAGGGGCGGGGCTCCAGGGCTTGGGTGCCGGCCACACCCAGCAATTTGTTAATTAGCTTAACGATAACCCACAACTCTCGGACCAACTACACACCCTGCAATTTGAAGCCCGCAAGCTGTAGTGTCGGCAGGCGGGGGTGCTGAAGGCCCTGGAGTTGGCCCAGCCCGAGGGCAGAGGGCAGGGTCTGACCCGAGGGAGCAGCATGGGGCTCGAACCAGGCCCGTTCTGTGTTTACAAGTCAGAAGAGCAAGGCTGGGGGTGGGGGCGGGGTTCACCACAGAGGATGCTTTTCTTAACAAGTAATTTCTGAGTTTCCCGCCTTGCCTTAAAAGTTCTCTTCAAACTCTAGATTACTTACAGCTTTCCTAATTTTCTTCTAAATGTATTACTTTCGGTGATATTTTAAGAATGTTTTTTCGTGGGATAGTGGTGTGGGATAGTGGATACATTGCTCCTTTCTCTTTAGAAATACAGCCAAATGTAGTATGATCTATTGATAAACTATCCTTGACATACTGATTCGAAATTCCACCCTTGTTATATAAATCCCTCTATATCCAGCTGTATTTCGATTTCGATTTTTTATTTTTCAAATCTTGCCATATGATCCAGGGGTTCCCATACCAAGCTGTGGAATAGCACCAATGTCAGGCATGATTAGTTATTCAGCAAGAGTTCTAAAGTTTCTACCATTGTCATGTGTGATGTGGATTTCAGTGGGTGGTCGTTATGGAGTTAATATAAGGTCCTTTTAAATCCTGATTTATTAGTACATTTACCTAGAATTGTTTATGTGCGTTATCAAATGTGTTTTACGCATCTCTTTAATGCATAACTGATTTGCTATGTTCATGTTTGTTTCTGTATAAAAGATTTCATTTCTATGTAGCCAAAGAAGTCTTTTTGAAGAAATAATCTCTGGCTTTTTTGCCTTGCCTTAAAAAATTCTCTTCAGGGGCACCTGGGTGGCTCAGTTGGTTAACCATCCAACTTGGCTCAGGTCATGATCTCACAGTTTGCCAGTTCGAGCCTCGCCTTGGTCTCTGAGCTGAGAGCTCAGAGCCTGGAGCCTGGTTTGGAACCTGTGTCTCCTCTCTCTGGCCTTCCCCACCCTCACTTTCTCTCTTAAAAATAAATAAACATTAAAAATTAAAAAAAAATTCTTTTCAAACTTTAGCTTACATACAGATTTCCTGTTGTCTTCTGAGATGTATTCATTTTAATGACATTTTAATGTTTATTCCTCTGAGAATCTATTTTAGTATGTGGTATGGGATAGTGGGTCCCAAAGATAGCTTACTGTAGTATGATCTATTGCTAAACTATCCTTGACATGCTAATTTGAAATTTCCCTTTTATTAAACAGTGAACTGCTCTATATACACCTGTATTGGCTTCTAGACTTCTATGACAGCAATATATATTTAGGGTCATATCATACTCTTTTTTTCTACAATAATTTTATACTATGGTTTAGCATTGAGTGGTAAAAATATAATGACAACTAATGGTTATTACATCTTCCTTCTCAAGGTTCTTGAGAGACATGAAATATTTTGTTTTTATTGGTGTAGCTATTATCATGATTTTATCTTTTGTGTATTGCAAAAGCTATATTGAGATGTAATTCACATGTCATACAATTTACTCTTTTTCATCTTTTTTTAGACAGTATTTATTTATTTGTTTATTTAGAGAATGCAAGTGAATGAGGAGCAGAGAGAGAGAGAGAGAGAGAATTCCATGAGGGATAGGGAACCAGAGAAGCAGGGCCCACCCAAAATGGGGCTTGTGTTCACCAGAAGCAGGGCTCGTGCTCACCAATTAACTCTTTTAAAACTATTCAATTCCATGTTTTTTGGTATGTTCACATAGTGGTGCAAGCATTACATTTTAGAACCTCTTCATCACTCTGCAAGTACCTTGGCTGTCCAAACCTTATTTTCCTTCTCCCTCAACATCTAAGCATCCACAAATCTTTCTTTCTCTCAATTTGTGTTTCATAGTCATTTTACAGAAATGAAATCATACCATCTTTTGTCAATAATTTCTTTTCCCTTTGTATGTTTTCCTTTTTTTTTTAACATTTTAAAAAGGTTTTTAATTATTTATTTTGAGAGAGAAAGGGAATGTGAGCAGGGGAGGGGCAGAAGGAGGGGCAGAGAGAGGGGGAGACAGAATCCTAAGCAGACTCCATGCTGTCAGTAACTCAGAACCTGATGTGAGGCTCGAACCTACAACAGTGAGATCATGACCTCAGCTGAAATCAAGAGTCGGTTAAACCTGGAGTTTAACCAACTGAGCCACCCAGGCGCCCCTCTTAGCATGTTTTTTCAAGGTTGATATGTTTTGTAGCATACATCATTTCTATTTATTCGCAAATGATATTCCATCGTATGGGTGAACATCAGTTGGTGAACATTTGGGTTATTTACACTTTGTGGGTATCAGGAGGAATGCTGCTATGAAAATTCATGAATATCTTTCTGTGCGGATGTCTTTTTATTTCTCTTGGGTATTGTATTAATGCTTGCTGGGAAACGATACAAACATATATATTTACATATATACACACACATTATCAGGATTTAGAACCTTAACATCACCTCCCCCTCAAAAACACTATTGTGTTATCCTTTGTAATTACACCCTCGCTTATCTCTAATAAGTAGTGGTTTGGGGGCACCTGCGTGGCTCAGTCGGTTGGGCGGCCGACTTCAGCTTGGGTCATGATCTCGCAGTCTGTGAGTTCGAGCCCCGCGTCGGGTTCTGTGCTGACGGCTCAGAGCCTGGAGCCTGCTTCCGATTCTGTGTCTCCCTCTCTCTCTGCCCTTCCCCTGCTCGCACTCTGTCTCTATGTCTCTCAAAAATAAATAAAAACGTTAAAAAATAATATTTTTTTAAAAAAAAGTAGTGGTCTGTTCTCTGTCACTCTACTCTCATCTTATCATGTCATATAAATGGAATCATACAGTATGCAACCATTTTGTTACTGACACCTTTCACTCAGCATCATGTCTTTGATGTCTATCAAATGCTGTTTCATCGTGCATAGTTTTTTTTAATTTTCATTGATGACTCCTGTTCCATTGTACGAATATGCCAATTTTTTAAATCCATTTATCCACTTAAGGACATGTGAGTTATTCCTAGTTGCAGGCAATTTTGAATAAAGCCACTATAAACATTCTTGTAAAGGTGTGTGCACACAAGTTCTTTTATTCCCTTGAGATAACAGCTAGGGGTGGGAGAAGTGGTTCATATGCTAAGTGTATATGTAACTTCTGAGGAAACTACCAATCACCCCTAGAGTAGTTGTGCAATTCTCCATTCCCACCGTCATTGTGTGAGAGTTCCAGCTGCTCTGCATTCTCACCAACACTTAGTATTGTGTTTTTTCACTTTAGCTGTTCTAATAGGTGTTTAGTGTTATTTCATCAGTGTTTTATTAGGTCCTCTGTAATTTTTTAACCACATTTTTCTAGTTTTCTATATACAAATATTTTACCTCTGTTGTTAAATATATCCTTAGGTGTTTTATTCTTCTTGATGCTATTGTAACTATAGTTATAAAAATTTCATTTTCAGATTGTTGTGTATAGACACACAAGTGATTTTTCTGTGTTGATATTGTACACTGCAACCTGGCTGAATCTGTTTATTTACTATTGTAGCTTATTGTAGATAAACCATACATCCTGCTTTTCTTTGGTTGTACACATTGTATAAGTGTACCCTCTTTTATCTAAATAGTTCCCTAATACCTGACTGGTAGGTGGTTCACAATATTTTCAGATAACAAACAATCATGCAGTAAACAACCTTGTACATAGAACATTTTGCATGAATATGAGTGTAACTGAGTAGTGACTTCTTATCACTGGAATTGCTGAATCAACTGTAAAATCAGAAACAGCATACACAAGGGCACTGAGGTATAAAACAATGAGATATGTTAATATAATCGCAAATAGCTTAGTATTATATCATTAACATTAACAAATTTATTAATATTTCCTAAGCAAAATGCTCTGTGGCTATCCTCTCATTTTGCGAGGTGTGTTTTTGAAAACTGGTCCTCAACGAAAAGTCTCTGTGCAGGTAGGCTTTTGCGGGGAATCAAACCTAGGGAGCAGGAATATAGAACAATGGAAGTAAATCAGGGGAGGAAGGAAAGCCAATGAAAGGAATCATTACCCAGGTGCCTGGGTGGCTCAGTCAATTAAGCGTCCGACTTCAGCTCAGGTCATGATCTCACTGTTTGTGAGTTCTAGCCCTGCGCTGGGCTCTGTGCTGACAGCTTAGAGCCTGGAGCCTCCTTTGGATTCTGTGTCTCCCTCTCTCTCTGCCCCTTCCCCACTCGCACTCTATCTCTCAAAAATAAGTTTTAAAATGTTTTAAAAATTAGAAAAAAAAAAGGAATCATTATCATTTTGATCCCTCTGTGGGTGACTGGTGCCCCATCCCACCAAACCCTTCTGATGTACATTACGAAGTGTGTCTCAGAACTTTCCACTTGGTAGATAAAAAGACATGAGTTCTATTGGCCACAGGTGATCCTGGATAGATTTAATGCCCCCATGGTTCTGGGTTGCACAGCAATTAATACAGAGTAGATTCCCTCAGGTGTCCCATATTGTGGTGTCACAGAAGATTCAGGGCAAGAAGCAGGAGGTATGTGGTCTGTGCCTGAGGCAAAGTTGCAGCTTGCAAAACTTTCCATGGCTTCCATTGACATAATTACAGCAGACATGGCTGAAGCATAAGATGTGACCAGAAAATATGGATCGGTGCCTGTATTCGTTTGCTGGGGCAGCCATAATTCAATACTATAGTGAGCGACTTAATCAACAGACTTAACTTCCTTGCCATTGTGGATGCTGGGAGTCCAAGATCAGGCACCAGTAGGGTTGGTACCTCCAGGACCCCTGTCACTTCCTTTAGATGGCTGTCCCGCTGCCTCTTCAGATAATAATTCCTCTGTGCATGCATATCCCTGGTGTGTTTCTGGGTGTCCCGATCTCCTCTTATAAAGACATCAGTGGGATTGGCTAAAGGCTCACCCTAATGTACCCGTTTTAATTTACCACTTTTAAGGGGTTTCTTCAAATACAGTCACATTCTCAGGTACTGGGGATCAACAGTCTCAACGTGAATTTTGGGAGAACTCAGTTCAGCCCACAACAGTGCCCAAGACATGTGTTATATGCCCTTCTGTAACTATTCCTTTTTATTAACCATATGGGAAACTTGCTATCTTGACCAGAGTTCTTGTTTCTTATTACATTTCACTACTTACACTACCTTTAAATATGGAGTTTTGCTTTAAGGAGGCAAATAACTTAAATGTTCCATGTCAGTAAAATGTATGTGAAAAACAAGACATTCTGAAATGATCAGGATTAATGAAGGAAACAAAGGGTATTAGGGTGGCCAGCAATGCGGGTGGCAAACAATTGCACCAAGAGTAGAGCAACAAGCAGGGCAGAGTTTATTCCCTCTCCAGGGGAGGAGAGGGGCCAGACATCTAGAGAAATGTTGGCCTGAACTTCTGTCAGGCTGGGCCTTTAGGGGTTTTGAAGGATATGAGAAGGTTGCAGCTGTGCCCATTGGAGGAGGGATGGGTATGGAGAGAGGGTTGACTCTTGGCCACCTAGAGCAGGAGGTGGCAGGTTTTCCAGGGGCTCTGTCCACAGCTTGTCTGGGATGTGGGTTGTGGTCAGGCTAGAGAAGAATGTCTTTTGCAGTAGGAGTGTACTTTCCAAGAATGTAGAGCACCATGACCCAGAAAAGCAGAGTCAGGGCCAAGTGCAGACACCTGCACTTGAGTTTTGTGTATAAGCTTGGCTGGCTAGGAGTGGGGGTGGACTTTTGAATAGATTCCTTTCAAAGGGTAATGCACTGTGCGCATTTCATCTGGTGACAATTATTTAGTTTGTAAACATCAGTGTATGTGATGTTTAGTATCAGGCAAAGACTGGGAGAATGAATGTGAGACAGGTCCGCACTCCCCAAATCATTTCTGATTTTACTCTTAGCATTGTTGTGATTGATTTGTGCATTCGAACGTTTATTAACTGCTGGATTCTATGAATTTGTATGACATTTGAAACAAACAAAGGCCCAGTGTTCACAGAACTCACCTTTAATTGGGAGAAAGAAAACAAACTAATATACGAAGACTAGTAATAGAGTTTCTGATAAGTGCTAATAAAAATATTTAGGAATCCTATTTTAACATCACATTATTGTTCCTTAACCACCTAGGATGCTCCCTGTGTGGATTTGTTGATGTTGTTGATGGTGTTACTCTCTCTCTGATATCACATGTTAGAAGTAAAGGAGGGAAGGAAGGGAAGAAGAAAAGGAAGTTTGTTGGTGGAAAGGTTCAGTCCGATGTGCCTGTGAAACACTCTGCAAGTAATTTACACTTGGCAGTGGCATGGTTTGATCTCATGTTCTGTCTAATGGCAGTAGTGGAAGAGAGAATTAGGTTACAGAGGAGCAGGTCAGAAAGACACCATTATGCTTGGCTCAGCATTACTCTTGCTCCTTGTTTGAAAGTGGGGGAGGGGAGGGTCCCTTCACTGAGAAGGTACTTTGAGACCCAACAAAAAAAGCTGGTGACTCCACACAAGTCACAGTTCTATTCAGAGAAACTTACAAAACAGGGGATAGGTCAGGTGACAATCCAGGTGCAGCACAGCTATTCTCTGCAAAGTCCTAACCCTACTAGCCAATTTTATAGGGCAAGGGGATGCTTTTGTGTGTGTGTGTGTGTGTGTGTGTGTGTGTGTGTGTGTGTGAACTGTAGTGAAATCAGAGGTTTCACAAACATCTGATTGACAGCTAACCTTTAATTAGATTTTGTGGAGCCATCTGTGCATCAGAAAGGGGAGAGGGCACCTGAGTGGCTCAGTTGGTTAAGCATCCGACTTTGGCTCAGGCCATGATCTCATGGTTTGTGGGTTTGAGCCCCGCATCAGGCTCCACACTGACAGTGCAGAGCCTGCTTGGGGTCTCTCTCTCTTTCCCTCTCTCTCACTCAAAATAAATAAACTTTAAAAAATAGAATAAAATTATTTTTTAAAAGGGCGGGGGGAGAGACTATGTTATCTTTAACAAATTTACAGAGGGCCAAAGCAAGCCTCCCCCTATCCAAGCCTTGGCTATATTAGTCTCCAAGGGACCCAGAACAGGTATTCCCAAAAGAAGTCATGGCCAGAACATGAGCAAGATGGAGGGTCAAAGCTGGAGTCGGTACTGTCAGCAGTCCTACAGTCCTTCAGTTCTCAGTGTGGCTCCCACTTCCTAAGGACAGTCCTTCCCAATTGCTTACCCTCGTGCATTGCAAATGAACTTTCATGGACACTGCACGTGTTGTTGCGGTCATGATCCCAATGCTGTTGGGCTGGACGGTAGTAAACTCACTTCTCCATTCAGAACGAAGGGCTTTTCCAGGTTGAGAGTGCAGCCATCTGACAGCCCTCAGCCTTCAGCCTCCTTAGAGAATTGCCCTCAGCGAAAAGATCTGCCCCCTTCATCCACTCAGGTCTCTTGCTGTGAAAGCACAACTGCCTGACAGCCATCTGTATCCACCACGTGTTTGCTCTGAGGATGTTGCTGGACTGCTCCCATCCACCGAGTATGGTAGGTCACCAATGCATGCCCACTGCCATGCTCACACAATCACACAATGACACGGGGCAATTTACCCTCCCCAAATGGTGTCCCCTCTTTCTGACATGAGGGACCTCAAGTGTCAAGTAGCTGGATAGTTCAAGTTTAATAGGACATTGGCCATGTCACAGGAAGTGCTACCTTTTAGGATTCAAGACATCCTAACCTGCTAAGAGTTGAGTTGAGGAGACCTGAAGCAAAAACTGCCCAAATGGCTCCCTGGGAGTGACATTACACAGGGCTGCTTCTACTAACAAGCCCGACTTCTGAACTCATGTGTCCCACATATTGGAGATTCTGCACATTATGATTGTCATTGACTTAGAGTGTATGTGCATCCTGTGAACTGCATAGCCTGAATGTCTGCTGTATGCAAATGCCTGCTCTAAACGTGATCATACCCTTGGGGGCACCTGGGCGGCTCTGTTGGTTGGGTTTCCGACTTCAGCTCAGGTGTTGATCTGATGCTTTGTGGGTTCGAGACCCACATCGGGATCTGTGCTGACAGTTCAGAGCCTGGAGCTTGCTTCGGATTTGGTGTCTACCCTCCCCCACTCACACTCACTCTCTCTCTCTCAAAAATAAATAAACATTTTAAAAATGTGATCATACTCTTTGAAATTAAACGTGTTGCAAATTTTCATTAAACAAAAATTTTTTAAACTAGCCATACTCCGCAATTTCTGCATTATTTTACCTCTATCCTCACCTTCCCTGACAAATTTCATAGGTGATTTATACTGGCACCTCTATTTCCTCAATACTCACTCGTCAACACACTCTACCTGGATTGTTTTTGCCTCTACCCTTCACATTAGAGGTAAAAAATGAAGCCCTATCTAATATTAGCAAAGGCCTCCATGACACTAGCAAATGTCAAGGGATATTTTCAGTCCTCATTTGGTTAGTCCTTTAAAGAGAACAAAAAACTATTAACCACTCTGCTTTTGTTCAGAAAGGACCTCTCTGCCTCCATGACACTGTGGACTAAGTGATCTTTGAAATCTCCAAAGATTCTTCAAGAATGAGCATCCCATAAAGTTGATTCCTGGTTTTGGTTCTTGCAGGAATTAAATGTTTCTTAGGGGATATTTTCTCATATTAAGTCAAACCACAGAAAGAAGAAATTTCTTATTTGAGAAAATACCTTCATCTTGGCCCACTGTTGCCTACACAGACATGACTGTCTGAAAATTTTCCATTCTTTCATCTTTGTATCCCAAGGGACCTGAATTGTTTGGAAAGAGGAAAGTCAGTAGAACAATTTACTCAATGAAGACCTTTGGGAATTCAGACACTGAGACGATAACGACATGTCCTATTGCCCCTTTCCTTCCTATAATTCTCTGATGGCAGCCTAGAGGAAAACCCAAGTGGGCTCTTCTGGGACAGGGTGCAGAGAAAAGAAAGCTTCAGTGGTAACAGAGAGGGTAAGATCATTGTTTCCCAGTTAGGGCTGGAGGAGTATAAGGGAAAGGGATGAGAAAGTGGGTACTGGGTTTATCTCTGGAATAATGGACCTGGAGCAATCCCATAACAAAGCTGAAGCCTCTGTAGTCTGAAGGTGCTTTACTTGCTACTTAAACCAGCCTTTTCCAGCTCTTGCTCTTTCAGAAACTAGAGCCTCTCTCCAATAGGAGTTTATTTTCCAGTGAGTCTCCTCTTCTCTATTATTTCCCATGAATTCTAGGTTCCTGTCCCAACATTTATTCTTTACCCACTCAGTCTATATGTGTTATGCATAATTTGCCTTCTTTGTGCCTCAAGTGATTGGATTTTTCTCTTATATTCCCTGTTTTTGCTGGCAGATTTGACTTACTGATAGCACTTACTAGTTCTGTGTTGTTGTTTTCCTTTAGTGTCTATAATATATCTACAAATAATGTAATGATTTCTGGCATTTGGTATTCAGGCTGATATCCATTTCCCATATTTCTTACTAATCTATATAAATATTCAAAAGAATGTTGAATTTGAAGTTGGAGTAAACTGTCTTGGCTTGCTCACAAATTTAACAGAAATAATTTAGTGTCTTAATGTAGAATACCCTATTGGCTGCAATTTTAAACAACTATTCTTGATTGGGTAAGAAATTGACCAAAGTTTCTTCATGTAGCAAAATATTTTTTCCAGGCAGCTAACCACAGTAATGGCTGTTACATTTTTTCAAATACGTTTCCATTGTGATTATGGTTATGATTCCTCTTCATTTTTCTGTTTTTGAGATGCATACTTTTAGCAAACATCCTAGCATTAGGGAACTTTCCATTCCTGAAATACTTGTGTTACTTGTTTATGATATATTATTCTTTTTAAATAGGTATGACTGTGTTGTATTTAACTATTCTATTCTTTTTGGTCTGCATTTAATCACATGATGAGCTTAAAGATTCCATTTCAGTGTTATAGTGGACACTTTTGGTTTCAGTCATTATCATACATCCAACATTTCATGTGTTGAACACCTAGGATGTGTAGGCACCAAGTATATCTCTAGAAAGACGATGGAGAGCAAAAATAGTCATGACCTCTGACCCACAAATAAACACAAAATCACTAATGTGAGGGGCATATCAAGGCACAGTATACGATACTCTACTTGTGCTCCTCACATGCTCTGTCTGGCCTGACCCTCACTGTCTGCTCTCCATTTCACTGGCCTCTCAAATCCCTTCCATTACCAAGCTCATCCAACCATGAGGAAAATGCAAATTCTGTTCTTTCCACCCCAGATGAGTGCCCTTTCCTTATTTCCCTTGGTTAACAATTACCCATCCTTCCTCTTGCAGCTCAAGTATACCTATTTCAGAAAAGACTGTTCTATGCACCTCCCCAGACTAAATTGGTCTTCAATTATTGTTTCCCTAATTAATTGCAATCTCTAGGCATTAGTAATAACAAGGACCTCCTTTCTATCATGCATAAGGTAAACATTTACTGTCATGTTAAATTCGCCTTTAAAATTTTTTGCCTTTTAGGGTTTTTTTCTTTAATGTTTATTTATTTTTGAGAGAGAAAGAATGAGCAGGGGAGAGGCAGAGAGAGAGGGGTGGACAGAAAATCCAAAGTGGGCTCTGTGCTGTCTGTGTAAAGCCCAACGTGGAGCTCGAACCCACCAACTGTGAGATCATGACCTGAGCCACAGTCAGACACTCAACTGACTGAGCACCTCTTAGGTTTTAAGTTTTAAAAATACTTTTTAATGTTTATTTATTTTTGAGAGTCAGAGAGAGAGAGAGAGAGAGAGAACATGAGCAGGGGAGGGGCAGAGAGAGAGGAGACACAGAATTACTTTAATGGGTGTGTGCTTTTGTTTCACCCTTTTTAATCTATGTAGTCCACCTGCTCTTCCCTCTTCTTGGATGCCTCCACTTGGCAGAAAGAGGGAGGCATAGGATCTTCATTAATTAGAAGTGCTGGATGGTGTTCAAAAGAGCTATCAGACCTGCTGTATTTATAATAAGATCAGAGTTCCATCTTTTTTCTTTCATTTATTAAAAAAAAGATTTTTTCTTGAGAGAGAGACAGAGACAGAGACAGAGCATGAGCATGAGCATGAGCGTGAGCAAGGGAGGGGCAGAGAGAGAGGGAGACACAGAATCTGAAGCAGGCTCCAGGCTCTGATCTGTCAGCACAGAGCCTGATGTAAGGCTAGAACCCACAAGCTGTGAGATCATGACCTGAGCCAAAGTTGGTTGCTCAACCAACTGAGCCACCAAGGCGCTCCAGAGTTCCATCTTTGATGGCTGTCTCAGTTTAATATTGATAACCAATAGCCATAGAAGACAGATTTATAGTGATGGTAAGTACAGAAGCTCACATTTATCAAATGTCCACAGAATGTCACAAAAATCATAGTAGAAACATTACATGCATCATCTCATTTAATTCACACACCAGGCTTAAAGTGTAGGGAATACTTACCATTTCTAATGTGGGGTGTACTATCTGCAGCTGTGAGAGATTAACTTTCTCAGGGTAACACAAGAGAGTAAGTTGGTAGACCAAATTTCTATTCCAGCAATGCTGACTCAAGATCCTATGTTCTAAACCACAGCTCTATACTGTATTTTGGGAGAGTTGTGTCAAAAGTTAATTGTTATAAAAGGAATAGATCGCTTTAAAAAAGCTGTCATTTATTGACAAAAAAACTATCATTTATTTACTGCACACAAGAACCCTTTGAATCCTCACAAAGAAGTTAATAGCAGTAACCACATATTTAAAATGAAAAATAGTAAGACAATAGCTATCTGTCAGATCAATATGAAGCATAGAATTAAGGCTATTTGAATTGAGAACCCACCTTGAATAACTAATATAGAGGTATTTAAATAATGGAGATTATCAAAGAAAGACATTCAATGTCTTCAATTATTTTGAATGGTCATATCATAGAAGAAATTGGTTTATGTACATGGCTTCAAATAGAATTAGACCAATGAATACAAGATAAAAAGAGATGTCTGCTAAAATTTTAAAAGGATACCTAAGAAAATTTAGGTTGAAAATGAGCTACCATTTGGGTGAGTGAATGAATCATTGCCTTTGGAAGAACTAATGGAGGGTGAAGGATGTCCACCTAAAGGTGGTATTAGACGGGTGCCTGAGTGGCTCAGTTGGTTAAGGGTCCGACTTTGGCTCAGGTCACGATCTCACAGTTTGTGAGTTCAAGCTCTGTTTTGGGCACTGTGCTGACAGCTCAGAGCCTGGAGCCTGCTTCGGATTCTGTGTCTCCCTCTCTCTCTGCCCCTCCCCTACTCATGCTCTGTCTCTCTCTCCTTTAAAAATAAACCTTGGGGCGCCTGGGTGGCTCAGTCGGTTGAGCGTCCGACTTCAGCTCAGGTCATGATCTCGCAGTCCGTGGGTTCGAGCCCTGCGTCGGGCTCTGTGCTGACGGCTCAGAGCCTGGAGCCTGCTTCACATTCTGTGTCTCCCTCTCTCTCTGCCCGTCCCCCACTCATGCTCTGTCTCTCTCTGTCTCAAAAATAAATAAACATTAAAAAAAAATTAAAAAAAAAATAAACCTTAAAAAAATTTTTTTAAGGTGGTATTAGAAAGGTGATGACTGACTGATGTTCCAGTTGGCTAGTCACTGAATATTTCTTTCCATTTCTTCTCCAGAAGGCACAGCAGCCACATGGAAGTGGGAAACCATACCAGAGTATCAGAATTCTTCCTCCAGGGCCTCTCCGATGACCCAGAACTGCAGCCCCTCCTCTTTGGCGTGTTCCTGTTCATGTATCTAGTCACCGTGCTAGGAAACCTGCTCATCATCCTGGCCATCCTCTCTGACCCTCACCTCCACACCCCCATGTACTTCTTCCTCTCCAACCTGTCTTCTGTTGACATCTGTTTCACCTCCACCACTGTCCCGAAGATGCTGGCAAACATTCAGTCACAGAGTAAAGACATCTCCTACACTGGATGTGTCACTCAGGTATATTTTTTTATGATTTTTGCTGGAATGGATGGTTTCCTCCTGACTGTCATGGCCTATGACCGGTTTGTGGCCATCTGCCACCCCCTGCACTACACAGTCATCATGAACCCACGCCTCTGTGGCCTGCTGGTTCTGGGGTGTTGGTTCATCATTTTCTGGGTCTCCCTGATTCATGTCCTACTGCTGAGGCGGCTGACCTTCTGTACAGGTACGGAAATTCCACACTTCTTCTGTGAAGTGGTTCAGATTCTCCAGGTGGCCTGCTCTGACACCCTCATCAATAACATCTTCTTGTATGTGTCCACTGCCATACTGGGTGTGTTTCCTCTCACTGGGATCTTCTTTTCATACTCTCTGATTGTCTCCTCTTTAATGAGAATATCTTCTGCAGCAGGAAAATATAAAGCCTTTTCGACCTGTGGGTCTCATCTCTCTGTGGTCTTCCTGTACTATGGGGCAAGCTTGGGGCTCTATCTCAGTCCTGCTGGAGTCCATTCTTCCCAGAGAAGCTCAGTTGCCTCAGTGATGTACACTGTGGTCACCCCCATGCTGAACCCCTTCATCTACAGCCTCAGGAACAAGGATGTGAAGGGGGCCCTGGGAAGACTCTACAGTCGAGGAGCCCTATGTCTGTGATGGGCCACTGACCTCAGAACCAAGTGGCCATTGTGAACTCCAAAAGGCAAATATTGTGCATGTAAATCTCTTGGTTTTCTTCCTCCCCTAAAAGGCATGCCTCACTTCTTCT
Source organism: Paguma larvata (assembly GCA_030068075.1). Classification (NCBI taxonomy): domain Eukaryota; kingdom Metazoa; phylum Chordata; class Mammalia; order Carnivora; family Viverridae; genus Paguma; species Paguma larvata. The sequence continues at coordinate 7,088,952 of CM057842.1, read as the reverse complement.
ATTCTCAAAGCTCCCATGGCTTTGCCTTTGTTTGTTTTTGTTTTTGTATTAGTTTCTCCTCAACAACCTCCCCAGTAGTTCCTTTTTTCGTTTGTCTTCCCTGTTTGCAGCCCGTAACATTCTATCTTTGGTCACCTTTCCTACAGTCAACCCTGTGATTTTCAATACTAGATGTGAAGCACTTATATCAAGTGCCTGCATGGTTTCCTCCCAAAACTGTCTTCTCAAATGCTGACATCCTTCACCTTACTTTGGTTGTAAGTTTGTCTCTCCGTGGAGGAAACAGAATGGAAACTATCCAACAGTCATAACCAAAGTGCTCATATCAAGACTGTGTGCTTGTTGCTCTACATCTGTAAATTTATGTATTTGACATTTACTTAAGATATAGTCTCCCCTTTTCAAAAAGATTGAGATTGGGATGGACCCCAACATGGAAACTTGAATCTGATTCTACTCTCTCAAGTTTGCTCTCACAGTGTTCCTGAAAACAGTCATGTGATTTTCAACTTTGAGAGTAGGGAATCTTGATTTGAAACCTCATTTGTTCAAGTTTGTAACATATTGCATAGGATATCACTGATATTACCTCATATTTGTCTTCCTTCTTCCTTGTTTCCTTCCTTCCTTCTTATTCTCTGCCCATTCTGTGTTCTATTGGGACTTTATTTCCCATCATTGTGGTTTTAAGATATATCCCCAAGATCCTAAAACATGTAATGATGATTACAATAAACTATTTTGGGAGGAGAGTATTCATAGTAGGTGTCATCAGGGGCTGTAGTTACACACTTGTGAATAGTTTTCAGAACTTACTTCACTTGTTAAAAAGAATTTTGAGAGAAATGAGTCTGCAGTGAAGAATGGAGTAGTAGAAGCTATTATCATTGCTCCTTCATTCCCCGGGATCCTTTTACTTTCTCCATTGCATACAAACCTGACTGCCAATGTTCAGCAACAGGTGCATGGTGGAAGAAGTAACAGGGAAGTATGCCCTGGCACGGACAGATCTTGATGAAGAGGCATGAGGTATACCATCTTCTTTACTTCTTAGTTGAGATATTTCTCATGTTTCCATTTTGTGCCAATTTCCAGTATTTTCCCACAGGATGAAAACTCTGCTCCCTTGTTGTGGGAGCTGACTTGGGGTATGCTTTAGTGAATACATTTTGTTCCCTGTATCACTTCTCTCTCTAACCCACGTCCTTGTTCCTTACTTCTTCCAGTAAAGCACTTGCACATGAATCATTAGCTCAGTGTCTGCTTCTGAGGAACCCTAATGAAGTCGGGTGGTAAAGACTGTGAAGGGAATTAAAACAATACCATAGTTGGAATTTTTGGTTTAGGGACAAAACCAAACTGAACAAAAAACAAATATTGGGTATATATATAGTTAGATCTTGAAATTACTGAAAAAAATCATAATTTTTTAGTAATATTGGGGTGGCTTCAATTCACTTTGATTCAATTAATTTTCTAACAATGTGTAATTATTGTCTAATTTGTAATTTGTCGCTATAAATTGAGGAGGGGACCAAAGAGGTAAACATGATTGCTATACAAAGTGGTGAGCATAATAATGTTGGTGTATAAAAGAACCTGTTGAAAAGAAAGGTAAAAAGTTTGAGTAATCTTGAGTAACTCCAGAGAAAATAGCTTAAAAATTTATTTAATGAAAGGTGTCTGGGTGACTCAGTCAGTTAAGCATCTGACTTTGGCAAAGGTCATGATCTCATGGCTCATAAGTTCAAGCCCCGCATCAGGTTCTGTGCTGAACAATCTTGGAGCCTGGAGCCTGCTTCAGATTCTGTGTGTGTGTGTCTCTCTCTCTACCACTCTCCTCTTGTGCTCTGTCTCTCTCTGTCTCTCAAAAAATGAATAAATGTTTAAAAAAATGTTTTAAATTTATTTAATGAAATTAAGGTAGAATTTGCATATCATTAAATTCACCCATTCAAAATGTAAATTCGATAATTTTAGTAAACTTATAGAGTTATGCAACCATCACCACAGGCAGTTTTAATGTTTATTTGTTTTTGAGAAAGAGAGAGAGACAGAGCGCGAGTAGGGGAGAGACAGAGAGAGGGAGACACAGAATCCAAAGCACGCTCCAGGCTCTGAGCTGTCAGCACAGAGCCCTATGTGGGGCTTGAACCCACAAACCATCAGATCATGACCTGAGCCAAAGTCAGGTGCTTAACTGACTGACCCACCCAGGCACCCCTGAGACACAATGCAGTTTTAGTTCTAACACTCCAAAAGGTTCCCTTGTCTCCATTTGCATTTAATGTCCACTCCCACCTCAGTCCTAGGCAATGTCTTATCTGTTTCCTGTCTCTATAAATTGGCCTTTTCTAGATATTTTATGTAAATGGAATCATATAATAAGTGGTCTTTTGATTCTGGCCTCTTTCACTTTGCATAACGAATTTTGAGGGTTATCTATGTAGAACACACGTATCAGCCTTTTGTTTCTTATGTTTGCAGAATAATACTCAAATGTATGAATGTAGCCTTGTTTATCCATTTAGCAGTTGGTAGATACTCGGATATTCCAGTTTGGGGTTATTATGGATGAACTTTTGACATGTGTTTTCATTTCTTTGGAGGTAGATGTAATGGAATTACTGAGTCACATGGCAAATTTATGTTCCATTTTTAAGAATCTGCTAAACTGTTTTTTCAAAGTGGCTCCACTACTTCACATTCCCCTGAGAAATGAGTGATGATCCACATTTTCCACATCATTACCAGCACTTGGGATTCAGCAAACACTTCTAATGGGAGAATACACTTGAGCATTGAGCAACAAATAATCAGGAGAAGTTTAACTGGGAAGTGGGTTGGGTAGGAAGTAGAGAGAAGAGTGGGAACTAGAAGAGAAAGGAACCACATACAGATTAGCATGGAGAAATTCAAGACTGAGGCATTTCAGGAGGACACATGGAACTGATGACTGAGTTACTAGAAATAAGCCTAGATATGTAGACAGAGGACAGACTATTGAGGGTCTACTTTGATATATTAAGGATTTTGAAAGCAGTGGTGTAAACACCATTGCTAGCGCCATGCTGTAAACACAGGTGTAGCATGAGGACCTTAGGATTACTCTGAGTGGGAGAAAGTGGAGGCAGAGGGAACAGTTAGGAGACAGTTGAAGTGGTCGAAGGGAGAGATGATGAGGCTGTGACCTAGCCAGTGGCAATAAGGTAGGCAGATTTTGGAAGAGAGGTATATTAATTTCTTTTTGAAGCTGTAACACATTGCCATTAAGTTGAGACACACATTTATTAGTTTACATTTCTGGAGGTCAGAAGTTTAACATGCATCAACAGGGCTGCTTTCTCTCTGGAGGTGCTTGAGAAAGTCTGTTCCTTGCCTTTTCCAAATTCTAGAGACCCCCTCCATTTGTGGGAGTTTCAGCAAAATCCCAGAAGAGCCAGAGAACACAAAGGGGCATTTTGAGAAGGTAGACCCATGCCCACGTGGTCAGTTCCCTGACCGTGGTCACAGGTACGCACTTGGAAACAGCCCCATGTAGACTTGGCTACGGCCCCATTTGGCCATGGCACCAGCAACATCCCTCGGGCCCTGGATGTGTCCCATGCCTCTTGGCGTAACAGGCCTGCTGACCTCACTCTGAGATGCAGACTTTGAACAGCCAGCCTATGACCCAGCTCTGGCCTCTCTCAGCTGTGGTCTTCTCCACAGAGGAATCCAAAAGGACTGGTGTCCATCTGTGTCCCTGGAGATCTTGAAGCAGCTCGCAACCCAGCTCCAGACACTCTGAGCCATGATGTAGGAAGAATCATGCCCACACAGGGACTGAAGGGGCGACCCATCCATCAGGGCCCACTGAGGCAGGCCTACAGAAGTCGGTCGTGGATGTGGAATTAAGGCAGCTCTATGACATGGCTGTAGCCCTTCTCAGCTGCGTTGTGGGGCCATTCACACATGGCTAGTGAGAGAGCCATTTCTTTCCACACAACTGGGAAAATAGTCCTGCTAATGAGGGACCATAAGGCAAGCTGAGGGCCAAGCACCAGATAGCAAAACTCCCTTCCCCCACCCCAGGTGGGACATGTGTGATAATCCTCGGACACTCCTGGCTGCCCAAAAACAAAGGAAAGGAAAGAAAACAATGGGTAACTGATAGACATCACAGTCAAACAGGACAGGAATCTCCATCAGTTTACAAATGTCTTAGTAAATTACAAGAAAAAGGCAATCTTATCAATAGCCTAATCTCCAGAAACCTGTGGACTCAGTTTCCTGGAGCCCTAACATAACCCTCCTCTCGATAGTGATGTGGGGAACAAAGGCAAGGAGGAAATGGTAGGTAAAATTAAATTTCTTTATAACCGGCTGCCTGTTGACAAACACTTGTGGCAAATACAGAGTATAGCAGTTCTCCAGCAACTTCCTACTGTCTTAATGTTAATGTCTTACTAGAGGGAAAACAACCTTAGCTTGACAATGGCAAGGCCCATCTATGAGTTCTCTTTAACATATAAAAGTCCTTCAGGAGGCCCCCCTTTTTGTCTTACCTCCCTCAACTCCATAGTGAATAACCTATCACTCTTCACAACCCCAGTGCAGCTCTTTCTGCCTAAGGATCCTGTCCCTGTGCTTTAAATTTTTTTTAACATTTATTTATTTTTGAGAGACACAGAGACAGAGTATGAGCAGGGGAAGGGCACAGAGAGAGGGAGATACAGAATCTGAAGCAGGCTCCAGGCTCTGAGCCGTCAGCACAGAGCCCGACGCGGGGCTCGAACTCACAGACCATGAGAACGTGACCTGAGCCAAAGTCGGCTGCTTAACCAACTGAGCCACCCAGTGCTTTAATAAAATCACTTTTTTTTTTTTTGCACCAAAGATGTCTCAAGAATTCTTTCTTGGAAGTCGGCTCTGGACCCCCATCATTCCAAAACCCTATCACTGCCACCTGTGGACCCTGAAGACTCTGTGCCGGCCCTGACCAAGGTCCTGGAGGCAGTCCTGTCTTCCCAGGACCTAGATAAGGTCTGTTTCCCTATTTATAGGATTTGCAACCGCAGACTCTTCTGCAGATCCAGGAGCAGTGGCATTCCATGGCTCCAACCCTACTCAACTATGACCCCAGAGGCAAAATCACCACCCCTGAAGCCCAGCAGAAGATCTTTATCTAGTGAGAACAGCCTCTAAAGACCAAAAGAAGTGTTTGCTCCTTCAAATGCACAGACCCTAATACCAACTCCACCTGTCTGCCTACACTACCAGCTGACCTGTGAAGAACGCCAAGCTGAACACCTACTGCATAACATGCAACAAATATTATCTAACATTATATATATACCATGACATATTAAAACATAAAGTTATCATAATTAAGAGAAATGCACATACACAAATATATTACTAGTACAGAAGAGTTCTCAAAACTGATACAGGAATTTATAAGAATTGTTTTTTAGGGGGCTCCTGGGTGGCTCAGTAGGTCAAGTGTCGACGCCCGGCTCAGGTCATGATCTCACAGTTTGTGGGTTGGAGTCCGTACTGACAGCTCACAGCCTGGAGCCTGGAGCCTGTTTCAGATTCTGCGTTCCTCCCTCTCTCTGTCCTTCCCCCACTCATGTTCTGTCTTTCTCTCTCTCAAATAAATAAACATTAAAAAAATTTTAAGAATTGTTTTTTAAATAAGGGTGGAATTCCAATTCAGTATCCCAAACAGTTTATCAATAAGTGGTCCTAAAACAATTAGCCATGTTTTCTGGAGGAAAAAAATGCAACTAGATCCACCACCATGCACTACATGTCAAAATAAATTCCATTCACACTAGACATTTAAATGTTGTTAAATATATTTAAGAAGAAAATTATAAAATCTGAATAAAATCTATAGTTTGAAGAGACTTCTTAAATCAAGGCAGGAAGTCCGGATACTCTTTTAAAAAACAGACTTCTTTGGCTATATAACAATTATTAGTATTATTATTATTTTAAATATTTTATTTATTTTTGGGAAAGTGCAAGTGGGGGAAGAGTAGAGAGAGGAGAACTGAGGATCCAAAGTGGGCTCTGAGCTGACAGCAGCAAAGTGGAGGTGGGGCTCGAATTCACGAACCATGAGATTATGACCTGAGCAGAAGGTAGATGTTCAACTGACTGAGCCACCCAGGTGCCCTGGCTGAAACAATTAAATGTTTGTTCAGGGGGCCTGGAGGCCAGAGAGTGCAAGACGGAGAAGAGCCAGCCTGGGGGAGAAGCCAGCCCAGGGGGAGCATCCAGAAGCCAGATGACCACAGCAGCACCACCAGCCTGGGCTGGTCCTGTGGACCCTCATGTTCCTGGAATTTTTTTTACCACCTGTGAAAACTTCCCTGTAATTCATTTCTCCTCACACAGTATTACGAATTATACCAAATTGAAAAGATATGAATGAATATCCCTCCGAAAGACAAAGGAAGACATTACACTCTTCTCTTTACTCAGATTCTTCTGGAATAAGCAGAATTGCAGATGGATTCAATGGAATTGTTTCTGGTTATTGTGACAGTGTTTGTTTCACGAGACAACCAGACCTAAAATATTTTGACACCAAAGATGATGATTCTGATACAGGGACATCAATGACTTTCTAAAATTTACAGATGGAATCAAGGCCAGAAATGGAAATCATTCCTACCTGGTTCCCAGTCCTGTCCTTTGAATTCTAGACCACACCGCCTTTCCGACAGAAAAATCTGCTGATATTGAAATTTGTGAAGAGTGAGTGACTCACCTGAAGCAGTCAACCAAAAATTCAAGAGCAGAGTCCTATAGAAATTCACACTGCTGAAGACATTCCAATTGCTGCATGAGTGCATGCGATTTTTGAAGATTATGGTATAGAGACAGAAAACAACTCCTTGAGAGTCTCCACAGCCAAACTGAAGAGGAGACGCCACCTAAGCTTTCCAAAATTCTTGGCAAGAGCCAAGCTTTGAATGTGGTGGCCCAGCAGAAGTGGCCTTTACTGAGAGCTAATAGCAGTGGCATCTAGAAATGTGAACTCTGAGTGAGTTCAACAGTGATGAGGGAGCATAAGGCAAGCTGAGGGCAAAGTACAGGCTAGCAGCACCCCTACCCCCAGGTAGGATATGTGTGATGGTCCTCAGACACTCCTGGCTGCCTAAGAACAAAGGAAAAGGACAGAAAACAAACGGTTAAGCTGACAGGGGTCTCCTTCAGTTTACAGATAAACTGCAAGAAAAAGGCAATCTTATCCAGAGCCTGATCCCCAGAAACCTTCAGACTCCATTTCCTGGAGCCCTAATATCACCCTCATCAAGATGTAAGGGGGTTTAAGTGCTTACTTACCATGGTGATGTGGGAAACAAAGGCCAATGAAAAATTAAATTCCCTTACTGCCTACAGCTCGTTGACAAGTTCTTCAAATGGGCAGAGTGACCTCCCTCTAGGAGCTCAGCTGCCTCGATGGTGATACTTTGCTCAGCGCAAAAGAGAATCTTGGCTTAACCTTATTCTGACCCTCCCTCCGCCACCACCCCCAGCCAGGATCCTAGGAGTCTCCTTAAACACATAAAAATTTCTTTGGAAACCTCCTTTATCTTTAACCCCCAAGTATATATGCAATTCTACTCCAAGCATATGGCCCCTAATATACACCTGAAGGCTCTCATGACTGAGGTTTTACTAAACAATAATAAGTGACATTTTATCAACAACAGCTAGCCCCTCAAGGTTCTGGAAACCTTGCTTCCAAAATACCTTAGAGACCTAGGCTGTTCCTAACCCCCTCCCAACCTGAGAGTATATAACGGGTTACCTGTCACGACCCCAATGCAGCTCTTCATGCCCACCATCCTGTCCGCAAGCGTTAATAAAATCACCTTTTTGCACCAAAGATGTCCTCAAGAATTCTTTTTTATTTTTTTTTATTGTTTTAGTGTTTGTTTATTTTTGAAGGAGAGACAGAGCATGAGTGGGGAGGGGCAGAGAGAGATGGAGACAGAATCTGAAGCAGGCTCCAAGCTCTGAGCTGTCAGCACAGAAATCATGACCCGAGCCAGAGTCAGATGCTTAACTGACTGAGCCACCCCGGTGCCCCCAAGAATTCTTTACTGGCCGTCGGCTCCGAACCTCACCGTCACTCCCAAACCCCATCAAACAGCAAGTATTTTTCTGATTTAAAGCAGCGTATGATCCTGAAGCATAAGCGTACTGGTTCCAATGTGTGTTGAGTACGCAAGGACAGCCTCTCTACCAACATGCTTCTGATGGAGCACGCAAACTGCATGAAGAGGACCCCTGCATTTATAGATAAAACAGTGATTTTTGAGAACCTCAGCCGGCACACTGCAGACACCTGTTTTATTGACCACCTTTATTGTTGTGAGCTGCGCAATGTACAGCTCTCCTCAAGCAGCGACCTTGACCTGCGTTTCCAGGAGCACAGCCGTGATGAACTTGAGTCAGTTGTGTGAGCATGAAACAATGGATCCAGAAGACTCCCACAGCTATGTGGTAAGTGAACATAACCAAAGGGTAAAGTCATAAATGTAACAACGGAGAAGATGGACAGTTTTAGCCTCTTCAGCAAAATTACCTCTGACAAATGTCAAAACTTTTGTGTGTCAAGTGTGTGGTTTTCGGAGGAGACTTCTTGCAAATGTTAACAGGCATGTTGCTACATTACAAATTTCTCTGTAATGTTGGCAATGACTGTGGGAAAGGCTTTTTAAGGATCCTAGGATATTGCAAACAGTTAAATTCACATTTATATGAAGGGGTTAATTTATGCCAATATTGTGAATATTTGACAAGACAAACTGAAGAACTTAATATTCATCTAGATTTCAAGCACTCAGCATGGCTGCTTCATGGGGTTTAGGAAATGAGAAGGAATTAAGTTACCTTTCAGTCCATGAAATAACTTACTTTCTTTAACTTCCATAATGTTAATGTAAAATAATAAATTTGATTTTTTGGAGATGTTAAAAAAAAACAAATGTTTGTACAGTAAAAGATGAAACATTAGGGCCGCCAGGGTGGCTCAGCTGAATACGCTTCTGAGTCTTGATTTTGGCTCAGGTCATGATCACATGGTCCTGAGATCAAACCCCTCATCTGGGGCTGGATATGGAGCCTGCTTGTCTCTCTCCTTCTGACCCTCCCCCGGCTCTCGCTCTCTCTCTCAAATAAAAGTTGAAACTTTAACATAGCAACCGAGATTACCAATTCAATAGATACATAAAACACATTTGATGATGGACATGAAAACGATGTTTCTCTTTTTATTGAATAATTGACGTACAATACTGGATTAGTTGCAGGCATACACACAGCGCTTTGATATACATACACGTCATGAAAGGGTCACCACATTAAGTGTAGTTACCAACTGTCAACGTACAAAGATGCTACAATGTTACCTTGACTATATTCCATACGTGGGTACGCTACCTCTCCTGGTCTTAATTATTTTGGAACTGGAAGACTGTACCTCTTGATTCCCTTCACCTAGTTCCTCCATACCTTCCCACTCCCCTCCGCTAAGTCTTGGGTAGATATACACTCAGTCCTGTTTAAAAACTGCACAAAGGCCATCCAATGAAAACCACAGCAAACATGATTAGGGGAGCAACTATATAACCCTGCCCGGAGAAGAGAAGAATGCCTGGTATCAGTGCGATCTCACAAAAACATATGTACATATTTGCCACAGAAAAAGTAAAGATTTACAGGAAATGTCATAACAATGAAAGCAAGGCATCAACGACTAGACTTTAGAGTCGTGTCCAACGTAAATGATAGAGGAAATCAAGGCCTAGAGACGGGATGGACTGAATGTGGTAGACAGAATATGTGATGGACTCTCGGCTTATCGATAAGGGACAACAACCGGAGAGACTCCAGGTCTTAGAGGGAGGCAGGCACGAAACCATTTACTGTGCAGGGTGTGGGGTGAGCCCATTGGCGCTCCGCCCCCGCCCGTAGCCGCGCCCCCGTACCTGGTTCCTGCCCCAGCCGTGTCCTCCGGCTGGACCCCAGCCTCAGTCCCAGCCCCGAGTCAGAGGAGCCACTCCTCACCGCCTTCTGAGGTGGAAGCCCCGCCCCTCGATTCCCAGCAGGAAGCGGAAGTGGCGTCACACGCTCGCCGGGTCTCCGGCTGCTCCCTCGGCGCAGCGTTGGGCTCGTTGGGCTGCTGGTGGTCAGCCGTGGGCCGGGTGTGGTGGGGAAGACGTGATCGGGAGGAAAAAGGAGGGAGTCTGAGGACGGTTGTAGTCAGCGTAACCGATGGGCCTGCTTAAGGGCCGGGCCGCGCGGTTCTCCTCCGCCTAGACCGCCCGACAGGCCGCTGGGGCCGGCGCTTCCCGCGCGGAGCCGCGGTGGTCCTGCTGGGAGGGCGCGTCCGCGGGGTCTTTGTGGCCCCTGTGCTCGCCTGTCCCGCACTGTGCAAGCGGCCTTTGTGACCTTTCTCCCGAAGGAAAAAAGTTTTTGCTGTCGGGGGTGGCCCAGACCCCGCCCTGTTACTCGCGGCCTCCGGGACCCGACCGGTGAGCGTTCTGGAAAGTTGATTCAGCAGGGCCAGTGTTTCCTTTCGGTGGGCAAGAGGATGTTTTATCTGAGAGTGTGGCTTTGTCTGTGCTCGTTTTTTATTCTGGACACACTATCTTAGCAGGCAGGTAATACGCTTTCTCGGATGCGTGTAGTGTGCATGTTTCAGTACCTAGTTGTACACACGTGCTCCACAGGTCTTTGTACTAAAGAGAAACAGTTGTAACCTCGCTTTTTATCTGACTCTGCTAAGCCTGTCCATTTCCACCATGTTTCAAAGCAGGCACTCTGGGAGAAAGGAATGGAGGCGTTAATACTCCACTTTCAGAATACCTGAATTTCACATTAACTGGGTGTTTGGACTACGTGTTTTCCATTTGGTAGAAAGACATTTTTCTTCAATAAAATTTTAAACCTAAAAGAAATGTAAGCAGCTACTGCTATGAGTGTGCGTTCAAGTAGATTCACCCATTTTCGCATTTTGCATGGTTGCTCTCTCTAGATAAATGTATTTTTGTAGGAATTAAATTGTAGATGATGCTTGACCTTTAAATACTTAGTAATGCATCTCCTAAATATAAGGACATTTTGCTACTAAAACCATAATACATCGATTTCACCCAAGAAAATTAAAAATGTTATCTAATATCTGCTCTGTAAAAACTAAAGTCTTTCATATTGTTTCAAAATATGTTTTGGGGTGTTTCTGGATCTAGGATGCAATCAAGGTTTATATGACAAGTGTTTATGCTTCTAAGTCTGTTTAAAGCTGGAGCAGAAGGGTGCCTGGGTGGCTCAGTGGGTTAAGCCTCAGACTCTTGATTTCAGCTCAGCTCATGATTCATAGTCGGTGACATCTGGCTCTGTTGGGCTGACAGCATGGAGCCTGGTTGGGATTCTCTTTCCCTCTCTCTCTGCCCTTCCCTGGCTGGTGTGTGTGTTCTTTCTCTTGAAATAAATAAATAAATAAACATGAAAAAAAAATAAAGCTAAGAGCAGAGCCATTTTTTATTCATAATACTGACTTGGAAGAGTCACATGTTCTTTGAAAACTTTACTTTCCACTCTTTGTGATTTTATTTCCAGGTGTGTTTAAATGTTTTATTTCTTGGAGTTTTGTAAAGTGGTAATTGGCCTCAGTATAGAGGTTGGTAGACTTTTTGTCTGAAAAGGCAGAGGTAGTACGTTGCAGGGGCCCTAGGGTTCTAAAACAGACCGGGTTCTGTTACTGGCTGCTTATTAAATTAGAGAAGGGAGTGGTGATGAAACAACACAGGAATATACATCAGTGAGGCCCGTAACACGAAAATCAGCTACCTAAAGACTAAATTGTAATGTTACCCTGTAATAATTTGTATATTAATCAAAACAGGAAGGACATAGGAAAAGGAAAGGCTAGTATATAGAATATATAAACACACACATGCACATAAATAAATACAACAAGCATAGACAAATCATGTCAACCCAGTATAGTTTAGGTTAATTTAGGTTTCTGGGATTGGTCTCGAGGTTATTGTTGTTGACCATTGGTCACCTCCTCTTCAACGCCAATCCCCTACTTCCCAGGCCTCAGGTAAGTTGGATGTTGGCATTCGTCTTTGCAGTTCCCTGAGCAGTGTCAGTATTATTTCTGGATGATTATGTCCAGTGGTGGGGAATTCCAGGATCCTCCTTTTAGATTTTCCTACTTTAATGGACCTTACTCTCCCGGTCAGAGATAAGTTAAGGGAATTCTGCCAATTGCTAAGAATGTCTGTATTGCAATTACACATTTAGATTCTGGGGAAAGAAAGAACCACAGAGTGGTATCTTGCTGCAGTTGGGTTTAATCTGAGTTCACTGGAGTTAAGACATTTAAAAAAATTATCTGACTACCACTGGCCTCCACTTTGACTTGGTGTGCCACAATGATGTATTGAGTCTTTAGTATTTAGTGTCATCTTAGAGATGATGGTATGGGTATTTTCTTTTCCCCCATGTATAGTCACTCTCATGAATGCCTGTAAGTCCCTTTATGAAGTATCTGTATGAAGATTTATAGTATGGATTGTGGTGATGGTGCAAAATCCTTCCTTTGCTGAAGGGGTTCTAAGTTTGTGAATTTGCCTATGTCTAGAAGTTGGATAGTAGGCTGTGATTTTCCACTGTGGTGAGTTAAGTCAGAGTTTGGTTATTAGAGACTAATTGTTACAGACATCAAGCAAAATTTTAGTACACAGGTTGGCAAACTGTGGACCCTGGGTCAAATCTGGCCTTCTGCCTGTTTTTGTACATATAGCTATATACAAACTTAAATGTATTCATTGAAATGCATTCTTTGAATGCATTCTTTGAAACCACAATGACAGAGTTAAGTATAGCACAGGGACTGTTTGGCCTACTTTGCCAAAAATGTACTGTATGGATCTTTAGAGGATGTTTGTTGACCTCTGCTATAATAGTCTGCCTGTCTATTTCGTTGCAAGGGACTAATGAGTGTCGGATTAGTTAGCCACCATTAAAGATCTCTGCGGGACAAAGCATTTTGATTCTTCTTTCATTCCCACTGCTCTTGACAGTTCGTGTGCCCAATCTGTCTTTGGCAATTAAGTGCTTGCCCACTTGATTCTGCTACTCTAGGTTCTCATCATCCCCACTGAAATCAGAGAGTTCAGTTCAGTGATGGTTTATCCCCTACAATCATCCCTCACCTATAAAGGAGAATAACCACTTAGGCTTCAAGGATGGAGGTGCTCCACTTCTCTGTTTCTCAATACAATTGTGGAAAGAGTGTTCTGTTCCCTCAAGATGGGATGGGGAGTGAGGGCTGTGTATCACACAATAAATCCAATGCAACATTCCTATCTCCCTAGGATTTGCTCCTTCACGTTTTGTTGTGTTCTGCTGTATGTGCACTCCTTCCTGTAGGTCACCATTGTGTCTGTGACCATCTAAACTTTCCCCAGGTTCATGAGCCAGTATGTATTAAACCCAGACTGTCTAAAAAGTGCACCCATGTCAGTTTGGCCCAGTTTATTTGTTGTATCCCACCTCCTGTGTCTGGCATGCTTGCAACTGTTTCTCCACAGGGTACCAAGATTTCTTCTCCATATTGTTGGAGTTGGTACTATTTTGTTGTGCAAGCTATTTTTTCTTGCACTGGTTGTATTCCTGTTACTGTGGGTTGTGTACTGAACTAGTTACATCACTAGGGGCAGTAGCAGGTGGTTTGGGTGGATCTTGAGAAGGAACATTTCCTTCCAAGACTTCTGCCCCAAGTGAGATTTTTCTTAGTATTTTTAAGCAGAGGAAGTCTCATTTCAGAAACCAAAGGGCAGGATAATTCTCTGATACGGGAGAGTCAGTGTCTTGTGGATTCAAGATTGTGAGTTTCCTCTTGGTCCGACTAGATGTCCCCATTCCAGTTTTCAAGTATTTATTCCTCCCTCATCAGTGCTCTAATTTTCACATGAACAACTAGTTGAGACAGCCACTCTAATTGTGTTTGTATTTTTACCTGTGCAGTTAAATTTCATGTTTGATTTTCAAGTGTCAGTCCTGTGGCTGCAAGAAACATGCTTTTTAAGAGAGCCATCTTGAAGCTTTCTGGTTCTCAGACCTCGATTTGAGCTTGTCTTCGTAAATCTGAGCATGTCATTTTGGTTGCAAGTCCAGCCATAAGAACCCTTGTAGTCATCACTAGTGAGGTAACAGCTAAGCATAGCATTTACTTGGACTCTCAAGCAAGTGCTTCTGTTTGCACATTTTCACAATGAGCTATAGGTAATAGCTTGATTTTCATAATGCAATTGAATGTCTTTCTCATTGTCAGGGAGCTTAGCTCCTGGCTCCAGAACAAAGACTTGATGAAATCAGCCTCCAGATCTCATCTTTATAGGTGTACCTCCTGCAGTCACTGTCTCAATTTTGTATAAGTCTGGGTATGATCAGGAGAAAAAATCTCTCCTTGATTTCTAGATACACATGGGAAGATTAACAAAGATGTAAAAAGCATTGTATCAGATCCTGGAATTGAACAGAGTAAAAAGGAAGGCAAGATTTGTAGGGGTGCCTTCTCCCCAAGACTGCGCCACATCTTACCTGTGAAGGTATCATTGCAGTACATTGATTATGAAGAAGTTGGCTGGGTTTCCTGGGTCAGAGGTAGTCAACAGGCAGTGGGCAAGCATTTGAAAGTCTCTGGAATGCAGACAAGCCAGGTAGCCACAGGAAAAAGTGTTCAATTTGCAGATATTCCTGGCTGGTGGGTGAGTGCTCAGAAGACTGAGATCCCCATAGACTTGTATTCCTAGAGTAATTAACTACATTTCCTAACACCTGGGATATATACTTTGTTAGAGACTGTTATTTAAGTGTAATCTAGATAGAGACACATTGAGCGATGTGAAGTAGCTTAGTGGTCTTGGTCAACAATCACTGGGTGCCTTCAATGAGCCAGGCCCATGACACATACTGGAAAATAATGTTCTTCAAGCAGATGTAATGCTACCCTTAATATGCAAAGAGCTCTCCAAAAGAAAGTGGATCCTTATGTCAGACAACATTGTCAAAGCATTATTAGAGATACAGGAGATAGAGTTATTTACAAAAGAAGATTCAGTATCTCCAAAATTATGCAATTTCAAAATTTGTACCTATTCCATAATATTGTTGCACAAAATATCAATCAATGCTTGCCAGAAATACAGGAAGAAATGGACACATCTACACTTCCACTGGGAGTTTTAAGAATATTTCTCCCTTACTGTTTCTCTAAACAAGAGAAAATTGTCAGGATACAGATTTGTAAACGATATGCACACTACTTAACATATCCAGTAATTGACAAACCAGATGATTGTCTGGATTGAGGGTAAGGGAATGCTAGAAGGGCGAAGATGACTTTTTGGGGAGATGAATATATTCTATATCTTCCTTGTACTGCTCATTACATGAGTAAATATGTGTCAAAGCTCATCCTCTGAATACTTAAGATCTACGCATTTCATTGCATAGCACTTATATCTCAGTTAAAAAGAAAAACCAAAAGGAAAACTCTACAGATGCCATCAACCAAAGTGAACACATTTGGGCCTGTTCAGCCCAGAGGACTTCTGTTTGAGGCCCCTGGGAGTAAGTGCAATCTGTACTAGCATCTAAGATGCAGTGTTTGTGGCAGCATGTAATTTCAGAGTTCTGGTCTTTTCATCGATAGAATGAAGTGTCTTGGATTGTGAGGGTTATTTTTGTTTATGGTAATGAAACTGTGGGACTTCCAGTGTTTGTCATCTTTTGGATGGCATTCTGTAGATCAGCATTTAGGCTGCTGCCCTGTATTTAATTTAGTCAAGAGAGCCATTAATTTTTAACATAGGAGTTAACCTTTGAACTGTATCAGGTTAGAAGATATTAAAATGAGAAGATAGCCTTGTTAATAAAGGAATAAAAATAAAATAAAAAGTTGGCGATAAAAGAAGTGATAATACAAAAAGGAGGCTCTCCAGGAAGACTTATAAACAGACCAATGTGAAGCTGTCTAATTTGGCATTACTCCTTTGCCAGGGTGAGCGGAAGTCTACAAACCTCAACTGAATTGAGCCTCAATCAAGACCCACTGAGGCTGTTGAATACTTGAAATGTCTTCTGACTTTTATAAAATCCTTACACCATTATTTTTCTTATCTTTTTGGGTTCTATTTAGAATAGCTTATGATCATTTTCCTTTTTTGTCCTTGCCCAAAAGAAATCCAAAATATTCGTGTATACATCTGTGTTTGTATGTAGGATACTTGATTTTCTCACCTGTTTGAATTTTTGCCCCAGAAGCAAAATGAACGCATAAATCCATTAATAATTGAGTATCTCGTCCTTAGGAATGTTGGACCATTAAGCCCTGGGACATTTGCTATATATGTCACTGTTTTCTACTTAGTGCCTAGCACAGGACCACAATTTCTTAATTATTTGTGGAAAGAATGAAGGAATAAGCCCATTATGATAACTTAAAAGGAGGTTCAGGGCTCCAACCCACTCTAAGCTCTATCAAATGAAGCCCAAGGGTGTTTACCAAATAGAACATTTTTCTCCTTTATGTAATATCCAGCAGTATTGTAGGCCAGTGCTATCCAATGGAAATACAATGTGTTAGGTCATGTATATGATTAAATCTTTTCTATTCTCACAATAAAAAAGGAGATACACTTTATCCCATCTATTCAAAATATTTCAGCATGTAACCCATATAAAAATTGAAGTATTTTAAATTCTTTTCATCATATTAAGTAGTCATAATTCATTGGACATAAATTTTTGTGACATGTACTTGGTATGTGTTCGAATCATGTAATAAATACAGTTGAAAAAGTAGATGTTAAGTTTACCGAAACATATTTAAATTCTCTAACAAGTGAATCTGCAAATGAGTTTCACATTTAAAATAAATAAAACTTAAAATCCTGTTTTACTAACTGTATATCAAGTACTCAATAGCATATTTGGCTGCTGGGCACCAAAATAGACAATGCAGGTCTAAAATGATGTCTGATTTTTATTTGGGAATAAGAACCCCAGGAGATCAAACATTAGAAACATGCCTACCTGCATTAAATTCTGGATCTCCTTTTTCCTAATTGGAAGATGTTGGAGAAATGATTAGTGTTCTGTATCTCTAGCTTTATCAGCTATTAAGTATGGCTAATGATATCTATTTTAGAGGGTTGTTATGATAATTAAGTGAGCTGATATATATAGAGCTCCTAGTGAGAAAAATGTCATATAGGATCCTCAGGAAATGGTCATCGATGTCACTGACTTTCATGCCATAGATTATACCATTTTTAGTGAATTTAACATCTATCATCTGCAGAGAGAGAGCTAATGTGTGATTGATGGATTAGTAATGCTTGCTGATTAATGATTGATATAGAAAGGACTCCAGTTTACCCTGTGTCAAGAGTAATGAAAATTGTCATATTTACTTAGATTCTTAAGTTGCACTAAAGTGATCTTGGCATCAAATTTTGCAACAGGCAAATTTCACCATCAGTGTCCCAGGATGGCAGCCATTGATTTGACCCATGGTAAGTCATTGTTGATTCTCATTTTCAGAGGATTCTTAAATGTAACCCCTATACAGTATAGGGCCCAGGGATCTGGGCCTAAGCAGTCAGGCTCCTGGTTCACTTAGAGCTAAAATTTGCCAGAGAATGCTGTTCTCTAAGTCAGCTTCCTGGCATGTGTGCTTTGGGAGTTGGTGCTGCATAATCCCATTGATGCGTTTTATTATCTTGGGCAAATAAAGAATCAGATTTCCCAGTGGTTATGTTTCCATACCTGTAAAATAAGACTGTGGCCCCTTTCTACATGGGCAGTATGTCTGTCACATCTCTTTTATGGCTTCAGTTGTAGCAGGGCTACTCTGGTATTTTATGGCAGTAGTGTGTATTTGTGTGAGATTTCTTGAGTGTGCAGGGATATATGTGAATCTCAGAATAGGATGGAATGACTTTCAGGTGGGTGATTCTGGGAAATACGATCTTGCTGCATTCTAAGAATCTAAGTATTCATTTTTCCCTGAGATCTTTCTAGAGATCCTTTTCCCCTTCATGAGGAAAACACAGAGGCAGAAAGGATGGTGGCTGTCTGGCTGAAAAATTATCATCAGGTAAGAAATAACCACATCCATCAACAGAATGCCATATTTACATCCACCAGGTGGATACATTCCTTCTAGGCACATCTATGTCCTGAGCTTCCTAAAGCAAATAAAGCCCCATACAAGGACTGAATTCCCAATTGAAGTTTCCCCAAAAGTGGAAGTTCATCGAAAAGGGATTACCCTGAAAAATAGTCTTAGTATTTCAGTAATCAATCCTGAAGCTCAAGGATTTCAAGTGCAGGCTTCCACTTTGCTGTGCGCTCTGACATAGTAAGGTGTAAGTGTCCGTTTAAAGAATTCAGTCATTCTACACTGTTTATCAAGAATCTGTAATGTGCTCAGAAGTGTATTGTAATAGAGGGAAATAAGAAGAGCTCCTACTCTGGTTGTGCTGACATAAACTCATATTTAAAAGGTGACATTAAAACCATATGAGTGGAGAGGAGCAGTGAGTGAGCCTAGATTGAGAAGAGGACTTAGGACCACAGAGTCCTGTGTCGGTATTGAGTCTCCCATCCTCCTTCTCCTGTGAACGTTGGTGGAGATGTCTCTTGTCTCAAGCCAACATGGGTGTGATGGTTTAGATTGCAGTGACGTTTGATGACGTGGCAGTGGACTTCAGCCAGGAGGAGTGGATATTACTGGACCTCGCTCAGAGAAACCTTTACAGAAACGTGATGCTGGAGAACTATGAGAACCTGGTCACAGTAGGTAAGGCTGCCAGCATTCCTGATATGGATCATAGACTTAACATGTTTCTAGCCTTGGTGATGCCTAATCTGAAACATAATTGGAAATAAGAGATGCATAGTCCCTATGCTAATGGGTTGTAATCTGCCGTGGGTGTTCTGGAAATGTGGCCCTAGAGTCCACAGTCACACCATTACTCTGCTAGGAATTTACATTCTCGGATTCCATTTTGACATTCTGAATTATAAAGCTGGGGTTGTTGCCCCATCTTCTATGTTTAGTAAGCCATTCTGATGATTGTGATGCACTCCAACGTATGAGACCACTGCTCTAGTGATTTCCCCATCAGAAAAGGAAGATCTCCTTTCCTTATCTCCTTTATTTCCTTTTTTTAAAAAATTTATTTTGAGGGGTGCCTGGGTGGCTCAGTCGGTTAAGCCGCCAACTTCGGCTCAGGTCATGATCTCACGGTGTGTGAGTTCGAGCCCCGCGTCGGGCTCTGTGCTGACGGCGCAGAGCCTGGAGCCTGCTTCAGATTCTGTGTCTCCCTCTCTCTCTGCCCTTCCCCTGCTCACGCTCTGTCTCTACGTCTCTCAAAAATAAATAAATGTTAAAAAATTAAAAATTTATTTTGAGAGAGAGAGTAGGGGGAGGAGAGAAAAAGAGGTGGAAAGTTGGAGGGGGAGGGCAGAGAGAATCCTAGGCTCTGACAGTGCAGAGCCTGATGCAGGACTTGAACTCACAAACCATGACCATGATTTGACCTGAGCTGAAGTCAGATGCTTAATCAACTGAGCCACCCAGGTCCCCTTTCTTTATTTCCTATTTGAATAAATGTCTTATGCTCTGTAAATATGTATGTAAGAATTTGGCTTTCAGGAGTCAGAGATAATGAATTTTTTGTCACAGAAAGGGAGCATTTGCCTTTTTGGTCCTTTGGAATAATTTCACTGCTTTCAGTAGAAATAGAGTTTTGGAGGCATCTGGGTGGCTCAGTTGGTTAAATGTCCAACTCTTGATTTTGGCTCAGGTTGTAATCTCATGGTTCGTGAGTTTGAGCCCTGTGTCAGGCTCTGAGCTGACGGTGTGGAGCCTGCTTGGGATTCTCTCTCTCTCTCTCTCTCTCTCTCTCTCTCTCTCTTTCTCTGCGCCCCTCCCCTGCTTTGCTCTCTCTCTCAAATAAATAAACATTAAAAAAAATAAATATAGTTTTGGATTCATCAGAAGCTTTGTGATCTCTTGCATGAGTCTCTCCTATTAATGTACCTTTTCCTGTGGACAGAATATCAACTGTCGAAACCTAAGCTGATTGCTTGGTTGGAACAACAAGAGCTAAGGGCAGTGGAGCAGGGTATTTTCCAAGGTGAGTGTGGTGACAGACATCACTGGTGAATGAGAAGCATGTCACTGGTCAATCCGAAGTATGACATCTTTGCAACTTTAATGTGTAAAAATTTTAAGATACATTTTGTCTCAGAGGGCTGAAGCCATTTGTCTTTGATGTTTTTGGATGTTTGAACTTTCTTCAGTCTTCTGTTGAAAATTTCCATGATCTCACAAATGACCTGCTTCTTCTATAGGTTTGTCTTTGGTGTATCCTCATTGTCCACATATTTTTCATGTGTCTACTTGATAATATTATGTTACCTTGATATATATTGATATTGTTTTATATCATATTTGATTTTCAGAAAGTTATTTTTTAGTAAGCCACTAAAGTGTGTCCCTACACACTTTTTGTTATATTTTTCCCATGAACAAACTGATGAAATCTTTTTTCTTTCTTATTTCACCAATTTTAATATGAAAACAAAACTGAGTTTTAAGATTATTTAGCTTATGATTTGTTTCTGCAAATGTTTAAATTCGTGTCTTTGTTTTACTTCAGAATGGGAAACAGGACTTCCAACTAAAGGGTCAGCATCTCACCAGGATTTTTTTGGAGGAAAAACAGCCAGTGAAATACAAAAAGTAAGACTGATTTGTGATATTTCTTTTTTTTTTTTAAGCTTATTTATTTTGAGGGAGAGAGAGCAAGCAACCAGGGGAGGGGCAGAGAGAAGGGGAGAGAGAGAGAATCCCAGGAAGGCTCCACACTATCAGTGCACAGCCCGACTCAGGGCTCGAACCCACAAACCATGAGATCATGACCTGAGCTGAAGCCTGGCGCTTAACTGACTGAGCCACCCAGACGCCCCTATTTATGATATTTCTTCTATTCCACATTCAAAGAAGATTGGTAGTTCTGTTATAAAACTCAATGCAAGTTGGAGATATTTGAGACAAATGACATTTATCAAAGACAAAGGAGTTCAGAGATATTCTGAATATGATGGTTTAGGGTTTATAATTTAAATCTATTATGAAAATTATTGCTTCCTAGATACCACAAGTACACATTTCCCAAGATATAACTTGTCATTGAGTCTTTAAACATTTTCATGACATTTTACTAGAAGAGTGCCTGGGTGGCTTGGTCGGTTATTAAGCATCTGATTTCAGCTCAGGTCATGATCTTCTAGTTCGTGGGTTCAAGCCCTGTGTTGGGCTCTACTGACAGCTCAGAGCTTAGAAGCCTGCTTCAGATTCTGTGTCTACCTCTCTCTCTGTCCCTCCCCTGATCACACTCTGTCTCAAAAATAATAAATAAATGTTAAAAAAAAGTTAGGGGCACCTGGGTGGCTCAGTCAGTTGAGCGTCCAACTTCGGCTCAGGTCATGATTTTGCGGTCCATGAGTTCGAGCCCCATGTTAGGCTCTGTGCTGACAGCTTGGAGCCTGGAGCCTGCTTCAGATTCTGTGTCTCCTCTCTCTTTGCCCCTCCCCTGCTCATGCTCACTCTCTCTCAAAATAAATAAATAAATAAATAAAAATAAAAATAAATTAAAAAAATTTTACTGGAATGATCACAAGAATAGAATAGATTGGATCAGTTTTTGGCAGAAGAATTCCCTGGTTTAACCTGAAAGAAATCAATAGGAACTGTATTTATGCAATAAAACTGGTAAGAGTCCTCATCATAATGTGTTTAGCATTATAAAGTTGAAACTTATTATCATCAGTCTAACAACCCTATCATCATCTTTCATCCCTTCATCAACAGGAGAGGACCCACCAGGGAGCAGAACTCTCTGACTGTGAGCAAAGTGGGAAGGTCTTGAGGAAACACTTCAATTTTAAGACACATGTGAGAACTCAAAATAGAGAGAACACTTTTGAGTGTAAACAATATCACAATGGCTTCCTTATTCCACAAAAGAAAAACCCTTCTAGAGAGAAGCTTTCTGAGTTGAAACCGTGTGGTAAAATCTTGCGCCTGACTCCACATACCGTGTATGAGAGAACCAGCCTGGCAGAGAAGTCTTTGGAATGCAGCGACTGTGGGAAAACGTTCATTAGTCATTCCCAAATTCAGGCACACATGAGAATTCACAGTGGAGGAGATCTCGATGAATGGAAGCCGTTTATAAGAGCTTCAGTTTTCTCAGCAGGCCGTACTGAGCATGTGCAGACACACACTGCTCAAGAACCCCATGAATGTAAACAATGTGGGAAGTCTTATGCAAATTCCAAGTGCCTCAGTAATCACATCATTCGACTTCACACTGGAATAAAACCCTTTGAATGTAGTGAATGTAGGAAAGCCTTTGCTACGTCCTCACGCCTTTATGTGCATTTGAGAATTCACACTGGAGAGAAACCCTATCGATGTAAAGAATGTGGGAAACACTTCCAGTGGCCCTCACTCCTTCGCAAACATGTTCGAACCCACAGTGGTGAGAAGCCCTATAAATGTAAGGAATGTGGAAAAGCCGTCAGTCGTTCATCAGTTCTTAACGAACATTTGAGAATTCACACCGGAGAGAAGCCGTATAAATGTAAGGAATGTGGGAAACGTTTCGCTTGGCTCTCGGTCCTTCGCAAACATGTTCAAACTCACAGTGGTGAAAAGCCCTATAAATGTAAAGAATGTGGGAAAGCCCTCAGTAGTTCCTCAATTCTTAATGAGCATTTGAGAATTCACACTGGAGAGAAGCCGTATAAATGTCAGGAATGTGGGAAAGCCTTCACTAATTCCTCACGACTTAGTGTACATTTGAGAACTCACACTGGAGAGAAACCCTATCAATGTAAGGAATGTGGGAAAGCTTTCGTTTGGCCCTCAGTCCTTAAAAAACATTTACGAACTCACGGTGGAGAGAAGCCCTATGAATGTGGTGAATGTGAGAAAGCCCTTGGTAGTTCCTCATATCTTCATGAACATTTGAGAGCTCACACTGGAGAGAAACCCTTTCAGTGTGGCGAATGTGGGGAAGCTTTTAGGACTTTCTCCTATTTTCATAGCCATTTGAGAAATCACTCTAGAGAGTAACCCCATGAATGTAAGCACTGTGGGCAAGCTTTCACTACTGCTTTCATCCAGATCCAACACTTAAGAATCCACACTGGGGAGAAGCCCTGTTAACATAAGGAATGTGGGAAAGACCTCACTTGGTCCTCCAACCTTCACAAACACATACAAACTCACAGTAGAGGAAAACCCTATGAGTACACGGAATGTGGGAAAGCCTGCACTACTTCCACAACTCTAAATACCCATTTGAAGTCCCACTGGAGAGAAGCCCTTTGAATGTACACATGGAGGGGAGGTCTTCACTGTTTGGTCAAGCCCAACTCCATGTGTAAAAATTGATAAAGGAATGTGAGAAAGCCTTCACATCATGGTCACAACTTAACACCGAAAAATGCAACATAGATAGGTATGTATAGAACAATTGTGACCAAATTTGTTATCCAGTTGATTTCAAAAAGATGAACACCACATTGGAGGGAAACTGTATGAATATGAGGAATGTGGAAAAGCCTCCAGGTGTCTCACTGAATACATGAAAGAACTCACTAGATGACCTGTGAAGTTAAGCAATGTGGGAAGGCAATCAGTCTCTTACAAACCATGCTGGAGGAGCACAGTGAAGTGGTTAAATGTAAAGACATGTGGAACTCAGCTTATAGGGTGGGTTTATAGATCCATTTTGAACATGTGCCACTCTGCCCTGACCATTTTTGGGAAGGGTCTGGCTCTCTGCCGCTGAGAGCAATGCTAGTCTAGTTTCTACACCTTGGTTGCAGCTTGGCCCCAAGTGGGACTTCCACCGTTAGACTTAATGGTGTTCAAGCCACCTGGGCTGTCTAGCTATATCTAATACTGTGAAGATGGCAAGCACTTGAAGTAGTACACTGCTCACAGAGTCCATTTACAGTGCCTCATGGTGGTGAAGGTGGGGGGCATATGTCTCTAAATTTCCTGAAAATGCTCTTGTTCCTCTCTCACACCTGGGTCAGAAAAGACTTTAGAAATGGTGAGGGTTATACACCTGGATTTCATAGCTCTGCAAAGAGAGCTACACTCCCAGTACTTGGCTAGAAAATACCTTTAACCTCAGACAGTGTGTGGAGAGGCTGGGGACAAAGAGTGTTCTCTTAGCTCCTAGATCACCACAACCTGGAAGAAAACCAGTTACGTGTTTGTCTGTGTTCAGAAATAGCTGCATCTGGCACGTGACTTGCTGGTTAGTTTCTCATCCTTTTGTATGTAGGAGATAGAGAACCTTGTGAATGGGACAGGTCCTGATAATCTGACGTACTTGCTGCCACCACTGCAGTTCTTGAAAGTGGCCTTTGGATAGAGACACAGAATCGACTAGAACCTTGTTTCCATTCTGAGTTAACACATTCATATGCTTGTGACACTTGAGCAGCCTTTAGTTATGTCATGGAGGGCCTTGGAGGCTGCAGCAGCTTAATGTCACTTCCGTTTTGGCTTAAACCAGTGGAGTACACTCCAAGTCAAGTGTAATGATAATCCTGATCAGAAGTGACCTGGGCACATTTGTTTTAGGTTTGTGTTTGGAGGAGATTGGGATATGAAGTGATTCTCATGGGTGTAGGTGAGGGTGTACTCTTCACTGCTTTGTGTGGGTTGCAGTGTATAATACACTGGCCTTCGGTGATGTCATTGAATTATTGCAAAACCTACCAGTCCTAATTCTAACAATTAGAATACCATCATCAGTAACATCTTCTATGTGTGTCAATAACTGCGCTCACTGACTTTTGTCTCCTTAGGATCCTCTTTTCATAATCTCAGATTGTCTCTTCCTTAAG
Organism: Paguma larvata; assembly: GCA_030068075.1. Lineage (NCBI taxonomy): Eukaryota > Metazoa > Chordata > Mammalia > Carnivora > Viverridae > Paguma > Paguma larvata. The sequence goes on along the minus strand of CM057842.1, from coordinate 7,063,917 downwards.
AAGAATGTCTTCTAGAAGGGGAAATATAAAGCACTTACCACCTGGTGGGTCTCACCCTCTGTGATCTCCTTTTTGTATGGGAGAAGCCTGGCAGTGTAGTTCAGTTCTCCTGGAACCATTCTTCCCAGAGAAACTTGATTGCCTCAGTGATGAACACTGTGGTCACCCCCATGCTGAACCCCTTTATCTACATCCTGAGGAACAAGGATGTGATGGGGGCCCTGGGAAGTATTCTCCACCTAGGAGAGATGGGTCACGAAGGCCACTGGCCTCAGAACCAAGAGGATATTGTGGGCCCCAAATGCAGATGTTGTTTAAATCTTGTGGTTATTTTTCTTTTGTAATAGGTATTTCATTTCCTCTGTTTCCAGAGCACCCATTACTTGCTTGTATTTGTCTTTGTATTTGTTTCTCAACAACCTCCTTAGTAGTTCCTTTGTTACCTTTCTTCCCTAATTACAGTACCAAAATTCTGTCTTTGGTCAGATTTCCTATAGCCATTCCTGACATGGCCAACGTTAGATGTGAAACACTTACATCAAGTGCTGGCATGCTTTCCTCACCTGTCCTCTCTAATGTTGATACTCTTCATGTTCATTTATTTGGGTGCATTTTTCACATGAAGGGGCATGAATAGGCTGCTACTATTGTAATTTAAGTATTTACCATGTCAAAACCGTGTTGTTTTACATGTATAATTTCACACAATTATGATGTTTCTTACAAAGATAGAAGCTTCTCATTTACCCCATTTCCCACAAAAAAATTGTGATTGCAACGGATTCTACCCTGGAAACAGTGACGTGATTTTGAACTTCCAGTGTAAGAATCTGATTTGAGTGGTAGTTTGCTTAGGAGTTTCTATGTAGCATATTGAGAAGTCTGAGATACTGTTATCTTCCTATCATTTGTTACCTTCTGTTATCTTCCTATCATTCCCTCTTTTCCCTTCTTATCCATGTTTAATTGCACCTTTATTTTCCATCATTGTTACCTTAAGATATGCCCCAGGACCTCAAGTGGAAACTCCGTTTCTCAGTGCTTGATTGGCAGCTGGTGGAGGGAAAGAATGAAAAATGAATGAGTGTGTAATGGGTAGAGTTTCCGTTTGGGAACATGAAACCATCTGGAAATGGATAGTGGTAGTGGTTGCACAAAAAAAACAATGTCCTTGATGCAAACAGAACTGTACACCTAAAGTGTTTAAAACAGTGAATTTTGTTACAGTTTCAATTGAAACACAATAAAAAAGTAACAAAATAATGGGAAAAGTTTGTGAGATTCCCTTCTGGTAATATCTTCAATTCTATAATAAGGTAATAGACCATTTTTTAGAGAAATCTTTTAATATTAGCCCTGAACAGTCGAGACCAGGATCTCAAAAAATCAATATTGACATTCTGATCTGTTTAATGATTTCTTGTGAGGGCTGCCCTGTGTAGTGTAGACTTGTAAAAGATCCTTGTTGTCTACCCACTAGGTGCCAGCACATCCTTGTGATGACTGAAAATGAACAGGCATTGCCCGTTGTGTAGGGGGCCAAACCAGCCTGACAACCACTGGAGAAAAAGTTCATGGTGCTGGAGTTGATGGTGTTAGCTCTTTTACATTGATGGCATAAGAGGAAGAAGAAAATTGTGGGAAGGATAAAACATCAGTTTATCAGTTTCAGGGACCTACAGAACACCTCATTAGTAACAGTATCTCAGAGGTCAGTTATATGGGTGTGTCCACTGGTCTGCATTGATACCCGTATAAATCAAGTACACTTCTCCAGTTTGAGAGCCTGCTTCTCTCCTCTCCTGCAACACACGTATACACCATCATATGCAGCAATGACTGAAAAGTGACCAAATTTTGGATACCATTTTGGATACTATTGGCTTAGCCATCTTTTGCTTTGATCTAGTTATGTGATAAGTTAATGTAAGATTTCCTTAAGATGAATACACTGAAATTCCTGGGACAGCAAGATGGCAGAATATGAGGTGGTCCTCACTTGGATCCCCCCCAGCAACAATAATCAGGTAACCTTCCATAAATAAAAGTGCTTTGTGGAAGTTTTGGAATCCAGGTAGGAGACTACAAAACCCCAGTAGAGCCCACAAACAGGGTCATTTTGAGAAGGGACATCTGTACCCACTGACTGTGGTCCCAGTGACACGCATGGAAACAGTCATGTCGTCATGTGAACTTGGCTACAGCCCCATATGGCCTTGGCACCAGCACTATTCACTCAGGCCCTGGAAGGAGACACATGCACCTATGCCTCAGGTAACAGGCCTGCTGACCTCACTCTGAGGTGCAGACTTTGAGCAAGCCAGCCAGTGACCCAGCTCTGGCCTCTCTTAGCTGTGGTCTTCCCCACAGAGGAATCCAGAAGGACCTGTGTCCATCTGTGAGCCTGGAGCAAGCAGGCCTACTAACCTTGGTCTGACTGCAGACCTTAAAGCAGCCTACAACCCAGCTCCAGATAGTGAGCCACGATGTAGGAGGAGACCGGGGAGAGACTTGCCCATCAGTGTCCCCTGAGGCAGGTCTGCAGAACTTGGTCATGGCTGTGGACCCTAAGTTAGGCTTGTGACTTGGCTCCAGCCCGTCTCAGCTGTGTTCCAGGGCCATTTATGCCCACCTAGTCGCACAACTAGAAATGTTACCACCATCTTTGGGCCCTGAAGAGAGTGCTTGTCCTGGTATCTGCCCTACTGACCAAGGTCTTGGAGGGATGTCCTTTCTGACCAGGGTCCAAAAAAGGTTGATTGCCTGATGACAGGATTGTATAGCACAGGCTCCAGTATAGACCCAGTAGCAGCCATGTGATTGGTCTCAACCTCACTTAACTATGATTCTGGAGGCAGAACCCATCAGTCCAGGGACCCCGTACAAGACAGTTTTTACCATGAAAACAAGTCTATACAAAAACAAAAAAAGAACTGTCTATACACTCTGAAAGAGATGTTTGCTCCTTCAGTTATAGAGACACAAATAGCAAGCCCAGTTGCCTGCAGACACAGCCAACAAATTATTAAGTAGCCTATACTGAGCTGAGAGCTGAAGGACTTCCTATAACGATGTGACCCTATAAAGACTGCAAGAATGACAGATGACTCAAATGTGCAGATCTAACACAAAGAGGCAATGATCTCAAGAATTAGGTAAACATGGGGTGCCTGGGCAGCTCAGTCGGTTGAGCGTCTGACTTCGGCTCAGGTCCTGATCTTGCAGTTTGTGGGTTCGGGCCCTGCATCAGGCTCTGTGCTGCCAGCTTGGAGCCTGGAGCCGGCTTCAGATTCAGTGTCTCCCTCTCTCTCTGCCCCTCCCCTGCTCATGCTCTGTCTCTCTCTCAAAAAGAAATAAACATTAAAAAAAAAAAAGAATTAGGTAAACATGATACCACCAATGGAATTACCCCAAGCTGAGCGCCTACAGTGGTAAATGCAACAAACGTTACCAACTTTATATATATATATTTATATATATATATATACCACTAAATATTAAGACTTTTATACCATTCAAAACAGTGTCATAATGAGCATAGGTAAATGCAATACTAGTGCAGAAGTGTCCAGAGACCAGTACAGAAATTTATTGTTTAGTAAAGTTGGAATTTCAAATCTATAGGTCAAGAATAGTTTATAAGTGGTACTGATTCAATTAATCATCTTCTCTAGGGAAAAGAACTATTGGATCCAGTACTCTACTCCATATGTAAAATGTATCCTATGAGGATTAAAGAATTTGGTGTTTTGGGGCACCTGGGTGGTTCAGTCGGTTAAGCATACGACTTCAGCTTAGGTCATGACCTGGAGGTTCATGAGTTCGAGCCCCCCATCAGGCTCTGTGCTGACAGCTCAGAACCTGGAGCCTGCTTCGGATTCTGTGTCTCCCTCCCTCTCTGCCCCTACCCTCCTCATGCTCTGTCTCTCTCTCTCTCTCTCTCTCTCTGTCTCTAAAATAAACATAAAAAAACTTTTATTTAATTAAATTAAATTAATTTTTTTTTCAGTGTTTTTATTTTTATCTTTTGGTGTTTTAAAATAGATTAAGAAGTAAATTATAAAATCTGTATATAATCGAGATTCTGAAGAGATTTTTAAGGCAAGTTAGGAAATCCATATATAATTTTTTAAAAAATACTTATTTTGGGGAGAGTGCAAATGGGGGCGGGCTGGCAGAGAGAGGGGGACAGAGGATCTGAAGCGGGCTCTGTGCTGACAGACTGACACCAGTAAGCCTGATGCAGGGCTCAAACTCAAAAACTATAAGGTCATGACCTGAGCCAAAGTCGGACGTTCAACTGACTGAGCCACCCAGGTGCCCCCATATATAGTTCAAAAACACTTCTTTGGGGGTGCCTGGGTGGCTCAGTCGGTTTAAGCGTCCAACTCATGGTTTCAGCTCAGGTCAGGATCTCATGGTTCCTTGAGTTCGAGCCCCGCCTCTGGCTCAGTGCAGAGCCTGCTTAGGTCTCTCTCTCTGCTTTTCTCTCTGCCTCCCCCTCATTCTCTCTCGCTCTCAAAATAAACAAATAAACATTAAAAAAATTCAATGATATTTAAAAACAAAGTAAAAACACTTCTTTGCCTACATTAAATTAAATGATTAATACAATAAACATGAAACATTGATGTAGCAAAATAGGTATTGATTCAGTAGATGGGTACAAAACATTTAATGATTCATATGAACAGTCTGGATGAAACATGTTTTAAATCAGTATTTCAAAAGATATTTTACTAACTATACAAAGATAACCCACTCAAAATCACAGCAAATATAACTTTCAAACCATTCCTGAATAAGAGAAGAATGCCCAGTGTTAGTGATTTTTCACAAAGCAAGAACAAAAATATATATGTGAACAAAAATATGAAATATTTATAAAATTGTCATTACACTGAAAACACAAGAAATCAATGATTAGAGTTTACCGTTATGTTCAATGTAACCAAAAAAGAAATAAGGAGAGGGGCGCCTCAGCTCAGGTCATGACCCCAAAGGTTGTGGGATGGAGTCCCCGTAAAACCTGCTTAGGATTCTCTCACTCCCCGTCCCCCTCTCCCTGACTCGAGACCTCTCTCTATCAAAAACAAAAAAAAAACCAGACTTCTTAAGATATATAAAAATTAAATGTTTCTACAGTTAATAATGAAACATTAACAAACAAGAGACTTATCAATTCAATGTATGCATAAAGCGGATTTCATGATGTACATGGACTTTTTTTTCACTTTTTATTGATGAACAACTGACACACAATACTGGATTATCTTCAGGTATCCACATAGCAATTTGATAGACATATCCTATATATGCACACATCCTAAAATAGTCACCACAGTAAGTCTAGTTACCATCTGTAACCAAAGTTGTTACAATGCTGGACTGATTTAATTCCCTATTGTGAACATTACATCCAGTGTCCCAGTTATTTTACAACTGGAAGACCGTACCTCTTAATTCCCTTCCCGTCTTTCCTCCATTCCCTCCCACTCCCTTCCGCAAAGTCTTGAGTAGATGAGCACTCAGTCCTGTTTAAAAAGATCTTACTAACTGCACAAAGGCCATCCAATGAAAACCACAGCAAACATGATTACGGGAGCAACCATATAACCCTGCCTGGAGAAGAGAAGAATGCCTGGTATCAGTGCGATCTCACAAAAACAAAAACAGATACCTATTTGCCACAGAAAAAGGAAAAATTTACAGGAAATGTCATAACAATGAAAGCAAGGCATCAACGACTAGACTTTAGCGTCGTGTCCAACGTAAATAACAGTGAGAGGAAATCAAGGCCTAGAGACGGGATGGACTGAATGTGGTAGACAGACTATATCTGGACTTTCAGCTTATTGATAAGGGACAACGACCGCAGAGGCAGAGGCAGAGGCAGGTCGTGCATGGAGGCAGGCAGGAAACCACTTACAGTGCCGGCCTTCACCCCGCCCCCGCGCAGGGTCCGCCCCCGCCCGTAGGCGCGCCCGCGTACCTGGTTCCCGCCCCAGCCGTGTCCTCGGGCCGGATCCCGGACTCGGTCCCTACGCTAGCGGGCCACTCCTCACCAACGCCCGAAGGAAGCCCAGTTCCGCCGTCTGAGGTGGAAGCCCCGCCCCTCGATTCCCGGTAGGAAGCGGAAGTGGCGTCACACGCTCCCAGGGTCTCTTCGCCTACTTCTCCCAGCAGCGTTGAGCACGTTGGATCGCTGGTGGTCTGGCGTGGGGTGTGGTGGGGAAGGCGTGAAGCGAGGAGCGGTGAAGAAGGCGTGATCGGGAGGAAGGAGGAGGGAGTCCGAGGACGGTTTCAGTCGGCGTAACGGATGGGTCTGCTTAAGGGCCGGGCCGCGCGGTTCTCCTCCGCCTAGACCGCCCGACAGGCTGCTGGGGCCGGCGCTTCCCGCGCGGAGCCGCGGTGGTCCTGCTGGGAGGGCGCGTCCGCGGGGTCTTGTGGCCCCTGTGCTCGCCTGTCCCGCACTGTGCAAGCGGCCTTTGTGACCTTTCTCCCGAAGGAAAATAGTTTTTGCTGTCGGGGGTGGCCTAGACTCCGCCTCGTTTCTCGCGGCCTCCGGGACCCGACCGGTGAGCGTTCTGGAAAGTTGGTTCAGCAGGGCCTGTGTTTCCTTTCGGTGGGCAAGAGGATGTTTTATCTGAGAGTGTGGCCTTTTCTGCGCTCGTCCTTTATTCTGGACACACTATCTTAGCAGGCAGGTAATACGCTTTCTCGGATGCGTGTAGTGTGCATGTTTCAGTACCTAGTTGTACACACGTGCTCCACAGGTCTTTGTACTAAAGAGAAACAGTTGTAACCTCGCTTTTTATCTGACCCTCCTGCGCCTGTCCATTTCCACTAAGTTTCAAGTCATGGATTCTGGGAGAAAAGAATGGAGGCGTTAATACTCCACTTTCAGAATAATTGAATTTGACATTAACAGGGCATTTGGACTGTTTTTTCCCAAAATTTTCTTTAGTAAAATCTTAAACCTAAAGGAAATGTAAGCAGCTATTGCTGTGAATGTGCGCTGAAGCAGATTTACCTATTTTCGCATTTTGCGTGGTTATATACTCTCTGGATAAAGAAATGTATTTTTTATTGGATTGTTTGCGAGAAATAAATTGTAGACATGATATATGACCCCTAAATACTCGGTAACATATGTTTTAAAGATGAGATTTTAGGGGCGCCTGGATGACTAGGTCGGTTGGGCGTTGGCTCAGGTCATGATGTCAGGGTCGTGAGTTAGGTCCCCGACAAGGGCTCTGTGCTGACAGCTGAGCCTGGTGCCTGTCTTCGTTTCTGTGTCTCCCTCTCCCTCTCCTTCTCTCTCTCTCTCTGCCCCCCCTCGCGCGCGCTCTCTCTCTCTCAAAAATAAAGAAAATATTCCAAAAAAAATAAAGATGGGATTTTACTACTGAAATCATAATAGTGATTCAGACATGAAAATTAAAAATGTTATGCCATATGTACTGTATGAAAACTAAAATTTTCCACATTACCTCAAAATATGTTTTGGATCTCAGATTGTATTCAAGGTTTATGTATGACAATTGTCTCATGGGCTCTTCTAACCTAGGGCAGAGCCACCTGTTTCCTGATAATACTGACTTGGAAGACTCACATGTGCTTTGAGAAATTCAAGAGTTTCTGAGATTTCCATGCTGTCTTCATTTTTTAAATATTTATTTATTTTTTAAAGGGGGGGAGGGGCAAAGAGAGAGGGATACAGAATCTGAAGCAGGCTCCGGGCTCCCAGCTGTCACCACAAGAGCCCCACCCCAGGTTCAAACCTGTGAACCACCAGATCACGACCTGAGCCAAAGTCAAACGCTCAATGACAGCCACCCAGGCGCCCCAATTTATTTATTTTAAATGTGTGTTTGTCAGAGAGGGAGCCTGATCAGGGGAGGGGCAGTGAGAAAGGGGGACAAAGGCTCTGAAGTGGGCTCTGCGCTGACCGTAGAGAGCCTGATGCAGAGCTGAAACTCAGAAACTGTGGGATCATGACCTGAGCTGAAGTCAGAAGCTTAACCGACTGAGCCACCCAAGCTGCCCCTGCCCCCTCCGGAATCCATGCTTAACTGGATGAGCCACCCAGGTGCCTTGCATGCTGTCTTTCGATGTTTTCTTTATTTCTTATTTCGTACACTGATAAGTGAGTCCAATACCCAAGCTTGCCAACTTTTTGTCTGAAAAGGCCCAGGTAGCAATGTAGCTAAAGTGCTGAAAATACTTAACAAGTTTATATAAGGAAAATGCCAGAGAAAGGTTAGTGGGTACCTGTGGGTGGGCTTTGAAGATCAGGTCCATTATTGTCTAGGAGTCAATCAGGCAGGGTCTTGCTGACTCAGGTAGTACTTCTTGCCGAAGGGGGAAGTTAGGTTCCCACCAGGGTATCATTTGCCCACATGGTCTTTTGTTTGAGTTCAGAGAGAAGCTGGAAGGACCTTAATCAGTTAGAAAGTTTGACATCAAAATGGAGGTAGTTGAAGTCCTCTTTCGGTAAGTGCATTAATCTTTGCTGGCCATAGGGCCTGGAATTACTCTGCTCTGCCTTTGTAGTTGCACAAGCAACCATAGCCCTTACTAAACAAATGGGTGTGGTTTAGTTTAATAAAACTTCATTGGCAGAAACCAGCCTGTTCGTTTAGTTTCCCAACTTCAGTTTCAGAAGCTTGAAAATATCTGTTACAAACTATTTTGTGGGTGATGTGTACCTCAAATTATATTGCATAAGGGAGTTTTAAATGTACATCAAGTGTCATTTGCTTTCCATCACAGTCCATTTGTAAAGTACTCCTCAAATTTAGTCACAGTCTCATGAAAATCCTTTACTAAAAACTAAATTGTAATGTTATCCTGTAATAACTTGTATATTAATCAAAATGGAAAGGACATAGCAGAAGTGAAAGCCTAGTTTATGCAAATAAACACATGCACATAGACAAATACAACAAGCATAGACAAATCGTGTCAACCCAGTACAGTTTAGGTTTAGTTTAGGTTTCTGGAATTGGTCTTGAGGTGATGTTGATGTCCCTCAAATGATGTCCATCGTTTCTTCAAAGCCAATCTGCTATTTCCAAGTCCTTGGCAAACTGGATGTTGGCATTAGTCTTTGCAGTTCCCCCAGGAGTGTCAGTATTATTCCTGGGTGATTATGTCCAGTGGTGGGGAATTCCAGGCTCCTCCTTTTAACTTTTCCCACTATAATGGTCCTTACCCTACGAAGGGAATTTTGCCAGTTGCCAAAAATGTCTATATTGCAATACCACATTTAGATGCTGGGGAAAGAATGACCACAAAGTGGTAGCTTGCTGCAGCTGATTTAATCTGAGTTCACTGGAGTTAAGACTTTTATGTATTCATTTTTATTAAAAAATTTTTTTTACTGTTTTTTGATTTTTTTTGAGAGAGAGACAGAGTGTGAGCAGGGGCGGGGCAGAGAGCGAGGGAGACACAGAATCTGAAGCAGGCTCCTGGCTCTGAGCTGTCAAGACAGAGCCCAGCCTGGGGCTCGAACCCATGAACCATTAGATCACCAACTGAGCCACCAAGGTGCCCCTGGAGTTAAGATTTTTTTAAAAAAATTACTGTGCTACCATTGCAAAGCCTTACTGGGGGCTTGAACTCATCAAACTGTGAGATCATGACCTGAGCTGAAAGCAAGAGTCAGATGCTTAACCAGACTGACCCACCCAGGTGCCCATTCCTTGATTTTTTAGTATACACTGGAAGAGTAACAAAGATGCAAACAACACTCTCACAGACCCTACAGGTGATGGAGAATAATAGGGAAGGTCACATTCGTACAGGGCCCTTCACCCCAAGACTGTTTCAGAAGTTATTGACAGTGGTATCATTGCAGTCCACTGGTTGTAAAGAAGTTTGCTGGGTTGTCTAGGGCAAAAGTAGTCAGCACACATTAGTCAAGCATTTGAAAACCTCTGGATTACAGTCAAGCCATGACTTGAGACAAGCTGAGGGAACCATGGATGACAAAAGGTGTAAGAAATAGAGCACCAAGTACCCACATTAGGGGTCCATGGGAAAGAAGATTACAGACATGCCTCAGCTGGTGGGTGAGTGCTCAGAAGTGTGAAATCCCTACACACTCGTATTCCTGGAGTACTTAACTACATTTCCCAAAATCTGGGATATATATTTTGTTAGGGACTGTTATTTTAATGGAACCTAGATACTTTGTTTTTTATAAATTAAAAAAAAATTTTTTTTCTTAAATGAGCTTCTACACCTACAATGTATCTTGAGCTCATGATCGTATGACCCAGTTGTGTGCTCTACTGACTGAGCCAGCCAGACACCGCTAAAATGGAAGTATTTTAAATTCTTTAAGTCATAGTAAGATTTCAGAATTCATTGGACATAAAATTTTCATGACATGTACTTGGTATGTGCATGTAATAAATACAGTTGGGCATGTAGATGTATTTAGGTTTACCCGATAAAATTTAAAATCCCATTTTATTAACTGCATTATCAAGTACTCAACAGCATATGTGGCTGGTGGCTACTAAATTAGACCGTGCTGGTCTAGATTGACAACTGATCATATTTGGGAATAAGGACCTCAGGAGATCAAACATTTAAGACAGCCTATCTGCATTCAATTCTGGATCTCTTTTTCCTAATTGGTGGTGGACCAATGATTAGTGTTCTATGAATCTAGCTTTATCAGCTATTAAGCGGGGTTAGTGATATCTATTGAAATGGGTTGTTATGCTGATTAAGTGAGCTGATATACATAAAGCTAGTGAGACAGGTATCGGTCACATATTGATTTTCAGTGAATGGTAATTGATGTTAGTGACTTTCATGACATAGATTATACCATTTTCAGTGAATTTCCATATATCACCTTTAGAGAGAGAGCTAATTTGTGATGTTTGATGATGGATTGGTAATGCTTGCTGATTAATGATTGGTTTGAAAAGGACTCTGAGTACCCCTATGTCAAGAATAACAGATTGCCATATTCACCTAGATTCATCAGTTGTACTGAAGTGATCAAATTTCCTAGTAGGTAGAATTCACTGTTGCTCCCTCAGGATGGCAGCCATTGACTCGACCCATGGTAAGTCATTGTTGATTCTCATTTCCAGAGAATTCTAAAGGTGACCCCCCCACACAACATAGAGTCCAACAACCTGGTCCTAAATAAGTCATTCTGCTGGGTTTTTTTTTTTTAATGTTTGTTTATATTTGAGAGAGAAACAGAGAGCACAAGTGGGGAAGCCAGAGAGAGAGAGAGAGAGAAAGAGACACAGAATCTGAAGCAGGCTCCAGGCTCCAAGCTGTCAGCACAGAGCCCGATGCAGGGCTTGAACCCATGAACCGTGAGATCGTGACCTAAGCCAAAGTTGGACACTCAACCAACTGAGCCACACAGGCGCCCCAATATTGCTGGTTTTTTTGGAAAGGGCTGAAATGTGCCAGAGAATGCTGTTATCTAAGGCAGCTTCCTGGTGTGTGCGTTGGGAGTTAGTGCTACATAATCTCATTGATGAGTTGTATTATTTTGGGCAAATAAAGAACCAAATGTTTTAGGGATTAATTTTCCATACATGTAAACTAAAACCATGACCTCTTTCTTCATGGGTAGCATGTGTAGCAAGTCCCTTTTCTGGCTTCAGGTGAGGCAGGGCTACTGTGGTATTTTATGGCAGTAGTGTGTATTTGTGTGAGATTTCTTGTGCAGGGATATATGGGAATCTCAGAATAGGATGGAATGATTTCAGGTAGGTGATTCTGGGAAATTGGGTCATTCTATATTCTGAAGTATCCTTTCCTTTCCTCAAGATCTTCTTTCTAGGAATCCTTTCTCCCATCCTGAGGAAAACACAGACATAGAAAGGATGGTGGCTGTCTGGCTGAAAAATTATCATCAGGTAATAAAAAAGCATATCAATCAACAGAATGCCATACTTACATCCACCAGGTGGGTATATTCCTTCTAGGCACACCTGTATCCTGAGCTTCCTAAAGCAAATAAACCCCAGACAAGGACTGAATCCCCAGTTGAATTTTCTCTGCAAGTTTAAACTCTCATATCAAAAAGGAATTACCTTGAAAATAGTCTCAGGGGGCGCCTGGGTGGCTCATGGGGCACCTGGGTGGCTCAGTCGGTTGAGCGTCCGACTTCGGCTCAGGTCATGATCTCGCGGTCTGTGAGTTCGAGCCCCGCGTCGGGCTCTGTGCTGACAGCTCAGAGCCTGGAGCCTGCTTCAGATTCTGTGTTTTCCTCTCTCTCTGCCCCTCCCCCACTCATGCTCTGTCTCTCTCTGTCTCAAAAATAAATAAACATGAAAAAAGAAAAAAGAAAATAGTCTCGGTATTTCAGTAATCAATCCTGAAGCTCATGGATTCCAAATGCAGGCTTCCGCCTTGCTGTGTGCTCTGACATGGTAGTAGAAGTATCCTTTTCTCAAAGAATTCAGTCATTCCGTGCTGTTTATGAAGGATCTGTAGTGTGCTCAGAAATGTGTTATAGTAGAGGAAAATGCAAAGACTTATTACTCTGAGATAAACTCATGTTTAAAAGGTGACATTAAAACCATATGAGTGGAGAGGAGCAATGAGTGAGTCTAGATTGAGAAGAGGACTTAGGACCACAGAGTCCTGCATCGGTATTGAGTCTTCCTGTCTTCATTCTCCTGTGAACGTTGGTGGAGATGTCTCTTGTCTCAAGCCAACATGGGTGTGATGGTTTAGATTGCAGTGACGTTTGATGATGTGGCAGTGGACTTCAGCCAGGAGGAGTGGATATTACTGGACCTCACTCAGAGAAACCTATACAGAAACGTGATGCTGGAGAACTACGAGAACCTGGTCACAGTAGGTAAGGCTGCCAGCATTCCTGATATGGATCATAGACTTAACATGTTTCTAGCCTTGGTGATGCCTAATCTGAAACATAATTGGAAATAAGAGATGCATAGTCCCTGTGCTAATGGGTTGTAATATGCCGTGGGTGTTCTGGAAATGTGGCCCTAGAGTCCACAGTCACACCATCATTGTTAGGAATTTACGTTGTCAGACCCCACTTTTTTTTGGTAACATATATTTGTTTAATGTTTATTTTTAACAGAGAGACACAGAGCTCAAGTGAGGGAGGGGCAGAGAGAGGGAGACACAGAATCAGGAGCAGGCTCCAGACTCTGAGCTGTTAGCACAGAACCCAACACAGGGCTCCAGCTCATAGACCACAAGATCATGACCTGAGCTGAAGGTAGATGCTTAACCGACTGAGCCACCCAAGCCCCCAAATCAAACCCCACTTTTGACATTCCGAATTATGAAGCTAGGGCTATTGCCCCATCTTGTATGTTCAATAAGCCATCCTGATGATTGCAACACATGCCAACGTTTGAGTACCACTGCTCTAGTGCTTTCCCCATCAAGAGAAAGGTCTCCTTTCCTCGTCTCCTTTATTTGCTGTTTGAATAAACATCTATGTGCTCTGTAAATGTGTACCTACCTTTGGGATAGTCTTTCAGAACTAGAGATCAGTAATCTTTTGATTTGCTTTTCTAGACCTTTTGAAATGATTTTACTGTTTTCATAAGAAATACACTTCCTGGTTCACCAGAAGCTTTGTCATTTCTTGCACAGTCCTCTTCTATTAATGTACCTCTCCCCATGGACAGGATATCAACAGTCAAAACCCAGGCTAGTAGCTAGGCTGGAACAAGAAGAGTTGAGGACAATGGAGAAAGGGGTTTTTCAAGGTGAGTGTTGTGACAAATATCGCTGGGGAGTGAGAAGAATGTCACTAGTCTGTTTTAAATATGGCATATTTGCAACTATAATGTGTAAAACTTAAGATTCATTTTGTTCATGGTGCTGAAGCTATTTTTCTCTGATGTGTTTGGGTATCTTTAACTTCCTTCCCTCTTACTTAAGCTTTCTATGATGTCGCATAATGACCTGTTCTGTTTCTTCTTTAAGTTTATCGTTTGGGTGTGTCCTAGTTGTCCAGATGTTTCCCACTTTTCTACCTTGATAATAGGCTGTTACTGCCCACTATATTTAATTTTCCAAAAATTATTTTTTAGTAAACCAGCAAAGTTTGACTGTCTGCACTTAGTGCCAAATTTTTCCCATAGATAAATTGCTGAAATCTTTTTTCTTTCTTATTTTATCACCATGTTTTAAAATGTCTGTTTATTTATTTTGAAAGAGAGAATCCCAAGCAGGCTCCAGCTGTTGGCATGGAGTCTAAAGGGGGCTTGATCTCACAACCGTGAGATCATGACCTGAGCCAAAATCAAGAATCAGATGCTTAACTAACTGATATGGCCATGTGCCCCCTTTTTTCACCATTTTTAATTATGAAAGTAAAGAAAACAGAGTCTTATCTTTTTTTAATTGTTTAACCTTCAGTCATTTGTTTCTGCCAATGCTTACATTTGTTTACTTTAGAATGGCAAACTCAACATCAAAGCAAAGAGTCACCATCTCTCCAGGATTTGGGGGAAGGAAAAACAGCCAGAGAAATTCAAAAAGTAAGGTTGAGTTGTTGTATTTCCTATTTTTCCACATTCAAAAAAAGATTGGTAGTTTTGTTATAAAATTAGTGCAAGTAGGAGATATTTGGGACAAATGGCATTCATCCATGAGAAAGCAGTTCAGAGATACTCTGATTATGACTTGGGAGGATAATTCAAATCTGTCTTGGAAACTGTTGCTTCTTAGATACCACAAGTACAAGTTCCCACATACATAAGAGGGATTGAGTCTAAACATTATCCTGTAGTTTTAATGGAATGTTTGTAAGAGCAGAGTAGATGGCATCAGTTTTTTGTCAGAGGAGTTGCCTCACTTAACTTGAAAGCAATCAGCAGGAGCTGTGTTTATGTAATGAAAATGGGAAGAGTCATCTCATCATGTTTTTAGCTTTATAAAGGTGAAATCTATAATGAATCTAAAAATCTTATTTCAGCTTTCATCTGTTTATCAACAGGAAAAGACCCACCAGGGAGCAGAGATCTCTGAGTATAGGCAAAGTGGGAAAGCCTTGAGCCAACACTTACTCCATAAGACACACATGAGAACTGAAAATAGAGAGAACGCTTTTGAGCACAATCAGTATGCCAACAGCTTCCATATTCTGCAAAAGGAAAGCTCTATGTGCGAGAAGCTTTCTGAATTGAATCATCATGGCAGCATCTCCAGCCTAACTCCACATAGTGTGTATGAGAGAACCAGTCTGGCAGAGAAGTCTTTTGAAAATGGTGACTGTGAGAAGACGTTCATTAGTCATTCCCACTTTCAGACACATGGGAGGATTCACAGTGGAGGAGATCTCAATGAATGGATGCTTCCATTTCCAAGGATTTCAATTCCCTCAACAGGTCATCCTGTGTATATGCAAGTGCACACTGTTAGAGAACCCTATGAATGTAGGGAATGTGGGAAGTGTTATGCAAATATGAAACGTCTCAATAAACACATCACTCAATTTCATGCTGGAATAAAACCATTCGTATGTAGTGAATGTGGAAAATCTTTCTACACTTCCTCACACCTTTATGTACATTTTATGATTCACACTGCAGAGAAGCCCTATGGATGTAATGAATGTGGGAAACACTTCCGGTGGCCTTCAATGCTTCGTAATCATGTTCAAATTCACACTGGTGAGAAGCCTTATAAATGTATGATATGTGGGAAAGCCCTCAGTAGTTCCTCATATCTTAATCATCATTTGAGAATTCATACTGGAGAGAAGCCCTTTGAATGTCAGGAATGTGGGAAATGCTTCGCTTGGATCTCAGCCTTTCGTAGACATGTTCAAACTCATAGTGGTGAAAAGCCCTATAAATGTACGGAATGTGGGAAAGCCCTCAGTAGTTCTTCAATTCTTAAATCACATTCGAGAATTCACACTGGAGAGAGGCCGTATAAATGTAAGGAATGTGGGAAAGCCTTCATTAATTCCTCACGACTTAATGAACATTTTAGAATCCACACTGGAGAGAAACCCTATGAATGCAAGGAATGTGGGAAATCCTTCCATCTTTCTTCAAGGTTAATTGGACATTTAACAACTCACACTGGAGTAAAACCCTATCAATGTAAGGAATGTGGAAAAGCTTTTGCTTGGCCCTCATTACTTAAGAAACATTTACAAACTCACAATGGATAGAGGAGCTAGGAAGTGGTGAATGTGGGAAATTCCATTTGAGAAATTCACACTAGAGAGACCCCTGATGAATCTAAAGATTTCAAGAAAGTCTTCACTACGCGTGATTCAACATTTAAGTATTCACGCTAGAGAGAAGCCCTATGAAATGTATGGAATGTGAGAAGCCTGCACTACTTCCACACTGTAAATACACATTTGAAGTCCCACTCGAGAAAAGCCCTTTGAATGTACACTGACGGAAGGCCTTCACTGTTTCCTCAAGCCTAACTCAACATGTAAAAATTGACACTAGAGAGAAACTCTGTGAGTGTAAAGAATATCATAAAGCCTTCATGTTGTCGTCATGAGTTACTAAAACACCTAAAAATGCACAATAGATATAGAAGACTTATATGATAAACGTGGGAAAGCCCGAGTTTTTCCAGTTCATTTCAAAAACATGAAAGAAGCCACATTGGAAGGATACTGAATGAATATGAGGAATGTGGTTAAGTCCACAGAAAATGGAAATGTTCTCTTTGTTGTTTGATTCCCACATCCTGGAAGAAAAATTATGTTTGTATTTGGGAGTAACTGCACCTGGCAGGTGTCTTGCCGGTTAGTTTCTCATCCTTTTGTATGCTGTGAAATATAAAATCTCATAAATATGGCAGGTCCTGATATCCTGATGTACTTGATGCCATGACTGGCAGTTCTTGAAAGTGGCCTTTGGATAGATACACAAAATCATTACAACCTTGATTCAATTTTGTGTTAACACATCCATTATACTTGTGACACTTGAGCAGCCTTTGGTTATGTTGTGGGTGGCAATGGAGGCTATAGCTGCTTAATGTCACTTCTTTTGGGGCTTAATGAAACCAGTGTAGAACATTCCAGATCAAGCTTAATACTAAATCCTGATCATAAGTGACCTGGCCACATTTGTGGTATGCTTGTGTTTGAACGTGATTGGGTTGCAATGTAATTCTCTTGGGTATGGGTGTGGTCTTCACTGCATTGTGTGTGTTGCAGTGTATACACTGGCCTCAGGTGACATCCCTGATTATCTAAACCTACATGTCCTACCAGAACTTGTTCACGGTCAAATGAGACTGAGTCCTTGAGCTACATGGGTGAAGTCAGTACTGTAGGTTGGCCTCATCTAATTGCTTGGACTCGTAGTAATGGCATTACTAAATAGTGGACAAGGTAAATCAGACGTGCTCCTAATCTCTTACCAGCAGGTACCAAAGTGGTATATTGAAGTGAAAAAGTGCCAAAAGTCTTTTTATTTTTCATGTTTTCTTAATGAAAAGGAAGTCTAATTTTGTTAGAACCAAATTTATCCAGATGTTCTTATGTATCTAGGTATTTTCTTTAATCTTGTGGCTTATACATATCCTACTCTTATTTTATTTACCCCATCTATTGTAGACTCATTTGTGGTAAGACTGCATGTCTAATTATCTCTCTTGGATATAAAATTTACTAGGACCATTTATTGAAAAGACCATCGTTCTTTTCATCTCTATAGTGGCGTTTCTGTCATTGCTTAGATTTGCATATGTTTCTGTGTTTTTAAGTAGGATTCATTAATTTTCCAATGTTGAACCAATTTTTTAATTACAGAATACTGTTTTGGCATAATCAATTTTCTTCTTAGTCTGAATTATTCTATTTACTGGTAATCTGGGATAATCTTTCAGCAATTATTTATCAGTCACGATGGTGTATACTATTCTCACTCTGTCATTACTTGAAATTTTAAGTAATATTGATGCCCAATGTAGGGCCCGAACTCACAAGTCCAAGATCAAGAGAGGTGTGCTCTATTGAATGAGCCAGCTAGTTGCCTCATTACTTGAAATTTTTAATGAAAATTGGTGTATTTCCTCTTTACTAAGTGCATAGTTATTTTGTGAACATGTATTATCATCCTGCATGGGAATTAGAAGTTTAGGCATTGTACTTTCAATATATAAGGAAAGTCTCTTCTATATTTGTCCTCTAAGACATTCAGTGTATTCTAATCTTCAAAAAACTTTCTGTTTTTAGGACTACATTCTCTGACAATGATATAGACCCTTTCCTGTGTTTTGTCCATCTGTCTTTTTTTGGGTAAAAATGTACGTTGAGGTCCTCTGCTTATTCTTTAATTGGATGGCTTTTTGGTGTTTAGTGGTGTAATTTCTTTTTGTATTTTGGATATTAACTCATTACTGGGTATGCTGTTTGCAGTTATCTTCTCCCCTTACTATGGTGTCTTTTGATTTTGTTCATGGTTTTCTTTGCTTTGCAGAAGCCTTTTATTTCAGTGTAGTCATCCAGGACTTTTTTAGGGGGGAGATTTTTGATTTTGGTTTCACTCTCCTTGCTCGTTATAGGTCTTTTCCAATTTTTTTCTTCATGACTAATATTAGTAGTATTTTTTTTTCTTACGAAATTTTGTGTTTTCTTTGTCATTTAGTATTGGTCAGTTTTGTGAATTTAGGATTTTGTTCCATTTCATCCCAGCTATGCAATTTACTCCCATACTCTTCCTCCTCCCCCACCCCCTACACAGAACTACACTAATGTTCCGACATTCATTTCTGGTTCTTGAAATTTGAGTGGTGGTTTTTGTTTTTTATTGTTTTGTTTTGTTTTTACACATCTAGCTAAATTTCAAGTATGTTGATCTTTTCAAGGAACCACATTTGGTTTCATTGATAGTTTGTATTTGTTCCTATTAATCTATGTTATCTGTTTCTGTTCTAATATTTCTTAGTTTCCTTTCTTCTCCTTGCTTCCATTTGAGCTTGTTCTTCCTTTTCTGGTTCCTTCAGTTGTAAAGTTAGGGCGTTGATTTGAGATTTTTCTTGTGCTTTTTTTTTTTCCCCTTCGACATAATGAAGTTTCTTTTCTCTTTTTTATTTACATTCCAGTACAGTCAACATACAGTGTAATAATTAGTTTCAGTTCTACAATATAATGATTGAGCGCTTCCTTACAACAGCTGGTACTCATCACAGCAAGTACACTCCTTCATCCCCATCACCTGCTTAATTTTTTTTACTTGTGTTTTAATGTAAGCCTTCCACTGGATGGCTCAGTCGGTTAAATGTACAACTTGGGCTCAGGTCACGATCTTACAGTTTGTGAGTTCAAGCCCCGTGTTGGGCTCTGTGCTGACAGCTCAGAGCCTAGAGCCTGCTTCAGATTCTGTGTCTCCCTCTCTCTCTGCCCCTCCTTCACTCACGCTTTGTCTCTCTCTCTCTCTCTGTCAAAAGTAAATGAACATTAAAAAAATGTAGTCCTTTATAGCTATAAGTTTTTTCCTTTGCACTTTCATTGCTTCCCATAAGTTTTTGTATGTTGTGTTTCATTTTCGTTGTTCTTTGTATTTTCCTTATGATTTCTTTTTGATTTGTTTAAAAGTGTGTTGTTTCATTTCCACAATTTTGTGAATTGTGCAGTTTTCCTCTTGTTGTTGATCTGTAACTTCCTGTTTCAGTCAGGAAAGATGCTTTGTATGATAGTGATCTTTTAAATGTAGAGACTTACTTTGTGGCCTGACCTGTAGTCTATCCTGGAAAATGTCCTGTTTTCATTTGGGAATAATGTGTATTCTGTTGTTGTGTAGCATTCTACATATGTGTGTTAGATCTCGCTGGATCACTGTGTTGTTTCAGTCTCCTTTTCTTTGGGGAGAGGAGGGGCCAACATGGCGGAGGAGTAGGGGGACCTGGTCTTCCCCGTGTCTCTCAATCAAAGAAGGACTGAAGCCAAAGGACTCTCAACCCCAAGAGTCTGGGAGGAAAGGAGTTGGAGTCTAAAATGTGAAATTCAGGAAGCACCTAAATAAGTGTGTGAGTGCAAACTGGGGGAGATAAAACGGACCTTGGAGGTACGGAGGGGAGGGAGCCCCTTTGTGGAAAGACAAAGGGAAGAGAAAGAGCAGCTGGGGAAGCATACAATAGGACTGTATCTGGACAAGAGAAAAACCTTGGATGGGGATGGAAAGGGAGCCTATCACCCATTCTCTAACCACAGGGCTTTTGAAGAGAAGCCCTGATTCTAACGGAACTTTCTTCAGACTGGGGACTGCAGTTGTCCAGACTGCACCACTGGGAGGTGGCGAGTTACCTCCGGATCAGTGTTACACCAGGGACGCAATCTACACAAGGGAAACCGGGCTTAGCAGTCAGAGTGAGTTTAAAAACTCAGAAAAGTGTGGGGCACACGATCACCCAACAAATTGCACTGCGCCTATGTCCCTGGCAGAGTGAGGATGGAAACAAAGGTGTGATTTGGGACTCCTGGCCCATCTCCTTTTCTTTGTATATCTTCTGTCTGGTTATTCTGTCCATTATTGTAAGTGGAGTGTTGAAGTATCTAAGTATTGGGGCACCTGGGTGGCTCAGTCATTTAAGCATCTGACTCTTGATCTCAGCTCAGGTCTTGATCTCTGGGTTGTGAGTTCAAGCTCTGTATGGAGCTTACTTTAAAAAAAAATGACATATCTAAGTATTGTAGAACTGTCTTCCTTCAATTTTGTTGGTTTTTGCTTCATGTATTTTGATGTTCTGTCGTTAGGGGTATAACTGTTTTATGATGTCTTACTGTACTGAGTCTTTTATTAACAAATATATTTTGTTACTACCTTTTTTTAATGTTTTATTTATTTTTGAGAGAGAGAGAGAGAGAGAAAGTAGGGGGAGGGGCAGAGAGGGAGACACAAAATCTGAAGCAGGCTCCAAACTCTCAGCTTTCAGCGGGGCTCAAACCCACAAATGATGAAATCATGACCTGAGCTGAAGGCGGATGTATAACTGACTGAACCACCCAGGCACCCCTGTTATAATCTTTTTGATATGAAGTATAGGTAGTCTACTTAATCAGTATATTCCTCCCTGGTTCTTGTTTCAGTACTGTTTGCTTGGAATATCTTTGTCCATACTTTTGCACCCAACCCATTTGTGATTTTACATTTAAAGTAAACTTCTGGTAGACAGCAAAACCTTGTGTTTTTGTTTGTTTGTTTTTTATCCATCTGGCAGTCTCTTTGTTTTCATCAGAGAGTTTAAACCATTTACATTTAAAGCACTGTTAAGGACAGTTACTTTTTCCATAATCTTCTATGTTTTGTATTTGCCTTATATATTTTTGTATCTCATTTCCTGCATTTCTCTCTTAATTTGTGTTTAGTAGATTTGTTTCATAATGAAATGGCTAACAAGTTCCTTTCTCATTTCCTTCTATGTATATTCTATACCTGTTTTCTTTGTGGATACCATGGGAGTAATATATCTTTATGCATTGTGTTCACACAAATGTAAACTAATAATTCTTTTAAATGTGTTATAGTTTGAAATATGTAGAAAAGATTTACTTAGAAAATATATAGTTGTACTAATAATAGTGTATATAGTTAGAAAAGATTTAGTTAGAAAATATATAGTTGTACTAAATATAGCTTTACAATAATGGTTGCTTTTTTTTCTTTAATTATGGTAGTTTCAAATTATACAGGAAACAAAAAGTATAGTCATGAACATTGTTATAATAATACTTTATTTTATACTTAGCTTTGTATTTATTGAGCTATTTTTCTACGTAGCTTTAAGTAACTGTGTATTGTATTTTCATTTCACCTTATAGTTGTCACTTGTGCACTACTTACAGGACACATCCCTAACAAAGTGCCTCAGCTTTTAATGACCTAGGAATGTGTTAATTCATCCCTCGCTTTTGAAGGATGATTTTGCCAGATACAGGCGTTTTGATAGGCCGTTGTTTTCTTCCAGAACTTTTAATATATCAGCCCATGGATTTTTTGACCTCCAAATACTCTGATGAGAAATCTCTGATTTTCTTATTGGGGATCTCTTGTCTGTGATGATTCACTTTTCTCTCGCTGTGTACAAGATTTTTCTCTGCCCTTTAAAGGTGTGATTATCAGTGTGGGTTACTTGGCATTCATCTATTTGGAGTTTGCTCAAATTCCTCGATGTTTATATTCATCTTCTGCATTAAATTTGGAAGCATTCATCCATTATTTCTTCAAGTATTTTCTCTGTCCCTTTCTCTTCTGGGACATCCTGAATGTGATTTGTTCTGTGGGACAATATCCCACAGATAGGTTAGTCTGTGTTTGCTTTTCTTCACTCTTTTCTTTCTGTGCCTTAGACTTGATCATTTCCATTCTCCTATCTTGAAGTTCACGGAGTCTTTCTTCCAGCTGCTCAAAACTGCCTTTGAATTAATTCCACTAGTAAATTTTTCATTTCACTTATTGTGCTTTTCTGCTGCAGAATTTCTTCTTGGTTTCCTTTTAGTTGTTGTATGTCTTTATTATATTTGTGTTTTATTCATACTTGGTTTTTCTGACCTTCTCTACATCTTTCTTTACTTTTTTGAGATTCATTACGGCAGGTGTTTCAAAGTATTTGTCCAGTTGATGTGCCATGATGTGGTCTTTTTCGATGGTTTGTGTTTGGTTTAGTTTTGTGATTTTTGAATGGGACATCATTTTCTGTTTATTAGTGGCCCTGTGATTTTTTTGAACACTGGGCATGAGACCTAAGTGTGGAAAGTAGATTCTTCTCCTACCCCAGATTTTGCAGGTGTTTTGTTTTTTTGCTTATAGTTGTTGCATTTTTCATTATTGTAGGCTATGTGTGTGCTGAGGATCAGTCTGAGATGTAAATGTAAGGTCTTCTGAGATCTTTTCTGAACCTTTGGGTGGGCATGTGTAGTCACTCACAAATTTGTAGTACACAGCTAGTACACAGTACATAGCTCAAAAGGGCAAAAATACTTTACTTTTTTCTCTTATCTGAAAGTGGGTTTTCTTTCCCCTATACTTTTGTCTCAGGTGGACGTGTGACTTTTTTTGACCAATAGAAACCAGAAAAACTAAGCTGTGTAAATTTGACCTTGAGAAACTTCTGGTATAAAATGATGGTTGTTTTTAGCTACTATGTTATGGGTGGTTTGTTACCCAACAGATGTCACCTGGTAGACCTATCCTGTGGCGCACAAACCTATATACCATATCCGTGAGAAATTGGGGGAGTTTCTAGAACCAGGCTCCCTGTTCCTAGCACTGAAGGATTTTGTCAGTGGTCTTGGAGAGATAGGGCATCTTCTCCCTTATGATATCAGATATGAAAGCACTGACTTCAGTTTTTCTGTCTGTAGTTCAGTCTTCCAGGACTGTCTTCAGGTCTAGGGGCATAGAGGATCAGTTGTAGGTGGAATGCCAGAGGCTCGGGGAATTCCCTGACCCACCCAGCTAAATTTCAGTCATTTCTAAAACCAGTGTAACAGAATCATCTGCCTGTCTGAGATTCCTCTTGTCCCCTATACCTCTCAAAAGGAGACTAGTGGAAATGGTTTGTGAAGATGCAAATGTAGTTTGTCCCCACCCTAATGTAGGGATCCATCACTCTTAATATCCTCATCAGTAACATCTCTGTATGTCACCTGCTGTGCTGTGTTTTGTCTCACTGGGATCCTGTTTCATACTCTCAGATAGTCTACTCCTGAATAAGAATGTCTTCCACATGGGGAAAATAGAAAGCATTTTCCACCTGTGGTTTCACTTCTCTGCAGTGTCCTTGTCCTATGGGACAAGCCTGGGGGTCTACTTCAGTTCTGCTGGAACCATTCTTCCCAGAGAAGCTTGACTGCCTCAGTGAAGTGGCCCTGTGACTGTGGTCACCCTCATGCTGAACACCTTCACCTACAGCCTGAGCAACAATGATATCATGGCTCTGGGAAGGCTTCTTCGCCGAGGAGTCCTTTGTCCATGATGGGCCACTGGCCTCAGAATCAAGAGGATATTGTGGACTCCAAATGCAATTGGGAATTTAAATCTTTCTGTTATTTTTTCTGTCCCACAAGTTACTTCATTTCCTCTATTCCCAAAACACCTATGGCTTGCTTATATTTGTATATTTATTTGTCCTCAACAATCACTTCGGAAATTCCTCTGTTCTTTTTTCTCTCTATGCATAGCACCAAAGATTCACTGATTAGTATTCCCATTGCCATTCCTGAGATGTCCAACATTAGATGTGAGTTACTTAACCAAGTGCCGGCATTGTTTCCTCAAAAATGTTGATATTCTTCACTTCCGTTTCGTTGTGTGCTTTTTTTTTTGTCTTAAAAGATATGGAATGAGAGGGACACTATTGTCATAATTAAAGTGCTTACCATATCAAGACTGTTTGTGTTGTTTTGCATGTATAATTTCATATAATCCTGACATTTCTTAGAGATATTTTCTGGTTTACCCCATTTTTCAGAAAAAGATTATGATTAGAATAGACCGTACCCTGGAAATCTGACACCCTCCTAACCTGCTATCATACTTTCGCTGGAAAGAGGGACGTGATTTTCGACTAACAGCGTAGTAATCTTGATTTGAATGGTAGTTTTGCTTAGGAGTTTCTATGTAGCGTGTTGCATAGGAGAATTCTGGATACTGCCTCATTCTTTCCCTTCTGTCCTTTCATTCCCTCTTCCTTTATTGTCCTTGTTTAACTGCAGCTTCATTTTCCATCACTGCCAACTTAAGATGTGCTCCAAATCCTCAGGTGGAAACTAGTTTTCTGAGTACATGACTGGCAGCAGTGAAGGGACAGAGGAATGAAAAGTGAATATTTAATATGTATAACGTGTATGAAGTTTCATTTTGGGAATATGAAAACATCTGGCAGTGGATAGTGGTAATGGCTGCAGAAAAACCAATGTACTTAATTCCAAATGAATGGAATTGGACGCCTAAATGTTTACAGTGGTAAATTTTATGTTACACATATTTAACCACAGTAAAAAAGTGACAAAATAATGGAGAAAGATGTGAGGTTCCTTTGTGATAATACCTTTAACTTACTTTAGTATCTTTAATTGTCAGATAATAAGTAATTGCTGTAATTTTTAGAGAAATCTTCTCATATTAGCCCTTAAGTCCATATGAGGATCTTGGAAGCACAAGAATATTGACGTTTTTGTCTATTTAATGATTTGTAAGGGACTGTCCTGTGTATGGTACATTTCAAAGGGATTCCTGCCATCTACTCATTAGATGCAACCACACAGTTATGATAACTAGAAATGTCTTTAGATGTTGCCTATTGTCCTATGGGGGCAGAATCAGCCTGAGAACAACTGTAGAAGCGTTCCTGAGGTGCCACAGTTGATGCAAGCTTTTACAGCGATGCAGAAAATGTGGGTAAGGATAAAATATCAGCACATCAGTTTAATCTTGAAAATGGTGAGTTGAGAGAACTACGGAACACCTCATTGGTGACAGTATCTTATGCTTCCGTTGTATTGGTCTGGTGTTCATTGGTCTGCACTGGTGGCAGTATAATTCAAGTACATACTTCTCTAGTTTGAGACCTGCTTCCCTCCCATTCCCCAAAACACAGACACTATCACCTGCACTAAGGGCTGTGCTTGAATACATTTTGAGTACTGTTGGACTTGCCAGCTTGTCTTTGATATATTTATGTGATAAATTAATATAAGCAGATTTCCTTAAGTTGAGTACATTTACATTCCTGGGATGTCAGCAAATGGCAGAATATAAAGCAGGTCCCGACTCGTATTTCCCATAGAAACAAATGTGGCAGCTTTCAATGAACAGAAGTACCTTTGTGGGAGTCTTGGGATCTCAGTTGGAGAGGGCAAAATTTTGGTAGAGCCCAAGAACAAGCAAAGCCATTTTTTAAAAAATAATGAGTTTACTTATTTATTTTAATGTTTGTTTATTTTTGAGAGAGAGAGAGAGAGACAGACAGCATGAGCAGGGGAGGGGCACAGACAGAGAGGGACGCACAGAATCCGAAACAGGCTCCAGGTTCTGAGCTGTCAGCACAGAGCCCGATGCGGGGCTCGAACTCAGGAACGGTGAGATCATGACCTGATCCGAAGTCGGACACCCAACCGACTGAGCCACCCAGGCGCCCCATAGCAGGGCCATTTTGAAATGGCAGCCCTAAGCCCTGGTGGCAGGCAGTGACTGCGGTCCTGGCTACAGACCTGGAAACAGCCGCAAAATTGGCTACAGTTGGATTTGGCCTTGCCACTAGCACCTTCCCTCAGGCCCTGGAGGAGTCCCATCCACCCATGCCTCAGGTAACAGGCCTGCTGACCTCTCTGAGATGCAGGCCTTGAGCAGCCAGCCAGTGACCTAGGTCAGCCTCTTCAGCTGCTGTCTTTCAGCTGTTGTCTGGATTCCATGTAGGAATCCAGAAGGACATGTGTCCATCTGTGATCCTGGAGGCAGGCCTACTAACCTTGGTCTGATTGCAGATCTTGAAGCAGCCCACAGCCCAGCTCCAGACACTCAGCCACAATGTGGGAGGTATCCTGCCCACGCAGAGACCCAGGGGGAGACTTATCCATCAGTGTTCCCTGAGGCAGGCCTGCAGAACTTGGTCATGGATGTGAATGGACCCTAAGGCAGCCCTGTGACGCAGCTGCAGCCTCTCTCACCTGTGTTCCGAGGCCTTTCATTCTGTCTTATGATAGAGCTATACCCCCATAAATTGGAAAATAGCCCTGCTAGTTTGTGGACCCTGAAGAGAACCCTTGGCCCAGTGCCAGCCCTACTGACCAAGGTTTTGGAGGCAGTCTTGTCTGTCCAGGAACCAGACAAGGTTGATTTCTC
Organism: Paguma larvata; assembly: GCA_030068075.1. Taxonomy (NCBI): domain Eukaryota; kingdom Metazoa; phylum Chordata; class Mammalia; order Carnivora; family Viverridae; genus Paguma; species Paguma larvata. Next base: position 7,037,110 of record CM057842.1, on the reverse strand, counting down.
TACTAATAGGTTTGCCAACCACACCCCATAGGAGATCCAGTAACAGCTGCCTGACCTAGCTCCAACCCCACTCAACTATGACCCCAGAGGCAAAACCATCAGCCCAGGGACCCAGCAGGAGCTTTTTACTTAGTGAAAGGAGTTTCTAAAGACTGAAAGAAGTGTTTGCTCTTTCAAATGGCACAAACCCTAATAAAGTCCACCAGCCTGACTGACCAGACGATTAGTGAAGAATGCCAAGCTTTGCACCTACTGCAGTAACATGCAATAAAACCACCACCATGATATGCTTACCATTAAATATTAAAACATAAATCTAGTATAATCAAAAGTCTAGTGTGTTCATAGATTAATACATTAACACAGATGAGTCTAGAAAATGAGTTCTAAATGAATTGTTCTTTTCAATGAGGGTCGAATTTCAAATCAGTACACCAAGAATAGTTTATCAATAGTGGTATGAAACAATTAGCCATTTTTTCTGGAGGGAAAAAAGGTGATTGGATCAACGACCACAATTCACAAGTTCTGATGCATTCTAGAGGATAAAGAGTTAAAGGTCTTTAAATATATTTAAGAAGAAAACTATAGGGGCACCTGGGTGGCTCAGTCGGTTAAGTGTATAACTTCAGCTCTGCTCATGATCTCACGGTTCATGAGTTCAAGCCTTGTGTCCGGTTCTGTGCTGAAAAGCTCAGAGCCAGGAGCCTGCTTTGGATTTTGTGTCTCCATCTCTCTCTGCCTCTCCCCCATTCACGCTTTGTCTCTCCTTCAGAAATAAATAAAGATTAAAAAAATTTTTTAAAGATTGTAAAAGCTGAATATAATCTATAGTTTGAAGAGACTATGTCAAGAGAAGAAATGCAGATTGTCTTAAACAGACTTCTTTGGCTACATAAAAATTATATGTACAATTAAACATTAATATAGCAACAGACATAACTGCATCAATGTATAAAACATTTGATGCACATAAACACGACCCTTCTTTATTGAAGAATAATTGACATACGATACTGGATTAATTGCAGGCATAGAGAGTGATTTGATATACATACACATCATGTAATGGTCACCACAGTAAGTGTGTTACCATCTGTCAAAGCTGTTAACAGTGTTACCTTACCTTGTTATAGTTACCTTGACTATATTCCATATGTGGGGACGCTACATCTCCTGGTCTTAATTATTTTGGAACTGGAAGACTGTACCTCTTAATCCCTTCACCCATTTCCTCCATTTTCTCCCATTCCCCTCCCCTAAGTCTTGAGTAGATGTACATTCAGTCCTGTTTAAAAAGATCTTTACTAACAACACAAAGGTCATCCAGTGAAAACCACAGCAAACATGATTAGGGGAGCAACTATATAACCCTGCCCGGAGAAGAGAAGAATGCCTGGTATCAGTGCGATCTCACAAAAACATATGTACATATTTGCCACAGAAAAAGGAAAGATTTACAGGAAATGTCATAACAATGAAAGCAAGGCATCAACGACTAGACTTTAGCGTCGTGTCCAACGTAAATAACAGTGAGAGGAAATCAAGGCCTAGAGACGGGATGGACTGAATGTGGTAGCCGGATTATGTGATAGACTCTCAGGCTTATCGATAAGAGACAACGACTGCAGAGGCTCCAGGCCGTGCAGGGAGGCAGGCAGGAAACCATCTATATTGTAAAGACTGTGGGGTGAGCCCATTGGCGCCCTGCCACCGTCCCCGGGGAGATGGGCCTTGTCCCCGGCTCACCCAGGGTGGCCCCGCCCCCGCGCAGGGTCCGCCCCCGCCCGTAGCCACGCCCGCGTACCTGGTTCCTGCCCAGCCGTGTCCACGGGCCGGATACCAGCCTCGGTCACAACGTGGCGCCCGACCGGCCACTCCTCACCGACGCCGGAGGGAAGCCCAGTTCTGCCGTCTGAGGTGGAAGCCCCGCCCCTCGATTCCCAGAAGGAAGCGGAAGTGGCGTCACACGCTCCTTGGGTCTCCGGCTGCTCCCTTCCCGCAGCGTTGAGTTAGTTGGGCTGCGGGTGGTCAGGCGTGGGCCGGGTGTGGTGAGGAGGGCGTGATCGGGAGGAAGGAGGAGGGAGTCCGAGGACGGTTTCAGTCAGCGTAACGGATGGGTCTGCTTAAGGGCCGGGCCGCGCGGTTCTCCTCCGCCTAGACCGCCCGACAGGCCACTGGGGCCGGCGCTTCCCGCGCGGAGCCGCGGTGGTCCTGTTGGGAGGGCGCGTCCGCGGGGTCTTTGTGGCCCCTGTGCTCGCCTGCCCCGCACTGTGCAAACGGCTTTTATGACCTTTCTCCCGAACGAAAAGAGTTTTTGCTGTTGGGGGTGGCCTCGACTCCGCCCCGTTACTCGCGGCCTCCGGGACCTGACCCGTGAGCGTTCCGAAAAGTTGGTTCAGCAAGGCCTGACCTAGGCACATTTGTGGTATGTTTGTGTTTGGACGACATTGGGTTGCAATGTGATTCTCTTGGGTGTGGGTGTGGTCTTCACTGCTTTAGGTGGGTTGCAGCATATAATACATTGGCCTTAGGTGAAATCATTAGTCATCTCAAAACCTATATGTCCTACCTAGCAGAACTTGTTCAGAGTCAGATAGACTGAGCCCTTGAGCTTCATGGTTGAGGTTAGTAGTACAGGTTGGCCTTATCCAACTGCTTGGACTTGTAGTAATAGCATTATTAAATATTGCATGAGGTAACTCAAACAGGTGTGCTCCAAATCTCTGTTATTAGTTGATAACAAAGTGGTATATTGATGTGAAAAACTTCCAGAGGTCTGTTTATTTTTTATGTTTTCCTAAGGAAAAGTTCTTAGTTTTGTGAGTCAGATTTATAATTTTCTCGTGTTTCCAGATATTTTGTTTTACCTCATTTATATATATTCTGCGATCTCTTATTTTTATATTTATGTAATCCATCTGAAGTACTTTAGTATGTGGTGTCACTATATGTCTGATTGTCTCTCTTGCTTAGATATCAAAATTACCTGGACCATTTATTGAAAAGATGATCTTTCCTTTTGTTTCTGTAGTGCCACTTCTGTCATTGCTTAGATTTCTATATATTTGTGTGTTTATGAATCAATCTTGTAATTATCGAAAAACTCAATTTGGTTATAATGAATTCCGTGTTTAGCCTGAATTATTTTATTTACTGGCAATCTGGGACGTCTTTTGGGTAATAATGGTGTGTCATAGTCTGTCATTGCTTGAAACTTTTCTTTCCTTAAGTAATCTCTATGCCAAAGTGGGGTTCAAAGTCAGAACCCTGAGACTGAGTCGAATTCTCTACCTACTGAGCCAGCCAGTCAACCCTGAGATTTTTGATGAAAATTGGCCTATTCTTTAGTAAGTGCATATACTTACTTTATGAATCTCTAAATCATGTTTGCAGATTAGAATTAGAATATTTCATGCATTGGACTTTCAACCCATAAGCAATGTCTCTCCCTATATTTGCATGCAAAGACATTTAGTGTATTCTGATCTTCAAAAAAAGTTTTTTGTATGTTTTTGGTCTACATTTCTCTGAAAATCAGTGATGTTGATCATCTTTTCCTGTGTGTTAGCCATCTGTCTTTTTTGGAAAAATGTACAGTGGGGTCCTCTGCTTATACTTGAGTCGGATTTTTTTTTTGGTGTTTGTGTAATTTCATTTTTTTTCTTTTGTTTAAGGATTTTATTTTTAAGTAATCTCTACACCCCACATGGGACTTGAACTCACGACCCTGAGATCAAGAATTGTAAACTCCAATGAGTGAGCCAGCCAGGCACCCCTAATTGTGTAATTTCTTTATGTATTTTGGGTATTAGTCTGTTATCAGGTATGTCCTTTGCAATTATCTTCTCCCATTCACTGTGTTGTTTTTCTTTTGTTTGTTTCCTTTGCTGAGCAACAGCTTTCATTTGGGTGTAGTCATCTAGGGTTTTTTTGTTGTGAGATTCTTTATTACAGGTTCAGTCTCCTTGCTCATTATAGGTTTGTAACAGTATTCTTTTTTCCTTTATTCTTTTTCTATTTTGTCATTTAGTATTGGTACGTTTTATGATTTTAGGAATTTTTGCATTTTCATCTAGATTATCGAATTTACTGGAATGCAGTCTCTTCCAATTCTTCCCCCCACCCTGAATAGAATCACAGTAATGCCCCCACTTTCATTTCTGGTTTTAGTAATTTAAGTTTTTTTTTCCTATTTCTATGTAAATGTTATGCTGATCTTTTCAAAGATGCAAATTTTTGTTCTATTGATCGTTTGTATTTTTCTCTACTATCTATTCTTCCCTAGTACTTTTTATTAACTTCCTCATTCTACCAATTATGTAGTTCTGACGTTTCTTAGAGACATTTTCTAATTTATCCCATTTTTTAAAGATCATAATTGGAATGGCCTTTATCCTGGAAATGAGATACTCTCCTAATTGGCTATCATACTTCTGGAAACAGTGACATGACTTGAACTTTCAGTGTAAGAATCTAGATTTAAATGGTAGATTGCTGAGGTGTTTATGTAGTACATGTTACATATGATACGTCTTTCCCTTCTGTCCTTTTTCCATTCCCATTAATTTTCCTTGTTCTATCACATCTTGATTTTCTTTTTTTTTTATTTTTGAGAGCGAAAGCATGTGCATGTGTGAGGAGGGCGGGGGGGGGAGAGAGAGGGAGAGGGAGAGGGAGAGAGAATTCTAAGCAGGATCCTCACTGTTAGTGCAGAGTTCAATGCGGGGGGGGGGGGGGCTCAAACTCATGAGCTCTGAGATCATGACCTGAGTTGAAATCAAGAGTTGGAAGGTTAATGACTGAACCACCCGGTGCCCCACACCTTTATTTCCCATCACTCGTCTTAAGATACACCTGAAGACCTCAGATACAAGCTACTTTTATCAGTGTATGACTGGCAGTGGGTGGAGGGAGAGAGGAATGAAAAATGAGCATTTAGGTGGGTAGAGTTTCAATTTGGGAATATGAAAATTTTGGGAATGGATAGTGGTAATGGTTGCACAAAAACAAGACACTTCATGCCAAATGAATAGAATTGTACGCCAGAAAGTATTTAAACGTTAAATTCTATGTTATGCCTATTTAACCACAATAACAAAAAAAGTGAAGTGGCACAAGTAATGGAGAAAGATCATGAAACTCCTTTCAGAAAATATCTTTAATTCCCTTATAAAAGAATACTGAATTGTTGAGTGTTTTTAGAGAAAACTTAGCATTAGCCAATAGTTTGTACTGGGATACTGAAATCACAATATTGTGATTTGGTCTATTTAATGATTTGTTGTTAAGGGTTTTCCTGTGTACTGTAGTTTTTTAAGAGCTCCGTCTCATCCACCCACTAGGTGCCAGCATGGCAATATAAATAGAAATGTCTCCAGAATTGCCCATTGTCCTGTAGGGGGCAAAATCAGCCTGAAAACACTGGAGGAAATCAAATCCATGGTGTTAGCTTTCAGAATGATGAGAATAACAGGAAGAACAACATGTTAGGGAGGCTAAAACATGAGTAATTTTGGAAATGGTGAGTGGAGGCGCCTACAGAACACCTCATTGGTGATAGTATCTCAGGGTTTGGTTGTATTGGTCTGGTGTTTGTCAGTCTGCACTGGTGGCAGTATAATTCAAGTACATACTTCTGTAGCTTAAGAGCCTGCTTCCCTCCCACCCCCCAAACACAGACATACATACAACTCTATATGCAGCAAGGGCTATGAAATGTCAGTAATTACGGTTTGAATACTACTGGACTTGCCAGCTTTTGCTTTGATATATTTACATGATAAATTAATGTAAGTAGATTTCCTTAAGTTGAGCACATTGTAAGTCCAGTGACCTCAGCCAGACAGTAGAATATGAGGTCATTCCCCACCCGTATCCTCCCACAGGGACAATAATTCGGCAGGCTTCCATGAACAAAAGTGCCTTTGTTGGAATTTTGGGGTCCATGTAAGAGACTACAAAACCTCAGTAGAGCCCAAGAACAAGGAGGGTCATTTTGAGAAGGCAACCTATGCCTTGGTGGCAGGATTGTTGACTGTGGTCTCAATTAGACCCAGAAGAAGCCATGTTCCTATGTGGATTTAGCTATAGCTCCATATGGCCTTGACAGCAGCATTATCCCTCAGGCTCCGATAAAAGTCAGGTCCACCCATAACTCCGGTAAGAGGCCTGCTGACCTCACTCTGACATGCAGACCTTGAACAGCCAGCCTGTGTCTCAGCTGTTGTCTTTCCCCTGTAGTAATCCAGAAAGGTGTGTCCATCTGTGATCCTGGAGGCGGGCCTACTAACCCTGGTCTGACTGCAGATATTGAAGCAGCCACAACCCAGCTCCGGACACTCTGGCCACAATCTAGGAGGAATCATTCTCACCCAGGGACCGGGTAGAGATTCATCCATCGGTGCTCCCTGAGGCAGGCCTGCAGAACTTGGTCATGAATATGGACCCTAAGGCAGCTCTGTGATGTGGCTGCAGCCTCTCTCAGCTGCATTGTGGGGCCATTCATGCATGTCTAGTGAAAGAGCCATACCCTTCCACCTGGAAAAATAGCCCTACCATCTGTGAACCCTGAAGAGATCCCTTGTCCTAGTGTCGGCCATACTGGCCAAGGTCTTGAAGTGATGTCCTTTCCTGGCCAGGGACCAGACAGGGTCATTTGGCCTGGTGTTAACTGGATTGTGTACCACAGACTTCAGTATAGACCTAATAGTAGCCATGTGACCTGGCCTGAAACCCACTTGACTATGATTCTACAGAAAAAACCATCAGTCCGTGGACCTAACACGAGACAGTTTTATCTATGAAAAACAGTCTATACACTCTGAACTATACAGTTGTCTGCAGACAAGACCAGCAGACCATTAAATAACCTAAGCTGAGCTGATGACCGGTGAAGGACTATCTGTCCTTATGTGACCCTGTAAAAACTGGAAGAGTGATTACTCAAACATGCAGATATAATGCAAAGAGGCAATGATGACAGGAATTAGGTAATACCACCACAGGAAGTACCCCAAACTGAGCATCTATAACAGTAAATGCAGCAAACTTTACCAACCTTTATATATTTACCACTAAATATTAACACATTTATAATAGAATTACATCGAAACAGTGTGATATTAGCATAAGCAAATATATTATTAGCACAAAAGTGTCTAGAGCCTGAAATTGGAATTTCTTGTTTAATAAAATCGGTATTTCAAATTCAAGAAATTGGAATTTGAAGCAGGTTGAGAACAGTTTATAAGTGGTACCGAATCATTTAGCCATTGTTTCTGGGAGAGGAGTGACTGGATCCAGTCCTGCACCCCACATGTTAAACTATGTTCCATGAGGATTAGAGTTCAATGTTTTTGGGGTGCCTGGGTGACTTAGTTGGTTAAGTGTCTGACTCATGATTTCACCTCAGGTCATGATCTCACGGTTCATGAGATTGAGCCCCACGTCAGGCTCAGCACTGACAGCACAGACTCTCTCTCCCTCTCTTTCTGCTCCTGCCCCACTTGCTCTCTCTCTCTCAAAATAGGGGCGCCTGGGTGGCTCAGTTGGTTAAGTGTCCGACTTCAGCTCAGGTCATGATCTTGTGGTCTGTGAGTTCAAGCCCCACGTCAGGCTCTGGGCTGACAGCTCAGAGCCTGGAGCCTGCTTCGGGTTCTGTGTTTCCCTCTCTCTCTCTCTGCCCCTCCCCTGCTTGCTGTCTCTCAAAATAAACACTAAAAAAATATTTAAAATAAATAAATACTTCAAAAAAAATAGATTCAATGTTTTTAAACAATATAAGATTAAAATGATAAAATCTGAATATAATCAAGTTTGAATAGACTTTTAAAGGGAAGGTAGGGAAGTCAGGTATCATTTTCAAAAATGCTTTTGCCCACATAAAAATTCAATGTTTTGTGCAGTTAAATATGAATCTCTAACATAACAAAATAGATAAAAATTCAGTTGATGCACAGAGTATGTTTAAAGATGAACATGTGTAACTAAATCAGTGTTTTAGATTTTTATTAACTCTACAAAGACAATCTGCTCAAAATCAGTGCAAACATCATTAATGGAGAAACTTTAGAACTATTCCTGAAAAAGGGAAGAATGCCCAGTGTCAGTACTTTTTCACAAAACAAGTACAAAAATATGTATATGAACAAAAATATGATTTATAAAATGTCATTACATTGAAAACACAAGGAATCAATGATTAGAGTGGATCATTGTGTCCAATGTTAAATAAAAAGAAATAAGGGGAAATAAAGGCCTAAATACAAAGTTGATGTAATAGGGGCAATACACTGGTTTAAAAATTAGGGGGAGACAAATACTGAAAAAAATGAGATGCTAGACCTAAGTCCATTATTTATTAGTAACTACATTATATTATGGACTAAAGTTCCAAATGAATGAAAAGTATTTTAAAGCGTGATTTAAAACTGATAAACTCCACATATAGTATGCATAAAAGACTAATAAAAGGCTACAGGAGACTAATAAAAGACTACAGGAAGCTGATGTAACTACTCTATAGTACTTAAACAACTTCCATGGATAAGTAGGAGCATAGGTCTTCTAGTCCCCTCTTCTCACCCATATCATGAGGAAGCCTCTTGTGGAAGAAATTCCATTACTGCATTGCAGTAATGAAGACTCATGTCTTCACACACAGCGTGGCCACGATTGTTCTCCCTCCCAGAAAGCCATGACTATATTAACATGTCATTCCCATTGCCAAAACTCTCGAATGTGTGATTTTATTATTCCTTTCTTCCATGGTCTTAAGTTAGCCTGTCACTACCTCATTGATGTTGGCAGAGAAGCTGAGACATTGACATCAGACATAAAGACCATAACTTGATCATGGTCTAGCCAGCAGCATGAGTATCCGCAGGTCTGAATTGGCTCCCTTTGTCCCCACGTCTGTCTAGGGCTACAAAGGGCCTACATGATGTCCCCATACACTCTGGGTGCTGAAAGACAGGAATGCTGAGCTTGTAGAATCTAATTTATTTAAAGTAGTAAGTAAGCCTGCTCTTTGTCTCAATGGGAGAGATGATTTCATCGCTCAAGTTTCTTCACTGCAGAAGCACATCTAACAAATTGCCTAGGAAAAGAGTGATGAGGGACTTGCATTCTTCCCAGGCATAAAAGTGAATGAGGGCAAGAGAGAAAGGTGCACAGGTAATTCCCATTCAGAACTGACTGGGAAGCTTGATTTGGATTATCATTACAAGGGTCTGATTAAGACTCAAGAAAGTGTCACCAAGCAGTTGCAGCCTTGATGGCCACCCATGATGTAACCCAATGCTGCTGGGCATCAGAGCTGTATGAATTTGTATCACTGAGGCTGAAACAAATTTGTTTTTGTCCCTTTCTGCACCCAACGTCCACACTTAGGAACCGTCAGTGATGCTATCAGGCACAGGAGATTGCCAAGACCAGCTATATTCACACGATTCCTTTCTGTTTTCACAGCACATGGATAGCACGACAAGTACAGAGCCAGACCCCATTGCTGCGACACCTGTTGCTTGAGCTACCGAGATGATATGGTTGTTTTGCCAGACTGTGGTGCTGGATATAGGGGCGGAAGAGCACATTCCTCATTCTCACCCTCCTGCTGCACAGCGTGAAGAAGAGTGCGTGGGCCTCCCCAGTTGGTAGGGTGGCGTTCCCGGGCATGTGTTCGTGGTGTCTCACATCACTAGGTGTAATCTCACCTTTTCGGCACTCATCCCATGCTTCATCCTGATAAGATCAGGTGAGAGGGACACAAGGTCACCCTTCTGAAACTGACAGACATGGTTTACATCCCCTACCCTGGCTAGTGTGAACAGTATACATGGACTCCATGAGCTGTTTCAATGGTGATGTAGTCACTGTACTAGAAATTTCCGATCATGGGGTGCCTGGGTGGCTCCGTTGGTTGGGCAGCCGACTTCGGCTCAGGTCATGATCTCACGGTCTGTGAGTTCAAGCCCCATGTCAGGCTCTGTGCTGACAGCTCAGAGCCTGGAGCCTGCTTCAGATTCTGTATCTCCCTCTCTCTCTGCCCTTCCCCTGCTCATACTCTGTCTCTGTGTCTCTCAAAATAAATAAACGTTAAAAAAAAAAAAAGTTAAAAAAAAAAAAAAAGAAATTTCCGATCATGCCAGTCAAGTAGGAGCATTTGGGTAGTAGAAAACAAGGTGTGAATTGTGTAGGCTCACTTTGGGGCAGGATGCAACCTGGAAGTTGCAGCAGTAGACTGGTCTAGCCATTAGGGCAAGGATACATCATGCCCCCCAGAAAATCTGGGTCGGGACACAATGATACATTTTAAAACAAATCTTTACAATCACCCACAGGAGACAAAGGGTCTGAATCGGGCTCTGAGCCTGATGCGGGGCTCCAACCCATGTTCCGTGAGACCATGATCTTAGCTGAAGTCGGACGCTTAACCAAATGGGCCTCCTAGGCACCCCTCATTATTGTTTTTAAATCAGCAGCTGAAGACTAACATTATGTTTGTTAGACCTGACAGTTACTTGGCACATAAGATTTAAAGTTGCCTTTCTTTGGGAAGGGAGGGATTGCTCATAGCCACATAAAACCCCTGCCTCTATACTTTTTTTTCTTTTGGACTCTTATCTTTCCCCATTTTTTTTCCCTTGTTTTTCCCCACTTAGGTATTTACCTGAGTGGCCCTTTGCTATGAGCAGTGGCCTCCCTTTCTAGACTGTCCCTTTCAACCTCAGAGGGACTGGAGTCTATCTCCAAGAGAGCAACACGGGGGATTCCCAATTTTATAATAATTTGGTTTTCAAGAAGATGCTCTTACACATTGATAGGAAGTGGCACTCAAGGAAGCCCTTGCACATTGACCAGGAGATTCACAAACCAGTTTGAGTTAAGAAACCTCCTAAGGTTTTTTAGGGGGAGCGGGAACAAAATATTCTTGCCCTTGTCCCTTTTTTCATTAAACACTGAGTCACTGGTCTCCATGGATAAGATCCCTCATAGTCCACCAGGTAGGCAGGAGAACACATCATGACAGAAGCGAAGCAAGGAACAACAGAGACATACGTGAGGGCTGCTGGTGTCTTTGGCTGAGAAGGCTGCTTAGGACCTCCTGATCTCTTTGTCCCTCATGGGGGATGTTGTGGCTGAGGAGACTCCCCACACCTGCCGTGGGGTTGCAAGGGACACCACCACATAGTGTGGAGGAGAGGTAAGTTGATTCTAGTTGTCCTTACAAATTGGTAGGGAGAAAATGTTATTGGCTAGGTCTACAGTTTGCATTCAAACCAGCGAATTATTAGGGAAGAAACATGGGCACTACATAAGAACAAAAGGGTAATTTACCAGAAATATAGGATGACTACATTTGTATGCATCTAGTTATAGTGCCTCAAAATAAAAGAGACAGAATTAATAAAAAACAACCAACCTGACTCTGTCCACAGTGATAGTGGGGCATTTAACATACCTCTCTCAATAAAGGACAAAGAAGGAAAGAAGGTTTGTAATGATACAAATTTTAAAAACAGTAAGATTCATCCAACGGATACACTGAGAGTCAATTATACCAAATAACTACAGAAGAGGTGGTGTTTCCAACCATACTTAAAGGATTAATAAAACTTGACCACATATGAAGTGTGAAATATTAGTTAGGGGCACTTGGGTGACTCAGTCGGTTAAGCATCTGACTTTGGCTCAGGTCATGATCTCGTGGGTTCAAGCCCTGCGTTGGGCTCTGTGCTGACAGCTCAGAGCCTAGAGCCTGCTTCAGATTATGTGTCTTTCTCTCTCTTTCCCTTCCCTGCTCACACTTTGTCTCTCTCTCTCTCAAAACTAAATAAACATTTTAAAAAATGGAAATTTATTAAGTTAACTGAAATCTGTTTTAACAGAATCTTCCTTCTAGAGTGGTTTAAACCAGTTAGGAATTTATTTTTTCTTGTGTTACAGGAAGTCCAGAAATAGGCAACCCAGAGTTAGTACAGCCAAATAATACTGTATACATCCCTGCTGTACAATCAGTAGCCTCTGACTATCATCTTCTTGGCCTATTTTCTATGGAAGAAGAAAGATAGAACAAAGGGCAAATGGTAAAGAGAAAATGCCGGATGAGACATTCCCATTTCCATGGCGTTCTCTAGAACCCACAAGCAGTGACCTCTATTTCTCACTGGCCAGAACTATAGGTACATGGACAGTCACAGCGGCAAAGAAATTGGGAGATGAGTCCTTAAAAACCTGTCCATACCGCCAACTTGAATACAACTATATAGTTTTGCTACTTTAAGAAAGGAAGGGTGGAATAGATTTGGGGATAGCAACTCATTGTATCTGACACATTAGCCCACACAGAAAGACTCTAACAATTTTCTGTTTTAATCTATGTCATACAGAATCTGTATCATGAAGACCATGCATTTTGTGTATAATGCAATTAAATTAGAAACCTATAAAAAATAACATATGCATGGAGTCTGCACATTAAAAAATACATTTCTAGGGGCGCCTGGGTGGCTCAGTCGGTTGAGCATCCGACTTCGGCTCAGGTCATGATCTCGCGGTCTGTGAGTTCAAGCCCCGCGTCGGGCTCTGTGCTGACAGCTTGGAGCCTGGATCCTGCTTCACATTCTGTGTCTCCCTCTCTCTCTCTGTCCCTCCCCCACTCATGCTCTGTCTCTCTCTGTCTCAAAAATAAATAAACATTAAAAAAACACATTTCTAAATAAATTATAGGTCCAAGACATCTTGAAAAGGACTGGACAACATTTAGTAGTAAATTACGGTGAAAACATTATTTATCAACACTTTTGTAACACAGATTAAGGGGACTTTAGCGTGCACTATAACCTTTAATACTCAACAGTTAACATGGTGTCACTCGTTCAGGATGAAACACTCACTGATAAAGACAATCACAGACCCATAACATTTGGAAGATTGGTCCCAGTATAGCAGAAGTCAGGAATTGTGCCTGAAGGCTTTCTACATTGGTCACAACGGGGTTGCTCGCCAGTGTGAGTTCTACAATGAGGAATGGAGTGTCAAGGATCAGTAAAGGCTTTCCTGTAGTTATTTCATTCATACTTTCGGCCCAGTGTGTATTCGCTTGTGCATTATAAGGTTAGTGCTGGTGCTGAATGCTTTTCCACACTGAACACATTTATAGGGTTTCTCTCCTGTATGAGTTCTCACATGCACCCTCAGGCAAGAGGAATTCCTAAAGGCCTTCCCACATTCTTTGCACTCATAGGTTTTCTCTCCAGTGTGAGTTCTCCTGTGCACAATGAGGTAAGAGCCCGTGCTGAAGGATTTTCCACACTGACTACACTCGTAAGGTTTCTCTCCAGTGTGAGATCGTGTATGTTTCTTAAGGGAAGACTGATCAATGAAGGCTTTCCCACAGTCGCTGCATTCGTAGGGTTTCTCTCCAGTGTGGGTTCTCATGTGCTTCTGAAGGGATGAAGGAACAGTGAAGGCCTTGCCACATTCCTTACAGTCATAGGGTTTCTCTCCAGTGTGAGTCCTTCTGTGCACGTTAAGATGAGAGCTCTGGCTAAAGGACTTTCCACAGTGATTACACTCATAAGGTTTCTCTCCAGTGTGAGATCTCACATGTTTTTTAAGGGAAGACTGAAAAATGAAGGCTTTCCCACAGTCACTACATTCATAAGGCTTCTGTCTCGTGTGAGGTCCCACACATTTCTGAAGGGACAAGGGGCCGCTGAACGTTTTCCTATGCTCATCACATTCTGAGCTCTCCTCCACAGCACACAGTTTTTGGTGGGTGCTAAGGGAAGTTCTTTCTCCATAATCACTGCATTCACAGAGTGTCTCTCCAGTAGGTGTCTGCTCATGTACTGGAAAGGAAGAGTGTACGCTGAGGGACATAAGACACTGGTTACACTCATGAGATTTCTCTCCTGTGAGAGTCCTTAAGTGTTTCCTAAGGGAGGACTCTTGATTGAAAGCTTTGCCACAATCAATAAACTCAAGGTTCTTCTCTCCACTGTGAGTACTTACATGACTCCTAAGAAGTGAGGGGTGGCCAAGGTCTTTCCCACTATCTTTACATTTGTGGCATTTCTCTCCCTTGCAATGTCGTGTACACCTAAAGTGACAGGTCTTTCTGAAGAATTTTCCACAACCGTTGAATTCCAAGGGTCTCTTGCTGGGCTGAGCTGGTGCCTGCTGAACAAGGAGTAAGTGGTGACTAAGGATTTTCTCACTTTCTTTACTCATGAGAATTCTCTTCCATGTGAATTTGCCCATACATAGGAAGCACACAACTACAATGGACACTTTGACTATTTTCAGTGCATGTATATGAATTTTTTGCCCTATTCTTTCAAGATGAATCAGCTCCAACCCAGGACTGCATCGTTCCTAACAAAGGACATCCTAAATACAGAGTTTTGCCAATAATGAATAAAGATTGAATTATGTATTAAATACTAAACAATGGAGTCATATTTAAATAAATGTTTACTTTTTGGCATTCTCTGTGAAGCAGCAAGTTTTGAGCTAGGTTTGGAGATTTCTCTAATTTTATGAGATTCAAGAATACTTTACCGAGACAGCTTTCTGGTGAATGCATGCCACCTCCCTCACTGTCACCCCTTATTTGGAAGCTGGTGCTGTAACTCCATGACATTCACAGACTTCTCCTGTGAAAGACCAGGAATCATTCCTAGTGAATCTTACCATCTTTGTGTCATTGCAAGTTTCTTCTCCAGGAACATTCTGTACGGGAAATGCATCTTTTGATTTCAGTTGAATATCCCAGTCTGAAATTGAAAATTTTTATAACTATTGGGATAAAAAAATAGGGATAACAGAAAAAAGGATGTAGGCTCCCCATGGATATGTTATAATACTAAATATAGAAAGGAAATGTGAAACAGAAAATGTAACCCATGACCAGAGAAATTATTCTAGGAACTTGGCTCTGGGAGACGATGCCCCTGATAGGAACGAGCAATGGAACGGGAAGTGTTTTACTTAGAAAGGATTCTGGAGGTTTGAGACAACAGGAGAGTGTATTATCTGGAAAGCAAAGTAGAGAGAATGGCATAAAAAGTATTCAAGGAAATGTAAAATTTAAAGAAGAATTAAAACAGTGTTTTTCTTGGGGCGCCTGGGTGGCTTAGTTGGTTGACTGTCTGACTCTGGCTCAGGTCATGATCTTGCAGCTCATGAGTTCAAGCCCTGAATGGGGCTCTGTGCTGTCAGTGCAGAGCCCGCTTTGGAACCTCTTTCTCCCTCTCTCTGTGGCCCTCCCCTGCTTGTGCTCTCTCAAAAATAAACATTAAAAAAAAGAAGAGGGGTGCCTGGGTGGCTCAGTCAGTTGAGCGTCCGACTTCAGCTCAGGTCATGATCTCACGGTCTGTGAGTTCGAGCCCCGCGTCGGGCTCTGTGCTGACGGCTCAGAGCCTGGAGCCTGCTTCGGATTCTGTGTCTCCCTCTCTCTCTGCCCCTCCCCTGCTCATGCTCTGTCTCTATGTCTCTCAAAAATAAATAAAAACGTTAAAAGATTAAAAAAAAATTATAAAAGAAAAGAAAAAAAACCGTTTTTTCTCTGAAACCACACGAGGATATGAATTAGGGAAGAGATGGTCAAGGACGGAAAGTTCAAATAATGGCCTCAGTGTTCTCAACACAAATCGACGTTCCCAAAAGGGCCACCCACATCAGCTATGGCTGCTCCACAGAAAGACTCCTTTCTGCCTGGGACTCACCTGTCCAGGAGCCTTGGAGCATTCCTCTCTCCTCTGTCCTCAGTGCTCCCTGCTCCACCTCAGTTATCAGACTATGCTTGCAGAGCTGGTACCCTGCTCATGGAGAAAGACACGTGAGGTGGGAGGACTGTGAAGGATACAGGAAATCTTTCCACAAAACCGATTCCAATACTTTGATATTAAAGGATTCTGAAGACAGGCAAGTACAACTTCAGGAGTGACAAAGGAATCAGATCTGAGCTTTTTCACAAGGTCCCCCAAACGAACACCTACATACTCCTTGTCTACAGGGAACGGACCATTTGACACCCAAGCCCAAGAACAAATATACACTGCAAATTACCTAAATGCTGTAATAACAGTGAAAATGAAACCAATGCATTTTTATAGGAAGCCATGAGACTCCCACAAGGGCAGGAACCACTCGCTTTGTGTTGACCGTGTATTGCCGTTCTTTTCACAAAAACCAGAACACAGTATGTGTTGAAGGACTATCTGCTACATGAAGAAATGGAAAAATGAAAGAAGGAGGCCACTCTCACCCACAGAGGCCAGGTTCCTGTAGTTCTCCAGCATCACGTCTCTGTACAGGATTTTCTGAGTAGGGTCCAGCAGTGCCCACTCCTCCTGGGAGAAATCCACTGCCACTTCCTCAAAGGTCACTGAATCCTGAAACATCACACACGTTCAGGCTCAGTCAAGGCCCATCTCTAACGATGTACCAAAAGAATGGCGGGGGAGGCTGCCAGGACTGGGAAAGGAGACCAGCACACAGCACCGCTCAGGAAGCACAGTGTGCTCTGGAGGCCTCTTCTTATCTGCCCCAAGGCTCAGTTCTTGGAACTCTCCTCTTTTGCTCTCCCTGCCTGGACCATCATGCAGACTCAAGCTTTTAGCAGA
This sequence comes from Paguma larvata, assembly GCA_030068075.1. Lineage (NCBI taxonomy): Eukaryota > Metazoa > Chordata > Mammalia > Carnivora > Viverridae > Paguma > Paguma larvata. The sequence goes on along the minus strand of CM057842.1, from coordinate 7,020,476 downwards.
TTTTCTAACACGTAGTTGACCTGATATTTCCACCACTAGGTTGCAAGGGCCCTTCCAGTCTTAGTCAAGATCCAGTACAGACTGACTATACTGCAGGAGAAGAAAAATACTTGGAAAATGAATGATTTTCCTGTTGAAAAATCTCTTTTCCTTCATAGCACCAAGCAGAATATGGAACTAATACTCAACCTGGAAAAATATCTTTAAAAAAATTAACAAATGTTGTATTAATAGAAGCCTTTCCAAAGGCATTCTTTCTCTCGTTCTGAGAAGCCCAAAGAACTGGGAAAGCCTGAGGCCAGCCCAGTGGAAGCTGTGTGTCGTGGACAAGACACACACCTTTGGGAACATTTTTTTTTTTTTTTGAAACAATAATTTCCTATATACCTGTGACCAGGTCGTCAGCAATCCTGTGGCCATGCTTCCTCTTGTGTGTCTCCCTCCTCACCAGGCAGGGGTCTGAGCAAGCAAACCTAGAGAAGAGAGAAGGCAGGAGAGTCTAGGCTTGACAGATACTCAACACTTACAACCTAGAAGCTTCCTCCTACTAGCCTCAGAGGGAACACACACACACACACGCACACACACACAATCTTACTGTTAAGATTTTATTTCCCTATCCAAGAACAACTTGGAATTAGGAATCTAATATGTCCTTTTTTCTTTTGAAATTTTTTGTAGGCTGAACTACTAAAAATGTTTAGAGCCTATAGGCATTGCAAGGAGCAATGAGCCCCCCTAGTACCAGAATACCTCTAAATGTCATTTGCCCACGAAAGAAACCAAGGCTTATTTGAGAAATAGCTGAGTCCAGTGTAGAACATGAAATGCTCAAGGTGAGTCTGGAACATCTTTTTTAAATGATTTTTAAAGTGTTTGTTTGTTTGTTTATTTGAGAGAGAGAGACAAAGTGTGAGTGGGGGAGGGGCAGAGCGAGAGGGAGACACAGAATCTGAAGCAGGCTCCAGGCTCTGAGCTGTCAGCACAGAGTCTGATGCAGGGCTTGAACTCACTGATGGCGAGATCATGACCTGAGCCGAAATCAAGAGTTGGCTGCTCAATTGACTGAGCCAGCCAGGTGGCCCTATATCAGTCATTTTTAAAATTTCCCCTATGGCATCATGCCCTCAAATCATGGTTCTTTATGCTTCTTTAATCTGGACCCGTCCCCCTGCCTTTCTTCATCTTTCAAGGTACATAGAATCCAGGTGCAATGTTTGACAGACTCCACCTCGATTTTGGCTTTTCTGATGTTTTCTCAAGATTAGATTCAGGAAGCTCAGTTTTGCACGAAGGATCGCCTAACTGATGCGTGTCCTCCTCAGCGTGCCACCTTAGGAGGAATATGATGCCAGTTTGTCACATTATTGGTGAGAACCATGATCACTTGGTTAAAGTGGCATGCCACAGGTTTTTCCATGAAGTTATCATTTTCTCCTTTTGTAATTAATAAGGAATCTTATTAACTAGAGGAATAATTGAAGACTATATAGATGAGCTGGGAACCTTTATAAAAAAGGATCAAGCTGACAAGGAAACCAAGAGATAAATCTTAACATCACAGAGGCCGTGTCTGGATAGCATGTAAGTTCTGCTATGACGTAAGAAGAAACAGCATCACCCCTATAAAGTATTTTTGACAAAGGAAAAAATCCTTTCATCTAATTAGCAGTCAACAGGCCTCGAATGAGGCCGAGGGACATGTTGACATCGTGAAGATACAAGCAGCCAAACCCAGTCTGGGGGACAGACGGGAAGGACACATAATAGCTCACTGAAGCATGTGGACCTTCCATCTCGATTCCCACAACATCAACTGTAGAAACACATTTTGATTTTTTTTTAAATTTTTTAAATGTTTATTTATTTTTGAGAGACATAGAGGCACAGCGTGAACAGGGGAAGGGCAGAGAGAGAGGGAGATACAGAATTGGAAGCAGGCTCCAGGCTTTGAGCCATCAGCACAGAGCCCGACGCGGGGCTTGAACTCAGACCGTGAGATCATGACCTGAGCTGAAGTCGGCCGCCCAACTGACTGAGCCACCCAGGCGCCCCTAGAAACACATTTTGAGACATTTCTGGGGAAGCGAACACAGACTGGGTATTAGATGATATTGGCAAGGAGAAAAGCAGCCCTTGGCATCCAGGAGCTTCCCTGGAACCATCTGTGAAAACATCAGTGAGGAATGTGTGTTCTCCGGTTGAACATGAATGACTTCACAGAACAGCGGCAGCAGACAGGCCACTCTGACCATGACATATAAAGACACAAACAAGGCTGCTCTGTAATCAAGCCTGAACACAGAACATTATCTAGGCCTCGTAAATAACCTAGCGTCCCCCCTTTCTGGCCAACATGAACAACTGCTCCTTCTTTATCAATTACAGCTTCACCTCTGGTTTATTTTCCCTCCTTCTAGGTAAGCTTTACTAATGAACTCGATTGCAGAACTGCCCTCACTTCCTGACAATATCTATTTCAGAACCCTACCCCAGGAGCACCTGCCACAAGCCCACACCCTTGTCTAACACCCTTGGACTAAGAGGCCCCAGTGCATGATACTGTGCATTCTGCCTTGCTGCAAGGAGTGATAAACCCAACCTGTGCAACTGCATGCGTGGCCCAACTTGTTTAGCCAAAGACCACTGAAAATATCAAGAAATGTTCATTTAGGGAGTGTGATAATAGTATTTTGATAATGCTAAAAACTTCTGTTAAACGTTTATTTTTATTAATGGATTGTCTCCTCAGTTTCTTAATCTGTAGCAACTCTCCCTTCCTTATTTAGCCCCAAACCGGGTTCGGTAGTTATATCCTCATGCTGTCCTTTCCTTTTACTTTATTATTATTATTTAAAAATTTTAAAGTTTATTTATTTTGGGGGGGGAGTCAGCACTCCTTGCACTGTCAGCACAGAGCCTGATGCAGAGCTTGAATTCATCAACTGTGAGATCATGACTTGAGCCGAAACCAAGAGTTGGATGCTTAAACAACTGAGCCACCCAGGCACTGCTATTTTTTTTTTTTAATGTTTATTTATTTTGAGAGAGAGAGAGAGAGAGAGAGAGAGAGAGAGAGGGAGAATGTGAGCAGGGAGGGTTAGAGAGAGGGAAAGAGAAAATCCCAAGCAGACCCAGTGCTGTTGGGACAGGGCCTGATGCAGGGGTCTATCCCACGAACCATGAGATCATGACGTGAGCTGTAATGAAGAGTCGGATGTTTAACCGACTAAACCACCCAGGCACTCCAGATGTTCTTTCCTATTACAGGCACAACTTAAATTATGGATAAAATGATATGATGTCTGATATTTCTTCTAACATGCCCCAGGAAAACAAAACTCAGTAATAATATACAAAGGGAAAAATTGACATTATAAGAATGGCAAGCAGTGACAGTCACTGAAGCTGGGTGATGAGTACAGGGAGACTTTATCATAGCACTCTTTTGACTCCTGAGTATGTTTGAAAGTCCATAGTTAAAAGTTTTAAAGAAAAGAAAACCTTCCATCCAGAAAGGGACAGCAAGGATGTGCACCTATCTAGACCCTGGCTTCAGATTCAGTAGAAAAAGCAAATCTTAGGTTTTAGTCCAAATTTACATTCTTTGTGTAGTCCAAAAAACATCAAGAATAATTTCATTTCAGCAATCCCTATCAAAATAACACCATCAGTCTTCACAGAGCTAGAACAAACAATCCTAAAATTGGTATGGAACCAGAAAAGACCCAGGATAGCCAAAGCAATCTTAAAAAAGAAAACTGAAGCTGGAGGCATCGCACCCCCCGGACTTCAAGATGTGTTACAAAGCTGTAATCATCAAGATAGTATGGTACTGGCACAAAAACAGACACTCAGATCAATGGAACAGAATAGAGAACCCAGAAATGGACCCACAAATGTATGGCCAACTAATCTTTGACAAAGCAGGAAAGAATATCCAATGGAATAAAGACAGTCTCTTCAGCAAATGGTGCTGGGAAAACTGGAGAGCGACATGCAGAAAAATGAACTTGGACCACTTTCTTACACCATACAGAAAAACTCAAAATGGATGACACACCTAAATGTAAGACACAGAGCCATCAAAATCCTCAAGGAGAAAGCAGGCAAGAACCTCTTTGACCTCAGTCGCAGCAACTTCTTACTCAACACGTTTCCAGAGGCAAGGAAAACAAAAGCAAAAATGAACTATTGGGACCTCATCCCAAGATAAAAAGCTTCTGCACAGCAAAGGAAACAATCAGCAAAACTAAAAGGCAACTGACAGAATGGGAGAAGATATTTGCAAACGACATATCAGATAAAAGGTTAGTATCCCCAATCTATAAAGAACTTATCAAACTCAATACCCAAAAAACAAATAATCCAGTGAAGAAATGAGCAGAAGACATGAATAGACACTTCTCCAAAGAAGACATCCAGATAGCCAATGGACACATGAAAAGATGCTCAACATCACTCATCATCAGGGAAACACAAATTAAAACCACAATGAGAAACCACCTCACACCTGTCAGAATGGCTAAAATTAACAACTCAGGAAACAACAGATGTTGGCAAGGATGCAGACAAAGATGAATCCTTTTGCATTCTTCGTGGGAATGCCAACTAGTGCAGCTACTCTGGAGAACAGTATGGAGGTTCCTCAGAAAATTAAAAATAAACTACCCTATGACTCAGCAATTGCACTACTAAGTATTTATCCAAGGGGTACAAAAATGCTGATTCAAAGGGGCAAATGCACCCCAATTTTTATAGCAGCACTATCGACAATAGCCAAAGTATGGAAAGAGCCCAAATGTCCATCGACTGATGAATGGATAAATAAGATGTGGTATATTTATACAGTGGAGTATTACCTGCGATAAAAAAAAAAAAATTGAAATCTTTCCATTTACGACAACATGGATGGAAATAGAGTATAATGCTAAGTGAAATCAGTCAGTGTCAGAGAAAGACAAATATACGATTTCCCTCATATGTGGAATTTAAGAAATGCAACAGATGAATACAGAGGAAGGGAAGGGGAAAAAAAAAAGATAAAAAGAGAGAGGGAAACAAACCATAAGAGACTCTTAACCACAGAGAACAAACTGAGGGTTCCTGGAGGGGAGATGTTTGGGGGATGGGCTAAATGGGTGATGGGCATTAAGGAGGGCACTTATGTAAGTGTAAGTGATGAATCGCTAAATTCTATCCCTGAAACCAATACTACACTATATGTTAACTAACTTGGATTTCAATTTAAAAAAATGTGGTGACCCTGATAGATCCTAATTTGAATGAACCAACTGTAAAAAGATATTCTGGAGACAATCAGGGAACTTTGGAGTTTGCCAGATGAGAAAATGGTATGGTGGCTATGGACTAGTTATAGATGCATACGACTGATGAAAGGACATGATTTCTGGAATTTGCTTAAAAAAAAAAAAAAGCCTCCAGAAATAAGAAAAAGCAGGTGAACAGGCTACCAGCAATCTCTAACACAATTACCTGCACTAATACAATAGCCACTAATACAGTTACAAAGTCACATATGGCTTTGAGGGTAATGTGATTTAAGTAATTGATATTTTAACTTAAATTCAAATAGCCACAGGAGTGCTCTGCTGGGTCTGTGGTGGAGCGTGTGACTCTTGATCTTGGGGTTGCAAGTTTGAGCCCCACGTTAGGTGTAGAGATTACTCAAAAATAAAACCTAAAAAAAAATGTAAACAGCGACATGTAGATAGTGTATTATACAGTCAGACCAAGATGATCCAAGACTGGTAAAATACTGATAATTGCCACTGCTGAGTGTTGATGACTGGAGGATGCACTGTACTAATTTTGTGTGTTCTTCAAAATTTCCATATGAAAAGCTTAAAGATGTAAAAGAAGGATAAAGACATTTCAAAAATGTTTATTTATTTGAGAGAGAGAAAGACAGTGTGCACAGGTGCCCAAGCAGGGGAGGGGCAGAGAGAGACAGAGAGACAGAGAGAGAGAGAATATCCCAAGCAGGCTCCACAGTTATTGGGCCTTAAGCTCACCAACGATGAGATTATGACCTGTGCAGAAATCAAGAGTTGGACACTTCATAGACTGAGCTACCCGGGTGCCCCCGAAACATTTTTAAGTAAAGACCTGAGAGAGTTTACCCATCAAAAGATCATCACTAAAGTAAATCTCAGTATTTCAGGAAATAGGAATTTGTACACTTAATATGTTAAAAAAGTAGAATGAACAAAAATCAAATGGGTAAAACTAAATGAACCTTGATTATATAAAATGGTAATAATAGTATCTAATTTGTGAGATGGAAAAGCAAGTTAGAATCCTAATACTGAATAATAAAAATATGTAAACTAGGAGGGAGGTGATTGTGGTTTTATGCTCCTTATATTTTTCCAGGAGGGAATAAAGACCTTATTAACCTTATCAACTACAGTATACTATATATTTACCCAAAGGATACAAAATACAGATTTGAAGGGATACATGCCCCACAATGTTCATTACAGCATTATCTACAATAGTCAAATTATGGGAAAGAGCCCAAATGTCCATCGACCGACGAATGGGTAAAGAAGATGTGGTGTGTACACACACACACACACAATGAAATATTACTCATCCATAAAAAAGAATGAAATCTTGCCATTTGCAATGACATGGATGGAGATAATATGTATTATGCTAAGTGAAGTAAGTCAGAGAAAGACAAATATATGATTGCACTCATATGTGGAATTTAAGAAACAAACAGATGAACATTTGGGAAGGGGAAGAAAGAAAAAAGAGGGAAACAAACCATAAGAGACTCTTAAATACAGAGAATAAACTGAGGGTTGATGGAGGGAGGTGGGTAGAGGATGGGCTAGATGGGTGATGGGTATTAAGGAGGGTAGTTGTTGTGTTGAGCACTGCATGTTGTATGTAACTGATGAACCACTAAATTCTACTCCTGAAACCAATACTGCACTGTATGTTAACTAACTAGAATTAAAAGGGGGAAAAAAAAGATATTGATTAGCTTTTGACTATATGCCTGATAAGATAGGTAAGGTGACCACTGAAGGAATGGACTCAGTGGGTTTAACTCACTGTCTACAATTAAGAATGGAATAATAAAGAAAAAGTCAATACTTCTAAAAGCAAGGCAAATAAGTGGGGAAAAGAAACAAAAAGCACAGGTAAAATAAAAAGCACAATGCAAGATAGCAGAAAATATTGGTATCAATAGTCACAATGGATGTACAGGTAAATGGTCACTCTGCAGTTTAAAAAGCAAAGACTGACATGTTAGATTAAGATCAATTCCAGCTGTATGCTCTTTCAAGAGAAGCATTAAAAATCAAAATAACACAGTAGGGCTGAATCTGTAAAATAAAAATCGTATGCCAGGCAAATATTAGCCACAATTGTTTGATTTCACACATTTTATTTATTTTTAAGTGTTTATTCTATTTACTTTGAGAGAGAAAGAGCAAGAGCATGTATGCATAGGAGAGGGGAGGGAGAGAGAATCCCAAGTAGGCTCCAAGCTCACTGTGGAGCCCAAAGCGGGGCTTGATCTCATAAACTGTGAGATCATGATCTGAGCTGAAATCAAAAGCCAGACACTTAACTGACTGAGCCATCCAGCGCCCTGACACAATTTTAAACAAAAGGCAACTATGTTAGCTCTTAAGGTTCAATTCATCGGGAAGATATAAAGATTCTGAAGTTGTGTACACTCGTAGCCTCATAAAAGCTAACAAAATTAAAGGAGAAATAGACAAATTACCGTCTGAGAGACTTTAACATTACTGTCAGCAATGCAGAAATCAGAAGGGAAAAAAGAGGATGTATAAAGATTTGAATAGTAAAATGAACAAGCTTCACCTAAAACAGACACTTCACTCAATAAATGAAGAACACATGTATTCTTTTCAAGAGCATGTGGAGTTTTTACAAAAACTAGTTCTCTTCCTATGCTCTACATCTAGTCTTAAAGATTTCAAAGAATTTATATACAGATATGCTCCTTGACTAAAATGAAATTAAGTTATATAACAAAAGAAAACTATACTGTTGAGCCACATGACACTGAATTTCTGTAGGTAAAAAAAAGTTGGAAAGTTAGCAGTTTCATATGGTTCAATCTAAAAGAAAAAAGCCATACATGTGGAGTTTGGAGACATGACCTTTATGAATAACTCATGAATAAAATATATAATTAATAAATTAAATTGGAAGTTAGAATATATATAATACTATGGTTATTGATCAGTTCTAAGTACCAAAACTTGTACGTAAGCTGCAGCTAATGTAGGCCTTAGGAAAAAAAAGGTAAACTTCGTACACTTAGAGAAAAAAAATGAAGTTAATTAACTTTTTTTTAAGAGAAAAAACTTTGTTTTAGAGAAAAAAACCCAAAATAAACGAAGAATGAACTAAAAAACAAAAAGATTAATCAAGCAAAAAAAATGGTTCTTTGAAATTGATAAAATAGGAAAAAGTTATGCAAGATTATTCAAGAAAAGAAGGGAGGAAGCTCAAAGAAAATTAAGAAAAAAGAACCACCCAGAATTACAGATGCTGTAAACATGTAAGATATTATGATTAACGTTATGTCAATCAAGGTCAAAACTCACAGGAAAAGAGACCAATTTCTGGAGAAATAAAACATAAAAAAATGACTCTACAGAAATAAACCAAGTAGTCCTAAAATTACAAAAAATGAATAAGATGGTGATGGTTGCACGACATTGTAAATGTGATTAACACCCCTGAATTGTATGTTTAAAAATGGTTACAATCGCAAATTTTAGGTTATAAATATTTTATCACAATAAGAAAATGCAGGGGTACGTGGGTGGCTCAGTTGATTAAATGACCAACTCTTGATTTTGGCTCAGGTCACAATCTCACAAATGGTTCATGAGATCGAGCCCTGATTCAGGCTCTGTGCTGATGAGGCAGAGCTTGCTTAGGATTCTCTCTCTTTTTTTCTGCCCCTCTCCCACTGGTGCACACATGTACTCTCTCGTTCTCTCTCTCAAAATTAAAAAAAAAAATGTAGAAAATCCCCAAATAATCTGGAGCTGTTGCTGACCTTCTCAGAGAGATTCTAGGTCTCCCCAGCCCCAATAATTCACTGCCAGGATAGATTCCTTACACAAAACAAAACAAAACAAAAAGAAAAAACAAAACAAAATAAGGAACAAGGGTTTAAATTTCCCCCAAAGAAAACAACAGGCTTGGGTTGTATAAGTCAGTTCTGCCTTTCAAAGAAGAGAGAAATCCAATCTGACTCAAAAATTTCCAGGGGCACCTGGGTGGCTCAGTCAGTTAAGTGTCTGACTTCAGCTCAGGTCATGATCTCACAGTCTGTGAGTTCGAGCCCTGCGCTGGGCTCTGTGCTGGAGCCTGCTTTGGATTCTGAGTCTCCTCTCTCTCTACCCTTCCCCAACTCACACTCTATCTCTCTCTCAAAAATAAACATTAAAAAAATTAATTAATATAGGTGCGCCTGCGTGGCTTAGTCAGTTAAGGATCCCATACTTGATTTCAGCTCAACTCATACTCTCACGATTTGATTCGATTTGATTCGTGAGTTTGAGCCCAGCATGGGGCTCTGTGCTGATAATGTGGAGCCTGCTTGAGATTCTCTCTCTCCCCCCTCCTCTGCCCTTACACTTACTCTCTCTCAAAATAAACTTAAAAAAGAAAATCCATTACTATATTTTACTTTATTAATAGATGAAAGGATAAACAGTGTGATCATTTCAATGACACAGTTAAAGGGTTTTGTAATACTCAACATCTCACATAACAAAAATAATCTTAACAAATTCTATAAAAAAACACAACTCAAGTAAAAACAAAATAGGTAAAAGATCTGAATGCAAATTTGCCTAAAGAAAATACAAATGGCCATTAAGGATATGAAAACATGCCTATCATTAGCCACTACAGAAATGCAAATCAAAACCACAACAAAACTGGGGCACTAGCTTGGCTCTGTAGTTAAGTGGTGACTTCAGTTCAGGTCATGATCTCAAGGTTCATGATCTCTTGGTGAGTTCAGGACCCACAGTGGGCTGTCTGCTGTCAGTGCAAAGCCCTCTTGGGATCCTCTGTCTCCCTTCCCCCCACTTTTCTCTCTCTCTCAAAAATAAACATTTAAAAATAATAAATTTTTTACAAAAAAAAAACAAACCCAAAAACCCCACATTGTAATGGTTATAAAAGGACAAATAACAACTAGTGAGGCTATGGAAAAATCAGAACTCCTATTTGCTGATGGGTTAAGTATAATGGCGTAAGCCACTTTAGAAAACAGTGTGGGGGCAGCTGGGTGGCTCAGTCGGTTAAGCGGTGGACTTCACCTCAGGTCATGATCTCATGGTTCATGAGTTTGAGCCCCGCATCGGGCTCTGTGCTGACAGCTTGGAGCCTGGAGCCTGCTTCGGATTCTGTGTCTCCCTCTCCCCTGCCCTCCCTCTGCCCTTCCTCTGCTTATGCTCTGTCTCTATGTCTCTCAAAAATAAATAAACGTTAAAAAAAAAATAGAAAACAGTGTGCAGGTCTTCAAAACATTAAATATACAGCTATCATATGAACCAGCCATTTTACTTCTAGTTTTATATTCAAGACAAATGAGAAGGTAAGTCCGCACAAAAACTTGTACATGAATGTTAATGTTCATAGCAGCATTATTTATAATATCCAAAAAGTGGAAATAACCACTTTGAAATGTTAATCAAATGATGAGGACAAATAAAATGTGATATAGCCATATAATGGAATATTATTTAGCCACGAAAAGGAATTAAATACTGACGTAGGCTACAACAAAATCGAACCTTGAAAACATTATGGTAAATGTAAGAAGAGAGGGAAAAGGTCACATATTGCATGATTCCATTTATATGAAATATCCAGAATGGACAAATCTGTAAAGTCAGAAAAAGATTAGTGGTTACCTGAATCTGGAAGGTAGGGAGGAATGGAGAGTGAATTCTAATGGGCTTGGGGGTAACTAACACAGAAGTTCTAAAATTAAACTGTGATGTTTGCATAGCTCTGGGAGTATTACTAAAATCCACTGAATTATACATTTTTAATGGATGAGTTCCATGTGAATTACATGTCAATTATTCTATTATAAAAAAATCTTAGTAAACAAGGAAAAGGAGAAACATAAGATAATGTCTTTAGTCAGAAAATGTTATCCAAAATGTATAGCAAACATCTACCTTACTATGGATAAGCGGAATGCCTTTATTTTGAGACATGCAAAAAGACCAAGGTGACTCCTGCAATCAAGTTTGGAAATCTTAGCCAGTGTCCTGTACTGGGGAGGGCTGGGGAGAAATACCGGGGTGGGGATGGGGAGACAAGGATAAGGAGACATAATAGCTTATAAGACTACATAGTAAAAATAAACTTGTCATTATTCATAGATGATAGGACCGCTATGTAAACATCCAAAACAATCTACAGGTGAATTATTTGAAAACCAAATGAGGCCTGCAGCTTGCTGGATAAAAAATAAGCACTGTGAAGTTTCAAAACAGAACAAGCCCCACGGACCGGCGATTGGCAAGATCTAGGAATATTGCACATGACCCTGGCCCAGAAATGGGAAGAAACATGCACAACCCATACAGAGGGAACAACTTAATCGTCTGTCCACAGGGGACTAGAGTGCATCTGAATAGTAACAACTCTAAGCTGAGGTGGCTTCAAGTGAACCGATGAGTATTTCAGGATGTTAACGCTGGAAAGTGAGGTACAGGAAAAACAAACTTGGGGAAGAAAACAAACTTTTCTTACGGAAAAACAAACTTGGGGAAGAACTTTAAAGATGGGTAAAGGCCTCGCCGACCCTCCTGAGTGCATCACCCGATCGGCCTCTTTCTAGGGCCCGATGTCCCGAGTGGCCGGGACGCAAGGAGCCACGCATGGAAAGGGGGTCTGGGCCCTGGTAGAAAAACCCGGGACAGCTGGGGGCCCTCGGCGCGTAGACGCGCGAAGCTGTTGGTAAGTGCCACAGCTCCGGAGCGGGTGGCGCTGGGAACCGTGCCCTTGAACCCTTCCCAATCCCACACAGCTCTCTTGGACCGCGGATCGCATCTGGGCTAGAGCCACGTGGGAAAGGCCAGCAAGGGATAAAAAAAAGAGGTCCTCTGCTTCCGCAGTAACCCCGGAAAAGAGCACCGCCCCTGGTGCACTTCCGCTTCCGGCCTCTGGCCTCCAGCCGGTCGGCCCTGGAGCTCTGCGGTAGGTGATAGCCCTGGGCTGCCAGGGCTGGAGTGCGTAGTCAAAGCAGAAGCTGCGGGGTTGGCCGAGTGCAGGAAAGCAGCTTTTTATTGGCTTAAAGAGAGGAAACGGGCAACTTGAAGAGTGGAGCAACTTGCTCTTGATCACATGTAAAACAGGAACTTCAAACTTCTTTGACTCCAAAGGATCTCCCCCAAGAGGAAGCAGCAGCTCCCCAAGACTTTGAAAAGGATTTAGCAGCTGCAAAGGAAAATGGGTCTAAACCTCATTTCTAAACCACTATGAAGTTTCTTATGAGGTCACTGACCCTCCTATCTTCATAACCAAAATATATCCCCACTGAAGTCAAAGTCCCCACCAAGGTCAGAGACCTTTTTGTCTAGATTCAATTTGAACAATTATATCCTGGTATTTTAAAACAAAAAGCAAAAAGTAAAAACCAAAAAGATGGGGGCAGGGGGCCTGGGTGGCTCAGTTGGTTAAGCCTCAACTCGGATTTTGGCCCAGGTCATGGTTAGTGAGATCAAGCCCCACCTCGGACTCTGCACTACCATGAAGCCTACTTGGAATGTTCTCTCCCATCGCTCTCTGCCGCTCTCTGCCTTCTCAAAAATATTTAAAAGCATAGATTTTAAAACTTAGACTTTAGGAGCGCCTGGGTGGCTCAGTCGGTAAAGCGGCCGACTTCGGCTCAGGTCATGATCTCACCGTCTGTGAGTTCAAGCCCCGCGTCGGGCTCTGTGCTGACAGCGCAGAGCCTGGAGCCTGCTTCGGATTCTGTGTCTCCCTCTCTTTGCCCTACTCCTGCTCACGCTCTGTCTCTATGTCTCAAAAATAAATAAATGTTAAAAAAAAAAAAAACAACTTAGACTTTAAAAAACCCTGAAAACTTTGGGTCTCAATCAGCGCTTTACAACTCCAAGAAACGGTATTTTATCGGGGCCATGAAGATTGATTTAAATCTGCATAATCAGAGACCATGATCTAAAAGTGAAAATCCTAGGGCGTCTAGGTGGCTCATATGGTCAGCATCTGACTTCTGCACGGGTCAGGATCTCACAGTTCATGAATTCAAGCCCCACATAGGGCTCACTGCAGTCAAGCCCACTTGAGATCCTCTGTCCCCTTCTCTCTGCCCCTCCCATGCTTGCGCTCTCTCAAAAATATAAACACTTAAAAGTAAAAATCCCAATCTGATAGATTTTAAGATGCTTTGGGGTTGTTACTACATTTTGACACTCCAAACTCAGGATTTAAAAAAACCGCTCTAGCCCTTCTTTGTGCCTTTTCTTAACACCTCCATGAATAAAACATCTGCCTGGACACAGAAGGATTTAAGAATAATTAAGAGGACTATTATATTATTTAACAGAGGTACCCAGAAGTGGAGATCTGTGGTTAAAAGAAATCCCAATCCTTCCTGGTGGGCTGCGCTTCTCAGGCAGACCAGTTCCAGCAAACTGAAGGCCCTTTAAGTGCCAGGGACTCTATTACTAATATTAAAGATTAGAACCATGGGTTTTTTTTTTTTTTTTTAATGTTTATTTTTGAGACAGAGCATGAGTGGGGGAGGGGCAGAGAGGGAGACACAGAATGTGAAGCAGGCTCCAGGCTCTGAGCTGTCAGCACAGAGCCCGACGCGGGGCTCGAACTCACAGACCGTGAGATCATGACCTGAGCCGAAGTCGGACGCTCAACCGACTGAGCCACCCAGGCGCCCCAGAACCACGTTTTTCTAAGTGGGAAGTTTTCTGGTGCCTGGCAGGCTCAGTCAGTGGAGCATGCAACTCGATCTTGAGGTTGTAAATTCAAGCCCCACAGTGGGTACAGAGATTACTTAAACTTAGAACTTTTAAAAAATCTTTTAAGGGGCGCCTGGGTGGCTCAGTTGGTTAAGCGGCCGACTTCAGCTCAGGTCATGATCTTATGGTCTGTGAGTTCGAGCCCCACATCGGGCTCTGTGCTGATGGCTCAGAGCCCGGAGCCTGCTTCGGATTCTGTGTCTGCCTCTCTCTCTGCCCTTCCCCTGCTCATGCTCTGTCTCCCAAAACTAAATGTTAAAAAAAAATCTTTTAAAAAATCGGAAAATTTCAATCTGCATTTCCCCCTCCCCAAAAAGATTTTAAGGAGGCTAGGTTCTTTTCTTCACCACATAAGGAGCACAGCGAGACAAGGTACTGTTAGGTGAACTATGAGAATGCTTACACACTTTTACTGACCAATGATTCTTGGCTTTGTTCTGTGGATGAAGAATATTTTGTTACAGAAGTAAAATGCACTAGCCCTCATGACCTCCACTGTAAACACACAGCTTTGGCCAATAACTCTACCTCGGCCATCTGTATTTATGCACTGCACTGGAAACCCAGGGCCTCTTGTTTCTAGAGGAAATGACAAAGCTGCACATGCAGATGTAGAGGTCAGGCTGCTTGTTCATAAAATAAGAGTTCACTAATGAAATCTCCTTCATTTAGCTGTTTTTCTGGGGGGGGGGGGGAGAGGAAAATTCCAGAAAGCCAAATGGTCCAGAAATTCAGTGGAATACCTCTTCTCACTACCTGCTCTGCTCCCTGCTGCTACAGTGAACAATCCTAGACCCTCACCTCAAGGTTCTTCTACTTAAAGGACTACCAAGGGCCGACCCCACCTCCCACATGGATGCAAACATTTGGGGCATGAGAGTGAGTGCGGGGTGTGGCACCAATTTTTATGTCAAAGGTAAGTGGAGGGAACCGACACAAGATGCCTTCAAGATGCCAAGCGGAACTTGGGGACATGAATGGGGTTGGCATAAAACTACTGCACCACATGTGGATTTCCCATCTGCATGAATCCATTTGAGAAGTAATGACACAGGCTTCTCTTACTGGTAGCCTTACAGGTTTTGACAGTCCAGTCTGGTTTGGGGTAAGCAGTGTAGAAATGCTGGAGATTTCCTCACAAGCATTTGTAAGTCATGTTAGGGTGACTGCATTTATACGGAGCCACCATAGGCTCATGCAAATCCGGTAACACTCTGCCATGCATTTGCCTAAAATCCTTTCTCTTAAAAAAAAAAAAAAAGACCTCAAATTAAAAACAAGCTTTCAATCTCAATGGGTGGCTCTTCTTTGATTAGAAACCTTTGCATTTCTAATTTGTGAATTATTACTAACCACATTTTCAGATTAAATTAATACTTTAAAAAAAAAAAAAAAGAAAACAAAAGTCCCTTAGTGGCTCAATTAAGCATCTGACTTTGGCTCAGGTCATGATCTCGTGGTTCCTGGGTTCGAGCCCTCCATTGGGCTCTCTGCTGTCAGTGCTGCCCCTCCCCTGCTCACTCTCTCATTAAACAAACATTAAAAAAAGAAGTCCCTCTCACCATTAACACCAAGCTTATACCACATATAGGGTAAGAGCAGAGACTATTTCAATACAAATTCCCAGAAACTAAATCTGAGGGATTTCGGGGTGCCAAAATTAAAACCTCTGGCTTAATTAAATGATGTATACTTTAAAAAATTATCTACCTTCCGTTATTGAATGCTAAGTTTTTTTATAATAGACAAATGTACTCTTATTTTGATGACAGCAACAAATTTTTCATTTTCTTGAGATTCCTGAAAGACAACACATATAGCTGTGATAACCTGAAATTAAATCATTTGTACTGTTACTAGTGTCAAAACAAAAAAGAAAATAAACATCCCTTTTATTTTCCCTGAGTTTTTGTGGCTCTAAATTTGAACAATGACTACTAAGAAGCACAAAGTTCAGTCTTGTTCTGATATGATTTTACTCTGATTTAATAGGTGTCTGGGGCCAGCCATTGGGGGGAATTTTCAGGTTCATCTTGGGATCTGCAGAGTAAGTGGCTTAATAATAAAATCATGTCCTTAATTATTGTCATGCTTATTTTCTTAACTATTTGATGTCTGACAAGATTGTACAGGGGTACGTGGGTGGCTGAGTTGGTTTGAGAGTCTGACTCTTGGTTTAGGCTCAGGCCATGACCTCAGTTTCGTGAGTTCGAGTCCCACATCAGGCTCTGTGCTGACAGAGGAGAGCCTGCTTGAGATTCTCTCTCTCCCCCTTGCTCTCTGCCCCTTCCCCACTTGCATTGTCTCTGCGTCTCAAAATAAACTTAAAAAAACAAAAAGACTGTACATCATGTGAAATCAAATGGATGAAATTTGCTGTGTAATTTCCACAGTAAGAGGGGAAATAAATGGGAGGAATAAAAATAGGGAGATAAAAATTATTAAAATTAAAATTTTTAAAAAATTCATAAAAATTATTCATTCACAGTTGCAAAACCATGGGCTTGTCTTCATTCCTGTCAAGGCACAGCTATGACTGTCTATTGTCCTAACCAGTTTCGTCAAAACGCGCATTTCACTTTCTTTCTATCAGTAGTTGGCCACATTTTGAGAGCAAGGGCAGATTCAGTTCTGCTGGCAGTTCTGGGTCAGCGGCAACACCAACAGCGGGTTTCTGTTTGGAGGCACCTATGTTTTAACTGTGAGTTCTCTGCCCAGAGGAACACAATAATTCTGAAAATCTGTCCACTTGTAATACAGAACCTGGAGGAACACAATTTGGCTATAGTTAATTCGGGATGAGGCCACAAAGCCTGGAGTCAGTGGCTAGAGTTCCTGTTAGCTCTAAAAACTGCATGGTTTAAAGTGAAACGCTGGACTAGAATCCAACAGAAATGATAGCAGATACTTCATGTCATATAAATCACATAAACAGAAAAAGAACGGAGGCTCCCTCAGGGAGTTATAATGAAGATGAAGTGACTCAATCCATGAAAAGCTTTCGGGGTATACAGTAAGTGCAAAATAACTGTGAGCTCTCACCAGCCCTTATAAGTCATGACTGTTGGAAAGTTTCCACTGACGTTTAGTAACAAAAACATCTGACATATTCATGATCTGATGTAACAAATGGAAATGAGGCTTAGGAGAGGCTAAGCAGTACCCCAAACACACAGCTCACAAGTGACAAGACAAGGGCAGGACCCACACTCCAGCTCTGGTCAGGCTCCAGTCTGAGCCCTTAACACCCATGCTCTACTTGGGCAAAAAGCAAGCCAATTTCTGAAGCACACTGGAACCCTGGGATTTTCCCAGTTAATGGTTTAGACCACTGGAGAGACTAATAATGAAAAGGAGAGTAAGTCTGTTATAGCCATTCTTGTGGTATAACAAACCACTCCTAACAGTCATACATAATAGTGGTTCTCTAAATGTCATTGCCAGACGGCTGAAGGACCCCCCCCCCCACAGACACTTTCAGTCTGTGGGGCCAAGACTATTGTTAATTTAAGTTCTGTTATTTACCTTTCTGTCATGTTGACATTTACATTGATATAAAAGCAATGGCGGGTAAAAGTGTGGGCACCTTAGCAGAAATCAAGGCAGTGGCACCAAGTGCCACAAACATTGTACTCCTCACTGCCACATACTCATGAGAAATAAAAATCATTTTCCTTAAAAATGCCCTTGAGGCAAGAGAAAAATCTGGAAAATATATACCTGGGACCATACTGGCTGTTTCTCAACATTTACAAATCTTTCTGCTATGATCACTAATTGTATTAGTGCATGATGCTTGATGCCGGATAATAAAATAGGCCAACATTTGAAAAATATGTATAACGTAGTGAATTATTTCCCATATGAGTAACACATGATGACACAAGGTCGCGCATGGGTAAAATATCCATTCAAACTGCAAGAAAAATCAGTGGACTTTAATGTAACAGAACAGGAAGAGTTCACTGACAGAACTTCATACTCCACAGTGCAACTAATCTTAAGAAACTACATTAGTTGAGTTTTGGTGAAGTATCCAAGATATCCAATACCCAAAATTATCTGAAAATACTTCTCTTTTCCAATTATGTATCTCACTGAAATCAAATTTTCTATATGTACTTCATCTGAAACAACTTTCAGCAAAAAATTGAATGCAGAAGCAGGTATGAGACTCCAGCTGTTAAGCTAGACAAAAATCATTTATAAAATCTTTTTGTAAAACTTTGTCATTCATCTAATGACATCTGTTAAAGATGGTAAAGGGGACTTTTTTCAGCCATTGAGACAGGTATGGGGACCACTGCAACAAGACTCTGTGGGGGGAGGGGGGGAGGGCGAGTGATTGGGCTCAAGTCTGAATACGGCATGGGTAAGTGGGAACTTACAGCCAAGAAGCAGGATAGAGGTCAGTGGACGGAAAATTATTAAAAGGTAAGATCGGGCGTAAGGGGGATTCTGACTGAACTGACCTAAAAGAATCTTTGCTGAAGACAGGCCAGGGTGATGAGAAATAACCTGAAGGATGGTGGAGGACCCCACTAGGTATCAAGAATGATCACTAATTGAGAATGGGGAACACTTGTTGAGTTAGCATAGTTCTTGCTAAAACTGGATTTTATCGTCTTATTTTCTAATATGTCAAACACTCATAGATGCAATGCCCATAAAATAAAGCACTTTGAGATGCTCAATTTTAGAGTGTAAAGGAGTCCTGAAGTCAAAAAGTTTGAAAACTGCAGGTGTGGAACCTACCATTCTGTTATTTTCACAGATCATAGGTCAGGATTGGACAAGACACAGTGGGAATCAATGGCTTTTCTCTGCCCTACAATGACCAGGACCTTCCTTACCTGGGAAGACTCACACGGCTCAAGGTGACTCCAAAAGCAAAGGGCTGGAGTCATCTGGGGACTCATACATGCATCTGGTGCCCTCCTTGACACAGCTAGAAGGCTGAGATCAGCTGGTGACTGCTGAGAGGAGCATCTCCATGTAGCCCTTCCATGTTACAGTGTAGCTGCTTGTTTCCAAGGGAAGCATACAAACTGGGAGTATCCCAAAAGAGAACATGCGAAGATAACCACTAGGGAATTGCATGGCCCCTTATGGCCTAGACTGGGAAATCATACAGCATCACTTATATTGTACTCCTCTAGGAAAAGGTCAAGTGGAAGCAACAGTGTCAAAGGGGAGGCAACAGTGTCAAAGAATTTTGGGGCCATGTTTTAAAACCATAAATCTGCCACAAATTATGTATGTACCTCCACATATACAACAGTCACTGCCTATTAAAACCATGCCAAAATCTTGTGCCTACTGTATCAGCCTCAGGTTCTATGTCCAGAATCTTAACATGTAAGATCCAATCTGGAAAAGACTGTTTTGGTTTGGTTTGAGGATGTTACTCTCAATTTGAAGATTTGTCAGGTAAAGAGACAAGTTATTTACTCCCCACACATTCAACATACAATTGTGAGAGGAGGAAAGAATAATCAGAAGAGATATTCATATTGAGAAGTGTGTGGGAGGCATCTGGCTAGCTCAGTAGGAACAGCATGACTCTTGATCTTGGGGTTGTGAGTTTGAGCCCCAATTGGTATAGACTAGACTAAAAAAAAAATAAACTTTTAAAAAGTAAAACCTGGCTGTTTATCATAGAAAGAAAGGGGAGGAATGGGGAGACTCACTGCAGCCAATAGTCCATAGCAATTCTGAAAGTCAGACAGGAACATCTTGCCTCTTGCCTCTTCCTTAAGGGGCACTACTGAGCCACAATGATTCTTTGTGGAGTTCTGATACCTGAATCATACTTGCTTTCCCATAGGACCATATTTTTAACCGAGTAGTTTTATAGACCTATTTCTTTCATCTTGCTCCTTACCCACAGTTTGGGGATTCAAAAGTCTCCATTCACTTTAAGACTTTTTCCCCCCACAACAGTTTTAGGTTCACAGAGCAACTGGGCAAGGTACACAGACTTCCCATATACCCCTGCCCCACACGTGCATAACCTCTACCACTACTAACATCTCACACCAGAGTGGTAAATTTGTTACAACTGACGAACCTACATTGACACATCATAATCATGCACAGTCCCCTGGGGTTCACTCTTGATGTTGTGCATGCTATGGTTTCCACAAATATAGAATGATATATTCACCACTATAGCACCATTCAAGGTATTTTCACTGCCTTCAAACTCCAATGTGCTTTGCCCATTCATATCCCCAGTTACCTCCCTCCACTCCAGACAACCACTATCTCCATAGCTTTGCCTTTTCCAGGATGTCAGAGTTGGAATCATACAGTATATAGCCTTTCCAGATTGGCTTCTTTCATTTAGTAATGTGTATGTAAGGTGTGTCCAGGTCTTTTCAAACCCTGATAGTTCATTCCTTTTAAATGCTGGATACTCCATTGTCTGGATGCACCAGTTTATTTATTCATTTACCTACTGAAGAGATTCATTCGCCTACTGAAGTTTTGGCAATTAGGAATAGATCTGCTATAAATATCCATGAGCACACAAAACAAAAAAACCCAAACACCATGCATGTGCTGGGTTTTGAATGGACGTAAGTTTTCAACTTCTCTAGGTAAATACCAAGGACTCTGGATTCTGGATCATTTGTTTAGTTGTGTAAGAAACCACCAAACTATTCCGAACTGGCCATACGATTTTGTATTCCCACCAGGAAAGCATTTGATGCTGTTAGTGTTCCAGATTTTAGCCATTCTCATAGATGTGTAGTTGGATCTCCTTTTAATTTGCATTTTTCTGATGACATACAATGTGGAGCCTCTTTTCATAAATGCTTATTTGCCATCTGTACATCTTCTGTGGAGATGTCTGTTAAGGTCTTTGACCAATTTTTAAAAGGTTATTTTCTCACTGATGAGTTTTAATAGTTCTTTGTATACTTTAGATAATAGTCCTTTATCCAAATATGTTCTTTTGCAAATATTTTCTCTCAATCTGTGCTTGTCTTCTAATTTCTTGACAATGTCTTCCACAAAGGATAAGTATTAAATTGTAACGAAGTTCAGTTTGTCCATTTCTTTTATGGATCATGCCTTTGGTGTTATATTTAAAAAGGGATTGCCACACCCAAGGAAATCCAGGTTTTCTCCTATGTTATCTTCTAGGGTTTCATAGTTGTGTGTTTTCCACTGAGATGTATGATGCATCTTGAATTAGTCTCTGTAAAGAGCGTAAAGTGTCTGGATTAATTGTTTAGCATGTGGATGTCTGGTTGTTCTAGCACCATTTGTTGGAAAGAATTATCTTTACTCCATTCCACTCTTTGCTCCTGTCAGAGATCAGTTGACTATTTATGTGGCCTGGCTGAGCTCTCTGTCCTGTTCCATCAATCTGTCTACTCTTTTATCAATACCACACTGTTTTAATTAATGTAGCTTTATAATAATTTTTTATGTTTTTTTTTTTTTAATCTTTGAGTAATCTCTACACCCAATGTGAGGCTCAAACTCACAACCCCAAGATCACACTCTTCTTACTGAGGCGGCCAGCTGCCCAAGCTGTATATTAAGTCTTGAAGGCAGGCAGTTTCAGTCTTCCAACTTTGTTTTTCTCCTTCAATGCTGTGTTGGCTATTCTGGGTCTTTTCCCTCTCTGTATAAACATCAGAATCAGGTTGTCAATATCCACAAAATAAGTTGCTGGAATTTTGACTGGGTTGAATCCATTAGTGAGGTTGGGAAGAATAAACATCTTGACAATACTGAGTCTATCCATGAACATTAAATATCTCTCCATTTATTTTGAGTCTATCCATGAACATTAAATATCTCTCCATTTATTTAGTTGTTCTTTGATCTCACTCATCAGAATTTTGCAGTTTTTCTCATATAGATCTAGTACATATTCTGTTGTGCTAATGTAAACAGTACTGTGTTTGCAATTTCAAATTCTATTTGTTCATTGCTACTGTAAGTGAAGACAACTGATTGTTTCATGGATATGTGCATGCATCAAAACTTAAATTGTACACTTAAAATATGTGCAATTTGTTGCATGGCAATTATACTTCAATAAATCTATTCATTAAGAAAACCAAACTTAATAAGAACCAAAGATTCTAACAAGAAAAAGATATTGAACATACACTTCACCAACGATAAATGGATGATAAGTACATGAAAAGATGTTCAACATCATTAGTCTTTAAAACAGTGGTTCTACTTTGAAAAAACACACACACAAAGAAAGGCAACTCGTTTAAATAAAAATGGTTTTCTTTTCCAGTATCAATTTTCTTATATGCAGTAAGTGAAAATTTGTACCCTAATACTTTCCCAAGTATTTTATACTTTCAGATTGTATTTAAAAACCTTTTGTATCAAAGGTTTTTCATTTAAGAAACCCTTTTATGATTTAAATTTTTATAAAAATATATGTAACTTATTTACTGAAAGCAGATTGCTTCTACATTCATAATCTAACATGACTTATTACATGTAAAATAAATTAACAAAGCCTTTTCTGCATTCCCTACATTTATAATTTACCATTCCTGTCCAGTGTGAATTGTGTTTCCTAATAACAAAAAACTAAGACTTTCCTACATCTCTTTCACTCAGAGGATCTCTTCTATTATGCACTTTCATATTTTCCCTAAATGAAGGCTACACTAAAAAAAAAAAAAATCCTATCCTTCTTACATTTATAAGATTTTTCACAGCTGTGAAATCATAGCTGAACAGTAAAATACAAGACAGACCTAAAGGCTTCCTACATTGCTCATAAGGTTACCTTCACAATGAATTAGTAGATGTTTAATAAAAGAAGTATTAAAGGTTTTCCCACATTCTACACAAGCATAAGCTTCTCTCAAATGTGAATTCTTATGCATTCAGTAAGCATGAAGAAATACTAAGTTTCCCCACATTCCTCATCTATATATGGCTCTTCCCCACTTAGTTGTTAAATGTCGAGTAAGATATGCGGGTTGGGTAAAGGCTTTCCCATATTCCTTACATTCAAAAGGTCGCTCACCAGTGTGAGTTCTCATGTGTACTATAAGGCCTAATGAAATAGTGAAGGCTCTCCCACATTTTTTACATTTATACGGCTTCTCTCCAGTACATGTTCTTTCATGTTGACTAAGGTGCGAGGAATAGCTAAATGATTTTCCACATTCCTCACACTCAAAACATCTTTCTACACTGTGAATTTTAAATGTAAGAAAGGATGATTGAATAAAGGCTTTCCCACACTGCTTACAATCATAGGGTTTCATTTCAGGGTGAGTTTGCATGTGACTTTCAGAGCAAGATGAGTTACTTCCCACATTCCTTACACTGATAAGGCTTCTCGCCAGTGTGAGTTCTTGTATGTACAGTAAGGGGTGATGACCTAACAAATGCTTTTCCACATTCCTTACATTTATAAGGCTTCTCTCCAGTGTAAGTTCTTTTGTGTTTTCTAAGACCTGGAGAATCAGTGAAGGTTTTCTCACATTTACTACATTCATGGTTTTTCTCCAGTGTGAACTTGCATGTAAATATTCAGTTTTGATAAACAAACAACTCTTTACTACACTCCTTGCAAACATAGTGGTTCTCTCTAGTATAAAATAGTACACATTTAGCAAGACATGGGAAACAAGGAAAGACTTTCTCAAATTTCTTACATTCCACAGGCATCAGTTCACTTGGGAGTTCTTAAATGTTGAGTAAGATATGAAGATCAAGTAAAGGTTTTCCCACATTCTTTAGATTTGTAGGACTTTTTTTCTATTGTGAATCTGTACATGTATGAAAGGGCTTGTAGAATGAAAAAAAGCTTCCCCACATTTCTTAAAGGCATATGGCCTCTCTCCACTATGAATTCTTACACATTCTCTAAGGCGTGAGGAAGAAGGAATGCCTTTCCAATAGTGCACTTATAGGGTTTCTTTAGAGCGTAAGTTTTTTTGTGAACAAGATGTGGATTTTGGCTTAAGGTGTCTACATTGATTACAGTTAGGAGGTTTCTCTCCATTATCAGTTTTGTTGTGTGGATTAAAGATGAGTTCTTGTGAAGGCTTTTACACATTACACAAGTTTTCTTTCTATTGTGAGCTCTCTTGTAAGTCTTAAAGCAGGAGTATTCACTCAAGGCTTCTTCCCAATTTTTAATATTAAACAATTCCTCTCCAATGTGTTTCTCACCTGTTGATGAAGAGATTTAGTGATGCCTTACGAAAGTTTCCAGCTTTATTACATTCAGAGATCCTCCCCTCTACCTTGAATTGTTATGCTACACAGGAAACAAATTAGTATGATTGAAGTTTTTTGTTTTCTCTTCCATATTCACTGCATGCAACGCATGGTTCCAGACCTGAGTGCTTCCAAGCAGAATGAAGAGACCATTCTGCTAAAGAGTTCTCTTGTAATGTTTTTTTTTCCCCCTTTTGTAGTCTTTCACGGAGATTCTTATAGCGTTTAGCTGATGATTGATCAAGATGAAATTACTTATCAAAAACTTTATCTGAATTGTATATATGAAATATTGAGCTAACACCGTGTGAATATATTTTGGGGAGTGTTTCCAGTATTTGTCAAATTCATAATTCTCAGAGACTCTAAGAGAAACAGTTTCATTTGGGATGAACAGTAGCTCCAAGTGTCTTGTTATGGTTTTGTGTTGCTTCTCTATCTTATGGAATTTCCAAACTTCCATTGGTGTGGAAGGCAAGGAATTACACACTGCAAATCTTACCGTTTCTACCACATTGGATGTTTTCCCCTGCAAAATATTCTGTGAGGTGCTGACCATTTGATATTAAGACAAATCTCCCAATCTGAAATAAGATTAAAAAAAATTAAGGTCTTAGAGAAATAAATGATGGAAAGAAGGTGTTAAAAATAAAGGCCAATGCCTATTTACTTTCAAAGACTGACTTAATATAGATTACAAAATAAAAAAGAAAAGAAATGAAAAGTCTGACTACATTAAGAGTTTGACAATGAAAAAGGGTGCCAGTCAAATCGGTGACTCTCTAAGAAATGATTCCATACATGTCGAGAATGATGGTTGACAGAAAGCAACATAACCAGGAAAACAAAGTTGAAAGAAAACGGATGAAGAACTAAATGCAAAATTTAAAGAAATAGATCTTACTGTCAGGTCAAAAGGAAGTTTCAGAAAGTGGATGAAAAGTTAAAGAGAAGTCTGAAGTACTCGAGGAACCTCATAAACCAGACACCAGCATTCTTGGGAAAATCCACCTTAAAAACTTCCTATTTGACGTTTCCAAAGGGACTGCAGCTCTCATGGATTCCTGCTGTTTTTCATAAAGAACCACGTGTCCCTTTTCCCTTACTTTGCAGAACTTCTTCCACTATCCTCACCTTTCCTTTCTGTTCCACCTGAAAGATCAGACCAGGTCTGCATGGCTAGTACCTGGCTCTCAGAGGAAGACACCTGATTTAAGAAGAACATGCAAGGGATGACAGATAGTTCCATTAACCCGGATCAAGGTTCTGCTCTGCAGGGACACCAAATACTGTCAGGTATAACTTGAGAAACAAACTGTTTGTGCCAACTTTATCAAACCAATAAACATTCTTTTACTTTTTTTCCCAAACCAATAAACTTTCAAATGAAACTAAAATGCAAGTACACACTTTCTCATTGTTCACCAAAAAGGGTGCCAATCTTTCCCCTGAAACCCAGGCTCAAACTTGCATAGAAGTTTTTTAAGTCCTAAGCCTTTCAATCCATACAGAAAATAAAGCCAGTACAAGGACAGATCTTCATTTTCAAGAGGAAGTCACTTTAAGGTAAGGTCTATGAGAGCAGAAACAACGTCTGCTCTTTTTACCACTGCACTGCCATTAATCAGCATAGAGCCTAGAACACAGTCACTTAAGCAAGGGGAGCCTGGCTGGCTGAGTCGGCATGCGACTCGATCTCAGACTCGTGAGTTTAAGCCCCACGTTGGGTATGGAGCCTACTTTAAAAAAAAAAAAAAAAAAGGAAAGATTTCTTCTAGAAAAAGCTGAATGAAGAAATGGTACTAGTCTTACCTATTGCAACCAGATTCCTGTGGTTCCCCAGCATCGCATCTCTGTACAGGTTTGTCTCAGTTGGATCCAGCAAAGTCCACTCCTCCTGAGTGAATTCCACAGCCCCATCCTCACGGGTCACCAGATCCTAAACTATCACAAATATCTTGGCATCAGGCAACTGCCATCTAAATCAGTCTTCACTGGAGAAAGAGAATGGGAGACCCAAAGCTTAGACAGGGTTCCGTGTTCTCCCATTATCTCTTCTGGGGTTTGATGGTCCTCATGCCCATTCTCCTCTCTACCTGGTGACCTCATCCAGTCATGTAGCTTTAAGAGTACCTCTTTCACCTGGCTGCACATATCTCACAACTGTACCCTTTTCTAGTCTTATTTTTCTCTAATGACAGGACTTACCATGGTCTGAGCACATTACAGACACAATAAATGCTGGCAATGAATGAAATCATTCCTCCAGTGACAGCACAAATTCTGAAAAACACATGTCCACTCCCTCACAGAGATCATAGCAAGACAAGAGTGCACAATCAGCATGGATGAGAGTTGGACTGAATTAGTAAATACTGCAAGAACAGTATCATTTCCTTATCTCATCTGTCAACCACATAAAATATCCTGAAACCTGAGGAAATTTAAGTGGGTACTCAGTCCCTGTGTAGGCCCTATATGCACAAAGAAACTCGGTTCTATTAGAAGAAAACATGTCTACCTGGTAGGAAGAACATGTAATTCTATAAAAGAAGAAATTACCTACTTACCTGAGAATAATCTGTCAGACACCTAGTCAGTGTCCTTTCTACTTCTGATTTCTCCTCATGAAGACGGAAAAAATGTTGAGAAAGATGACCTTGGGGAGAAGAAATAAAACCTGAGAACCCAGGGTGCCCAAAGTTTCCACACACAAGCCTAGAAGCCACTCCACACTAATTCTAAGCAGCTGAGCAGCCTGCCTCATCTGAAATCAGGAGGGTTTGGGCTTTGGAAGGAAGAGTTTAATAAAGAAATTTAAAGTTTAGAAAGATAAAGATGTTCTTTTCTTTTCAAGTTTATTTATTTATTTTGAGAGATTCAGAGAGCAGAAGTGGGGTAGGGACAGAGAGAGGGAGAGAGAGAGAATCCCAAGCAGGCTCTGTACCACCACTGCAGAGTCCAATGTGGGGCTTGAACTCATGAACCGTGAGACCATGACCTGAGCTGAAGTTGGACACTGAGCCACTTGGGTGCCCCAAAGTTGTTTTCTTTGGACAGTAATGAACCTCATGTTGATTAAGCAGAACATCTCCCACAAAAATATCCATCCTCATCTCTCCTTCCCAAATCTAGGGATTCAGATATCAGGATGTTCTTATCTACTTAAGCCCTCTCTTAGACAGCATAGAAACGGGACTGCCTAGACCTTGACAAGATGGGCTGTTCATAGGCCAGTTTAAAGCAGTCTCTGATGGGAGCATCAACAAGGACTTACCACAAGAGAAAAGATCAATGGCCGGCATCCTGTGGGTACGACAGTAAAATCTGCCTGAACGCTTCTCGTTCCCAAAGTCCTTCAAGACAGTGTCTGAATTTAGTGGACACGTCAATCTCAATTCTTCTTAAGTAGCAGTGGATTCTTGCCACATACCATCAGTCTTTAAGCAACAGGCACTGCTCAGCTATCATGAAGCATTATTCATTAGTCAGCTCTCTGTAGAAGATGAAGTTATATTACATAAAAGCCATTAGAAACTGTAGAGTAGCATACCACATGAATACAAATAACAATCGCCATTTATTGAGTACCTACTGTGTGCCACAAGCAGTGGTAGCTCAAAAGATTATCAACATAGTTATTATTACTATCATTTAACAGTTGAGGCAACCTATATTAAGAGCAGTCACTGACCCAAGATCACCAATCAGGAAGAGTTAAGAGTCTGAACACAGGTTACTCTATCTCAAAAGCCTGAACTCCTGAGGTTACTGTTACTCTCTAACATATTTGGATGACTGTCATAAGATGCTGTGCAACAAATGATTAACCCAGGTCTGGGTTGCTCAAATCCCACACTTTCCTGAGAAAGGCCCATCTTCAGACCTACTCTTGGCTGGACTTGTGGGAGATGTTCATAGAATATCCTGCCTGGTAAGAATGTTTTTGTACACCTGGGTCCCTTGGGCAACACATATCAGTCTGACCAGATAGTTTATGCTAACAATGTGATTTAAGGTAAACATGTTTTTATATGCCTGAGGCTTTGGGCAATGTTCTAATAGTTTGATCTCAGGCTGGAGCCTAAGTGGCTACAGTCAGTCATGCAGGTGGTGTGTGCCTACAGGACTAACCCACAATAAAAACTTAGCTTAGGTGCTATAGATTGAATTTTTGCACCTCCCTGCATCTTCGTATATAGAAAGCTAATCCCCAGTGTGATGGTTTTTGGAGGTAAGGACTTTTGAGAGGCAATTATGGGATTAGTGCCTTTGTGAAAGAGACCCCAAACAGCTACCTTGCCTCTTCTGCCATGTGATGACACAGTGAGAAGATTGCCTTTATTATAACCAGTAAATAGGTCCTCACTTGACACCAAATCTGCTGGCATCTTGATCTTGATTTTTCCAAGCTTTCAGAACTATGAGAAATTTCTGTTGTTTATAAGCCACCCAATCTACAATATATCTGTTACTGCAGCCCAACTGAACAGCCTAATGTATCAGGTGAGCTTCCTTGGTTGGCAATACTTCACATGTGATGTAACACACTAGTAGTAGGAATATGAAGCAATGACCATTTGACTGCACTGGGAAAAGACACCTGGATGCTTGTGCCTGGTTTCTCCTGGAATTAATCCCATGTGTTGTATTTGTCCCTTTGCTGATTCTAATCTGTATCCTTTGGTTGTAATAAACCATAATGGGTTTAACAGCAGGAATCTTGTGAGTCCTACTGCACTGCAGAGCATGAGGTCTTGGGGATCCCCAGCACAAATGGTTTAAATTCAGGTATCTTTGAGCTCTTCTGGCTGGAAAAAACACCCAGCCCCAGTTGCCTTCCTTCAAGTCCTTATTATCAGCTTATGCCTTCATTCATTATGCAAATATTTATGAAGGTCCTTCTCTTCGCTACACAATACAGTAGGCATAGAGGAGAGAGCAGTGAACAGAAAATGCCCCATACCTTAGATTTTTTTTTTCACATTCCAAGCTTGGGTCAAGCAGAAAATAAACACATAAATTTGTATTCTATCAGTTGGTGATGAGTGCTAGGGAAAAAATATGAACAGATCAGGAATATTATTCTCTGCCTCTCCAACACACACATATGCCCAAGGATTTTTCTTAGCAAACTTAGGGCTAGCTGTGGGAAAAATAAAGACAGAAAAGGAAAACAATCACTTCAGAAGGTTCTTGAAAACTGACATCTGACTTGCCTCAAAAGTGATATCCAACTTTTGATCCAAAGCACTAGCATAATTAAAACAAACAAAATAAACTCAGAATACATTTCAGATACTGCTCTACTTCCATGGGGAATCAGCTTAGAAGCACCTCACATAGGAGATGTGACC
This sequence comes from Paguma larvata, assembly GCA_030068075.1. Lineage (NCBI taxonomy): Eukaryota > Metazoa > Chordata > Mammalia > Carnivora > Viverridae > Paguma > Paguma larvata. The sequence goes on along the minus strand of CM057842.1, from coordinate 6,990,835 downwards.
CTCACCCCTAGGTCATGGGTGTAAAACGTACAGAGTAGGTGGAGTGCTAAATCAGACTTTGCCCAAAGTTTATCTATTTTTTTTTTCCAAAAACACCTCACCTCTTTTTTTTCCATTAAATTTTGCCTTTTTAATTTCTTCCTTACCTATGCTTTATCTTCATTTTGTTGGTCCTTTCAAACATTTGGAAATTACAGTTAAGTTCATTTTTCAAACATTTTATCGAATTATACATTCAAAAAAGGGCAGAATTACAAGTGTACAGTACATTATCATGAATTTCTTGACCCCTGAAGCACTCATATGCCTCATCTAAATTAGTTCTTTCTCCTCTCCAAATGGAAGCACTATTCTGTCTTGTAAAACTGTAATTCGGCCTGATTTGGAACTTCGTATCAAATCATATGGTGTGCATTAATTGGTGTCTAGCATTTGCCATTCAGTATCCTGGCCTATCTGTGCACCTCCTTGTAGAATCTAATTTCAGCAAGAACCCTGCTAATTAAGTCAATTTAACTAGACCTCTCATTACATGATCACCCTCAGTACCTGATCAGGTTCCTCATCCTCTACCATTTTCCAGGTGATGCCTGATCAATCTGCCTTTTATTTATTTATTTTGTTTATTTATATTTGAGAGAGAGAGAGAGAGGATGCAAGAGGGGGATGGGGAGAGAGAGGGAGACAGAATTTGAAGCAGGTTCCAGGCTCCCAGCTGTCAGCACAGAGTCCAACACGGGGCTTGAACTCATGAGCTGTGAGATCATGAGCCAAAGTCAGACGATTAATCAACTGAGCCACCCAGGTCCTCGTCTTTTTTTTTTTTAAGTTTATTTATTTTGAGAGAGAGAGAGAGAGAGCACGAGTAGAGGAATGGGAGGAGGGTGAATGAGGGAGACAGAAACAGAGGGGGGGGGAAGAGAGAGGGAGAGGGAGTGAGAGAGGGAGAGGAAGAAAGCGGGAGAGGAAGAAAGCGGGAGAGGAAGAGAGAGAGGGAGAGAGGAAGGGAGAGAGGAAGGGAGAGAGGAAGGGAGAGAGGAAGGGAGAGAGGGAGAGAGGGAGAGAGGAAGGGAGAGAGGGAGAGAGGGAGAGAGGAAGGGAGAGAGGGAGAGAGGGAGAGAGGAAGGGAGAGAGGGAGAGAGGAAGGGAGAGAGGAAGGGAGAGAGGAAGGGAGAGAGGAAGGGAGAGAGGAAGGGAGAGAGGAAGGGAGAGAGGAAGGGAGAGAGGAAGGGAGAGAGGAAGGGGGAGAGGGAGAGAGGAAGGGGGAGAGGGAGAGAGGGAGAGGGAAGAGGAGAGGGAAAGAGGGAAAGAGGGAGAGGGAAAGAGGGAGAGGGAAAGAGGGAGAGGGAAAGAGGGAGAGGGAGAGAGGAAGGGAGAGAGGGAGAGAGGAAGGGAGGAGGAAGGGAGAGAGGAAGGAGAGAGGAAGGGAGAGAGGAAGGAGAGAGGAAGGGAGAGAGGAAGGGGGAGAGGGAGAGAGGAAGGGGGAGAGGGAGAGAGGAAGGGGGAGAGGGAGAGAGGAAGGGGGAGAGGGAGAGAGAGGGGGAGAGGGAGAGAGGAAGGGGGAGGGGGGAGAGGGAGAGAGGGAGAGAGGGAGAGAGGGAGAGAGGGAGAGAGGGAGAGAGGGAGAGGGAGAGAGGGGGAGAGGGAGAGAGGGAGAGAGGGAGAGAGGGAGAGAGGGAGAGGGAGAGAGGGAGAGAGGGAGGAGAGGGAGAGGGAGAGGAGAGAGGGGGGGGAGAGGGGGAGAGGGGGAGCGGGAGAGGGGGAGAGGGGGAGAGAGGGGAGAGGGGGAGAGGGGGAGAGGGGGAGGGGGGAGAGGGAGGGGGAAAGGAAGGGAGAGAGGGAGAGAGGGAGAGAGGGAGAGAGGGAGAGAGGGGGAGAGGGAGAGAGGGGGAGGGGGGAGAGGGGGAGGGGGGAGAGGGGGAGAGGGGGAGAGGGGAGAGGGAGAGGGGGAGAGGGGGAGAGGGAGAGAGGGAGAGAGGGAGAGAGGGGGAGAGGGGGAGAGGGGGAGCGGGAGAGAGGGAGCGGGAGAGGGAGAGAGGGAGCGGGAGAGGGAGAGGGAGAGAGGGAGCGGGAGAGGGAGAGAGAGAGCGGGAGAGGAAGCGAATCCCAAGCAGGCACCACAGTGCTGGCGCACCCATGAAACTGTGAGGTCATGACCTGAGCCAAAACCAAGAGTCAGACGCTGAACCAACTGAACTACCCAGGCACCCACTGATCTGTCTTTTTTTTTTTTTTTAGCGTTTTTATTTTATTTTTGAGAGACAAAGAGACAGTGAGCAAGGGAAGGACAGAGAGAGAGAGAGAGAGGGAGATACAGAATCCGAAACAGGCTCCAGGTTCTGAGCTGTCAGCACGAGCCCGACGCAGGGCTCGAATTCACGAACCATGAGATCCTGACCTGAGCTGAAGTCGGCCGCTTAACCGACTGAGCCACCCAGGTGCCCCTGATCTGTCTTTAGTAAGAATCCTGTTAGGTCATTTTAGCCAGAATCCCCCTGACCTCAGATGTTTCCTCTTAGTAATTTTCTATTCATTAACCCCCATTCTGGTCCCTGTGATCTCCACTTGCTTCTGCAGTACTCAGTCGGAATTGAGCCTGAGCTCTCCCCACGCTGTAAAATCCCATTGCAGTGATTCCTACACCCATCTCAATGCTCCGAGAAAGTCTGCCCCACCATCTTTAACAAATGTCACTAAATTTTTTTTCTTTAACACTTTGCCTAATCTCCCCTAGCCATAATACCCAGTGCCCTAAAACATTCCATATTGGACACAGATGCTCTAACATAATGAAAGATAAATTAAAATTCAGTCTTTAGTAGTCACAGATTGCCTTATTAAAATGAAACCCCATGGACCTCCCAGGTAAATTAGTTACTAGGGCCAATGCAATTTAAAACAGGGTCTTCAAGAGTGAAAACTTATTATATAAAACCTAACTAATGAAGGGGCCATTATTTTCAACAACTTTTCCCATTTGACAGTCCAATTTTGCCTCTTCTTAAACCTGGAGAAAATAAATGGTGCCTTATGATGTATTACTCTAACTGTAACACTGGTTAGGGCCCCTCTGTACCCAACATTCAGTATTATTAAAAATCCAGGCTCCATCCAAACAATAACCAGTAAACATTCTGCTCTTACAGACTGGGCTTACAGTTCTGTGCAGTGCCTATTCAAACAGCCTCTCCACTGCAACATGCCCTCACCTCTGAAGGGTATTAAACCGATCGCCTAACCATGCAGAGAAAAGATACAGAGTTCATGCAAGTATTTGAGCAGGGTACGCTGAACTTTATATCCTTACTATAAACCTAAAAGGACAAAAAGAAATGCAAATAAACTTATAGTTTACTGAGTAAGTCTACGGTTGGTAGTAACATTGGTATTACAATTTTTGAAACTACTATACACACACTGTAGGATAAAACAATATATTAATGCTACTGGGAACCAACAGCATTTATTAATACAGAAAAGAGTTACAAGTACAAAATAAGAGAAAGCAGAAAAGAAAACCCATAATATTAAGTTTTTACTGGGAATATGAGTATGAACTTACGATGTAAGGAAACATGTATTTTCGATACCCACTGAAAGGCCTAGATACGATTACACCCGAGTAGCACCGAGTCCATGTATCACAGACCTTGGGGAAAGGAAACAGGTTTTTTGCAGAAATCACTGGTTATAGGTCTGTAACAAAGTACAAAGTGAACTGGGGCTTTATTTTATACTTAAAGACTAATAGGGTTGTGTTTAAAGACTAATAGGATTCATGTTGAAGAGACACATGATTCAAAAGGCAAATCTGGGACAGTTTGAGCATCAAAATAAATGACAGGGATTGATTATAAAGCAGTGAAAGAAAAGCCCAAGAATATGTGTGATACTCCAAGAAGAAAAAAAAAGTACAGAGGACAGGGGAGGTGGGGAAGAAAAGCTGACAGCTAAAGAAGAAATGACACAATTAGGAAAATCGTTTTGTAACCCCGCCCCCTGCCCTACCCCCCATGTAAAAACAGGTTGAGGCCAAGACTGACAAGTGATGTTGAAACCCTTGGCTGAAAGGCTGTTCGGGAACAGACTATCCGCCCGTGCCAAGTATAACCCAACGGTATCCAGGAAGAAATACGTGTCTGTATGAGAGAGAAGGGCTCCCTAACTAAATGCTTCCCGTCCCTAATAAACAATGGGAAAACTTGCATTTACACTTCCTGAATGGGATACAGTACAAAGTACACAGAAACGGTTCAGGGTCTAAACTTGCAGTCTAACTCAGGAGCGACTGGCTGGTTCTCTGGGGCTACCCTGAACATAATATGTGGCTAGTTTGACTGAGAAGCTAGATTCTTAACTTTATGTACTTGTAATTAATTAGATTTTAGAAATAAAGAAATAAAATTGATCCAGTTACTGAAAAACAAAACAAAAAACTTTTCAGTATGTTCCAACAATCTGGGTTTGGAGATCGTTTTCAGCAGTAAAACAGCAAAAGGTAAATACAGATCAATAATTTCCAGTGAAAACTCAGCATCCACACCGAGATCCGGCACACAGACCAGATTCCAGCAACTTACTATGAAAGGAAACAAACATAAAATTTCTCATTAATAATTCCCTATTAGCTGCATTTGTCATTAATTCCAGTAATAATTTTATATCGATAACCGGATAAATTGTATTAAATAAAACATATTAGAAACAATTTCACAGGTACATTTAAAGGTTTTAGTTGGCTACTAAAAATTATAAAAAATTACACCTGTACCTCACGTTATATTTGCATGAGACAGGACGGCTCTAGACCCAACGTCCACTTTACAAGCAATAGACAAGTTAATTAAATAATTAAATGAAATCATAATAAAACAACATCGTATCTGAAGGCCAACATTTTACTCTATAATTCTCCTGGAACCTTCGAGAACCAAAATTAATTTTAGTTTTTAAATGCAGGCAACTGTTTTAGGTAAGAGAGACCAGAGATCCAAAGCAAAAGGCAAGGTAGCAAATCTTGTTCGGGTCTTAGCCCCAAAAAATCCCGACAACTGTAATAGATGCTTTCCGAAAACTGGAGAAAACTTACTCTCTTGGACGGACAGTGGAGTTTTGATGTTAGGAGGCTGTCCTCATTCTCAAGAGGATGCATGCTTACGGTTAAAAGGCGAAGCTAATGTCTGCAATTTACCATTAAATGGCTCATCCGAAGAATAAACAGCACTAGAGACAAAACCTTAACAATCAGTTAAAGTGGATGAAGGTTCCACGGATGCTCGTTTTATTGGCGCGACAGATTTTAGGGAAGAATTTCTAAATGGAGACCCGAAAGAAAAACCTACCTGTCAAAGCTTCACCTTCCTTAGGGTGAATTCAATTCCAGCTAACGGCAACCGGCCCGCCGCGTCTGTGCTCTCGGACTGCTACAGTCGAAGCTTCGGGCATTTGCCAGGCTCTGCCGCACTGAGTTTTCTAACTTACGCGAATTTACTCATTCAGGCATTTAACGTCGATAACCGACACCGCCGAGAGCACCGCGTGCCCGCCGGGATGAGACACAACCGCCACGCGCGGGGGGAGGGGGGCGAGCGGGGACGCTGGGGCCGGAGTCGCCGCGACGAGGAAAGGCCTGGTCCCCACGCCTTCCCCGGGCTGCCGTCCCCGTCTCGGGGGCCCAGACGGCTCGGGCTCTCGGAGGTAGGGGCCTCTGACTCCGCGCCTCCCCCTTGGGCTCCTCCCTTCCCGCGTACCCACTCAGAGGCCGGGCGGCGACAAGCAACGACTCTCCCTCAGACGCGGGAGTGGAGCGCGGCCAAGATGGCCGCCGCCCGGCGCACGCGCCTTTCCGGTCTCCGCAAACCGCGTGAGGGGCGGGGCCTCGAAAGCCGGGCGGGCCGCGCGGACGCCTCTTCTTGCGCCCTCTAGTGGAGAAAGGCCGTTTTCCTCCCCCCGGGAGGAGGCCAGCCGCTCGGAGGGAGCTGGTCCGGAAGGCGCGGCTGCGCCCCTGGACTGGCACGGCGGTTTATTTTCCCCAGCCCTGTGCTCTTACACGTCTTAACTAGATAACAGTTGCTTTCAAATTGTGGTGCATACGTGAACGCGTACGCGAATCATCCTGTTCATTTGCACAACTGTGCTTGCTCGTTTCCCACAGGGACAATGAATACAATCGCAATATAGCTGCAATTGACCTTTTCTTATGGCAACATAAATTGACTATTCGTGATTCATTTTTTCAAAGTAGTTCAGCCTCCTGTCTGTGAAGGGAGCAGCAAACTGCACTTGAGGCAAGAAGAAAACGCCACAGTATCTCGGTCTGGAGTCTCTGACACTACACTGGAGGTGAAGAGGTGACGGTAAGTTTAAATGAGACGGCTTGTCTAGATGTGCGGCTGAGGCTACTGTCTTCTTTACTGGGTTAGGAGAGCAACTGTTATGCCTAATGAGCCTCTGATTTCCATTATGATTTTGAGTTAAAAAGTTTAAGAGCTTGGCCATCCCTTTCAGGTACTAAAAAAAGGGAAACAGCTTATTACCATTTGGGAAACCCGGAGTGGGAGAGTTCTCAGTATTAGCCTTGAGTTAGCTTAAGGCTAACGCTACAGTGACCTCCCATGGTAGGGCTTCAGGGATGTCTTTAGTCATGTCCTAGAAGGAGGCAGATAAGTCATTAAGTTGGCAATGGACAGTCTACAATACATCTTAGGAATCCTCTACATTGTCTTTTGGTGAAAGGGGAGGGAATTTTGAATGGCTGTAATTTTTCTTGGTTTGAGGGATTTGCTTCCCAGGGATAAGTCATGGACTAGGTAGTGAACCTGCTGGTCTGACAGAACTGTAATTTATTCTCAGAAACTTTGTCTTGTGGGAAAGGAAACCTTAATAAAATGCAGTCAGGAGGCCAGAGGGGCGTCTCTCACAGGGTACCACTCCTAATTACAGTAAGAATTATCAATTATAGACCCCCCCCAGCAGAAGAATCTGCAACAGGACATTACAGCCCCCAACAGAAGAGGTATGTACATTACATCTCATACAAGAAATAGGCTACCCCAGCAAGTCAGCCAATGAGAAACCGTCATCAATCTGAACGCTTCCTTTTCTCCAATGACAATTTAAATTTTTTAATGTTTATTTATTTTTGAGAGAGAGAGACAGAGCATGAGCAGGGGAGAGGCACGGAAAGAGAGGGAAACACAGAATCCTAGACAGGCTCCAGGCTCCGAGCTTTCAGCACAGAGCCTGACGCGGGGCTCGAACTCCGGAACGGTGAGATCATGACCTGAGCCGAAGTCGGACGCTCAACCGACTGAGCCACCCAGGCACCCCGCTTTTCTCCAATGAACTGGTTCAAAACGATCCCTCCCAACTTTCTCCTTCATAAAATAACGTTCCTCCTCTTTGTTGGACTAGCCTCTGGTTTTGGCTGTAGGTGGCTTGTCCCAAATTATAATTCTCTGCTATTCCCAAATATACCTTTGTACACTTTCCCCAGCTCCTTCCTTTGTTCCTACTCGGCAGATCAGAAAGAGTGTAGCTGACATGCTGGTCAGAGAAAAATGCACACAGTGAAATAAGACAGTGAAGGACAACAAACGTTTTTAAAAGCTGCAGTAAATTATACATAAAATTAACCACTTTAGCCATCTTTAAGTGTACAACTCAGTGGCATTCAGTACATTTAGAAAGTTGTCCAACTATCCCCTCTGTCCATCTCCAAAAATTTTTCACCATCCCAAACAGAAACTCTGTAGGGAAACATATTTTTATGAGATCTGGCCAATGCTTTGGTCTCCAATATTTCTGGAGACAGGAAAGTGTGAGTTTAATTGCATTAAAACAAGGATGCTGAATTTGTAATGAACTTTAACAAGGTGTCAATCCATAAATTTTCTCTCTCTCCCAAGGTGACCTCTGAAATGAAGACATTTAGACCCTTCAAAAAACCTCCAGGGAGAAGCAGCTCCCTTGATATTGCACTTGAATTAACATAACAAAATTAACTTTCTGGACATTAATAGGATTCCCTTAGGTCTCGTCCTATTATTACTGGCCTATATTGTACATTTCCCACACTCTGTTGTGAGTGGTAATGAACTGTGTTACCTTGGACTTCCCACTGGCCCACCAAAGCAGGGTATGTTCCGCTCCCAATACCTGTTGCTGCACCCAGCTTAATGATTTAATTGGCTTGGGTCTGCATGGGGAGCTTGGCTGAAGTATATCCTCCATGTACCCCTGTTTGCCCTACTGAGAGTCATGGTCCTGGTCAGTCTTGTCTGAAGTTCCCTAAAAGAACAGAATCAAGTTGGTATAGGCCCCTTTGGATACAATTAATTACAATATCTGTAATACTGTAACTGTCGTCTCTTCTTGCTGCTGTAACAAGTTACCAGAAACTTAGTAGCTTAAAACGAAACAAATTTATTGAAGGTCAGGCGTCTGAAATGGGTCTCACTGGGCTACACTGAGGGTTTCCACAGGGCTGTGTTTTTTCTGGAGGCTGTAGGGGAGAATTCATTTCCTTGCCTTTCCAGCTTCCAGAGCCTGTCTCCCTCCATTCCCTGACTCTTAGCCATAAATCAGTGCGATCACTGCTTCCATTCTCACACCTCTTCCTCTGACTCTGACCCTACTGCCTCCCTCTTTTGCTTAGGAAGGTCCCTGGGGTTACACTGGGCCCACCTTAATAATCGAGGGTACTCCTCTCCACCCCCATCTCAAGAGCCTTAATTTAGCCACACCTGCATAGTCCCCTTTGGCATACGAAGTAATACATTCACAGGTTCTGGGGATTAGGGCATGGCCATCTTTGGCAGGGGCATTATTCTGCCTACTGCACAAACCATCTAAAAAGAATTCTTAGCTAGATACGTGAAAAATTGGGGGCCAGAGCTGTAGAGAAATGGCTCTGTCACAGCGCCCTTGAGACTTTCTATCTAGCTACATAGGCCACGCAGGCTAAAGCCGTGACTGTGGCAAATGTGAGCGTTGGCAGAATGCCCTGTGATCCTCCCAGAACACGAGGGATGGAGGCCTGGAGTAAGGAGCTGCTATGAGGCCCTCTCCCACTCGCCTCCCCTGGGAAACTGTCAGAGGACAGTTTCTCATCGCCTCTTTGGTTCTGTTGAGGTAAGGGACTTTTTTGCCCTGCCCCATTCAGAACAGAAGTGCAGAATGTAAAGCTACTTGGCCTCAGTCTAGATTGGGCTCTTCAGCTGTGGGGAAGCGGCACAATCAAAGAGCATAGGTTAAAAAAAAAAAAAAAGAGCATAGGTTAAAGCTGATGGTCTTTGTGGCTGGCAGTAGAGGAACCTCCCCAACCTGCCCCGGGGGGGGGGGGGGGTTATCATCAAAATGGTGTTATCTATATGGTCTGAAGGCATTAGTTCTACTTCCTGAGTACTTGCCTCTCTCTCCTGTGACACTTTTATGGAACAGAACGTGTTAGCCAAATTTATAACTTCAAATCAAACATCATCCATCTAGGCGGTGATACCTGGGAGGGGTGCTCGAACGAAGGGAATAATCATGTTTAACTGTAGTCCACCGCCAGCCTCATTGATGCTTAGTGGCTTTAAGCACAGGCCGCACCAGGGAATTAAAAGGTGAAATGGCAGGAGTCTGCACCCCTTCAGCGCCCTTCCTTGGCCGGTAGTTACTGTGGCATATTGACCACCACTGGCACCCACCAACAAGCAAAAAGCTTTGGGCACGTTTCATGAGGCTGGCTCAGCAGGTCCCATTCCAACCATGGGAAAAGGGATTGTCTGGGAGGAACACCCAGGACAGAATCATCTTTTAGCCAAAGTGCTCCCATTTCAGTAGCTAAACTGGTACTTGCACCTTTGTTAATCCTCCTCCCAAGGTATTTATTTCCTGGGGCTGGGGAGAGGGTTATAGGGCCTTAAGGAGAGAGATGATGTGTATTTCTTCCTCTAAGAGAGAGTCAACTCTTTTTTTTGCTTTCCCCTTTTTGGTCTTCTACTACTTTTTGGATGGTCACTGGCAAAGTGGCTTAGTTCTTACAATGGTGACTGTATTTTTTTTCTAGCAGAGAATGTCAGTCATTTTTTTTTTCCAGGATCTCGAACTCTGTCCTGTCTCATGTCCCCCAGGAGCTTGGGCTCTTTCCTCCTCTGGGTGGTATGAAGCTGTGGTAAGCAGGACCCAACACCCATCTCATGGTTCAGAACATTCTTTCAGTAAAACAGCCACCTTCTTTGGGCTCCTGGGGGAGCAGAGCAAGGATATAAACTTCTTTGACTTTAGTTACTTTAAGTAACATTTTGACTGGATGGCCCCAAGAGTTGGGGGGTCTCAGTATCCCTCTGGGGAGGGGCTGGAATGCATCCCAGACAGTAGGTCTGAGTGGGACTACAGCTAAAGCCTGCTAGCTGTGGACAAAGCCACCTCCCCCGACTGTGCTTAGACCTGCCATGTCTGCCTTAGGGGCGTATTAACCTGTTGTAGCAATCCCTAGGGACTTGTTTAGAGTACCCCAAAACACCAGCTGGCCAAGGGCTCCTCCCCTTGCTACAGCGCATGATGGGGTCGGGGCAGCCCACCCTTGGTCCAGACTTGGGCACTCCTCCCCTTTTCCTGCTTGGGCCCGTAAGTCTTACAAGGTCCAGCAGCTGCTTAGTGGGAGACCAGGCAGGCAAGGCTTACCTCTTTCCCCAGGCAGCTGCACCTCTGACCCCAGAAGTCAGTTCCAATGATGTTCACTCAAATACCTATGAGGAAAGCTGAAGAGACTCCATTTTATTTATTTTTATAATTTTAAAAAATGTTTTTATTTATTTTTGAGAGAGGGAGAGAGACAGAGCATGAGTGGAGGAGGGGCAGAGAGAGAGGGAGACACAGAATCCGAAGCAGGCTCTAGGCTCCAAGCTGTCAGCACAGAGCCTGACTCAGGGCTCGAACTCATGGACTGCGAGATCATGACCTGAGCTGAAGTTGGACGTTTAACTGACTGAGCCACCCAGGAGACTTAGCACTCCATTTTAGAATGGCCTCATCTCTGCTGTTTTTCTACTAGGCACCATTTAGTGATGTTCAATATTTTGCCTCTGAATAAGCCCAAAAAGCTGTGTTCCCATTCAGGGGAAAGCACAAGAGTTGATCATTCTTTGAGTTTCATCCTAGGCCCCAGACACCGGATAACCCAGAAGAGCCAGATCCCAGACATGTTCCAGGACATTAGCTTTGAACGAGCCTCGGCTGCTGCTGGCGCCAACACCCCTACCTTTAGTAATTTACGGAATGACGTCTACTGCTCACCTGACATTTGCCTTTGATTGGACTCTACCCTGGATTCCTGAAGAAAAACGTACTCTAGGCCCTTTTCCAGTATAAACCCCTAACCCCAATTCTCTTTTCCTTTCCTAGTCTCCCAGACACTCCATCTGCTATTCTCTGTCATTCATCCTATTCAATAAACTGTTTTTACTTTCTCTGCCTTGCATTTGATTTCAATCCCTGTGAGAAGCCAAGGGCCCTCCTCACTGGTCCCGTGGGACCCTCCTCTGGGTCCTTGGACGCAGCCTGCCTGCATCGCCTGCACTACCACTGGTTGAGGCTAATGAGACATAGTGGGCGATCACAAAAAATACACAGATCAAGGGCGCCTGGGTGGCTTATCAGTTAAGTGACCGGCTCTTGATTTCGGCTTAGGTCATAATCTCACAGTTCAAGTGTTCAAGCCCCGCATTGGGCTCCGTGCCATCTACCTGGAGCCTGCATAGGATCTCTCTCTCCCTAGCTCTCTGCCACTCCTCTGCTCGCTCGCTCTCGAAATAAACACACAGAGCAAAACAGCACAGAGCAACACCATGTCAAACTGACACAAAGGAGTTTTAGAGTCTCAACCACTTGAAAGAGTCCAAGTATAGTTTTGTCACTCGATAGTCCTGTTGACTGGGTGGTCCCTATTATCTGTTTCCTGATTACCTCAGTCACATCCTGATCACCTGTAGGGAATTTGAGAGATTTGAGGACTGATCTAGGGAGAAGATAGGACCACAAGAGGCAGTAACATCCAATGAGCTTTACTGGGTTGACAAAGATTTACCATCCATTGACCTCCACCATGCCTCTTGCCTACAAATTCTCATTTACCTATAAGATATTTGGACTTGAACCTGCTTTTATACTGAGGTCTCTTTTCCCCTGTTGCGGTAGTGCTGAGTAAAATCTGTTTTACCACTTTAACTCCACCACTGTTTTTCCTTCAACAGGTTGCATGGCAGGGGAAGTCCCAACATGAGACCATCCAAAGGCTTACACACAGAAGCCATCATCCAGAAGGGGAGGAGGGCAAGGAAACCCCTGGGGGAAAGGGGCATCTGGGAGGGGTCTTACTGTCTAGGTGACTTTGCTCACCACAATGGAGGGGTCAGAGAGCTCTGAAAGGCCACAGCAGCTTGGTGTCTTACTAGGCTCTATGTCTTATCAATGTTCAGTAGATGCTGGGTGACTTTTGCAGAGCCTGCAAAGCAAGGAGACTCTGAATGGCTAAAAATATGCTTGTTGGGGCTATTTTAAAAAATTGGATATGCCAAAGTTTGAGTTTGGCCCCAGAGGGCTTTTGAGTTAATGGGTTTTAACCTGTAGTAAAGAAATAAACAACCCAAGGGCCCATACACAGAGTGACTTATTAGCATAGCAGACCTTTATCTCACGTACATACTTAAATGCATTCCTTGAGGAATAAACATTGAGAAGTTTTAAAAATAATAAAATGTGGAAGAGAATTAGGAAAATAGTTTTATACTCTAGAGTTTAGGAAGATTTAAAGAGCAAGCTAGGAGGGGCACCTAGGTGGTTCAGTTGGTTAACTGTCTGACTCTTGATCTCAGCTCAGGTCTTGATCTCAGGCTCTTGATCTCAGTATTGGGAGTTCAAGCCCCACCTACTTAAAAAAAAAAAAAGCAATCTAGGAAACCCAGAAAACATTCTTTAAAAAGTATAGGCTCCTGCACCTGAGTGGCTCAGTAGGTTAAGTGTCTGATTCCTGATTTCAGCTCAGGTCATGATCTCACAGTTGGTGAGTTAGAGCCTGACATGAGGCTCTGTGTGAAGCCTGCTTGGGATCCTTGGTTTCTCTCTCTCTCTCTCTCTCCCCCTCTCAGGCTTCATGAGGTTTTTTTTGGGGTGATAGTAGGGTTTGTGGGGTTCGGGGTCAACGACCAAGAAAGAATTCTTGAAGACGTCTTTGGTGCAAAAAGATGATTTTACTGAAGCTCGAGGACAGGACCCGTGGGCAGGAAGAGCAGCCCTGGGACCATGAGAGACTGGTCATATATTATGGGGTTAGGGGAGGTAAAGTCCAGGGGAAGTTTCCAGTGAGACTTTCATATGCTAAAGAAGACTCACAGGATACTGGAGGCCTAGCTATTGTCAAGCTAGGATTGTTTTTCCCTCTAGCAAAGTATTAGCATTTAGACCAAAAGGAGTTCCTGTAGAAACATTTTGCACTGCCAGCCTCAAGTATTTGTCAATGGGCTGCAGGTTATAAGGAAATTTATTTCCTTCTGCCTTTGTCTCCCTCCACCCTCCACCCACTACGGAGGGTGATGGAGACTTAGGTCCTGCAGGACTGTGATCTCTGTTAGTTAACCATTTATTTTTTCCCTTTCTTTTGTTCTTGGGCAGCCAGGAGTGCCCAGGAATATCACCCGTATCCCATCTGGGGGTGGGGGTGGGGTGTTTGCAGCTTGTCAGCTTGCCTTATGCTCCCTCATTACTGCTTACTCTCTCTCTCAAAAGTAAATAAATATTAAAAAAATAAAAAGTATAGACTCGGGGCGCGTGGGTGGCTCAGTCGGTTAAGCGGCTGACTTCAGCTGTGGGTTTGAGCCCTAAGTCAGGCTCTGTGCTGACAACTCAGAGCCTAGAGCCTGCTTCAGATTCTGTGTCTCCTTCTCTCTCTGCCCCTACTCCACTTGCACTCTGCCTCTCTCAATAAGTAAACATTAAAAAAAGTATAGACTCAAAAAAAAAAAAAGTATAGACTATTGGGTTATGTAAAATTAAATATTTTATACAGATATGACATCATTAAGTTAAAGGAGCAAAATTATCAGTTCAATAGATGCATGAACATTTGACTATGTTGATCAAAAACTGATAAAACATCTTTATAAACCAGATTTTAATTTTTTTTTTATTTTTGAGAGACATAGAGACAGCGTGAGCAGCGGAAGGGCAGAGAGAGAGGGAGATAAAGAATCCAAAGCAGGCTCCAGGCTCTGAGCTGTCAGCACAAAGTCCGACGCGGGGCTGGAACCCACAGACCGTGAGATCATGACCTGAACTGAAGTCGGCCGCTCAAGCAACTGAGCCACGTAGGCGCCCCTATAAACCAGATTTTAAAAGGGACTAATTGATAAAGAACACAATCTACAGCATATAGCTTACCTAGCATCCTTGATAATCATTACTGACCAAAAATGCTGATTTCTTTCTGACTTAACAGTTTGAGAGGCCCTGCACAAAGAAAAAGAAAGGAGGTATTATTAGAACAAGAAAAAAAATAGAGACAGAAAATGTTATTTATACAGAAAATCAAATAACGACAACTGTTAGAGGAGAGCCTGATTTCCAGGTAAATGGACTTGCATAAACAATTATCAATAGCCTTTCTCTACAAGAGCAGTAATCAATAAAACAATGAAAAGGAAAACTGAAGACCTAATGAAAGGACTGAATGAATGGAAGGGAGATCTTAGGAAGTGGTATAGGTTTAAAGTTATAAGTATCGTGTCCTGTGCATAGCAACGTGGAGGAGGGTATAAATTGAAGAAAATGAAATTGAGCATCCAGTTCTCTCGCTTCGGAGTCTGGATGGGAGCCCCTAACCCTATTCCCTCAGCCCCGCCCCTAGACTTTAGCGCCCCAAGAATTGTCAACCAACTCTCATCCCTCTACCTGGTCCCACCCTAAACCCTGCCCTTCGAAATATTCAACTAGGCCACGCCCCCAGGAGTTGTCTCGCCCCAGCTCCGCCCCACAGTCTAGTCAACCAAACCCAGCCACGGACCTGATGCCCTTTCAGTACCGTCCAATCCCAAATCCTGCGTTGACCCCACCCCCAACCCCGGCCCAGGGCCCAACCGCCTCTCTCTCCAGAAGAAAATCCGTATTTCTCTTCCACTCGCGGCTGCAATCAACCGCCTCCGGCCCGACCGCCCCTCCTAATCCTTACGTCTCAGCCCCCGAGGCTCCGCCCCTTACGCTGTGCGCGGCCCAGAAACCGGAAGCAGGAGTGGGCTCATGCGCCTGCGCGAGCTGGCGGCCATAGCTCCTCGGTCCCCCGCTCTTGTCTGAGGTAGTTTCTTACCTCAGTTCGTGTCCTAGCAGGCTCCATCCGTCAGCCCCAGGTTTGGCCTGCGGGAGGCGGAGAGGTCGGCATTCACACGACGACCGCTCGGGCCGTGCCCCCTACTGCGCTGGAGCCCAGCGCCTGGGGCCTCCCCCGGCCGATGCTCGTCCCGAACTCACTGAATCAGGAGCTCTGGGCTGCGTCTAGCAGCCGGGGTGAGTTGTTCGTAGGTTAGAGTTAGAGAAACACCCTCGTATTTAATTGGCCTTCCAAAGCATCCT
Source organism: Paguma larvata (assembly GCA_030068075.1). Taxonomy (NCBI): domain Eukaryota; kingdom Metazoa; phylum Chordata; class Mammalia; order Carnivora; family Viverridae; genus Paguma; species Paguma larvata. Next base: position 6,975,229 of record CM057842.1, on the reverse strand, counting down.
TTGCTGTCTTTTTAGAAAGTAAAAGCATCCCTGCATTCGGGTCACGGGGACGAACGCCTCCACCTCGTCTGTACGTTGGTCTGGATTTCAGCGTGTTCGGTGAGCACAGGGTGACATTTGCTTCAGCTCCGTTCCCATCTCTCCCCTCCTGGGGCAGGAGATATTTGATCGGTGAACTTTACCTTGCCTGTGGGCATCAATTTGATACATTATATCCACGTACATAAACGTAAGCTGATTGTTTAGTATCTCTGTTACCCCTCGTGGAATGCAGCAAAACATTTTAGTCATTTATCTGTAGATTATTTTGAATTTCATGCCAAGAGTGCGGTCTTGTGCTATTCTCAGCATTTTCTCTTTTATTCTTGTATCTTGCATTCCTTTTTCTTTGTTTCTTTTTTAAATGTTTATTTATTTATTTGAGAGAGATAGCATGAGCAGGGGAGAGGCAGAGAGAGACTCCCAAGCAGGCTCTTTGCTGTCAGCTTAGGAGGCAGGGCTGGATCTCTTGAGATCCTGACCTCAGCGAAAATGCAGAGCCAGTGGCTTAACCGACTGAGCCACCCAGGCACCCCGTTTTATTTCTTTGGCGTATTTGCTAGACCCTCCGCTACAGTAGACAGACAGTACTAGAAAAGCGTATACTTTGTATCCTTGCCTTGTTCCTGATCCCAGAGGGAATTATTCTATCATTTCAGCAATTCAATAGGATGTTTGCTGTAGATGTTTGTAGATAATAATTATTTTTGCCTAATTAAAGCTGTTCTCTAATGCTAGTGGGTTAAATTATCACCAGTGGCTATTGACAGAGATCAGTCACTATTTTGTATCAAAGTGGCATAGTCAATGATGTTTTTCGGTTAATGTGATGATTATATTAATTGAGGATTCAATTTTTTTAAAATTTTTTTAGCGTTTATTTATTTTTGAGAGACATAGAGACAGAGCGTGAGCAGGGGAAGGGCAGAGAGAGAGAGAGGGAGATACAGAATCTGAAGCAGGCTCCAGGCTCTGATGAGCCGTCAGCACAGAGCCCGACCTTGGGGCTCGAACTCACAGACCGTGAGATCATGACCTGAGCTGAAGTCAGCTGCTCAACCGACTGAGCCACCCAGGCGCCCCAGTACTAAGATTTTTTAAAATTTATTTTTAATGTTTTTATTTATTTTTGAGAAACATAGAGACAGAGTGTGAGCAGGGGAAGGCAGAGAGAGAGGGAGTCACAGAATCATAAGCAGGCTCCAGGCTCTGAGCCATCAGCACAGAGCCGGATGTGGGGCTCGAACTCACAGACCATGAGATCATAACCTGAGCTGAAGTCAGCTGCTCAACCGACTGAGCCACCCAGGCGCTCCGAGGATTCAATTTTTAACCACCCTTCATTCTTAGGAGGAAATGAACTTGGTTTGTGATTATAACCTCCTATTCATTTCTTGACTGTGCTAATATTTTTTTATATTACTTTGCATTCATATGTATGAATGAGATCTTGCCTATTTTGAGTTGTACTTTTCTGGTCTTGGAAACATTCAGGAAAATAGTATTTTCCACCCCTACAATGGGATTCTGAATTCTTTACTTATTTGGTGAACTTGCCTGTGAAACAGTTTGTAATTTATATTTCCTTTGTGGGTATGTTTTAAACTACTGTTGCTGTTTTTTTTAAGGGTTGGTTGTAATCAAGTTGTATATTTATTTTAGAATATTGCCAGAAGGGTATACTTCTTTTAGAAATTCATTCATACCTGTACATTTTCATATATATTTCCTTAATTTTTTGGTTATATTCTCCCATTCTCCCTGCAACATCTGTGATTGTGACTCATTCATAATTCTGTTAAAATTGCAAAAGGCATGTTGATTTCATTAGTTTTCAAAGGGCACATTATTAGTTTTTATGAATTTTTTTATTAATCAAAAATTTTTTTACCATCTCTTCATTTTTGAGAGAGAGAGAGAGAAAGCGCGAGTGCGGGAGGGGCAGAGAGAGACACACACACAGAATCTGAAGCAGGCTCCAGGCTCTGAGCTTTGAGCCCAGAGTCCGATACGAGGCTCCAGGCTCGAACTCCCGGACTGCAAGATCAAGACTTGAGCTGAAGTTGGACACTTAACTGACCGAGCCACCCAGACACTTCGCTTTTTATTAATTAAAAAAAAATCATTAATTTTGTCTTATTTTCATTTTTCTGAACCTTTATGCTGTTCTTTTTCCAACTTTTAGTTAATAGCCCACTGATACTGATTTTTTTTCCTCTGGAGTTGATGATATTTATAAATATAAAAAATCACACCAGCTGTGGATTTCCAGTGTTATCTGAAACACTTTTTTTAAAAAATATTTGCTGATTTACTTAGATTGAGCGAGCATGAATGAGGGAGGAGCAGAGAGGTTGAGAGTGAATCCCAAGCCTGCTTCACGCCTAGTGCTGAACCCCATGCGAGGCTTGATCTCACAACTGAGGCTCATGACCTGAGCCGAAATTAAGGGTTGCGAGCTTAACTGTCTGAGCCACCCAGGTGCACTTGAAACACTTTAATTTTCTACTTCTTCCCTGCCACAAAAGTAGTCCTAACTCACTAAAGATAAATATGTGTGTGCCTCTCTATCCTTATGCTGTGCTAGCTACATTATTATGTATCGCAAACCACTACCTGATACATTTCTTTGTTTACTGCCCTCCCTCAACAGATTACAACATCCTTATGCTTCAGGATTTTTCTGTTTTGTTTAGTGTTATATCCCCTGTGTCTGTATGTAGTGGGATCAGGGTAAATATTACCTAATATGAAACAAAGGAGCAAGAGGTAAGGGCCTTAAGGGAAGTGTCCTTGCTCAAGACAGGAGGCTTAGTCAGGAGGAGCTCACAAAGATAAAACGTTTCAGTAGATACTTCATTTGTCCATGCTCCATAGTGCACAGCAGGGTTCCAGGCCAGACTCTGGTAATGTTAGTAATAACGACCTCATTAACAACTAAATTGGAAGATCTGTATTCAGAAATATACTCATTGGGATTTTAGGCTTTGAAGAAAAATAGGTCTGCACCTGTGTGTGTAGTACATATGCCCTTTCTGAGTAAAGTTGAGTGTATGGTTAATTGATTCTAAGATTCTCAACCCTAAGCTAGCGGCAAAGTCATTCTCACATCACGGTTGCTCGAATGGCACATTATTAATATAGTAAAGAATGTTATAGTTTTTATCAGCTTTAAAATATACTGCCTGATCCACTGCATGGAAAAAATGGTTGCATTTTCCTAATTTTAAATTTGCATGACAGCTGCCGGGAACACCATTGGAGATGTATTGCTAACTTCAGGTGTTCTTGCTCTGCTGCTGCTACTGAACCATATAGGCAGAATTTAGCACGAGAGTCCCAGCATGGCAGTCCTCACTACAGGAATTCACAAGTTTCAGAGACCCTGCCGCCTGTGGAGGGAGGATTTGGTGGTCAGAGGCTGAGCAGCAATGCCTGTTAGCCTGCCAGTAGTGCAGAAGAAGTAAGAAATGTTGGGAGTGGAGCCCCCAGACGTTGGGTCTGTAATTGTTTTTTTGGACTTGACACAATGTGTATTTTTATGGTTGAAGACATTGTGTCATATTTTTTGTTTTTCATTATCATAGGAAATGTTTTTCATTATCATAGGAAATGTTATCATTATCATAGGAAAATTGACAGCTAAACTTCTAAAAATTTCAGTTAACTTACAAAATGAGACTTTTTTTTGATCAGCAAGGACCACAGCAATGTTTTGTAGCTCTAGAGGAGATAAGACTACTTCACCTTCTTACCGAATCGGTGTGTGTTTGGTTGGGTGTCTTGGTGCTGTGTGCGAGTGTGTGTGCGCACCTGCACACTCTGAGGAGAGTGGTCCCTCATCAGGGACCTGCCGCAGCATCTAGGCTCCTGAGTTGTGGGGAGACCTGGATTCTCGTGTCTTCTTTCTCTCGCTTCAGCTCTAACTTCTCAGTACTCTGGCTTTCTTCTTGAAGGGAACATGAAAGAAGAAAGAACAGCTGCCGAGTTGCAGAAAAATATGACACAGGTAAGTCAGGGCTAATAATTCTCCAGAAGGATTTTCCATTCCACCAGGTCATTGGCCTAATTGTTTAGAGCAGTGGTCAGCAGTCTACTTCTCTATTGGACCACATAGTAAGTATTTTAGGGTTTGAAGGCTATAGAGTTTCTAACGCAATTAAACTGCCAATTTAGCATGAAGGCAGCCCCACACGGCACATAAACAAATGTTTTATTGTGGTCCAATAAAACTTTACTTACACAAGCAAGTAGTAGGCTGGATTTAGCCCATGTGCTGTAGTTTGCTGACCCCTGGTCTACAGGACGAGAAAATATGACTAGCTGTGGGCCTGAGTTGAAAGTTGTATTTCTGCAGGCTCCTGGGTCTCAGGTTTGTGAGAAAAAGAAAAGCTCCCTGTTCCTCAGTGTGTTTATGCATTTAAACCTCATTCCAATTTGACTCAGCATTTCCTATTGTGCTGATTGCTATGGTGGGAAAGAAGGAAGCAGGTGAAATTGTTTCTGTAACAAGTAACTGCTGGCGTCAGTGTGGAAATTATTTCATTCCTAGAGCATTTCTCTCATTTCTGCTATATGCTCTGGACTGTCCCGGATCATTATAAGACTGGAATTGGTCACCAGAAAACTGTGGAAGAGATAAATTTAACATTTTGGAAGCGTAGTTAGATCCATGAGACAGGATTGCATCAGTTAGGAAGAGAGTCATGGGGAGACAGGAAGATCTGATGACTGCATTCTGGGGTAGATGTTGGGAGACCATAGTATCTTCAGAACTTCCTGTGAATTGATTCTCAGTTCCCCAGCATTATCAACCTCCTCAATCTTCTGCATACATGGGGAGAGTTGGTACCTTTCTGAAGAGAATATATGTGGGGTGTTTTAGGACTCTGTGGTCTTTGAGGATGTGGCTGTGGACTTTACCCAGGAGGAGTGGGCTTTGCTGGATCTCGCTCAGAGGAACCTCTACAGAGATGTGATGCTGGAGAACTTCCAGAACCTGGCCTCGCTGGGTAAGAGTGGCAACATTCCTTCATTTCGTCGTTTAGAAAACAGTTTTACTAATTGACCTCGTTCTATTGGGCTGAGGAATTTGAATACAGTGGTAAATAAGATAGACACGGTCACTGACCCCAAGGAACTTAAAGTCTAGCGATTTCACCATGAAAATAAACATCTCTGTAGTGAACTGCCTTTTTCTTGTGGTTAAAAGCGTTGATGCTTATTATGCATTGAAAGTGTGGGTCGACTTCCGGGGTCCCTTAGGGCCTTAGGGAGGTTTGTGGTTTGGGTCCTTAGGAGAATTTTACTGATGTCAGTGCTCTTTACTCAGAGACCACCAGGGACATACCTGTAAACAAGTGGGGTTTATTACTCAGTGATGGGGAGCTGTGGTATGTTTCAGAAAGAAGGTGCTAAAAAGTACATATTATTATAGGGTTTGTGCTTTGGTTAAGTGATATGGGGATGGGCCTGTGGAAGCTGGCTGTGTTAGTTTCCTAGGCCTTTCATAACAAAGTACCACAAGCTGTGGCTAAAAACAGCAGAAACTTACTCTTTCATATTTCTGGAGACTGGAATACAAAATCAAGGTGTCAGGAGAGCCAGGCTCCTTCTGAAAGCTCTCTGGGAAAATCTCTCCTTGTCTCTTCCCAGCTTCTGGTGGTTGCCAGCAATCCTGGGTATTTCTTGGTTTGCAGTGATATCGTTCTTTTTTTGTTTTGTTTTGTTTTGTTTTAAGATTTTTTAAAGTAACCTCTACACTCAATGTGGGGCTCAGACCCACAACCCCAAGATCAAGAGTTGCATACTCCACCAGTTGAGCTTGCTAGGTGCCCCATGCAGCGCTAGCATTCTAGCCTTTGCCTTTAAAATATATATATATATTTATTAATTTTTGAGAGAGAAAGCAGGAGTGGGGGAGGTGCAGAGAGAGAGGGGAACAGAGGATCCGAAGAAGGCTTTGTGCTGACAGTAGAGAGCCCAATGTGGGGCTAGAACTCATGAACTGTGAGATCATGACCTGAGCCAAAGTTGGACGCTGAATTGACTGAACAACCCAGGTGCCCCTCTAATCTTTGCCTTTATCTTCCCATGGCCTTTCTCCCTTTTTATGTCCGTCCTTAATAAGGACACTAGTCAATGGATTTAAGACCCACTCTAATCCAGTATAACTTCATCTTTACTTGATTATATCTACAAAGACCCTATTTTCAAAGTAACATTCCGAGGTTTCAAGTGAACATGACTTTTTCTTTTTTAATTTTAGAGAGAACACGCATGAGTGGGGTAGAGAAGCAGAGGGGTGGGGGGAGAGAGAGAGAGAAAGAGAGAGAGAGAGAGGGAGGGAGAGAATCTTAAGCAGGCTGCATGCTCAGCAAGGAGCCTGACGAGGGGCTTGATCCCACGATCCTGGGATCATGACCTGAGCTGAAATCAGGAGTTGGACGCCCGACTGACTGAGCCACCTAGGTGCCTTTTTTTTTTTTCTTCAATGTTTATTTATGTATATTGAGACAGCATGAACGTAAAAAAGGGAGAAAGAAGGAGAGAGAATCCCAAGCAGGCTCCCCTGCTGTCAGTACAGAGCCCAACTCGGGGCTTGATGCCATGAACCATGAGATCATGACCTGAGCTGAAATCAAGAGTCAGACACTTAAGACTGAGCCACCCAGGCATCTCTGACATTTTGTTTTAAGACACTTACTTTTTTTAGAGCAGTTGTAGATTCACAGCAGAATTGAGCAGTAGATACAGAGATTTCTCATACATGCCCTGCCCCCATACAGGTACACTGTCTTCTGCTATCAACATCTACCAGCGTGGTGCATTTGTTACAATTGATGAACCTGAATTGACACATCATCATCACCCTGAGTCCATAGTTTACATTAGGATTCACTCTTGATGTTGTGCATTGTGTGGTTTGGACAGATAAGTGATGGTATATATATATCCATCATTATTGTATCATACAGAGTGGTTTAACTGCCTTGAAATTCCTCTTTGCCTTGGCAGTTCATCTCTCCTTCCCTGCTAACCTGTGGGAACCACTGATCTTTTTACTGTCTTCATAGTTTTGGCTTTTCCAGAATGTCATGTAGTTGAAGTCACATGGAGCAAACCATATAGATTTCTCAGTGGGTTCTTTCACTGAGTAATATGCATTTATCGTTCTTCCATGTCTTTTTGTGGCTTGATAGTTCATTTCTTTTTGCTTCTGAGTAATATTTCATTGTCTGGATGTACCACAGTTTTATTGATCCATTCACCCACTGAAGGACATCTTAATTGTTTCTAAATTTGGACAGTTATGAGTAAAGCTGCAGTAAACCCGTGTGTGCAGGTTTTTGTGTGGACATGTCTTCATCTCCTTTGGGTAAATCCCAAGGAGTGTGATTACCTGATCGTACTGTATTCCAAAGTGGGTGTCCCTTTTTGCATTCCCCCCAGCAGTGAAGGAGAGTTCCTGTTCTGCATCCTTGCCAGCATTTGTTAGTGTCAGTGTTCTGGATATTAGCTGTTTCCTAAGCATGTGGCAGTATCTCATTCTTTTAATTTGTGTTTTCCTATGACGTTTTGAACTCTCTTTTCATATGTTTATTTGTCATCTGTGTATCTTCTTTGGTGAGGTGCCTATTGAAGTCTTGGCCCACGTTTTACTCAGGTCGTTTGTTTTCTTATTGTTTTTTTTTTTAATATTTATTTATTTTTGAGACATAGAGACAGAGCATGAGCAGGTAAAGGGCAGAGAGAGGGAGACACAGAATCTGAAGCAGGCTCCAGGCTCTGAGCTGTCAGCACAGAGCCCGACGCGGGGCTCGAACTCAGAGACCGCGAGATCATGACCTGAGCTGAAGTCGGCCGCTCAACCGACTGAGCCACCCAGGCGCCCTGTTTTCTTATTGTTGAATTTTAAGAGTTCTTGGTTTATGGAGGTGCCTGGCTGGCTTAGTCAGTGGAGCATGTGGTTCTTGATCTTGGGGTCGTGAGTTTGAGCCCCACGTTGGGTGTAGTTATTTGTTTATTTTGAATAACAATCCTTTATCACATGTGTCTTTTCTAGATGTTTTCTCCCAGTCTGTGGCCTGTCTTTTCATTCTCTTGCCAGTATCTTTTGCAGAGCAATAGTTTTTAATTTTAACGTAGTTCAGCTTATCAGTTTTCTTTTATGGATCATGCCTTTGGTGTTGTATCTAAGAAATCATCTCCAGACCCTAGGTCATCTAGATTTTCTCCTATGTTTTCTTCCAGGTGTTTCATAGTTTTTGCCTTTTACGCTTAGATCTTTGATCCATGTGATCCCTTTTTGAGTTGATTTTTGTGAAGAGTATAACAGGCTGTGTCTAGTTTAATGTTCTTGCGTGTCGATGTCTAGTTGTTTTAGTCTTTGTTTAAAAGACTATGTTCCCTATGTATTACCTTTGCTCCTTTGTCAAAGATCAGCTGACTATATTTATGTAGGTCTGTTTTCGGGGCTCTCTGTTTCATTGATCTGTTTGGGCATAAATTTTCAAGGGATACACTATTCAATTCACAGGTGGTCACTTTAGATTGGATGCTGACAAAAAGGTAGAAATTTTATTATTGAGTAGTGTGTGGGCGCGCGTGAGTGAGTGTGTGTGGTCATCCTTAGATTAAATTATATAATGGCCTTGTTTAATTTTATCATGGTCTCAGCATAGCCTTGTTTAAGATTGATATTCTGTGAGATTTTTATATTCAAGGGGAGAACAAAGTGTCCTGACTGAATATCAGACCAACTTCTAATATTGAAGTTTAGATACGAATGCCACATTGGTTCTAGAAACCCAAGGCTGTGTCTCTGTCATTGTCAACCCCCCTACCCTCCCCCCACTTGAAAAATTTTCTTTTTTTTAAAAATTTCTTTTAATGTTTATTTTTTTGAGAGAGAAGGGAGAGAGAGACAGAGTATGAGCAAGGGAGGGGCAGAGAGGAGACAAAGAATCTGAAGCAGGCTCTAGACTCTAAGCTGTCAGCAGAAAGCTGATGTGGGCCTCGAACCCACGAACTGTGAGATCAGGACCCGAGCCAAAGTCGACCGCTTAACTGACTGAGCCACCCAGCTGCCCCTTGAAAAATTTTCTTGACATTTTGTTGAAATTAAATTTACCTTGCCCATAATTAGAGTATCAGAAGAGCAAGATTTTGACCCTGTGTCATGGAAATGTTATGGTTTGTCATTGTTTTCCCTCATGATAAGTCTTTCTGCATTAACAGGGTATCCACTACCCACACCATATCTGATCTCCCAGTGGAAACAAGAGGAGGACCTGGAGACAGTGGGAAGAGGACCTATCCAGGGGGAGCACCAGGAAGGCAAGAATCCTTGGGAGAAATTGTCCTGGTTGGGGGATATTATGTTTGGAAAAATCAGTAAAAGCAAAACAAAACTTAGTTTTGTTTGAGGAGTCTGATGTTTCAGATAACTTAGATTACTATTTTGACTTTTTATCAGTAATCTCACAGTATCCTTGTTCTTGAAAAGATCTGTATTTCCTTTTGTAAGTTAGAATTTGGTCATGTGCACGTTACGCAGCTCCTTTTTCTTTTGTTCTCTTAATAATACCCTATTTGTGTTACTATCAGTCTCACTCCTCATGGAGTTATTTCTTAGTTATTTACCATTTTGACCATTGTACATATTACCAAAATCCTGAAAAAGCCACACTTCCAGAAGTCTTTTGCTTATAGGTGCCTTTACTTTTTTGTTTCAGGTTTTGAGACCAAACTTAAAACTAGAGAATCAATTACTCCACAAGATATTTATGGACAAAAAATATCCAATGAACAGAAGATAGTAAGATTCAAAAGGAATGATTCTTCGTCATCCATTTTACACAAAAACAAGGAGTACCATGGTATTTATTATCAGAACAAAAACCATGAAAGACATTTGAGGTAAGTAAGAAAAAGTAGTGCCTGAGGAGAGGATCTTAAAATGTCATAAAACTTAAAAAACATGTGTATAGAACTTAGTCAGAAATTGTGAATTCATAAAGAATTTTTACAAGATTTTTTTTCCAAAAATGACATTGAGATCTTCAGTGACACATAGTTCAGTTGTAAGCAATTATCAGAAAAATTATATAAGTCAAAACAAGTCAGTGATAACATTGGCTCTGGTAGAGCCCTCTGGGAGAACTTTGAGCTTGTAATTTGACAGGGCAGAAGATGTACATAGTCCCTGAAAATGCTAAAAACTTATTTATCACTAATGATGTTCTTTTTATTTTTAAAAGAAGTCCTGTGGTGGAGAATGTCAATGAACCTAGTGAAGAAAATCGGTGTGGACAAACCTTTGGCCAGATCTCACATCTTAATATACCGAAGAGAACTACTGAAGGAAAGTCCTATGAATGCCGCGAGTGTAAAATGGCCTTCACAGATCATTTATCCCTTAAGAATCACATCAGGTCTCATGCTGGAAGCAAACCATATCAATGTAAAGAATGTGGGAAAGCTTTTCATTTTCTTGCTTGTTTTAAGAAGCATGTGAAAACTCCCACTGAGGGGAAACCCTATGAATGTAAGGAGTGTACGAAAGCCTTCGCTTGTTCTTCATTCTTTAGGACACATATGAAGATTCACACTGGAAAAACAAACTATGAATGTAAAGAATGTGGGAAAACCTTTAGCTGTTCTTCATCCCTCACAGAACACAAAAGGATTCATAGTGGAGATAAGCCTTATGAATGTAGGGAATGTGGGAAGGCCTTTAGTTGCTCCTCCTCACTCTCCAAACACAAGAGGATTCATAGTGGAGATAAGCCATATGAATGTAAGGAATGTGGGAAGGCCTTTAGTTCTTCCTCTCACCTTATAATACATATAAGAATTCATACTGGAGAGAAGCCTTACGAATGTAAAGAGTGTGGGAAGGCCTTCAGTGAGTCCTCAAAACTCACTGTCCACGTCAGAACTCACACAGGAGAGAAACCCTATAAATGTAAGGAATGTGGGAAAGCCTACAATTGTCCTTCCTCCTTAAGTATCCACATGAGAAAACACACTGGAGAGAAACCCTATGAATGTCTGGAATGTGGAAAAGCCTTCTACCTTCCCACTTCCTTGAATACGCATGTGAAAAATCAAAGTAGAGAGAAACCCTATGAATGTAAGGAATGCGGAAAAGCCTTTAGTTGCCCCTCATCTTTTAGAGCACATGTGAGAGATCACACTGGGAAGATACAATACGAATGTAAAGAATGTGGGAAGGCCTTTAGCCGCTCTTCATCCCTCACGGAACACTTAAGAACTCACAGTGGAGAGAAGCCTTATGAATGTAAGGAATGTGGAAAAGCCTTTATTAGTTCCTCCCACCTTACAGTACATGTAAGAACTCACACTGGAGAGAAACCTTATGAATGTAAGAAATGTGGAAAAGCCTTCATTTATCCCTCAGCCCTTAGGATCCACATGAGAACACACACTGGGGAGAAACCCTACGAATGTAAGGAATGTGGGAAAGCCTTTCGCCATTCTTCATATCTTACTGTCCATGCAAGAATGCACACTGGAGAGAAGCCCTTTGAATGTCTTGAATGTGGGAAAGCCTTCAGTTGTCCCTCATCCTTTCGAAGACATGTAAGAAGCCACACTGGAGAGAAACCCTATGAATGTAAGGAATGTGGGAAAGCCTTTGTGTGTCCTGCCTACTTTCGAAGACATGTGAAAACTCACACTAGAGAAAATATATAAATGTAAGAAATACGGGAATGTCTGCAAGATGTTTTCAAATCCTTGATCTAATATAGTGGAGATACCCTATGAATGTAAGAAAGCAGGAGATTGTTGCTTATCGGTTTGAAGAATTCAGAACTCACAGCTGAGAGAAACCTGTGTGTGTAAACCGTGTGGTAATGCCTTCAATGAACATCACCTACTGTGTATAAGAAGACTCCCACTAGAAGCACAGATCAGTTTCTCACCTTTAAAGTGGACTGCTGGCTCACTGATTTGCACTTTCTGTTTTCTGATTTGAATATTTAAGGTGATAAGTTTTCCTGTAATATTTTTTCAGCTCTAACCATGTTTAATTGTGAAGTACTTTTATTTTGGCTGAGATGTAAATGTTCTTCATAACAAAATCTTTTGGACCCATTAGGGGATTTGTAGTGTTTCATAGGCAGGCAGGAGTGGTCTTTTTGTTTAAAATTAGTTTCTAATTAATGCTCATTATTCTCCAAGTGTACAGCTATTATGATGTCAACACTTTGGTATTTGTAATTTCTTCTGTAATTTATTCTTGAAATTGGTAATTTCGTTTTGATCCAGTATGGCAGATACTGGAAATTGCCTACTCAATATATTTTTTCCTTTTTTTCTTTAATATTTATTTATTTTGGGGAGAACACAGTGGGGGAGGGGCAGAGAGAGGGGACAGAGGATCCGAAGTGGGCTTTGTGCTGACAGGCTGACCGCAGTGAGCCTGATGTAGGGCTCGAACCCACGACTTATGAGATCATGACCTGAGCCGAAGTTGGATGTTTAACCTATTGAGCCACCTAGGCGCTCCTCTTTTTTTTTTTTTTTTTTAACTGAAAGAACTTTTACTTTTTAAGGTTATCAGTTTTTACTATTAAAAGCTTTTCCTGTCTAGCAAGTAACTTCAGCAGAATTAATAAGTGCAAAGTTCTCGAAAGAAGAGTTGCCTCTGATACATTGTTTTTGTATTTTGTTTGTCCTTGCACAAGGCTGGGAGTTGGACCCAGTGTTCTGAGTTTAAAAAGAGATGTTGTGAGAACAAAGCTAGAAGTAAAGTTGGTTGAGCTGGCTTGTGTGTGTTAATTTGGACTTCATTTCTCAAAATCATTTTCTTTATCCAATTCCAGGTTAAAATTATTAAAAACAGTTTGTATCAAAATGGGATGGCAGAGGGAAGAAGCCATTCTTCATTTAGTGGGGCCATCCAATGAAGACGGATGCATAGGGGCCAGGGAGACTTCAGTTTCCAGCTCAATTTCCTGATTACTGGGCCCACCAATCAATACTAGCTTGAAACAGAACATTGTTATGCTTTCACTTCAGTAACCTCAGAGGCAGCAGCTCTGTAGACCTCTCCATAAGTTCCTCCAATATGGCCATACACAGCTTCTTAGATTTTCTGGCAAGTTCCAGCATTGCTATTTTGCTGATACTACAGTCCCTTTGGCACATCAACTCAATATACAGAGTTGGTGCCATTTTGGAGCAGGATTGTTATCTGTGTGGTCCAGTCCATCATGTCACTTTACTCAAGGGGAAAGACAGCTATGCAAATACCCTGGGGTCTCAAGAAGAGCTGTGGACAGCAGGGAAAATTAGGTATAGTTGTAAGCGTCGGATAGGGTTATCCTATTTTATTGGAGGAAAATTTATATTTGACACCTACAAACAGATTTTTCTTTTTTATTTGAGAAAGATGAAATTTATTTAGTTTATGCTTCAGATACATTTAGCTGTACTTTTCCCTTCCATGTTTCCCCATTATTTCTGAAAGTATGCCTATGGCACTTTCCCTTTATCATTTTCTGCTAATTTACTAAAACGTATATATACAAATATGCATGAAGTGTGCTACTCTTAAGTGTATAACTTGATGAAATTTTACTTATGTACACACCCTGATAACCAAAACATTTCCAGGATTCCAGAAAGTTTATTTATCTGCCTTGTCAATAATTACTCCACAAAGAAAACCACAATTTTGACTTTCATTCAGTTTATTACGTTTACTTGTTCTTGATTTTCTTGATCTTTATCTAAGTGTTTAAATACAATATGTACAATTATGTGTTTGGTTTCTTTTCTCAACATAGGGTCTGGTTTACCTTTTAATTGCTCCTTTCACAGACTTAACACTTAATTGTCTTGGTATAGGTTTTTTATGTAGGAATGAGATGACTGAATCATAGGGTACACTTTATCTTTAGTTTTGATAGTTACTGCAGTTTTTCAAAAAGTTAGATTCCACCTATCCTAAAAGCAACGTGTGAAAATTGCAATTGTTCCACATAGCTGGCCAGCACTTTCTAGTTTTAGCCATCCAGCAGAGGATATGTAACATCCTGCTTTGGTTTTAGTTTGCAGTTACCTGATATGTAAGGATGATTAAGTACGTTTTATGTGCTTGTTGGCTATTTGGATAGGATACCTTTTATGAGGGCATCCTGTTGAAGCATTTCACCCATTTTTTGGGTTCCTTTTTTATTTGAAGGGTTTCTTTCTAGTTATTTATCCACTATTATATGTACATGTATTTCTATATCTAGTTACATACACATACATGTATAAAACTGTGATATATATATGCTACATGTATATACATATATCGCAAATAACTTCCCAGTCCCTGGCTTGTCTTTTCACTCTTCTCATTTTTGTAAGCTATAAAGGGAATTTATTATCTGGATGAGTTCTGTCCATGTGTCTTGGCTGTGCAGTCTTGCGTTAGCTAGTTTTTCTCGAAGGCTCTTTTTCTGTGCTGTAGGTCCCAGATCCAGGTTGCTTTCGTTCTAAGTTGAAGTCTCAGGGAGAAAAGAGCCGATGGGCTTTTTGAATAATTTCAATATGTCGATTATAATAGAATCTGATTGACTCACTTGGCCAATTGTTACCAGTTAGAGTGCAGTGCCCTGATTTGTTTAGGACAGGCCCCTGTGCTCATTCAGAAACCAGAGGAGAGGTTACAGTAACTGAACCAGAGTCCTGACAACTGTGATGTATATGGAGGAGAGGGGGAGGCAGCAGTGGGCAAGCGCAGATGTGGGAATAGAGGTATTCTTGTCTGCTAGCATGTTGTGCTTACTGTGGTCCTAGCAATAGCAAGGAACTGAAGTCTGGGGACTCAACAAGGGCTGAGTAATTGTAGAAATCCTTTCTTAAAGGTTAGATGCCATCTGTTAACATATCTTTATATTGCTAAATGACTTCTCAACCTCTATGTTGCTTTGTAGTACGTTTGGAAATCTGGTAGTGAGAGACAACCTTTTTATTTTTTCCTCATTCGTTTCTGTATTTTTAGAATTTTCCTTATCAATTTTCACAAGTATGCTGAGAGGCTGCTTGGAATTGTCATTGACTTGATGCAATAACCTGAATTAAATCGACATCTTTATGATACTGAGTCTTCCAATTGAACATAATATAATATTTACCTAGGTTGTCTGTAATTTAACAACATTCTATAGTTTAATTGCAGAGGTCTTGAATATTTTAAATTTATTTCTAGGTATGTGGTATGTTTTACTTTGTAAATATTCTTAATTCCTTTTTGATTTTTCAGCTAGCATGAATTGCAATTTCTTTTTGTACATTGATCTTTTTATCCAGTGACATTTATAAATTAAATTATTACTTGAATTATTATTCAAATAGATTGTGGATTATTTGGGATTTTTTATGTAAACAGCCTTGTCAGTTACAAAACAAAGTCTTACTTGATTTTATCCATCTTTTTTTTTTTTTTTTTTTTTTAAAGTAGGCTCCACATCCAGTGTGGAGCACAACCCAGAGCTGCAACTCAAGACCTTGATCAGGAGTTGGATGCTTAACTGACTGAGCCATCCAGGCACCCCAAAACGTCTTAACTTAATTTCTATACTTTTTTTTTTTTTTTTTTGCCTACAAGTACTTTACAATGATGAAGAGAAATGATGACTATGAACATCTTTGTCTTGTTCCCGATCTTAGGGGGAAATGTGCTATATTTCATAAGTATAATAATAACGATGTTTTCCATAGATTACTTTTTATTAATAATGAAGGGAGGGGGCGCCTGGCTGACTCAGTCAGAAAAGCATCTGACTATATTATTTTTTTAAATTTTACATTCCAGTTATCATGTAGTGCAACAACGATTTCAGGAGTAGATTCTTTGATGCCCCTTACCCATTTAGGCCATCCCCCCTCCCACAACCCCTCCAGTATTTAAGAGTCTGTTCTCCATATTTAAGAGTCTCTTATGTTTTGTACCCATCCCTGTTTTTATATTATTTTTGCTTTCTTTCCCTTATGTTCATCTGTTCTGTGTTTCGAAGTCCTCATATGAGTGAAGTCATATGATATTTGTCTTTCTCTGACTAATTTCACTAAGTATAATACCCTCTAGTTCCATCCACGTAGTTGCAAATGTCAAGATTTCATTCTTTTTGATTGCCGAGTAATACTCCATTGTGTATACACATGCATATACCACATCCTCTTAGCCATTCATGCATCAATGGACATTTGGGCTCTTTCCATACTTTGGCTATTGTCAATATTGCTGTTATAAACATTGGGGTGTATGTGTCCCTTCAAAACAGCATATCTGTATCCCTTGGATAAATACCTAGTAGTGCACTTGCTGGGTGGTAGGGTAGTTCTATATTTAATTTTTGAAGAATCTCCATACTGTTTTCCAGAGTGGCTGCCCCAGTTTGCATGCCCACCAGCAGTGCAGAAGAGATCCTCTTTCTCTGCATCCTTGTCAACATCTGTTGCCTGAGTTGTTAATGTTAGCCATTCTGATAGGTATGAGGTGGTATGTCACTGTGGTTTTGATTTGTGTTTCCCTGGTGATGAGTGATGTTGAGCATTTTTTTTTCATGTGTCTGTTGGCCATTTGGATGTCTTCTTTGGAGAAGTGTCTATTCATGTCTTTTGGCCATTTCTTCACTGGATTATTTGTTTTTTGGGTGTTGAGTTTGATAAGTTCTTTATAGATTTGGGATACTAATCTGATATGTCACTTGCAAATATCTTCTCCCATTCCATCAGTTGCCTTTTAGTTTTGCTGATTGTTTCCTTTTTATCTTGCTGAGGTCCCAATAGTTCATTTTTGCTTTTGTTTCTCTTGCCTCTGGAGACGTGTTGAGTAAGAAGTTGCTGCAGCCAAGGTCAAAGAGGTTTTTGCCTGCTTTCCCCTTGATTTTGATGGCTTCGTGTCTTACATTCAGGTGTGTCATCCATTTTGAGTTTCTTTCTCTGTATAGTGTAAGAAAGTGGTCCAGGTTCATTTTTCTGCATGTCACTGTCCAGTTTTCCCAGCACCACTTGCTAAAGAGACGATCTCTATTCCATCGAATATTCTTTCCTGCTTTGTCAAAGACTAGTTGGCTATACATTGGTGGGTCCATTTCTGGGGTTTTCTATTCTGTTCCATTGATCTGAGTGTGATCTGTTTTTGTGCCAGTGCCATACTATCTTGGTGATTACAGCTTTGTAATACAGCTTGAAGTCCGAGATTGTGATGCCTCCATTTTGACTTTCTTTTTCAGGATTGCTTTGGCTATTTGGGGTCTTTCCTGGTTACATGCAACTTTTAGGATTGTTTGTCCTAGCTCTGTGAAGAATGCTGGTGTTATTTTGATAGTGACTGCATTAAATATATAGATTTTTTTGGGTAGTATTGACGTTTTAAAAATATTTGTTCTTCCTATCCAGGATCATGGAATATTTTTTCATTTTTTGGTGTCTTCAATTTTTTTCATAAGCTTTCTATAGTTTTCAGTGTACAGATTTTTCACCTCTTTGGTTAGGTTTATTCCTAGGTATTTTATGGTTTTTGGTGGAATTTTAAATGGGATCAATTCTTTGATTTCTCTTTCTGTTGTGTCATTATTGGTGTACAGAAATGCAATCAATTTTATTGATTTTATATCCTGCCACTTTGTGAATTCATGGATCAGTTCTAACAGTTTTTTGGTATAATCTTTTGGGTTTTCCATATAGAATATCATGTCATCTGCAAAGAGAGAAAGTTTGACCTCCTCGTCAATTTGGATGCCTTTTATTCCATTGTGTTGTCTGATTGCTGAGACTAAGACTTCTAATACTATGTTGAATAACAGTGGCAAGAGTGGACATCCATGTCTTGTTCCTGAACTTAGGGGGAAAGCTCTCAGTTTTTCTCTATTGAGGATGATTAATATTAGCAGTTGGTCTTTCAAATATGGCTTTTATGATCTCCACGTATGATCCTTCTATCTCTACTTTCTTGAGGGTTTTTATCAAGAAACGATGCTATATTTTATCAAATGCTTTCTCTGCATCTATTAAGAGGATCATGTGGTTCTTGTCCTTTCTTTTATTGATGCGATGAATCATATTGATTGTTTTGCAGATATCGAACCACCCCTGCATCCCAGGTATAAATCCCACTTGGTCGTGGTGAATAATTTTTTTAATGTATTGTTGGATCCAGTTGGCTAATATCTTGTTGAGGAATTTTGCGTCCATGTTCATCAGTGAAGTCGATTTGTAGTTCTCCTTTTTAGTGGGGTCTTTTTCTGGTTTTGGAATCAAGATAATGCTGGTTTTATAGAAAGAGTTTGGAAGTTTTCCTTCCATGTCTATTTTTTGGAATAGCTTCAAGAGAATAGATGTTAACTCTTCCTTAATTCTTCCTTTGGTAGAATTCCCCTGGTTGGCCATCCAACCTTGGACTTTTTTTTGGGGGGGGAGAATTTTGGTTACTGATCTGTAATTTTTGTTACTAATTTATGGGTCTGTTCAAATTTTCTATTTCCTCCTGTTTCAGTTTTGGTAGTTTATATGTTTCTAGGAATTTGTCCATTTCTTCCCAGATTGTCTGTTTTATTTGTATAAAATTGTTCATAATATCCTCTTATTATTTTTATTTCTGCTGTGTAGGCTATGATCTCTACTCTTTCATTTTTTATTTTATTTGGATCCTTGTTTTTTTTTTTTTTTTTATCAAACTGGCTACTGGCTTATCAATTTTGTTAATTCTTTAAAAGACCCAGCTTCTGGTTTCATTGATCTGTTCTTTGTTTTTTTTTGGTTTTGATAGCATTGATTTCTGCTCTAATCTTTATTATTTCCTGTCTTCTGTTGGTTTTGGGGTTTTATTTACTGTTCTTTTTCTAGCTCTCTAAGGTATAAGGTTAGGTTGTGTATCTGAGACCTTTCTTCCTTCTTTAGGATGGCCTGAATTGTTATATACTTCCCTCTATGACCACCTTTGCTGGGTTCCAAAGGTTCTGACCTGTGGTGTTATCATTTCCATTGGCTTCCACGTACTCTTTAATTTCCTCTTTAACTTCTTGGTTAGCCTGTGCATTCTTTACTAGTTCTTTAGTCTCCAAGTATTTGTTGTCTTTCCAAATTTTTTCTTGTGGTTGATATCGAGTTTCATAGTATTGTGGTCTGAAAATATGCATGGTGTGATCTCAGTCTTTTTGCACTTGTTGAGGGCTGATTTGTGTCCCAGTATATGATCTATTCTGGAGAATGTTACATGTGCACTGGAGAAGAATGTATATTATGCTGCTTTAGGATGAAATGTTCTGAATATATCTGTTAAGTCCATCTGGTCCAGTGTGTCATTCAAAGCCGTTGTTTCCCTGTTGATTTTCTGTTTAGATATTTGTCCATTGCTGTAAATGGGGTGTTGAGGTCCTCTACTGTTATGGTATTATTATCAATGAGTTTCTGTATGTTTGTGATTGATTGATTTATATATTTGGGTTCTTCCACATTGGGGTCATAGATGTTTACAATTGTTAGGTCTTCTTTGTGGATAGACCCCTCAATTATGATATAATGCCATTCTTGATCTGGTTACAGTCTTTATTTTAAAGTCTAGACTGTCTGATATAAGTATGGCTACTCCAAAGTTCTTTTGGTGACCATTTGCATGATAGATGGTTCTCCATGCCCTTACTTTCAGTTTGAATGTGATTTTAGGTCTAAAATGGGTCTCTTGTAAACAGCACATAGATGGATCTTATTTTCTTATCCATTCTGTTACCCTGTATCTTTTGATTGGAGCATTTAGTCCATCGATATTTAAAATAAGTACTGAGAGAAATGAATCTATTGCCATTGTGTTGCCTATAGAATTGGAGTTTCTGGTGGTGTTCTCTGCTCCTTACTAGTCTTTGTTGGTTTTGGTCTTTTTAATTTTGTTTCATCTTTTCTCTCCTCAGAGAGTCTCCCTTAAAATTTCTTGCGAGGCTGTTTTAGTGGTCATGAACTCCTTTAGTTTTTGTTTGGGAAAGTTTTAATCTCTTCTTCTATTTTGAATGACAGCCTTGCAGGATATAGAATTCTTGACTGCATATTTTTCCAATTCAGCACATTGAATATATCCTGCCACTTGTTTCTGGCTTGTCAAGTTTCTGTGGATAGGTCTACTGCAAACCTGATCTGTCTTTCCTTGTCTGTGTATTTTGTGAATTTGACTACGATATGCCTTGTTGATGGTCAGTTTTTGTTGAATCTAATGGAAGTCCTCTGTGCTTCCTGGATTTTGCTGTCTGTGTCTTTCCCCAAGTTAGGAAAGTTTTCCACTATGATTTGCTCATATAAATCTTTATCCCTTTTCCTCTCTTTTCATCTTCTGAGACCCCTATGATTCTGATGTTATTCCTTTTTAATGAGTCACTGAATTCTCTAATTCTTAAATTGTGCTCTCTTGCCTTAGTCTCCCTCTTTTTTTTCTGCTTCATTATTCCCCAGAAGTTTGTTCTTATATTGCTGAGTCACTAGTCTGTCTCATGTATCCTTGCCACCAAGGCATCCATTGGAGATTGCAGCTCAATTATAGCATTTTTTATTTCATCTTGACTAGCTTTTACTGTTAAATCTGCAGAGAGGAATTCTAATCTATTTTTGACACCAGCTAGTATTCTTATTATGTTTATTCTAAATTCTGGTTCAGACATCTTGCTTGTATCTGTGTTGGTTAAGTTCCTGGCTGTCATTTCTTCTTGGTCTTTCTTTTGGGTTGAATTCCTTCATTTCATCATTAATAAGTTAAAAAATAAAAAATTAATAAGTTAAAAAAATTAGAAAATTAAAAACAGCAGGCACACACACACACAATCAAATAAATGATGCTAGATATTAGGTGTGTTTTGGTCTGGTTGTTGGAGCAACAACAGATTAGAGAAAAAGGGGAAAAAAAAGGAAAACTTTTGAAAATTTGAAAAAAATATAATGAAATAGAATAAAATGAAATGATAGAAGAAAATAGAATTTGAAAAATTTACAGAAAGTAAAAAATATAGTGAAATAAAAATATTTTAGTCAAAATTGAACATAAAGATAAATTTTTTCTCTCTATTCAAGAAATAGAAAAGAAGGGAAAAAAGGGAAAATTGAATAAATGGGCCAGCTAATAGACCAAAATACTATTGAAATTTTATTGTTTTCCCCTAAAAGTCAAACTATGAAGCATCTTATAGTTCATAAACTAAGCAGGCGGAGAGACTTATTCCTGAAGAGGGAAGTTGGCCCAGTTGAGCCCAGTTTAGTGTAATGGCTTCATTCTCCACTAGATGGCGCTGCTCAGCTCACTGCGGTGGATTGTTGTGGCGCCTGTAAGTGTGTATGCGCATGCGCCGGAGGGGTGAAAATGGCGTCACCCAGCTACCCAGTCTCTAGTGTCGGAACTCTGTGCTCTCCAGGACTGGCACTCAAGCACCCCTCTTTTGTCTCTGGTTTCCAAGGACTTCCCGCTTTTACGCTGTGACGAAGCCGTCAGGTTGCCAGGCAGCACTGCCCTCCCGAATTTTATCTTGGACGTGGCTATTTCCCGACCCCTCACTTCTGAGGTACTGAGGCTTTGTGTGGCTCAGACCTTCTCTGGGAAGGCCTCACTGAGAGTAATGCTGTGGTGCCGCCGCACTGAGGAACGTTCGCGGGACCGTGCTGGTGCCGATGCCGAGAGACTGCGGCCGGGTGCCAGTCCGCCCCAGAGAAAGTTCCCGTGTTTCAGGGATTATGGAAAATCACAGCACACATCTGGCCCCAGGCTTCACCCTTACGTCCTTGTTCCTGCACCAGCCAATGTGGCTGTTCTCCAGGATCCGCTGGCACCTTTGCCTTTGGTGGAGCCACACGGACTCTACCTCGTGTCCTTCCATCAGGGGAACTGCCTCTTCCCGTGTGACCCAAGGACCCCCCGGACCCCACTCCGCTCCTGCGGATTCGCCCTTCCCACCAGAGCACCGCCAGGTAATGAGCCGCGGAGTTTCAGACTCCGGCTTCCCATGTTTATAGAGTCTTAGTGGAATTTAAACTCTCTCCTTTCTCCCTTTTTTATTCAGACCCTGCAGCTGTTTCCACATTTTCACTTTCTCTCCAGCTGCTTTTGAGGGCGTGCTTTTTCCGTAGTCTCCCTGTCTCTCCTCTCTCTGCTGGGAGAAGCAGCTCCCTGCCCTCTGTGGCTTCTCTCTCCCCCAGTTCACCTCTCCGCGCCGCGTACCTGCTGAGACCTGTGGTTCAGGTTGTGTGGATTGTTGTGTTAATCCTCAAATCAGTTTTCTAGGTGTGCAGTCTGGTTTAGTGTTGATCTGGCTGTATTTCAGGGACGTGAGATGGAAAAAAAATTCCATGCTGTCCCGCCATCTTGGCTCCTCCTCTGACCAGAAGAGCGTCTGACTCTTGATCTGAGAGTCATGAGTTTGACCCCCCTCATTAGGTGTAGAGATTACTTATAAAAATAAAATAGTTAAAAAAGAAAACAATAGAATGTCTTTTAAAAATTAATAATGAAGGTGATTTCATTTTATCCCCAATTTGTCAAGTATTTTTTTTTTATTGTAAGTGAATATTGAATTTTATCCAGTACCTTTTTTGATTATATCATGGTCTTAAAAAAATCCTTCAGTTTATTAATGTGGTGAATTAACTACATTAATTGATTTTCAGATGGTAAAACAACATGTGTTCCTGGAATAAACCACACTTGGACATGGTATATATTAGCTTATTAGCTTTTTCATTTTGCTAGAGTCAGTTATGTCAATGAGAGGTTTATCTTGTAATTTCTTTTAATATACTTGTCTATGTTTTATGTCAGATTTATATTGCCTCAAAAAAGGAGCTAGAAACTATTCTATAAGACTTTTGTAAAATTTGGACTAGTTAGGCCTTTTATGTTTGGAATAATTCACCAGTGAATCTTCTTTTGGGTTTTCTTCAAGAAAGCTTTTGTAAGATAGTTTCACTGATGAATTACTCCAAATTATTTATATATGACAAAAGATTATTCAGGTTTTTTGTTTTTGTGTTAGTTTTGCTAAATTTTATGTGTCCATTCCATAACTTTTCAAATATGTCGACATAAATTTGTTGATAATAGGCTATGATTCCTTTTTAATGTCCGAAAGCTGTAATTCTAACCCTTTTTCATTTTTGATGGTGGTAATATGTGTGTTTTCTTCCTTTTTCTTCATCCTGTTAGGGATTTAGATATATTAATTTTTTCAAAGAACCAACTTTATTCCCTTTTCTGATTCTTTAATTTCTGGTTTTATTCCCTTCTGTTATATTTGGGTTTAATTTAATTCTAGCTCTTTGAGATAGAAGCTTGTATCAGGGCCTGCCTTCTTGCTATGCCTAGTCTGATTATAAACCTATCCAATCAGAACTTTCTACCATTAACATTATCAGTAGTAATATGTTTGAAACCTATGCAGAAAAATACTGTTTATGTGTCTGTTATCTTAAGGTCCTGGGGCTTCCTTGGTGGAATGGAAAGAAAACTAGACTGGGAATCCAGACACCAGATTCCTAGTATTCAATTTTTGACCCTACCTCTATGACTTAAAAAGGCACTTAAGCTTTCTGGTCCTGAATTTGGGGTGTGTGTGTGTGTGTAAATTCTCGTTTACTGAAATAATTACAGATTCAAAGTAAGTTGTGAAAAAATATGTATGGGGAAATCCCATGTATCCATCACCCAGTTTTCCCCAGTAGAAATCCAGGAGCTTGTTCAGAGTTCACCAGTATGAATGGAATGCGCGTGTATGTGTGTGTTTCTTTGCAGTTTGAGCACTTGTGTAGATGAATGGACCTACTACCACAATCAAGATACAGAACCGTTTCATCAGCACAAAAGAACTCCTTTAAACTACTTTGTATTCAGACCCAAACCTCTCCATCACTAGCCCCAACAAGTACAACATGTTCTCCATCTTATAATTTTCTTTTTTCAAGACTGTTATGTAAATGAATCATATAGTATGTAACCTTCTGGAGATAGACTTTTTTTCACTCAGCATAATCCCCTTGAGAGCCATCCAAGGTGTGTGAAGCTATGTCCTTTTTCATTGCTAACAATGTATTTGGTTTTCATCAAATTAAGTTCTTCTCTTCCTAGTTTACAGAGGTTTGTTTGTTTGTTTGTTTTAAATCATGAATATAGGTTTTGGATTTGTCAGATGCCTTTTCTGCCTCAAATGATATCCTAGCCTGTTGATATGGTAGATCACACTGATTTTCAAATAATGGACCACACTTACACATCTGGAATACATCGCCAGTCATAGTTATTTGTGGATTCAGTTTACTAATAGTTGCTTTTCTGTTACTTTCTCAATTATGAAATATATTTTAAGGCTAATATATTAAATCTGTAAGATGTTAAAAATAGGCAAGGAACAAGAAAAAAATTTTTGTGTTTAGTCTAAGGCAGATATATTATCAACATTGACCATAAATCAAAGCCATTCAGCAATATCAGAGCTACATATAGGATGTACTGGTGAAGTGGTTGGGTAGGGTGGGGGCAGGGATCACAACCTTTCTGTGGGATCAGAAACACTTTCTTCACTGCCCTCAAGTTTTTAGATTCTGGAAGAGTTTAAAGGACTAAGATTTGTGTCAGAGATGACTTGAGAAGGGGCTGCCTTGGTTTTATGAAAAGAGAAGAGGCAAAAGGAAATATTTAACATTTAATGAGCTTTTATTTTGTGTCATTCACTGTTTTAACTTCCATGTATTTAACTTATTCGATAATCACAAAAATTTTATGAATTGGATACTTATACCAACATAATATACATGGGGATGTAGAGTTACAAATGAGATCATTAATTGCCTGTAATTACATGGTATGTGGTAGAACTATGTCTGAATCCAGAACCCATGATTTTTAATACTAAACTATACTGCCTTCAGAGACCAAAGAATTTTGAAGAGTCTAGATAGGTAGGATTGGGTGCGGTTGAATGGAGAACTATTAGGGTCAGATGGGGCTGAGAGCAACATTCTGGTATAACCCTCACTTTTAGGCAAGCACCAAGTTTCTTCTCAATCTTCCATATCACATGAGCGGAAGGAGTTATGTTATGGAAGGAGTGTGGTTATAAGGGAAGGAGAGAATCGATAAAATATGAAAGACCAAGCTTGCTTTATCTTTGAAAACATACGGCACATTGTTAGCATTATATAAATATTGATAGCTTGATTTAACCAGGTTTATGGAGTGATTACATCAGGCACTACTTGAAACACCTTATAGCTGTAATGTATTTACTGTTCACAGTGATGAGTAATTTCAGATAAACTAATTATACTCAAACAACTAGAAACACTCAGAATAAAGAAGAGTGCTAGATAATGGAAATAAACAATTTAAATTTAAAAAATACGTTCAATATGGAGATGTTTTCAGGTTCTAGCATGGGAAATGTTAACAATAAGGATGCCAATATTTCTGGTATTATTTCATCATCAATGTTAGTTCAATAAATCAAAATTGCAATAGGATTCTTAAGTGAAAATAGTCTTTACAGGAAGAGCCTTCCTTGTGGATATGTGACTGGAGGAGGCCAGATGAACTTCCCTCTGGGAAGAGGTGGGATGCAAGTAATTGAGCTGGACCAAGGACACTTTTTCCTCCTGTGGTTCTCCAGGATTGTGGAGTCTCCAGGGAATGGAGTTGATGAACCAGTTCAGCTAATTATGAGCTCCGCATCCAGCTCTCAAGGCCACAATACAGTAATCAGCCTGCGTCTCCAGCCTTTCAGGTTGCTAGTCCCTGTCTAGTGGGCTTCCTACCTGTGTCTCCTCTCAGAGTAGTAATCTCCATCAGGAGGCCTGGCCTGAGTCGGTCTTTCTGCCAGTCCTGGGGACAGAGCCTCTGCCATTATTGTTCACAAGGCAGGGCCAGCACACTGTCCCTTCTTGGTCATGCACCAGCAAAGTCACAGTGTAGCCATTGAGTGCCATGGAAGATAGTGGGTGGAGGAGGCACTGGGGGAGCATTGTTTCCTTGTCGTCAGGAAAAGCAGGACATTTGGGTTAGATGGTAGGGCACCAACATGCAAAGTTTCCACTCCAAGCAATATGAAGCTTGTTCTTGATTCTAGTGTGAGTCCAAGAACTCACAGAGTTCTGCTTTCCTCCCACACCGATTCTAGCTCTCCAAGGCATTAATCCCACAATGGCACGATCAGGTCTTTCTAAACTGTCCCTTTAGTACTCCAAAATCACAAAATGATGATGATGAAGACAGTAAGTATGATGTTAATTTTCATTGGCTTCCTAAGCGGCAGGTTCGGAGCTAAGAGTTCTGTGTAACTTATTTCATTTTATTTGCATAACGATGCCCCAAGAAACAGGAATGCACCTTATCATCATTTTACAGATGAATAAGGGGCCACAGCATTTAAATATAACTTGTATTAAGTCATGAAATAAAATGGGTATGAATTCAGATTTGAATCCTCACGTCCAGACTCCAGACTCAGGACACCTAGCCATTATTCTCTCCTTCCAACGCAGTCTGTCATTTTACTTGCTGGATCACTTCGGGCAGAGACTCCCCCACCCCCTTCACAGCGCTTTTCCCTTTGGAGGTTTCCAGTAGACCTTAGGGAAGAGTAATAGGTACCCGCTTGCTGCACCAGCTAGACTATAGTGATAGGCTGTAGGAAGGATAGCTGAGATCAAGGTAGGGATCATAAAAGGGTCAGCTGCTTATAATTCAGGGCAGATCTCTCTCTTGTCCCTGCTCCTAGATTTTCCTTAAACTGTCTTCCTCCTTTGTTCTAGTTGCAAGGATTAAACAGTATAGTGGAAACTATACATATGACGAATATGTATAGAAAGTTCAAAATAAATTTTAGATATTCTTACAATTAACAGGTTAGTTTCATACTATTTAATTAACATATTCTGTAATCTCAAGGTATGGATTTCCCTGGATATCTGCAGGACATTTTATTTTGTCCTTATACAAGTAGATACTGAGTGAAAGGAAATGACTTGAGTCTCATTTTCATTTCTGACTTTTGGTCTTCGGGACAGAACCGGCAACAAATACAAACAAAAGTCTCTGTTAAATAGCCCCTTTGTTCACATGAACACAGAGTTGGTGATATGGTTTATACCCACTGGATGCTTTCTTGCCTGTGCTTTTCTCTCTTTCAGCAATATCCCACAGGACTACAGACAAGATACAGTAGGCTTATGCGTTTCCATGGCATGGACTTTCTATGAACCTCTTATTTTCTTCTTGTAATGTATACATCATTCAGTTATCAAAAAATTATGGAGATTTTAAATAATGAAAGGTTTAAAAGTGGGAGAAAGAAAGAGAAGATAAAGTTTACTTTATGGACAGATACACTTTTAGGATTTCACATTTAGGATATGGGGTCATGCCATGCTCAAGTTCCCTTGGACAAGAAAGGCTTTGGCCTCTTTGCCATGTAATTAAATAAAAGTCATTAAATATTTCTCGAGATTAAATTTCATCAAACTAGCTACTCGAAAATCACTTAAGACTGATTAAAATACCATAACTGAATGTTAAATGACAATCTTCTGGGGATATTTTTCTCCCCATTTCTGGCAAAAATGCTATCAGAAAGAGGTTGAGATATTTATACCTACTCCAAATTTAGTGTGTGAAAGATGTGCGGCTAAGACTTAGGTCTCCTGACTCTTGTCCCAGAGCTATGTCTCTTACAGTAAAGCTGAATAAATATGTATTTTTTCAAGCTTGCTTTGTCCCAGAGAAACAGAAACAGAACCATTGATTTCTCATTTGGGGACTCAGTAAGGTTATCTGTGAATTAGGGGATTGGGCCAAGTGGTTCATAGGAGTCTTTCTGGCATGAATATTGTAGTTCATAGGATTTTTCTATGAATAGTGATGTTTTTTCCATCTCACTAGGAAAATCTGAGATGTGCAAATATTGTTTCCCCTACAAGTTGAGAATTTCATGTGAGTTATCATGGAATTAGATTACTAGACAGACTCTAGGGATGTTCCTGATTTTATATCTCAAAAGTAAAAGTGTACGTGACTAATAGTAAAATTAAATGTGCACTGATTTGTACAATGCCAACAACTATCCTCTATATATAGAGTATATATACATAAGACATATTCCCAGTTGTGTGATATGGAGAAATAAAAGAAAGGATTTTTTTTGGCACATTACGAACACTTTTAAAAGTTTTTTTTAAATTAATTTATTTTGAGAGAGAGATAGCCAGGGAGGGGCAGAGAGGGAGAGAGAGAATCTCAAGCAGTCTCCACACTGTCAGCATGGAGCCTCATGCAGGGCTCGAACTCACAAACTAGGAGATCATGACCTGAGCCTAAATCAAGTCGGACTTAACCAACTGAGCTACCCAGGTGCCCGTATGAACACTTTTTTAAATGACAATAGATGGCAAATTGATATAAACTACAGGCTAGAGTATAATGGATACAAAATCCATCCAGGTAACAGAAAAGTATCACTTATAAAAGTAAATCTGATTCAAGTGACTAAAGAATTCAAGTCCCCCATTTTGATAATTACACAGAATTTTCATAGGAATTGAAAAATGAAATGAAATCTAATCCTTTGGCAGAACTATGCATCACTAAAGTGTTTAAACTAGAGAGATCACAGAAGTCTTTCACAGAAAGACTTAAAGTTTAATGAGAACATTTCAGGGACAACATGTGTAGTATGATACTTTTCAGCTATGTTTTCAGGAAGACTGTTTATGGATATGAAATCAATCCTAACACCATGGAAACACTGGCAGGAAAAATATACCTGCCAAATTCATGACAGTGGTTGCCTTTGTGGGATAAGTATGCCCAGGAACAATATCATGAAAGGGGAGCAAGAAAGCTGAAATTTTATTGGTAATATATCAAATATGTATAAAATATAAGTTTTTTTTTGGTTTATTTATTTAGACAGATAGTGGGGGGAAAGGACAGAAAGAGGAGAGAGAAAAACCCGAGCAGGTTTCCACACTATTAACATGGAGCCCGATGCGGCGCTTGATCCCACAAACCATGAGATCGTGACCTGAGCCCAAGTCAGATGCTTAATGGACCGAGCCACCCAGGTGCCTCTGAATGTTCACATTTTTTAAAAAGTTTTATTTATTTAAGTAATTTCTACATCCAATGTGGGGCTTGATCTCATAACCCAGAGATCAAGAGTTACATTCTTTTCTGACTGAGCCAGCCAGGTCCTCTTGAATGTTTACATTTTTAATATAGTGAGTGGGTATTGATAGTAGATAAAATTAATGGAGCATTTGCCAAGTGGTAATAGTCTAAGGCAAAGATTCTCAACCATGGCTGTATGTTACAATTATAATAACAGTCTGTACAGTTACAACAGGCTTACACATAGAGATTCTGATTTAACTGGTTCTAGGCTGTAGCCGTGCTATCAGTGTATTTTAAAAGAGCTACAGATAATTATAATGGTCAGTGAAGAATGAGACCCACTGGTCTAAGGACTTTACATTTATTATTTAATTTTTTTATTGTGTGATTTCATTTTTAATTTTTTATTAGAGTGTAATTAACATATGGTGTTACATTAGTTTCAGGTGTCCAATATACTGGTTCAACATTCTATACATTTCTCCATGCTCACCAATATAAGTGTACTCTTAATCCCCTTATTTATACCCCCCTCTCCCACCCACCTTTTAAATTTAATTTTTACAACAACACTATAAGGTAGTTCCATTTTCTTTTTTCAATGTGTATTTATTTTTGAGAGAGCAAAAGTGAGAGAATAGGGGAGGGGCAGAGAGAGAGGGAGACAGGATCCAAAGCAGGTTCTGCTCTGTCAGGGCAGAGCCAGATGCAGGGTTCAAACCCATGAACTGTGAGATCATGACCTGAGCCAAAGTCGGACACTTAACCAACTGAGCCCCAAGGGCCCGTAAGTCTGTTTTTGTTTATTTGTTTGTTTGTTTTTGTTTTTTAATGTTTATTTAGTTTTGAGAGAGAGATAGAGTGTGAGTTGGGGAGGGGGAGAGAGAGAGGGAGACACAGCATCCTGAGCAGATTCTAGGCTCTGAGCTGTCAGCACAGGGCCTGATGCGGGGCTCAAACTCATGAACAGTGAGATCATGACCTGAGCCAAAGTCAGATGCTTAACTGACTGAGCCACCCAGGTGCCCCCGTAGGTCCTTTTTTTTAATGTTTATTTATTTTTGAGAGGCCGAGTGAGTGAGCCTGGGAGGGGCAGAGAGAGAGGGGGACAAAGAATCTGAAACACGTTCTGCACTGACAGCAGTGCACCCCATGCGGGACTTGAACTCACCAACCTAGAGATCACGACCTGAGCAGAAGCTGGATACTCAACCGACTGAGCCACCCAGGTGCCCCTAAAGTAGTTCCATTTTATCCCCATTTTATAGATGAAGAAATGATTCAGGATTTTATAATATTATTCTCTGTACTTTGGTCTTTTGCATTTTTCTCAAATTAAATCACATTGTTTCCTGCCAGGAGGCCCAACTTGCCTTCAGGGAGCTGATTTAAGGAGAAGTGTAAGTTCTTAATTAGGCTTTAAGAAGACTGGGTTTCAGACATAGCTTTGGGATTTACCCTGGTTGTAAAACCTCAAGTGTAAATAAGACAGTTGATTTGATAAGGAAACAATGCTTTACAAATTTTAGAATTAGAAACTTATTTGAACAATTTTACCAAGCCACTACGTGATGGAGACAAGAAATGCCAAGGGCATTCTCAGTCACAAAGACAGTCCCTGAAATGGTGTGAAGTTAGTACAAATAACCCTGCATAAAAAGCCCAGGGTTAGGATTAATATCAAAAAGACTTAAAAAAATTTTTTTAATGTTTATTTTTGAGAGAGAGAGAGAGAAACAGAGCACGAGTGGGGGCAGGGCAGAGAGTGAGGGAGACACAGAATACCAAGCAGGCTCCAGGCTCTCAGCTGTCAGCACAGAACCCAATGCGGGGCTCGAACATGAGAGCTGTGAGATCGGATGCTTAACTGACTGAGCCACCCAAGTGCCCCATATCAAAAAGACTTTTAAAAGACAACTCACGCATTTAAGTGAGCACTCATTTCCTTTTTTTTTTTTTTTTAAAGCAAGTTCCATGCCCAACGTGGGGCTTGAACTCATAACATCAGGATAAACAGTTGCATGCTCTACTGACTGGGCCAATCAGATGCCCCATGAGCACTCATTTCCATTGAGGATAGATATCAGAAAACCAAATAAGGATGAAAATCCATGAAAATAGCTATCGTATCAAAATTCTAACTGATTGAATATATTCGACTTTAATTTAGTAACATTATAGAGTGTAAATATTTCAAATTAAGAGAGTTTCTTGCACTGTGTATGGATAAGTTATATATAGTATAAGTTATATACTATGCGTCCTAGTGTCTTTTCATTGGAGTGATTTTTTGGGGGGGCGGGAGAGAGAGATTTCTTCTTTCATATATTTCCTTGAGCAGAGGGGACTGATACTTTACTGTGTTCATTGACTTATTTATGTTGCCTTGTTCCTCTGTCACACTTTGGTTCAGTCTCTCTAAAATGTGTTTAATTTTTTTTAATGTTTATTTATTTTTGGGAAAGAGAGAGAGAGGGAGGGAGGGAGAATGGGGGAGGGGTGGAGAGAGAGGGAGACACAGAATCTGAAGCAGGCTCCAGGCTCTGAGCTGTCAGCACAGAGTCCAGTGTGGGGCTCAAACTCATGAGCCATGGGATCATGACCTGAGCTGAAGTTGGATGCTCAACCGACTGAATCACCCAGGCATCCCTCTTAAGGGTGTTTATATAGAAAGAGGTAAATAGCCAAGAAATCAATGAGGAAAGCATTCTAAGAGGAGATGAATTTGTCATCACTGAGAAATATAGCGGAAGGTACTAGAGTATACAGTCCTCAAGCGTGAATGCTTTATTTTGATTTGCTTGAATACAAAATACAGACATATTTGCTGCCTGTTTGCTTGTTCCATTTATTCCAAGATTCTTTTCCTTCCTGGGAGGAGTCTCAGACACATGAGATTAAAGAATCTAACACTTGTCTCAGAATTCTTCCTCCTGAGCCTCTTGGAGGTTCCAGAACTGCAGCCCCTCCTCTTCAGGATGTTCTTGTCCATGTACCTGGTCAGTGTGCTCAGGAACCTACTCATCATCCTGGCCGTCAGCTCTGACCCCCACCTCCACACCCCCATGTACTTCTTCCTCTCCAACCTGTCCTTGGCTGACATCGGTTTCACCTCTACTATTGTCCACAACATGACTGTGCACATCCATACTCACAGAAGAATCATATCCTATGTGGGCTCAGATGTCTATTTTTATTCTTTTTGGATGTTTGGACAATCTACCGACTGCAATGGTCTGTGATCGGTTTGTGGCCATCTGTCACCCCTTGCACTACCCAGTGGTCATGGATCCCCACCTCTGTGTCCTGCGGGTTTGGGTCTCTTTTTTCATCAGTTTTTTTTTTTTTACTCCCAGTTGCACAGTTTGATGGTGTCACAACTTACCTTCTTCCCAATGTGGAAATACCTCATTTCTTTCATGGTCCTTCTTAGCTATTCAACCTTGCCTCCTTGGAAATCCCCACCAATAATATATTAATTTATATTATTGGTGCCACTTTTGGTGATGTTCCAGTCTCAGGGATCCTTTTATATTCAAATTGTTGCCTCCATTCCAAGAGTCCCATCCACAGGTGGGAGGTAACAAAGCCTTTTCTACCTGTGGCTCTCACCTGTTAGTTGTTGGCTTGTTTTATGCAGCAGGTCTTGGAGTGTACCTCAGTTTAGCTGTCTCATATTTTCCCAGGAGGGGTGAGGTGGTCCTGGTGGTGTATACTGTGGTCACCCCCATGCTCAATCCCTTCATGTAGTCTCATACAGGGCCATCAAAGGGGCCACACAGAAGTACCTCAGAACAGCCTATTCTCAATACCTGTCCCCTCTTTTTAGTGTGCGAGCTGGAAATGTCAGTGAAACCCAACACTTGGAACTGGAAATTCTGCCCATTTGGTTCCATAATTTTAGTCATTTTTGTGCTTCATATCTGAATACTGCTTATTTCGATACATCTTAAATGAGATTGAGGGAGTTTTGTGGAATCCTACCTACATTACAATCACTGAATTATTGAATTATATCATAGCTATAGAACTTTCTTTATTTCTCGTCTGTGACCCAGGCATTCTGGAGCAATGCCCACTCTTTTCTTTCCTTTTCTTTAAATAATTACAATTGGGGCACCTGGGTGGCTCAGTCAGTCAAATGTCTGATTCTTGATTTCAGCTCAGGTCATGACCTTTACAGTTTGTGGGTTTGAACCCTGCATCAGGCTCGTGCTGGCAGTGCAGAGCCTGCTTGAGATTCTCTCTGTCTCTCTCTCTGCCCCTCCCCTGCTCACTCAATTCTCAAACTAAATATAAACTTAAAAAAATAACTAAAATCAAATTGTAAAATTGTATGAAAGAATTCCCAACACTTTCCAAAATTCAGGTCTATTGTTCACACAACTTTTGTGTTCTTCAGATCTGTTTATGCAGGTCTTCAAATTTGGCTTCGTATTGGAGTCACCTAGAAACTTTAAAAATATCGATGACTGCTTCTCACCACAGATTATGATTTAATTGGATTGAAGTAATCCCTTAGTATAAGGATTTAAAAGTTATCCTAGTTGATTCTCATGCATAACCAAAGTTGGGGACTACTGATCTAACTACATTTTTTATTCAGAGATAACTAGTATGTTTGGGTCCTTTACTGCTTATGAGTAGGTGCTGAAATTCTTAAAGTAATCTGAGCTCATAAGAGAGAGTATGTGAAAAAGTTCATCCTAGCATTTGATTTGCCAGTGTGATTTTTCCTAAAATTCCTGATATTTCTTTGCATATACTCTCCTTCCATGCCATACAACTAGTCATCTGTGCTGGTTAATAAGATATTGTCACCTTGCTCCAGACTCACCTTTCTATACTTTACTTCAGCAAAGGGCAGCTCTTTCCTTTCATTAATAAAAGTATCTTTAGGACTTCACTTTAAAACCATCCCTCCCTTTGTCTTGTCTTGACATTATGTGTCTTTGGGCTCTGCTCTGTGTCTACTCTATAGTACATAGTAAAGGCCACTTCCTTTAGAGATGTCACACATAGTTTCTGAGACAATAATCTGGGGCTCTTTGAAATCTGCCTAATAAGTTGTTTGATTTACTTGACCTTTGGCCACTAAGCTAAGTCATCTATCAGCATCACTTTAGTACTGGAGAAGGGTAGTCCTTTATAGAGGAGAAAGCTATACTAGCCAGTGAGAAGAAATACATCCCATTAAAAATGACTAAATTATGGTTTTGATTCCTTGTTTTCATGAACTGACATGAAATACTTTGGGTCTGATCTACTCTGGAATAATGAATAGGATGTGTCTCTATTTCTGAAAACCTAAATAATGGGCAAAAATGCTTGATATTTGACAAGTTAATTGTCTCAGTTAATTTTATTCGTCAACTTGGCTGGGCCATAGTGCCCAGATATTTGGTCAAACATTACTCTGGATGTTTCTATGAAAGTACTTTTTGAGTGAGATTAACATTGAGATCAGTGGACTTTGAGTAAAGGAGATTACCCTCTATAACGTAGGTGGGCTTTATCCAGTCAGTTGGAGGACTTAATAAAACAGAGACTCACCTCCCAGAGGAAGCCAAAATCATGCCAGCAAACTGTCTTTGGACTTGAATTGCAGTTCTTTCTATGTTTCCTGCCTGCTAGCCTACCCTGCAAAATTTGAAGTTACGAAGCTTCCACAATCATGTGAACCAACTTCTTAGGTCTCTCTCTACATAAATATATACATATCCCATTGAGTCTGTTTCTCTAGAGAATCCTGACTAATACAGTAATATTGATGTTGATATCTCATTTAACATTCTCCCCACAGGTGATACTTTCCTTTTCCTCTTAAAACTTCAAACTTTAAAATGATTGCTACTAATTGAGTAACACTAGGCCTGGAGGTGAAAGCCTGGATGGGGAAATGTGGCAGGTAGGTCCACAGTAGCTATCTAGGAGTGGAGCTGATATCCTTGATGTGAGAGAGGCATCACAGATAATAGAAAGGGTATGGGATTTAAAGACAATTTTACCCGATCTCAACAACAATTTAATACCTGTGGCAAATCAGTGTGCTTCAGATTCCTTATCAGTGAAAAGGTAACTTGTGGAATGGGAGAAAAC
Organism: Paguma larvata; assembly: GCA_030068075.1. Taxonomy (NCBI): domain Eukaryota; kingdom Metazoa; phylum Chordata; class Mammalia; order Carnivora; family Viverridae; genus Paguma; species Paguma larvata. The sequence continues at coordinate 6,939,942 of CM057842.1, read as the reverse complement.
ATTTGCAAACCCTATGACTGATCATTGGTTAGTCTCTAAAATATGTGAGAACTCCTACAATTCAATGGTAAACAACAACAAAAACAACAACTTGTTGTTGTTAAAAACAATGGGTTAAGGACTTCAATAGACATTTCTCCAAAGGAGATATATAAGTAGCTAAAAAGTGTGTGAAAAGGTGTTCAGTACCACTGTTCATCAAAGAAATGCAAATCAAGACTACACTGACATATTACTTTAAACCTGTCATGTTGGTGTGTGTGTGTGTGTGTGTGTGTGTGTGTGTGTGTGTATACAATAGAATTGAAATCAAGGTCTCAAAGAGAAATCCATATTCCCTGTAGTACTAGTCAAAATAGCCAAGATCTAATAACAACCTAAATGTCCACTGACAGATGAATGGATAAAGAAACTGTGATATCTATCTATCTATCTCTGTATCTGTCATCTATCTAGTATATATATACACTATTCAGCCTGAAGAAAGAAGGAAATTCTGTCATTTGAAACAACATGGGTGAGCCTTAAGGATATTATGCTAAGTGAAATAAGCCAATCAAAGAAAGATAAATACTGCATGATTCCATTTATGTATCTAAAATGGTCAAATTCCTAGAGTCAGAGTAGAATGGTGGCGGGCAGGGGGGAATGGAGAGTTACTAATCAAAGGGCATAAAGTTTCAGTCAAGCAAGATCAATAAGCTCTAGAGATGTACAACATTGTACCAAAAGTCAACAATAATATATGAACACTTCAAAATTTGTTAAAAGGGTAGATCTCATGTTAAGTGTTCTTAGAGCCACAAATATTAACTGAGAAAATGGAAGTACTAGCAGATTCCTGATACAGAATTCCTAATTCTCCCTAAATTGCTCACTCATTTGAATGCATTTGATGAATGATAAACTCAAATGTTTGTGTACATGAATTTAAAAATTAAGTCTGAGTTTTTTATTGATATATGAAACTTGAAAGTCAGAAGTGTACAGGTGCTGTTCCTCCTGAGAAGTGGAAGCCCTCAGACCCTACAAAGGACATTTCCTTTTCCTATCATCCTGGTCCATTAGTGTTAACAAGTCCTCAGAGATAGAGAGAACATAGACCAATTTGGCTAATTAAGAGCTCTGTACATTGAGCTTTCAAGCCCACACAACTATAAATAATTGGCCCGTGCCCTACAGACTTTCAGTTGGCCGGTCCCAGCACAGTTGGTCTGTATGTGTGTCTTCTCTTCCCAGAATCATTATATGCATCAAGTGCTCCATCCCTGACTCTGTTTTCCTGCCGGTCCTGAGAACAGAGCCTGAGCCTTCATCCCTCGCCAGGCATAAGAAGGGTGATGGATCGTCATTCCTTCGTTATTCCCCAGCACAAAGGCAGCACGGTGCAGTGAGTGATGTTGGGGATACCTGATACAGGAATGATGTGGGGAGCGTTGTTTCTTCATCATCGGGATAAGCAGGATAGTTGGAGAAACCAGATGGAAGGGCACCAATATGCAGTTTCAGCTCAGAGGCTGTAAGGTTTATGTTCTTGGTTCCAGTGGGAATCTGAGCATTTTCATTCAAAGTTCTGTTTTCCTCCCACACTCGTTCTAGCTTCCATAGGAACCTTTCTAAATATTTCTTCTTTAAAAAATTTTTTAATGTTTATTTATTTTAGAGACAGAGAGAGAGCAAGCATGAGTGGGGGAGGGGCAGAGAGAGAGAGAGAGAGAGAGAGAGGGAGACAAAGAATCCAAAGCAGGCTCCAGGCTCTGAGCTATCAGCACAGAGCCTGACATGGGGCTCAAACTCACAAACTGCAAGATCATGACCTGAGCCGAAGTCAGATGTCCATCCGACAGCCATCCAGGCACCCCTCCTGTAGGAAGCTTTCTAACCAGAGCAGGAAACGAGTCCCTCTAAACCATCTCTTAAACATTCCAAAATGATCATGAAACTGGAAGATGAGCAGGAGAATGATGCCAGATGACTATGTACATGATATGATAAACCTTCGTTAAGGGTTCGCAAGTACCAGGCTCTGAAATAAGTGCTTTATGTAGCCTGTTTCTTTTCACCTACATAGTGACCCCTAAAATATGTGTACACATTATTGTTCTTTTAAAGACGAGGAGAGGACCAAAGCCTTTAAATGTAACTTGTACCAGATCACCAGATCATGGGATAGAATGGGATGAGGCCAGGTTTGAATCAAACAATCTGTCTTCAGACACAGTGCACCTAGCCAGCATTTTCTCCTTGCCAATGCAACCAACCTCTTCACTTCTCTGGTCATTCTGCCCAAACACTCTGCTCACTGTGCTCTTCTATTTGGAAGTAACTGGTAAACCACAGTGGTGAGTCTTTGGTGCATCAACTATAGGGAGGGTGGCTGAGATCACTGGCACAGATCACAGAAAGCTGACTCATGACAGTTTAGGGTAGATCTTTCTCGGGCCCCAGTTCCTGGACTTTGCCTCAGTTGTCTACCTCCTCCTCCATTCTTTTTCATTTTCTTTTCCTTTTCCTTTTCCCTTTCCCTTTCCTTTTCCTTTTCTTTTTCCTTTTTCTTTTTCTTTTTCTTTGTCTCCCTTCCCTCCCTCCCTCTCTCCTCCTTTCCTTTCCTTTTTTCTTTTCTTTTCTTTTCTTTTCTTTCTTTCTTTCTTTCTTTCTTTCTTTCTTTCTTTCTTTCTTTCTCTTTCCTTCTTTCTTTCTTTCTTTTCTTTCCTTCCTTCCTTCCTTCCTTCCTTCCTTCCTTCCTTCCTTCCTTCCTTCCTTTCTTTCTTTCTTTCTTTCTTTCTTTCTTTCTTTCTTTCTTTCTTTCTTTCTTTTTTTCTTTTTCTTCAAGAGAGAGAGAAGGAGGGAGAGATTGCAAGTGGGGGAGAGAGGCAGAAAGAATCTTAAGCAGGCTCCATGCCCAGCATGAAGCCGGACACCAGGACTCAATCCCATGACTGTGAGATCATGACCTGAGCCAAAATCAAAAGTCAGACTCTTAGGTGACTGGGCCACCCAGGCGCCCCTCCTACTCCATGCTTGTAATTTAGCCCTTCTCCATTTCAAAGGGAGACATAACATCAATGTCTCAGTTTCTATCCACAGTCAGGAAACCAGAAACTATTCAACTGACGAATGGATAAAGAAGTTATGGTACTTATATACAATGGACTACTACGTGGCAATGAGAAAAAATGAAATCTGGCCATGTGTAGCAACATGGATGGAACTGGAGGGTATTATGTTAAGTGAAATAAGTCAGTCAGAAAAAGACAGATACCATATGTTTCCACGAATAGGTGGACTTTGTGAAACTAAGCAAAAACCAGGGGGAGGGGAAGAGGGAAAAGGAAAAAAAAGACACAGAGAGGGAGGGAGATAAAACATAAGAGACTCTCAAAGACTAAGAAAAAACTGAGGGTAAGGGGGATGAGGGAGGGGGGAGAGGGGGTGATGGGCATTAAAAAGGGCACATGTTGGGATGAACACTGGGTGTTATATGTAAACCAATTTGAAAATAAACTATTATAAAAAAAAATTAAAAAAAAAAGTACAATAGATGGGTTATTGTGAAGACCTGTGGATCCCTGCTTTAAAATTTCTGAATTTTAACAGAGTGAAGAAGTAAATGCATGTGCCTCAGAACCATAATTTTTTTTAAAACAGATTGCTAGAAATATGCATTTATTTTTTTAAATATTTATTTTCGAGAGAGAGAGAGAGCAACCAAAGGGGCAGAGAGAGAGAGAAAGACAGAGGGTGTGAAGCTGGCTCTGTATTGACAGGAGAGAGCCCAATGTGGAGTTTGAACTTAGGAACCTCGAGATCATGACCAGAGCTGACGTCAGACACTGAACCTGCTGAGCCACCCAGGTGCCCCATCCATAATATAATTTTAAGTCCTATGTTCTCTACTTATTATCTAGTGACCTGGAGTAAGTCCTTAGTATCTCTGAGCCTCAAAATTGTCATCTAAATTGATTCCTAGTTGATACTACTCCACCTAGTAAGGACTAAATAGATAATGAATACTAACAATGTAGTTAAATATGTGATGGATACTTATAGTAAGGACAAAAGATTTAGATATTATTATTGATAATGTTGATTAATATTGTTAATATCAAGCTTTATACCATTCAGCCCAAGTATTCTGTGATCGAATTGTATGGTTTTCAATGGATACTAACAAAAATTTCAATTTTTGTCCCCTTACAAGTAGGTACTGAGTACTTGGAAGGGAATAACTGAGTCACATACATTTCTGATTCTCCAGAGCTTATATTGTCTTTGACCCCGAGTAGGCAACAACAATGAAACCCTCAAATATGTTAAATATTGAATAGACCCTTCTTTGAGTCACAGGAACAAAGCACAGTCAATATGGCTTGCAAACCCTGGTGTGTTTCTGCTTGACCATTCATCCAACCTGGGGATATCCCATAGGACAAGAGATAAGATAAAAAAGCAATTATTTGTATCTATGTCATAAACATTCAATAGGATCTATTGTTTTCTATTTAATAGCATCTACAACATTCAGTTACTCAAAAATCATTACAGCAATTTTCATTAAGTATCAAAAAGAAAAGGCAGAATGGGAAGGGGAAGATAAATTTTACTGTGTTGGCTTAGACACATTTTAAGATTTCTAGTGCCTTGAGAAGAGAGCCTTCAGATTTTTTGCCATATAATCAAATAAAAGGTGATTAAAATGTTCATAGGATGACATTTCATCAAGAAACCCACCATTACAATAATGATTCAAATTCTGGGTACAAAACGACCGCATATTTATTAAGTTCCTCCTCCTTTAGATGCCACACATCTCTGGAGATGGCTCTTATGCTCTCCATTTCCAGAGAACGAAGAAGTCCAGGACAGAGAGGTTGAGAGATTTGCACATATGTCTGTGAATTAGTTTACTGCAGTCTTCAGGAGTACCTACAGCACTAATATGGTGGATTATAGGATTTTCTGTGAGTAGTAATGCACTTTTTACAGCCCAGTTTGAAAATCTGAGATATGGAAATATTATTCCCTATGTAAAATGTGAATTTTCATATGGAGCTATCACAGAATGACTATTATTAGATATTCAAAAAATATTTCTGATTCTATACCTTAATAGCATGTAGTTGTAGCAACTCATTTTTCTACTGGGAAAACAAATGTAGGCAATAAATACTGAAATTGGACTTGCACTGATTTTTGACAACACAAACAATGATTTTCCATGCACATGTCATATAAAAATTATCACTTGATGATATGCAGAAAGGCAAAAGAATTTTCATAGGATTATTGAAATAAGGAATTGACAAATAAAATGAAGTTAATTCCTCAGGTAATACTGTGTGTCACTTAAAGTATTATATCTAGATTTAAACACAATGTAGTAAAGAACACTTTAGATGCAGTGTATGCAGCAATGCACTATTTAGGTAAATTTTTAAGAAAACTCTTTGTAAATACATAAATAAATACTAACATGGAAACACTGACAGAAAATTTACTCACCTAATTAATGACAGTGGTTGCTTTGGGGGACAGGTGTGCAGGGCAATTAGATTCTGCAGGAATTTATCTATCTATCTATTTATTTATTTATTTATAATTTACATGCAGGTTAGTTACCATATGGTGCAATAATGATTTCAGGAGTAGATTCCAGTGGTTCATCACAATGTATAACACCCAGTGCTCATCCCAACATGTGTCTTCCTTAATGCCCCTTACCCATTTAGCCCATCCCCGCGCCCATAGCTCTTCTAGCAACCCTCAGTTTGTTCTCTGTATTTAAGGGTCTCTGATGGTTTGTTCCCTCCCTGTTTTTACATTATTTTTGCTTCCCTTCCCTATGTTCTTCTGTTTTGTATCTTAAATTCCACATTTGAATGAAGTCATGTTGTCTTTCTCTGACTGACTTAGTTTGCTTAACATAATAATGTCTAGTTCCATCCATGTAGTTGCAAATGGCATTCTTTTTGATTGCCAAGTAATGCTCCATTGTATAATATATATGCCACATCTTCTTTATCCATTCATCCATCGATGGACATTTGGGCTCTTTCCATACTTTGTCTATTGTTGATAGTGCTGCTATAAACACTGGGGTTCATAGCCCCTTCAAAACACCTGTATCCCTTGGATATAGACGTAGTAGTGAAATTGCTGGGTTATAGAGTGGTTCTATTTTTAATTTTTTGAGGAACCTCCATACTGTTTTCCAGAGTGGCTGCACCAGTTTGCATTCCCTCCAGCAGTGCAAAAGAGATCCTCTTTTTCCACATCCTTGGCAGCATCTGTTGTTGCCTGAGTTGTTATTATTAGACATTCTGACTTGCATGAGGTGGTATCTCAATGTGGTTTTAAATTGTATTTCCCTGGTGATGAGTGATGTTGAGCATTTTTTCATGTGTTGGGTTGGCCATTTGGATGTCTTCTTTGGAGAAGTGTCTTTTCATGTCTTTGGCCCATTTCTTCACTGGATTATTTCTTTTTTGGGTGTTGAATTCGATAAGTTCTTTATAGATTTTGGATACTAACCCTTTATCTGATATGTCATTTGGAAATATCTTCTCCCATTCCATCAGTTGCCTTTCAGTTTTGCTGATTGTTTCCTTCGCTGTGTAGTGCAGAAGATTTTTATCTTGATGAGGTCCTAATAGTTCATTTTTGCTTTTGTTCCCCTTGCCTCTGGAGACATGTTGAGTAAGAAGTTGCTGTGGCTGAGGTCAAAGAGGTTTTTGCCTGCTTTCTGTACTATTTTGATGGTTTTCTGTCTTACATTTAGGTCTTTCATCCATTTTGAGTTTATTTCGTGTATGGTGTAAGAATGTGGTCCAGGTTCATTTTTCTGCATGTTGCTGTCCAGTTTTCCCTGAAGAGACTGTCCTTATTCCATTGAATATTCTTTCCTGCTTTGCCAAAGATGAGTTGGCCATATGTTTATGGGTCCATTTCTGGGTTCTCGATTCTGTTCCATTGATCTGGGTGTCTGTTTTTGTGCCAGTACCATACTATCTTGATGATTACAGCTTTGTAATACAGCTTGAAGTCCAGGATTGTCATGCCTCCTGCTTTGGTTTTCTTTTTCAAGATTGCTTTGGCTATTTGGGGTCTTTTCTGGTTCCACACAAATTTTAGGATTGTGAAGAATGCTGGTGTTATTTTGATAGAGACTGCATTGAATATGTAGATTACTTTGGGTGTATTGACATTTTAACAATATTTGTTTTTCCAACCCACGAGCATGGAATATTTTTCCATTTTTTGGTGTCTTCTTCAATTTCTTTCATAAGCTTTCTATAATTTTCAATATATAGGTTTTTCACCCCTTTGGTTAGGTTTATTCCTAGGTATTTTATGGTTTTTGGTGCAAATGTAAATGGGATTGATTCCTTGATTTCTCCTTCTGTTGCTTCATTTTTGGTGTATAGGAATGCAACCAATTTCTGTGCATTGATTTTATTTCCTGCCATTTTGCTGAATTCATGGATCAGTTCTAGCAGTTTTTTTGTGTAATCTTTTGGATTTTCCATATAGAGTATCATGTTGTCTGGGAAGAATGAAAGTTTGCCCTCCTCCTTGCCAATGTGGATGTCTTTTATTCCTTTATGTTGTCTTATAACTGAGGCTAAGACTTCCAATACTATGCTGAATAACAGTGGCAAGAGTGGACATTGCTGTCATGTCCCTGAACTTAGGAGGAAAGCTCTCAGTTTTTTCCCCTTGAGGATGATATTAGCAGTTGGTCTTTCTTATATGGCTTTTATGATCCTTCTATCCCTACTTTCTTGAGGGTTTTTATCAAGAAAGAATGCTGTATTTTGTCAAATGCTTTCTCCGCATCTACTGAGAGGATCATGTGGTTCTTGTCCTTCGTTTTATTGATGTGATGTATCACATCAATTGTCTTGTGGATATTGAACCAGCCCTGCAACCCAGGGATAAATCCCACTTGGTCGGTGAATAATTCTTTGAATGTATTGTTAGATCCAGTTGGCTAGTATCTTGTTGAGGATTTTTGCATCCATGTTCATCAGTGAAGTTGATTTGTAGTTCTCCTTTTTAGTGGGGTCTTTGGTTTTGTAATCAAGGTAATGCTGGCTTCACAAAGGAGTTTGGAAGGTTTCCTTCCATTTCTATTTTTTGAAACAGCTTCAGGAGAATAGGTGTTAACTCTACTTTAAATGTTTGGTAGAATTACCCTGGAAAGCCATCCGACCTTGGACTTTTGTTTTTTGGGAGATTTTCTATTACTAATTCGATTTCTTTACTGGTTATGGTCTGTTCAAATTTTCCATTTCTTCCTGTTTCAGTTTTGGTAGTTTATATGTTTCTAGGAATTTTTCCATTTCTTCCAGATTGCCCAATTTATTGGCATATAATTGCTCACAATATTCTCCTATTATTGTGTATTTCTGCAGTGTTTGTTGTGATCTCTCCTTTTTCATTCTCAATTTTATTTATTTGGGTCCTTTACTTTTTTTTTTTTTGATCAAACTGGCTAGGAGTTTATCAATTTTGTTAATTCTTTCAAATAACCAGCTCCTGGTTTCATTGATCTGTTCTACTGTTTTTTGTTTTCAATAGCATTGATTTCTGCTCTAATCTCTATTACTTCCTGCCTTCTTCTGGTTTTAGCTTTTATTTGCTGTTCTTTTTCCAGCCCTTTAAGATGTAAGGTTAGGTTGTGTATCTTAGACCTTTCTTCCTTCTTTAGGATGGCCTGGATTGCTGTGTATTTCCCTGTTATGACCACCTTTGCTAAGTCTTAGAGTATTTGGGCTGTGGTATTATCATTTTCACTGGCTTCCATGTACTTTTTAATTTCTTCTTTAACTTCTTGGTTAGTCCATTCATTCTTTACTAGGATGTTCTTTAGTCTCCAAGTATTTGTTGTCTTTCCAAATTTTTTCTTGTGGTTGATATCGAGTTTCATAGCATTGTGGTCTGAAAATATGCACGGTATGATCTCGATCTTTTTGTGCTTGTTGGGGGCTGATTTGTGTCCCAGTATATGATCTTTTCTGGAAAATGTTCCATGTGCACTCGAGAGGTATGTGTATTCTGTTGCTTTAGGATGAAATGTTCTGAATATATCTGTTAAGTCCATCTATCCCAGTGTGTCATTCAAAGCCGTTGTTTCCCTGTTGATTTTCTGTTTAGATATATATCCATTGCTGTAAATGGGGTGTTGAGGTCCTCTACTATTATGGTATTATTATCAATGAGTTTCTGTATGTTTGTGATTGATTGATTGATTTATATATTTGGGTTCTTCCATATTGGGGTCATAGATGTTTACAATTGTTAGGTATTTTTGGTGGATAGACCCCTGAAGTATGATATAATGACATTCTTCATCACTTGTTACAGTCTTTATTTTATTTTTAATTTTTTTATGTTTCATTTATTCTAGAGAAAGAGAGAGAGAGAGGAAGACAGCATGATCCGAGGGACAGAGAAAGAGAGAGACAAAGAATGTGAAGCAGGCTCCAGGCTCTGAGCTGTCAGCACAGAGTCCGATGTGGGGCTCGAACTCACAAGCTGTGAGATCATGACCTGAGCCAAAGTCGGACGCTCAACCGACTGAGCCACCCAGGCGCCCCTACAGTCTTTATTTTAAAGTCTAGATTGTCTGATATAAGCATGGCTACTCCAGCTTTCTTTTGGCAACCATTAGCATGACAGATGGTTCTCTATCCTCTTACTTTCAGTCTGAATGTGATTTTAGGTCGAAAATGGGTCTCTTGTAAACAGCAGATAGATGGATCTTGGTTTCTTATCCATTCTGTTACCCTACATCTTTTGATTGGAGAATTTAGTCCATTGATATTTAGAATAAGTACTGAAAGATATGAATTAATTGCCACTGTGTTGCCTATAGAGTTGGAGTTTCTGGTGGTGTTCTCTGCTCCTTACTAGTCTTTGTTGGTTTTGGTCTTTTTAATTTTGTTTCATCTTTTCTTGCCTTAGAGAGTCCCCCTTAAAATTTCTTGCAAGGCTTGTTTAGTGGTCAGCTAACTCCCTTAGTTTTTGTTTGTCTGGGAAAGTTTTTATCTCTCCTTCTATTTTGAATGACAGCCTTGCTGAATAAAGAATTCTTGGCTGCATATTTTCCCAATTCAGCACATTGAATATATCCTGCCACTCCTTTCTGACCTGTCAAGTTTCTGTGGATAGGTCTGCTGCAAACCTGATCTGTCTTCCTTTGTAGGTTAAGGACTTTTTTAAAACTCTTGCTGCTTTCAAGATTCTTTCCTTGTCTGTGTATTTTGTGAACTTGACTATGATATGCCTTGTTGATCGTCAGTTTTTGTTGAATCTAACAGGAGTCCTCTGTGCTTCCTGGATTTTGATGTCTGTGTCTTTCCCCAGGTTAGGAAAGTTTTCCACTATGATTTGCTCACATAAACCTTTTACCCCTTTTCCTCTCTCTTCATCTTCTGAGACCCCTATGATTCTGATCTTATTTATTTTCAATGTGTCACCGAATTCTTAATTCTTATATCATGCTCTTTTGCCTTAGTTTCCCTCTTTTTTTCTGTTTCATTATTCTCCATAAGTTTGTCCTCTTTATCGCTGATTTGCTGCTCTGCTTCATACATTCTTGCTGCCGTGGCACCCATTGGAGACTGCAGTTCAGTTATAGCATTTTTATTTCATTCTGACTAGCTTTTACTTCTTTTATCTCTATAGGAAGGGATTGTAATCTATTTTCCACCCCAGCTAGTGTCCTTATTATTGTGATTCTAAATTCTGGTTCAGACATCTTGCTTGTATCTGTGTTGATTAAGTCCCTGGCTGTCATTTCTTCCTGTTCTGTCTTTTGGGGTGAATTCCTTTGTTTTGTCATTTTGGGGAAAGAAAAAGAAGAAATTAAAAATTAAAAATAAAAACAACACAAAATAATCAAATAAAGGATGCTAGATCCTAGGTATGTTTTGGTCTGGTTGTTGAAAGAAGCTTCATAGAATAGAAGAAAAATGGAAGAAAAAGAAAAGAATAAAAAGAATAAAAAGAAAAAAAGGAAAATTTTGAAAATTAAAAAATTAATACAATAAAATAGAATAAAATGAAATGATGAAAGTAAAATAGAATAAAAATTTACAAAAAAAGGAAGAAATATTTAAACAAAATTTAAAAGCAGCCCTTCTAAATGTTTAGGATTAGAAATACATGTAAGCACTTTTACTAATATTAAACCACTAGAATATGAAGATCAAAAAAAAAAGAAAAAAAAACAAAGAGCAGTGTCAAATACCACTGTCAATTTTCTCTTAGATTGTGTAGTGTTCATATATAATCCTGTATAAGATTAGATAGGATGACATATTTTTTAAAAATTATTTATTGTTTAATGATTAGAGCTGTATTGTACATGAATGCCGTCTATGGGGTCACTGATGATGCACAATTTTGTGCATTTATGCAAAATACGCTTATCAAAATTTGAAGTCTACAGTTAATAGTTATATTTGAAAAGACATTAAAGTTTATTTATTTTGAGAGAGAGCGAGAGAAGGAGAGAATTTCAAGCAGGCTTTGTGCTGTCAGCATAGTACCTAACATGGGGCTTGAACCCATGAACCATGAGATCATGACCTGGGCTGAAATCATGAGTTGGATGCTTAACTGACTGAGCCGCCAGGTGCCCCTATATTTGAAAAGACTTAAAAGGACAACCCACATATTTGAGTGAACACATATTTCCATTGAGGAGAGAAGTCAGAAAAACAGAGAGTGATGAAAACCCATGAAGAAAATTAATACACTGAAAATCTTTCTGATTGTAAATATTGGACTTTAATTTAGAATGTCAATAATGTAGTTCTAGCAATTAAACACAGTTTATCAATATTCTAACGAGAATTTCTTGCACTTATTTGAATAAAATGGCTTCTTCTAAGTGTCCTTTAATTAGAATAATTTTTTTTCCTTGAAGGGAGAAGAATGTTTCTTATTCAATATGTTTCTCTAAAAGAGTATTTTATGGTGATCATGGATTTATCATTCATTTTAAATGTTCTTGGTTCTCCAACATCCTTCAGCTGAGTATCTTTAAGGTGTGTATAGAAAGAGGTGGGGGTGCCAGGATGGCTCAGTTGTTTGAGTGGCTGACTTGATTTCTGCTCAGATCATGGTCCCAGGGTCGTGGATTGAGCCCTGGAGTCTCAATCTCATTCCCTCTGCCCCTCTCCTCCACTCGTGTGCACTCTGTTTTTCTAAAAAAAAAAAAAAAGAGAGAGAGAGAGAATAACAGAAACAAATGAGGAAACAGTTCTAAGACAATTAGATTTGAGATACAGAAATATTGGTGACAGTACTGGAGTGTATGGTCCTAAGTGTGAGTATTTTCCTTGTGAATTGTTTGAATACATAATATGGACACAGTGCTGAGTGCCCATTGACTTGTTTCCTTTTTCCAGCCCTCTCTTTTTTTTTTTCAAAAGGTGTCCAGTCTACATAGAACCACGAAATCTAACAAGAGTTTCAGAATTCTTCCTCACGGGAATCTCAGGTGATCTAGACCTGCAGCCCCTCCTCTTTGGGCTGTTTCTGTCCATGTACCTGGTCAGCGTGCTCGGGAACCTGCTCATCATCCTGGCCGTCAGCTCTGACTCCCACCTCCACACCCCCATGTACTTCTTCCTCTCCAACCTGTCCTTGGCTGACATCGGTTTCACCTCTACTACCATCCCCAAGATGATCATGGACATCCAAACTCAGAGGAGAGTCATCTCCTATGTGGGCTGCCTGACTCAGATGTCTTTTTTTATGCTTTTTGGATGTATGGATAGTCTCCTCCTGGCTGTAATGGCATATGACCGGTTTGTGGCCATCTGTCACCCCCTGCGCTACTTGGTCATCATGAACCCTTGCCTCTGTGGCTTGTTGGTTTTGGCATCACTTTTCATCAGCGTCATGGTCTCCCAGATGCACAATTCAATCGTGTTACAACTTACCTACTTCAAGGATGTGGAAATTTCTCATTTCTTCTGTGACCCTTCTCAACTCCTCAACCTTGCCTGTTCTGACACTTTCACCAATAACGTAGTCATGTATTTAGTTGGTGCCATCTCTGGCTTTCTCCCAATCTCAGGGATCTTTTTCTCTTACTATAAAATTATTTCTTCCATTCTGAGAGTCCCATCAACAGGCGGGAGGTACAAAGCCTTCTCCACCTGTGGTTCTCACCTGTCAGTTGTTTGCTTATTTTATGGAACAGGACTCGGGGTGTATCTCAGTTCAGCTGTGTCAACTTCCCCCAGGAAGGATGCAGTGGCCTCGGTGGTGTATACTGTAGTCACCCCCATGCTGAACCCTTTCATCTATAGCCTGAGGAACAGGGACATGCAAAGGGCCATGCAGAGGCTCTTCACCAAAACAATCTAATCTCAGTACTGTGCTGTCCATTTGGAGCGTAGGTAGGAAAATGCAGCAAAATTTACCTAGACCCTCAAATCCTACCTTTCTCATCACATCATTTTTTAGCTGTCATGGCTTTCACCCACTCCTTGCTGAACATTTCCATATTGCTTTTTCCCATATGTCTTCAGTGGGAAAAAGGAAGTGTTCTGGTGTCCTTGGTATATCATAATCATTGCATGACTGAATCCTATTATATCTGTGGAGACTTTGTGCTTTATCATTGGTGATTCAAGGATCCTAGAAAGATGAGTGGTTCTCTTTCTATACATTTAAATCACATTTCCCCACAGTTCTTGTGTATTTTTCATACAAATTTCCCATTTATTCAATCAGTTTGCAGGTTTTGTGGGAGGATTCATGTCACTGGTTGTCAAACTTGGCATTCATTCATTCATTCATTCATTTATTCTTTCTGTCATTTATATTCAAGTATAATTAACATACAGTGTTATATTAGTTTTAGGTGTACATTTTAATGATTCTACAATTCATACATTATTCAGTGCTCATCATGATAAGTGTACTCTTAATCCCCTCTATTTCACCCATCCTCTCACCCACCTCTCCTCTGGCAATCACCAGTTTATTCTCTGTATTTAAAGTCTTTTTTCTTATTCATGTTTTTGTTTGTTTGTTTGTTCATTTGTTTTATTAAATTCCACATATGGGAGAAATCACGTGGTGTTTGTTTTCCTCTGACTGACCTATTTCACTTAACATTAAACCCTGTAGGTCCATCCATGTTGTTGGAAGTGGCAGGATTTCACTGCTTTTTTATGACTGAATAATATTCCATTGTATACAAATATACCATATCTTCTTTATCCATTCATCTGTTGATGGACTCGAGTTGCTTCCATATCTTGGCTATTGTAAATAATACTGCAACAAACAGAGGAGTGCAAATATCTTTTTAAAAATTAATTTAGATTCAAGTTAGTTAACATATAGTGTAGTATTGGTTTCAGGAGTAGAATTTCGTGATTTACCACTTACATATAATACCTAGTACTCATCCCAACAAGTGCTCTCCTTAATGCCCATCACCCATTTAGCCCATCCCTCCTCCCACCTTCCCTCCAACAACCTTCAGTTTGTTCTCTGCATTTAAGAATTTCTTATGGTTTGCCTCCGCCTCTTTTGTTTCTTAAATTCCACACATGAGTGAAATCATATGATATTTGCTTCTCTCTGACTTTTTGCTTAATATAATATGCTCTATTTCCATTCATGTTGTTGCAAATGACAAGATATCATTCTTATTGCCAAGTAATATTCCATTGTTTATAAACACTATACCTTCTCTATCCATTCATCAGTCAATGGATATTTGTTTTTTTTCCATACTTTGGCTATTGTTGATAGCACTGCTATACACTGAGGTGCATGTGCCCCTTCAATCAACATTTTTGTATCCTTTGGGTAAATACCTAGTAGTGCAATTACTGAGTTGTAGGGTAGTTCTATTTTTTATTTTTTGAGGAACCTCCATGCTGTTTTCCAGAGTGGCTGTACTAGGTTGTATTCCCACCAATAGTGTAAAAGTGTTCCCCTTTCTCCATATCCTTACCAACATCTGTTGTTTCCTGCATTGTTAAGTTTAGCCATTCTGACAGGTGTGAAGTATCTCCTTGTGGTTTGGGTATGTATTTAGGTGTGCAAATATCTTTTCAAATTAGTATTTTCATTTTCTTTGGGTAAATACCCGGTAGTGGAATTACTGGACCATATGGTAATTCTATATTTAGAATACTGGTTTCCACAGTGACTGCTCCAATTTGCAGTCCCCACAAACAGTGCAGGAGGTTTCCTTTTTCTCTTAATCCTCAACAATACTTGTTATTTCTTATGTATTTGATTTTAGTCATTCTGACAGGTATGAGGTAATTTGCATTTCTCTGATTATTAGTGATGTTCAGCATATTTTCATGTGTTTGTTGGTCAGCTTATGTGTTCTTTGGAAAAATGCCCAGTTTTAATTGAAATTTTGTTTTGTGTTGTTTTTTTGTGTGGTTAAGTTGTATAATTTCTTTACATATTTTTGAAATTGACAACTTTATTGGCCATATCATGTCCTCTACCCTCATCTTTGGCAGTGACTCTAATATCTCATATCCTCTACCCACTATGCTGACTGCAGTTTAATAGTATTTTTGCTACTGTCCAAATATTAAAAGGCACCAACACTCACCTCCTCCTTCTCCAATACACTTCTACCTACTTGCCATTTGGTCATTACTCATCATAGGAGTGGGAATTGGAAACCGGAAAAGAAGAAAGCACATGTCACATTTTACTGCACAAACATAAATCCCTTTGGTTTTCCTATTCTATGTCCTGTAAATTCATCTTTATCATGATCCTAGTATCCTATCCCCCCTACTAATGTCTTTATATACCTTACTCTCAAATAACTTCAATATAATAACAAAGTTTTTCTATGGACTAACTATACTAAATACCTTAACACTCCACCTCTCCCTCTTATATCTACCGCTACATATCTGTCACGTGCTCTCCCCTAAAAATACTTTCTGTCATTTACACACAGGTAAATAGCATCCTTTCCCACATCCAGTTTGATTGGGTATATACTAAAGCTTTCTTCATATCGCTTAATGACAAACTAATCTCCATATTCCTCAGTAGAGAGATCTCTGAGTCAGGAGGGATGCATAGATAGGATTTAGAAGTTTACATCATCCTACTATCCACATCCATCTCACTTTATCCACTAGAAAAAATCAGATCAACCAAGAGCACAGTTTATTTATGTCTTTAAGAGGTGAGAACACACAGAAATCTAAGAAAATATATTCTGGAGTGAGTTGATTCCTCTCTAGTTGGCAGAAATCAGAACGACTGGGAACATTTGTTAAATTTGGCAGTGGAAAAGCTGCAAATTGGCTTAATGTTGGTGGAAGGACTCTTGTGGTGTAACAGAAACCAGGGAGTCACCTTGAGACAGCGTGACCAGAAGCAGTAAAGTGGGATCTGCAGAAGTACACAATGGAGAGGACGTTCTATCCATTTGCCAGTTTGTCTCCTAGGAATTTTTGTTGAATATTTGTTGTGTGACAAAATTGGGATAATACTGGAAAACAGACAGATGTGACATGAGTCTTGAAGTGCTTGGAGCACAAAGTTCTTATAGAGGACGATACTTGTGTGATGGGAAATACCTGAGATGTTTCCAGTGATCCCCAACTCCTGGTTTTCTGGCTCTTGTGTATTTCCCTCCCACTGAGTGTGAAATAGACATAGCGACTTGCTTCCAACAATGAGAATGGGGAAGAAATGTTGGGAAGTCACTTCTGGGAATAGAGTGAAAAAAAGATTCTGGTTTTCTTCCTACGGCCTCTCTCTCGCTCTCTCAGTTTGATCATGTTGATAGAAGCCAATTGCTACTTATGAGTTGCCCCATCAAGAGGCCTGAGTGTCAAAGAACTGACGGAATTCTCTGGCCAATAGCCTGCAAACACGTGAATCCTACCAACAGACCTGTGAGTGAGCATGTAAGTGGGTTTCTGCCAGTCAAGCCTTGAGATGATAACAGCCTTGGCCAGGCTCTCTAAAGTATTTAAGTAAAATATCAGTTACCAAATAAATATGTAAGAATCAACAATTTTCTAATATATCGATGTAACTCAATTAGAGAAAAAAAAAACAAAACTAAAAATATCTCATTCAAATTAGCCAAAAATTAAAAATAATCCTGTGAATCTCCAGTATATAAAATGCCAACCTGGGGCACCTGGATGGCTCAGTCGGTTAAGCGACCTACTCTTGATCTCAGCTTAGGTCATGATCTCACAGTTTGTGAGTTCAAGCCCTGCATCAGGCTCTGTGCTGACGGTGTGGAGCCTGCTTGGGATTCTGTCTGTCTTTCTCTCTGCCCCTCCCCCTCTTGTGCTCACACACTCTCTCTCTTTCTCTCTCAAAGTAAATAAATAAACTTAAAAAAATTAAATGCCAACCCAAGCAAAAGCTAAAAAATGAAAATAAGAAGTTATCTTTAGAGACAACTATTGACTGAGAAAATGGAAATAGTATCACAGGTTTTGTATAGAAGGCCTAATTCTGCCTAGATTTCATGATACATATATAATGGGTTTATAGGTATCAAAAATCTCATATTGAGTGATTAAATTGAAAATAAAGTCTGAATATTATGGTAAGATCCTACAACTTGCAAGTAAGAAGCAAGGAGTAGAGCTGAATTTCTTCCAGAGGAGAGGAAGGACCCAGAGAAATTCATTTGTTTCCCTTTTCTCTTCTATTAACATTAGCAAGTCCTTAGAGATTGGGACAACATGGACCAACTGGCTAATTATAAGCTTTGTGTATTGAGCCTCAAAAGTCATACAATTGTAAATAATTGGCAGATGCCTCCAGCTTTTTAGTTTGACAATTCTAATACAGTAGCTCCATACCTGTGTCTCCTCCCCTTGTGGGCATCTGCATGAGAAGGTCCCAGCCAAGTCTGTCTTCCTGCCTGTCCTGAGGAGGGACCGTGAGCCTTCATCATACACCAGACAGGAGATCTGTATTCCTCCGTCATGCTCCAGCAGAGATGCATCCCAGCCCAGTAAGTGCTGAAGGGGATGGCGATTGGAGGAGGGACTATCAGGAGCATTTTTTCCTCAACAACACAAACATGATGACATTTGGGATAGACAGATGGAAGGGCATCAGTAGACAAATTTTATAGATGAGAATCCCGGTGAAATTTATTTTCTTGGTTCTGATGGAGGTGTGAGAACTCTCATTAAGAGTGCTTCAGGGGCGCCTGGGTGGGTCAGTCGGTTAAGTGTCCGAATTCACCTCAGGTCATGAGCTTGCAGTTTGTGGGTTTGAGCCCCACGTTGGGCTCTGTGCTGACAGCTCAGAGCCTGGACTCTGATTCAGATTCTGTTTCTCTCTCTCTGCCCCTGCCCCACTTGCACTATGTCTCTTCTCTCAAAAATAAATAAACATTTAAAACTGTTAAAAAAAAAAAAAGAGTTCTGCTTCCACTCTCACTACTTCTGGCTCTTGTTGACATCTGCCCCACCATAGCTGCAAGTGGATCTCTCTAACCTTTTTCCTAAGCTATTCCAAAATGATCATGAAGGAGATTATGATGATTATAAGGAGGAGGAAGACATTAACCATTAACCACAACATAGTGTATTTTTATTGGGGACTTCCTAAGTGCCAGGCTCTGAGGTATGTATTTTGTGTATCTTGTTTGATTTCATCTGCATAAGCTGTCCCAAATTGTAAGTGCACACATTATTATTATTTTACATAAGGGGAAAGGAGCACAGCGTTTTATGTAACTTGTACCAGGTCATAAGTTAGAAAGGGTTGATGCCATGTTTGAATCTGAGCATCAGATCAGTATTCTCCCCTGCCAACCCAAAATGGTCATTTCACGTCATTGTCAGTCATGGCAGAGACTTCTTGCTCTTCCCTTCAGGGGTTTCTAGTAGACCACAGTTGGAGAGCAGTCAGCTACCTGTGTCAACTACAGGAAGAATGGCTGAGATCACAGGCAACGATCTTAGAGAATTGGCACACAGTTCTTCAGGGGAGATTGCTCTTTCTCTCTCTCTCTCTCCCTCTCTCCCTCTCCCCCTCTCCCCCCCCTTTCCCTCTCCCTCCCTCTCTCTCTCTCTCTCTCTCTCTCTGTCCCCCTGTTCCTTGATTTCCCTTCAACTGTCCACTTCCTCTACCATTCTTACAATAAGCCTACTTAATCACAAAAGAAGACAAAGTCAAAGTCTTGGGGTTTATTTCTACTTAGGAAACTGAAAATAGTTTAAAAAATGTGTCTCAGATGTACCTATAGTCAAAACCTCTGTACCTCTTCTTAAAACTTTCAGAAATTATTGAAACAAGGAAGTTTCTGGGACCCAGAGAATGACCATTTAATTTTGAAACCTGTCTGCTCCACTTGTTATTGGTGTGTTATGGGGCAAGTTCTTGGTATCTTTGAGACTTAGAGTTGTTGTCTAAGTTGATTCCTAGTTGGTACAGCTCAACTAAACAAGAATTAAACAAATAAAGGAGGCCCTCTATGCAATAAGTATATGATGAGTGCATAAAGTAAGGGCAAATTAAATTTTAGAATTTTTATTACTACTAATAATAAGGCTAATTGTCATGTCATTGGACTTAAATATCCGATGACTTGAGGTTATGATTTCCCTACAGTTCTAACAGTACATTTTACTTTTGTTTATACACATCTCTCACATATGGAGAGAAACAGCTGAGTCTCATTTATTTCTGAATCCCCAGAGCCTATACCTTTTTGGCACAGGAGAGACATCAAAAATTTAAAAATCTCTGTTAAATGTAGGATAGACCTTTCCATTGTTCACAGAAACAAAGAAGAAACTATCTTCATAGTCATCAATGTTGGATAATTACGCACAGTTAACTAAATTGTATTTTTCAAAATTTGAAGTCCACCAAAGCCAAGGATAGAAATTACATATTAAATGACTTAAAAGACAACTGGGGTGACTGGGTAGTTCAGTCAGTTAGGTAGCCGACTTCATTCACTCAGGTCACGATCTCACAGTTCGTTAGTTCAAGCCCCATGTTGGGCTCTGTGCTGACAGCTCGGAGCCTGGAGCCTGCTTCGGATCCTCTGTCTCCTTCTCTCTCTGCCCGTCCCCTACTCATGCTCTGTCTCTTTCAAAAATAAAAAGTAAACATAAAAAAAAAAGGACAACCAACATGAAGTCATTGCTTACTTCCATGAAAGAGAGAAGAAAGAAGATCAAAGAATGATAAAACTCATGAAGATAACTAACAAAATATTTTCTGATTATGAATATTCAACTTGAATATAGAATCCAGATTACATAGTCCTGCCTTTTATGGGGTGTCTATAAATATTCTAAATGAAGAGGATTTCTAGCATTGCATTTTGAATAAAGTAATATATATTTAACTGCATCTTCATTTCTTTAAATGAGTGCTTTTTTTCTTATTCTGTGGTTTCTCTTAAAGAAGTAGGCTTGTTTACTGTGATCATGGATTTATTACCTCTTATATTCTTGCTCCTCTGATACTCTTCAGTCGAGTTTCTCTAAAGTATATGTGTATATAGAGAGGTGAATAATGCAAAACCGATGAGGAAAGAGTTCTAAGAAATAGCTAGCATGTGTTATACTGAAAAATATTTCTAAAGGCGCTGAGGTGCATGTCTACAAGTGTGAATATTTTACTTTGTGAATTGCTTGAATATACAACACGGACACAGTGCTGAGTGCCCATTGACTTGTTTCCTTTCTCCAACCCTCTTTTCTTTTTCTAAAGGTGTCAAAGCTACATAGGACAAAATCTAACAAGTGTCTCAGAATTCTTCCTCATGGGGCTCTCAGATAATCCAGGACTGCAGCCCCTCCTCTTTGGGCTCTTCCTGTCCATGTACCTGGTCAGCGTGCTTGGGAACCTGCTCATCATCCTGGCTGTCAGCTCTGACTCCCACCTCCACACCCCCATGTACTTCTTCCTCTCCAACCTGTCCTTGGCTGACATCGGTTTCATCTCCACCACTGTCCCTAAGATGATCGTGGACATCCAAACTCGGAGCAGAGTCATCGCCTATGTGAGCTGCCTGACTCAGATGTCTTTTTTGATCCTTTTTGGATGTATGGATGGTATGCTTCTGACCGCAATGGCATACGACCGGTTTGTGGCCATCTGTCATCCGCTACACTACTCAGTCATCATGAACCCACGTCTCTGTGGCTTCTTAGTTTTGGTGTCCTTTTTTGTTAGCCTTTTGGACTCCCAGCTACACAATTTAATAGTGTTACAACTTACCTGCTTCAAGGATGTGGAAATTTCTAATTTCTTCTGTGATCCTTCTCAACTCCTCAACCTTGCCTGTTCTGACACTTTCACCAATAACGTAGTCATGTATTTAGTTGGTGCCATCTCTGGCTTTCTCCCAATCTCAGGGATCTTTTTTTCTTACTATAAAATTATTTCTTCCATTCTGAGAGTCCCATCAATAGGCGGGAGGTACAAAGCCTTCTCCACCTGTGGTTCTCACCTGTCAGTTGTTTGCTTATTTTATGGAACGGCTATTGGAGTGTACCTTGGATCAGCTCTGTTGCCTTCCCCCAGGAAGGATATGGTGGCCTCAGTTGTGTACACCGTAGTCACCCCCATGCTGAACCCTTTCATTTACAGCCTGAGGAACAGGGACATCAAGAGTGCCCTATGGAGGTCACTCAGAAGAACAGGCTAATCTCAGTATATGTGCAATCCTTTTTGAAGTGTGTGTTGAAAAAATCAGGAAAACATGTAGTTTTCTACCAAACATGTAGACCAGTAAATACTGCTTTTCGGGCCCCATTATTTTTTCAGTATCATGGTTTTCATTTCTCTTCATGTTTCATACATGAATACTGTTTTTTAAAATTTGTTTTTAATTGGATTGAAGGAGTATCCTGGTAGCCTTTGTACATCACAATGAATGCATGAGAGGTTCTCCTCAATGACCCTGGTATCCAGGGTACATTCTTCCTTTTATATACTTAAAATTTATATCCTTTTCCATGGTTTCTGTTTATTTTCCATGCGAATTTTGCATCTGTCAAAACTATTTATCCAGGTAATGTCTAAGGATGCCATTACTGGTCCTCAATCTTGGAATTTTTTAAAGTTTATTTATTTATTTGTTTTACAGAAAGAGAGAGAGAGAGAGCACACAAGTGGAGGAGGAGCAGACAGAGGGAGATAGAGAGGATCTCAAGCAGTCTCTGCACTGTCAGTGTGGAGCCCAATGTGGCTCCAATGTATGCTTAACCGATGGAGTCACCCAGGTGCCCCTCAATCATGGATTTCATTAGAATACCCTGAGAAGTTTTATAACTAATAATGACTGAGTCTCATCACCAGAGATTCTGATTTAGTTGGACAGTTGTGTGTCTAGGTATGAAGATTTTTTAAAAAATCACCCAAGATGGTTTAGTTGTGAGTTGCTAAGGAGATCAAGCTCAAAAGGCTAAGTTATAAAAAACTTATTGTAACTCCAGGCAATGGGTTTCTTCAAATACATTGTCCTTCAGCACTATAAGCTTTTCATTTGTGCTGGCTGTTAACTCTCTCTGCTCTGTGCTCCAAACTCATCCTTCTATACCTATCTTGTAATTCTAGAGTGAGTCTCTTAAAATCACTGCTTTCCCCTCCCCCATATATATTTTTACTTTTCTCCAAACTTTTACTTACATTCCAGTTAGTTAACATACAGTCCAATATTAGTTTCCGGTGTACAATTCAATGATTCGTCACTCACATACAATACCTGGTGCTCATCACAAGCGCCCTCCTTAGTACTCATCATCCATCTAGCCCATTCCCCCACGTCCCCTCCAGAAACCCTCAGTTTGTTCTCTAAAGTTAGGAGTTGTTACATAATTTTGTGGTGCCCGGGTGGCTCAGTTGGTTGAGTGTCTCACTTCAGCTCAGGTCATGATCTCACAGTTCATGAGTTTAAGCCCTGCATTGGGGTCTATGCTGATAGTTCAGAGTCTGGAGACTGCTTTGGATTCTGTGTATCCCTCTCTCTCTCCCACTCATGCTTTCTCTCTCTCTCTCTCTCTCTCTCAAAAATAAATAAACATTTAAAAAATTAAAAATGAGTTGTTACATATTTTTAATAATGATCAGAAAATTATATTACACTCTAAAATTAAGTTCACGACTCCCTCTAAAAAACCCTAAGCCTTCGTATTTATTGGCTTCTGTCTGTCACATTTTTCCAGCTTTTGCTTTGTCCTGAAGTAGCTATTTACCCAACTACCTACACTTAATTCTCTTTATTAAAATAATTCACTTGATTTCCTTTTTTCTTGACTGAACCCTGAATGTTAAATTATAACATGAGGAGAAAGGTGTGTAATAAGTTGTGTGCAGTTGGAATATTGCAAAATGAGCTCATAAAATAAAGGTGGTTTTAAATATAGATCTTTTTTAGGAGTGTACAACTGAGATCTAAGTACTAGAATCATGTTTCCAGTAGATGAGTGGCTCTAACAATGTCTGAGCATTATAAAGTCACAAATTTCATCATAAATAAATTGTACTTTGTCCTCCTTTTTAAAAAATCCTCAGCGGCAAAGGTTTATGTTGTCAGCAAAGGTGAGCTCTCTTCTTTGTCTTGTAACAAACAGCCTGTTTAGGACTTCATTTTGTTACCATACTTTCTTGTCTTCTGTCATTGATAAATCAGTTTTTGGGCTCCATTTGGTATCCATCTCTCTTTAGAAATGTCATACGGAGTTTTTGGTAGTAATCTTGGTTCTCTGAAAATCTGTCCAACAATTAATTTACCCTGCCTTTTACCTCTAAGGTAAATCACCTGCCAACTACACTGATAAAGAACTTTGATATTGGAGAAAGACATGAAGTCGATAGATGATGAAACCAAAGCAGTTAGCATGAAGTTACCATCCAGGAAAAATTACCACATTTCTTTATTTGCATATCTATTTATGCAAACCTAGGCGATAGCCAAAGAACCTTGTTAAGGAGGAAAGTAATGCTGCCTTTTTTGTCAAATGGTAGACTCTACCCAGAGGTAGCATTTTGGTTTTGTGTGTTTTTAGGTTTAGATTTAGAAGAGTGCTAAGCATGGGAAAAGACTGGAAGATTCACACAGCCATCTAAATGTGGTATGACAATACTTGATTAGAATAGGAAAAACAGAGGGCACCTGGGTGGCTCAGTCAGTTGAGTGTCTGACTTCAGCTCAGGTCAAGATCTTGTTGTCCATGAGTTTGAGCCCTGACATCTTGAAGCCTGGGGACTGCTTTAGATTCTGTGTCTCCCTCTCTCTCTGTCCCTCCCTGCTCATACTCTGTCTCTCTCTCACAAATAAATAAACATCAAAATAAAAAAAAAGGAAACACAGATAATAGAAAAAAAATGTGGGATTGGAAAATACTCCACTGCCTGGTATTGGCTCAAAAATTTGCAAATTTTAGCAATTCAAAGTTCCTTTCTTTGCCTCAGAATCCTCAGCAGCAAATTAAGTGCAATAGTGTTTATCTTCCAAAGCCATGAAATAATTATATACGATTGTGCCATGGACCAGTCAGATGGTATTTTCCATCAAATTGTAATTCTTATTATAACATTAAGGATATTAATTTAAGTAAACATTCCAGTAATTTATAAGTAACGATGTTACAAATAGTGTGACTTTGAGTATGATATGTAATGTATTTCTATTTAATTTCTCATCTGTAGAGTTATGATAACAAAAGCACCTGAATGAGAGGCTGATTAGAAGATATCATCAAATGTAATGATGGAATACAATTTAGTATATTCTAGGGGATCAATAAAGCAAACTGTCATAATATATTAACAGGCCAGTGTATAGTTTCAATATAGGGGCTTTGTAGGCCAAAATTTGACTTGTAACATCAGCTCTGGCTTCACCATCAGCTAACTCATTAGCTGAGTGCACTGGGATATATTTTTTATAACTTTCATAGTCTCTAATCCTTCATTTTAAGTAATATTTAGCTGAAAGCACTGGGATTAAAAATACAGCAGGGCACCTGAGTGACTCAGTCAGTTAAGCTCTGACTTCAGCTCAGGTCATGATTTCACAGTCCATGAGTTCGAGTTCTGCGTTGGTCTCCATGCTGACAGCTCAGAGCCTGGAGCCTGCCTCAGATTCTATGTCTCCTTTTCTGCCTCTCCCCAGCTCGTGCTCTCTCTCTCTCTCAAAAATAAATAAACATTAACAAAATTAAAAATTTTGTGTTTGTTCTTTTAAAAAAGTAAAAATAAAAAGACAATACACACATGGCAAGAACTAAATTAATATGGATATCATTATCATCATTATCTCCTAAGGTTGATATATTTCTTTTTTTTCAACTTTATTGAGATATAATTGACATACAACATTGTGTAAGTTTAAGATGTATAGGGTGTTAATTTGATACACAGATATATTGCAAAGTGATTTACCACCACAGAGTTAGCTAATACTTCCAGTATGTCACATAAGTACCATTTCATTTTTGTGGCTAGACCATTTAAGATCTTCTCTCTCAGCAACTTTCAATCATCATGCTGTCCATTAGATCCCCAGAATTTATTTATCTTATAACTGAAAGTTTGTGCCTTCTGACCAACATATCCCTATTTTTCCCACCCTCTAACCTCTGGTAACCACTTTCTACCTTTTGTTTGAGTTTGGTTGTTTTAGATTCCACACAGAAGGGATAATATGCAGTATTTGTCTTTCTCTGACTTATTTCACTTAGCATAATGTCCTCAAGGTCCATCTGTGTTGCAAATGGCAGAATTTGCTTTTCTTTCTTTTTAAAAAATGCTTATTTATCCATTTTTGAGAGAGAGAGAGCGAGCAAGCAGGGAAGGGACAGAGAGAGAAGAAGAAAGAATCCCAAGATGCCGTCTGTGTGGGGCCCGAACTCACGAACCATGAGATTATGACCTGAGCCAAGATCAAGAGTTGGACGCTTAACCAACTGAGCCACCCAGGCACCCTGAATTTACTTCTTTCTTATGGCTGAATAATACTCCCTTGTATGGGTATGTGTATGCATCGCATCTTCTTTATCTGTTCATTTGTTGAAGAACATTTAGATTATTTTTATATTTTGGCTAATGTGATTAATGATGGAATAAACATGGGAGAACAGATGTCTATTTGAGCTCTTGTTTTAATTTCCTTTGGATATATACCTGGACGTGGGATTGCTGGATCACTCAGTAATTAGTAGTTCTATTTTCAGTATTTTGAGACATCCACATGCCATTTCCATCATTACCACAATAGTGCACATGGGTTCCCTTTTCTCTACATCTTTGCCAACATTTGTTAAATGTATCTTTGAAGACAGTAATTTTAACAGGTATGAATTGATATCTCATTATGATTTCAATTTGCATTTCCCTAATGACGAGTGATGTCAATCACTTTCATGTGCCTGTTGGTCATTTGTTAGTCTACTTTTAGAAAACTGCTTACTTAGTTCCTCTGCCCATTTTTATTTTTACTATTTTTTTTGTCCTTGAGTTGTGTGAGTTCTTTATATATTTTGGATATTAACCCCTTATCAGATATGTGATTTCCAAATATGTCCTCTCATTCTCCCATTCTGTGGTTGCTTTTTCATTTTGTTGATTGTTTCTTTTGCTGTGCTAAAGCTTTATAGTTTGATGTAGTCCCACTTATTTATTTTTGCTTTTGTTGCTTATGCTTTTGATGTCCTATTTAGGAAATTGCTGCTAGACCAGTATGAAGGAGTTTTTTCCCCTATGTTTTCTTCTAGGAGTTTTATGTTTTCAGGTCCTCTGTTTAAGTCTTTACCCCCTTTCAAGTTCATTTTCGTGAGTGGTGTAAGATAAGGGTCCAATTTTATTCTTCTGCATGTAGTAATTTAGTTTTCCCAACGCTATTTTTTTTTTTTTTGGAGAGAGAGAGTGCAGGTGGGGTAGAAGCAGAGAGAGAAACAGAGAAAATCCCAAGCAGGTTCTAAACTGTCAGTGCAGATCCCAACATAGGGCTCCATCTCTCAAACCATGAGCTAAAATCAAGAGTTGGATGCTTAACTGACTAAGTCACCCAGATGCCCCTTCCCAACACTGTTTTTTGAAAAGAATATCCTTTTCCCATTGAGTGTTCTTGGTTCTCTTGTCAAATATTAGTTGACTATATGTGTAGGGGTTTATTTCTGGGCTGTTGAGTCTGTAGCTTTGGTTTCTGTGCCTATTTTTAGGTCAGTACCATACCTGTTTGTAGTTGATATTGGTAGTACTTACACTTCTTCCTTATTTCTAGGTGTCTCTATATGTGCAAGCTTTGCCATTCTCTGGGTGGGGTATAACAGAAGCAGATTTCTTTCTGCAGGCACTGAACCACTGGGCAAACTGGTCACTCCCCCTACTCTCCGTTTCTTTTTTTTTTTCCTCCGTTTCTTTTTGATAGAAACTCTTCTAGCTGAGTAATTCCCTCTTGGTGCTGAGCAGTGCTAGCTGGGGGATGGAATGATGCAGGCAAAATGAAGCTATTCTTTCTTCTCTTTTGTGTAGTTATTCTCATGTTAACCTTATTCTCGGGTTATTCCCTTTTGTGTGGTCAGTCACTGTTTGCTGAAGTTTCTTAAGTAGACTCCTGAGTTCTTCCAGAGCTGTTTTTGTTCACAGATGGCTAATTATTGATCTCTGTGGATTGAGGGTGGGAGACAGAGGCCAGAGTTGCCTTCTTCACCATCTTGGCTTAATTGATTTTTCTTTGCATCAATTAACAACAAACAAATCACTGAGTTACTCATCTGGAGTTCTCTGAGCCAGAAGAAGAACCACATGGATAGGATGTGGCAGGTTGTGAGGGACCAATATTTTCATACAATGTATTTTGTCAACCAGAAAAAAACCAACAGGCCATTTATTTAAATGGTAGGATTTGTGAACACAAAGTAATGTAAAGAAAATACATTCCAGGGCAAACGAACTCTTCTCAATGTGCAGATATCAGAAACTACTGAGAACATTAATTGAATTTGAACAGAATGGCTCAACTTGGTGTGATGCTAATGGCGGGACCTGCTGGTAGAAGAGAAACTACATTAGCTTCATGTCCTGTGCAACATGGTGGGCTCTGCAGAAGTACCAAATTGTGGCAATTTCTACCCACATGTCAGACATTTTGCGGAGGAATTTTGTTGAGCGTCTTTTGGTGTTATGGGTTGTTGGCTGCGTTGGGAGGCAGAGAGGCATCTTCTGAGTCTTGTGGTGTTTAAGACCAACATCCTGATAAAGGGTGAGACCTCCATGGTGGGTCGATTCTAATATGTTCCCAATGATCTCCACCTCGTGGATTTATACCATTGTGGAGACTCATCCCCTTAAGTGTGTCTTAGGCCTAGCGACTTGTTCCAACCAACACAACATGACAAAACTGATGGGATGTCACTTCTGAGATTAGGGTACATTCTGGCTTTCATCTTCCTATCTTTTGTTTCCTTGACACCTGTCTGCTTCTCCTGATGGAAGCCAACTGCCATGTGTAAGCTTCCCCATGAAAGATCCAAGAGCTCACAGGGACTCCATCTTTCCAGCAGCTATGTGAGTGGGCTTGGGAATAGGTCTTCTCCCAGTCAAACTTTGAGGGGACTGTAACTCTGGCTGACATACTGATTGCAGTCTTGTTAGATAGTTTTGTTTATTTAAGGTAAGTAGCAAGTTATAAATAAGCATATAAAAATTAATAGTGTTTAACATGCCAACAGACATCAATGAAAGAGAAAAACTAGAACTTGGGCTGTCATTTAAATAAGAGAACAAAACCCCCTAAAAACGGGAAAAAATAAATTCCTCTTAGGGACATAAATTTTAACTCAGAAGATGGATATAACTTTCGATTCTTGTTCTAGAAGACCAAATTCTCCTTAATTTACATGATTGACATACTGGATTTGCAGATGTCAAAGTCAAAAAGTCGTACTAAATTGAAAAAAAAAAGGAGTTTATTTTATGTTGAGATCCTTGAAATTGGAAGTCAGAAGCAAATTATACAAACAGATGAGCTTTCTCCTGAAAAGAGGAAGGACCTATACCCTTCTAAAGACAGTGACTTTTCCTTTTTCTTCTTTATTAGGAAATCCTCAGAGATTGGGATAGCATGGACCAATTTTGCTAATTATGAGCTCTGTGCATTGAGCTCTTAAGGTCATACAGGAGTAAATAATTAGCCAGTGCCTCCAGCCTGTCTGGATGCCAATTCCGTTAGGCTTCATACTGTGTCTTCTCCTCCCGAGACATCATCTGCAGAACAAGATTCATGCTTGAGGCCGTCTTCCTCCCAGTCCTGAGGACAAAGCCTCAGCCATCATCACTTACCAGGCAGGAGAGGAGGATAGACCCAAACACCTATGTCATGACCCGGCAGAGGTATAGCGCAGACCAGTGAGTGCCCAGGAAGACGGTGAATGGAAGAGGGACTATTGGGAATTGTTCTTCCTCAGCAAGACAAGCTGGGGCTGGCCAGAGGGGAGGGCAGTCGTATACAAAGTTTCAGCTCAGAGACCTATGAAGTTGATGTTCTTTTTCCTGTTGGGGATTTCAGAATCTCATTCAGAATTCTGTTCTCCTCTGACACCATTTCTAGCTTCCATATCCTCACTCACATGAAAGCAGGAAATGGATGTCTCCAAATTGTTCCCTAAGCACTCCAAAAGAATCATGAATGTGATGCTGGTGATCATGACGGTGGTGAGGAGAGTAGCCATTCTATAAAACTTTATTGTGTGTCTCCTTGTGACAGTCTCTGAACTTTGTGCTATGAAGCTTTTTATTTTCATGTACATTATCCTTCCCAAAATAGAAGTGCACAATTGAGAAAAAGATCACAGCATTTTTATTTATTTTTACCAGGTCCTGGAGTCAAAAGAGGTGAAGTCAGGTTTGGATCTGAGTAGCAAAGCTCTATTCACAAGGCACAGGGTTTGGGCAATGTCTTTATGTACAGTTTAGGTTCGTGTGGCTACTGAGCACTTGAGGTGTGGGTGGTCCAAATTGAGATGTTCTGCTCTTGTAAGATAGCAGATTTTGAAGATGTACAAAAAAGAATGTAAAATATCTGTTTTGTGTGTTGGTGAAATTATAATAATTTTTGGCATAGTGGGTTAAATAAAATATTAAAACAAACAAACAAACAAACAAACAAACAAAAAGCCAAAACCAACCAACATCTCAACCTACCTTTCCTTTTTCTTCCTACGTCACTCTAGGCAGAATGTCAGCAGGGAAACAATTGAGCCTCATTCATTTCTGATTCCTCAGCACCTACACTGTGGTTAGCACAGTATAAGCAACTAAAACTATATATATATATATACACATATATATTATATACATATATAATATCAATATTATATACATAATATTGATTACCGTTATGTTAGTTTATAGGAACACAATGTAGTCAACATGACTTTCAAATACTGTAGGCTTTCCTGCCTATCTTTTCACTTCTTCCAGGGATGTCCTGTATGACTAATGAATGAGATTCAGTGGTTTCCTCCAAGCTCTCTTCCAGGGTGACAAATCAAATTAACCAAACCCTGAGAAACAGGCTATGGGAACCCTGATTGGTAGTCAAATCAGATAGAAATTGGCCAGAAAATAAGGGACATACTACTTGCAATTGTCATCTGAAGTGAGTTGGGAGCAGTCTTGTGAGACTGAGCCCTTATCCGATGGGATCTGACGCTCCAGGCAGCTTGTGTCAGAATTGAGTTAAATTGTAGGACATTCAGCTCTTTTAGACACTTGCTGAGTTTGGCGGTGGGTGGGGGGAGACCTCGCACATTTGCTGACCAGAAGTTTCAAAAGTGAAGTATTCAGTGTAAAATAAAGGAGAATTGCAGAAGGTGAAAAAGTGGGTAGGTTTTTCTGATATAGTGTCAAAGAGTTAATTCAATTTTAATTGATGACTCCTTGGGTTAGAGTGTTTATGCCCACTGGGGGATCTTTGAGGGCAAGGCAATAGTTTCACTGGTGAAGGTGAGGCATACATGTTTGTTCACTGTTCTTTTGTTCAAGAACCTCCCTAAGATTCTAGGGGGCATCTTGTTTAAATTAAATTTAGTGGGATCCCAAGCAATGACTGTAACCTGGATTCCTGTATTGATTGAGAACACGAAGGTTTGCCAACTGGTGCATTTCAGCAGATATTAAAGTTAATTCAGAACCTATGTGAAAAGATGCAAAGCCAAACAGCACCTTTTTATTTTTTGTTCTACAAATTATTTTAGTACATTTCAGATTTCTAATTGGGTCAAATTGTATACCTGTTCCATTTTTTGTTTCCTTCCCCGTATGCAAGTTTCTTTCTTTCTCTTCTTTTTTCCCTTTTTTAAGAATGCTGGATATGTTTCAGAGGAGGTCCTCTCCGTCTGGCTCATATTTGTAAATTTCTTTCTCCAGAGAGCCTCAAGCCAGGATCTTCATGATGAGAGACCTTTTCCAAGATGATGATGGTTTTATGGGGTTTATATACCCCATGCTTAAGCCAGGTCTGCACTATCCTCTTACCTGTGCTACAGGGGTGCTATGGATGTTTCTCCTTGTCTGGTCCCGGGGCCCCAAGGGTCCGAACTTTCTCCCTCACACGATGAAGGTTGGAAGGAATAGGATTAAGAAGACAGAGGACTCAGATAATGTTTATCAGAGTGCCTTGGCACAGCAAGACCACGTCTTTTATTGTAGCAGAGGAACAGCTTAATGCAGAAAAACAGATTACTCATGTACAGAGTGTGATAATACAGATCTAGGTTCCTATTGTACTGAACTACTGATTCATCAGGCTTACATGATTCTAAAATAGTAAACAGCTATATGTGCGTAATTAGTGTAGTCAGAGCAATCAGAGCAATCAGAGCACAATATGACCCAAGAATTTCAGTATGTTCTAAAAGGTTAGGAAATTTAACCGGAGACAAGGAGCAAGATTTAAGATTTCTCTGGCCTGGCAGTTTGGTGCCAGGCCAATTCCTGCTCAGAGTTATTTTATGACTGACAGTTTGCTGCCAGACTAACTCCTGCCTGGAACTGATCAGGCCATCGCCAATCTCCTGTCTCTGCATGGGGCTCCTTCATCTCCTTATAACCCTGAGGATCTGGATCTTTGTTGTGACAAAGGCGTGGGTAACAGGAACAGCAGAGGTATTGAAAGGTCCCAGCCTGCTTTTAGGAGTGCAGACGTCAGCATGACACACAATGACTATTTTTCTTCTCCTCCTTCCCTCCCCATCTCTCCCCATCTTTCTTTCTCTCCCTCACTCTGTCTCTCCTCCCCTCTCCTCTCTACCTTTCCAATGACACTTTCATGAGCAAGCACCCAATGGACCTGGATCTCGCACAGGCTGTACTCTTTCCCTTGAGCACCCATAGAGACCAACGCTGGTTTGAAACACACAACCAGTCAGGGTAAGAGCCTTTCCCTAACCCTTGTGTCAGTCACAGCCTCAATCTAAGACATGAATAGGTCTGGGCCAAGACACAAAACCCAGGGGCACATTAAGAAAAGACCCAATCCTGGGGCAACTAGGTGGCTCAGTAGGTTGAGTGTCTGTCTGACTTCAGCTCAGGTCATGATTTCTCAGTTGGTGAGTTTGGGCCTCACATCAGGGTCACTGCTGTCAGCCTGTCAGTGCAGAACATGCTTCAGATCCTCTGTCCCCATCTCTCTGCCCCTCCCTCATATGATCTTCCCCCCCCACCAAAAAAAGTAAAAAAAAAAAAAAAAAAAAAAAGACCCAATCCTATACTCTTATCTCTAACAACGAAGTAATTTTGAAACTTCTAAATTAGGTCATTCAGATCTATAAGAAAGGATTGGAAGGGCTCAAGAAATGCATCACAATGCAGCACAGTCCATAGTGCTTGCTTGCCATCAGACAGAAGAGCTAGAGAGCAAGCCAGAGCAAGAGAAGAAAGACTTCGTATAGTGGTGCCCCACTTGCTGTGCCCCAGTTGCTGTATCAATAGGACACTGCAGAAATAGGATTAACTCCTATTCAGAATTTGGCTGGATGTCAAGGCTGATAACACAGCACATACAAGACAGCATAAAAAGTTTTATTCCTTATAAAGATCTCCCTATTTAGGGAGAGATTAAGAGCCTTCTGAACTGTTCTGAAATGGCACCAAAGTTCAAGGAAAATGACTGGCTTGGGCTTTTTTTAAATTTTATTTTTATTATTTATTTATTTATTTATTTATTTATTTATTTATTTATTAATAATTTATTGTCAAATTGGTTTCCATACAACACTCAGTGCTCATCCCAGCAAGTGCTCTCTTCTGTGCCCGTCACCCACTCTCCCCCCTTCCACCCTCCCTCAGTTTGTTCTTAGTCTTTGAGAGTCTCTTATGTTTTGTCTCTCTCCCTCTCTGTGTTTTTTTTTCCTTCCCCTCTTCCCCTCCCCCCTGGTTTTCTCTTAGGTCTCACAAAGCCCACCGATGCGTGGATACATATGGCATCTGTCTTTCTCTGCCTGACTTATTTCACTCAGCATAATACCCTCCAATTCCATCCATGTTGCCACACATGGCCAGATTTCATTCTTTCTCTTTGCCACATAGTATTCCATTGTATATATATATATACCACATCTTCTTTATCCATTCATCAGTTGATGGACATTTAGTCTCTTTCCATGCTGTGTCCACTCTCGTCACTGCTATTTAATATAGTGTTGGAAGTCCTAGCATCAGCAATCAGACAACAAAACAAAATAAAAGACCTCAAGATTGGCAAGGAGAAAGTCAAACTTTCACTTTTTGCAGATGACATGATGCTTTACATGGAAAACCCGACAGAATTCACCAAAAGCCTACTAGAACTGATCCATGAATTCAGCAAAGTTGCAGGGTACAAAATCAATGTACAGAAATTGGCTTGGGCTTTTTATTGTGGTTACAGTGTGGTTTCAGGGTGAGAGTTCCTGCATATGTACTTGTGAGGTTTGAATGTCTCACTGTCTCCAAAGGAGGGAGAACCCAAGCCGGTTGGCTTGGTTCCTTGGTTTTTTTGTTTTGTTTTGTTTTTTGTTTTTTTGTTTTGAATTGAAATATGATTGACCCATAACATTATATTAGGTTCAAGTATACAACATAATGATTCAAAATTTATCCATATTGCAAAATGATCACTACAGGTCTAGTTAATGTCCATTACCATATATAGATGCCATTATTTTTCTTTTTAGAGAGAGAGACCAAGAGCAGGTGAGCAGGTGAGCAGGGGAAGGGGCAGAGGGAGAGAGAGGATCTTAAGCAGGCTCCATACTCAGCGCAGAGTCCGAGGCAGAGTTTGATCCGATAACTCTGGGATCATGACCTGAGCTGAAATGCAGGGATGGATGCTCAGCCAACTGAGCCACACAGGTGAACTGCAAAATTTTTTTCTTATAATGAGAACTTTTAAGATCTAATCTTAATAGCTTTCAAATATGAAACACAGTATTAGTAAGTATAGTTACCATGCTGTACATCACATCCCTGGAACTTACTTATAACTGGAGGACCCAGGCTTTCTTATCAGCTAGCCCCGGTGTTGGGCAGATGGGGTAAAGAGAGCCTTAAACACTGTTTGCAGTCAAATATCACCACAAAACTTGAAGTCAGATGCTTTATTTCATTGTTCTTATAGGGTATTTGTAATTTCTCTCCATTTAGATGAAATAAGGTACCTTTGACTGCTTATTAGTGTCCTTTGATTAGAATAATATTTTAGGAGAAAATAACATTTCATATTCCTTTTGTTTCCTTCAAAGGAGGGGACTGATATGCTAGAGTGTTCATGGAACTTTAAATCTCTAAGTATCCTTGCATCTGTAGTTTCTTTAGCCCCGTCTTTCCAAAGTGGGTGCACATAGAAACAGGTGAATGGAGCAAAAGATAATGAGAAAGGGTTCTAGGAAGAATGTGTTATCACAACTGAGAAATGTTGCTAAATTTTCCTCAAGTTGAATACTTATTTATGCATTGCTTGAATCCAAAATATAGCCACACTGATGGATACCTGTATACTTGTTTCCTGTAAACTCTCACTTATATTCCAAAAGCTGCCTCTGCTCCATGGAACCACAGAACCTAACAGATGTGTTGGAATTCCTCCTCCTGGGGTTCTCAGATGATCCAGAACTGCAGCCTCTAACCTTCAGCCTCTTCCTGTCCATGTATCTGGTCACCATGCTGGGGAATCTACTGATCATCCTGGCCGTCAGCTCCGACTCTCTCCTCCACACCCCCATGTACCTCTTCCTTTCCATCTTGTCCCTGGCCGACATCGGTTTCACATCTACCACGGTCCCAAAGGTGATTTTGGACATTCAGACTCATAACAGAGTCATGTCCCACGCAGGCTGCCTGATTCAGTTGTCTTTTTTTAATCTTTTTGGCTGTTTGGACAGTGTACTCTTATCCATGATGGCCTATGATCGGTTTGTAGCTGTTTGTTATCCTCTGCACTACCCAGTCATCATGAACCCCCGCCTCTGTCGCCTGATGATCCTGATGTCTTTTTTGATCAGCCTTCTGGACTCGCAGCTGCAGTGCCTCAATGTGTCACAACTTACCTTCTGCACAAATATGGAAATTCCCCATTTCTTCTGTGACCCTCCTCAACTCCTCAACCTTTCCTGTAATGATACTACCACCAATAAGATACTCATGTATTTTATTGGCGCCGTCTTTGGTGGTATTCCAGTCTCAGGGATCATTTTCTCTTATACACGAATTGTTTCCTCCATTCTGAGACTCCCGTCAACAGGCGGGAAGTACAAAGCCTTCTCCACCTGTGGCTCTCACCTGTCAGTTGTTTGCTTATTTTATGGAACAGGTCTTGGTGTGTACTTCAGTTCGACTGTCTCACGTTCTCCCAGGAAGGGTGCCGTGGCGTCCGTGATGTATGCTGTGGTTGCCCCCATGCTGAATCCCTTCATCTACAGCCTGAGGAACAGGGACATCAAGAGGGCCTTGCAGAGGCTCCTCAACAAAACAGCCTAGTCTTTTTTTTTTTAAATATTTTTTTAATGTTTATTTATTTTTGAGAGAGAGAGAGAGACAGAGAGAGACAGAGAGAGAGAGAGTGAGTAGGGGAGAGGCATAGAGAAAGGGAGACACAGAATCCGAAGCAGGCTCCAGGCTCTGAGCTGTCAGCTCAAAATCCGACAGGGCTCGAACCCATGAGCCGTGAGCTCATGAACTGGGCTCAAGTCGGATGCTTAACTAACTTAGCCACCCAGGTGCCCCAAAATAGCCTAGTCTCAATACTTGGACTTTTTTGTTTGTTTGTTTGTTGATCAGAAACCATTGCAAAACCAAACATACAGAATTGGCAAGCATGGCTCTTAGGTCGCCATGTTTTGTAGCTCATGATTTCCATTCCTCTTGATTTGTCATATCTAAACATTGCTTATCTTGGCACATCTTGATGGAATCATGGGAGTGTTCTGCGATGCTATATATCCCCAAATCACCAGACAATTTAATCTTATTACACCCTGGAATCTTCTGTATTTGTCACCTATGACCCAAGCTTCCTGTTGAAATTCACAACATCCTTTTAAAGTAAGTACACAATCGTCAATCATTTTCACCATCATGCCTATTTTCCATAAAAATTTGGCTTTGGTCAAAGCTATTGATGCAAGTTTGTGTGAGAGAAAGTATGTCACTGGTCGTTAACTTTGGCTTCTTATTTGGACTATCTGATAAGATTTTAAAATCCTCCTACTATGGGGGACCTGGTAAGCTCAATCAGAAGAGTGAGCAACTCTTGATCTTGGGGTTGTAAGTGTTTGCCTTACACTGGATGTAGAGATTACTTAAAAATAAAATCTTGGGCCTCCTAGGTGTCTCAGTCTGTTGAGTCAAACTCATGATTTTGGCTCAGGTAATGTTCTCAGGCTTCATGAGATTGAGCCTTGCACTTGGCTCTATGCTGACAGGATGGAACCTGTGTGGGATTCTCACTCTCTCTCAAAAATAAATAAATAAATTAAAAAAAATCTTTAAAAATATCCTCATGCCTGAGTCCCACCATTACAGATTAAGATTCAATTGGACTGGAGAGTGAAAAGAACATGAACAGTTTTGTTTTTTACAGCTCCCCAGGTGGGGCTAATGTACAGCTAAGTTGGCGGCCTATTGAATTTTGTCAGGCCTTTCATTCAAAGATGACTTGCATGTTTTGGATCCTTCATATCCTGCAGTTATGGGTCTGTTACCGTATTTTTCCTTTTGTGCTCTCACTTTTCTTTTTTTTTTTATTATAATAGTTTATTTTCAAATTGGTTTACATATAACACCCAGTTTTCATCCCAACATGTGCCCTCTTTAATGCCCGTCACCCCCTCTCCCTCCTCCCTCACCCTCCTCACCCTCAGTTTGTTCTTAGTCTTTGAGAATCTCTTATGTTTTATCTCCCTCCCTCTCTGCGTCTTTTTTTCCTTTCCCCTCTTCCCCTCCCCCTGGTTTTGGCTTAGTCTCACAAAGACCACCTATGTGTGGAAACATATGGTATCTGTCTTTTTCTGACTGACTTATTTCACTTAACATAATGCCTTCCAGTTCCATCCATGTTGCTACACATGGCCAGATTTCATTTTTTCTCATTGCCACGTAGTAGTCCATTGTATATATGTGCCACATCTTTTTTATCCATTCGTCAGTTGATGGGCACTTGGTCTCTCTCCATGATTTGGCTATTGTTGAAAGTGCTGCTATGAACATTGGGGTACACGTGGCCCTATGCATCAGCATTCTTGTGTGTCTTGGGTAGATTCCTAGCAGGGCTATTGCTGGGTCATAGGGTAGCTCTATTTTCATTTTTTTGAGGAACCTTCACATTGTTTTCCAGAGTGGCTGCACCAGTTTGCATTCCCACTAACAGTGTAGGAGGGTGCCTGCTTCTCCACATCCCCGCCAGCATCTATAGTTTCCTGATTTATTCATTTTAGCCACTTGAACCGGTGTAAGGTTTTGATTTGATCAGTGTGGTTTTGATTTATGTTTCCCTGATGATGAGTGACTTTGAGCATTGTTTCATGTGTCTGTTGGCCATCTGAATGTCCTCTTTGGAGAAGTGTCTATTCATATCTTCCACCCACTTCTTCACTGGATTATTTGTTTTTTGGGTGTGGAGTTTGGTAAATTCTTTATAGATTTTAGATACTAGTCCTTTATCCGATATGTCATTTGCAATTATCCTTTCCCATTCCATCAATTGTCTATTAGTTTTGTTGGTTGTTTCCTTTGCCATGCAGAAGCTTTTTATCTTGATGAGGTCCCAATAGTTCATTTTTGCTTTAAATTTCCTCGCCTTTGGAGATGTGTTGTGTAGCAAATTGCTGCGGCTCAGGTCAAAGAGGTTTTTCCTGCTTTCTCCTCTGGGATTTTGATGGTTTCCTGTCTCACATTCAGATCCTTCATCCATTTAGAGTTTATTTTTGTGAGTGGCGTAAGGAAGTGGTCTAGTTTCATTTTCTGCATGTTGCTGTCCAGTTCTCCCAGCACCATTTGTTAAAGAGGCTGTCTTTTTTCCTTTGAATACTCTTTCCTGCTTTGTCAAAGATTAGATGGCCATATGCTTGTGGGTCCATTTCTGGGTTCTCTGTTCTATTTCATTGGTCTATGTGTCTGTTCTTGTGCCAATACCATGCTGTCTTGATGACTACCACTTGGTAGTAGAGGTTAAAATCCGGGATTGTGATGCCTCCCGCTTTGGTTTTATTCTTCAGAATTACTTTGGCTATTCGGGGTCTTTTGTGGTTCCATACAAATTTTAGGATTGTTTGCTCTAGCTTTGAGAAGAATGCTGGTGCAATTTTGATTGGGATTGCATTGAATGTGTAGATTGCTTTAGGTAGTATTGCCATTTTAACGATATTTATTCTTCCGATCCATGAGCATGGGATATTTTTCCATTTCCTTGTGTCTTCCTTAATTTCCTTCATAAGTTTTTTATAGTTTCCCACGTAAAGGTCTTTTACATCTTTGGTTAGGTTTATTCCTAGGTATTTGATGGGTTTTGGTGCAATTGTGAATGGGATTCTTTTCTTTATTTCTCTTTCTATATTGCTTCATTGTTGGTGTAAAGGAATGCAACCGATTGTGCTCTCACTTTCAATAAGTATTTAATCAACCTATATTATCTTTATTACAATAACTAGTGCAATTTCTTTTTTCTTATTGATTGAACTGTGGTAAATCATAATATGGGGAGTAAAGCTACACTGTGAGATGCAGTGGGAAGATCGCAAAGTGAGTGAGGATAAAAAGGTGATTGAAATGATGTGTCTTGGTCAAGGGTATACAACTGAGGTTTCAGGTAGTGGTGTATTTCCAGTGGCTGAGTGGTTTCAATTGTGCCTGTAGGTTATTAAACCACCTAAGTCTTTGTCGATAAATGTATCTCTATCTTCATTGTCATTACTCAAGGATAGCAATGGACCATGTCCTTAGCAAAAGGCTGATTTTCCCTTTCACTAGTAACCACCTTCTTAGGATTCCATTTTGTCATCATGTTCCCTTCTCTTCTATCATGATCAAGCTGTCTTTGGGTCCTTCTGTCTTCTGCTACACACCCAGGAACCCATATCCATATCAATCTTTCTTTTATAGATGCTACACATAGTTTCTGAGGTAGAAATTTGGGGGCTTTCTGAAAAGCTTTTCAATAACTGGTTTCATTTGCTCTGCCTTTACACTAAGCCAATGGCCTACCAACTTCACTGACAGCAAACCTCATATTGGATCGTTTCTTCCTGCTACAAAGTGACTACCATTTAATACTGAAATTTCCTCTTGTTGAAGCATTCTAAAACATCTCAACATGCACGCTTCCTTCTCCAATCCTAATCTACATTTCTGTCATTGGTCATTTGGAGTCCTTAAAATTTTCCTCTGCCATTTATGTATATACAAACATGATTACCATACTTTCTTTCATATCCAATTTAATTTGTTAAATAATGAGATTTTCTTTGTATCCGTACATGAGAAATCAATCTCTGAGCTCATCTTCCAGTCAATTCTTGAGAGGACTACATCCCTGACCCATATTTTGAATGGAGATCTCTGAGAGCCCTGAAGTATTTAAGCAAACTATCAGGTCACCAGATAAATATGTAAAAATAAACAGTTGTCTAATGTAACAACATATATGGCTTGTCGGGAGCCATCCTGGGCTCACAGGTTGAGATGTCTCCCTGTGTGGAAAAGGCAGATGTTGCAAGGTCTCCTGCCGACCAACTGGCACCCAATATTATCTCCTTCTAAATAACCTTTCAGGCCTGGATTTCTTGAACTACTCTTGTTGGCCTCAATGGATGTAATGCCATTTTGTTTTATGGCATTTAAATAAAAAAGGGGACCTGGAGTGTGATGCTTTGATGGATTACATCTGAATGAGAGTAACCTGGCCAGAAGAAACCTCAAGGTGCCTCTTGGGGATAGGTTACACAAATCGATCATACAGAATAACAGTTATAAGTTGGCTAAAAATTAGTGTAACTTATGTAAACATTAGGCCCCTACTGTGTAAATTCACTCATTCATAAGCAAAGGAACTTAGACAAGCATTAGGAGTTATGTCTTTACCAGGTGAGTTATACTT
Source organism: Paguma larvata (assembly GCA_030068075.1). NCBI lineage: Eukaryota > Metazoa > Chordata > Mammalia > Carnivora > Viverridae > Paguma > Paguma larvata. The sequence goes on along the minus strand of CM057842.1, from coordinate 6,899,339 downwards.
CCCCATTGTAGTTAGAAAGCTAGACAGAATGACTCCTAACCTATCTATAGATGATTAACATGGATATTAAGGTGACAATGTATGCGCCCTCTGTTTACCGAGACTTATAATAACAACCCTGCTTTCTTCGTAAACATACTGTTTTCTACCCCTGCCAAAAGTTTACCTAATCCTATTTCAAAGACAGTATATGTTAATTAACTTAGGAGCAGAATCACAAAATAGCTAAGATAAGAATTGTTTCCTTTATGGTCTAAAAAAGAATGATGAAAAACAACATGTGAGACTGAGGAGATTGCCTTTTTGCTGATCAAAACACATTGTTGCTAAAGATGTCCAAACAAACTATGCTTACTGATGTAATGTCACTCTTTGATGTAATGTCATTCACTCCCTTTAAATAAAAATACTGAGATCAGCAGGGCAGAGAGGCCTGCCTCGTTCCAGAAGCCACGCTGCTCTCTCGAATCATCATTTCGCTGACACTGTTCATCCTCCAGGGACACAAGAGAGTGCTGTGTCTGGGTTAGGGTTAGGGTTAGGGTTAGGGTTCAGTTTAGAACCTGAACTGTTATTCAAAACAGCAAAAACTAGTCATCTCCAGTGCATAAAATTCCAAACCCCAAACTAAGTCTATAGAAAGAAAATAGAAATTTCTCCTTGAAAACACAAATTTTTGGGTGGCTTAGTCAGTTAAGCATCCGACGTCGGCTCAGGTCATGATCTCGCGTTCATGGGTTCGAGCCCCATATCAGGCTCTGTGCTGATAGCTCAAGAGCCTGGAGCCTGCTTCAGATTCTGTGTCTCCCTCTCTCTCTTCCGCTCCTCTGCTCACACACACTCTCTTGCTGTCTCAAAAATAAACATTAAAAAAAATAATGATAAAAAAAAGAAAAAACCCCACAAATTTTAACTGAGAAAATAGAAATACTATCAGATTCTTGGTATAGAAGACATAATTCTCTCTAAATTATTATTAAATCAATGGCTTTGCAGATATAAAAGTCATATGCTACTTTCTCTAGTTGGAAAAAATGTTTCTGAATTTTATGATGAGATATGTAACCTAGAAATCAGAAGTGAGGAGCAGAGGTCAACTTCTTCCTGAGAAGAGGAAGGGTCTAGACACCCAACCTCCCACCCCCCTGCAACCTCAGTACATTCACCTTTTTCCTTTTTCTCTTCCATTAATAATAACAAGTCCTTAGAGATTGGGAGAACATGGACCAATTTGGCTAATTATGTGCCATGTGCTTATAGCCCTCAAGGCCAAACAACTGTAAACACTCAGCCTGTGCCTTCCAGCCGTGTAGTGGCCAGTTTCCAGCTAAGTGGGCTCCATTTATGAGTCTCCTCCTCCCAGAGTTTTCTGCTCCAGGAGACCCATACTTGCATCTGTCTTCCTGCCAGTCCTGGAAAGAAAGACTGTCCTCATCCAGCTCCAGGTAGGGGAGTGGCAGCGGGATCTGCATTCCTCAGTCGTGCTCCAGCAGAGACACAGTACAGCCCAGGAGTGGTAAGTGCAGTGGGAGAGACTGAATGCAGAAGGGACTGGAAGAGCATTGCTTCCGCCTCATCGAGACAACCAGGACAGTTGGGATACCCAGACAGGAGGGGACTAAAATGGACAGATTCAGCTCATAGCCCTGTAAAGACCTAACGTTATTGGTTTTGGTGGACTCTTATTAGAACTCTTGTTTAGATTTCTCTTTTTGTCTCACATTAGTTCTATCTCCCATGGGCATCTTCCCCATCAGAGCAGTAAATAGGTCCTTCTTAACATCCCACAAGTCCTGCAAATGATCTTGAAGATGATGATGCTGGTGATGATGGAAATGATGACATAACCACAATGTTACAAACTTTTACCTTGGGGCTCCAAGTGCCAGGCACTGAACTAAGTTTTCTATGCAGCTTGACCTTTTATCTGCATTACCACCCTCAAAAGACAGCAACATGCATTATCATCATTTCAGAGTTAAGAATTTTTTTTCACTTATTGATTTAATTGATTTTTTTTGTCTTCAACCCACTTTTATTTTTAAGATTTAATTTAAATTCCATTTGGTTAACATGGTTAACATAATATTAGTTTCAGTTGTACTGTGTAATGATTCAACAATTTCATATGTCACCTAATGGTCATCATAAGTGCTTTCCTTGATGTCCATGTCCCATTTCACCTATCTACCCACCTGCCTCACTTCTAGTAACCAACAGTTTGTTCTCTATAGTTAAGAGTCTGTTTCTTGGCTTGCCCCTCTCTTTTTTTCCCCTTTCCTTGTTTGTTTTGTTTCTTAAATTCCACACACAGGGGTGAATCATATTGTGTTTGTCTTTTCTCACTGACATATGTCACTTAGCATGATACTCTCTAACTCCAACCATGTAGTTGCAAATAGCAAGATTTCATTCTTTTTTATGGCTGAATAATATTTATATATACATCAGAACTTTTTTATCCATTCATCAATTGATGGACAGACACTTGGGCTGTTTTTCTAATTGGCTATTGTAGATAATACTGCTATAACTATCGAGGTGCATGTATCCCTTTGAATTAGTGTTTCTATGTTCTTTGGGTAAATATCTAGTAGTACAGTTGCTGGATCATAGGATAGTTCTATTTTTAATTTTTTGAGGAACCTCTATACTATGATCCAGAGTGACTACACCAGTTGGATTCCCACCAACAGTGAAGAGTGTTCCCCTATCTCCACACCCTCTCTAACACCTGTTGTTTCCTGTGTTGTTAATTTTAGCCATTCTGACAGGTATCGAGTGGTATCTTATGGTGGTTTTGATTTGCATTTCCCTGATGATGAGTGATGTTGAACATCTTCTCATGTGTCTGTTGGCCATTTGTAGGTTTTCTTTGGTAAAAATGTGTATTCAGGTCTTATGTCGATATTTTAATTGGATTATTTGTTTTTTTAGTGTTGAGTTTTTTAAGTTCTTTATATATTTTGGATACTAACTGTTTGTCAAATATGTCACTTGCAAATATCTTCTCTCATTCTGTAGGTTGCCTTTCAGTGTTATCAATTGTTTTCTTTACTATGCATAAAGTTTTTAAGTTTTACCAGGTCCTGGAATAGACGGGGGATGAAGTCAGGTTCGAATGCAGACAGTGAGACTCTATTCACAGGGCACCTAGACCATATTGTCTCCTGCTTATCAAACCTGCCTGTCTCTTTTCCATTATTCCTGGCAGAGACTCCTGCTTCCTGTGCTCTTCCCTTTGGGCGTTCATGGCAGAAGACATCAGACAGTAGTGGTGTCACCTGCTGCATCAACTATAGAAAAGATGGTTGAGATGAAGGTAGAGATCATATAAAGAGTCAGCTCATGGGGCACCTGAGTGGCTCAGTCGATTAAGCATCCAACTTAGGCCCAGGTCATGATCTCACGATTGTGAGTTCAAGCCCCAGGTTGGCCTCTGGGCTGACAGCTTAGAGCCTGGAGCCTGCTTTGTATTCTGTACCTCCATCTCTATGTCCCTTCCCCACTCACACTCTTGCCTTCCTCTTTCAAAATTAAAAAAAAAACATTAAAAAAAAAAAAGGGTCCGCTCATAACAATTCAGAGAAGCTCTCTCTTGTCCCTGCTCCCAGATTTTGCTTCACACTCCACTTTCTCCTCTATTTTTGTAATTTAGGCCTTCTTGATCTCTAAGCAGATAGAGTGAGGATGTTAGATCCCGTTCTTAAGAAATAAAGAGTTCAGAGGTTCCTGAGTGGTTCAGTCAGTTGAGAGTCTGAACCTTGATTTTGGCTCAGGTCATGATCCCAGAGTTGTAGGATTGAGCCCCACATCAGACTCCACACTGGACATGGAGCCTGCTTTGGATTCCGTCTCTCCCTTCCTCCACCCCTCTCCCCTGCATGCTTCTCCCTCACTCTCTCTCTGTCTCTCAAATAAAAAGAAGAAAGAAACAGTTTCAAGGTATATCTTAGCGATTTTGGAAAATACCTCTGAACTTCTGCATAAACTCTCTGAAGTGCAAGGAAACAGAGCAAACAATTTCAGCATGTATCTCAGAGACCCACCACTAAATTTTGAATCTTTTTTTTTTTTTAACGTTTATTTATTTTTGAGAAACATAGAGACAGAGCGTGAGCAGGGAAAGGGCAGAGAGAGAGGGAGACACAGAATCTGAAGCAGGCTCCAGGCTCTGAGCCGTCAACACAGAGCCCGACGCGGGGATCGAACTCACAGACCGCGAGATCTAACCTGAGCCGAAGTCGGCCGCTTAACCAACTGAGCCACCCAGGCGCCCCTAAATTTTGAATCTTATCTGCTCTACTTTTTTACCTGTATGCCACTGGGCAAGTTCTTAGTGTCTTTGATCAGGTTTATACAACTGCACTGAGTAAGAATTAAGATGAGCACTATACATGTGACTAAATAGGTGATGATGCATATAGTAAGGGCAAGGTAAGATTTAGGTATTATTAATATTGTTGTGGTTGTTACTGTCATTATCAAGGCTAAGCACCATCTATCCAACTAAAATATCCTGTGATTGGAACTTTTGGTTTTTCTTAGCTCCTGAGAGAACATTGATTTTTGTCCTTATGCTGGTAGGTACTGAGTGTTTGGAGGGAAACAACAGAATCACATTCATTTCTGATTTCCCAAAGTCTATACTTTGCTTGGCACAGAGTAGGTGACAAGGACAACAATGGTCTCTGTTCAGTGTTGAATAGACTCTTCCTTGGTTCTCAGAAACAGACCATAGACAATATGGCTTCAGTGCTTTCTCTGGGTGCTTCTCTTCCTTCCAGTGCAAACCTCTGTTAGGTGCCACACATGTCTTGAAATGGATGCTGTTTTCCACATTTCTAGATGATACCTAGAGGGATACCAGCACAGAGGGGCTGAGACATTGCAAATACTCCACATTTAGTATGTGACAGAAGTGAGACTCAAAGGCCTGATTCCCATCCCAGGGCTCTGTGCGCTCACCTGCTTTTGGCCCAGATCAGCAAACAGAAACAGGGCCACCAATTCCTTCTCTTGAGATTTCGTGAGTTCATCTGTGAATTAGGAAAATGAGCCAAGTGGTTTACAGGGGCCTTTCCTGCAGAATATTATAGATCATAGGATTTTCTACGAAGAGTAATGCATTTTGCAGAATATACAAAATGCATTTTCAAAATACAAAATAGGCATTTTCATGTGGATCTATCATGAAAGATCATTGCAACACAGACTTCAGGGTTGTTTCCAATTATATACCTTAACAATAAAAGTATAAAGTTGCTTTTGTCTACCTTTTCTATTAGGAAAATAAATGTAGATAATTAATAGGAAAATTTGTACATTGCATTGAGTTTTACAATTCTATCATCTTTTATGCTTATATGTTATAGAAATTCTTGCTTGTATAATATGGAAGTGGGCACAAGAATTTTATTAGGGACATTGTAATAAGAAATGGAAACACAAAATAACATATTCCATCAGGTAATTCTATCCAACATTTGAAGTGCTTGAAATAGATATGTGTACTTCACAGAGACACTTAAAACCAATTATTGTGATAAATGAGAACTAAGGAAATAATGTGAGTATTACTATAGTATTAAGTAAGTTTTTACGAAAACTGTTTATGAATACATCACTACTAATAATATGGAAACATTGAAAAGAAAATATGTCTGCCACATTCATGAGAGTGTTTTCCTTTGGGCAGCTGAAGTGCAGGGGGAATTGGATCATGCAGAGAAAGTAAGAAAATTCAACTTTTCCTGGTAACAAATATGAGTTCTGAAGCAAGTATAACGAAACAGTTATCTTTTTAAAGTTTATTTATTTTGAGAGAGAGAGAGAGAGAGAGAGAGAGAGAGAGAAAGTGCAAGCAAGAGAGGGGCAGAGAAAGAGGGAGAGAGAGAATACCAAGCAGGCTCCATGCTGTCAGTGCAGAACCTGATGCAGGTCTTGAACCTACAAACTGTGAGATCATGACCTGGGTTGAAATCAAGAGTCAGATGATTAACCATCTGAGCTACCCAGGCACTGCTAAATATTTCTATATTTCTGTATTTATATGCTTGTCTAACATTCTTTGGTTCAATGTCTTCATGGTGGATATATGTAGAAACAGGTGAATACTCCAGATACCAATAAGAAGAGAATTCTAGGAAGAGTTTACAATTGAGAAATGTTGCTGAAGGTAACAGGAGGTATAATCCTCAACTGTGAATCCTTTACTTGTAAATTGCTGGAATCAAAATAGTCACACTTAGCTGAGTGTCTATATACTTGCTTTGTTTATTCAATACTCTTTTTTTTAGAGAGGTATCCCATCTTCATGGAACCACAGAATCTAACTGGTGTCTCAAAAGTCTTCCTCATGGGACTCTCAGATAACCTGGAACTACAGCCCCTTCTCTTTGGACTGTTCCTGTCCATGTACCTGGTCACCGTGCTCGGGAACCTGCTCATCATCTTGGCTGTCAGCTCTGACCCCCACCTCTACACACCTATGTACTTCTTCCTCTCCAACCTGTCCTTGGCTGACATTGGTTTCACCTCTACTACCATCCCCAAGATGCTGATGAACATTCAAACACACAGCAAATCTATCACCTATGCAGGCTGCCTAACTCAGATGTCCTTTTTTTTCCTATTTGGATGTTTGGACAATCTACTTTTGGCTGTGATGGCTTTTGACCGGTTTGTGGCCATTTGTCACCCCCTGCACTACCCAGTCATCATGAACCCATGCCTCTGTAGGTTTTTGGTCCTGGTGTCGTTTTTCAGCAGCTTTTTGGACTCTCAGATTCACTTTTTGATGATGTCACAACTTACCTTCTGCACCAATGTGGAAATTCATCATTTCTTTTGTGATGCACCTCAACTTCTCCACCTTGCCTGTTCTGATATCACCATTGATACCATAGTAATCTATCTTCTGGGTGCCATTTTTGGTGGTGTTCCAATCTCAGGGATCTTTTATTCTTACACTAGAATTGTTTCCTCCGTTCTGAGAGTCCCATCAACGGGCGGGAAGTGCAAAGCCTTTTCTACCTGTGGTTCTCACCTGTCTGTTGTTTGCTTGTTTTACGGAACAGGTCTTGGAGTGTACCTCAGTTCTTCTGTCTTTCCCTCCCCTAGGAAGGATGCAGTGGTCTCAGTGATGTATACTGTGGTCACCCCAATGCTGAACCCCTTCATCTACAGCCTGAGAAACAAGGACATCAAGAGGGCACTGTGGGGGATTATCAGCAGGATGGACTAATCTCAGCATCTGTCTTACCCTTTTTTATTCACAGACTAGAAAATACAGGAAGTCAAACATGTACACCAAGATACTCTGAATGTGCAGTCACATGGTATAGGTACCATATGGATCTATGCTTTTTGCTTATACAATATTTCCTTTTAGCATAGCTTTAATGGAATTGGGAGATTATTTTGGGTTCCCCTTTTAAATCATATGCCCTGCAGGATTATGCATATATCCATGTATCTCTCCCAATTTCCTTTTCATTACCCAGGACTCTTGGTCATGAGCAGTCTTGTTTCTATCATAGCAAAATAATCATAGCTATTCTTGTTATCTATTGTTTCTATGCTTTTTCTCTGATTCTTTCTCCCCACCCCACCCCAATTTGATAGGATATTCTAAATCCTACCTTGAAGACCAAGACATCTTGTACATTTTGGTGCCTTAATGATCATGGTCAGATTTTTGAGTGAGAAGAATGACTAATTTCCTTTTGAAATTGAAATGGAACACTATTAATATTGAGTTTGAATAAACAGGTATCAAGTTTCCTGGAACTTCCTTAGGAAAACTGGGATGTATCGTTTCCAAGCAGTAGGTGGGAGAGGAACTACCAGAGCAGAGGTGATTCCCAATTTTCCTGATAATTCTTCCCATTCCATCTAATTTCTCCCCAGAAGTATTACATAACCAGACACAAAGGGACAAATATTGTATACTTCCACTTTTATAAGGTGCATAAAGTAGTTGAATTCATAAAGACTGAAAGTAGAATGGTGGGAACTAGGGCCTGGAGGAGGGAGAGGGGAGTTTGTATTTAATTGGGACAGAATTTCAATTTGGGGAGATAGAAAAGTTCTAGAGATGGTTGGTGGTGATGACTATACAACAGTGTTACTTAATTCCACTGTACTGGACACTTAAAACTGGCTAGATGGTTAATTTTATGTTATTTTACCACACACACACACACACACACACACACACACACACACACAAGATATCATGTCAAGAATCAGGGACATGTTGCTTCAAATGTTAGGTGTTACTCAGCCCTCAGTAATCAACCTCTATAGGGATCTGCCTCAGCATGGTCAGGCCTCCTTCTTGGGGCAGCCCACATCCAATGACCGTTTAGATGTGGAGGTGTATACTTTTGTCCTCTTTAACTTAATTCCAGGCAACTCTAAGAGATCATCTTAGCTCCAGAACTCCCTGCTGGTTTTCAGAGATCTCTGATGGGCTTCAGCTTTGCCCAATTTTTTCCAGTGTCCTTCCTTGCTGCAAAGAATTTGCTAGACCACAAGATTGCCCTCACCTCTGACACCACACTCAAGTCCAGGAGTCCCTAGGTCCACTCTCACATCAGACCAGTTAGATACAAATTTGGGAACTTTTTCACATTTGATAATTTGCTAGAAGGATCCAAACTGAGAGGACTACCTCAGATTCAATAATGCACCAGAATGACTCACAGAAGTCAAGAAGCAGTGATTGTAGTCTGTTATGATTTATGATTATATATGATTGCAATCTGTTTATACCAAAGAGATACAAAGTAGAGTTAGCCAAAGAAGGGAAAGATCTGGAAGTTCCCATATGCAAAGCTTCTTGTTGTATTCTTCCCTTGGTGTCCAGATCCATTACCTCTTCCTGGTGACAATATGTGTGACAATACTCAAAGAACATTGCCAATCAGGTAGCTCACCTGAGCTCCGGTGTGCAGAATTTTTATTGAGCTTCATTCTATAACATGATTAGTTGAATTATGGCTTATGAGGTTGAACTCAATTTCCCGCCTCCCTCCCTACATGGGGCTAATATCACTTTGCCCAATGCTCCAACTCTTTAATCATATGGCTGGTCTTTTTGGCATGGCCAGTCCCCATCCTAAGTCTTTTCTTACCGTAAACTATCAGGAATGGTCGTTGGGGCTTTCCGTGAATAACAAATCACTCCTATCACTAGGGAATTTTCAAGCATGTAAAGGTTACCTCCCAGAAGCTGGGACAAAGGCCATTTCTCTTGAGGTGAGGCCAAATTCTGTACTACACATCTGCCCTTCCACAGGTTTTGATTCCAAGAACATTGCTTGGTAAACATCCTGTGTGCTAATCATTGTCTCAGAGTCAGCTTAACAAGGACCTCAATGTGGGACACCTTGTTACTAATAAAATGTATTTGAGAACATTTTATTTCATTTTATTAAAGTTTATTTACTTACTTTGAGAGGTGAAGGGGCAGAGAGAGAGGGAGAGAGAGAGAATCCCAAGCATGCTCTGCACTCTCAGCTCGGAGCCCAAGATAGGTTTTGACACTGGGCTCACATGAACTCACAAACTATGAGGTTGGGACTGAGCAGAAATCAAGAGTTGCTTGCTCAACAAACTGAGGCACCCAAATGCCCTTGAGAACATTTTAAAGGCAATTCCGAAGTAGTTGGAATGGTCAGCAATATTCTTTGAATTACAAACCCAACACTGGGCTCAGGAATGAGAAAATTCAAGGGTAAGAGATGAAGAATGGGGGCATTCATTCATTCAATGCCTCCTCTTGGGCAACAGGGAGTTCCCCATTGAAAATCTTAACCACTCTGGAAATCCAAAACTCAGAGATATTTGATAGAAAAGGAGTGCAGAGTTTGAGATATTAAAGTAACTTACAAATCTCCATGTGTATTACACTTTTAAAAAGTTTATTTTATTTGCTGGGAGGTTTTTAATAACTGATTCTATTTCTTCACTAGTTATGGGTCTGTTCAAATTTTCTATTTCTTCCCGTTTGAGTTTTGGTAGCGTGTGGCTATTTAGGAAGCTGTCCATTTCTTCCAGATTGCCAAGTTTGGTGGCATATAATTTTTCATAGTATTCTCTGATGATTGCTTGTATCTCTGAGGGATTGGTTGTAATTTCTCCCTTTTCATTCACGATTTTATTTATTTGAGTTCTCTCTCTTTTCTTTTTGAGAAGCCTGGCTAGAGGTTTGTCTATTTTGTTTATTTTTTCAAAGAACCAGCTTTTGGTTTCATTGATCTGTTCCACTACCTTTTCTGTCTCCATATGGTTAATTTGAGCTCTGATCTTTGTTATTTCTCTCTTTCTGCTGGGCTTGGGTTGTTTTAGTTGATCTGCTTCTAGTTCCTTTAGGCGTGCTGTTAGAATTTGTGTTATTGATTTTTCTTGTTTCTTGAGATGGGCCTGGATTGCAATATATTTCCCTCTCAGGACTGCCTTTGCTGCATCCCAGAGCGTTTGGATTGTTGTATTTTCATTTTCATTTGTTTCCATGTATTTTTTAATTTCTTCTCTGATGGCTTGGTTGACCCAGTCATCTTTTAGTAGGTTATTTCTTAGCCGCCATGTTCTTGGATATTTTCCAGGCTTTCTCCTGTGGTTGATTTCAAGTTTCAAAGCATTGTGGTCTGACACTGTACACGGTATGATCTCAATTCTTTTATATTTATTCAGAGCTTCCCTGTGCCCCAGAATGTGGTCTATCTTGGAAAATGTACCGTGTGCAGATGAGAAGAATGTAAATTCCTTTGCTTCTGGATGAAGGACCCTAAAGATGTCTGTGAGGCCCATCTGTCCTAATGTGTCATTCAGGGCTATTGTTTCTGCGGAGATTTTCTGTTTTGTTGATCTATCCAATGCTGAGAGTGGAGTGTTGAGATCCCCTACTATTAGGACATTTTTATCGATGAGGTTGCTAATGTTTGTAATTAGTTGTTTTACAAATTTGGGTGCCCCTGAATTCGGTGTGTAGATATTTACAATTGTTAGCTCTTCCTGCTGGATGGTCCCTGAGACTATTATATAATGTCCTTCCTCATCTCTTATTACATCGTTCATTTTAAAGTCTAATTTGTCTGATATAAGTGTGGCTACTCCGGCTTTCTTCTGACTTCCAGTAGCATGGTAGATAGTTCTCCATCCCCTCACTTTCAATCTGAAGGTGTCTTCAGGTTTAAGATGAGTTTCTTGAAGACAGCAAATAGATGGGTCTTGTTTTTTAATCCATTCTGTTATCCTTTGTCTTTTGATTGGCGCATTTAGTCCATTTACATTCAGTGTTAATATTGAAAAATATGGGCTTACAGTCACTGTATTATCTGTAAGTTTCATGTTTGTAAGTCTGTCTCTGGTAGTTTGTGTTCTTTGCCTCCTTGTTTTCATAGAATGCCCCTCAGGATCTCTTGCAGTGCTGGCTTATTTGTGATAAATTCTTTCAGTTTTTGTTTGTTGGGAAAAACCTTGATCTCTCCTTCTATTCTGAATGACAGGCTAGCCGGATACAGAATTCTTGGTTGCATGTCCTTCTTGCTCATCACATTGAAGATGTCCTGCCATTCCTTTCTGGCTTGCCAAGTTTCCGTAGATAAGTCTGCTACTACCCTTATAGGTCTCCCTTTGTATGTTAGGGTTCTTTTGTCCCTAGCTGCTTTCAGGATTCTCTCCCTATCTTTGTATTTTGCCAGCTTCACTATGATGTGCCGTGCAGAAGGTCTATTCAAGTTACGTCTGAGGGGAGTTCTCTGTGCCTCTTGGATTTCCATGCCCGTTTCCTTTCTCATGTTGAGGAAGTTCTCAGCAATGATTTGTTCCAGAACCCCTTCGACTCCTTTCTCTCTCTCTTCTTCCTCTGGAACTCCTATGATACGGATATTGTTTCTTTTGACTGCATCGCTCAGCTCTCGAATTCTCCTTTCCTGTTCCTGGATCAGCTTCTGGACCAGATGGCTTTCCTGCGGAATTTTACCAGACATTTAAAACAGAGTTAATTCCTATCCTCCTCAAGCTGTTCCAAAAAATTGAAACGGAAGGAAAACTCCCCGACTCATTCTATGAAGCCAGCATCACTTTGATTCCCAAACCAGATAGAGACCCAGCAAAGAAAGAAAATTACAGGCCAATATCCCTGATGAATATGGATGCAAAAATTCTCAACAAGATACTAGCAAATCGAATCCAACAGCATATAAAGAGAATTATGCACCATGATCAAGTAGGATTCATCCCTGGGTTGCAGGGCTGGTTCAATATTCGCAAATCAATCAACGTGATACATCACATCAACAAAAGAAAAGATAAGAACCATATGATCCTGTCAATAGATGCAGAAAAAGCATTTGACAAAATACAGCATCCTTTCTTAATAAAAACTCTCGAGAAAGTCGGGATAGAAGGAACATACTTAAACATCATAAAAGCCATATATGAAAAACCCACAGCTAATATCATCCTCAATGGGGAAAAATTGAAAGCCTTCCCCCTGAGATCAGGAACAAGACAGGGGTGTCCACTCTCGCCACTGCTATTTAACATAGTGCTGGAAGTCTTAGCATCAGCAATCAGACAACAAAACAAAATAAAAGGCATCAAGATTGGCAAGGAGGAAGTCAAACTTTCACTTTTTGCAGATGACATGATACTTTACATGGAAAACCCGACAGAATCCACCAAAAGCCTACTAGAACTGATTCATGATTTCAGCAAAGTTGCAGGATACAAAATCAATGTACAGAAATCGGTGGCATTTCTATACACCAACAATGAAGCAGCAGAAAGAGAAATAAAGAAGCTAATCCCTTTCACAATTGCACCAAAAACCATAAAATACTTAGGAATAAACCTAACCAAAGATGTGAAAGACCTCTACACTGAAAACTATAAAAAACTTATGAAGGAAATTGAGGAAGACACAAGGAAATGGAAAAACATCCCATGCTCATGGATTGGAAGAATAAATATCGTCAAAATGGCAATACTACCCAAAGCAATCTACACATTCAATGCAATCCCAATCAAAATTGCACCAGCATTCTTCTCAAAGCTAGAGCAAACAATCCTAAAATTTGTATGGAACCACAAAAGACCTCGAATAGCCAAAATAATACTGAAGAATAAAACCAAGGCGGGAGGCATCACAATCCCAGACTTTAACCTCTACTACAAAGCGGTGGTCATCAAGACTGTATGGTATTGGCACAAAAACAGACGCATAGACCAATGGAATAGAATAGAAAACTCAGAAATGGACCCGCAAGTATATGGCCAACTAATCTTTGACAAAGCGGGAAAATGTATCCAATGGAAAAAAGACAGCCTTTTTAACAAATGGTGCTGGGAGAATTGGACAGCAACATGCAAAAGAATGAAACTAGACCACTTTCTTACACCACTCACAAAAATAAATTCTAAATGGATAAAAGATCTGAATGTGAGGCAGGAAACCGTCAAAATCCTAGAGGAGAAAACAGGAAAAAGCCTCTTTGACCTAAGACGCACCAATTTCTTACTCGACACGTCTCCAAAGGCAAGAGAATTAAAAGCAAAGATGAACTATTGGGACCTCATCAAGATAAAAAGCTTCTGCACGGCAAAAGAAACAACCAACAAAACGAATAGGCAACCAACGGAATGGGAAAAGATCATCGCAAATGACATATCGGATAAAGGACTAATATCTAAAATCTATAAAGAACTTACCAAACTCCACACCCGAAAAACAAACAACCCAGTGAAGAAATGGGCGGAAGATATGAATAGACACTTCTCCAAAGGGGACATTCAGATGGCCAACAGACACATGAAACGATGCTCAATGTCACTCAGCATCAGGGAAATACAAATCAAAACTACACTGAGATACCACCTCACACCAGTCAGAGTGGCTAAAATGAACAAATCAGGAAACTATAGATGCTGGCGAGGATGTGGAGAAGTAGGCACCCTCCTACACTGTTGGTGGGAATGCAAACTGGTGCAGCCACTCTGGAAAACGGTGTGGAGGTTCCTCAAAAAAATGAAAATAGAGCTACCCTATGACCCAGCAATAGCCCTGCTAGGAATCTACCCAAGAGACACAGGAATGCTGATGCATAGGAGCACGTGTACCCCAATGTTCATAGCAGCACTTTCGACAATAGCCAAATCATGGAAAGAGACCAAGTGCCCATCAACTGACGAATGGATAAAGAAGTTATGGTACTTATATACAATGGACTACTACGTGGCAATGAGAAAAAATGAAATCTGGCCATGTGTAGCAAGATGGATGGAACTGGAGGGTATTATGTTAAGTGAAATAAGTCAGTCAGAAAAAGACAGATACCATATGTTTCCACGAATAGGTGGACTTTGTGAAACTAAGCAAAAACCAGGGGGAGGGGAAGAGGGGAAAGAAAAAAAAGACACAGAGAGGGAGGGAGATAAAACATAAGAGACTCTCAAAGACTAAGAAAAAACTGAGGGTAAGGGGGATGAGGGAGGGGGGAGAGGGGGTGATGGGCATTAAAAAGGGCACATGTTGGGATGAACACTGGGTGTTATATGTAAACCAATTTGAAAATAAACTATTATAACAAAAAAAAAAAAAGTTTATTTTAAAATATTAAACCCTTGGTGTGAATAAAATATGCATTAAAAATGGCAATTTTTTGGATGCTGCTGGTATTGCACTCCTCAAATTTCTGGAGTCAATGGTCCAACCATAAACACTCCCCGCTGTCCAACACCTTATTTTGTGACGAGTTTTACCAGGGCCCCACAGATTCCTCTGTTCATTTGACTTTGAAGGTATTGCCCATGGGGATGACTACAGTGTTCAACACTGAGGCTATTCCTGCCCTTCTCAGAAGAAGAGCTTCCTGAAGAACTCAGAAACATTGCAATGTTGGTCCATTAGTGGCAGATGCTTTAACTGCATGCTGGCAGACATACTACTAACTCTCTTCTTGTTTCCACTGTCAAAATTTACTAGCATCTAGTATTTAGCACATACAATGTAGCTGTTCAGATTTTCAAGTAGAAACCTACTACTCCCTTCCAGGTCCCTTAGCCCCCCCCTCAAATGTTGTCATTTTAGGTCTTCATTTTATTTGTCTCCATATGAAAGCAATTAAATGATCTGTATAGCTCTGTCTTAGTGATATGATTTGCTTTTCCCAATCTTCAAAAACAATTCATAGTCACATTTTATTATTGCTCTTACAAGAGTGTCCTAAACGGGTGCCCAATATTCACTTTCTTCCTGTGTACATGACAGCCAGATTTATTTTTTAGGTGTAGTGAAAAATTTGTGACTTCTCTGCTTAAAACCTTCCAATCACTTTCTATGACTCCTAGAATAAAATTTGAACCCCTTTCTATGGTCTTTAACATCCTTCAGTTAGTCTCTCCTATCCTTTTCCAGCTCCCTCACTGGTCCCTAGACCAGCACCATCAGTTTCACGTGGGGACTCGCACATGTGAATTTTCAGACCAGTTTCCAGACCTGCTAACTCAGAACCTTTGTGGCTGGAACCCAGCCATCTGTGTTTTAAGAAGCCCACCAGATGATTCTATTGCACAGTAGGTGTGAGAACCATTTGCCTCGACATATTAGTTTTCTTATTTTATTTTTTTAAATTTTTTATTGTTTATTTATTTTTGAGAGAGAGAGAGAGAGACAGAATGTGAGCAAGGGAGGGCAGAGAGAGAGAGGGAGAGAAAGAGAGGGGGAGAGAGAGAGAGAGAGAGAGAATCCAAAGCAGGCTGAGCTGTCAGCACAGAGCCTGACAGGGCTTAAACCCACTAACTGTGAGATCATAACCTGAGCCAAAGTCGGATTCTTAACCGACTGAGACACCCAGAGGCCCCAGATGTGGAAATTTCTAATTACTTCTGTAATTAGAAGCCACCCAAGCACCCCTCTTATTTGTCTTTAAATAGACTATATTCTTTCAGTCTCTAGACAAAAAAACTTAATTCTTTCTCCCTCAAATTTTCTTTCCTTTTCATACTCAACTTTCTACTTAAAAATCAAAACTTAAAGATTTTTCTCTCTCTGTAGTGGCCTGGGTGGTTCAGTCAGTTAAGCAACTAACTCTCGATCGGCTTAAGTCTTGATCTCACCATTCATGAGCTGGAGCCCCAAATCAGGTTCCATGCTGACAGTGAGGAGTCTGCTTGGGATTCTCTCTCTCTCTGCACCTCCTGTGCTCTCTCTCTCTCTCTCTCTCATTCTCAAAACAAGTAAAATAAACTTAAAAAAATATGCCTTCTCTGACATTCATCTAAATTCTCCTGATGTTCTCTCCATCAGGTTAATCTCTATTCATCTTTTACTACCATCACCTTCTGAGTAAACTCACACATTTTGAGTATAAGGGACAGTCTTTGTACCAGGCTGCCTCAGGTATTCTGTTCCAAATTAAACTGATGCATCAAGAAAGTGTGTTTTGCTCCTCTTCCAGTCTGAAGTCCTTTGTGAGATGCAATATTATTTGCTTAAATAAGCAAGACAGTGGGCAATTTCATCAAAATGATGCTTTGATAGAAATTTGTTAGGTCTAGAAAGTCATTGATTGTGTGCTGAAGAAAAATTGCATTGGGCATAGTCAAACAGGCAAAGAAGAGTTTATTTAAGACTATTACAATAATGCATAAAGATTGAACTCAACTGCACAGAACAAAAGGCAGGAAGATTTTTAAAGCTGGGGCGGGCTCATGGACAAGTGCTGGAAGATATTGGGGGGAGATTGGTCGATGTGGCTAGTCTATCTCTGTTTGCTAATTGCTGCTTATTGAACCTAAGTACCTACCCTCCTATGGAAGGAAGTTGGGAGATAAAGGTGCTAACTTTATTGATGTTGATATTTCAAAGGGATGGCTCCCAGTTCTTTGAGGAAGACATCCTAGGTTGTAAAACTGTTGACCAAAGAGAGGCCGAGGGAACTTCAGTCTGAAAGAAATATGTTTTAAGTTTAATCAAGCTGCGGGAATGTTAAGGGAGTCTTAGTCAATTGATATTCAACATTTCCACTGTTGTTCCAAATTTGTAATTCTTGAGAGTTTTAATATGGTTCAGTTAGCTAACCTCCATACCTGAACAGAAGTTCTAAATTACATTTGCAAGTATTTTGAATTCTAAATTTAAATGGCAGTAGCATTAACCATGGGTGATTGAGTGACAAATCCATTATGGTGACTGGGATCCATGAGCCACAGAGACATGTGGTGGTGGTAACAGATCATAGATGAGCAGACATCAAGAGTATCAGTTGGCTTAGATAATCCAAAATATCAAAAGTAAGTCAGCAATAATGAGATGTCAGCTACCACAATCGAAAGTCCTGATTCTTTCTCCCGTTTACAGTCTGTTTTTAGATGCAAAGGCTAAAATAAATTAAGGGGAGGTAGGTCTCCCTTTTGGAAATCCACAAAATGGTTTTTCAAAATAGTAGTGTCCCTTGAGGACTCCACTTGGTGGAAGTTGATTCTGTCAGACCCCTTTTATCCTGGAGTGGTCAGGATGAATATTTATGTGTTTATGTTTGCCTTTCCTGTTGTAGTGCCTTCACAAACACATCATCGAAAGACTTAACACATTGTCCAATTTCTTTATAGCGAAGAATACATGAAAATAAACATTTGTCAAGAGATCCACTGGTCCAAACAAATTCTGCCTCACCTGAAGCTGCCCAGGATCACATACCTAGAGAGTAGTGATTCTGTGATTCTGTTCTTACCCTCCTAAATTGTAACCCAGTGCTGTGTCCTGACACCGTACTTAAAGATATGTTTCCTTTCACTCAGATTTTATCACCGTCGGGTCTCCTGTGTTGGGCCCTTGGCAAATTCACCTGCAAAACAAGGCAACTAAACCAAATGATGTATTATAGCCTGATCAGTTCAAATACTATGTACCCTGAAGTTTTTCTATCTTTAATGATATGTTTTTATAGCTGATTTTGTAAATGGATTCAATAAATATATGGAGAAAAGTTCAACCTTGCTAATAACCTAATAAGTAATTTATCCATCAGCGCATATTCTGCTTGGACATATAATGTGATCAGAAACTCTGAGATCCTTGATTTATGCTCTATGAAGGAAAATATTTTTTTCTTTTTTCTTTTTTTTTACTGTTTTCCAGACATCTCCCACAGCCTGGTACATCAAAGGTGTTCTTAGTAAATAGAACTAGCAATAAGAACTAGCAGTGGTTATTGATAAATGCACTATTTCATAATCCTCATGCAACTATTATGAATTGATATTTAAAGTGGCCACAGGACTGTAAATTCAAGGTGAGGTACAGTAATAGGAAAGTAAGAGGGGACATGGAGAATAGAACTGAGAATAACGAAGGAGTCAACATCAGTCATTAAAATACATAGCAAAAGTACTCGCAAGGCAGTTCTGAGCAAAGTCATTTACTTATGGAGGTTGGGTGAGAAGCACAAATCAATTTGATTAGGAGTCAAGATTTCTTTAACAGCCACCTGCTGTTATCACTGTCCGCTCAAAAACCCAGGACTAGTGTTCCATTACTGAACATAGACTATTCTCCCGAGAACTTTCTGTAAAGCCCTCTTGATGTCCCTGTTTCGTAGGCTGTAGATGAAGGGATTCAGCATTGGGGTGACCAGAGTGTACATCACCGAGGCGATCATACCCCTCCAGGAAGATGCATCCGAACTGAGATACACACCAAGCCCTGTCCCATAAAATAAAGAAACCACAGACAGGTGAGATGCACAGGTAGAATACGTCTTATACTTCCCGGTAGCTGATGGGATTCTCAGGATTGAGGAGGCAATTCGGCTATAGGAGAAAAGGATCCCTGAGAAGGGAACAATGCCAAGAAGGCCAGTCACCATGTATTGTAGAATGTGATTGACCGATGTGTCTGAGCAGGCAAGCATGAGGGCCTGAGCAAGTTCACAGTAAAAGTGTGGAATTACCCAGTTGGTGCAGAAGGACAGCCGCAACATCAACAGACTCTGGATCAGGGAGTATGACAAGCTGATGAACCAGGACACAAGAACCAGGAGGCCGCAGAGCCACGGGTTCATGATGACTGTGTAGTGCAAGGGGTGACAGATGGCTACAAACCGGTCATAGGCCATCACAGTGAGGAGAAAAGTGTCCATACCTCCAAAAACCATAAAAAAGTACATCTGGGCGATGCAGCCTGCGTAGGTGATGGATTTGCTCTGTGTTTGGATGTTCACCAGCATCTTAGGGACGGTGGTGGAGGTGAAACAGATGTCAGCAAAGGACAAGTTGGAGAGGAAGAAGTACATGGGGGTGTGGAGGTGGGAGTCAGATCCGACGGCCAGGATGATGAGTAGGTTCCCGAGCACGGTGATCAGGTACATGGACAGGAACAGCTCAAATAGAATGAGTTGATGCTCTGAGTCTTGAGAAAATCCCAGGAGTAAAAATTCTGAAACCCTTGTTTGATTTCTTGGTTCCATATTGCCAACACATCAGCTAGGCACATGAAATAGACAATAGACAAACTCTAGAGTCTCTCTACTTTTTTATTTCTTGAAATGAAGCATTGGGCATAAAAGCCTTAACATTACAGAATTTAGGAATCCTATATTCTGTTGTTATGTGCAACATTTATTAGTGTTGATCAATCCCTGTCCATTGGCCTCTGGGAGCCTCATTTATCCTCTTTATTTAGAACCATCAAATCTAAAAAGTTAAGAACAACTTTGGACAGTACCAATAACATGATCCAAGCTACTCTAACACAAATGTGGAACTTGAGGTCAGATGAACCACAGTAACTTAATTTGGATTATGTGCCTTGTCTGGGACTCAAAAAAGGTTCAGATAACTATGTCTCAGAGGGAGAAAATTTGAGAGTATCTCATATATCTAGAGAGACTATATCAAGATGAGTAGAACGTAGGTTTACTTCTGAAGAAAAAAAGGATGAAAAAAGAAATGGTTTTCACAAAATAATAAATCACATGAACAAATGCTTAATGTCTAGTGTCCCACAGGCCATCAACATCCCACCAGAACAAGGTCAGATTCTTCCTGGACATCTGTGGCTTGATCAAATGCTCTTCTGTGAAGCAGAATGTAAACATGTTCTAACAAAAACATAGATATCAAGGTTTCCATTATTTCAGTACCATAGGATACTACAAGGTTCGCAAACAGAATTTTAAGACATATCCTCTATGGTCCTCATTAAATACTGGGGGAAGCACAGAAACTCTCCAGGATGTTGACACACGACCCCAAAAATTGAGAGTCAATGCAGCACTCATATTTAGGTGATGATTCAATGAGGCTGTGAAGAGGAAGAGTCCACCCACCCCCTTACTCTCTCTGTTCCAGGTCCTGAGGGTCCTGTACCCAGATATATAGGAAGTGGTCTTAATATCCAGGATGCAGAACAGCAGAAAATCATAATATGATCTTCAGTGTTGTGTTTTGTCTCAGAAGTATTTATGAACACCTACTATTCTGTAATGCCCCTAACTACAAAGGAAAAAGGCCGCCATTGGCTGTCATCCCTGTCAGTCCTCTTAGGTGTAAAAACCAAAGTAGCAGGGATGGGGTGGCTGAAATAGGTGAAGGGGGTCAAAAGGTAATAACTTCCAGTTATAAATAAATCATAAGGTATAATTTACAGTATGGATGTAATTATAGTATTGTATGGTATATTTGAAAGTTGCTAAGAGAATAGATCTTATAATTCCTCATCACAAGAAAAAATTTTTTTGTAACTATGCACTGTGGCAGATGTTAACCAGACTTATTGTGGTAATATGTCGAATATTACATATGCAATATGTTGAATCATTATGTCATACACCTGAAACTAATATAATGTTAGACGCCAATTTTATCTATAAAAACCCCACCAAACACACAAAGCTGCGAGTGTCTCTAGGTTGATAAAGATGGCCATATAGTAGGCACATTGCTTAAGGTATGAATGAACATCTTTATTCTGACCCTTGGTGGGTAAGCAGTTTGCAATCCTTTCTGGTGGCTTCTAGTCAGGTGAGAAGTATTCTAAACAAATGGTCATGATTCATCTTTAAGGCATGATAGTTTGTAAAATTTTCCCTGACTTTTAATAAGTGTAGCTTACTCTCTTGCATTCTGATCTGTTTTCTTGAGCAGAATATCAGAGTGTGCCCAGGAAATACCCACAGTTCTGGATATTCCCTGGGTGCTGTGTGTCAACATCATCAACTGCATTAGAATCGAGGAAAATAATTTCATTTCCTAGAGGGGCTGGATTGTGATTCAAATGGGTCATGAAATGATAAATGATAGCATTCATCTTAAGAAAGAGTTTCCCACACATTAGAAACCTTTTATCTTAGCACGAGAGCTTAGAAATTAGAGGTGGAAGATAAAACCATTTGTCATTTATACTTTCCCCTTTATTCAGCACCAAATACATGTTTGTCTTCTGTTTCTCTTCTGTTTCTAGGGTCTAGTGTTAGCGGGAAATTTTCTTGAGCCAGGCAGGGTGTAGGGGAGAATGGAACTAGCCTGTTTGTTAGTCACTGCAAAAGTCCTGGAAGCCATTCTGCAAGAAGGACTTCTTTGGGACAGGTTTAGTGTTAGCTGTTGGAGACACAAAGATCAATGATGTGGCTTATCTGAGGGAGCCCGCCTTTCAGCAGTAGTGGTGGATACAGAAACCAGTCATTGTAATACAGTGAATTAAATGCTAAGATAAATGAAATCATAGTGCAGTAGAGAAATGCAGCTGCACTTCAGCCCCACATGCAGCCTGAAGTGATGGAATCAGGGAAGAATTCCTGGAGGAGGAGATCCCTGGGCAAGGACTCATCTAGGTTGATGACTGAGCATGGGCTTTTCTGGCAGAGAAGGTAGCAAGGAAAAAGGCCCATAAGCAAAAAGCTGCATGGGACAGAGTGTTCTTAGCAACTTGCTGCAAGTTGCTGAAAGCGGGGCAGGGAAATGGTAAAGAATGAGGTTGGTGAGATGAGTGGGTCCACATCTCTGGGAAACTTGAAAAAAAATAATGGATAAAGATAGGGGCTATGTAGGGACTGTGGCCAAAGGAGTACCATGATCCATATCACAATTTTCCCTGGTGCCTGGAGTGAAAGATAGATTTAAGGCAGGCAGATCTAGGGTCAAAGGGAATAGGGGTGGGAATCCTGACATTAGAGTGGAAGGGACCACGCCACCAGTTTTAGGGAAGAGGAACAAAGGTGAAGAGGTGAATAAATTATTCCCATGTCTTGTTAATGATTCCATGTCTTTAGATAAGGGTGAGACCTGACACCCAAGAGCAATCAAGGGCAACTATGAGAAAGGGGTATATGAATTTCAGTATCTTCCAGAATGTTTCCAGAGCCACGGAGAAGGGCATCAAGAGGGGACTGGAGATTGGACCTTCCATGTGTTTCACTTTTCCTCCCTCAACCATAATGCCCCAGTCTTATACACTGCAGCCCTAGATCAGAGAACACAGACACTTCACTCTTCACTCTTGAATATCTCTATACAATCCTCAGATGAGGGTGAAGAAGAAGAGAAAGGACAGTCCTTATGGAGAAATAGGGGATGTTCCCCAGCAAATGAAGGTAGTAAAGAAGGATTTAGAAAGGATTTATCTAGTCTGAGTGAAGTTGAAGGATCTGGAGTTTTTGGGCTAGGTGATAGGAGTAAAGAATAAGAGAAGATCAATATTTCATGGTCAAGACCTAATAATCTATCAATACCTGGGGGCATCCATTTGTCCACTTCTTACTTGCAACTGTGCCATTATGCAGTGTGGTCCTGGAAAGTGCTATGATATCCAAGAGCAGACTGGGTGCTTAGCTTTTTCCTCCTCAACCCTATAATGTCCATCAACCATCCACCCAAATAACATGCTAGCAAGGTAAAAGCTCACTCACAATGGTAGGGTAGCCATTCACCCTCCCAAACAATTGGCTCCTACAGCTCCTTCTGCATAGACACCATGGGGTGTCCATGCCATATGCTTAACAGTAGTCAATGCCCTTTCTACCCAACCACCTCTTTTCTCTATATCCCACAACACTTACTGGGCTATGCATTCTTGGCAATGTGGGCTCACCACTGGAACCAACTCCCCTGAATCTTGTTCTCCCATGGAGAGTGGGTAATGAAGAAAGATTTATTTCCCCAAAGAGAAGGGATACAGACACAGGCATGTAATACAGAGTCTGGCTGATTTTTCCTGGCGAAGGCATGGATATCTTGGGAGTGGTATATGGGACTTGTGACTCTAAGTTGATATGTTACAGGTTTTGTGACCCTGGGGACTGAATCCCCTGTGAAGCTTGTTAGACAAATTGATCAATGGAGTTTCCATTCCCTGATCAATTTGACTCCTCCCAGGCAGGAGCCACACAGGGAAGGGTCTCTGACCTGTCAATTCCTTATCCCTGGGAGAGTAGCAGTGGGGTCAGCTTTGACTTCTCTCTCCTAGATTTCTTTTCTCTGGAAAAAATCTCTGCAGTCTTTCTTAGGTCTCCTCCTGCGGACAACTGACTTGTAGTATTCACATCAGGCAGATGGCTGAGTAGTGAAGGATCCCATGAGTGGCTTGGGTAATCGTTCTCAAACTGTCATCCTGGACCAAAATGACCTTAAATATTTGTTTACCTAGATTTCTTTTTAATTTATTTTTATTTTTAAAAGTATTTATTTATTTAGAGATAGGGAGAGAGAGCACACACGAGCAGGGGGGGGCAGAGAGAAGGAGAGACAGAATCGCAAGCAGTCTACACAACATTAGAGGAGAGCTCAATGTGGGGCTTGAACTCACAAACTGCAAGATCATGATGTATACCGAGATCAAGAGTCAGACTCTTAACTGACTGCACCACCCAGGTGCCCCTTTTGTTTAAATAGATTTCTTAGTTCCATCTCGAAGTTTCTGTCTCAATAGGTCTGGATTTGGGTCTGATAATGTGGATTTTTCACAAGTTCTAAATTTTGCTGGTCTCTAGGATAATCTTTTGAGAACAGTTGCCCTAACATACTCTTTCAAAATGTAAGCTTTATCAAAAGCATCGCCATGTATAGCTTTCCACCTTCTTCAATATCTCAACAATTTTACTTTATTTTTATTGGGATAGATATAGATAGATACAAATATAGATATAGATAGATATGTATCTCCGCAATACATATGTATCAAAATTTATCATTTTAAACATTTTTAAATGAACAAGGCTGTAGCTTTAAGAACATTCACAGTGTTGTATAACCATCACCACTGTCTATTTTCAGAACTTTATCATCCTCTCAAATAGAAACTCTGTGTGCATTAAATAATGATTCCCCATTCCCCCTCTCCTCAACCGTGGAAACTCTTATTCTACTTTCTGTCTCTATGACTTTTCCTATTCTAGGTACCTCATATAAATGGACTCATAAAGTCCTTATCCTTTTGTGTCTGGCTTATCTCACTTAGCATGTTTTCAAGACTCAACCATGTTGCATCATGTTGCAGAATTTCATTCCTTTTAAGGTTGCGTAATATTTCATTGTGTATATATACCCTATTTTTTTAATCCATTCATGTGTTTTCATCTTTAGGTATTGTGATTTAATGCTAGTATGAACCTTAGCAAGAATCTCTTTGAGTTTCTGCCTTACATTTTGGGGGGCAAATACCTAGACATGGAATTGGTGGATATTGAGAATCTACTTCTTTTTAAAAAAGTTTATTTATTTATTTGGAAGAGAGAGTAGAGTACAAATGGGGGAGGAACAGAGGGGAAGAGAGAGACAATCCCAAGCAGGCTCTGCACTGTTAGTGTGAAGCCCCACATGGCCCCATGACCCGCGAGATGATGACTTGAACTGAAAATCAAAAGTTGGAGGCTTAAGCAACTGAGCCACCGGGGTTTCCCAAGTTCTACTTTAAAAGCATGCCAAATGATCAAACATTTGAAGAAACACTGTCCCAGAACAACGAATCCTTGAAAGTTCCAATGACTCCTATTTTGCACATTGGTAGCTCTTAGGAAAGAAACTGAAGAGGCATCAGGGTCTCATAATAGTGGATCTGAAAGATTTTGATAGGGGCTTAGAATCTAGATGTGTCATAAATTAATTTGTCAAATATTTACTAAGTGATTCGGGTCAGGTACTGTGTAAGATCTCAGATTTAAACGGTAAACAAGATACCATAAGGGAATTCCATCATAAAATGAAAAAAGTTCACTGGCTAATGCCTCTTGAGAGGGCCAGATATGTTTTTCAAATAAAAATTTGGGGGGCACCTGGGTGGCTCAGTCGGTTAAGCATCCGACTTCAGCTCAGGTCGTGATCTCACGGTTTGTGAGTTCAAGCCCCACGTCGGGCTCTGTGCTGACGGCTCAGAGCCTGGAGCCTGCTTCGGATTCTGTGTCTCCCTCTCTCTCTGCCCCTCCCCTGCTCATGCTCTGTCTCTCAAAAATAAATAAACATCGAAAAAATTAAAAAAAAAATTTGGGTTGAAATAGAAAGTCCTCTAACAGATGTTAGAAATTTTCTTTATGAAATCACATTAAAATTCTAAAAGTGAAAAAAAAACCACTTATAGTAGGCTTCAAAACAACAAAGGATGTTGAAGATCTGTCTGCATTCCGCTGTGCACTGCAGCATTTTTCACCACAGCCAAGAAATGGAAACAACCTAAGCGTCTCTCAATTCTATTGTATGCTGAAGCCAATGTAACACTGTATGTTAATTATACTTGAATTTTAAAAATTTAAAAATAAATACAAATTTAAAATCCTAACTCATAAGTACAGAGGGAAAAATGGTGGTTACCAAGGACTAGGGGATGGAGGGATAAGACAGATGTTGTATGTGTTTGTGTATAATGGCACATATATACAATGGACTACTACATGGCAATGAGAAAAAATGAAATCTGGCCATGTGTAGCAACATGGATGGAACTGGAGGGTATTATGTTAAGTGAAATAAGTCAGTCAGAAAAAGACAGATACTATATGTTTCCACGAATAGGTGGACTTTGTGAGACTAAGCAAAAACCAGGGGAAGGGGAAGAGGGGAAAGGAAAAAAAGACACAGAGAGGGAGGGAGATAAAACATAAGAGACTCTCAAGGACTAAGAACAATCTGAGGGTGAGGGAGGTGAGGGAGGTAAGGGGGGGGGAGAGGGGGTGACGGATATTAAAGAGGGCATGTGTTGGGATGAACACTGGGTGTTATATGTAAACCAATTTGAAAATAAACTATTATAATGAAAAAAAAAAAAAAAAAAACCTAAAAAAAAAAAAAAAAAAAAAAAATCTTGCGAAGAGTAGTTAAGTCCTAGAGACCCAAAGCAGAGTTAAGTGAATATAGACAATGATATTGTATTTTAGTCATCAAATTTGTTAAGAGACTAGAAACTCACCATTCCAACCACTAAACAGAAATGGTAATTACATAACATGACAGAGGTGCTAATTATTGCCTCATTGGCAACTATATATATTAATATGTATATGGTTCAAATAGATATATATTTAACATGAATTGGGTGGCACCCGACCTAGCAGAAGGAAAGGAAGTCATAGAAAATGAAATACTTTTATTATTATTGTTTTAATTTTTTAACATAATTTTTTAACTTAAAAAAATTTTTTTTGATATTTATTTTTGAGAGAGAGAGACAGAGTGTGAGCAGGGGAGGGGCAGAGAGAGAGGGAGACACAGAATCTGAGGCAGGCTCCAGGCTCTGAGCTGTCAGCACAGAGACCAATGCAGGGCTTAACCTCACGAACTGCAAGATCATGACCTGAGGTGAAGCCAGCTGCCTAACTGACTAAGCCACCCAGGCACCCCTAGTTAATTTTTTAAAAATTTACATCCAAGTTAGTTAGCATATAGTGCAACAATGATTTCAAGAGTAGATTCCTAAATGTCCCTTACCCATTTAGCCCATCCCCCCCCACAACCCCTCCTGCAACCCTCTGTTCTCCATATTTTAGAGTCTCTTGTTTTTGTCCCCCTCCCTGTTTTTATATTAGTTTTGCTTCCCTTCCCTTATGTTCATCTGTTTTGTTTCTTAAAGTCCTTATATGAGTGAAGACATGATATTTGTCTTTCTCTGACTAATTTCGCTTAGCATGATACCCTCTAGATCCATCCACATTGCTGCAAATAGCAAGATTCTATTCTTTTTGATTGCCAAGTAATACTCCATTGTATATATTTACCACATCTTCTTTATCCATTCATCCATCAATGGACATTTGGGCTCTTTCTATACTTTGGCTATTGTTGATAGTGCTGCTATAAACATTGGGGTGCATGTGACTCTACAAAACAGCATCCTGTATCCCTTGGATAAATACCTAGTAGTGCAATTGCTGGGTCGTAGGGTAGTTCTAGTTTTAATTTTTTTTAGGAAACTCCATATTGTGTACCAGAGTGGCTGTCCCAGTTTGCATTCCCACCAGCAGTGCAAAAGAGATCCTCTTTCTCCACATCCTCACCAGCATCTGTTGTTGCCTGAGTTATTAATGTTAGCCACTCTGACTGGTGTGAGGTGGGATCTCATTGTGGTTTTGATTTGTATTTCCCTAATGACGAGTGATGTTGAGCATCATTTCATGTGTCTGTTGGCCATCTGGATGTCTTCTTTGGAGAAGTGTCTATTCATGTCTTTTTCCCATTTCTTCACTGGATTATTTGTATTTTTGGGTGTTGAGTTTGGTAAGTTCTTTATAGATTTTGGATACTAACCCTTTATTTGATATGTCGTTTGCAAATACCTTCTCCCATTCCGTCGGTTGCCTTTTCGTTTTGCTGATTATTTCCTTTGCTGTGCCGAAACTTTTTATTTTGATGAGGTCCCAATAGTTCATTTTTGCTTTTGTTTCTCTTGCCTCTGGAGATGTGTTGAGTAAGAAGTTGCTGTGGCTGAGGTCAAAAAGGTTCTTGCCTGCTTTCTCCTCGAGGATTTTGATGGTTTCCTGTCTTACATTTAGGTCTTTAATGCATTTTGAGTTTATTTTTGTGTATGGTGTAACAAAGTGGTCCAGGTTCACTTTTCTGCGTGTTGCTGTCCAGTTTTCCCAGCACCACTTGATGGAGAGACTAGACTGTCTTTATTCCATTGGGTATTCTTTCCTGCTTTGTCAAAGATTTGTTGGCCATATGTTTATGGGTCCATTTCTGGGTTCTCTGTTCTGTTCCATTGATCTGAGTGTCTGTTCTTATGTCAGTACTATACTGTCTTGATGATTACAGCTTTGTAATACAGCTTGAAGTCTGGGATTGTGATGCTCCTGCTTTGGTTTTCTTTTCAAGATTGCTTTGGCTATTCTGAGTCTTTTCTGGTTCCATACAAATTTTAGGACTATTTGTTCTAGCTCTGTGAAGAATGCTGGTGTTATTTTGATAGTGATTGCATTGAATATGTAGATTGCTTTGGGTAGTATTGACATTTAAACAATATTTGTTCTTCCTATCTAGGAGCATGGAGTATTTTTCCATTTTTTGTGTTTTCTTCAATTTCTTCCATAAGCTTTCTATAGTTTTCAGTGTATAAATTTTTCACTCCTTTGGTTAAATTTATTCCTAGGTATTTTATGGTTGTAGGTGCAATTGTAATTGGGATCAAATTCCTTGATTTCTCTTTCTGTTGCTTCACTGTTGGTGTATCAGAATGCAACCAATTTCCATGCATTGATTTTATATCCTGCCACTTTGCTGAATTCATGGATCAGTTGTAGCAGTTTTTTGGTGTAATCTTTTGGGTTTTCCATATAAAATATCATGCCATATGCAAAGAGTGAAATGCTTGACCTCCTCCTGGCCAATTTGGATGCTTTTATTTCATTGTGTTGTCTGATTGCTGAGACTAAGACCTCCAATACTATGTTGAATAAGAGTGGCAAGAGTGGACATCCCTGTCTTGTTCCTGACCTTAGGGGGAAAGTTCTCAGTTTTTCCCCATTGAGGATGATATTAGCATTGAGTCTTTCAAATATGGCTTTTATGATCTCCAGGTATGATCCTTCTATCCCTACTTTCTTGAGGGTTTTTTATCAAGAAAGGATGCTGTATTTTGTCAAATGCTTTCTCTGCATCTATTGAGAGGATTATGTGGTTCTTGTCCTTCCTCTTACTGATGTGATGAATTACATCGATTGTTTTGTGAATATTGAACCAACCCTGCATCCCAGGTATAAATCCCACTTGATCTGGGGAATAATTTTTTTGATGTATTGTTGGATATGGTTGGCTAATATCTTATTGAGGATTTTTCCATCCATGTTCATCAGGGAGATTTGTCTATAGTTCTCTTTTTTAGTGGGGTCTTTGTCTAGTTTTGGAATCAAGGTAACGCTGGTGTCATAGAAAGAGTCTAGAAGTTTTCTTTCCTAAATGAAAGACTTTTATAGGCAGAAGAGAGTAGGAACATGGAAGCTGTACTAGGCAAAAAAGTGGGTTGGTTATTTCAAGATAACTTTCCCTGTAGGAAATGACTGGGCTCCACCAGGCAGGGTCAACTAACTAGTGCTGATGAGGTGATTTGGATCGGCTGTTTTACAGTTCTATTTCTGGGACACCTGATTAATTACATCTCTGTTTGGTGACATGGGCTTAGTATAAGTGACTCCATTTTGGGTCTGTTGTCTTGTTTTTTAGAATATGAAAACAGAAAAGGGAAGGTGAAATAAAGTGGAGTCATTTAGGTCCAGGAGTTTTCAAATGGAGTTGTAAAGTCATTAAGAAGAGGCCCTATGCTCCTTCCTCCTCACGGGGTGGAAACGTGACCTGGCCAAATTGCAAAACTTCCACGGCTTCTGCCTGAACACCTGCAATTTCTTACAGTAATTGACTTTTGCTCAGTGGTAGTCTTAGGGACCAATTACATTTAGTCAAGATTAACTTTCTGCCTCCAACCAAAATTCTTGTAAACAGCAAACATTTCCTTTTTACTTTAAAAAACACTACTTTTGTTTGAGACCGGGACACTATTTAGCTTGCTATCAAAATGTGTGGATCCAAATTGCAATTCTTCGATTCCAAATAAATGCTTTTGCTTAATTCTTGCCTCCTAGCGATTTTAGGTTGACAAAAGGATGGTAAATTCAATTGGAAACAAATGTACTTGGTGACTTGTAACAGCCATTGCTGACAAGTGGTATGTATATGGGCAGGAGGGAGGGGATGCAGGCTCTCAAGCTAGAAAAATAAGGATATATCTTTAAATGAAAAATCATAATGATTTTTTAAATGAGAGATAATAGGTGACTGAACACGGAAGCATCGAGAAATGACAATTAATGAACACGCAAAGATGCTTGCTATGAACCAAGAGCATTTAATAGCATTCTGATAATTCAAACAAATGCATAAGATGAAAGAAGAGAGGGGACATAAGCATTGTAAAGTACAAGACAAATGTATCATTATTTGTAGATTAAGATTTGGAAGTTGAGAGCCCTTAGACATCCATAGATGCAGCCCTGTGTGGGTCCTTCCATCAGACATTTCAACCAATCCTCTCAGGCCATTGTTTTCAAATAGTAGCATCAGATTCACCTGGGTAGTTTATGAAATGCAAATGATTAGGCCTTTGACTGGGATTTCTGATTTTGTACATCTGGGATGAAGATCAAGAATTGGCAGGTCTAACAAGCTCCCAGGAGATGCAGATGCTGCTGTGTGGAAACAACACTTTGAGATACACTCATCTTGTCTGTGTCCCGAATACTGTGTCCCGGTGTAATGAAAGTTTTCTCTCCATTGTGTACCTCTCCTCCCCTCAATCCCTCCCTGAGTTTTACTAGAATACACTGGCTCTTTCAGATGGCATCATGGAAAACCCTGGTTGATCTGGCTCTTTCTCCTACAGAGACTTTCCCCCAGAAAGTTCAACGATGTGAACCATGCAGGGAATTCATAACCCGTATCTCTGGGAGTCCCAACATGGTCTGCCCTGGAGACACTGGAACTTATTGAAAGCTTCCAGGGACTTGGAAGGCTGAAATCTCAGAGCACCTTATTAAATAAATTATTCTATTTTCATTGTACTTTTTAAACAATTAAAATCAGGAGAATAATAGAAATGAAACTTTCTCCCACTTCTATTTCCCTGAAGGCAGCTATGCAGAGAGGCAACTTTCCTTCTTCCAATTATTCCTTTTTCCCTGGTACATCCAAACATTTGGAGTCAAGAAGCTCATTCTCCTGAAGATTAAAAAAGCTTTATCTTCCTTCAAAGAAGTCTTCTGGGGCCCCTTAAGATACTTCCCTATAAAAAATAAAAAATAGAAGTAAATAAGCACGACCTTATTTTCTTGGGGTTAAAAAAAAGGATATTACCACAACTCTTGCTTCCTCTCCCCTTCTTCGCAGGATTTAATTTCATAGTTAGGAGTTTCTCCCTGAGGGATGTGTTTGTGTTACAAGGAGCCCAGCAGACTTGACCCGCAGAACCCTGTTGTGACAAATCATGAGAAAGCTCTGTTTCAAGATATAGAAGGCAGCCACCCATTAGTGACATTGCTATGGAAAAAATGGAACATTCTCAAGACTGGAAATGCATCCCTTAGAATTACTGGGCACATGAGGTCGTTGCAGACCTCTTGAAGAAAAATTGCGATGGAGGTAAAAGTTCCAGATTAGTTGAAGACAGAGTGAACAGTGAGAGAATAGAAGTAGCTGGTGTAGAGCAAATCTCCCAAAGTTCGGAGAAATGCCCAAACTAGGGTATGGGTCTATAGGTTAGTTTTTTTCTTTCTTTCTTTTCTAATATAAAAAAATTTTTTTTGAAAGAGAGAGAGGAGAGGAAGAAAGAGTCAGAGTTTGGGAGAGGGTAGAGACAGAGAGAGAGAGAGAGACAGATAGACAGACAGGGAAAGAGAGAGAATCCCAAGCAGGGTATGCAATGTCAGTGCCCCAACACAGGGCTCCAACTCATGAATGGTGAGATCATGACCTGAACTGAAATCAAAAGTCAGAGGCTTAACCAACTGAGCCACCCAGGTGCCACAAGTTTTATATCATTTGAAAGAATTCTATTGGAAATTCTAACATTGCACTGTCATTGAAATACACAGGATAAAAATAGATAAATGAAGCATAAGTTCTCCCAAAAGTTAGAAAAGGATGGGGATCAAAGTTCAGGTGGAATTTTTTAAGAGGCAGCCATTCATAAAATAAATCATACAAATAATTATTTAATAACAGTGGTGGCGAATTTGATGGATGGCAGTGTCCAATGAGAACATATATCCAGTGGGGGCATGTACCTGAGAACTGAAGAGTTATAGGCAGGATTCAATCAGGGAACAGCTTGTCTAATTCCTAATGCTCACAACAGGACTTGTCATGCTTCCCTTACAAATAGGTGGTCTGTACCACCATCCCTGCAGACCCATGATCTCCAGACCAGTACATTTCACCTCCAAGGTAATAGTGCCAATGGGATGCTCTGCAAGGTCTTCTACATCTTCCCAAGATATTTTATCTTCCTCAATATGTTGCTTTTTTCTTATCCCATCTCTTTGAAAGCTAACACCATCAATTTCTGCACTCAGGGAATGGTTTTATTCCAGTGTCTCCATGAGGCTGATTTTGACCCCTCTGGAATGTTTTTTGGTTGTCCCAACACAGTGATAGCATCTAGTGGGTAAAGGCCAGGGTTACTCTTAAACATCATGTACTATACAGAAGAACCCCCTGCGATAAATATTATAGACCAAAAATGTCAATATTGTGGATGTTGAGAAACCCTGGTCTAGACAACTTTGAGAAATAATGAAACATTATTTTAACATATTAAAATTTTTATATAAAAAATCCCAACCATTCTCTATATTATTTTATAAAGATATTGAAAATATTATGTAAAAAAATCTCAATTTTTCATTTTTGTTTTGTGCTACTTGATGTTGTGCATCGTGGTTAGATTTAAATGACATAGATGTACCATATTAATTATCTTCAAGTGTACATTCCATACACTTGGCATCCATCTCTCTCTGGAAGATTTTCATCCTCCCAAATTGAAACTCTGTCCTCATTTACTCTAACTCTCTATATTCTCCCTTCTTCCAGGCCCTAGCAACCACCATTTTACTTTCTGTCTCTGTGAGTTTGACTCTTCTTGGTACCTCATATGAATGGAATAATGTAAAATGTATTCATTGACATATCTCCGTTTTGAAATTTTCAACTTTAAAAACCTGAACTTCTGATGTCCACTTTGCTTCCAAATATGCTCCATCCACAGCCCTCCCTATCTCAAGGGATGCACTTCCATTCTTTCATTATTCAGGCCCAAAACCCTGAACCAATCTTGGCTCCTCTTTATCTCACACCCATATCCTGACTGACAACAAACCATCTTGGCTCTTCCTTCTAATCATAGCCCCACTGAATACTTCTCAACACTTACACTACTATCGCCACCCTGCCCCTAGTGGCCTATACATATTTCACCTGCTTGCTGCAGTCATCTCCAAGGAGGCTTCCTCACACCCTGTAATCCATTCTCAACCCAGCAGCTGTAATGATCTTTCAAATCCTGTCATATAGTGTCCTTTGTCTGTCCTGAACTCTGCATTGATTCCTCACATTAAATGGGGAAAGGGTTGCATCAGGCAGGGAGAGATAATGGACTTTCCGGGAGGCAGGATGCAGCTACAAGTGGGAGGCTGAAGAAGCGGCAGTGGTGCAGAGTTTGGGGAAGAAAGAGGGTAAGATAAACATGTTCTGGAGCTGCCCCAGCTAGGTGGTATGCGTGGATTCTCACAAACTTTCCGATAAGCTCCGAGCAAAAAGACAAAGACAGAGAACTCCAGACGTAACCCAGTTGGGACTCCTCTCACCCCTGAGAGCTTCATACTTTCTCTCTGTTAATTCTATTGCTTTGCTCACTCTCTGTTGTCTGTGAGATTCATTTTTCGACTCCATGAGACTAGGACCAGCATCTCTTCTCCTGTAACAACCAACATCTCTCCTCCTGTAACAATATCACTCAGAACGAATGAAGGCAAAGGTCCTTCAAAGGCAGCGAAAGCCTCAGCTAACCAGGCCTGGATACCTGTCCTTCTCCTGCACTATGCCTGCCATCACTGCTCCAGCCACATCCTCCCCAGGCAACCTCCCACCTCAGGGTCTTTGTTAACCTTCCCATCGGTGTGGGGCAGATGACTAACTGTGTAAGGCATCCAGGCATCCCCTGGCTTATTCCCAATAACTCAGCCATTAAGTTCCATATATATTCCTAAAATGCCTCACTCTTGCATGTCTCTTGAATGTCACCCAATCCTACTATCCAGTTAAATTACTACTCATTATTTGTTATTCACCACATAAGCATATATTCTCCAATAGAAGTTTTCCCTGAATACCAAGTGTTGCCAAAATGGGGAAACACTGGACCTTCATGCCTTCCTGCTGGGAATGCATATTGGTGCAGTCACTTTGGAAAACAGTTTGGCAGTTGCTTAAGAACTTAAACATAAACTCACCATATGACCCAGCAATTCCACCCCTAGGTATCTACCTGAGAAATGAAAACATATGTTGACACAAAAACATGTGCTCAAGTACTCACAGCAGCATTATTTATAATGATACAAACTGTAAATGTCCAAATGTGTACCAGCTGACATGTAGATTAAAAAATTAGTACATCCACACATTTGAATACTATTCTCCAATTAGAAGAAACAAAGCATTGATACGTATTTTCACATGATGACTCTGAAAAAACATACGCTGAGTAGAAGACCAATACAAAGAACTACATATTGTATGATTGCATTTATATAAGATATATAGAAAAAGCAAATTAATAGAGAGAGTGATAAGTGGTTCACTAGGATTGATGTGGGAGTCAATAGTAACTGCAAATTGACACGAGGGAACTTTTTGATGTAACAAATATTCTAACAGTGGATTGTAGCATTAATCACATAACTCTACAAACTTACTAAACTGATTGAATTTATATTATCATTAGGTAAATTTCATATATGTTAATTATGCCTTAAAAAGTATTAAAAAATAAAAATTTAAAGAGGTGGGTTTTTTTTGTTTTTTTTTTTTAAACATTTATTTATTTTTGAGAGACATAGAGACAGAGCATGAGCAGGGGAGGGGCAGAGAGAGAGGGAGACACAGAATCCAAAGCAGGCTCCAGACTCTGAGACATCAGCACAGAGCCTGACACAGGGCTAGAACTCACAGACCACGAGATCATGACCTGAGCTGAAGTCGGATGCTTAACTGACTGAACCACCCAGGCGCCCCCTTTTGTTTTTGTTTTTGTTTTTTTTTTTTTTTTCGGAACGATTCAGGGTGGTTTGAAAATTTTTACCTTTGTTTTCAGCAGGATCTATGACACACATTACTTTGCTCACCACTCCGTATTGCAATCATTTGGTCCCCTCCTCGATTCAGACATGATAGACAATAAATTCACATTGGTTTCAACTTAATGGAATGAAAGTGAATTGAAGCCACATCAAATAAGCCTTTTCTCTGTAACAAATTGTAATTTTAGAGTAATTTTGCACTCGTAAGTATTTTCTCAATAGTTTCCTTTTTTTTCTCCAAAAGTTTTTATTTTCTTTTCTTAAATGTTTATTTACTTTTGAGAGAGGGAGAGAGGGAGGGAGAGAGAGAGAGAGAGAGAGAGAGAGAGAGAGAGAGAGAGAGAGAATGCGAGCAGGGGAGGGGCGGAGGAGAGATAGGGAGACACAGACCTGAAGCAGGATCCTGGCTCTGAGGTGTCGGCACTGAGCCCGATGTGGGTCTCAAACACATGGACTGCTGTGAGATCATGACATGAGCCTAAGTCAAACACTTAACCAACTGAACCACCCAGGCGCCCATCTCCAAAGTGTTAAAGCCTTTCATGATATGGTCTTGTACATTGTAGGCTTTACTACCAGTCTTAGCTTGAGTTCCCAGAGAATCAGATGCTGAGCCAAGGTTTTATGTGCAAGTACTTTATTGGAAGGAACAAGGAACATGGAACATGGGTGAGAGAAAGGAGAAGTGATATATGGAAGAAAATACATTAGAATTAGGTTTGTATTCAGTCTGCTACCACAAGAAAGGAGCAGAGTTTTCATTCTTTGGGGAAATTCTGGAAAATAGTACAAAAAACAGACCTCAGAAATATCTCAGTTAATGTGTGAAAGACATGCCATACTCCTAGGTCTCCCTTAAGGGCTGTCTTTGTGTGGGCATAATTCCTTGTCGCTTCTGCCACCACCTAGTGGGAAAACTTGGTTCTGGCTGGGGCTGTCATTTGGCAGCCATGCAATGGAAATGGTGAGAGGGTCCCAGGGAACATGGGAGAAATGTTGACAGCATCTACTAGTTCATCCTTCACTCAACACTCAATTCTATCAACATTATTCCCAAAAAGTGAGCTAAATTCTGAACACATTTCACATGTGTGTAATTACCATTCCTGATGGCACCTCCACCGAGTCCCAGAAAACACAATGAAATCACACTAGAAAATAACTTTTATTCTATTGTCTTAATTATTGTATGTTTTAGGATCTTAGAGGGTATATTTTTAAATTGCATATATGGGAAATTAAAACCAAATAAAAAAAGGAAAGGAGGAAAAGGAAGAAAGATGAGAAGATCACAAAGAATGAAGCAACATCTCAGAGATTTCCAAAGCAGGATATTACTATGAACATAATCAGAGAAAACTAGATTCCTATTTTGAAGTTGAAAATCACATCACTATTCTTATACAAAGCAGGATGGAAACTCCATGTCAGCTAGCCAGGTTCTAGTCCAACTGCATCTCATTCTCCTCTTTTGAAAAGTGGGGCGAATGAAAGGAAATGTCTCCAAGACATGTTTTCAAGGTGACATAAAGTCATACATGTGAAGGAACTGGCCCAGTTCTGAGAAGGTAAGCAATTTAGAATGACTACATAGGATTTCATTCCATTTCTTGTGGGGAAAACAAGCACACAAACAAAAGGAGTTGAAGAGTGTTTCATGAAGATGACGCCAAAGGCAAAGAAGGAAGCCCCTTTCCCTCCCAGAGTCGAACCCAAAGCCAATGTTTTGAAGGCCAAGAAAGCAGTGCTGAAAGACTCCCCCAGAGTCAAAAAAAAAAAAAAAAAGATCCACATCTCTTGCATTCCGATGGCCCAAAATTCTGCGTCTCCGAAGGCAGCCCAAATATTCCTGAAAGAGAGCCCCCAGGAGAAACAAGTTGACCACTATGCCATCATCAATTTCCCCCTTACTACTGAGTCAGCCATGAAGACAATAGAAGATAACGACACACCTGTGTTCATTGTGGATGTCAAGGCAAATAAGCATCAGACCAAACAGGCTGTGAAGAACCTCTATGACCTTGACATGGCCAAGGCCAACACTCTGATCAGGCCCAATTGAGAAAAGAAAGCACATGTTCGACTGGTTCCTGACCATGATGCTTTGGAGTTGCCAAGAAATTGGGATTATCTAAACCAAATCCAGCTGGAGTGCCTGGGTGGCTCAGTCAGTTGAGTGTCTGACTTCAGCTTAGGTCATGATTTAAAGGTACATGGGCTTGAATCCTGCATCACACTCTGTGCTGTCAGCTCAGAGCCTGGAGCCTGCTTCAGATTCTTTGTCTTCTTGTCTCTGCCCCTCCCCCGCTTGCACTCTGTCTCTTTCTGTCTCTCAAAAATAAATAAACATTAAAAAATTTTTTTTAAAATAAAATAAACTAAGTCCAGCTGGCTAAATCTAAATATAAGTTTTTTCACCATTAAAAAAAAAAAGTGAACAACATCAACATTTTAGAGGATTATTTTGGTGGCAAGCACAGCATCACTTGATATGATAAGTACTTCAGGCCTAAAGTTAGAAATCTTAAGAATGGTTGCAGGAAAGCTCATCAAATATGGAACTTTACTGACAGCATATAGAGAAGAAAAGTCAAAAAGTTTTATAGAGGAAGTTGTTGAGAGACTAATACAAAAACAAAAGAGACATCATAGGTGCTTTGGGAATAGAATAAATCAAACATGTCTGTTAGAGGGGAAAAAGAAAAAAGAGACAGATTTAATTTCATATTTGCCTTTGGGACCCACAATGTCCACCTGACTCCGAGACCAGTGTCCCATCATGTCCTTGAGGTTGCTCTTCTGAGGAGCTTTCGCAGGGCCCCCTTAACATCCTTGTTCCTCAAGCTGTATATGAAGGGGTTCAACATGGGGGTCACCACAGTGTACATCACTGAGGCAATTGAATTTTTCTGGGAAGAATGGGTCACAGAAGAAGTGAGGTAGACCGCCAGGCTTGCTCCATAGAACAAAGAGACCACAGAGAGGTGAGACCCACAGGTGGAAAATGCTTTATACTTGCCCTCACTGGAGGACATCCTCATTAAGCAGGAGACAATCTTAGAGTAA
This sequence comes from Paguma larvata, assembly GCA_030068075.1. NCBI lineage: Eukaryota > Metazoa > Chordata > Mammalia > Carnivora > Viverridae > Paguma > Paguma larvata. The sequence continues at coordinate 6,860,937 of CM057842.1, read as the reverse complement.
GAGAAGAGGATCCCAGTGAAAGGAACCACACACAGCAGTGAAATGACAACATATAAGTAGATGTTATTGATGAGGGTGTCAGAGCAGGCTGCCTTAATCATCTGAGCCAGTTCACAGAAGAAATGTGGAATTTCAGTGCCTATACAGAAGGTCAGCCGCCTAAGCAGTAGAATATGAACCAAGGAGACCCAGAAAAGGGTGAGCCAACAACTCAGAACCAGGAGGACACAGAGTCGTGGGTTCATGATGACTGTGTAGTGCAGCGGGTGGCAGATGGCCACAAACCGGTCATAGGCCATGACCGTCAGGAGGAAATCGTCCATTCCAGCTAAAATCATAAAAAAGTACACTTGAACGAGGCATTCTATATAGGAGATGTCTTTGCTGTGTTCCTGGATGTTCAGCAGCATCTTTGGGACAGTGGTGGAGATGAAACAGATGTCCACAAAGGACAAGTTGGAGAGGAAGAAGTACATGGGGGTGTGGAGGTGAGGGTCAGAGCTGACAGCCAGGATGATGAGCAGGTTTCCAAGCACAGTGACCAGAAACATGAACAGGAACACGCCAAAGAGGAGAGGCTGGAGTTCTGGGTCATCTGAGAGACCCTGGAGGAGGAATACTGATACTTCTGTCTGGTTTTCTGCTTCCATGTATCCGGTGTGTTTTCTGGAGAAGGAGGCAAAAGCAGCCTTCAATGAAGAGTCAGGTGCACCTCCCAGTCATTACCTTTGTTTCCATTTTGCATGGATGTCTTTCATCCTCCATCGGTCCTTCCAAATCTAGCGATTTACTCAGTGATGTCGTAGCCCAAATCCATTTAAGTTTATGTAATCATTCAGACTCTCTTAACTTATCAGAAATCTTTCTCACTGTATCTCCTACTCACTGGTTCTAATTCCTCTCTTCAAATCTATGGATATGAACCAATTTCTTCCTTGATGTGATCTTCAAAAATATTTGAGGACAATTAAGGTCTTTTCTTTGATAACCTCCAAAACTTCCTTTATTTAATAACCCTAAAATAGTGATTAAGATGGGTTTTCAACTCAAAAAACCTTGACTCTGTGATCTGACGTATGTTGTTTTAGTCACAGTTAACTCTGTCTTTTTTTCCCTAGAAATGTGATTACTGCTTTTACTTTATGATGATTCAAAATGCTTTTATTCCCAATAAGACATCAAAAATGATAACTATTTTTATTAATCTATTCCTTTTATGACAATTGTTTGTTGATATACCACTGTCATAAAATTCAGTATAGACCTATGATTTAGAAAAAGGAATCTTGAGTCAGACCTCTAGAATAAAACTTTGGTGCCAAATCTACTCTCTGTGTGACCTTGAGAGAGTCAGTTAAAATTATGAGACTGCACATACCTCACCTCTACAACAGGAGCAGTAAATATTCCCTGCCATTACAAGCCTGGTCAGTGAGTTAAATGAGATAGTGCACATAATGCTTCTATTGTGGTTCTTGTGACATACAGTGGACACTTGACAAATGTGAGCTTCTGTTCTTAGTATCACAAAAATTTTGTCATGTATGGTTATCATTTATCAATATTCCATTCAAACTGGGGCAGCCATCAAAGATGGAGTTTTGATCACTTAAAATTTTTTTTAAGTTTATTTATTTATTTTTAGAGAGAGAGAGTGCATTCATGGGAGAGGGAGTGGGAGAGGGAAAACCCCAGGCAGGCTCTGCGCTGTCAGTGTAGAGCCTGATGGGGGCTGGAACTCACGAACCATGAGATCATGATCTGAGCTGCAACCAAGAGACGGATTTTTAACCGACTCACCCACCCAGGTGTCCCAGAATTTTGACCATGATAAGCATAACAGCTCTAGTAGTTCTGTTGAATACCATGTAACACTTCTAGTTAATGTAGTTAATGAAGACTCTAACCTCTCTCTTTCAGATACCACCTGCCTGGGTGGATTCTACCATGAGGAAGGCAAAAGCATATGGACTCCATAAATAAGGGGGAAATCACAAAACCTTTAAAATGACACACAAAGCTTGTGTGCTCCTGTGTACATGCTCACAAGTGGGATGTGTTGTATTAAAATCGGAGCTGTTAACTGCCAAAAATTTGATTGATTGATTGGATTGAAAAATATTCAAAGCTTCTGTAAATCAAATCATCCCCCAAATGAAAAATGTATGTTTATTTCCTCTATGATAGAAAAAAATCATTATATTGGTGTCAATAAAATGCAAAGTAATGAAAACCGGGGACCTGAGAGGCTCAGTCAGTTGAGCATCTGACTTTGTCTCAGGTCATGATTTCCCAGTTCGTGGGCACATTGGGCTCTGTGCTGACAGCTCAGAGCCCGGAACCTTCTTCAGATTCTGCGTGTGTCTCTCTCTGCCCCTCCCCCACCTGTGCTCTCTCTTTCATGAAAATAAATCAACATAAAAATTTTTTTAATTAAAAAAACTAATTAAAAGGAAAACAGAATCATTGAGGACCAATTTACCCCAGGGACATGGGTAGGAAAGACTTCTCTGAAATACAAATATCTGAGCTCCAGGAGGAAGGATGGGTAAATGTTAAAAGGGAATTTAGGTAAGGGCATACATTTTGGGTGGAAATAATGGAAATTTGCACTTTCCCCATGGGTGGGTGAGCTTGGTAATGGAAAGGATTTGAGAAGCCAGTAAGATGGAGAGCAGACAGTGAGGGTCAGAGAGACAGAGTGTGTGAGGAGCCCATGTGGAGCATCCTATACTATTCCTTAATGTGGCTATCATGTTAATATTTTTATTTATATATATTTTTAGTGGATCAGGCATTGAGACTGTTTTTGCTCACCGTAGTCTTTCCAGGGACTTACAGAGCATCTGCACATAACAGGTGTTCAACACATGCAAATGTTACATGTGTAATAAAGATTGAGACCAGAAGCATCAACAAAAATGCAAAAATAATATAACAATATAATCAATAACTCAAATTCATCATATACCTAAATGTAGAATACAATAGAATAGGAAAGTAAATACAATGTATTCATGTCTATTTAAAAATGTAATATGTCATGAGCAAGTCATACCTATTCTACACCATGGAAAGGTGGTTTAATGCTAGGATGTTTGCAAAAACAATTCGTCACAAATATAGGGAAATGAAGAGGAATTATAACCATAATCACAATAGAAAATAGGTTTGAGGAAATGTAGCAGCCATTACTATGGTTAGCAGCTAGGAAAGAGCCTCTCACTGAAGGAGGGAACTAAGAACAATTTCTTAACCCAACAGAGAACAGCTGTTTAAAACTGTAGCCACCAGGGTCCCTCCATTCAAACACTAAAACATTTGTGTTAAATTCATGAAAAGGCTAAGGCAGTCCACATTCTCCTGAACATTTAATGATATTGATGAGAGAAGGAAATTAGCCTGCATACCAAATATCAGAAATAATGACATTACTTGTAGATACATTGTGGACACTAAAAGGAAACACAATACTGAACTATTAAATGCTCGAAGTAAGTCAAATGTGCCAGCAAAAACAGAGAATATAACCTAAAAACCCAATCACATGAGGAATAAAATAGGCAGTATCTTGTGCTTCATAGATCTTCAGTGAGCAGTTAAGAAATAAATGATGGGACAGGAAATCAAACAGGAGCCTAGTATTTATGGGAAAGAAGAGAGAAGAGGAGGAAACTCACTAGAAAATAAATCTTACTGGAAAGAGCTCTGGATTCTGAGAGAGAGAGGAAGAAAACTTATCAAGAGAGGAAAAGACTGGTTTAAGTAGCAAGTAAAGCACCTCCAAACGACAGAGACTTCAGCTTTGTTGACTAATTAAATATGGGACTGCTCCGGTCTCATTATTCTAGAGGTAAACCCAGTACCCAATCTCTCAACCCTTTTCCTTATACTCCTCCAGCCCTTACCGGAAAGCAATGATCCTACCCTCTGTGATGGTTATCACTGAAGCTTTTTCTTCTCTGCAGTGTCACCAGTGTCCTAAGGTAGCCCATTTGGGTTTTCCCCTAGGCTGGTCACAGAGAACTATAGGAAAGGGACAGCAGGGATATGCTATTATCATCTCAAAGATTGAGTTCTTAAAGCTGCTCATTAAATCAATTGTTCTACTGACTTTCCTCTCCCCAAACAATTCAGTTCCCTTGGGATACAAAGATAAAAGAATGGAAAAATTTCAGACAATGTTGTGTTGATGTAGGCAACAGTGGGCAAAGCTGAAGGTATTTTCTCCAAGGAGAAATTCTTCCGTGTTGGGTTTGACTGACATGACAATGTATCCCCTAAGGAACGTTTAATTCCTGCAAGAACTAAAGCCAGGAATGAACATTCTGTGATGTTCATCCCTTGAAGACTCTTCAGAGATTTCGAAGATCACTTGAGGTCTACAGTGTCATGGGGGCAAAGAGGTTCTTTCTGAAGAAAAGCAGAGTGATTAATGGTTTGACTCTGTTGAAAGGATTAAGGAAATGAGGAGTGAAAATATCCCTTGATGTTTGCTAGTGACATGGAAGCCATTACTGATATTACATAGGGCTCTATTTTTTACCTCTAAAGTGAGGGATAGCGGCATAAACAATCCAGGTAGAGAGGCTCGAGAACTGAGTATTAAGGAAATAGAAGTGGCAGTATAAATCACTTATTAAGTTTGTCAGGGAAGAGGTAAAACCTTGCATAAAGAAATTATGGAGTATGATTAGTTGACAAAATTTTTGTTTAACCAAAATATGCAACAGTTTTAATTTGAAAGAGAATGATCGTATTCAGTGCAGGTATTTGAATCCTCAGCACGTTCTGGCTACACAATTCACAGGATGCCTATACACTCTATGTCAATAACTATCATCATATGCTCTGTATCTCCAACACATGGGATACTTGGGTTCAGAAATCAGGCTTGTTAGTAGAAGCAGCCCTGTGTAACATCATTCTCAGGGAGCCAATTTGGCAGTATTTGCTTCAGGTGTCCTCAACTCTGCCATCAGCAAGTTTAAAGGTCTTGACACCTAAAAGGGTAGCACTTTCAGAGACATAGCAATAGTCCCATTGAACTTGAAGCTGTCTCGCACCCTGGCACTTGAGGTCCGTCATGCCAGGAGAAGGACTCACTATGTTAGCAGGGTTAGTTGACCCTGGTCACCAATGTCATTGTGTGAGCATGGCAATGGTCATGCACTGGTACCCTACCCTACTGTGCTCGTCAGTGGATGAGAGCAGCCCAGGAGCATCCTCAGAGCAAAGACAGTGGTGGCTACAGATAGCTGTCAGGCAATTATGCCTCCATAGCAAGAGATCTAAGTAGTGGGAACTTGGGTGATTGTGGCAGCTTCCTTTAGCTGAGGGAATTCTCTAAGAGGGCTGAAGGCCGAGGACTGCTGTCAGATGGCTGCATTCCCTGACCTGGAGAAGAACCCTTCATTCTGAAGGGAGTAGTGGGTGACCCAACGCAGGTTTACCGTCCACCTCATCACCATTTGTATAGTCACCTGCAACAACGTGTACAGTGTCCTTGAGAATTTATTTGTGAGGCATGAAGGTCAGTAGTTGGGAAGAACTGTTCTTAGGAAGTTGGAATCACACAGAATTTAAAGATCTTGAGTGAGGCTGAGTTAAGAATAATGTTATCTTTCGGACCTACTCCTCTGCAACCCAATTCTCTCTCCCACTACTGCCACGAAGACAGAACACAAGATCAACGCATGCCACCACCAAGTGGAAATTATCTGTGAGGTGTTTCACACGCACATCAAACTGAATCTTTCCAACAGCAAACTCAATGTTTTTTTCCCTCCTTCCTCCCTTCCATCTTCCTTCCTTCTTCCCCTCTCTTCATTCCTCCCTCACTCCCTCCATCCTACTTTCCTTCCTTCCTTCCTTCTTTCCTTCCTTCCTTCCTTCCTTCCTTCCTTCGGTTCTTAATAGCCATGAGATAGGTGTTTTACATGGTCTACCTTTTCAAAACTTTTAAAAAATAAACTTTCAAAACTTTTGAATCTGAACCCTGAACATATTCATTAGACAAATAATTATTTTATTTTACTTTTTTTTAAGTTTATTTATTTTGAGAGAGAAAGAGACACTGCGAGTGGAGGAGGGACAGAGAGTGAAGCAGAGAGAGAGAATCCCAAGCAGGCTCTGCACTACCTACCAGTGCACAGCCCAATGTGGTGCTCAAACCAAGAAAACCATGAGATCATTTCCTGAGCCGAAACCAAGAGTTGGCTGCTTAACCAACCGAGCCACCCAGGCTTCCTAAACAATTATTTTAAAGCAGGATAATAAGACTCAAATTATTCATATCATAAGATTATTATAGAGAAAATCTGGAGTACAAAAGTTTTCTGAAGGAAAAAAAAAAGGAAGCTTTATTTAAAACAATTTTGGGGCACCTGGGTGGCTCAGTCGGTTGAACGTCCAACTCTTGGTTTCAGCTCAGGGCTCGATCTCATGATTTTTCATGAGTTGGAGCCCCATGTCGGGCTCTATGCTGACAGCGCTGAGCCTGCTGGGATTCTCTCTCTCTCCCTCTCCCTCTGCCCCTTCCTTGCTCACACTGTCTCTGTCTCTCACAAAACAAATAAATACACTTAAAAAGAAAAAATTTTGGCAACACGTAGTTGGCAAATTGGAGTATATAGAGAGAATATTTACTTAGAAATGGTATCTAAATATAGATGGGTTAAGGGCACCTAGGTGGCTCAGATAGTTCAGCATTCAACTTTGGCTCAGGTCATAATCTCATGGTTCGTGAGCTCAAGCCTGGCATTGGGCTCCATGCTGACATCTCGGAGCCTGGAGCCTGATTAGGATTCTCTGTCTCCTTCTCTATCTCTCTGCCCCTCCCCTGCTGGTGCTCTCTCTCTGTCAACAATAAATAAACATTAAAAAATAGATGGAGTATACAAATTCTTTCATCTACTTGAAGAGTGATGTCATAGTCAGTTTGGGCAGCTCTAATAAAATACCATAAACTGGATGACTTTAAACAACAACAGCAAAAATATTTCTCACAGTTCTGCAGGCTCGAAGTCTCTGAGAGTAGACAGCCAATGAAATCAGGTTCTGGTGAGACCCCTTTTTTGGGTTGCACAAGCTGACATCATATTGTATAAACATGGCAGAGAGAAGAAGCAAGTTCTCTTGTGACTCATAGGAATGTTAGTTGCATTCATGAAGATTTTATCTTTGTGAACTCTTCTAATCCTAATGACCTTCCAAGGCTCCATCTCCTAATACCATCACACTGGGGGTTAGGGTTTCAACATATGAAATTTGCAGGGATAGACACATTCAATCCAGAACAAGTACTAAAGAAGAAATGAGCTTTCGATAAGAATGTGAAGGGCTACTACAACGATTAATGACATGATTTCATTTTTTTCTATAGCTGAGTAATATTCCATTGTGTGTACACACACACACACACACACACACACACACACACACACACATACAGACACAGACACATTTATATATACCACATCTTCTTTTCCATTCATCTATTGATGGACACTTTGGTTACTTCCATGTCTTAGCTATTGTAAATAAAGATTGCAATACACATGGGGTGCACACATCTCTTTGAATCAGTGTTTTTGTATTCTTTTGGTAAATACACAGTAGTGGAATTAGTGAATCATATGTGAATTCTATTACTCTGCCATAAAAAGGAATGAAATCTTGCCTTTTGCGACAACATGGATGGATCCAGAAATAAGTGAGATAAGTCAATCAGAAAAGACAAATACTGTATGATTTCACTCCTGTGTGGAATTTAATAACAAAACAAAGAAAAAAAGAGACAAACAAAAAACCAGAATCTTTTTTCTTATTTCTTATTTATTTATTTATTTATTTATTTATTTTTTTATTTTTAAATAATTTATTTTCAAATTGGTTTCCATATAACACCCAGTGTTCATTCCAACAAGTGCCCTCTTCAATGCCCGTCACCCACTCTTCGTCCTCCGACACTCTCCTCACCCTCAGTTTGTTTTTAGTCTTTGAGAGACTCTTATGTTTTCTCTCCCTCCCTCTCTGTGTCTTTTTTTCTTTTCCTGTTTCCCTCCCCCATGGTTTTTGCTTAGTCTCACAAAGTCCACCTATGCATGGAAACATATGGTATCTGTCTTTTTCTGACTGACTTATTTCACTTAACGTCATACCCTCCAGTTCCATCCATGTTGCCACACAGGGCCAGGTTTCATTCTTTCTTATTTCCACGTAGTATTCCATTGTATATATGTACCACATCTTCTTTATCCATTGGTCAGTTGATGGACACTTAGTCTCTTTCCATGATTTGGCTATTGTCGAAAGTGCTGCTGTGAACATTGGGGTACACGTGGCCCTATGCATCAGCACTCCTGTGTGTCTTGGGTAGATTCCTAGCAGTGCTATTGCTGGGTCATAGGGTAGCTCTATTTTCATTTATTTGAGGAACCTCCACACCATTTTCCAGAGTGGCTGCACTAGTGGCATTCCCACCAACAGTGTAGGAGGGTGCCTGCTTCTCCACATCCCCGCCAGCATCTATAGTTTCCTGATTTATTCATTTTAGCCACTCGAACTGGTGTAAGGTGTGGTTTTGATTTGTGTTTCCCTGATGATGACTGTCTTTGAGCATCATTTCATGTGTCTGTTTGCCATCTGGATGTCCTCTTTGGAGAAGTGTCTATTCATATCTTCTGCCCATTTCTTCACTGGATTATTTGCTTTTCGGGTGTGGAGTTTGGTAAGTTCTTTATAGATTTTAGATACTAGTCCTTTATCCGATATGTCATTTGCAATTATCCTTTCCCATTCCATTGGTTGGCTAGTAGTTTTGTTGGTTGTTTCCTTTGCCGTGCAGAAGCTTTTTATCTTGATGAGGTCCCAATAGTTCATTTTTGCTTTAAGTTCCATTGCCTTTGGAGATGTGTTGCATGGGAAATTGCTGCGGCTCAGGTCGAAGAGGTTTTTTCCTGCTTTCTCCTCTAGGATTTTGTAGGTTTCCTGTCTCACATTCATGTCCTTCATCCATTTAGAGTTTATTTTTGTGAGGGGTGTAAGGAAGTGGTCTAGTTTCATTTTCTGCATGTTGCTGTCCAGTTCTCCCAGCACCATTTGTTAAAGAGGTGGTCTTTTTTCCATTGGATACTCTTTCCTGCTTTGTCAAAGATTAGTTGGTCCATATGCTTGTGGGTCCATTTCTGGGTTCTCTATTCTATTCCATTGGTCTATGTGCCAATACCATGCTGTCTTGATTACTACCGCTTTGTAGTAGAGGTTAAAATCTGGGATTGTGATGCCTCCTGCTTTGGTTTTCTTCTTCAATATTACTTTGGCTATTTGGGGTCTTTTGTGGTTCCATACAAATTTTAGGATTGTTTACTCTAGCTTTGAGAAGAATGCTGGTGCGATTTTGATTGGGATTGCATTGAATGTGTAGATTGCTTTGGTTAGTATTGCTCAAAAAACCAGACTCTTAACTCTAGAGAACAAACTCGTGGTTGCCAGAGGAGAGGTGGGGTGAGAGGAGGGGGAAACAGGTGAAGAAGATTAGGAGTACATTTATCATGATGAACACTGAGTAATGTAAAGAATTGTTGAACAATTCTATTGTACACCTAAGATTAACATAATACTATATATTAATTATATGGAATTGTTTAAAAAAATTAAAAAATATTTAAACGAACAGAAAAAAGACTAATGACACACTTGTTGCCAGAGAGAACTCTGAACTTCCCCAAAACAGTCCTTGGCATCAATGGATCCATTACTGGGAATTTACCCTTGCTCAAGGAAATCCATCCTCTCACTTAAAAAACATATGGGGGCACCTCGGTGGCTCAGTCTGTTAAGTGTCTGACTCTTGATTTTGGCCCAGATCATGATCTCACAGCTGATGAGTTTGAGACTGTATCAGGCTCTGCGCTGACAGTGCCCAGTCTGCTTGGAATTCTCTCTCTCTCTCTCTCTCCCCCCCCCTCTCTCTGCCCCTATCCTACTTGCTTTCTCTCTCAAAATAAAGAAATAAACTTTAAAATTTTTAATTAAAAAAAACATATGAAGTGAAATTAATAACACAAAGTTCTTTTCTACCTCTTTGAGCCTATGGTTAAAACCTGTTATTCCACATTTATTTCAAAAAGGTGGTTCAGGGGCATCTAGGTGTCTAGGTCAGTTGTGCATGTCTTTGAGAGCTCAGATCATGATCCCAAGATCGTGGGATCGAGTCCTGCATTGGGCTCCACACTGAGCATAGAGTCTGCTTAAGATTCTCTCTCTATCTCTCTCTCTCTCTCTCTCTCTCTTTCTCTCTCAAATAAAAAAAATTTAAAGTGCTCAAATTTGGATTAATTCATTTGACAAATATTTGAATGCCTACCATTTGGTACAGTCTTGCTCTGTATAGTCAGACAAAAATTGGCTAAATACAGATCATACAAATGCATGACTGTGTTGTGAAGGAGGTGGCAGATGGCCACAAACTGGTCCTAGAACATTATGGTCTGGAGGAAAAAGTCCAAATAACCAAACACTATGTAAAAAATACATCTGAATGATGCAGCGTGCATAGGTGATGGCTTTGTTCTCTGTATGGATGTTCACCAGCATTTTTGGAACCATGGTGGAATTGAAACAAGTATCAGAAAAAGACAAGTGGAACGGTATGAAATACATGGCATGTGGAGGTCCCAGTCAGAGCTGATGGCCATAATGATAAGTAGGTTCCCAAGCATGATGACCAGGTACATGGACAAGAACAGCCCAAAGAGGAGAGACCCAAGAAGAGAATTCTGAGACACCTGTTTGGTTTCCTTCTGCCAGGAAACAGGCAAATCAATGCTAATTAAAAGAAACAAATAGAGGCTCAGTCAATTAAGCATCCAACATTCGCTCAGGTGATGATACCATGATTCGTGAGTTTGAGCCCCAAGTCAGGTTCTGTGCTGACAGCTCAGAGCCTGGAGCCTGCTTCAGATTCTGTGTATCGCTCGCTCTCTGCCCCTCTCTCACTCATGCTCTGTCTCTCTGTCTCTCAAAAATGAATAAAAAACAAAAACAAAAACAAACAAACAAAAAACAAAAAGCAGAGCATCTGGCTGACTCAGTAGAGCATGCAACTTTTGGTCTCTGGTCATGAGTTCAAGCCCCACGTTGGGCAGGGAGACTACTTAAAACAACAACAACAATGACAACAAATGCTATTCTGAGTAGGAGCCCTAAGATATAAAAATATTTTTATGATATGAATACCCAAAAAGAAAAACAAAATTACACATTTTCACTAGCACTCTCATATTCATTCATCAAAAAAAAAAAAAAGGGATTACACATACCATTTTCTTGTAGGAGTATTATTACATGGGTAATCTATTTCTCCTTCTGATCTTTATCACAAACTAGCCATTGCCTTCAGATCTATCTCAGTGGACCATCAACCTCTGGATGTCTAGCTTAGAATCAGTCCATTTGAAACATAGCACATCGATTGTTTGAACATTCTTCCTTCTTTGGGGCTGAAATTTGCCTCTTGGATAATTCTGCTTTTCCCTACATCTCTTTCATATTGTAGCAGATCTGTGGGTGTTGGTGTTGCTCAGACCCCACTTTGCTCTCTCACCCTGTGATCCAGTGTCTAATTGGATCAGAGTGTGGTGTCTGATCCAACCTGGCTAAACAGTTTTTCTCCTGGAGCTTTAGAAATGAACGTCAGATTCTGGTTAATAATCTGAGGGGATAGTTGATGGGATGCATCACCCATTAAATTTACGAATGAGATAAGCACATTTGCCCTCATCATCATCTTTAATCCACTCCAGAGTGTGAAGTCCCCTTCAAAGCCACAAATCTAAAATCTCAAGGGAGTTTTAACTAGACTCTCTTAGTCATTACTGTCCTTGTTGCTGGAGTTACTGCTAACCAAAGCCTCTCCGTGCACATATTAGACATTCCTTTTTCCAAAAGCACTTACTAAGTCCAAATGGATCACCCAACTGTAGTGGGCAAGAAGAACATGGTTGTACTGATGAATGTTACATTCCAAAAATAGTATTTGTTATGGGATCCAAGCCTACCTGGTGTCGAGGGACAACAATATTATTCTTATTGTCTTGGTCAGTGAGCTGAAAGCAAAGAGGCAGACAAGAAACATTGACCCTCTTAGGGACATCCAAGGTTGAAATCTCAAAACTACTAATTAAATAAATGTTCCTTTTATTTTTTCTAGTTCTTTTTCTTTTCCTTTTTCCCTTTCCTTCCTCCCTCCCTTCCTTCCTTCCTTCCTTCCTTCCTTCCTTCCTTCCTTCCTTCCTTCCTTCCTCTCTCCCTCACTTCCTTCCTTCCTTCCTTCCTTCCTTCCTTCCTTCCTTCCTTCTTTCCTTCTTTCCTTCCTCTCTTTCTCTCTTTTAAGATTTTATTTTTAAACCATCTCTAGACCCAGTGTGGGGGTTCAACACATAACCCTGAGATCAAGAGTCTCACACTCCACCAACTGAGCCAGCCGGGCGCCCCTTATTACTTTATTTCTAAACGGTTTAGCTAGTTGGGAGAGAGAAAATGATAATGTAGTGGAAAACGTGCTTGACAATTCTATTCCGATGAAGGTGATCATGTTTTTCTTCACAGTGGGAGCTCTTCTTTTCGTGGGTATGATCTCATAGTTCAGGATTCCCTCTAAAAAATATCCCATTGGAGTCTGAGCTACATGTTCTTTGCCAATCAGAATACTTAAATAGTGATTGTAAAAGGCTACTAAGTGTCTGGTGGCCCCCCAAGTCAAAGACTTGGCATATCAGTATGAATATAAAATCATGTAGCAGTATCAGTAAAACTTACTAACAAAGCCAATAGTAAATACCATAGTCTTTATCATTATCAGGTCATTTAATATGTACTGCACTCCTGACATCTGTTATTGTTATTTTAGAGATGAGTGACAGAGTGCAGAGAAGCTGACCAACCTGGTGTAAATGGCATAGCTGGGATTAGATCAGATGCCTGACCTCAGAATAGGTGGAAAAGTGTGGTTTGAGAATTTGAGAATTAGAAAGTGCCTTTATAAGTCAATGGGAAAGGAAAGACTAGTATAAACTGTTAGAACAAATTTGTTTTTCATATGGAAAGAACAGATCTCTACCTCCCACTGAACAGAAATACATCGTAGGTGGAATAAGTTTTAAATTTTAAAAATGAAAAAATATATTTGAGGGGTGCCCGGGTGGCTCAGTCAGCTGAGCATCTGACTCTTGATTTTGGCTCAGATCAGGATTGTGCAGTTCATGGGATTGAGCCCCTCGTTGGGCTCCATGCTGACAGCACAGCCTGGTTGGGATTCTCTCTCTCCCTCTCTCTCTGTCCCTCATCTGCTCATACTCTCTTTCTCATGAAAAAATAAACATTTTTTTAAGAAAAACTATATTTGTACTATTCGAAAGATCTGTTGAAAAAAATATTTGTTACAATACATAGAAAAAAATTTTAACAATATGATGCAAAATCACAATCCATATCATGCCATATCAGAGATATCACATATCAAACTGGAAGGAGATTATGAATTATGACACTAACAGAATAGAATTTTATGTCGAAAACCGTATTCAAATTACCATTTAAAAATTTTTTTTAAATATTTATTTATTTTTGAGACATAGAGACAGAGCGTAAGCAGGAGGAGGGCAGAGAGAGAGGGAGACACAGAATCCGAAGGCAGGCTCCAGGCTCTGAGCTGTCAGCACAGAGCCCGACGCGGGCTTGAACTCACAGACTGGGAGATCATGACCTGAGCCGAAGTCGGCCGCTTAACCGACTGAGCCACCCAGGCGCCCCAAATTACCATTTTTTAAATATTTATTCGTTTGAAGGAAAGAGAAAGAGAGCACAGGAGTGTGGGAGGGGCAGAGAGAGAGGGGGACAGAGGATCCAAAGAGTGTTCTGCGCTGACAGCAGAGAGCCCAATGTGGGGCTTGAACTCAATGATTGTGAGATCAGGACCTGAGTTGAGCCACCTACGTGCCCCTCATATTTCCATCTTGGGAACTAGACTCAATATTCTTAAAGGGTCCAGTTAGACAATGTGATACCTCCACAGTCCTGCAAGTGGACGTGCTAGTCTTATTTTAAGTTATACCTGATTACTATTCAGAGGAAATTATCTCCCATTGAAGGAGCATTTCTGGCACCATAATAAATGAATTCTCCTCTTTCAAGGATGCAAGACATATATAGATTAACATATGTTTCTGTATGTGTATATATGTGTCTGTGTACGAATATTAGTGTAAAATTGAATTAAAGTTCTCAAAAAAAAGGTGAAAGTATTGCAAAGGGATGAAAAAGCGATCTCAGACGTACTCTTAGCATAAAAGTAAAAATCACCAGAGCAGGTAAACTCTCAAATTTGGCTTTCCAGCCTTGGGATATGTAACAGACAGAGTAGGTTAGGCTATTGATGTTGAAACAGCCACCGTGTATATAACAGAAGTAAAATGTTACGGATTTAAAAAAACAAATGTTTATTATCTTTTCATGAAAAGTATCTACCGACTTGAGCAACAATCCAGGGGAGTCCTCTACCTATTGGCCAGCTTTCTAGACTCTTTGGATGATTGCTTCATTCCACAACAGCCATATCAAGGAAAGAGTGAATATGAAGAATAATATACCAGCTCTTAAGTTGTTTTAACCTAGAAGGGACGCATCACACTTCCACTCAGATTTTATTGGAAACACCAAAACATATTATTACCAGCTTTAATTTCTTTTTTTCTTTTTTCTTTTTTTAACATTTATTTATTTTTGAGAGACAGAGCATGAGAAGGGGAAGGGCAGAGAAAGAGACAGACACAGAATCCGAAGCAGACTCCAGGCTCTGAGCCATCAGCACAGAGCCTGATGCGGGGCTTGAACTCACAGACCATAAGATCATGACCTGAGCTGAAGTCGGACGCTCAACCGACTGAGCCACCCAGGCACTCCTACCAGCTTTAATTTCAAGGGAGAAAGAAAATGCTATTCTCTTGGATATCCAAAAGGAGAGATAACCAGAAATATTGTCCACCAAGTAATAAAATCCACCATTCAAATGTACACACTGAAATCCATGTGAAAAACTGTGCAGCCTGTTAGGTAAGAATATAGGTTCAGGGTCAGAGTTTGAATCCTTGTTTTGCCACTTGGTCCCTCTGTTGCTTTGGGCTCTTTAGAGTCTCAAATTTCCTCACCTCTAAAATGGAGACATTAATCATTCCCATTGAGGAATATACATAAGAAAATAGCAGTTAACATAGGTTTACCACATAATAAGCACTAAAACATTGACTGTATTTTAATATGCATATTGATCATATTTTATCCAGTAAAAAAATCCCGCAAAACACTGTTGGTAATACGTGCACATGAATGACACAAATCCACAATAAAACACATAGAAATAAGTTAAGGTGAACAATTGCACTCTTTGTCATCAGTTCAGAGAACAAGCTGAAGTAAATGCTCCAAATCCACATTAGAACTCACCAGTGAGGAAGTAAGAAAGAAGATGGAGGACATAACTTTGGGAAGACAGGGCAGAAAGATCATCAGATATATGATGCAGAAAGTGGTTGTTTAAAAATTTGTAAAAACTAGGAGAGAGAAGTCATAGATCCTTCAGGATTGGGTGAAAGGTTTGTAAGATTCAAGAAAAAACTTCAGAATTGAAGTTTTTGCCCTTGGGATCCATAAAACTTCTTAGTCTTGGGCCAGCAGATCCATCACAGACAAGAAGCCGCTCTACTGAGGAGCCTTCCCAGTGCCCCCTGCACGTCCTTGTTCCTCAGGCTGTAGATGAAGGGGTTCAGCATGGGAGTGACCACAGTGTACATCACCGAGGCCACTGAGACTTTCTGTGGGGAGTGAGTCACTGCAGAAGTGAAGTAGACCCCAACACCTGTCCCATAAAATAAAGAAACCACTGAGAGGTGAGACCCACAGGTGGAAAATGCTTTTTGCTTTCCCCCACCTGAAGACATCTTCCTTATGGATGAAGCAATACGTGAGTAGGAGAAAAAGATCCCAACAAGGGGAAAAACGCCTAGCACTCCAGTCATAAAGTATATCAATGTGCTATTCAGGAAGGTATCAGAGCAGGCCAACTTGAGAATCTGTGTCAATTCACAGAAGAAATGTGGAACTTCAAGATCTCTACAGAAGCTCAGATGCATCATCAGAGAGATATGAAGAAGGGATGTCATGACACCAATAAACCAGGTGACAAAAACCAGCAGGCCACAGAGGTGTGGGTTCATGATGACTGTGTAGTGCAGGGGGTGGCAGATGGCCACAAACCGGTCATAGGCCATCACGGTCAGGAGGAGAGTGTCCAGGATAGGAAAAAACATGGAAAAATATACCTGCGTGAGGCAGTCCATGTAGGAGATGGCTTTGTTCTCTGTGCGGATGCTCACCAGCATCTTGGGCACTATGGTGGTGCTGAAACTGATGTCGACCAAGGACAAGTTGGAGAGGAAGAAGTACATGGGGGTGTGGAGGTGGGGGTCAGAGCAGATAGCTAGGATGATGAGTAGGTTCCCGAGCACAGTGATCAGAAACATGGACAGGAACAGCCCAAATATGAAGGGCTGCAGTTCCGGATCGTCCGAGAACCCAAGGAGGATGAACTCTAAAATTGCCGTTTGGTTTCCTGCCTCCATGTACCTGATATATCTATGAAGGAAGAGACAAGAGCAACGTCAGTTAGTAGCAAACTGGCACCCTCCATGTAACAAAAATGCTGACCATGCCTTTCACTCAAGTTATTTATGAAGTCAGTCATTTTGTCTAAATGGCTTTCCTTTCACTTATAAGTGAAATCCTAAAAGATGGAATCTCTTATGGCAACCACCCATGTTAAGCAAAATAAGTTGATCAGAGAAAGGCAAATACCTTATGATTTCACTCATGTGTGGAATTTAAGAAAGAAAACAAATGAGCAAAGGGAAAAAAGAGAGAGAGAGAGAGACAAACCAAGAAACAGACTTAACTATAGAGAATAAACTGATGGTTACCAGAGAGAAGGGTGGTGATGGGTGAACTAGATGATGGAGATTAAGGCGCCCACGTGTGATGAGCAACAATTATTGTATGTAAATGTTGAATTACTAAATTGTTCACCTGAAACTAATATTACACTGTATGTTAACTAACTGGAATTTAAATAAAAACTTTAAAAAAGCATAAAATGTGGAGAAGTAGGCACCCTCCTACACTGTTGGTGGGAATGCAAACTGGTGCAGCCACTCTGGAAAACGGTGTGGAGGTTCCTCAAAAAAATGAAAATAGAGCTACCCTATGACCCAGCAATAGCCCTGCTAGGAATCTACCCAAGAGACACAGGAATGCTGATGCATAGGAGCACGTGTACCCCAATGTTCATAGCAGCACTTTCGACAATAGCCAAATCATGGAAAGAGACCAAGTGCCCATCAACTGACGAATGGATAAAGAAGTTATGGTACTTATATACAATGGACTACTACGTGGCAATGAGAAAAAATGAAATCTGGCCATGTGTAGCCAGATGGATGGAACTGGAGGGTATTATGTTAAGTGAAATAAGTCAGTCAGAAAAAGACAGATACCATATGTTTCCACGAATAGGTGGACTTTGTGAAACTAAGCAAAAACCAGGGGGAGGGGAAGAGGGGAAAGAAAAAAAAGACACAGAGAGGGAGGGAGATAAAACATAAGAGACTCTCAAAGACTAAGAAAAAACTGAGGGTGAGGGGGATGAGGGAGGGGGGAGAGGGGGTGATGGGCATTAAAAAGGGCACATGTTGGGATGAACACTGGGTGTTATATGTAAACCAATTTGAAAATAAACTATTATAATAAAAAAAAAAAAAAAAGCATAAAAGATCCATTTTATGTGTGTCAACTATATTTAAAAAAAAACCCATTTTATAACAACACAAACAGAATGGAATCCTACAGGATAGAGTCTGGATTTCCCAATCACCTATTTTGAGCATCCATTCTTTTTAAAAATCTTAAAAAAATTTTTTAACGTTCATTTATTTTTGAGAGACTTAGAGACAGAACGTGAGCAGGGGAAGGGCAGAGAGAGAGGGAGACACAGAATCCCAAGCAGACTCCAGGCTCCGAGCTGTTGCCGGCACAGAGCCTGACTCGGGGCTCAGACTCACCGACCGTGAGATCATGACCTGAGTCAAAGTTGGCTGCCCAACCGACTGAGCCACCCAGGCGCCCCTAAAATAATTTTTTTAATGTTTATTTATTTTTGAGAGACAGAGACAGAGCACAGGTGGGGGAGGGGCAGAGAGAGAGGGAGACATAGAATCTATAGCAGTCTCCGGGCTCTGAGTTGTCAGCACAGAGCTAGACGCCAGGCTTGAACACACAAACTGTGAGACCATGACCTGAGCTGAAGTCAGATACTGAACCAGCTGAGCCACCTAGACATCCAAGCATCCATTCTATTTATTTTGTTTTTTAAAATGATTTGTTTTTAAATATTTTATTATTTTTAAAGTAATATTTATACCTACCGTGGGGCTTGAACTTACAACCCTGAGATCAAGAGTCGCATATTCCACGAGCTGATCCAGCCACGCACCCTGTAAGCATCCATTTTATAATAGTCCTGTCATATAACCATGGAGCTTCAAAATAGGACACAGCAACATCATCTACCTCTTGGCAGAAGGCACTGGAAAGGACCCAATGTCACCTCTGTGGGATTCCTGCCAAAGATGCAAGACTTCAATCTAAAGACTAGGAAGCATCAGACAAATCCAAATTGAGGGACATTCTACACAATTTCTGACCTGTGCCTTTCAAAAATGCCAATGTCATCAAATACACAGAGAGTCTAGGAACTGTTTCATATTAAAGGAAGGTTAAGAGACATGTCAAGCTGGGTGCCTGGGTGGCTCAGTAGGTTAATCATCTGACTCTTGATTTCTGCTCAGGTCATGATCTAATGGTTTCTGAGTTCAAACCCCACGTTGGGCTCCAGTGTGGGACCTGCTTGGGATTCTCTCTCTCCCTCTATCTATGTCCCTCTCCTCCCTGAAAATAAATAAATAAACTTAAAAAGAAAGGGAGAAACATGACAACCAAATGAAATGCATGATCTTGCATTATCTTTCGCTATAGATGACATTAATAGGATAACCGTCAAAATTTATAACTGTCAAAATTCTGTAACTTGATAGTAGCATTAGGTCAATGCTACTATCTTGACTTTGATCATTGTACCGTGGCTATGTGAAGAAAATACCTTTGCTTTTAGGAAATACCAAAGAGTTAGTGGTAAAGAGGTACCACATTTGTAGCACAAATTACTCGCAAATGGTTCTGAAAACACACACGCATGAAGAACAGGAAGAGAGAAAAGTGGATGAAGAAGAAAGTAAAGATGGCAAAATTTGACATTTGGGCGATCTGGTAAAGGACATACATGGGGCGATTTACGTTGTTCTTTCGGCTTTTCTGTAAATCTGAAAGGAGGTCACAATTAAAAGTTAAAAAGTAGCATTTTCACACAAAGCACAGTGGAAAAAAAAGAAGAGAATCCATCCATGGGATGCTGTCAGTCAAGAGTCAGACTTCTAACAACACCGCAGCTTGGAGCTCGCCTTCACCCTCCGCTAGAAACCTCAGCCAGAGGAGTTAGTCTGAAGTGGTCCTGGATGAATTGTATTCTAGGTCTCAGGCAGAAGCAAACACGAATCTTCTCTGGAAGGTGCTTTCATCTGAGCATGTCTGCCTCAGTGCCCATAAGGGAGGTTGGTCTGAGATTTTTCTTTTTTTTTATTATTTTTTATTTTTTAATAACTTATTGTCAAATTGGTTTCCATATAACACCCATTGCTCATCCCAACGAGTGCCCTCCTCTGTGCCCGTCACCCACTCTCTCAATTTTTCTTTCTTTTAACAGCCTTTCCAGGCTTGCCTGCACACGTTAGTTTCTTCCAGATTTCCAATTTTATTAAGCACCACACTGGCCTTTCACTCCTGATGAACCAACACTTTTGCCTTCTTAGGAATTCTAAAAATGCTATGATCTGCCCCCCGGTCATGCCTGTGTAAGTACTGCCCTCTCTGCTGGAGCTCTTCCATTCTTTGTCTTCCTGTGATCATTCCTATCCTGATTCCTCAGATGAATCAAGGCTTCCTCCGAGGAGCCTTCCCTGAACCCTCCGTGCCCACCAGGTATAGTCCCCTAATCCAGGCCTTTCTAGCTTCCTGGATTTTTCTTCACTGCACAGATCATAGCTCTATATTTGCATTTACTTATGAAATTATTTGATTAATATCTGTTCCTCGCACCACTGAATTGTAAACCACACAAGTTCAGATCACTATAAAATTTACTTTTCCTCATATCCCCAGTGCTTTGTACTTGAAGACCAGGAGACTAAGTGTCCATCAACTGATGAATGGGTAAAGATGTGGTGTATATATATATACAATGGAATATATGTGGCAATGAGAAAGAATGAAATCAGGCCATTTGTAGCAATGTGGACGGAACTGGAGGGTATTATGCTAAGTGAAATAAGTCAGAGAAAGACAGATACTGTATGTTTTCATGCATAGGTGGATTTTGAGAGACTTAGCAGAAGACCACGGGGGAAGAGGAGAAAAAAAGTCACAGAGAGGGAGGGAGGCAAAACATAAGAAACTCTGAAATGCTAACAACAAACTGAGGGTTGATGGAGGGTATGGGAGAAAGGAGAGTGGGTGACAGGCATTGAGGAGGGCACTTGTTGGAATGAGCACTGGGTGTTGTATGGAAACCAATTTGACAATAAATTATATAAAAAATAAAAAAAGAGTAAACAATACTTAAGAGTGAAAAAAAAAGTGAAATGGAAGTTGAAACCAAAAATGATCATATGTAATAAGAACAAGAATTTTGCAGGTTAATCTCACAGTGACTGTAGATGCAAAAAAATGAAAAAGGAGTAAGATTAAGCATGAATCAATTAATGCAGAAAATAATTATAACTTCAAAATAAATCAAAATACATTTAGTAAAATCTAACGGTTACTGATGGAAAGGGAGCAAAGTAAAATTTTAGTCACATGGCATAGAAGGATACTGCCAAATGGTGGTAAAGAATAGCTATGGTAAGTTTCTTTCTTTTTTTTTTAATTTTGAGAGAGCAAGAGCTGGGGAGAGAGAGAGAGCATGTGAGGAAGCACGGAAGGTCCAGGGAGAGAGAGGGAGAGAGAGAGAATTCCAAGAGAATCCCAAACAGGTTCCTCACTGTCAGCACAGCGACAGGGCTCGATCTCAGAAACCATGAGATATGACCTGAGCCCGAAATCAAGAGTTGGATGTTTAACTGACTGAGCCACTCGGGCACCCCAAGAATAGCTATTTTAAAGCATGTGTTAATATGGGATCCATTCATTATTAAACCCTAAAAAACAAGGACACAAAAAAAGGGGAAAGGGAAATTATGCCTCCTGTTAAAATTATTTAACATTAGGGGGTGATGGGCATTAAAAAGGGCACATGTTGGGATGAACACTGGGTGTTATATGTAAACCAATTTGAAAATAAACTATTATAACAAAAAAAAAATTATTTAACATTGTTTCCAATAGTTCAAAAGAAATGCCATAAGACAGAAGAGTGAATAAGATATAATATTAGGAAGTCAAAAGCAAACCTGGTCACTGTCAGCTGCCGATGTGATTGCCTGCTTAGAACACCAAAGAAAGTCAACTTAAACACAATCAGAACTAATCACTGTCATTAGCTTCTTATGTACCTGTAAACCATCATTAGGAAAAATAAGAGAGAAAGATCTATTCATAATCATGATGATGGCACAGATAACACCAGGCACAGAGTGGACATTCAGCACGTCCTCCGCGAATCACAGAGTGTATAGAACCTGGTAGAAACCCCATGATGGCGGTGAGGTGAAGAAGGAGGTACCTTGCTGGAGTGGAGATTCTCCAAGTATTGCAAGCATTAGAATCATCTGGAGGACTTGCCAAGACAGATTTCTGGGTCTCCCCGCAAAGTTTCTGTCAGCAGGTCTTGGCAAAGCCTGAGAATACGAATTTCTAACAAGCTCCCAGGAGATACCGCTGCTGCTGCTCCAGGAACCTCACTTTGAGAACTACTACACTAGAGGAGAACAAAGAAGCTGTGAGCAGGTGCGATAGAAACTGTTAAGAGTCCACTTGAGGGACTGTCAATGCCAGTGACATTGAGAAAGTCACTAGTTTCCAGAATGAGGGCACGTTAGAGTTGGAGGTGCCAGAAACAGCAGCAATGGAATCTAAAAAGACATCATCAGAGAAATAAATTCCAGAGGTTAAAAATAAACAGGGCCATGAGTCATTATCAACCCTGTAACTCCTTCCCCTCTCTCATTTTTAATCCTCCTTTTCACACCTAGTACTCACTAGGACAGTGTGACTCAATTGGCTGGCATTGCATAAAGAAATATTTGTGCAACCTCCTTCTCCTCTGTTAGATGCTGAAGATAGACTCTACCAGAGAATGGCAGAGAGATGGAACCTGTCACCCAGTCATGTCTGTGAGAGAGGCAAGGTGTGGTCTCCTCCTGGTCAGGCGTCACTGAACTGTGGGTGAGGATGCTTGGGAAGTATTTATGGTTTCTCAAGCCCCTGGGGGATGATTTCTCATCACTCCTCATTAAATAAATTGTTCCTCTGATGTTCAGCTCCTCCACTCATTCAGCTCCCTGGGGGTAGGGAGAAAATGGCAGAACGGAACCCTGTGTGCTAATTCTGTTTCCAGGAAGGCAGCTCTGGAGCCAGAAGGATCTCTCTGCCTCCATGGGCCTCCTCCTTCTTGAAGGATGTTTCGTCACTATGGATTGGCTTTGAGGCAAAGAGCTCCCTCTCAGGAATGTGTCCCTGCTGCAAAGACCCATTTCCCCATAGCCACAGTACTTAAGGTCTCAAAGTAACACAGAAGAAAAGAGATGCATCTGTCTCACTGAATCCCTTGTGACCATATTGTGACTGTGTAGGCTACACAGTGTTGAACATGCTGTATAGATAAACAAAGTCCTGTTTCAAGAGAGGGAGGGTCAACCGTGTAAAACGATGATACTAGGTCGAGTAATAAAGGCTTAACAATGTCCTTTGGACTTATTGACGAAAAAACAATGATTTGGTAGGGTGGTGGGGAGGCGTCTACTTATACTAGAGCTAGGGAGTGACTACTTGTACTGGGACTAGGGCAGTGAGCAAACTGACCTCTTGAGTACAGAATGTTCTGCCAGGAATTGTAATGGCAAGTGAAATGTATCATCTTTCTCATTGCCACGCAGTATTCCATTGTATATATATACCACATCTTCTTTATCCATTTGTCAGTTGTTGGACACTTAGTCTTTTTCCATGATTTGGCTATTGTCGAAAGTGCTGCTATGAACATTGGGGTACACGTGCCCCTATGCATCAGCACTCCTGTATCTCTTGGGTAGACTCCTAGTAGTGCTATTGCTGGGTCATAGGGTAGTTATATATATATATATATATATTTTTTTTTTGAGGAACCTCCACACAGTTCTCTAGAGCCACTGGACCAGTTTGCATTCCCACCAACAGTGCAAGAGGGTGCCTGTTTCTCCACATCCTCGTCAGCATCTATAGTTTCCTGATTTATTCATTTTAGCCACTCTGACTGGGGTGAGGTGGTATCTCAGTGTGGTTTCGATTTGTATTTCCCTGATGATGAGTGACATTGAGCATTGTTTCATGTGTCTGTTAGCCATCTGGATGTTTTCTTTGGAGAAATGTCTATTCACATATTCTGCCCATTTCTTCACTGGATTATTCATTTTTCGGGTATGGAGTTTGGTAAGTTCTTTATAGATTTTTAGATACTAATCCTTTATGTGATATGTCATTTGCAATCGTCTTTTCCCATTCC
Source organism: Paguma larvata (assembly GCA_030068075.1). Lineage (NCBI taxonomy): Eukaryota > Metazoa > Chordata > Mammalia > Carnivora > Viverridae > Paguma > Paguma larvata. The sequence goes on along the minus strand of CM057842.1, from coordinate 6,837,017 downwards.
GTCGGTCGGCTATTAGTTTTGTTGGTTGTTTTGTTTGCAGTGCAGAAGCTTTTTATCTTGATGAGGTCCTAATAGTTCAATTTTGCTTTTAATTCACTTGCCTTTGGAGATGTGTCGAGTAAGAAATTGCTGCGACTGAGGTCAAAGAGGTTTTCTCCTGCTTTCTCCTCTAGGATTTTGATGGTTTCCTGTCTCACATTCAGATCCTTCATCCATTTAGAGTTTATTTTTGTGAGTGATGTAAGGAAATGGTCTAGTTTCATTCTTCTGCAGATTTCTGTCTAGTTCTCCCAGCACCATTTATTAAAGAGACTGTCTTTTTTCCATTGGATACTCTTCCCCGCTTTGTCTAAGATTAATCGGCCATGTGCTTGAGGGTCCATTTCTGGGTTTTCTGTTCTATTCTATTGCTCTATGTTTCTGTTTTTGTGCCAGTACTATACTGTCTTGTGATTACCACTTTGTAGTAGAGGTTAAAGTCTACGATTGTGATGCCTCCCACCTTGGTTTTATTCTTTATTCTTCAGGTTTTACTTTGGGTATTCGGGGGGTCTTTTGTGGTTCCATACAAATTTTAGGATTGTTTGCTCTAGCTTTGAGAAGAATGCTGGTGCAGTTTTAATTGGGATTGCATTGAATGTGTAGATTGCTTTGGGTAGTATTGCCATTTTAATGATATTTATTCTTCCAATCCATAAGCATGGGATGTTTTTTCATTTCCTTGTGTCTTCCTCAATTTCCTTCATAAGTTTTTTATAGTTTTCATTGTAGAGGTCTTTTACATCCTTGGTTAGGATTATTCCTAGGTATTTTATGGCTTTTGGTGCAACTGTGAGTGGGATTAACTTCTTCATTTCTGTTTCTGTTGCTTCATTGTTGGTGTATAGAAATGCCACCGATTCTGTACATTGATTTTGTGTCCTGCAACTTTGCTGAATTCATGGATTAGTTCTAGCAGGATTTTGGTGGATTCTGTTGGGTTTCCATGTTGGTATCATGTCGCCTGAGAAAAGTGAAAGTTTGACTTCATCCTGGCCAAATTGATGTCTTTTATTTTGTTTTGTTGCCTGATTGCTGATGCTAGGACCTACAACACTATGTTAAATAGAGGTGGTGAGAGTGGACACTCCTGTCATGTTCCTGATCTCAGGGGGAAGCTTTCAGTTTTTCCCCATTGAGGATGATATTAGCTGTGGGCTTTTCATATATGGCTTTTATGATGCCTTCTATCCTGACATTCTTGAGAGTTTTTATTAGGAAGGGACGCTGTATTGTCAAATGCTTTTTTTGCATCTATTGACAGGATCATATGGTTCTTATCTTTTCTTTTGTTAATGTGATTTATCATGTTGATTGATTTGCGAATATTGAACCAGCCCTGCAACCCAGGGATGAATCCTACTTGATCATGTTGAATAATTATTTTTATCTGCTGTTGGAATGTATTTACTAGTATCTTGTTGAGAATTTTTGCATCCATATTTATTAGGGATATTGGCCTGTAGTTCTCTTTTTTTTCCTGGGTCTCTATCTGGTTTGAGAATCAAAGTGATGCTGGCTTCATAGAATGAGTCTGGGAGTTTTCCTTCCATCTCAATTTTTTGGGACAGCTTGAGGAGGATATATATATTAACTCTGTTTTAAATGTCTTGTAAATTTTTCCTGGGAAGCTATTTTATTTCTATTGAAATTCCAACATCGCACCCAGATATTGGAATACACAGGATAAAAACAGATAAATGAAGCATAAGTTCCCGCCAAAAGTTAGAAAGGGATGGGATTCAAAGTTAAACTGAATATTTTTAAGAGGCAGCCATTCATAGAAATAATCATTTAATAACAGTGGTGGTGAATGTCGAGGATGGCAGAGTGTCCAATGAGAACACATATGTGGTGGGGACCATGTACCTGAGAACTGAAGAGTTATGGGCAGGATTCTACCAGGCAACAACTTATCTAACTCCTGACCCTCACAGCAGGAACTGCTCACCATTCCCTTACAAGTAGTTGATCTATACAACCTTCCCTGCAGACCCATGATCTTCCCCTCCAAAGTAGTAGTGCCAATGGGGTGTTCTGCAAGGCCTTCAACATCTTCCCAAGATATTTTATCCTCCCTAAAATGTTACTTTTCTCTTATGCCATCTCTTTGAAAGCTGACACCATCATCTTCTGCACTCAGGGAATGGTTTTACTCCTGTATCTCCATGGGGCTGAATATGACCCCTCTGGAACTATTTCTGATTATTCCAACAGAGCACTAGCATCTAGTGGGTAAAGGCCAGGGATGCTGTTAAGCATCATGTACTATACAGTACAGCCCCCTATGACAAATACCACAGACCAAAAATGTCAATATTGAGGAGGTTGAGAAACCCTATCTAGACAACTTTGAGAAATAATATTAAAATTTGTATCTAAAAAAATCCCAACCTTTGTGTCTATTGTTTTATAAAGATAATGAAAATATTATGTAAAAAAGTTGTAATATATATATATATATACATATATATATATGTATATATATATATGAGAAAGAATGAAATCTGGCCATGTGTAGCAACATGGATGGAACTGGAGGGTATTATGCTAAGTGAAATAAGTCAGTCAGAGAAAGACAGATACCATATATTTCCATGCATAGGTGGATTATGAGAGACTTAGCAGAAAACCATGGAGGAGGGGAAGAGGGGAAATAAAAAAAGACACAGAGAGGGAGGGAGACAAAACATAAGAGACTATTAAAGACCAAGAACAAACTGAGGGGTGAGGGAGGTGTGGGAAGGGAGAGAGTGGGTGACGAGCACAGAGGAGGGCACTTTTTAGGATGAGCACTGGGTGTTGTATGGAAACCAATTAGACAATAAATTATAAGAGTGAAAAAATCTCAATTTTTCATGTTTTGTTTTGTGCTACTTGATGTTTTGCATTGTGGTTAGATTTATAGAGGCTGTCTTTTTTCCACTGGATACTCTTTCCTGCTTTGTCAAAGATTAATTGGCCATATGCTTGTGGATCCATTTCTGGGTTCTCTATTCCATTCCATTGTTCTATGTGTCTGTTCTTGTGCCAATACCATGCTGTCTTGATTACTAAGATTTAAATGACATAGATGTACTATATTAATTATCTTCAAGTGCACATTCTATACACTTGGCATCCATCTCTCTCCGGAAGGTTTTCACTCTCTCAAATTGAAACTCTGTCCTTCCCATTAACACTAACCTTTTACTTCCTCCCTTCTACCAACTCCTGGCAAACACCACTTTACTGTCTCTGTAAGTTTGACTCCTCTTGGTACGTCACATGAGTAGAATCATATAAAATGGATCTATCTGCAACATCTCCATTTTGAAATTCTCGACTTTCAAAACCTGAACTTCTGACGTCCACTTTGCTTTCAAATATGCTCCTTCCATAGCCCTCCCTGTTTCAAGGGATACACTTCCATTCTTTCATTATTCAGACCCCAAACCCTGAAACCAATCTTGGCTCCTCTCTTTATCTCACACCCATATTCGGACTGACAACAAATCATCTTGACTCTTCCTTCTAATCATAGCCCCACTGAATACTTCTCAACACTTAACATTACTATCACCACCCTGCTCCTAGCTACCTGTACATCTTTCACCTGGCTTGCTGGAGTCATCTCCAAGCCGGCTTCCTCACACCTTGCAATCCATTCACAACTTGGCAGCTGGAATAATCTCTGAAATTCTGTCATATAGTTCCTTTGTCTGCCCCAAATCATTCGATGACTCCTTATATTGAATGCGGAAAGGGTTGCATCAGGCAGGGAGAGATAAGGGACCGTCAGGGAGGCAGGATGCAGCTACAAGTGGGAGGCTGAAGATGTGGAAATGGTAGCCGATTTGGGGAAAGAAAGAAGATAAGATAAATATGTCCCAGACCTGCCCACGTTAGGTGGCATGTGTGGAGTCTCACAAACTTTCTGATAAGCTCCCAATAAAAAGCCAGGGACAGAAATCCCCAGAGGTAACCCAGTTGGGACCCCTCTCACTCTTGAGAGCTTCACACTCTCTCAGTAAATTCTATCAGTTTGCTCACTCTCTGTTGTCTGTGAGATTCATTCTTTGACTCCGTGAGACAAGGACCAGCATCTCTCACACCCTCTTGTAACAACATCACTCAGAACAAATGAAGGCAAAAGTCCTTCAAAGCAGAGAAAGCCTCAGCTAACCAGGCCTGGATACCTGTCCTTCTCTTGCACTATGCCTCCCTTCACTGCTCCAGCCACATCCTTCCCAGGCAACCTCCCTCCTCAGGGTCTTTGTTAACCTTCCCATCGGTCTGGGGCAGATGACTAACTGTGTCAGGCACCCAGGCATCCCCTGGCTTATTCCCAATAACTCAGCCATTAAGTTCCATGTATATTCCTAAAATGCCTCACTCTTGCATGTCTCTTGAATGTCACCCAATCCTATTACCAGTTAAATTACTACTCATTATTTGTTATTCACCATGTAAGCGTATATTCTCCTATAGAAGTTTTCCCTGAATACCAAGTGTTGCCAAAATGCGGAAACACTGTACCTTCATGCCTTCCTGCTGGGAATGTAAATTGGTGCAGTCACTATGGAAAACAGTTTGGTAATTGCTTAAAAATTAAACATAAACTCACCATATGTCCCAGCAATTCCACTCCTAAGTATCTACCTGAGAAATGAAAATTAATTTTGGCATAAAAAATTGTGCTCAAGTAGTCAGCAGCATTGTTTATAATGACAGAAACTGGAAATGTGGAAATGTACCAACCGTCATGTGGATTGAAAAATAAGTACATCCACACATTTGAATACTCTTCTGCAATTAAAAGAAACAAAACGTTAATACACATTTCCACATGGATGACTCTGAAAAAACATACGCTGAGTAGAAGATCAATACAAAAGACTACATATTATATGATTGCATTTACATAAGATATCCAGAAAAAGCAATTAATAGACACAGGGAGTGATCAGTGGTTTCCTAGGGTTGAGGTTAGAGTCAATAGTAACTACAAATGGGCATGAGGAACCTTTTGAGGTAACAGAAATATTCTAAAAGTGAATTATAGTAATAACCACAGAAGTCTACAAATTTAGTAAAATCACTGAAATTACATTATCATGGAACAAATTTTGTATATGCAAATTATATCTCAAAAAATTAAAAAATAAAAATTTAAAAGATTTTTTCTTGGAATTATTCAGGATAATCTGAAAACTTTTACGTTTGTTTTCAACAGGATCTATGACACACCACATTGTTATGCTCACCACTCTATTGCAAGTATTTGGTCCCCTCCTCGATTCAGACATGATAGACAATAAATTCCCATTGGATTCAAGTTAATGGAATCAAAGTGAATTGAAGCCACATCAAATAAGTTTTTGATCTCTAAAAAATTATAATTTTAGAGTAATATCGCAGTCCTAACTAGGTTCCCAATAATTAGTTTCCTTTTTTTCCTCCAAACGTTTCAAATTCCTTTCATAATTGGTGTCATACATTATAGCTTTACCACCTGTCTTAGCTTGGATTCCCAGAGAAGGAGATGCTGAGGCAAGGATTTATGTGCCATACTTTATTGGAAGAAAAAAGGATCATGGAACATGGGTGAGAGAGAGGAGAAGTGATACATGGGAGAAAATACATTAGAATTAAGTATACATTCATTCTGCTAACTACAGGGAAGGAGCAGACTTTCATCCTGTGGGGAAATTCTGGAAAATGGTACAAAATGCAAACCTCAGAATTCTCCAGGCTAATGTGTGAAAGACATGCCACACCCCATAGGTCTCCATGCAAGACTGTCTGTGTGGGCATAATTCCCTGTCACTTCTGCCACCACCTAGTGGTCAAAGTCATTTCTGGCTGGGGCTATCATTTGGCAGCCATGCGATGGACATGGTGAGACAGTCCCAGGGAATGTGAGAGAAATGTTGACAGCATCTGTTAGTCCATCCTTCATGCAGCACTCAATTCTATCCACATTATTCCTGAAAAGTGAGCTATGTTCGGGACGCATTCCACATGTGTATAATTACCGTTTCTCATGGCACCTCCAGCAAGACCGAGGACCACACAATGAAACCACACTAGAAAATAACTCTTATTCTATTGTCTTTATTATTGTATGTTTTATGATCTTAGAGGGTATATCTTAAAATTGCATGTATGGGAAATAAAAGTCAAATATAAGAAAGAAAGGAAGAAAAGGATGAAAGATGGAAAGATTACAAAGAATGAACGAACATCTCAAGAGTTTTCCAAGGAAGGATGTTACTATGAACATAATCTTAGAAATCTAGGTTCCTTTTGAAGCTGAAAACCACATTACTATTCTTACACAAAGTAGAATAGCAACTCCATGTCACCTAGCCAGGTTCTAGTCCAACTGCATCTCATTCTCCTCTTTTGAAAAGTGGGGTGAATGGGAGGAAATATCTCCAACTCATGTCTTAAAGATGACTTCAAGTCACAGATGTGAAGGAACAGGCGCAGTTCTGAGAAGGTAAGCACCTTTGAATGACCCCATAGGTTGTCATTCCATTTCTTGTGGGGAAAAGAAGCACACAAACAAAAGAAGGTGAATAGCCTTCCATAAAGATGCTGCCAAAGGCAAAGAAAAGCCCTGCGCCTCCCAGAGCCAAAGCCAAAGCAAAGTTTTGAAAGCCAAGAAAGCACTGCTGAAAGGCATCCGCAGTCATCAAAAAAAGAATATCCACATGTCACCTACATTCTGAAGGCCCATTTTGCATCTCTGAAGGCAGCCCAAATATCCTTGAAAGAGCACCCCCTGGAGAAACACTATACTATCATCAAGTTTTCCTATTACTGAGTCAGCCATGAAGACAATGGAAGACAACCACAATCCACTTGTTTTCATTGTGGATGTCAAGGCCAACAAGCAGGCAAACAACATCAACATTAAAGAGGATAATTTGGCGACAAGCATAGCAGCACTTGATATGATAAGTACTTCAAGCCTAAAGTTAGAAATCTTAAGAATGGCTGCAGGAAAGCTGATCAAGCATGGAACTTTATTGATAGTATATAGGGAAGAGAAGTCAAAACGTTTTAAAGAGGGAGTTCTGGAGGAGAGATAATGCAAAAACAAATAAAGGGGAGGTCATGGGTGCTTTAGAAGTAGAATAAATCAAACATGTCTAGAGACAGGAGGAAAAGAGACAGATTTAAATTCGCATTAGCCTTTGGGACCCACAATGTCCAATTGACTCTGAGGTGAGTGGCCCATCATCACCTTGAGGTTGCTCTTCTGAGGAGACTTTGCAGGGCCCCCTTCACATCCTTGTTCCTCAAGCTGTAGATAAAAGGGTTCAGCATGGGGGTCACCACAGTGTACATCACTGAGGCAATCGAACTTCCCTGGGAAGAATGGGTCACAGAAGAAGTGAGGTAGACCCCCGTGCTTGTCGCATAGAACAAAGAGACCACAGAGAGGTGAGACCCACAGGTGGAAAATGCTTTATACTTGCCCTCTCTGGAGGACATCCTCATTAAGCAGGAGACAATCTTAGAGTAAGAGAAGAGGATCCCAGTGAAAGGAACCACACACAGCAGAGTAATGGCAACATACAAGCAGATGTTATTGGTGAGGGTGTCAGAGCAGGCTGCCTTAATCATCTGATCCAGTTCACAGAAGAAATGTGGAATTTCAGTGCCTGTACAGAAAGTCAGCTGCGTAAGCGGTAGCATATGAATCGGGGAGAGACAGAAAACAGTGAGCCAACAACTCAGAACCAGGAGGACGCAGAATCGTGGGTTCATGATGACTGTGTAGTGCAGGGGGTGGCAGATGGCCACAAACCGGTCATAGGCCATGACGGTCAGGAGGAGATCATCCATTCCAGCAAAAATCATTAAAAAATACACTTGAACGAGGCATTCTATATAGGAGATGTCTTTGCTGTGTTCCTGGATGTTCAGCAGCATCTTTGGGACAGTGGTGGAGATGAAACAGATGTCCACAAAGGACAAGTTGGAGAGGAAGAAGTACATGGGGGTGTGGAGGTGAGGGTCAGAGCTGACAGCCAGGATGATGAGCAGGTTTCCAAGCACAGTGACCAGATACATGAACAGGAACATGCCAAAGAGGACAGGCTGTAGTTCTGGGTCATCTGAGAGACCCTGGAGGAGGAATACTGATACTTCTGTCTGGTTTTCTGCTTCCATGTATCTGGTGTGTTTTCTGGAGAAGGAGGCAAAAGCAGCCTTCAATGAAGAGTCAAGTGCACCTCCCAGTCATTACCTTTGTTTCCATTTTGTATAGATGTTCTTCATCCTCCATCAGTCCTTCCAAATCTAGTGATTCACTCAGTGATGTCATAGCCCAAATCCATTTAAGATTATGTAATCATTAAGACTCTCTTTCACTTATCAGAAATCTTTCTCATTGTATTTCCTACTCACTGGTTCTAATTCTTCTATCCAAATCTACGGATATAAACCAATTTCTTCCTTGATATAATCTTCCAAAATCATTGAAGACAATTAAGATCATTTTTAAAAATAAGCTCCAAAACTTTGTTTATTCTAATAACCCTAAAATCGTGGCTCGAACCCACGAACCATGAAATCATGACCTGAGGCAAAATCAAGGGTTGGATGCCTAACTGACTTAGCTTTCTGAGTGTAAATGTTTGACTTTAATTTAGAATGTCAAGAATGTAGTTCTAGAAATTACACAGTTTATCAATATTCTAACGTGTCTATAGAATGCTAATTAATTAAAAAAAAACAGGGTGCCTCGGTGGCTCATTTCATTGAGCATCTGACTTCAACTCAGGTCATGATCTCATGGTTCATAGGAACAACTCAGAATCTGGAGCCTGCCTCAAATTCTGTTTCTCCATCTCTCTCTGTCCCTCCTCTGCTGTCCTCTGTTTCTCTCTCTCTCTCTCGAAAAATAAATGAACATAAAAAATTTTCTTTTGAAATTAAAAAATTTAATTAAAAGGAAAAGAGAATCATTGAGGACCAGTTCAGCTCAGGAAGTTGGGTAGGAAAGAATTCTCTAAAATATGAATATCTGAGATGTAAGAGGAAGGATGGGTAATTGTTAAAAGGAGAATTAGTTAAGGATAAACACTTTGGGTGGAAAGAATAGAATTTGCACTTTCCCCATGGTTGGGTGAGCTTGGTAATGGAAAGGATTTGAGAAGACAGTAAGATGGAACGCAGACAGTGAGGGTCAGGACGGACAGAGTGTGTGAGGAGCACATGTGGAACATCCTGTACTATTCCTTTATGTGGCTATCATGTTAATATTTTTAATTTTATATTATTATTGCTAATAGTTAATATATTATTAATATTACCGTCATATATTAATAATACATTGATTATATAGTAATATATTTTAGTGGGTAAGAGATTGAGACTTTTCGCTCACCATTGGTTTTCCAGGGACTTACAGAACGTCTGCATATTACAGGTGTTCAACACATGCAAATGTTAGATGTGTAATAAAGACTGAGACCAAAAGCATCAACTATAATGCAAGAAATAATATAATAATATAATGAATAATGCAAATTCATCATATACCTGAATGTACATACACAATAGAATAGCAGAGTAAATACAATGCATTCATATCTATTTAAAAGCATAATACATCATGAACAAGTCATACCTATGCTAGGAGTGGAAAGATAGTTTAATGCTAGGATGTTTGCAAAAACAGTTCATCACAAATATAGGAAAATGAAAAGGAATTATACTCATAAGCACAAGAGAAAATAGATTTGAGAAAATGTAGCAGACGTTATCGTGGTTACCAGCCAGGACACAGCCTCTCACAAAAGGAAGAAACTAACAACAATTTCTTAACCTAAAAGAGACCAGTTGTTTAAAACTGTAGCCACCAGGGTCCCTCCATTCAAATACTAAAACATTTGTGGTAAATTCATGAAAAGGTCAAGGCAGTCCACATTCTCATGAACGTTTAAAGTGATTGATGAGAGAAGGAAATTAGCTTGAGTACCAAGTCAGAAATAATGACAATACTTGTAGATATATTGTGGACACTAAAAGGAAACACAATAATACTGAAGTATTAAGTGCTCTAAGTAAGTCAAATCTGCCAGCAAAAACAGAGGATATAACCGAAAAATCCAATCACATGAGGAATAAAATAGGCAGTATCTTGTGCTTCATAGATCTTCAGTGAGCACTTAAAAAATAAACGATGGGTCAGTAAAATCAAACAGGAGCCTAGTATTTATGGGAAAGAAGAGGGAAGAGAAGGAAACTCACTAGAAAATAACTCTTACTTGAGAAAGCCTCAAGTTTCTGAGAGAGAGAGAGAGACAGAGAGAGACAGAGAGAGAGAGGAAACTTTGCAAGAGCTGGAAAAGTCTGGTGTTTCCAAACTACAGAGACTTAAGCTTTGTTGGCTAGTGAAATATAGACTGCTCCAGTCCCATTATTCTAAAGGTAAACCCAGTCCCCACTTTCTCGTCCCTTTCCCTCATACTCCAGCAGCACTTACTGGGAAGTGATGATCCTACCCTCTCTGATGTTTATCACTGAAGCTGTCTTTTCTCTGCAGCGTGTCCTAAGGTAGCCCATTTGGGTTTTCCCCTAGGCTGGTAGCAGAGAATTATAGGAAAGGGACAGCAGGGATATGTTAATTTCATCTCAAAGATTGAGTTCTTAGAGCTGCTCATTAAATAAATTATTCCACTGACTTTCCTTTCTCCAAACAATTCAATTCCCTTGGGATACGAGTATAAAGAATGGAAATTTTTCAGACAGTGTTGTGTTGATGTAGGCAACAGTGGGCAAAGCTGAAGGTACTTTCTCCAAGGTGAAATTCTTCTCTGTGTTTGGTTTCCCTGAAATGACGATGAGATGTATCCCCTAAGGAACGTTTAATTCTTGCAAGAAGCAAAAGCAGGCATCAACATTCTATGATCTTCATCTTTTGAAACTCTTCAGAGATTTCAAAGATCACTGTGGCCTACAGTGTCATGGGGGCAAAGAGGTTCTTTCCGAAGAAAAACATAGTGATTAATGGTTTTGGCTCTGTTGAAAGGACTAAGCAAATGAAGAATGAAAATATACCTTGACATTTGTTAGTGACATGGAAGCCTTCGTTGATATTATATGGAGCTCTTTTACCTCTACAGTCAGGGATAGCGGCCTAAACAATCTCGTAGCGTGAGTTGTTGATATTATATAGGGCTCCATTTTTTACCTCTAAAGTGAGGGATGGCAGCCTAACCAATTTGGTAGCATGGGTTGACAAGTATTGAGGAAATAGAAGTGCCAGTATAAATCACTTATTAAGTTTGTCAGGGAAGGTGAGGTAGAGGTAAAACATTGCATAAAGAAATTATGGAGTGTGGTTAATTGACAAAATTTTTGTTTATTAGAAAATATGCAACAGTTTTAATTGGAAAGAGAATGATCATATTCAGTGCAGGCATTTGAACCCACAGCACGTTCTGGCTACACAGTTCACAGGATGCCTATATACTCTGAATTAATGACAATCATAATGTGCTCTGTATCTCCAACACATGGGACACTTGGGTTCAGAAATCAGGCTTGTTAGCAGAAGCAGCCTGTGTAACGTCACTCCCAGGAAGCCAGTTTGGCAGTATTTGCTTCAAGTGTCCTCAACTCTGCCATCAGCAAGTTTAAAAGTCTTGACACCTTAAACGGTATCATTTCCAGAGACATGGCTATCATCCCATTGAACTTGAAGCTGTCTTGCTACCTGGCACTTGAGGTTCATCATACCAGGAAAAGGAGTCCCTATCTTGGCAGGTTTAATTGACCCTGGTCACTAATTATCATTGTGTGAGTGTGGCAGTGGTCATGCACTGGTTCCCTACCCTGCTGTGCTCAGTCAGTGGATGGGAGCAGTCCAGCAGCATCCTCAGAGCAAAGACAGTGGTGGCTACAGATGGCTGTCAGGCAGTTGTGCCTCCACAGTAAGAGGTCTGAGTGCTGGGACCTTGGGTGATTGTGGCAGCTTCCTTTAGCTGAGGGCAATTCTCTAAGTGGACTGAAGGCTGAGGGCTGCTGTCAGAGGGTTCCACTCCCTGAACCTGGAGAAGAAGCCCTTCATTCTGAATCGAGTAGTGGGTGATCCAAAACAGGTTTACCGTTCGCCTATCACCATTTGGATAGCGACCTGCCACAACATATACAGTGTCCATGAGAATTTGTTTGTGAGGCACGAGGGTCAGTAGTTCTTAGGAATTGAGAGCCACACTGAGAAGTTAAAGATCTTGAGTGAGGCTGAGTTAAGCATAATGTTATCTTTCAGACCTACTCCTCTGCAACCCAATTCTCTCTCTCACTACTGCCACTAAGACAGAACACAAGATCAACCCATGCCACTGCCAAGTGGAAATTACCTGTGAGGTGTTTTACATGCACATAAATGGAATCTTTTGAACAGCAAACTGAATGTTTTTTCCCTCCCTTCCTCTCTTCCTTCCTCCCTTTCTTCCTCCCTCCTTCTTTCCCTCTCTTCGTTTCTCCCTCCCTCCTTCCCTACTTCCCTTCCTTCCTTCCTTCCTTCCTTAATGGCCATGAGATAGGTAGTCTACCTTTTCAAAACTTTTAAAAAATAAACTTTCAAAACTTTTGAATTTGAACCCTGAACATACTCATTAGACAAATATATTTTTTATTTTACTTTTTAAAAATTTATTTTTTATTTTGAAAGATGCAGATATGGTGTGAGTGGGGGAGGAGCAGAGAGAGGGAGAGAGAGAAAGAATCTCAAGCAGGGTCTCCACTACTAGTGCAGAGCCCAATGTGGTGCTCAAACCAAGAAAACCATGAGATCGTGACCTGAGCCAAAATCAAGAGATGGATGCTTAACCCACCGATCCAGCTAGGAGCCCAAAACAATTTTTTGAAAGCAGGATAATAAGGCTCAAATTATTCATATCAAAAAATTATTGTAGAGAAAATCTGGAGTAGGTGCAATTTTTGAAGAAAAATATGGAAGGTTTATTTAAAACAATTTTGACAACAGGAAAGTTGAAAAATGGACTATATAGTGAATATTGGTTACTTGGGAAATCGTATCTAAATCTAGATGGATTAGGGGCACCTGGGTTGCTCAGATGGTTGAGCATCCAACTTTAGCTCAGGTCATGATCTCACAGTTCTTAAGTTCAATCCCCGGATCAGGCTCCATGCTGACAGTTCAGAATCCTGCTTTGGATTCTCTGTCTCCTCCTCTATTTCTCTGCCCCTTCCCTGCTGGTTCTCTCTCTCTCTCTCTCAAAAATAAATAAACATTAAAAAATAGATGGGGTATACAAATTCTTTCATCTACTTGAAGAGTGATGTCATAGTCAGTTGGGCAGCTATAACAAAATACCATAAACTGGGTGGCTTTAAACAACAAGAGCAAATCTATTTCTCACAGCTCTGGCAGCTAGAAGTCTTTGAGAGTAGGGAGCTGACACAAGCAGTTTCTGTCAAGAGTCTTTTTCTGGGTTGTACATAGCTGACTTCTCATTGTATCCACAGATGGCAGAGGGAAGAAGCAAGTTCTTTTGTGACTCTCATAGGGATGTTAGTTGCAGTCATGAAGTTTTTATATTTGTGAGCTCTTCTAATCCTAATGACCTTCCAAGGCTCCACCTCCTAACAATATCACACTGGGGGTTAGGGTTTCAATATATGAATTTGAGAGACAGACACATTCAATCCATACCAAGTACTAAAGAAGAAATGAGCTTCCAATAAGGATGTGGAGGGCTATTGCAAAGGTTAATGATATGATTTCATTCTTTTTATGGCTGAGTAATATTCAATTTTGTATACATATATAATATAATATATATCATATATATTCATATTTATATATATACCACATCTTTATCCATTCATCTATTGATGGACACTTGGGTTACTTCTATGTCTTGGCTATTGTAAATCTGCAATACACATGGGGTGCACGTATCTCTTTGAATCAGTGTTTTTGTATTCTTCGATAAATACACAGTAGCAGAATTAATGAATCATATGGTAATTCTATTACCCTGCCATAAAAAAGAATGAAATCTTGCCATTTACAACAACATGGATGGATGTACAAGTGAAATAAGTCAATCAGAAAAGACATATACCATGTTATTTCACTCTTTGTGGATTTTAATAACAGAACAAAGAGAAAAAGTGACAAAGAACCAGACTCTTAACTATAGAGAATAAATTGGTGGTTGCCAGAGGAGAGGTGAGGGGAGGGGTGGGGGATAGGTAAAGGGGATTAGGAGTACACTTATCATGATGAACACTGAGTAATGGAAAGAACTATTGAATCATTCTAGTGTACACCTGAGATTAACATAACACTGTATATTAATTTAGATGATGCAGTCTGCATAGGTGATGGCTTTGTTCTCTGTATGGATGTTCACCAGCATTTTTGGAACCATGGTGGAAAAGAAAACAAGTATCAGAAAAAGACAGGTGGAAGAGTATGAAATACATGGGCATGTGGAGGTCTTAGTCAGAGCTGATGGCCAGAATGATAAGTAGGTTTCCAAGCATAGTAGCAGGTACATGGACAAGAACAGCCTAAAGAGGAGAATCCCATGAAGAGAATTTTGAGACACCTGTTTGGTTTCCTGCATCCATGTAGCTGATTAATTCTGCCAGGAAACAGTCAAAGCAATGCTAATTAGCAATGCTAATTACAACAAACAAATGGGGGTGTGTGTGTCTGGATGGCTCAGTCAGTTAAGCATCTGACCTGGGTCAGGTCATGATCTCATGGTTTGTGGGTTTGCATTCCGTGTCAGGCTCTGTGCTGACAGCTCAGAGCATGGAGCCTACTACAGATCCTGTATCTCCCTCTCTCTCTTCCACTCCCCTGTTTATGCATGTGCTCGCTTGCTCTCTCTCCCTCTCCCAAAAGAAATAAATATTTAAGGAGAATTCTCCTTTTTAGTAAAGATTGAAGTGAAGGAAGCATAAGAGGACTGGGTTTCAGACCAGATCTGGGGGCCTTGTATTGTCCTGAATTCCTTGATTATAAATAAGATTATTGGATTTTGTAAGGATGCAGCACTTCCAAATGTTTAGGATTAGAAACACATATAAGTATTTTACTGATACCAAACCACTACAAATGGAGAAAAAAAAAACAAAAAGGAAAAAATAACCCAAACCAAAAAAGCAAAAAACAAAAAGCAGCGTCAAACCCCAGAGATTGTGTAGAGTTTATGTATAATCCTGCATAAAATGAGATAGGATGACGGTATTTTTTAGAAGGTATTTATTTTTGGACACCTGGGTGGCTCAGTCATTTGGGCGTCCAACTTTGGTTTAGGTCATGATCTTGTGGACCATGGGTTCCAGCCCCGCGTTGTGCTCTGTGCTGACAGCTCAGAGCCTGGAGTCTACTTCTGAGTCTGTGTCTCCCACTCTCTCTGCCCCTCCTCTGGTCATGCTCTCTTCTGTCTATCTCTTGGAAATAAATAAACATTAAAATGTTAAAAAAAAATTAAAAAGTTATTGTTTAATGATTGAGAGCTGCATTGTGCATGCATGCCATCTATGGGGTCTCTGATGGTGTATGATTTTGTGCATTTAACTAAAACTACGTATCAACGTAGTTTGAAGTCTACATTTAATAGTTATGTTTGAAAAGACGTTAAAGTTTATTTATTTTGAGAGTAAGGGAAGGAAGGAGAGAGAGAGAGCGAGCAAGTGGGCAAGAAACAGAGAGAGAGGGAGAGAGAGAATTTCAAGGAGGCTCCAAGCTGTCAGCACAGAGCCCAACATGGGGCTTGAACCCATGAACCATGAGATAATGACCTGAGACAAAAATCAAGGGTTGGATGCCACCAGGCACCCCTATATTTGAAAAGACTCTGAAAAGGCAGCCCAAATATTTGAATGAACACATATTTCCATGGAGAAGTTAGAATAACAGAGAGTGATAAAAACCCACAAAGATAATTACTACATTTAATAAAGCTTTCTGATTGTAAATATAATTTACTTTAATTTATAATGTTAATAATGTAGCTCTAGCAATTACACAGTTTATCAATATTCTAAAGAGAATTTCTTGCACTTATTTGAACAAAATAGGCTGTTTCTAAGTGTCCTTTAATTAGAATGATTTTTTTCCTTAAATGGAGAATAATGTTTCTTATTCAATATGTTTCTTTAAAAGAGTATTTTATGGTGAGCATGGATTTATCACTCATCTCTAAATGTTCTTGCTCCTCCAACGTCTTCTGCTGAGTATCTTTAGAGTGTATATAGAAAGATGTTGGGGTGCCAGGATGCCTCAGTTGTTTGAGCGGCTGATTTTGACTGTGCTCCGATCATGGTCCCAGGATCATGGGTTCGAGCCCTGGAGTCCCAATCTCACTCCCTCCGGCCCTATCTTCCACTCGCGTGCACTCTCTCTCTAAAATAAAAATTAAAAAAAACAAAACCACAGTAGTGTTTCTTTCCCCACATGTAAGTTTCTTTCTTGGCCTTCTTTTTTTTCCTTTATTTTTTAACACTGGATATGTTTCATAGGAGGTCCTCTCTACCATGCTAATATTTGTAAATTTCTTTCTCCAGAGAGCCTCAAGCCAGGATCTTCATGATGAGGTACCTCTTCCATGATGATGATTGTTTTAAAGGGTTTATAAATCCCATGCTTCAGCCATTTCTGCAGTAAACTCTTACCTGTGCTACCTGGGTGCTATGGATGGATGTTTCCTTCTATAACCCTGAGGATCTGGATTTTGTTGTGACAAAGGCATGGGCAACAGGAACAACAGAGGTATTGAAAGGTCCCAGCCTGCTTTTAGGAGTGCAGACTCAGCATGACACACAATGACTGCTTTTCTTCTCCTTCTCCTTCCATCCCCTCCCTTCCCATCTTCCTTTCTCTCCCTCCCTCTGTCTCTCTTTCCCTCTCTACCTCACCAGTGACACTTTCATGAGCAACTATCCAATGGACCTAGACCTTGCACAGGATATACTCTTTCCCTTGAGCACCCATAGAGGCCAATGCTCGGTTGAGACACACAACCCTTAAGAGTAAGAGCCTTTCCCCAGCCGTAGTGTCAGTCACAGCTTCATTCTAAGACATGGATATGTCTGGACCAAGACACAAGACCCAGAGCCACATTAAGAAAAGACCCATTCCCAGGGCACATGGGAAGCTCAGTTGTTTGATTGACTGTCGGACTTCAGCTCAGGATGATCTCGTGGTTGGTTAGTTTGAGACCCACACCAGGCTCAGTCCACTTCAGATCCTCTGTCCCTCTCTGTCCGCCCCTCCCCCACTTGCACTTAAAAAAAAAAAAAAAGAAAGAAAAGACCCAATTCAATACTCCTGTCTCTAACAACCAAGTGATTATCGAAACTTCTAAATTAGGTCATTTCGGTCTATAAGAAAGGATTGGAAGGGCTCAAGAAATGCATCACAGTGCAACGCAGTCCAGAGTGCACGCTTGCCATCAGGCACCAGAACTAGCGAGCAAGCCAGATAAAGAGAACAAAGTCCTCGTATGGTGATGGTCACCGTGTCATGCCCAGTTTCTGCATCAAGAGGACACTCTGCAGTAATAGGATTGACTCCTAATCAAAATTTGGCTTGGATTTCGAGGCTGATAGTGCAACACAATAAAAATTTTTATTCCTCATAAAGATCTCCCTGTTTAAGGAGAGTATAATAGACTATCTAAACTAGTCTGAAATGGCACAAGAGTTCAAGGAAAGTGAGTGGCTTGGTTTTTTTTTTTAATTGTGGCTACAGTGTGAGTTCAGAGTAAGAGTTCCTGCATGTGTGCTTGTGAGGTTTGAATGTCTCACTGTTTCTAAAGGAAGGAGAACCCAGGCTACGTAGCTTGCTTCCTTGTTGTTTTTTCCTTTTTTGAAGTGAGATATAATTGACATATAACTTTATATTAGTTCAAGTATACAACATAATGATTCAAAATTATACATATTGCAAAATGATCACCTCGGGTCCAGTTAACATGTATCACCATATACAGTTGCAAGAAATTTATTTTGAGAGAGAGAAAACAGGTGAGCACAGAGGGGCAGAGGGAGAGAGAGAAAATCTTAAGCAGACTCCCTGCTCGGCACAGAGCCTGATGCATTGTTTGATCCATGACTGTAGGATCATGACTTGAGTCAAAATCAAGAGTCGGATGCTCAGCCGACTGAGCCACCCAGCCACCCCACAAATATTTTTTCCTCGTAATAAGAACTTTTAAGATCTACTCTTAACAGCTTTCAAATATGAAACACATTATTATTAACCATAGTTACCATGCTGTACATCACATCCTCAGAACTTACTTACCTTATAACTGGAGAACCCAGGCTTTCTTATCAGCTAGCCCAAGTGTTGGGCAGATGGGGTAAAGAGAGGCTTAAACACTGTTTGCAGTCAAATATCACCACAAAACATGGAGTCAGATACTTTATTACATAGTTCTTATACGGTCTTTGTAATATCTCTGCATTTAGATCAACTAAGGTACTTTTGACTGCATATAAGTATCCTTTGATTAGAACAATTTTTTAAGGGAGATGACATTTCTTATTCCTTTTGTTTCCTTCAAAGGAGAGTACTGATATGTTAGTGTGTTTATGGAATTTTAAGTCTCTATTCTTGCATCTCTAAATTCTTTAGCCCCATCTTTCCAAAGTGAGTGTGCCTAGAAACAGGTGAATGGAGCAACAGATGATGAGAAAGAGTTCATCACAACTGAGAAATGTTGCTAAATTTTCTTCAAGTGTGAAGACTTTATTTATGCATTGCATGAATCCAAAATAGAGCCACACTGATGGATACCTGTATATTTGTTTTCTTTATGTAAACTCTCACTTATATTCCAAAAGCTGCCTCTTCTCCGTGGAACCACAGAACCTAACAGATGTGTTGGAATTCCTCCTCCTGGGGTTCTCAGATGATCCAGAACTACAGTCTCTAACCTTCAAGCTCTTCCTGTCCATGTATCTGGTCACCATGCTGGGGAATCTACTGATCATCCTGGCTGTCAGCTGACTCCCTCCTCCACACCCCCATGTGAGTGTCTTTTCATCTTGTTCCTGGCCGACATTGGGTTCACGTCTACCATGGTCCCAAAGGTGATCTTAGACATTCATACTCATAACAGAGTCATGTCCTACATGGGCTGCCTGATTCAGTTGTCTTTTTTTTTAATCTTTTTGGCTGTTTGAAAAATGTACCCTTAACCGTGATGGCCTATGATCGGTTTGTAGCTGTTTGTTATCCTCTGCACTACTCAGTCATCATGAACCCCCGCCTCTGTCGCCTGCTGATTCTGGTGTCTTTTTTGATCAACCTTCTGGACTCTCAGCTGATATGCCTCGTTGCGTCATAACTTACCTTCTGCACAAATGTGGAAATTGCCCATTTATTCTGTGACCCTCCTCAACTCCTCAAGCTTTCCTGTAATAATACTACCACCAACAAAATACTCATGTATTCTATTGGTGCCGTCTTTGGTGGTATTTCAGTCAGGGATTCTTTTCTCTTATACATGAATTGTTTCCTCCGTTCTGAGACTCCCGTCAACAGGCGGAAAGTACAAAGCCTTCTCCACTTGTGGCTCTCACCTGTCAGCTGTTTGCTTATTTTATGGAACAGGTCTTGGGTGTACTTCTGTTTGACTGTCTCACGTTCTCCCAGGAAGGGTGCGGTGGTGTCTGTGATGTATGCTGTGGTTACTCCCATGCTGAATCCCTTCATCTACAGCCTGAGGAACAGGGACATCAAGAGGGCCTTGCAGAGGCTCCTCAACAAAACAGACTAGTCTTTTTTTTAAAAAATATTTTTAACTGTTTATTTGTTTTTGAGAGAGAGAGAGAAAGAGAGAGAGACAAAGACATAGTGTGAGTTGGGGAGGGGCAGAGTGCCAGAGTCTGCTCTGAGAGGAGGCCAGCTCCTACTTCAGGGCTTCCGGCTGGTCCAGGGTTTCACCTGCGTAAGGGTTGGTCTAGGCGGGAGATGACACGAAGTCAGTCTCTTGGAGTCAGCCTCGTATCAGGACTGGTCCAGGGCTCCCTATGTAAGGGCTGGGACAAAAAACGTGAAGACAAGACGAAGACAAGACAAACGACATGGAGACAGGCTCTTATCTAGACTGCTCAAAGTTTATTTTTTCTTTAGGGTTTGTATGCATTTTCTCTAAACACAGCAAGTATTCATCTTGTAAAGATTGGCAGGATGAAATCATTCTAATTTCTCAAGGTTCTTAGTAAAATAAAGAATACTTGTTTCTCAAAGTTCCTAGTAAAAAAAGAAACTGATTAAAACAACCTTCATATTCCATAAAACTTCAAAGAATGCTTGTTTCTCAAGGTTACATAGAATGTTTAAACAATTAGTATATGAGGGTAAAAAACAGCTCACCTGCAGTCGAGGCATAACTAATGGATACATTCTTGGGAATATCATGGGTTGAAAGGATAAGAACAAGGTATACAGATATCAATTAAAGGCTCTGACTACAGTCGAAGGATTATGTTGAAAAACATGTTTTTCTCTAAAGTTACTCCGTAAGATTATTTTTGTCTACTGACTATTAATAATGTCTTAATTCGAAAACTACAGCAATCACCACATTCCTGAGGGTCGGGCTGCACTCTTAGGTTTAATAGAACAGTCAGAGATTTATTTTATTCTTGAATTATTTCTATATTACCTGAGGCAAACTAACGCCTCCTAAATGATTTTTTCTTGATGATCAACATTTTATCTCTCTATATTATAAACCTATTAAGAGGAATAAAACCAGCTGCATTAATTGGCTAGTGGAGGGAATGCCACATGACCCTCTTTTACTTCACCCTGCAGCTGCTGCTAGCAGGGACTTTTCTTCAATATTATCATCACACTGAGTGCAGCAATTCTTACAGACCCAACGTACTTATTGTAGGCCTGGCATGAATTTACCTCCTGATGGCCCTTTTGCAGCTGTGCCTGTCTTAGGTTGTCCCTCCTCTGAGGAATCTTACCCATCACTTGCTAACCAGCCATCCTCTTAGGGCCAAAGAAAGTGAGGAGATCAAAAGCCTTAAGTTTTATTGCCTCAGGCCTAATACTTGCCTTAGGACACCGCCGCCCACTGATGGGGGTCCAGGCTCTGGGCCGCCTGGGCCTTGGGCCTCACTTTTTCACCCTGGGCATGCTACCAGGGCCATGGCCTTTTGGTCCCTGGCAGCAGAGAGAAAGGATGGCACAAAATCCGAAGCAGGCTCCAGGCTCTGAGATGTCAGCACAGAGTCCAACGCGGGGCTCAAACTCACAAACTGCGAGATGATAACCTGACCTGAAGTCAGATGTTTAATTGACTGAGGCTTCCAGGTGCCCCCAAACAGCCTAGTCATAATACTTGGACATTTTTTTTTTTTGTCTGTTAATCAGAAATTATTCCAAAGGGGCGCATGGGTGGCTCAGTTGGTTAGGCGGCCAACTTCGGCTCAGGTCATGATCTCACGGTCTGTGAGTTCGAGCCCCGCGTCGGGCTCTGTGCTGATGGCTCAAATCCTGGAGCCTGCTTCAGATTATGTATCTCCCTCTCTCTCTGCCCTTCCCCTGCTCATACCCTGTCTCTATGTCTCTCGAAAATAAATAAACGTTAAAAGAAATAAAAAAGAAATTATTCCAAAACCAAACACATGGAATTGGCAAGTGTGCCTCTTTGGTCACATAATTTTTGTAGCTCATGGTTTCCATTTCTCTTGATTTGTCATATCTAAACATTGCTTATCCATCCACATTTTGATGGAATCATGGGAGTATTCCGCGATGCTATGTATCCCCAAATCACCAGACAACTTAATCTTATTACACCCTGGAATCTTCTGTATTTGTCACCTATGACTCAAGCTTCCTGTAGAAATTCACAACATCCTTTTAAAATATATACACAATCCTCAATCATTTTCACCATCAAGTCTATTTTCCATTATAATTTGGCTTTGATCAAAGCTATTGATGCAGGTTGTGTGAGAGAATGTATGTCACTGGTCCTTAACTTTGGCTTCCTATTTGGAGTATCTGATAAGCTTTTAAAATCCTCCTACTATGGAGCACTTGGTAGGTTCAGTCAGAACAGTGAGCCACTCTTGATCTTGGGGTTGTAAGTTCGAATCACATCAGATGTAGAGATTACTTAAAAATAAAATCTCGGGGCCCCTAAGTGGCTCAGTCTGTTGAGTCCACCTCATGATTTTGACTCAGGGTTCATGAAATTGAGCCCTGTACTGGGCTCTATGCTGAGAACATGGAGCCTGCTTGGGATTCTCACTCTCTCTCAAAAATAAACAAATAAACTTTTAAAAAATCTTTAAAAATATTCTCATGTCTGAGTCCCACCATTACAATTAAGATTCAGTTGGACTGGGGAGTGAAAAGAACATGAGTGGTTTTTTTCAACAGTTCCCCAGGTGGGGCCAATGTGCGGCTAAGTTGGAGGCCTATTGAATTTTGTCAGACCTTTCTTTCAAAGATGACTTGCATGTTTTGGGTCCTTCACTGTTCACGGTCTGATCCTGAACATCTCCAAGTGATCAGAGCTTGTAAAGGAGGAGATATGAGTTTTCCATAGCAACAGCCAATGTGATTTTTCCCTCATATTCCTGGTAATAGTTTTTGTACATGTCTTCTTTCTCCGTACTCTACCGCTGGTTAACTGTGCTGAATATTACGCTATTGTTCTCTGCTCCAGACTTACCCTTCTATACTGTAAGTTGTGATGCTGTGGTAGGGACTAGGAACCTTTCAACCACTGCTCTAATTTTCCATCTGTCTCTTGTTTAAGTTCTTCCAATGATAGTAAGCAAGAGCACATGCACCAATCCCCAATCTTTTCCCCATAGCTCTTAGCCCATGGTGTTATCACTGTATCCTGCAGCTACGGCTCTGTTACCATGTTTTTCTTATGTGCCTTTCACTTTTCAGTGAATATTTAATCATACCTATATTACAATACCTTCATTATAATAACTAGTACAGAATTTTTTCTTGTTGAACTCTGGTCAATCATAATATGGGGATTAGAGCTACATTGTGAGATGCGATGGGAAGATTGCAAGGTAAGTGAGGATAAAAAGGTGACTGTAATAATACGTCTTGTTCAAGTGTATACAACTGAGGTTTCAAGTAGTGGTGATATTTCCGGTGGCTGAGTGGTTTTGATTGTGCCTGTATGTTATTAAGTCTCCTGAGTCTTTGTGGATAAATGTAACTCTATCTTCATTGTCATTACTCAAGGACAGCAAAGGACTGTGTCCTCAGCAAAAGGCAGATCTTCCCTTTTGCTAATAACCACCTTCTTAGGATTCCATTTTGTCATCATACTTCCTCCTCTTCTATTATGATCGATCTGCCTTTGAGTCCTTCTGTCTTCTGCTACACACCCAGGAACCCATATTCATATAAATCTTTCCTTTACAGATGCTACACATAGTTTTTGAGGTAGAAATATGGGGGCTTTCTGAAAAGCTTTCCAATAACTGGTTTCATTTGCTCTGCCTTTACACTAAGCCAATGGCCTATCAACTTCACTGATAGTGAACCTCATGTCGGATCGGTTCTTCCTGCTACAAAGTGACTACAGTTTAATATTAAAATTTCCTCTCGTTGAAGCATTCTAAAACATCTCAACATGCACACTTCCTTCTGTTAGGAGCCATCATGGGCTCACAGGTTGAGAAGTCTCCCTGTGTGAAAAGGCAGATGTTGCAAGGCTCCTGCCACCAAATTGGCACCCAATACCATCTCCTTCTAATATTAACCTTTCAGACTTGGATTTCTTGAGCTGCTCTCATTGGCCTCAAGGGATGTAATACTCTTTTGTTTTATGGCAAATGAAAAAGGGACCTGGAATGCGATGCCTTGATGGATGGCCAGAAGTAACCTCAAAGTTGCCTTTTGGGGATAGGTTACACAAATTGATCATACAGAATAGCAGTTATGAGTTGGCTAAAAATTACTAGATGTTAGGCCCCAAGACTTCTTGAACCAAACTAGATTTCTCTGCACGTATTGCATTGTGATAAACATCCACTATGCCCACCATAAAACCCCAAAGCACATCACTGTAAAGCTTCTCTCAGTATTTGCTCAACAGACTGAAAGGAGAGCTTGTAAAGGGACTTAGGACCTTCTCCGGAGGTTAGCTTAGCCCCAAAGTTAAAAGCACTATTTATAGATAAGGCACAAACAGAAGCCAAACAAAAGTAGCTACACATATGTTCACTGATCAACAAGAAATATTGAGCCCCTTCCTGAGGTTTACATTCCACGAATCCTTTTGCAATTCCTATCCCCACACTCCCTCATAATGAAAAAGCAATAACAAAATACTTTACAGAAACTGCGATTTGTACAAAAAACAGATAGATATGAACCCTTATGATATAGCCACTCACTCACAAAGGAAAAGAACTGAGACAAGCATTAGAGATTATGTCTCTATCAAGTGAGTTATACCTCCTCCATTATGGTTCAAGATTATGGAAAGAATGACTCCTAATCTATCTATAGATGATTAACACAGGTCTTAAGGCAACAATGTATGTGCCCTCTGTTTACTGAAGGCTACGACAACCACCCTGCTCTCTTCTTAAACATTTTGTTATTTCCTCTGCTATAAGTCTACCTAACTCTGCCTCAAAAACAATCCATAATCTTGGAACAAAGTCACAAAAATGGTTACTGCCTAATCTAGGATAATGCTGTCTCTTTCTAGGTCTGGGAGATTCACAAATATGCCAACCTAAGAAAAATTGTTAAAGATGCCTTGTCCCTGATGTAATGTCACTCACTGCCTTTAAATAAAGAAACTGAGACCAGCAGAACAGGGATGACTGCCTGGCTCTAGAAGCCATGCTGCTCTCTCGAGTCATTCATCTGGCTGACACTGTTCATTCTTCAGAAATTCCTGGCCATGCCGGAGCTGGACTCCGGCATCCTTCTCCAGTCCTTCTCTATAACCCTGTCACTTGGTCCTTAGGACTCTCTAAAATTTTCCTCTGCCATTCATGCACATTATTAGCACACTTTCTTTCATACCCAATTGAATTTGGTAAATATTGAGGATTTCTTGGTATCCGTTAAGGAGAAATCAATCTCTGAGCTCATCTTTCAGTTGAGCCTTGAGAGGACTACATCCCTGGCCCACATTTTGAATATAATGATCTCTGAGAGCCCCGGAAGTATTTAAGCAAACTATCAAGTCACCAGATAAATATGTAAAAATAAACAGTTGTCTAATAAAACAACATATTTGGCTGGACAATAAATTTAGAACCTGGACAGTCATTCAAAACAGCAAGAACCAGTCATCTCCAGTGCATAATATTCCAAGGCCCAAACCAGGTCTATAGAAACAAAAATAGAAAGTTCTCCTTAAAGATATAAATTTTAACTGAGAAAATAGAAATACTATCAGATTCTTGGTATAGAAGACATAATTCTCTCTAAATTACATGATTAAGTCAGTGGCTTCACAGATATAAACGTCACATATTGCTTTCTCTGGAAAAAAAAAAGTGTCTGAATTTTATGATGAGATATGTAACCTAGAAGTCAGATGTGAGGAGTAGAGGTCAGCTTCCTCCTGAGAAGAGGAAGGGTCTAGACACCCCACCCCCAACCCTGGCAACCTCAGTACATTCACTTTTTTCCTTTTCCTCTTCCATTAATAATGGCAAGTCCTTAGAGATTGGGAGAACATGGACCAATTTGGCTAATTATGTGCCATGTGCTTTGAGCCCTTAAGACCAAACAACTGTAAACTATCAGCCTGTGCCTTCCAGCCCTGTAGTGGCCAGTTCCAGCTAAGTGGGCTCCATTCATGAGTCTCCTCCTCCCAGAGTTTTCTGCTCCAGGAGACCCATGCTTGCATCTGTCTTTCTGCCAGTCCTAAAAACAAAGGCTCTGTCCTCATCCAGCTCCAGGTAAGTGAGTGGCAGCAGGATCTGCAGTCCTCAGTCGTGCTCCAGCAGAGACACAGTACAGCCCAGGAGTAGTAAGTGCCGTGGGAGAGACTGAATGCAGAAGGGACTGGAAAAGCATTTGTTTCCTCCTCATCAAGACAACCAGGACAGCTGGGATACCCAGATTGGGGGGGGAGACCAAAATGGAAAGATTCAGCTCACAGCCCTGTAAAGACCTAACATTATTGGTTTTTCTGGGGATGTTAGAAAATTTTTCATTTAGAATTCTGCTTTTGTCCCTAGTTCTATCTCCCATGAGATTATTCCCGATCAGCGCAGGAATTTGGTCCCTCTTAACTGCCCACTAAATCCTGCAAATGATCATGAAGTTGATGATGCTGGTGATGATGGAAATGACGACAGTAACCACAATGTTACAAGCTTTTACCTTGGGACTCCAAGTGCCAGGCACTGAGCTAAGTTTTCTATGTAGCTTGCTACCTTTTATCTGCATTACCACCCTCAAAAGACAGCATTGTGCATTATCATCATTATCATCA
The DNA here is from genome assembly GCA_030068075.1 of Paguma larvata. Classification (NCBI taxonomy): domain Eukaryota; kingdom Metazoa; phylum Chordata; class Mammalia; order Carnivora; family Viverridae; genus Paguma; species Paguma larvata. Next base: position 6,810,507 of record CM057842.1, on the reverse strand, counting down.
TTTCAGCGTTAAAAATAGGAGCACGGCATTTTTTTTTCTCTCTGTTGCAGTGCAGGGAAACAGAGCAAACGATTTAAGTGCACGGACCTTCGAGACCCACCACTGAAGTTTGAATCTATTCTGCTCTGGTTTTTTTTTTATCTGTATGCCACTGGGAAAGTTCTGAAGGTCTTTGATCCAGTTTATACAACTGCACTGAATAAGAATTAAGATGAGCACTGACTAAATATGTGATGGATGCATATAGTAAGGGCAAGGTAAAATTTAGGTATGATTAATATTGTTGTGGTTTTTATTGTCATTATCAAGGCTAAGCACCATCTATCCAACCAAAATACCCTGTGATTGGATATTTTGGTTTTTCCTGGATCCTGAGAGAACATTTGTTTTTTTTTTTGTCCTTATGCACGTAGTTACTGAGTTTTTGGAGAGAAACACTCATTTGGAGAGAAACACTCACATTCGTTTCTGATTTCCCAGAGTCTATACTTTGCTTGGCACAGAGCAGGTGACAAGGACAACAGTGGTCTCTGTTCAGTGTTGAATAGACCCTTCTTTGGTTCTCAGAAACAGAGCATAGACAATATGGCTTCAACGCTCTCTCTGGGTGCTTCTCTTCCTTCCAGTGCAAACCTCTGTTAGGTGCCACACACGTCTTGAAATGGATGCTGTTCTCCCCATTTCTTTTCTTCTTCTTTTTTTTTTTTAAATAATTTATAGTCAAATTGGTTCGCATACAACACCCAGTGTTCAAGCCAACAAGTGCCCTCCTCTGTGCCCATCACCCACTCTCCCCCCTCCCACACCCCCTCTCCCCTCAGATTGTTCTTAGTCTTTCAGAGTCTCTTATGTCATGTCATCCTTCCTCTCTGTGGCTTTTTTTCCCTTCCTTCCCCTCTTCCCCTCCCCCCTGGTTTTCTGCTAGGTCTCCCAAAGCCTACCTATGCGTTGTTCTCCCCACTTCTAGGTGATACCTAGAGGGATACCAGCACAGAGAGGCTGAGACATTGCAAACGCTCCACATTTAGTATGTGGCAGATGTGAGACTCAAAGGCCTCATTCCCATCCCAGAGCTCTGTGCGCTCCACCAGCGTGGAATGAATTCTTCATTTTCACAACTGCTTTCATCCCAGATCAGCAAACAGAACGAGGACCACCAATTCCTTCAGTTGAAATTTCGTGAGTTCATCTGTGAATTAGGGAAACGGGCCAAGTGGTTTCCAGGGGCCTTTCCTGCATGAATATTATAGATCATAGATTTTCTATGAGGAGTAATGGATTTTGCAGCTTATTTTGGGAATCTGTGACATGGAAAATTTATTCCTTACACAAAATAGGAATTTTCATGTGGATCTATCATGAAAGACCGTTGCAACACAAATTTCAGGGTTGTTTCCAATTCTATGCCTTGACAATAAAAGCATGACATTGCTTTTGTCTACCTTTTCTATCAGGAAAATAAATATAGATAACTAATAGTAAATTTGCATAGTGTATTGATTTTTACAATTCTATCATCTTTTATGCCTAAATATTATAGAAATTCTTGCTTGTCTAATATGGAAGTGGGCACAACAATTTTATTAGGAATGTTGTATTAAGAAATGGAAAAATAAAATAGCACTCATCCATCAGGTAATACTATGCATCATTTGTAGTGCAGTAAATAGATGTGTGTCTCCACAGAGATACTTAAAACACATTATCGTGGTAAATGAGAACTAAGGAAACAATGTGAGTATTATTATAGTATTAAGTAAGTTGTTCAGAAAACTGTTTATGAATACATCACTACTAATATTATGGAAAGATTGAAAGGAAAATATACCTGCCACATTCATGACAGTGTTTGCCTTTGGGCAGTGGAAGTGCGAGGGGAATTGGATCATGCAGGGATAGCAAGAAAACTCAACTTTTCCTGGTAACAAATATAACTTGTTTTATGTTGTGGTTGTTCTTTTTTTTAAAAAAATTTTTTTTAACTTTTATTTTCTCTTGAAAGATAGAGACAGAACACAAGCAGGGGAGAGGTAGACAGGAAGGCACATAAGTAGAAGCAGACTCCAGGGTCTGAGCTGTCAGCACAGAGCCCGATGCAGGTCTCAAACCCATGAACCGTGAGATCATGACCTGAGCTGAAGTCAGACGCTTAACTAACTGAGCCACCCAGGCACCCTTAATATTTCTATGTTTATCTTTATGGATGCTTGTTTAACATTCCTTGGCTCAATGTCTTCGTGGTGGGTATATGTAGAAACAAGTGAATGTCACAGACACTAATAAAGAAAGAGTTCTAAGATGAGTGTATAATTGAGAAGTGTTGCTGAAGGTAACAGGAGGTATGATCCTCAAATGTGAATCCTTCACTTGTGAATTGCTGGAATCAAAATAGTCACACTTAGCTGGGTGTCTCTACACTTGTTTTGTTTATTCGATACTCTCTTTTTTTGAGAGGTGTCTCATCTTCATGGAACCACGGAATCTAACTGGTGTCTCAGAATTCTTCCTCATGGGACTCTCAGATGACCCGGAACTACAGCCCCTTCTCTTTGGACTGTTCCTGTCCATGTACCTGGTCACCGTGCTCGGGAATCTGCTCATCATCCTGGCTGTCAGCTCTGACCCCCACCTCTACACACCCATGTACTTCTTCCTCTCCAACCTGTCCTTGGCTGACATTGGTTTCAGCACCACTACCATCCCCAAGATGCTGATGAACATTCAAACACACAGCAAATCTATCACCCATGCAGGCTGCCTAACTCAGGTGTCCTTTTTTTCCCTATTTGCATGTTTGGACAGTCTACTCTTGTCTGTGATGGCATATGACCGGTTTGTGGCCATTTGTTACCCCCTGCACTACCCAGTCATCATGAACCCCTGCCTCTGTGGCTTTTTGGTCCTGGTGTCGTTTTTCAGCAGCCTTTTGGACTCTCAGATTCACTTTTTGATGATGTCACAACTTACCTTCTGCACAAATGTGGAAATTCATCATTTCTTTTGTGATGCACCTCAACTTCTCCACCTTGCCTGTTCTGATGCCTCCATCGATACCATACTAATCTATTTTATTGGTGCCATTTTTGGTGGCGTTCCAGTCTCAGGGATCCTTTGCTCTTATATTAGAATTGTTTCCTCCATTCTGAGAGTCCCATCAACAGGTGGGAAGTACAAGGCCTTTTCTACCTGTGGTTCTCACCTGTCTGTTGTTTGCTTGTTTTACGGAACAGGTCTTGGGGTGTACATCAGTTCATCTGTCTCCCCCTCCCCTAGGAAGGATGCAGTGGTCTCAGTGATGTACACTGTGGTCACCCCAATGCTGAACCCCTTCATCTACAGCCTCAGAAACAGGGACATCAAGAGGGCACTGTGGTTGGTTATCAGTAGGAGAGACTAATCCGCATCTGTCTTACCCTTTTTGATTCATAGACTGGAAAATACAGCAAGTCAAACATGCACAACAAGACATTCTGAATGTGCAATCACTTGGCATATGTACCTATATGGATCTCCTTATTTTGCTTACACAATTTCTCCTCTTATCATAGCTTTAATGGAATTGGGAGATTATTTTGGGTTCTGCTTTTAAACGGGATTATGCATATACACATATCCCTCTCACTTTGCTTTTGCATTACCCAGAACTCTTGGTCATGAGCAGTCTTGTTTATATCATTGGAAAATAAGGATAGCTCTCTCTTGCTATTTATTGTTTCTACACTTTTCCTATGGTTCTACCCCCCACCCCACCTGCCAGTTTGATGGGAGGATCTAAACCTTACCTTAAGGAACGAGACATCTAATACATTTTGGCATCATAGTGATCTTGGTCAGATTTTGGAGCGAGTAGGATGACTATTTAATTTCCTTTTGAAGTTGAAATGGGACACTATTAAGATTGAGTTTGCATAAAATCTTATCAAATTTCCTGGGACTTCCCTAGGAAAACTGGAATGAATGGTTCCCAAGGAGTAGGTGGGAGAGGAACTACCACAGCAGAGGTGATTCCTAATTTTCCTGATAACTCTCCTTCCCCTTCCATCTGATTTCGCCCCAATCACATTACACAACCAGATACAAAGGGAAAATATTGTACCCTTCCACTTATATAAGGTGCAAAAGGTAGTTGAATCCACAGACATATAAAGTATAATGTTGGGAGCTAGGATCTGGTGAAGGGAGAGGGGGGTTTAGCATTTAACAGGGACAGAATTTCAGTTTGGGGAAATAGCAAAGTTCTAAATATAGATGGTGATGATGACTGTACAACAGTGTCAATGTACTTAAATGCCTCTGTACTGGGCACTTAAAACTGCTTAAGATGGTAAATTTTATGTTATTTTACCACAATGAAAAAAAAGATCTTATGTCACGAATAAGGAATATGTTGCTTCAAATGTTGGGTGTTACTCAGTCCTCACCATAAACCTCTATGAGATTTGCCTCAGCAAGGTCATGCCTCCTTCTTGGGGCAGCCCACATATGATGACTACTTAGGTGTGGGGTGTAAATGTTGGTAGCTTGACCTCATTCCAGGCAACTCTCAGGGATCATCTTAGCTCCAGAATTCCCTGCTGATTTTCAGAGATCTTTTTTTTTTCCTAATGTTTACTTTACTTTTGAGAGAGAGAGAACAGAGTGCGATTGGATGAGGGGCAGAGAAAGAGGGAGACACAGGATCTGAAGCAGACTCCAGGCTCTGAGCAGTCAGCACAGAGCCTCATGTGGGGCTCAAACTCACAGACCGTGAGATTATGACCTGAGCCTAAGTCGGGCGCTTAACTGACTCGGCCACCCAGGCACCCCTGATTTTCAGAGATCTTTGATGGCCTTCAGCTTGGCTCAACGTTCTCCAGTGTCCTTCCTTGCTGCAAAGAATTTGCCAAACCACAAGATTCCCCTCACCTCTGACACCAGATGAAGGTCCATGAGTCCCTAGGTCCACTCTCACACCACACCAGTTGGATAGAAACTTGGGAACTTTTTCACATTCGATAATTTGCTAGAATGATTCAAACTGAGAGGACTACCTCCGTTTCAATAATGCACCAGAATGACTCACAGAACTCAAGAAGCAGTGTTGTTATGATTGCAGTTTGTTTATAGCAAAAGATACAAATTAGAGTTAGCCAAAGAAGGGCAAGATCTAGATATGTGAAGCTTCTTGTCCTTTTCCTTGTCCGACCCTTTACCTCTTCCTGGTGACATTACGTGTGACAATACTTAAGGACCATTGCCCATTAGGTAGGTCACCTGAGCTCCAGTGTCCAGAATTTTTATTTAGGCTTCATTATATAGACAATATTAGTTGAATTATGGTCTATAAGGTTGAACTCAAATTTCCATCCTCCCTCCCTACATTGGGCTGACATCACTTTGCCCAACACTTCAACCTGGCTAGTCCCTGGCTTTAATCACCTGGCTGGTCTTTTTGGCATGGCCAGTCCCCATCCGAAGTCATTTCATAACATAAACTATCCGAAGTCATTTCATAACATAAACTGTGGTCCTGGGGGCCTTTCATGACAACCCAATCAGTTCTAACTTGGATGTAAAATAAAAACTAAATTAAATGTATATGGAAAAGTAAAATAATAAAATAAAATAAAATAAAGAAAAGGAGTTCAGAATTTGAGTTAAACATGTAACATACATAACCCCAGGTCTATTACACTTTTATTTTTTTATTTTTTATTTTTTTAATAATAGTTTATTTTCAAATTGGTTTACATATAACACCCAGTGTTCATCTTAACACGTGCCCTCTTTAATGCCCGTCACTCCCTCTCTCCCCTCCCTCACCCCCCTCACTCTCAGTTTGTTCTTAGTCTTTGAGAGTCTCTTATGTTTTATTTCCCTCCCTCTCGGTGTCTTTTTTTTTCCCTTCCCCTCTTCCCCTCCCCCTGGTTTTTGCTTAGTCTCACAAAGTCCACCTATTCGTAGAAACATATGGTATCTGTCCTTTTCTGACTGACTTATTTCACTTAACATAATACCCTCCAGTTCCATCCATGTTGCTACACATGGCCAGATTTCTTTTATTTTTTAATTAATTAATTTTATATATACATCCAAGTTAGTTAACATAGTGCAACAATGATTTCAGGAGTAGATTCCTTAATGCCCCTTCCCCATGTAGCCCATCCCCCCTCCCACAACCCCTCAAGCAACCCTTTGTTCTCCATACTTACGGGTCTCTTTTGGTTTGTCCCCCTGCTTGTTTTTATCTTATTTTTGCTTCCCTTCTCTTACGTTCATCTGTTTTGTATCTTAAAGTTCTCTTATGAGTGAAGTCATATGATAATTATCTTTCCTGACTGACAAATTTCACTTAGCGTAATACCCTCTAGTTCCATCCATGTAGTTGCAAATGGCAGGATTCCATTCTCTTTGACTGCCAAGTAATACTCCATTGTAATATATCTACATACATACATACATATGTATATATACACCACTTATATATATATTATATATATAATATGTATTATATATATAATTATAATTATATACATAATTATATGTATAATATATATACCACTTATATATGTATATATAAGTGTATTATGTATACATACATATATATGCACCATATATATATATATTTATATATATATACCACTTCTTCTTCATCCATTCACCCATCAATGAATATTTGGGCTCTGTTCCTACTTTGGCTTTGTAGATACCCTTGCTATAAACATTGGGGTTCATGTGCCCCTTCGAAACAGCACACCTATATCCCTTGGAAAAATAGCTAGTAGTGCAATTCCTGGGTGGTAGGGTAGTTCTATTTTTAATTTTTTGAGGAACCTCCATACTGTGTTCCAGAGTGGCTGCACCAATTTGCATTCCCACCAGCAGTGCAAGGGAGATCCTCTTTTCTCTGCATCCTCGCCAACATCAGTTGTTGCCTGAATTGTTAATGTTAGCCAATCCGACAGGTGTGAGGTGGTATCTCATTGTGGTTTTGATTTGTATTTCCCTGATAATGAGTGATATTGTGCATTTCTTCATGTGTCTGGCAGCTGGATGTCTTCTTTGGAGACGTGTCTATTCATGTCTTTGGCCAATTTCTTCACTGGATTATTTTTTTGGTGTTGAGTTTGATAAGTTCTGTATAGATTTTTGATACTAACCCTTTATCCGATATGTCATTCGGAAATATCTTCTCCCATTCCGTCCTTTGCCATTTAGTTTTGCTGATTATTTCCTTCGCTGTGCAGAACCTTTTTAATTTGATGAGGTCCAATTAGTTCATTTTTCCTTTGGTTTCCCTTGCCTCTGGAGACATGTTGAGTAAGAAGTTGCTGCAGCCAAGGTGAAAGAGGTTTTTCCCTGGTTTCTTCTCTAGGATTTTGATGGCTTCCTGTCTTACATTTAGGTCCTTCATCCATTTTGAGTTTATTTTTGTGTATGGTGTCAAAAAGTGATCCAGGTTCATTTTTCTGCATGTCGCTGTCCAATTTTCCCTAGACCACTTGCTGAAGAGACTGTCTTTATTCCATTGGATATTCGTTCCTGCTTTGTCAAAGATGAGTTGGCAGTACATTTGTGGATCTGTTTCTGGGTTCTCTCTTCTGTTCTGTTGGTCTGAGTGTCTTTTTTTGTGGCAGTACCATACCGTTTTGACGATTACAGCTTTGTAATACATCCTGAAGTCCGGGATTGTGATGCCTCCTGCTTTGGTTTTCTTTTTCAAGCTTGCTTTGGCTATTCAGGGTCTTTTCTGGTTCCAAACAACTTTTAGGATTGTTTGTTCTTGCTCTATAAAGAATGCTTGTGTTATTTTGATGGGGATGGCTATATTAACTTTTTAAAAGTTTATTTTAAAACATGAAACCCTTTGGTGTGATTAAAATATGCCTTAAACCTGACAATTTTTTGGCTGCCGCTGCTATTGTACTCTTCAAATTTCTGGAGTCAATGATTCATCCATGAACTCTCACCAGGGCTCCACAGATACTTCTGTTCATTGGAATTTGAAGGGCATTCTCATGGGGATGACACAGTGTTTAACACTGAGGCTATTCCTGCCCTTCTTGAAAGAGGAGCCTTCTGAAGATCTTAGAGACATTTCAACCCTGGCCCGTTAGTGGAAGGTGCTTTAACTGCATCCTGGCAGACATACTGCTACTAACTCCCTTCTTGTTTTCAGTGTCAAAATTCACTAGCATCTAGCACATATAATATAGCTAGTATAGTTCAGATTTTCAAGGGAGAGATCTACTATTCCCTTCCAGGTCACTCAGACCCCTCCCCACCCCCCAACCACAAATTTTGTCACCATAGGTCCTTATTTTATTTGTCTTCATATCAAATCAATTAAATCATCTATATAGCACTGTCTTAGTGATATGATTTGCCTTTCCAATTCTTCAAAAAGAATTCATAGTCACATTTTATTATTGTGTTACAGGAGTGTCCTAAATGGGTCCCAATATTCACTTTCTCCCTGTGTATGCAACAGCCAGATTGATTTTTTAGGGGTAGTCAAAAACTTCTGACTTCCCTGCTTTACACCTTCTAGTCCCCTTCTGTTACTCCTAGAATAATATTTGAACCCCTTGCCATGGTCTTCAACACCATTCATTTAGTCTCTTGTATCTTTTTCCAGCTCCCTTACGGGTCCCTAGACCAGTACCATCGACTTCACCTGGGAACTTACAAATGTGAATTTTCATACCCTCTCCAGTCTGCTAAATCAGAACCTCTGCGGCTGGAACCCAGCCATCTGCATTTTAACAAGGCCACCAGGTGATTCTATTGCACACTAAGAGCGAGAACCATTTGCCTCGACATATTGGCTATCTTACATTTCTGTTTTTATATGAAAACTATTTTTTAATGTTTATTTTTGAGAGAGAGAGAGACAGAGTGTGAGCAGAGGAGGAACGGGGAGAGAGGGAGATACAGAATCCAAAGCAGACTCTATGCTCTGAGCTGACAGCACAGAGCTTGACATGGGGCTTGAACCCACAAACCATGATATCATGACCTGAGCAAAAGTTGGACACTCAACCGACTGAGCCACCCAGACACCCCTCTCATTTTTCTTTAAACAGAAAATATTCTTTCAGTCTCTAGACCACTACGCTTAATTCTCTCTGAACATTCTCTTGCCCTTCCTTAGTCAACTTTCCACTTAAATATCACAACGTAAAGATGTTTTGTCTCTCTGGAGTACCTGGGTGGCTCAGTCAGTTTAGGGTCCAAGTCTTGATGTCAGCTTAAGTCATGATCCCAGAGTTCATGAATTTAAGGTTCATATTAGACTCGACGGTGACAATGAGAAGCCTGCTTGGGATTCTCCCTCCCTACCTCTCTCTCTCTCTCTTTCTATACACCTCCTCTGCACTCTCTGTCTCTTTCTCTCTCCCTTTCTCAAAATACGTAAAATAAACTAAAAAAAAAAAAGATGCCTTCTCTGACATTCATCTAAATTCTCCTGATGTTCTCTCATCAGGTTAGTCTCTATTCATCTTTTACTAGCATTACCTTCCAATTTCTTTATGGTGAAGAAGATATGAAAATATACATTAATCAAGAAATCCACTGGTCCTAACATATTCTGCCTCACCTGAAGCACAAAGGATTACATACCTAGAGAGTAGTGATTCTGTAAATCTGTTCTTACTTTCCTGAATTGTAATCCAGTGCTATGTCCTGACAACAACCTCAAAGATATGAACCCTTTCACACAGATTTTATCACTGTCTGTTCTCCTGTGTTGGGCCCTTGATGAATTCATCTACACAACAAGGCAACCAAACCAAATGATGTATTAGAGCCTGATCAATCTGACACTCTGGACCCCAAAGTTTTTCTATCTTTCGTGATATATTTTGATAGGTGCCTTTGGAAATTCTCTCAAGAAACATTTCGAGAAAAGTCCAGCCTTGCTAATAACCAAATAATTAATCCGACAATGCTTATTCTGTTTGGACATATGATGTGATCAGAAAGTCTGAAACCATGGATTTATGCTCTTTTTGGGCAAATATTTTTTTCCGTGTTGTGTGTTTTTTTCCTTCAGTGCTGTTTTCAGACATCCCTTGCAGCCTGGCACACCAATGGTAAATAAGAACTAGCAATGGTTACTGATAAAATGCACTATTTCATAATCCTCATGCAACTATTCTGAATTGGTGGTATAAGTGGCCAGAGAACTGGAAATCCAAGGTGAGGCGAAGTAATAGGAAAGTAAAAGGGCGGATCTTGGAGAATAGAACTGAGGATAATGGAGCAGTCAACATAAGAGGTTAAAGTACATGGAAAAAGTATTCGCAAGGCAGTTCTGAGCAAAATCACTTACTTATGGAAGATAGGTGAGAAGCAAAACTGTGTGTGATTAGGAGGCAGGGTTTCTTTAGCCACCTGTTGCTAGCACTGTCAGCTCAAAAACCCAGGACTAGTGTTCCCATCACTGAACATAGAGTGTTCTCTAAGAACTTTTACCATTTTTAATTTATTTTTGAGAGACAGAGTGAGAGGGGGGTACAGGGGCAGCAGAGGGAGAGAGACACACACAGAATCCAGAGCAGGCTCCAGCTCTGAGCTTTCAGCACAGAGCCTGACACAGGGCTTGAACCCATGAAAAGATCGTAACCTGAGCCGAAGTCAGTCGCCTAACCGACCAAGCCACACAGGAGCCTTTCCAAGAACCTTTTGTAAAGCTCTTTTAACGTCCCTGTTCCGTAGGCTGTAGATGAAGGGATTCAGCATCGGGGCGACCATGGTGTACATCACCGAGGCGATCATACCCCTCCAGGAAGATGCATCAGAACTGAGATGCACACCAAGCCCTGTCCCATAGGATAAAGAAACCACAGACAGGTGAGATGCACAGGTAGAAAATGTCTTATACTTCCCGGTAGCTGATGGGATTCTCAGGATTGAGGAGGCAATTCGGCTATAGGAGAGAAGGATCCCTAAGAAAGGAACGATGCCAAGAAGGCCAGTCGCTGCATATTGCACGATGTGATCGACTGATGTGTCTGAGCAGGCAAGCAGGAGGACCTGAAGAAGTTCACAGTAAAAGTGTGGAATTACCCAGTTGGTGCAGAAGGACAGTCGCAACATCATCAGACTCTGGATCAGGGAGTATGACAAGCTGATGAAACAGGATACAAAAACCAGGAGGCCACAGAGCCATGGGTTCATGATGACTGTGTAGTGCAAGGGGTGACAGATGGCTACAAACCGGTCATAGGCCATCGCAGTGAGGAGAACAGTGTCCATAGTTCCAAAAAGCATATAAAAATAGATCTGGGCCATGCAGCCTGCATAGGTGATGGATTTGCTCTGTGTTTGGATGTTCACCAGCATCTTAGGGATGGTGATGGACGTGAAACAGATGTCAAGAAAGGACAAGTTGGAGAGAAAGAAGTACATGGGGGTGTGGAGGTGGGAGTCAGATCCGACGGCCAGGATGGTGAGCAGATTCCCGAGCAGGGTGATCAGGTACATGGACAGAAACAGCCCAAATAGAATGGGTTGAGTCTCTGAGTCTTGAGAAAATCCCAGGAGTAAAAATTCTGAAACCTTTGTTTGATTTTCTGGTTCCATATTGCCAACACATCAGCTAGATGATCGAAGAAGGGAATGCACATGAAATAGACATTAGACAAACTCTAGAGTCTCTCAACTTTTTTATATCTTGAGATGAAACATTGGGCATAATAGTCCTAAGATTACACTATTGAGGATTCTATATTCGGTTATGTGCAACATTTAATAATGTTGATCTATCCCTGTCAATTGGCCTCTGGGATTCTCATTTATCCTCTTTATTTAGAATCATGATACCTATGAAGGACCTGAATGTGAGACACAAAACCATCAAAATCCTACAGGTTAAAGCAGGTAAAAACCTTTTTGACCTGAGTGCAGCAATTTCCTACGCAACACATCTCCAAAGGTGAGGGAATTAAAAGCAAAAATGAACTTTTGTGACCTCATCAAGATAAAAAGCCTTCTGCATGGCAAAGGAAACAACCAACAAAACTAATAAACAACAGACAGAATGGGAAAGGATAATTGCAAATGACATATTGGATAAAGGATTAGTATCTAACTTCTATAAATAACTTACCAAACTCCACACCCAAAAAACAAATAATCCAGTGAAGAAATGGGTGGAAGATGTGAATAGACACTTCTTCAAAGATGACATCCACATGGCCAACAGACACATGAAATGATGCTCAATGTCACTCATCATCAGGGAAATACGAATCAAAACCACACTGAGATACCACCTCACACTGGTAGAGTGGCTAAAATGAATAAATCAGGAAACTATAGATGCTGGCGGGGATGTGGAGAATCAGGCACCCTCCTATACGGTTGGTGGGAATGCAAACTGGTGCAGCCACTCTGGAAAACAGTGTGGAGGTTCCTCAAAAAAATGCAAATAGAATTACCCTATGACCCAGCAATAGCACTGCTAGGAATCTACCCAAGACACACAGGAGTGCTGATGCATAGAGGGACCTATCCCCCAATGTTCTTAACAGCACTTTCCACAATAGCCAAATCATGGAAAGAGACTAAGTGTCCATCAACTGATGAATAAAGAAGATGTGTGAATATATATATATGTATATATATATGTATATATATGTATATGTTCCATTGTATGTATGTATATATATGTGTATACACACAAAGGAATACTACCCAGCAATGAGGAAGAATGAAATCTGGCCATGTGTAGCAACATGGATGGAACTGGAGGGTATTATGCTAAGTAAAATAAGTCAGTCAGAGAAAGACAGATACCACATGTTTTCAGGCATAGGTGGATTTTGAGAGACTTAGCAAAAAACCATGGGGGAGGGGAAGAGGGGAAAGGAAAAAGACATAGAGAGATAGGGAGACAAAACATAGAGACTCTCAAAGACTAAGAACATTTTCGTTATTATGATTAATTGCTGGTATAAACATGGTATACAAATATCTGTTTGAGTCCCGCTTTCAATTCTTTTGGGTATAAACCCCAAAGCAGTATAACTACATCACATGGTATTTAATTCTATTTTTATTACTTTTTTTAAATTGCCATACTTTCTTAGATAGTGGCTATACCATTTGACACTTTCATTGGCAATGCAAAAAGGATTCCAATTTCTCCCCATCCTTGCCAATACTTACTATTTTTTCTTTTTAAAAAATAATAGTCATCCTTATGGATGTGAGGTGGTATCTTAGTATAGTTTTTTTCATTTCCCTAATGATTAGTCATTTGAGCACCTTAGCTTTATCGACCATTTGTATATCTTCTTTAGTGAAATACGTATTCAAATCCTTTGCTCATTTTTTATCTGCATTTTGTTGTTGCAGTTGAGTTGCAACAGTTCCTCATAGATTCTGGATACTAGTCCTGTATCAAATACATGACTTGCAAATATTTTCTCCCATTGTGTAGGTTGCCTTTTCATTTGCTGATAGTGTCCTTTGATGCATAGAAGTTTTATTTTTTTTTTATTTTTTTTTTGTTATAATAGTTTATTTTCAAATTGGTTTACATATAACACCCAGTGTTCATCCCAACATGTGCCCTTTTTAATGCCCATCACCCCCTCTCCCCCCTCCCTCATCCCCCTTACCCTCAGTTTTTTCTTAGTCTTTGAGAGTCTCTTATGTTTTATCTCCCTCCCTCTTAATGCCACAGAACTGTACACTTTAAAATGGTAAAATTTATGTCATGTATTTAACTGCAATACTCTAAAAATAATAAATGAAGACCTTCCTACTGTGAAGTTTGTCTGTTTAAGATTTTAAAAAAAAAAAAAAAAAAAAAAAAGACTAAGAACAAACAGAAGGGGTAGGGGTGTGTGGGAGGGGGAGAGTGGGTGATGGGAATTGAGGAGGGCAGTTGTTGGGATGAGCACTGGGTGTTGTATGGAAACTAATTTAACAATAAATTATTTAAAAAAAATAGAGTCATGAAATCTAGACAATTAAGAATAACTTAGGACATCAGCAATAACACGATCCAAACTTGTTCTAACACAAATGTAGAACATGAGATCTGGTGAACATGAGAACTGGAGTGACTTAATCTGATTATCTGCCTTGTCTGGGACTCAAAAAAGAGTCAGATAACTATGTCTCAGAGGTGAGAAAATTTGAGAGTATCTCACATATGTGGACATACTATTGCAGGATGAGTAGAGTGAAGGTTTACTCCTCAAGTAAAAAATAAAGGTAGAAAAAAGAAAAGGTGTTCAGAAGATAAAATATCACAGCAGCAGATACTTAATGCTTAGGGTACCAGGAGCCATCAACATCCTGCAGGAACAGGGCCAGATGCTCCTGGACATTTGGTGCTTGACCAAATGCTCTTCATCTGTGACGTTAAGGAATTGGTACACATGATTAACAAAAACATAGATATCAAGGTTTCCAATATTTCAGTACCATAAGATTCTACAAAGGTCACAAACAGAATTTTGAGACATATCCTCTATGGTGCTCTGGAAATAGCAGGGAAAGCATAGAAACTCTCCAGGCTGTTGACACATGAGCCCAAAAAGATCAGAATCAGATACGGCACTCACATTCAGTGATGATTCAATGAGGCTGGGAAGAGGAGGAGTCCATCTACTCTTCTACTCTCTCTGTTCCAGGTCCTGAGTGTCCTGTACCCAGATATGGAGGAAGGAGTTCTATAGCTCAGGAAGCAGAACAGCATAAAATCATAAATAGAACTTCAGTGTTGTGTTTTGTCTCATTAGAAGTATTCGTGCACACCTACTATTCTATAATACCCTTAACACCAAAGGAAAAAGGCCACCATTGGCTGTCATCCCTGTCAGTCCTCTTAGGTATAGAAACCAAATAGCAGGGAGGGGGTGGCTGAATTAGGTGAAGGGGGTCAAAATATACTAACATCCAGTTATAAAATAAATAAATCATGAGGTATAATGTGCAGTATAAGTATAGTTAATAATATTGTGTGGTATATTTAAAAGTTGCTAAGAGAATAGATCTTATAATTTCTCATTAAAAGGAAAAGTTTTTGTAAGTATGTGTGGTGGCCGGTGTTAACTAGACTATTGTGGTTGTAAGTCAAATATTCCTTGGAAAATCTTGAATCGTTATGTGATACACCTGAAACTAACATAATGTTACACGCCAATTTTATCTATTAAAAAACCCCACAAAACGTCCCAGGGCTGAGAGTGTCTCCGGAATGATAAAGATGGCCATATAGTAGGCACATTGCTTAAGTATGAATGAACATCTTTCTTCTGACCCTTGGTGGCGGGCACTTTTCAATCCTGTCTGGTGGCTTCTGGTCAGGTGAGAGGTATTGTACGCAAATGGACATGACTCACCTTTAAAGCATGATAGTTTATATAATTTTCCTTGACTTTTAATAAATGTAGCTTACTCTCTTGCATTCTGATCTGTTTTCTTGAGCAGAATATCAGAGTGTGCACAGGAAATGCTCACGGTTCTGGATATTCCCTGGGTGCTGTGTGTCAACATCATCAACTGCATTAGAATCGAGGAAAATAATTTCATTTCCTAGAGGGCCTGGATTGAGATTCAAATGGGTCATGAAATGATGAATAATAGCATTCATCTTAAGAAAGAGTGTCCCACACATTAGAAACCTTTTATCTTAGCACGAGAGCTTAGAAATTAGAGGTGGAAGATACAACCATTTGTCATTTATACTTTTCCCTTTATTCATGCACCAAATACATGTTTGCCTTCTCTCTTCTGTTTCTAGCGTCTAGTGTTAGTGGACAATTTTGTTAAGTCAGGCAGGGTGTAGAGAAGAATGAAATTAGGCTGTTTGTTCATCACTGAAAAAGTCCTGGAAGCCATTCTGCAAGAAGGACTTCTTTGGGACAGGCTAAGTGTTAGCTGTTCGGGACACAAAGATCAATGATGTGATTTTTGTCTTGAAGGAGCCCACCTTTCAGGGATAGTGATGGATACAGAAACCAGTCATTGCAATACAGTGAATTAAATGCTGAGGTAAATGCAGTCTGCAGAGTGAAGTAGTGTAAGGACCTGCAAATGCAGTCTGAAGATGGGTCAAGGAAGGATTCCTGGAGGAAGCGATCCCTGGCAAGGAGTTTTCTAGGTTGATGATTGACCATGGACTTTTCTGGCAGAGAAGGCAGCAGGGAAAAAGGCCCATAAGCAAAAAGCTGCATGGGACAGAGTGCTCTTAGCAATTTGCGGCAACACAAAGTAGGACATGGAAATGGTGAAGAATGAGGTTGGCAATATCAGCGGGGGCAACATCTCTGGGCACACTGAAAAAAATAACGGATAAAAAGAATAGGGACGATGTAGGGACTGTGACCAAAGGACTACCATGATCCATATCACAAATTTCCTTGGTGCCTGGAGTGATAGGTAGATTTAAGGCAGGCAAAACCAGGGTAAAGAAAATGGGGTTGGGAATACTCACATCATTAAAGTTGAAGGGACCACGACATCAGTTAGGAAAGAGGAACAAAGGTGAAGAGGTGAATAAATTATTCCCACGTGTTCCTAGTGATCCCCTGTCTGTAGATAAGGGTGAGACCTGACACCCAAGTGGAATCAAGGGCTAGTATGAGAAAGGGGTGTGTGAATGTGAGTGTCTTCCAGAATGTTTCCAGAGCGAAAGGGGAGGGGGTAAAGAGGGGACTGGAGTTGGTACCTTCCTGTGTGCTTGACTTTTCCTCCCTCATCCACCTTGCTCCAGTCTTATACCCTGCATCCTTAGATACCAGGGGATACAGACTTTTCACTCTTGAATATCTCTATAAGAATCACAGAAAAGGTGAAGAAAGAAGAGGAAGGACAGGTCCTTATGGAGGAAGAGGGGATGTTCCCCAGCAAATGAATGTGGTAAAGAAGGATTCAGAAAGGATTTACCTCATCTGAATGAAGACAAAGCTCTAGAGTTTCTGGGCTAGGTGATAGGAGTAAAGAATAAGAGAACAATATTTCATGGTCAAAGACCTAATAATCTATCAATACCTGGGGGCATCCATTTGTGCACTTCTGACTGGTAGCTGTGCCATTACATAGTGTGGTCCTGGAAAGTGCTATGGTATCCAAGAGCAGACTGGGTGCTTAGCCGCTTCCTGCTCATCCCTATAATGTCCATCAACCATCCACCCAAATAATACACAAGCAAAGTACAAGCTCACTCACAATGGTAGGGTAGCCATTCACCCTCCCAAACAATTGGCCCCTAGAGCTCCTTCTGCATAGACACCATGGGGTGTCCTAGCCACATGCTTAACAGTAGTCAATGCCCTTTCTACCCAACCACCTCTTTTCTCTATTCCCACAACGCTTCCTGGGCTATGCATGCTTGGCAATGTGGGCTCACCATAGAACCAACTCCCCTGAATCTTGTTCTCTCATGGAGAGTGGGTAATGAAGAAAGATTTGTTTCCCCAAACAGAAGGGATAGAGACACAGGCATGTAATACAGGGTCTGGCTGGTTTTTCCTCGGGAAGGCATGGATATCGTGGGAGTGGTACATGGGTCTTGGTGACTATAAGTTGACATCTCATAGGCTTTGTGGCCCTGGAGACTGAATCCCCTATGAAGCTTGTTAGACAAATCGATTATAGGATTTTCCATTCCCTGATCAATTTGACTCCTCACAGGCAGAGGCCAAAAGGGAATGGTCTCTGACCTGCCAATTCCTTATCCCTGGGAGATTAACAGTGTGTCCAGCTGTGACTCCTCTCTCCTGGGTCCCTTTTCTCTGGGAAAAATATTTCCAGTCTTTCTTAGATATCCTCCTGGAGACAACTGACTTGTAGTATTCACATCAGGCAGATGGCCGAGTAGTGAAGGATTCCAGGAGTTGCTTGGGTCATGGTTTTCAAACTTTCAGCCTGCACTAGGATGAGCTTGAATATTTGTTTAACTAGATTTCTTTTTTAAACATTATTATTATTCTTAAAATTTATGCATTTATTTTGAGAGACAGAGAGAGAACACGCAGAGAAGGGGTAGAGAGCAGAGACAGAATCCCAAGCAGGCTCTACATCATGGGTACAGAGCTCAGTGTGGGGCCTGAACCTGCAAACAGTGAGATTGTGATCTGAGGTGAGATCAGAGTCAGAGTCTTCAGTGACTGCGCCACCCAGGTGCCCCTTTTGTTTAGACTTCTGAGTTCCATCTCCAAGTTTCTCTCTGAATAGATCTGGGTTTGTGTCTGATAATGTGGATTTTTCACAAGCTCTAAATTTTGCTGTTCTCTAGGACAATCTTTTGAGAAAAGTTGCCCGGCATAGTGTTTCAAAATGTAAGCTTTATCAAGAGTATCACCTTGGTCTCTTGTTAATGTTTAGCTTTCCACCTTATTCCAGATGTGCCCAGTCAGTATATCCACGGGAAGAGACTGAGAATGTACTTTGAAAAAACATTTGAACAATTTTATTTTATTTTATTATATTTTTATTGTGTGGATAGAGATAGATATAAATGTGGATAGAGACAGATATAAATATAGATATAGATAGATCTCTATCTCCACAATATGTCTAGAACAAAATTTTTCCATTTTAGGCATTTTTAAATATACAAGCATTAAAAACACTCACAATCATTTACAACAATCACCAATATCCATTTCCAGAACTTTATCATCATCTCAAATAGACACTCTGTCCCCATTTAACAACAATTCCATATTCCCCCCCCCCCAACCCTTGGAAACTCCTCTTCTATTTTCTGTCTCTATGACTTTGCCTATTCTAGGTACCTCATATAAGTGGACTCATAACATCCTTATCCTTTTGTGTCTGGCTTATCTCATAGCACGTTTTCAAGAATCAACCATGTTGCACCATGTAGCATAATTTCATTCCTTTTTAAGGCTGAATAATACTTCCTTGTATGTATTACTGTATTTTGTTTACCCATTCATCAATTTTCAATTTTTAGCTATTGTGATTAATGCTGGTATGAATATCAGCAAGAATCTATTTGAATTTCTGCCTTCAATATACCTAGACATGGCATTGAGGGAGCTTGAGAATTTTCTATCCTTTATGTTTATTCATTTATTTTGAGAGACAGAGAGAGTGAGAACACAAGTAGGGGAGGAACAGAGAGACAGGGAGAGAGAGACAATCCCAAGCAGGCTCTGCACTGTAAGCAGAAAGCCTGATGCGAGGCTCGAACCCATGAACCATGAGATTATGACCGCAGCGGAAATCAAGAGGTGAAGTCTTGAGACTGAGCCACCCAGGTGTCCTGAGAATCTACTTTTTTTTTTTTAATGTTTATTTATTTTTGAGACAGAGAGAGACAGATCCTGGGGGGCGGGGGAAGAAGCAGACAGAGAGGGAGGCACAGAATCCGAAGCAGGCTCCAGGCTCTGAGCCTTCAGCACAGAGCCCGACGCGGGGCTCGAACTCAAAGACCGCGAGATCATGACCTGAGCCGAAGTCGGACGCTCAGCCGACTGAGCCACCCAGGCGCCCCCTGAGAATCTACTTTTAAAAGTTGCTAAATGATCAAACGTTTGAGGAAACACTGTCCCAAGACATTGAACAACAAATCCTGGAAAGTCCCAATGACTCCCATCTTCACATTGGTGTTCCTTAGGAAAGAATCTGAAGAAGCAAAGAATCAGGGTCTCATAATTGTGGATTAGAAAGATTTTGATAGGGGCTTTGAATCTAGATGTATCATGAATTAATTAGTCAAACATTTACTAAGGGATTTGGGCCAAGTACTGTGTAAGATCCAGATTGAAACATAAACAAGACACCATAAGGGAATTACACCATAAATTGAAAAAAGGTCACTGGCATATGCCTTGAGAGCAGGGCAGATGTGTTTTTCAAAGAAAAGTTAGGGTTAAAATAGAAACTCCTCTAACCGATATTAGACAGAATTTTTCTTTAGGAAATCACACACATCCTAAAATGAGAGGGAAAAACACACACACACATATAGTAGGTTTTCAAACAACGAAGGATGTTGAAGACATGTCTGCATCTGCATTCCCATGTTCACTGCAAATTATTCATGGCAGCCAAGATATGGAACAACTTAAGTGTCTGTCAATTCTATTGTACACCTGAAGCCAATGTAACACTGTATACTAATTATACTTGGATTTTTAAAAAATTTTAAATAAATACAAATGAAAAAGCCAAACTCAAAGAAACAGAGGGAAAAAATGGTGGAGCTAGGGGGTGCAGGATAAGGCAGATGTTGTATAAGTTTGTGTACAAAGAGTTGTAAGACAGATGTTGTAAAGATGTGTACAACTTGCAAAGAGTAGTTAAGTCTAGAGACCTAAAGCATAGTAGAGCGAATATAGACAGCAATACTGGATTATAGGCATCAAATTTGGTAAGAGACTAGACCGTAATTATTCCAACCACTAAACAGAAATTGTAATTACATAACCTGATAGAGGTGCTAATTATTGCTACATTGGCAAACATATTAAACTGTATATAATATACATAAATATACTTTACAACTGTATAAATATGCTGTATAACTGTCAATATATATTATATATATGTAAATATATATTATATAAACATACATATATACATATATATACACAAATATACATATAAACATACATATAAACATATATATACATATATAGTATATATTTATGTGTATATATTATATAAATATAAATGTATCAAATTAACATGAATTGGGCAGCACCCAACCTAGCAGATGAAAGAAAGCATTACAAAATGGAAGACTTTTATAGGCAGAAGAGAGTATGAACATGGAAGATGTACTAGGCAAAAAAGCGGGATGCTTTTTCAAGGTTACTTTCCCTGTAGGGAATGACCTGGGTCCACCAGGCAGGGTCAAGTAACTAGTGCTGATGAGGTGATTTGGATCAGTTCCTTTACAATTCTATTTTTGGGACACCTGACTAATTGCATCTCTGTTTGGTGACATGGGCTTAGCGTAAGTGACTCCGTTTTGGGCCTGCTGTCTTGTTTTTAAGGATATGAAAACAAAAAAGGAAAGGTGAAATAAGGTGGAGTCATTTAGGTCTAGGTGTTTTCAAATAGAGCAGGGAGGCCTTAGACTCCTTCCTCCTCATGGGGTGGAAACATAACTGGCCAAATTGCAAAAATTCCATGGATTCTACCTGAACACCTTCAATTTCTTACAGTAAAAACACTGACTTTTGCTTGAGACCGGGACACTATTGGCTTGCTATGAAAATCTGTGGATTCGAACTCCAATTCTTCAATTCCAAATAAATGCTTTTGCTTAATTAGAGCCTCCTAGTAATTTTAGATTGACAAAAAGATAGTAAATTAAATTGGAAACAAATGTACTTGGTAACTTGTAACAGCCATTGCTGTTAAGTGGTGGTATGTATGTGGGCAGGAGGAAAGAGATGCAGGCTCTCAAGCTAGAAAAATAAGGATATATTTAGAATAGATAAATCAGGGGCGCCTGGGTGGCTCAGTCGGTTGGGCGTCCAACTTCGGCCCAGGTCATGACCTCACAGTTCGTGAGTTCGAGCCCCACGTTGGACTCCATGCTGACAGCTCGGAGCCTGGAGCCAGCTTCGGATTCTCTGTCTCCCACTCTCTCTGCTCCTCCCTCACTCAAGCTCTGTCTCTCTCTGACTCTCAAAAATAAGTACATGTTAAAAAATAAAATAGATAAATCATAATGATTTTTTAAGTGAGAGCTAATGGGAGGCTGAATATGGAAGGATCAAGATATGACAATTAATGAACGCGAAAAAATGCTTGCTATGACCAAGAGCCCTTAATAGCATTCTGATAATTCAAATAAATGCGTAAGATGAAAAAGAGAGGGGACATAAGCATTGTAAAGTATAAGACAAATGTATCATTATTTGTACATTAAGATTTTGGAGGTGAAGAGCCCTCAGACCTCTGTAGCTGCAGCCCCGTGTGGGTCCTTCATCAGGCATTTCAACCAATTCTCTCAGGCCATTGTTTTCAAATTGTAGCATCAGATTCACCTGGGTGGCTTACGAAATGCAAATGATTCGGCCTCTGCCTGGAATTTCTGATTTCGTACATCTGGGATGAAGATCAAGAATTGGCAGGTCTAACAAGCTGAGGAGATGCAGATGCTGCTGTGTGGAAACAACACTTTGAGATACACTCATCTTGTCTGTGTCCCTAATACTCAGGTATAATCAAAGTTTTCCCTCCACCGTGTACCTCTCCTCCCCTCAACCCCACCCTGTACCTTTACTAGGATGCACTGACTCTTTCAGATGGCATCATGGAAACCCTGGTTGGCCTGGTTCTTTCTCCTACAGAAACTTTCCCCCAGAAAGTTCAAGGAGATGACCCAGGCAGGGAATTCGTAACCCGTATCTCTGGGAGTCCCAACATGGTCTGTCCTGGAGGTACTGGGAGCTTATTGAAGCTTCCAGGAACTTTAATGAGGCTGAAATCTCAGAGCACCTCATTAAATAAATTGTTCTGTTGTCATTATACTTTCTAAACAATTAAGATCAGGAGAATAATAGAAATGCAACTTTCTCCCGCTTCTATTTCCCTGAAGGCAGCTATGCAGAGAGGCAACTTTCTTTCTTCCAATTATTCTTTTACCTGGTACATCCAAACATTTGGAGTCAAGAAGCTCATTCTCCTGAAGATTAAAAAAGCTTTATCTTCCTTCAAAAAAGTTTTCTAGGGCCCTATAAAAAATAAAAATTATTTATTTTAATAAATATTTATTTTATAAATAAGGAAATAAACAAATACCGCCTTATTTTCTTGGGGTAAAAACAAAACAAAACAAAACATATTACCCCAACTCTTGCGTCTCCTTCCTTTCTTCACAGGATTTAATTTCAAAGTTAGGTGTTTCTCCCTGAGGGATGTGTGAGTGTTACAAGGAGCCCAGCAGACTTATCAGGCAGAACCCTGTTGTGACAAATGCATGAGAAAGCTCTCTGTTTCAAGATATAGAATGCAGCCAGCCATTTGTGGCAATGCTGCTGAAAAATCAAACATTCTCAAGAGTGGCAATGCCCCCTTGAAATTTACTGGGCACATGTGGTAGCTTCAGACCTCTAAGAGAAAAATTGTAATGGAGATAAAGATTCCAGATTAGTTGGTTGAAGAGAGAGCGAACAGTTTGAGAACAGCATATCCTAAAGTTTGCAGCAATGCCCAATCGAGAGGACAGGTCGATGAGTGATTTTTATTTCCTTTTCTTTTTTTTAACTTTTAATATTTTTAGTTTTTAAAAGTTGTTTTTTTTTTTTTTTGACAGAGAGGGAGATTTTGGGGGAGGGACAGAGAGAGACACGGAAAGAGACAGAATCCCAGGCAGGTACTGCCATGTCAGCATAGAGCCAAAAACAGGGCTCCAACTCATGAACTGTGAGATTATGATCTGAGCAAAAATCAAGCATTGGAGGCTTAACCGACTGAGCCACCTAGGTGCCCTGAGTTTTATTTCCTTTGAAAAAATTCTATTTTATTTCTATTAGAAATTCCATCATTGCACCCAGACATTGGAAAACAGATGTTAAAACAGATAAATGAAGCATAAGTTCCCACCAAAAGTTAGAAAGGGATGGGATTCAAAGTTCAAGTGGACATTTTTAAGAGGCAGCCATTCATAACATAATCATACAAATAATTAGTTAATAACAGTGGTGGCAAATGTGGTGGATGGCAGAGTGTCCAATGAGAACACATATGTGGTGGAGACCATGTACCTGAGAACTGAAGAGTTATGGGCAGGATTCTACCAGGCAACAACTTATCTAACTCCTGACCCTCACAGCAGGAACTGCTCACCATTCCCTTACAAGTAGTTGATCTATACCACCATCCCTGCAGACTCATGATCGCCAGACCAGTACATTTCACCTCCAAGGTAATAGTGCCAATGGGGTGTTCTGCAAGGACTTCAACATCTTCCCAAGATATTTTATCTTCCCTCAAATGTTGCTTTTCTCTTATCCTGTCTCTTTGAAAGCTGACACCATCAATTTCTGCACTCAGGGAATGGTTTTAATCCAGTGTCTCCATGGGGCTGATGACACCTCTGGAACTATTTCTGATTATTCCAACACAGTGCTGGCATCTAGAGGGTAAAGGCCAGGGATGCTGTTAAACATCAGGTGCTATAGGGTACAGTCCCCTGTGACAAAAAATATAGACCAAAAATGTCACTGTTGTGGAGGTTGAGAAACCCTGGTCTAGACAACTTTGACAAATAATATTAAAATTTATATCTAAAAAATCCCAACCACTGAGTCTATGATTTTATAAAGACATTGAAAATATTATGTAAAAAAATCTCAAAATTTCATTTTTATTTTGTGCTACTTGATGTTTTGCATCGTGGTTAGATTTAAATGACATAGATGTACCATATTAATTATCTACAATGTACAGACTATACACTTGGCATCCATCTCTCTTGGGAACATTTTCCTCCTCCCAAATTGAAACTCTGTCCCAATTAAAACTAACCTTCTATTTCCTCCCTTCTTCCAGCCTCTGGCAAACACCATTTTACTTTCTGTCTCTGTGAGTTTGACTCCTCTTGGTACCTCACATGAGTGGAATCATGTAAAATGTATCCATCTCCAACATCCCCATTTTGAAACTCTCAACTTTTAAAACCTGAACTTCTGATGTCCTCTCTGCTTCCAAATGTGCTCCATCCACAGCCCTCCCTGTCTCAAGGGATACACTTCCATTCTGCCATTGTTTAGTCCCCAAACCCTGAAACCAATCTTGGCTCCTCTCTGTATCTCACACCCATATCCTGACTGACAACAAATCATCTTGACTCTTCCTTCTAATCATAGCCCCACTGAATACTTCTCAACACTTACACTACTATCGCCACCCTGCTCCTAATTACCTATACATCTTTCACCTGGCTAGCTGGAGGCTTCCTCACACCCTGAAATCCATTTACAACTTGGCAACTGGATTAATCTCTGAAATCCTGTCATATAGTGTCCTTTGTCTGCCCCAAACCCTTCATGACTCCTCACATTGAATGAGGAAAGAGTTGCATCAGGCAGGAATAGATAAGGAACCTTCAGAGAGGCAGGATGCAGCTACAAGTGGGAAGTTGAAGAAGCGGCAGCAGTGGCAGTGGAGTTTGGGGAAGAAATAGGATAATATAAATATGTTCCAGACCTGCCCAGGCTAGGTGGCATGTGTGGATTCTCACAAACTTTCTGATAAGCTTCCAATAAAAAGCCAAGGACAGAAATCCCCAGAGGTAACCCAGTTGGGACCCCTCTCACCCTTGAGAGCTTCACATTTTCTCCCAGTAAATTCTATCTGTTTGCTCACTCTCTGTGGTCTGCGATATTCATTCTTCGACTCCTTGAGGCAAGGACAAGAATCTCTCCTCCTGTAACATCACTCAGAACAAATGAAGGCAAAAGTCCTTCAAAGGCAGGGAAAGCCTCAGTTAATCAGCCCTGGATACCTGTCCTTCTCTTGCACTATGCCTCCCATCACTGCTCCAGCCACATCCTCCCCAGGCAACCTCCCACCTCAGGGTCTTTGTTAACCTTCCCATCGTGTTGGGGGGGCAGATGACTAACTGTGTAAGGCATCCAGGCATCCCCAGGCTTATTCCCAATAACTCAGCCATTAAGTTCCATATATATTCCTAAAATGCCTCACTCTTGCATGTCTCTTGAATGTCACCCAATTCTATTATCCAGTTAAATTACTACTCATCATTTGTTATTCACCACATAAGCATATATTCTCCTCTAGAAGTTTTCCCTGAATACCAAGTGTTGCCAAAATGAGGAAACACTGGACCTTCATGCCTTCCTGGTGAGAATGTAAATTGGTGCAGTCACTTTGGAAAACAGTTTGGCGGTTGCTTAAAAACAGAAACATAAACTCACCATATGACCCAGCAATTCCACTCCTAGGTATCTATTCGAGAAATGAAAATGCATGTTGACATAAAAACATGTGCTCAAGTACTCACAGCAGCATTATATATAATAACACCAAACTGGAAATGTCCAAATGTCTACCAGTTGACACATGGATTAAAAAATTAGTACATCCACACATTGAATACTATTCTGCAATTAAAAGAAACAAAGCATTGATACACATTGCCACATGGATGAATCTGAAAAAACATATGCTGAGTAGAAGACCAATACAAAAGACTACAGATTGTATGATTGCATTTATATAAGATATCTAGAAAAAGCAAATTAATAGACACAGAGAGTGATAAGTGGTTTCCTAGTATTGAGGTGGGAGTCAATAGTAACTGCAAATGGGCATGAGGAACCTTTTGCGGTAACAGAAATATTCTAAAAGTGAATTATAGTAATAATCACAGAAGTCTACAAATTTACTAAAATCATTGAAATTACATTATCATGAATGAAATTTGTACATCCAAATTATATCTCAAGAAGTATATTATAGTCTCAGGGACCATCCAGCAGGAAGAGCTAACAATTGTAAATATCTACGCACCGAATTCAGGGGCACCCAAATTTGTAAAACAACTAATTACAAACATTAGCAACCTCATCGATAAAAATGTCCTAATAGTAGGGGATCTCAACACTCCACTCTCAGCATTGGATAGATCAACAAAACAGAAAATCTCCGCAGAAACAATAGCCCTGAATGACACATTAGGACAGATGGGCCTCACAGATATCTTTAGGGTCCCTCATCCAGAAGCAAAGGAATTTACATTCTTCTCATCTGCACACGGTACATTTTCCAAGATAGACCACATTCTGGGGCACAGGGAAGCTCTGAATAAATATAAAAGAATTGAGATCATACCGTGTACAGTGTCAGACCACAATGCTTTGAAACTTGAAATCAACCACAGGAGAAAGCCTGGAAAATATCCAAGAACATGGCGGCTAAGAAATAACCTACTAAAAGATGACTGGGTCAACCAAGCCATCAGAGAAGAATTTAAAAAATACATGGAAACAAATGAAAATGAAAATACAACAATCCAAACGCTCTGGGATGCAGCAAAGGCAGTCCTGAGAGGGAAATATATTGCAATCCAGGCCCATCTCAAGAAACAAGAAAAATCAATAACACAAATTCTAACAGCACGCCTAAAGGAACTAGAAGCAGATCAACTAAAACAACCCAAGCCCAGCAGAAAGAGAGAAATAACAAAGATCAGAGCTCAAATTAACCATATGGAGACAGAAAAGGTAGTGGAACAGATCAATGAAACCAAAAGCTGGTTCTTTGAAAAAATAAACAAAATAGACAAACCTCTAGCCAGGCTTCTCAAAAAGAAAAGAGAGAGAACTCAAATAAATAAAATCGTGAATGAAAAGGGAGAAATTACAACCAATCCCTCAGAGATACAAGCAATCATCAGAGAATACTATGAAAAATTATATGCCACCAAACTTGGCAATCTGGAAGAAATGGACAGCTTCCTAAATAGCCACACGCTACCAAAACTCAAACGGGAAGAAATAGAAAATTTGAACAGACCCATAACTAGTGAAGAAATAGAATCCGTTATTAAAAACCTCCCAGCAAATAAAAGCCCTGGACCAGATGGCTTTCCTGCGGAATTTTACCAGACATTTAAAACAGAGTTAATTCCTATCCTCCTCAAGCTGTTCCAAAAAATTGAAACGGAAGGAAAACTCCCGGACTCATTCTATGAAGCCAGCATCACTTTGATTCCCAAACCAGATAGAGACCCAGCAAAGAAAGAAAATTACAGGCCAATATCCCTGATGAATATGGATGCAAAAATTCTCAACAAGATACTAGCAAATCGAATCCAACAGCATATAAAGAGAATTATCCACCATGATCAAGTAGGATTCATCCCTGGGTTGCAGGGCTGGTTCAATATTCGCAAATCAATCAACGTGATACATCACATCAACAAAAGAAAAGATAAGAACCATATGATCCTGTCAATAGATGCAGAAAAAGCATTTGACAAAATACAGCATCCTTTCTTAATAAAAACTCTCGAGAAAGTCGGGATAGAAGGAACATACTTAAACATCATAAAAGCCATATATGAAAAACCCACAGCTAATATCATCCTCAATGGGGAAAAATTGAAAGCCTTCCCCCTGAGATCAGGAACACGACAGGGGTGTCCACTCTCGCCACTGCTATTTAACATAGTGCTGGAAGTCTTAGCATCAGCAATCAGACAACAAAACAAAATAAAAGGCATCAAGATTGGCAAGGAGGAAGTCAAACTTTCACTTTTTGCAGATGACATGATACTTTACATGGAAAACCCGACAGAATCCACCAAAAGCCTACTAGAACTGATTCATGATTTCAGCAAAGTTGCAGGATACAAAATCAATGTACAGAAATCGGTGGCATTTCTATACACCAACAATGAAGCAGCAGAAAGAGAAATAAAGAAGCTAATCCCTTTCACAATTGCACCAAAAACCATAAAATACTTAGGAATAAACCTAACCAAAGATGTGAAAGACCTCTACACTGAAAACTATAAAAAACTTATGAAGGAAATTGAGGAAGACACAAGGAAATGGAAAAACATCCCATGCTCATGGATTGGAAGAATAAATATCGTCAAAATGGCAATACTACCCAAAGCAATCTACACATTCAATGCAATCCCAATCAAAATTGCACCAGCATTCTTCTCAAAGCTAGAGCAAACAATCCTAAAATTTGTATGGAACCACAAAAGACCTCGAATAGCCAAAATAATACTGAAGAATAAAACCAAGGCGGGAGGCATCACAATCCCAGACTTTAACCTCTACTACAAAGCGGTGGTCATCAAGACTGTATGGTATTGGCACAAAAACAGACGCATAGACCAATGGAATAGAATAGAAAACTCAGAAATGGACCCGCAAGTATATGGCCAACTAATCTTTGACAAAGCGGGAAAATGTATCCAATGGAAAAAAGACAGCCTTTTTAACAAATGGTGCTGGGAGAATTGGACAGCAACATGCAAAAGAATGAAACTAGACCACTTTCTTACACCACTCACAAAAATAAATTCTAAATGGATAAAAGATCTGAATGTGAGGCAGGAAACCGTCAAAATCCTAGAGGAGAAAACAGGAAAAAGCCTCTTTGACCTAAGACGCACCAATTTCTTACTCGACACGTCTCCAAAGGCAAGAGAATTAAAAGCAAAGATGAACTATTGGGACCTCATCAAGATAAAAAGCTTCTGCACGGCAAAAGAAACAACCAACAAAACGAATAGGCAACCAACGGAATGGGAAAAGATCATCGCAAATGACATATCGGATAAAGGACTAATATCTAAAATTTATAAAGAACTTACCAAACTCCAAACCCGAAAAACAAACAACCCAGTGAAGAAATGGGCGGAAGATATGAATAGACACTTCTCCAAAGGGGACATTCAGATGGCCAACAGACACATGAAACGATGCTCAATGTCACTCAGCATCAGGGAAATACAAATCAAAACTACACTGAGATACCACCTCACACCAGTCAGAGTGGCTAAAATGAACAAATCAGGAAACTATAGATGCTGGCGAGGATGTGGAGAAGTAGGCACCCTCCTACACTGTTGGTGGGAATGCAAACTGGTGCAGCCACTCTGGAAAACGGTGTGGAGGTTCCTCAAAAAAATGAAAATAGAGCTACCCTATAACCCAGCAATAGCCCTGCTAGGAATCTACCCAAGAGACACAGGAATGCTGATGCATAGGAGCACGTGTACCCCAATGTTCATAGCAGCACTTTCGACAATAGCCAAATCATGGAAAGAGACCAAGTGCCCATCAACTGATGAATGGATAAAGAAGTTATGGTACTTATATACAATGGACTACTACGTGGCAATGAGAAAAAATGAAATCTGGCCATGTGTAGCAAGATGGATGGAACTGGAGGGTATTATGTTAAGTGAAATAAGTCAGTCAGAAAAAGACAGATACCATATGTTTCCACGAATAGGTGGACTTTGTGAAACTAAGCAAAAACCAGGGGGAGGGGAAGAGGGGAAAGAAAAAAAAGACACAGGGAGGGAGGGAGATAAAACATAAGAGACTCTCAAAGACTAAGAAAAAACTGAGGGTAAGGGGGATGAGGGAGGGGGGAGAGGGGGTGATGGGCATTAAAAAGGGCACATGTTGGGATGAACACTGGGTGTTATATGTAAACCAATTTGAAAATAAACTATTATAACAAAAAAAAAAAAAAAAAAAAAAAAAAAAAAAAAAAAGATGCAAACCTCAGATTATCCAGACTAATGTGTGAAAGACATGCCATACCCTATATGTCTCCGTGAAGGGCTGTCTTCGTGTGGGCATAATTCCCTGTCACTTCTGCCACCAACTATAGGTCAAAGTTTGTTCTGGCTGGGGCTGTCATTTGGCAGCTTTGCAATGGACACAGTGAGAGAGTCCCAGGGAATGTGAGAGAAATGTTGACAGCATCTACTAGTCCATCCTTCACTCAGCACTCAATTCTATCCACATTATTCCCGACAAGTGAGCTATGTTCGGGACACATTCCACATGGGTGTAATTACCATTTCTCATGGCACCTCCAGCGAGACCCAGGACACACAATGAAACCACACTAGAAAATAACTCTTGTTCTATTGTCTTTATTATTGTTTGTTTTATGATCTTAGAGGGTATATCTTAAAATTGCATGTATGGGAAATAAAAGTCAAATATAAGAAAGAAAGGAAGAAAAAGAGGAAAGATGGAAGGATCACAAAGAATGAAGCAACATCTCAGAGTTTTCCAAGGCAGGATGTTACTATGAACATAATCTTAGAAATCTAGGTTCCTTTGATGTTGAAAATCACATTACTATTCTCACACGAACTAGAACAGCAACTCCATGTGACCTAGCCAGGTTCTAGTCCAACTGCATCTCATTCTCCTCTTTTGAAAGTGGAGTGAATGAGAGGAAATGTCTCCTAAGACATGTCTTCAAGATAGCTTAAAGTCATAGATGTGAAGGAACAGGCCCAGTTCTGAGAAGGTAAGCACTTTTGAATGACCACATAGGTTGTCATTCCATTTCTTGTGGGGAAAAGAAGCACACAAACAAAAGAAGGTGAATAGCCTTCCATAAAGATGCTGCCAAAGGCAAAGAAGAAAGCCCTGTGCCTCCCAGAGCCAAAGCCAAAGCAATGTTTTGAAGGCCAAGAGAGCACTGCTGAAAGGCATCCACAGTCATCAAAAAAAGAATATCCACATGTCACCTACATTCTGAAGGCCCATTTTGCATCTCTGAAGGCAGCCCAAATATCCTCGAAAGAGCACCGCCCCCCCGGAGAAACAAGCTGAACACTATACTATCATCAAGTTTTCCTACTACCGAGTCAGCCATGAAGACAATAGAAGACAACCACACACTTGTTTTCATTGTGGATGTCAAGGCCAAAGCAGGCAAACAACATCAACATTATAGAGGATAATTTTGGCGACAAGCATAGCAGCACTTGATATGATAAGTACTTCAAGACTAAAGTTAGAAATCTTAAGAATGGCTGCAGGAAAGCTGATCAAGCATGGAACTTTATTGATAGCATATAGGGAAGAGAAGTCAAAACGTTTTAAAGAGGGAGTTCTGGAGGAGAGATAATGCAAAAAGAAATAAAGGGGAGGTCATGGGTGCTTTAGAAGTAGAATAAATCAAACATGTCTGGAGACAGGAGGAAAAGAGACAGATTTAAATTCGCATTAGCCTTTGGGACCCACAATGTCCAATTGGCTCTGAGGTGAGTGGCCCATCATCACCTTGAGGTTGCTCTTCTGAGGAGACTTTGCAGGGCCCCCTTCACATCCTTGTTCCTCAAGCTGTAGATGAAGGGGTTCACCATGGGGGTCACCACAGTGTACATCACTGAGGCAATCGAACTTCCCTGGGAAGAATGTGTCACAGAAGAAGTGAGGTAGACCCCCGTGCTTGTCGCATAGAACAAAGAGACCACAGAGAGGTGAGACCCACAGGTGGAAAATGCTTTATACTTGCCCTCCCTGGAGGACATCCTCATTAAGCAGGAGACAATCTTAGAGTAAGAGAAGAGGATCCCAGTGAAAGGAACCACACACAGCAGAGTAATGGCAACATACAAGCAGATGTTATTGGTGAGGGTGTCAGAGCAGGCTGCCTTAATCATCTGATCCAGTTCACAGAAGAAATGTGGAATTTCAGTGCCTGTACAGAAGGTCAGCTGCGTAAGCGGTAGCATATGAATTGGGGAGAGACAGAAAACAGTGAGCCAACAACTCAGAACCAGGAGGACGCAGAATCGTGGGTTCATGATGACTGTGTAGTGCAGGGGGTGGCAGATGGCCACAAACCGGTCATAGGCCATGACGGTCAGGAGGAGATCATCCATTCCAGCAAAAATCATTAAAAAATACACTTGAACGAGGCATTCTATATAGGAGATGTCTTTGCTGTGTTCCTGGATGTTCAGCAGCATCTTTGGGACAGTGGTAGAGATGAAACAGAGGTCCACAAAGGACAAGTTGGAGAGGAAGAAGTTCATGGGGGTGTGGAGGTGAGGGTCAGAGCTGACAGCCAGGATGATGAGCAGGTTCCAAGCACAGTGACCAGATACATGAACAGGAACATGCCAAAGAGGAGAGGCTGCAGTCTGGGTCATCTGAGAGACCTTGGAGGAGGAATACTGATACTTCTGTCTGGTTTTCTGCTTCCATGTATCCGGTGTGTTTTCTGGAGAAGGAGGCAAAAGCAGCCTTCAACGAAGAGTCAAGTGCACCTCCCAATCATTACCTTTTTTTCCATTTTGCATGGATGTCCTTCATCCTCCATCGGTCCTTCCAAATCTAGTGATTTACTCAGTGATGTCGTAGCCCAAATCCATTTAAGTTTATGTAATCATTCAGACTCTCTTTAACTTATAGAAATCTTTCTCGTTGTATCTCCTACTCACTGGTTCTAATTCTTCTATCCAAAACTATGGATATAAACCAATTTCTTCCTTGATATGATCTTCCAAATCATTGAAGACAATTAAGATCATTTTTAAAAATAAGCTCCAAAACTTTGTTTATTCTAATAACCCTAAAATCGTGGCTCGAACCCATGAACCATGAAATCATGACCTGAGGCAAAATCAAGGGTTGGATGCTTAACTGACTTATCTTTCTGAGTGTAAATGTTTGATTTTAATTTAGAATGTCAACAATGTAGTTCTAGAAATTACACAGTTTATCAATATTCTAACGTGTCTATAGAATGCTAATTAATTGAAAGGAAAACAGGTGCCTCGGTGGCTCATTTCATTGAGCATCTGACTTCAACTCAGGTCATGATCTCCTGGTTCATGGGAACAACTCAGAACCTGGAGCCTGCCTCGAATTCTGTTTCTCCATCTCTCTCTGTCCCTCCTCTGCTGTCCTCTGTTTCTCTCTCTCTCTCAAAAAGTAAATGTACATAAAAAATTTTCTTTCGAAATTAAAAAAATTTAATTAAAAGGAAAAGAGAATTATTGCAGACCAATTCAGCTCAGGAAGTTGGGTAGGAAAGAATTCTCTAAAATATGAATATCTGAGATATACGAGGAAGGATGGGTAATTGTTAAAAGGAGAATTAGTTAAGGATAAACGTTTTGTGTGGAAAGAATAGAATTTGCACTTTCCCCATGGTTGGGTGAGCTTGGTAATGGAAAGGATTTGAGAAGACAGTAAGATGGAAAGCAGACAGTGAGGGTCAGGACGGACAGAGTGTGTGAGAAGCACATGTGGAACATCCTGTACTATTCCTTAATGTGGCTATCATGTTAATATTTTTAATTTTATATTATTATTGCTAATAGGTAATATATTATTAATATTACTGTTATATAGTAATTATATAAGTAAGTATATTATATAGTAATATATTTTAGTGGGTAAGAGATTGAGACTTTTCGCTCACCATTGGTTTTCCAGGGACTTACAGAACGTCTGCATATTACAGGTGTTCAACACATGCAAAAGTTAGATGTGTAATAAAGACTTAGACCAAAAGCATCAACAATAATGCAAGAAATAATATAATAATATAATGAATAATGCAAATTCATCATATACCTGAATGTACCTACACAATAGAATAGCAGAGTAAATACAATGCATTCATATCTATTTAAAAGCATAATACATCATGAACAAGTCATACCTATGCTAGGAATGGAAAGATAGTTTAATGCTAGGATGTTTGCAAAAACAGTTCATTACAAATATAGGAAAATGAAAAGGAATTATATCCACAATCACAACAGAAAATAGATTTGAGATAATGTAGCAGACATTATCGTGGTTACCAGCCAGGACACAGCCTCTCACAAAAGGAAGAAACTAACAACAATTTCTTAACCTAATAGAGACCAGCTGTTTAAAACTGTAGCCACCAGGGTCCTTCCATTCAAATACTAAAACATTTGTGATAAATGCATGAAAAGGGAAAGGCAGTCCACATTCTCATGATCATTTAAAGTGATTGATGAGAGAAGGAAATTAGCCTGAGTACCAAGACAGAAATAATGACAATACTTGTAGATATATCCTGGACACTAAAAGGAAACACAGTAATACTGAACTATTAAGTGCTCTAATAAGTCGAATCTGCCAGCAAGAACAGAGGATATAACCGAAAAATCCAATCACATGAGGAATAAAATAGGCAGTATCTTGTGCTTAATAGATCTTAGTGAGCAGTTAAGAAATAAATATTGGGTCAGTAAAATCAAACAGGAACCTAGTATTTATGGGAAAGAAGAGGGAAGAGGAGAAAACTCACTAGAAAATCACTCTTACTGGGATGAGGCTCTCGATTCTGAGACAGAGAGGGAAGGAAACTTAGCAAGAGCTGGAAAAGACTGGTTAAATAGGAAGTAATGCAGCTTGAAACTACAGAGACTTCAGTTTTGTTGGCTAATTAATATGGGACTGTTCCACTTCCATTATTCTAAAGGTAAACCCAGTCCCCACTTTCTCGTCCCTTTCCCTCATACTCCATCAGCACTTACTGGGAAGCAATGATCTTACCTTTTGTGATGTTTGTTACTGAAGCTTTCTTTTCTCTGCAGTGTGTCCTAAGGTAGCCCATTTGGATTTTCCCCAAGGCTGCTAGACATGGCCAGATTCCTTTTATTTTTTAATTAATTAATTTTATATATACATCCAAGTTAGTTAACATAGTGCAACAATGATTTCAGGAGTAGATTCCTTAATGCCCCTTCCCCATGTAGCCCATCCCCCCTCCCACAACCCCTCAAGCAACCCTTTGTTCTCCATACTTACGGGTCTCTTTTGGTTTCTCCCCCTGCTTGTTTTTATCTTATTTTTGCTTCCCTTCTCTTACATTCATCTGTTTTGTATCTTAAAGTCCTCTTATGAGTGAAGTCATATGATAATTGTCTTTCCTGACTGACAAGTTTCACTTAGCATAATACCCTCTAGTTCCATCCACGTAGTTGCAAATGGCAGGATTCCATTCTCTTTGACTGCCAAGTAATACTCCATTGTAATATACATACATATATGTATATATAAGTGTATTATACCACTTCTTCTTCATCCATTCACCCATCAATGAATATTTGGGCTCTGTTCCTACTTTGGCTTTGTAGATACCCTTGGTATAAACATTGGAGTTCATGTGCCCCTTCGAAACAGCACACCTATATCCCTTGGATAAATAGCTAGTAGTGGAATTCCTGGGTCATAGGGTAGTTCTATTTTTATTTTTTATAATTTTTTTAAATTTTATAATAGTTTTTTTTCAAGTTGGTTTACATATAACACCCAGTGTTCATCCCAAGATGTGTCCTTTTTAATGCCCATCACCCCCTCTCCCCCCTCCCTCACCTCCCTCACCCTCAGTTTGTTCTTAGTCTTTGAGAGTCTCTTATGTTTTATCTCCCTCCCTCCCTGTGTCTTTTTTTCCTTTCCCCTCTTCCCCTCCCCCTGGTTTTCGCTTAGTCTCACAAAATCAACCCTTTCGTGGAAACATATGGTATCTGTCTTTTTCTGACTGACTTATTTCACTTAACATAATACCCTCCAGTTCCATCCACGTTGCTACACATGGCCAGATTTCATTTTTTCTCATTGCCACGTAGTAGTCCATTGTATATAAGTACCATAACTTCTTTATCCATTCATCAGTTGATGGGCACTTGGTCTCTTTCCATGATTTGGCTATTGTCAAAAGTGCTGCTATGAACATTGGGGTACACGTGCTCCTATGCATCAGCAATCCTGTGTCTCTTGGGTAGATTCCTAGCAGGGCTATTGCTGGATCATAGGGGAGCTCTATTTTCATTTTTTTGAGGAACCTCCACATCGTTTTCCAGAGTGGCTGCACCAGTTTGCATTCCCACCAATAGTGTAGGAGGGTGCCTACTTCTCCACATCCTCGCCAGCATCTACAGTTTCCTGATTTGTTCATTTTAGCCACTCTGACTGGTGTGAGGTGGTATCGCAGTGTGGTTTTGATTTGTATTTCCCTGATGATGAGTGACATTGAGCATCGTTTCATGTGTCTGTTGGCCATCTGAATGTCCTCTTTGGAGAAGTGTCTATTCATATCTTCCGCCCATTTCTTCACTGGATTGTTTGTTTTTCGGGTGTGCAGTTTGGTAAGTTCTTTATAGATTTTAGATATTAGTCCTTTATCCGATATGTCATTTGCGATGATCTTTTCCCATTCCGTTGGTTGCCTATTCGTTTTGTTGGTTGTTTCTTTTGCTGTGCGGAAGCTTTTTATCTTGATGAGGTCCCAATAGTTCATCTTTGCTTTTAATTCCCTTGCCTTTGGAGACGTGTTGAGTAAGAAATTGGTGCATCTTAGGTCAAAGAGGCTTTTTCCTGCTTTCTCCTCTAGGATTTTGATGGTTTCCTGTCTCACATTCAGATCTTTTATCCATTTAGAATTTATTTTTGTGAGTGGTGTAAGAAAGTGGTCTAGTTTCATTCTTTTGCATGTTGCTGTCCAATTCTCCCAGCACCATTTGTTAAAGAGGCTGTCTTTTTTCCATTGGATACATTTTCCCGCTTTGTCAAAGATTAGTTGGCCATATACTTGCGGGTCCATTTCTGAGTTTTCTATTCTATTCCATTGGTCTATGTGTCTGTTTTTGTGCCAATACCATACTGTCTTCATGACCGCTTTGTAGTAGAGGGTAAAGTCTGGGATTGTGATGCCTCCCGCCTTGGTTTTATTCTTCAGTATTATTTTGGCTATTCGAGGTCTTTTGTGGTTCCATACAAATTTTAGGATTGTTTGCTCTAGTTTTGAGAAGAATGCTGGTGCAATTTTGATTGGGATTGTATTGAATGTGTAGACTGCTTTGGGTAGTATCGCCATTTTAATGATATTTATTCTTCCAATCCATGAGCATGGGATGTTTTTCCATTTCCTTGTGTCTTCCTCAATTTCCTTCATAAGTTTTTTATAGTTTTCAGTGTAGAGGTCTTTCACATCTTTGGTTAGGTTTATTCCTAAGTATTTTATGGTTTTTGGTGCAATCGTGAAAGGGATTAGCTTCTTTTATTTCTCTTTCTGCTGCTTCATTGTTGGTGTATAGAAATGCCACCGATTTC
The DNA here is from genome assembly GCA_030068075.1 of Paguma larvata. Classification (NCBI taxonomy): domain Eukaryota; kingdom Metazoa; phylum Chordata; class Mammalia; order Carnivora; family Viverridae; genus Paguma; species Paguma larvata. The sequence continues at coordinate 6,772,945 of CM057842.1, read as the reverse complement.
TGTATTGATTTTGTATCCTGCAACTTTGCTGAAATCATGGATCAGTTCTAGTAGGCTTTTGGTGGATTCCGTCGGGTTTTCCATGTAAAGTATCATGTCATCTGCAAAAAGTGAAAGTTTGACTTCCTCCTTGCCAATCTTGATGCCTTTTATTTTGTTTTGTTGTCTGATTGCTGATGCTAAGACCTCCAGCACTATGTTAAATAGCAGTGGCGAGAGTGGACACCCCTGTCGTGTTCCTGATCTCAGGGGGAAGGCTTTCAATTTTTCCCCATTGAGGATGATATTAGCTGTGGGCTTTTCATATATGGCTTTTATGATGTTTAAGTATGTTTCTTCTATCCCGACTTTCTCGAGAGTTTTTATTAAGAAAGGGTGCTGTATTTTGTCAAATGCTTTTTCTGCATCTATTGACAGGATCATATGGTTCTTATCTTTTTTTTTGTTGATGTGATGTATCACGTTGATTGATTTGCGAATATTGAACCAGCCCTGCAACCCAGGGATGAATCCTACTTGATCATGGTGGATAATTCTCTTTATATGCTGTTGGATTCGATTTGCTAGTATCTTGTTGAGAATTTTTCCATCCATATTCATCAGGGATATTGGCCTGTAATTTTCTTTCTTTGCTGGGTCTCTATCTGGTTTGAGATTCAAAGTGATGCTGGCTTCATAGAATGAGTCCGGGAGTTTTCCTTCCGTTTCAATTTTTTGGAACAGCTTGAGGAGGATAGGAATTAACTCTGTTTTAAATGTCTGGTAAAATTCCGCAGGAAAGCCATCTGGTCCAGGGCTTTTATTTACTGGGAGGTTTTTAATAACTGATTCTATTTCTTCACTAGTTATGGGTCTGTTCAAATTTTCTATATCTTCCCGTTTGAGTTTTGGTAGCATGTGACTATTTAGGAAGCTGTCCATTTCTTCCAGATTGCCAAGTTTGGTGGCATATAATTTTTCATAGTATTCTCTGATGATTGCTTGTATCTCTGAGGGATTGGTTGTAATTTCTCCCTTTTCATTCACGATTTTATCTATTTGAGTTCTCTCTCTTTTCTTTTGGAGAAGCCTGGCTAGAGGTTTGTCTATTTTGTTTATTTTTTCAAAGAACCAGCTTTTGGTTTCATTGATCTGTTCCACTACCTTTTCTGTCTCCATATGGTTAATTTGTGCTCTGATCTTTGTTATTTCTCTCTTTCTGCTGGGATTGGGTTGTTTTAGTTGATCTGCTTCCAGTTCCTTTAGGCGTGCTGTTAGAATTTGTGTTATTGATTTTTCTTGTTTCTTGAGATGGGCCTGGATTGCAATATATTTCCCTCTCAGGACTGCCTTTGCTGCGTCCCAGAGCGTTTGGATTGTTGTATTTTCATTTTCATTTGTTTCTATGTATTTTTTAATTTCTTCTCTGATGGCTTGGTTGACCCAGTCATCTTTTAGTAGGTTATTTCTTAGCCGCCATGTTCTTGGATATTTTCCAGGCTTTCTCCTGTGGTTGATTCCAAGTTTCAAAGCATTGTGGTCTGACAGTGTACATGGTACGATCTCAATTCTTTTATATTTATTCAGAGCTTCCCTGTGCCCCAGAATGTGGTCTATCTTGGTAAATGTACCGTGTGCAGTTGAGAAGAACGTAAATTCTTTGCTTCTGGATGAAGGACCCTAAAGATGTCTGTGAGGCCCATCTGTCCTAATGTGTCATTCAGGGCTATTGTTTCTGCGGAGATTTTCTGTTTTGTGGATCTATCCAATGCTGAGAGTGGAGTGTTGAGATCCCCTACTATTAGGACATTTTTATCGATGAGGTTGCTAATGTTTGTAATTAGTTGTTTCACAAATTTGGGTGCCTCCGAATTCGGTGCGTAGATATTTACAATTGTTAGCTCTTCCTGCTGGATGGTCCCTGAGACTATTATATAATGTCCTTCTTCATCTCTTATTACATCGTTCATTTTAAAGTCTAATTTGTCTGATATAAGTGTGGCTACTCCGGCTTTCTTCTGACTTCCAGTAGCATGGTAGATAGTTCTCCATCCCCTCACTTTCAATCTGAAGGTATCTTCAGGTTTAAGATGAGTTTCTTGAAGACAGCAAATAGATGGGTCTTGTTTTTTAATCCATTCTGTTATCCTGTGTCTTTTGATTGGCACATTTAGTCCATTTACATTCAGTGTTAATTTTGAAAAATATGGGCTTACAGTCACTGTATTATCTGTAAGTTTCATGTTTGTAAGGCTGTCCCTGGCAGTTTGTGTTCTTTGCAACCTTGCCTTCATAGAATGCCCCTCAGGATCTCTTGCAGTGCTGGCTTATTTGTGATAAATTCTTTCAGTTTTTGTTTGTTGGGAAAAACCTTGATCTCTCCTTCTATTCTGAATGACAGGCTAGCCGGATACAGAACTCTTGTTTGCATGTCCTTCTTGCTCATCACATTGAAGATATCCTGCCATTCCTTTCTGGCTTGCCAAGTTTCTGTAGACAAGTCTGCTACTACCCTTATATGTCTGCCTTTGTATGTTAGGGTTCTTTTGTCCCTAGCTGCTTTCAGGATTCTCTCCCTATCTCTGTATTTTGCCAGCTTCACTATGATGTGCCGTGCAGAAGGTCTATTCAAGTTCCGTCTGAGGGGAGTTCTCTGTGCCTCTTGGATTTCCATGCCCGTGTCCTTCCTCATGTTGGGGAAGTTCTCAGCAATGATTTGTTCAAGAACCCCTTCGACTCCTTTGTCTCTCTCTTCTTCCTCTGGAACTCCTATGATACGGATATTGTTTCTTTTGAGTGCATCGCTCAGCTCTCGAATTCTCCTTTCCTGTTCCTGGATCAGCTTCTCTCTCTTTTTATCTGCTTCCTCTTTTTCAATGATTTTGTCTTCTAATGCACTAACTCTTTCCTCTACCTCTTCAATCCGTGCTGTGGCTGCTTCCAGTTTCCCCTGTATTTCTTCCAATGTCTTCTTTAATTCTTCCTGACTGTTTTTAAGGTCCTTGAACTCTGCCGCGCGGGACCCCTTGCATTCATCTAAGCTTTTTTCAAGGCCAGCGATTAGTTTTATGATTATCATTCTATATTCATGTTCTGTTATGTTGCTTATATCCGTTTTCATTAATTCTTGAGCTGTCACTGCTTCTTGTAGATTCTTTTGAGGAGAATTCTTCCGTCTCGTCATTTTGGCTGGATGTGTTTTGGGTTGTTTCTTGAAGTTGCCCTGGAGTTACTCCACGCAGCGGTCTGAACTTGGACTATGTAGCTCCCGCTGAGAGGTGTCACTCCTGAGCGGATGGGCGTGGTTTAGTGTAGGCGGGTGATCTCCACTGAGGCAGGGATGGCTTTGGGAGTGACTTCCTGGGGCTGGTGCTTGTGGACCTGTAAGACAACAATGGCATCCCTTCCGTCCTTTGTTCCCAGTCCCGGGGCTTCCACTGGCCCCCTTGTTTCTGTCCTTACTCCGCTATGGGCACCGGTGCAGTGCGGTCCACTGGATGGTGGGCGCCTGCCTGCCTGCCACCCCCCAACCTTCTGCAAATGTGTCAGGGTTAGAGGTGCTCCGCGGGCGACTTGGCACCCCCCCACCCCCGGCAGCCGGTCGCCTGGCCGGGGGCGACTTGTGCGCACTACCCACACGGGCAACAGCGGTGGTGGCAGTCCCAGCGATTGTTTGCACCCCATGGGGCCCTCTGCGGCGACTACAGCCCAATCCCGGCTCAGGCGGGCAGTGGCAATGGTCCCAGGTCGCAGGCTCCCCACGTGGGCGGCACGACTGGTGCGCAATCCCTGTTCAAGTGGCAGCGTGGCGGTCCCAGCGGTTTTTCACTCCCCACGGGGCTGCTGGGAGACTAGAGCACACTCCCCTCTCTGGCAGGCAGCAGCGGCGGTCCCTGCGGTTTTTTGCTCTTCACGGGCTGCGGGGCGACTAGCGCGCACTCCCCGCTCTGGCCGGCATCAGCAGCGGCGGTCCCGCGGTTGTTCACTCAGGGGCCGGAGGCGGCAATGGCGCCTGGCGCGCACTCCCCACTGGGGCAGACAGCAGTGGCAGTGTCCGCGGTCGCTCCCCACGCTGCTGGCGGCTGAGCAACTCTGGGCCGGGCGGGCTGACTGTGCCTCGGTCCACGGTCCCGCACAAGGAGAGTTCTGCTGGGTTCTGCTGTTAGAGACAGAGCTTCTCCTCCTAAGCCCTGTCTTGAGGGGCTCGATGGTGGTGGTCTCCCCCTCTCTGTCGCTCTCCTTCGGATGTTGGGCACTTTCCCCGCCGTCCCCGGCTCACCCTCCCCTCAGCTCAATTTCCCGAGATCGTTTTGTCCGTTCTTGATTAGACTCACGGTCCTAGGGGGTTGTCTATGTTTCTTGTTCCTTGTGAGCTGCTTCTCCTTTTCTGCCAGGTTCTTGGAGTTAAGAATCTCTCTGTTTCGGTCCCTCTCAATTCAAAAAAACAAGGGAAACTTTGGGTCTCCCTACTCTTCCGCCATCTTGGTCTCCCCTCTTAAATTTTTTTTAATGTTTATTTATTTTTGAGACAGAGAGAGACAGAGCATGAGTGGGGGAGGGGCAGAGAGAGAGGGAGACACAGAATCTGAAGCAGGCTCCAGGCTCTGAGCTGTCAGCACAGAACCCTATGCGGGGCTGGAACTCACAGACCGCGAGATCATGACCTGAGCCGAAGTCGGACACCCAACCGACTGAGCCACCCAGGCGCCCCTGAAAAACATTTTTTAATGTTCAATTTTGAGAGAGAGAGAGATGGAGCATGAGCAGAGGAGGAACAGGGAGAGAGGGAGACACAGAATCCAAAGCAGACTCTATGCTCTGAGCTGACAGCACAGAGCTTGACGTGGGGCTTGAACCCACAGACCATGATATCATGACCTGAGCAAAAGTTGGACACTCAATCGACTGAGCCACCCAGACACCCCTCTCACTTTTCTTTAAACAGAAAATATCCTTTCAGTCTCTAGACCACTACGCTTAATTCTCTCTAACATTTTCTTGCCCTTTCTTAGCCAACTTTCCACTTAAATATCAAAACCTAAAGATGTTTTGTCTCTCTGGAGTACCTGGGTGGCTCAGTCAGTGTAGGGTCCAACTCTTGATGTCAGCTTAAGTCATGATCCCAGAGTTCATGAATTTAAGGTTCACATTAGACTCGATGGTGACAATGAGAAGCCTGCTTGGGATTCTCTCTCTCTTTCTCTTCCTCTCTCTCTCTCTCTCTCTTTCTCTCTCCCTTTCTCAAAATAAGTAAAATAAACTAAAAAAAAAAAGATGCCTTCTCTGATATTCATCTAAATTCTCCTGATGTTCTCTCATCAGGTTAGTCTCTATTCATCTTTTACTACCATTACCTTCCAATTTCTTTATAGTGAAGAAGATATGAAAATACACATTAATCAAGAAATACACTGGTCCTACATATTCTGCCTCACCTGAAGCGCAAAGGAGCACATACCTAGGGAGTAGTGATTCTGTGATTCTGTTCTTACTCTCCTGAATTGTAATCCAGTGCTGTGTCCTGACACCAACCTCAAAGATATGAACCCTTTCACACAAATTTTATCACTGTCTATTTTCCTGTGTTGGGTCCTTGATAAATACATCTGCACAACAAGACAACCAAACCAAATGATGTATTAGAGCCTGATCAATCTGACACTCTGGACCCCAAAGTTTTTCTATCTTTAGTGATGTATTTTGATAGGTTCCATTGGAAATGCTCTCAAGAAACATTTGGAGAAAAGTTCAACCTTGTTAATAACCAAATAATTAATCCAACAATGCATATTCTGTTTGGACATATGATGTGATCAGATAGTCTGAATCTATGGATTTATGCTCTATTTGGGCAAATATTGTTTTTCAGTGTTTGGTGTTTTTTTTTCCTTCAGTGCTGTGTTCAGACATCCCTAGCAGCCTGGCACACCAATGGTAAATAAGAAAGAACTAGCAATGGTTACTGATAAAATTCACGATTTCATAATCCTCATGCAACTATTCTGAATTGGTAGTATAAGTGGCAGCAAAACTAGATATCCAAGTTGAGGTGCAGTAATAGGATAGTAAAAGGACAGGACTTGGAGAGTAGAACTGAGGATAACGGAGCAGTCAACATAAAAGATTAAAGTACATAGAAAAAGTGTTCCCAAGGCAATTCTGAGCAAAATCACTTACTTATGGAAGATAGGTGGGAAGCAAAACTCTGTGTGATTAGGAGGCAGTGTTTCTTTAGCCACCTGTTGCTACTACTGTCAGCTCAAAAACCCAGGACTAGTGTTCCCATCACTGAACATAGAGTGTTCTCTAAGAACTTTTTACCATTTTTAATTTATTCTTGAGAGAGAGTGAGGGGGGGGGGTACAGGGGCAGCAGAGGGAGAGAGACACACACAGAATCCAAAGCAGGCTCCATGCTCTGAACTGTCAGCACAGAGCCCAACACAGGGCTTGAACCTATGAAAAGATCATAACCTGAGCCAAAGTCAGTTGCCTAACTGACTTAATCACCCAGGCACCCTCCGAGAACTTTTTGTAAAGCTCTTTTAACGTCCCTGTTCCGTAGGCTGTAGATGAAGGGGTTCAGCATTGGGGTGACCATCATGTACATCACCGAGGCAATCATACCCCTCCAGGAAGATGCATCAGAACTGAGATGCACACCAAGCCCTGTCCCATAGAATAAAGAAACCACAGACAGGTGAGACGCACAGGTAGAAAATGTCTTATACTTCCCAGTAGCTGATGGGATTCTCAGGATTGAGGAGGCAATTCGGCTATAGGAGAAAAGGATCCCTGAGAAAGGAACGATGCCAAGAAGGCCAGTCGCTGAGTATTGCAAGATGTAATTGATCGATGTGTCTGAGCAGGCAAGCAGGAGGACCTGAAGAAGTTCACAGTAAAAGTGTGGAATTACCCAGTTGGTGCAGAAGGACAGCCGCAACATCAACAGACTCTGGGTCAGGGAGTATGACAAGCTGATGAACCAGGACACAAAAACCAGGAAGCCACAGAGCCACGGGTTCATGATGACTGTGTAGTGCAAGGGGTGACAGATGGCTACAAACCGGTCATAGGCCATCACAGTGAGGAGAACAGTGTCCATAACTCCAAAAAGCATATAAAAATACATCTGGGCCATGCAGCCTGCATAGGTGATGGATTTGCTCTGTGTTTGGATGTTCACCAGCATCTTAGGGATGGTGATGGAGGTGAAACAGATGTCAACAAAGGACAAGTTGGAGAGGAAGAAGTACATGGGGGTGTGGAGGTGGGAGTCAGATCCGACGGCCAGGATGATGAGCAGGTTCCCGAGCATGGTGATCAGGTACATGGACAGGAACAGCCCAAATAGAATGGATTGATTCTCTGAGTCTTGAGGAAATCCCAGGAGTAAAAGTTCTGAAACCCTTGTTTGATTTCTTGGTTCCATATTGCCAACACATCAGCTAGATGATTGACGAAGGCAAGGCACATGAAATAGACATTAGACAAACTCTAGAGTCTCTCAATGTTTCATGAAACATTGAGCATAATAGCCATAAGATCACACTATTTAGGATCCTATATTCTGTTTTGTGCAACAATTAATAATGTTGATCTATCCCTGTCCATTGGCCTCTGGGAGCCTCATTTATACCTTTTATATAGAATCATGAAATCTATGAAGAACCTGAATGTGAGACAGGAAACCTACAAAATCCTACAGGGGAAAACCTTTTTAACCTGTGTGCAGCAATTTCCTACGGGACACATCTCCAAAGGAGAGGGAATTAAAAACAAAAATGAACTATTGGGACCTCATCAAGATAAAAAGCTTCTGCACAGCAAAGGAAATAACCTACAAACTAATAGACAGTTGACGGAATGGGAAAGGATAAATGCAAATGACATATTGGATAAAGGACTAGTATCTAAAATCTATAAAGAACTTACCAAACTCCACACCCAAAAAACAAATAATCCAGTGAAGAAATGGGTGGAAGATATGAATAGACACTTCTCCAAAGATGACATCCACATGGCCAACAGACACATGAAACGATGCTCAATGTCACTCATCTTCAGGGAAATATGAATCAAAACCACACTGAGATACCACCTCACACCGGTTAGAGTGGCTAAAATGAATAAATCAGGAAACTATAGATGCTGGCGAGTTAGTGGAGAAGCAGGCTCCCTCCTATACTGTTGGTGGGAAGGCAAACTGGTGAAGGCAAACTGGTGCAGCCACTCTGGAAAACGGTGTGGAGGTTCCTCAAAAAAATGCAAATAGAACTACCCTATGACCCAGCAATAGCACTGCTAGGAATCTACCCAAGACACAGAGGAGTGCTGATGCATAGAGGCACGTGTAACCCAATGTTCATAACAGCACTTTCCACAAGAGCCAAGTCATGGAAAGAGACTAAGTGTCCATCAATTGATGAATGGATAAAGAAGATGTGGTATATATATGCAATGGAATACTATGCAGCATGAGGAAGAATGAAATCCGGTCATGTGTAGCAACATGGGTGGAACTGGAGGGTATTATGCTAAGTGAAATAAATCACTCAGAGAAAGACAGATACCATATGTTTTCACGCATAGGTGAATTTTGAGAGACTTAGCAGAAAACCATGGGGGAGGGAAAGAGGGGAAGGAAAAAAGACAGAGAGAGAGGGAGATAAATCATAAGAGACTCTTAAAGACTAAGAACAAAATGAGGGGAGATGGTTGTGTGGGAGGGGGAGAGTGGGTGTCGGGCATTGAGGAGGGCACTTGTTGGGATGAGCACTGGGTGTTGTATGGAAACTAATTTGACAATAAATTATTTTAAAAAATACTCATGAAATCTAGACAATTAAGAACAACTTAGGACATTGGCAATAACACGATCCAAACTTGTTCTAAAACAAATGTAGAACATGAGATCTGGTGAAGAAGAGAACTGGAGTAACTTAACCAACAAATACTTGATGCTTAGGGTACCAGGAGCCATCAACATCCTGCAGGAACAGGGCCAGATGCTCCTGGACATTTGGTGCTTGACCAAATGCTCTTCATCTGTGACGTTAAGGGATTGGTACACATGATTAACAAAAACATAGATATCAAGGTTTCCACCATTTCAGTACCATAAGATTCTACAAAGGTCACAAACAGAATTTTGAGACATATCCTCTATGGTGCTCAGGAAATAGCAGGGAAAGCATAGAAACTCTCCAGGCTGTTGACACATGAGCCCAAAAAGATCAGAATCAAATGCGGCACTCACATTCAGTGATGATTCAATGAGGCTGGGAAGAGGAGGAGCCCATCTACTCTTCTGATCTCTCTGTTCCAGGTCCTGAGTGTCCTGTACCCAGATATGGAGGAAGGAGTTCTATAGCTCAGGAAGCAGAACAGCATAAAATCATAAAATGAACTTCAGTGTTGTGTTTTGTCTCATTAGAAGTATATGTGCACATCTACTATTCTGTAATGCCCCTAACACCAAAGGAAAAAGCCACCATTGGTTGTCATCCCTGTCAGTCCTCTTAGGTATAGAAACCAAATATCAGAGGGGGGGTTGGCTGAATTAGGTGAAGGAGGTCAAAAGATACTAACATCCAGTTATAAAATAAATAAATCATGAGGTACAATGTGCAGTATGAGTATAGTTAATAATATTGTGTGGTATATTTGAAAGTTGCTAAGAGAATACATCTTATAATTTTTCATCAAAAGAAAAAAAGTTTTTGTAACTGTGTGTGGTGGCAGATGTTAACCAGACTATTGTGGTGATAAGTCAAATATTATATGTGCAAAATGTTGAATCATTATGTCATACACCTGAAACTAATATAATGTTACACACCAATTTTATCTATAAAAACCCCACCAAACACCCAAAGCTGAGAGTGTCTAGGAAATGATAAAGATGGCCATATAGTAGGCACATCACTTAAGTATGAATGAACGTCTTTGTTCTGACCCTTGGTGGGTGGGCAGTTTGCAATCCTTTCTGGTGGCTTCTGGTCAGGTGAGAGGTATTCTAAGCAAATGGTGATGACTCACCTTTAAAGCATGATAGTTTATATAATTTTCCTTGACTTTTAATAAATGTAGCTTACTCTCTTGCATTCTGATCTGTTTTCTTGAGCAGAATATCAGAGTGTGCCCAGGAAATACCCACAGTTCTGGATATTCCCTGGGTGCTGTGTGTCAACATCATCAACTGCATTAGAATCAAGGAAAATAATTTCATTTCCTAGAGGGCCTGGATTGTGATTCAAATGGGTCTTGAAATGATGAATAATAGCATTCATCTTAAGAAAGAGTTTCCCACACGGTAGAAACATTTTATCTTAGTATGAGAGCTTAGAAATTAGAGGTGGAAGATACAACCATTGTCATTTATACTTTTCCCTTTATTCATACAACAAATACACGTTTGTCTTCTGTTTTTCTTCTGTTTCTAGGGTCTAGTGTTAGCAAGCAATTTTGTTAAGTCAGGCAGGATATAGAGAAGAATAAAACTAGGGTGTTTGTTCATCACTGCAAAAGTCCTGGAAGCCATTCTGCAAGAAGGACTTCTTTGGGACAGGCTAAGTGTTAGCTGTTGGAGACACAAAGAAAAATGGTGTCGTTTTGTCTTGAGGGAGCCTGCCTTTCAGGGGTATTGGTGGATACAGAAACCAGTCATAGTAATACAGTGAATTAAATGCTAAGATAAATGCATTCAGAGTGAAGTAGAGAAAGGAAACCCAAATGCAGCCTGAAGTGATGGAGTCAGGGAAGGATTCCTGGAGGAGGAGATCCCTGGGCAAGGAGTTGTCTAGGTTGATGACTGAGAATGGGCTTTTCTGACAGAGAAAGTAGCAAGGAAAAAGGCCCATAAGCAAAAAGCTGCATGGGACAGAGTGCACGTAGCAATTTGCTGCAACACGAAGTGGGACATGGAAATGGTGAAGAATGAGGTTATCGAGATCAGCAGGGCCACATCTCTGGGAACCTTGAAAAAAAAATAATGGGAAAAGGATAGGGGCTATGTAGGGACTGTGGCCAAAGGAGTAGCATGATCCATATCACAATTTTCCCTGGTGCCTGGGGTGAAAGATAGATTTAAGAGAGGCAAAACTGGGGTCAAAGGGAATAGGGTTGGAAATCCTCACATCACTAAAGTTGAAGGGACCACATCATCAGTTTTAGGGAAGAGAAACAAAGGTGAAGAGGTGAATAAATTATTTCCGTGTCTGGCTAATGATTCCATGTCTGTAGATAAGCGTGAGACCTGACACCAAAGTGGAATCAAGGGCAACTATGAGAAAGGGGTATATGAATTTCAGTGTCTTCCAGAATGTTTCCAGAGCCAAAAGGGAGGGTGTCAAGAGCGTACTGTATGTCGGACTTTCCTGTATGCTTTGCTCTTCCTCCCCCGTTTGCCCTCCCCATCTTTATATACTGCAGACCTAGATACCAGGGAACACAGACTTTTTCACTCTTGAATATCTCTATATGATATCCGCAGATGAGGGTAAGAAGAAAGAGGAAGGACAGTCCCTTATGGAGAAACAGGGGATGTTCCCTGGCAAATGAAGGTGGTAAAGAAGGATTCAGAAAGAATTTATCTAGGCTGAGTGAAGATGAAGTCTCTGGAGTTTTTGGCTAGGTGATAGGAGTAAAGAACAAGAGAGGATCAATATTTCATGGTCAAGACCTGTTAATCTATCAGTACCTGAGGGCATCCAATTGTCCACTTCTGACTTGTAACTGTGCCATTATGCTGTGTGGTCCTGGAAAGTGCTATGGTATCCAAGAGCAGACTGGGTGCTTAACATTTTCCTCCTCATCCCTATAATATCCATCAACCATCCACCCAAATAACATGCTAGCAAGGTAAAGCTCACTCACAATGGTAGGGTAGCCATTCACCCTCCCAAACAATTGGAGCCTAGAGCTCCTTCTGCGTAGACAACATAAGGTGTCCTTGCCATGTGCTTAACAGTAGTCAATGCCCGTTCTATCAAACCACCTCTTTTCTCTATTTCCCACAACACTTACTGGGCTATGCATGCTTGGCAATGTGGGCTCACCACTGGAACCAACTCCCCTGAATATTGTTCTCTCATGGAGAGTGGGTAATGAAGAAAGGTTTGTTTCCCCAAAGAGAAGGGATACAGACACAGGCATGTAATACAGAGTCTGGTTGATTTTTCCTGGTGAAGGCATGGGTATCTTGGGAGTGGTATATGGGACTTGTGACTCTAAGTTGATAAGTTAGAGGTTTTGTGGCCCTGGGGACTGAACCCCTGTGAAGCTTGTTAGACAAATTGATCAATGGAGTTTCCATTCCCTGGTCAGTTTGACTCCTTCCAGGCAGAGACCACACGGGGAAGGGTCTCTGACCTGTCAATTCCTTATCCCTGGGAGAGTAACAGTGTGCCCAGCTGTGACTCTTCTCTCCTGGGTCCCTTTTCTCTGGGAAAAATATTTCCAGTCTTTCTTAGATCTCCTGGGGACAACTGATTTGTAGTATTCACATCAGGCAGATAGCTGAGTAGTGAAGGATCCCAGGAGCCACTTGGGTAATGGTTCTCAAACTTTCAGCCTGCACCAGGATGAGCCTGAATATTTGTTTAACTAGATTTCTTTTTTAAAATTTATTATTACTTTTAAAAGTTTATTTATTTTTAGAGAGAGAGAGAGAGAGAGAGAACACGAACAGAAGATGGGCAGAGAAAAGGAGAGACAGAACTGTAAGCGGGTTCCACACCATCAGTGCAAAGCTCAAGGTGGGGCTTGAACTCACTAATGGTGAGATCAAGATCTGAGCCAAGATCAAGAGTCAGACTCTTAACAGCACCTCCCAGGTGCCCCTTTTGTTTAGACTTCTGAGTTCCATCTCCAAGTTTCTGTCTCAATAGGTCTGGGTTTGGGTCTGATAATGTGGATTTTTCAGAAGCTCTAAATTTTGCTGGTCTCTAGGACAATCTTTTGAGAACAGTTGCCCGGCATAGTGTTTCAAAATGTAAGCTTTATGAAAAGTATCACCTTGGGCTCTTGTTAATGTATAGCTTTCCACCTTATTCCAGGCATGCCCAGTCAATATATCCAGGGGAGGAGGCTGAGAATGTACTTTGAAGAAACATTAGAACAATTTTACTTTATTTTTATTTATATTTTTATTGTGTGGGTAGATATAGATATAAATATATAGATAGATATCTATCTCCACAATATGTGTAGAACAAAATTTTTCATTTTAAGCATTTTTATTATACAGGCATTAAAAACACAATAGTTGTACAACAATCACCATTATCCATTTCCAGAACTTTATTATCATCTCAAATAGACACTCTGTCCCCATTTAACAACAATTCCACATTCCTGCCCCCCAACCCTTGGAAACTCCTATTCTACTTTCTGTCTCTATGACTTTGCCTATTCTAGGTACCTCATATAAGTGGACTCATAACGTCCTTATCCTTTTGTGTCTGACTTGTCTCATGTACCGTAGCATGTTTTCAAGACTCAACCTGTTGCACCACGTAGAAGAATTTTATTCCTTTTTAAGGCTGAATAATATTTCCTTGTATGTATATCCCCAGTTTTGTTTATCCATTCATCTGTTTTCAACTTTCAGCTATTGTGATTAATGCTGGTGTGAACATCAGCCAGAATCTATTTGAGTTTCTGCCTTAAATATACCTAGATATGATCTTGATGGAGCTTGAGAATTTACGGTTTTTCTTTTTTTTAAGTTGAAAATCTTTTTTTTTTCCTTTTCAAATTTTTTTTTTATTGTCAAATTGGTTTCCGTGCAACACCCAGTGCTCATCCCAACACGTGCCCGGCTCAGTACCCATCACCCACTCTCTCCATTCCCATACCCCCCTCAACCCTCAGTTTGTTCTTAGTATTTCAGTGTCTTATATTTTGTCTCCCTCCCTCTCTGTGGCTTCCCCCCTTCCCCTCCCACATGGTCTTCTGCTAAGTCTCTCAAAATTCACCTTTGAGTGACAACATATGGTATCTGTCTCTCTCTGACTGACTTACTTCACTTAACATAATACCCTCCGGTTCCATCGATGTTGCTACAAATGGCCAGATTTCATTCTTTCTCATTGCCACGTAGTATTCCATTATATATGTATACCACATCTTCTTTATCCATTCGTCAGTTGATGGACCTTAGTCTCTTTCCATGATTTGGCTATTGTAGAAAGTGCTGTTATGAACATTGGGGTACATGTGCCTCTATGCATCAGCACTCCTGTATCTCTTGGGAAAATTCCTAGCAGTGCTATTGCTGGGTCATAGGGTAGTTCTATTATTAATTTTTTGGGGAACCTCCACATCATTTTCCAGAGTGGCTGCACCAGTTTGCATTCCAACCAACTGTGTAAGATATTTCTCCACATCCTCTCAAGCATCTATATTTTCCTGATTTGTTCATTTAAGCCACTCTGACCAGTGTGAGGTGGTATCTCAGTGTGGTTTTGATTTGTATTTCCCTGATGATGAGTGATGTTGAGCATCATTTCATGTGTCTGTTGGCCATCTGGATGTCTTCTTTGGAGAAGTGTCTATTCATATCTTCTGTCCACATCATCACTGGATTATTTCTTTTTGGGTGCGGAGTTTGGTGAGTTCTTTATAGATTTTGGATAGTAGCCCCTTTATCTGATATGTCGTTTGCAACTATCTTTTCCCATTCCATTGGTTGCCTATTAGTTTTGTTGATTGATTCCTTTCCTGTGCGGAAGTTTTTATCTTGATGAGGTCCCAATAGTTCATTTTTGTTTTTAATTCCCTTGCCTTTGGAGATGTGTAGAGTAAGAAATTGCTGCGTCTGAGGTCGAAAAGGTTATTTTCCTGCTTTCTCCTCTAGAGTTTTGATGGTTTCTTGTTTCACATTCAGGTCCTTCATCCACTTTGAGTTTGTTTTTGAGAATGGCATAAGAAAGTGGTCTATAGTTTCATTATTCTGCATGTTGCTTGGTTCTCCCAGCACTATTTATTAAACAGCCTGCCTTTTTTCCATTGGATATTCTTCCCTGCTTTGTCTAAGATTAGTTGGCCATATGTTTGTAGGTCCATTTCTGGGTTCTCTATTCTATTCCACTAGTGTATGTGTCTGTTTTTGTGCCGATACCATGTTGTCTTGATACTTACAGCTTTGTAATGGGGGCTAAAGTCTGGGATTGTGATGCCTCCCACTTTGGCTATTCGGGGTCTTTTGTGGTTCCACACAAATTTTAGGATTACAATGCTCTAGCTTTGAGAAGAATGCTGGTGCAATTTTGATTGAGATTGCATTGAATGTGTAGATTGCCGTGAGTAGTATTGACTTTTTAACAATATGTATTCTTCCAATCCATGAGCATGGGATGTTTATCCACATCTTTGTGTCTTCTTCAATATCCTTCATAAGTTTTTTACAGTTTTTCAGCATAGAGATCTTTTAATCTTGGGTTAGGTTTATTCCTAGGTATTTTATGGTGTTTGGTGCAATTGTGAGTGGGATTAGTTTCTTTATTTTTCTTTCTGTTGCTTAATTGTTGGTGTAGAGAAATACAACCAATTTCTGTACATTGATTTTGTACCTGCGAGTTTGGTGAATTCATAGATCAGTTCTAGCAGGGTTTTGGTGGATTCTGTTGGGTTTTCCATGTAGAGTATCATGTCGCCTGCTAAAAGTGAAAGTTTGACTTCATCTTTGCCAGGACTGATGCCTTTTATTTTGTTTCGTTGCCGGATTCCTGATGCTAGGACCTCCAACACTATGTTATACCACAGTGGTGAGAGTGTACATCCTTCTCGTGTTCCTGATCTCAGGGGGAAAGCTATCAGTTTTTCCCAATTGAGGATGATATTAGCTGTGGGCTTTTCATAAACGGCTTTTATGACGTTTACGTATGTTCCTTCTATCCCGACTTTCTCGAGAGTTTTTATTAAGAAAGGATGCTGTATTTTGTCAAATACTCTTTCTTTTTTTTTTTTTTTCTTGGTTTTAGTATTTACTTATTTATTTATTTATTTATTTATTTATTTATTTTTTATTATAATAGTTTATTTTCAAATTGGTTTACATATAACACCCAGTGTTCATCCCAACATGTGCCCTTTTTAATGCCCATCACCCCCTCTCCCCCCTCCCTCATCCCCCTTACCCTCAGTTTTTTCTTAGTCTTTGAGAGTCTCTTATGTTTTATCTCCCTCCCTCTCTGTGTCTTTTTTTTCTTTCCCCTCTTCCCCTCCCCCTGGTTTTTGCTTAGTTTCACAAAGTCCACCTATTCGTGGAAACATATGGTATCTGTCTTTTTCTGACTGACTTATTTCACTTAACATAATACCCTCCAGTTCCATCCATGTTGCTACACATGGCCAGATTTCATTTTTTCTCATTGCCACGTAATAGTCCATTGTATATAAGTACCATAACTTCTTTATCCATTCGTCAGTTGATGGGCACTTGGTCTCTTTCCATGATTTGGCTATTGTCGAAATTGCTGCTATGAACATTGGGGTACACGTGCTCCTATGCATCAGCATTCCTGTGTCTCTTGGGTAGATTCCTAGCAGGGCTATTGCTGGGTCATAGGGTAGCTCTATTTTCATTTTTTTGAGGAACCTCCACACCGTTTTCCAGAGTGGCTGCACCAGTTTGCATTCCCACCAACAGTGTAGGAGGGTGCCTACTTCTCCACATCCTCGCCAGCATCTATAGTTTCCTGATTTGTTCATTTTAGCCACTCTGACTGGTGTGAGGTGGTATCTCAGTGTAGTTTTGATTTGTATTTCCCTGATGATGAGTGACATTGAGCATCGTTTCATGTGTCTGTTGGCCATCTGAATGTCCCCTTTGGAGAAGTGTCTATTCATATCTTCCGCCCATTTCTTCACTGGGTTGTTTGTTTTTCGGGTTTGGAGTTTGGTAAGTTCTTTATAAATTTTAGATATTAGTCCTTTATCCGATATGTCATTTGCGATGATCTTTTCCCATTCCGTTGGTTGCCTATTCGTTTTGTTGGTTGTTTCTTTTGCCGTGCAGAAGCTTTTTATCTTGATGAGGTCCCAATAGTTCATCTTTGCTTTTAATTCTCTTGCCTTTGGAGACGTGTCGAGTAAGAAATTTGTGCATCTTAGGTCAAAGAGGCTTTTTCCTGTTTTCTCCTCTAGGATTTTGACGGTTTCCTGTCTCACATTCAGATCTTTTATCCATTTAGAATTTATTTTTGTGAGTGGTGTAAGAAAGTGGTCTAGTTTCATTCTTTTGCATGTTGCTGTCCAATTCTCCCAGCACCATTTGTTAAAAAGGCTGTCTTTTTTCCATTGGATACATTTCCCCGCTTTGTCAAAGATTAGTTGGCCATATACTTGCGGGTCCATTTCTGAGTTTTCTATTCTATTCCATTGGTCTATGTGTCTGTTTTTGTGCCAATACCATACAGTCTTGATGACCACCGCTTTGTAGTAGAGGTTAAAGTCTGGGATTGTGATGCCTCCCGCCTTGGTTTTATTCTTCAGTATTATTTTGGCTATTCGAGGTCTTTTGTGGTTCCATACAAATTTTAGGATTGTTTGCTCTAGCTTTGAGAAGAATGCTGGTGCAATTTTGATTGGGATTGCATTGAATGTGTAGATTGCTTTGGGTAGTATTGCCATTTTGACGATATTTATTCTTCCAATCCATGAGCATGGGATGTTTTTCCATTTCCTTGTGTCTTCCTCAATTTCCTTCATAAGTTTTTTATAGTTTTCAGTGTAGAGGTCTTTCACATCTTTGGTTAGGTTTATTCCTAAGTATTTTATGGTTTTTGGTGCAATTGTGAAAGGGATTAGCTTCTTTATTTCTCTTTCTGCTGCTTCATTGTTGGTGTATAGAAATGCCACCGATTTCTGTACATTGATTTTGTATCCTGCAACTTTGCTGAAATCATGAATCAGTTCTAGTAGGCTTTTGGTGGATTCTGTCGGGTTTTCCATGTAAAGTATCATGTCATCTGCAAAAAGTGAAAGTTTGACTTCACATCAACAAAAGAAAAGATAAGAACCATATGATCCTGTCAATAGATGCAGAAAAAGCATTTGACAAAATACAGCATCCTTTCTTAATAAAAACTCTCGAGAAAGTCGGGATAGAAGGAACATACTTAAACATCATAAAAGCCATATATGAAAAGCCCACAGCTAATATCATCCTCAATGGGGAAAAATTGAAAGCCTTCCCCCTGAGATCAGGAACACGACAGGGGTGTCCACTCTCGCCACTGCTATTTAACATAGTGCTGGAAGTCTTAGCATCAGCAATCAGACAACAAAACAAAATAAAAGGCATCAAGATTGTCAAATACTCTTTCTGCATCTATTGGCAGGTTCATACGGTTCTTGTCCTTTCTTTTATTAATGTGATGTATCACGTTGATTGATTTGCGAATATTGAACCAGCTCTGCAACCCAGGGATAAATCCCCTTTGATGATGGTGAATGATTCTTTTTATATGCTGTTGAATTCCATTTGCTAGTATGTTGGTGAGAATTTTTGCATCCACATTCATTCAGGGATATTGGCCTCTAGTTCTCTTTTTTTGCTGGGTCTCTGTCTGGTTTGGGAATCAAAGTGATGCTGGCTTCATAGAACGAGTCCAGAAGTTTTCCTTCCATTTCTATTTTTTGGAACAGCTTGAGGAGGATAGGTATTAATTTTGCCTTAAATGTCTGGTAGAATTCCCCAGGGAAGCCACCTGCTCTAGGACTCTTACTTGTTGGGAGATTTTTGATAACTGATTCAATTTCTTCACTAGTTTTCTATTTCTTCCCATTTGAGTTTTAATAGCATGTGGCTATTTAGGAATTTGTCCATTTCTTCCAGGTAGTCCAGTTCGTTAGCATATATATTTTCATAGTATTCCCTGATAATTGCTTGTATTTCTGAGGGATTAGTTGTAACGAATCCATTTTCATTCGTGATTTTATCTACTTGGGTCCTCTCTCTTTTCTTTTTAAGAAGCCTGGCTAGAGGATTATCAATTTTGTTTATTTTTTCAAAAAACCAACTCTTGGTTTCATTGATCTGTTCTACTGTTTTTTCAGATCTATACTATTGATCTCTACCCTGATTTTTATTTTATGGCTTCTGCTGGGTTTGGGGTGTCTTTGCTGTTCTTCTTCTAGTTCCTATAGGTGTGTTGTTAGATTTTGTATTAGTGATTTTTCTTGTTTCTTGAGATAGGCCTGAATTGCAATGTATTTTCCTCTTTGGACTGCCTTTGCTGCATCCCAAAGGCTTTGGATTGTTGTATTTTCATTTTCATTTGTTTCCATATATTTTTCCAATTCTTCTCTAATCACTTGGTTGACCCATTCATTCTTTAGTAGCATGTTCTTTAACGTTCATGTTTTTGGAGTTTTTCCAGACTTTTTCCTGTGGTTGATTTCAAGTTTCATAGCATTGTGATCTGAAAGTGTGTATGGTATGATATCAATTGTTTTATATTTATTGAGGGCTGCTTTGTGATCCATTATGTTATCGATCTTGGAGAATGTACCATGTGCATTTGAGAAGAAGGTGAATTCCATTGGTTTCGAATGTAGAGTTCTAAATACCTGTCAAGCCCATCTGGCCCAAGGTGTCGTTCAGGGCTATTGTTTCTTTAGTGATTCTCTGTCTAGTTGATCTATCCATTGCTGTAAGTGGAGTATTAAAGTCCCCATTCAGTTAGCACATTTTATTCAATAAGATTGCTTATGTTTGTAATTAATTGTTTTACAAATATGGGTGCCCCCGAATTCGGCACATAAACATTTATAGTTATGTCTTCCTGATGGATAGTCCCTGTGATTATTATATAATGCCCTTCTTCATCTCTCGTTACAGCCTTTGCCTTAAGTCTAGTTTGTCTGATATAAGTGTGGCTACTCCGGCATTCTTTTGGCTTCCAGTAGCATGGTAGATAGTTCTCCATCCCCTCACTTTCAATATGAAGGTGTCCTTAGGTCTAAAATGAGTCTCTTGGGGTGCCTGGGTGGCTCAGTCAGTTAGGCGGCCGACTTCGGCTCAGCTCATGATCTCACGGTCCATGAGTTCGAGCCCCGTGTCAGGCTCTGTGCTGATGGCTCAGAGCCTGGAGACTGCTTCAGATTCTGTATCTCCCTCTCTCTGCCCTTCCCTTGCTCACGCTCTGTCTCTATGCCTCTCAAAATAAATAAATAAATAAAAACATTAAAAAAAATTTTTAATGAGTCTCTTGTAGACAGCAAATAGATGGGTCTTGTTTTTTAATCCATTCTTTTACCCAATGTCTTTTTTTTTTTAGCATTTATTTATTTTTTTATTTGTTTTTAATTTTATAATGGTTTATTTTCAAATTGGTTTACATATAACACCCAGTGTTCATCCCAACATGTGCCCTCTTTAATGCCCATCACCCCCTCTCCCCCCTCCCTCATCCCCCCACCCTCATTTTGTTCTTAGTCTTTGAGAGTCTCTTATGTTTTATCTCCCTCCCTCTCTGTGTCTTTTTTTTCTTTCCCCTCTTCCCCTCCCCCTGGTTTTTGCTTAGTCTCACAAAGTCCACCTATTCGTGGAAACATATGGTATCTGTCTTTTTCTGACTGACTTATTTCACTTAACATAATACCCTCCAGTTCCATCCATGTTGCTACAATACCCTATGTCTTTTGATTGGAGCATTTAGTCCATTTGCACTCAGTGTTAATATTGAAAAATATGGGTTTAGAGTCGCTGTGTTATCTGTACGTTTCATCCTTGTATCTATGTCTCTGGTACTCTGTGTTCCTTGCCGCCTTTGCTTCATAGAGTCCCCCTCAGGATCTCTTGCAGGGATGGTTTATCGGTGATGAATTCCTTCAGTTTTTGTTTGTTTGGGAAAACCTTTATCTCTCCTTCCGTTCTGAATGACAGGATGGCCAGATAAAGGGTTCTTGGCTGCATATACTTCCTGTTCATCACATTGAAGATTTCCTGCCATTCCTTTCTGGCCTGCCATGTTTCAGTAGAATGGTCTGCTACTATTCTTATGTGTCAACCTTTGTATGTTAAGGCCCATTTATCCCTAGCTCCTTTTAGAATACTCTCTTTATCCTTGTATTTTGCCAGCTTTACTATGATATATCATGCAGAAGATTAATTCAAGTTATCTCTGAGGGGAGTTCTCTGTGCCTCTTGGATTTCAATGCCTGATTCATTCCCCAGGTCGGGAAAGTTCACAGCAATGATTTGTTCAAGTACCCCTTCAGCTCCTTTCTCTCTCTCTCCTTCCTCTGGAATTCCTAGATATGGATGTTGTTGCATTTGATTGCATCACTCAGCTCTGGAATTCTCTTTTTCTGTTTCTAGATCAGATCATCTCTCCTTTTTTTGGCTTCCACTTTTTCCATAATTTTATCTTCTAATTCACCTATTCTCTCTTCTGCCTCTTCAATCCACTCTGTGGCTGCCTCCGATTTGTTTTGCACCTCCCTTATAGCGTTTTTTAATTCCTCCTGACCATTTTTCAGGTCGTTGATCTCAGCAATGATGGATTCCTTGCTGTCTTCTATACTGTTTTCAAGCCCAGTGATTAATTTTATGACTGTCATTCTATATTCGTGTTCACTTATGTTGCTTATATCTGTTTTGATCAATTCTTGAGCTGTCACTACTTCCTGTAATTTCTTATGAGGAGAAGTTTTCTGTTTCATCGTTTTGGCTAGTTTTCTGCCCCTTATAAGTTTTAAAAGCTTGTTATGTGCTTTGCCTCTGCAAGTACTGCTATATTAAAGGGGGGCTCATATACTCTCCAGGGTATGGCTTTTGGGACATGTTTTTTGAAGAGTGTTATTTGTTCTAGTTGTTGTGACTTTGATTGTCCTCCACCAGATGTGCTTTGGTTTGTTCCCCGAGGTGGACCTGGAAAGGAAAGCAGACAGACAAACAGGAAATAAAAACGCAAGCCCACCAACAATTAAAACAGGCAAGCATATCTAAATAGAGAAAAGAATAAAGAATGAGAATGAGGGCATGCAACCCAAGATACCAGCTACAAGTTAAGGACAGGGTGTGTGCCGTGCTGATGGAAGATCATATGCAAAGAGAGATTAAGACAGGAGCAGGGAGAAAGAGAAAATGAACTTTGACCAGATAGAAAGACTGAAAAGCTTAATCCCAAAATAGAGAAATGAGAATAAAGAAGGAGGCAAAGAAAAAGAAATGAAGAAAAGTACCCAGAGTAAGTATATGGCCTGATCATTCCAGAGAGAGGGATAGGAAAGTAAAGAAGGAGGTGTAGAACATGCATCGAGCGAATGTGCTAAATATGTCTGTTTAAGCAAACCAATACCCCTGAGTAACCAGCCTAGAGGAGGGGAGAGATGAGAAGGAGAAAAGGGAGAATGTATCTA
Source organism: Paguma larvata (assembly GCA_030068075.1). Taxonomy (NCBI): domain Eukaryota; kingdom Metazoa; phylum Chordata; class Mammalia; order Carnivora; family Viverridae; genus Paguma; species Paguma larvata. The sequence continues at coordinate 6,750,593 of CM057842.1, read as the reverse complement.
AACAACAAGAATTGACTTGGAGTTAATCCAGGCAATGCCGCAGTGCTTGTTTTGCAGCGTCTATCCAGCTCCCATAGGAAAGCAGCTATCCTGCAAGGAGGGACATGGTTTAGTGTAGGCTGCCTCCACTGTGGGTGGGAGGAACGATCCCTGATGGCTCAAGTTACTAGTTTGGGGGACAAAGATGGCGCCCTCCCAGTCCTTTCTTCATGGACCAGGAGTCCCAAATCACCCCTTTGTTTCCTTCCTCCCTCTGCTACGGACGTAGGCACAGTGGAATTTGTTGCGCGGTCCCGTGTTCCATGCTTATCTGAGATTTTATTTTATTTTTTTTTAATTTATAATAGTTTATTTTCAAATTGGTTTACATCTAACACCCAGTGTTCATCCCAACATGTGCCCTTTTGAATGCCCATCACCCCCCTCCCCCCTCCCTCATCCCCCTCACCCTCAGTTTGTTCTTAGTCTTTGAGAGTCTCTAAACTCACTCTGGTTTCCCTGGTATAGATCCCGTCCCTGGTGTAACACCGATCTGGAGATGACTCCCCACCTCCCAGATATGTGGTCTAGGCCACCGCTGTGGGACCCAGTCTGAAGAAATTTCTGCCGTTTGAAATGGGACTTCTCTTCAAATGACCTGCGGTTAGGGACTAGTTGATAGGCTCCCTCTCCGTCCCTGTCAGAGGTTTCTCTCTTGTCCAGATACAGTCCTACGCTTCCCCAGGCGCTCTTTCTCCTCCCTTTGTCTTTCCGCAGAAGGGTCTCCCTCCTCTCCATACCTTCGAGGTCCGTCTTCCCCCCCCCCCCCCCAGTTTGCACTCACACACTTATTTAGGGTCTTCTTGGATTTTGCATTTTCTTCCTTGTAGACTCCATCTCCTTTCCTCCCAGACTCTTGAGTTTGAGAGTCCTTTGGCTTCAGTCCTTCTTTGTTTTAGAGATGTGGGAAGACTGGGTCCCCCTCCTTCTCTGCCATGTTCTAAATTATCAAAAGATCAAATATTTGAGGAAACGCTGTCCCAAGACATTGAACAACAAATCCTGTAAAGACCCAATGATCCCTCCTCTGCACAGCAGTAGTCCTTAGGAAAGAAACTAAAGAGGCAAAGTGTCAGGGTATCATGTTTGTGGATCAGAAAGATTGATAGGAGTTTCGAATCTAGATGTATCATGAATTAATTAGTCGTACATTTACTAAGTGATTTGGGCCAAGTACTGTGTTAGATCTCAGATTCAAATGGTAAAGAAGACACCATAAGGGAATTACACCATAAAATAAAAAAAGGTCACTGGCAAACGCCTTGAGAGAGGGGCAGATGCGTTTTCCAAAGAAAAATTTAGGTTGAAACAGAAACTCCTCTAACCATATTAGACAGAATTTTTATTTATGAGATCACATTAAACATGTATGCAAGAGAAAAAAACATTTATAGTAGGCTTTAACACAACAAAGAATGTTGAAGACATATCTGCATGGCTATGTTCACTGCAACATTATTCACGGCAGCCAAGATATGGAACAACCTGAGTGTCTGTCAGTTCTATGGTACACCTGAAACCAATGTAACACTGTATGCTAATTATGCTTGAATTTTTAAATTTTAAAAATAAATACAAATTAAAAAACCAAACCTCTAAAAACAGAGGGAAAAATGGTGGTTACCAGGGTCTAGGGGATGAGGGATAGGACAGTTGTTGTATAAGTTTTTGTACAAACTTGCAAAGAGTAGTTAAGTCCCAGAGACCTAAAGCATAGTATAATTAATATAGACAGCAATACTGTATTATAGTCACCAAATTAGCTAATGGACTAGAACTTATTATTCCAACCATAAACACAAACTGTAATTACATAACGTGATAGAGGTGCTAATTATTGCTACATTGGCAATCATTTTAAACTATACATATTATGTTATACATTAGATAAATATAATATAAATATATAAATGTAAATGTATCATGTTAATTTGAACTGGGCAGCACCCAACCTAGCAGTTGGAAAGGAAGACATACAAAATTAAAGACTTTTATAGGCAGAAGAGAGTAGGAACATGGAAGATGTACTAGGCAAAAGAGCCGGTTGGTTATTTCAAGGTTACTTTCCCTGTAGGGAAGACTCGGGTCCACCATGCAGGGTCAACTAACTAGTGCTGATGAGGTGATTTGGATTGACTGTTTTACAATTCTATTTCTGGGACAACGATTAATTATATCTCTGTTTGGTGACATGGGCTTAGCATAAGTGACTCCATTTTGGGCCTGGTGTCTTGTTTTAAGGATATAAAAACAAAAAAGGAAAGGTGAAATAAGGTGAAGTCATTTAGGTCCAGGTGTTTTCAAATGGAGCTGGGAGGTCATTTTGGACATTAAGGAGAGGCCCTTATGCTCCTTCCTCCTCAGGCGGTGGAAACGTGACCTAGCCAAATTGCAAAAATTCCAAGGATTCTGCCTGAACACCAGCAATTTCTTACAGTAACTGACTTTTACTCAGTGATAGCCTTAGCAACCAATTACATTTGTTTAAGAGTAGCTTTCTGCCTCCAATCTAAATTCTTGTAAACAGCAAACCTTCCCTTTTTGCTTTAAAAAACACTGACTTTTGCTTGGGACCTGGACACTATTGGCTTGCTATAAAAATCTGTGGATCTGAACTCCAATTCTTCAATTTCAAATAAATGCTTTTGCTTAATTAGAGCCTCCTAGTAATTTTAGGTTGATGAAAGGTGGTAAATTCAATTGGAAACAAATGTACTTGGTAACTTGTAACTGCCATTGCTGACAAGTGGTGGTGTGTATGTGGGCAGGAGGGAGGGGATGCAGGCTTTCAAGCTAGAAAAATAAGGGTATATTTTAAAATGATAAATCATAATGATTTTTTAAATGAGAGATATGGGAAACAGAACACGGAAGCATCGAGAAATGACAATTAATGAACACGCGAAGATGCTTGCTATGAACCAAGAGCATTTAATAGCTGTCTGATAATTCAAACAAATGCATAAGATGAAAAAAGAGAGGGGTCATAAGCATTGTAAAGTATAAGACAAATGTATCATTATTTGTACATTAAGATTTTGGAGGTGAAGAGCCCTCAGACCTCTGTAGCTGCAGCCCTGTATGAGTCCTTCATCAGGCATTTCAACCAATCCTCTCAGGCCATTGTTTTCAAATTGTAGCGTCAGATTCACCTGGGTGGCTTACGAAATGCAAATGATTCGGCCTCTGCCTGGAATTTCTGATTTTGTACATCTGGGATGAAGATCAAGAATTGGCAAGTCTAACAAGCTCCCAGGAGATGCAGATTGTGCTGTGTGGAAACAACACTTTGAGATACACTCATCTTGTCTGTGTCCCTAATACTCAGGTGTAATCAAAGTTTTCCCTCCATCGTGTACTTCTCCTCCCCTCCACCCCACCCTGTACCTTTACTAGGATGCACTGACTCTTTCAGATGGCATCATGGAAACCCTGGTTGGCCTGGTTCTTTCTCCTACAGAAACTTTTCCCCAGAAAGTTCAAGGAGATGACCCAGGCAGGGAATTCATAACCCGTATCCCTGGGAGTCCCAACATGGTCTGTCCTGGAGACACTGGGAGCTTATTGAAAGCTTCCAGGGACTCAGAGGCTGAAATCTCAGAGCGCCTCATTAAATAAATTGTTCTCCTGTCATTGTACATTTTAAACAATTTAGATCAGGAGAATAATAGAAATGCAACTTTCTCCGCTTCTATTTCCCTGAAGGCAGCTATGCAGAGAGGCAGCTTTCTTTCTTCCAATTATTCCTTTTTCCCTGGTACATCCTAACATTTGGAGCCAAGCAGTTCATTCTCCTGAAGATTAAAAAAGCTTTTTCTTCCTTCAAAGAAGTTTTCTAGGGCCCCTTAAGAGACTGCCCTGTAAAAAATAAAAAATATTTATTTTATAAATACATAAATAAACACCGTCCAATTTTCATGCAGTAAAAAGAAAAAAAGCAAACATATTGCCCCACCTCTTGCCTCCCCTTCCTTTCTTCACAGGATTTAATTTCAAAGTTAGGAGTTTCTCCCTGAGGGATGTGTGAGTGTTACAAGGAGACCAGCAGACTTATCAGGCAGAACCCTGTTGTGACAAATGCATGAGAAAGCTCTATTTAAAGATATAGAATGCAGCCAGCCATTAGTGACAATGCTGCTGAAAAATCAAACGTTCTCAAGAATGGAAATGCCCCCATTGGAATTTACTGGGCACATGAGGTAGCTTCAGACTTCTTGGAGAAAAGCTGTGATGGAGGTAAAGATTCCAGATTAGTTGGTTGAAGAGAGAGTGAACAGTGTGAGAACAGAAGTAGCGGTGGTAGACCATATCTCCCAAAATTTGGAGGAATTTCCAAACCAGAGGATAAGACTATGAGAGGACAGGACTTTTTTAAAGTGTTTTTGTTTCTTTGAGAGAGATCCTGGGAGGGGCAAAGAGAGAGGGAAAGAAAGAGAATCACAAGCAGGCACTGCAGTGTCAGCATGGAGCCCAAAATGGGGCTCCAACTCATGAATGGTGAGATCATGACCTGAACTGAAATCAAGCATTGGAGTCTTAGCCGACTGAGGCACTGAGTTTTATTTCTTTTGAAATAATTCTATTTTATTACAATTGGATTTTTGAACATCGAAAACATGACCACCCAGACATTGGAATACACAGGATAAAAACAGATAAATGAAGTGGAAGTTCCCACTAAAAGTTAGAAAGGGATGGGATTCAAAGTTCAGGTGGACATTTTTAAGAGGCAGTCATTCATAAAATAATCATACAAATAATTATTTAATAACAGTGGTGGCAAATGTGGTGGATGGCATAGTGTCCAATGAGAACACATATGTGGTGGGGACCATGTACCTGAGAACTGAAGAGTTATGGGCAGGATTCTACCAGGCAACAACTTATCTAACTCCTGACCCTCACAGCAGGAACTGCTCACCATTCCCTTACAAGTAGTTGATCTATACCACCATCCCTGCAGACTCATGATCGCCAGACCAGTACATTTCACCTTCAAGGTAATAGTGCCAACGGGTGTTCTGCAAGGGCCTTCAACATCCTCCTAAGGTATTTTATCTTCCTTAAAATGTTGCTTTTTTCTTCTTATCCCATCTGTTTGAAAGCTAATACCATCAACTTCTGCACTCAGGGAAGGCTTTTACTCCACTGTCTCCATAGGGCTGAAATGACCCCTCTGGGCTATTTCTGGTTGTCCTAACACAGTGCTGGCATCTAGTGGGTAAAGGCCAGGGATGCTGGTAAACATCATGTACTATAGAGTACAGTCCCCTGTGACAAAAAATAGAGACCAAAAATGTCAATATCGTGGAGGTTGAGAAACCCTGGTCTAGACAACTTTGAGAAATAATATTAAAATTTGTACCTAAAAAATCACAACCATTCTCTCTATTACTTTATAGTCATATAGAAAATATTATGTAAAACAAATCTCAATTTTTCATTTTTGCTTTGTGCTACTTGATGATTTGCATCGTGGGTTACATTTAAATGACACAGATGTACCATATTAATTATCTTCAAGCATACATTCCATACACTTGGCATCCATCTCTCTTGGCAACATTTTCTTCCCAAGTTGAAACTCTGTCCCATTAACTCTAACTCTCTATTTTCTCCCTGTTCCAGCCGCTTGCAAACACCATTTTACTTTCTGTCTCTGTGAGTTTGACTCCTCTTGGTACCTCTCATGAGGAGAATCATATAAAATGGATCCATCTGCAACATCTCCATTTTGAAATTCTCAACTTTCAAAACCTGAACTTCTGACGTCCACTTTGTTTTCAAATATGCTCCATCCACAGCCCTCCCTAGTCTCAAGGGATGCACTTCCATTCTTTCACTATTCAGGCCCAAAACCCTGAAGCCAATCTTGGCTCCTCTCTGTATCTCACACCCATATCCTGACTGACAACAAATCATCTTGACTCTTCCTTCTAATCATAGCCCCACTGAATACTTCTCAACATTTACATTACTATCATCACCCTGCTTCTAGCTACCTGTACATATTTTACCTGGCTTGCTGCAGTCATCTCCTGTCCAGTCCGGGGCCCCAAGGTCAGAACTTTATCCCTTACAGGGTGAAGGTTGGAAGGAGTAGGATTAAGAAGACAGGACTAGATATCAGTTTATCATGAGTGCCTTGTCTTAGCAAGACCACGTCCTTTATTGTAGCAGAGGAGCAGCTTAACGCAGAAAAACAGATTACTCATGTACACAGTGTGATGATACATATCTAGGTTCCTACTGTACTGAACTACTGATCCATCAGGCTTACGTGATTCTAAAATGGTGAACAGCTATATGTGCGTAATTAGTGTAGTCAAAACAATCAGAGCAATTAGAGCACAATATGACCCAAGAATTTCAGTGTGTTCTAAAAGGTTAGGAAATTTAACCGGAGACAAGAAGCAAGCTTTAAGCCTTCTCGGACTGGAAGTTTGCTTCCAGGCCAAATGCTGCTCAGAGTTGTTTTATTCCTGACAGTTTGCTGCGAGACCAACTCCTGCCTGGATCTCATCAGGCCATCTGCCATTCTCCTGTCTCTGCAAGGGGCTCTTTCAATCTCCAAGTGGGCTTCCTCACACCCTGTAATCCATTCACAACTTGGCAGCTGGAATAATCTCTGAAATCCTGTCATATAGTGGCATTTTCTGCCCCAAACTCTTCAGTGACTCCTCACATTGAGTGGGGAAAGGGTTGCATCAGGCAGGGAGAGATAGGGACCTTCAGGGAGGCAGGATGCAGCTACAAGTGGGAGCCTTAAGAAGTGGAAGTGGTAGCCAACTTTGGGGGAGAAAGAGGATAAGGTAAACATGTTCCGGACCTGCCCATGTTAGGTGGCATGTGTGGAGTCTCACAAGCTTTCCGATAAGCTCCCAGTAAAAAGGTAAGGACAGAAAACCGCAGAGGTAACCCAGTTGGGACCCCTCTCACTCTTGAGAGCTTCACACTTTCTCTCAGTAAATTCTATATGTTTGCTCACTCTCTGTTGTCTGTGAGATTTATTCTTTGACTCCTTGAGACAAAGACCAGCATCTCTCACATCCTCTGGTAAGACATCACTCAGAACAAATGAAGGCAAAAGTCCTTCAAAGCAGGGATAGCCTCAGCTAACCAGACCTGGATACCTGTCCTGCTCTTGCACTATGCCTCCCATCACTGCTCCAGACACATCTTGTCCGGACTTGGTTTCCTACAGGGCAAGGGTTGGAGGGTACAGGATTAAACAGAAGACAGTCTATCATGAGGGTTTTGCTAAAGCAAAACCACATCTTTTATAGTAGCAGAAAAAACAAACTGACCTTCAAAAAACAGCTAGGCATTGTTTCATATAATTTGTGATTTTCTAAACATACATTATTTCAAAGAAGTAAGCATTTTTTGTTGTGTAGTCATAGTGACCAGAGCACAGAATGAGATAAGAGTTTTACAAAGTTCTAAAAATTGAGAATTTATGGCCGTGAGATGAGCAGGAAGGCTTGAGTCATCTTGCACCTAGCAGTTTGCTGCCTGGCTTACTCCCAACACTCTTGTTTGCAAGATATGTTGAGAGTCAATTAGGCCTTCAGCTATCTGCTGAAATGATCGCCGCTGGGCAGGCTCCTTTAACATCCTCCCCAGGCAACCTCCCACCTCAGACTCTTTGTTAACCTTCCCATCGGTGTGGGGCAGATGACTAACTGTGTCAGGCATCCAGGCATCCCCTGGCTTATTCCCAATAACTCAGCCATTAAGTTCCATGTATATTCCTAAAATGCCTCACTCTTGCATGTCTCTTGAATGTCACCCAATCCTATTAAATTTCTACTCATTAAATTTCTACTCATTATTTGTTATTCACCACGTAAGCGTATATTCTCCTATAGAAGTTTTCCCTGAATACGAAGTGTTGCCAAAATGGGAAAACACTGGACCTTCACGCCTTCCTGGTGGGAATGTAAATTGGTGCAGTCACTTTGGAAAACAGTTCGGCAGTAGCTTAAAAACATAAACTCACCATATGACCCAGCAATTCCATCCCTAGGTATCTACCTGAGGAATGAAAATGCATGTTCACATAAAAACATGGGCTCAAGTACTCATAGCACCATTATTTATAGCGACACCAAGCTGGAAATGTCCAAATGTGTACCAACTGACGCGTGGATTAAAAAAATTAGAACATCCACACATTGAATACTATTTTGCAATTAAAAGAAACAAAACATTGATACGTATTTCCATATGGATGACTCTGAAAAAAAAGTATGCTGAGTAGAAGACTGATACAAAAGACTACATATTGTATGACTGCGTTTATATGATATCTAGAAAAAACAATTAATAGACACAGAAAGTCATAAGTGGTTTCCTAGGATTGAGATAGGAGTCAATAGTGACTGCAAATGGGCACGAGGGAACTTTTTGAGGTAACAGAAATATTCTAAAAGTGAATTGTAGTAATAATCACAGAAGTCTACAAAGTTACTAATATTATTGAATTCACATTATCATGGAGTAAATTTTGTACATGAAAATTACGCCTCAAAAAGTACTAAAAAATAAAAATTTAAATGAGTTTTTCTTGGAATTATTCAGGATAACCTGAAAAATTTATTTTTGTTTTCAACAAGATCTATGACACAGCACATTATTATGCTCACCACTATATTGCAAGTATTTGGTCCCTTCCTTGATTCAGACATGATAGATAGTAAATTCTCATTGGCTCAAGTTAATGGAATCAAAGTGAATTGAAACCTCATCAAATAAGCCTTTCATCTCTAACAAATTGTAATTTTAGAGTAATATCGCAGTCTTAACTATGTCCCAATAATTAGTTTCCTTTTTCCCCCCTCCAAAAATTTTAAACTCTTTTCATGATTGATCTTGTACATTAGAGGTTTACCACCTATCTTAGCTTGGAATCACAGAGAATTAGATGCTGAGCTAAGGATTTATGTGCAAGTACTTAATTGGAAGGAACAAGAAACCTTGAACATGGGTGAGAGAAAGGAGAAGTGATATATGGAAGAAAATATGTTAGAATTAAGTTTATATTCAGTCATCTACCACAAGGAAGGCGCAGAGTTTCATTTTGTGGGCAAAATCTGGAAAATGGTACAAAATGCAAACCTCAGAATTCTGCAGGCTAATGTGTGAAAGACATGCCACACCCCAAAGGTCTCCATGAAGGGCTGTCATTGTGTGGGCATAATACCTTGTCGCTTCTGCCACCACCTAGTGGTCAAAGTCGGTTCTGGCTGGAGCTGTCATGCAATGGACATGGTGAGAGGATGCCAGGGAATTTGAGAGAAATGTTGACATCTACTAGTCCATCCTTCATTCGGCACTCAATTCTCTCCACATTAGTCCTGAAAAGTGAGCTATGTCCTCAACACATTCCACATGTGTATAATTAAAATTCCTCATGGCACCTCTGGCGAGTACCGAAAAAATAATAAAACCATACTAGAAAATAACACTTATTCTATTGTCTTCATTATTGAATGTTTTAGAATCTTAGAGGGTATATCGTAAAATTGCATATATGGGAAATAAAAGTCAAATAAAAGAAGGAAAGGAAGAAAAGGAGGAAAGATGGGAAGATCACCAAGAATGAAGCAATATTTCATAGTTTTCCAAGGCAGCATGTTACTATGAACATAATCATAGAAATCTGGATTCCTTATGAAGCTGAAAATCACATCACTATTCTTACACAAAGTAGGATGGAAACCTCACGTCAGCTAGCCAGGTTCTAGTCCAACTCCATCTCGTTCTCCTCTTTTGAACAGTAGGATGAATGAGAGGAAATGTCTCCCAAGACATGTCTTCGATATAGCTTAAAGTCATAGATGTGAAGAAACAGGCCCAGTTCTGAGAAGGTAAGCACTTTTGAATGACCACATAGATTTTCATTCCATTTTTTGTGGGGAAAAGAAGCACACAAACAAAAGAAGGTGACTAGCCTTTCATAAAGATGCTGCCAAAGGCAAAGAAGGAAGCCCTGCCCCTCCCAGAGCCAAAGCCAAAGTAAAGCGTTTTTTTTTTTAATTTTATAATAGTTTATTTTCAAATTGGTTTACATATAACACCCAGTGTTCATCCCAACATGTGACCTTTTTAATGCCCATCACCCCCTCTCCCCCCTCCCTCATCCCCCTCACCCTGTTTTTTCTTGGTCTTTGAGAGTCTCTTATGTTTTATCTCCCTCCCTCTCTATGTCTTTTTTTCCTTTACCCTCTTCCCCTCCCCCTGGTTTTTGCTTAGTCTCACAAAGTCCACCTATTCGTGGAAACATATGGTATCTGTCTTTTTCTGACTGACTTATTTCACTTAACATAATACCCTCCAGTTCCATCCATGTTGCTACACATGGCCAGATTTCATTTTTTCTCATTGCCACGTAGTAGTCCATTGTATACATGTACAATAATTTCTTTATCCATTCGTCAGTTGATGGGCACTTGGTCTCTTTCCACGATTTGGCTATTGTCGAAAGTGCTGCTATGAACATTGGGGTACACGTGCTCCTATGCATCAGCATTCCTGTGTCTCTTGGGTAGATTCCTAGCAGTGCTATTGCTGGGTCACAGGGTAGCTCTATTTTCATTTTTTTGAGGACCCTCCACACCGTTTTCCAGAATGGCTGCATCAAGAAAGCAGTGCTGAAAGGCATCTACAGTCATCTATAGAAGATCCTCATGTCATCTACATTCCGAAGGCCCAACACACCGCGACTCTGAAGGCAGCCCAAATATTCTTAAAAGAGCACCCCTGGAGAAACAAGCTGAACACAATGCCATCATCAACTTTCCCTACTACCGAGTCAGCCATGAAGAAAATAGAAGACAATGACACACTTGTGTTCACTGGGGATGTCAAGGACAACAAGCACCAGACTAAACAGGCTGTGAAGAAGCTCTATGACATTGACGTGGCCAAGGTCAAACTTCTGATCAGACCCAATAAAGAAAGGAAAGCACATGTTCGACTGGCTTTTGACTATGATGCCTTGGATGTTGCAAAAACTTGGGATCATGTAAACTGAGTCCAGCTGGTTAAATCTAAATATAAATTTTTTCACCATTAAAAAAAAATAAAGGTCACTAACATCAACATTATAGAGGATAATTTTGGCGACAAACATAGCAGCACTTGATATAAGAAGTACTTCAAGCCTAAAGTTAGAAATCTTAAGAACGGCTCAAGAAAGCTGATTAAGCATGGAACATTATCAATAGCATATAGGGAAGAGAAGTCAAAACGTTTTAAAGAGGGAGTTCTGGAGGAGAGACTAATGCAAAAACAAATAAGAGAAGTCATGGGTGCTTTGGGAATAGAATAAATCAAACATGTATGTTAGAGGAGAAAAAGAGACAGATTTAAATTCACATTTGCCTTTGGGACCCACATTGTCCACTTGGCTCCGAGGTGAGTGGCCCATCATGGCCTTGAGGTTGCTTTTCTGAGGAGACTTTGCAGGGCCCCCTTGACATCCTTGTTCCTCAAGCTGTAGATGAAGGGGTTCAGCATGGGGGTCACCACAGTGTACATCACTGAGGCAATCGAACTTCCCTGGGAAGAATGGGTCACAGAAGAAGTGAGGTAGACCCCCGTGCTTGTCCCATAGAACAAAGCGACCACAGAGAGGTGAGACCCACAGGTGGAAAATGCTTTATACTTGCCCTCTCTGGAGGACATCCTCATTAAGCAGGAAACAATCTTAGTGTAAGAGAAGAGGATCCCACTGAGAGGAAACACACACAGCACCGCAATGGCAACATACATGCAGATGTTATTGATGAAGGTGTCAGAGCAGGCTGCCTTAATCATCTGAGCCAGTTCACAGAAGAAATGTGGAATTTCAGTGCCTGTACAGAAAGTCAGCCGTGTAAGTGGTAGCATATGAATCAGGGAGATCCAGAAAAGGATGAACCAACAACTTAGAACCAGGAGGACACAGAATCGTGGGTTCATGATGACTGTGTAGTGTAGGGGGTGGCAGATGGCCACAAACCGGTCATATGCCATGACTGTCAGGAGGAGATCATCCATTGCAGAAAACATCATTAAAGAATACACTTGAATGAAGCATTCTATATAGGAAATGTCTTTGCTGTGTTCCCGGATGTTCACCAGCATCTTTGGGACAGTGCTGGAGATGAAGCAGATGTCCACAAAGGACAGGTTGGAGAGGAAGAAGTACATGGGGGTGTGGAGGTGAGGGTCAGAACTGACAGCCAGGATGATGAGCAGGTTTCCAAGCACAGTGACCAGATACATGAACAGGAACATGCCAAAGAGGAGAGGCTGGAGTTCTGGGTCATCTGAGAGACCCTGGAGGAGGAATACTGATACTTCTGTCTGGTTTTCTGCTTCCATGTATCCGGTGTGTTTGCTGGAGAAGGAGGCAAAAGCAGCCTTCAATGAAGATTCAACTGCACCTCCTAGTGGTTAACTTTGATTCCATTTTTCATGGATGTCCTTCATCCTCTATCAGTCCTTCCAAATCTAGTGATTCACTCACTGAAGTCATATGGAATCTGTTGTATGGAATCAGTCGTATAGAATCATTGAATGTATAGAATCATTCACAGTATCTTTAACTTATCAGAATTCTCTCTCATTTTATCTCCTATCACTGGTCTAATTTCTCTATTCAAATCTATGGATATAAACCAATTTCTTCCTTTTTTTTTAAATTTTATAATAGTTTATTTTCAAATTGGTTTACATATAACACCCAGTGTTCATCCCAACATGTGCCCTTTTTAATACCAATTTTTTCCTTGATATGATCTTCCAAAACCCTGAAGACAATTAAGGTCTTTTTTTAAAAAAATAATCTCCATAACTTTCTTTATTCTAACAACCCTAAAATAGTGCTTAAGATGGGTTTTTAATCAAACAACCTTGACTTTTTGATCTAAAGTATCTTGTTGTTGTCACAATTAACTCTACGTGTCTCTTTTACCCCTAAAAATGTAGTTATTGATCTTACTTTCTTTATGATGATTCAAATGCTTTTCTGCACAGTAAGATATGAAAAATTATAACTATTTTTATTAATCTATTCCTTTTATGACAATTATTTGTTGATATTACACTCTTACAAAAATCAATTAAACCTATGGTTTAGGAAAGGGAATCTGGAGTCAGACTTTCTAGAATAAAACTTCAGTGCACAAATCTACTGTCTGTGTGACCTTGAGAGAGTCAATTAAAATCATGAGACTTCAGATACCTCAGCTCTACAATGGGAGCAGTAAATATTCCCTGCATTACAAACCTGGTTAGTGAATTAAATGATACAGTGCATGTAATGCTTCTATTGTGGTTCTTGTGACATACAGTGGACACTAGACAAATGTGAGCTTCTGTTCATAGTATCACAAAAACTTTGTCATGTATGGTTATCATTTATCAATATTCCATTCAAACTGGGTCATCCATCAAAGATGGCATTCTGATCATTAAAATATTTTTAAGTTTATTTACTTATTTTGAGAGAGAGAGCACACACATGGGAGAGGGAGAGAGAGAATCCCAGGGAGGCTCCTCACTGTCAACACATAGCCCGATGCAGGGCTGGAACTCACCAACCATGAGATCATGACCCGAACCGAAGCCAAGAGTCGGATGATGGACTCACCGAGCCACCCAGGTGCCCCAGAATTCTGATCACTATAAGCACAACAGGTCTGGTAGATCTGTTGACCACTATGTAACTTCTAGTTAAAGAAGACTCTATACCTCTCTGTCTCAGATACCACCCGCCAGGTGGATTCTACCAGGAGGGAGGCAAAAGTATACGAACTACATAAATAAGAGGAGAAAAAAATCACAAAACCATTAAAATGAAATACAAAGGATATGTGAGAGTGTGTGGTCACCTGTACATGCTCCAAGCAGGATATATTGTACTAAAATCAGAGGATTTAGTTGCCAAAAAATGATTGATTGATTGATCTGATTAAAAAATATTCAAAGATTCTATAAATCAGAACATCCTAAAATTTGAAAACATATGTTTATTTCCTCTATGATAGAAAAAATTTCAATATATAATAATATAATGAATAGTTCAAATTCATCATATACCAGAATGTAGATACATAACAGAATAGCAGAGTAAGTGCAATGCATTCATCTGTATTTAAAAGAGTAATACATCATGGACAAGTCATACCTATGCTAGGAATGGAAAGATGGCTTATGCTAGGATGTTTGCAAAAACAGTTCTTCACGAATATAGGGAAATGAAAAGGAATTATACCCATAATCACAACAGAAAACAGATTTGAGAAAATGTAGAAGGCATTATCCTGGTTATCAGCCAAGACACAACCTCTTACTAAGGAGGAAACTAAGAACAATTTCTTAACCCAATAGAGAACACCTGTTTAAAATTTTTTTTAATGTTTATTTATTTTTGAGAGACAGAGGCACAGCATGAACAGGGGAAGGGCAGAGAGAGAGGGAGACACAGAATCGGAAGCAGGCTCCAGGCTCTGAGCCATCAGCACAGAGCCCGACACGGGGCTCGAACTCAAAGACTGCGAGATCATGACCTGAGCTGAAGTCGGCCGCCCAACCGACTGAGCCACCCAGGCGCCCCGAGAACACCTGTTTAAAACAGTAGCCACCAGGATCCCCGATTCAAACACTAAAACATTTGTGGTAAATTCATGAAAATGCCAAGCCAGTCCACCTTCTCATGAATGTTTAAAGAGATTGATGAGAGAAGGAAATTAGCCTGAGTACCAAATGTCAGAAATAATGACAATACTTGTAGATATATTGTGGACACTAAAGGGAAACACCACAATCCTGAACTATTAAGTGCTCTAAGTAAGTCGAATCTGCCAGCAAAAACACAGAATATAACCAAAAAAACCGATCACATGAAGAATAAAATAGGCAGTATCTTGTGCTTCATAGATCTTCAGTGAGCAGTTAAGAAATAAATGATGGGACAGGAAATCAAACAAGAGCCTAGTATTTATGGGAAAGAAGAGAGAAGAGGAAACTCACTAGAAAATAACTTGTACTGGAAAGATCCTCAAGATTCTGAGACAGAGAGGGAAGGAAACTTAGCAAGAGCTGGAAAAGACTGGTTAAATAGGAAGTAAAGCACCTTCAAACTAGAGACTTCAGCTTTGTTGGCTAATTAATATGGGACTGTTCCAGTTCCATTATTCTAAAGGTAAACCCAGTCCCCACTTTCTCGTCCCTTTCCCTCATACTCCATCAGCACTTACTGGGAAGCGATGATCCTACCCTCTCTGATGTTTATCACTGAAGCTGTCTTTTCTCTGCAGCGTGTCCTAAGGTAGCCCATTCGGGTTTTCCCCTAGGCTGGTAGCAGAGAATTATAGGAAAGGGACAGTAGGGACATGTTATTTTCATCTCAAAGATTGAGTTCTTAGAGATGCTCATTAAATAAATTATTCCACTGACTTTCCTTTCTCCAAACAATTCAGTTCCCTTGGGATACGAGTATAAAGAATGGAAAATTTTCAGGCAATGTTGTGTCGATGTAGGCAACAGTGGGCAAAGCTCAAGGCACCTTCTCCAAGGTGAAATTTTTCTCTGTATTTGGTTTGAGTGAAATGAAGAAGTATCCCCTAAGGAATGTTTAATTCTTGCAAGAAGCAAAACCAGGCATCAACATTCTATGACCTTCATCTTTTGAAACTCTTCAGAGATTTCAAAGACCACTGTGGCCTACAGTGTCATAGGGGCAAAGAGGTTCTTTCTGAAGAAAAACATAGTGATTAATAGTTTTGGCTCTGTTGAAAGGACTAAGCAAATGAAGAATGAAAATATACCTTGACATTTCTAGTGACATGAAATTATATGTTGATATTATATAGAGCTCTTTTACCTCTAAAGTCAGGGATAGCGGCCTAAACAATCTCGTAGCGTGGGTTGTTGATATTATATAGGGCTCCATTTTTTACCTCTAAGTGAGGGGTAGTGGCCTGACCAATTTGGTAGCATGGGTTGACAAGCATGGAGGAAATAGAAGTGGCAGTATAAATCACCTATTAAGTTTGTCAGGGAAGGTGAGGTAGAGGTAAAACATTGCTTAGAGAAATTATGGAGTGTGGTTAATTGACAAAGTTTTTGTTTATTAGAAAATATGCAACAGTTTTAATTGGAAAGAGAATGATCATATTCAGTGCAGGCATTTGAACCCACAGCACGTTCTGGCTACACAATTCACAGGATGCCTATATACTCTAAATTAATGACAATCATAATGTGCTCTGTATCTCCAACACATGGGACACATGGGTTCAGAGATCAGACTTGTTAACAGAAGCAGCCCTTTCTAACGTCACTCCCAGGGAGCCAGTTTGGCAGTATTTGCTTCAAGTGTCCTCAACTCTGCCATCAGCAAGTTTAAAAGTCTTGACACCTTAAACGGTAGCATTTCCAGAGACATGACAATCATCCCATTGAACTTGAAGGTGTCTTGCTTGAGGTTCGTCATGCCAGGAGAAGGAGTCACTATCTTGACAGGGTTAATTGATCCTGGCCACCAGTGTCATTGTGTACGCATGGCAATGGGCATGCCCTGGTACCCTACCCTACTGTGCTCAGTTAGTGGATGGGAGCAGCCCAGCAGCATCCTCAGAGCAAAGAACAGTGATGGCTACAGATGGCTGTCAGGCAGTTGTACCTCCACAGTAAGAGGTATGAGTGCTGGGACCTTGGGTGATTGTGGCAGCTTCCTTTAGCTGAGGGCAATTCTCTAAGTGGACTGAAGGCTGAGGGCTGCTGTCAGAGGGTTCTACTCCCTGAACCTGGAGAAGAAGCCCTTCATTCTGAATCGAGTAGTGGGTGATCCAAAACAGGTTTACCGTCTGCCTATCCCCATTTGGATAGCGACCTGCCACAACATATACAGTGTCCATGAGAATTTGTTTGTAGGCATGAGGGTCAGCAGATGGGAAGAACTGTTCTTAGGAATTGGGAGCCACACTGAGAATTTAAAGATCTTGAGTGAGGCTGAGTTAAGCATAATGTTATTTTTTTTTTAATTTTATAATAGTTTATTTTCTTTTTTTTTCTTTTTTTAAATTTTATAATAGTTTATTTTCAAATTGGTTTACATATAACACCCAGTGTTCATCCCAACATGTGCCCTTTTTAATGCCCATCACCCCCTCTCCCCCCTTCCTCAACCCCCTCACCCTCAGTTTTTTCTTAGTCTTTGAGAGTCTCCCATGCTCTATCTCCCTCCCTCTCTGTGTCTTTTTTTTCTTTCCCCTATTCCCCTCCCCCTGGTTTTTGCTTAATCTCACAAAGTCCACCTATTCGTGGAAACATATGGTATCTGTCTTTTTCTGACTGACTTATTTCACTTAACATAATACCCTCCAGTTCCATCCATGTTGCTACACATGGCCAGATTTCATTTTTTCTCATTGCCACGTAGTAGTCCATTGTATATATGTACAATAATTTCTTTATCCACTCGTCAGTTGATGGGCACTTGGTCTCTTTCCATGATTTGGCTATTGTCGAAATTGCTGCTATGAACATTGGGGTACACGTGCCCCTATGCATCAGCATTTCTGTGTCTCCTGGGTAGATTCCTAGCAGTGCTATTGCTGGGTCACAGGGTAGCTCTATTTTCATTTTTTTGAGGAACCTCCACACCGTTGTCCAGAGTGGCTGCACCAGTTTGCATTCCCACCAACAGTGCAAGAGGGTGCCTGCTTCTCCACATCCCCGCCAGCATCTACAGTTTCCTGATTTATTCATTTTAGCCACTCAAATAGATAAGGTGGTATCTCAGTGTGGTTTTGATTTGTATTTCCCTGATGATGAGTGACTTTGCGCATCGTTTCATGTGTCTGTTGGCCGTGTGGATGTCATCTTTGGAGAAGTGTCTATTCATATCTTCCACCCATTTCTTCACTGGATTATTTGTTTTTCGGGTGTGGAGTTTGGTTAAGTTCTTTATAGATTTTAGATACTAGTCCTTTATCCAGTATGTCATTTGCAATTATCCTTTCCCATTCTGTCAATTGTCTATTAGTTTTGTTGGTTGTTTCCATTGCCATGCAGAAGCTTTTTATCTTGATGAGGTCCCAATAGTTCATTTTTGCTTTAAATTCCCCTCTCATTTTTCTTCAAACAGAAAATATCCTTTCAGTCTCTAGACCACTATGCTTAATTCTCTCTGAATAACATTTTCTTGCCCTTTCTTAGTCAACTTTCCACTTAAATATCAAAACCTAAAGATGTTTTGTCTCTCTGGAGTACCTGGGTGGCTCAGTCAGTTTAGGGTTCAACTCTTGATGTCAGCTTAAGTCATGATCCCAGAGTTCATGAATTTAAGGTTCACATTAGACTTCACAGTGACAATGAGAAGCCTGCTTGGGATTCTCTCTCTCTCTCTCTCTCTTTCTCTCCCTTTCTCAAAATAAGTAAAATAAACTAAAAAAAAGGATGCCTTCTCTGACATTCATCTAAATTCTCCTGATGTTCTCTCATCAGGTTAGTCTCTATTCATCTTTTACTACCATTACCTTCCAATTTCTTTATGGTGAATAAGATATGAAAATACACATTAATCAAGAAATACACTGGTCCTACATATTCTGCCTCACCTGAAGCGCAAAGGAGCACATACATAGTGAGTAGTGATTCTGTGATTCTGTTCTTACTCTCCTGAATTGTAATCCAGTGCTGTGTCCTGACACCAACCTCAAAGATATGAACCATTTCACACAGATTTTATCACTGTCTGTTCTCCTGTGTTGGGCCCTTGTTAAATTCATCTGCACAACAAGGCAACCCAACCAAAGGATGTATTAGAGCCTGAACAATCTGATACTCTGGACCCCAAAGTTTTTCTATCTTTAGTGATATATTTTGATAGGTTCCTTTGGAAATGCTCTCAAGAAACATTTAGAGAAAAGTTCAACCTTGCTAATAACCAAATAATTAATCCAGCAATGCATATTCTGTTTGGACATATGATGTGATCAGAAAGTCTGAAACCATGGATTTATGCTCTATTTGGGCAAATATTGTTATTCAGTGTTTTGTGTTTTTTTCCTTCAGTGCTGTTTTCAGACTTCCCTAGCAGCCTGGCACACCAATGGTAAATAAGAACTAGCAATGGTTACTGATAAGTTTCACTATTTCATAATGCTCATGCAACTATTCTGAATTGGTGGTATAAGTGGCAGCAAAACTAGATATCCAAGTTGAGGTGCAGTAATAGGATAGTAAAAGGACAGGACTTGGAGAGTAGAACTGAGGATAACGGAGCAGTCAACATAAAAGATTAAAGTACACAGAAAAAGTATTCGCAAGGCAATTCTGAGCAAAATCACTTACTTATGGAAGATAGGTGGGAAGCAAAACTCTGTGTGATTAGGAGGCAGTGTTTCTTTAGCCACCTGTTGCTACTACTGTCAGCTCAAAAACCCAGGACTAGTGTTCCCATCACTGAACATAGAGTGTTCTCTAAGAACTTTTTACCATTTTTAATTTATTCTTGAGAGAGAGTGATGGGGGCGTGGGTACAGGGGCAGCAGAGGGAGAGAGACACACACAGAATCCAAAGCAGGCTCCATGCTCTGAACTGTCAGCACAGAGCCCGACACAGGGCTTGAACCTATGAAAAGATCATAACCTGAGCCGAAGTCAGTTTCCTAACTGACTTAATCTCCCAGGCACCCTCCGAGAACTTTTTGTAAAGCTCTTTTAACGTCCCTGTTCCGTAGGCTGTAGATGAAGGGGTTCAGCATCGGGGTGACCATGATGTACATCATCGAGGCGATCATACCCCTCCAGGAAGATGCATCAGAACTGAGATGCACACCAAGCCCTGTCCCATAGAATAAAGAAACCACAGACAGGTGAGACGCACAGGTAGAAAATGTCTTATACTTCCCGGTAGCTGATGGAATTCTCAGGATTGAGGAGGTAATTCGGCTATAGGAGAAAAGGATCCCTAAGAAAGGAACGATGCCAAGAAGTCCAGTCGCTGTGTATTGCAGGATGTAATTGACCGATGTGTCTGAGCAGGCAAGCATGAGGACCTGAAGAAGTTCACAGTAAAAGTGTGGAATTACACAGTTGGTGCAGAAGGACAGTCTCAACATCAACAGACTCTGGGTCAGGGAGTATGACAAGCTGATGAACCAGGACACAAGAACCAGGAGGCTGCAAAGCCATGGGTTCATGATGACTGTGTAGTGCAAGGGGTGACAGATGGCTACAAACCGGTCATAGGCCATCACAGTGAGGAGAACAGTGTCCATAACTCCAAAAAGCATATAAAAATATATCTGGGCCATGCAGCCTGCATAGGTGATGGATTTGCTCTGTGTTTGAATGTTCACCAGCATCTTAGGGATGGTGATGGAGGTGAAACAGATGTCAACAAAGGACAAGTTGGAGAGGAAGAAGTACATGGGGGTGTGGAGGTGGGAGTCAGATCCGACGGCCAGGATGATGAGCAGGTTCCCGAGCATGGTGATCAGGTACATGGACAGGAACAGCCCAAATAGAATGGGTTGATTCTCTGAGTCTTGAGGAAATCCCAGGAGTAAAAATTCTGAAACCCTTGTTTGATTTCTTCGTTCCATATTGCCAACACATCAGCTAGATGATTGATGAAGGGAAGGCACATGAAATAGGCATTAGACAAACTCTAGAGTCTCTCTACTTTTTTATTTCTTGAAATGAAACATTGAGCATAATAGCCGTAAGATCACACTGTTTAGGATCCTATATTCTGTTATGTGCAACAGTTAATAATGTTGATCTATACCTTTCCATTGGCCTCTGGGACTCTCATTTATCCCCTTTATTTAGAATCATGAAATCTATGAAGGACCTGAATGTGAGACAGGAAACCTACAAAATCCTACAGGAGAAAGCAGGGAAAAACCTTTTTGACCTGAGTGCAGCAATTTCCTACACGACACATCTCCAAAGGAGAGGGAATTAAAAACAAAAATGAACCATTGGGACCTCATCAAGATAAAAAGTTTCTGCATGGCAAAGGAAACAACCAACAAAACTAATAGACAATTGACAGAATCGGAAAGGATAATTGCAAATGACATATTGGATAAAGGACTAGTATCTAAAATCTATAAAGAACTTAACCAAACTCCACACCCGAAATACAAATAATCCAGTGAAGAAATGGGTGGAAGATATGAATAGACACTTCTCCAAAGAGGACATCCACATGGCCAACAGACACATGAAACGATGCTCAAAGTCACTCATCATCAGGGAAATACGAATCACAACCACACTGAGATACCACCTCACACCGGTTAGAGTGGCTAAAATGAATAAATCAGGAAACTGTAGATGCTGGCGGGGATGTGGAGAAGCAGGCTCCCTCCTATACCGTAGGTGGGATGCAAACTGGCGCAGCCACTCTGGACAACGGTGTGGAGGTTCCTCAAAAAAATGCAAATAGAACTACCCTATGACCCAGCAATACCACTGCTAGGAATCTACCCAAGACACTCAGGAGTGCTGATGCATAGAGGCACCTGTACCCCAATGTTCATATCAGCACTTTCCACAATAGCCAAATCATGGAAAGAGACTAAGTGTCCATCAACTGATGAACGGATAAAGAAGATGTGGGATATATACACAATGGAATACTACACAACAATGAGGAAGAATGAAATCAGGTCATGTGTAGCAACATGGGTGGAACTGGAGGGTATTATCCTAAGTGAAATAAATCAGTCAGAGAAAGACAGATACCATATGTTTTCACGCATAGGTGAATTTTGAGAGACATAGCAGAAAACCATGGGGGAGGGAAAGAGGGGAAGGAAAAAAGACAGAGAGAGAGGGAGATAAAACGTAAGAGACTCTTAAGACTAAGAAGAAACTCAGGGGAGAGGGGTGTGTGGGAGGGGGAGAGTGGGTGATGGGCATTGAGGAGGGCACTTGTTGGGATGAGCACTGGATGTTGAATGGAAACTAATTTGACAATAAATTATTTTTAAAAATAGAGTCATGAAATCTAGACAATTAAGAACAACTTAGGACATTAGCAATAACACGATCCAAACTTGTTCTAACACAAATGTAGAACATGAGATCTGGTGAACAAGAGAACTGGAGTAACTTAATCTGATTATCTGCCTTGTCTGAGACTCAAAAGAGGGTCAGATAACTATGTCTCAGAGGTAAGAAAATCTGAGAGTATCTCACATATGTGGACATACTATTGCAGGATGAGTAAAATGTTGGTTTACTCCTCAAGTAAAAAATAAAGGAAGAAAAAAGAAAAGGTGTTCAGAAGATTAAAAAATCACACAAATACTTAATGCTTAGTGTACCAGGAGCCTTCAACATCCTACAGGAACAGGGCCAGATGCTCATGGACATTTGGTGCTTGACCAAATGCTCTTCATCTGTGACGTTAAGGGATTGGTACACATGATTAACAAAAATATAGATATCAAGGTTTCCACCATTTCAGTACCATAAGATTCTACAAAGGTCACAAACAGTATTTTGAGACATATCCTCTATGGCGCTCTGGAAATACCAGGGAAAGCATAGAAACTCTCCAGGCTGTTGACACATGAGCCCAAAAAGATCAGAATCAGATGCGGCACTCACATTCAGTGATGATTCAATGAGGCTGGGAAGAGGAGCCCATCTTCTCTTCTACTCTCTCTGTTCCAGGTCCTGAGTGTCCTGTACCCGGATACGGAGGAAAGAGTTCTATAGCTCAGGAAGCAGAATGGCATAAAATCATAAAATGAACTTCAGTGTTGTGTTTTGTCTCATTAGAAGTATTTGTGCACACCTACTATTCTGTAATGCCCCTAGCATCAAAGGAAAAAGGCCACCATTGGCTGTCATCCCTGTCAGTCCTCTTAGGTATAGGAACTAAATAGCAGGGAAGGGGTGGCTGAATTAGGTGACGGGGTCAAAAAGTACTAACATCTAGTTATAAAATAAATAAATCATGAGGTATAATGTGCAGTATGAGTATAGTTAATAATATTGTGTGGTATATTTGAAAGTTGCTAAGAGAATAGATCTTATAATTTCTCATTAAAAGGAAAAGTGTTTGTAAGTACGTGTGGTGGCCGGTGTAAACTAGACTATTGTGGTTGTAAGTCACATATTATCTGTGGAAAATCTTGAATCGTTATGTGATACACTTGAAACTAATATAATGTTACACGCCAATTTTATCTATAAAAAAACACCACAAAACCTCCCAGGGCTGAGAGTGTCTCTAGATTGATAAAGATGGCCATATAGTACACAAATTGCTCAAGTATGAATGAACGTCTTTGTTCTGACCCTTGGTGGGTGGGCAGTTTGCAATCCTTTCTGGTGGCTTCTGTTCAGGTGAGAGGTATTCTAAGCAAATGGTGATGACTCACCTTTAAAGCATGATAGTTTATATAATTTTCCTTGACTTTTAATAAATGTAGCTTACTCTCTTGCATTCTGATCTGTTTTCTTGAGCAGAATATCAGAGCGTGCACAGGAAATGCCCACAATTCTGGATATTCCCTGGGTGCTGTGTATGTCAACGTCATCAACTGCATTAGAATCGAGGAAAATAATTTCATTTCCTAGAGGGCCTGGATTGTGATTCAAATGGGTCATGAAATGATGAATAATAGCATTCGTCTTAAGAGTTTCCCACATGCTAGAAACATTTTATCTTAGTACGAGAGCTTAGAAATTAGAGGTGGAAGATACAACCACTTGTCATTTATACTTTTCCCTTTATTCATGCACCAAATACACGTTTGTCTTCTGTTTCTCTTCTGTTTCTACGGTCTAGTGTTAGTGGACAATTTTGTTAAGTCAGACAGGGTGTAGAGAAGAATGAAACTAGGCTGTTTGTTAGTCACTGCAAAAGTCCTGGAAGCCATTCTGCAAGAAGGACTTCTTTGGGACAGGCTAAGTGTTAGCTGTTGGGGACACAAATATCAATGATGTGATTTTTGTCTTGAGGGAGCCCACCTTTCACGGGTAATGGTGGATACAGAAACCAGTCATTGTAATACAGTGAATTAAATGCTGAGGTAAATGCAGTCTGCAGAGTGAAGTAGTGTAAGGACCTGCAAATGCAGTCTGAAGATGAGTCAAGGAAGGATTCCTGGAGGAAGCGATCCCTGGAAAGGAGTTTTCTAGGTTGATGATTGACCATGGACTTTTCTGGCAGAGAAGGCAGCAGGGAAAAAAGGCCCATAAGCAAAAAGCTGCATGGGACAGAGTGCTCTTAGCAATTTTCTGCAACACGAAGTGGGACATGGAAATGGTGAAGAATGAGGTTGGCAAGATCAGCGGGGGCAACATCTCTGGGCACACTGAAAAAAATAACGGATAAAAAGAATAGGGACGATGTAGGGACTGTGACCGAAGGAGTACCATGATCCATATCACAATTTTCCTTGGTGCCTGGAGTGATAGATAGATTAAGGCAGGCAAAACTAGGGTAAAGGAAATGGGGTTGGGAATACTCACATCATTAAAGTTGAAGGGACCACGACATCAGTTTTAGGAAAGAGGAACAAAGGTGAAGAGGTGAATAAATTATTCCTGTGTCTTCCTAGTGATCCCCTGTCTGTAGATAAGAGTGAGACCTGACACCCAAGTGGAATCAAGGGCAAGTATGAGAAAGGGGTGTGTGAATGTGAGTGTCTTCCAGAATGTTTCCAGAGCAAAAGGGAAGGGGGTAAAGAGGGGACTGGAGTTTGTACCTTCCTGTGTGCTTGGCTTTTCCTCCCTCATCCACCTTGCTCCAGTCTTATACCCTGCATCCTTAGATACCAGGGAACACAGACTTTTCACTCTTGAATATCTCTATAAGAACCACAGATGAAGGTGAAGAAAGAAGAGGAAGGACAGGTCCTTATGGAGGAAGAGGGGACGTTCCCCAGCAAATGAATGTGGTAAAGAAGGATTCAGAAAGGATTTACCTCATCTGAATGAAGACAAAGCTCTGGAGTTTCTGGCCTAGGCGATAGGAGTAAAGAATAAGAGAACAATATTTCATGGTCAAAGACCTAATAATCTATCAATACCTGGGGGCATCCATTTGTGCACTTCTGACTGGTAGCTATGCCATTACACAGTGTGGTCCTGGAAAGTGCTATAGTATCCAAGAGCAGACTGGGTGCTTAGCCACTTCCTGCTCATCCCTATAATGTCCATCAACCATCCACCCAAATAACACACAAGCAAAGTAAAATCTCACTCACAATGGTAGGGTAGCCATTCACCCTCCCAAACAATTGGAGCCTAGAGCTCCTTCTGCACAGACACCATGGGGTGTCCTTGACATATGCTTAACAGTAGTCAATGCCCTTTCTACCCAACCACCTCTTTTCTCTATTTCCCACAACGCTTCCTGGGCTATGCATGCTTGGCAATGTGGGCTCACCACTGGAACCAACTCCCCTGAATCTTGTTCTCTCATGGAGAGTGGGTAATGAAGAAAGATTTGTTTCCTCAAAGAGAAGGGATACAGACACAGGCATGTAATACAGAGTCTGGCTGACTTTTCCTGGCGAAGGCATGGATATCTTGGGAGTGGTACATGGGCCTTGGTGACTATAAGTTGATATCTCATAGGCTTTGTGGCCCTGGAGACTGAATCCCCTATGAAGCTTGTTAGACAAATCGATTATAGGATTTTCCATTCCCTGATCAATTTGACTCCTCACAGGCAGAGGCCAAAAGGGAATGGTCTCTGACCTGCCAATTCCTTATCCCCGGGAGAGTAACAGTGTGTCCAGCTGTGACTCTTCTCTCCTGGGTCCCTTTTCTCTGGGAAAAATATTTCCAGTCTTTCTTAGATCTCCTCCTGGGGACAACTGACTTGTAGTATTCACATCAGGCAGATGGCTGAGTAGTGAAGGATCCCAGGAGTTGCTTGGGTCATGGTTTTCAAACTTTCAGCCTGCACCAGGATGAGCTTGAATATTTGTTTAACTAGATTTCTTTTTTAAACAGTATTATTATTCTTAAAATTTATGTATTTATTTTGAGAGACAGAGAGAGAACACGCAGAGAAGGGGTAGAGAGCAGAGATAGAATCCCAAGCAAGCTCTACATCATGGGTACAGAGCCCAGTGTGGGGCCTGAACTTATGAACAGTGAGATCATGATCTGAGCTGAGATCAAGAGTCAGAGTCTTCAGTGACTGTGCCACCCAGGTGCCCCTTTTGTTTAAATAGATTTCTGAGTTCCATCTTCAAGTTTCTGTCTCAATAGGTCTGGGTTTGGGTCTGATAAGGTGGATTTTTCACAAGCTCTAAATTTTGCTGGTCTCTAGGACAATCTTTTGAGAACAGTTGCCCAGGGTAGTGTTTCAAAATGTAAGCTTTATGAAAAGTATCACCTTGGGCTCTTGTTAATGTATAGCTTTCCACCTTATTTCAGACGTGCCCAGTCAGTATATCCAGGGAAAGAGACTGAGAATGTACTTTGAAAAAACATTTGAACAATTTTACTTTACTTTATTTTATTTATATTTTTATTGTGCAGATAGAGATAGAGATAGATATAAATATAGATATAGATAGATATCTATCTCCACAATATGTATAGAACAAAATTTTCCCACTTTAGGCATTTTTAAATGTACAAGCATTAAAAATACTTACAATCGTTTACAACAATCACCAATATCCATTTCCAGAACTTTATCATCATCTCAAATAGACACTCTGTCCCCATTTAACAACAATTCCATATCCCCCCCCCCTCCAGCCCTTGGAAATCCCTATTCTACTTTCTGTCTCTATGACTTTGCCTATTCTAGGTACCTCATGTAAGTGGACTCATAACATCCTTTTGTGTCTAGCTTATCCCATAGCACATTTTCAAGACTCAACCATGTTGCACCATGTAGCAGAATTTCATTCCTTTTTAAGGCTGAATAACACTTCCTTGTATGTATATACCCTATTTTGTTTATCCATTCATCTGTTTTCAACTTTTAGCTATTGTGATTAATGCTGGCATGAACATCAGCAATAATCTATTTGAATTTCTGCCTTCAATATACCTAGACATGGCATTGATGGAGCTTGAGAATTTATTGTCTTTGAAGTTTATTCATTTATTTTGAGAGAGAGAGAGCGAGAGCAAGAACACAAGTGGGGGAGGAACAGAGAGACAGGGAGAGAAAGACAATCCCAAGCAGGCTCTGCACTGTAAGCAGAAAGCCTGATGCGAGGCTCGAACCCATGAATCGTTAGATTATGACCGCAGCGGAAATCAAGAGGTGAAGTCTTGGGACTGAGCCACCCAGGCGTCCTGAGACTCTACTTTTAAAAGCATGCCAAATGATCAAACATTTGAGGAAACACTGTCCCAAGACGTTGAACAACAAATCCTGGAAAGTCCCAATGACTCCCATTCTTCACATTGGTGTTCCTTAGGAAAGAAACTGAAGAAGCAAAGAATCAGGGTCTCATATTTGTGGATTAGAAAGATTTTGATAGGGGCTTTGAATCTAGATGTATCATGAATTAATTAGTCAAACATTTACTAAGTGATTTGGGCCAAGTACTGTGTAAGATCCAGATTGAAACATAAACAAGACACCATAAGGGAATTACACCATAAATTGAAAAAAGGTCACTGGCATATGCCTTGAGAGCAGGGCAGATGTGTTTTTCAAAGAAAAGTTAGGGTTAAAATAGAAACTCCTCTAACGGATATTAGACAGAATTTTTCTTTAGGAAATTACATTAAACATCCTAAAATGAGAGGGAAAAAAACACACATAGTAGGTTTTCAAACAACGAAGGATGTTGAAGACATGTCTGCATCTGCATTCTCATCTTCACTGCAACGTTATTCGTGGCAGCCAAGATATGGAACAACTTAAGTGTCTGTCAATTCTATTGTACACTTGAAACCAATATAACACTATATAATAATTATACTTGGATTTTAAAAATTTTTAAATAAATACAAATTAAAAAACCAACTCAAAAAAATGGAAAAAATGGTGGGGCTAGGGGGTGCAGGATAAGGCAGATGTATAAGTTTGTGTACAAAGAGTTGTAAGATGTTGTAAAGATGTGTTCAACTTGCAATGAATAGTTAGATCTAGAGACCTAAAGCATAGTAGAGTGAATATAGACAGCAATACTGAATTATAGTCATGAAATTTGGTAAGAGACTAGACAGAACTCGTAATTACAGAAATTACTAAACAGAAATCGCAATTACATAACCTGATAGAGGTGCTAATTATTGCTACATTGGCAAACATTAAAGTGTATATAATATATATAAATATACAACTGTATAAATGTACTGTATAACTGTAAATATATATTATATATGTAAATATATATTACATATAAACATACATATATGCAAATATATATAAACATATACATATAAACATACATACAAACATATATATATAAATATAAATGTATCAAATTAACATGAATTGGGCAGCACCCAACCTAGCAGATGGAAAGAAAGCCATAAAAAATGAAAGACTTTTATAGGCAGAAGAAAGTATGAGCATGGAAGATGTACTAGGCAAAAAAGCGGGATGCTTTTTCAAGGTTACTTTCTCTGTAGGGAATGACCGGGGTCCACCAGGCAGGGTCAAGTAACTAGTGCTGATGAGGTGATTTGGATCAGTTCCTTTACAATTCTATTTCTGGGACACCTGACTAATTGCATCTCTGTTTGGTGACATGGGCTTAGCATAAGTGACTCCATTTTGGGCCTGCTGTCTTGTTTTTAAGGATATGAAAACAAAAAAGGAAAGGTGAAATAAGGTGGAGTCATTTAGGTCTAGGTGTTTTCAAATCGAGCTGGGAGGCCTTATACTCCTTCCTCCTCATGGGGTGGAAACATAACTGGCCAAATTGCAAAAATTCCATGGATTCTACCTGAACACCTTCAATTTCTTACAGTAAAAACACTGACTTTTGCTTGAGACCGGGACACTATTGGCTTGCTATGAAAATCTGTGGATTTGAACTCCAATTCTTCAATTCCAAATAAATGCTTTTGCTTAATTAGAGCCTCCTAGTAATTTTAGGTTGACAAAAAGATAGTAAATTAAATTGGAAACAAATGTACTTGGTAACTTGTAACAGCCATTGCTGTTAAGTGGTATGTATGTGGGCAGGAGGGAGGGGATGCAGGCTCTCAAGCTAGAAAAATAAGGATATATTTAAAATAGAGAAATCATAATGATTTTTTAAGTGAGAGATAATGGGAGACTGAACAAGGATCAAGATATGAGAATTAATGAACGCAAAAAGATGCTTGCTATGACCAAGAGCATTTAATAGCTGTCTGATAATTCAAATAAATGTGTAAGATGAAAAAGAGAGGGGACATAAGCATTGTAAAGTACAAGACAAATGTATCATTATTTGTAGATTAAGATTTTGGAGGTGGAGAGCCCTCAGACCTCTGTAGCTGCAGTCCCGTGTGGGTCCTTCATCAGGCATTTCAACCAATCCTCTCAGGCCATTGTTTTCAAATTGTAGCATCAGATTCACCTGGGTGGCTTACGAAATGCAAATGATTCGGCCTCTGCCTGGAATTTCTGATTTCGTACATCTGGGATGAAGATCAAAAATTGGCAGGTCTAACAAGCTCCCAGGAGATGCAGATGCTGCTGTGTGGAAACAACACTTTGAGATACACTCATCTTGTCTGTGTCCCTAATACTCAGGTGTAATCAAAGTTTTCCCTCCATCGTGTACCTCTCATCCCCTCCACCCCACCCTGTACCTTTACTAGGATACACTGACTCTTTCAGATGGCATCATGGAAACCCTGGTTGGCCTGGTTCTTTCCCCTACAGAAACTTTCCCCCAGAAAGTTCAAGGAGATGACCCAGGCAGGGAATTCGTAACCCGTATCTCTGGGAGTCCCAACATGGTCTGTCCTGGAGGTACTGGGAGCTTATTGAAGCTTCCAGGAACTTTAATGAGGCTGAAATCTCAGAGCACCTCATTAAATAAATTGTTCTGTTGTCATTATACTTTCTAGACAATTAAGATCAGGAGAATAATAGAAATGCAACTTTCTCCCGCTTCTATTTCCCTGAAGGCAGCTATGCAGAGAGGCAACTTTCTTTCTTCCAATTATTCTTTTTACCTGGTACATCCAAACATTTGGAGTCAAGAAGCTCATTCTCCTGAAGATTAAAAAAGCTTTATCTTCCTTCGAAAAAGTTTTCTAGGGCCCCTTAAGATACTGCCCTATAAAAAATAAAAAAAATTTTTTAATAAATATTTATTTTATAAATAAGTAAATAAACAAACACCGCCTTATTTTCTTGGGGTAAAAAAAACAAAACAAAACATATTACCCCAACTCTTGCCTCCCTTTCCTTTCTTCACAGGATTTAATTTCCAAGTTAGGAGTTTCTCCCTGAGGGATGTGTGAGTGTTACAAGGAGCCCAGCAGACTTGTCAGGCAGAACCCTGTTGTGACAAATGCATGAGAAAGCTCTCTGTTTCAAGATATAGAATGCAGCCAGCCATTAGTGACAATTCTGCTGAAAAATCAAACATTCTCAAGAGTGGCAATGCCCCCTTGAAATTTACTGGCCACATGAGGTAGCTTCAGACCTCTGAGAGAAAAATTGTAATGGAGGTAAAGATTCCAGATTAGTTAATTGAAGAGAGAGCGAACAGTTTGAGAACAGAATATCCAAAGTTTGCAGCAATGCCCAATTGAGAGAACAGGTCTATGAGTGATTTTTATTTCCTTTTCTTTTTTTTTAATTTTTAATATTTTTAGTTTTTAAAAGTTTTTTTTTTTTTTTGACAGAGAGAGAGATTTGAGGGGAGGAACAGAGAGAGACAGGGAAAGAGAGAGAATCCCAAGCAGGCACTGCAATGTCAGCATGGAGCCAAAAACAGGGCTACAACTCATGAACTGTGAGATCATGATCTGAGCGAAAATAAAGCATTGGAGGCTTAACCAACTGAGCCACCTAGGTGCCCTGAGTTTTATTTACTTTGAAAAAATTATATTTTATTTCTATTGGAAATTCCAGCATCACACCCAGACATTGAAAAACACATGTTAATGTTGGGATGAACACTGGGTGTTATATGTAAACCAATTTGAAAATAAACTATTATAATAATTAAAAAAAAAACAGATAAATGAAGCATAAGTTCACACCAAAAGTTAGAAAGGGGTGGGATTCAAAGTTCAACTGGACATTTTTTAAGAGGCAGCCATTCATAAAATAATTATACAAATAATTAGTTAATAACAGAGGTGGCGAATGTGGATGGCAGAGTGTCCAATGAGAACACATATGTGGTGGGGACCATGTACCTGAGAACTGAAGAGTTATGGGCAGGATTCTACCAGGCAACAACTTATCTAACTCCTGACCCTCACAGCAGGAACTGCTCACCATTCCCTTACAAGTAGTTGATCTAGGGGCGCCTGGGTGGCTCAGTCAGTTGAGCGTCTGACTTTGGCTCAGGTCATATCTCACAGTCTGTGGGTTCGAGCCCCGCGTCAGGCTCTGTGCTGACAGCTCAGAGCCTGGAGCCTGCTTCGGATTCTGTGTCTCCCTCTCTCTGCCCCTCCCCTACTCACACTCTGTCTCTTTCTCTCAAAAATAAATAAACATAAAAAAAATTAAAAAAACAACAACAAGAAGTAGTTGATCTATACAACCTTCCCTGCAGACCCATGATCTTCCCCTCCAAAGTAGTAGTGCCAAAGGTGTGTTCTGCAAGGCCTTCAACATCTTCCCAAGATATTTTATCTTCCCTCAAATGTTGCTTTTCTCTTATCCTGTCTCTTTGAAAGCTGACACCATCAATTTCTGCACTCAGGAATGGTTTTACTCCAGTGTCTCCATGAGGCTGATTATGACCCCTCTGGAACTATTTCTGGTTATCCCAACACAGTGCTGGCATCTAGTGGGTAAAGGCCAGGGATGCTGTTAAACATCAGGTGCTATAAGGTACAGTCCCCTGTGACAAAAAATACAGACCAAAAATGTCAATATTGTGGAGGTTGAGAAACCCTGGTCTAGACAACTTTGACAAATAATATTAAAATTCGTATCTAAAAAATCCCAGCCATTCTCTATATTATTTTATAAAGATATTGAAAATATTACATAAAACAAATCTCAAAATTTCATTTTTATTTTGTGCTACTTGATGTTTTGCATCGTGGTTAGATTTAAATGACATAGATGTACCATATTAATTATCTACAAGTGCAGACTATACACTTGGCATCCATCTCTCTTGGGAACATTTTCCTCCTCCCAAATTGAAACTCTGTCCCAACTAACACTAACCTTCTATTTCCTCCCTTCTTCCTGCCTCTGGCAAACACCATTTTACTTTGTGTCTCTGTGAGTTTGACTCCTCTTGGTACCTCACATGAGTGGAATCATGTAATGTATCCATTTCCAACATCCCCATTTTGAAATTCTCAGCTTTTAAAACCGGAACTTCTGATGTCCTCTCTGCTTCCAAATGTGTCCATCCACAGCCCTCCCTGTCTCAAGGGATATACTTCCATTCTGCCATTGTTCAGGCCCCAAACCCTGAAACCAATCTTGGCTCCTCTCTGTATCTCACACCCATATCCTGACTGACAACAAATCATCTTGACTCTTCCTTCTAATCATAGCCCCACTGAATACTTCTCAACACTTACACTACTATCGCCACCCTGCTCCTAGCTACCTATACATATTTCACCTGGCTTGCTGGAGTCATCTCCAAACTGGCTTCCTCACACCCTGCAATCCATTTACAACTTGGCAACTGGATTAATCTCTGAAATCCTGTCATATAGTGTCCTTTGCCCCAAAGCCTTCAATGACTCCTCACATTGAATGAGGAAAGTGTTGCATCAGGCAGAAATAGATAAGGAACCTTCAGAGAGGCAGGATGCAGCTACAAGTGGGAAGTTGAAGAAGCGGCAGCAGTGGCAATGGGGTTTGGGGAAGAAATAGGATAATATAAATATGTTCCAGACCTGCCCAGGCTAGGTGGCATGGGTGGATTCTCACAAACTTTCTGATAAGCTTCCAATAAAAAGCTGAGGACAGAAATCCCTAGAGGTAACCCAGTTGGGACCCCTCTCACCCTGAAAGCTTCACATTTTCTCTCAGTAAATTCTATCTGTTTGCTCACTCTCTGTGGTCTGCGATATTCATTCTTTGACTCCGTGAGACAAGGACAAGCATCTCTCCTCCTGTAACATCACTCAAAACAAATGAAGGCAAAGGTCCTTCAAAGGCAGGGAAAGCCTCAGCTAATCAGCCCTGGATACCTGTCCATCTCTTGCACTATGCTTCCCATCACTGCTCCAGTCACATCCTCCCCAAGCAACCTCCCACCTCAGGGTCTTTGTTAACCTTCCCATTGGTGTGGGGCAGATGACTAACTGTGTAAGGCATCCAGGCATCCCCAGGCTTATTCCCAATAACTCAGCCATTAAGTTCCATATATATTCCTAAAATGCCTCACTCTTGCATGTCTCTTGAATGTCACCCAATCCTATTATCCAGTTAAATTTCTGCTCATTATTTGTTATTCACCACATAAGCATATATTCTCCTATAGAAGTTTTCCTTGAATACCAAGTGTTGCCAAAAGAAACACTGTACCTTCATGCCTTCCTGGTGGGAATGTAAATTGGTGCAGTCACTTTGGAAAACAGTTTGGTAATTTCTTAAAAACTGAAACATAAACTTACCATATGACACAGCAATTCCACCCCTAGGTATCTACTTGAGAAATGAAAATGCATGTTGACATAAAAACATGTGCTCAAGTACTCACAGCAGCATTATATATAATGACTCCAAACTGGAAATGTCCAAATGTCTACCAGTTGACACATGGATTAAAAAATTAGTGCAACCAATTTTGAATACTATTCTGCAATTAAAAGAAACAAAGCATTGATACACATTGCCACATGGATGAATCTGAAAAACATATGCTGAGTAAAAGACCAATACAAAAGACTACAGATTGTATGATTGCATTTATATAAGATATGTAGAAAAAGCAAATTAATAGACACAGAGAGTGATAAGTGGTTTCCTAGGATTGAGGTGGTAGTCAATAGTAGCTGCAAATGGGGACAAGAGAACTTTTTGAGGTAACAGAAAGATTCTAAAAGTGAATTGTAGTAATAATTACAGAAGTCTACAAATTTACTAAAATCATTGAAATTACATTATCATGGAATGAAATTGGTACATCCAAATTATATCTCAAGAAGTATTTAAAGAATAAAAATTTGAAAGTTTTTCTTGAAATTATTCAAGGTAAAGTGAAAACTTTTACCTCTGTTTTCAATAGGATCTATGACACACCACATTATTATGCTCACCTATGTATTGGAAACATTTGGTTCCCTCCTCAATTCAGAATGATAGGCAAGAAATTCACATTGGCTTCAAGTAATGAAATCAAAGTGAATTTAAGACACATCAAATTAGCCTTTCAGGGGCACCTGGGTGGCTCAGTTGGTTAAGCGGCCAACTTTGGCTCAGGTCATGATCTCACGGTCTGTGAGTTCGAGCCCGGCGTCGGGCTCTGTGCTGACAGCCCAGAGCCTGGAGCCTGCTTCAGATTCTGTGTCTCCCTCTCTCTCTGCCCTTCTCCTGCTCACGCTCTGTCTCTATGTCTCAAAAATAAATAAATGTTAAAAAAATTAAAAAAAAAACAAATTAGCCTTTCATCTCTTACAAATTATAACTTTAGAGTAATTTTCAGTCTAACTATGTTCCCAATAATTAGTTTCCTTTTTTTTCCCTCCAAACGTTTCAAACTCCTTTCATGATTGGTCCCGTACATTAAAGCTTTACCACCTGTCTTAGCTTGGATTCCGAGAGAAGGTGCTGAACCAAAGATTTATGTGCAATACTTCATTGGAAGAAAAAAGGATCATGGAACATGGGTGAGAGAGAGAAGTGATACATGGGAGAAAAGACATTAGAATTAAATTTACGTTCCGTCTGCTAACTACAGGGAAGGAGCAGAGTTTCGTCCTGTGGGGAAATTCTGGAAAATGGTAAAAGATGCAAACCTCAGATTATCCAGACTAATGTGTGAAAGACATGCCATACCCTATATGTCTCCGTGAAGGGCTGTCTTTGTGTGGGCATAATTCCCTGTCACTTCTGCCACCAACTATAGGTCAAAGTTGGTTCTGGCTGGGGCTGTCATTTGGCAGCTTTGCAATGGACACAGTGAGAGAGTCCCAGGGAATGTGAGAGAAATGTTGACAGCATCTACTAGTCCATCCTTCACTCAGCACTCAATTCTATCCACATTATTCCTGAAAAGTGAGCTATGTTCGGAACACATTCCCCATGTGTATAATTACCATTTCTCATGGCACCTCCAGCGAGACCCAGGACACACAATGAAACCACACTAGAAAATAACACTTATTCTATTGTCTTTATTATTGTTTGTTTTCTGATCTTAGAGGGTATACCTTAAAATTGCATGTATGGGAAATAAAAGTCAAATATAAGAAAGAAAGGAAGAAAAGGAGGAAAGATGGAAAGATCACAAAGAATGAACCAACATCTCAGAGTTTTCCAAGGCAGGATGTTACTATGAACATAATCTTAGAAATCTAGGTTCCTTTTGAAGTTGATAATCACATTACTGTTCTTACATGAAGTAGAAGAGCAACTCCATGTGACCTAGCCAGGTTCTAGTCCAACTGCATCTCATTCTCCTCTTTTGAAAAGTGGGGTGAATGAGAGGAAATGTCTCCCAAGACATGTCTTCAAGATAGCTTAAAGTCATAGATGTGAAGGAACAGGCCCAGTTCTCAGAAGGTAAGCACTTTTGAATGACCACATAGGTTGTCATTCCATTTCTTGTGGGGAAAAGATGCACACAAACAAAAGAAGGTGAATGGCCTTTCATAAAGATGCCGCCAAAGGCAAAGAAGAAAGCCCTGTGCCTCCCAGAGCCAAAGCCAAAGTAAAGGTTTTGAAGACCAAGAAATCAGTGCTGAAAGGCATCCACAGTCATCAAAAAAGAAGACCACATGTCACCTACATCCTGAAGGCCCAAGACACTGTGTCTCTGAAGGCAGCCCAAATATCCTCCAAAGAGCATCTCCTAGAATAACAAGCTTAACACTACGCCACCATCAAGTTTCCTACTACTGAGTCAGCCATGAAGAAAATAGAAGACAACAACACACTTGTGTTCATTGTAGATGTCAAGGCCAACAAGCACCAGACTAAACAGGCTGTGAAGAAGCTCTATGACATTGACGTGGCCAAGGTCAAACTTCTGATCAGGCCCAATAGAGAAAGGAAAGCACATGTTCGACTGGCTTTTGACTATGATGCCTTGGATGTTGCAAAAACTTGGGATCATCTAAACTGGGTCCAACTGGTTAAATCTAAATTTTTTCACCATTAAAAAAAAAAAGGTGAAAAATATCAACATTTTAGAGGATAATTTTGGCGACAAGCAGCGCCTCATTTGATATGATAAGTACTTCAAGCCTAAAGTTAGAAATCTTAAGAATGACTCAAGAAAGCTGATCAGGCATGGAACTTTATCAAGAAGTCAAAAAGTTTTATAGAGGGAGTCTTTGAGGAGAAACTAATGCAAAAACAAATAAAAGGGAAGTCATAAGTGCTTTGGGAATAGAATAAATCAAACATGTATGTTAGAGGAGAAAAAGAGACAGATTTAATCTCACATTAGCCTTTGGGACCTACAATGTACACTTGGCTCCGAGGTGAGTGGCCCATCATGGCCTCGAGGTTGCTTTTCTGAGGAGCCTTCACAGGGCCCCCTTGACATCCTTGTTCCTCAAGCTGTAGATGAAGGGGTTCAGCATGGGGGTCACCACAGTGTACATCACTGAGGCAATCGAACTTCCCTGGGAAGAATGGGTCACAGAAGAAGTGAGGTAGACCCCCGTGCTTGTCCCATAGAACAAAGCGACCACAGAGAGGTGAGACCCACAGGTGGAAAATGCTTTATACTTGCCCTCACTGGAGGACATCCTCATTAAGCAGGAAACAATCTTAGTGTAAGAGAAGAGGATCCCACTGAGAGGAACCACACACAGCAGAGTAATGGCAATATACAAGCAGATGTTATTGAAGAGGGTGTCAGAGCAGGCTGCCTTAATCATCTGAGCCAGTTCACAGAAGAAATGTGGAATTTCAGTGCCTGTACAGAAGGTCAGCCGTGTAAGCAGTAGCAAATGAATCAGGGAGATCCAGAAAAGGGTGAACCAACAACTCAGAACCAGGAGGACACAGAATCGTGGGTTCATGATGACTGTGTAGTGTAGGGGGTGGCAGATGGCCACAAACCGGTCATAGGCCATGACTGTCAGGAGGAGATCATCCATTGCAGAAAACATCATTAAAAAATACACTTGAATGAAGCATTCTATATAGGAAATGTCTTTGCTGTGTTCCTGGATGTTCACCAGCATCTTTGGGACAGTGGTGGAGGTGAAGCAGATGTCCACAAAGGACAAGTTGGAGAGGAAGAAGTACATGGGGGTGTGGAGGTGAGGGTCAGAGCTGACAGCCAGGATGATGAACAGGTTTCCAAGCACAGTGACCAAATACATGAACAGGAACACGCCAAAGAGGAGAGGCTGGAGTTCTGGGTCGTCTGAGAGACCCTGGAGGAGGAATACTGATACTTCTGTCTGGTTTTCTGCTTCCATGTATCCAGTGTGTTTTCTGGAGAAGGAGGCAAAAGCAGCCTTCAATGAAGATTCAACTGCACCTCCTAGTCATTACCTTTGATTCCATTTTTCATGGATGTTCTTCATCCTCCATCAGTCCTTCCAAATCTAGTGATTCACTCTCTGAAGTCATATGGAATCTTTTGTATGGAATCAGTCGTATGGAATCATTGAATGTATAGAATCATTCACAGTATCTTTAACTTATCAGAATTCTCTCTCATTGTATCTCCTACCACTGGTCTAATTTCTCTATTCAAATCTATGGATATAAATCAATTTCTTCCTTGATATGATCTTTCAAAATCCTGAAGACAATTAAGGTCTTTTTTAAAAAAAATAATCTCCATAACTTTCTTTATTCTAACAACCCTAAAATAGTGCTTAAGATGGGTTTTTAATCAAACAACCTTGACTTTTTGATCTAAAGTATCTTGTTGTTGTCACAATTAACTCTAATTGTCTCTTTTACCCCTAAAAATGTAGTTATTGATCTTACTTTCTTTATGATGATTCAAATGCTTTTGTCCACAGTAAGATATGAAAAATTATAACTATTTTTATTAATCTATTTCTTTTATGACAATTATTTGTTGATATTACACTCTTACAAAAATCAATTAAACCTATGGTTTAGGAAAGGGAATCTTGAGTCAGACTTTCTAGAATAAAACTTCAGTGCACAAATCTACTGTCTGTGTGACCTCGAGAGAGTCAATTAAAATTATGAGACTTCAGATACCTCAGCTCTACAATGGGAGCAGTAAATATTCCCTGCATTACAAGCCTGGTCAGTGAATTAAATGATATAGTGCATGTAATGCTTCTATTGTGGTTCTTGTGACATACAGTGGACACTTGACAAATGTGAGCTTCTGTTCATAGTATCACAAAAACTTTGTCATGTATGGTTATCATTTATCAATATTCCATTCAAACTGGGTCATCCATCAAAGATGGCATTCTGATCATTAAAATATTTTTAAGTTTATTTACTTATTTTGAGAGAGAGAGCACACGCATGGGAGAGGGAGAGAGAGAATCCCAGGCAGGCTCCTCACTGTCAACACATAGGCCGATGCAGGGCTGGAACTCACCAACCATGAGATCATGACCTAAGCCGAAGCCAAGAGTCGGATGCTGGACTGACTCAGCCACCCAGGTGCCCCAGAATTCTGATCACTATAAGCACAACAGGTCTGGTAGCTCTGTTGACCACTATGTAACTTCTAGTTAAAGAAGGCTCTATACCTCTCTCTCTCAGATACCGCCCGTCAGGTGGATTCTACCAGGAGGGAAGCAAAAGTATACGAACTACATAAATAAGAGGAGAAAAAAATCACAAAACCATTAAAATGAAATACAAAGGATATGTGAGAGTGTGTGGTCACCTGTACATGCTCCAAGCAGGATATGTTGTACTAAAATCAGAGGATTTAGTTGCCAAAAAATGATTGATTGATTGATCTGATTAAAAAATATTCAAAGATTCTATATCAAAACATCCTAAAATTTGAAAACATATATTTATTTCCTCTATGATAGAAAAAATTTCAATATATAATAATATAATGTTTAATTATATTATTCATCATATACCAGAACGTAGATACACAATAGAATAGCAGAGTAAGTGCAATGCATTCATATGTATTCAAATTCATCATATACCAGAATGTAGATGCACAATAGAATAGCAGAGTAAGTGCAGTGCATTCATCTGTATTTAAAAGAGTAATACATCATGAACAAGTCATACCTATGCTAGGAATGGAAAGATGGTTTATGCTAGGATGTTTGCAAAAACATTCTTCACGAATATAGGGAAATGAAAAGGAATTATACCCATAATCACAACAGAAAACAGATTTGAGAAAATGTAGCAGGCATTATCCTGGTTAGCAGTCAAGACACAACCTCTTACTAAGGAGGAAACTAAGAACAATTTCTTAACCCAATAGAGAACACCTGTTTAAAATAGTAGCCACCAGGATCCCCGATTCAAATACTAAAACATTTGTGGTAAATTCATGAAAATGCCAAGCCAGTCCACCTTCTCATGAATGTTTAAAGAGATTGATGAGAGAAGGAAATTAGCCTGAGTACCAAATGTCAGAAATAATGACAATACTTGTAGATATATTGTGGGCATTAAAGGGAAACACCACAATCCTGAACTATTAAGTGCTCTAAGTAAGTCGAATCTGCCAGCAAAAACACAGAATATAACCAAAAAATCCGATCACATGAAGAATAAAATAGGCAGTATCTTGTGCTTCGTAGATCTTCAGTGAGCAGTTAAGAAATAAATGATGGGACAGGAAATCAAACAGGAGCCTAGTTTTTGTGGGAAAGAAGAGAGAAGAGGAGGAAACTCACTAGAAAATAACTCTTATTGGGAAGAGGCTCTCAATTCTGAGACAGAGAGGGAAGGAAACTTAGCAAGAGCTGGAAAAGACTGGTTAAATAGGAAGTAAAGTACCTTCAAACTAGAGACTTCAGCTTTGTTGGCTAATTAATATGGGACTGTTCCAGTTCCATTATTCTAAAGGTAAACCCAATCCCCACTTTCTCATCCCTTTCCGTCATACTCCATCAGCACTTACTGGGAAGCAATGATCCTACCCTCTCTGATGTTTATCACTGAAGCTTTCTTTTCTCTGCAGCGTGTCCTAAGGTAGCCCATTTGGGTTTTCCCCTAGGCTGGTAGCAGAGAAATATAGGAAAGGGACAGCAGGGATATGTTATTTTCATCTCAAAGATTGAATTCTTAGAGCTGCTCATTAAATAAATTAGTCCACTGACTTTCCTCTCTCCAAACAATTCAGTTCCCTTGGGATACAACAATAAAAGAATGGAAAATTTTCAGACAATGTTGTGTTGATGTAGGCAACAGTGGGCAAAGCTGACAGTATTTTCTCCAAGGTGAAATTCTCTTGTGTTTGGTTTGACTGAAATGACGATGTATCCCCTAAGGAATATTTAATTCCTGCAAGAAGCAAAACCAGGAATCAACATTATATGATGTTCATCTCTTGAAACTCTTCAGAGCTTTCAAGGATCACTTGAGGGCTACAGTGTCATTGGGGCAAAGAGGTACTTTCTGGAGAAAAATAGAGTGACTAATGGTTTTAGGGTCTGTTGAAAGGACTAAGCAAATGAAGAATGAAAATACACCTTTACATTTGCTAGTGACGTGGAAACCTTTGTTGATATTACATAGGGCTCTATTTTTTACCTCTAAAGTGAGGGATAGAGGCCTAAACAATCCGGTAGAGGGGGTTGAGGAAATAGAAATGGCAGTATAAATCACCTATTACGTTTGTCAGGGAAGTGAGGTAGAGGTAAATCATTGCATAAAGAAATTATGGAGTATGGTTAATTGACAAACTTTTTGTTTATTAGAAAATATGCAACAGTTTTAATTGGAAAGAGAATGATCATATTCAGTGCAGGCATTTGAATCCACAGCACGTTCTGGCTACACAATTCACAGGAAGCATATATACTCTAAGTCAATGACAATCATAACGTGCTCTGATTCTACAGCACATGGGACACATGGGTTCATAAATCAGGCTTGTTAGTAAAATCAGCCCTGTGTAATATCACTCCCAGGTAACCAATTTGGCAGTATTTGCCTCAGGTGTCCTCAACTCTGCCATCAGCAAGTTTAAAGGTCTTGACACCTAAAAGGGTAGCACTTCCAGAGACATGGCAATCATCCCATTGAACTTGAAGTTGTCTCTCTACCTGGCACTTGAGGTCTTTCAACAATAAATAAACATTAAAAAATAGATGGAGTATACAAATTCTTTCCTCTACTTGAAGAGTGATGTCATAGTCAGTTTGGGCTGCTATAACAAAATACCATAAACTGGGTGGCTTTAAACAACAACAGCAAAAATATTTCTCACAGGTCTGGCAACCTGCAGTCTCTGAGAGTAGGGAGCCGACGAAATCAGGTTCTGGCGAGAGGCTTTTTCTGGGTTGCACATAGCTGACTTCTCATTGTATCCACAGATGGCAGAGAGAAGAAGCAAGTTCTCTTGTGACTCTCATAGGGATGTTAGTTGCAATTATGAAGATTTTATCTCTCTGACTTCTAATCCTATGACCTTCCAAGGCTTCATCTCCTAATACCATCACACTGAGGGTTAGGATTTCAACATATGAATTTTGGGGGGACAGACACATTCAATCCATAGCAAGTACTAAAAAAGAAATGAGCTTTCAATAAGGATGTGAGGGCTACTACAACGGTTAATGGCATGAGTTCATTCTTTTTTATGGCTGAGTAATATTCCATTGTGTGTACATATATATAATATATACCTTATATATTTATATTTATATACATACCACATCTTCTTTATCCATTCATCTATTGATAGACATGTGGGTTACTTCTATGTCTTGGCTATTGTGAATAAATCTGCTATACACATGCGGTGCACATATCTCTTTGAATCAGTGTTTTTGTATTCTTTGGGTAAATACACAGCAGCAGAATTAGTGAATCACATGGGAATGCTATTACTCTGCCATAAAAAAGAATGAAATCTTGCCATTTACAACA
Source organism: Paguma larvata (assembly GCA_030068075.1). Lineage (NCBI taxonomy): Eukaryota > Metazoa > Chordata > Mammalia > Carnivora > Viverridae > Paguma > Paguma larvata. Next base: position 6,708,238 of record CM057842.1, on the reverse strand, counting down.
ACATGGATGGATCTAGAAGTGAAATAAGTCAATCAGAAAAGACATATACCATATGACTTCACTCCTATGTGGAATTTAATAACAAAACAAAGAGAAAAAGTAACAAAGAACCAGACTCTTTTTTAAAAATAATTTTTTATTATCATATTCGTTTCCATACGAGAACACCCAGTGCTCATCCCAACCCGTGCCCTGCTCAGTGACCGTCACCCACTCTCCCTTCTCCCATACCCACCTCAACCCTCAGTTTGTTTTAGTATTTAAGAGTCTCTTATGTTTTGTCTCCCTCGCTCTCTGTGGTTTTTTTCCTTCTCCTCTTCCCCTCTCCCCTGGTTATCTGTTAAGTCTTACAAAGTCCGCCTATGCATGGAAACATATGGTATCTGTCTTTCTCTGCCTGACTTATTTCACTCAGCATAATACCCTCCAATTCCATCCATGTTGCCACGCATGGCCAGATTTCTCTCTTTCTCATTGCTGTGTAGTATTCCATTGTATATATGTACCACATCTTCTTTATCCATTCATCAGTTGGTGGACACTTAGTCTCTTTCCATGATTTGGCTATTGTTGAAATTGCTGCTGTAAACATCCGGGTACACATGCATCAGCACTCCTGTATCTCCTGGGTAGATTCCTAACAGTGCTATTGCTGGGTCATAGGGTAGTTCTATTTTCATTTTTTTTGAGGAACCTCCACACAGTTCTCCAGAGTGGCTGCACCAGTTTGCATTCCCACCAACAGTGCAAGGGGGTGCCTGTTTCTCCACAATCCCGCCAGCATCTATAGTTTCCTGATTTGTTCATTTTAGCCACTCCGACTGGTGTGGGGTCAGACTCTTAACTATAGAGAATTAACTGGTGGTTGCCAGAGGGGAGGTGCGGGGAGTGGGAGCAGGGGGGAAATAGGTGAAGGGGATTAGGAGTACACTTATCATGTTGAATACTGAGTAATGGAGAGAATTATTGAATCATTCTATTGTACACCTGAGATTAACATAACACTGTATATTAATTTAGAGAGAATTATTGAATCATTCTATTGTACACCTGAGATTAACATAACACTGTATATTAATTTAGATGATGCAGTCTGCATAGGTGATGGCTTTGTTCTCTGTATGGATGTTCACCAGCATTTTGGACCCATGGTGGAACTGAAACAAGTATCGGAAAAATACAGGTGGAAGAGTATGAAATATATGGGCATGTGGAGGTCTTAGTCAGAGCTGATGGCCAGAATGATAAGTAGGTTCCCAAGCATAGTAGCAGGTACATGGACAGGAAAAGCTCAAATAGGACAGTCCCAAGAAGAGAATTCTGAGACACCTGTTTGGTTTCCTGCATCCATGTAGCCGTTTAATTCTGCCAGGAAATAGGCAAAGCAATGCTAATTACAGCAAATAGGGGGGTGCCTAGATGGGCTAGCTGGTTAAGCATCCGACTTTGGCTCAGGTCATGATCTCACAGTTTGTGTGTTTGAGCGCTGTGTCGGGCTCTGTGCTGACAGCTCATAGCCTGGAGCCTGCTTCAGATTCTGTGTCTCCCTCTCTCTCTTCCACACTCCTATTTGTGTTGGTGTTCTCTCTCACTCTCTCTCAAAAATAAATAAAATAAATAAACATTTAAGGAGAATTCTCCTGTTTCAGTAAAGATTGAAGTGAAGGAAGCATAAGAGGGCTGGGTCTCAGACCAGATTTAGGGGCCTTGTATCATCCTGAATTCCTTGATTATAAATAAGATTATTGAATTTGTAAGTATGCAGCACTCCCAAATGTTTAGAAATACATATAAGCATTTTACTGATACCAAACCACTATAAAATGGAGAAAAAAACAAAAAGCAAAAAAACAAAAACAAAAAATAAAATCCAATAATGCAAAAAACTAAAAGCAGCATCAAACACCAGAGTTTGTGTAGGGTTTATGTATAATCCTGCATCAAATGAGATAGGATGACAGTACTTTTTAGAAATTATTTCTTGTTGGGCACCTGGGTGGTTCAGTTAGTTGGGCATCAGACTTTGACTCAGGTCATGATCTCGCGGACCATGGGTTCTAGCCCCCCACATTGTGCTCTGTGCTGACAGCTCAGAGCCCAGAGTCTGCTTCCGATTCTGTGTCTTCGTCTCTCTCTCTGCCCCTCCCCTGGTGTCTGTCTGTCTGTCTGTCTGTCTCTCTCTCTCTCTCTCTCGAATATAAATAAACATTTAAAAAATTAAAAAAGAAAGAAGTTCTTTAATGTTTAATGATTGAGAGCTGCATTGTACATGCATGCCATCTATGGGGTCGCTGATGCTGCATGATTTTGTGCATTTAACCAAAACTACTTATCAAAGTAGTTTGAAGTCTACATTTAATAGTCCGTTAGAAAAGACATTAAAGTTTATTTATTTTGAGAGAGAGAGAGAGAGAGAGCAAGCAGTGAAGAGGCAGAGAGAGGGGGAGAGAGAGAATTTCAAGCAGGGTCCGTGCTGTCAGCACAGAGCCCAACATAGGGTTCGAACCCACAAACCATGAGATCATGACCAGGGACAAAATCAAGGGTTGGGTGTTTACTGACTGAGCCGCCAGGTGCCCCTATATTTGAAAAGACTCTAAAAAGGCAACCCATGAACACATATCCAGGGAGAAGTCAGAATATCAGAGTCATGAAAACCCACAAAGATAATTACTACATTTAAAAGAGACTCTCAAAGACTAAGAACAAACTGAGGGTGAGGGGGATGAGGGAGGGGGGAGAGGGGGTGATGGGCATTAAAAAGGGCACATGTTGGGATGAACACTGGGTGTTATATGTAAACCAATTTGAAAATAAACTATTATAAATTTAAAAAAATAAAATAAAAAAGCTTTCTGATTGTAAATATTTGACTTTAATTTAGATTGTCAATAATGTAGGTCTAGCAATTACACAGTTTGTCAATATTCTAAAGAGAATTTCTTGCACCTATTTGGATAAAATAGGCTGCTTCTAAGTGTCCTTTAATTAGAATGATTTCTTTCCTTAAAGGGAGAAGAATGTTTCTTACTCAATATGTTTCTTTTAAAGAATATCTTATGGTGATCATGGATTTATCATTTATCTCTAAATGTCCTTGTTGTCTAAAATTCTTATGGTGAGTATCTTTAAAGTGTGTATAGAAAGAGGTGGGGGTGCCAGGATGGTTCAGTTATTTGAGCGGCTGACTTTTGATTCTGCTCAGATCAAGGTCCCAGGATCATGGGATGAGCCCTGGCTTCTCAATCTCACTCCCTCTGCCCCTCCCCTCCACTCGTGTGTACTCTCTCTCGCTCTAAAATGAAAACAAAACCAAAAACAAAAAGAGGAGGGGAATAACAGAGAAACGAGTCAGGAAGCAGTTGGATTTGAGACAGAAATATTGTTGAAGGTACTGGAGTATATGATCCTGAGTGTGTGTATTTTCCTTATGAATTGCTTGAATACACAATATGGACACAGGACTGAGTGCCCATTGACTTGTTTCCTTTCTCTAACCCTCTTTTCTTTTTTGAAAATGTGTTCAACAAACTGAGGGGAGAGGGGGGTGTGGGAGGAGGGAGAGTGGGTGATGGGTACAGAGGAGGGCACTTCTTGGGTTGAGCACCGGGTGTTGTATGGAAACCAATTTGGCAACAAATTATTAAAAAATAAAATTAAAATAATAAAATTAAAAAAATAAAGTGGAATTTTCTAACTAATGTAAAAAAAATGTGTTCAAGATGCATAGAACCACAAAATCTAAAACGGATTTCAGATTCTTCCTCACGGGACTCTCAAGTGATCTAGAAATTGCAGACCCCTCTCTGGGTTGTTCCTGTCCATGTACCTGGTCAGCGTGCTTGGGAACCTGCTCATCATCCTGGCCATCAGCTCTGACCTGTACCTCCACACCCGCATGTACTTCCTCCTCTCCAGCCTGTCCTTGGCTGACATCGGTTTCACCTCTACTACCATCCCCAAGATGATCGTGGACATCCAAACTCAGAGCAAAGTCATCTCCTATGTGGGCTGCCTGACTCAGATGTCTTTTTATTTTTATGCATTTTGGATGTATGGATAGTCTCCTGGCTGCGATGGCATATGACCGATTTGTCGTCATCTGTCACTCCCTGCACTCCTTGGTCATCATGAACCCTCACTTCTGTCGCTTTTTAGTTTTGGCATCACTTTTCATCCGTGTTTTGGTCTCCCAGATGCACAATTCGATCGTGTCACAACTTCCCTACTTCAAGGATGTGGAAATTTCTCGTTTCTTCAGTTACCCTTCTCAACTCCTCAACCTTGCCTGTTTTGACACTTTCACCAATAACGTAGTCATGTATTTTGTTGGTGCCATTTCTCACTTTCTCGGTATCTCAGGGATCTTTTTCTCTTACTATCAAATTATTTCTTCCATTCTGAGAATACCATCCACAGGTGGGAAGTACAAAGCCTTCTCCATCTGTGGCTCACACCTGCCAGTTGTTTGCTTATTTTATGAAACAGGACTAGGAGTATATACTGTGGTCACCACCATGCTGAACCCTTTCATCTATAGCCTGAGGAACAGGGCCATCCAAAGGGCCATGCAGAGACCCCTCAACAAAACAATCTAATCTCAGTACTGTGCTTCCATTTGGAGTGTAGGTAGGAAAATGCAGCAAAATTAACCCAGACCTGCAAATCCTACCTCTCATGCCATATCATTTTTTAGCTGTCATGGCTTTCGCCCACTTCTTGCTGAACATTTGAGTATTGCTTTTTTTTTTTCCTTCATGTCTTCAATGGGACAGAGGAAGAATTCTAGGGTCCTTTGTATATCATAATTATCGTATGACTGAACCTTATTATATCTGTGGAGACTCTGTTTTATCATTGGTAATCCAAGCATCCCAGAAAGATGAGCAGTTCTCTTTTTATACATTTAAATCACATTTCCACCACAGTTCTTATGTATTTTCCGTACAAATTTCTCATTTATCCAACCAGTTTATGCAGGTTATGTGGGAGAATGCATGTCACTGGTCGTCAGACTTGGTATTTGTTTACTTACTTACCCATTTGTTCATTCATTTACTCTCCTTCTATCATATATATTCATGTATAGTTAACATACAGTGTTATATTAATTTTAGATGCACAATATAATGATTCAAAAATTCTATTCATTACTCAGTGCTCATCGTGGTACTCTTAATCCCTGTTATCTATTTCACCAATCCTCCCACCCACCTGTCCTCTACCAATTACCAGTTTGTTCTCTGTATTTAGAAGTCTGAGATTTTTCTGTTTGTCTCTTTTTCTTTATTTATTGTGTTTCTTAAATTCCACATATGGGTGAAATCATATGGGTTTTTTTCCTTTTTTTAATGTTTTATTTTATTTTTGATATAGAGAGAGACAGAGAATGAGTGGGGGAGGGGCAAAGGGAGACAAAGACACAGAATCTGAAGCATTCTCCAGGCTCTGAGCTGTCAGCAAGAGCCCAATGCAGGGCTTGAACTCACAAACTGTGAGATCATGACCTGAGTTGACTTCGGACACTTAACTGAGCCACTGAGGAGCCCCAGAATTTGTTTTTTCTGACTGACTTATTTCACTTAACATTAAACCCCATTGGTCCATCCATGTTGTTGGAAATGGCAAGATTTCACTATTTTTATGGCTGAATAATATTCCAGTGTATATATATACCACATCTTCTTTATCCATTCACATGTTGATGGACACTTGGGTTACTTCCATATCTCAGCTATTGTAAATAATACTGCAACAAACAGAAGAGTGCAAATATCCTTTTTAAAATTAATTAATTTAAATTCAAGTTCATTAATATATAGTGTAGCATTGGTTTCAGGGGTAGAATTTAGTGATTTGTCATTTACATATAACACCCAGTGCTCATCCCAACAAGTGCTCTCCTCAATGCCTATCACCCATTTAGTCCATCCCCCCACCTCCCCTCTAGCAAACCTCAGTTTGTTCTCTGCATTTAAGAATCACTTATGGTTTGCCTCCCTGTTTTTATCCTATTTTATTTTTCATTCCCTTCCCCAATGTTCATCTCTTTTGTTTCTTAAATTCCACATATGAGTGAAATCGTATGATATTTGTCTCTCTCTGACTGACTTATTTTGCTTAGCATAATACACTCTTGTTCCATTCACATTGTTGCAAATGGCAAGATTTCATTCTATTCATCATCAGGTAATATGCCATTATATATATTTATATATATACACACACACCACACCTTCTTTATCCATTCATCAGTCGATGGACATTTGGGCTCTTTACATAATTTACCTATTGTTGATAGTGCTGTTATACACTGGAGTGTGTGTATCCCTTCAAATCAGCATTTTTGTATCCTTTGGATAAATACCTAGTAAAGCAATTGCTGGGTCATAGGGTAGTTCTAGTTTTAATTTTTTGAGGAAGTTCCATATTGTTTTCCAGAGTGGCTGCACCAGTTTGCATTCCCACCAACAGAAATACAAAATCAGAGGCAATTTCTACCCACATGTCAGATATTTTGCAGGGGAATTTCATCGAGAGTCTTTGGTATTATGGGTTGTGAGTTATGTTGGGAGGCAGGGAGACATCTCCAGAGTCTTGTGGTGTTTAAGACCAACGTCCTGATAAAGGGTGAGACCTCCATGGTGGGTAGATTCTACTATGTTCCCTATGATCTCCACCTCCTAGTCTTTTACTATTGGGGTACATACCCTTCAGTGTGTCCTGAGCCTAGTCCAACCAATAAGCACAGCAAAAATTATGGTACAAAAAGACCCTGGCTTTCATCTTCCTGTCTGCTGTTTCCTTGTCACATGTCTGCTTAGCCTGATAGAAACCATTTGCCGTGTGTAAGCTTCCCCACGAAGAACCCATGTGGCAGAGAACTGAAGGAACCCCATGCAGAGACAGGAGAATGGCGGATGGCCTGATCAGTTCCAGGCAGGAGTTGGTCTGGCAGCAAACTGTCAGACATAAAACAACTCTGAGCAGGAATTGGCCTGGCAGCAAACTGCCAGGCCAGAGAAAGTTAAAGCTTGCTTCTTGTCTCTGGTTAAATTTCCTAACCTTTTATTTTTTTTTTTTTATTTTTTTTTTTTATCACTTACATACCTTTATTTTTTTTTTTATTATAATAGTTTATTTTCAAATTGGTTTACATATAACACCCAGTGTTCATCCCAACATGTGCCCTTTTTAATGCCCATCACCCCCTCTCCCCCCCCATCTCCCTCACCCTCAGTTTTTTCTTAGTCTTTGAGAGTCTCTTATGTTTTATCTCCCTCCCTCTCTGTGTCTTTTTTTTCTTTCCCCTCTTCCCCTCCCCCTGGTTTTTGCTTAGTTTCACAAAGTCCACCTATTCGTGGAAACATATGGTATCTGTCTTTTTCTGACTGACTTATTTCACTTAACATAATACCCTCCAGTTCCATCCATGTTGCTACACATGGCCAGATTTCATTTTTTCTCATTGCCACGTAGTAGTCCATTGTATATAAGTACCATAACTTCTTTATCCATTCGTCTGTTGATGGGCACTTGGTCTCTTTCCATGATTTGGCTATTGTCGAAAGTGCTGCTATGAACATTGGGGTACACGTGCTCCTATGCATCAGCATTCCTGTGTCTCTTGGGTAGATTCCTAGCAGGGCTATTGCTGGGTCATAGGGTAGCTCTATTTTCATTTTTTTGAGGAACCTCCACACCGTTTTCCAGAGTGGCTGCACCAGTTTGCATTCCCACCAACAGTGTAGGAGGGTGCATACTTCTCCACATCCTCGCCAGCATCTATAGTTTCCTGATTTGTTCATTTTAGCCACTCTGACTGGTGTGAGGTGGTATCTCAGTGTAGTTTTGATTTGTATTTCCCTGATGATGAGTGACATTGAGCATCGTTTCATGTGTCTGTTGGCCATCTGAATGTCCCCTTTGGAGAAGTGTCTATTCATATCTTCCGCCCATTTCTTCACTGGGTTGTTTGTTTTTCGGGTTTGGAGTTTGGTAAGTTCTTTATAAATTTTAGATATTAGTCCTTTATCCGATATGTCATTTGCGATGACCTTTTCCCATTCCGTTGGTTGCCTATTCGTTTTGTTGGTTGTTTCTTTTGCCGTGCAGAAGCTTTTTATCTTGATGAGGTCCCAATAGTTCATCTTTGCTTTTAATTCTCTTGCCTTTGGAGACGTGTCGAGTAAGAAATTGGTGCGTCTTAGGTCACAGAGGCTTTTTCCTGTTTTCTCCTCTAGGATTTTGACGGTTTCCTGTCTCACATTCAGATCTTTTATCCATTTAGAATTTATTTTTGTGAGTGGTGTAAGAAAGTGGTCTAGTTTCATTCTTTTGCATGTTGCTGTCCAATTCTCCCAGCACCATTTGTTAAAAAGGCTGTCTTTTTTCCACTGGATACATTTTCCCGCTTTGTCAAAGATTAGTTGGCCATATACTTGCGGGTCCATTTCTGAGTTTTCTATTCTATTCCATTGGTCTATGTGTCTGTTTTTGTGCCAATACCATACAGTCTTGATGACCACCGCTTTGTAGTAGAGGTTAAAGTCTGGGATTGTGATGCCTCCCACCTTGGTTTTATTCTTCAGTATTACTTTGGCTATTCGATGTCTTTTGTGGTTCCATACAAATTTTAGGATTGTTTGCTCTAGCTTTGAGAAGAATGCTGGTGCAATTTTGATTGGGATTGCATTGAATGTGTAGATTGCTTTGGGTAGTATTGCCATTTTGACAATATTTATTCTTCCAATCCATGAGCATGGGATGTTTTTCCATTTCCTTGTGTCTTCCTCAATTTCCTTCATAAGTTTTTTATAGTTTTCAGTGTAGAGGTCTTTCACATCTTTGGTTAGGTTTATTCCTAAGTATTTTATGGTTTTTGGTGCAATCGTGAAAGGGATTAGCTTCTTTATTTCTCTTTCTGCTGCTTCATTGTTGGTGTATAGAAATGCCACCGATTTCTGTACATTGATTTTGTATCCTGCAACTTTGCTGAAATCATGAATCAGTTCTAGTAGGCTTTTGGTGGATTCTGTCGGGTTTTCCATGTAAAGTATCATGTCATCTGCAAAAAGTGAAAGTTTGACTTCCTCCTTGCCAATCTTGATGCCTTTTATTTTGTTTTGTTGTCTGATTGCTGATGCTAAGACTTCCAGCACTATGTTAAATAGCAGTGGCGAGAGTGGACACCCCTGTCGTGTTCCTGATCTCAGGGGGAAGGCTTTCAATTTTTCCCCATTGAGGATGATATTAGCTGTGGGCTTTTCATATATGGCTTTTATGATGTTTAAGTATGTTCCTTCTATCCCGACTTTCTCGAGAGTTTTTATTAAGAAAGGATGCTGTATTTTGTCAAATGCTTTTTCTGCATCTATTGACAGGATCATATGGTTCTTATCTTTTCTTTTGTTGATGTGATGTATCACGTTGATTGATTTGCGAATATTGAACCAGCCCTGCAACCCAGGGATGAATCCTACTTGATCATGGTGGATAATTCTCTTTATATGCTGTTGGATTCGATTTGCTAGTATCTTGTTGAGAATTTTTGCATCCATATTCATCAGGGATATTGGCCTGTAATTCTCTTTCTTTGCTGGGTCTCTATCTGGTTTGGGAATCAAAGTGATGCTGGCTTCATAGAATGAGTCCGGGAGTTTTCCTTCTGTTTCAATTTTTTGGAACAGCTTGAGGAGGATAGGAATTAACTCTGTTTTAAATGTCTGGTAAAATTCCGCAGGAAAGCCATCTGGTCCAGGGCTTTTATTTGCTGGGAGGTTTTTAATAACGGATTCTATTTCTTCACTAGTTATGGGTCTGTTCAAATTTTCTATTTCTTCCCGTTTGAGTTTTGGTAGCGTGTGGCTATTTAGGAAGCTGTCCATTTCTTCCAGATTGCCAAGTTTGGTGGCATATAATTTTTCATAGTATTCTCTGATGATTGCTTGTATCTCTGAGGGATTGGTTGTAATTTCTCCCTTTTCATTCACGATTTTATTTATTTGAGTTCTCTCTCTTTTCTTTTTGAGAAGCCTGGCTAGAGGTTTGTCTATTTTGTTTATTTTTTCAAAGAACCAGCTTTTGGTTTCATTGATCTGTTCCACTACCTTTTCTGTCTCCATATGGTTAATTTGAGCTCTGATCTTTGTTATTTCTCTCTTTCTGCTGGGCTTGGGTTGTTTTAGTTGATCTGCTTCTAGTTCCTTTAGGCGTGCTGTTAGAATTTGTGTTATTGATTTTTCTTGTTTCTTGAGATGGGCCTGGATTGCAATATATTTCCCTCTCAGGACTGCCTTTGCTGCATCCCAGAGCGTTTGGATTGTTGTATTTTCATTTTCATTTGTTTCCATATATTTTTTAATTTCTTCTCTGATGGCTTGGTTGACCCAGTCATCTTTTAGTAGGTTATTTCTTAGCCGCCATGTTCTTGGATATTTTCCAGGCTTTCTCCTGTGGTTGATTTCAAGTTTCAAAGCATTGTGGTCTGACACTGTACACGGTATGATCTCAATTCTTTTATATTTATTCAGAGCTTCCCTGTGCCCCAGAATGTGGTCTATCTTGGAAAATGTACCGTGTGCAGATGAGAAGAACGTAAATTCCTTTGCTTCTGGATGAAGGACCCTAAAGATGTCTGTGAGGCCCATCTGTCCTAATGTGTCATTCAGGGCTATTGTTTCTGCGGAGATTTTCTGTTTTGTGGATCTATCCAATGCTGAGAGTGGAGTGTTGAGATCCCCTACTATTAGGACATTTTTATCGATGAGGTTGCTAATGTTTGTAATTAGTTGTTTTACAAATTTGGGTGCCCCTGAATTCGGTGCGTAGATATTTACAATTGTTAGCTCTTCCTGCTGGATGGTCCCTGAGACTATTATATAATGTCCTTCCTCATCTCTTATTACATCGTTCATTTTAAAGTCTAATTTGTCTGATATAAGTGTGGCTACTCCGGCTTTCTTCTGACTTCCAGTAGCATGGTAGATAGTTCTCCATCCCCTCACTTTCAATCTGAAGGTGTCTTCAGGTTTAAGATGAGTTTCTTGAAGACAGCAAATAGATGGGTCTTGTTTTTTAATCCATTCTGTTATCCTGTGTCTTTTGATTGGCGCATTTAGTCCATTTACATTCAGTGTTAATATTGAAAAATATGGGCTTACAGTCACTGTCTTATCTGTAAGTTTCATGTTTGTAAGGCTGTCTCTGGTAGTTTGTGTTCTTTGCCTCCTTGTTTTCATAGAATGCCCCTCAGGATCTCTTGCAGTGCTGGCTTATTTGTGATAAATTCTTTCAGTTTTTGTTTGTTGGGAAAAACCTTGATCTCTCCTTCTATTCTGAATGACAGGCTAGCCGGATACAGAATTCTTGGTTGCATGTCCTTCTTGCTCATCACATTGAAGATATCCTGCCATTCCTTTCTGGCTTGCCAAGTTTCCGTAGATAAGTCTGCTACTACCCTTATAGGTCTCCCTTTGTATGTTAGGGTTCTTTTGTCCCTAGCTGCTTTCAGGATTCTCTCCCTATCTTTGTATTTTGCCAGCTTCACTATGATGTGCCGTGCAGAAGGTCTATTCAAGTTACGTCTGAGGGGAGTTCTCTGTGCCTCTTGGATTTCCATGCCCGTTTCCTTTCTCATGTTGAGGAAGTTCTCAGCAATGATTTGTTCCAGAACCCCTTCGACTCCTTTCTCTCTCTCTTCTTCCTCTGGAACTCCTATGATACGGATATTGTTTCTTTTGAGTGCATCGCTCAGCTCTCGAATTCTCCTTTCCTGTTCCTGGATCAGCTTCTCTCTCTTTTTATCTGCTTCCTCTTTTTCAATGATTTTGTCTTCTAATGCACTAACTCTTTCCTCTACCTCTTCAATCCGTGCTGTGGCTGCTTCCAGTTTCCCCTGTATTTCTTCCAATGTCTTCTTTAATTCTTCTTGACCGTTTTTAAGGTCTTTGAACTTTGCCTCGTGGGACTCCTTGCATTCATGTAAGCTTTTTTCAAGGCCAGCAATTAGTTTTATGATTAACATTCTATATTCAAGTTCTGTTATGTTGCTTATATCTGTTTTCATTAATTCTTGAGCTGTCACTACTTCTTGTAGACTCTTTTGAGGAGAATTCTTCCGTCTCGTCATTTTGGCTGGATGTGTTATGGGTTGTTTCTTGAAGTTGCCCTGGAAAGGAAAACTGACAGACACACAGAACACAGAAATACTCAAACGTACCGACAAATGGTCCAGACAAGCAGTTCACAACAGAAAAAAATAACAAGTGACTCTCTGAGGGCAATGTCCTGAAGTAACCGCTACACGTTAAGGACAGGGTATGTAGTGTGCTGGTGGCAGAGCATATATAGACAGAATAATGACTGGTGCAGGGAGAAGAAGGAAATGGACTTTGCCCAGGTAGAGCGACTAAAGGGTTTAATCCAGACTGATAGAAATCAGAATAAGGACAGGTGCGAGGGAAAAGGAATAAAGATCGATGTCGTCTAGATGAACTTATACGGCCTGGTTATTCCAGAAAAAGGGCTAGGGAAGTAAAGAAGAGGTTGTAGGACATGTCCTCGAAGAGTGGGTTAAAAAACAAAACAAAAACAAAAAACGAAAAACAAAAAACAAAAAACAAAACAAAAAAAAACCCAAACAAAACAAACAAACAAACAAACAAAAAACAAAAAAACAAACAAAAAAAAAGAACGAAAAAAATGATTAAGCCAGTCAGTACCCTGGATGACCAGCTCAGGGATGGGGATCGGTAGGAGTGAGAGAGGGAGGGATAAATTTAAAAAGAAGAAATGACTGGCGTTACTCCAGGCAGCAATCTCCACTTGGATCAGTCGCTCCTGCTGATAGTTTGGGAGGGGCGTGGTTTAGTGTAGGCGGGTCCGGCCTCCACTGCTGCAGGGATGGCTTCTGGGGTGACTTCCTGGCTTGTGAGACAACAATGGCGTCTCTCCAGACCCGCGCCACCAGTCCTGGAGGCTTTATTCGCCCCTTTATTTCTGTTCCCTCTCCACCGCCCACGCCAGCCTAGTGTGGTTTACTGGAGCCGCGCCTGGGGCTGCCTGGGTGCCTGCTGCCTATCCCGGCAGGGTGCGTGCCCGGAGGCGCTGGGCGAGGGTGGCGCGGTGGCGCGGCCGTCTGCTACCCCCCGATTTGGCTGTAACTGTGCGGGGGTTAGAGGTGCTCCGCAGGAGCCGCTGCCTGGGTCCCCCCTGCCTGTCCCGGCAGCGCGCGCGCCCCGGAGGCGCTGGGCGAGGGTGGCGCGGTGGTGCGGCCGTCTGCCACCCCCCGATTTCGTTATAATTGTGCCGGGGTTAGAGGTGCTCCGCAGGCGGCGCCGCCTGCGTCCCCGCTGCCAGTCCCTCCCGCGCGCGTCCCAGTGGCTCAGGACGAGGTTGGTGCGGTCCCAGCAGCACGCGGGGATTGCTGCTGTTTGCCACTGAACTTCTCTTCAAAAGCCCTGCATTTAGGGGCTGGATGGTCGCAGTCTCACCCGCTCTGGCCCTCTCGTTCAGATGTTGTTCGATCGGCACTTTCCCAGCTATCTCCGAAGACGCTCCCCCTCCCCTCAGCTCAACTTCCCGAGTTCGAGTTCCTTTTATCCGACCCAGATTAAACTCACAGTTCAGTTGGGCCGTGTCTGTTTCCGCCTTAGTTTCTTGTCAGCTCTAGCACCTTTTCCCCCCGATTTTTGGAGTTGAGAGAGAGACAATGGTTTCAGTCGTCCCCCTTTAAAGGGCAAGCGAAATACTAGAGCCCCCTACTCCTCCGCCATGTTGCCTTCCTAACCTTTTAGAACATACTGGAATTCTTGGATTATATTGTGCTCTGATTGCTCTGATTGCTTTGACTACACTAATTACGCACATATAGCTGTTCACTATTTTAGAACTTCGTCAATCTGATGAATCAGTAGTTTAGTACAGTAGGAACCTAGATATGTATCATCACACTCTGTACATGAGTAATCTGTTGTTCTGCATTAAGCTGCTCCTCTGCTACAATCAAAGACATAGTCTTGCTGTAGCAAGGCACTCATGATAAACAGTTATCTGAGTCCTCTGTCTTCTGAATCCTACTCCTTCCAGCCTTCACCGTGCTGTGAGGAATAAAGTTCAGACCCATGGGGCCCGGGGACCGGACAGGGGACTGAAGAATACCTTTGGCCAACAACCCACAGGGCTTCATCTTTCCAACAGCTATGTGAGTGGGCTTGGAAATAGATCTTCTCCCAGTCTAACTGTGAGGGGACTGTAGCTCTCTCTGACACACTGATTGCAGTCTTGATAGATACTCTTGTTTATTTAAGAGAAGTAACAAGTTATAAATAAACACATAAAAATTAATAGTATTTAATGTGCCAACATACACCAATGAAAGAGAAAAACTAGAACTTGGGCTGTCCTTTAAATAAGGGGAACAAAACCTAAAAACAAGAAGTGGGAAGTTCCTCTTAGAGACATAAATTTTAACTCAGAAGATGGAAATAGCTTCTGATTCTTGTTATAAAAGACAAAATTCTGCCTTGTTTACATGATGATATCATAGATTTGCAGTTGTCAAAGTCAAAAAGTCAAACGTGAAATTGAAAAAAAAAAGGAGTCTGTATTTTATGTTAAGACCCTTGAAATTGGAAGTCAGAAGCAGAGTGTACAGACAGATGAGCTTTCTCCAGGCCAGAATAAGGGCCTAGACCCTCCTAAATGCATTCACTTTTCCATTTTTCTTTTTCTGTGTTTAGGAAGTCCTCGGAGACTGGCATAGCATGGTCCAATTTTGCTAATTATGAACTCTGTGCATTGAATTCTTAGATCATACAGGAGTAAATAATTAGCCAGCACCTCCGCCTTTCTAGATGGCAATTCCATTAGGCTTTATACTGTGTCTTCTCCTCCCAGGGTCATCATCTGCAGAACAAGATTCATGCCTGGGCCTGTCTTCCTGCCAGTCCTGAGGACAAAGCCTCAGTCATCATCACTTACCAGGTAGGAGAGGAAGATGGATCCAAACTCCTATGTCATGACCCAGCTGAGGTATAGCACAGACCAGTGAGTGCCCAGGAAGATGGTGGATGGAAGGAGTGTTGGGAATTGTTTCCTCCTCAGCAAGACGAGCTGGGGCTGGCCAGATGGGAGGGCAACCATATGCAGTTTCAGCTCAGAGGTCTATGAAGTTGATGTTCTTTTTCCTGTTGGGGATTTCAGAATCTCATTCAGAATTCTGCTCTCTTCCAACACCATTTCTAGCTTTCTTATGCCTCATTCACATGAGAGCAGGAAATGGGTGTTTCCAAATTGTTCCCTAAACACTCCAAAAAGATCATTAATGTGACGGTGGTGAACATGATGGTAGTGAGGAGAGTAGCCATAGTACAAAACTTTATTGAGAGTCTCCTTGTGCCAGGCTGTGAGCTTTGTGCTATGCAGCTTTGTATTTTCATGTACATAATCCTTCCCAAAATAGAGGTGCACAACCAAGGAAAAGAGCATGGCATCATTTATTTTTACCAAGTCCTGGGGTCAAACAGGTGAAGCCAGGTTTGGATCTGAGTATCAAGACACTATTCACAAGACACAGGGTGTGGGCAATGTCTTTCCATACAATTTAGTTTTGTGTGGCTATTGAGCTCTTGAAGTGTGGGTGGTCGAAATTGAGATGTTCTGCTCATGTAAGAGAGCAGATTTTGAAGACTGTACTGAAAAATGTAAAATATCTCAATTTTGAGTATTGGTAAAATTATAATAATTTTTGGTATAGTTGGTTAAATAAAACATTAAAGCAAACAAACAAACAAAAAAACAAAAAAACCAACCAACATCTCAACCTACCTTGCCTTTCTCTTCCTAGGTCACTCCAGGCAGAATGTCAGCAGGGAAACAACTGAGCCTCATTCATTTCTGATTCCTCAGCACCTACACTGTGGTTAGTGCAGTGTAAGCAACTAAAGCCATGTATATATACCTGGTTTTACCCTGTGTTCACAGGAACACAATATAGCCAATATAGCTTCCATACACTGGAGGCCTTCCTGCTTATGTTTTCATTTCTTCCAGGGATGTCTCGTTTGATTAATGAATGAGATTCAGTGGTTTCCCTCCAAGCACACTTCTAGAGTGACAAATCAAGTTAATCAAAACCTGAGGAGGGGGCCATGGGTAGCCATGGGTAGCCAAATCAGACAGAATTTGACCAGAACATGAGGGACCTACTACTTGCAGTTGGCATCTGAACTGGAGTGGGAGCTGTGATCGTATAGTGGTTACTACTCTGCGTTGTGAACTGGAGTGGGAGCAGTCTTGTGAGACTGAGCCCTTATCCGATGGGATCTGACGCTCCAGGCAGATAGTGTCAGAATTGAGTTAAATTGTAGGACATTCAGCTCTTGTAGAGAATTACTTAGTTTGGGCATGGGGTGGGGAGGTGGGGGGAACTTCGCGCATTTGCCGACCAGAAGTTTCAAAAATGAAGTATTCCGTGTAAAATAAAGGAGAATTGGAGAAGGTGAAAAAGTGGGTAGGCTTTTCCTATACAGCGCCAAAGACTTAATACAATTTTAACATACTACTCATTGGGTCAGAGTGTTTATGCCCACTGTGGGATCTTTGAGGGCAAGGCAATAGTTTCATTGGTGAAGTTGAGGCATACATGTTTGTTCACTGTTCTTATGTTCAAGAACCTCCCTAAGATTCTAGGGGGCACCTTGTTTAAATTAAATTTAGTGGGACCCCAAGCCATGACTATAACCTGAATCCTTGTATTGACTGAGAACATGAAGATTTGCCAACTGGTGCATTTCAGCAGATATTAAAGTTAACTCAGAACCTATGTGAAAAGATGCAAAGTCAATCAGCACCTTTTTATTTTTTGTTCTATAAAGTATGTTAGTACATTTCAGATTTCTATTTGGGTCAAATTGTATACCTGTGTCATTTTTTGTTTCTTTCCCCATATGCAAGTTTCTTTCTTTGTCTTCTTTTTTTTTTCTTTATTTTTCAACACTGGATATGTTTCAGAGGAGGTCCTCTCCATCTGGCTCATATTTGTAAATTTCTTTCTCCAGAGAGCCTCAAACCAGGATCTTCATGATGAGGGACCTCTTCCATGATGATGATTATTTTAAAGGGTTTATATACCCCCATGGTTCAGTCAGGTCTGCACTAACCTCTTACCTGTGCTACCTGGGTAGTATGGATGTTTCTCCTTATAACCCAGAGGATCTGGATCTTTGTTGTGACAAAGGTGTGGGCAACAAGAACAGCAGAAATATTGAAAGGTCCCAGCCTGCTTTTAGGAGTGCAGACCTCAGCATGACACACAATGACTGCTTTTCTTCTCCTTCTCCTTCCATCTCATCCCTTCCCATCTTCCTTTCTCTCGCTCCCTCTGTCTCTCTTCCCCTCTCTACCTCTCCAGTGTCACTTTCATGAGCAACTATCCGATGGACCTAGACCTTGCAGAGGGTATACTCTTTCCCTTGAGCACCCATAGAGGCCAATGCTGGGTTGAAACACACAACCAGTCAGGGTAAGAGCCTTTTCCCAATACTAGCATCAGTTACAGCTTCATTCTAAGACATGGATATAACTGGGCCAAGACACAAGACTCAGGGTCACATTAAGAAAACACCCATTCCTGGGGCACATGGGTGGCTCAGTTGGTTGATTGACTGTTGGACTTTGGCTCAGGTCATGATCTTGTGGTTGGTGAGTTCGAGACCCACATTAGGCTCAGTCCACTTCAGATCCTCCATCCCCCTGTGTCTGCCCCTCAACCACTTGCACGTTCCCAAAAATAAATAAATCTTAAAAAAAAAAAGAAGAAAGAAAGGAAAAGACCCAATTCCATACTGTTGTCTCTAACACCAAGTGGTTATCGAAACATCTAAATACGATTTTGGATCTATAAGAAAGGACTGGAAGGGCTCAAGAAATGCATCACAGTGAAGCACTGTCCAGAGTGCACGCTTGCCATCAGACAGCAGAACTAGCGAGCAAGCCAGAGCAAGAGAACAAAGTCCTCGTATGGTGATGGTCACGGTCTCATGGCCCAGTATCTGCATCAATAGGACACTCTGCAGTAATAGGATTGACTCCTATTCAAAATTTGGCTTGGATTTCAAGGCTGATAGTGCAACACATACAAGAGGGTATAAAAAGTGTTATGTCTCTTAAAGATCTCCCTATTTAGGGAGAGCATAACAGGCTATCTAAACTAGTCTGAAATGGCACAGGAGTTCAAGGAAAGTGACCGGCTTGGGTTTTTTATTGTGGCTACAGTGTGAGTTCAGAGTAAGAGTTCCTGCATATGTGCTTGTGAGGTTTGAATGTCTCACTGTTTCCAAAGGAGAGAGCACTCGGGCTGCCTGGCTTGGTTTCTCTCTCTTTTTTTTTTTTTTTTTTGAATTGAGATATAATTGACATATAACTTTATATTAGGTTCAAGTATACTACATAATAACTCAAAATTTATACGTATTGCAAAATGACCACCACAGGTCTAGTTAACCTGTTATCACCATACATAGTTGCAAAAAAATGTTTTGAGAGAGAGAAGAGAGAGAGCTGGAGAGCACAGAGGGGTAAAGGGAGAGAGAGAAAATCTTAAGCAGGCTCCCTGTGCAGGCTCCATGAATGTGGGATCATGATTTGAGCCAAAATCAAGAGTCAGATACTCAGCCAACTGAGCTACCCAGCCACCCCACAAATATTTTTTCCTTGTAATGAGAACTTTTAAGATCTACTCTTAACAGCTTTCAAATATGAAACACGTTATTATTAACTATAGTTACCATGCTGTACATCACATCCTCAGAACTTACTTACCTTATAACTGGAGGACCCAGGCTTTCTTATCAGTTACCCCAGGTGTTGGGCAGATGGGGTAAAGAGAGGCTTAAACACTGTTTGCAATCAAATATCATGACAAAAATGGAGTCAGACACTTTATTACATAGTTCTTATAGGGGGTTTGTAATTTCTCTGCATT
Source organism: Paguma larvata (assembly GCA_030068075.1). Taxonomy (NCBI): domain Eukaryota; kingdom Metazoa; phylum Chordata; class Mammalia; order Carnivora; family Viverridae; genus Paguma; species Paguma larvata. The sequence continues at coordinate 6,689,253 of CM057842.1, read as the reverse complement.
TAGATCAAAGAAGGTACTTTTGACTGCTTATTAGCATCCTTTGATTAGGATAATTTTTATTTATTTTTGAGAGAGAAAGAGAGAGAATGAGTAGAGGAGAAGCAGAGAGAGAGGGAGACACAGAATCCGAAGCAGACTCCAGGCTCTGAGCTGTCAGCACGGAGCCCGAGGCGGGGCTCGAACTCACAAACTGTGAGATCATGACCTGAGCTGAAGCTGGACATTTAACCGACTGAGCCACCCAGGCGCCCCGATTAGAATAATTTTTTAAGGGAGATGACATTTTTTAATCCTTTTGTTTCCTTTAAAAGATGGTACTGATATGTTTGTGTGTTTATGGAATTTTAAATCTCTAAGTATCCTTGCATCTTTAATTTCTTTAGCCCAAATTTTCCAAAGTGGGAATGCATAGAAACAGGTGAATGGAGCAAAAGAGAATGAGACAAGTGTTTTAGGAAGAACGTGTTATCACAACTGAGAAATGTTGCTAAATTTTCCTCAAGTGTGATACTCTAATTTATGCATTGCACTAATCCAAAATAGAGCCACACTGATGGATACCTGTATACTTGTTTCCTTTATGTAAACTCTCACTTATATTCCAAAAGCTGCCTCTGCTCCGTGGAACCACAGAACCTAACAGATGTGTTGGAATTCCTCCTCCTGGGGTTCTCAGATGATCCAGAACTGCAGCCTCTAACCTTCAGCCTCTTCCTGTCCATGTATCTGGTCACCATGCTGGGGAATCTACTGATCATCCTGGCCGTCAGCTCTGACTCCCACCTCCACACCCCCATGTACCTCTTCCTTTCCATCTTGTCCCTGGCCGACATCGGTTTCACATCTACCACGGTCCCAAAGGTGATTTTGGACATTCAGACTCATAACAGAGTCATGTCCCACACGGGCTGCCTGATTCAGTTGTCTTTTTTTTATCTTTTTGGCTGTTTGGACAGTGTACTCTTATCCATGATGGCCTATGATCGGTTTGTAGCTGTTTGTTATCCTCTGCACTACCCAGTCATCATGAACCCCCGCCTCTGTCGCCTGATGATCCTGATGTCTTTTTTGATCAGCCTTCTGGACTCGCAGCTGCAATGCCTCAATGTGTCACAACTTACCTTCTGCACAAATATGGAAATTCCCCATTTCTTCTGTGACCCTCCTCAACTCCTCAACCTTTCCTGTAATGATACTACCACCAATAAGATACTCATGTATTTTATTGGCGCCGTCTTTGGTGGTATTCCAGTCTCAGGGATCATTTTCTCTTATACACGAATTGTTTCCTCCATTCTGAGACTCCCGTCAACAGGCGGGAAGTACAAAGCCTTCTCCACCTGTGGCTCTCACCTGTCAGTTGTTTGCTTATTTTATGGAACAGGTCTTGGGGTGTACCTCAGTTCGACTGTCTCACATTCTCCCAGGAAGAGTGCAGTGGCATCCGTGATGTATGCTGTGGTTGCCCCCATGCTGAATCCCTTCATCTACAGCCTGAGGAACAGGGACATCAAGAGGGCCTTGCAGAGGCTCCTCAACAAAACAGCCTAGTCTTAATACTTGGACTTTTTTTTCCCTGTTGATCAGAAATGATTGCAAAACCAAACATGTGGAATTGGCAAACATGCCTTTTTGGTCACATAAGTTTTGTAGCTTGTGGGTTCCACTCCTCTTGATTTGTCGTATATAAATATTGCTTATCTTGGCATATCTTTGATGGAATTAAGAGAGTATTCTGGAACCAAATGTATGT